>OX451741.1:1036044215-1038868087 GCA_948472305.1 Vicia faba | reverse complement strand
TGAGGTCGTGCAAGAAAAGTTAGAGGGAAAGAAAACTGAGGTTCTGGGTGGTGTTTAGACAGTGAGAAAAATGTCAGAAGTTTTATGTCGTGTTAAATAGTGGGGTGAAAAGTCAGAAGTTCTGTGTTGTGTTAGCCGTGAGTAAAAAGTCAGAAGTTCTGTTACCGTATCATAACAGTGCAAAAACCTAGGAATTATGGTGTGTCAAAACAGTGAGAAGAACTCAGAAGTTCTGTGTTGTGCTAAACAATGAGGTGAAAATCTGAAGTTCTGTGTTGTGTTAAACATTGAGTGAAAATCAGAAGTTCTGTGTTGAAACAATAAGAAATCCTAGAAGTTTTCGTGTTAAAACAGTGAAGAGAAACTCATAAGTTATGTGTTACATTTTAACTCTTTCCTCATATTAATCAACATATCGGCAATTTATTCAGTTCTTAACAGCAAATCAAAAGGATAAAAGCAGATCAATTTATAGAAGTTCTAATTCTAATTCTGAGCCTAGCTTTATTCAAGAAGTTCTGCTCCACAGTTTTTTTACTTATGCAATAATATGGACAACATCAATACTATGATATTTACATATTTAATGATGTTCTGAATGAAAAGATGCAAAGTCAGCAAGACTTACCTTGAATTTGGGAGCGTGTGCTTGGAACTTGAGTTGCTGCTTTCAGATGTTCTGGAGTCAGTGAGAGCAACAAAACAGTGGTTATCTTCTTTGATTTAAAGGGAAGAACAATGGTTTTGTTTAGGATTTGCGAAGGTTTTTACTGTTTCCTTTTCTCTCTTTGATAACTCTCTCTCTCTCTCTCTCTCTCTCTCTCTCTCTCCCTCTCTCTCTCTCTCTCTCTCTCTCTCTCTCTCTCTCTCTCTCTCTCTCTCTCTCTCTCTCTCTCTCTCTCTCTCTCTCTCTCTCTCTCTCTCTCTCTCTCTCTCTCTCTCTCTCTCTCTCTCCTCTCTCTCTCTCTCTCCTCTCTCTCTCTCTCTCTCTCTCTCTCTCTCTCTCTCTCTCTCTCTCCAAAAGCCATCCCCTTGAACGTGTGATGGAGCAACTTATTTATAGATGGGTTTACTGTGGTTTTGGGGAGAAAAACAAATGGGATTTTTAACCTTCTTGGCATACAGTTCCATTGCTTTTTAAACACAGTTTTTGCATGCTAATTTGGTGCAATTAAGGGGTTTGAGAAAAACGCAGGCGTGGACTGGATCAGCAGCACCTTGGAGTGTTATGACAGCTGGTGGTAGGACTGTACTACAGCAGTGCAGCAGGTTGCTCAAACGAGGTTTTGGGATTTGGTGATGTTCTGATCACGAAAGACCAGAGTGAGATTCGAAGGGTGAGGCTCTGATCGAAGCATAGAACATAGCCACCATATGCTGAAGAGTCACGTTCTGATTGAAGGACATAGTCTCCATACGTTCTGATTGATGAGTCATGTTCTGAACCATGTTTGAAAATTATGATTGCACTTGCGTGAAGGCTGGCCCAGAAGTTCTGAAGTATCATATTCTCTTAAAACTTAGAAAACTTTCTAGATGTTTAGAAATTTGATTTTTTTCAAAGTAACTTATGAATTCTGATTTTTGATGAACCAATTTCATGTCTTGATGAAATATAATTGTTGAAAAATTAATTTTTAATCTAAAAGTCAAAGTTTGACTTTTCAGTGTGCTTTTGACCATTTTGTCCTTGTGAATGATCTTCTTGAAAAATTGTAATTCAAGACTTGAAACTTGAGAGAAGCAAACCTGAGGTCCAGGATGGTCCTTTGAGAAACGAGAGGGCAAATTTTGGGGTACAACAATATGGAAATGGATGGTGAATTCATAGAGACTCCATGCCAGGATTTCAAAATTGTTCCTCCTATTGTTGCCGCCACCAAAATCTTCTCCAACATATCAAAAGCTGATGAAGGTTATACCAAGAATGGTTTCACTTAAGGATGCTCGTGCCATGGTCGAAGATGGAAATTGTACTATCTGGGGACAACTTCCGAGATTCCATTTAAAGCAGACAAATTCGGAATGGGTTTCACCATCAAAGCTCAGAAAGAAGTCAGACACGCTCACATGGGAAATCCACCTCTCCGCATCAGGAATCATGAAGTGAACGTTGTGGAAGACTCTGATGATGAAAATACTTTTGAAGATTGGATCTACCCTATTATCAAAGGAAAGCTCAACAACTAGCATGCAGAGGATTTCACTCTCATCTCCTTTATTAAGGAGTAATTACTATTTACTATTTTCTGTCAATTCAAGAACTTTTGTTTGTAATCTTAAATTCCAAACAATGACTTTTAAGCCATGTGCCTTGCTTGGGGAACTACGATCCATTTTTTAAGGGTTTTATTCATGTTCATTTATCATGTGATCATTTAATATAAACAATTGGACCTTTTGCATTCAAACTTTTGTGTTTATTGTCTTTCTTTTCATTTATTACATTTTTTCAATAGTCATGTATCTTACATGCACACACACACACACACACACACACACACACACACACACACACACACACACACACACACACACACACACACACACACACACACACACTTGTAGATCTTCATCCACTCCGAGTCTCATTGCCAACGACTCTACTATTTCCAGTTATAACTTTGAACATCCAGTTAACCAAGCCAAAGACGAAGGCGAGGGCAATTGTGAATTACCAGGAGAACTAGCCAGACTTCTAATGCAAGAAGAGAAAGTTATTCAACCTAATGAAAAGTCAGTCAAAGTTATCAACTTAGGTACTGAGACAAATAGGAAAGAAGTCAAGATCGGTGCCAACCTAGAAGATGGTATCAAGAGCAGATTGGTTTAAATGTTACATGACTATGTTGAAGTATTTGCTTGGTCGTATGAAAATATGCCAGGATTGGATACCGACATTGTGGTTCATCGTCTACCAACAATGGAAGATTACCCTCCTATTAAGCAAAAGGTTCGTCGTATGCGGACAGACATGTCATAAAAGATAAAGGCTAAGGTAATAAAGCAATTTGATGCAGGTTTTCTGGCTGTCACATCTTATCCTTAATGTGTGTGGATTATAGGGATCTGAATAGGGAAAGCCCCAAATATGATTTCCCTCTACCTCATATTTACATCTTGGTTGATAACACCGCTCAACACAAAGTTTTCTCCTTCATGGATGGATTTTCTGGCTATAATCAAATCAAGATAGCTCTCGAAGACATGGAGAAGACCACTTTCGTTACGCAATGGGGCATATTTTGCTATAAAGTCATCCCGTTCGAATTAAAGAATGTAGGGGTAACATATCAAGGAGCTATGGTAGCTTTATTTCACGATATGATCCATCATGAAATAGAGGTCTATGTGGATGATATGATTGTAAGGTCGTGTAGCGATAAAAAATGTAGCGGGGTAAATCGGAGATCAAATTATTGATTAATTCGTCTCACAAAAGCAAGAGTCGCCACCGCGCTTTATTGTTTCCAAGGGAAAAGGGGAAAGAGCGAAATAAAACCCTAAATATGCAATGTAAATAATAATTTTTAAAAGTAATAAAAATACAAGGCGTTTTTGAAAAGATCTATGGTTCGGGGGTTGGTTATACAATGGGAAGGTATTAGCACCCAATGTATCTATAGTACTCTATAGGAACCTTTTGAAATATCTGTTTATATAAATTGACCGTTTGATTAAGAAATAAATTGTTTTGGCCGAAAAGGGGTACGGACGGGTTTTTGAAGATACGACGACCTAATGTCGAAGTTTTTGCTTAGAAGGTATGAGTTTTGGAAAAAATATTGAGTTTTGGGGGAAAATTGTCTTAAATTTTAATGAAATGCAAACGTTCGCGTGATTGGACTTGAGGACATGAAGTCGACCAGTTTAATCATTTTTCCCTTGGATTTAGACGTAAACGGAATAATCAAGTAAACAGAAAATTATGATAGATAAATGATATACAACAATTTAAATAAAAGACTAAATGGTGTAAATATGTATTTTTTAGATTTTTGTTTAATATTAATAAAAACAAGAGAATTAATTAAAGAAAAATAAAGTGCTTTAATTCTTAAATTCTATTTTTTTTTATATTTTTATATTTGTATTAACTAAAGCGAGGGAAATAATTAAAGGGGATAAAATATTTTTAAGTTTAAATCATTTTTATTTTTTATATGTTTTTTAATATTAATATAAAGCATTATTTTAAGAATTATTAAATATTTAAACTAAATTGAAACTTTTAAAAGCTATTAACTTAAATCTAAATAAAAAAAGGAATACTAAAAATTACTAAGTTAAAACCTAAAGCTAAACTTAATAAAAGATCCAATTATTTAAAATGTTTTAATTAAATACTCTAATTTGATTAATCTACTAATTAACTAAACTAATAATACTCTAAAAAACTAATATAAAGTAAAATGGAAGAAGGGGTGTATTAGAAATAAAAAGGGTGGATAGGCAAATAGCATGGGCCAAAGGTTTTGAGAGGGCCCAAACATCTGATTAAAAGAGAAAAAAAACAGAAACAAAAGGTGGTAAGGAGTCGTTGGGCTTTAGGCAGGGGCATGGGTTAAGTCCATCATTATAATTTGTTTTTTAGGGTTAACATTGTTTTAGCTTAGGGTTAACAAAGGGCTTAAGGGTTTGGTTACGCAGCGCCACTTGCTTGTCTTCTTCGTTCGCGTTCTTCTTCGTCTTTCATGTCCTCGCCTTCTTCTTCAATGGCCGCCTCCGACCTGCCTTCGCCCGAGCCACCAATGCTTCTTCCTCCCCCCTAGCGTTGCTCAGCGATACAGTGAAGGTGATGCTCTCGCTCTTTTCAGTGCATTAGGTTTTTTATGATTTTGTTTGCATGTTATAATTTTGTTCATTTTCGATTCTGACTTCGTGTTCTTACATGATTATCGTTGAGATATTGGAAAGGAAGAAGAGAAACAAAGTTACCTTTATGGAGGATGGAGGGAAGTTGTTATGGAGGCTTGTTGGCGGAGGGGGAAATACAGTGAGGCTGTGAGCTTGGAGACCCTGGTACTCTGTACTCTTTATCTCCTTTTTTGTTGCCTCGATGTATGCTTCTGAGTTGCCTTCGTTGTATGCTTTTTCTCCTCTTCTTCTTGCCTTACTATCGTTGCTTTCTAATGGCCTATGATGATATACTGATGCCTTTGCGTTGCCTTGAACATTTTGAATGCTATTGTTGAAAAATTATTTTTGACTAGCTTGATGATATTGATGCTTTTTCTCTTCTTCTCAGTTATGCTTCTGTATGCTTGGGTTTGGTTTTTGGGCGTGTATGGCTGGTTTATGGCTTTGCTGTCTTAAAAACAGGTTATATGATTCTTAGGCCATAAGGTTTTGTTTTACTGAGGCTATACTGGTTTATTAGGCCATTACAGGTTTTACTGGTTTAGGCCATAGTTTATGTTGTCATGGCTTAGGCTTTGAAAATGGTTATGGTTTGGCTTTTGGTTCAGGTTTCAACAGGTTATGGTTCTTTAGGCCATGGTTTATGCTTTTCTGGTTTCGGTTAGGCTGGACAGCAGGTCTTATGGTTTTGAAATGGTTTAAGGTTGATGGAAACTGGTTTGTGGTTTATGTTGATAGCAGGTTTTAGTCATGTTGGAGATAGCAGGTTTTTATGGTTTAGGCCATAAGACTTTTTACAGTTTTGAGTGTTTGAAGGTTTTTTGATTTTTGGAGGCTTCATGCAGGTTATCAAATCTCTCCTTTTTTGAAGGGGTTTTTGTTGTTTATAACAATTGCTGGCTTGGTTTACGTTACAGGCTTAGGTTTGAATATTTTACAATATTCTCTTGGCCTTCTGCACACCTGCTTCATATGGTTTGTGTGTATTCTAATTTAATGCTTCTTTTTTCTCTTATGAGATGTTGCTGTAGTTGTTTTGTAACTCCTTCTGCCTAAACCAAAACCTGTAAAACCAAACTTCTATCTCTCTTCTCTCTCATAGGTACATTTGATGCATTAAAATGATGTACTGTACTGTATGTTCTGAAATTGCATAGGCTGGAACATGATGTAAATGGAAATATATTATGCTTGCAAAATTGTTTTTAGACTGCACATTTCCTTTTGACTTCTGCATGGCACATTGGAGCCTTATGTATTTTGGCTTCTTCTTACCTCTTGGCATAGTTACGTTGCACTTGCTTGCATAGGTAACTTGATTATGCATATGCTGTTTGCAATATGCAGTGGACTTTTTGAAAATGCAATTGATTTTAATTATGCAGTTTGAAAAACAAAAATGAATTTGTGCATGTTTTTAAATTGTGCATTCACTTATGAAAATAAAAATCCATCCCTTTTTGTGAACCGGGAGAAATCCCGCGATTTGCAAAAAGGGTAAAAAACCGATTCCAGCCGTTTGCTTTTAATGATGAACACTAAAAATAATTTCCTGCTTTTAATTATTTATTTAATTCTGACTTTTTTTTCTTTTAATTGTTTTTGCAGGTAAAATTAAACGAGCAGACAAAAAGGCATTGGATAGAAGATGAAGATTTAGAATTTAGGAAAATAGTTTTTATTTTACTTTAAACTCTTTATGTAATTGTCATTATAAATATTTTGTAAATAATACAATATTTAAATAACAATTGTAATAAATAGAATAGAGTGAATAAAATTCTATTATTTCCCAATTAATTCTTTTTCTTTCCAATTATTTATTTATCGTTTATAATTCTTTAAATTGTATAATAACTGAAAATCAATTTCAATCACTTAAATTCAGAATAATAAACAAATAAATAAACATCATTGATCAATTAATAACTCCAATTATTTAATTCATTATTCATAATTCTCTAAATTATAATAATTAAAAATAGAATTTCAATTATTTAACTTAGAATGATAAATAATTAAATAATCATTGTTGACCAATTAATAAACCTCTTTTCAAATGTTTATTTCATTATTCATAAATCTTTAAATTATATAATAACCGAAAATAGATTCCAATTATTTAATTTTAAGATAATAAATAATTAATAAACATTGTTTGATCAATTAATAAACCTCTTTTCCAATATTTATTTTATTATCTATAAATCTTTAAATTATATAACAATTGAAAATAAATTCCAATTATTTAAATTTAAGATAATAAATAATTAATAAACATTGTTTTAGCATGAATCGATTAATAAATTTAGCGTTCAAAAATAAACAGCTCTCGACACGAAAAAGTTATGAATTTTAAAAATCAAAAGATCAAAACACTTGCAATGTAATGATGCAGATGGGAGATGGTATCTTAGGTCAAAATTTGGGGTACAACAGCTGCCCCTATTTAAGTTTCTTCTATCCGGAGATATGAAGATTAAAATCTTCGTTTCGACGAGATTGAAGGTACTTAAATACATAATTACGCAAATTTTGTCCTAAGATGCCGCCCTTATGTTTGATATGAATGCAGTGATTGAATTCACAGAGAAAGATATTGTATGAAACAAGACAATGCTGGAGGAATTAAACACCAACAAAACACAGAGACGTGGATTATACACTATTGGGGAAACGAGCCATCGATCTCAAATGACAGACTCTTGACGGCGAATAAAATTAAGGGAATACGACCTCTGACCCTAGCGAAGAAGGCATCTTGCATAGGCCAATAAAATAGATTATTTATCCAAAACAGTGAGTTCACAACTCGAGGTCAAAGATAGACGAAAAGCAATCAATCTTGCTGATGATGGATTACCGACTTCTGAAGGTAATGATTCATGACAAGCTTCTCTGCGAGATTTCCCGAGATATACTCATTAATGCTGAGATAATATGGTTGTAGATACGCAAGCTGCTCAAATAAAGAAGCTGCCACTTGCTGTCGTCCAAAGAAAATACCAATAACATACAAGCTGCTCAAATAAAGAGGCTGCCACTTGCTGTCGTCCAAAGAAAATACCAATAACATACAAGCTGCTCAAATAAAGAAGCTGCCGCTTGCTGTATTCGAGAAAAATAATAACGTACAAGTTGCTCACATAAAGAGACTGCCGCTTGCCGCTTTCCGAAAATGAAAATAGCGCACAAGTTGCTCGTGAAGAGCTGCCGCTTGTCATTTTCCAAAAATAATAATAACGCACAAGCTGCTCGTGAAGAGCTGCCGCTTGTCGTCTTCCGATGTCTATAACGTACAAGTTGCTCATGAAGAGCTGCCGCTTGTCGTTTTCCAAAGAAAATAACGTACAAGTTGCTCGTGAAGAGCTGCCGCTTGTCGTTTTCCAACGATGTCTATAACGTACAAGTTGCTCATGAAGAGCTGCCGCTTGTCGTTTTCCGAAAATAATAATAACGCACAAGTTGCTCATGAAGAGCTGCCGCTTGTCGTTTTCCGAAAATAACTCAAAAGGAAAAAGCGATGACAACTGGCAGAGAATAAAATCTTCGTCAAAGAGAATCATGAATCAATCCTTCCCGAGGAGATCACATACTTAAACGTGCAAAATAAATGCACCATCCGTCTAGGTCGTGATTTCACTGGGGAAAATCAATGAGATAGCCTATGCAAGAGACAACAACTTCATCCAGGAATAACTAAAGAGAAAACAGTCAAACAAGACTCCACCCAATGAGAAAGCAACTCGATTGGGGAATTCATCCTATCCAGAAATGGACAAGGTGAGCTAAATCAAAAACCGTCCATGAGGATTAGCTCAGTTGGCGAATTTAGAAAGGAAGCACATTTTCTGCCTAAGCTAACCTTCTACTTGGAAAGAAACATGTACGTTATTTGAATAAACAAAGTACAACACAAAAGTCAACGACAAATGTGAGTATGCGTGCATGATATAAGTGTAAATGGGTAAATGAATGTTATGCTGACAAAACAAACAGATGGAATATCCTGAAGACGATAAGATGTCACGACAAGATAGATACTCAACCAATCTTAAAAGATGGAAGATAACTGGAACTGGAAACACAAAGCAACGTCGGAGCGTATCACGCTACAAAGCTCAAATCTTCTGAGGAGAAAAGTACTTAAATCCAAACTTCTAATACCAATAGACCACTGGCAAGAGATAAAGCGTACCACACTTCCGAAATCTCCCAAATGAAGATAACCAAAACAACACTTAACTGGAACAACTGGGGAGTCACCAAACTCAGCACCACTAGAACCAAGAGTGTACACAACCAACACCTCATGACGGTTTTGAAAGAAAACAAGCTCATCATGTAAGGATAAATTACTGTACTATTTTGCATTTCATGGCTTGACCATCCTTGGAACAAACTGTTAATATTCCTTTCGTTATTCACGACACATTTTTTAAAATAAGAATACTTTAAGTAAATTTATTTCAAGTATTTCCACAAAAATTAAAATTTTGCCCACAAAAGGTAAATGCTCAAATTTCATTTATAATATGGTAGTTCGCTAACAATGCGACTCCAACGGTTTACAAAAGTTTGGGAAATAGTACATGAAATAAAAAGGTTACACAAAAACAATGATCTCTATTCTCCCTAACAACTTCGAATTCCAAAATGTGCTCAAATGCCAAGATTGGTCTGACCAAAAGCCTGCCTAAGCGAAATACTTCTTGAATGCATCGGCGTTCATGGGACGCGGGAGTTCTTCACCGTCCATATTGGTGAGAATCAAGGCACCTCCAGAGAAAACTTTCTTAACGACATACGGTCCTTCATAATTCGGAGCCCACTTTCCCCTAGAATCAGGTTGGAAAGATAATATCTTCTTGAGAACAAGGTCACCTTCTCTGAACTCGCGTGGTCGAACCTTCTTATCAAAAGCCTTCTTCATTCTCTGCTGATACAATTGACCGTGACACAAAGCTGTCAATCTCTTCTCTTCGATTAAATTCAACTGATCATACCTACTTTGACACCATTCAGCCTCAAAAAGTTTAGCTTCCATCAACACTCTCAGAGACGGAATCTCAACCTCCACGGGGAGTACAGCTTCCATACCATAAACTAGGGAAAATGGGGTTGCGCCTGTTGAAGTTCGAACTGAAGTACGGTATCCATGTAAAGAAAACGGAAGCATTTCATGCCAATCTTTATAGGTTACCACCATCTTCTGGACAATCTTCTTGATGTTCTTGTTAGCAGCTTCAAAAGCCCCATTCATCTTCGGCCTGTAAGGAGAAGAATTATGATGTTCGATCTTGAACTCTTCACAAAGCTCTCTCATCATCTTGTTATTCAAATTCGAACCATTATCAGTGATAATCTTGCTCGGGATACCGTACCGACAAATGATCTGATTCTTGATAAATCTGACTACCACCTGTCTGGTTACATTAGCATAAGATGCTGCTTCCACCCACTTAGTAAAATAATCGATCGCTACCAAGATGAAACGATGACCATTTGAAGCTTTGGGTTCAATCATTCCAATCATATCAATGCCCCACATAGAGAAAGGCCAAGGTGAAGAGATAACGTTGAGGAGAGTCGGTGGCACGTGCATCTTGTCCGCATAAATCTGGCATTTATGACATTTCTTCACATATTTGCAGCAATCATATTCCATTGTCATCCAATAGTAACCAGCTCTCAACATCTTTTTAGCCATCGCATGTCCGTTGGCGTGAGTGCCAAAGGATCCTTCATGTACTTCTTGCATCAACATGTCTGCTTCACGTCTGTCTACACATCTGAGTAGGACCATGTCGTAATTCCTCTTATACAAAACTTCTTCATTGAGGAAGAAACTGCTTGCTAATCTCCTCAACGTCTTCCTATCTTTATTGGATGCCCCAGGCGGGTACTCTTGAGTTTGAAGAACACGTTTAATGTCATAGAACCACGGTTTGTCGTCGGTAACCTCTTCTACTGAGAACACGTGAGCAGGTCTGTCGAGGCGCATAACTCGGATTGTAGGCACATCGTTCCAACCATTAACTTGAAACATCGAAGACAAAGTAGCTAAAGCATCAGCCATTTGGTTCTCATCTCTAGGGATATGATGTAATTCCACTTTGTTGAAGAAAGTTAACAATCTTCTAGCATAGTCTCTGTAAGGGATCAAACCAGGAAGACGAGTCTCCCATTCTCCTTTGATTTGATTAATTACCAATGCCGAATCTCCGTAAATATCAAGAATCTTAATCCTTAGATCCACTGCTTCTTCGAGACCCAAAATACATGCCTCATATTCAGCCATGTTGTTCGTGCAGTCAAACTTCAATCTTGCCGTGAACGGGATATGAGTACCTCGGGGAGTGACGATGATTTCCCCGATTCCATTTCCATAAGAATTTACAGCTCCGTCAAAAATCAAACCCCAATGCGATTCGGGATCAGGTCCTTCTTCAGGTAACGGCTCTTCACAATCTTTAGCTTTCAAGTACATAACATCTTCATCTGGGAAATCAAACTTGATGGATTGATAATCGTCAATTGGTTGGTGAGCCAAATGATCGGCTAAAATACTCCCTTTGATTGCTTTCTGAGTGTGATACTCAATGTCATATTCAGATAACAACATCTGCCAACGGGCTATTCTTCCAGATAAGGCGGGTTTCTCAAAGATATACTTGATTGGGTCCATTTTGGAGATCAGCCAAGTGGTATGGTTAATCATATACTGGCGCAGACGGCGAGTAGCCCAAGCTAAAGCACAACAGGTTTTCTCAAGCAATGAGTATCGAGACTCACAGTCTGTGAATTTCTTACTCAGATAATATACGGCATGCTCCTTTCTTCCAGTCTCATCTTGTTGACCAAGCACACATCCCATGGAATCTTCCAATATATTCAGGTACATAATCAAAGGTCTTCCTTCCACCGGAGGAATCAAAATGGGAGGTTCAAACAAATATTCTTTGATGCTATCAAAAGCTCTCTGACAATCTTCTGTCCACACACATCCTTGGTTCTTTCGGAGAAGCTTGAAAATCGGCCCACATGTAGTAGTCATATGAGATATAAATCTAGAGATATAGTTCAGTCTCCCAAGGAATCCTCTTACTTGTTTTTCCGTCTTGGGGGCGGGCATTTCTCGAATAGCTTTGACTTTATCAGGATCTACTTCAATACTTTTCTGACTGACAATGAAACCCAGAAGTCTTCCAGAACGAACACCAAAAGTGCACTTGTTGGGATTCATACGGAGTTTATACTTTCTCAAACGTTGGAATAACTTCAACAAATGTTCCAAGTGATCCTCCTCAGTTTGTGATTTGGCAATCATGTCATCCACATACACTTCGATCTCCTTATGCATCATGTCATGGAACAAAGCAGTCATGGCCCTTTGGTATGTTGCGCCCGCATTCCTCAGACCAAACGGCATAACCCGATAACAAAAAGTTCCCCAAGGTGTAATGAAAGCTGTCTTCTCCATATCCTCTGGTGCCATTTTGATTTGATTGTAACCCGAGAAGCCATCCATGAAAGAAAAGACTTTGAACTTGGCGGTGCTGTCGACCAATACGTCAATGTGAGGTAATGGGAAGTCATCCTTTGGGCTAGCCCTATTTAGATCTCTATAGTCTACACACATCCGAACTTTGCCATCTTTCTTTGCAACAGGCACGATATTGGCTAACCACTGAGGATAGACCGATGTAACAAGGAAACCTGCATTAATCTGCTTCTAAACTTCCTCTTTGATCTTGTCAGCCATATTGGGACGAGTCCTTCTCAGCTTCTGCTTGATCGGCGGACATTCAGGTCTCAACGGTAAACGATGCTCCACAATATCATTGTCCAAACCCGGCATATCTTGGTAGGACCAAGCAAACACATCAACATACTCTTTGAGAAGCTCCAACATTTTCTCTTTAACTTCCGGGATAAGCAATGCTCCGACTTTGACTTCCTTTCTATCTTCTTCATCACCCAAGTTGACCAACTCTATAGGTTCTTCAAATGGTTGAATGACCTTCTCATCATGCTCAAGCAAACGGGAAATTTCAACAGGAATATCTTCATCATCCTCTTCTTCGGCTCTGAACACAGGGAATTCAAAGTTAGGAGAGGGCATAGGATCATTGTTTTCGATGGTTAAGTCATGGATTAATCTGCACATAAGATTATGCTTTGTTTTAGAAATCGATTTGTGCAAATAAAACAAAAGGTTATTATATTTCCTATTACTACCAATTAATTTTCATTACTATTTCCCAGAAAAAGTGAAAAAATAAAACAGTAGTGGACAAAATAACATTTTTATTCATTGAAGGGAAATACTTGAAACAAGGAGCCCAGACATTTCTCTTTTGCCTTGGGCAGAGCAAAAGGAATTATTTTTCATAGCCCGACACAAAATACTTTTCGCCTTGGTCAGAGCGAATTTTTTCTAAGAAAAACAAAACAAAACATTACTCAGAAATGTGCATAACAATAGGAACATCAACAGCTATCCAGTTTTGGCAAGCCAATCCATGCGTCACAAAATCGGGAAAATCTTCCTCGGAATCGTCTTCTATGATAGCATCAACCTCATGATGTATAAACCCTGCACTTCAGAAAACCTCTTGAATCGGACGAACAACCACCTCTTGCTTGACCCTTGCAGACACGGGACGAAAACCAAGGCCCTCCCCAGATTTGTTGTCGGGCAAAGTCAACACCTGGCCCCATCCTTCGGCCGAACCACTTTCCACCACTCGCCGCGCATCCTCAAAAGAAGAAATGGATGCCCCTTGCTTCCTCACTTCATTCTTGGCAACAGATAGACCTTGGAACTGGGTTCCCACATCCTCGTCAGCATCAATAAAAGAGAATGATGATAAATGGCTTACCACCATAGCCTGCTCTCCCCCAATCATTACTAGCTTCCCATGCCTTACGAACTTCAGTCTCTGATGGAGCGTGGAAGTGACTGCCCCTGCATCATGGATCCACGGACGACCCAATAAGCAACTGTAGGCAGCACGAATATCCATCACTTGGAAAGTGATTTGAAAAGTATGAGGACCAATTACTATAGGAAGATCCACTTCACCAATGACTGTCTTCCTAGAACCATCGAACGCTTTGACGATTACTCCACTAGGTCTCATAGGAGCACCTGGATATGAGAGCCGAGATAATGTAGTCTTGGGCATCACATTCAACGACGAACCTGTATCTACCAACACACTTGATAAGGTATCATTTCCAAAACTTACTGAGATATGCAAAGCCATATTATGGTTTCTCCCCTCCTCCGGGAGTTCTTCATCACTGAAACCAATATTGTTACATGAAGTAATATTTCCCACAATCCCATCAAACTGGTCAACCGTCACATCATGATCCACGAACGCCTGGTCCAAGACCTTCATCAAAGCTTCTCTATGGGCACCAGAATCTCTCAGTAAAGCAAGCAAAGAAATCTTGGAAGGAGTTTGCAAAAGTTGGTCCACAATCTTATATTCACTTCTCTTGATGAGCTTCAGAATCTCATCATCCTCAGGACGAGGGATAGGTTCACTGGATCGGCCGATCTCAACCCTTGGTTCAACATTTCTCACTGGAATTTCTGCAGGTATGGGCCTCCTGACTTGAACTTCTGGTCTCTTCAAAGGTACTGCTGCAAAGACACGTCCACTTCTAGTAACTCTACTCACATCAGCAATGTTAACAAAAGACGGTCTTGTTGGTATAGGGACTTCTACCCCATTCTCAATCATTGTGGCATTATACTTATACGGTACAACTTGGTCTGAGTTGTAAGGCACAGGACCAGGTGGGTAAATAATCAAAGGATCAACAGGTGCAGTCTGACTGTCGTAAACGATCTCTACTGATTCAGGTAAATTGAATTGTGGAATTATAACATTCACTTCATCCTCCGGATTTCTGTCATATGTAATAGTGATAACTCTCTGGTCTAGCAACTTCTGAATATCCTCCTTCACAATAGGACAATCAACCTCTCTTGAACAAAACTCACAAACATCATAATCATGCTGATGCCTAACAAAGGCAAGTCTTCTCAAACTCTGATGTAACCTGATCAACGACTCTCTTATGTGTTCAACTTGAAAAACTCGAAACTTTCCCGGATAACCTTCCACCATATTCACTGAAGCTGCCCCATGTCGAGGCAAAGGATTATCTCTAACATTTGGATTAACATCCTTGAAAGACAAGATACCATTCTTAATCAACCTCTGTACGTCCGCCTTCAGAGCAAAGCAATTCTCAAGGTTGTGCCCCGGCGACCCTTGATGATATTCACAAAACTGATCCGCCTTGTACCACGGAGAAGTACTATTTGGTGCGACAGGAGGAGGCTTTGTCGTTATGAGGTTCTTTCTGATAAGAGCAGGGAACAATTCAGTATAAGTCATAGGAATGGCATCGAACTGCGGTTTTCTTGGCGAACGGTTTTGATTGTTGAATGGATAAGCCTATTGTCGAGGCTGCTGCTGAAATGGTCGTTGTTGAGTTGGTGGGGTTTGATGAGTTGGGGTCACCAACGTTGGGCGGACAGCCAGAGTGACTGCCGCAACATGTGAGTAACCTCTCCTCGGTCTCCCTGGGAAGATTGCGCTGACATCCTGTTCTTTTCTTTTTGGGAAAACACTTCCAAACTTCTTGATACTGCTAGACGGACTTCCTTCTTTAACCAAACGCCCTTCACGAATCCCTTCCTCCAACCGCATGCCCATACTTACCATTTCGGTGAAGTCACTGGGTGCGCTGGCAATCATTCTTTCATAGTAAAAGGAACCTAAAGTCTTCAAAAATATCTTAGTCATCTCTTTCTCCTCAAGAGGTGGATAGATTTGAGCAGCAATTTCACGCCACCTCTGGGCGTATTCCTTAAAAGATTCTCTGTCTCTTTGCGACATCGCCCGGAGTTGATCCCTGTCCGGTGCCATGTCAACGTTGTACTTATACTGGTGAATAAAGGCTTCGCTAAGATCGTTGAAGTTGCGGATCCGAATACTGTCTAAACCCATATACCACTTTAGAGCAGCACCCGTCAAACTATCTTGAAAATAATGAATCAATAAGTCACGATCATCGGAATACGTAGACATCTTTCTCACGTACATTGTCAAATGACTTCTAGGACACGAATCACCCTTATATCTCTCAAAGTCTGGCACTTTGAATTTTGCTGGAATCTTGACATTCGGAACTAAACAAAGGTCATGCGTGTTCTTCCCAAACAAATCCTTCCCCTTTAACGCTCTGAGCTCCTTCTGCATTTCTTGGAACTGATCCTGAAATTCTTCCATTCTATCAAAAAGACCCAAACTTTCAGCAGGCTCGGCAGGATAAGTAGGTTCATTCAAGTATGGCACGGAGTGGACCACAGGAGCGACAATTGTCATTACCGGTTGCAGAAAAGGGGTTACTGACGGGATTACTGGCGGCATGGCAGTTGTCTCTGGTTGAGGAAGAGACAAAGCAGGTTGAAACAAAGGCTGTACGGTAGGCTGATACCCCTCTGGCACAAAGTTGTAAGGCATTCCCCATGGAAAACCTTTCGGCATCTGATGTTGAAGCGGAGAGTTGATTTGAGTCACAGAGGTTGGAACGGTCATAATCTCGGAAACCACTGGAGTTGAAGTCTGAATCTCAGCAGCTGTAGTCGATGGCTGATTCTGAACAGCCACCAAACTTTCCACTAACACAGTTAACTTTTCCATCTCGATACGAAGGGTAGCAACTTCCCCATGAAGCTCATGATTTTCCTGTTCCAGATCTTCCATTTTCCTCTGACGATTGGCTCGAGTGTCGTATCGGTGAGACAGCTTGACAACCTTTGGAGTGGAAAAAGAAACAAGGATAAGACTCTAGAAAACACGTGAAGTGGAATGTCGAATGATGCATGATGTGTGATGCAAATGATGATTCATTTTAATAGTTTTTCAAGGACCTTCAATAATTTTGCACACATCAATGATAAAGGACTTTGGAACAACAAAAACTCAGTCCATTAATCAAAAAGCGGTAAATTACAACTTACAACTTTGAAACAACAAAATAATAAATTACACTTTGGGATAACAACCCAAAAATAAAAGCAGTAACTTACAACTTTGGAACATGAAGCCCATAATAAAGCAATAAATTACAACTTTAAAACATGAAGTCCATAATAAAGCAATAAATTACAACTTCGGAGCATGAAGCCCTTAATAAAGCACTAAATTACAACTTTGAAACATGAAGTCCATAATAAAGCAATAAATTACAACTTCGGAGCATGAAGCCCTTTTACATAGTTTTACAAAATGACATCAATAAAATAAAACTAAAAGCTAAAGATCACTCACAATCATCGGATGAAGGACCAAATACCAACTGTAACCAGAGCTTCTTGATCTTCTCTTCATAAAAGTCTTCCATCTCTTTCTTCTCAGCTACCAGTCGATCAATTATTTCCTTCTGCAGATTAGGAACAAGAGCAACGCTTACCGAACCTTCCTTATTTCTCTTCCTCTCACTAGCATACTTCTTCAGTAAAGCATCCTTTCGACGAAGCTTCTCATCATGATCAATGAACCAGCCGTCTTGAATAAAGAGTAAATCCTCCTTTTCCTTTAGCTGTCGAGTCAGGACTCGATTCTCATATTCAGACATATTATACTTTTCTTTCCAAGCATCCCTCTCGGACTTCATCCTAGCCAGATTTCCTTGGTATTCTCCTATATTCGCGATAGGGATAACAACAGATGATGATGCAACGGTAGGGAATAAAGGTTTCTCAAGTTTATAGGGCATCTTGAGAGCACAAGCCCTAGCACGGACCCACTGTAGGTAAGGCTCCAAAGAAACGGCACCTCTATGTCCTAACATATCTCTCCCTTTCCTATGGATGTGGCGCCAAGCTCCTTCGATCTCCCTCTTAGCTGCCTGATGATCTTGTCCTTCCTGTAGAAAGAAACCACTCACATGGATGTTGTTTGGCTTATCTCTCATCGGGTACCCAAACTGACGGCGCGCGAGAACAGGGTTATAGTTAATTCCACCTCCCGTACCGAGAAGAGGCACGTTAGGAAAAGCACCACAGCTATCGTTGATCTTCACATTGTAGTAAATTCGATTATACCAATCAATGTCGAAATGAGTGAGAGCCATAATCTTTGGCGCCCATCGCGGTTCCTTCTCGAGATCCCAGAAAACATCAGACCCAGGTAGATGAGAAACATACCACTGATACAGCAACGGTGCACAACAAATAATCATCCCTCCTTGATAAGAGTTTCAAAGATGGATGGAGTAGTAAGCATCTCCGAGCAGCGTAGGGACCGGATTTCCAATCAAGAAAATTCTGATGGCGTTGATATCCACAAACTTATCAACGTTAGGGAACAAGAATAAACCATAAGCAACTAAGGCAAAGACGTCTTCAAAGGCAACAACATCTTTTATCTCAGCAAAATGACGAGCTTTCCTCAACAAAAACTGCGCAGACAAGCCTCAGATTCCCCCTTTTGTAGTCATGTTCTCCTCTATCTCTGACTTCTTCAAGTGGGTGATGATCGCTATCTCGTGAGATTTGGGTTCCTCTTCTAATCTAGAAAAAGGAACACAGTCGATGATCGGCAAACCAAGTATGTAGGAATACTCTTCTAAGGTGGGCATCAACTGGTAATCCGGAAAGGTGAAACATCGGTACAAGGGATCGTAGAATTGAACCAGCATGTTAAGAATGCCTCCCTTCATCTTGCACTTCATGAGAGGTATAATGAACCCATACTTCTTCTGAAAATCCGTCGGGTTCTCGATCTTCGGAATCAAATTCTTCAGTTCTTCAATCTCGGGCTCCTTAAAACTAAAGCTTCGAGTATTTCTCCTTCCAAATTCCATAATAACCTGAGATGTCTGGAAAAATCATTCCGAAGTTCCTTGAAAAACAAGTTTTTTACAAAAACGTTGATGAATGCATGGATGAATGATAATGCAACAGTTACACACAAGTTTGCAAACGTGGGGTTCAAAGGTTCAACGTTCAGCATGGAGTCGAGGGTAAAGCCCACCCAAAGGTATGTACTATCGGTTCAATCACACCTGTAAGACAAGGTTCTAAGAGTTCCCAGAGTCTACATTCCTCCTTCGGATATTACCAACGTCTTGATTACTCAATAATTAGCAATATTCTCAAGAGAAACTCGTCCGAGCGTAGCATCGCGTAACAACTACTTCCGAATTACTCTGTTATAGTCTCCGCGCTACACCTAAAAAGGCCAAGATGGGTTAGGGTTCTACAGTCCTCAACTTCTCTGGCTCCTAGGTCGAAAATAATAATGTCTTCCCGATTACTCGGTAAACAAATATTAAGTTCAAGAGGGCCTTCCATTGAGTGGGGGATCTCATGCCTCCTTCTTCGGGATTACTCCCTCAAAGTTAACATGACTGTACCGCCCGTCCTATTCCTTAAGTGTTACTTAATCCGGGTATAGGATTCGTCCTTTGCAAAAAAACCCAAACACCCCAATTTAAACACATAATCAAACAAATCAAATAATAATAAACAGATAAGACAAATTAGGCTTAACCCACTTAGGGATGGACCAGCAAGAGGTCAATCTTTCCCCAGCAGAGTCGCCAATTCTGTAGCGATAAAAAATGTAGCGGGGTAAATCGGAGATCGAATTATTGATTAATTCGTCTCACAAAAGCAAGAGTCGCCACCGCGCTTTATTGTTTCCAAGGGAGAAGGGGAAAGAGCGAAATAAAACCCTAAATATGCAATGTAAATAATACTTTTTAAAAGTAATAAAAATATAAGGTGTTTTTGAAAAGATCTATGGTTCGGGGGTTGGTTATACAATGGGAAGGTATTAGCACCCAATGTATCTATAGTACTCTATAGGAACCTTTTGAAATATCTGTTTATATAAATTGACCGTTTGATTAAGAAATAAATTGTTTTGGCCGAAAAGGGGTACGAACGGGTTTTTGAAGATACGACGACCTAATGTCGAAGTTTTTGCTTAGAAGGTATGAGTTTTGGAAAAAAAGATTGAGTTTTGGGGGAAAATTGTCTTAAGTTTTAATGAAATGCAAACGTTCGCGTGATTGGACTTGAGGACATGAAGTCGACTAGTTTAATCATTTTTCCCTTGGATTTAGACGTAAACGGAATAATCAAGTAAACAGAAAATTATGATAGATAAATGATATACAACAATTTAAATAAAAGACTAAATGGTGTAAATATGTATTTTTTAGATTTTTGTTTAATATTAATAAAAACAAGAGAATCAATTAAAGAAAAATAAAGTGCTTTAATTCTTAAATTCTATTTTTTTTTTATATTTTTATATTTGTATTAACTAAAGCGAGGGAAATAATTAAAGGGGATAAAATATTTTTAAGTTTAAATCATTTTTATTTTTTATATGTTTTTTAATATTAATATAAAGCATTATTTTAAGAATTATTAAATATTTAAACTAAATTAATACTTTTAAAAGCTATTAACTTAAATCTAAATAAAAAAAGGAATACTAAAAATTACTAAGTTAAAACCTAAAGCTAAACTTAATAAAAGATCCAATTATTTAAAATGTTTTAATTAAATACTCTAATTTGATTAATCTACTAATTAACTAAACTAATAATACTCTAAAAAACTAATAGAAAGTAAAATGGAAGAAGGGGTGTATTAGAAATAAAAAGGGTGGATAGGAAAATAGCATGGGCCAAAGGTTTTGAGAGGGCCCAAACATCTGATTAAAAGAGAAAAAAAACAGAAACAAAAGGTGGTAAGGAGTCGTTGGGCTTTAGGCAAGGGCATGGGTTAAGTCCATCATTATAATTTGTTTTTTAGGGTTAACATTGTTTTAGCTTAGGGTTAACAAAGGGCTTAAGGGTTTGGTTACGCAGCGCCGCTTGCTTGTCTTCTTCGTTCGCGTTCTTCTTCGTCTTTCATGTCCTCGCCTTCTTCTTCAATGGCCGCCTCCGACCTGCCTTCGCCCGAGCCACCAATGCTTCTTCCTCCCCCCTAGCGTTGCTCAGAGATACAGTGAAGGTGATGCTCTCGCTCTTTTTAGTGCATTAGGTTTTTTATGATTTTGTTTGCATGTTATAATTTTGTTCATTTTCGATTCTGACTTCGTGTTCTTACATGATTATCGTTGAGATATTGGAAAGGAAGAAGAGAAACAAAGTTACCTTTATGGAGGATGGAGGGAAGGCGTTATGGAGGCTTGTTGGCGGAGGGGGAAATACAGTGAGGCTGTGAGCTTGGAGACCCTGGTACTCTGTACTCTTTATCTCCTTTTTTGTTGCCTAGATGTATGCTTCTGAGTTGCCTTCGTTGTATGCTTTTTCTCCTCTTCTTCTTGCCTTGCTATCGTTGCTTTCTAATGGCCTATGATGATATACTGATGCCTTTGCGTTGCCTTGAACATTTTGAATGCTATTGTTGAAAAATTATTTTTGACTAGCTTGATGATATTGATGCTTTTTCTCTTCTTCTCAGTTATGCTTCTGTATGCTTGGGTTTGGTTTTTGGGCGTGTATGGCTGGTTTATGGCTTTGCTGTCTTGAAAACAGGTTATATGATTCTTAGGCCTTAAGGTTTTGTTTTACTGAGGCTATACTGGTTTATTAGGCCATTACAGGTTTTACTTGTTTAGGCCATAGTTTAAGTTGTCATGGCTTAGGCTTTGAAAATGGTTATGGTTTGGCTTTTGGTTCAGGTTTCAACAGGTTATGGTTCTTTAGGCCATGGTTTATGCTTTTCTGGTTTCGGTTAGGCTGGACAGCAGGTCTTATGGTTTTGAAATGGTTTAAGGTTGATAGAAACTGGTTTGTGGTTTATGTTGATAGCAGGTTTTAGTCATGTTGGAGATAGCAGGTTTTTATGGTTTAGGCCATAAGACTTTTTACAGTTTTGAGTGTTTGAAGGTTTTTTGATTTTTGGAGGCTTCACGCAGGTTATCAAATCTCTTCTTTTTTGAAGGGGTTTTTGTTGTTTATAACAATTGCTGGCTTGGTTTACGTTACAGGCTTAGGTTTGAATATTTTACAATATTCTCTTGGCCTTCTGCACACCTGCTTCATATGGTTTGTTTGTATTCTAATTTCATGCTTCTTTTTTCTCTTATGAGATGCTGCTGTAGTTGTTTTGTAACTCCTTCTGCCTAAACCAAAACCTGTAAAATCAAACTTCTATCTCTCTTCTCTCTCATAGGTACATTTGATGCATTAAAATGATGTACTGTACTGTATGTTCTGAAATTGCATAGGCTGGAACATGATGTAAATGGAAATATATTATGCTTGCAAAATTGTTTTTAGACTGCACATTTCCTTTTGACTTCTGTATGGCACATTGGAGCCTTATGTATTTTGGCTTCTTCTTACCTCTTGGCATAGTTACGTTGCACTTGCTTGCATAGGTAACTTGATTATGCATATGCTGTTTGCAATATGCAGTGGACTTTTTGAAAATACAATTGATTTTAATTATGCAGTTTGAAAAACAAAAATGAATTTGTGCATGTTTTTAAATTGTGCATTCACTTATGAAAATAAAAATCCATCCCTTTTTGTGAACCGGGAGAAATCCCGCGATTTGCAAAAAGGGTAAAAAACTGATTCCAGCCGTTTGCTTTTAATGATGAACACTAAAAATAATTTCCTGCTTTTAATTATTTATTTAATTCTGACTTTTTTTTCTTTTAATTGTTTTTGCAGGTAAAATTAAATGAGCAGACAAAAAGGCATTGGATAGAAGATGAAGATTTAGAATTTAGGAAAATAGTTTTTATTTTACTTTAAACTCTTTATGTAATTGTCATTATAAATATTTTGTAAATAATACAATATTTAAATAACAATTGTAATAAATAGAATAGAGTGAATAAAATTCTATTATTTCCCAATTAATTCTTTTTCTTTCCAATTATTTATTTATCGTTTATAATTCTTTAAATTGTATAATAACTGAAAATCAATTTCAATCACTTAAATTCAGAATAATAAACAAATAAATAAACATCATTGATCAATTAATAACTCCAATTATTTAATTCATTATTCATAATTCTCTAAATTATAATAATTAAAAATAGAATTTCAATTATTTAACTTAGAATGATAAATAATTAAATAATCATTGTTGACCAATTAATAAACCTCTTTTCAAATGTTTATTTCATTATTCATAAATCTTTAAATTATATAATAACCGAAAATAGATTCCAATTATTTAATTTTAAGATAATAAATAATTAATAAACATTGTTTGATCAATTAATAAACCTCTTTTCCAATATTTATTTTATTATCTATAAATCTTTAAATTATATAACAATTGAAAATAAATTCCAATTATTTAAATTTAAGATAATAAATAATTAATAAACATTGTTTTAGCATGAATCGATTAATAAATTTAGCGTTCAAAAATAAACAGCTCTCGACTCGAAAAAGTTATGAATTTTAAAAATCAAAAGATCAAAACACTTGCAATATAATGATGCAGATGGGAGATGGTATCTTAGGTCAAAATTTGGGGTACAACAGGTCGCAAACCAAAGAAGAGCATCTCGATCACCCACACAAGATATTTGAGAGGCTGAAGTAAAAGTTGAGGTTGAACCCTAGTAAGTGCACATTCAGAGTAAGGTCTGGAAAGCTTATAGGTCTTGTCGTCAGTGGTAAAAGCATCAAAGTTGATCCTGCAAAGGTAAAAGCCATTCGAGAAATGCCAGTTCCCCGCTCTGAGAAGGAAGTCAGAGGATTCTTGGGTCGTCTTAATCACATTGCCCGTTTCATATCTCACTTAACTACTACTTGTGAGCCAATCTTCAACCTCCTGAAGAAAGATCAAGTAGTCAAATAGAATGACGACTGTCAAGCTGCCTTTGACAAGATAGACCATTGATCATGTACTTGACTATGCTAGAGGCTTATATGGGGTATGTGTTGGGCCAACATGACGAGTCTGGCCGGAGAGAGCATGCAATATACTACCTGAGCAAAAAGTTTACCAACTGTGAAACTAGATATTCACTGCTCAAGAAAACTTGCTGCGCTCTGGCATGGGCTGCTCGCCGGCTAAGACAGTATATGTTGACTCACACCACTTTATTGATTTCTAAGATGGATCCCATCAAGTATATCTTCAAGAGGCCCACTCTCTCCGGAAGGATAGATAGATGGCAAATGATTCTGACTGAATACGATATTCAATATACAACACAAAAGGCCATCAAAGGAAGTGTATTGGCAGATCATTTGGCCCATCAAGCTATTGATGATTATAAATCTATAAACTTTGACTTCTCGGATGAGAATATCATGTTAGTGACTGACTGTGTAAAACCTGGACCATATGACAGACCTGAACAAGGATCCCAATAGACTATGGTTTTTGATGGAGCTTCCAACGCTCTGGGTAATGGAATTGGTACTGCGATAATTTATCCGGAAGGTTGCCACACTCCTTTCACTGCTAGACTTTGCTTCGATTGTACGAATAACATGGTTGAGTACGAGACATGCATTTTGGGTTTGAAGGCTGCTATTGACTTAAGGATCAAGCATTTCGACATATTTAGAGATTCTGCTCTAGTGACCAGTCAACTCAAAGGGGAAAAGACACTAAGCATCCTCACCTGATTCCTTACAAGGAACTTGTGTTAACCCTAATACCATACTTCGAGGAGATCACCTTTAAACATTTTCCTAGAGAAGAAAATCAATTGGTTGACGCCTTGGAAACAATTTCTTCCATGTTTAAGGTCAAATGGGATAACAAAGGTCCTATGATAACAATCGAAAGATTTGACGAACATTCACACTGCTATGAGCTTGACACTGATGAAGAGAAACCATGGTACCATGAGGTGAGGAGATATCTTGAGGCACAAGAATATCCTGAAGGAGCTTCCGTCAATGATAAGAAATTCTTGCGAAGATTTTAAGCCAAATTCTTTCTAAGCAACAAAATCCTATACAAGCGCAACCATGATTCTACTCTACTCCGATGTGTGGACAAGAAGGAGGCAGAGAAAATTATGGAAGACATGCATGCTGGCCTTTTTGGGACCCACTCTAGTGGACACACTATGACCAAGAAAATCCTGAGCGCTGGTTACTATTGGTCCACAATGGAAACTAATTGTCATCACCACTCAAGGACTTGCCACAAGTGTCAAATCTATGCTGACAAGGTCCATGTACCTCTTATTCCTCTAAATGTCATGACTGCTTCGTGGCTGTTTGCAATGTGGGGCATTGATATGTTTGGAGAGATCAAACCTACTTCCTCAAATGGACACCATTTCATCCTTGTTGCCATTGATTACTTTACCAAGTGGGTCGAAGCTGCCTCATATGCCTCAATCACCAAGAACAATGTAGCCAGATTTATCAAGCATAACCTCATCTTCCATTATGGTATCCCCGAACGGATCATCACTGACAATGAAACCAACCTCAATAGTGCTATGATTATAGAACTTTGTACTCAGTTTAGTATCAAGCATCACAATTCTTCTCCATACAGACCTAAGATGAATGGCACAGTGGAAGCTGCCAATAAAAATATCAAGAAGATTGTGCAAAAGATGGTGGTAACCTACGAAGACTGGCATGAGATGTTACCATTTTCTCTCCATGGCTACTGTACTTCAGCTCGTACGTCAACTGGGGCAACTCTTTTCTCCTTGGTCTATGGCATGGAAGCCGTCTTGCCTATAGAAGTTCAAATTCCCTCTCTAAGGATAATGAAAGAAGCAGGTCTAGGCGAAGACGAATGGATTCAGACTAGGTTGGATCAACTGAACTTGATTGATGAGAAGCGACTGGCTGCTGTTTGTCGTGGTCAGATGTATCAAAAGTGTATGTTCAACAAAAAGATCAAGCCTCGAGTGTATCAAGCTGAAGACTTGGTAATAAAGCGAATCATTCTTCCACAAGGCGATACCAGGGGAAAATAGACTCCCACTTATGAAGGACCATTTGTTGTAAGAAAGTTTTCTCTGGTGGTTCCATGATGCTGACCACTATGGATGGCGAGGACTTCCCACATCCTGTGAATGTAGACACAGTTAAAAAATACTACGCATAAAATGACCCGCTAGGTTGACATACCTAGGCAAAAATAAGGGCATCCCGGCGAACCAAAGAGGTTCGGGAAAAATTTAGGGATATATGCAAAAGATTGTACACCCGACAAGTCGAAAACCCAAAAGGGAAATTTGGGCAAAAATGGGTATCCTGGTGGGCTGAAAACCCGAAAGGGAGGTCTAGGAAAAAGTAAAGGATTAAAGTGTAGAACTATGTCCCGTGGGATCTTTACAACCAGCTTTATTACCAAGGTCCAAGTTTAAATGGTCAAAGATCAATCCAATCAATTTCTTTCAACGACAAAGGATGATGTTCGAAGACATAGGGGTAATAGCAGAGTTGGAACACAATGAGATCACTTCCACATGGCTATTATTTTTGTTTTCACTTTGTATTCTTTCCATTCTTTCGACGATTTCCTCTTACTAGGATCTCGGTCTCTTTGTACAAAAACTCCTAATTCATGGGCAAAACATTAATACAAATATACTTTGAAGTGCAAACTTTTTTGTTTTTCCTGTTTTGAGTGCAAAAGTGTCCAATGACTAAAATTGAATGAACATATGCATATGAACATGATTAAACTTTTAACAAATGTATTCTTAAAAACAGTGACAAGAATCTCCTTAAATGAATTTGAGATATCCCCACAGAGTTATTTCAATAGTATTATCCCCAAAAATTTGGATTCATAAAATCCCCAGCCAGAGTTTCAATCTCCGGAAAATCCTCTCCCCAACTGAGTTGGTCTTAAAAGGAAGCCTTATGGAATTCTTCCTAAAAAATATCCTCCCCAGTATTTCGTCAAATATCCTATTCAACAGGGTTTATTTCCCAAACAAAATACAGATTCCCCAGCTTGAGTTTTCCTCGCAGACTATTACAAATCAAGGGACCGCAACCCCTAATCCTCAATGAATTCGTCAATAGAGTCATTGCTATCTCCGAAAGTTACTGTAAAGCCTGGAACCCGATCAAATACTAGTTCAACTTCATCCTACTCTTAACTTACTGTGAAGACTAGACCCGACCAAATGACAATAATTCGCAATTCTAAGTTACTAAAGCCTGGACCCGACCAGATATTAGTTTAACTTCTCAAATTGCTTAAGCCTGGGCCCGACCAGTCAACAGTTCAAGTCTAGACCCGACCAGATAACAACTCCAATTTCTGAAACCTGGATCTGACCAGATATTAGTTTAACTCCTTCCACTGCAGAGCCTGGACCCGACCAGTTAACAGTTTGAGTTACTGAAACCTGGACCCGACCAGATAACGATTAATCTTAATTCCAAGTTACTAAAGCCTGAACCCGATCATATATTAGTTCAACTTCTCAAATTGCTTAAGCCTAGACCAGACCAATCAATAGTTTAAAGCCTGGACCCGACCAGATACCAGTTAAACATTCTGAAGCCTGGACCCAACCAGATAACAACTCCAATTTCTGAAACCTGGATCCGACCAGATAACAGTAAATCTCAAATTTAGTTGCCAAAGCCTAGAATCCAACCAGATAACAGTTAACTTTCAAGAGATAATTCCTCACCAGAGCAATGGACGACTAAAACTCCCGAATTTTGGTTCCCAATTAGAAATCAACACTCTCCATAGAGTCTTCTCAGGCAAGTAAATATTCCTTAGCCGAGTTTTTTCTCAACAAAGCAGGAATCCCCAGCGGAAGCATTGTTAACAAAGTCTGAAGATACACATACTCTTCATCTCCAACAACAGTCCGAGATTTAACTTCTCAAAGCTCCCCAGTATCTCTCGAGGATACACTTTGATAACATGCCGCATTCATACAACATACATAACATATACATACAACATAATCTTATTTATTTTGAGTATATCATTACACCATGCATACACTTGCATGCATCTAACCCCTTTTTCCTTGCAGAAAAAAATCGTCGATCAAAAGACCTATTCTGGACCAGAATTAATTCTCCCAGTTAAAGACAGGCAAACCATCTAGTCTTAGTATGAATCAACCAAAGATTCATGCTAATGTTTCCTCCAGTTTCTACCATCATCTCTCCAAATGGCGTCTATAAGCCCATTCCTAAATAATACATCATTGAGTGCAAATTTCTGGGCACGTTAGTGTTCAATCATCTTTCACCTTCAAGCCACGAACGTCGGATCCGCCGATCTAACTCTTCAGGTTTAATAAGATTGAACAGGGGAAGCTGTTGTACCTTAAAATTTTCCCTCTCATTGCCTCAGGATTTCTCTCACGAGATCTCCATTGATTCAAGACTGCACAAGGTTTGGTCAGCTCAAGACACCTCTTCAAGCACTGATGATTCAAAATTAGGGTTTGAGTTTTTATAAGGACAATTGGACTTTTAATGCTTCATATGACATTCATGGATCATTTTGGACTCCCAAGATTTCTCATGTCAAGTTTCAAGCTTTGGATCACATTTTTGCTCAGTCAATTGATCAGTTGACCTAAAATCAACTATATTAGGAAAAAATGTCAACCATGGTCAATTTAAAGTCAAACTTCATAATTTTTTATCCATATCAACATTTTGAACTCATATATGGAAATTGATAAAGTTTCGATCACAATTCCTCAAGAAATCTGATCAGATCATCAAAAGGGCAAAATGGTCAAAATTAGGGTTTTGACTGAGAAGGTTCAATTTTTGACTTTTGACGTAAAACATGACTTGTTGGTTTGAGAAATGATATCACGGATTCAATTGCATCATTTTGACCTAATGGCATGGCTTAAAACATTCCCCAAAGATCATTTGATTGATAGTTGGAATTCAGCCAACTGATACACTAAAAAGTCAAACTTTGACTTTTTGATCAAAATCAAGTTTCAAAAATCACATTTCATTAAGACATGTCGAAATATTAAGATTGCTCATTGAAAAATCTAAAAGTCAAAATTATCTTTGAAAAGTCAAAATTTTAAGACTTAGAAATTTTTCTATGTGTTGGAAAGTTAACCTTTTTTCATGACTTTGTGCCAAATTTTCACCATGATGCAAGATGATTCAAGGAAAACTTCCAACATGGAAGTTGCAGATCTTAATGAGATCTAAAACATTGTAGGACATAACTTTTTCTAGAAATGCTTGGATTTTAAGTTATAAATTCATAAAGACATGTCCATGAAACAAAAACACTTGGTGAAATTTTGCCCTAGTTAGGCAGATTTTGACCTAACTTCTTGGCCAAGTTTCACATAGTTCCAAATTGAATTTTCAAAAATGTCTAAAATGAAAGTTTTAGAGCATGTTACAAGATTTCGAAAAACTCCAAGAATTCCTTGAGATCATTCTTGATCAAGGAGAATCGAAGGCAAGAAGTTAGGGTTTCATTCTTGTTTTACAAGGTAGATTTTTAGGATGAACATGAACCAAATCCATGCTAGGCTGAATAATTTTTGCTTTTCAGGCCTCAAACTTGTTTCTCACTCGATAATTAATGGTATACACAATTGCTTGAGCCATGATCCAAGCATTAGAGCCATTGTCCAAAAGATTCATCCATTTTTGGAAGAAAGCAACATTGCCATTCTTGAAAAGTGACTTTAATCACAAAGTCAACTTGCATTGAGCCTCTAACTTGTTCCTTCTACACAAGCTTCCTCTGCAAAGTCAGAATAACACGTTTAAAGCTTGTAACCACTCTAGATAGCATAGTGCAAGCCTTGGGAATATGTTTGTCATGTTTACTTCAAAAACAAGCAAAGTTGCCACAACTTGAGAATTCAAATTATGAGTTGTTGTAACACTTGAAACCTCTTGCCTATAAATACATGCACTATTTGCAAGATAAAGGAAGAATTCTCAAGCCCTGAAACACCCTAAAATAGAGAATCACCAAGAACACCTCAAAACTTGTCATTTCTGAGTTTTGAACCCAATCTTCAAATCTACTCGTGCGTTTCTTGGCCTTTTGGTTCCTAAAGCTTCTAAACAAAATACATAAACAATCACAACATCTGTTATCCAACTATAACTCCATCTTCACCAATCTCCATTTTAAAAAATAGGTCATTGCATCTTGACTTCTCCAGACCATTCCAGCCATCCTCAGCACAAATTAATCATTGCATTAGCTTCCTGGAGGTTCACTGAAGCTAACCTAATCATCACAACACCTGAAAGGTCCTCTAACTCACTTCACGATTTCTAGTTTTGAAGGTAATTTTCTAAACTTTCAACTCTTCATATAGGCATTGTTAGGCTTCCATTTTCAATGACAAAATGGAGACATCACTGCCCTGAAGCTAACCATGTCCATAATTTTCATTTATATTGTCTGAGCCTAGAGAATTTTGAGATTGAAATTTATGGAAAAATTAGGGTTCAGATTAGGTCCAACAAAATTCTCATTCATCTTTGATTTATAGTTTTAGTGATTTATATTTTTGGAATCTTGCTAGAATTTGCTACAACTTTCATGTTTGCATTTTCCATTTTTGTTGAGAAATGAGAAAGATACAAGTTGTGTGGCTGGGCGTGAGGTTAAAGATGAAGTTCAGGCCATGGACTTGATTTGTAATATATATTTATGCTTTTGTTTTATACACCGGATGTATAGTCACCCAGTGGTAAGGCAGCGCGCGTTTATTGTTAAGGGCATGGGTTCGGGCCCCAGCGTTGCCATTTTGCTGATTTTTCTAACATTTTCTATCTTTTTGTCTCACACAAGCGTGTCGGGCCTCCCTGAATTGGCTTATCTCATTTTATTCAGTCCCACCCCCTTTTTTCACTACAACACACAGCCCATTTACATGTTTTTGATTTTCAAACAAAAAAAAACTTTAATGGGCCAGACCAAAATCTGTTTTCTACAAAACACCTCAAATCTATTTCACACACTGACTTATTTTCTTATATCTTATTTTTATTTATTTATTTTTATTTATTATTATTAATATTATAATTATTATTTTTTATTAATAAAAATACAACATATTTATTTTTATTTTATTATATACTTATGTTATTTTTCAAGACCAAAAACACAAAATATTTTCTTATACAAATTTAACTTCTTTTCTCAAATAAACTAATAGTTAGATTTAGGTTTGGTTTATTTTATTTTAATTAAAATTAATTTATAAACTTGGATTGTTTAATTAATTAATTTTTTTTCCATACTAGTTTAATTTAATTAAAACCTCTTCACAAACAAAACCCTAAAAAAGATTTCTTTTCTAATTAACTTAATTGAATTTTTCTTATTACTTTCTTAGGTTAGATCTAAACCTTTTTCTTTAACAAAGAACCAAAACAAAATTCATTTCTTTTTTTTCCATTTATTCCTTGTACATTATATTCATTTCTTGTACAATATAATTCAATATGTTTGTAATAGATAATTAGGGTTTTAATTTCTTGCAATCCCCATTTGTAAATTTGTACCCCCATCTCCAAATGATGCAATATCGTAGAACATTTACTTTCCGTAATTTATCACTTTCATATAATGTTAGTAATTAGGATTTGTATGGAAAGATAAAATCAATACTAGAAAACCCTAATTCAAGACAAAACAAATGCATGAAATCAAAACACTTACACACTTGTACCTCTAGGGTTTAACTCCACTTTGTTGCCTTGAGAAAAATGGTCAATATATGAATGTGAGACATCTTAGCAAAAACAAATAAAAAATACAAGATCATAGTCCCTCGATGACGCTACGAATGTTGTCTTACAAATGATCTTAGTCCCTTAAGGAAAATGCTAAGATCTCTCACAACATTGCCATCCATGACTATATGATGACCCATGTCCATCCCTTTACATCCAAAGATAAGGCTACTTACCAATCAATGGTGAGATAGCAATATCAAAGGAAGGAAGAAATGAACAAAATACTTTTGAGTAGGTAGAACGTTCTTAGTTGCTTGCTCACAATCCATCTTGAAAACAAACATCTTTCAAAATATACCAAACACTTTCAAAAACATGAAATATTTTCAAAAGTCTAACACTTTGTATGCATTCTTATAGAGACGAGAATCATTACAAAGTTTACCTAAACGAAGGCGCTTTTCAAAAATACTTTCAAAACTCACCACAAACATGTTTCCAACAAAGCGATTACAAAAGTGATCTAACAAGCAACTAAGATCCCGTAGATAACTACAGGTGAAAAGGGTGCTAATACCTTCCATTTTCATATCCTACCTGTGATACGGTGGGAGAACTGACTATGGTTTTGCGTTTGTTTTCGCAAATGTTTCGGTTGAGCAAGAGTCGCCACCGACTTTTTATTTTATCCTAAGGAAAGGTTTAAAAAGCACAGCAAAAACCTTTGAGATGTTTTCTTGGGTTCGGGGAGTAGATTATAGAAAGGGAAGGTATTAGCACCCTTTATATCCATGGTTATCCATGGGCTCTTAGTTACTTGCTTAGATCAACTTGCCTTATTTTTCAATTGTTTGAAATGGTGCTTGTGTGTGTGGGTTTGAAAATGTTTTGAAAAGAAGCCAATGTGGTGGCAACCTTTGTAATGATCTATGTGGGGATGTATACAAAGATGTATGTCTTTTGAAAAGGTTTTCATTTTGTTTTTTGAAAGTTGTTTTGAAAGTATTGTGAGGTGTGGTTTTTTTAGAAAATAGGCAAGTGTTTTGTTTTTGCAAGTTTGATTCAAGTAACTAAGAGGTTATCTACTCCTAAAATTTCTCAAAGTTTATTGCTATGTTTTAACCCTTTTAACAAGTTTGTTCCACCATTGTATTTGGTGGACAATCTCATGTTAGGATGTGAAAGGGACGGGCGCGGGTCATCGTTTTAGACCATAATTGCAATGGTGCCAAGTATCTTTGGGCATTTTTCTTTAAGGGACTTGACCATTTGTTTAGGCAACTTTTGAAAGCGTCATCGGGGGACTATGATCATTTGATTTGTGTTTGTTTAGCCCAAAGAGACCTAACATGCAATATGGCCCAATTTTGAAAGGCAACAAGTGGAATACCCTAGGGGGTGCAAGTGTGATTTGTGTGTCCATTTTCATGCTTGTTTATCTTGAAATTAGGTCAAAGCTATTTTTCGTTGTTTTTCGCATACAAACCCTAATTCTAACATGGTATAATTGGAAAGCAATAAAGTGCGAAAATAAATTTACTAATCTATTACAAAACCATATATGGGAAGGGGGGTACAAATGTTCAAATGGGAGGATATTTAGACAAAGAAATTAAACCTAGCTATTACATCATTTTTGGAACATTTACAAGTGATTAATTGCATAAATTAAATGGAAAATAAAATAAAGGTGCAAAATGCAAAAAAAAAGGGTTTTTATATGTATGAGAAAAAAGTATTATTTATTTTAATAAAAAATAAAAAGTATTATTTTTGGAGTTTTTGTATTTTAAGGGTGAAACCCTAATTTTTATTAAGTAATATATATATTATCTAATTTACACAAGTATTTATTTATTATGTACAAAAAATAAAATAAAATGAAATATATTTATAAAAAGTACTTTTTTATGTCAAGTATTAATAAAAATAAAAATATATGTATTTTTGTATTTTACCCTAAGTATACTAATAAATATATATGTATATATATTAATTCCTAAATGTGTATTATTTATATATAAATAATAATATTTAATATTTATAAAAAAAAGTATATTTTGCATAAAATATTTTCAAAAAGGAAAATGTAATAAAATCAGAAAAGAAAATATATTTGCATTATTTTTCCTATCTATTCTAAATGATATATATATATATATATATATATATATATATATATATATATATATATATATATATATATATATATATATATATTTATGTACAAATGATTCCTATAAACAAATAAATGCTAAAAAATAGAAAAATGGTATAAAAAATATTTTTTATATTTTTTATATAATAAGCAAAAATAAATAAGTCAGAATGAAAAAGGAAAAGTCAAAAAATCATTGAAATAAACCAAATGGGCCCAGGGGGTGTCAAAGTGAAAAGAGTGTGTGAAAAGAAATAACACAAAGGCCCAGCCCATGAAACTTCTTCTTCAACCTTCAGCCAAAAACGTTCACAAAAAACGCGCGCCTGTGATCAAATTCAAACATCCTGATTCCTTGATTTTTTGCACAAACTTCCAACATAAGAAATGTTAAGCATTGAATCACGATTCCAAATATATAAAAAAACTCATCCTAACTCTCAGAAATGAGAGAGAATTTTGACATTCCCAAATCCTGACCTAAGTTTTCTGCCATGTTCAGACTCAAAATTCTTGCAGCACACATAATATAAATGAAATCTAACTACATGGGCATGTTCAGGGCTATGAATGTGACATATTATCTTCACAAACCTAAAGCTAACAATGCCTAATAAGAGAGATACGAGTTCATGAACTTACCTGTTCAGTTGAAGTTCAATCTGGCAATGGAGAAGCTTTCAGTGCAAGGTGATGATTGGTATAGCTTCCTTGATGTCCAGGGATGCTATTCCAAGCTTTACTTTGTCTTGAAACCTTTTGAATCGTGCTAGAGCTCTTTACATGCAAATCAGAAAAGTGAAAATGGCCAAAAGGGTTAGAAGAGTTACAGGTTGTTTCTAATGCTTTGGATAGTTTGGATTGATGGTAGGGAAGGTGTCTGAAGTGGTTTGGGCAAGAATGCTTGAAAGGATTGAGAGTTGGAACTCAATCTGCATAGGTTGCTCTGTTTGAGAAGTTTGATGGTGGTTCTGAGTTTATGGAGGTATTGGAGGTATTGGAGTCGTGTTCTAGCTTGTGCTTGATGATTAGGAAGTGTACAAAACAAATGCTTAAGTGTTCTAATGCTGAGATGAGAGTTATGTTGTGATATGGGATGTTTCTTAACACTTAAGCAAGAAAATGTCAAGTTGAGGTTTAGACAGGTATAGGACCCCTAATCATGCTGCAAAGCTCCTCCTTGATCAGTGTGTTATGCTCATAATCTTGTGCCAATCAGATTTCATCTGTACTTGTTGGATTTGCAATATGACATAAAGCTTGCTTTTGCAAAAATGGAAGAAAGGCTTTATCTATTTATGGACTAATCCAACATGTAATGCACAAGCTCATGAAACAAAGCTTTAGCACAATGAACATGCATTAAATTATTGAGTGTTGGATGGTTGAAGGACCTGTAATGCAGCACAAACCAAGCTGACTTGCAAATGGCATAAGTTATGAACATGTACATGACCAATTCAAAAGTGAGTTTTTGCCATATTGTGAAATTCGATTCTCTCAAGTTATGAGGTTGTTTGATGAGTTCTTGGACATTTTGGAAAGCTTGGAATGTGTACTACAATCCATCTTTGAAATGCAAATTGAAATTCCAAGTGGAAGTGTATGGAAAATGGCCTTTAAGTTAGGTAGAAAACCTTGCCAAAATAGGTTAAAATTTCACTAAGTTAAGAATGGTTTAGTGCCCTTATTCCAAAAATTGTAACTTGAGATACAAGCCTTATTTGGGAAAACTTTGTGAATCAAAGTTGTAGATTATGCAACAAGCTACAACTTTCATGTTTTGACTTTTGCTTGAATCCAAATGAATCTTGGTGAGAAAGTGGGGCAAAGTTGGGAAAAAAATTAGGGTTATGAAAAATTTCCATTTCAAACCCTAATTTGCAATTTTTGATTTCTTGGTGAACAAGTTTCATGGTTTGGCATATTTTGATGAAAAATGAATCTTGACCCTTGATTTTGACCAAAAAGTCAAAGTTTGACTTTTCAGTATACAATCAAAATTGATCAATTGACTGGGAAATTCAACTGTCAATCTTGTGTACTTGGGATCCTTTGAACTGGTTGAGCATGTCAAGATAATTGCATGGGGTCCTTGAGTCCATATGTGAGCTTGATTTGCCTTTGGCTAGGTCAAACAGTCAAAAATTGCCTTGGTGCAGTCAAAACCCTAAAAATGACCATTTTGCCCTTTTGGTGATCTGATCAAATTTCTTGTGGAATTGTGATCCAAACTTGATCAATTGGTCCATGTGAGTTCATAATGTTGATGTGGGTCAATTTTCATGAGATTTGACTATCAATTGGCCACGGTTGACTTTTTCCCCAATACAGTTGATTTCTAGGTCAACTGTCCAATTGATTGGGCAAAATTTGGAATCAAGACTTGAAACTTGGTATGGATAAACTTGGGAATCCAACATGAAGCATGAAAGTCATCTTAGGCATTTTAGGTCAAAATATCTTTGTGCAAACACAAACCATAATTTGGGTCAACAGTGCAAGGAGAAGTCTTGAGTAGAGGAAACCATAACTGGATCTTGATCTTCAAGGGTCTTGTGATGAGAAAATGTTGAGGAAATGGGAGGGAAAATTTTGGGGTACAACAGTACCCCCCGAACTCAAGAAAATATCTCAAAGGTCTTTCCTGTTCTTTTCACCCTTTCCTTATTGGATAAAAGAAAAGTCAGTGGCGACTCTTGCTATCTGCAACAATTGCGATCAAATGCAAACTCCCAAGTCGGTTCTTCCACCATATTACAATTACACAAGTATTTTAAGCATAAATTATTTAACACCTTTCGGAGCAACAACTCAAGTGTTAAAACAACTTACATGAAGAGATATGAACATAAACAATATATAAGCAACAACTCTAGTGTTCATTACTATGTTCTACAAATATGTATATGATTAGAATTTAAGTAGCATCTTGTAGTGTTCTTCTTCATCTTCTTGTTGAGAAAGATACGAGCAACAACTCCTTGCTTCTTCTGAGATCTACCAAGATGTATGTGATTAGAAGTTGAATAACGTCTTGTAGTCTTCTTCTTCTTCTTCTTTAAGCAAGCTATGAGCAACAACTCCTTGCTTATTCAGTTTCATCTAAGATGCATATGATGATAGTTGAATGGCATCTTGTAGAAATCTTATTTCTTTCTTTTCTCTCTTCTTTAGTGGTCTTCAGAATGTGTAACATTGCAGCTTTAACATCTTCAACATCCATTGCTTTCATTTCCCAGGATGAAGCTTGATGGCCAATGGCAAATGACAACGGTTAATCGAAAACTTTCTTTGAATATTCAATCTTCATTTATAGCCTTTGACAGAGAGAGAATCTGTGAGGATAGAAAGGACTTTTCCTGTACCGACTGTTAGTTCCCAATAGATAGAATAAGTTGTAAGAGTTTAGACATCATAAAATAATTTTTTTGTATCCTGTCACTGTTCAATGATAGCTTTCCACTTTTCTCTAAATAATGTTTTTCTATTAAGCTTGTAAAAAAAGATCAATTAAATAAAGAAAGATAGCTGCAAATCCAGCTGTTTGTTCCCAACGGTCACAATGAGAGTGGTTGACAATACAATATAAAATATTGTCCTTACTCCATCCTAAAGGGTAGAGGTCACAGACACTTTGCGTAACTTTTGTTCAACATCACAAGTTAACCATTCAAACTTTTCTTCTTATCATCAGAGGCTTCAGGTATTTAAATGTTGAACGTTGAATCTTATTGTAGAAGATTCACTCTTAAAGTCTTAGAACCTAAGTCACAGACTCTTCAGAACTTGTCACCAAGAACCTTGTCTTTAGAGTCTTCAACACTTGGTTGTAAGAACTTGTTTTTCTTCAGATTATCAAAACTTGTTCAGCAGAACCTCATCTCCATAATCTCCAAAACTTGTAACACATAAGTAAAGCTTTAAAGGCCTCCAAAGCTTAACCACAAAGTAACGATCAAAACTTCTTGTACTAACATTCCTAAGACACGTTGCAGAAGATAAGTTCATAATATTGACTTCAATAAAACATGTAACCACATGTTTTCTTCTGGAGTGTATGTTTAGAACCTGATGGCATCACATGCCTTGTACCAGAGTCAGAACACTATAGCAACATCTACACACTAGATGAAACCTTTAACATATACGATTATCCTCTAAGATAAAACGATTTATACAAGGTAATCATTGTAATCGATAAATTTAGAGTTAAGCTCACAGCTCCCTCTGAATCTGTTAAACCCAAAATTTTATTTAAGCTTGTTCAGAGTCTCTCCCTGAGCCCAAGACTCATAAAATAAATTTTGAGCATTCAGAACATAAAATAGAAAAGTAACACTTCCCTACAAAAACTCATCAGATTCTGACTAGAACACTTGGTATTCATCTCAAAACCTGGTTTCTATCAGCACTTGATGAAGAATCAAAATCTTGATTTGAGCCTGATTGAATAATGCCATGCATCATTTATCAGTGCTTATGTTCCATGATTATAATATCACAACCAAAACAATATACTTATCAAGCATCAATGTTTGATATTATATTTTCCAATGTATCAAACATTCAGACAATTCACAACTTTTGAATAGAGCGTGCGGTTCTGAAGCACACGTATCAGAGCATAGCTTATGAGTGACATATTTGTATGAGTGCATGCATCAAAGTGTTAACTTTTCTTCCAAACTTTGAGTAGCAACTCTTATGATGAGAAAACCTTGACTTCTGATCTTGCAGTAGAATCTTATCAGAAACTCTTCCTTCTTGGAGATTCATTGAGATTATTTTCTCATCTAACATTCAACATTTCATTGAACTACTGATGTTTCATTAGAAATAAAAATCAATGGTTCTTCTTCTAATTTTGTATCTACACGCTTAATGAAACCATTAGAACTAAAATTGTTCTTCTTAAAAGATATGTTTGTTGTCAATAAAACTTAGAGATTAAACATAAACACAAATCTTATTCTTATAATCTCCCCCTTTTTGATGATGACAAAACCATGTATTTTGATGAATAAATTTTATAGAGTTAAATCATAAATAAAGAAAACTCCCCTTGAGTTGGAAACTTCCCTTGGGATTAACAATCTTCCCCTAAATCATAAACTTAGTATTTTCAAAGCTTAAGAGCAATGTTATCTTTTCTAAATCTGATCTATCATTAGATTTGTCCTTTTGAGCTTATTAGTTTATTCATGCTTTCTCATAGCAACAAGTACATGGTTTAGAGAAATGTTTTTAATCAAAATCATTATTATTTTTCTCCACCTTTTTGTTATAATAAAAAATGTAAACAAATACTTGAATTAAAAAAATTTCGAAACCATAGAATTAATCACCAAACAGATTCATTAAAAATAGAGAGAGTACATAACACACAGATTAAACATAAAACAGTCAGAAGACAACACATATTAAGATAAAGAAATAAAGGATTAAAGAGGAAAAAAAGGGATACACATGCAATAACCAGAAGAGTGAAAACTACATAAAGAGAATAAACATCTAATTGAACCACTGACTATCAAATGTCTCACATCATTCATCTTTAAATTTGACATCAGGACCACCACCTATCCTACGAATAGTTTCCACAATATTTCCTTTGAAAAGGACTTATGTTAGAACTCTTCCATATGGAATGAAAGATTTGTTCTTTTCTCTAGAAATGAAGATGCGTTCCTTAAGATAGTTGAAAATGTCTTAAGGTAGGTCTAAACAGGTATGCTTCAGCAGATAGGGGATTAGAATTTTATCATCGTGAAACAGAAAGTCTTTGTGGAATCCATGGGGAAGAAGATTCGTCACAGTGAACGAAAACCATCCCTTAGAGGTAAGTAGAAGTTTCTCGAGGTTTCTGGGTTCAAAGATGCCTGAAGAGACATCAAAGAGAGAGAGAGAGAGATCATGTTAGCATCGGGTGTGCATCTAATGGATTCATGACTAGTGGTGATTCCCTTTTAAGGATATTCAATTGCTTCGACTATGTTGGCCGCAGTAAAGGACACTAGGAAACCATAGATATAATAAGAGATAGTGAGACCATCTAGACTGAAAAAAGAATTAATACAGAAGGATTTTACAATGTTTTGGTAGATAGGTCCTCGCAGCATAGATATGTATTCATTCAAATCCAGAAAGCGAATACCAAGATGAAACGTTTGTCCAGCACCAGCTGGAATAAAGGGACACTTTTTGCTTATGACTTCTAAGAGGTCATCATTACCATGAAAGGTTATTGGGGTCAAGGTAATAGTAATTTTGGGAATGGTTTAGGGAGGGTAAAGAGAATGTATAAAGACAAAGAAATGAGAGGTCTCAAAAAATAGAAAAAATTATCATATTGCTAGAGGTAAACGGACTTAGGGAGATGCAATAATAGGTGACAGAAAAAAAAGAAATTCAACTACCAATGTATAGACAAGTAAATTCATATGAACAAAACAACCAAGGAAGATATAGACACATCATTCATTTCAAGATAAGAGATGAAGCAGACAAGACATTGTCAGCAGACTCAAACACCTACTTAATTAAACTTTTATTTAAAGGAAGTCAAGGAGACTTTAAATAGGAAACATATAATGAACGAGAAAAGAAAGAAAATTTGATGCAGAGATTTGATATAACATAGAAATGACTGAAAGTTACTTATATGCATAAGAACAAATTCAAAGAGGATGATAAGACACATAAACAGTTGAAAGATACAACTATTTGTTGAGATCTATTTTTCAGGTAAAATCTCTGTTGTATCACATAAAATTTTAGGCATGATTTAAAAAGACAGTTTCCCTTGAGATAAAACATAATTCATTTCTCTTTATATCTAATACAATAGACTTTTATATTTTTAAGGGGTTACAGATGTTTTAAAACTAAGATGATTTCTTCTTTCAACCTTTCTAATTATTTGAAAATTTCTTTATGCTAGATGAAAGAGATTTTAGATAATTTTATTTGTCTATTTATTAATATTTGAAAGAGATACTAAAAAAGAATGTAAATTCTAACCTGGCATATCATGCTTTGTTTTGACTTTTCTTTCAAGTTTTCAGCAATTAAGTTAAGCACTTCTCGTATTTATTCTTCCAATCTTTATCCGTGAGACGATTCTTCAGAGAAGGTAGTCTTTGCATGAGTCCTTGACCATCTAGAGCAACTTCATTACCTCTAATATTAGGTACCTCTTCTTCAAGAGATAACTAGTGGATGTTTTAGCTTGATCGTCTTTCTGATTTCTTCGCTTCTTTGTTCTTTAGTGATAGTGTTGAATCTTTCAACTTGAGCTTTTCTCTGCACATCCTGAACATTTCTTCTACTCTTCTTAATAAACTCCTCCTTCATACTTTTGGAGTGCATATTTGATAATATTTAGTCTTCTTGGAGTTCTTGATGGATATTTATAAGGAGACTTAGATTAGATCCATTGCAACTTGTAGCAGTTTGTCTTTGAATGAAAACTTCAGTTGATGATCTAGAGTGCTGATTGTTGACCTTTGCTTCTGATGGAGAACTTCTATTGATTGAGAAGATAATTCCATTTCCATCAGGTACTTGAGCCTTCAAAATCTTGAGAACTTGTTTCAAGAATTATGTCTTTATATTTTCTGATTCTTACCCAGAGGTTTGAATCCTCTACAGAACGGGTTTTGAATTAGAAAATCTTTTTATCATTTGAGTAGATGGAAGCTACCTAATTTTCTCTGACTTGTCTCTCTACATGGTTAAGTGTTTGATCTTAAATCAATAACAGAGCCAGGATTTGATACAAATTAAAGGTAGATAAGACACAAGAAATGGGGGGGGGGGGGTGGTTGAATTTATTCATAGAAAACATTCCCCTTTAGAAAATCTAAGCACTCAAATGATAATAACTATAAGGATAATGAAGATAAAAGGACATAAGTATTTTATCCAGGTTCACCGTTAACTAGGCTACTCCAGTCCACCCTCGCTAGGATGATTTTTCCTTATCCAAGGAATTAATCAACTATAACTAAATTGATTACACTTACACGGGCAACCGTCGGTGACTAACACATAATGACACATTTAGTGATCCAACCAGATATAATGTTAATTGACCCAATAGAATCTGATCCCTCAAGATCTCCTACCAGGATTTCCTTTCAAAGATATCTACCAAAGATCTCACAAGAGTCTGACCTTCACTCGGTCCCCTTGAGATATGACTACCATTGACCCAATAGAATTCAATCCCGCTAGATCTCCTATCAGGATTTCCTATAATGACCGCATCCATTATCTTCTTGAGATCCGACTTTCACCAAGTCTCCAAAGGAATCAATCAACAACAGTTGATGGTGATCTTGTGTTTATATGAATGCTTCTTCTAAGAAGATTACACAAATGTTTTAAGCACACATTGTGTAACACCTTTCCGAGCAACAACTCAAGTGTTAAAACAATTTACATGAAGAGATATGAACATAAACACTATACGAGCAACAACACTATTGTTTATTACTATGTTCTACAAAGATGTATGTGATTAGAAGTTGAGTAGCATATTTTAGTGTTCTTCTCCATCTTCTTATTGAGAAAGATACGAGCAATAAATCCTTGCTTCTTATGAGATCTACCAAGATGTATGTGATTGGATGTTGAATAACATCTTGTAGTCTTCTTCTTCTTTAAGCAAGCTACGGGAAACAACTCCTTGTTTCTTCTGTTTCATCCAAGATGCATATGATGATAGTTGAATGGCATCTTGTTGAAATCTTCTTTCTTTCCTTTCTCTCTTCTTTAGTGGTCTTCAGAATGTGTAACATTGCAACTTTAACATCTTCAGCATCCAATGCTTTCCTTTCACAGGATGAAGCTTGATGGCCAATGGCATACGACAACGGCTAACCGATAAGTTTATTTGAATATTCAATCTTCATTTATAGCCTTTGACAGGGAAAGACATTGTGAGGATAGAAATGACTTTTCCCACACAAACGGTTAGTTCCTAACGGATAGAATAAGGTATAAAAGTTTAGACATTATAAAATAATATTTTTGTATCTTGTTACTGTTCAATGATAGCTTTCCACCTTTTCTCTGAATAATGTTTTTCTATTAAGCTTGTAAACAGAGATCAGTTAAGTAAAGAGAGATAGGTGTAACTCCAACTGTTTGTTCCAAACGGTCACAATGAGAGTGGTTGACAATACAATATAAAGGACTGTCATTATGCCACCCTAGAGGGTAGAGGTCACAGACACTTTGCGTACATTTTTTGCAACATTACACGTTAACCATTTGAACTTTTATTCTTATCATAAGAGGATTCAGATATTTGAATGTTGAACATTGAAGCTTGTTGTAGAAGATTCACTCTTAAAGTCTTAGAACCTAAGTCCTAGAGTCTTCAGAACTTGTCACCAAGAACCTTGTCTTCAGAGTCTTCATCACTTGGTTGTAAGAACTTTCTTTTCTTCTGATCATCAGAACTTGTTCAATAGAACCTCATCTTCATAATCTTCAGAACTTGTAACACAGAAGTAAATCTTTATAAGGCTTTCTAAGCATAACCAAAAGTCACAATCATAAATTCTTGTACTAACGTTCCTAAGACACGTTGCAGGAGATAAGTTCAGAACCTTGACTTCAACAAAACACGTAACCACATATTTTCTTCTAGAGTGTATGTTCAGAACCTAATGACGTCACACGCCTTGTACCATAGTCAGAACATTATAGTAGCAACTACGCACTAGATGAAACCATTAGTGTATATGATTGTTCTCTAAGATAAAAAAATTTATATAGGGTAATCACTGTAATTGATAAATTCAGAGTTAAGCTCGCAGCTCCCCCTGAATCTGTTAAAACCAAAATTTTATTTAAGCTTGTTTAGAGTCTCCTCCTAATCCCAAGACTCACAAAATTTTTTTTAGCATTCAGAACATAGAATAGAGAAGTAGCATTTCCCTACAGTAGCTCATCAGAGTCTAACTAGAACATCTGGTCTTCATCTCAGAACCTGATTTCTATCAACACTTTATAAAGAATCAAAATATTGATTTGAGCTTGATTGAACAATGCCACACATCATTTATCAGCGCTTCTATTCCATGATTCTAATATCACAACCAAAACACCATACTTCTCAAGCATCAACATTTGATCTGATATTTTCCAATGTAACAGACATTCAGACAGTTCACAACTTCCGAATAGAGTTTACATTACTGAAGCATACGTATCAGAGCATTCTTCAGAGTAACATCTCTGTATGAGAGCATGCATCAGAGTGTTGACTTGTCTTCCGAACTTTGAGTAGAAACTCTTCTGATGAGCAAAACTTGACTTCTGATCTTGCAGTCGAATCTTATAAAAAACTCTTCCTTCTTGGAGATTCACTGAGATTCTTTTGTCTTCGAACATTCAACATTCCATAGAACTATTGATGTTTCATTAGAAACATAACTCAATGGTTCTTCTTCTAATTTTGTATCTGCACGCTTAATGAAACCATTATAACTAAAAAATTTCTTCATAAAATATATGTTTGTTATCATCAAAACTTAGAGATTAAACATAAATACAAATCTTGTTCTTACAGGAACCTGTTGGAAAAGCTGGTCATTAAATCTGTATATAAATCAGGTAAACTAATAATGACCCATAGTAGTGTATTTGTAGGTAAAGTATATTCCGCTTAGGGGATGATCAAACTTTTTACAATCGACAATATCATTAATGAAGTTTCTATTTCCACTGATATACTTGAATAAGTTTCTTTATGAAACTCTAGATTCGCATATATCGATATTAGTAATATGAATAGACTAATTAAATCCATATTGATCTCATGTGATACTACTAATTTAGAAAGTGTGAAATATGTGTTAAATAAAAAATGATTAAGAAAACTTTCAAAAGTGTAGAAAGAAAGTTCAATTTGTTTGATCTTGTGCATTTTGATTTGTATGAATTTAATGGCATGCTACCCCATGGGGGAAACCAATATTTCATTACCTTTACCGATGATTGCTCTAGGTTCACACATGTATATCTTTTAAAGCGTAAATATGATGTATTTAATGCCTTTAATATTTATAAAGCGGAAGTAGAAAATCCATTAAGTAAAATTATCACAGTCCTTTGGAGTGATAGGGGCGGTGAATAATTTTCTACAAAATTTAATGCATATTGTGAATAACATGGCATTATAAATGAATGTTCCATACTTTGTACACCACAACAAAATGGTTTAGTAGACAGAAAGAATCTGGCATACCAAGAAATGATAAATATTATGTTAATGCATTCATAATTTCCATTTAATTGGTGGTGTGAAGCATTACTATATGCATGTTATATAATGAATATAATTTCTTTGAAGATAACTGATATTTCTCCATATGAGATTAGAAAGGAAGATCACCAAATATCAATTATTTTAGAGTGTGGGGGTGTGTACGCAACTATAAGAACATGGTTCATAAAAGTACTAAATTGGGTCCTAAAGGGATCAGATGTGCTTTTATAGGATATGCAACCAACATCAAAGCATATAGAATTTTAAATTTGGAGTCGAATGTAATTGTTGAATCCTCAGATGTGGAATTATTTGAAAACATTATCGCAATAGATAAGGAATCTAATATTCTCACGAATAAAAAATCTTGTGATGAAGATTCTCTATGGATTGTTGAAATACAACCCGAAAGTCTTTCACGGTTTGTTGAAACACAACTTGAGCATGGGATAAGCAAGAGAGTCCAAAAAGCTAATGATCTAGGACCAAATGAAATCGATTCTCAATATATCTCCTTTTATCTAGTTGAAGGAAATTAGGAGAATAATATTCATAAGATTCCTATTATTCTTCAAGTAGAGGATGATCCTAAAACCTATAAAGAAACAGTGGCTTCAAGGGACTCTTACTTTCAGAAGGATGCTATCAAGAGGAAATGGATTAAATTATGTCAAATCAAACTTGGGAACTTGTCGATATTCCCAAGGGATTGGGCCAATTGGATGCAATGGGTGTTTAGAAAAAAAATATACATTAAACACATACAAGGATATATTACTATAAAAAAAGGTTTAGAAAATGGAAGGTGTTGATTATTTTAACACATATGTATCAGTAGCAAGGACGTCGACAATTGGAGTATTGTTTGCATTAAATTCTTTGAACAATATTATAGTTTATCAAATGGATGTTAAAACAACATTCCTAAATAAATATCTCGATGAGAAAATCTAGATGGAGCAACATGAAGGTTACATACTTCCTGGAAATGAACAAAATTTATGCAAAATTGTTAATCCGTATATGGTTTAAAATAATCATGAAAAGTTTGAGCCAATCATGCTTTCTAGTGGATTTATTCCTCATTCTTATGACAAAAGTTTGTACACCAAGGCAAGTGAAAGCATTGTAATATTAATTTGTCTTTATGTTGATGACATGTAGATTATTAGTAACAAGATGAATGGAATTTTAGAAATAAAGAGGTTTCTAACTTCCAAATTCAAGATGAAAGATCTTGGACTAGTTGACACTATCTTGGGGATTAAAGTAAAGCAAAATAAGGGGTTATAAACTTAGTCAAACACACTATATTGAGAAAATATTGGATAAGTTCAAACACCTATACTTTAAGGATGTAAACACTTTATTCAATGCTAGTGTTCATATTCAAAAGAACGATGGAACACTTGTGGCTAAATTGGAATATACAAGTGCAATTGGATGTATAATGTGTTTAATGTAATGCACCAGCCCGATATAACATTTCTGTTAGTAAGATGAATAGATTTACTAGTAATTCGAATGGTGAACATTGGAAGACCATCACTAGGATTTTCGGTTATCTTTTAAAAACTAAAAATATTAGCCTTCGTTATGGTAGGTTTCTTGCCATAATAGAAGGATATACCGATACAAGTTGGATATTAAGTGATGGAGTTCATAAGTATTTAAAAATATGGGGATATTTACCTTAGACGGAGGTGCAATTTCTTATAAGAGAAAGAAACAACCGTGTACTACACTTTTTAACATAGAATTAGAGTTTGTGGCTCTTGCTTTCGGTGGTCAAGATGTCGGATGATTGAGGGACCTTTTGTTGGAAGTTAAATTAGATAAAGACAATATTTTAAAAGTGTTGATACATTGCGATAGACAAGCCATCCTAGCTAGAGAACTCAGTGAAGTGTACAATAAAATTTTAGGCACATAGCTCTTAGACATTCTTTTGTGGGAAATTAATTAAGGAAGGAATCATTTCACTCACATATATAAGAACAAAATATAATTTAGCTGATCTATTTAATAAACCACGAGCCTTAGATTTAGTAAGTACTACCTTAAGATGTATGAGATTGGAACTCCTTGAATAAAAGTTCTAACCACGGTAGAAACTCAATATGAAGTTAAGAAAACCTTAACATATGTGACAATGTTGACTATTGCATATTGAGGGTTGATTTTTTCAAACTTTTAATGAAGTTCAATGTTGAGAATATGTATCTCAAGAAAGATAAATACAATATGAACTTCACCTATGTGAATTTCAAGATGGTGTCTTCTCAAAGTGATAGCTGGAGTTTCTCTCACGGAAAATTCACGAAACAGGAAAATCACATGACCATAAATAATGATAAGCAAGATATGTAGGCGAAGAACCATTAAAAAGTGTGTGTTATGTAACGCCGGTCTAAACACAAGGGATAAAGATTCAAAGCATTGCTACATAACTTCCCGATTATACATTGTTTTGTTCTTGCTAAGGTTAAGTTTAAAACAAAAAAACTTAACTCTATTAACATTCTTTATTTCTCATTTTCTGGAATCGGTCTTATCATTATTAGAACAAGTGGGGGATTATTGTAATTAATAATAATTAATATCCTCGGGTGTGATCCAAAATGACAAGGAAAACAAGTAAGTGAATTAATAAACAATAAATGCATTGGAAATAGTTCCACATTGAAAGTATCACTCATTTTAAAAGCCTTTATAAAGAGTCACATTCATTAACTCAAAAACAGAGGTAAAGAAGAAAAAGTTCCACATGGACAATTGTAGTGGTCTCAATTATTCCACAACAATCCTATGTACACCCTATTGCTGGTGTCGCCACCGGTGAAACTGGCTTCGGCTCCAGGACCGGGTCCGAGGGTGTGGGGGTAGAGACGCTAGTGGTGGCACCTAGGTGCCACTTGAGCACTTGTTTTTTAGCGGCATCGATGGTCGGCCTTTGTCCGAGCGGTGTAGAGGAAAGCAACAAAAAAATTGGAAATATTTATCCTAGAATTTATCGTATCCACAGAGATTGGTTATTGAATCACCGTTCAACAAGTTCTCGCGTTTATGAGCTTCGTTTTAAATGGGTCTTTGTATGTAAGTTGTTGAAATTAAAAGTTATACACAAGAAGAATTTCATCATTCGAATAGGATATAACTCTCGAGTTTGTATTTCTTCTACCCTATCAAATACTTAAACTTGCTACCCAGTTGTACTTAACCTTAATTACTCGTCAATATCATCACGTTTCGCTCACACATAGGTAATTTCTAACACGGAGCGAGATATCAACTATGTCGCTCTGTGTCAACGATCTCTCAGCATAACACAAAACAACACGAAGGAACTAAGAGTTAATAACTAAGTGATTACTAAGCTTAAATCTATCTCTAGAATCTAAGTCCAATAGATATTCATCCTAAATCTGAATTCAATCCGTCCATCTCTGCAACAACTCAAACCCAGACACTTAGCAAGTTAACAAGGATAAACATCAATAAAGATTTGTAAAGAAAGTTTCATACAACAACATGAGTAATAAATATACATATAATCAATGTAAAGTTACATACAAAATCCAACAAATAATGGTTACAAAGAGAGGAACAGGAGAAAAAACCATATTTCCTGCAGTGTCAAACACGATCCATCAAGCTCACGACCCTGGATCATCCATTTGCAACCACAAATGTTGTTGTCTATGCTCTAACTATAAAAAAATGAAGCATGATGGAGTTGGGGTCAAAAATACCCAAAACCATAACCAAAAAAAGTGATTTTACCCCTAAATACGCATTTCTGATTGTCCCGCATCGCTCGATGACCAAAAAGCGTCGCCCAACGACCAAAAAATGTTGCCCGACAACAACTGACGGTAAGTTGAAAAACCAACACAGTTTCAGCCATAAGTTTTGAAAAGTAACTCCGATTCGCGTACGGTCGAAAGTGTTGGAAAGCTTATTCAATGCTCTATCTAACAATGCATAAATATAAATTCTTGAAAACCTACAAAAGTGAGATAAAATCAATTAAACTAAATGGTATTTACACAATAACACAATAAATACACTATAACATAAACTATACCGAATATACACTAAAGTTGGGGTTTATTAACAAAAAGCCAATGAATTAAGCCAATGGGTGATAATTATTCACACTCAAATTCATAACGATTTAGCACTCATCAAAGTCTCCCCAGCTTAAAACATTGTTTGTCCTCAAACAAAGTCATATAAACTTAAAGAAGCAAAAGACGATAATCAAAGAATCACGAATCAACATGTTTTTAAAATGGAAATAAAATGTATGATTTAAAATAAAAATGTACACACAAGGCTAAAACATACCACTAAACTACAAAGATAACATGATAATGAAATAACTCCTAGATACAAAGCACATGTCAAAAATTCTAAAACAATACAATGTTCACAAGTGAATCACACCTAGCACATACTTCATCTGTAGATGATAAACACAAACATGAGGTGCTCAACTCTCACCCAACAATATTGCTAACAACAACTAAATTATGCATTCATCAAAGCAAATTCATATTGAAAAGCACAAAAGTAAAATCACAAGGGCTTCAAGGGTTGTAGCGTGGTCAGATGAACAAACAAGGGATAAATCATAAGGCTAATCGAAACAAAAACTTTCCTAAACCTAAGGGAGTGATTAATTCACCAATGATTCAAACACAAAATTCCAATTAAACTTATTATGAATCCTAAATTTCACACTAAAGCACCATACTTATTCGCACAATCATTCGAACTCTTTTTGTTTTTATTTTTCAAAGCTTTTCTATTTTTTTCTTCTTTTTCTATCACTTATTTTTCACATTTTTTTCTTTTATTTTTCAACCTCATAGCAATCAACCAATAAATACACAATCATTTTTCTCCCCAACTTGAATTCAACCATATCATTATGTGAATACTCCCTACATTCTAAGGCAAGGAAAAAATTCATACAACAACACAAAGTTGAGGTCTCGAGAAAAAACAACAATCAAAATCCATTCAAAAAGTGAATTTAATACTCATAGACAAGCATCAAGTTTAAACAACATGGATAGTGTCAAAAGGCTCAAAGGGGTTACAAATGATCACACACTCACAAGGTGAAATTGACTATTTGGCTAGGTAGTTGTGCTTAAAATGAAACAAAAATGCCTTGATAATATCATGCTTTCATGCAAATCAACATAAATGCAAGATTAAACATAATAAAATTGAGTTAAGACAAAATTGTCAGTCTCCCGTGCATATAGTAAATAATGGAAAGCAACCTCGCAAGGGGTTTAGTTCTAAAGTGATTCGAAAGTGAACACAATTTGCAAAAGAATGAATGACGTGAAAATTGTACAAAAGAAAAGTCTCCTAAACATGCTAGTTTTAGAAAGCAATAATTGAGTACCTGACATGTACCAACTTCAAAACACTATCATTATCATAAATCTGCAAGTTGAAACATTCAGACTTGGAAAATCGCCTCTAAATTCCTCAAGATATCGGACCAAAATTCGAGTCAAAACAACAACAACAAAAACAAACAAATGAAAGTGAAGTAAACAAGTAGAAATGTGAATATTTGGGATTTTAGAACATGTCCAATTTCAACTTGTTTAAACAACAATCAACACACTACCTAAATTAATAAAATGGAAAATGATAAAACATGCTTATTTTACGTCGTAAGCTTGATACCTGTTATTTAAGAATGTTCCTCCAAGTTGCTTCCACCTGGTTATTCCTAACCAACACACAAGCAAATATGAAAGGAAACAAACAATGATATAACAAATTTATAAGTATAGTAAACATATACAAGTATCAATATACACAAGAAAAAATAGACAGTATATACGATATCTAAAAAACTAAAAAAATAAAAGAATTATCTTAATGCAAAAACAATAGAACCAATCTCCGACAATGGCGTCATTTTGTTGGAGCGGTGTAGCGGCAAGCAACAAATGTTTTGGAAATATTTATCTGAAAATTTTTTGTATCCATATAGATTGGTTATTAAATCGTTGTTCGACAAATTCTCGCATTTATGAGCTTGGTTTTAAATGGGTCTTTGTATTTAAGGTCCTGAAATTAAAAGTTATACACAAGAAGAATTTCATCAATCAAATAGGATATAACTCTCGAGTTTGTATTTCATCTACCCCATCATATACTTAAACTTACTATCCAGTTGTACTTAACCTTAACAACTTGTCAATATCATCATGTATCGCTACACATAGGTCATTTCTAACGCACAGTGAGATATCAATTGTGTCGCTCCGTGTTGATGATCTCTCAGCACAACATTAAATAACATAGAGGCATTAAAAGTCAATACCTACGTGATTACTAAGCCTAAATCTATCTCTAGAATATAAGCCCAATAGACATTCATTTTAAATTTGGATTCAATTTGTCCATCTCTGCAACAACTCAAACACAGACACTTAGCAAGCTAACAAGGATAAACATCAATAAAGATTTGTAAAGAAAGTTTCATACAACACCATGAGCAATAAATATACATATAATTAAGGTAAAGTTACATACAAAATCCAACAAATAATGGTTACAAAGAGAGGAAGAGGAGAAAAAACCATATTTCCCACGGTGTCAAACACGATCCATCAAGCTCACAACTCCGAATCATCCATTTGCAGCCACAAATATTGTTGTCTAAGCTCTAACTATCAAAAAATGAAGGATCGTGGAGTTGGGGTAAAAAATACCCATAACCATAACGAAAAAATGTTTTTACCCCTAAACACGCATTTTTGACTGTCCTGCATTGCCCAGCGACCAAAAAGCTTTATCCAGCAACCAAAATGAGTTTTTTCAACGCTTCAGCTCGCCCCAGCGTCGCCCGACAACCAAAAAGCGTTTCCCGGCGACAACTGACAGTAAGTTGAAAAACCAGCACAATTTCAACCATATGTTTTGAACTGTAACTCCGATTCGCGCACGGTCGAAAGCGTTGGAAAGCTTATTCAATGCTCTATATATCAATGCCTAAATATAAATGCTTGAATACCTACAAAAATGAGATAAAATCAATTAAACTCAATGATATTTACATAATAACGCAATAAATACACTATAACATAAACTATACCGAATATACACTAAAGTTGAAGTTTATTAACCAAAAGAAAATGAATTAAGCCAATGAGTTCTAGTTATTCACACTCAAATTCACAACAATTTAACACTCATCAAACTCTCCCCAACTTAAAACATTGTTTGTCCTTAAACAAAGTCAAATAAAATTAAATAAGCAAAAGACGACAATCAAAGAATCACGAATCAACAGGTTTTTAAAACGGAAAATAAATGTATAGTTAAAAATAAAAAAGTACTCACAAGGAAAAAACTTACCATTAAACTATAACGATAACATGAAAATGAAACAACTTCTAGATACAAAGCACATGCCAAAAATTCTAAAAAAATATAATATTCACAAGTGAATGACACCTAGCACACACTTCATCGGTAGATGATAAACGCAAACATGAAATGCTCAACTCTCACCCAAATATCTTGCTAACAACAACTAAATTATGCATTCATCAAAGCAAATTCATATTGAAAACAGAAAAGCAAAATCACAAGGGCTTCAAGGGTTGTAACGTGGTCGGGTGAACAAACAAAGGATAATTCATAAGGCTAATCGAAACAAAAACTTGCCTAAACCTAAGGGAGTGATCAATTCACCAAAGGTTCAAACACAAAATTCCAATTAAACTTATTCTGAACCCCAAATTTCACACCAAAACACCATACTTATTTGCACAATTATTCGAATTCTTTTTGTTTTTGTTTTTCAAAGATTTTCTATTTTTTTTCTTTCGTTTTCTATCACTTCTTTTCACATTTTTTGTCTTTTATTTTTCAACCTCATAACAATTAACCAATAAATACACAATCATTTTTCTCCCCAACTTGAATTCAACCGTATCATTATGTGAATACTCCATACATTCTAAGGCAAGCCAAAATTTCATACAACATCACAAAATTGAGGGCTCGAGAAAAAACAACAATCAAAATCCATTCAAAAAGTGAATTTAATACTCATAGACAAGCATCAACTTCAAACAACATGGATTGACAAAAGGCTCAAAGGGGTTCCAAATGATCATACTCACAAGGTGAAATCGACTATTTGGCTAGGTAATTGTGCTCAAAATGAAACAAAATTCCTTAATAATATCATGCTTTCATACGAATCAACATAAATGAAAGATTAAACATAATAAAATTGAGTTAAGACAAAATTGTCGGTCTCCCGTGCATATAGTAAACAATGGAAATCAACCTCACAAGGGGTTTAGTTTTTAAGTGATTCAAAAGTAAACACAATTTGAAAAAGAACGAATGACATGAAAATTGTACAAAAGAAAAGTCTCCTAAACATGTTATGTTTTAGAAAGAGATAATTGAATACTTGACATGTACCAACTTCAAAACACTATCATTATCATAAATCCGCAAGTTTAAACATTCAAACTTGGAAAATCACCTCAAAATTCCTTAAGATATCAGACCAAAATTCGAGTCCAAACAACAACAACAAAAACAAACAAATGAAAGTGAAGTAAACAAGTTGAGAAGTGAAGATTTGGGATTTTAGAACATGTCCAATTTAAACTTGTTTAAACAACAATCAACACAGTACCTAAACTAATAAAATAGAAAATGATAAAACATGCTTGTTTTACGTCGTAAGCTCGACGCCTGTTATTTAAGAATGTTCCTCCAAGTTGCTTCCACCTGGTTATTCCTAACCAACACACAAGCAAACATGAAAGGAAATAAACAATGATATAATAAATTTATAATTATAGTAAACATATACAAGTATCAATATACACAAGTAAAAATAGACAGTATATACAATATCTACAAAACTAAAAAAAAAAGAATTATCGCAATGCAAAAACAAAAGAACTAATCCCCGTCAACGATGTCATTTTGTTGGAGCGGTGTAGCGGCAAGCAACAAAAGTTTTGGAAATATTTATCTGGAAATTTATTGTATCCACATAGATTGGTTATTGAATCGCTGTTTGAAAAATTCTCGCGTTCATGAGCTTGGTTTTAAATGGGTTTTTGTATGTAAGGTCCTGAAATTAAAAGTTATACACAAGAAGAATTTCATCATTCGAATAGGATAGAACACTCAAGTTTGTATTTCCTCTACCCCATCAAATACTTAACTTACTACCCAGTTATACTTAACCTTAAGTACTCGTCAATATCATCACATATCGCTCACACAAAGGTCATTTCTAACACAGAGCGAGATATCAACTATGTCGCTCATTGTCGATGATCTCTCAACATAACACAAAATAGCACAGAGGCATTAAGAGACGATACCTAAGTGATTACTAAGCCTAAATCTATCTCTAGAATCCAAGCCCAATAGATATTCATCATAAATCTAGATTCAATCTGTCCATCTTTGCAACAACTCAAACCCAGACACTTAGCAAGCTAACAAGGATAAACATCAATAAAGATTTGTAAAGAAAGTTTTATACAACACCATGAGCAATAAATATACATATAATAAAGGTAAAGTTACATACAAAATCCAACAAATAATGGTTACAAAGAGAGGAAGAGTAGAAGATACCATATTTCCCGCGGTGTCAAACACGATCCATCAAGCTCACGACCCCGAATCATCCATTTGCAGCCACAAATGTTGTTGTCTAAGCTCTAACTATCAAAAAATGAAGGATGACGGAGTCGGGGTCAAAAATACCCAAACCCATAACCAAAAAATGTGTTTTTACCCCTAAATACGTATTTTTGACTGTCCCGTATCGCCCGACGACCAAAAAGCGTCGCCCGACGACCAAAACTGAATTTTTTCCACGCTTCAGGTCTCCCCAGCTTCGCCCGTTGACCAAAATGCATCGCCTGGCGACAACTGATAATAAATTGAAAAATTGGCACAGTTTCAACCATAAGTTTTGAACCGTAACTCCGATTCACGCACGGTCGGAAGCATTGGAAAGTTTATTCAATGCTCTATCTAAAAATGCCTAAATATCAATTCTACCTATAAAAATGAGATAAAATAAATTAAACTCAACAATATGTACACTATAACGCAATAAATACACTATAACATAAACTATACCGAATATACACTAAATTTGAGGTTTATTGACAAAAAGCAAACGAATTAAGCCGATGAGTGCTAATTATTCACACTCAAATTCACAAAAATTTAGCACTCATCAGCCTTCAGGCGACATGTGGCTACAAGCTGGCACACACATCGATGGCCATTGCTCTTGTTTACTGGTCGTTTCTTTTGTTTGAATTTTAAATTAAAAAATATGCAACACTTCGTGAAATGTTGCAGAATGAAAATAGGAAACACTTGAGAAATGATGTTGTAGGAGAAACAATACAAATTTTAGTAAAAGTGTTGTTGAATGGGTGTTGTTTCATTAAGGGTTGCAACCTTGTGAAAACAACACTAAATTAGCCTATAAATTGATCATTCCAGATTCACAAAATACAATACAAAAACATACATCCTCTTCAATAAAATTGCAAATTCTCTTCTCTTTGGTAGAGTCTTCATTAGTCTTGTGCAAACTCGAGTATAGGCTGAATTATCTTGGGTATTATTGAATAGAACCTCCAATACATTTGAAAATGCTTGAAATAATATAAGGAAAGTGATTTGTTCATGATTCCAGCCTAGACCCTTTCAATCTAAAATCATTATCTAACATAGATAACCAGAAATAGAAGGAAAATATGCAGACCCCCAAAGATCAATATGCACTACATTAAAGGGAGCTTTATAAAAAATTGAAGATAAAAGGGCATGATGTTTATGATACTTTCCTAGACAGTGTGAATTGCATAACAAGGAACTTGGTTTATTGAATATAGAATCATTACAATGTTTGAGTGCTAATTTAATGGCTTGAAAATGGACATGACCTATCCTATAATGCCACGAAAGACTAGAGCTAGGTTTATTTACATCAGAAAACACTGAACAAGAAATGAAATTAACATAAAAACATAATGAGGGTGAGCTTTGAAGCCATTTTAAAGGAATCCTTGAAGGCTCTATAACCAACAGCCGAAAGCAGTACAATCCACATGAATCAATAAAACCTTCAAGTAGAGTTACTATAGAAATCTGAGATTTGATAAAAAAAATTGGTAGCTCAAAACTCAAATGCATCTTTGTTTTATTTGGAGAACTTTGAAGTTGATAGTAAGTTATGTGTAATGCAAGGCACAAGTAAGAAATCATTAAGCGACATACTGTGATAAGGTGGGAGAACTGACTTGGTTGTTTTGCGTTTTATCGCAATTGTTGCGGATAGCAAGAGTCGCCACCGACTTTTCTTTTATCCAATAAAGGAAAGGGTGAAAAGAACATGAAAGACCTTTGAGATATTTTCTTGAGTTCGGGGGGTAGGTTATGAAAAGGGAAGGTGTTAGCACCCTTTTCATCTGTAGTTATCTACGGGCTCTTAGTTGCTCGCTAAATCACTTTTGCTTTGTTTGAAATGTGTTTGTGTTTGGTGAAAGTTTGAAAATATTTTGAAAACGCCTTTGTTTTGGAAAACTTTGTAATGATTCTTGTCTCTATAAGAATTTATACAAAGTGTTGGTTTTGAAAATAGTTCAAAGAGATGTTTGTTTTTGAAGATGTTTTGAAAGTGTAAGTGTGGAAATGGTTTTAGTTTGTGAGCAAGCAACTACGAGTGTCCTATCTACTCAAAATGTCTATGTTCTTTTTCTCCTCCTTTAGATGTTGTTATCTTATCATTGATTTGGTAAGAAGCCTTATCGTTGGATGTGAAGGGATAGACGTGGGTCATTGTATAGTCATGAATGGTATGACACGGTGGGAGAACTGACTTGGAGTTTTGTGTTTTGATCGTATTTATGCGGATAGCAAGAGTCGCCACCGACTTTTCTTTTATCCAAAAGGAAAGGTAAAAAAGCACAGGAAAGACCTTTCGAGATGTTTTCTCGGGTTCGAGGGGTAGATCATGAAAAGGTAAGGTATTAGCACCCTTTTCATCCATGGTTTTCCATGGGCTCTTAGTTACTCACTTAGATCACTTGCTTTTATTTGACAGTGTGCGTGTGGTGTGGGCTTTGAAAGTGTTTTGAAAAAAAAACTCTTTGTAATGGTTCTCGTTTCTATAAGAACGCGTACAAAGTTTTGTTTCGAAAGATAGTTCAAAGATGTGTTTGTGGATTGTGATTTGGAAAGTGGTTTTTGAAAAGACATTTTGCAATGGTTCTCGTCTCTATAAGAACGTATGCAAAAGCTTTTGTCTTTTGAAAAATGTTTTGAGATGAAAGTCTTGGTATAAAATTGCTTTTGTCGTGAGCAAGTGAGCAACTAGGAGCGAATCCACCTACTCGAAAGGTCTCAAACTTCTTTTCTTACTCCTTTTAATGTTGCTATCTTACCATTGATTTGGTAAGATTCCCCATCGTTGGATGTAAAGGGACAGGCGCGGGTCAATTTTACAGTCATCGAAAGCAACTTATGTGACGCTTTAGCAATTTTCGTAAGGGACGAGATCGTATTATTAAAGGCAACATCGAGGGTCATCGAGGGACTACGATATTTTTTTATAGAAGGGTCATTGCTAAAGCTTCCCATATTCGAGGGACATGACTGTATTTCTGAGGCAATGAGCGAGGTTACCCTAGAGGTGCGCGTGTGAAAAAGTGTGTTTGATTCAAGTTAATTTTATCTTTGAAATTAGGTTTATCTAGTGATTGATTTTAAATCTTGCCATACACGGCTAATTACTATACAGTAATAAGTAAAACAATAAAATGCGGAAATTGAAATTCTACACTATTATAGAGCTTCGGGAATGGGGGGTACAAATTAATGAATGGGGGTGACAGTAAGAAATAAATATTTTAATCACACAATACAAGTCCAAACCGTTAAATAATTATTTAAGTTAAAACTCTTTTCATTTGATAAAATTAATTAAGGACTTAATTAATAATGTCAAACAAAAATTATTTTAAAGTTAATAATTATTTAAAACAAATGTCTACCAATTTGAAAATTTTAAATGTATGCTAAAAAATAAAATAAGAATCAAATAATGAAAAAATATTAACAACAAAAAATATAAAGGCAAAGCCATAAATGGGCCTGCAAATAGAGCAAAACAGTGGGTGTAGAAGTCAAAAGGCCCAATGCCTCTGGCTGATCAGGTGTAGCAACCCCCTGGAGGTGCACCATGGGCATGCATCTAAGGTGTGCTGAAAGGGTTATGATAGATGAACAGATGGAGGGATGATGAGGGTGCATCAGTGACTAACATAGGGGTGCATGTGGGTGATTATCTAGGATGATTAAAGAGGTGGTGACAAGTGTCACCACCAGATTGGGCCAAGAATTGGTTATCAAACAAAAACAAAACTAATTAACTGGAAGCACATACCTCATAATTCATATTTGTTTCTCTCTCTAGACGTACTGCCTTCTCTCTTCTCTCTTGTTATGAGCCTTCACCGGAGAAGACCACTTGGCCGCGCCGGAAATCGCCTTACGGCGGTGACGGCAGCGGCGTGTCTCCAAACACTACTTTTCTTATATCATTCTGATCGTCTCCTTTCCCTAGTTACTAATTTATGATTAATTTTTGCAGATTCTCATTCAACAACCCTAAATCTAAAAAGGGGAAAACCGAAACCCTAGTTCTCGGTTTGGTAGGATCGGTGAAGGGAATGATGCATGCAACGATATATCAATGAAAGTACAAGAAAAAGAAGACGGAGATCGTCTGTGAGGTCCGGATCTATGACCTTACTAACCTCCTAAAGCTTTTCCGGTAAGACTATTATGACCCTGTGCTTGTAAATTGCTTCCTCTCTTCTTCTGAACTTGTGGTCTTAGATTTTTTTCTGGAAGGTTTATTTTGAATAAAATAGAAAATGATGATGATTAGGGTTTGTCTTACTTGGTAGCTTGCTGTGATTTTGTGGGTTTTTTGCAATTTCTGAAATTTGTGTGTAGCTTTGTATATATTGAATGGATTTTGAAAGGGGAAAAATGATGAACAAAATATTTGGATTTTTGCTGTTTGTTTGAGTTACTGATTTGCTATGGGTTTTTGAGTAGTGATATTTTATGACAATGTTTGGGTGATGGACTTTGGTGATGGAACTTGGTGATGGAATTTTTGGTGTTGTAATTTTTTTGTTGGTTTTCGTTGGTTCTGGTTTTACAGTGATGGCTTGATGGTTTCTGGATTTTGTTACTTGCTGGTTTTATAGTGATGGCTTGATGGTTGTTTTGATGGTTTTACAGTGATGGTCTTTTTTATGTTTATTGATGATTTTGTTGGCTTATGATTTTGTGATGTTTTGATGGTTATGTTGGCTTCTGGTTTTTGTGATACTTTGCTGGTACTATATTTTTCTCATATCTGATGGTTCTCTCCCTTTGTTCAAATAGTCTCTTCTCTTTTTATAAAATTGTGGTATCCTTGTTATCAGAGTAGGGTGAAAACAGGAGAGAAAAACTTGTGAATTTTGACAGTTTTGGTTTTTCTAGCTTTGGGCTTTTGAGTGCAGTTTGAACTGTTTCCATTTTGGTGCAAGTTTGGGAATATTTTTGTACTGTAATGCAGGCTGGTTTGCTGTGGTTTATTTTGACATGCTTTTATGTAGAACTTGGACAGGTCTTGGACTGCTATGGGCAACATAAGGAGGCTTTTAGAGAAAGTCTTCTTGGACTGTTTTTATAGCATGCCTTTATAGCAATAGCAACATGTTTGTCTTGGCATGGCTTTAGATTATTTGCTGGCTAGGTGATACCTTTCCTCTTCCCTCTTTTTATGAAATAAAGCACTTTTGCTTTTGATATATTTTCTGAAGGGTTTGCTTGTTTTTTTAGGAAAGTGATGATATGTTGACTTGTATTGCAATATTTGATGCCTTTTGCTTGTTGCTTGCATATTGTTTGTTTTGTTCTGTTGTAGCCTTTGTTGTATTTACTTGTTGGTTTGCAGCAGGTTTGGTTCTGCCTTGAATGTGACTTTTGTTGTTTGCAGCCTGTTGCCTTGCCTCTTGTGCTGCTGTTTTGCTTTTGATATTGTTGCCTTGCATCTTGTGTTGCTGTTTGATTGTTGCAGTATCATTAGGCTTGTTTGGCTTGTTGTGCATTTGTCTGCTGTTCTTTGCAGCATGTTGCTTTGCTGCCTTGCCTGTCCAGTTTGTATATTTTCTCTTTTTCCCCTTTTTTTGTGAACCAAAACCTAGGTTTTGAGATTTGCAGAAATAGGGAGAAATGGACAAACAAAATTCTGATTCCTAAAATCAAACCCTAGTGATGAAAATCAACTTTTTTGCTTGGACTTTTCAATGTTGATTATTTGCTGATATTCTTTTCTTTCTTTTGTTACATGTACAAACAATTTAATGGCAAGCAAGACAAGATGAAGATAAAATCATGGCTAGCAATGAGGAATTTCTTGAAGATGAAGCAAAGAGTCTTGAAGAATAAGCAATTCTTTCCTTGTAAATTACTTGTGATTTTTTTGTGTAAACAAGACAAAAAATTTGCAATTTATATTTTGCATTGTAAACCCTTTCTTACAAATTGTCAAAGAATGTAATCATAAACATAACATTTGAAAGAAATGTATGAATGATGAATTTGTTGTACCAAACTTTGAGTTCTATTTTATCTTTGCAATTCTTGATTGAATGTTTTGAATAAAACATCTTGGATTGATAACTTGCATTTTAAGTAAACACAATATGATAGGATAAATCATGTATTTTGCACTCTTAAACAAAATAAATGTTTAAAAGCTCAAACCCAATTGATTAATTGGACCCACAATCATGATTTCTTAAAATGATAGTTTTAGACTTTATATCTTATTCAAACAGAACACGCTCTCAAAAATAACCTCAACCCTCAGAAGATTATAGTTAAGAAAAATTTAAAATCACACAAATGCCTTTTCAGTTATCTGGGCCTTGGATTGGGCAAACTTGCAATGTGGGGTTTGAAAACTGACTTAAACAACTTTGAGGAGACATGGTGACTTATTTGAAACCTTGACTACTTAATTTCTTTTGAGAAGTGCAAAACCCTAATTTTTGACTGGTTGCTCAGGAAGAGAATCTGCTTGATCAACTTTTGAGCCAAATTGAGTGTTTGAAAAACCCTAGGATAGCATCTTGAGTGAAAAATGGGAGGGCAAATTTTGGGGTACAACAACTTCCCCTGTTCAATCTTCTTAAACTTGAAAAGTGAGATCGAAGTGTTTGTCGTTCGCGGCTTGAAAGTAGAAGATAATTGAACACTAGAGTGCCCCGAAATTTGCACTTGATGATGCGCTGGTTGATTGTGTAGGGAATGGGCTTAAAGATGTCATTTGGAGAAAAGATGGAGATTTTTCGGGGATGGGCTTATAGATGCTATCCAAAGGTGATTGTTGACAGAAAGTCTGAAATCGATTTTAACAGAAAACGAATCAGAATAAAGCTTTGAGAGATTTATCTGAACCAGTAAAAATCTGGAAATGAATCAGAATAAACCGTTGAGAGATTTATCTGAACCAGTAAGAATTTGGAAACGAATCGGAATAAATCGTTGAGAGGTTTATCTGAACCAGTAAGAATCTGGAAACGAATCAGAATAAACCGTTGAGAGATTTATCTGAACCAGTAAGAATCTGGAATCAAATCAGAATAAATTGTTGGGAGATTTATCTGAACCAGTAAAAATCTGGAAATGAATCAGAATAAACCGTTGAGAGATTTATATGAACCAATAAGAATCTGGAAACGAATCAGAATAAACCGTTGAGAGATTTATCTGAACCAGTAAGAATCTAGAAACGAATCAGAATAAACCGTTGAGAGATTTATCTGAACCAGTAAGAATCTGGAAATGAATCAGAATAAATCATTGAGAGATTTATCTGAACCAGTAAGAATCTGGAAACGAATCAGAATAAACCATTGAGAGATTTATCTGAACCAGTAAGAATCTGGAAACGAATCAGAATAAACCGTTGAGAGATTTATCTAAACTAGTAAGAATCCGGAAACAAATCAGAATAAACCATTGAGAGATTTATCTGAACTAGTAAGAATCTGGAAATGAATTAGAATAAACCGTTGAGAGATTTATCTAAATCTTCAGGAGTTTGAAAGAAATATTTTGCTATGTAGATAGTCGACCGGTCTTTTCTTGGGAATTAATCTGTATTTGACTTGTTGAAAATATTTGTCTGTCAGAAATTTGTTGATAACAATTTCATGTCGATTGATTCTTTCCTGCAAAAGGTGAAAAGTTAATTATATGCAATGCTATGATGTATGCAATGCATGGTATGATGTTGTTTCTCAAAATAAATGAGATTTCACTGTATGTACTTGTGTTGTTAATGTTATGACGTATGAATGCAAATGTATGGGCTTAAAGATCGTTCGTGCAGTGTTGTTGGAAGCGGGGAAAATAAATCCCTCTTGAAGCACTGATGAGTGAGTTTCCAATCATTAGAGAAATAAACTTTGTTGTATAAGGGAAACATCGGACATTACTTGTAGACTTCGTGAAATCCTATTGGGGAAACCTGAGATGTTGGGCAACTTACTAGGGAACCTCTAGAGTGGTAGTTGGAAGTTTTGCCCTATCAGGGGTATGAGAGCGCTTGATACCAACAGGCTGCATACTGGGGATACCTCAGCAATTCTGTAGTAGGATATATTTGCTTCTGCTCTTGCTGGAGAAGGTACCTGTGGGGACCTTATGGAATGGCCCATAGATATTATCCTATTTCTTAAAGCCATTAGTAATTGTCTTTCCATTTTCTATTCATTTGTAAATAGTAATGACGTTCAAATTCATATGTTCAAAAATAAATCATTGGACGTTTTTGTAAACAAAACACAGAAATAAAGAAAATAGATAGTTTTGCACTTCCAAAAGGGGTATCTTTTTATTAACTTGAATAAGTCCTTTTTGTATAACGAGACGAGCATTCTAGTAAGAGAATGTCGTCGTAAAAAAACGAAAATTGATACAAAGAAAAGAAAGCTATGTGCAATAATCCCATGGGGTTCCCGTTCTGCTATAGTCTTTGTGTCTCTGAGTGTCTTGTCCACTTGTCGCCTCGGCGAAGCTGATTGGATTGATTAGAACCGTTTGAGTTGGTTGGTCAACGCTGAAGAATGTCTACAAGGTGATCCAACGGGACATAGTCATACACTTTAAATCCCTAACTTTTGCCTAGACCACCCTTTCGAGTTTTCGATCCACCGGGATACCCTTTTTTGCCCAAGCCGCCCTTTCGGGTTTTTGGCTTGCCGGGTGTACAGATTTTTTTGTATTTTATCCCTAATTTTTGCTCGAACCTTTTGGTTTGCTGGGATGCCCTAATTTTTTCCTAGGTCAGTCAACCTAGAGGGTCCTTGTTCATGCGTAGTATCTTTTAACTATGTCTGTATTTACAGGGTGCGGGAGGTCGTCACCATCCATAGTGGTTAAGATCATTGCTCCACCAGAGAATATGCTTTTGATTACGAATGGTCCTTCATATGTAGGAGTCCATTTTCCCCTGGGATCACCATGTGGCAAAATGATACGCTTGATTACCAAGTTAACGACCCAATATACCTGACGTTTGACCTTTTTGTTAAAAGCTTTGATCATGCGTTTTTGGTATATCTGACCATGACAGATGGCTGCAAGCCTTTTCTCATTAATAAAGTTCAATTGGTCAAATCGAGTATGGATCCAATCTTCTTCGTTCAAACCAGCATCCTTCATGATCCTCAGAGAGGGGATCTAGACCTCAATAGGTAAGACAACCTCCATTCCGTATACTAGAGAATAAGGTGTTGCCCCAGTTAATGTGCGAGTTGTGGTACGATACCCGTGGAGAGCGAACGGTAGAATCGCATGCCAGTCTTTGTATGTGACTGTCATTTTCTGTATGATCTTCTTAATGTTTTTGTTAGCAGCTTCAACAACACCATTCATCTTTGGCCGGTAAGGGAAAGAATTGTGATGTTGGTTCTTGAATTGCTCGCATAAGGCGGTGATCATAGTGTTTTTTAGATTCGTACCATTATCAGTGAGGATTCTCTCTGGGATACCGTACCGACAAATGAGATTCTGTTTGATGAACCGGGCGACCACATTCTTAGTAACGAAAGCGAAGGAAGCTGCCTCAACCCACTTTGTAAAATAGTCGATGGCCACTAAGATAAAGCAGTGTCCATTGGAGGCTGTTGGCTTGATTTCCCAAATCATATCGATTCCCCACATAGCAAAGGGCCAAGGAGCCGTCAAAACATTCAGAGGAACCGGAGGTACGTGCACTTTATCAGCATAAATCTGACACTTATGGCAAGTCTGAGAGTGTTGTTAGCAATCTGCCTCCATAGTAGACCAATAATAGCCTTCCAGTAGGATTTTCTTTGCCATTGTATGCCCACTGGAATGGGTACCAAAAGTGCCTTCGTGTAATTCAACCATGATCGTTTTAGCTTCAACCTTGTCTTTGCACCGAAGTAATACAGAGTCATAACTCTGTTTGTACAAAATGTCGTTACTAAGGAAGAACTTAGCTGAGAATCTTCTTAGGAACTTCTTGTCATTCATTGAAGCTCCTTCTGGATATTCCTGAAACTCGAGATACCTTTTAACTTCATAGAACCAAGGTTGATCCACTACTCCTTCAGTACCGATCTCATGACAGTAGGCCGGTTCATCCATCTGCTCAATGGTGATTTGAGGAGCCTCGTTATCCCAATTAAGTCTAAACATAGATGACATTGTAGCTAGTGCGTCTGCTAGCTGATTTTATTCTCGCGGGAAATGCTCGAAGGTAATCTTCTCAAAATGTGACAATAATGTCAACACATGTTCTTTGTAAGGGATAAGGTTGGGGTGTTTGGTTTCCCATTCTCCTTTGATCTAACTGATGACCAAAGTTTAATCTCCAAATACATCCAAGGATTTGATCCCCAAGTCTATGGCATCTTTGAGACCGAAGATGCATGCTTCGTATTCTGCCATGTTGTTTGGACAGTTGAAGCAAAGTCTGGCGGTAAAGGGAGTTTGACATCCTTCTGGAGATATGAGTACAGCGCTGATACCATTGCCAAGTGCACTGGATGCTCCATCAAAGAACAGGGTCCATCGGGATCCTTGTTCAGGTCTGTCATATGGGCTGATTTCTTCACAGTTGTCTAATGTCATGATGTCTTCATCCGAGAATTCAAAATTCATGGACTGATAGTCTTCCACAGCTTGGTGAGCAAGGTGATCAGCTAATACACTACCCTTTATAGCTTTCTGGGTAGTATACTATATGTCATATTCTGTCAGGATCATCTACCATCTCTCTATTCTCTCAGAAAGAGCGAGCTTCTCAAAGATATATATTATCGGATCCATTTTAGATATCAATAAGGTAGTATAGGTCAGCATATACTGTCTCATCTGGTGAGAAGCCCATGCCAGAGCGCAACAAGTTTTCTCGAGCAGTGAATATCTTGTTTCACAGTCGGTACACTTTTTGCTCAGGTAATAAATAACATGCTCTTTTCGGCTAGACTCGTCATGCTGCCCCAACACACACCCCATTGAGTTTTCTAAAACAGTAAAATACAGGATTAAAGGCCTTCCCTCGACGGGTGGCAACAACACAGGAGGCTCTTGTAAGTATTCTTTGATTTTGTCAAAAGAAACTTGGCATTCGTCATTCCATTTGACTACTTGATCTTTCTTCAACAATTTGAAGATTGGCTCACAAGTAGATGTCAGGTGAGAAATGAACCTGGCGATGTAATTAAAACGTCCCAAGAATCCTCTGACTTCCTTCTCAGTACAAGGAGAAGGCATCTCTTGTATTGCTTTAACCTTGGCAAGATCAACCTTGATACCTTTGTTGCTGATGACAAAGCCTAGGAGTTCACCAGACCGTACGCTGAACGTGCATTTATTTGGATTCAACCTCAACTTGTATTTCTTCAACCTCTCAAACAACTTCTATAAGTGATCAAGATGCTCTTATTCCGTTTGCGATCTGGCTATCATATCGTCTACGTAGACCTCTATCTCATGATGTATCATGTCATGAAATAAAGCTACCATGGCACGTTGATAAGTTGCCCCAGCATTCTTCAGTCCGAATGGCATGACCTTATAGAAAAATGTGCCCCACTGTGTAACAAAGGTTGTTTTCTCCATATCCTTAGGTGCCATTTTGATTTGGTTGTAGCCTGAGAAACCGTCCATGAAGGAAAACACTTTGTGTTGTGCCGTATTATCAACTAGAATGTCGATGTGGGGGAGTGGGAAGTCATCCTTAGGGCTTTCCCTATTCAAATCTCTGTAGTCCATACACATTCGCACTTTACTGTCTTTCTTGGGCACAGGAAAAACATTGGCAACCCATTGGGGATAAGAGGTGACAGCCAAGAATAAAACATTGAATTGCTTCATGACTTCTGCTTTAATCTTTTCTGACATATCAGATCTCATGCGGTGAACCATTTGCTTTAATGAAGGACAATCTTCCCTTGTAGGCAGACGATGTACCAAATGTCTGTATCAAGTCCCGACATGTCTTCATACGACCATGCAAAGACTTCAACATACTCGTGCAACAACTGAATCAGACGCTCCTTGACACTGGGTTCTAAATTGGCACCCACCTTGACCTCATTTTTGTCCTCCTCAGTACCTAAGTTAACTGTTTCCGGCTCTTCGTGAGGCTGAATGGTTCTTTCTTCCTGTTGCAATAACCTGGCCAATTCCCCTGGCACCTCACAATCTTCCTCACTTTCATCATCGGCTTGGTAGATCGGATTTTCAAAGTCACAATCATCCATAGCAGAACCGTTACCCATGGGATCCTAAGTGGATATAGATCTGCATTTTAATATGTGAGTGTGTGTAAGAGCATAACTACTTTTGAAAGAAATAAGATGTAAGAAAGAAAGACAAAGAACACAAAATTTGATGCAAAAACATCCATGATTCATTAATGACATATGAGAATGAAGTGACAACCCTCACAAATGGACCGTTATGCCTCGGGTAAGACACAAGGTTCTAAACGTCTGAATTATTTAAATATTAGAAGCCTGAAAATATTAAAAGACAATTACTCTTGAATAAAAGTAACAGGAATGAAATCTTTGGCCTCCCAATTGTTGAGCCCTCCGTCGATGGTTGGAAAAATACATTCGTCCATATCACAGCTTCCATCATTGTCTTCCACTGCATTGACTCCCTGATTACTGATACGCAAAGGTGGTCCCCCGGTGCGAGAACGTCGAACAGCTCTTTGGGCCTCTGTAGTGAATCCCAAACCAAATTTGTCGGACTTGTAGGGAATATCCGGAAGCTGACCCCAGATAGTACACCCTCCTTTTTTAACTACTGCTCGAGCGTCTTTCAAAGAGGCCATCTTCAGTGGAGGTGTGGTAATCTTCGGGACCTTAAGAGTAGACTTGGTTGCCGCGACTGTTGCTGGAACCTCCTCAAAGTTCTGATAGGGAGTCTCGATGAATTCACCATCCATTTCAACATACATGAAAGAGTTCAGATGGCTAACCATGTACTCCTCCTCTCCGTGAACTATGACAATCTTTCCTTTGATCAAGTATTTTAGCATTTGGTGCAGGGTAGAAGTGACGGCACCAGCACCATGGATCTAGGGTCGACCCAATAGACAAGAGTATGAAGGGAAGATGTCCATCACATAGAAAGTTGAGTCAAAAGTCTTAGTTCCAATTTTTATGGGAATACTAACTTCTCCATTCACTGTCCTCTTGGAACCATCAAAGGCCCTTACTATGATGTTGCTAGGTTTTAAGATGAGTCCCTCGCAGTCCAGTCGGTCGAGATCATTTTTGGGCAAGACATTCAATGATGAGCCGGTATCCACCAGAACATGGGCAAGTGTGGTGCCCTTGCATTCAATGGAAACATGCAAGGCATCGTTGTGCTTCCTTCCCTTAGAGGTTAAATCAGCATCAGAAAATCCCAATCCGTTATCAGCAGTTAGACTGGCCATACAATTTTCAAATTGGTCGATGGAGGTCTCTTGGGGCACGTGGGCGGTCTTAAGAAACTTTACCAAAGCTTTGGCGTGGGCCTCAGAACATAAAAGTAAGGACAACAATGATATTTTCGACGGGGTCTGCCCCAACTGTTCTACAATGTTATAGTCACTTTTCTTGATTATTTTCAGTATTTCTTCTATCTCCTTTCTAGAAGCTTCAAGGATGATCTCGAGACCTCTCCTTCTTGGACATGCTCATTCGAGGCCTCTTTGCCCTTTGTATCGGTAACAGGGATAACAGTAGAAGTATCACTGGGAGTGTCGGTAGGAGTGGCAGCAGGGATGATCACAGGAGTAGCAACGGTCTTTGGAGAAATCTCGGCTGAGAAGACTCTTCCACTTCTTGTTATTTTGTTGGTCCCAGTGATATTACCAATATCGGGATCAATATCCCCCGCAACTTCTTCTTTGACAGCCAATTGATCTTGCTTGACGCCATAGTAATAAACGTCAGCCCCATAACTTCAGGGAACAACTTTATCCGAAGAGTAGGATATTGGTATTGGCATAGTGAAGATTAAAGGTGCAGACCTTGGAACAGATGTAATCTTGACGGGTCTTTTTGTGGAGACCCTAGGAGGATTGTCGGAAATGGTAATCATCTAAACATCTTGATAAGAACTTCTGGTAAGAGGAAGTTTTTCAAATAAGATTTCTTTGCTAGTCATCAGGCACTGGACGCCTATCTTTAGTAAGAAACAACCGTTCGGTAGAGACTTGCACAAGTGATAATTTTTATTGCATCCTGGGAACAGACTGGCTTGCAGTAAATTCTGTTTAATGGTTAACAGAGGAGTAATTAAGTCATTCACATAGGAGACAAAACGATCATCATCAATGGAGTTGATACCTTGGCCATGTCTAGGCATTGACACCGGTATTACATTAGGCGTTTCTGGGGGATCAAACTCAATCTCTTTCGCATCGATAAGGTCTTGCACCTTATTCTTTAAGGCCCAACAGTCGTTCGTATCGTGCCCCGGGCTTTCAGAATGATAGGCACATCGAGCGTTTGGGTTGTAGCGAGGAGAAGCAGTATTGGGGTTCTTGGGAGATTCTTTTAAAGTTGCCAGATTGGTCTTCAGAAGGTGTGGAAAAACTTGAGACATAGTCATGTTGATCTGGGTAAATCGTCTCATGGGCCCTTCTGGTTTGCGTTGATAATTTTGCTGCTGATTTGGCACAGGATTAGAAATCATAACAACCCATACCGCCGGGTGACGATCAGTTTTGTTTTGATTCCTATAGTCATATGCAGCACTGACCTCCTTCTTTCCAACAAAGGGCTTCTTCATCATGCTCGAGGATGCATCTCTTTGAATTTTGCCGCTTTTTATACTGGCTTCGACCCGCTCGCCAGTCATGATTAACTCAGTAAACCCAGCTGAGGAACTCCCAATCAGGTGGTTGAAAAATGGTCCCGACAAGGTGCCTAGGAACATATCCACTAATTCTATGTCGGATAGAGGGGGCTGGACCCTTCCTGTGAGATCCCTCCATTTTTTAGCATAGGTTTTGAAACCTTCACCTGTTCCCATAGACATGCTTTGCAATTGCGTCCCAGTCAGAGCTAAATCAGCATTGTACTGATATTGTTTGTAGAAAGCGATGGCGAACTCTTCCCAATTGCGAACATTGGTCCCTTCCAATTGATAGAACCAATCCAACTGCGTCCCAGATAAGCTCTCTTGGAAGAAATGCACCCTCAGATTCTTGTCAGCCGTATGGGGTTGAATCTTTCTGAAGTGTGACCTTAGATGTAGCTTTGGGCAAGAGACACCGTCGTATTTGGCGAAAGTGGGGACCTTGAATTTTTGTGGGATGACAACCCCTGAGATGAGTCCTAATTCTTCAAACTCCAAACCGTGTACCCTCTGAATCTCCATAGCATTCAAACGATTCTCTAGTTGTTTGTATTTATCATCAGCAGGAGGATATTGTTCCTCAGAGTAATCAAGCTCTTCCTCTTCCTCGGATGTTGTGTCGTTGTTCACTTCCTGGGTTTTATTATCTCCTTCTCTTGATGATGTCGCAAAGTCCAAAGTTCGTCTGGCTTGTCCTTTAAACCTTCTTCCCATGATCACAACACCGGTTGATTTCTTCGCTTTCTTCTTCTTCTCTTTGGCCAGCAGAGTCTTCAACTCCTCTTGTCCTTTTGTCAGAGCCAAGAGCATTTGTTGAAACTGGGCGTTCTGCACCTGAAGATCTTTCACAGTCTGTTCAACATCCATCTCACTGAAATAAACATTAGAAGGATAAGGTGACCTGTTATGAGAAACCTGTATGATGTTATGATGAATAAAGATGCAATATGCAAATTATTTCAAGGAAATTTAGAGATTTAAATATGTTTAAACCAAAAAAGAACACACGTTATATTAAATCCAAGTTTGAATACATCATGCCTCCTTGGGCTTACAATGAAAGAAACAAAATACAACAAAACTCCTAAGACAAAAAGACTTAACGCATCCTCTTTGGAGAAATGTAGGCATTCAGGTTTTTCTCTTCACGAAGCAGTTTGGTGAGCTCCAGAACCTTCTTCTCACTGGCATAAAACTGGGCTTCAAAGGTGTCTCACTCTTCCTTCAACTGAACCCAAGCTTTCTGCAAGTCTTCGAGAGAGGTAGGCATGTCATGATGAATAACGGTGTATGTAATGTCTCCTTCAATAACAGGCTCTATGATGACAGGAAGGATGGAAGGGTAAGGCATCACGAGACTCTGAGCACGAGGCCGTACCCATCTAAGGTAAGGCTCGAGGGGGATAGATTTTTTGTGTCCCAAAGTCCTACTGTCCACCTTGTTCACCATTCCCCAAGCACGTGTAAACCTCTGGTGGTAACCTTGGTCTTCTTTGTCGTAGTCGAACACCAGACCTTGGATGAGCATCTCGTGAGGGCCGTCTCTTTGGGCATACCCAAACTGTCGAAGAGCTAAGTAGAGGTTGTAGGTGATACCCCTCCGAATACCAAGCAGAGGCACGTTAGGGAACTCCCTACAACGGTCAATGATAGAGACATCTTCCAAGGATCTCGAACACCAACAGATATCAGAGTGGGTGAGAGACATCATCCTTTGGGACCATGTCAGTCTTTGCTCGTTCTTCAATGTTGACTGAGGTAGGTGTAAAGTGAACCACTTAGCGAGTAGGGGGATACAACACAAAAGAGTACCTCTTTTCTTCAAGGCGCAGGTATGAAAGCAATGCAAGATGTCTCCTAGTAAGGTAGGTATAGGATTGTGAGAGAGAAAGACTTTGATGGAATTAACGTCTATGAATTGGTCCGAATTGGGAAACATAACCAAACCATAAATGAGAAGAGCCAAGACGTCTTCGAAAGCTTGGAAATCCATGTCGTTCCAGAATGAATGATCCTTTTCCAATAGAAACATAGCTAGAAAGCCTTTAACCCTGGTTCTTGTCTCCCAATTGGTTATGATGTCGGCCCTCTTCATATGCAAAGCTTCGACGATGACTTCAGGTTTTGGAATCCCTTCTAGACCGGTGAACGGTATCTGATCAAGCACGGGCACCTCTAACAGTAGAGAGAACTCTTCCAGTGTAGGTACCAACTGATAGTCCAGGAAAGTGAAACAATGATATACGGGATCAAAGAATAGGAATAGTACACACATCATCTCTTCTTGGAAGTTGGATGTAACCAAACTGAGGAGTCGACCATATTTCTTGGTAAAAGGAGAATCCCCGGGCACTCTTGAGGCTAGCTCTTTAAGTTGAGGGTGTTCTTTTACAAAGCTGATTCAGATGGTGTTTCTTCGGATGGAGTTCATGACCCACAAAACAAAAACAAAGATAAATTTATAAATCCTTGAAATGGTTAGTGAGCATGCGTATGATGTCCATGATGTTTATGATGTTTATGTACAAGTAAATATACATACACACAACAAACAATTCCCTATGTTTTAGGCTTGCATGGGTTTTATAGGTAAGTACCCTCTTGAAGTTTAGTTGGCTCAACCTGTCCTAGTAATAGTGATCGGGTTCTAAAGGATCTCAATATCACCGACCTTTCTCTTAGGCATTGTCTCAGCATAACAATCTTTTCTTGTGGCCGAGATATCCCAAAAGTCTAGCCTCAATGAGTGTAGTATCGAGTATCAACCAATTTTCAGCTCTACACCGAAACCGGCTATCTCACTACGTCCTAATGGCGAAGTTTGTTCAATTAGGGTTCTAAAGTCAATTAGTGCTTCATGACGCCACTCAGCGGCCCCGTATTCTCCTCGATTCACCATGAGGGATACCGGTACCCACAAATGTCTCACACTAACATAGCCATTGTTTCAACCATATCGGTCTATGCCGTACATTTTCCACAATCTATTGCTATTTACCTAAAACGTGTCCCAGATCCGAGTGGAGGATCAAAGCAAGCCCAATACAAAGAAAAAAATGTAAAGCACACAAATCAAACAATGAAAGCAAGTAAAGGTGATCTAACCCTAAGGTAACCCCACTTTTAGACTTTTCCCCAGCAGAGTCGTTAGTTCTGTGACACGGTGGGAGAACTGACTTGGAGTTTTGTGTTTTGATCACATTTGTGCGGAGAGCAAGAGTCGCCACCGACTTTTCTTTTATCCAAAAGGAAAGGTAAAAAAGCACAGGAAATACCTTTCGAGATGTTTTATCGGGTTCGGGGGGTAGATTATGAAAAGGGAAGGTATTAACACCCTTTTCATCCATGGTTTTCCATGGGCTCTTAGTTACTCGCTTAGATAACTTGCTTTTATTTGACAGTGTGCGTTTGGTGTGGGCTTTGAAATTGTTTTGAAAAAAAACTCTTTGTAATGGTTCTCGTTTCTATAAGAACGCGTACAAAGTTTTGTTTCGAAAGATAGTTCAAAGATGTGTTTGTGGATTGTGTTTTGGAAAGTGGTTTTTGAAAAGACATTTTGCAATGGTTCTCGTCTCTATAAGAACGTATACAAAAGGTTTTGTCTTTTGAAAAATGTTTTGAGATGAAAGTGTTGGTATAAAAATGCTTTTGTCGTGAGCAAGTGAGCAACTAGGAGCGAATCCACCTACTCGAAAGGTCTCAAAGTTCTTTTCTTCCTCCTTTTAATTTTGTTATCTTACCATTGATTTGATAAGACTCCCCATCGTTGGATGTAAAGGGACAGGCGCGGGTCAATTTTACATTCATCGAAAGCAACTTATGTGACGCTTTAGTAATTTTCATAAGGGACGAGATTGTTTTATCGAAGGCAACGTCGAGGGTGATCGAGGGACTACGATCTTTTTTTATCGAAGGGTCATTTCTAAAGCGTCCCATATTCGAGGGACATGACTGTATTTCTGAGGAAATGAGCGAGGTTACCCTAGAGGTGCGCGTGTGAAAAAGTGTGTTTGATTCAAGTTAATTTTATCTTTGAAATTAGGTTTATCTAGCGATTGATTTTAAATCTTGCCATACACGCCTAATTACTATACACTAATAAGTAAAATAATAAAATGCGAAAATTGAAATTCTACGCTGTTAATGAGCTTCGGGAATGGGGGGTACAAATTAATGAATGAGGGTGACAGTAAGAAATAAATATTTAAATCACACAATACAAGTCCAAACCGTTAAATAATTATTTAAGTTAAAACTCTTTTCATTTGATAAAATTAATTAAGGACTTAATTAATAATGTCAAACAAAAATTATTTTAAAGTTAATAATTATTTAAAACAAATGTCTACCTATTTGCAATTTTTAAATGTATGTTGAAAAATAAAATAAGAATCAAATAATGAAAAAAATATTAACAACAAAAAATATAAAGGCAAAGCTAGAAATGGGCCTGCAAATAGAGCAAAACAGGGGGTGTAGAAGTCAAAAGGCCCAATGCCTCTGGCTGATCAGGTGTAGCAGCCCTCTGGAGGTGCACCATGGACATGCATCAAAGGTGCACTGAAAGGGTTATGATAGATAAACAGGCGGAGGGATGATGAGGGTGCATCAGTGACTAACATAGGGGTGCGTGTGGGTGATTATCCAGGATGATTAAAGAGGTGGTGACAAGTGTCACCACCGGATTGGGCCATGAATTGGTTATCAAACAAAAACAAAACTAATTAACTGGAAGCACATGCCTCATAATTCCCATCTCTTTCTCTCTCTAGACGTGATGCCTTCTCTCTTCTCTCTTGTTATGAGCCTTCACCAGAGAAGACCACTTGGTCGCGCCAGAAATCGCCTTACGGCGGTGACGGCGACGGCGTGTCTCCAAACACTACTTTTCTTATATCCTTCTGATCATCTCCTTTCCCTGGTTACTAATTTATGATAATTTTTGAAGATTCTCATTCAATAACCCTAAATCTAAAAAGGGGGAAACCGAAACCCTAGTTCTCAGTTTGGTGGGATCGGTGAAGGTAATGATGCATGCAACGATATATCAATTAAAGTACATGAAAAAGAAGAAGGAGATTGTCCGTGAGGTCCGGATCTGTGACCTTACTAACCTCCTAAAGCTTTTCCGATAAGACTATTCTGACCCTATGCTTGTAAGTTGCTTCCTCTCTTCTTCTGAACTCGTGGTCTTTGATTTTTTTCTGGAAGGTGTTTTTTGAACAAAATAGAAAATGATGATGATTAGGGTTTGTCTTACTTGGTAGCTTGCTGTGATTTTGTGGGTTTTTTGCAATTTCTGAAATTTGTGTGATGCTTTGTATATATTGAATGGGTTTTGAAAGGGGAAAAATAATGAACTAAATATTTGGCTTTTTGCTGTTTGTTTGAGTTACTGATTTGCTATGGATTTTTGAGTAGTGATATTTAATGACAATGTTTGGGTGATGGACTTTGGTGATGGAACTTGGTGATGGAATTTTTGGTGTTGCAATTTTTTTGTTGGTTTTCGTTGGTTCTGGTTTTACAATGATGGCTTGATGGTTTCTGGGTTTTGCTACTTGCTGGTTTTTCAATGATGGCTTGATGGTTTTTGGCTTTTGTTACTTGCTGGTTTTACAGTGATGGCTGGATGGTTGTTTTGATGGTTTTACAGTGATGGTCTTTTTGATTTTTTTTGATGATTTTGTTGGCTTATGATTTTGTGATGTTTTTATGGTTATGTTTGCTTCTGGTTTTTGTGATACTTGACTGGTTCTATATTTTTCTCATATCTGATGGTTCTCTCCCTTTGTTCAAATAGTCTCCTCTCTTTTTATAAAACCGTGGTATCCTTGTTATCAGAGTAGGGTGAAAACAGGAGGGAAAAACTTGTGAATTTTGACAGTTTTGGTTTTTCTAGATTTTGGCTTTTGACTGCAGTTTGAATTGTTTCCATTTTGGTGCAAGTTTGGGCAGGTTTTTGGACTGTAATGCAGGCTGGTTTGCTGTGGTTTATTTTGACATGCTTTTATTCAGAACTTGGACAAGTCTTGGACTGCTATGGGCAGCATAAGGAGGCTTTTGGAGCAAGTCTTCTTGGACTGTTTTTATAGCATGCCTTTGTTGCAATAGCAGCCTCTTTGTCTTGGCATGGCTTTAGATTATTTGCTGGCTAGGTGATATCTTTCATCTTTCCTCTTTTTATGAAATAAAGCACTTTTGCTTTTGATATATTTTCTGAAGCGTTTGCTTGTTTTTTAGGAAAGTGATGATATGTTGATTTGTATTGAAATATTTGATGCCTTTGGCTTGTTTCTTGCATATTGTTTGTTTTGTTCTGTTGTAGCCTTTGTTGTATTTGCTTGTTGGTTTACAGCAGGTTTGATTCTGCCTTGAATGTGACTGCTGTTGTTTGCAGCGTGTTGCCTTGCCTCTTGTGCTGCTGTTTTGCTTTTGATATTGTTGCCTTGCATGTTGTGTTGTTGTTTGATTGTTGCAGTATCATTGGGCTTGTTTGGCTTGTTATGCATTTGTCTCCTGCTGTTTGTAGCCTGTTGCTTTGCTGCCTTTCCTGTCCAGTTTGTATATTTTCTCTTTTTCCCCTTTTTTTATGAACCAAAACCTAGGTTTTGAGATTTGCAGAAATAGGGAGAAATGGATAAATAAAATTCTGATTCCTAAAAGAAAACCCTAGTGATGAAAATCAACTTTTTTGCTTGGACTTTTCAATGTCGATTATTTGCTAATATTCTTTTCTTTTTTTGTTACATGTACAAACAATTGAATGGCAAGCAAGACAAGATGAAGAGAAAATCATGGCTAGCAATGAGGAATTTCTTGAAGATGAAGCAACAAGTCTTGAAGAAGAAGCAATTATTTCCTTGTAAATTACTTGTGATTTTTTTGTCTAAACAAGATAAAAAATTTGCAATTTATATTTTGCATTGTAAACCCTTTCTTACAAATTGTCAAAGAATGTAATCATAAACATAACATTTGAAAGAAAATGTATGAATGATTAATTTGTTGTACCAAACTTTGAGTTCTATTTTAACTTTGCAATTCTTGATTGAATGTTTTGAATAAAACATCTTGGCTTGATAACTTGCATTTTAAGTAAACACAATATGATAGGTTAAATCATGTATTTTGCACTCTTAAACAAAATAAATGTTTAAAAGCTCAAACCCAATAGATTAATTAGACAATGATAGTTTTAGACTTTATATCTTATTCAAATAAAACACGCTCTCAAAAATAACATCAACCCTAAGAAGATTGTAGTTAAGAAAAATTTAAAATCACACAAATGCCTTTTCAGTTATCTGGGCCATGGATTGGGCAAACTTGCAATGTGGGGTTTGAAAACTGACTTAAACAACTTTGAGGAGACATTATGACTTATTTGAAACCTTGACTGCTTAATTTCTTTTTATAAGTGCAAAACCCTAATTTCTGACTGGTTGCTCAGGAAGAGAATCTGCTTGATCAACTTTTGAGCCAAATTGAGTGTTTGAAAAACCCTAGGATATCTCTTGAGTGAAAAATGGGAGGGAAAATTTTGGGGTACAACAAATGGTAATATTGTGAGATATCTTAGCATTTCTCTTAAGGGACTAAGATCATTTGTAAGGCAACATTCGTAGCGTCATCGAGGGACTATGATCTTGTATTTTGATTATTTTTTCTAAGATGGCTCACATGCACATCATGACTTTTTTTCTCAAGGAAAAAAGTGGAGTTAACCCTAGAGGTGTAAGTGTGAAAGTTTTTATTTTGCATGCATTGTCTTGTCTTGGATTAGGATTTTCTAAGGTTGATTTTTTTATCTTTCCATACACACCCTAATTATTAACATTTATGAAAGCGATAAAACTGCGGAAAATAAATGTTCTACGCTATTACATCATTTGGGGGATACAAATGTACAAGTGGGGATTACAAGAAATTAAACCTAATTATCTATTACAAACCATATTGAATTGCTACAAAGAAAATATATGAAATATGTAAAAAATAGCACAAAAGAGAGAAAAAAACAAATCTTTCGACATCATGTGTCGAAGCATGTGTCGAAGCATGCTTATATGCATCAACATATATCCTTCTTTAGACACTGTAATTCCAAATCAACTCAGTATGAGTCGAAGCATAATGTTATGTGTTGAATCACACACCATTTTCCCTTCTGTTTAGGCTTGTAAAGCATTATGTGTCGAAGTCTAAGGCTTTGTGTCGAATCTTGCTAGAATTTTTTCACTCAAACATTGTTTTATGGTCTGTACAGGTTAGTTCTTAACATAAAATTGACAAGAAAGGAAGACAGACAAAAGGTTAGCTTCGAAGGAAATGGTTATTATATGTTATCTTCGAAGATGAATCATTAATGATGCTTGAAATGAAGGGATTAAAGTCAAGAAGACTTACCTTGAAGCTGGAATTTGTGTTTCAAACTTGAGTTGCTACCTTGAATGTTCTTGAGTTCGAAAAAAAAAACAGAGGTGTTTTTTTTTTGTTCTGGGTTTGAGAGTGTTTTAAGGCTGCTGCATTCATGTTCTCTCCTCTCTCTTTTTTCCCCTTCTTTTCTTCTCCTTTTTCCTTGCCAAAATCCAGCCCTTTGTGTGTTGTGAAACAACTTATTTGTAGAAGAGTCTTGCTAGGGTTTGGGGGGAAAACCAAAATAAAATTTGAATTGTTTGAGTATGCTCTTCCATTGCTTTTTTTATGCAACTCTTATGTGCTAATTCTGTGCAAATATGGGGCTGAGATAATGTAGGCTTGAATTGGATTAGGAGCAGTATAACTAGACTGTTTTGCAGCATTTTTGGAGCGTTGTGGCAGCTTAGTGCAAGGTTGTCTAATAGCAGTACATCAGACTGTTTTTTTTACATGGTTTTAGGTTATTATGTGGACAGTACATCAAGCTTGGGCTTGGCAACATATAGGACTTTATAGCATGGAAATAGTTTAGTTTTGATCAATGTTCTTCAAAATTTTGCCTTTAACTTGATTCCTTCTTTAAAGATATTTAATCTCTGTATAACTTTGATCTTTTTCTTACCCTGGTTTTCGACAGCATCTTGAATCTCTTAAAGATGTCGAATACTCCATCTTTTCATTTTGATCACGTAGATCCACAACTTTCGACCAAACTCATCAACAGATAAAACAATATTTGTTTCCACCAATTGTATGTTCTTCGAATGGACCATATTCATCTGAATGTACCACTTTGAGTATGGAAGATTGTTGCAAACCAAAATTTACCTTCTTGATTTAGGCTTATGTTTCATCATGAATATCATATTGCATTGAATTCATACATTGTGATGGGATCAAAATACTTTGGTTATCAAGTCTTCCTCAAGCTTTGAAGGTTGATTGCATTGACAAGTTGCTCAAGTAGAACCTTATCATCTAAACCTCTGGATCTTTCAATCTCAAAAGTTATTGCATATCTCAAGATATTTTATCCATCTCTTTGGATCATCAGAGGATTGAAGTTTGTGATTGATTATAAGAAGAATCACTCTTTTGATTCACCAGTAAAAATTAGGGTTTTGCTTGATCAAGGCTATTGATCAATGTACAAGTCTTTATTTGGAAGCTACAACATCTCATTGGTATTTGAAAAGTCTTTGTACAAGAAATTGGTCAAGATGCCCAGAGGATTTGAAATTTTGGAGATGATTCATCAGTCTCCTAAGGTGTACCAAAACTAGGGTTTGGGATTTTATCAAGATTTCTTGATAATTTTGAAGTGAAACTTTTTACATGGCCTCTATATATTTGGGAGATAGTATGTTTGAAGTTTTGACCATCAATTTTGAAGAGAAGTGGACCAATTAATTCAAAGGGGGCAAAATGGTCATTTTGGTCAAAATCAGTCAAAGTCAAGGTTGACCAAGTTAACTTTTGGTCAAATTCATATTTTATTCACCTTTGATCAAAAAAATTAAAATGAAATATGCTTGGAAAGATAAGAGGGTTATATTTCATCTCCATTTTTTATCATGTCCAAATTGGCAAAGAGTCAAGAGTTATGGTCTTTGGAAGTTCATGCCTCAAGTTAAAATTATAGGTCATTTTCCAAAATTAGTGAATTTCATGTCAAATTTTGAGGACCTTAATGGATTCAATTTCAAAAACTCAAAACTAATGGATTGTAGATCTTTTCAATACCTTTCCAAACTGTACTCATTTGTGTCCAAATTCAAAAGTATGGGCAAGTTATGGTCTTTTGAATTTCATGCCATTTTATTGAACTTTAGCCATGCAAGCAAAATGCAATTTCTTGCAAAATCAAGTTTCAGCCATTCTTTTCATTTCCAATCAGGCCCATGACCCATTTGTAGCTTGTGGAAACCCATGATGGCAGCAAAATCGTGCCCCATGTGCAGCTGTACCACCATGACTAAAAAATTTACAAAACTTGCCAAATTTGCAAAAACACTAGCATGATCTCATCATGAGGAATCAAGGGCCAAGATTTGGTGGATCAAATGATGAGTAGGAGAGGCCTCCAAAGCAATTGAAAGGATAAAAACGCACGAGCCAAGGGCATGATCAAAATTTCATTTTTCAACATGGCAGAAAAATCCAATCGGGCAATGCACTCATTTTAAAGCCCATTTCTCTTGAAAAACTACTCTACATGCTATATATAATAAGAAGCAAGCACTTGAGGTGAGGGGGAGAGCTTACAACTTCCATATTCCATATCTGAATTCAGAATTTCCATAGCTGCACTTTTCTTTGAATCTCAAGTTTCAGTGGTGCATTTGGAGTTTTTCTTCTTGCTTCTTCATCCTCAGGTGCTAAGGAAGCTAAAGCAAGCCTTGAATCGCATCTGGAGTGAGGGAATCAAGCATTCAGATTGTGAATTGAGGTAGGTTCATTCAACTTTGATTTTTGAAATGTAGTCGTTTATTGTTGAAATTAAGCATGAATATCTATTTGTGGATGTTATATGAATGCTTCTGAAGCAATTTGAGGTTTGATTTTGGTATACAATGCTTGTTTGAGATCCCTGTAACTCTAGGTTTCAGTGGATTTTGGTTGTTTTTGCGCATAAATTTCTAGACACATGTTTGATTACTTGATGTGATTCGAAATGCATTGAATTCCTTGTCATGATGACTTTAATTTGCACTTGATTTGATGAAAAATGGTTGAGAAACGAGTTTGTTTGGAGGATCTGAAGTTGAGGTGCAACACAGATGGACGTGCGCGTTTTCTGGTTTGGCTAGAGGTTAGGGATGATGAGGTGTCATCATCTGAATGGTCCATTGAATTTTTGAATATTAGTTTATATTTTGATTTCAATTGATTTTCTGATTTTTGTTTCTTGATCAAAACAATTTAAAAAATTCTAATTTTTTTATCACAAGTCCAAAATAATTCCTACTATCTTGTGTAATTTTATTGTAATTTTTAAAAATGTTTTGATTGGCTTAAAAATCCATAAGTTGAATTAATTGTTTGTTCAATGATTATTTTTATTTTAATAGTTCTTTTTATCTAAAAATTCCACAAAAATTATCTTTGACTCTTAAAATAATTTAGAAATTGATTCTTATTTTGGTTTAGCATTTTTCCCATTTTTGATTAGAAATTTAATTTGAGAATTTTATTTGAAATGTTTGCTTCATAATTTTTATTTTAATATTTCCTTTAATTCAAAAATCCTCAAAAAAATTATATAAGTTTTTTTTAATCATAGTGTCTGAATATAATTTTGTTTTGACCTTTTTATGAGTTTTGGCTAGGGTTTGCATTTTGTCATTAAATAATAGTTTAATTGTTTAATTGTTTGTTTGATTTCATTTTAATATTTCCTTTAATTCAAAAATTCCACAAAAAAAATCAAGGATGCTGTTTTTTTTAATTCTAATATTTGAATATAATCTTGGTTGGATATTTTTTCTGACTTTTGATTGGAATTTTATTTTGAGATGTGAATTTTTTGTTTAATTGTTTAAAGGTTTGAATTTTGATTTTATTTTTGACTTTTCTTTAATTCTAAAAATTTAAAAAAATAAGTTCCCTGATCTTTAGAGTTTTATTTATTTTTGTATGATTTTAATTCGATTTGTTTAGAATTGGAACTTAATTAATCTATAATTAAGTTCATTTCTAAATAATTAGGGTTTTGCTAATTCCCTTGTTTGTTTTGATTCCAAAAAGCAACTGGCCTTGAGTTTCAATTGAATTTGATTCTTGTTTAAGGTTTATAGATGGATTGAGGTCCTCAAAAATATTTTTCTTGAATTAATTGATAAGGTTTGGTATTTTCCATAAAATATTTTGAAAACTTGTCTAGTTTGGTGGTTTTTGCCAACTAGTTTTTGATATTTGAAGTTTGATTGATCCTTTCCTCATCCATCTATGAACTTAAAACATGTTTTCTAACTCTTATACATCTCAAAGATGCTAAGAAATTTTTTGTTTGAATTATGGAAGCCCTTTTCTTTTTTTGATGTAATTTTTGAAGTGAAGGTACCCAATTAATGTTGCATATCTTGTTGCAATTTGCTTGATGGCCAATGAACTTGAGTGAGGCCTATAATTGGGCACCTAATTATCATGTTGGTTCTGTTTATCCATATAAACTCAAGTCATTACACTTAATGCCCCATGTATGGAATGATTGAACCTTTTGATGCATGTTTTATGACTTTTTGCTTTCTTGTTGATTTTCACTTTGAAACTTGAGCTTTCAATATGAGTTTGAGGTCATTAAATGGCCAATGATAGTCTCATGAGGACTTGAGATTAATTTATCCCTATTACTTAAGTTAGTTCTAATCATGAATGGAGTTTGGCTTCCTTCTTTTATCCTTGTTGAATTTTTGAGGCATTTTGAATGCACTTGTGCAGCATGTTTCAGAATCAACACTTTAAACTTTTGATCATGTCCTAATCATGTTTTGGAAGCTTTACTTCAAATCTTTGATTGTTACAAACTCTTTAATTCTGTCCTTGTTTGACTTTCTTCCATGGTTAGTTTGAGATCTAAGCCTTTGATGCATTGTGTGGGATTCCTCTTCTATTATGCTTCTGAGTTGTGATGAAGTATTTGAGTATGATTGAATTGTGGTTACTACTGACCTTCATGGTCTTTGATTGTATTCTTCTCAAGCTCCCATGATCCTTGATTGATATTCAATTGTCAATTCAATATGGTGATAAAAAGGAACAAACATTCCTCTAACTTTCGACCAAATTGTGCATATGCCTGTTTCTTTTTGTCTATCATATCTAATGTTTTGATAGTTGCTATCATATTTTCTCACTTCATTATGGTGTCATCATCCATCCCTTATGTGAGTCATCATTCTATTTATGGGAATACTTACTTGGCTGTTGAATGCGCGAGGTACTCTGAGAAAAGTTTTCCATTTTTGACTTGAGACTATTGTGTTTCACTTTATTTGTGGAACACAATTTATTATATTGGTACTACTCTTGTGCTTGGCATATTTGATAGTGTATGCAGGATATATGTATGTGATTATGAATGCTACACATTGCCCATGGGATCTGTTCATATCTGAAAATCTCAATACTTACATCCTGATGGCGTAATTTCTGACTTGATTTGTCTGCTGATGCCAGCTTGCTTGAAGTTCTCTGGGTTTCTTTTATTCTTGCTCAGTTGCTACGGATAGTTATCTGTTTGGTATTGCACTATTTCCTTTCTTCTATTTTCATTTTGTATAGTTCTATGTTGCATGATGGGACCTCTGTTGCTGATATATGTCAGGAGGCCCTCTGTTTTGTTTGATACGTGTGTTATGTCTGTGTTTATTTCTTTAACTATTGATTGATGAGTCACTCAATTTAGAAATTGAGATCACGACTTTGCTCTCAGTGCATGTTCCCTATAGGATATTTATTGTTTTGTTTATTTAACTATTGATCGATGAGTCACTCAATTTAGTAATTGAGATCACGACTTCGCTCTTAGTGCATGTTCCCTATAGGATATTTATTGTTTTTTTTCTTTAATTGTTGATCGATGAGTCACTCAATTTAGAAATTAAGATCACGACTTCGCTCTCAGTGCATGTTCCCTATAGGATGTTTTTTTGTTTTTTTCTTTAATTGTTAATCGATGAGTCACTCAATTTAGAAATTGAGATCACAACTTCGCTCTCATTGCCTGTTCCCTATAGGATAGATTTGTTAAGCTTCCTTTGACATGTTGATTAAGGTAGGAATCCATGTATGCTAGCATAGGGTAGGAATTTACTTTATCCTCAATCTTAGGGTCAATCATTGTATGATAACACTAGGGATAGTGCTAGACTAGTTTCCCTTAGTTGTTTTTTCCTTCCTTTGCATTTTGCATCTTAACACAAAAATTGTTGTCTTGGCAAATCCTAAAACACTTCTAATAAACTCAAACCCTTATTCAAGGTAAAAGATATAAGTCAATCTTATTTGTTTGTGCGCCTCTTGGTTTTGTTTTTAAACCTGGTTTATTGATGTTTTTCCATCTTTGCCATGATACCTTGTTATCTTATAGTCGATGTTTCGCCATCGCACATTTGTTTGAAGACGATGTTTCACCATCGCACATGTTTGTTATCCTACTTTGATTCTCAATATCATTGTTAGGTGTGACGTTTTGTCATCCGATTTATTGATGTTTCGCCATCTTTGCCATGATACCTTGTTATCTTATAGTCGATGTTTCGCCATTGCACATTTGTTTGAAGCTGATGTTTCGCCATCGCACATGTTTGTTATCCTACTTTAATTCTCAATATCATTGTCAGGTGTGACGTTTTGTCATCCGGTTTATTGATGTTTCGCCATCTTTGCCATGATACCTTGTTATCTTATAGTCGATGTTTCGCCATCGCACATTTGTTTGAAGCCGATGTTTCGCCATCGCACATGTTTGTTATCCTACTTTGATTCTCAATATCATTGTTAGGTGTGATGTTTTGTCAGCCGGTTTATTGATGTTTCGCCATCTTTACCATGATACCTTGTTATCTCTTAATCGATGTTTCGCCATCGCATACTTGTTTGAAGCCGATGTTTCACCATCGCACATGTTTGTTATCCTACTTTGATTCTCAATGTCATTGTTAGGTGTGATATTTTATCATTTGGTGTTTCGCCATCTTTGACATGTTACTTTGTTATTATTTAGTCGATGTTTGACCATCTCATTTGTTTGTTGTTTTATTTGATGTTTTGCCATCTTGGCTATTTTTGTTGTCTTAACTAAAAAACACAAACCAACCAGAATATATGAGCCGAACTACGGCTGCTCTAATTCCTTAAAAGGGATACGTAGGCATTGGGGTAGGGCCCAACCGAGCACAACTTTTATTTTTCCTACATTGTTTTCTTTCTTTCTTTTTTTTTCTCTTGCATGCATTCCCTTTTTTAGCTTTAAGCCATAAACATAGGTTTTGACCACACCCATTAGATTAGACAATGAGAGTGGATACCGTAGAGTACTACGGGCATGTGGGGTGCTAATACCTTCCCCTCGCGTAACAGACTCCCTTACCCTATCTCTCGGTCGAAAGACCGTGATTTCTCCCTCTTCACGTTTTCTCGATGTTTACCTTTCCCTTTTGGTGGGATAAAAGATGTTCGGTGGCGACTTCATTGATATTTCATTACAATATGACGGTTCGGCCAAGTTGTTTCAACTGGCGACTTTACTGGGGACAGATTGACCTCTTGCTGGTCCATCCCGGAGTCGATCCTAGCTCTTGTTTATTTTCTTTTTGGGTCTTTATTTTACCACTTTGCATATTTATCTGTTTGCATTGCATCCTATGTGCGCTTTACTTTCTGCATACTGGATTTGGCTGGACTGTTTGGATTCTGGATTTCTTGGTGGGTGGGTTGTTCCATGAGGTAAAAGGCCTCATACCCAGGCTATGAGTGAATTCCATAGGAACTAGGAATAGAGTGGCCATGGCAGCTATGAGGCGGATGCTTTGTAGACCTGACCATGAGACCCATGACTTTAGAGGTAGTTCAGATAGGTGTTATCGTATGATGATACCGACATTCGAGCTCTTGTACTCTAATTTGGCTTTTAACCTTACCTTGACCTAGACAACACCCGTGAGATGGGCGGGAAAACTTTTCTTACAGGTATAGGTACTGTTGGTGACTTTGTGTTGCGAAGGTGACTCAGGTTCCCATGATAGTTTTGAAGCTTTGGGATTTTATTTTGATCTTGAGTGGTGCTATTTTGTAATGGTCCAACCATTATCCAGTGTGAAACTTTGATCCTGTCATGTTGCATCATAGCATATTTATTTCTAAAAAAAATAATGTATAAAAAATAACTAGCATGTGCATGTCATCTTCCAGGGACATTCGAGAGTCTTCTTTCCATCAGAAATGGCTGGCCTCCCATCAGATGAGTTTGATTCAGTTCGTGTTAAAGAGCCCAACAGGCATACATTCGCTTATCAGATTCCTACTATTGATGTGTCCAAATTGAAGAGGTTGAGTTCTTATCTGAAGAGTGATGTTCTGAATAATTTCAACAAACATTATGGCAATTTGTTACTAATCATTAACACTCCAGTTGACCCAATGGCTTTGATCACCCTCTTCCAGTTATATGACAAGGAATTATGGTGTTTTACTTTTCAAGATTATCAACTGGTTCCCACACTAGAAGAGTACGCGTACCTACTTAATATCAAGTTGTCCGATGAAGTTCCTTTTGTCTAAGTGCCGGAGAAGCTGATGTTCGAATTTATTGCTGAAATTCTTCATTTGAATTGGAAAGAGGTGAAAGATAAGTGGAAATCAAGTGAGGATACTACAGGGTTTTATTTGGATTTCTTAGTGAAGAAAGCTGAAGAGTGGGCAAAGAAAGGGAATTGGAGTAACTTCAGCTCTCATGATATACAGGATCATCCTCTTCCCTCACAAGAGAAATTTTGTGGATTTGACGACTGTTTGTGTTTTTAGAAATAAGAACCCGGTACCGACACTCTTGGCAGATACTCTTTACACCATTCATTTCAGGCATGGGAAAGGAGGTAATGTAAGTTTATGTCATTTGATGTTGTATCAATGGTTTAAGTTGCACCTACCGGTAAGTGGCCCTTTCGTGGATACCAGACATTATCTCCGATGGTCATCAAGAGTTGTCAACTTTACTTCATTTGATATCCGGTGGAATTATGAGATGGGGGAAGTACAAAGTATTATCACTAGCTGCGAAGATTTCCATAATGTTCCCCTCATAGGAACTAAGGGGTGTATCAACTATAATCCTGTGCTTGCTTATCGTCAATTGGGATATGCAATGGATGGACCGTCAAAGGTTGAGGAGGTGTCTGAATAAGTGTATTTTGTTAGAGGAAGTGATCATGTGATGTTGAAAAGAGTGACAAGTTCTTGGAAGGGAATTCACAAGAAGGATAGAACTACTTTGGGCAAGAAGGTTCCTATTGCTAGAGTTCCTTACCTGGAATGGATTAGAGACAGGGTTAAGATTTTACGGTTACCATTTGCAAGGTCGGTTCCTATGTGAGCAACCTCTTATTATTCTGAGTAGCACGGTGCCTACCGAGGTGTTCACCCAGGTTCATGTTGAGAACATTCAACTTTGTGAAAAAGACCGTGAGGCAGGGATGAAACTTTATTGGGTAGATCAAGAAAGGGCTGACTTAGCTCGCAAACTCAAAGAAGCTCAAGGGGAAACTTCTGATGCAACCAGTTTTAGGAAGAGGTCTCATGCTGAAATGGAAGAAGAGTTGAGTAGGACCCATCAAGAGTGCCAGAAGCTTCATGCATCTGAGAATAGCTGCAGGAAGAAGATTCAAAACATGGAGAAACAACTCAAAGACAAAGATTCTCAGCTTAAGAAGGAAGTAGCCCAGAGGCGTGTCCCAGAGGATCGGTTTCAAGAAAGTAAAGTAGTCGCATCATAACTTTTAAAGGAGAAAGCCAGGCTTGAAGAGTATTGTCAACACCTTGAAGCGTGTTTTGTTCCGGAGATTTAGTTTTGTTACTTACCTTTGGTGTATTTGGTCACCCCCAGGATTGTTGGAAGGGACCATTGTTTGTTTTTATTATTCAGTTTTTGTTAAGTTTACTTTGAAACACGTATTTTGTTGTTTATCATTACACTCTTAAATGTCTGAAGTCACTCGAACATCGTTTCTTTTGTTTGTAAATAATTGAAGTGTTTATCTTTCTGTCCTTTCTTTTTTTTCCTTTGATTGTATGCTTGATCATTGGTTGCACGCCGTGATTGATGAATAAAAGGACTCTTGAATACCGGGAAATGAAAAACATATCATGCACACCATTCATTTCATAACATTACAGGTTATTTTAACACGGTATTCTTATTCTTCTACTTTTCTTATTCAGAATTCAAGATGACTACTCATCGGTATTCCACCAGAAACAATTTGCCAAGACAAATGGAACAAGTTCAAGCTGAACTTGCTGAAATAAGGGCCCAGATGGCTACTCAAATGACCCAATTCATGGAGGTCATTGCCAATGTGAATCGCCGGCAGGAGGAACTGGCTGCCATTGTCAACAACCAGCGCCGCTATCTAGGGGATGGTGGAAATCAAGGGCTCTATCAGGACATTTCTGTAGGATTGGGGGATGTGTAAGATCAGCCTGTTGGAAATTTTCACGGGATGCCCGGAAACCCTTTTGTGCGCAACATGGGTCATTTTCCATCGTCTCTGGGACCTCTTCTTGTGGGGAACAAAAGATATAATCAGGGCGGTGTAAGGAACTATCAGGAGCATGATTATGACTTTGACCAGGATGAAGATCACTTTTCTGTTCGGGGTTCAGAGCCAGAAGTTCAGGTTGAGGATAGGAAGTATCGGTTGTTGGAAGAAAGTTTGAAGGCTGTGGAAGGGCAAGGAGCCCTTGGTATGGATGCTAATCATCTCGGGTTGGTGTCCGGGGTGAAAGTTCCTCCAAATTTCAAGCCTCTTGTATTTGAAAAGTACAACGGAACGTCATATCCTGTTACTCATGCAACTGCTTATTTCCGAAAGATGTCGGTGCATACTGAGGATCAGGGGCTTTTGATTCACTTTTTTCCAGGATAGCCTATCTGGGGCATCCCTGGAGTGGTACATGAAGTTGGAGAAAACCCATATTCGTTGCTGGAATGATCTTGCTCGGGATTTTGTCAAACATTATCAGTACAATGTGGATATGGCGCCTAATCGCACTCAGTTACAAAATTTGTCACAAGGACCAAGTGAATCTTTCAAGGAATGCGCTCAGAGGTGGCGTGAGTTGGCTGCGAGGGTTCAACCTCCACTCATGGAGAGAGAACTCATTGATATGTTTATGAGTACCCTGCAAGGCCCATTCTATGAGCACGTGATAGGAAATACTTCAACAGGATTTGCAGACTTGGTTATGGTTGGTGAAAGAATTGAGGTAGGTTTGAAATTGGGGAAAATTCAGATTGGAGGTTCTAGTGGCTCATCAGGGGGCAGTAAGAAACCATTCAACCCCTACCCTAAGAAAAAGGAAGGTGACGCAAGTGCAGTTTAATCTCATAGAGGAAGAGGAGAGGATCGTCAGCACCAACAAATCAATGTTGTTTCTATTCCTGTTAATGCTCCTCCGCAGCAGAGACCGAATATAGTGCCTCAATAACAAAGACAACAAGATGATCCCCGTCAATATAATAATCAACAGCAGAGACAGTTGAGAAAATTCGATCCCTTCCCAGTATCTCTTGCTGAAGCACTCCACCATTTGCTCGATTTGAATTTGATCGATTTGAGTAATATGCCACCACCCCCCGCAAGACTTCCTCCTAACTATGATGCTAACACAAGATGTGAATTCCATTCAGGCGGAGTTGGTCATTCTACTGACAATTGCTTTACGTTGAAGTGAAAAATACAAGACTTGTTGGATGCTAAGGCAATTGAGTTTACTCCAGTGACTGGTCCAAATGTTACTCAGAACCCAATGCCTAGGCATGGAGGGGGTGTTGTTAATATGATTGATGATAATGGTGAAGTGTTGAATTTAATCATGAATGTGGAACAAGTAACTACTCTGTTGTGGTATGTTAAGAGGTATTTGCTTGACAGTTCTATTTTCCTGGGTTGTACTTCAGAGTGTGCCAAGTGTAGAGAGCAACCAAAGAGTTGTGATGATTTAAAAGTCGGTATCCAGTTGATGATAAAGGAGGGTTCCCTGCGGTTCGATAGAAAACCGAGCTACCGTAAGGTTACCGAAGGAGATTTTGTTGTGGTATCTATTCCTTACACCCCTGTGCGCATCCCTACCCAATCTAGGGCACCTCCTTTGATGATTACGGTACCTGGTCCCATGCCGTATATCAGTGAGAAGGCCATCCCATGGAATTATGGCGCTGATGTTTGTTACCATGGGGTGAAGCAGGAGGTAAGTACTCATTTATCTGAGGAAGAACGTGCTGAAGATAATGAAGGGGAAGTTCATAATTTTTATGGTGTGGGTCGAATGACTAGAAGCGGGAGAGTATTTGGTCCTTCCAATGTGCAAGATGCGGCAGATGCTTCTGCAAGAGAAAAAGGAAAACAACATGTGATGATTGGTAATCCAAGGGTTACGCCAGCCAATGTGACTCAACCAATTCCGATACCAGAAGCTTCTTTAGTTCCCGATGAGGCTGAAGAGTTAATGCAAATTATCAGAAAGAGTGATTATAGCATAATTGATCATATGATCCATACTCCTTCTAAGATGTCTATCTTGTCTCCGTTGATTTATTCAGAACCTCACAGAAATGCTTTGATGAAGTTGTTAAAGAATGCGTTTGTGCCACATGAGATAACAGTCAATCAATGTGAGAATGTTTGTTCTAACATATATGTCGGGAACGGTCTGGGCTTCACATATTTTGATCTTCCTCCAGAGGGGCGAGACCATAACAAAACGTTGCATATTTCAATGGAGTGCAGGGGCACTACTTTATCCCAGGTTTTGGTGAACACAGGGTCGTCTTTGAATGTATTTCCTAAATCAGCATTGATGAAAATTGATTATTCTGGACTGGAGTTGTGCCCTAGTGATTTTATGGTGAAGGCGTTTGATGGGTCTCAAAGGTCAGTGTTCGGGGAGGTGGAGTTACCAATCAAGGTTGGTCTTCGCACCTTCATGGATACTTTTTTTGTGATGGATATACAACCAGCATATTATTTGTTGGGGCGGCCGTGGATCCATAAGGCAGGGGCAGTCACTTCTACTCTTCATCAGAAACTCATGTATCCTGTAGAGGGAAAGGTGATAACTGTGTGCAACGAGGAAGAGTACATCGTAAGTCATTTGACATCATTCCGCTATGTTGAGGTTGAAGGCGAGATACATGAGACTCTGTTTCAGGCGTTTGAGACAGTTCATGCTGTCAATTTTCCTCCTCCAGAGCAGAAAAGGAAGCCCGAAACTGTTATGTCTTCTCTCAAGGATGCGAGAGCTGTGGTGGAAAATGGTAACCCTGAAGGTTGGGGTCAGGTGCTGGACGTTACCCCAAAATTTAATAAATTTGGTCTTGGTTTTAGCCAAGGTCAGCAGAGTACAACTCTCAGAGCATCTAGTTTATCTACTCCTGCGAAGTTTTCCCGTCCTTGTGCTGCTCAAGAAGGACACGTCAATGCAGTTGGCGACGATGGGGTTGATGGCTACAATATCGAAGATTGGATTCGTCAGAGTATTCCATGCCAGACACTCAACAATTGGACTTCTGTGGATGTTATCCAAGTTTCAAGCGCTGAGGAGTAATTTTCTTGTTTTCTTTTATTATCATATCATAATTCCTACGCTCTGCCCAAGGCATGGTGGATCATTTGTGTAGGGCCACCATGTTTATTTTCAAAAAGTTTATCATGAAATAAAGGACATTTTTGCATTCAAAATTTGGCTCCATTTCTTTTTTATTTTGAATGGCAATCTTTCTCTTTTCACACACTGTCACTAAAAAACGCCAAAATGTCGTTCATGCAGATGCACTTCCACCACCGATTATATTGATAACGACTCTGCTATGGCTCATTATGACTTTGATACTCTTATTTATCAAGTTGAAGAAGAAGCATATGAGGATTGTGGTCTTCCTGAGGAATTAGCAAGATTATTAAAACAAGAGGAGAAGGTTATCCAGCCGAATCAGGATTCGATTGAGGTGGTGAATATTGGCACAGAAGAGGTAAGAAGAGAAGTCAAGATAGGGGCAGATCTCGAAGAAATTATAAAGGTCAGATTGGTTGACCTACTCCGTAAGTATTCTGATATCTTCTCTTGGTCTTATGAGGATATGCCTGGGTTGGATACAGACATAGTGGTGCATCAACTACCGCTCAAAGAAGGTTGCTCTCCTGTCAAGCAAAAGCTCCGAAGAACTCATCCTGAGATGTCCAAGAAGATCAAGGAGGAGGTCCAGAAACAGTTAGACGCGAATTTCTTAAAGGTCATCAATTATCCACCATGGATTGCAAATATTGTGCCTGTTCCCAAGAAGAATGGTAAGGTAAGTATGTGCATGGATTATAGGGATTTGAATAGGGCCAACCCTAAAGATGACTTCCCTCTTCCGCATATTGATGTGTTGGTCGATAATACATCTCATTCCAAAGTGTTTTCGTTCATGGATGGTTTTTCGGGTTACAATCAAATTAAGATGGCTCCGGAGGATATGGAGAAGACAACATTTATCACGCCTTGGGGAAATTTCTGCTATAAAGTGATGCCGTTTGGTTTGAAAAATGCAGGGGCAACATATCAGCGCGCCATAGTCACTATCTTTCATGATTTGATTCACAAAGAGATTGAGGTATATGTGGACGATATGATTGCTAAGTCTGACACAAAAGAGGAACATCTTGTTCATCTGGAAAACTTGTTTGAGAGATCGAGGCAGTTCTTGCTAAGGTTGAATCCAAATAAGTGCACCTTCGGGGTGAGATCCGAAAAGCTGTTGGGTTTTATTGTAAGTAAAAAGGGTATCGAGGTGGACCCGGACAAGGTAAAAGCGATACAGGAAATGCCTGAACCAAGGACAGAGAAGGAAGTAATTGGTTTCTTGGGAAGGTTAAACTACATTTCTATATTTATTTCTCATCTCACAGCTACCTGTGAACCTTTGTTCAAGTTGTTGAAGAAAAGTCAGACAGTGAAATGGAATGAGGATTGTCAGGAGGCCTTTGACAAAATAAAGGAGTATTTGCAGGAACCTCTGATACTCGTGCCGCCAGTGGCAGGAAGACCACTAATCATGTATCTAACTGTGTTGGAGAGCTCAATGGGTTGTTTCCTCGGTCAGCACGACGAGACAGGGAAGAAAGAGCAGGTTATTTACTACTTGAGTAAGAAGTTTATGGAATGCGAGTCGAGGTACTCATTGCTGGAAAAGACTTGTTTTGCGCTTGCCTGGGCCACCAAACGTTTGAGGCAATACATGTTAGCTCACACCACCTACTTGATATCCAAAATGGATCCAATCAAGTACATTTTCTAGAAGCCAGCTCTTACAGGCAGGGTAGCCCATTGGCAGATGATACTCACCGAATATGATATCCAATACACTACTCAAAAAGCAATTAAGGGTAGTGTACTGGCCGACCATCTTGCTCATCATCCCATGAACGATTATGAACCGATGAAGTTTGATTTTCCAGATGAGGAAATTGTGTATATTCGGGATTGTAACATGCCAGACCCACACGAAGGACCCGAGCCGAGGTCACATTGGGCGCTTGTTTTTTATGGTACCTCCAATGCCATGGGAAACGGTTTCGGAGCTATTATAACTTCCCCTGAGGGATACCATATTCCTTTCACGGCTCGTATTTGTTTCGATTGCACTAACAACATGGACGAATATGAGGCTTGCATTTATGGAATTGAAGCGGTGATCGACCTGCGCATCAAATTTTTGAAAGTTTACGGGGATTCCAATCTTGTTATCACCCAGATTAATGGAGATTAGGAGACTCGCCATCAGAACCTAATTCCCTATCGTGAGCATGTTATGAAACTGATTTCGTACTTCGAAGAGATCACGTTTGAGCATATTCCCAGAGAAGAAAACAATCTAGTTGATGCACTGGAAAATTTGTCCTCCATGTTCAAGGTTAAGTGGACTAATGAGGCACCTTCCATTACCATCATAAGTTTGAGTGAGCCAGCTTTCTGTTTTGAGGCTAGTTTGGAATCAGATGGTAATCCTTGGTTTTATGATATTAAACGATATCTTGAAACGCAAGAGTACCCTAAAGAGGCATCTTTCACAGATAAGAAGTTCTTGAGAAGATTTTCAGCCAAGTTCTTTCTCAGTGGCGGTGTGTTGTATAGAAGGCATCATGACGGTTTACTGCTCAGATGTGTTGGCAAGAAATAAGCAGCTAGAATCATTTAGGAGATACATGAAGGTGATTTCGGGACCCATTCTAGTGGGCATACCATGGCTAAAAAGATTTTGCGAGCAGGTTATTATTGGTCCATCATGGAGACTGACTATTACAATCATGTACGGATTTGCCTCAAATGTCAAGTCTATGCTAATAAGGTGCATGTGCCTCCAGTACCTTTGAAGGTCTTGACTTCCCCTTGGCCGTTTGCGATGTGGGGAACTGATATGATCGGCAAAATTGAACCGGCTACATCCAACGGGAACTGTTTCATTCTGGTTGCCATCGATTATTTTACAAAATGGGTCGAAGCTGCATCCTATGCCAATGTCACCAAGCAGGTGGTAACTCGGTTCATTAAGCACAATATTATTTGTCGCTACGGAGTTCCTGAAAAGATCATTACCAATAATGGGTCTAATTTGAACAACAAAATGATGAAGGAGCTTTGTGAGTCGAAGATGAACGGTGCTGTCGAAGCGGCCAATAAGAATATTAAGAAGATCGTACATAAGATGGTGGTAACCTATAAAGATTGGCATGAGATGCTGCCTTTCACTTTGCATGGTTATCGCACCATTGTGCGTACTTCGACTGGGGCAACCCCATTTTCATTGATTTACAGCATGGAAGCAGTATTGCCGGTAGAAGTCGAGATTCTTTCTCTTAGGATCATGAGGGATGTTGAGCTGGATGAAAGTGAATGGGTACAGAATCGGCTGGATCAGTTGGAACTTATTGATGAGAAGAGGTTGACGGTTGTATGTCATGGTCAGGTATATCAGTAAAGGATGAGGAAAGCTTTTGATAAGAGGGTACGGCCTCAGTGTTACAAGCCAGGTGACCTTGTGCTAAAAAGGATAATTCTCCCCCAGGGAGATCTCAGGGGCAAATGGGTTCCGAATTATGAATGTCCTTTCGTGGTCAGAAAAAAATTTCTCTAGAGGAGCGATGATGCTCACGATTATGGATGTAGAGTACTTCCCTCTCCCTGTGAATGCTGACGTAGTTAAAAAATACTTTGCATAAAAAAAATAATAAAAAAAACCCGCTAAACTGAAAACCCGAAAGGGTGGTTTAGGCAAAAAGAGGGTGTCTTGGTGAATCGAAAACCCGAAAGGGCGATTCAGGAAAAAGTTAGGGACTTAAAGCAAGTAACTACGCTCAGCATGAGATCCTTTGTTTCTTTCCTTCGTTCCGTCACCCGGCATAAGCTCGAAGCTAATCCAAGAATGATCTGTCTGAAAGTAGGAAGATGAAAGCGTAAGAGTCATAAGAGTCATAGCATAGTCGGGACTTGATGGATATTCACATTCACATTGCCATTTGTAAACACTTGTTCGCTTTGATTTTGTAATTACTTGCTTCCAAATGTAAATGCCTTTTTCACAGGCTAATTTCTCAAAATCAATAGAATATCTTCTTTCAAGTATACGTATACGTTTCTTTTCTCCCTTTTTACTATTTTGTTTGCAAAAACGTCCAATATTCTGATAAGCATGTGCATATAAACTTCGTGGGCCTTACACAGAAATGGTAATCTAAGTCATGGTTAGTTGATCGCTTGAAATACGGATAACAAACACAACTACTACTGTGCAAGGGGCGTGTTTAGTTCTATGATTGATAGGATTCTCATTCACTTTACTGGTGGATGCCTTGCCAATTTGTTTCACAGCTCCATGCTGTTGGTAAAGGTCTTGGGTCAGGGTAATATTAAGATTACGGCAGGTTGGCGAGATCGGCGAACCTAGTTGGAGATATTTCTTCCCCATAATGGCTTTTATTACGTTTCTTTTCCGCACTTTCATGTGTTATCTTGATTGATTATTTTAGCATTGTCTACATATAGGATTTTGTTTATGGCCGAATGTCAGTCTTGATGCGTTGAATATTTTTGCCTTGAAGAAATTGTTTCATTTTACTTAATCCATCCAATATCACTCTTTAATCGATTTTTTGGGCATTTTGATACCAACTGTGCCAATTCTTTTGCTTAGCCAAGAGTTTGGAGGAAGGAGTTTAGCTAAAAACAATGACTGTAGTGGTATGCTTTTGAGTAGAACCCCGTTGACGATGTACATGCATTGTTTCAATCCCCAAACACCGGAAATATAAGGGATTTAGACCCTCGTTAACCCCTCTGAGCCTTCGAAGTAGGAGTTTCTTTTCCGTTAAAAAAACCTTATTTTTTTTTACCAGGGGCATGGTAGATGTTCAGTTAATTTGACCAAGCATTCAAATTTTAGAAGGAATGTCCCATCTGAGAATCACCACATTTTATCTTTCGCATCATGAGATCATGTCAAAACCACGATGTTCATTTCCTCACAAAGTCCTGAGGCCGAGATCGAATCGATACAATAATGGCTATCCCTCGCCGATCAAGGAATAAGGCATTTGTTTTCTTCAAAAAAGAGAGAAAGAAAGAAAAAGTTCAAAGACCTAAAGTCACATTGACTTGTTCCAAGTGGAAAGTATGAATAAGAAAGAAACAAAAAGCCCCGCTAAGTCGAAACTTGAAAACAAGTCGCTTAGGCAAAAGTTAGGGCGTCCCGCTGGGCTCCCAAAATTGAAATTCAAAAGATTTTGTCCAGGCAAAATTTAGGGAAATGAAGAGCCTAAAAGGCCGAAAAAGATTATCCAATAAAATTTTCATCAAAAGAATAGGAACAATAATATCAAAAATAAAAGCCGCAAAAGCTAAGTGACAATCATGTTGGAGAATTTGTCGTGATCACTTAACCATTATAAATCCTTTTGAAAGATGAATGCTTGTGATAAGTCAGCTGAACTTAGGACAAGAGAATATCACGAAGGGGGTGGACACCAAATAACTTGAGCCTTGAAAAACTTTTTTGTAAAAAACCTCGAACCAGGCCACGTTACAACCTCTAAAAGTCCTAACTGAAACAAGGGTTTAACTCGAAAGCATACTACAACGGGATAACGTTTCTTAAACTCCCAAATATGTGTTGCATATTCATGTTGGTATCTTATCACCCGCATCTTGACTCGTTATTTTTTTTAAAAAAAAGGGGGAAGAAAAGTTTTGAAATTTTTTTGGCAGTCTAGCCAGTGAAAGTTTTGAAAATTTTCAACTTCAAGGCTTAAATAATTGTCGCATAAGATCTCTCATTCCCAAAATAAACATCTTTCTGCATGCAAAACATTTGTTTGACATCAAAAAAAGAGTTTACACGTTGAACACCTGTAAAGAGCTTAATGATTTTCAGGAAGGGAATATTTGGTTTTTTTCTTCTGTTAGACAGAGCCCATGTATGAATAGGACTTTACCTATCCCCAGTGAAGTTTCGTTTCTGCAGCGAAGTTTTGTTGCCCCAGGAATCTTCTTTTAAAGGCTTCATTCTGAGACTCTGGATTTGAGGATATCGCATATCCCCAACGGAGTTCCCAACAGAGATCCCTCTCCATGACTTCTCATTTCCCAGCCGGTCTGTTGATTGGGGCATCCTTATGTTAAGATCTTTCCTTATCCCCAGTAAGGTCGATACTGTGTGACTATCTGCATGATCCATCCAATGGTTGCATTCCAAAAAAAAATCTCTCTCCAACAAAATGTTCAACAGAGTTTTGTCTCCCTGATGAAGTCCCATTTCCTCAGCAGAGATTTGTTCCCCCAGCAAAGGTTTTCACCCCTCACGTCGGGATTGTTGTCTTGGAGTCATCCTCAACATGTCCGCACGATGTCTTTTCCAGAGATTACAGTCTTGCCCTGATTTTCTCCCTTAATGTATAATCTTTAGACAGCGTCCCTCTCTAGAAGCTACAGTGTCGATCTGATCTTCCCTAGGAGTTTGCAATTTATTTTTGCAGCTCCTCTCAATGTTTGTGGCCCTTTTCTACTGGTTGCTCGGTTGTTATTCCCCGCGAAGCTTCATCTCTTCAGAGTTCCCTCTCTAGCGGTTCCCCATATTTTCTCCTTTCCTTTGGATTTTGCAATTTATTTTTGCAAGTCATGTCAGATTCTGACTTCTTGGTTATTAGCTTCTCAATTGGCCATTCCCCAGTGAAACTTTTAAACATGCATCATTACATTGCATCTACCAAAACGCGTAACATTTCCATTATATGGAACATTGTGCTATATAGAAAGAATTCAAACATGCATCGGAACATAAGCCATTATTGTTTCTATTGTCCCCAGTGAATTTGCTAATACTTCGGATTAAATCCCCAGCGAGGTCTTCGTCCTCATTATCTCAGTTTCCTCCCCATACCAATATCCTTTTGACGATAATCATTTGTTTGTTTGAGTGTCTACTCTTGATTGTAGTTCAGTTTTGCCCTGGCGCGGTCTTCTTGGGTTTAGTCTTCACTACCCTCTCCGGTTCATTCCAATGTCTATTGATACACCTTTCGAATACCAGTTGCATCCTGATATTCATTTTCAACAGGTTTTTAGGTGTACGCCTTAATCTCCTTGCTTTGGGTTGAGCTCAGAGTTTCGTCTCCTCACCTTGTGCATGAAATCCAGTTTCATCCCGGTACTCATCTAGTTTAGTTTCTCCTAACTTGTTATTGAGTTGAGTTTCATCTCGTTTTTGCTTTCATACCTTGGACCCTTTGACGGTGTTCGTTTACTGAGTGCAGTGTTCGTACTGCATCCTTGGTTTGAAATCAGTCTCTTTTGTTCCTTGGATTCTTCTATCAGTTTTCGTCACTGTTTATCTATTGATCTAAGACCAGCAGGTGCTCTGAGAAACATGCACTCTCATCACTTTGATATGGGTCGAGTTTCTCCTCGTTGCCCGTGCGTGAAATCCAGTTTCGTCATGGTACTCATCTAGTTTAGTTTCGTCTAACAGGTTATTGAGTCGAGTTTCATCTCGCTTTTGTTCCTCATTTCTGGGATTCTTTCAGTTCCTTCATACTTTCTATCTTAGTTAAGATTAGCAAGTTCTCCTAAAATCACGCACTCTAGCCACTTTGCTTTGGGTTGAGCTCAGAGTTTCGTCTCCTCACCCGCGTACTTTTTCTTTTCCAGAGCTTAGTTTCGCCTATACTCTGTGGTTTGAGTTTTGTCTCACCTTTTTTGAAGCCCAGTTTTGCCCTGGCACATTTGTCCGGAAGTTTAGTTGCGTATACTCTTCTTTGTTTTGTTTCAACATGCGTTACAACTTCATTTTGGCGCATGTCTTGGGGGTTTTCTGCTTTTTTTTTCCCTTTCTTCTTCAAGAGTATAAATTTCCGGGTTCTTTTGTATTCAATCATCTTCAACTCTGAACGCTCGAAAGTTGTCACTTTTCTCACTTATCATGTTGAAGATATTTGAATAGGGGCAGCTGTTGCACCCCAAAATTTACCCTCTTGATTTAGGCTTATGTTTCATCATGAATATCATATTGCATTGCATTCATACACTGTGATGGGATCAAAATACTTTGGTTATCAAGTATTCCTCAAGCTTTGAAGGTTAATTTCATTGACAAGTTTCTCAATTAGAACCTTATCATCTAAACCTCTGGATCTTTCAAGCTCAAAAGTTATTGCATATATCAAGATATTTTATCCATCTCTTTGGATCATCAGAGGATTGAAGTTTGTGATTGATTATAAGAAGAATCACTCTTTTGATTCACCTGTCAAAATTAGGGTTTTTCTTGATCAAGGCTATTGATCAATGTACAAGTCTTGATTTGGAAGCTACAACATCTCATTGGTATTTGAAAAGTCTTTGTACAAGAAATTGGTCAAGTTGCCCAGAGGATTTGAAATTTTGGAGATGATTCATCAGTCTCCTAAGGTGTTAACCAAAACTAGGGTTTGGGATTTTATCAAGATTTCTTGAGAATTTTGAAGTGAAACTTTGTAAATGGCCTCTATATATTTGGGAGATAGTATGTTTGAAGTTTTGACCATCAATTTTGAAGAGAAGTGGACCAATTAATTCAAAGGGGCAAAATGGTCATTTTGGTCAAAATCAGTCAAAGTCAAGGTTGACCAAGTAAACTTTTGGTCAACCATCAATTCAAGGGTTTACTTTTCATATTTCAAGTCCATTTTGATCATTGGATAAAAAAGATTGAGGTTTGGGTTGAAACTTGTTCATGAAGAAACCCTAAAAGTTTCTAATTTTGGAAAATGAGGACTTAACTTAAAAAATTCATATTTTATTCACTTTGATCAAAAAATGAAAATGAAATATGCTTGGAAATATAAGAGGGTGATATTTCATCTCCTTTTGGTCTCATGTCTAAATTGGCAAAGAGTCAAAAGTTATGGTCTTTGGAAGTTCATGCCTCAAGTTAAAATTATAGGTCATTTTCCAAATTTAGTGAATTTTATGTCAAATTTTGAGGCCCTTAATGGATTCAATTGCAAAAACTCAAAACTAAGGGATTGTAGATTTTTCAATACCTTTCCAAACTGTACTCATTTGTGTCCAAATTCAAAAGTATGGGCAAGTTATGGTCTTTTGAATTTCATGCCATTTTATTGAACTTTAGCCATGCAAGCAAAATGCAATTTCTTACAAACTCAAGTTTCAGCCATTCTTTTCATTTCTAATCAGGCCCATGACCCATTTGTGGCTTGTGGAAACCCATGATGGCAGCAAAATCGTGCCCCATGTGCAGCTGTACCACCATGACTCAAAAATTGACAAAACTTGCCAAATTTGCAAAAACACTAGCATGATCTCATCATGAGGAATTAAGGGCGAAGATTTGGTGGATCAAAATCTGAGTAGGAGAGGCCTCAAAAGCAATTGAAAGGAGAAAAAATGCATGAGCCAAGGGCATGATCATAATTTTATTTTTCAACATGGCAGAAAAATCCAATCGGGCAATGCACTCACTTTGAAGCCTATTTCTCTTGAAAAACTACTCTACATGCTATATATAATAAGAAGCAAGCACTGAAGGCGAGGGGGAGAGCTCACAACTTCCATATTCCAGATCTGAACTCAGAATTTCCATAGCTGCACTTTTCTTTGAATCTCAAGTTTCAGTGGTGCATTTGGAGTTTTTCTTCTTGCTTCTTCATCCTCAAATGCTAAGGAAGCTAAAGAAAGCCTTGAATCGCATCTGGAGTGAGGGAATCAAGCATTCAGATTGTGAATTGAGGTAGGTTCATTCAACTTTGATTTTTGAAATGTAGTCGTTTATTGTTGAAATTAAGCATGAATATCTGTTTGTGGATTTTATATGAATGCTTCTGAAGCAATTTGAGGTTTGATTTTGGTATACAATGCTTGTTTGAGATCCCTGTAACTCTAGGTTTCAGTGGCCTTTGGCTGTTTTGCGCATAAATTTATAGACACATGTTTGATTACTTGATGTGATTTGAATTGCATTGAATTCCTTGTCATGATGGCTTTAATTTGCACTTGATTTGATGAAAAATGGTTGAGAAACGAGTTTGTTTGGAGGATCAGAAGTTGAGGTACAACACTGATGGACGCGCGTGTTTTCTGGTTTGGCTAGAGGTTAGGGATGATGAGGTGTCATCATCTGAACGGTCCATTTGAATTTTTGAATATTAGTTTATATTTAGATTTCAATTGATTTTCTGATTTTTGTTTCTTGATGAAAACAATTTAAAAAATTCTAAATTTTTTATCACAAGTCCAAAATAATTCCTACTATATTTTGTGATTTTATTGGAATTTTTAAAAATGTTTTGATTGGTTTAAAAATCCATAAGTTGAATTAATTGTTTGTTCAATGATTATTTTTATTTTAATAGTTGTTTTGATCTAAAAATTCCACAAAAATTATCTTTGACTCTTAAAATAATTTAGAAATTTATTCTGATTTTGGTTTAGCATTTTTCCTATTTTTGATTAGAAATTTAATTTGAGAAGTTTATTTGAAATGTTTGCTTCATAATTTTTGTTTTAATATTTCCTATAATTCAAAAATCCTCAAAAAAATCATATAAGTTTGTTTTTAATCATAGTGTCTGAATATAATTTTGTTTTGACCTTTTTATGAATTTTGGCTAGGGTTTGCATTTTGTCATTAAATAATAGTTTAATTGTTTAATAGTTTGTTTGATTTTATTTTAATATTTCCTTTAATTCAAAAATTCCACAAAAAAATCATGGATGTTGTTTTTTTTTAATTCTAATATTTGAATATAATTTTGGTTGGATATTTTTTCTGACTTTTGATTGGAATTTTATTTTGAGATGTGAATTTTTTGTTTAATTGTTTAAAGGTTTGAATTTTGATTTTATTTTTGACTTTTCTTTAATTCTAAAAATTTTAAAAAATAATTTCCCTGGTCTTTAGAGTTTTCTTTATTTTTGTATGATTTTAATATGATTTGTTTAGAATTGGAACTTGATTAATCTATAATTGAGTTCATTTTCTAAATAATTAGGGTTTTGCTAATTCCCTTGTTTGTTTTGATTCCAAAAAGCAACTGGCCTTGAGTTTCAATTGAATTTGGTTCTTGTTTAAGGTTCATAGATGGATTGAGGTCCTTAAAAAGATTTTTATTGAATTAATTGATAAGGTTTGGTATTTTCCATAAAATATTTTGAAAACTTGTCTAGTTTGGTGGTTTTTGCCAACTAGTTTTTGATATTTGAAGTTTGATTGATCCTTTCCTCATCCATCTATGAACTTAAAACATATTTGCTGACTCTTAGACATCTCAAAGATGCTAAGAAATTTTTTGTTTGAATTATGGAAGCCCTTTTCTTTTTTTGATGTATTTTTTGAAGTGAAGGTACCCAATTAATGTTGCATATCTTATTGCAATTTGCTTGATGGCCAATGAACTTGAGTGAGGCCTATGATTGGGCACCTAATGATCATGTTGGTTGTATTTATCCACATAAACTCAATTCATTACACTTAATGCCCCACGTTTGGAATGATTGAACCTTTTGATGCATGTTTTATGACTTTTTGCTTTCTTGTTGATTTTCACTTTGAAACTTGAGCTTTCAATTTGAGTTTGAGGTCATTAAATGGCCAATGATAACATGGAGGGAAATGATACTTCAATTATAGTCTCATGAGGACTTGAGAGTAATTGATCCATATTACTTAAGTTAGTTCTAATCATGAATGGAGTTTGGCTTCGTTCTTTTATCCTTGTTGAATTTTTGAGGCATTTTGAATGCACATGTGCAACATGTTTTAGAATCAACACTTTAAACTTTTGATCTTGTCCTAATCATGTTTTGGAAACTTTAATTCAAATCTTTTATTGTGACAAACTCTTTAATTTTGTCCTTGTTTGACTTTCTTCCATGGTTAGTTTGAGATCTAAGCCTTTGATGCATTGTATGGGATTCCTCTTCTATTATGCTTGTGAGCTGTGATGAAGTATTTGAGTATGATTTAATTGTGATTTCTACTGACCTTCATGGTCTTTGATTGTATTTTTCTCAAGCTCCCATGATCCTTGATTGATATTCAATTGTCAATTCAATATGGTGATAGAAAGGAGCAACATTCCTCTAACTTTCGACCAAATTGTGCATATGCCTGTTTCTTTTTGTCTATCATATCTAATGTTTTGATAGTTGCTATCATGTTTTCTCACTTCATTATGGTGTCATCATCCATCCCTTATGTGAGTTATCATTCTATTTATGGGAATACTAACTTGGCTATTGAATGCGCGAGGTACTCTGAGAAAAGTTTTCCATTTTTGACTTGAGGCTACTGTGTTTCACTTTATTTGTGGAACACAATTTATTATATTGGTACTACTCTTGTGCTTGGCATATTTGATAGTCTATGCAGGATATATGTATGTGATTATGAATGCTATACATTGCCAATTGGATCTGTTCATATCTGAAAATCTCAATACTTACATCCTGATGGTGTAATTTTTGACATGATTTATCTGTTGATGCCATCTTGCTTGAAGTTCTCTGGGTTTCTTTTATTCTTGCTCAGTTGCTACGGATAGTTATTCGTTTCGTATTGCGCTATTTCCTTTCTTCTATTTTCATTTTGTATATTTCTATGTTGCATGATGGGACCTCTGTTGCTGATATATATCAGGAGGCCCTCTGTTTTGTTTGATACTTGTGTTGTATTTGTGTTTGTTTCTTTAACTATTGATCGATGAGTCACTCAATTTATAAATTGAGATCACGACTTCGCTCTCAGTGCATGTTCCCTATAGGATATTTATTGTTTTGTTTCTTTTACTATTGATCGATGAGTCACTCAATTTAGAAATTGAGATCATGACTTCGCTCTCAGTGCATGTTCCCTATAGGATTTTATTGTTTTTTTTCTTTAATTATTGATCGATGAGTCACTCAATTTAGAAATTGGGATCATGACTTCGCTCTCAGTGCATGTTCCCTATAGAATGTTTTTTTATTTTTTTTCTTTAACTGTTGATCGATGAGTCACTAAATTTAGAAATTGAGATCACGACTTCGCTCTCATTGCCTGTTCCCTATAGGATAGATTTGTTAAGCTTCCTTTGACATGTTGATTAAGGTAGGAATCCATGTATGCTAGCATAGGGTAGGAATTTCCTTTCTCCTCAACCTTAGGGTCAATCATTGTATGATAACACTAGGGATAGTGCTAGGCTAGTTTCCCTTAGTTGTTTTTTCCTTCCTTTGCATTTTGCATCCTAAAACAAAAATTATTTTCTGGGCAAATCCTAAAACACTTCTAATAAACTCAAACCCTTCTTCAAGGTAAAAGATATAAGTCAATCTTATTGGTTTGTGCGCCTCTTAGTTTTGTTTTTAAACCTGGTTTATTGATGTTTCGCCATCTTTGCCATGATACCTTGTTATCTTATAGCCGATGTTTCGCCATCGCACATTTGTTTGAAGCCGATGTTTCGCCATCACACATGTTTGTTATCCTACTTTGATTCTCAATATCGTTGTTAGGTGTGATATTTTGTCATCCGGTTTATTGATGTTTCGCCATCTTTGCCATGATACCTTGTTATCTTATAGTCGATGTTTCACCATCGCACATTTGTTTGAAGCCGATGTTTCGCCATCGCACATGTTTGTTATCCTACTTTGATTCTAAATATCATTGTTAGGTGTGACGTTTTTTCATCTGGTTTATTGATGTTTCGCCATCTTTGCCATGATACATTGTTATCTTATAGTCGATGTTTCGCCATCACACATTTGTTTGAAGCCGATGTTTCGCCATCACACATGTTTGTTATCCTGCTTTGATTCTCAATATCATTATTAGGTGTGATGTTTTGTCAGACGGTTTATTGATGTTTCTCCATCTTTGCCATGATACGTTGTTATCTCTTAACCGATGTTTCGCAATCGCATACTTGTTTGAAGCTGATGTTTCACCATCGCATATGTTTGTTATCCTACTTTGATTCTCAATGTCATTGTTAGGTGTGATGTTTTATCATTTGGTGTTTCTCCATATTTGACATGTTACTTTGTTATTATTTAGCCGATGTTTTACCATCTCATTTGTTTGTTGTTTTATTTGATGTTTTGCCATCTTGACTATTTTTGTTGTCTTAACTAAAAAACACAAACCAACCAGAATATATGAGCCTAACTACGGCTGCTCTGATTCCTTAAAAGGGATACGTAGGCATTGGGGTAGGGCCCAACCGAGCACAACTTTTATTTTCCCTACATTGTTTTTTTTTTTCTCGCATGCATTCTCTTTTTTAGCTTTAAGCCATAGACATAGGTTTTGACCACACCCATTAGATTAGACAACGAGAGTGGATATCATAGAGTACTATGGGCGTGTGGGGTGCTAATACCTTCCCCTTGCGTAAAAGACTCCCTTAACCGATCTCTCGGTCGAAAGACCGTGATTTCTCCCTCTTCAGGTTTTCTCGATGTTTACCTTTCCCTTTTGGCGGGATAAAAAACATTCGGTGGCGACTTCATTGATATTTCATTACGAGATGACGGTTCAGCCAGGTTGTTTCAAAGATGATCTCATTGGCATAGTTGAAACAAAAGAATTTCTGGATTGCCATCTTGAATCTCTTAAAGATGTCGAATACTCCATCTTTTCGTTTTGATCACATAGATCCATAACTTTAGACCAAACTCATCAACAAACAAAACAATATTTGTTTCCACCAATTGAATGTTCTTCGAATGGACCAAATTCATTTGAATGTACCACTTTGAGTATGCAAGATGATCTCACTGGCATAGTCGAAACGAAATAATTTTTGGATTGCCATCTTGAATCTCTTAAAGATGTCGAATACTCCATCTTTTCATTTTGATCCCATAGATCCACAAATTTCGACCAAACTCATCAACAGATAAAACAATATTTATTTCCACCAATTATATGTTCTTTGAATGGACCACTTTGAGTATGCAAGATGATCTCATTGGCACAGTCGAAACGAAAGAATTTATGGATTGCTTTCCTACTAAACAAAACTCCACAGTTTTTTCAGGCATCTCAAGACTTGGGATACCATATCTTAAGTGGTCAAAAGTTCAAATTTCCAAACCTCAAATGCCACAACCAACTACCTTGTGGTCGAACAGTTTTCAAACATTGAACTTCTATCGAATTGATCATTATCTTAAATGTCCTGCTTTTCGACAATGGAGATTTTAAGACCAAATTGTTCTTGGTGTCGAACAATCTCAAAACTCCATTTTTCAAGACATCTGAGAAACTTTTTTCGACTAGTTGTCTAACACTTAACAAGTTGCACTTTATTCCAGGTACATAGAGCACATCTTTAATCATAACTTTTCCTCCATTACCCATTTGAAATACTATGTTGCCAGTACCTTCTGCTTGCAATGAACTATTATCAACAAGTTTTACCTTGCTCTTCTTCGACTTTTCATAATCTGATAACCAACCCTTTTGATCAGTCATGTGGATTGAACAACTTTCAAACAATGAACTTCTGCCGAATTGATCGTTATCTCAAATGTCCTGTTTTTCGATAATAGAGATTTTAAGACCAAATTGTACTTGGTGTCGAACAATCTCAAAACTCCATCTTTCATGACAACTGAGGAACATTTTCAACTAGTTGTCTAACACTTAGCAAGCCACACTTTTTCCAGGTACATAGAGCACATCTCTAATCATAAATTTCCCCCCATTACTCATTTGAAAGACTATGTTGCGAGTACCTTCTTCTTGCAATGAACTATTATCAGCAAGTTTTACCTTGCTCTTCTTAGATTTATCAAAATCTACCGACCAAACCTTTCGATCAGTCATGTGGTTCGAAGAGCCTGAACCAGATTTTGAATTCGACATAGTTATCTACATTTGCACACCTTTTTATCTGCTTTTCCCTTTTGACAGTTTCCTCTTCGACCTGATGCTTGAAAGCCCAAGATGATCCATGGAAACTATATGTGGCATTAAAAATCCAATTGTACTTGTGCAAACTCAAACCTAAATTCTGAAGTATTAGTGCTAAAGAGGTGGCTTGACCTAGTCAATACTTGTGAAAACTTGAGCTTTTGAAAATCTTTGTGAGAAATGTCTTGAGAAAAGAGAGGGAAAATTTTGGGGTACAACAGTTACACCTGTTCAATCTTCTTAAACCTGAAGAGTTAGATTGGTGAGTCCGCCATTCGGGACTTGAAGGTGGTAGATAATTGAACACTAGAGTGCCCAGAAATTTGCACTCGATGATGTGGTGGTTGATTGTGTCGGGAATGGGCTTAAATATGCCATTTGGAGAGGTGATAGAGGGTCTGTCGGAGATGGGCTTACAGATGCCATCCAGAGTGACTGCTGGTAGAGATTGGAAGAAGTATCAAAATAAATATTTCGATGATTTATATTGAAATAATAGATGTCTTGAAGGAAGTTTTTGTCATGTAGATCTTCGCCCAGTCTTGTTTCAGGAATTGATCTACAATCAATTTGTTAGTAAACCCAATCAGTTTCGGGAGTTAATAGCATTGGTGATAAAGATAGTCACCCCGTCCTGTTTCGGGAATTGATCTTTACCTAACCAAAAAGAAAGAAAGATAGTTTCCCCGTCCTGTTTCGGGAGTTAATCTTAAATCTTCGCATGTAGATAGTTGTCCTGTCTTGTTTAAGGTATTAATCTAAAATTAGTTGTTCACATATAGTTGTCATGTCTTGTTTCAGGTATTAATCTGGAACTTGTTTTTTTTGTCGTAGAGATAGTTTCCCTGGCTTGTTTCAAGAATTAATCTTTGACCTTAGAGAAATAAAGATAGTTTCCCCATCCTGTTTCGGAAGTTAATCTTCAATCTGCTCATGTAGATAGTTGTCCTGTCTTGTTTCAGGTATTAATCTACAAGCAGTTATTCATAGATAGTTGTCCTATCTTGTTTCAGGTATTAATCTGGAACTTGTTTTTTGTTGGTCGTAGAGATAGTTACCATGGCTTGTTTTAGGAAATTAATCTCTGACATTAGAGAAAGAAAGATAGATTCTCCATCCTATTTTGGGAGTTTATCTTTAATCTGCTCATGTAGGTAGTTGTCCTGTCTTGTTTCAGGTATTAATCTACAATCAGTTGTTCACAGTGTAACGGTAGAAATGTTCAAGACTAAGCCATTGGATTGACTAGACTTTATACAAATCAAAATAAAAATCGCCACCGCGCTTTATTGTTTCCAAAGGAATGGGAAAAAAGAGAATAACCCAAAAAAGGGGGAAAGATTCAAGGTAAGGGGGTTGGTTATGCAAAGGGAAGGTATTAGCACCCTAAACATCTACGGTACTCCGCAGGAACCTCTTTGAAAAATCTGTATATTTTGGCTATGAAAATGTGTTGTATATAAAATGGATGGTGGAGGTGAGAAAAGAAATATTTTTTATGATTTTTGCACCCGCCACGGTTGCGAACCTTTAGTGCCTACGTACCACCTTTCATGCAATAGGGAATCAGGGTACATGTAATTCCTCTTTAAAAAATTTCAACACAAGTGTGTTGGGTAATTTTATGAGATAAGACATCATCGCCATTGTCCGTGTGGAAAACATACTTACTACCCATAATCATGAAAAAGGAGAATTTGTATTATCTCAAAGTGGAGGATATGGCTTGGATTTTAAAATCAACAATGCCTCACTCAACACCCAAGTGGAAAATATCTCTCTTTACTACATATTGTAGAAGTATAGTTGTTTGCATCACTACAAGGATTGACAAGAGTCTAATCTTTTAAGAAAAGTTTTAAAATAAAAAAGCCAAAGTGGCAAAAATGGTTTGAAATGAGATTGATTGACTTTTAGTCTTCTCACAAAAATGTCAAGGTATTATTAAATTGATTGAAATTTATTTATGAAAATGTTTTGAAAATGCATGGACCTAAGTCCAAGTTTATTATGAAAGTGTTTCAAGTTTAGAAATAAGAAGAGTTTTTAAAAGGAGGGAGAGGATTTTTGAAATTAAAGAAGATGGGAGGAGATGAAGAGACTATCCTAAAGCATAAGGTAAAAACTAGGGATAAGAAACATTTAACCAACAAGAAGCCAATACTTGACATTATGAGTCAATATAGAATTCCCATTCTTCGGATTGAAACCAAGCAAGCAAAAATACTAGACCTCTTGAGAGAACCAAACTTCAAGTGTATTAAGTCTTCGCAAAAATTGGGCAGAGTAACAGATATATACGGGTGAATTCCATATTACAAACAAAGCATGTAATCACAAGAACCTGCACACAAAACAAACAAACAATCCAATGTCTTGAGGTAAACCTCAAGAACTCCAGACAAAATATCAAATAAAGTCACAAAGTATCCAAGATAGGCTAAGGTCTCTAATCCTAAGTCCAAGAAGTCCAATACTCCATAATGCTAAGGATAGTAACCAAATAGTCCAAGTATCATTAAAGATTTTTATGGTTCATGTTGATTATTAGGTGTCTTTAAAAGGAAAAGAAATACTCAAGTGAGAAAAATAAAAATGACATAAAAGTAAATGCTCAAGTGAGCAAAATAAAAAATGGCATGAAAATAAATGCTCAAGTGAGCAAAAAATAAAAAAAAAATGGCATGAAATGTAAATGCTTAAATTAAATGGTACATAAAGCATAAAAAATAAAAGCATAAAGTAAAGTCAATTGTTAGAAATTAGTGGTTAGTTGGATGACCATCTTGAAACTTGCATTTGAAACTCATTAGAGGATTGGTAGAGCCAAAGCCTCCACACAACAAGTTGCATTTGCTTTTTGTCAAGTATATCATCCATTTTGGAATCCTCAAAAGTAACATTTAATGATCAACGATGTTTAACTGATCCGCGTTGACCAAAGGTGTTGTAGATCCATTAGAGGATTGGTAGAACCAAATCCTCCACACAATGAATCTCAAGGTTATTGGATCAAAGAGATCAAATTAACATACTTGGGCTTGCAATCATAAGTTTGGGTCACGAATGATCATTTATTCGAATCAGGACAAAATTTAGCGCTATGTTAAGCAATCGTAAGTGGACTTATATAGAAGTCGCACCTATTTTGAGGCCGGACAATAGCAATCTATGTACTTCATGTTTGGATAAATGATATAGAGATCACCATCCCTTAACATGTAGCACAATTAAAAAAAAGAAAGGGATAAGATGAAGAGGGAGGGGAATGATAAGCTAATTTGGACCACCATCTCAAAATTCTTTCATCTTTAAATTCAACCACTCCTCTAGATGGATTAAAGCACTAAATATATCATTAATCCAAAGCACAAAAAATGAATTAAATAATTCACTCTTTGATAGATTTGAATTGATGAACATTTATCCAACTTCATCTAAATCACAAAGTCCATTGAGTTTAAAGACAAATTGGACATTTAAAATTGCAATCCAAGTTATCCATCAAAGAGAGTGAGCAGAAAAATATTTGAGTCGAAACAGCCCCAAAATAAGGCAGAAAAAGTATTTTCGACACTGTTGCAATCAATTGTGCTTCGACAGCTACCAATTGCATCAGTTCAGTTTTTTTCAAATCAACTTTCTGTGACAAACAATTGCAATGTTACAACAATTGATTGCAACCTGTTAAAATCAGTCGAAAACAACATCTCAAGGATCAAATTCTTGTTCTAACTTTTCATCAAACACCTTATGATCATGGATCCAATTGAGCATGAAAATTCCATCAAATTATGAGAAAATAGCATTAATGGAATCATAAAACAGTGCTCAATGAATCAAAACCAGAAATTCACAAGAGATCACATTGTGAAAGATGATGATCCAACTTACCAAAGGTAGAATTAGAGAATTATCAAACAACTTCCAGAATTTGCTTCAATTCAACAACAAGAATCAATTACCAAAGCTTGGATGTAGAGAATTGATGAAGAAAAAGTGTTTGGATGAAGGTTTAGCTCAAAGATTAGTAAGCTTCAATGCAAAGCTTACTAACTTTTTGAAAATGGAGCTTTGAGTGAATTTGGTAGATGGAGAGAATTGAGAGATTTTTTAGCAAGGTGGATTTGGCTATCAAAAGCTTGTGATTTGAATGAAATGAGGTCTCTATTTATAGAGTTTAGGATTGGGATTAGTGGCAATTTGGTAATTGATTCTTGGAGCCAAAAATTGAATTAATGATATAATTTTCAAATTATGCAGAAAAATTGGAGCCAAAAATATGACAGTTTTGAAATTGCTGGCTTTTTCAAAAATCAGGTGTGTTTTACTGCTATGAGTCGACACAAGAGTCGTATGCATCGACATATTCTAGTTGTATAACACAACATGAGTCGACGCAAGCTTCTATGTATCGAAACATTCTGCTATCTCAATATAATACAGAATCAAACAATTTGCATGAGTCGACACATAACATGTATGTGTCGACACATGCTAGTTATACAAAGCAGGATGAGTCGATACATGCCTTTATGGGTCGATGCAAGCTGCTACTTCAACATAATACAGAATCAAACAACTTGCATGAGTCGATACATAACATGTATGTGTCGACACATGCTAGTTATGTAAAGCAGGATGAGTCGATACATGCCTTTATGGGTCGATGCAAGCTGCCTTTCAACATAATACATAATTGATTTCTTTGCATGAGTTTGGCACAAGCCTCTATGGATCAATAAAAGCTTCCTTTCGACACAATACATAATTAATTGCTTTGCATGAGTTCGACACAAGCCTCTATGGATGAATACAAGCTGCCTTTCGACACAATACATAATCAATCAATTTGCATGAGTTCGACACAAGCCTCTATGGATTGATACAAGCTGCCTTTTGACACAATACAGAATCAATCAATTTTCATGAGTTCGATACAAGCCTCTATGGGTCGATGCAAGCTGCTACTTCGATACAATACAGAATCAATCAAATTGCATGAGTCGATACATAACATGTATGTGTCGATGCATACTAAATTTTTTTGATTTTTTGAAGGTTGAAAACACATTTTTTTTCAAAGATTATGCACAATACACTGTGCAATCGTTGCACTATCGGAGCAATCGATTGTACAGGAAAACAAAAATGAATTTTTTTTAATTATTATTGTTTTTTTGCAAATAGAGATTTTAGGGAAATAATACCGGAAAACCTTATTTGTTGGATGCCTTGACTCGGTACCTACAAAACACAATTTTGCAAAGACAAAGACAAATATTTTTTGTATTTTGGTTAGAGGTTAATTATCAATGCATATACAAAATACACAACTAAGGTGCTTGGAGATTCCTCAAGAGCAAACTTAAAGATAGGAGATAGAAAAAAAGAAAGAGCCAACCCTAATATGATCTTGTTATGATTGAGTTGATATGATATGATAGAGGAATCTTAGGGGCAAAAATTGGGGTACAACACAAAGATAGTTGTCCTGTCTTGTTTCAGGTATTAATCTTGAACTTGTTAAAAATTGATGATGATATTTGATTGTTGTCTTTCCTGAAAAGGTAAAGATTTTAGTTGTATGCAATGTCATGATGCATGATGTTCTCAAAATAAATGAGATTATGCTATATGCATTTTATATGCATATGCTATAATGTTTGTAAAATAATATATGAATGCAATATATAAACTGATCAGTTGTTCTTTGTAGCACCCTTGAATTGAGGGAAAATAAATCCCTGACTGCTATCGGGGATGAAAAAATATGATTCTTCATTATTTGTTGAAGTTGAATTGCTGGGAGATGGACTTTCGTGGCTAGAGAAATAAACTCTACTGGGGAAAGAAAACTCCGTAAACTGCTTGAGGATTTTTATGAAACCCTGTTGGGGGAACCCAAGAAGTTAATATACCATGTTTTGGAATTCTTCAAGATGCTGGGGAGATGATTGAAGACTCTTGCTCTGTAGGGGATGTCGGAACCTCTGACATCAACAGGCTGTATACCAAGGAGATTGCAGTGAATTTGCAGGAGGATGTCTCTGTCTATGTATCTATTGTGGGATGTATCTACAGGGATGTGCATATGGCTTTTTAGATATTGTCCCGTTTCTTAAAGCCATTAGTAACTATCCTTCTGTTTTTATGCGTGTATTCATAAACCGTGATTATATTCAAATGCATATGTTAAAAGTAACACTGGACATTTTTTGCAAAACAAAACAGAAAAATAAAACAAATAGTTTATTCACTTTCAAAATGTAGTTTTTGTATTAATCGAAAGAAGTCTGCCTATAACAGGTGTTTTTATACAAGGAGACAGGCGTCCTAGTAAGCGAATGTCGTCATAAGAATGAAAACAATACAAACAGTATAAAAACAGCTATGTGAAATGATCCCATTGGATTCCCATTCTGCTATTGCCTTTATATCTTTGAGCGTCTCATCACTTTTCTACTTGATCGAAGCTGACTGGATTGATTAGTACCATTTGAATTTGATGCTGAAGTCTGTCTGTGAGATGATCCAACGGGACATAGTTGTACGCTTTTAATCCCCAACTTTTGCCTGGACCACCCTTTCGGGTTTTCAGTCCATCTGGATACCCTTTTTTGGCCAAGCCGCCTTTTAAGGTTTTCGACTTGCCGGGTGTATAGATTTTTTCATATACATATCCCTAACTTTTTCCCGAACCCTTTTAGTTCGCTGGGATGCCCTTATTATTGCCTAGGCCAGTCAACCTAGCGCGTCTCTGTTTATGCGTAGTATCTTTTAACTATATTCGCGTTTATAAGATGTGGAAGGACGTCATCGTTCATAGTGGTTAATATCATGGCTCTACCAGAAAATATGTTCTTGATCACAAATGGTCCTTCGTATGTGGGAGTCCATTTGCCCATGGGATCACTTTGTGGTAGGATAATGCGCTTGACTACTAGGTCGCCAACTTGATATTCCTAATGTCTGACCTTCTTGTTAAAAGCTTTGATCATAAGTTTCTGGTACATCTGACCATGATAGATAACTTTGAGGCTTTTCTCGTCAATCAGGTTCAATTGGTCAAGTCGAGTTAGAATCCAATTGTCTTCATTCAAACCTGCATCCTTCATGATTCTTAAGGAAGGGATATAGACTTTGATAGGTAGGACAACTTCCATACCGTATACCAGAGAGAAAGGAGTTTCCCCTGTTGACGTGCACACCGAGGTACGGTAACCATGAAGAGCGAATGGTAACATCTCATTCTAGTCTTTTTATGTCACCGTCATCTTCTGTATAATCTTCTTGATGTTTTTATCGGCGGCCTCTGCAACTCCATTCATCTTCGGTCGGTAAGGAGAAGAATTATGATGTTGAATCTTGAATTGTATGCAGAGCTTAGTGATCATAGTATTATTGAGATTGGTACCATTATCTGTGATGATTCTTTCTGGAGTACCATACGAAAAGATAAGCTTATGTATGATGAACCGAGCCACGAAATTCTTGGTAACAGAAACAACGAGGCTGCCTCGACCCACTTTGTAAAGTAATCAATGGAAACTAGGATGAAGTAGTTCCCGTTAGAAGCGGTAGGTCTAATCTCTCCGATCATATCAATACCCCACATTGTGAAAGGCCAGGGAGCAGTCAAGACGTTCAAGGGAACCAAAGGCACATGTACTCTATTAGCATAGATCTGGCACTTGTAACAAGTTCGTGAATGCTGATAATAATCTTATTCCATAGTGGACCAGTAGTACCCTACCCTCAGAATCTTCTTAGCCAGTATGTGCCCATTAGAATGGGTGCCATAATCTTATCTGCTTCACTCTTGTCTACACACTGAAACAAAGTAGAACCGTGGTTGCGCGTGTAGAGGATTTTGTTACTGAAGAAAAACTTGGCAAAGAACCTCCTTAGGAACTTCTTATCATTAACGGAAGCTCCCTCAAGATACTCTTGAGCCTCGAGGTATCTTTTCACTTCATGGAACCAAGGTTTGTCCACTACTTCTTTAGTATCCACCTCATAACAACATGTTGGTTCGTCCAATCTCTCAATAGTGATTTGAGGAGCTTCATTATCCCATCTGACTTTAAACGTGGATGACATAGTAGCTAACGCGTCTGCTAATTGATTTTCTTCTCGTGGAAAATGCTCAAAGGTAACTTCTTCAAAGTGTGGAATCAGTGTCAACACATGCTCTCGGAAAGGGATGAGATTAGGATGCTTTGTGTCCCATTCTCCTTTAATTTGACTGATTACCAGGGTCGAGTCTCCAAATACATTCAAGAATTTGATTCTCAAGTGGATAGCAGCTTTGAGACCCATAATGCATGCTTTATATTCAGCCATATTGTTGGTACAGTTGAAACACAACCTTGCAGTGAAAGGATTATGACAGCCTTCGAGAGATATGATCACAGCACCGATGATATTGCCGAGTGCGTTGGAAGCATCGTCAAAAACCATTGTCCATCGGGAACCTTTTTTTGGTCCTTTATCCGGTCCAAATTCTTCACAATCAGTCAATAACATGATTTCCTCGTCTGGGAACTCAAAATTCATGGATTGATAGTTGTCCACGGCTTGATGAGCCAAATGATCATCTATTACACTCCCTTTTATCGCTTTTTGGGTAGTGTACTGAATTTCATATTTGGTCAGGACCATTTTCCATCTTTCTGTTCCTCCAGAGAGAGCGGGCTTCTTATATATGAATTTTATAGGATACATTTTAGATATTAATAAAGTGGTGTGGGTCAACATATATTGTCTTAGTCGATGAGCAGCCCATGCCAAAGCACAACAAGTTTTCTCAAGAAGTGAGTATCTTGTTTCACAGTCGGTAAACTTTTTTCTAAGGTAATATATTGCATGCTCTTTTCGACCAAACTCGTCATGCTGCCCTGACACACACCCCATTGAGTTTTCTAATACTGTTAAGTACAATATTAGAGGTATTCCTTTAACCCGAGCCATCAAAATTGGATGTTCTTAAAGATACTCCTTGATTCTGTCAAAGGAAGTATGGAAGTCGTCATTCTACTTCACTACTTGATCTTTCTTTAGTAATTTGAATATTGACTCACAAGTAGCGGTTAGGTGGAAAATGAATCTGGAAATGTAATTTAGACGTCCAAAGAATCCCCTAACCTCCTTCTCAGTGCAGGGAGTTGGCATTTCTTGAATAGCTTTAACATTCACAGGATCTACTTCAATACCTTTGCCACTGACAAAGAAACCTAAGAGCTTGCCAGATTTTACTCCAAAGGTGCACTTATTCGGATTTAGTCTTAACTTGTACTTCCCTAGTCTTTCAAATAGCTTTTTTTCAGGTGATCAAGGTGTTCTTCTTCAGTCTGAGACCTAGCTATCATGTCGTCGATGTAGACCTCTATCTGGTGATGGATCATATCATGAAATAAGGCTACCATAGCACGCTGATAGGTTGCCCCGGTGTTTTTCAATCTAAATGGCATAACTTTGTAGAATAAGGGGCCCCACTACGTGACGAAAGTTGTTTTCTCCATATCTTCAGGTGCCATTTTAATTTTTTTATACCCGGAGAAACCATCCATGAAGGAGAACACCTTATGTTGCACGGTGTTTTCAACCAGAACATCAATATGTGGAAGCAAAAATTCATCCTTGGGGCTCGCCCTATTCAAATCTCTGTAATCCACACACATGCGCACCTTGCTGTCCTTTTTGGGTACCGGTACCACGTTTGCAACCCATTATGGATAAGAAGTAACAGCTAAGAACCCAGTGATAAACTATTTCATAACTTCAGCCTTGATCTTTTCTGACATTTCAGGCCGCATACGACGAACCTTCTGCTTCACTGGAGGACAATCTTCTTTCGTTGGTAGGCAATGAACCACAATATCAGTGTCCAGCCCTGGCATGTCTTTGTATGACCAGGCAAAGATCTCAACATAGTCATGTAGTATCTGAATTAACCGTTCTTTGACACTATGCTCAAAGTTGGCACCTATCTTGACTTCCTTTTTATCCTCTTCAATACCCAAGTTTACCATCTCGACTGGCTCTTCATGAGGCTATATTTCTCTTTCCTCTTGTTGTAACAGTCTAGCAAGTTCTCCTGGTACTTCACAATCTTCGTCACCTTCGTCCTCGACTTGGTAGATCGGATTTTCAAAGTCATAACTGGAAATAGCAGAACCGTTATCAATGGGATCCAGAGTAGATGTGAATCTGCAGTTCGATATATGGGTGTGTGTAAGAGGGCATAACTATTTTGATAAAGTAAAGAAAGAAAGACAAAGAGCGCAAAATTTGTATGCAAAAACGTCCAATGATTTATTTATGACATATGAAAGTGCAATGATATCCCTCACAAATAAACCATTGTGACTCGGGTAAGACACAAGGCTTTTAGAGTGTGAATTGTTCAAATATTACATATCGCAAAAAACAAAAAGACAATTACTCCTGGATGAAAGTAATGGGAACAAAGTCTCTAGCCGTCTAATTGTCGATTTCACTGTTGATACCAATTATCCATTTTGCAGTCACTGTCACTGTCCTCCAAAGCATTGATTCCATGTGTGATACAGTGGTAGAACTGACTGTTATACTGGTTTTGCATTTGTATTCGCAAATGTTGCAGTAAGCAAGAGTCGCCACCGACTTTTCTTTTATCCAATAAAGGAAAGGGTGAAAAGAAAATAAAAAGACCTTTCGAGAGTTTTCTGAGCAAGGGGGGTAGATTATGGAAAGGGAAGGTGTTATCACCCTTTCCATCTGTAGTTATCTACGGGATCTTAGATGCTTAGCTCATTTTGAAAAATACCTTTTGCTTTTGTGTGTTTGAAAAGTTTTTGAAAATGCCTTAGTGCAGCGATTCGCTATATGATAACTCTTGTATCAGTCCTCAAGAGTGTTGATAAAGTGTTTTTTTAAAGTGTTTTTAAAATGTCTTGTGTAAGTGTAAAAGTTTATTTTGAGAAATCATCTAAGAACTATCTACTTATACTCGAAAGGTTTGTTATTTTCCTCCTATCCTTTAGACAGCACAATCCTACTATTAGTGAGTAAGTAGCCCTATCGTTGGATTTTTAAGGGACATTCGAAGAGACGTACGGTCATAAAAGAAACATATAGAGACGCTTTAGCAATTTTTTTAAGGGACTGTATCATTTATTGAAAGGCAACACCGTAGGGTCATCAAGGGACTATGATCTTTTGATTTAAGGGTCTTTGCTAAAGCGTCCCTATTTTCGAGGGACATGACTGTTTTATTTTCCGAAAGGCAACCAAAGTGGGCATACCCTAGAGGTATATATGTTCAAGTGTGTTATGTTTAGTTATTTTATTCTTAGATGTTAGGTTTGATAATGTTTGATTATTAATCTTATCATACAATTCTATTATCATGCATCTAAACAGTTTAAATATTGCAGAAATTTAAAGTACGGAAAGTTAAAAATACGCTATTACAATGCTTCGGGGAGGGGGCATTTACATGTCCAAAAATTTGGTAGGAAAATAAAGAAAAAGCAGTAAAATCCCTAGTTAATTCTATTATATTCCATCAGTAGATACATTAGTATAAAAAATATGAAAGTAAATAATGTGTGCGAAATGGAAAGAAACGTCTAAAAACCTAAAACGTTCTAGATGAATAAAGAATTTTTTTGTTTATTTTTTATTAAGAAAATAATTAAACTACCTTAAATCTAAATTTAATTAAAAAAATATAATTTATTAAATGAATTTAAGCCTAATTCTAATATTTTTTGTATTTTTATTAAGAAAATATTGATTGAAATAAATCTAATTCTAATGATTTTAAATTTTTAAAAAATTTAAAAATTAATTTAGAAAATCCTAGTTCTATTATTATTATTTTGATTTTTATGATTAAAAAATATTTTTTCAAATAAATAAACATAAAATAAAAAAATAAAAAATAAAGACTAAAAAAGATAAGAAAACAAAAAAACATGTTGGGCCTGACGTTTAAAGTAAAGGGGGGGGGGGGGGGGGGGAGGGGGGGTTGGAGAGTTGAAATTGTTAATCCCAAATTAAGCTAGCCCGGAGTCCTGCATACGATTCAGTGGTGTTGTTCCCTTTAAGGTTTATCATGAGGGGGCGCTCCAGGAGTGCTGGATCTGAATTAGTTGTGATCTACTGGTTGAGGGTGTGGACGCATGATGTACCTATGGACCTATTTAACACCTGATCTGTAGAGGAAATGTAATAGAAAATAAAACTCAACACCTGGGGATCAGACCCAGGCTCTCTAGTTTTACAAATGCGCGCCTCACCATTGAACCAACCTGCTCATTCGTTAATCCAAGGATAATAATAATATTATATGATAAACATGGATCCAGAATTATTCAAAATAAAAAAAACACGCTCTGAGTTTAAATGGGCCAATGGTGCTTTGACACCCAAGCTACCAGAGTCAGCGACCGGAGTCAAACCTCTGATGACCTTCTTCGGCCATACCAAAAATCCTAAAACCTGCAAAAAAGCAAGATCAAAGCTCAGGATTTAGGCCCCCCCCCCCTAAAACCTAAGCTGTAAATTCAGTCATGTTCTGGGTTTGGGCTAAAACCACCTCTATCCCTGAAACTGAAACTTCCATGTTTCAAAACCATAACAATGGTGATCAAAGATTCTGGCATTGTAACTCACAAGAAACATGTTAGAACATTAGCAAGCAACTATAATAACATAAATATGTAAAGAGAATTAGTTTATATTACATGTAGAAAGAGTTAGAGATTATCAAAATTACCAAAACCGAGATATATCGTGTGTGCATTTCGGGATGTGTTAGGCTTGCGTGATGATTGGAATGGAATCCTGGAGCCTCCAGAGAGTTGATGGAATGCTTGGAAGGAGTGGAATATGGATGGAATTCGCTGTTTGGATTTCACAACTTTGTTGAATTTTTTGAATTTTTCGTGGGTTCTTTAGGCAGTTTCTTTGTGTCCATGAGGCTTGCAGATGGCTTATATAAATAGAGGAGATGGAGGGAACATGATAACATGGAAAGAATCAAGCCCATAACTATTGTTTTTAAACCATGATCAACATTTGAAAATATACCTTTTTTGATGATTTCGTTCCATTTTCAAAATTGGATGAACCTGGACAAAGCTTGCACGAAATCTTAGGCTTCTAGGCAGACCAAAACACTAGCCCAAAGATCAAGGCCCACTTCTATTTATTTTGCACAATTTATTTTATATTTATTGGAAATAAATCAAAATAAATATGGAGAAAATAGGTAGAAATTTCAAGGCGATGCAAAAATTAGATTAGAGGTCCTCTATAAGTTTAGGAAGATATTTGAAGTTCAAGAAATTAAGCCATTGACCTAAAAGTTTAAGTTTGCTCAATGCACCATTCTTGAAATTTTCCAAAATTTCCTAACTTGGGGAAGTCATAACTTGCTCAATTTTTATCTCATGGTGATGATCTTTGACTTTTTGGAAAGCCCAAGATGTCTAATTTAATCTCTCTTTTGATCAATTTTGTATTTGAAAATTTTATCTTGATGTAAATGGTCTTGACAAAAAAGTGTCTTTTGTTGACTTTCTAAAAATAACCTGTAATGTATGACCTGGTATCTTTAAAATGGTGCATTTCTTGGAATTAAGGATAAAATATAAGTTATAGGGAACTGTATTCTCTTAAAAATGAGCTTTGGTTGGGGGGAAATGGATGAAGTATGTGAAAGTTATGTCTGGTCATAGCTCAATTGACTTTTCCTATAGAAACCCTAATTTTGTTATTCTTGACTTTTGATAGATTAGGAGAATTTCTTAAGGAATCATGATCAACCCTTGATCAAATTATGAATATCACTTTAAAATGTTAATGTTAACCAAAAATCTTGAAGTTTGACTATGCATGAGCCACATTTGACTTTTGACCTAGTACAGTTGATTTTCAAGCATTTGAGCAATTGACTGAGCAAACTTGTAGCGTAAGGCATGAAATTTGTCATGGACAATCTTGAAGGCATATTAAGACAATGGAAAACATTTGATACCTTTGGAGCTCACACATCTTAATGAAAAGTGAAATCCTAGTAAAAGGTTCATTGCTTAGGAGGAGAATTTGTCTGGTCAATTCTTGGTCAACCTTGAGCAATTAAGGATCTCTAGGAGCATGTCTTGAGTAAAAATGGGTGGGAAAATTTTGGGTTACAACACCATGGCTACTGATGTGTAGTGGCGGTCTTCCAACATGAGCACGGCAAACAACTTTCTGAGCTCTTGAAGTAAAACCCAAACCAAACTTGTCAGATTTGTAGGGGATGTCAGGGAGATGGCCCCAAATAGTAACCCCGCCTTCTTAAATTACATCTTTGGAATCCTTTAGAGAAGCAATCTTCAACAGAGGTGTGGTAATCTTTGGAACACTAGCAACAGTCTTGGTAGTAACAATTGTTTGAGGAACCTCTTCAAAATTCTGGCAGGGGTCTCAATGAACTCACCGTCCATCTTGACGTATCTGAAAGAGTTCAAATGGCTCACCATATATTCTTCTTCACCTTGGACTGTAAAAATCTTTCCATTAACCAGATACTTCAACATCTGGTGCAAAGTGGAAGTTACAGCACCGTCTCTATGAATCCAAGGACGTCATAGCAAACAGGAGTAAGACGGGCAAATGTCCACCACATAGAAAGTGGAGCCAAAAGTTTGGGAAACAACTTTAATAGGAATGTCCACCTCCCCGTGTACCATTCTCTTGGAACCATCAAAAGCCCTCACCATAATATTACTGGGCTTCAAAGTCAGTCTTTCACAGTCCAATTTTTCTAAAGCTCCCTTGGGTAGAACATTTAGCGACAAACCCATATCAACTAGAACATGATCCAGGGTAGTGCCCCTGCACTCAATAAAGACATCCAGGGCATCATTATGGTTTCTTCCTTTAGACATCAAATCAGCATAAGAGAAACTGAGCCCATTGTCAATAATCAAACTGGTAACACAGTTCTCGAATTGATCGGCAGAAGTCTCTTGCGGAACATGAGAAGACTTTAGGAATTTCACCAAAGCTTTGACATGATCTTCAGAGCATAGTAATAAAGCCAACATTGAAATTTTTGAGGGGGTTTGCCCCAATGGTTCCACAATATTGCAATCACTCTTCCGTATGATTTTCAAAATTTCCTCCATTTCTCGCTTGGAGGCTTCAAGAATGGCTTCCTTAGGCGCCTCGTCCCGACAGGCTCAACCAACACTTCTTTGCCCCGAGTCTCAGCCGACTCAATAGCAGGAATAATAATAGGAGTGACAGCAGGAGTAGCAACAGGAGTAATAACAAGAGTATTAGCAGGAATATTAACAATATTTGGAGAGATTTCAGGAGAGAAAATCCTTCTGCTTCTGGTAATTTTACTGGTCCCAACAATGTTGTCGATGTTAGGGTCAGTACCTTTAGTAACTTCATTCTTGATAAATAAAAGGTCTTTCTTGACCCCATGGTAGTAGACGTATACTCCATAATTCCAAGGAATAACCTTGTTGGAGGAATATGGTATTGGCCCTGAAAAGGTGATAATTAAAGGAGCAACCTTGAGAGTAGATGTAATCCTGACAAGTCTTTTGGAGGAGACCCTGGGAGGATTGTCGGAAATGGTAATAATTGACACCTCTTCACATCTTGCATCTTCACATAGATTTTTCATAGAGGGAGTCTTCTCAAATAGAATTTCCTTGTTGTTCATCAGGCGATGGACACCTATCTTCAAGAAAAAATAACCATTGGGCAGAGACGCACACAAGTGGCAATATTCACCACAACCTAGAAATAAACCGGCTTGTAAGAGATTCTTCTTAGCAGTTGGCAGAGGGGAAGTCAAATCATCCACAGAAGAAAAAAATAGAACGTCATCAATAACATTAATACCTTGGCCATGCTTGGGCATTGGTGTAGTTATCGCATTGGGGGTTTCAGGAGGATCAAATTCGATTTCCTTTGCCCCAATAAGATCTTGCACCTTATTCTTCAGAGTCCAATAATCATTTGTATCATTCCCTGGGCTGTTGGAGTGGTAGGCACACCGAGCATTTGGATTATAACAAGGAGATGTAGTGTTTGGATTTTGCGGAGGCTCCCTCAGAGTGACTAAGCTAGCCTTCATTAAGTTTTGCAATACTTGAGATAAAGGCATGTTGAGTTTGGTGAATTGTCTTTTAGGCGCATCCTGCCTGCGCTGATTGTTTTGTCGTTTAGTTGATGTAGGGTTGGAGATCATTACAGCTCATAACATTGGACGACGTTCAGCTTTATCCTGATTTCTTTTTCCATAAGAAGCACCAACTACCTTCTTCACAATGAAAGGCTTCTTCGCTGCACTTGAAGATGCATCCCTTTGAATCTTACCGCTCTTGATACCAGCCTCTACTGTTTCACCTATCAATACCAGCTCAGTGAACCCAATTGAAGATCATCCGATCAGATGGTTGAAAAATGGGCCTGACAAAGTATCCAAGAACATATCTACCAGCTCTCTATCAGACAGCAGAGGCTAGACACTTCCTACAAGATCTCTCTATTTCTGGGATTAATCTTTGAAGACCTCACTGGAAGCCATATACATGCTTTGAAGTTGTGTACGGGTTGGACCAAGGTCAGCATTGTATTGGTACTGCCTGTAGAAAGCAGCAGCCAGATCCTCCCAGTTACGGATGTTGGTTCCCTCTAGCTGATAAAACCATTCCAATTGAGTCCCCGATAAACTTTCTTGGAAGAAATGTACCCACAAATTCCTACCAGGGGTGTGAGGTTGGATCTTTCTAACATAAGACCTTAGATGCAACTTAGGACATGAAACCGCATATTATTTAGCAAATGCTGGAACCTTGAAGTTCGGTGGAATGACCACTCCAGAAACCAGCCCTAATTATTCAAAATCCAGACCAGGTACCCTCTGAATTTCCATTGTGTTGAGACAATCCTCCAACTGTTTATATTTTTCATCAGCAGGAGGATATTGTTCTTCGGCATAGTCAGCCTCTTCTTCATCAGACCATGGACTGTGGTCCTCTTCTCTTGTCTTCTCTTCCTGATTTTCCCCCTTATTTGACGGAGTTGTGAACTCTAGAGCTTGCTTTGCCGGTCCTCTGAATCTCCTTCCCATATTTAGGACACCCACTATTTTCGTTGTATTGTTCTTCTTGAGAATGAGAGCCTTCAGGTCCTCTTGTCCCTTAGCCATAACCAAGAACATGTGCTGGAATTGAGCATTCTGTGCTTGAAGATCCTTAATATTCTGTTCGAGAGCCATTTCTTTTTGCTGAAATAAACAACGAAAAGATAAGAACCCGGTCCCAAAGCCTGTTTATATGATGATATGCATGATATGCTTATGCAATGTGTTCAAGGACTTTTAAGATTTAAATTTTCTTAGAAAAATAGAGAACAAACATTAATTGCTTTAAGAAGTCTAAACGGTAACAAAAAATGCCTCTTGGGCTTACAATGGAAAAAACAGAGTTAATACAAAACAAAACTCCTAAAACACAAAAAAAGAATCAAGCTTCCCACGAGCGCATCCTCTTCGGTGCAATGTAGGTATTCAAACTCTTCTCTTCATGGATTTATCTCGTGAGCTCTAGAACCTTCTTCTCGCTTGCATAGAACTTGGTTTCAATGGTGTCTCGCTCCCTTTTTAGTTGAATCCAAGACCTTTGCAGCTCCTCAAGAGTAGTCGGCGTGTTAGGATGAAGAAGAGTGTAAGGAACATCTCCCTCAACAACGGGCTCCAAAATCATAGGTAGGATGGCGGGGTAAGGCATCACGAGACTTTGAGCACGATTTCGTACCCACTTGAGATAAGGCTCAAGGGGGATGGAATTTTTTGTGCTCCAATGAATTACTTTCCACTTTGTTGACCATTATCCAAGCTCGTACAAACCTTTGACGATAGCCTTGGTCGTCTCCCTCATAATCGAATACAAAACTTGTACGACTGCATCATGGGGACCATCTCTTCGTGCATACCCAAACTATCATAAAGCCAAACAAGGGTTATAGGTAATACCTCCCCTAACGCCTAGGAGTGGGACATTAGGGAACTCCCCACAATGGTCCATAATATTAATGTCCTCCAAGGATCGAGAACACCGTTGAATATCAGAATGTGTGAGTGACATCATCCTTTGAGACCATGTCAAGCCTTGCTCATTCTTCAATGTTGATCGAGGTTGATGCAAAATAAACCACCTAAGCAGTAATAGAATGCAACACAAAAGAGTACCTATTAGCTTCATGGTGTGAGTGTGGAAACAATGTAAAATGTCTTAAAGCAAAGTAGGTATGGAATTACGAGAGAGGAAAACCTTGATGGCATTCACATCTATGAGTTGGTCCAGATTGGGAAATAAAACCAAACCATAGATTAGAAGGGCCAAGACATCCTCAAAAGCTTGAAAATCCATATCTTCCCACAAAAAACAAGCCTTCTCAAACAGAAACTTGGCTAAGAAAACCTTTACTCCACTTCTTGTCTCCTAATTTGGTACAATGTTAGATCTCTTCAAATGCAAGGCTTTGGCAATAACTTCAGGATTTGGAGTCTCCTCTAAACTAGTTAATGGTATTTGATCAAGCACAAGCTCTCCTAATAATTGAGATAATTCTTCTAATATAGGCACCAATTGGTAGTCAGGAAAGGTGAAGCAATGATGCATGGGATTTAAGAATTGGAAGAGCACACACATCATTTCTTCTTGGAAGTTTGAGGTAACCAAGTTGAGAAGTCGACCATATTTCTTGGTGAAGAAAGAATCTTCAGGCACCCTTGATGCTAATTCTTGAAGTTGAGGATGCACTTTCACGAAGCTGGATCGGATGGTATTCCTACGAATGGGAATCATGGCTACAAAATAGAAAAAAGATGAATCCCTAAGTCCTTGAAATGGCTAGTGAGAATGCTTATGATGTTATGATGTTTATGATGTTATGTATAAGTAAACATATACAAACAAAGAAAAACAAGTCTTTAGGTTTAGGCTTGCATGGAGTTTATAGGTAAGTACCCTCTTGAAATTTAGTTGGTTCAACCTGTCTTAGAAAATAAACGGGTTCTACGGAATCTCAATATCATTAATCTTTATTCATTGGGCATTGTCTCAGCATTTATCAATCTTTTCTTGCGGCCGAAATATCCCAAAAGTCTGATCTCAATGAGTGTAGTGTCGAGTATCAACCAATCTTCGGATTTGCACCAAAGTCGGCTATCTCACTACTTCCTAATGGCTAAGTTGTCCAATTAAAGGTTCTAAGGTCAGTTAGTGCTTCATGACACCACTCAGCGGCCCCGTATTCTCCTCGATTCAACACAAGGGATATCGGTACCAAAAAATGTGTCACACTAATGTAGCCATTGTTTTAACCATATCGGTCTATGTCATACAGTTTCCACAATCTATTGTTACTTACCTAATGATATTCCCTGATCCGGGTAGAGGATCAAAACAAACCCAAACAAGGAACCATAAATGTAAAGCAAACAAATCAAACAATGAAAGCAAATAAATGTGATCTAAATCTAAGGTAACCCCACTTTCTAGTCAATATTCCCTAGCAGAGTCGTCAATTCTGTGATACAGTGGGAGAACTTACTTGGTTGTTTTGCGTTTTATCATAATTGTTATGGATAGCAAGAGTCTCCGCCGACTTTTCTCTTATCCAATAAAGGAAAGGGTAAAAATAACAGGAAAGACCTTTTAGATATTTTCTTGATTTTGGGGGTAGTTATTAAAAGGGAAGATGTTAGCACCTTTTTCATCTGTAGTTATCTACGGGCTCTTAGTTGCTCGCTAAATCACTTTTGCTTTGTTTGAAATGTGTTTGTGTTTGGTGCAAGTTTGAAAATATTTTCAAAATGCCTTTTTTTTGGCAAACTTTTTAATTATTCCCGTCTCTATAAGAATTTATACAAAGTGTTGGTTTTGAAAATAGTTCAAATACATGTTTGTTTTTGAAGATGTTTTGAAAGTGTAAGTGTGGAAATGGTTTTAGTTTGTGAGCAAGCAACTACGAGCGTCCTACCTACTCAAAAGGTCTATGTTCTTTTCCTCCTCCTTTAGATGTTGCTATCTTACCATTGATTTGGTAAGAAGCCCTATCGTTAGATGTGAAGGGACAGGCATGGGTCATCGTATATTCATGAATGGAAATTTGTGAGATATCTTAGCATTTCTCTTAAGGGACTAAGATAATTTGTAAGGCAACATTCGTAGCGTCATCGAGGGAATATGATCTTGAATTTTGATTATTTTTGCTAAGATGGCTCACATGCACATCATGACTATTTTTCTCAAGGAAACAAGTGGAGTTAACCCTAGAGGTGTAAGTGTGCAAGTGTTTATTTTTCATGCATTTTCTTGTATTGGATTAGGATTTTCTAAGGTTAATTTTTTTATCTTTCCATACACACCCTAATTACTAACATTTATGAAAGCGATAAAATTGAGGAAAATAAATGTTCTACGCTATTACATCATTTGGGGGATGGGGATACAAATGTATAAGTGGGGATTGCAAGAAATTAATCCTAATTATCTATTACAAACCATATTGAATATCTATGAAGCAAATATATGAAATATGTAAAAAAAAAACAACGCAAAAGAGAGAAAAAAAACAAATCTTTCGACATCATATGTTGAAGCATGTGTCGAAGCATGCTTATATGCATCGACACATATCCTTCTTTCGACCCTATAATTCCAAATCAACTAAGTATGAGTCGAAGCATAATGTTATGTGTCGAATCACACACCCTTTTTCCCTTCTGTTTGGGCCTGTAAAGCAGTATGTGTCGAAGCCTAAGGCTTTGTGTCGAATCATGCTGTAATTTTTTCACTCCAACATTGTTTTATGGTCTATACATGTTAGTTCTTAACATATAATTGATAAGAAAGGAAGACAAACAAAAGGTTAGCTTTGAAGGAAATGGTTATTACCTGTTATCTTTGAAGATGAATCATCAATGATGCTTGAAATGAAGGGGTTAAAGTCAAGAAGACTTACCTTGAAGCTAAAATTTGTGTTTCGAACTTGAGTTGCTGCCTTGACTGTTCTTGAGTTCGAAAAAGAAAAATAGAGGTGTTGTTTTTTTGGGTTCTGGGTTTAAGAGTGTTTTAAGGCTTCAGCATTTGTGTTCTCTCCTCTCTCTTTCTTTCTTCTTTTCTTCTCCTTTTTCCTTTCCAAAAGCCAACCCTTTGTGTGTTGTGAAACATCTTATTTGTAGAAGAGTATTGTTGGGGTTTGGGGGGAAAAACAAAATAAAATTTGAACTGTTTGGGTATGCTCTTCCATTTCTTTTTTTGATACAGCTCTTATGTGCTAATTCTGTGCAAATATGGGGCTGAGATAATGCAGACTTGAGCTGGATTAGGAGCAACATAACAGGACTATTTTGCAGCAGGTTTGGAGTGTTGTGGCAGCTTGGTGCAGGGCTGTTTCATAGCAGTATAGCAGATTATTTTTTTTACATAGTTTTAGGCTGTTATGTGAATAATACATCAAGCTTGGGCTTGGCAGCATATAGGACTTTATTCAGTAGTAGTTTGGACAATGTTTGTAGCATGGCACTAGTTTGGTTTTGATAAATGTTCTTCAATATTTTGCCTTCAACTTGATTCCTTCTACAAAGATATTTAATCTCTATAGAACTTTGATCTATTTCTTACTTTGGTTTTTAACAAGCATCTTGAATCTCTTAAAGATGTCGAATACTCCATCTTTTCGTTTTGATCACATAGATCCACAACTTTCGACCAAACTCATCAACAGACAAAACAATATTTTTTCCACCAATTGTATGTTCTTCTAATGGACCACATTCATCTGAATGTACCACTTTGAGTATACAAGATGATCTCATTGGCATAGTCGAAATAAAAGAATTTCTGGATTTCCATCTTGAATCTCTTAAAGATGTCGAATACTCCATCTTTTCATTTTGATCACATAGATCCACAACTTTCTACAAAACTTATCAACAGACAAAACAATATTTGTTTCCACCAATTGTATGTTCTTCGAATAGACCACATTCATCTGAATGTACCACTTTGAGTATGCAAGGTAATCTCATTGGCATAGTCGAAACAAAAGAATTTCTGGATTGCCATATTGAATCCCTTAAAGATGTCCAATACTCCATCTTTTCATTTTGATCACATAGATCCACAACTTTCGACCAAACTCATCAACAGTCAAAACAATATTTGTTTCCACCAATTTTATGTTCTTCAAAAGGACCACATTCATCTGAATGTACTGCTTTGAGTATGCAAGATGATCTCATCGGCATAGTCAAAATGAAAGAATTTCTGGATTGCTTTCCTACTAAACAAAACTCCATAGTTTTTTCAGGCATCTCAAGACTTGGGATACCATATCTTATGTGGTCGAAAGTTCAAATGTCCAAACCTCAAATGCCACAACCAACTATCCTTGTGGTCGAAGAGTTTTCAGACATTGAACTTCTGTCAAATTAATCATTATCTTAAATGTCCTGCTTTTCGACAACAGAGATTTTAAGACCAAATTGTTCTTGGTGTCGAACAATCTCAAAACTCCATCTTTCATGACAACTGAGAAACTTTTCTCGACTAATAATTAGCAAGTTGCACTTTATTCCAGTTAAATAGAACACATCTTTAATGATAACTTTTCCTCCATTACTCATTTGAAAGACTATGTTGCTAGTACCTTCTGCTTGCAATGAACTATTATCAACAAGTTTTACCTTGCTCTTCTTTGACTGGTCAAAATCTGCCAACCAACCTTTTCGATCAGTCATGTGGTTCGAACAACTTTCAAACATTGAACTTCTATCAAATTGATCATTATCTCAAATGTCATGTTTTTCGACAACAAAGATTTTAAGACCAAATTGTTCTTGGTAACGAACAATCTCAAAACTCTATCTTTCATTACAACTGAGGAACTTTTTCAACTAGTTGTCTAACACTTAGCAAGCTGCACTTTTATCCAGGTACATAGAACACATCTTTAATCATAACTTTCCCCTATTACTCATTTGAAAGACTATGTTTCCAGTACCTTATGCTTGCAATAAACTATTTTCAACAAATCTTACCTTGCTCTTCTTCGATTTGTTAAAAACTTCTGACTAACCCTTTCGATCAGTCATGTGGTTCGAACAACCCGAACCATATTTTGAATTCGACATAGTTATCTGCATCTGCACACCTTTATTATCTTCTTTTCCATTTCGACAGTTTCATCTTTGACCTGATGCTTGAAAGCCCAATATGATCCATGGAAATTATATGGGGCATTAAAAATCCAATTGTACTTGTGCAAGCTCAAACCCTAATTCTGAGGTATTAGTGCCGAGGAAGTGGCTTGACCTAGTTAATACTTGTGCAAACTTGAGCTTTTGAAAATCTTTGTGAGAAATGTCTTGAGAAAATAGAGGGAAAAGTTTGGGGTACAACACCTGCCCCTGTTCAATCTTCTTAAACCTGAAGAGTTAGATTAGCGAGTCCGCCATTCGTGACTTGAAGGTGGAAGATGATTGAACACTAGAGTGTCCAGAATTTGCACTCGATGATGTGGTGGTTGATTGTGTCTAGAATGGGCTTAAAGATTCCATTTGGAGAGGTGGTAGAGGGTCTGTCGAAGATGGGCTTACAGATGCCATCCAGAGTGACTGTTGATAGAGATTGGAAGAAGTATCAGAATAAATCGTTGGTCGATTTATACTGAAATAATAGATGTCTTGAAGGAAGTGTTTGTCATGTAGATAGTCTCCCCGTCTTGTTTCGGGAATTGATCTACAATCAATTTGATGGTAAACCAAATTTGTTTTGGGAGTTAATACCATTGGTGATAAAGATAGTCGCCCCATCCTATTTCGGGAATTGATATTTACCTAACCAAAAATAAAGAAAGATAGTTTCCCCGTCCTGTTTCGGGAGTTAATCTTCAATCTGCTCATGTAGATAGTTGTCATGTCTTGTTTCAGGTTTAAATCTACAATCATTTTTTCAAAGATAATTGTCCTGTCTTATTTCAGGTATTAATCTTGAACTTGTTTTTTGTTGGTCATAGAGATAGTTGCCCTGGTTTGTTTCAGGAATTAATCTCTGACCTTAGAGAAAGAAAGATAGTTTCCTCGTCCTATTTCGGGAGTTAATCTTCAATCTGCTCATGTAGATAGTTGCCATGTCTTGTTTCAGGTATTAATCTATAATCAATTGTTCACAGATAGTTGTCTTGTCTTGTTTCGGGTATTAATCTGGAACTTATTTTTTGTTGGTCATAGAGATAGTTGCCCTGGCTTGTTTCAGGAATTAATCTCTGACCTTAAAGAAAGAAAGATAGTTTCCCCGTCCTGTTTCGGGAGTTAATCTTCAATCTTCTTATGTAGATAGTTGTCCTGTCTTATTTCAGGTATTAATCTACAATCAGTTGTTCACAAATAGTTGTCATGTCTTGTTTCAGGTATTAATCTGGAACTTGTTGAAAATTGATGATGATATTTTATTGTTGATCTTTCCTGAAAAGGTAAAGATTTTAGTTGTATGCAATGTCATGATACATGATGTTCTCAAAATAAATGAGATTGTGCTATATGTATTTTGTATGCATATGCTATGATGTTTATAAAATAATATATGAATGCAATATATGAACTGATCAGTTGTTCTTTGTAGCGTCGTTGAATTGAGGGAAAATAAATCCCTGACTGCTACCGGGGATGAAAAAATGTGATTCTTCATTATTTGTTGAAGTTGAATTGCTGGGAGATGGACTTCTGTGGCTAGAGAAATAAAATCTATTGGGGAAAGAAAACTATGTAAACTGCTTGAGGATTTTATGAAACCTTGTTGGGGGAACCCAAGAAGTTAATGAACCATGTTGAGGAATTCTTCAAGATGTTGGGGAGATGATTGGAGACTCTTGCTCTGCAGGGGATGTCGGAACCTCTGACATCAATAGGTTGTATGCCGAGCATATGGCAGTGACTTCGCAGGAGGATGTCCACGTCTATGTATCTATTGTGGGATGTATCTGCAGGGATGTGCAGATGGATTTTTAGACATTATCTCGTTTCTTAAAGCCATTAGTAACTATCCTTCTATTTTTATGTGTGTATTCGTAAACCGTGATTATATTCAAATGCATATGTTAAAAATAACACTAGACGTTTTTTGCAAAACAAAACCGAAAAGTAAAAAAAATAGTTTATGCACTTTCAAAGAGGTAGTTTTTGCATTAATCTGAAGAAGTCTACCTATAACAGGCATCTTTGTACAAGGAGACAGACGTCCTAGTAAGAGAATGTCGTTGTAAGAATGAAAACTATACAAAGCAGTATAAAACCAGCTATGCGAAATGATCCCATTTGATTCCCATTCTGCTATTTTCTTTATATCTTTGAGCATCTCATCACTTTGCTGCTTGACTGAAGTTGACTGAATTGATTAATACCATTTGAATTTGATACTAAAGCCTGTCTGTGAGGCGATCCAATGGGACATAGTTGTACGCTTTTAATCCCTAACTTTTGCCTGAACCGCCCTTTCGGGTTTTCAGTCCATCAGTATACCCTTTTTTGGCCAAGCCGCCTTTTCAAGTTTTTGACTTGTCGGGTGTATAGATTTTTCCATATATATATATATATATATATATATATATATATATATATATATATATATATATATATATATATATATATATATATATATATATATATATATATCCCTAACTTTTGCCCGAACCCTTTTGGTTCGCCGGGATGCCCTTATTTTTTCCTAGGCCCAGTCAACCTAGCGGGTCTCTGTTTATGCATAGTATCTTTTAACTATATCCGCGTTTATAAGATGTGGAAGGTCGTCACCGTCCATAGTGGTTAATATCATGGCTCCACCATAAAATATATTCTTATTCACAAATGGTCCTTCGTATGTGGGAGTCCATTTTCCCATAGGGTCACTTTGTGGAAGGATAATGCGCTTGATTACTAGGTCGCCAACTTGATATTCCTGACATCTGACCTTCTTGTTAAAAGATTTGATCATACGTTTCTGGTACATCTGACCATGACAGATAGCCGCGAGCCTTTTCTCGTCAATCAGGTTCAATTGGTCAAGTCGAGTTTGAATCCAATCGTCTTCATTCAAACCCGCATCTTTCATGATTCTTAAGGAAGGGATCTGAACATCGATGGGTAGGGAAACTTCCATACCGTATACTAGAGAGAAAGGAGTTTCCCCTGTTGACGTGCGCACTGAGGTACAGTAACCATGAAGAGCGAATGGTAGCATCTCATGCCAGTATTTCTATGTCACTGTCATCTTCTGTATCATCTTCTTGATGTTTTTATTGGTAGCCTCTACAGCGACATTCATCTTCGATCGGTAAGGAGAAGAATTATGATTTTTAATCTTGAATTGTGTGTAGAGCTCGGTGATCATAGTATTATTAAGATTGGTACCATTATCTGTGATGATTCTTTCTGGAGTACCATACCGAATGATAAGGTTATGTCTGATGAATCGGGCCACGACGTTCTCGGTAATAGAAGCAAACGAGGCTGCCTCGACCCACTTTGTGAAGTAATCAATGGAAACCAGGATGAAGTGGTGCCCATTAGAAGCGGTAGGTCTAATCTCTCTGATCATATCAATGCCCTGCATTGCAAAAGGTCAGAGAGCAGTTGTGATCGGCGAATCTGGAACTGACTGTTTAAAGCTGGTTCGCGAAATGTCGCGGTAAGCAAGAGTCGCCACCGTCTTTTATTTTCTCCAAACATGGACAGGACAAAAGCACAGCAAAATTCCTTATGAGATAGTTTCTCGGTTCGGGAGGTAGATTTATAGAAAGGGAAGGTGTTAGCACCCTTTCTATCCATGGTTATCCATGGGCTCTTAGATACTTGCTCATTGTGTTTTCAAAAGTGTTTGCTTTTCAAAGTGTGAGTGGGTTTGAAAAAGTTTCGTTTAAAGATTTCAGAATAACTCTTGTATCAGTCCTCAAGAGTGTTTGAAAAATTGTTTTGAAAGCTTTTTGAAAGTGTCGGTGTGAAAAGATTTTGTTTCGTTTTTTAGAGAGAAATTATCTACGAGTCATCTACCTACCCTAAGGAATTAGGCTGTGTAAATGCCCTTAAGGTAGTGCCATCCCACCATTGAGAGGTAGGCAGCACCACCGTTGGAGGTGTTCGGGTCAATTCGAGTTTAGGGACAGTGTGGTCACCAGAGCAATAGTAGGACACCTTAGAAGCTACCCTCATGCCATGTTCATGGACATGAGGACTTACTAAAACGTCCTCTACTCGACGACCACGTTTCGAGGGGCAAGGCAACAGTGAGGCGTACCCTAAGAGTGGTGTGTGAATTGTGTGTCATTTTCAGTTATTATTCGTCTTGTCATGCATTTGGTTTTCTACGCTTTGATTTTATTTGAGCATACATTCTTTCATGTGTTTTTAACAGTTTAAAAGGTGCGGGAATTTAAAGTGCAGAAAAACAAAGGTCCTATGCTATTACAAGGCGCGGGTCTACATCGCCAAATTAAACAAAGACCCGATTCGAATAAATAAAAATGCGGAAAATAAATGTCCTAATTATCTATTACAAGGCTTTGGGATAATTACATTACATTCATAAAAGAAATAAAGATAAATGCGCGAAGAGAAATTATATTCGAAGCTGCGAGGGCGTTGGACCCTTTAAAGAAATTAAATTAAAATTAAAAATTAATTAATGATGGAATAAAGAAAAAAATTATTTTTTAATATTTTTTTTTTGTATTTATGAAATTAAAGAGAATTAAATTGGAATTAAAAGTTAAATAAAACCCTAGTTCTAAATTGTTTTTAATTTATTAAAGAAAAATGTTTAAGTTTGACCTAATTTAACCCTAATTATTTAATATACATATTTATTTACAAAATAATTAATGGTTCATAATAATAAGAATAAAAATTATTTATTGAGAAAAAAGGAGTGAAAATGCTAAACCTAATTTTTATGTATTTTATTTATTTAAGAAGAAAAAAACATTAAAATTAAATTAATTTGGTTATTGCAAATTATTTACAAAAATTGTTAATGAACTAAATAAAACATTTTTTATTTTATTTTATGATTTCTGATTTTTTTTGTATTTTTGTATTATTAAAATTAATTTGTGGAATTAAAAGAAAATAAGTAAATTAAAACAAATAAAAAAAGAGAAAAAAGAATGAGAGGAAGAAATACAAACAAGAGAGGGGTTTCTGGCCCCTTTGGAGGTGTTGTTGGCAATTTTGGCCCACTGAACCAGGCCTGGTTGACTTCCCTGGCGCGTGTATGGCATGGTTGACTAGTGTCCATGGTGATCTGCAAATTCTGACCTTTGGATTGGGAACCCTGGCCACTTGGCAGGCATAAGCGTTGGGGAGTTTGGTGGACCACTGGAAGGGAATTACACCTGAACGCGTTATAAACAAAATTATGAAGAATATGGGGGACCTGGGAATCGAACCCAGGTCCCAATGCTTGCATGACAACACACCTTCCACTAAGCCAAGCGTGTTTATCTGATATTATAGTGGGCAATGAATATTATATGTGAAAAACAAGTGTTAGTGGACAAATAAAAAAAAGGGCGCCAGTTATTCAAACTGGCCAATCATCATTCAACACGCTAGCATCTTCTTCTCCCTTCTTCGTTTTTGCCTGAAATTACAGAGTAGATAGCGGGAGTTTTAAACCCCCACTAAATGGTACCTACAAAAATAGCGAATAGAGCACCGTTGATCATAAATTGAGCGCGAGGTGGTCAATCGTTTCGTCCAGATGCCCTGGTTTCGATAGTACTAGTCTGGTTGTCCAATTTTTCCTCAAGCGTAAAACCCTAATTCAAGGTTCCTGAAACCCTAAAAAATGTCCATGGCAATTTTCTATACAAGCAAAATTAGTTCAATTCAATGGCACCCTTAGCTTCAGTATGATCATGTTAGTGTAAAACAACAGTTAAAAGACATTAATCATGCATGGAAAATGGAATACGATTATCAAATTTTTCAAGAAAAGTGGAACACGGTTATACCAATTCTTGAGGTTAGGGGATGTGTTTTTGATTGCAATCCCTTCCTGGATGTGTAAGCAAGTTATTGGAATGCGTCTTTTGCTTTGAAACGTGCTCTAACTGTGAAAACAAATTTCAATTTTTTTGGAAAAAATGCAAAGTTGTTTCTTGGTTTGAGGCGCAGCTTGCTTGTTTTTTTGATTAGGGTTATGTTTCTTTTTTGAGTATGCACGAAATATTGAGGCTTTAAGAGTGAAAATGCTGCACAAAAAGATTCCAAAACATTTATTTAGTATTTTTCTCATATTTAATTTTAATTAAATGAATTAATAGGTTTAAAAATTCAATTAATAAATTAAAAATAAGAAAATAACTCCCCTTTGGGCCAATGAGTCGTGCATGGCTTTTGGGTGATGATTCTTGGAAGAAATTGAGGCCCATTAGCAATTTTGAGGCATTTGAAGCAAAGTTGAATTTTCAAAATTCCCAAAAATTTCCCAACTTCCACAAGGCATATCTTGCTCAATTTTTAAGCTTTGATCATGTTCTTGGACATTTTGGAAAGGTATTGAAGTCCTCTAACCAATGCCTTTGGTCCCATGTAATTTTGATTTACCAATCTCAAGTTATGGTCTTTGACTTAAAGTGCCTTTTTGTTGACTTTTGAAAATGACCTATAATGTTGAGATGGATAACTTTTTGTGAGAGCATTTCTTGGACTTGAAGTGTGAAGATGAGTTGTAGGAAATGTCATTCTCTTCAAAATGAGATTTGGATGGAATTTTTCTGATAAACCATGTGGAAGTTATGCTCTAGTCAAGTTGCAGTTGACTTTTTCAACTGTCCAAAAATAGAAACTTTTGCATCTTGAGACTTTTTGAGCCATGCCTTGAGAATCATGATCAAGAATTGATCAAATGATGTTTGTGGCTTCAAAATAAGATGTTGACCAAAAATTTTGACTTTTGACTGTCAAATGACCATTTTGCCCCTGCAGTTGATTGTTGAGCAATTAGGGTTTTTGACTGTGCAATCTGGTGCTGTGAGTCTTGAAACTTAGCATATGGATGCTTGACCATGTTTGTAGGCATGTGGGACTTGTTTGGACCCTTGGAAACTTCAACTTCTTTGCCAGAACCAAAACCCTAATTTTGACTGTTAGGAGGCCATTGAACTGTGCAACCCTTGGGAGATTTTGGAGCATGCTCTTGGCAAATCTTGAAGAATATGGGAGGGAAAATTTTGGGGTACAACAGCAGTCAAGATGTTCAAGGGAACCAGAGGCACATGTACTATATCAGCATAGATCTGACACTTGTGACAAGTTCATGAATGATGATAATAGTCTTCTTCCATAGTGGACCAGTAGTACCCTGCCCTCAGAATCTTCTTAGCCATTGTGTTCTCACTAGAATGGGTGCCAAAGGTACCTTCATGCATATCTTCCATAATCTTCTCTGCTTAACTCTTGTCTAAACACCGAAGGAAAGTAGAATCGTGGTTGCACTTGTAAAGGATTTTGTTACTGAGGAAACACTTGGCAGAGAACCTTATTAGGAACTTCTTATCATTAACAGAAGCTTCCTCGGGATACTCTTGGGCCTCGAGGTATCTTTTCACTTCGTGGAACCAAGGTTTGTCAATTACTTCTTCAGTATCCACCTCATAATAGTATACTAGTTCGTCCAATCTCTCAATTGTGATCTGAGGAGATTCATTATCCAATCTGACTTTAAACATGGATGACATAGTAGCTAGCGCGTCTGCAAGTGGATTTTCTTCTCGTGGAAAATGCTCAAAGGTAACTTCTTCAAAGTGTGGAATCAGCGTCAACACATGCTCTCGGTAAGGGATGGGATTAGGATGCTTCATGTCCCATTCTCCTTTTATTTGACTGATTACCAGGGCCGAGTCTTCAAATACATTCAAGAATTTTATTCTCAAGTCGATAGCATCTTTGAGACCCATAATGCATGCTTCATATTTAGCCATATTGTTGGTACAATGGAAACATAGTTTGACAGTGAAATGAGTATGACAGCCTTCATTAGATATGATCATAGCACCTATGCCATTGCCAAGTGCGTTGGAACCTCCATCAAAAACCATAGTCCATCGGGAACCTTTTTCAGGTCCTTCATTCGGTCCAAATTCTTCACAATCAGTCCCTAACATGATGTCCTCGTCCGGGAACTCAAAATTCATGGATTGATAGTCGCCCACAGCTTGATGAGCCAAATGATCAGCTATTACACTCCATTTTATCACTTTTGGGTAGTGTACTGAATTTCATATTCGGTCAGGATCATTTTCCATCTTTCTATTCTTCCAGAGAGAGCGGGCTTCTCGAATATGTATTTAATAGGATCCATTTTAGATATCAATAAAGTGGTGTGGGTCAACATATACTGTCTTAGTCGGCGAGCATCCATGCCAAAGTGTAACATGTTTTCTTGAGAAGTGAGTATCTTGTTTCACAGTTGGTAAACTTTTTGCTAAGGTAGTATATTGCATGCTCTTTTCAACCAGACTCATCATGCTGCCCCAGCACACACCTCATTGAGTTTTCTAATACTGTTAAGAACATTATTAGAGGTCTTCCTTCAACCTGCAGCATCAAAATTGGAGGTTCTTGAAGATACTCCATGATTCTGTCAAAGTCAGTCTAGTAGTAGTCATTCCACTTCACTACTTGATCTTTCTTTAGTAATTTGAATATTGGCTCACAAGTAGCGGTTAGGTGGGAAATGAATCTGGCAATGTAGTTTAGACGTCCCAAGAATCCCCTAACCTCCTTCTCAGTGCAGGGAGTTGGCATTTCTTGAATAGTTTTAACCTTCGCAGGATCTAATTTAATACCTTTGCCGCTGACAACGAAACCTAAGATCTTACCAGATCATACTCCAAAGGTGCACTTTTTCGGATTTAGTCTTAACTTGTACTTCCTCAGTCTTTCAAACAGCTTTTTCAGGTGATCATGGTGTTCTTCTTCAGTCTGACCTAGCTATCATATCATCAATGTTGACCTCTATCTCGTGATGGATCATATCGTGAAATAAGTCTTCCATAGCATGCTGATAGGTTGCCCCGACGTTTTTCAATCTAAATGGCATAACTTTGTAGCATAAGGTGCCCCACTGCGTGACGAAGGTTGTTTTCTCCATATCTTTAAGCGCCATTTTAATCTGGTTATACCTGGAGAAACCATCCAAGAAGGAGAACACCTTGTGTTGTGTGGTGCTGTCAACCAGAACATCAATATAGGGAAGCAGAAAGTCATCCTTGGGGCTCACCCTATTCAAATATCTGTAATCCACACACATGTGCACCTTGCTGTCCTTTTTGGGTACCAGTACCATGTTTGCAACTCATTGTGGATAAGAAGTAACAGCTAAGAACCCCGTGTTAAACTATTTCATAACTTCAGCCTTGATCTTTTCTGACATTTTAGGCCGCATACAACGAACCTTTTGCTTCACTAGAGGACAATCTTCTTTCGTTGGTAAACGATGAACCACAATATTAGTGTCCAGCCCCAGCATGTCTTTGTATGACCAGGTAAAGATCTCAACATAGTCATGTAGTATATGAATTAACCTTTCTTTGACACTATGCTCCAAGTTGGCACCTATCGTGACTTCCTTTTATCCTCTTCAATACCCAAGTTTATCGTCTCGCCTGGCTCTTCATGAGGATATATTTCTCTTTCCTCCTATTGTAATAGTCTAGCAAGTTCTCCTGGTACTTCACAATCTTCCTCACCTTCATCCTCAGCTTGGTAGATCATATTTTCAAAGTCATAACTGGAAATAGCAGAACCGTTATCAATGGGATCCAAAGTGGATGTGAATCTGCAGTTCGATATGTGGGTGTGTGTAAGAGGACATGGCTATTTTGATAAAGAAAAGAAAGAAAGACAAAGAGTGCAAAATTTGTATGCAAAAACTTCCAATGATTTATTTATGACATACGAAAGTGCAATGATAACCCTCACAAATAAACCATTGTGCCTCGGGTGAGACACAAGGCTTTTAGAGTTTAAATTGTTCAAATATTACATATCGCAAAAAACAAAAAGACAATTACTCCTGGGTGAAAGTAATGGGAACAAAGTCTTTAGCCGTCCAATTGTCGTATTCATCGTTAATAGTAGGGAAGATTCAATTGTCCATGTTGCAGTCATTGTCACTATCCTCCAAAGCATTGATTCTATGTCTACTGATATGTAATGGCAGTGTTCCGACGCGAGCACGACGAACAGCTTTATGAGCTCTTGAAGTAAAACCCAAACCAAACTTGTCAGATTTGTAGGGGATGTCAGGGAGCTGGCCCCAGATAGTAACCCCACCCTCTTCAATTATAGTTTTGGCATCCTTTAGAGAAGCCATCTCCAATGGAGGTCTTGTAATCTTTGGAACACTAGCAACAATCTTGGTAGCGACAATTGTCTGAGGAACCTCTTCAAAATTCTGGCAGGGGGTCTCAATGAACTCTCCGTCTATCTCGACGTATCTGAAAGAGTTCAAATGTCTCACCATATATTCTTCTTCACCTTGGATTGTAACAATCTTTCCATTAACCAGATACTTCAATACCTGGTGCAAAGTGGAAGTTACAGCACCGACTCCATGAATCCAAGGACGTCCTAGCAAATGGGAGTTAGACGGGCGAGTGTCCATCACATAGAAAGTGGAGCCAAAAGTTTGGGAACCGATTTTAATAGGAATGTCCACCTCCCTGTGTACCATTCTCTTGTAACCATCAACATCCCTAACCACAATATTACTGGGCTTTAAAGTCAGTCCTTCATAGTCCAATCTATCTAAAACTCCCTTGGGTAGAACATTTAGCGACGAACCTGTACTAACTAGAACATGAACCAGGGTAGTTCCCCTACACTCAATAGAGACATGCAAGGAATAATTATTATTTCTTCCTTTAGATGTCAAATCAACATCAGAGAAACCGAGCCCATTGTTAACAATCAGTTTGGCAACACAGTTCTCAAATTGGTCGGCAGAAGTCTCTTGCGGCAAATGAGCAGACTTCAGGAATTTCACCAAAGCTTTGGAATGAGCTTCGAAGCATAGTAATAAGGCCAACATTGAAATTTTTGAGGGGGTTTTCCCCAAGTGTTCCACAACATTTTAATCACTCTTCCGTAAGATTTTCAAATTTTCCTCCATTTCTCGCTTGGAGGCTTCAGGAATGGCTTCTTTAGGCGCCTCCATCCAGGCAGGCTCAACCAACACTTCTTTTCCCTATTTCTCATCCGACTCATTAGCAGGAATAATAACAGGAGTGACAGTAGGAGTAGCAATGGGAGGAATATCTTGAGTATTAGCAGGAACATTAACAGTCTTTGGAGAGATTTCAGGAGAGAAAATCCTTCTGCTTCTGGTAATTTTACTGGTCCCAACAACGTTGTCGATGTTAGGGTCAGTACCTTCAGTAACTTCATTCTTGATAAACAATAGGTCTTGCTTGATGCCATGGTAGTAGACGTCAGCTACATAATTCCAAGGAACGGCCTTGTCGGAGGAATATGGTATTGGCCTCGAAAAGGTGATAATTAAAGGAGTAACCTTGGGATTTGATGTAATCCTGACAGGTCTTTTGGAGGAGACCCTGGGAGGATTATCGGAAATGGTAATAATTGACACCTCTTTATATCTTGCATCTTCACATAGATTTTTCATAGAGGGAGTCTTCTCAAACAGAATTTCCTTGTTATTCATCAGGTGTTGGGCACCTATCTTCAACAACAAACAACCATTGGGCAGAGACGCACACAGGTGGCAATCTTCACCACAACCCACAAATAAGCCGGTTTGTAAGAGATTCTTCTTAACATTTGGTAGAGGGGTAGTTAAATCATCCACAGAATAAGCAAATAGAATGTCATCAACATCATTAATACCTTGGCCATGCTTGGGCATTGGTGCAGTTATCACATTGGGGGTTTCAGGAGGGTCAAATTCGACTTCCTTTGCCTTAATAAGATCTTGTACCTTATTCTTCAGAGTCCAACAATCATTTGTATCACGCCCTGGGCTGTTGGAGTGGTAGCCACACTAAGAATTTGGATTATAATGAGGAGATATAGTGTTTGGATTTTGCAGAGGCTCCCTCAGAGTGACTAAGCTAGCCTACATTAAATGTTGCAATACTTGAGATAAAGGCATCTTGAGTTTGGTGAATTGACTTATAGGCGCATCCTGCCTGTGATGATTGTTTTGTCGTTGAGTTGATGCAGGGTTAGAGATCATTACAGCTCCTACTGTTGGACGATGTTCAGCTTTACTCTAATTTCTTTGGCCATAAATAGCACTAACTTCCTTCTTCCCAATGAAAGGCTTATTCACTGCACTTGAAGATGCATCCCTTTGAATCTTACCGCTTTTGATTCCAACCTCTACTCTTTCACCTATCAATATCAGCTCAATGAACCCAATTGAAGAGCTTCCGATCATATGGTTGAAAAATGGGCCTGACAAAGTACCCAAGAACATATCTACCAACTCTCTATCAGACAGCAAAGGCTAGACTCTTCCTGTAAGATCTCTTAATTTCTGGGCATAATCTTTGAAGCCCTCACTAGAAGCCATAGACATGCTTTGAAGTTGTGTACGGGTTGGAGTGAGGTCAGCATTTTATTGGTACTGCCTGTAGAAGGCAGCATCCAGATCCTCCCTGTGACACGGTGGGAGAACTAACTTGAGGTTTTGTGTTTGTGTTCGCAAATGTTTCAGTTTAGCAAGAGTCGCCACCGACTTTTTATTTTATCCTAAGGAAAGGTCAAAAAGCACAGGAAAGACCTTTGAGATGTTTTCTTGGGTTCGGGGAGTAGATTATGAAAAGGGAAGGTGCAAGCACCCTTTTCATCCATGGTTATCCATGGGCTCTTAGTTACTTGTTTAGATCACTTTCTTTTGCTTTTCAATTGTTTGAAATGGTGCTTTGTGTGTGGTTTTGAAAGATGTTTTGAAAAGAAGCCATCGGTGTGGCAACCTTTGTAATGATTCTTGTTTGAATGTATACAAAGGTGTATTGTCTTTTGAAAAGATTCCAATGTTTGAAAGTTTGATTTGGGAAATGTTTTGAAATTGTGTTGTGAAGTGTGTTTGAAAATAGCAAGGATGTTTTTGCAAGTTTGATCAAGTAACTAAGAGTCATCTACCCTATTTTACTCAAAGATCTTTCCTATATGTTTTTAACCCTTTTGACAGTATTGTTTTACCATTGCATTTGGTAAATAACTTTGTGTTAGGATGTTAAACAGGACAGGCGCGGGTCATCGTATAGACCATGATAGCAATTGTGTTAAGTATTTTTGGCAATTTTCCGAGGGACTTGATCATTTTGTGTAGGCAAATAAGATAGCGTCATCGAGGGACTATGATCTTTTGTTTTGTTTTTGTTTTACCAAAGTACCCAACATACATAACATGGCCCATTTTTAAGGCAACAAGTGGATGTAACCTTAGGGGTGCAAGTGTGCATTGTGCTTGATTTTCATGCATTTTTGTCTTTGTATTAAGTCAAGCTACTTGTTTGATTTGGATTTTTGCATACAAACCCTAATCTCTAATAATGGCATAATTGAAAGCATAAAGTGAGAGAATTAAAAGTCTAAGCTATTACAACATGATTATAGGGATGACGGTACAATCTTTGAATGGGGATTATTTGACAAGAAATATAAATCCTAATTTACTATTACATCTAAATTGAATCAAATGGCATAAATAATAAATGAACAAATATTTAATATAAACAAATTAAATAAATATATGAAATAATATGAATATGCAAAAAGTTTATTTATTTTTATGTATGTAAAAATATTTAATACAAAAAAGGAAGAAATAAAATAAAAGAATTTTTTTTTTATTAAGGGTAAACCCTAATTTTTTCTTAAAGAAAATAAATATGTTAAATATATTATTTATGTAAAAATAAAATGATGTATATCTAAAAAATTAAATATATTTAGAAAAATGTATTATAATAATAAATACATAAATAAAAAGTATATTTTTCATGTTTTTATTCTCAAGTATTTATTAAATAAAATAAAAGTATGTATATGTAATATTAATTATATTAAACATGTATAAAAAATGAAATAAAATATATACAAAAATAAAAATATATTCAGTATAATATATTATTTAAATATAAATATAAATATAAAAGTATGATTTTTAATATTTCTATTTCTAAGTTTTCATTTAAAATAAAATAAAGATATATGTTAATTAAATTACTTTTATGTTTAGAAAAATAAAAATAAAAATAAAATACAAAATAAATGTAAGAATGTATAAAAATATTTTTTGAGTATTTTTTTATATTTGAGAATAATAAAATAAAATCAGAAATGAAAATAAAAATGCAAAAATATAAAATATCAAGAAATTGGGCCAGGGGGTGCAGAAAGTAAAAGGGGAGTGTCAATAGTGAGCCAGGACTAAGCCCAGCCCACCACTTCATCTTTAACCTCTGATTTTCAAACAAAACGTGCCCGCCTGTACCAAACATGGACATCCTGCATATGAGCTCTATTGCAAAAACACATTACATCAAAGTTGTAGAGCTTTTCAAGACGAATCTAACCATATAAAAAACTAATCCTAACTCTCAAAGACCAGAGAGAATTTCTCTGGCTCCAAATCCTAACCTAGTTTTTTCAGTATGTTCATGGACCAAATTCTCTTAGCACGCTTAATAAAAATGAAAACTGAGCATATGTACAACTTCATGGCAACGAATACTACATTTCTTATTCACAAACCTAAGGCTAAAAGTTCCTAAATAGAGAGATAGGAAGTTGATAAAAACCTGTTTCAGCTGACTTCGTGTAGGGCAATGTGGAGCTTTTCAACAAGGCTTGAGATGTCTGGGAGCTTGTTTGAACTTCACTTGACCTTCTCCAATACCCTGCTTGCCTTGAATATGCTTGAACAAGCCTACAGAACTCAACCTGCACAAGCTCAAAATGAAAATAGCAAACTTTGTAAATGGAGTTACAGTTGGTGTTTAAGGTTTGGGATAGCTTGGATGAATGGAATGGAAGGTGTTTGAACAGGTTTGGGCCAAAATGCACGAGCAAATTGTGCTATGGAAGTCAAGTTGCAGATGCTGCCCTGTTTTGCCAATGGAAGTTTATTTCTGGCTATGGGAGGTTTGAAGGCTCCAAGGGTCCTGTTTCTGGCTCAAAGGGGTGTGAGAAAGATGGTTCCAATGTTTGCACAAGTTAGTTTTGGTTGATGTTCAATTTCTTGTGTTTTGGACAAATTTCTTGGTTATGAAGCAAAGTGTGGGAAGTGATGTGTAACAGTCCTGTACAGACTATCCATATGCTTGCACCCTCTGCTCTTGGCCCCTCTAATTTGTGGATTTGATTAGCTGCAAAAGATCTGGACCAATGCTCAAAGATTGTGGTTTGACATAAAGCAAGATTATGGCAAAAATGGTAATGTACCTTTTTCTACTTAAGGATTAATCTTGTGTACAATGCCCTAATGAACAAAACAATACCTTAGACCAATGGATTTGCATTAAATTATTGAGTGTGAAGTGGTTTAGAGACCTGTAATCTAGTGCAAAGCATGCTGATTTGAATTTGCAACTTGTATGAACATGAACATGCCATGGATGAAAAGTGAGTTTTTGCCAACTTCAAGCCTTCGATTATCCCTAACCACAAATGTGTTTGGAGAGTTCTTGGACATTTTGGGAAGCTTGCAACATGCTCTACAATCCATATTTAAAATAAAACTTGAGATTCCAAGTGGAACAATGTGAAAAATGGCCATGAAGATAGGTCAAAATCCTGCCTAAACTAGGGCAAAATTTCACTAAGTTAAAAGTTTTAGGGACCCTTGTTCCAAAAATCATAACTTGAGATCCAAGCTTCTTTTGGGAAAAATTTGTGATTAAAAGTTGTAGACTTTATGGAGGACTACAACGTTCATGTTGGAAGTTTTGTTTGAATCCAATTGCATCATGGTGAAAATGTTGGGCAAAGTTAGGAAAAATTAAGAAAATTTCATAACTTGGAAAAATTCTAAGTTATGAAAAATTTCATATTTAAACCCTAATTTGCAAAAATGGGTTTCTTGATGAACAAGTTTCATGTTTTGACACATATTGATGAAAAATGACCCTTGGCACTTGAGTTTGACCAAAAAGTCAAAGTTTGACATTTCAGTGTACAGTCAAATTTTGATCAGTTGACTGAAAAATTCATCTCTCAATCCAATGCATTTGAGATCTTTTGAACTTATTGAATAGGTCAAGATGATGCCGTTGAGTCCTTGAATCCATGCTTGAGCCCAATTTGCCATTGGCTAGGTCTAAAAGTCAGAAATTGCCTTTGTACAGTCAAAACCCTAAAAATGACCATTTTGCCCTTTTGGTGATCTGATCAAATTTCTAGTGGAGTTGTGGTCCAAACTTGATAAAATGATCCATATGAGTTCATAATGTTGATGAGGATAAAAAATTGTGAGTTTTGACTGTAAATTGGTCACAGTTGACTTTTTCCCCAATACAGTTGATTTCTAGGTCAACTGTCCAATTGATTGGGTAAAAATTTGATTCAAGGCTTGAAACTTGGTATGGTCAAACTTATGAGTCCAACATGAAGTATGAGAGTCACTATGGGCATTGTAAGTCAAAAAATCCCTGTGCAAACTCAAACCCTAATTTAGGTCAACAGTGCAAGGAGATGTCTTGAGCAGAGCAAACCCTAGCTTGGTCTTGAGTTCAAAGAGCCTTGTGATGAGAAATGTTGATAAAATGAGAGGGAAAATTTTGGGGTACAACAGTTTCCCCTGTTCAATCTTCTTGAACCTAAAGAGTTAGATTGGCAAGTTTGCATTTCGTGACTCGAAGGTAAAAGAGGATTGGACACTAGAGTACCCATAAATTTGCACTCGTCAAAAATGTAGCTGAGGGAATGGGCTTAAAGATGCCATTTGGAGATGATAGAATCTTGATGGAGATGGGCTTAAAAGATGCCATCCAAAACTTGTTTGTTGAAAATCAGGAGCATGATAATCAGAATGGTATCCGTATCTGGAACGTATCTGAGTTGTATCTGGAGATTGGATTCGTATGAACAAAGGAATGGCGTCTGTGTCTGGAGAATATCCGAGTTGTAACTGTACTTGATTCTTGAATGAATATCAGAATGATTGTCGTGTCTTGAGTGTATCTGTATTGTATCCGAAATCTGAAGTATGAATAAGTGATAGAAATACATTCGTGTCTGGAGTATCTATGGGCTGGGGAATATGTTTGAATGAGTGGCAGGATGGCAACCGTATCTAGAGCGTATCTGGACTGTATCTGAAGTTGAGATCTGTATGAGTAGCAGAATGACTTCCGTGTCTGGAGTGTATCCGTATTGTAACTGGGATCTGGACAAGTGACAGAATGACTTCCGTGTCTGGAGTGTTTCTAAACTTGACGTTGATAGTTGAATATAAATGAGAAATAGAATGGCTTCCGTGTCTGGAGCGTATCTAGTCTGTATCTGATTGCTGAAGTCTGAATGAGTAGTAGAATGACCGCCGTGTCTGGGGTGTATCTGTACTGTATCTGAAATCCTTGAACATTTGTTAAAGGTAGCTTTTAATCTTATCCTAGAAAGGGTAAAATGTTAGCCAAAACACAAAATTATATTGCATGATATGTATGATGCAATAAAGTGTGCTTCATCAATGTTTATGATATATGAATGTAATGTATGTGCATGTAAGCTGATTAGTCGTCTTGCTGAGGAAAATATATCCTTGATAACTGGAGATAATGAAATCCTTGACTTCCGTCGGGGAAAGTAAATCCTTGACTGCTGTTGGAGATTCAAAATCTTTGATTGTTGAGAACTGAGAATGTCCTTTGGACTACTGCTGAGGATTGAAAATACTTGGTGACTTGTGGGGAATTGAGAATCCTTCATGACTCTCCTGGGGAAATGAGGACGACTCCAAAAATCTCTATTGGGGAATTAAAACCTGGGAGGCTTCAACCGGAGAAATGAGGATAACAATCTTCGTTTCGCTGGGAAATAACTCTGTGGGGGGAATGTTTATCCTGCTGGGGAGATCAGGAGTTTGGGTTGTATGTCAATCTACTGGGGATTCCTATTTTATTGTTTGAGGAGAACTCTGTTGGGGACCGGGAGTTTAGAAACTTAGCTCTGATGGCGATTTTGAAACTTAACTCCGTTGGGGCTATGTAATTTCAAGGTTTTGTTGAGGATCTGAATGACATAGTGCAGGGGATTTCTTCTGGAATAGCCTAAAGACGTTTTCCTGTACTTTCAACCTATCAGTAATTACCCTTTCTCATTTCATTTTATTTGTAGGCAGTGATTATATTCAAATGCATATACTCACTTAATAAATCATTGGACGTTTTCAAATAAAACACAAGTGTGAAAAGAAAGAAAAGAAAAACAAATTCTTGTGCTTTGAAGTATCTTTGTATTAACTTTGTGTAAGTATTTTGTACAAAGGAGACAGACATCCTAGTAAGAGAATGTTGTCATAAAAAATGAGAAAAATTTATACAAAGAAAGATGGCTATGTGTAATAATTTCGTGGGATTCCCATTCTGCTATAGCCTTCGTAACTCTGAGTATCTTGTCCATTCGTTGCTTCGTTCGCAGATGATTGGATTGATCATAAGCTTGGAGTTTGTCCGTGAAGAGATTGTCCTTAAAGTGATCCGACGAGACATAGTCATACGCTTTAATTCCCTAACTTTTGCCTCGACCGCCCTTTCGGGTTTTCGATCCATTAGGAAACCCTTTTTTGCCTAAGTCGCCCTTTCGGGTTTTCAACTTGCCGGGTGTACTGATTTTTTATTTATCCCTAATTTTTTCCTGAACCGCCCTTTCGGGTTTTCGATTCACCGGGATGCCCTTTTTTCCCAAGTCGCCCTTTCGGGTTTTTAACTTGCCGGGTCGTTTATACGTAGTATCTTTTTACTATGTCTGTGTTCGCAGGGTGCGGCAGGTCGTCACCGTCCATGGTGGTTAGAATCATAGCCCCACCAGAAAAGATGTTTTTGATCACAAATGATCCTTTGTAAGTAGGAGTCCACTTGCCCCTGGGATCACTTTGCGGCAAGATGATTCACTTGATTACAAGATCTCCGACTTGATATACCTGGCGTCTGACTTTCTTGTTGAAAGCCTTGATCATCCGTTTTTGATACGTCTGGCCATGAAAAACAGCAGTAAGTCATTTCTCGTCGATCAAGTTAAGTTGATCAAGCTGGATCTGAATCCAATCGTCTTCACTTAAACCAACATCCTTCATAATCCTCAAGGAAGGAATCTGAACTTCCATAGGTAAAACAGCCTCCATGCCATATACCAAAGAAAAGGGGGTTGCCCCAGTTGAAGTACGCGTCGTGGTACGATATCCATGCATAGAAAACGGTAACATCTCATGTCAGTCCTTGTATGTGACTGTCTTCTTTTGAATGATCTTCTTGATATTTTTGTTCGCAGCTTCAATAGCACCATTCATCTTTGGCCGATAGGGAGATGAATTGTGATGTTGAATTTTGAACTGCTCGCACAGAGCGGTGATCACAGTGTTATTCAGGTTTGTACCATTATTCGTGATGATCCTGTTGGGGATACCATACCGGCATATGAGGTTCTGCTTGATGAAGCGGGCAACCACATTCTTTGTAACGGAGGCGAAGGAAGCCGCTTCGACCCACTTGGTAAAATAATCAATAGCCACCAGGATGAAGCGGTGTCCATTGGATTCCGTAGGCTTGATCTCTCCAATCATGTCGATTCCCCACATTGCGAATGGCCAAGGAGCTATTAGAACATTGAGAGGAACTGGAGGAATATGTACCTTGTCATCATAGACTTGGCATTTGTGACAAGTACGGGAATATTGATGACAGTCAGCTTCCATGGTAGACCAGTAGTTCCCTTAGAATCTTCTTAGCCATCGTATGTCCGCTCAAGTGGGTTCCAAACGTGCCTCTATGTATTTCAGTCATGATCAACTCAGCTTCAACTTTGTCCACACAACGAAGTAGAATACAATCATGGCTGCGCTTATATAGGATACCATTGCTCAGGAATAACTTGGCAGCAAATCTCCTTAAGAACTTTTTGTCGTTGACTGAAGCTCCTTCAGGGTATTCTCGAGTCTTGAGATACCTTTTGATTTCATGAAACCAGGGTTGTTCCACTACTTCTTCGGTATTAATCTCATGACAGTGCGCAGGTTCGTCCATTCGCTCGATGGTGATTTGGGGAGCCTCATTATCCCAGTTGAGTTTAAACATGGAAGACATTGTAGCTAGAGCGTCCGCTAGCTGATTTTCTTCTCGCGGAAAGTGCTCGAAAGTAATCTGCTCGAAATGAGGCAACAATGTCATGACATATTCTTTGTATGGGATAAGATTAGGATGTTTAGTGTCCCTCTCTCCTTTGATTTGACTGATAACCAAAGCTGAGTCCCCGAATACAACCAAAGATTTGATTCCTAGGTCAATAGAAGCCTTAAGACCAAAGATACAAGCTTCATACTCGGCCATGTTGTTGGTGCAGCTGAAACAGAGTCTGGCAGTGAAAGGTGTATGTAAACCTTCTGGAGAAATAAGTACTGCACCGATACCGTCGCCAAGTGCATTTGAAGCACCATCAAAGTACATGGTCCATCGGGATCCTTTTTCAGGTCCGTCATACGGTCCGTTATCTTTAATGTTGTCCAAAGTCATAATATCCTCGTCAGGGAAGTCGAACCTCATAGATTGGTAATCTTCGACGGCTTGATGAGCTAGATGGTCAGCTAGTACACTCCCCTTTATAGCTTTTTGGGTCGTGTACTGGATATCATACTTAGTCAGGATCATCTGCCATCTAGCGATTCTTCCGGATAAAGCAGGCTTCTCGAAGATGTACTTGATCAGATCCATTTTAGAAATCAGCAAAGTGGTATGTGTCAACATATACTGCCTTAGCCGGCGAGCAGTCCATACAAAAGCGCAACAAGTTTTCTCGAGCAGTGAGTAGCGAGTCTCAAAGTCGGTAAAATTTTTGCTAAGGTAATAAATGGCATGCTCTTTTCGGCCAGACTCGTCATGTTGGCCCAATACGCACCCCATTGAGTTATCCAAAACAGTCAGGTATATGATTAAAGGCCTTCCTTCGACGGGTGGCATTAAGATAGGAGGTTCCAACAAATACTCCTTGATCTTATCAAAAGCAACTTGACAGTCATCATTCCACTCAACCACCTGATCTTTCTTCAACAGCTTGAAGACCGGATCACAGGTAGATGTTAGGTAAGAGATGAACCTTGCAATATAGTTTAGGCGTCCCAAGAAACTTCTAACCTCCTTCTTAGTGCGAGGGGCAGGAATTTCTTGTATAGCTTTGACTTTGGCATGATCGACCTCGATGCCTTTGTTACTAACAACGAATCCCAAAATTTTACCGGACCTGACTCCAAAAGTGCACTTGCTAGGGTTCAGTCTCAGCTTATACTCCTTCAATCTGACAAACAGCTTTTGCAGATGGTCGAGGTGTTCTTCTTCTGTTTGTGAACGGGCTATCATGTTGTCTACGTAGAATTCGATCTCATGATGTATCATGTCATGAAACAAAGCTACCATGGCTCGCTGATAGGTTGCCCCGGAATTCTTCAGTCCGAAGGGCATCACTTTATAGAAGAAGGTACCCCACTGCGTAACAAAAGTAGTCTTCTCCATGTCTTCGGGGGCCATTTTGATTTGGTTGTATCCCGAGAATCCGTCCATGAAAGAGAATACCTTGTGTTGAGCTGTGTTGTCAACCAAGATATCAATGTGTGGTAGTGGAAAATCATCTTTAGGGCTAGCCCTGTTTAGGTCTCTGTAGTCCACACACATTCTGACTTTGCCGTCCTTCTTAGGCACGGGCACAATGTTAGCAACCCATTATGGATAGGAAGTAACAGCCAGAAATCCAGCATTGAACTGCTTCATCACCTCAGCTTTGATCTTTTCGGACATGTCAGGCCTTATTCGGCAGACTTTCTATTTGATTGGTGGACAGTCTTCTCTTGTAGGGAGACGGTGAACCACTATATTTGTATCCAGTCCCGGCATATCTTCATAGGACCAGGAGAAGATCTCAACAAACTCATTCAATAGCTGAACTAAGTGCTCTTTGACACTTGGCTCCAGGTTGGCACCCACTTTAACCTCTTTTCTGTCTTCGGCAGTACCCAAATTGATAGTCTCTAACAACTCTTCATGGGGTAGAATAGCCCTTTCTTCTTGTTGCAAAAGTCTAGCCAGCTCTCCAGGCACTTCACAGTCTTCATCACCTTCGTACTCGGCATGATTGACCAAATCTTCAGAGTCACTGAAGGCCAAAGCAGAGTAGTCACCCATGGAATCCGGAGTGGATGGGTACCTTCATTTTGTGAGTGTGGGTGTGTGTAAGGGATAGCCACCTTTAAACAAAATGAAATGTAAAAAATAAAGAAAATGAACACAAAAGTTTATAGATGAAAACGTCCATGATTCATTAAAAGATGGCATATGAAAATGAAGAATCAAAACCCTTACAAATGGACCTATATGCCCCGGGTAAGGCATAAAGCAAAAAGAGTGTACGAATTATTTAAAAGTTATTACAGACCAAACAGGAAATGTTCAAAAGATAAATTACTGATTGATGAAAGTAATGGGAACAAAGTCTTTCGCCTCCCAGTTGTTCAGTCCTCCTTCAATGGTTGGAAAGATCCAATCTTCAAAATTTATTTCTTCATCATTATCTTCTAAAGCATGAACTCCATGATGAGTGATCTTTAAGGGTGGTCCTCCAACCCGGGAGCGACGCACAGCTTTCTGGCTAGCGGCGATGAAACCCAATATGAACTTGTCTGTCTTGTGAGGAAAATCTGGCAGTTGACCCTACACTGTACTTCCTCCTTCCTTGATTACAGCCTCCGCATCTTTAAGGGATGACATCCGGGACACAGGCTTGGTAATGATGGGTACATCAATCATTATCTTTTCTACCGCGACCTCAGGAGAAACCTCTTTAAAGTGTTGGAAAGGTGTTTCTATGAATTCACCATCTAACTCTACGTAGCGGAAAGAGTTAAGGTGGCTTATCATATACTCCTCCTCACCATGAAGTGTTATGATTTTTCCCTGAACTGGGTATTTGAGCATTTGGTGTAGAGAAGAAGTGACTGCACCAGCGTTGTGGATCCATGGCCTTCCCAACAAGCATGAATATGAAGGACGGATGTCCATCACATAAAATGTGGAGTTGAAAATTTTCGTACCCACTTTGATTGGTATGTCCACTTCTCCGTGAACCATCTGCTTAGAACCGTCGAAGGCTCTAACAATGATATTACTAGGCTTTAAGGTCAAACCTTCACAGTCTAGCCTGTCCAATGCTTTCTTTGGTATAACATTTAAAGATGAACTGGTATCAACCATAACATGAGCAAGTGTAGTTCCTCTTCACTCTACCGAGACATGTAGTGCATCATTATGCTTTCTTCCCTTAGACGTCAGATCGGAATCAGAGAAGCCAAGATCATTGTCGGCTGTAAGGCTAGCCACGCACTCTTGAAACTGATCCGCAGAAGTTTCTTGAGGCACGTGTGCCATCTTCAGGAATTTGATCAAGGCTTTGGCATGAGCCTCAGAGCAAAGTAATAGAGCCAACATAGAGATTTTTGAAGGGGTTTGCTCCAGCTTCTCTACGACATCATAGTTGCTCTTCTTAATTATCTTTAAAATCTCCTCCATCTCCTTTTGGGTGGTCTCGGGGATAACCAAAGTCTGAGCCCTCGTCCTGACAGCGCTTATTCGATTCTCTTACCTTTATCAGCAATAACAACAGAGGGTTCAACTTTGGGAGTAACAATTTCTTCAATTACTGGACTTCGCACAGATATCTTGACAGGCACAAAAGCACTTGAGGGTCCGAAGACTGCCCATGGAGGAGCAATCTCCGGAAAGAAGATTCTTCTGCTACGAGTTATCTTACTTGTCCCTGCAATATTCCATATGTCAGGAGTTTCTTCGTCAGAATTCTCTTGGACTGATTCGATCTGCTTAACACCATGGTAGAATATCTCTCCTCCATAATTCCATGGTATCGACTTGTTGGACTTATATAGGATAGGCCCCGGCATGGTAATCTTCAGCGGTACAAACTTTGGATCAGGTGTAATCTTAACAGGCCTTTTGCAGGTCCTGGAAAGATTGTCGGAAATGGTGATTATAGCAATGTCATTGATTGGAGTAACAGGAGTAACAGGAGTAACATGAGTAATGGTATCAACAGGAGTTTTCTGAAAGTGTATTTCTTGAGTATCCATCAGGCGTTGGATGCCTGATTTCAACAGCGGACAGTCGGATTGCAAGGTTGAACAAAAGTAACAATCTTTTTCACAGCCCGAGAAAATCCCGGCCTTCAACAGATTCATCTTGATCATTGGAAATGGAGTCATTAAGTCATCAACAGCAGTAACATGAAGATATTCTATAATAGCATGGACATTATGACCATGTTTTGGCATAGGAGCGGATATCACATTAGGTTTTTCGGGAGCATCAAACTCTACCTCCTTGGCATCTATCAAATATTGGATCTTGTTTTTAAGGGCCCAACAGTTGTTGGTGTCATGCCCCACACTGTCCAAATGATATGCACATTTTGCATTTGAATGATAATAAGGAGAAGAGGTATTTGGGTTTTTCGGCGCTTCTTTCAAGTTGGTAAAGTTTAATTTTAACAGATGAGGAAGGACCTGAGCTGGTGTCATATTGATCCGGGTGAATTTCCGTTGTGGCCTTTCTACCCTTTGCTGGTTAGCTCTGGGTTGACTGCTTCGAGGTTGATCGGCTGAGGGGTTCTAGATCATCACAGCCCCCACCGTTGGTCGGCGCTCCATTCTCCCTTGATTTTTCTAGGAGTAAACAGCAAAAGCTTCTTTTTTGGCTGGGAAAGTCTTCTTGACAGCAGTAGAAGCAGCTGCATCCTTCTGAATTTTACCACTCTTAATGCCAGCTTCGACCCTTTCACCTGTCAGTATTAATTCAATGAACCCTGCAGATGAGCTCCCGATCAAGTGATTAAAGAATGGACCTGACAGGGTCCCCAAAAACATGTCAACCAACTCTCTATCTGACAATGGTGGCTGCACTCTTCCAGCCAAATCTCGCCACTTCTGGGCATACTCCTTAAATCCCTCATTAGAAGCCATACCCTTACTCTGTAGTTGAGTACGAGTAGGCGCTAAATCTGCGTTGTATTGGTATTGTCGGTAGAAAGCAGCGGCCAAATCTTCCCAGTTATGAACATCATATCTCTCAAGTTGATAGAACCAGTCCAATTGCGTACCCGACAAACTATCTTGAAAAAAGTGGACCCATAGATCCTTATCAGAAGAGTGAGGTTGGATCTTTCTGACGTAGGATCGCAGATGCATCTTCGGACAGGACAAATTGTCGTATTTGGCAAATGTAGGCACTTTGAACTTGGGAGGAATAACAATCCCAGCAACCAACCCTGGTTCTTCGAAATCCAGCCCGGGAACCCTTTGTACTTCCATGGCCGCCAACCGTTCTTCCAGATTTTTATACTTATCGTCCGCAGGAGGATATTACTGCTCAGAGTAATCTTCCTCTTCTTCTTCTTCTTCCTCTTCAGCTTCAGATTCGGAGGGCATTGCAACTCCCTTACCTTTACCAACCCCTTCGTCAGACATCGAGGGGAACTCCATAACTCTCCTAGCCTGATGCTCAAATCTTCTTCCCATAGTGGCCACACCAGTTCTTTTCTTCTTTTTCTCTTTATCTTTTTCCTTCTCTAACAGTGCTTTAAGATCCTCTTGACCCTTTTCCAAGGTTATGAGGAGTTGTTGGAACTGAGTATTTTGTGCTTGCAGATCTTTGATCGTCTGCTCTATATCCATCTTGCTGAAATAAACAGCAGAAAGATAAGGAAACCTGGTGTGAAGACTTGTTTATGCATATGATGAATGATATGTATTCATGTAATGCATTCAAGGATTCATAAATTCAAAGTTGTTGCAAACAAAAAGAACACACGTCATATTAATAAGAAGAAATTTGTTAGTACATAAATGCCCCATGGGCAAAATATTACAAAATTCTTAATGTAAAAAGACATTGCGCATCCTCTTTGGTGCGATGTAAGTGTTGAGAGTCTCCTCTTTATGAAGTCGGTGGGTAAGTTCCTAAACCTTCTTCTCACTGGCATAGAAGCTGGTTTCAAAAGTATTTCGTTCTTCCTTGAGCTGTATCCAACTCTTTTGCAATTCTTCCAATGATGTTGGCATGTCTGGATGTAGGAGGGTGTATGGAACCTCTCCTTCCATAACAGGCTCTTTGATCACCGGGATAATGTAGGGGTAAGGCATCATAAGACTCTGGGCGCGGGTTCGTACCCACTTGAGATAAGGCTCAAGGGGGATGGAATTCTTGTGTCCCATTGTCTTACTATCCACTTTGTTGGGCATCCTCCAAGCTCGGGTAAACCTTTGTCGAAGTCCTTGAGCGTCGTTGTCGAAGTCAAAAACCAAGTCAAGAATCAGCATGTCGTGAGGGCCATCCCTTCGAGCATATCCAAACTGTCTCAGAGCTAAACAGGGGTTGTAGGTAATGCCTCCCCTAATGCCAAGTAATGGGACATTAGGGAATTCTCCACAACGATCAATGATGACGACATTTTCTCTAGACCGAGAACACCAATGAACATCAGAATGTGTAAGAGTCATCAATCATTGCGACCACCTCAAGCCTTGTTCAATCTTCAAGACTGGCTTGGGAAGGTGAGAAATAAACCACCTTGCTAGAAGAGGAGTACAGCACATGAGAACACCTCTTTTCCTCATTGTTCGTGTGTGAAATGAGTGTAGGATGTCCCCAAGCAATGTAGGCATAGGATTCCGAGATATGAAAATCTTGACAGCATTCACATCTATAAGTTGATCAGGGTTTGGGAACAAGACCAACCCATAGATGAGGAGTGCTACAATCTCTTCAAAAGCTTGTAGATCTAGAGAATTTCAGCAGTCTTGTGCCTTCTCAAACAGAAACTTTGCCAGGAAACCCTTGACACCACTTCTAGTTTCCCAATGACCTTTGATATCAGATGGTTGCAAGTGTAGGGCTTGAGAAACATCTTCAGGCTTTGGTTCTCTTTCCGTACCGTTGTAGGGTAGTTGATGGAGAATAGGAATCCTCAAGAGTTGAGAAAATTCCTCCAAAGTAGGCACTAGTTAGTAATCAAGAAATGTAAAGCAATGGTGTAAGGGCTCAAAGAACTGGAAGAAAACTTTCACCATGTCTTCTTCAATGTTGGAGTTGACCAAGTTGAGGAGTCTACCATGTCTTTTACTGAAGAGAGAATTCTCTGGAATCTTGGAAGTAAGCTCCTTGAGTTAAGGAGGGATTCTCACAAGGTTGACTTGAATTATTTTCCTGCGAAGAGATTCCATGACCTACAAAACAAGAACAAAGATGAAGATCCAAACCCTTGAAATTGTTAGTGGATGCATATGATGCTTTATGATGTTCATGATGTATGCACAAGTATATGTACAAGCAAGTCACACAAGATCCTAGTTTCAGGCTTGCATGAGGTTCCATTGGTAAGTACCCTCTTGAAGTTAGTTGGCTCAACCTGTCCTATAAATAGTAATCGGGTTCTAAGGAGCTCAATATCACCAGATTATTTTCTGTGTTCATTGTTTCAGTTTATCCACTTAAATGGCAACCGAAATATTCCAATAAAACAACCCTCAATGAGTGTAGTATCGAGTATCTACCAACTTCGGACTGCACCAAAGCTGGTCATCTCACTACCCCTAAAAAGGCCAAGATGGTCAAGTAAGGTTCTAAGAGTTCATTAGTGCTTCATGACATCACTTAGCGGCCCCGTATTCTCTTTGATTGACTTAAAGGCTACCAGTGCCCACAAATATGTCGCACTAATATAGCTATTGCTTTAACCATGTTGGTATACCCCACACAGTTTCCACAATGTATTGTTATTTACCTATGAATGTTTCCCAAATCCGGGTAGAGGATTTCAAACCCAAACAATAGAACCAAATGTAAAGCAATCAAAGCAAACAAGATAAGCATGCAAAGGTGATCTAAACCCTAAGGTTACTCCACTTTTAAAGTTTTCCCCAGCAGAGTCGCCAGTTCTGTGATACGGTGGGAGAACTGACTTGAGGTTTTGCGTTTGTGTTCGCAAATGTTTCAATTTAGCAAGAGTCGCCACCGACTTTTTATTTTATCCTAAGGAAAGGTCAAAAAGCACAGGAAAGACCTTTGAGATGTTTTCTTGGGTTCGGGGAGTAGATTATGAAAAGGGAAGGTGCAAGCACCCTTTTCATCCATGGTTATCCATGGGCTCTTAGTTACTTGTTTAGATCACTTGCTTTTGCTTTTCAATTGTTTGAAATGGTGCTTCGTGTATGGTTTTGAAAGGTGTTTTGAAAAGAATCCATCGTTGTGGAAACCTTTGTAATGATTCTTGTTTGAATGTATACAAAGGTGTATTGTCTTTTGAAAAGATTTCAATGTTTGAAAGTTTGATTTGGGAAATGTTTTGAAATTGTGTTGTGAAGTGTGATTGAAAATAGCAAGGATGTTTTTGCAAGTTTGATCAAGTAACTAAGAGTTATCTACCCTATTTTACTCAAAGATCTTTCCTATATGTTTTTAACCCTTTTGACAGTGTTGTTTTACCATTGCATTTGGTAAACAACTTTGTATTAGGATGTTAAATGGGACAGGCGCGGGTCATCGTATAGACCATGATAGCAATTGTGTTAATTATTTTTGGCAATTTTCCGAGGGACTTGATCATTTTGTGTAGGCAACTAAGATAGCATCATCGAGGGACTATGATCTTTTGTTTTGTTTTTGTTTTGCCAAAGTACCCAACATGCATAACATGGCCCATTTTTAAGACAACAAGTGGATGTAACCTTAGGGGTGAAAGTGTGCATTGTGCTTGATTTTCATGCATTTTTGTCTTTCTATTAAGTCAAGCTACTTGTTTGATTTGGATTTTTGCATACAAACCCTAATCTCTAATCATGGCATAATTGAAAGCATAAAGTGCGAGAATTAAAAGTCTAAGCTATTACAACATGATTATAGGGATGGGGGTACAATCTTTGAATGGGGATTATTTGACAAGAAATATAAATCCTAATTTACTATTACATCCAAATTGAATCAAATGGCATAAATAATAAATGAACAAATATTTAATATAAACAAATTAAATAAATATATGAAATAATATGAATATGCAAAAAGTTTATTTATTTTTATGTATGTAAAAATATTTAATACAAAAAGGGAAGAAATAAAATAAAAGAAATTATTATTTTTTATTAAGGGTAAACCCTAATTTTTTCTTTAAGAAAATAAATATGTTAATTATATTATTTATGTAAAAATAAAATGATGTATATATAAAAAATTAAATATATTTAGAAAAATGTATTATAATAATAAATAAAAAAAATATTTTTCATGTTTTTATTCTCAAGTATTTATTAAATAAAATAAAAGTATGTATATGTAATATTAATTATATTAAACATGTATAAAAAATGAAATAAAATATATAAAAAAATAAAAATATATTTAGTATAATATATTATTTAAATATAAATAAAAATATAAAAGTATGATTTTTAATATTTCTATTTCTAAGTTTTCATTTAAAATAAAATAAAGATATATGTTCATTAAATTACTTTTATGTTTAGAAAAATAAAAATAAAAATAAAATACAAAATAAATGTAAGAATGTATACAAATATTTTTTGAGTATTTTTTTATATTTGGGAATAATAAAATAAAATCAGAAATGAAAATAAAAATGCAAAAAAATAAAATATCAAGAAATTGGGCCAAGGGGTGCATAAAGTAAAAGGGGGGTGTCAATAGTGAGCCAGGACCAAGCCCAGCCCACCACTTCATCTTCCACCTCTGATTTTCAAACAAAACGCGCACGCCTGTACCAAACATGGACATCCTGCATACGAGCTCTATTGCAAAAATACATTACATCAAAGTTGTAGAGCTTTTCAAGACGAATCTAACCATATAAAAAACTAATCCTAACTCTCAAAAACCAGAGAGAATTTCTCTGGCCTCAAATCCTAACCTAGTTTTTTCAGTATGTTCATGGACCAAATTCTCTTAGCACGCTTAATAAAAATGAAAATTGAGCATATGTACAGCTTCACGGCAACGAATACTACATTTCTTATTCACAAACCTAAGGCTAAATGTTCCTAAATAGAGATATAGGAAGTTGATAAAAACCTGTTTCAGCTGACTTCGTGTAGGGCAATGTGGAGCTTTTCAACAAGGCTTGAGATGTCTGGGAGCTTGTTTGAACTTCACTTGACCTTCTCCAATACCCTGCTTGCCTTGAATATGCTTGAACAAGCCTACAGAACTCAACCTGCACAAGCTCAAAATGAAAATGGCAAACCCTGTAAATGGAGTTACATTTGGTGTTTAAGGTTTGGGATAGCTTGGATGAATGGAATGGAAGGTGTTTGAACAGGTTTGGGCCAAAACACACGAGCAAATTGTGCTATGGAAGTCAAGTTGCAGATGCTGCCCTGTTTTGCCAATGGAAGGTGATTTCTGGCTATGGGAGGTTTGAAGGCTCCAAGGGTCGTGTTTCTGGCTCAAAGGGGTGTGAGAAAGATGGTTCCAATGTTTGCACAAGTTAGTTTTGGTTGATGTTCAAGTTCTTGTGTTTTGGACAAATTTCTTGGTTATGAAGCAAAGTGTGGGAAATGATGTGTAACAGGCCTGTACAGGCTATCCATATGCTTGCACCCTCTGCTCTTGGCCCCTCTAATTTGTGGATTTGATTAGCTGCAAAAGATCTGGACCAATGCTCAAAGATTGTGGTTTGACATAAAGCAAGATTATGGGAAAAATGGTAATGTACCTTTTTCTACTTAAGGATTAATCTTGTGTACAATGCCCTAATGACCAAAACAATACCTTAGACCAATGGATTTGCATTAAATTATTGAGTTTGAAGTGGTTTAGAGGCCTGTAATCTAGTGCAAAGCATGCTGATTTGAATTTGCAACTTGTATGAACATGAACATGCCATGGATGAAAATTGAGTTTTTTCCAACTTCAAGCCTTCGGTTCTCCATAACCACAAATGTGTTTGGAGAGTTCTTTGACATTTTGGAAAGCTTGAAACATGATTTACAATCCATCTTTGAAATGCAACTTGATATTCCAAGTGGAACTATGTTAAAAATGGCCATGAAGATAGGTCAAAATCCTGCCTAAACTAGGGCAAAATTTCACTAAGTTAAAAGTTTTAGGGACCCTTGTTCCAAAACTCATAACTTGAGATCCAAGCTTCTTTTGGAAAAACTTTGTGAATCAAAGTTGTATACGTTGTGGAGAACTACAACTTTCATGTTTGAAGTTTTGTTTGAATCCAATTGCATCATGGTGAAAATGTTGGGCAAAGTTAGGAAAAATTAAGAAAATTTCATAACTTTGAAAAATTCTAAGTTATGAAATTTTTTAACTTTAAACCCTAATTTGCAAAAATGGGTTTCTTGATGAACAAGTTTCATGTTTTGACACATCTTGATGAAAAATGACCCTTGGCACTTGAGTTTGACCAAAAAGTCAAAGTTTGACTTTTCAGTGTACAGTCAAATTTTGATCAGTTGACTGAAAAATTCATTTGTCAATCCAATGCAATTGAGATCTTTTGAACTTGTTGAATAGGTCAAGATGATGCCATTGAGTCCTTGAGTCCATGGTTGAGCCCAATTTGCAATTGTCTAGGTCAAAAAGTCAGAAATTGCCTTTGTACAGTCAAAACCCTAAAAATGACCATTTTGCCCTTTTGGTGATCTGATCAAATTTCTTGTGGAGTTGTGGTCCAAACTTGTTCAAATGATTCATATGAGTTCATAATGTTGATGAGGATCAAAAATTGTGAGGTTTGACTGTAAATTGGTCACAGTTGACTTTTTCCCCAATACAACTGATTTCTAGGTCAACTGTCCAATTGATTGGGTAAAAATTTGATTCAAGGCTTGAAACTTGGTATGGTCAAACTTATGAGTCGAACATGAAGTATGAGAGTAACTTTGGGCATTGTAAGTCAAAAAATCCCTGTGCAAACTCAAACCCTAATTTAGGTCAATAGTGCAAGGAGATGTCTTGAGCAGAGCAAACCCTAGCTTGGTCTTGAGTTCAAAGAACCTTGTGATGAGAAATGTTGATAAAATGAGAGGGCAAAATTTGGGGTACAACACTCCCAATTACGGATGTTGGTGCCCTCCAGCTGATAGAACCATTCCAATTGAGTCCCCGATAAACTTTCCTGGAAGAAATGTACCCATAAATTCCTATCAGTGGTGTGAGGTTGGATCTTGCTGACATAAGGCCTCAGATGCAACTTAGGACATGAAACTCCTTCATACTTAGCAAATGAGGGAGCCTTGAACTTCAGTGGAATGAACACTCCAGAAACCAGCCCTAATTCTTCAAAATAGACCAGGTACCCTCGGAATTTACATGGTATTAACATGATCCTCCAATTGTTTATATTTTTCATCTGCAGGAGGATATTGTTCTTCAGCATAGTCAGCCTCTTGTTCATCAGACCCTAGACTGTGGTCCATTTCTCTTGTCTTCTCTTCCTGATTGTCCCCCTCATTTGACGGAGTTGCAAACTCTAGAGCTCGCTTTGCTGGTCCGCTGAATCTCCTTCCCATATTCAGGACACCCACTGGTTTCTTTGTCTTTTTCTTCTTGAGAATGAGAGCCTTCAGGTCCTCTTGTCCCTTAGCCAGAGCCAAGAACATCTGCCAGAATTGAGCATTATGTGCTTGAAGATCCTTAATATTCTATTTGAGAGCCATTTCTTTTTGTTGAAATAAACAACGAAAAGATAAGAAACCGGTCCTGAAGCCTGTTTATGTGATGATATGCATGATATGCTTATGCAATGTTTTCAAGGACTTTTAAGATTTAAATTTGCTTAGACAAAGAGAGAACAAACATTAATTGCTTTAATAAGTCTAAACGGTTACAACAAATGCCTCTTGGGCTTACAATGGAAAAAGCAGAGATAATAGAAAACAAAACTCCTAAAACACAAAAGAAGAATCAAGCTTCCCACGAGCGCATCCTCTTCGGTGCAATGTAGGTATTCAAACTCTTCTCTTCATGGAGTTGTCTCATGAGCTCCAAAACCTTCTTCTTGCTTGCGTAGAACTGGGTTTCAAAGGTGTCTCGCTCCCCTTTTAGTAGAATCCAAGACCTTTGTATCTCCTTGAGAGTAGTCGGCATGTTAGGATGAAGAAGAGTGTAAGGAACATCTCCCTCAACAACGGGCTCCAAAATCACAAGTAGGATGGCGGGGTAAGGCATCACGAGACTTTGAGCAAGAGTTCATACCCACTTGAGATAAGGCTCAAGGTGGATGGAATATTTATGCCCCAATGCCTTAATTTCCACTTTGTTGACCATTCTCCAAGCTCATACGAACCTTTGACGATAGCCTTGGTCGTCTCCCTCATAATCTAATACCAAACCTTGGACTAGTGCATCATGGGGACCATCTCTTCATGCATACCCAAACTGTCGTAAAGCCAAACAAGGGTTGTAGGTAATACCTCCCCTAATTCCTAGGAGTGGGACATTAGGGAACTCCCCACAACAGTCAATAATAGTAATGTCCTCCAAGGATCGAGAACACCAATGAATATCAGAATGTGTGAGTGACATCATCCTTTAAGACCATGTCAAGCCTTGTTCATTCTTCAATGTTGATCGAGGTAGGTGCGAAATAAACCACCTAGACAGTAATGGAATGCAACACAAAAGAGTACCCATTTTCTTCATGGTGAGAGTGTGGAAACTTTGTAGAATGTCTCCAAGAAAATAAGGTATGGGATTACGAGAGAGGAAAACCTTGATGGCATTCACATCTATGAGTTGGTCTGGATTGGGAAATATAACCAAACCATAGATTAGAAGGGCCAAGACATCCTCAAAAGCTTTAAAATCCATATCTTCCCAGAACAAACGAGCCTTCTCCAATAGAAACTTGGCTAAGAAACCCTTAACTCCACTTCTTGTCTCCCAATTTGTCACAATGTCAGATCTCTTCAAATGCAAGGCTTTGGCAATAACTTCAGGCTTTGGAGTCTCCTCTAAACTAGTGAATGGTATTTGATCAAGCACGGGCACCCCTAACAGTTAAGAGCATTCTTCTAATGTAGGCACCAGTTGATAGTCAGGAAAGGTGAAGCAATAATGCATGGGATCAAAGAATTGGAAGAGCACACACATAATTTGTTCTTGGAAGTTTGAAGTAGCCAAGTTGGAAAGTCAACCATATTTCTTGGTGAAATAAGAATTTCCAGGAACCCTTGATACTAATTCTTGAAGTTGAGGATGCACTTTCACGAAGCTGACTCAGATGGTATTCCTATGAATGGGAGCCATGGCCTACAAAATAGAAAAATGATGAACCCCTAAGCCCTTGAAATGGTTAGTGAGAATGCTTATGATGTTATGATGTTTATGATGTTATGTACAAGTAAACATATACAAACAAAGCAAAACAAGTCCTTAGGTTTAGGATTGCATGAAGTTTATAGGTAAGTACCCTCTTGAAGTTTAGTTGGTTCAACCTGTCCTAGAAAATAAACAGGTTCTAGGGAATCTCAATATCATTGATCTTTCTTCATCGGGCATTGTCTCAGCACATATCAATCTTTTCTTGTGGCTGAAACATCCCAAAAGTCTTATCTCAATGAGTGTAGTATCGAGTATCAACCAATCTTTAGCTTTGCACCAAAGTCGGCTATCTCACTACTTCCTAATGGCCAAGTTGTTCAATTAAAGGTTCTAAGGTCAGTTAGTGCTTCATGACACCTCTCAGCGGCCCTGTATTCTCCTTGATTCAACACAAGGGATATCAGTACCAAAAAATGCGTCACACTAATGTAGCCATTATTTTAACCATATCGGTCTATACCGTACAGTTTCCACAATCTATTACTACTTACCTAATAATGTTCCCCGATACCGGTAGAGGATCAAAACAAACCCAAACAAGGACCCATAAATGTAAAGCAAACAAATCAAACAATGAAAGCAAATAAATGTGATCTAACTCTAAGGTAACCCTACTTTCTAGTCAATATTCCCCAGCAGAGTCGCCAGTTCTGTGATACGGTGGGAGAACTGACTTGGTTGTTTTGCGTTTTATCACAATTATTGCGGATAGCAAGAGTCGCCACCGAATTTTATTTTATCCAATAAAGGAAAGGGTGAAAATAATTGGAAAGACATTTGAGATATTTTCTTGAGTTCGGGGGGTAGGTTATGAAAAGCGAAGGTATTAGAACCCTTTTCATCCGTAGTTTTCCACAGGCTCTTAGTTGCTCACTAAATCACTTTTGCTTTGTTTGAAATGTGTTTGTGTTTGGTGCAAGTTTGAAAATATTTTGAAAATGCCTTTGTTTTGGAAAACTTTGTAATGATTCTCGTCTCTATAATAATTTATACAAAGTGTTGGTTTTAAAAATAGTTCAAAGAGATGTTTGTTTTTGAAGATGTTTTGAAAGTGTAAGTGTGGAAATGGTTTTAGTTTGTGAGCAAGCAACTACGAGCGTCCTACCTACTCAAAAGGTATATGTTTTTTTCCTCCTCCTTTAGATGTTGCTATCTTACCATTGATTTAGTAAGAAGCCCTATCGTTAGATGTGAAGGGACAGGCGTGGGTCATCGTATAGTCATGAATGGCAATATTGTGAGATATCTTAGCATTTCTCGTAAGGGACTAAGATCGTTTGTAAGGCAACATTCATAGCGTCATTGAGGGACTATGATCTTATATTTTGATTATTTTTTCTAAGATGGCTCACATGCACATCATGACTATTTTTCTCAAGGCAACAAGTGGAGTTAACCCTAGAGGTGTAAGTGTGCAAGTGTTTATTTTTCATGCATTGTCTTTTCTTGGATTATGATTTTCTAAGGTTGATTTTTTTATCTTATCATACACACCCTAATTACTAACATTTATGGAAGCGATAAAATTTCAGAAAATAAATGTATATGCTATTACATCATTTGGGGGATGGGGGATACAAATGTACAAATGGGAATTGCAAGAAATTAAACCTAATTATCTATTACAAACCATATTGAATAGCTATAAAGAAAATATATGAAATATTTAAAAAACAGCGCAAAAGAGAGAAAAAAAACAAATCTTTCGACATCATGTATCGACGGATGTGTCGAAGCATACTTATATGCATCGACACATATCCTTCTTTCGACCCTGTAATTCCAAATCAACTCAGTATTAGTCGAAGCATAATCTTATGTGTTAAACCACATACCCTTTTCCCCTTCTGTTTGGGCCTGTAAAGCAGTATGTGTCGAAGGCTAAGGCTTTGTGTCGAATCATGCTGTAATTTTTTCACTCCAACATTGTTTTATGGTCTGTACAGGTTAGTTCTTAACATATAATTGACAAGAAAAGAAGACAAACAAAAGGTTAGATTTGAAGGCAATGGTTATTACATGTTATCTTCGAAGATGAATCATCAATGATGCTTGAAATGAAGGGGTTAAAGTCAATAAGACTTACCTTGAAGTTGGAATTTATGTTTCGAACTTGAGTTGCTGCCTTGAATGTTCTTGAGTTCGGAAAAAAAATAGAGGTGTTTTTTTTTTTTTGGTTCTGGGTTCAAGAGTGTTTTAAGGCTTTAGCATTCGTGTTCTCTCCTCTCTCTTTTTTTTCTTTCTTTTATTCTCCTTTTTCCATTCCAAAAGCCAGCCCTTAGTGTGTTGTGAAACATCTTATTTGTAGAAGATTCTTACTGGGGTTTAGGGGGGAAATAAAATAAAATTTGAACTGTTTGGGTATGCTCTTCCATTTCTTTTTTTGATGCAACTCTTATGTGCTAATTTTGTGCAAATATGGGGCTGAGATAATGCAGGCTTGGACTGGATTAAGAGCAGCATAGCAGGACTGTTTTGTAGCAGTTTTGGAGTGTTGTGGCAGCTTGGTGCATGGTTGTTTCATAGCAGTACAACAGACTGTTTTTTTACATGGTTTTAGGTGGTTATGTGAAAAATACAGCAAGCTTGGGCGTGGTAGCATATAGGACTTTTTTCAGCAGTAGTTTGGACAATATTGTTTGTAGCCTGGAACTAGTTTGGTTTTGATCAATGTTCTTCAAAATTTTGCCTTCAACTTGATTCCTTCTACAAAGATCTTTAATCTCTGTAGAACTTTGATTTTTTTTCTTACTCTGGTTTTCGACAAGCATCTTGAATCTCTTAAAGATGTCGAATACTCCATATTTTCATTTTGGTCACATAGATCCACAACTTTCGACCAAACTCATCAACAGACAAACAATATTTGTTTCCACCAATTGTATGTTCTTATAATGGACCACATTCATCTGAATGTACCACTTTGAGTATGCAAGATGATCTCATTGGCATAGTCGAAACAAAATAATTTATGGATTGTCATCTTGAATCTCTTAAAGATGTCGAATACTCCATCTTTTCATTTTGATCACATACATCCACAACTTTCGACCAAACTCATCAACAAACAAAACAATATTTGTTTCCACCAATTGTATGTTCTTTGAATGGACCACATTCATCTGAATGTACCACTTTGAGTATGCAAGATAATCTCACTGGCATAGTCGAAACAAAAGAATTTTTGGATTTCCATCTTGAATTTCTTAAAGATGTCAAATACTCCATCTTTTCGTTTTGATCACATAGATCCACAACTTTTGACCAAACTCATCAACAGACAAAACAATATTTTTCCACCAATTGTATGTTCTTCAAATGGACCATATTCATCTGAGTGTACCACTTTGAGTATGCAAGATGATCTCATTGGCATAGTCAAAACGAAATAATTTCTGGATTGCTTTCCTACTAAACAAAACTCCACAGTTTTTTCAGGCATCTCAAGACTTGGGATACCATATCTTAAGTGTTTGAAAGTTCAAATGTCCAAACCTCAAATGCCACAACCAACTATCCTTGTGGTCGAACAATTTTCAAACATTGAACTTCTGTCGAATTGATCATTATCTTAAATGTCCTTCTTTTCAACAACGGAGATTTTAAGACCAAATTGTTCTTGGTGTCGAACAATCTCAAAACTCCATATTTCATGGCAACTGAGAAACTTTTTTCGACTAGTTGTCTAACACTTAGCAAGTTGCACTTTATTCCAGGTACATAGATCACATCTTTAATCATAACTTTTTCTCCATTACTCATTTGAAAGACTATGTTGCCAATACCTTCTACTTGCAATAAACTATTATGATCAGGTTTTACCTTGCTCTTCTTCGACTTGTCAAAATCTGCCAACCAACTCTTTCAATCAGTCATGTGGTTCGAACATCTTTCAAACATTGAACTTCTGTCGAATTGATCGTTATCTCAAATGTCCTATTTTTCGACAACAGAGATTTTAAGACCAAATTGTTCTTGGTGTCTAAGAATCTCAAAACTCCATCTTTCATGACAATTGAGGAACTTTTTTGACTAGTTGTCTAACACTTAGAAACCTGCACTTTATTGCAGGTACATAGAGTACATCTTTAATCATAACTTTTCCCTCATTACTCATTTGAAAGACTATGTTGTCAGTACCTTCTTCTTGCAATGAACTATTATCAGCAAGTTTTACCTTGCTCTTCTTCAATTTGTCAAAATTTACCGACCAACCCTTTCGATCGGTCATGTGGTTCGAACAGCCTGAACCAGATTTGAATTCGACATAGTTATCTGCTTCTACACACCTTTTTATCTACTTTGCCCTTTCGACAGTTTCCTCTTCGACCTGATGCTTGAAATCCCAATATGATCCATAGAAACTCTATGGGGCATTAAAAATCCAATTGTACTTGTGCAAACTCAAACCCTAATTCTGAGGTATTAGTGCTGGGGAGGTGGCTTGACCTAGTCAATACTTGTGCAAAATTGAGCTTTTGAAAATCTTTGTGAGAAATGTCTTGAGAAAAGATAGTGTAAATTTTGGGGTACAACACATACAAATGGAAGGACAAGTAGGTGCATCCACACTTTACACACTTAATGGTTAAAGTTGGACGATTTGCTACATTAACATAACTTAGACTAGTATATGATTTCTTAGAGTGCATGAATGAAGGATTAGAGGTAAGATGGTGTGATACACTTGAGTCAGCGAACCAAGCTTAGCTTTCAAGGTCCTTAAGAAAAGAGTATTCAGTAGCATTTTCTATCAACACCAAGTTTATCAGTGGAGTTATTTGAAAAATATAGAGCTTTGAACTAAACTGATGAAGGTGTGAAGTTCTCATCACCCTTAATCCATCACAACATGCCCATATTCTCCACACAGTTGGTATGTAAGTCGAGTTCCAGGTGAGGTGTGTCCTCAACCGTGCCCCTTACCACGTGATATGAGCCATCTGCCACGTAAGATTGAAGTTTTATCACGTCCACCATATGTTTGATGATTTGCGTGAGCCACATTTGCTGGCATAGTTTCCACAACCAATTCTTGTAAAAAAAATTCAAGACGTGCTTCTTGAAATTACAGAAGAGCCTCAATATCATAAAGGGAAAGAGGTTTAGTTGTCCATACGTTTGTATAACTAACAAATTACACCTTTTAGATAGTCCATCAAGAATTGAATCTATCTGATCTTGTTCCTAAACAACATTACCAACAACTAATAACAAATTTGAAATTACTTTAATACAAAGAAAATATTTAGTGATAGAATTATTACCTTACTTGATTGATTTTAACTCCACCCTTAGTTGTCTCACATGTGCTTTCATATAAGCATTGAAGTACTTGTGGATCTTGTCCCAAATTCAAAACGCATGTTTGCAACAAAGAACACGCGGTAACATCGATTTAGAAATGGTGGAGAGAAGCCAGATGCAGATCGCTTGATCTTGCACGATCTATGCTTCATATTCATCAAAAACCTTTCCTTCAACTTGATCTTGCACCGTTTTGATCTTTTGAGGAATGTAAGGATTGTCCACAACTTTGTGTACTCTATGAGCAAGTATGGCACTCTCAACTTGTTAGTTCCACAACAAATAATTATTCTCTTGCAGTTTGATCGAAATATTTGGTCCAAAGTGATACGAAGTAGACCAATTAGATGTAGTGCTACCCTAAGCCATATTCATGACTATTATGCATGCTACCCTAGGCCATATTTACAAGAGTTCCATGCATGCTATATCACGGTGCAATTGCAATACTATATTACACTACTTTCTATTAATGAGATGTTATATTTTTTTTTTCTTTTTGGTTTTCACTTCGATATAGTTCGGTTCGAGGATCAGTTCCAAGTGATTTCAACTCTCTCTCGATCACAGTTGCAGGAGATCGAACTATAGTCCTCTTTATCAAGTTCAACGTCAATTACTACGGAACAATTTATGTTATTTTATTCAGTTTGAGAAGGTGAGATGGATAAACTTCTCATTTATCGATTTATCCCCACACCCCAAAAATTATACATTCATCTCTACAAAACTTTAAAAAAATGTCTAGTTTGCCTCTTTTTGAATTAAGGAAACTTTCATTGTTTCACAAATTGTTTAGTTTGTAAAAGTGATGGATAAATATAATTTATCGTAACACTTCATTGCAACTAATTTGGTAAATAGAAGTTATACTTTCTTTTAGTTTTTTAAAAATTTTATTGGATCATTTTAAAATAAGTCTTTTGGATATTTTCTAGATCTTATTCATGAGTAAATTTAAGTTTCGTGAGTATAATTATTTACAGAATACATTAAAAATAAATTTCAAAACATTATCAATGATTTAATCGTGGGTAAGTATAATGTTTCGTACGTAAAATATTACCCACATCTTAACTCGACTAAAACTGAATTTTCCAAAACTTTACATACTGCTTAACTGTTGTTGGTGACTTGTGAATTGTTTCAATTTAAAATTTATTATTTAATAAATAAATAATAATGGTTTCCAACAAGTGATCTACTCAGGTTGCAGTGATAAGAAATTGTATAAAATAGTTGTGCATACATAGAAGGATTTAATTGAAAGGTGTTCTGGTCAACATAGGTTTGAGGGATCGAAAGAGAAAATTGTTTCCTTGAACTTGAATAATGTTGAATTGAGGAAGGTTCATTGGAAGGAAGAACTTCGTCTTGAGAAAAGAATCTTTGATTTGAGCTCGGAAGTTATAATTGGTAGAGAGTTTTGAGTTTTTGAAGTGGCAGCTGCTAGTGCAGATGTACTAGGTTTCTAAAATTCGATAGCTCAGCTTCATACTTTATGTTCTTTGATTACTCTCCCATTCCTTTTTAATTGTTATTTTTTAATTTTTTATATATATTAAGACAACTAATAATTATAGTTACTTTTTTAAATAATGATTATTTTTTTCTTATAATATTCTTAATTTTTTAATAATTTATTTAACTTTTTTTCTCTCTCTCTCTAATAATGATTAAGAGTAATTTTGATAAAACTATAATTAATACTATCTTGAATTTTGAAATGTGACACTTAAAAAGAAACAATTTTTTTTCTAAAAAGTGACATTTAAAAAGGAACGGAAGGAGTAATTTTGTAACTTTCGGTCTGGATATTGATAAAACAGTATATGACAATCTGATTAAGTAATGACATATTGGTTTGGGATTTTTCTAGAAGAGTTTCCATTCTTTTTGTAATTTAGCTAAAGTTGATGTGTTTTTGTAAGTCCGCATAATGGATGTTCTCGACCTCTAAGAATTAGGTCTTTTTAAGCATCTAATTAGTTAAGACAAATGTTTCTTTATTATTCTATAATAAGGATGTTCCCGGTCTCTGAGAATTGGGCCTTTTTTGGGATAAGGCGCCCTTGTTTATGATACTTATAAATATAATACTATATAGTTTCTCAAGCACGAGAGCTTTGTTAAGGGCGACATATTTTCAAAGTGCCTTTCATTTGAGAGGTACGTCCATTTCCCTTTGGTGAGTCCCTTAGCTTGAGGCAAGTCTCTCAACAGAGGGCGGCTATTTATTCAAAAGGCATGTCCCTTAGCTCGAGGTGAATCCCTCGGCTAAAGGAAACTATTTATTTAAAGGGTGAATCCCTCAACTGAAGGCAACTATTTAATTAGAGGGTGAGTCCCTTAGCTTGAGGCGAGTCCCTCAGCTGAATGAGACTATTTATTTTTACATGAACGCCTCTTAGATAACTGGAAGATAAAGGGATATGCCTTTTTTCTTTTGATTAAAGTCTAAGATGTCAAAACATCAATCATTATTAAAGGCGTGTTTTAGAAGGAAAAAGTATGTGAGTGGCATTTAATGCACCCTATGATGGTATTCTTTGGGAAAATTAGTTTATGTTCTTTTGCTTACACGCGTCTTCTAGGTGTAGAGATTTTCCCGGCTCTCGTGGTAATTACCTCATTGGGTGAATGTATGACTTGTGACATTGGGTTTCTCATATATTGTTTTGGAAAAACCCTTTCTTTTATTCTTCATCCCATTTCTCTTTTTTTTTTCTTTATAAAAAATACACAAGTTTGGGGTAACGGTGGAAAAAGTGAAGAGCTCACTCTTTTTCTCAGGGTGAAAACATATTATCTCTTATTTCTCTACCCCAAGCGACCATGGGAAAGAAAGCTAAACTTGTGCGCGTTCGAGACATTGGGTCCCTGTATTCTACTACAGATACGATCAATAGGTGTCATCACGACATTAGATTTTCCAGCACAGGACACCAGGGGGATATGATTATAGAACCTTGTTCAGAGGGAGAGAGGGCCAACATGGATACCTCTGATGAGCCATATGATCTCTATTTTTACGTCCACCTTCCCATTTTTCATGGACTGAGGGTTTTGATTCCATTCACTTATTTTAAAGCGAATTTCTTGACTACTATCAATGTTGCCCCTTCTCGGAAAACCCTGAATGTGTGGGACACACTTAAATATTTTCAAAGTTTTTTGTAGCTTAGATGTGTCTCCCGTTGTGGGGGTGTTACTTTATTTATTTAAGATGGAGATTCTCCCTAACAACGATTGGGTGGTGTTGCACCCTTTGTCGAGCATATGTTTGCTAATGCCCTTTCTCAACCCTTACGAGGACTTGACAGACAAGTTTGTAGGGTTGAGAGGGTGAGGAGATGCTTTTCCAGTCATTGTAGGGGAGAGAGGTGATCCCATTTTCCCTCTATCCAAGACTTTGTATCCGCAGATTACCCAAAGGGTGGACACAAGTTCTATTTCCCCCATTGATCGTGAAGTAATCCATATTTTCATATGTTTTCGTTCTTTGGAATCCAATACCCTCATCACTCAGATGCAGAAGTCAGATACTCATACAAACATGTATATAAATACAACACTTACAAGTTACTTTTAGGAATACCTGGATCCATTGAGAAAGTTCATGTTTGGAGTAATCCTGAGTGTTAAAAGACGAACAAAGAATACCTGATGGCTTGTATGGTTCTTCCTTCATCGGTACTCCTAATGCCTTGAATGCTCTTTAGATGGAAAAAAGAGAGAAACTTCTTGTGTACGGTATATTGGGAACTGCAGCTTATTTATAGAGTGATGGTCAATTAGGGTCCCCATTATTCTGAAATGAGTCATCTTGACCTCCACGCATATTTGAGTCCATACTCCATTATTAAATTAACTAACTAAATAATTTCTAAAATGAAATCTAATCAACCTTTTAACTTTATTTGATCACATAATTATTTAAGGCACTTAATTGATAAAATAGCTAATATAATTAAAATATATATGCCCACACAATAATTATTGGAATATTAAAGTAATATATAAAAATATTCAAACAATCTCCCACTTGAGTGATATATCTTAATAATTATATCATAGTTCTATAGGCGCACATCCGAATGCTATTTATCCTTAGATTTCAATTTTACAATCTGGTCCACCACATACATAAAAAATGGGACCTCCACGGTTGTCGTCACTGACGTATAACATGGTGGAACCCCGACGACCACCGCATCAATGTATTTGATGACATGGATCGATATGGATGAGTGGCATGGAAATTTCATGCAATGTGATCTCTAAATCATACATATTTTCAACTGGTCCTATTGAAGTCTTTAGTGAGATCAAACTGGAGTTTCTTATGTGCAATTCAAAATTAAAATATCTGCACATAAAAAAAACTTGATATTGTTATAACAATAGTACCTCATCGGATTTTATTTTTATAGGAAATTATACATAACATAAAGTTTGTACCAAAACAAAATCAAAGCATAAAACATAGAAACACTACTAGAAAATTCACTTTTAGTGACCGAATTAGAGACCGAAAAAGCTTCAAAATCGGTCACTAAACCGTTTAATGATCGATTTAGCGACCATAACTTTTCAATTAAAAAAGTGCTAGTCGCTAAGCTTTTGCGACGAACTTAGTGACCGAAATTTATTGACCGATTTTGTGACTGGTTTTTTTTTTTTTGTAAAATAAAAATAAAAGTTGTTAATCCTAGAAATCAAACTCGTGACTTCCATGAATTTTAACAAAGTCTTACCACAAGACCACTTAATATACTTTGTTACATTTTATATTTAAACATGTATACATATAACAAAGAAATACACAAATTAAATAAAATTTAGAAAATCACTATATAAATTTGACTTTATCATGCAATTTTATTATGCACACATAAAAATTGTATAATGAAAATAAAATTCTCTTTGATTCAAATATAAATATAAAATGACATTATTTTTATATAAATATATGTTTTATTGTTATAAAACAGTAAAAAGATGAAAATTTTGCTATTTTATATAAATATATGTTTTATTGTTATAAAACAGTAAAAAGATGAAAATTTTGCTAAAAAATAAAAGAGAATTATACATCTTAAAAAAATTGGAAGAGAAATAGTAACATAATAAAGACGATTAAAAAAAGTAAGAAAAAAACAAAAAAATATTAGTGACAGAAATTTTGGTCTCTGATTTTTTCATATAAATTAAATTTTATTTAAAAAAAAAATTTTGTCACCGAATAGGTGGTCACAAAATTTTAGTCGCTAAATCGGTGGCTGATTTATTTTAGTGACCAATTTTAAATTGGCTCATGAATATCAAATTTTGGTGGTTGATTCGGTCACTACAGTGACCAAAATTTTTCGACCACTAAAACGGTCACTAAAAGCAAATTTTCTAGTAGTGAAATAAGGAAAAGACTCCCACTAATCTAAGCCAGTCTCAAAAGCAAAACTCATATTAGCAACATGCCGATGGAAAGCCTTAAGTGTCAAACATTTAGTTAGTGGATCAACTAGTGTTAGGTATGTCCCTATATGTTCTATCAAAATATTCTTCTCCTGAACTCTTTCTTTCACAACAAGATTCTTGATATCTATAAATTATGATTTTGTATAACTCATATTATTGCTTGAGCAAAGCACAACTGCACTATTGTCACAATAAAACTTCAAGGGTCCTTTGGTGCTCCAAATTATGTGTAGGCCAGTGATAAAGTTGTGCAGCCAAATTACATGATTTGATGCCTCAAAGCAAGCCACAAACTCTGATGCCATGGTGGAGGAAGCCACCAAAGTCTGTTTGGAAGACTTCCAAGAGATGACTCCTCATCTAAGAGAAAGATGTAACCATATGTGGAATGTCTGCTATTCGAATATCCTACAAAATTGGAGTCAGAATACCCAATGATCTCCAAGTTATCTGACTTCTGATAAGTGAGTATGAAGTCTCTAGTTCTCTTCAAGCAACACATTACAAACTTTACTGCTATACAATGCTGCATACCAGGGTTGCTTATATATGCCAAGAACTCCTACAATAAATGCTAACTCGGGATGCATGCAAACTTGAGCATACATAAGACTCCCTGTAGCTGAAGCATATGGAACCTTATGTATCTCATCTTTTTCAAGAACCACGGTTGGGCACAATTTAAGACTAAACTTGTCTCCTCTAGCAACGAGTGTGTTTCTTAGTTTTCTATCTTTCATGGAGATTCTATCCAGAACTGTATCATTATAGATCTTTAGTGACAATCCTAATATACCTCGAGAGAGGTCTCTAAGTATTTGAATTTCTAAGACAAAGAAGGCATCCCCAATATCTTTCATCTCAAAATTCTTTGTGAGAAATCTCTTGGTTTCTTGCAATAAGCCTATATTGTTGCTCTCCAAAAGGATACCATCTACATATAGTACCAATAAAATTAATTTACTCCCACTGAACTTTTGGTACAAACAATTATCAATTGGATTAGCCTCAAAATCAAATGAGGACACAACTTGATGAAATTTATAATATAATTGATTGGAAGCTTGTTTAAGCCCATATATGGGTTTTTTGAGTTTGCAAACCACAAACTTTGAGTCTCCTGGTACATAGTTTTCTGGTTACACCATATATATAGGATCTTCAATGTTTCCATTCAGAAATGCGGTCTTTACATCCATCTGATGCAATTCTAAATCAAAATGAGCTACTAATGCCACCATGACCCTAAGAGAATCTTTCTAAGAAACTAGAGAAAAAGTATCTTTATACTCAATACCTTCCTTTTGAGTAAATCCTTTGGCAACGAGACAAGCTTTATATCTCTCAATGTTACCCTTTGAATCCCTTTTGGTTTTAAATATCCATTTACAACCAATGGGTTTCTTTCCTTCGAGTAATTTAACGAGATCCTAAACATCATTTTTAACCATCAACTTCATCTCATCCTTCATGGCATCAACCCACTTAAGAGAGTTTGGACTATGCATAGCTTGACTAAAGTTGATAGGATCTTCCTCAATCAAAACAATGCCATCCTCATGTTTTGGAATTTCACTTTTCCTCTCTCTAGTGGATCTCCTTAATGGCAACTCTTAAGTTTGCTGAGTTTAAACTATAGTTGGTGCTTGAGGAATAAACTCAATATTGTCGTGTTCTCGAGAGATTTTAGGAATAACATCCTTATTTATTTTTGGATTTATTTCTGGAACAAATATAGGTACAAAGACTAAATCATTATGAGAAATAATTTCTTCATCAAATACAACACTCCTTATGCTTCCTTCCCCTCCAACTTCTACATCCTTAAGGAATCTAGAATTTCTGTTTCAAAAAATATTCTAGTGATGGGATTATAAAATTTGTACTCGTAAAAAGCATTTGGCGTATCTAATAAAACAACAGTTAATTGTATTTGCATCTAAATTATCTTTATGAGGCCTATAAGGCCTCACTTCAGCTAAACATTCCTAAATGTGCATGTGTCTGATGTTAGGCTTTTTCCTAGTCTATAGCTCATAATGGATCTTAGATACTACTTTACTGAGTACTATATTAAGGATATAAATTACGGTCTTTAATGCCTCTCCCCAAAGTGACTCTTGAAGATAATAATGACTAATCAAGCTCTTCACCATATCTTTATGAGTTTGGTTTCATCGTTCTGAAACTCCAATAATGTTGGGATTTTCCCAACATTGTGTATTGCTGAACAATTCCATACTCATTGAGGAAAAGAGCAAAATGTAAGAACAAGATTTGGTTCTACAATATTATCTCTGAGTTTTGATGATAACCAATGAGTATGTTTGTATGAACAATTTTGATACTCTAATGTTTGTTATTGTTGAGTACGTAACAAATATGTTCTTCTTCTGATGGATGGCGTGGCCAAGACATTAGAAGAGAATTAATTCCACTTCTACGCTACACAATTTCTGTTGAAAAGTAGCAAGATAATCTAGAAGACTTATGTTTCAAAAGACAACGAGTTCTAAGGAAACAATCAGAAGATTTGAAGATAGAAGTTGCCACTTAAGTCTAGATGCTGAAGAATCATGTTTCTAAAGACAGTGTGTTCCAAAGAAACAAAGTTATAAGATCAGAAGACAAAGTTTCTATTGAAGTCCAGATGCTAAAAACTTAGTTTCTAAAAGAGAAATTGTTTCAAAGAAGACAAAGTTAAAAGATCTGAAGGCAGCGTTTCTAACTGAAGTCCAGATGCTGAAGATTTTGTGTTTCTAATAACAAGGTTCTAAAGACAAGGATTCTTAAGGAACCAAGTGCTAAAGATTCTAAATACAGAAGGTCTAAAGATTCCAAAGGCTTTAAGTTCTAAAGGTCCAATGTTATCTACAACGGGTTCTCAAGACCAAGTGATGAAAACTCTAAAGACGCGGCTCTTAAGACTCTAAAGACTTGAAGCTCTTCTGATCCAAGGTTCTCTATAAGGGTTATCAAGACCAAGTGCTAAAGACTCTGAAGACACAATTTTGTAGACTCTGAAGACTTAAAGTTCTGAAAATCTTATGTTATGTTCCCACTTCTAAACTCATGCACGCAGAAGCCTCTGAAGTTCAGAAGGAAAGAATATAATGGTAATATAGTACAATAGAACACAGTACAAAAAAGTCTTATGCCACTACCTCTCCACTAACTTGAATTGTGGAAGAGAAAAGGACGAAGCATTACTATTTGTAACGACTCTTTTTCAAATATCCAACGGCTCTATTTTGCTTGGCTATATAAGAAAAGAATCGTATGTTTATGAATTTATTGGTATTCAATGCTAAAATAAAAAGTTGTCATTAGTGGAACACAACCAAAAAGTTATCAACCACTATAACAACAACAAGAACAACAATTATCAAAATAATCCTTCAATCATGTTGATAATGATTACAATGAAATCATTGATTCACGATGTGCTTAATTTCATATGTTGCACAAAGCTTTCTTAGCCATAAAAGATAATGAAGATGATCATGAAAGCTCAAGTTACAAATCCACAACATAAATGTTGTTCTTTAAAGTGATCATATAAGAAAATAGAACAAGGGTTGTTGTCCAGAATATTCTAAGGTAAATCAAGATAAAGAAGTTCTTCTCCTTACTACATCAAGATCAACAAAGCTTCCAGAAGCTTATGAAGAATAAGACTTCAGCGTTTCAAGTGCTTTGGGCTGTTGTCCATGAAGAAGATAGTTGAAGAAAAGAAGACCACACATTAAAGCTATAATACAATGTAACATTTTTTAGTGTGTATTAGGTTCTTCTGATGTACTTAATTTTGTTTACATCCAGCTTGTGTAGAAGCATTATTATTGTAGACAAATGTAAATCAAGCATTTGTTTGATGGTTCCTTAAGAGACTCGATTGAGTCAGGATTCTCAAGAAGACTTTGGCTGCCATTATCATAGATGAAATCTTGGTAGTGGGTTCTATTGGGTCAATGGTAGTCATATCTCAAAGGGTATTGAGTGAAGTCCAGCCTTCTGGGATCACTGATGGATATCATTGGAAGGAAATCCTGATAGGAGATTCTGAAGAATCAGATTCTTTTGGGTCAATGAACGTTATATCCGATTTGGATCTCTGAACGTGTCATTGGATGTTATTCACCAGCGGTTGCCTGTGCAATTGTCATCAGATTGGTTATAGTGGATTAAGTCCTTGAGTTCAAGGAGAAATCACCTTGATAGGGTGGACTGGAATAGCTTAGGAGTTTCTCAAGTGAACCAGGATATATGGGGTGTTCCTTACTTTTTCTTATGCTTTAGAGCTTATGTTTTCTTAAGATAATTAGAAGCATTACTTAGAAGTAACACTCAGAAGCATTGTTCGGTGAATAATGCTTAGAAGCGAAAGTTATTCAAGAAAGGAACACCCAATTCAAACCCCCATGTTGTACCCCAAAATTTTCCCTCCCATTTTCTTCAAGACATTCTTCTAAGATTCTCAAATACTCAAGGATTCTCAAGAGTTGATCAGACAAACTCACCTCTTAAGCATTGGACTATAACTAGGTTTTGATTTTCTCAAAGGAAATTAGACTTATAATGCCTCAAATGACATTAATGGTTCATAATAGGTCCTCAACAATTCTTATGAGAAGTTTCAAGTCTTGCATCACAAATTTGCTCAGTCAATGGCTCAGATGATTGAAAATCAACTATATTGGGTAAAAAGTCAATTGTGGTCAACATACAGTCAAACTTCAAGATTTTTTGTCAACATTAACATTTCGAGGTGATATTCATCATTTGATCAAGGATTTACCATGATTCCTCAAGAAAGTCAAGAAAAAGTCAACAAAAGTCAAAGTTGGAAAATTTTCCAACACTTATAAAAATTCTAAGTGTTTTGTGCTTAACAAAGTCACTACTTCATGGCCATTTTTCACTAAGATTCAAGTTGATTCAAGGAAAACTTTCAACATGAAAGTTATAGAGATTAATGAATTCTACAAATTTTTCCTTGAGGTTTGATCTCCAAAAAGTGCTTAGATTAAGAGATATAGGCCCATGAAGTTGTGATATTTTTACCTAACACTTAGAGAAATTTTCAACAAGTTTTGGTCAGTTTTTCATCTCAACTTCTTGGCCAATTTGGACAAATTTCCTTGTTGATTTAGTCAAAGTGGTCAACATTGTAGGTGTTTAGGTATTGGCTTGCATTTTTGGTAAATCCCAAGTGTATGTGTGAATGTCATGACTGATGTCATAACATTCTAGTTCAGTTTGTACTGACTCATTAGGTACCTTTGCAGAAAAATATTGTAATTCAAATATTGATGTTTATAAGTGTGTATCTGAGCATTTTGCAAAATGATCACATTTTGCTAAATCAGTAGACAGGTTTTCTCAGATGTCATAACAGATGTTATGACATCCTGTTCTGAACTAACAGGATTGCAGGATTGGATAAGTCTGAGTTTTTTCAGGAAATAACTCAGTCCTTCCTGAACAGAATCCTGCGTTTTCTGAGGGGTAACCTAGCTCAACCCTAACCTGGTTAATAAAGTCCTGTGACCTGGTCTTTAGGTCAAACGGAATTAACCCTAGGTTTTTGGAAACCCTAACTGAAGTTGCAGCTGCTATATATTCAACAGAGCTGCTGTTTTTCAAGGATCGCTCTTTATTGATTAGAAGATCATTTGTAATCTGTATAGATTTAATCATTGTACTCCAAGCAATTATCATTTGTGATAAGTGCCTTGGAATAGGTTTCAAATTGTAAGGGTTGTATAGCACTCAAAGCTTTGAAGCAAGAGTGTTTGAATGTTCCTTGACTAAAGCTGTGAAGCAGAGTCAAGATAGGTGTGTGCATCACTCAAAGCTGTGAAGCACGAGTGATTGTGTTGCTTGATTAAAAAGCTGTGAAGCTTAATCAAGTGTTTGTTTTTGAAGAGTGTCTTCATCAATTCTTAAGTCAAATTGGTTTATGTATCACTGCTGTGATTGAGGGGGAGTGAGTAGGAACTCAGGTTTAAGTTGTACTTAGATTAGAATTGCATTGGGTAGGTCTTAAGTGAAGGAGATAAACTGGTTGGTTTATTCCTGAATTAACATCTCTTATAGTGGATTCTCTCCCTGGCTTGGTAGCCCCCAGAGTAGGTGTTGTTGCACACTGAACTGGGTAAACAATTGACTGTGTTCTTTATTGCTTTTGTATTTACTGTCATATAGTAAGTCAGATACGGTGTCATAACATTGAACGTGAAATTAAGTATCTGCAGCCAGAATTTCAATTGGCATCAGAGCAGGCACCCTGCCTGTATTACTGGGTGAGATCTAGGGATATCACTTTCTGGCACTATGGACAAAGAAGGAGTTTTTGGAAATAGACCACCCATTCTGGATGGAACTAATTATGACTACTGGAAACCTCGTATGATTGCCTTCCTAAAATCTCTGGACAAAAAGGCTTGGAGAGCTGCTGACAAAGGATGGATTCATCCCACCATAACTGAGAAAGATGGGACAATCAGTCTGAAGCCTGAGGAAGATTGGAGTAAAGAAGAAGATGAGTTAGCTCTGGGAAATTCAAAAGCTCTAAATGCCTTGTTCAATGGAATTGATAGAAACATTTTCAGACTAGTACATCAATATGAACTGGCCAAGGAAGTTTGGGACACTCTCAGAACTACTCATGAGGGCACTTCCAAAGTAAAAATGTCAAGGCTTCAGATGTTGACCACTAAGTTTGAGAATCTAAAAATGATGGAAGATGAAACCATTCATGAGTTTCACATGAACATCTTGGAGATTGCCAACACCTCAGGAGCACTGGGAGAAAAAATGTCAGAAGAAAAACTGGTGAGGAAGATTCTCAGATCCTTGCCTAAAAGATTTGCAATGAAGGTAACTGCCATAGAGGAAGCCCAGGACATTAGCAAGTTGAAAGTGGATGAACTTATTGGGTCTCTTCAGACTTTTGAGATGGGAATCACTGATAATGGTGTCAAAAAGAACAAGAGCATAGCACTTATGTCCAACACTGATGTTGAAGAAAACATTTCAGAAGCTGTAGCCATGCTTGGAAGACAGTTCAACAAACTCATCAAAATAATAGATCCAAAGTCAAGGTCTAATGTTCATAACATTCCCTCTAACATTGACAGTTCCAGCAGAAGACCAAGGTCAGAAGAGAAGGGAGTTCAAGGCAGAGGAATTCAATGCCATGGTTGTGAAGGATATGGGCATATTCGAGCTGAATGTCCTACCTTTCTTAAGAAACAAAAAGGAATGACAGTTACTTGGTCTGACTGTGATTCAGAAAGTAATTCTGAAGAAGAGACTGCCAAACGAGTTACTGCTTTAACTGGTGTTTGTACCTCTGAAAGTGACATCAGTGATGAAGAGGTGACTTTTGAAGAACTGGCTGATACTTACAAGGAATTGTGTATCAGAAGTACTGAAGTCTGTGTGCAGAATGAGAAACAATCAAAACTCATCATAAAGATGGAGGCTGAAAAAAGGGCAAACCTTGAAACTATAAGTCATCTAGAAGGAAAAGTTCAATTGCTGAACTCACAACTGAATCAAATGACCAAATCTGTCAAGATGTTGACAAATGGAATAGACAAATTGGAAGAGATCCTACAGGTTGGACAAAATGTGGGAAATAAATCTGGTCTAGGATTTATGGAAGCAACGAAATCTGGTTCTGGTAAGCAAATGTCAAAACAGATGTCTCAACACAACTCTCGACATCAGGAACAGAAACATATGAGGAAAAGGTACCAAAGATGGAAATGTCATCATTGTGGTAGATATGGCCACATAAAGCCCTTCTGCTTCAGATTACATGGATACCCTAATCAGAACTCAGGTGTCAAACCTAAGTCTAAAAAGGTACCACATGCTCCTCAATGGAAGAAAAAGGCTACTGCACTGATAGCTCACACTTCCCTGAGGGTCTCTGCAAAGGAAGACTGGTACTTTGACAGTGGATGTTCCAGACATATGACTGGAATCAAGAACCTCCTCAATAATGTTAAGCCTCACACCACCAGTTTTGTGACCTTTGGAGATGGGGCTAAAGGTGAAATCAAAGGAGTTGGTGATTTGGACTGCCCTAGAGTTCCAAGTCTGAATGAAGTACTGCTGGTGAAAGGACTGACCGCTAATCTCATTAGTATCAGTCAACTGTGTGATCTAGGATTCAAGGTCAATTTCTCAAAATCTGAATGCCTTGTAGTCAATGACAAACAAGAGATAGTAATGAAAGGAGTCAGATCCAAAGACAACTGTTACTTGTGGGAGGCTGAGAACACTAATTTCTCATCTGTGTGTTCCATTGCAAAAGAAGAAAAAGAGGTGAAACTGTGGCACCAAAAACTTGGCCATCTTCATCTAAGGGGTATGAAGAGGATTATCTCCTTGGAGGCAGTCAGAGGGATTCCAAAACTGCAAATTGATGAAGGAAGAGTTTGTGGTGAATGTCAGGTTGGTAAGCAGACTAGGATGTCACATCCAAAGTCAAGACATCTGACCACCTCTAAGGTTCTAGAACTCCTCCATATGGATCTGATGGGACCAATGCAAGTAGAGAGTCTTGGTGGTAAAAGATATGCCTATGTGGTTGTGGATGATTTTTCCAGATTCACCTGGATTAATTTCATTAGGGAAAAATCAGATGCACTTGAAGTTTTTAGAGAACTGTGCAAGAGAATTCAAAGAGAGAAGGAAGGATGTATTGTCAGAATCAGAAGTGATCATGGCAAGGAATTTGAAAACAGCAAGTTTGATGACTTCTGTGCTTCAGAAGGAATCAGTCATGAGTTTTCTTCTCCCATAACACCTCAGCAAAATGGAGTTGTGGAAAGAAAAAACAGGACCATACAAGAATCTGCCAGAGCAATGTTACATGCCAAAAGACTTCCTATGTATTTTTGGGCTGAAGCTATGAATACAGCTTGCTATGTTCATAACAGGGTCACCTTGAGAAAGGGAACCTCATCCACCATATATGAACTCTGGAAAGGAAGAAAACCAACTGTGAAGTACTTCCATGTGTTTGGCAGCAAATGCTATATTCTGTCTGATCGTGAACAAAGAAGAAAACTGGACCCCAAAAGTGATGAACGCATATTTCTAGGATACTCCTCAAACAGCAGAGCTTATAGAGTATTCAACTCCAGAACCAAAACCATGATGGAATCAATAAATGTTATAATTGATGACTATCATGAAGAAATAGATGTTCCTTGTACTGTTGAGACATTCTTTGAGACTTCAACCCAACAGGATGATCTACCCAACTCCACCACAACAGAATTTGAATCAAAGGAAGCTAACAAGATTCCTTCCATCAGAATTCAGAAGGATCATCCAAAAGAGCTCATCATAGGAGATCCCAATAGTGGAGTCATCACAAGATCTAGAGAAATCATCTCAAACTCTTGTTTTGTGTCCAAAATGGAACCAAGAAATGTCAAGGAAGCCTTAACTGATGAATATTGGATTGGTGCAATGCAAGATGAACTGAACCAATTCAAGCAACATGAAGTTTGGGAACTGGTTCCTAGACCTGAAGGAACTAACATCATTGGGACAAAATGGATATTCAAGAACAAGTCAGATGCTGAAGGAGTTGTCACCAGAAATAAGGCAAGACTTGTTGCTCAAGGATACACCCAGGTTGAAGGGGTTGATTTTGATGAAACCTTTGCACCTGTAGCCAGGTTGGAATCAATCAGACTCTTGTTGACAATTGCTTGTCTTCTGAAGTTCAAGTTATTTCAGATGGATGTGAAAAGTGCCTTTCTAAATGGGTACTTAAATGAGGAAGCTTATGTGGAACAACCTAAAGGTTTTGTGGATCCAACCCATCCTGATCATGTCTACAAACTGAGAAAAGCTCTATATGGCCTGAAACAAGCTCCTAGAGCATGGTATGACAGGTTAACAAAGTTTCTCTCAGACAAAGGCTACAGAAAAGGAGGCTTGGACAAAACTCTCTTTGTCAAAACTGAAGGAGGGAAGTTGATGGTTGCCCAAATATATGTTGATGACATAGTGTTTGGAGGAATGTCAGAACATATGGTTAAACACTTTGCTGACCAGATGCAGGCTGAATTTGAAATGAGTCTCATGGGAGAACTAACTTATTTTCTTGGACTACAAGTCTCACAGATGGAGGACTCAATCTTCTTATCTCAAAGCAAGTATGCTAAGAATATTGTAAAGAAGTTTGGTATGGAGAATGCAAGTCACAAAAGGACTCCTGCTCCTACTCATCTAAAGCTTTCCAAAGATTCAAGTGGGGTTAAGGTGGATCAAAGTCTGTACAGAAGCATGATAGGAAGCTTGTTGTACTTAACTGCCAGCAGACCTGATATTGCCTTTGCAGTTGGAGTTTGTGCTAGATACCAAGCTGATCCCAAAGTCAGCCATATCAATCAAGTGAAGAGAATTTTGAAGTATGTAAGTGGTACTTACAACTATGGATTGATGTATACTCATGGCTGTGAACCAGCTCTGACTGGCTACTGTGATGCTGATTGGGCTGGTAGTGCTGATGATAGAAAAAGCACCTCTGGAGGATGTTTCTTTTTGGGAAGTAATCTGGTTTCCTGGTTCAGCAAGAAACAGAATTGTGTGTCTCTTTCCACTGCTGAAGCTGAATACATTGCAGCTAGTAGTAGCTGCTCTCAAATGATATGGATGAAACAGATGCTCACTGAATATAATGTCACACAAGATGTTATGACATTGTACTGTGACAATCTGAGTACAATCAACATATCCAAGAATCCCATTCAGCATAGCAGGACCAAACATATTGACATACGACATCACTTTATCAGAGACCTTGTAGAAGAGAAGACAATCAAATTGGAACATGTTGCCACTGAGCTACAGCTGGCTGACATTTTTACCAAAGCTCTGGATGCAAATCAATTTGAAAACTTAAGGGGTAAGCTGGGTATTTGCCAACATGAGGAATTGTAGCAATTAATTTTGCTTAAAACAAGGATCAAAGGACTTATGCCTGTTCTGATTGGTTTAAAATTGTATTTTCTCATTTCCTACAATTCTTTTAAGAAGTTGAATAGACACTCCCTTGCTTCCTTCCTCTCTCGTCTCCTCATCAAAACCCAGTCTCTCAATCAGAAATTTCTCCTCAGTTGCTGTTGGTCCTCTAAAACTGTCAAAATGTCTCAAACACCATCATCATCCAATACGACCATTTCAACCTCTTCCTCTGATCAAGATTCTGGGACAATCTCTTCTTGTCTGGACTCTGACGTTCTGGAGATCTCCTCTCATAGAAAAGTGGGAACTAACCCCACCAAGGTCAAAGAGTTGAGAACAAGACATGCAGGAAAGCCCCAAGCTTCTGCCTCTGGTAATCCATCTCATCCTTCTTCTTCAGTTCCCCCTGAAATTGCAAATAGGGAAGGGACAGCATATGTTAATCAAGCAATAGCAAAAATTGTTTCAAGAATTTTGAACGAGAACCACTCAGTTCCTGGCATTTCTGTTCCTCTGAACCAAGAAAGCTCAAATGCTGAAACAAATCCAGATGTCTCTAAGAATGTTGAGACATCAAACAAAGAGAAGAATGCTGACATTGCTCACAAGAAAAGAAAGAAGCCTGAATCCTCTGGATCTGATGACAGTGCTTGAAGGTTGGTTGCTGATATCTGGTGGAGTTTGGAAGTGTATTCAGTTGTTTTCTGTTTTGGATAACTGTATAATTTTATGAACATGTATCTTTGGCCCATTTGTGGCTAAAGAGGGGGAGAATATTTGGTACTTACTTAATTAGTACTTGACATTCTATTTTTCTGCTGTCACTTATTTCTGCTGCTATCTATCTCTGATTGTTTAGGGTCTTTAGCCAAAAATCTGCCAAAGGGGGAGTTTGTAGGTGTTTAGGTATTGGCTTGCATTTTTGGTAAATCCCAAGTGTATGTGTGAATGTCATGACTGATGTCATAACATTCTAGTTCAGTTTGTACTGACTCATTAGGTACCTTTGCAGAAAAATATTGTAATTCAAATACTGATGTTTATAAGTGTGTATCTGAGCATTTTGCAAAATGATCACATTTTGCTAAATCAGTAGACAGGTTTTCTCAGATGTCATAACAGATGTTATGACATCCTGTTCTGAACTAACAGGATTGCAGGATTGGATAAGTCTGAGTTTTTTCAGGAAATAACTCAGTCCTTCCTGAACAGAATCCTGCGTTTTCTGAGGGGTAACCTAGCTCAACCCTAACCTGGTTAATAAAGTCCTGTGACCTGGTCTTTAGGTCAAACGGAATTAACCCTAGGTTTTTGGAAACCCTAACTGAAGTTGCAGCTGCTATATATTCAACAGAGCTGCTGTTTTTCAAGGATCGCTCTTTATTGATTAGAAGATCATTTGTAATCTGTATAGATTTAATCATTGTACTCCAAGCAATTATCATTTGTGATAAGTGCCTTGGAATAGGTTTCAAATTGTAAGGGTTGTGTAGCACTCAAAGCTTTGAAGCAAGAGTGTTTGAATGTTCCTTGACTAAAGCTGTGAAGCAGAGTCAAGATAGGTGTGTGCATCACTCAAAGCTGTGAAGCACGAGTGATTGTGTTGCTTGATTAAAAAGCTGTGAAGCTTAATCAAGTGTTTGTTTTTGAAGAGTGTCTTCATCAATTCTTAAGTCAAATTGGTTTATGTATCACTGCTGTGATTGAGGGGGAGTGAGTAGGAACTCAGGTTTAAGTTGTACTTAGATTAGAATTGCATTGGGTAGGTCTTAAGTGAAGGAGATAAACTGGTTGGTTTATTCCTGAATTAACATCTCTTATAGTGGATTCTCTCCCTGGCTTGGTAGCCCCCAGAGTAGGTGTTGTTGCACACTGAACTGGGTAAACAATTGACTGTGTTCTTTATTGCTTTTGTATTTACTGTCATATAGTAAGTCAGATACGGTGTCATAACATTGAACGTGACATTAAGTATCTGCAGCCAGAATTTCAAACATGAAAGTTGAAGATCATGTTTCAAGCTTTCAAAAACATCAAAGAGCATGAATTTATCATACTTAAGCTAGAAGTTTCGAAGAGATGAAGTTGGACATCCATTCATGAATTATATGTCATATTTGTGAAGAACTCAAAAACAAATCTTCATGCCATGCCTTGAAATCTCACTTTACAGGCCTTTAAACTCCTAAATCTACCCATAATAAGAAGATTGCACGAAGTTTTGAGCTATTATCCAAGTATTCAAGCCATTGTCTAAGTGCTTATTCCATTTTTGGCACAAAGTTAACATTGCCATTTTGATAAAATGACTTTAATCACAAAGTCAACTTCTTGAGCCTCTAACTTGTTTGTTCTGATCACACTCAACATGAATACTCCGAAGCAACATGTCTAAAACTCCTAGCCACTTCAGATCCCTTTTGTACTATGCATTGGAACACCAATTTTCACATAACTTGGTTGTTTCATCTCAACCAAACCAGAACTCCATAGCTTGTAAATGAAGTCCTCTCACCCTCTAAAACTCTTCCTATAAATAGAGAGCATAATACATAAGCCAGGACATGAATTCACAACCTCAAAAAACCTCTCAAGATCAGAAGCTACATATAAAACTCCATTTGTTGCAACTTCTGACCTTGAACACCAAACACGCAATCCACTCGTGCGTTTTCACTCTAAATAATTTACAAAGCTTTTATAACTCATATAGAACACATCTAAACACATGTTACACTTATGTAACACCATCTTCATCATCTTCCAAACTCAAAAACAGAGCTTTGCAAGTTGACTTGGTTGGAAAGATTCAGACACTTTCAGCACAAAGTAAGGGTTGGAACAACTTCAGAGAGGTCCAAGGAAGCTTAATCAACCATCACATTGCACCTGAAGGAATCCATACATGTTCTAAGTTTTCACTTCAAGAGGTAAGTTTTTCTAAACTTTGATATCTTGATACAAGCATCTTTAGTGCATACATACAAAAGAAAAAAATGTAGATATCATTGCCCTAAAGCTAACCATGTAATTAGTTATCTTCAATCTTTGAGTATTAATTAAAGTTAATGGCATGGTTGAATTCGTGGTAAAATTTAGAACAACTTTCATGTTCATAGTTTTTAAAATGGTTGAGAAATGGAAGAGTTTGAAATTTGAAAATGGTGTTGTTATTGGTCTGGCGCGAGGAAGAAGAAGAAGTGGAAATCAAAGCTAAATTTATTTTATATTTAGTTGAAATTGTTTCAAAAACCGATGTAACAACCGCCCCAGTGGTAAGCGTGTGTGTGTTAAGGTGTTAGTGTGCCAGGACGTGAGTACGACCCTTGTCCCTGGCATGTTATTTTTCCATATTTTATTTATAGATCCAGTGCAAGCAAAGCAAGTGCGCGCGCGGTACAACCTCATATCACAACCATCAAATCCTCATCGGGATTTCATCATCATCTCACGCTTCAGAAAGCCACTCCTATGATGCACCCTCAAAGAACCATCCCCATTGGATCACAAACAAGCGTTGGGCTCCTCTGTTTGGGCCTTTCATTTTTGCTATTTTCTCACCCCCTTTATTACTTGTCACTACATGCCCATTTTATTTCTTTTTTTTAATTAACTTTCTTTTCTAAAATATTTTTTATTTTAATCATAAAAAATTATAAAAATGATTAAAAAAATTAGATTTAGGTTTTTAATTAACTATTTTAATTTTTGACAAATAAAAATTATTTTAATCACCTTGATTTTATTTAATTAGAATTAGGTTATACTTCAAATATCTTTTATAAATAAAACTCAAAAAAATATTTTCTAAATACTTAGAATTCTTTAGGTTTTTTTAATTAATTAGTTTAATTTTTATAAATAAAATTAATTTAATCACACTTTAGTTTAATTAATTAAATTGTAAATTAAATTAGAATTAGGTCTAACTTTTTATTTCATCATTTTAAATATTCTTCTAAGCAAAAAAAATAAATTATTTTATTAAAACTTAGAAAGATTTTAAAGGGTTTCTTAAAAAACATCTTTGCCCCTTTCTATCTCCACACATTTATTTATTTTTCGCATTAATACAATCATGTAACAGTCAAAAGTTTGTAATAGAATAACTAGGGTTTATTTCTTTCCTCCCTTATTCATAAACTTCTACCCCCATCCTCGAAGCATTATAATAACGTAGGACATTTAATTTCTGCAATTTTTTTATTTCCTTATTACTGTTAGTAATTAGGGTTTGCATGACAAGACTAAAAGAAAATATTAGAAAACCTAATCCCAAGATAAATACCTGAAATAAAAAACACTTTGCGCACACGTGTCTCTAGGGTTAGCCTCACTTGTTGCCTCAGATTTAAACAGTCATGTCGCTCGAACATGGGATGCTTTAGCAAAGACTCTCAGTTAAAAGATCGTAATCCCTCGATGACCCTTTGATGCTGCCTTCGGTAAACGATCTTAGTCCCTTGCGAAAATTGCTAAAGCATCCTACAAGTTTCTTTCTATGACTGTACGATGACCCATGCCTGTCCCTCACATCTGATGATAGGGTTTCCTACTAACTAATAGTAGAGTAGCACTACTTAAAGGAGGAGGAAAAGAACAAAGACTCTTTGAGTAGTTAGATCGCTCGTAATTGCTTGCTCATAAACTAGAACAATTTTTCACCTCATACTTTCAAAACAACTACTTTCAAAACACTTTATAAACACTCTTGAGGACTGATACAAGGGTTATTATAAAGAAAATTGCCTTACATTGGCATTTTCAAACATCTTTCCACAAAAACAAACACTTTCTTTCATAAATATTTTCAAAACAAACATTCTGTATACATCCTCAACGATACGAGAATCATTACAAAATTTCCGCACTTAGGCATTTTCAAAATATTTTCAAAGTGAGCTAGCAATTAAGAGCCAGTAAATAAATACGGATGAAAAGGGTGTTAATACCTTCCCTTTTTATAACCTACCCCCCAAACTCAATAAAAATTCTCAAAGGTATTTCCTATTCTTTTCACCCTTTCCTTTATTGGATAAAAGAAAAATCAGCGGCGACTCTTGCTATCCGTAACATTTGCGATAAAATGCAAAACCTAAAAGTCAATTCTCCCACCGTATTATAGAACTGGCGAATCTGCTGGGGATATACTAAAAAGTGGGGTTACCTTAAAAGCTATATCACCTTTATTGCTTTACTTGTTTGCCTTGTATGCTTTATATTTTGGGATATGTTTGGGTTTATTTCTTGTATAGATTCTATACCCGAATCTAGGATCATTTTTGGTAAGTAGAAATAGATTGTGGAAACTGTACGGCGTAGACTAATATGATTGAAACAATGGCTATGTTAGTGCGACACATTGGTTTGTGTTGGTGTCCCTTGAGTATGTCAAGGAGAATGTTGGGCTACCGCGTGGTGTCATAAGCACTAACTGACTTTAGAACCTTTGTTGACACAACTTAGCCATTAGAAAGTAGTGAGATAGCTGGCTTTAGTGAAGACTGAAGTTGGTTGATACTCGATATTACACTCATTGAGATTGGACTTTCGGGATGTTTTGGTCGCAATTTAGATGCTTGTGCTGAAACAATGCTTGAGAGAAAGATCAATGATATTGAGATTCATAGAACCCGGTTACTTATTTTAGGACAGGTTGAGCCAACTAAAACTTCAAGAGGATACTTACCTATTAACTCCATGCAAGCTTAAATATAAGGCTTTGTGTGTCTTATTTGTGTTTGATTAATTGTTCTAACATGACATCATAACATCATGACATCATACCATATCATTTTTACTAACCATTTCAAGGACCTGGGGATTTATCTTTGTTTTGTTTTATAGGTTATGACTTTCATTCACAGAAACACTATCCGAATCAGTTTTGTGAGGATACCTTCTCAACTTAAGGATTTAGTCTCAAGGGTTCCCGAAAGTTCTCCATTCATCAAAAGGCATGGTCGACTACTCATTTTGGTTACCTCGGGTTTTTAAGAAGACACGATGAGTGTTATATTCCAGTTCTTTGACCTTGTACATCACTACTTCACTTTTCTCGATTATCAGTTGGTACCCACAATGGATGAGTTTTCTCAATTACTGGGAGTGCTTGTTCTCAATCAAGTACCTTTCACCAGTTTAGAGAGAGATCCACAACCTGAAGAAATTGCGGCAGCCTTACATTTGAAGTGGTCCGACATTGTATCAAATTGGGAAACACAGAGTGGAGTCAAGGGTTTTCTTGCTAAATTCCTGTTAGAGAAGGCTCGATTGTTTCTGGATGCTATGAGTTTTCAAGCTTTTGAAGAAATCTTGGTTTTTTCATTCTATGGGTTGGCGTTATTCCCTAATCCAGACCAACTCAAAGATGTGAATGCCATCAAGATATTTCTTTCTCGTAACCCTGTGCCTACCTTGCTCGGAGACATTTTGCATTCTCTTCACACTCGTACTATGAGGATGCGAGGAACTCTTATGTGTTGCATACCTTTGCTATCTAGGTAGTTTATTTCGCACCTTCCCCGATCAGTATTGAGGAACAAACAAGGCTTGAGGTGGTCTCAAAGGATGATATCGCTCTCTTATTCAAATACCTTTTGGTGTTCCCAATCTCTGGAAGATGTTACTATCATTAACCATTATGGGGAATTCCCTAATGTTCCACTCCTTGGAATTAGGGGAGGTATTACTTATAACCCTTCTCTAGCTCTACGATAATTTGGTTATGCTCGAAGAGATGGTCCTCATGACACACTTATCCGTGGTATTATGTTCGACTTAGAGAGCAATTTTCAAGGTTATCATTAAAGGTTTATACATGCTTGGGGTATGGTAAACAAGGTTGATAGCAAGACTTTAGGACATAATAATTCTATCCCTTTGGAGCTATATCTCAAGTGGGTACGATCTCGTACTCAAAATCTTATGATGCCATATCCCGTTGTCTTACCAGTAACAGTGGAGCTTGTTACCAAGGGGGATATTCCTTATACCATTCTCCATTTAGACATGCCCACTGACCTCGAAGAATTATAGAAGTCCTGGATTCAACTCAAGGAAGAACGAAACACCTTTGAAGCTCAATTTTACGCAAGCGAGAAGAAAGTGTTAAAGCTCACAAAGAAACTTCACGAGGAGCAAAGCCTTAATGCCTACATAAACACGAAGAGGAAGCGTCTGTAAGATACTTGAGTCTTAGGTTTTAGAAGTTTACATTGTTGTCTCCTTGAGATCCTTTTTTCTTTTCCTTGTAAGCCTAGAAGGCATTTGTAATTCTGAACTTATTAATGAAATGTTTGTTTTTGTTTCCTTTTGGCTAGAAAATTTAAATCTCCTAAGGTCCTTGAAAACATTGCATCCGCATATCATGCATAATTCCATAAGCAGGTTCCCCGATACAGGTTTCCCCATCTGTTTACTGTTTATTTTAGTATAAGATGGCTCTCGAACAAACTGTCAAGGATCTCTAAACTCAACATGCACAATTTCAAGAGACTCTTCTGAATCTGGCCAAAGGGCAACAAGAGCTGATGACGCTCCTCACTACAAAAAAGAAGACTAAGAAGCGGGCTGTTATTCTCAATATACTGAGAAGATTCAAAGGTCCTGCTCAACCAGTTTAATATGTTTCCTCTGAGGAATACGACAACCAAGAGGAGGATGATAAAAGTGTAAGGGGTGAAGGTAAAAACAATTAGGGTTCCGAAGATGAAGACTACTCTGACGAATAGTATCCTTCTGCAGATGACAAGTACAAGCAGTTGGAAGACCGTCTCAAAGCTGTGGGAATCCAGAAAGTGCATGGATTGGATTTTTGAGAGCTAGGTCTTGTCCCGAGGGTGGTCATCCCTCACAAGTTCAAGGTCTCCGTCTTTGCTAAATATGATGGGGTCTCTTGTCCCAAAATTCATCTAAGGTTATATGTTTGAAAAATCCAACCTCATACTGCTGACAGGAAATTATTGGTCCATTTCTTTCAAGAAAGTATGTCCGGTACTCAACTTAAATGGTTCTATCAGCTAGAAGGAACCAATATTCACACATGGGAAGACTTTTATGCTGCTTTCTACAAGCAATATCAATATAATAATGACCTAGCACCGACTCGTGTACAATTGCAAAATATGTCCATGGGCTCGAATGAAGCGTTCAAAGAGTATCTCAAAAATGGAGGGACCTAGCTAGAAGGGTGCAACCTCCTTTGACTGACCGAGAATTAGTGGATATGTTCATGGTACTCTGACAGGTCCATTCTTTAATTTGCTGATTGGGAGTTCTTTATCAGGGTTTATTGAGCTGATTTTGACTAGCGAACGAGTTGAAAGTGGTATCAAGAGCGGGAAGATTATGATGGCTACAACTTCTAATGTTGTGAAGAAGCCATTCATTGGTAAGAAAGAAACTAATGTTGTCTATGGCCAGAAAAACCGTAGTAAAAATGATCGTCATCAGTCTGTGGGGGCGGTATTGATCTCTAATCCAGCACCTATTCATCAACAACAACAAGGAAATCAACGTAGGTCAGATGCTCTAAAGAGGCAGTTCACCAGGATTAATATGCCATACGCTCAAGCATTACAACATATGTTAAAGGATAACCTCATAACACTCCAAGATCATTCTCATAATCCCAACACATCCTCTCCGAAGTATAATCCAAATGCAAAATGTGCCTATCATTCGAACAATCCTAGGCACGACACCAATAATTGTTGGGCCCTGAAAAACAAAGTTCAAGACATGATTGATAGTAAGGAAATTGAGTTCGACCCTCCTGAGACTCTGAACGTGATTATTGATCCTATGCCGAAGCATGACAAAGGCATGAGTGCTATTAAAGATGTTTTGTATATTACCTCCGTAAGTAATGTGGTTACTCCTCTCTCAACAGTCAAGAAGAATTTGCTCCAAAATCACAACACGTGACTTCCTACAAACACACCTCTTTGTTAATCCAAATATCTATTCTTTTTCAATTATTATTTTTCTCAATTTTGTTTCCCAATTTTGTCGTGATCAATGGGGTTACACAGGAAAAGTTGCGCTTAAATTCTTTCACCGTTTCAATCTTCCCACTACTGGCGGTTACACAATAATCATGGTTACATATTCCTTTCATCCCTCAATTACCAATCAAAACATTTTTCCATTCAATCATCCCAAACGATTCCATGTCAATAAGCCGAATGAGTTAGGGTTTGCTGATCAAACGGTTGCAGTTGAGGCTGGCGACACTGCCACACTCTTTCTTCTCTTTTGCGTTGTTGTTGTGTGTACCAGATTGCAATCATGGAATGCATTGAAAATGGTCTGGGAGAGAAGGCTAATGCGGATTTCGTGTGACAAGTAAAAAAGGTTCCAATTTCTTCTTGATTTTGAGCAACACGTCAAGCGTGCGTTAGTTGGTGTTACACCAGATAAGCATATTTTTGGTGGTCAAGATGTAGATGTGTTTAATCAATTGTCTACTTAGTTAAAAAATGATGATTCTACAGTGTTTAAAACAACACATGGAATAACAACATGGGAGTGTGCAACAAGTGAGCCGAGATATAACAAATTGATGAATGATACAATGGCAAGTGATGTTAAATTATTCAATATTGTGGTGATTGAGAAGTGCAACAAATTGTTCAATGGATTGGAGTCATTGGTTGATGTTGGAGGAGGCACAGAGACCATGTCAAAGGCCTTTGTAAAATCATTCCCACAATTGTGGTGCACTATGTTTGATCTCCCATATGTTGTTGATGGCTTGCAAGGAAGTGATAACCTAAACTATGTTGGTGGAAACATGTTTGAGAAATTCCTCCAACTGATGCCATTATATTGAAGGTAAACTGTTATATCATAATTTTATATCATAATTTTATTGATATGTGCTTTAAAACATAGTTGCAACCTATAAAATTGTTAATTTCGTTTAAATGGCTTTGATCCTTATTAATTTGAATGAAAAAGAAGTGGATATTGCATGACTGGAATGATGAGGAATGTGAAAAAATGTAAGGATGCAATAATGAAAAAAGATTAAAGAAGGGAAGATGATTATCATTGACATGGTGGTGGAGAAAGATAATGAAAATCATGAAGCATTTGAAACTCAACTCTTCTTGGATATGTTGATGATGGTAGTACCTGATGGAAAAAATAGAAACGAGAAAGAATGGATTAGGTTGATTTTCTCTGCCGATTTCAGTGACTACAAGATAACTCCGGTTTTGGGCTTAAGGTCTGTCATCGAGATCTATCACTTTTGTCTTAAATTTGTTTGTTTTATTGTTGATATATCATGTCTAATGATGCCATCTATTTGTGTAAACAGGAACTTGAGGATCCCTCATCATAATCCGTGAGAAGAAAATCTCAAATATAAATGCTATAGTTAAAGTACTAGAGTTATCTTTAAAGCTTTAAAGGTGAGTATTACTATTTTTCCAGCATTTTATATTGAATTGTATAATATTGAAATTGGCCAACACCTTTTCATTATCAGAAAGAAAGACTTTTATTGATTATCGCCGAAGATGTTGAAAGTGACGCCCTTTCAACTCTTATCCTTTATATGATGCATGAGAATCTTTGGCATGTTATTATGGTAGATTTATTGTTGTTTGTTTAGATTTTCATAATGCGTGTAAAGCTTTAATGCATTATGTGAAGTAATATCCAGATGATGTAAATGCATATTGATTGCAGATCCAAACGAGATAAGGGATGCAGTGAACTTGGAACATCATATTCATTATCTGGAAATTGAGGCTTACAACTCCATGTTGAAGGCTTTTATTTCTCAATCAGATCTTCTTACTTGGGTAAATATTTATTTTGAACCTGTTCTCTGTGGTTGACTTTCGCTCATTGAATATGCTCTTGCGATGCAAATCCTCTCTTTATTTATATGAGGTATATGATAGTAATTTTTTGTGGATGTAGGGAAAAGAGGAGTTCTTGACTGAGCTACGAAAGGAACTAAATATTGTAGATTCTGAACATGGACAAATTCTTACTAAAATAAATTCTGATAAGTCAATTAGATGGATAAGGTGTTTGTATATGTGTGCTATATTTCCTTATTCATAGATTAATAAACTTATGAAATGCGCTTATTATTTAGTTTTATGGTGATTTAGTAACATTTTGACGGACAGATACTATAACAGTTGTTAAAAATGGAGTGGTTGCTGAAAAGGGAAGACATGTTGTGTTGATGAAGATTACTGATGGTGTTTATGCTTCATTAGTAGCTATTCATTCAAGTGCATCATAAGATATTTCTATTTTCTACTTCCGACCTACCACTCCAATTACTTGGCTTCTCCATTCTTCTATGTCTGAGCAAGTGTTCAAGGTGTGAGTATTTAGTCTTCTTTCATGTTCACACTTTTCTCTCATTCACATTTGAAGCTTTCACTTAATTCGCCTCGGTCAAGCATTATGGCCAGCATTTTGGATACTGAAAAGCAGTTGAATTTGCAGGTAATTTTCTCTTCTCTTCTTTCTGATATAAAACTAATTTGTTGCGAGTAAATCTAGAACTTGGCCTTTCAGCAAACACTGATGCCTTAGGGAAGATGCAATGAGTTGTAAAAATTAGTATTTAGAAGGAAATATCAATTACTAAGTTGAAAACCATTTATATCGATAAAGATCTCCTACTACATCATCTAAATAACTTGATATGAGTGATGTACTACTTTTACCACCTTTCATTCTGGTCATTAAGTCATCTAATATTGTTTCCTTATATCTATTGATCCTTTCCCGTAATACCCTAAATACTTCCTTTTATAGGATAATATGAAGGATTCAAATCACGACGACAACTTGAAATAATTGCTTCATAATATGGACCTCTCTTACTGATTAGAATGGGTTGCTGAACAGAAGGTACTCCTGACATGGCACGGTAATGAATTGGGAACTTTTCAGTTGTAGTAATTCTCTAAAAATTAATGTAGTTTATATTGGTAGAAAGGAACCATAAAGGGTGAGAAGGTGTGACTTTTGAACATTGATTTAATCGTTTGTTGGTCAATTTTGTTCTGTTTTAAACTAGAGTTTCAATTTTGTTATGTTTTAAACTAGAGTTTCAATTTTGTTTTGTTTTAAACTAGAGTTATGATGATTCAACATTGAATTGGGCATCAATTTATTATTTTACATGTAATAATAAACTCATCAATCTGACAATACATTATGAATTAAATCAATATGATAGCTTCCAACCTAAAACCTCCCAAGTCCATTCAGTGCTATGTTCCCATTGTGCGTGCTAACACTTTCATGGAAACTTACAGCAGGTGATCTGAAAGATCTTCTTTAGTATCACACATATGGTTAGCCATATTTTCATTTGTAAGGTTGACCTATAAAATTACAACATAATGCTCTGAAACCTTGATAAACTGGAAGATAACAATGATCCATGATGATTAGCTTGCACTGCCAACAATAAATTCGTCACTTTGAGAGTAAATGCTACTCTTCTTACTTACTTTATCCTTTCCTCATCTGTAAGCCCAATCCAAGCTGGAAAAAATATGGGTATGATGCTTGCAATTTATGAGATATTAAATCAAAGATGAAAATAAATTTGAAAGTGAAAGAGATTTGTATATGGGATACAGTTATATATATATATATATTAATTAATAATTAACCTACTACAGTTATGCTTTATTGAGTGTTTGGTAAATTAGTGAAGGAGATTTCTAGATTTTGGACAAAATCACACAACTTCAACAAAACAATATTTTTTTATCATAAGAGTAAATTAAGTTGATTTCTTGTATATATTATTATAGAAGACAGAAAATCATTTGTTTCATTTATTTTTCCTCAACATTTGTACAGGATTTTTGTTTCTCTTAAGTTTTACCAAGTATAGTTTATTGATATTGATTGAAATGAGAAATCCAAAAGAGTATAGCAACTACACAAGCAGTGAAGTCGTCACTACTTGGAGTTATTGTAAGAGAATCTAACACAGTGCAAAAATGTAACTATTTATATTTTTCCTAATTAGACATTTAGCTATTTCACTTAATTTATGATTTTAGTTTGATTTCTAGCTAATAAACATTACTTTTTAGTCCTTTAAATCTAACTCTGTTAGTCAATTTAGTCTATTGTGTTAAATTTTAACTTTAAATGTCTAAGGTGGTGCAATATTATTGAGTGACCACCATATACCCTCTTATTTTTCAAAGATTTAACCATTTGATCTGATTAAAAAATATCAAACGGTTAGACATTAAAAATCTATTGAATCTAATAATAAACCATCAATATCTAATTTTTTTTGACAATTACAAATAAGTGTATATTAATATTTTAACAAATTAAATTATTAACGAGAACACAAAGTTATTTATCAAAATATTGAATATTAAAGAAATATGAAATTACTAATACAAATATTGAATATTAACGTGAACATGAAGTTACTGATAAAAATATTGAATATTAACGGGAACATGAAGTTATTCATCAAAATATTGAATATTAACGAGAACATGAAGTTATTGATCAAACTATTGAATATTAATGGGAACATTAAGTTATTGATCAAAATATTAAATATTAACGGGAACATTAAACTACTGATCAAAATATTAAATATTAACGGAAATATTAATTTACTGATCAAAATATTGAATATTAACGAGAACATGAAGTTATTGATCAAAATATTGAATATTAATAGGAACATGAAGTTATTGATCAAACTATTGAATACGAGAATATTAAATTACTAATCAAAATATTGAATATTAACGGGAACATGAAGTTACTGATCAAAATATTTAATAATAACAAAAACATAAAATTACTGATAAAAATATTAAATAATAACGGGAACATGAAGTTATATATATATATATATATATATATATATATATATATATATATATATATATATATATATATATATATATATATATATATATATATATTATTGATTGAAATATTTTTATATATTTAAATGATTATGATACCGATTTATTATCTCTTTAAAAAAATCACTATATTTTTCTTATATTTTGGAAACTAATGTGCATATCAACCTTCCTTTCGTATCTTCATATTTATTGTTTCATATATTTTTATTTAATTATCCTATTTAATTTACTAACACTATTTTGAAATATTTATAATATAAAATTTATTTTTTAAATATTTTTTTATTTTTTATATAAAATAAATTATGTAAAACAAAACGCCCGGATATTTCATTAATTTATTAAGAAAATATGAATTGAAATATTGGATTTTAAATTTTAGTTATATGTATTTAAAATAATTAAAATGTTTGACATATTTGTTGTTTGTTGATTGCAAGCGCACTACGTTGAAGCAGAATGTCAAAGTAGGCATTTAGGCAATTACCATATTTACACAGACCATGATCAACAACAACAAATGTTGTGTTATAGAAAAGCCCACCCACACAACACTTGAGAATAACATGAATTGAAAAACAACCAAATTAACAAATGAAAATTACATAATTTGTACGAAAAATAAACATTTCATTGGTTAGTTTCCATCAATATGTACTCCTACCTCCATTTCTTAGTCCAAAGAAGGATATATACTACACACATGGTTTGTTCATTTTCATTCAAAAAATAAAAAAGAAAAGATAGTAGAGAGAAGTCATAATATGAGGCCACTAGTGAGTTGTTTAAAATGAAAAAAGGTCCACGTGCTATAATGGTTGATGTAGACAGTGTTTACCTTAAAATAGCAAACTTTCTGACACTCTTTATTCATCACAGTGGAATGGACCCCACATCATTCAACTCTATTTATTCTAATCTCCCATCATGGGCCCCACCACGACACTAATGCCCCATTTCATCTCTTCAACTTTTTTTTTTGTCTTAAGTCTCATTTATTCTCTTCTTCGTATTTCAGGATGTTCGTCTTTTGCCATAATAAACAGTACTAGTATTGGTTTTGTATCTTGAACAAAAAAAAAAAGAGATTGGTTTTGTATAAATTAGTTTTGATTAAATATAACATAACTTAGGTTTCATTTACATAACAATATGAACATTAAATTTTAATGAAGCTGATTTTGTTGTTTCATTTACATAACAATATGAACATTAAATTTTAATGAAGCTGATTTTGTTGTATTATTTCAATTTAATATAAAAAATTAAATCAATACAGAAATAGAAAACAAATGAATAACGAACTGTATCCCTACATCGCTATTTATTTTTGCATCGCAAAATTATATTTTAAAAATTATATTTATAAACCTAAGAGATATAACATTATAATTCATAAGTTTTTGAATTTTCTATAAAATTTAACTATTTCGGATGCTAGGACAAAATAATTTTTGTAGAAGTAAAATTTATTTGGACACATTTATTTGTCTAAATATAAATGATTTTATTTAAAATTAAGATAGTTAAATTTTACAACTTTTGAATTAAAACGTAATTATTATATTAAAATTTATTATTTAATTTATTTTAGCATGATTATTTTTAATTATAAATATTTATTTTTAATTAATTTTTAATCAAAATTGATTTTATAAAATTAATTGACTCCAAATTATATTTTTTATTATTAAAAAACCATATATACCCTCCTAATCAATTTTGTACATCTCCAATTAATTCTAGATGTCTCAAATGTGAAAAAAGCAAACGTTTCATCATCTTAATTTTAACTAACATTTAATTTATTAAATAAAATTTAAATAATTTATTTTGTTTTATACACTCTGATTCTTTGAGGAATATGACTGTAGTAATTTGAAGTTTGTGTTGAGAGATCATTGCATAAACTAAATATTATTTTTATTATAAGTCAAATTTAATATTTCTCGAATTTCTGTTTCTTAGCAAAAAAAAAAACTCGTTTATCACTTGAGCTTAATTACTTAGTTAAAACTTAAATAGTTTTAGAGCATCTACAATAAAATTATTTTACCTATTTTGTATGTATTGATGGATTAAAATTCTATTTTGGGGAGTTTTTAGAAATATTAGTGTTAAGAACTTTATTTATATTGATGTGTTTGACAAATAAATAAAATTTATAGTAATATTTTTTAAATTTTATTTTAATTAAAATCTAAACATTTTTATTTTGAAAATAAATTCATTAATATAATACAATAGTGGGAAAAGTTATGGTTAAGATTTCCATCACGAAAATAAAAATTGGAAAGTTCATGAACACATTATTTTCCTATATTTCTAAAAATAAAAAGTATTTAAAATTATTTATTAAAATTGAAACAAAACATTTGTATCAATAAAACAAACACATTCTTACTTTTTTTTTTTTTTGAATTTGAAGTATCCCACTTAATAAATTATATAAAAACAAAATTCGATTAAATGCACTTTTAAATCATTTATTTAAAAAGAGTAGTTTTTAACTTCTCAATTTTAAAAGTAAGATTCGGTGATATGTTCTTAGATATATTCTTTTTTATTAGGAAGTGAAGTATGAAGATTTGTTTGAAAAGTAAAGTTATTATGAGAGAGTTTAATTATCTAATATAGAGTATTGATTAAATGGTGACATTTAAATGTGAAAATTAAGGAAGTTTTCAACATAAGATCTTGGACGAAAGATTTGGACAAACATGAGAAAGTGTAAATAATATGTAGAATAAATTGACATAAGATATTAGAAAAGTAGTTAAAGAAACATGGGAGAATCAAGAGGTTTTGGATCTAGGGATAAAAAATTATAGTGGCAGAATAAAAGTGTTAAGAGTAAAGTTAGATTAAAAAAATGTTTGCTTTAAAAAATAATCTAGGTGTAAAATTGCCAAATTTTGAGAAAAATATCAAAAAGCTAAGTACGAGACCAATAACACAGGGAGTGAAGTAAGAATTCAAGCTTTAGATGGAATATGTCAATCTTTAGAAAAAAGGTGTTGGGCTTGGGCTCATTTCTTATGTGGAGAAAGACTCAAATATGAACTCATAATCCATTTGTCTCACTTATTTAAGTAAAGAATGTCAATTTATGGTTGAGAGAGATAGAGAGAAAATAAGGATTCAAAAGAGAGAAAAGAGGAGAGAAATTCATTCTCACTTTTTTGCAACCAGTTTCACTAAATCAAAGATCGTCAATTCGTTCACTGTCAGATCGAGTAGAAACTTAGAGGCATGTTCACAACACATGTATCTACCTTTTGACTGTTTAGAATTTCAAAACAAGTTCTGAGCTGAGAGATATCTACTTCGCACTAAAGTTGCAAATTTGGGTAGTTTTTTTATTCTTATTTGTAAGTTATTTTTTTGGAATTTGCGATTGTTATTACTATTTTTTGAATCACTTTAAGACTCTCTTGTACTCTCAATCGATTATAATAGAGCTATTTCTTTGGTCTCAATGACTCATAGTTTTTACTCTCATATTGAGGGATTTTCCACGTTAGAAATATCAGTGTTCTTTTGTGTCTTTGTAATACAGTGGGAGAACTGACTTGTGTGTTTTATGTTTGATCGCAATTGTTGCGGATAGCAAGAGTCGCCACCGACTTTTCTTTTATCCAATAAAGGAAAGGGTGAAAAGAACAGGAAAGACCTTTTGAGATATTTTATTGAGTTCGGGGGGTAGGTTATGTAAAGGGAAGGTGTTAGCACCTTTTTCATCCGTAGTTATCTACGGGCTCTTAGTTGCTAGCTCACTATGAAATGCTTTATTTGAAATGTGTTTGTGATTGAATTTGAAATTATTTTTGAAAAGTGCCTTCATTTAGGCGAACTTTGTAATGATTCTCGTCTCTATAAGAATGCATACAAAGTGTTGACTTTTGAAAATATTTGATTTGAAAGTGTTTTTGAAAGTGCCTTTGCTTAGGTGAACTTTGTAATGATTCTCGTCTCTATAAGAATGCATACAAAGTGTTGACTTTTGAAAATATTTCATTTGAAAGTGTTGGTGTATTTTAAAGATGTTTTGAAAATGGTTGTGAGCAAGCAACTACGAGCGTTCTACTTACTCAAAAAGTATTAGTTCTTTTCCTCCTCCTTTAGATATTGCTATCTTACCATTGATTTATAAGAAGCCCTATCATTGGATGTGAAGGGACGGCCGTAGGTCGTCATACAGTCATAGAAGGAAACATTGTAGGATACCTTAGAAATTTATTGTGAGGGTCTAAGATCGTTTATCGAAGGCAACATCGAAAGGACATCGAGATACTACGATCTTGTATTCGAGGGAAATTGCTAAAGTATCCCACGTTCGAGGGACATGACTGTTTTTTCTCAAGGAAACAAGTGAGGTTAACCCTAGAGGTGCAAGTGTGCAAAGTGTTTGTTTTTCATGCTTTGTTTTTCTTGAATATGGGTTTTCTATTGGTTGATTTTAATCTTTCCATACAAACCCTAATTACTAGCATTTATATTCGAAAGCGATAAATTGCAGAAATTTAAAGTCATATGCTATTATATCGTTTAGGGGATGGGGATACAAATTATAAATGGAGATAAAAGCAATTAAAACCTAATTACTATTACAATCAAATTGAAAAAAGTCTCAAAATCAAGATTTTTTGGTGTTTAGGCTGACACCGGCCGTGTCCCGTGACACGGGCGCCCGTGTCAGAACCCTGTAAAAAAATACATTCATGTCTTTTTTGTCCCAACTGAGCTAACACGGGCCGTGTCCTGTGACACGGGCACCCGTGTCAGAACCCTGTCCTGCCACTTTGCCAAGTTTTAATTCCAGTAAGAGGGACACGGGTCGTGTCCTGTGACACGGACACCCATGTCAGAACCATGCCTTGCTATTTTATCCTATTTTCTTCCTGACATGGCCCATGTCAGGTGAAACGGCCGACCGTGTCAGATTTCGAGAAGCATTTTTTTTTTAGTGTTTGCAACTCTTCTACTCTGATTTGTCATGATGTATGAACAGGGATATCATAGTTTGAGAAAACTTACCTCTTGAAGTGAAAACTCAAAATGTGTATGGATGTTTTCAGTTGCAATGTGATGATTGATTGAGCTTCCTTAGACCTCCCTGAAGTTGTTTCAATCCTTACTTTATGCTGAAAGTGTTTGGGTTTCTCCAACCAAGTCAACTTGCAAGACAATGTTTTTGAGTTTGGAAGATGGTGATAATAATTCTACATAAGTTGTTCTTATGTTTGAACAACTTCTATATGATGTATGTGAAGTATTTGGATGGTTTGTTTGAGGAAAACTTGCAAGGTATGAGATTCAAAGATTTGGACTTCAAAGCTTAAAGATGGAGGTTTTATGAACAATTCTGGTTTTTTGTGAGTGAAGGGATTTTGAGTGCTAGTTTCTCTTTTCTTTTTTCTTGGCCTATTTCTCTTTCAAATGCTCCCTCTATTTATAGGCAAGAGGTTTGGGAACAAGAGCTGATTAGGTTTGCAAGACAACATGTTATGGTTTGGTTGGGATGCAAATTTAAAACTATGTCAATTACCCATAGTCCCAAGATGAAGTACCAAAGTTGCTGGTATAGAAGGGCTACTTTCCATGATTTACGGTGGAGTAAAATCATAAGTAAGCAAGGTATGGGATCAAGACAAATTTGTACCAACAAGCTTGCTTTTCAAGAATAACAATGGTGTCTTTATGCCATAAATGGAAATATCTTTTGGAAAATGGCTCAAACACTTGGGTAATAGCTCAAGAGTACGTGTAAGAATTAAATTATGGTGAGATTGGCAAGTTAGAAGTCCTTCAACACAAGATTATACAACATAGCATAAGGATTTTGTTATGTTCTCTTCAACAAAATGACTTGTAATTCAAGAATGGATGCCCAACTTCATGCTCTTGAATCTTCGAGCTCAAGTATAATAAACTCATGCTCTTGGATATTTTAGAAAGCTTGAAACTGTCTACATCTTTCATGTTGACCAGTTTGGATAAATCAAATTGGAACTTGATGAAAAATGGGGAAGAAGTTGAGATGAAAACTGACCAAAACCTGTTGAAAATTTCTCTAAGTGTTGGATAACAATGTCATGACTTCATGGACTCATATCTTCAAATCTAAGCATTTTTTGGACATCAACCCTCTAATACAAAGTTGTAGAATTAATCAAGATCTACAACTTCCATGTTAAAAGTTTCCTTTGAATCATTTTGCATCATGGTGAAAAATTGGTATGAGTTATGAAACAAACATGTATAAAACACTTAGAAAAATTTCCAAGTCTTGGAAAGTTTGACTTTTCAAATTGAATTTTGACTTTCTTGACTTCTTGATGATCAAGCTTGATATTATTGAATGTCTTGATGAATTTTTATCTTTGAAACTTAATGTTGACCAAAAAGTCAAAGTTTGACTTTTGGTGTATCAATTGACTTTTTCCATCAGTTGAACATATTTCATCTATCAATTCAATGATCTTGAGAAATGTTTTAAGCCACAAAATTAGGTCAAAATGATGTCCTTGAATACTTGATATCATGTTTCAAACCAATAAGTCATGTATTAAGTCAAAAGTTAAGAATCAGTCATTCTCAATCAAAACCCTAATTTTGACCATTTTGCCCTTTGATGATTTGAACAATTTTCTTGAGGAATTCTGATCCAAACTTGATCAATTCATGCATATGACTTCAAAATGTTGATATTGATAAAAAATATTGAAGTTTGGTTGTAAGTTGAGCACAATTGACTTTTTACCCAATATTGTTGATTTTAGGTCATCTGATCAATTGACTAAGCAACTTTGTGATGCAAGGCTTGAAACTTGACATGAGAAATCTTGAAGATCCATAATGATCCATGAAAGTCATTTGGAGTATTATAAATCCAATTGTCCTTGTGCAAACTCAAACCCTAATTTGAGGTATTGGTGTTGAGGAGATGGCTTGACCTAGTCAATACTTGTGCAAGCTTGAGCTTTTGAAGATCTTTGTGAGAAATGTCTTGAGAAAAGAGAGGGCAAGTTTTGGGGTACAACAGCTGCCCCTGTTCAACCTTCTTAAACCTGAAGAGTTATATTGGCGGGTCCGCCATTCGTGACTTGAAGGTGGAAGATGATTGAACACTAGAGTGCCCAGAAAGTTACACTCGATGATGTGTTAGTTGATTATATCGGGAATAAGCTTAAAGATGAATTTTGGAGAAGTTATAAAGAATTTTTTGGAGATGGGATTACCGATGCCATCCAGAGTGACTGTTGGTAGAAATTGGAAGAAGTATCAGAATAAATCTTTGGTCGATTTATACTGAAATAGTAGACGTATTTTGCCTGTGTTTAACTGGAAGAGATAAACCTAACCAGAATAGGTTTGTTGTATGGCGACTTCACTGGGGAAATAATTCTAACCAAAAGAGGTCTTCATTCGCCTGTCTTTAATCTGGAAGAAATAAATCTAACCAAAAGAGGTCTTCGTCTGCCTGTCTTTAATCTGGAAGAAATAAATATAACTAGAAGAGGCCTTCGTTTCCCTGTCTTTAATCTGGAAGAAATAAATCTAACCAGAAGAGGTCTTCGTTCACATGTATTTAATTTGGAAGAAATAAATCTAACCAGAAGAGGTCTTCGTCTGCCTATCTTTAATCTGGAAGAAATAAATCTAACCAGAAGAGGTCTTTGTTCTCCTGCCTTTAATCTGGAAGAAATAAATCTAACCAGAAGAGGTCTTCATTCGCCTGTATTTAATCTGGAAGAAATAAATCTAACCAGAAGAGGTCTTAGTTTGCCTATCTTTAATCTGGAAGAAATAAATCTAACCAGAAGAGGTCTTCGTCTGCCTGTCTTTAATCTGGAAGAAATAAATCTAACCAGAAGAGGTCTTCGTTCGAATGTATTTAATCTGGAAGAAATAAATCTAACCAGAAGATGTCTTTGTTCGCCTGTCTTTAATCTAGAAGAAATAAATCTAACCAGAAGAGGTCTTTGTTCACCTGTCTTTAATCTGGAAGAAATAAATCTAACCAAAAGAGGTCTTCGTTTTCCTTTCTTTAATCTGGAAGAAATAAATCTAACCAGAAGAGGTCTTTGTTCGCCTGTCTTTAATCTGGATGAAATAAATCTAACCAGAAGAGGTCTTCGTTCGACTGTCTTTAATCTGGAAGAAATAAATCTAACCAGAAGAGGTTTTCATTCGCCTGTCTTTAATCTGGAAGAAATAAATCTAACCAGAAGAGGTTTTCATTCACCTGTCTTTAATCTGGAAGAAATAAATCTAACCAAAAGAGGTCTTCATTCGCCTGTCTTTAATCTGGAAGAAATAAATCTAACCAGAAGAGGTCTTCATCTACCTATCTTTAATATAGAAGAAATAAATCTAACCAGAAGAGGTCTTCGTTCGACTGTCTTTAATATGTAAGAAATAAATCTAACCAGAAGAGGTCTTCGTTCGCCTGTCTTTAATCTGGAAAAAATAAATCTAATCAGAAGAGGTCTTCGTTCGCCTGTCTTTAATCTGGAAGAAATAAATCTAACCAGAAGAGGTCTTCATTTGCTTGTCTTTAATCTGGAAGAAATAAATCTAACCAGAAGAGGTCTTCGTTGGCCTGTATTTAATTTGGAAGAAATAAATCTAACCAGAAGAGGTCTTCGTTCCCATGTCTTTAATCTGGAAGAAATAAATCTAACCAGAAGAGGTCTTTGTTCACTTGTCTTTAATCTGGAAGAAATAAATCTAATCAGAAGAGGTCTTTGTTCACCTGTCTTCAAAACATATTTCACAAATAAACTTCAATCAACATTAATAAAACCTATACATTTTTTTGTGAGAAGACTAAAAATCAATCAATCTCATTCAAACCATTTTTCCATCTTGGCTTTCATCTTAAACTTTTTCCCAAAAGATTCGACTCTTGTCAATCCTTGTAGTGATGCAAACAACTATACTTCTACGATATATAGTGAAGTGAGATATTTTCCACTTGGGTGTTGAGTGAGGCATTGTTGATTTTAGAATCCAAGCTATATCCTCCACTTTGAGATGATGCAAATTCTCCTTTCTCATGATTGTGGGTAGTAAGTATGTTTTTCCACACGGACAATGACGATGATGTCTTATCTCATAAAGTTAATCAACACACTTGTGTTTTAAAATTTTTAAAGGTGAACTATGTGTACCCTGATCCCCTATTGCACGAAAGGTGGTACGTAGGCACTAAAGGTTTGCAACCGCGGCGGGTGCAAAAATCATAAAAAAATATATTTCTTCTCTCATCTCCACCATCTATTTTACATACAATATTTTATAGCCAAAATATACAGATTTTTACAAAGAGGTTCCTGTGGAGTACGGTAGATGTTTAGGGTGATAATACCTTCCCTTTGCATATCCAACCCCCTTACCTGGAATCTTTCCCCCTCTTTTGGGTTATTCGCTATTTTCCCATTCCTTTGGAAACAATAAAGCGCTGTGACAATTTTTATTTTGATCTGTATAAGTCTAGTGATTCCAATGGCTTAGTCTTAAACATTTCTACCGCTACAGTACCTGGTTGAGATCCAGGATTTGCAGCAACTTTCTGGGGAGGATGAAGTTAACCATTATCTGGTCGGATTCCAGTCTTTGTAGCAACTTACTGGGGATAGTATCGACTCCATTGGGGATAAGGGATTTTGTCCGTTGACTGTAATCGTCTGAGAAAAGAACTCGAGCTGGGGAATTTGTAGTCTGTTGGGGAATCTGTAGTTTGTTGGGGAAATAAACCTTGTTGAAGAAAGCATTTTGGAGACCTTATTGGGGACATGAATTCTTTCATGCAAGGTTCTTTTTTTAGTTAAGGGCACACTCAACTGGGGAGAGGATTTTCAGGAGATTGGAATTTCGGATGGAGACTGTATGAATTGCACTTTGTGGGGATATCCATGAAATTGGCCTTGTTGGGATTTGTGGACAACTTGAACTTTGTATTCTCCTAGAGTCCTTAGTAAATGTTGATCAGAGTGACAATTCTTTTAATGATAGACAAAATGATGAGATAACGGGATATAGTCATACACTTTAATCCCTAACTTTTGCATGGACCGTCCTTTCATATTTTCCAGTCCAACGAGATACCATTTTTTCCCAAGCCGCCTTTTTAGGTTTTCAACTTGCCGGGTGTATAATCTTTTGTATATATCCCTAATTTTCCCCGAACCTTTTGGTTCCCCAGGATGCCCTTATTTTTGCCTAGGTATGTCAACCTAGCGGGTCTCTTTTCATGCGTTGTATTTTCCGACTATGTCCACGTTCATAGGGGTGTGGAGAATTGTTATTGTCTCAGTAGTAAGTGTTATAGTACTGCCAGTAAATGATTGCTTGTTCGTACGTGACCCTTTACTGGAATTCATGTTTGATTTCTTAAGTGATTCCGATGGAAATCTGCCCCTGGCTATTCAGGACATTATGAGATATTTCTTGGAATCTTGACTTGACTGCCACTGATGAGTTGGACAATAACATGTCATGCCCCCTTGATTATGAGAGATTTGTCATTTGGAAGAATCTTTCCATTTGAAGTGATTCAGTTTATTGAGAGAGTTTCCGTTCATTGGATATTCGTCGTGTGAATTTCTCCGTTGTCAAACAATTAGCCATATGCAAACAACGGTATTCAAATAATGCAAAGTTTATGTCTGTCTTGAAGTTTTTTGTAAATTCATTTTTAGAAAATCAAAGAATTTTGTAAGAATATGAATTCAACTCAGGATTTACAGTAAGCCTTACAGGAGTCAGGATACCTTTTGTAACAATATGCTTTCGAACTAACCCATGCTTCGATTAGGACTTTTAAAGGATTGTAACGTGGCCTGGTTCACGGTTTAAGAAACAAAGGATAAGGCTCAAAGTTTATTTGTACCCAACCCGTTCTCCATGATGTTCTCTAGTCCTATACTCAGTTAATTGCGCGTTTGGATTCCAATTGAATTTGGAATGTGTTGTACCCCAAAATTTGTCCTCCCATATTTCTCAAAATATTTCAAGAAAAATTCACAAGTCCAACCCGGCGCATCATATTCAGGTATTCTTTCGCCAAGATATCTCTGATAACGTATTCTCAAATTCAGGTTCGGCTCAAGAGTCAATTCTTTAAAGAAGGTATCCGAATGTGTGAGTTTTCTCGAAGAAATATGGTGAAAAAGTGTGGTGAAAGTGCAATTTTTACGCGCTAAAAAATTCATAACTTGAAGATCGTGACTCGTTTTGAACCCGTTCCGGTGGCCAAAATTCCGTCTTGACATTATCTACGTTTTCATCTCTCACGGCTGGAAGCCAATTTCGATCAGAGGGTCTTCAAAAATGTAGATTTATCAAGTATTTTCATACAGAAAATTTGTGACAGAAGTTTATTTGCGTCATGTTCAGAAAATCATAACTTGGTCGATTTTCATCGTATCGAGCTGGTTCCGGCGCCAAAATTTCACAAATTGAGTTGGCTACATTTTCACAGAAGGTATTGAGTTTAAACGGTATTCAAAAGGCCTTCGTTGTTTGCTCAGAGTGCGTGACACACTGAAAATCCTGAATGCTGAATATTATTTCATCTGGGTCGAAACTTCGAAAATTCATAACTCGGTCAATTTTTATCGGATTGGGCTCATATTTTTACACAAGGTCCCTGACTCGTAGATCTACAACTTTGCTTCAAAAGTCGAGATCGGATTATGCTCCGATCAATACCAGTTTTTTATTGAAGAACGTGTCAGAGTCGACACTGGAGCCCAAAATAAGTTTGTCTGAGCTGAAACTTCAAAAATTCATAACTAATTCACCGTTTATCCGATTGAACCGATTTTCGGACAGGAGTTAGTTCTTTACGTCGGCTACATTTTGTTTTCACATTTCAACTTCAAAAATTGCACTTAAGTCCCTGCGATTTAGCCTGGAAAGTGACGAACTCAAGTAAACATTGGAGGCCCAATTGCACATTCAAAGCCCATTTTCTTTACCCTAATTTCCATTATATAATCACCTTCTTTTCACACAAACCAGGGAGGAGGAGAAAAAAAGAGAGAAAAAACCTTGCCACAACACTGTTAGAATATCAAATTCTTTCAAGAACCCTAAAACCTTGAAATCTTTATTACAAATCCCTCTCTCACTACAAACAAACCATCACAGTTACAAACCAACACCTCACTACTTCTTCAGTAAGGGTAAGGCTGGCTTGATCTCTATGATCCAAAGGGCATAAAAGCATTCAGGTCACTAATTTTCCAGTAAGGGTAAGATTGATTTGATCTCCATGATCAAAAGGGTATAATCATTCATACATGCCATATTGTGCCTAAACATTAAATTTCTTCATATATTGGCTTTATTTGCATTTTATGATTTTATTTAATGTGTTCATGAGATTCAACACTGCATATTTAGACAGGATCCCATGCAGGTTCATTAAGGAACGTTGAGGCCAAAAGCCAAAAGCCAAAAGCCAAAAGCCAAAAGCCAAAAGCCAAATGGGCAAAAGAACAACTTATGCATGACACCAATACATGGCGAGACAGACATCCTGAGAAGATTAAGGAACATTGAGGCCAGAACACAAATGGCCAACAGCCAGAACACAAATGGCCATGAAACCCAATCCAATGGCCAAAGAATGCAGACCACGATACTCAGGAGTCAATGGACACGCACGTGATGCCAAAAAGTCAAACAAGGCTTTTTGTCTAATGGGCCAGATTTCTCACAAAAAACCTCCCTTTGGGTCTGAATATCCCCATGGTTTGCACATTTTTATTTTTTTATTTGATTTTCCTTTTTATTCTTTTTATTGTTTTCAATTGTTTTCTTTAATTTCATAAATTAATTTTCATAAGATAAAAAATCAGAAACTAAAATATATTTAATTATTATTATTTCACTATTAATTTATTTTGTAAATAAACTTTAATAATTAGTTTAGTAAATTAGGTTTTTTAACTTTTTATCACTTTTCTTAATAAATAATTTTTTCTTATTATCATTATTATTAATTACTAATTTATTTTGTAAATAAATGTACATTAATTATTTAGTTAAATTAGGTTTTAAAACTTAAATCTTTTTCTTAACAAATTAAAATATGTATAGAAATTAGGGTTTTTAACATTCTCATCTTTTTTTTATATAAATAATTTTCTCTCCTCATTATTATTATTAATTACTATTTTTGTAAATAAATATGTAAAATAATTAATTAGTGTAAATTAGGTTTTAAACTTTAACCTTTTCTTTAATAATTAAAAAATATTTAGAACTATGGTTTCCTTCTAACTTTAAATTCTTTTCTTTATTTCATAAATACAAAACAAAAAAACCTAAAAACATTTATTTCTTTTAATTTAATAATTAATTAGCTTTTTAAATTTCATTTAATTTCTTTAAAGGGTCCAACGCCCTCGAACGTTCCAACTTTAATTCTTTCGTGCATTTATTTTTCTTGCAAATATTATGTAATTGCTCAAGCCATGTAATAGTAATTAGGAATTTATTTATTTTCCGCATTTTTATTCAAAACGGGTCTTTGTTAATTTGGCGATGTATAGACCCGCGCCTTGTAATAGCGTAGGATTTTACTTTCCGCATTTAAATTTCCGCACTCTTAAAACTGCTAAACTTTGCATGAAAGAATGTATGGCCTAAATTAAAAACAAGCGTAGATCACCATGATACATGTACAAGATAAAACATAACATGAAAACAACAAACAAATTCACACACCACTCTTAGGGTACGCCTCACTGTTGCCTTGCCCTCGAAACGTGGTCGTCGAGTATATGACGTTTTAGTAAGTCCTTATGTCCATGATCTATGGCATAGGGGTAGCTTCTAAGGTGTCCTATTGTTGCTCTGGTGACCACACTGTCCCTAAACTCGAATTGACCCGAACACCTCCAACGGTGGTGCTACCTACCTCTCAATGGTGGGATGGCACTACCTTAAGGACATTTACATAACCTAATTCCTTAGGGTAGGTAGATGACTCATGGATACTTGCTCTATTCAAAAACAAATCAAAACACTTTTCACACCGACACTTTCAAAAAGCTTTCAAAACAATTTTTCAAACACTCTTGAGGACTGATACAAGAGTTATTCAGAAATTTTCAACGAAACTTTTTCAAACCCACTCACATTCTGAAAAGCAAACATTTTGAAAACACAATGAGCAAGTATCTAAGAGCCCATGGATAACCATGGATAGAAAGGGTGCTAACACCTTCCCTTTCTATGAATCTACCTCCCGAACCGAGAGATAATCTCATAAGGAATTTTGCTGTGCTTTTGTCCTGTCCATGTTGGAGAAAATAAAAGACGGTGGCGACTCTTGCTTCCGCGACATTTCGCGAACCAGCGTTAAATAGTCAGTTCCAGATCCACCGATCACAGAATGATATTTTGGTGATGGTTCGAATATTGGAAGTTTATTTGAGAAGGCAGTCAATTTTTCAATACTTTTCTGTTGTTGAGGATTTGTAGTGACCTCTTTTTGACTTTATTATCCCTAATTTTTGCCTGACTGTTTTGAGATTATAGTGAGTGGGATGCCCTAGTTTTTCTTAAGTCTCCTTCATAGGTTTTGACTTAGCGGGATTTTATTTTGAGAGATAATGACTTCCTGTTTTAATGAATATGAGGAAACCGTTACCGTCTTTTGATTTAGAAGAGAATCTTCGACATTATTTATCGTGTATGAAGATAAAGCTTAAATTTAAATACACATTTGAATTAACTGAGAAACTACCCTGCCCCAAGTTATGATTAATGGTTTCAATTTGTGTGAAAAAGAAAACTCCTACTTCTTAAGCTTAAAGGGGTTGACTAGGGATTATCTTCCTTATAACTCCACTGTTTAGGAATTGAAAGAACGTTTATACATCGTTAGCAAGGTCTATCTAAAAGCATACTGTATGAGTTTACAGTATTGTTTTCGTCATCCTCCCTCTAAAGGCTTACAAATTTTAACGAGAGTTGAATATCATAAAAAAAGGAGTAAAAGCATAGTTTCACTATAGTGAAAACGAATGGATTAATTCAAGACAAACATATGCAATGCATTAATGAAACAAAGTTTGACATAATAGATAAGTGTTCAAACAAACAAAAGAAATTACAATTGAAAATTCAAAATGAACTGGACGCTCTCAATGATTTGGCATGGGAGCAGTGATCAAGTTGGGAGTCTCGGGAGGGCCGAATTCAATCTCCTTAGCGTCAATCATATTTTGAATCTTGAATTTCAGCACCCAACAATCGTTAGTATCATGCCCAAGACTTTCAGAATGATAGGCACGTCTTGCATCAGGATTGTAGTTAAGAGAAGAAGTTTTCGGATTTGGATGAGGTCCTATCAATGTAATCAGGTTCATCCTCAACATGTGTTGCAATGCCTGAGACAGTGGTATGTTTATTTTGGTAAACTGTCTCTTGGGCTCATCTTGCCTTCGCTGATTTACCCGTTGTTGTTGGCGAGGTCGTTGTTGGACTCGCAGTGTAGCAGTAATCTGGAAAGGCCTACTCTCGACCAAGCCAAACCTCTGATCTCATCGGGGGCTGATTGATGACTTGATCCCTAATTCTAGTCGTTTGTTCCATACGATTGTATTTGTCTTGATGAAGCTTGTTAACGAGAGTTCTCAACTCTTCTTGTCCCCGAGATAAGTTTTAGATAAGACCCATCTGTCCCAACATATGGATTCTCATCGTTGCTATTTCAGCTTGCAATTGTTTCAGCTGGTCATCCTCGTTGTCTTCAAGACTCTTCTTGGCCATGCTATCAATGAGGAGTGCTTTCACTTCTTCTTGCTCCTTGGATAGGTTCATGAAAAAATCTTGAAGCTGATCATTTTGGGTCTGAAGATCTTGGACAGTCTGTTTGAGAGCTATTTTTTACTGAAATAAATAGTAAGCGGGTGAGAAAACCTGTATGGAGAAAACCTGTTATGATATGATGCATGATATGTGGATGCGACGTTTTTAAGGATCTCACAGGGTAAATACAAGGAAATGTTAGAATTTTAACTTTGATTACAACTTTGAATAACTTCTTATCGTTGAAGGTCCTTCTACGAGAATCGAGCTCACCATGTGAAGTTGGTCATAGCCCTTTGTGATAAGGTGGCAGAACTGACTGTTAATACTGGTTTTGCATTTGTATTCGCAAATGTTGCGGTAAGCAAGAGTTGCCACCGACTTTTATTTCATCCAATAAAGGAAAAGGAAAAGAACAGAAAAAACCTTTTTTCGAGAATGTTTCTGAGTACGGGGGGTAGATTATAGAAAGGGAAGGTGTTAGCACCCTTTCTATCTGTGGTTTTCCACGGGCTCTTAGGTACTTTGCTCATTTTTTAAAATTGCTTGTGTGTGCTTGTTTTGAAAAAAGTTTTACTTCGTGATAACCCTTGTATCAGTCCTCAAGAGTGTGACGAAGTTACTTTGAAAATTGTTTTGAAAAGTGTTTGTGTGAAGAGTTTTGTTTGTTTGAGCAAGTACCTATGAACTAATCTACCTACTCGAAAAAAAGTCTGTTCGTTTTCCTTTAGACAGCGCTATCCTATTATCAAGGAATAGGTAGCACCGTCGTTGGAGTTTTAAGGGACTTTTGAAGGGACAAATACGATCACAAAAGCAATGTTAGGAAATTTTAGTAATCATCCTAAAGCCTTAAAGATCTTTTTCCGAGGCAACATCTGAAAGGGTCATTTTAGATCTTCTGGGACTAGAGGACGACCACTAACATTCCCTATACTTCGTGACTGTTTACCAAAGGCAACCGAAGTGGAGTAAACCCTAGGAGTGAGCATGTGCAAGTGTATTTTTTCAGTTAATTATCTTTGCAAAATTAGGGTTTTCTACTGTTTTAATTTCAACTTGTCTTTCCATACAATCCTATACATACATCTAAGCAGTTTATAGTTTGCGGAAATTAAAATGCAAGAAGTTAGAGTCCTAGTTATTACAAGGCTTTGGGGAGATACATAATTATTTTTGGCTGAAAATAAAATGCGGAATTAAAAACCTACTTAAATCTATTACAAACTCGGAGCAGTTACAATAATAATAAAAAGGAAAATTAAAAGCGCGCGCGGCAAATTAAATGCGAGAAATAATTGGAAATCCTAAAAATCTAATTTGAGAAAAATATTTATGTTATTTTTAAGAAAAAAACTAGGTTATGTACAAAATTAAACCCTAATTCTAATTTTTTTTAAATAAAAAGAGAATTAAATTGCCTAAAGCTAATTAAACTAATTAATTAATAAGATATTTTTTATGAAAAATGGTTTTTGATGTTTTTTATGATTTTTTTATTAAATAAAAAAATATGATTTTTTATGTTATTTGCAAAAAAGACATAATTAAAAAATAATAAGAAAAGAATTAAAAATAAAAAAAGAGTGAGTTTGGGCCTGCATAAGAAACCGAGGGGGTGCATTTCTGATTTTTATCCAGGCCCATTATGGCTGAGCCCAATCCTGCGTATGATTCTGTGTTACTGCTCCTGGAGAGTGCATCATGGTCCCTCCTTGACATGAACGTTGGATCTACACTGGCAACGATTCAGTGGCTGGATCAGTGGGGCGCATGATAGACATCTGGCTTTGGAACACATGGAATTTGCAATTATATGTTAAGAAAATAAAGAAAATGCTGGGACCTGGGATCGAACTCAGGTCCTCCCACTCTTTCCACGCTTGCTCTGACCATCTGTGCTACGCTGCTTAGTTGTAATAATAATAATATTAAATCATAATATGCAAAACAGGATGAGTAATTGAAGAAAACGCGCGTAATTCAAATGGCCCAGTGGGATGGTGACAAGTCATCATCTTCTTCCCTGTCGGTCATCTTAGGTACCCAACTTATACCTACGGACAAAACTCCATAGCTATAAACCTACAAGCTTCAAAAATTCATATGACGCATGATAAATTAATTCTAACTGTACCAATCAACTCGTCTCGATCTCGCGAGTATCATGACATTATTTTCTTGATCCAATTTCACCTCTACAGAGAAGCCCCAAAACGGCTTCTTAAACCCTAACCATGGCAAACATCAATATGTGCATCAAAACATCAATTGAATCATTCAGGGATGTTCCAAATATGTTGACAATCACAAATATATCATTAGAACATGCTTAGGATGCAAGAATTATTGTATTCGATTTTGAAAAAAATTGCAAATCGTGTGAAGGCTACAGGATGATTCTGGGCTTGTGAATGCTTGCAATTGATTGTGTTAGATTCAGGAGAGGTCCATGAAGCGATTAAAAGCTTTGTAATGTCTTGAATCACCCTCTATGTGAGAAAAACAATCCACCACTTTTTGTCCAATATTTGAGTTTTCTTTCTCTGTTCTCACGGCTGCAACCCTTGTCCTTTTGCATTGTTTTTGTTCCTTATATGTAGTATGATGAATTAGGGTAACAAAAACGACCTGAATCTTTTGGAATTATGGAGATTGAATGTGATTTGTTTGCCATATGATATATTTCCAAAACCATCCAAATCATGTTATTTTTGCCTCAATTTTCCCTGATTCGATTTGATCTGATTAGGGCAGCTCAATTAGATTTGGTTCTCATAAAAATCAGATCAAAAAACCAATCTTTGATATTTTTTGTCATTTATTTGATTTAATGTGACTTTTAATAAATAAAAATCAAAATAAAATCAATAAATAGAGAAAATAATATATGGCTGCTGATTTGGGTCGTGGACCATGTCCCTAACAAAATACAATCCTGAAATGCTAGGCCCTTTTGATAAAAAATGCATTTTTGAGCACATTTGACTTTTGTCAATTTTTCAAAAATGGTCAACTTTGACAATGCATATCTCTTCCAGTTTTAAACCTAGAGAGGTGTTCTTGTTCTTTTTAGAAAGCTTAGGATGTCCCCTAAATAACTCTATTTGTCTCATCTCAATTGGTTCTTCCATGTTCAAGTAAGAAGCTTTGACCCAAATGGTGTTTTTGTTGACTTTTCAAAAGGACCTATAATGTAGAAATTCATATCTTTTATGAGTGCATCTTTTGAACTTGAGGGCTGAAGATGAGTTGTAGAAAATTGGATTCCCTCCAAAATGAGCCTTGGATGAGAAATTTCTGATAAAGTATTAGAAATTTATGCTTGGTCAAAGTTTGATTGACTTTTCTTGAGAAACCCTAATTTAGCAACTTTTGAGTTTTGATGAATTAGGAGCATTCCTTGAGGAATCATGATCAACCCTTGATCAAATGATGAATATCACTTCAGATTGTTGATGTTCACCAAAAATCTTGAAGTTTGACTGTATGTGGGCCACAATTGACTTTTTACCTAATATAGTTGATTTTCAAGCATCTGAGCAGTTGACTGAGCAAACTTCTTGTGCAAGGCATGAAACTTGACATGGATGTTCTTGAGAATATATTAGGACCATGGAAAAGATTTGAGGCCTTTGGAGTTCACCCATTTTGATGAAAATGGAAACCCTAATTGGAGGTTCCTTATCTTAGGAGAGGGTTTGTCTGGTCAACTCTTGGGCATCCTTGAGCAAGTTGAGGATCTCTATGAACATATGTTGAGTAAAATGGGAGGGTAAATTTTGGGTTACAACAGCTTCCCATGTTCAATCTTCTTAAACCTGAGGATGTAGATTGGCTGATCTTCCTTTCGTGATCTAAAGGTAGAAGATGATTGAACACTTAGAGTGCCCAGAAATTTGCACTCGCATGAAGTAATACTGATTGGTGATATAGGGAATAGGATTAAAGATGCCATTTAGAAGTCGACATAGAATCGTCGGATATGGGCTTAAATATGCCATCCAGAAAAGATATCGGTTGCATAAGAGATTCCTTTGCGAGAATTCCTGTACCTGTCGTTGAGGAGGACTTCGCCGGGGAATGTTGATTTATGTCCTGGGAAATAAAGTATAGGAGCTTCAGCTGTCCATTACTCTACTGGGGAATTAACTCATGGTGTAATTCAACATATACTGCCGCAAACGCTTTGCCGCCTAGGCCAAAGCCCAACATGTTTTTTCCAGCATGGAATACCGCGACTCACAATCAGTGAATTTTTTACTGAGATGATAAATGGCGAACTCCTTCTTCCCTATTTCATCCTGTTGTCCCAGAATACCACCCATGGATTTATCTAACATTATCAGATACATAATCAACGATCTTCCTTCTACGGGAGGGAGCAAAATAGGAGGTTTAAGCCGATATTCGTTAATACTCTCAAATGCTCTTTGGCAGTCATCCGTCCACACACAACCTTGATCTTTCTTTAACAACTTAAAGATCGGTTCGCATGTTGCAATCATGTGGGAAATGAATCTGGAAATACAATTCAAACGACCAAGGAAACCTCTGACTTACTTTTCAGTTCTTGGTGCTGGCATTTCTTGAATTGTTTTGACTTTATCAGAGTCAACTTCAATTCCTTTCTGGCTAACAATGAAACCCAACAACTTCCCCGATTAAACACTGAAGGTGCATTTATTTGGATTCAAGCGGAGACGATACTTCCTCAAACGCTGAAACAACTTCAACAAATCTTCTATATGCCCTTCTTTAGTATGGGATTTGGAAATCATATCATCAACATATACTTCAATTTCCTTGTGCATCAGATCATGGAATAGGGTTGTCATAGCCCTCTGGTACGTTGCACCAGCGTTCTTCAACCCGAAGGGCATCTCTCTGTAACAGAATGTTCCCCAGGGTGTGATAAACGTTGTTTTTTCCATGTCCTATGGAGCCATTCTTATTTGATTAATACTTGGAAACTCCGTCCATAAACGAGAATACTTTGAATTTGGCTGTGCTATCCACTAACATGTCGATATGTGGCAATGGAAAATCATCTTTTGGACTATCTTTATTTAGATCTCTGTAATCTACGCACATGCGGACTTTTCCGTCTTTTTTCGGTACTGGGACAATATTGGAAATCCATTGAGGATACACTGACGTCACAAGAGAACCATCATTAATCTGCTTTAGAACCTCCTCTTTGATCTTTACTGCCATATTTGGGTGAGTTCTTCTCAGCTTTTGTTTAATTGGCGGACACTCTGGCTTCAACGGCAAATGGTGCTCGACAATATCTGTATCTAGACCAGGCATATATTGGTAAGACCAAGCAAAAATATCCACATACTCTTTCAACAACTCAATCAACCTTCTCTTCACATCGGGATGCAACAATACTCCAATCTTGACTTCCTTCGGATCTTATTATGAACCCAAATTGATCACTTCCAAGGCTCTTTATATGGCTGAATGGTATTTTCCTCGTGCTCAAGCAACCGTGAGACCTCTTCTAGAATCTCATCATAATCTTCTTCTTCAGCCCCAAACACAGGACATTCAAATTTGGGAGAGGGTGCAGGGTCATTGTATTCAACGGGTTTTTTAGTTAATCTGCACATATGATTTGTGATTGCATTTAGAAACTGACACATATAACAAGTGATCATGCAGATTGAATTTCAGTTATTATTTATTTTGAAAAGTTTTTTTTATTACCATTTTCCGAAGAAAAGCAGAAAAATAAAGACATAATTTGGGAAACAAAGACAACTTTTATTACCGATCTTAACAGTCACAGCAAACAGATTAGCTTTACAACATTAGTACTTCCACCTTGGGCAGAGTGAAAGCCTTTCAAAAAAAAAAGATTAATCAAATAAAATTACTTTGAAATATGTATGCAAGAGGGAACATCAATGGTGACCCAGTTCTGAACCCTGACTCCATGCGTCACATAATTAGGCATTTCCTGCTCTGCTTCATCCTCCTCAACAACATTAATTCCAGAATCAATTGGATGGAGGTAACCTCTGCTTCAGAAAATGTCTTGATACCTGCCTGCAACATACTTCGGCTTCATGCCCTTACCTTTTTCATTCTTCGAAGAGAACCCTAAGCCTGTTCTGTTCTTGTTCACGGGTGGATCCATAATTCGTCCCCAAACTGCATTAGGACCATTGCGCACAACCTGCTGCGCGTCCTTCAGCGAGACCATGGAATTCTCATTTCCCCTTATGTTGTCAATGGATAGGGCTTGGAACTGGGATCCAACAACAGCTTCATCTGCTTCTACAATACTGAAGGAGGACAAATGAGATATCAATAATGCCTGCTCCCCATTTATGATCACTACCTTCCCTTCACGCACAAACTTTAGCTTCTGATGTAAAGTTGAAGTGACAGTCCCTGCTTCATGTATCCATGGCTGTCCTAGAAAACAACTATATGCGGGAATAATGTCCATGACTTGGAAGGTAATATGGAACAAATGTGGTCCTATATGGATAGGTAAGTCCACTTCACCGATGACAAATTTCATCGACCCATCAAATGCTTTCACAATGATGCCACTCGGGTGCATAGGTGTTCCTTGATATTTCAACTTCATGAGAGTATTCCTCGGTATAACATTCAACATGGATCCATTATCAATTAGCAAATTGGATAGCAAATCATTCTTGCAGTTCATAGATATGTGGAAGGCCAAGTTGTGATTCCTCCCTTTATCTGGTATTTCATCATTGCAGAAACTCAAGTTATTATATTACATAATGTTTCCAATTACGCTGCTGAATTAATCTATTGGCATGTCACTCTCCATAAAATCTTGGTCCAGTACCCTCATCAAGGATTCTCTATGAGAAAAGGAGTTCATTAATAAAGCTAAGATAAATATCTTTGAAGGAGTCTACAGTAGCTGATCTACAATTCTGTAGTCGCTCATCTTAATTTTCTTCAAAATATCATCCACTTATTTCTCTAGCGTAGCTCTACTAGTCTCTCTTGTAGTCTTCTTAGGTTCATCATTCTCAACAATTTTCTTTCCAGCAGCAACATCTCTCTGAACAACCGGTGAAAACACACGACCGCTACGGGTCACCCTGCTATTTTTAGCTATATTTCCAACATCGAGCATTGGCTGGATGGGAACTTCCACCCCATCTTCTAAGATTGTAGCGTTGTATTTGTAAGGCACAACCTTATCTTATTTGTAGGGGATAGGACCTGGTAAACTAATCACCAATGGGGTAACAACTGGCTTGCTATGATACACCACCTCAAAATGGGTTGGTGCACCGAAACAAGGCACAATGACGTTTAACCCTTCTTCAACACAACCAATCATCAATAAGTCATTTCTGGAAAACAAATCTTCGTCTGAAGAGAAATACTCATCCGCGGAGGCATACTCTTCCTCTAACTCTTCTTCCTTTAAACAAACCTCAACCATATCAACTTCATGATAATCATCCCTCTGACCTGTGATCTTGATAGTTCCATTGTCTAACAACAACTGAACACCCTTCTTCACGAACGAACATCCTCGGGGGTCTCGACAGCAAACTCGGCAAGATCCATATTGGTGTTCCACCTGACCAGCCGTATGGCAGAAGGTAGCATGCAACTGCACGAGATCCTCATTCATATACTCCATATCAAAAATTATGAATTCACCAGACAACCAGAAACCATGTTCACTTCCTCTTCATACTCTGCCCCAGTCCTGATTATGTGGATGAGGCCCTCATCCATCATCTCCGGTAAATTAGCCTTTATCTTATCGCAACCCTGTATGTCTGTACTGCAAATAGCACAATTGGCATGGTCATGCGTATAGTCGCTAAATCCACAAAGGTCTGCATGCATTTTCACCAAATCTCCTAGATTAATGTCAAAAGTCCGAAAGTCGCCTGGACAACCGACCACCATATTTACAGCATTTACTCCCCCATGCTTGGGTAGAGGATTGTCTTTCACATTAGGTCCCACGTCCTTGAAAGATAAAACACCATACTTTACCAATTTCTGCACCTCATTCTTCAAAGGATAACAATTCTCAACAGTATGCCCTGGTGCTCCCTGACGAAAAGCACATGTTTGGTCTGCCTTGTAATACCAAGGCAATGGTGATGGTACGGCGGGAGGTGGTCGTGTATGGACCAACTTCTTCTAAATTAATGCTGGTAATAGCTCTATATAGCTCATGGGAATAGGGTCATAACTCTCCCTTCTCTGATTATACCCTTGACCCCCCTTCTTGGATGGTCTCTGATAAGAAACGGTAGTTGGAGCGGCATTCATAACGGGAATAACTGAAGAGACTAGCTGATGACGCTGATAATTCCTTCTAAGAGTGTTTATCCTCCTCTCTTGTATAACAACATTTACATCTCCTTCTTTCTTCTTGGTAAACCCGTAAGATGGCTTCTTCTCACCTCCAGATCCTTCATTCTTCGTCAAACGGCCTTCTCTTACAGCCTCTTCCAAGCAGATACCCATTCCTACCATCTTAGTAAAGTCATTTGGTGCACTTGCTTCCATCCTCTCGTAGTAGAAAGCACCCAACGTTTTCAAGAAAATCTTAGTCATCTCCTTCTCTTCCATGGGAGGAATCACTTGGGCGGCTACCTTGCGCCATCTCTGCGCATACTTTTTGAACGATTCCCTGTCTTTATGAACCATGGCCCTAAGTTGATCACGGTCAGGCGCCATGTCCACATTGTACTTGTATTGTTTGATGAATGCTTCTCCCAAATCATTAAAAGTATGGATAGACATTCTCCTCACGTACATCACTAGATGAGCACGAGGGCAAGTGTTGCCCTTATACTTCTCAAATTCCGGGACCTTAAACTTAGCAGGTATCTTAACAATTAGGACCAAGCATAGCTCATTCACATTCTGCCCAAATAGCTCTTTCCCCTTGAGGGTCTTCATCTCCCTCTGAATCTTGTCAAACTGCTCTTGAAAATCATTCATTCTGTCATAAAGACCCAAGTCTTCACTTGGTGGAGGGAAATGACGACACACATCATCATTAAAAAACGAAACCATATTCACCGAAGGAGGCATAGCAGGAACAACATGCACCACAGGAGGTGCTGGAGTAACAATAGTCTGAACCACTGGAGTATCTTGAGGCCCAAGATTGAAACCTTCAGGTGCAAAATTCTCTAGCATTCCCCATGGATAACCTTAAGGCATACGGTTTTGAACAACAACCGGAGTAGCAGATACGAGAATAGTCGGGGATTTATTAGTTGCCCTTGTTGGTTGAGGTTGAACACTTGGTGGCTGATTCTGAGCAGCCACCAGAGCTTCCATCAGAGTAGTCAAATTGGCCAAGCCGACCTTCAAAGCAAAAACTTCTTCGCGCAGCTCACGGTTCTCCTGTTCTAAGTTGTCCATCTTCTTTTTGAAATTAGCCCGAGTGTTATAGTGATGAGTCATCTTGCTAAACGAAGTAAAAAAGCTTGGTAAGACACCTGGATATGCATAACAAATGCAAGAAATATGTGCAATATGATGCATGATATGTGTGATACGGTGGCCAGAACCGAAACTGTTTTGGAATGCTGGTTTGCATTTTGCATTTGTTTTCGCAAAATGTTGTGGTAAGCAAGAGTCTCCACCGACTTTTATTTTATCCAACTGGAAAGGAAAAAAGCACAGAAAAATTCCTTTTTCGAGATATTCTGAGTACGGGGGGTAGATTATAGAAAGGGAAGGTATTATCACCCTTTCTATCTGTGGTTTTCCACAGGCTCTTAGGTACTTGCTCATCATTTTCAAAATTGCTTATGTGTGCTTGATTTGAAAGAAGTTTTGGTTTTACTTCGATTTAACCCTTGCTTCTGTCTTCAAGAGTGTTACGAATTTATTTTGAAAACTTTGTTTTGAAAAGAGTGTAAGTGTGGAAAAGGTTTATTTTGAGCAAGTACCTACTAACATCTACCTACTCGAAAAAAGAATTGTTCTATGTTCGTTTCTTTTAGACAGCACTATCCTACTATTAGTGAGTAGGTAGCACCGTCGTTAGAGTTTTAAGGGTCAATTCGAAAGGGACGTACGATCACTAAAGCAATGTTAGGACGTCTTAGTAATAACCCTAATGTCTTAAGATCAATATTCGAGGCAACATATCCGAGGCAACCTTTCCGAGGCAACATTTCTGAACGAGACTTTGATCTTTGTTTAGACAAGAGGGCGACCACTAAAATACCCTATGCTTAATGATCGTTTACTGAAGGCAACCGAAGTGAGAGTATACCATAAGAGTGCGCATGTGCGAGTGATTCAATTTCAAGTTATTTATCTTTGCACATTTAGGGTTTTCTAACCGTTTTAAATTTAACATACACTCTTGTCATGCAACCCTAATATCATACGTCTAACAGTTTAATATTTTGCAGAAATTAAAATGCAGAAGGTAAAGCTACGCTATTACAAGGCTTCAGGTATTAATTACATAGCCAAAAAACCCGCTAAAACGATAAATAAATGGAGAAAGGTCCTAATTAATCTATTACCTCCTGTGAGTAATTACATCAATATTATAAAAAAATGCTCGACGAATAGAGAACGGAAGGAAATTAGGGTTTTGACCCCGTCTAAGCTAATTAAAAGAAAAATATTTTTTGGTTGTTTTTGATTATTTTAAGAAAACAAGGTTTTAAATTGAATATGTACAAACTTAATTACTAGTTAAATTAAATTAATAAAAACTAAATTATTTGACCTATTTTTGTGTTTTGGTTATTTTTTAAGAAAAAAAAAAGAAAATAGAATTTAAATTAAACAAAACCCTAATTTCTAACTTGTTTTAATTTATTTACAAAAAGAATTAAAGTTACCCTAAAAATTAAATAAACTAATTAAATTAATTTTTTGATAAAAAATAACCTAAATCTAATTGGATGAAAAAAAAATATTTTTATGATTTTTTTAATAAAAAAGAATTGATTTTGTGTGTTAGGAAAATGATTAAATAAATTAAATAAAGAAATATAAAAGAAAAGAAAAAGAAAATGGGCCTGTTTGCAAGCAATTTGGAGGGGTGTGAACAACAATTCTGGGCCCAAACCAACTGATCCACGTTGACTGCCACGCTTCAGTGCTTGCACGTTGACTAAGGTTTTTGGTGGACCATATGTAATGGCCTTCAGATCTGGCCTCCTGGAGATCTTAGTGGTTGAGCCTTGAGGACTCATGGTTGACCTCACTCCTGCATGCGCGCCTGATTATGTAAATCAAAATAATATGAAACATGGGGGGACCTGGGATTCAAACCGAGGTCCTATAGCTTTTTCCAACTTCCTTGTCACCAACTGAGCTGCGTGCTTTTATTGTATACAAAATAATAATAATTGATAATATATAATAATGCAAGTTAGTGGGAGAAAAAATAAAAAAATGCGCCAGAATTCAAATGAACGAAGGAGATGGAGCAACACATGTCATCTTCTTCCTCTCTCCGTTGGTAAAAGATCACTGAATTTTACCTACAGACAAATGTCCGTAGCTATATGCCAACGACTTTCCAAAATACTCCACAGGCACAACAAATGGAATCTAAAGCCATGAATCAAACCGCCTTTGCCTGCTGAGCATTATGGTTCCTTTCTTGTGGACCAATTTCACCTTATACAAAGACGCTAAAACGAGACCAAGAACCCAAGCAATGGTGAATTCTGATATAGCCAATAAAAATGCAATTAATTGTTATGGATAGCTTGCAAATGCTTCAAGGAGTAAGAATATGTAAGTAACTCATGCTATAAGTGCCAAAATAACGTGATTCGATTTCAAGAAAAGCTCAAGGTCGTGAACCATTTACATTGAGTTTTAGCGCAGAAAAATGCTTGTTCTTGATTGCTATGGCTTCCTTGAGTGCCCAGGAAGCGAAAGGGATGGCTTGGGGACCTTGAAAACGCTTGGAAATGCAAAATCAGATCACCAGTTTCTTTGAGTTTTTTCAAGTTTGGTTCTCTTTCTACACGCCTCTAAACCTTGTTGTTTTTGGCTGCAATTGTACACTATATACCACTGATTGAATTAGGGTTGCAATTGTGATCTCAATCTTTGTCCATTATGATTTGTGATCTTGATTTGATTTCCATGAAATTCCTTCCAAAATAGGCCAAAGTCAATATTTTTGTGCCCACCTATGCCTTGCACGAATTGATTCACTTGCTAGCTGGAAATGGGATCTGAAATGTGGACAAAATCTTGAGGTTTGAATGGTTTGGATATTGTCATGATTTATTTTGATTTAAAATGATTTAATTTAAATAAAAAATAAAAAAATATCAAAAATAAGATAAATATAAATGGAAAGAGCTAGGGCTCATGGACCATGCTACAAACTCAATACAAGTGCAAAAAGTTGGGCCCATTTGACAAAAAATGCAATTTGAGGCATTTTTGACTTTTGGCAATTTTGCAAAAAAGGTCAACTTCACCAATGCATAACTTCCTCAATTATGACTCTTTGAAGGTGTTCTTGGACTTTTTAGAAAGCTAAAGATGTCCTCTAAGCAACCCTTTTGGTATCATCTCAATTGGGTCTTCCATATCTATGTATGAAGCTTTGACAAAAAATGTGTTTTTGTTGACTTTTCAAAATGACCTATAATGTCCAAATTCATAACTTCTTGTGAGTGAATAGTTTGAACTTGGGAGATGATTATGGATTGTAGAGCATTGCATCCTATTAAATATGATCTTTGGATGTGTCATTTCTCATAAAATATGAGAAAGTTATGCTTGGTCAAAGTTGAGTTGACTTTTCCTGCAAAACCCTAATTTAGCAACTTTTGGGTTTTGATGAATTGTGAGCAATACTTGAAGAATCATGATCAACCCTTTATAAAATGATGAATCATACTTCAAAATGAGAATGTTGACCAAAAATCTTGAAGTTTGACTGTATGTGGGCCATAGTTGACTTTTGCCCTAGCACATTCGATTTTCAGGCCTTTGAGCAATTGACTGAGCAAACTTTCTCTGTAAAGCTTGATATTTGACATGGATGTTCTTGAGAACATTTTAGGAAAATATTGAGCATTTGGGATCCCTTGGACTCAAGTATCTTGAGGCACATGAAACCCTAATTTGAGGTAGACTGCCTTAGGAGAGAGCTTGTCTGGTCAACCCTTGGACTTCCTTGAGCAATTTGAAGACCTCACCTGAAATGTATTGAGAAATATGGGAGGGAAAATTTTGGGGTACAACAGCTGCCTCTGTTCAATCTTCTTAAACCTAAAGATTTAGATTGGCTTGTCTGCCTTTCGTGATCTGAAGGTGGAAGATGATTGAACACTAGAGTGCCCAGAAATTTGCACTCGCATGAAGTGGTATTTGTCTTGTGATGTTGGGAATGGGCTTATAGATGCCATTTGGAGATTGATGACGGAAAATGGGCTTAAAGATGCCATCTGAAGGAGTGTCGATCGCATAAGAGATTCCTTAGCGAGAGCTTGTATACCTGTTGTTAAGGAAGATTTTGTTGGGGAATGTTAATCTCTGTCTTGAGAAAAAGTTGAATTTTAGGAGCTTCAGTCGTCTGTTATTCTACTGGGGAATTGCCTCTTGGTCGAAGAGGTGAAAATGTACTACTATCTGGTTATGATCCAGGCTTCATAGTGATAAGATCGACTGCTATCTGGTCGTGCTCCAGGCTTTACAATGACTTACTGAGGAGATGAGATAAAACTTGCTATCCGGTCGTAATCCAGGCTTTGGAATTTTTCAATTCTTATCTGGTCGTAATCCAGGCTTCAGAAGGCATTAAGTTGTTATCCGGTCGCATCCGGGCTTCAACTTGAATTTAGGGCACACTAATATTCGGTCAACTCCGGGCTTCTTAGTATTTGTCCAGGTAAACTGATATTTGGTCGAAATCCAAGCTTTGCAGTGTCTTGTGCTGTTATCTGGTCGTAATCTAGGCTTCAGTCCTTTTATCATTATCTGGTCGTAATCTAGGCTTCACGATGCTTTATACCATTATCTGGTCGAATCCAGGCTTCATGGTGTCTTGTACTGCTATCTGGTCATAATCCAGGCTTCGCGATGTCTCATACCATCATCTGGTCGAATCCAGGCTTCATGGTGTTCGGAGAAATCAAGATACTATCCGGTCGAATCCGGGCTTCATAACTTGTATTAAACATATACCACTATCTGGTCGTAATCCAAGCTTCGCGGTGTCTTTGGCTACTATCTGGTCGTAACCCAGGCTTCACAGAAACTTATATTGCTATATGGTCGTAATCCATGCTTCACAATAACTTGTGGAGCTGTTATCCGGTTGTAATCCGGGCTTCACGGTTTATGTTTATGATATACCACTATCTGGTCAAATCCAGGCTTCATGGTACTTGCACTGCTATCTGGTCGTAATCCAGGCTTCACAGTAACTGGCTGAGCTGTTATCCGGTCGTAATCTGGGCTTCACGGCTTGCTGGGGATTAACTATTATCCGGTCGAATTCGGGCTTCATAGCTTAAATATAAACCACTATCTGGTCGAACCCAGGCTTCGCGGTGTTTGATACTGTTATCCGGTCGTTCTCCGGTCTTCACAATATGCTGTAGAAATCAAGATACTATCCAGTCGGATCCGGGCTTCATAGCTTGAACTTTATAAGAATTTAATTGTATTTTCCTTAAAAGGTAAAGGGTTAGTCGTATATAATGCATGCTATGCATCGAGCGATGATGTGCTCAAAATAAATGAGATTGTGCTATATGATGCGTATGCACATGTCATGATGTATGGATATGCAATGCTTTTATGATATTCTTTAACTGGGGAAAATAAATCTCGGACTGCTGCTGGAGAGAAAGAGTTTTACTCGCTGGAGATAACGACCGAGGATGATTGTGAGAAAATCCTGGTAGGAGAATAATTTTGCTGGAGAATAAACTGGCGAGAGAATGTCTCTGTGGGGAAGAGATACTCCATCTCAAGATATGTTGATTTGGAGAAAAACCTTGGCTGGGGATGAATTACCGTTGCCGGCGATAATGAACCCTATTGGGGATTGAGTTTCTGCTTGTGGAAGAAATAAACTCCACTGTGGATAATCTTCTAGTGCTGGTGATAGATAAACTCTGCTTGGGGAGAATCAACGCCAATGTTTTTAGATACCTTTTACTCTGTAGGGAGTGTATGCATTTTTAGTCGTATTCTCCAGCTAGGTCTATCCCTATACCTGGTGGATAGAGCAACCGTAAAGTTTGGACATTTCTGTTTGCCCCTGTTCCTGAAATTACGAGTAACCATCTTTTGTTACGCATGTAAATATTTATGAACAACAATTATTGTCAAATGCATATATCAAAAATGAACATTGGACTTTCTTGCATAACAAAACAGGAAAAAAAACAATTCAAATTTTCTTTGTGAAAATGAATTGTATTGATTTTGAAGTTGGCCTGTAAATAGGAGTTTTTGTACAAGAGGCCGACGTCCTAGTAAGAGAACGCCGCCGAAAGATAAATTATACAATTTGTGTAAAATGGAAGAAAAACAGCTATATGAACAATCCCACTGGGTTCCAACTCTGCTATTTCCCTTATATCCTCGAGCGTCTCCTCACTTTGCTACTTGGTTGAAGGTAGATCAGATTGATTAATGTCGTCCGAGCTTGATAGTTGATACTGAAGCCTGGTTGCAAGATGATCCAATGAGACATAGTGTTACGCTTTGATTCCTAATTTTTGCCTGGACCGCCCTTTCAAGTTTTCGGTCCACCGGGATACCCTTTTTTGCCTAAGCCGCGTTTTTAGGTTTTCGACTTGTCGGGTGTACAATTTTTTTCATTTTCAATCCCTGATTTTTTCCTAGGCCAGTCAACCTAGCGTGTCTTTGATTATGCATAGTATTTCTTCACTATGTCTGCATTGACGGGGTGATGAAGGTCGTCACCATCCATGGTGGTTAGAGTCATAGCTCCTCCTGAGAAAGTGTTCTTAACCACAAATGGCCCTTCGTAAGTAGGGGTCCATTTGCCCCTAGGATCACCTTACGGTAGTATGATGCGTTTGATCACCAGATCCCCGACTTGATACTCTTGTCGTCTAAATTTCTTTTTAAATGCCTTGATCATCCGCTTTTGATATGTATGACCATGAAAAATAGCAGTAAGTCTCTTTTCGTCGATTAAGTTCAATTGATCAAGCCGGGTCTGGATCCAGTCGTCTTCACTCAAACCTGCATCCTTCATAATCCGAAGAGAGGGTATCTGGACCTCAATGGGTAAGACTGCCTCCATGCCGTACACCAAAGAGTAAGGTGTTTCCCCTGTTGAAGTCCGCGCTGAGGTTCGGTACCCATGAAGAGCAAATGGTAACATCTCGTGCCAATCTTCGTATGTCACCGTCATCTTCTGCACAATCTTCTTAATGTTCTTGTTAGCCGCTTCAACAGCCCCATTCATCTTCGACCGGTAAGGAGAAGAGTTGTGATGCTGAATCTTAAACTGCTTGCAGAGCTCGGTGATCATCGTATTATTGAGATTTGTACCGTTGTCCGTAATGACCCTCTCTGGTACACCGTATTGACAGATCAAATTATGCCGAATAAACCGCGCCACGACGTTCTTGGTTACTGTAGCAAAGGAAGCTGCCTCAACCCACTTTATAAAGTAATCAATTGCTACCAGAATGAAACGATGCTCGTTGGATGAAGTAGGTCTGATCTCGCCGATCATATCGATGCCCCACATTGCAAAGGGCCAAGGAGTTGTCAAGACATTCAGAGGAACTGGAGGTACATGCACCTTATCAGCATAGACTTGGCACTTATGACAGGTATGAGAATGCTGAGAATAGTCGGCTTCCATAGTAGACCAATAATATCATTCCCGTAGGATTTTCTTTACCATGGTGTGTCCACTGGAATGAGTCCCGAAAGTACCTTCATGTAACTCTGCCATAATCTTTTCTACCTCGTTCTTGTTCACACATCGCAATAAGGTTGAATCATGGTTACGTTTATAAAGGATCCCATTACTGATGAAGAACTTCGCCGCGAACCTTCTCAAGAACTTCTTATCATTAACAGATGCACCCTCGGGGTATTCCTGAGCCTCAAGATACCTCTTTACCTCGTGAAACCAAGGTTTATCTGTTACCTCTTCAGTCTCAATGTCACAACAATGTGCGGGTTCGTCCAACCTCTCAATGGTAATCTGGGGAGCTTCATTTTCCCACCTAATCTTGAACATAGAAGACATAGTAGCTAGCGTGTCCGCTAACTGATTCTCCTCTCTTGGGAAGTGTTCAAAGGTTATCTCCTCGAAGTGCGGAAGCAACGTCAATACATACTCTTTGTAAGTAATAAGATTTGGGTGCTTCATATCCCACTCGCCTTTAATCTAACTGATCACCAGAGCAGAATCTCCGAACACACTCAAGAACTTAATCCTTAGGTCAATAGCTGCACGCAGGCCCATGATGCACGCTTCATACTCCGCCATGTTGTTGGTGCAGTTAAAACATAATCAAGCGGTAAATGGAGTATGACAGCCTTCCAGAGATATAATCACGGTGCCAATGCCATTACCCAAAGCGTTTGAAGCTTCGTTAAAATACATGGACCATCGGGATCCCTCCTCTGGTCCTTCATCCGGTCCAGGTATTTCACAGTCAGTCACCAACATGATGTTCTCATCCGGAAACTCGAAATTCATAGACTGGTAATCATCCACGGCCTGATGCGACAAATGATTTGCTAACACACTCCCCTTGATTGCCTTTTGAGTTGTGTATTGGATGTCATACTCAGTCAAGATCATCGGCCATCTTGCTATTCTTCCGGAAAAGGAAGGATTTTCAAAGATATACTTGATTGGGTCCATCTTTGATATCAATAGGGTAGTGTGAGTCAGCATATACTGTCTCAGCCGGCGAGCAGCCCATGCCAAAGCGCATCAAGTTTTCTCGAGCAGTGAGTATCAGGTCTCACAGTCGGTAAAATTTTTACTAAGGTAGTAAATAGCATGCTCTTTTCGGCCGGACTCGTCATGCTGCCCCAGCACACACCCCATTGAACTGTCCAGTACGGTCAAGTATAGATCAAAGGTCTTCCTTCAACTAGAGGCATCCGAATAGGTGGCTCTTGGAGATATTCCTTGATCCTTTTGAAAGCGGCCTGATATTCATCATTCCATTTTACCACTTGATCTTTCTTCAGCTGTTTGAAGATTGGTTCACAAGTAACAGTCAGGTGTGAAATGAACCGGGCAATGTAATTCATACGTCCCAAAAAGCCTCTGACTTCTTTTTCTATTTGGGGAACTGGCATCTCCTGTATAGCCTTTACCTTGGCAGGATCCACTTGAATACCCTTATCACTAACAACGAAACCCAACAGCTTACTAGATCTTACCCCAAAGGTGCACTTGTTTGGGTTTAACCTTAGCTTATACATCTTCAACCTGTCGAACAGTTTCTGGAGATGGTCAAGGTGTTCTTCTTCAGTCTAGGACCTTGCAATCATGTCATCAACATAAACCTCAATATCATGGTGAATCATGTCATGGAACAAAGCAACCATAGTGCGCTGATACGTTGCCCCAACATTCTTCAACCCGAAAGGAATTACCTTGTAACAAAGTGTGCCCCACTGCATAACGAAGGTCGTCTTCTCCATGTCTTCAGGAGCCATTTTAATCTGATTATAATAGGAAAAACCATCCATAAAGGAGAAGACCTTATGCTGCGCGGTGTTGTCGACCAGAACATCGATGTGAGGGAGTGGGAAATCATCCTTGGGGCTCGCCTTATTCAGATCCATATAGTCCACACACATCCGTACCTTACCATCTTTCTTCGGCACCGAAACCATGTTGGCAACCCACTGCCGGTAAGAAGTAACTGCTAGAAAACCGACATCAAATTGTTTCATGACCTCAGCTTTGATTTTCTCAGACATCTTTGGGCGCATGCATCAAACTTTCTGCTTTATCGGGGGACAGTCTTCTTTAGTCGGCAGACGGTGTACCACAATGTCAGTGTCTAAACCAGGCATATCTTCATAAGACCAAGCAAATATCTCAACATAGTCGCGTAGCATCTGTATCAACCATTGCTTGACACTAGGCTCCAGATTTGCACCTATCTTGACCTCTTTCTTGTCTTCGTCAGTACCCAAATTCACTGATTCCACTGGCTCTTCATGCGGCTGTATGGCCCTCTCTTCATGTAGTAACAGTCTAGCAAGTTCCCCAGGCACTTCACAATCATCCTCACCTTCGTCCTTGGCTTGGTTGATCAGATTTTCGAAGTCATAACTGGTAGTAGCAGAGTCATTATCAATGGGATCCATAGTGGATGTGGATCTGCATTATGAGATGTGAGTGTGTGTAAGACAATAGCTGTTTTGATAAAGTGCAAGAAAAGAAAAAAAACAAGGAGCGCAAAATTTGTAATGCAAGAAAACGTCCAATGCTTTATTGATGATATATGAAAATGACAAATAATAAGCCCTCACAAACAAAGCCAAAGTGCCTCGGGCGAGGAACTAGGTCGTAAAGTTTCAAATTGTCTGTTACAAATTTCAAAAACAAAAGTCTATTACTATGTAATAAAATAAACGGGCACGAAATCCTTCTCCGTCCAGTTGTTCAATCCACCGTCGGTAGTCGGGTAAATCTAATTGTCGAACTCTGACTCTTCTTCATCGTCTTCAATTACATTCACTCCCGGATTACTGATGCGCAGGGGAGGCCTTCCAATCCGCGCACACCGAACAACCCTTTGAGCTTCCGCAGTAAAACCCAAACCAAACTTGTAAGTCTTGTATGCGAAGTCAGGGAGTTGGCCCCAATTTGCACACCCACCTTTTTCAATTACAGCCGTGGCATCCTTAAGGGAAGCCATCTTCATTGGAAGTTGGTCAACATCAACTTCAGTTGACGCCAAAGTCTGGAGGACCTCTTCAAAGTTCTGACACGGGGTTTCAATGAACTCCCCATCCATCTCCACATAACAAAAGGAATTAAGATGACTCACCATGTACTCCTCCTCACCCTGTACTGTAACAATCTTCCCTTTTACTGGATATTTCAACATCTGATGGAGCGTAGAAGTCACTGCCCCAGCCTTATGAATCCATGGGCGACCCAGCAAGCAAGAATAAGATGGTCGAATATCCATTACATAGAACATAGATGCAAAAGTATGAGAGCCAACTTTAACAGGGACGTCCACCTTCCCGTGCACCATCCTTTTTGACCCGTCGAAAGCTTTAACCACAATGTTACTCGGCTTCAAAACCAAACCTTCACAGTCCAGACGGTCTAGTGCTTTCTTTGGTAAAACATTCAATGAGGACCTAATATCCACCAGCACGTGGGCCAAAGTAGTGCCCCTGCACTCGATCAAGACGTGCAGAGCATCATTGTGATTCCTTCCTTTAGCAGTCAGATCTGCATCTGAGAAACCCAACCCGTTGTCAGCAGTCAAACTAGCCACACAGTCTTTGAATTGATCAGCAGATGTTTCCTGCGGCACATGTGCAGTTTTAAGAAAAGCATTCAAAGCCTTTGCATGGGCTTCCGAGAACAACAATAAGGATAACATGGAGATCTTCGACGGGGTTTTCCCCAGCTGCTCGACTACGTTGTAGTCACTCTTCTTGATAATCTTCAGAATTTCCTCTATCTCTTGCTTAAAGGTTTCTACAATAATCTTCTTAGGCGCCTCCATCCGGGCATGCTCACCTGTAACTTCCTTGCCCCGAGTGTCAGATGACTCGGCGACATGGGTGATAACTGGAGTAAGAATTGGAACCGTAGCTGATGTACTAGCAGATGGAACAACAATAGGCTTTTGAACAGTCGGAGGGGAAATCTCAGGGGAGAAAAGTCTTCCACTTCTGATGACCTTGCTAGACCCGAAAATATTGCTGATATTAGCATCAGTTTCTTCAATCTTCAAATCTTGTTTGATCCCATGATAATACACATCGGCCCTATAGTGCCACGGGACAACCTTATCCGAAGTGTATGGGATAGGACCAGGGATAATAATGATTAACGGAGCTACTCTTGGAATAGACGTAATCCTAACAGGCTTTCTCGAGGAAGCCTTGGAAGGATTGGCGAAAATGGTTATGATGGAAACATCTTCAACAGGAATCACCGGAATCAAAGTTTTCTCGAACATGATCTCTTTGTTATCCATCAGGCGTTGAACACCTAATTTCAATAAATGGAAACTAGCAGGCAGGATTGAACATAGGTGGCAACCTTCGCCACAACCCAGAAATAAACCGACTGATAATAGGTTCTTCTTTACTATCATCAACGGAGTAGAAATGTCTTCCACAGGTCACAAATGAGTCATCGTCCACAACATTTACTCCATGCTTAGGTATAGAAGCAGTTATGACGTTAGGTTTCTCTGGAGCATCAAACTCAATCTCTTTAGCTTCAATCAAATCTTGTACCTTATTCTTCAAGGCCCAGCAGTTGTTCGTATCATGACCCGGGCTATCAGAGTGATAGGCACAACGGGCGTTTGGATTATACAGCAGAGATGTGGTGCTGGGATTCTTTGGGGCTTCCCTCAGAGTTACCAGGTTGGTCTTCAATAATTGCGGTAGAATTTGAGACAAGGTCATACTGAGCCGAGTGTACTGTCTTTGTGGTCTCTCTATTCTTTGTTGATTGTTGCATTGTGGGGTAACGGTGGGTCTTGATATTACTACCACATTTACAGCCTGGCGGCGTCCGGGTCGGTTTTGGCTCCTCGAGCTGTAAACTGCACTAGCTTCTTTCCTGAAAGGCTTCTTTTCTGTACTTGATGAAGCACTTTTCTGTATCTTGCCACTTCTGATACCAGTTTACACTCTCTCCCCGGTCAAAATCAATTCAGTGAACCCAGATGATGAACTGCCGATCAAGTGATTGAAAAATGGACCAGACAACGTCCCAAGAAACATATCCACCAACTCCCTATCAGACAAAGGGGGTTGGACTCTTCCAGCCAGCTCTCTCCACTTCTGAGCGTAGTCCTTAAAACCTTCGCTTGCACCCATGGACATACTCTGAAGCTGAGTACGAGTGGGAGCAAGGTCGGTGTTATACTGGTATTGCTTGTAAAAATAAGCAGCAAGGTCCTCCCAGTTGCGGACATTAGCTCCTTCCAATTGATAAAACCATTCAAGTTGAGTCCCTGACAGACTATCTTGAAAGAAATGTACCCACAGATTCCTATCAGCAGTGTAAGGTTGAATTTTTCTGACATACGAGCGGAGGTGGAGCTCTGGACAGGATACTCCATCGTACTTAGCAAATACCAAAGCTTTAAACTTGTGAGGGATCACCACTCCTGATGCTAGTCCCAGATCTCCAAAATCTAAACCAGGGACCTTCTGAATCTCCATAGCACTCAGACGGTCTTCAAGTTGTTTGTACCTATCCTCAGCAGGAGGGTACTGTTCATCATCAAAATCAGTGTCATTATCAGAGACCACAGTACTAGGACCCTTTTCTTCCTCCTGATTCTCTCCTCCTTTGGATGAATGAGACAAATGAGCTTCTTGTCACAATCTATTCCCAAATCTGTGACCCATATTCAGAAGAACCAACTTCTTCTTCTTCTTTTTCTTCTCCTTCAGGATGAGAGTCTTCAAATCCTGTTGTCCTTTGGCCAAGTTCAAAAACATCTCTTGGAATTGAGCATTCTGTGCTTGAAGAGCTTTGATAGCTTGATCGATAGGTATTTCAGAAGACATTTCGTGCTGAAATAAACAACGAAGAAGATAAGAAACCTGTAATGATACCTGCAATGAGGAGCATGGTGATGGAATGCATATGAAATTATTTCAAAGACTTTGGGAGATTTATATTTTCGAACCAAGAAATAAATAAACTTTATTAGATTAAACTTGTAAAATGTTTAACAATGCCTTTAAGGCGTTTACAAAGAAATAACTGAAAATAAATCTAAACTAGAAACAAGCAAAAATCAGAAATCCCATGGTCGCTTTCCCTTCGTGATGACGTAGTCGTTGATTGTCCTTTCGTTCTCAAGTTGCCTCGTGAGCTTCAAGATCTTCCTTTCCTGCTCATGATATTTTTCCCGGTAGGTATCCCTTTCTTCCTTTAGCTAAATCCAGGATCTTTTTAACGCCCCAAGTCAGTAGGCATGTGTTGTACCCCAACATTTTCCCTCTCATTTTATCAACATTTCTCATCACAAGGCTCTTGGAACTCAAGATCAAGCTAGGGTTTGCTCTGCTCAAGACACCTCCTTGCTCTGTTGACCTAAATTAGGGTTTGAGTTTGCACAGGGATGTTTTTACCCACAATGCCCAAAGTGACTTTCATACTTCATGTTGGACTCATAAGTTTGCCCATACCAAGTTTCAAGCCTTGAATCAAATTTTTGCCCAGTCAATTGGACAGTTGACCTAGAAATCAATTGTATTGGGAAAAAGTTAACTGTGGCCAATTGATAGTCAAACCTCATGAATTTTGACCCACATCAACATTATGAACTCATATGAACCATTTGATTAGGTTTGGATCACAATTCCACAAGAAATTTGATCAGATCATCAAAAGGGCAAAATTGTCATTTTTAGGGTTTTGACTGTACAAAGGCAATTTTTGACTGTTTGACCTAGCCAATAGCAAATCAAGCCCAACCATGGACTCAAGGACTCAATGACATCATCTTGACCCATTCAACAAGTTCCAAATATCTCAAATGCATAGGATTGACAGATGAATTTTCCAATCAACTGATCAAAATTTGACTGTACACTGAAAAGTCAAACTTTGACTTTTTGGTCAAAATCAAGTGCCAAGGGTCATTTTTCATCAAGACATGTCAAATTATGAAACTTGTTCATCAAGAAACCCAAAATTGCAAATTAGGGTTTGAAATTGAAAAATTTCATAACTTTGAAATTTTCTAAGTTATGAAATTTTCTTAATTTTTCCTAACTTTGCCCCACATTTTCACCAAGATGAAAAGGGATTCAAAAAAAACTTACAACATGAAAGTTGTAGTCCATCACAAAGTCTACAACTTTTATCCACAAAGTTTTCTCAAAATAAGCTTGGATCTCAAGTTATGATTTTTGGAACAAGGGTCCCTAAAACTTTTAACTTAGAGAAATTTTGCCCTAGTTTAGGCAGGATTTTGACCCATCTTCTTGGCCATTTTTCACATGGTTCCACTTGGAGTTTCAAGTTCATATCAAAGATGGATTATAGTACATGTTGCAAGCTTTCCAAATTGTCCAATAACTCCTCAAACACACTTGTGGTTAGGGTGAATCGAATGCTTGAAGTTGGCAAAAACTCACTTTGTAACCATGGCCAATACATGTTCATACCAAGTTGCAAATCTGACCAAACTAGCTTAGTACATAATTACAGGTCTCTAAACCAATTTACACTCAAACATTGAATGCAAATACATTGGACATTGGCATTGTTCTGATCAAGAGAGTATTGTACAATGAACATTTCCATTTTGAGCATAAAGGTCACACTTCCATTTTCATAAAGGCAACTTTATGTCAAATTGCATTTTCTTGAGCCTTGGAATTTTTTCCTTGCAGCAAACAAGTTCCCTAATCTCAAACATAGTTCACCAACTTGAGCATGCTTGTAACTAGCCTATACAGGCCATAGCTTGGTCACTTCACATCTTTGCTTTCAAAACAAGTCAAATGGCAAAAAGCTCATAACATACACATCTGATATATTGAAGTGAAGCAAAGTTTTCAAACAAGTTTCTCATATCCTTGTAAGCCAGAAACACGAGTCTTTGACCTCTAAAACCCCCTTGTGCACAAAATCTTCATTTTTGCCAAAACAGGGCAAGTTCTGATAATCACAAGCCACAATCAAATCCCCTCGTGCATTTTGTCCCAAATCACTTCAAACACATTGTAAACAATACACCTAAGCTGTCCAGACCATTCACAAGATGCTGTAACTCCATTTACACACATCATCATTTATGTTAGGAAGCTTTGTAGGTTGAGTTCTGTAACATGATTCATGCCACTTCAAAATAAACTAAGCATTGGGAAAGGTTCAGGGGACATCAAGCAAGCTCAAAAGAACCTCAGGCCCCATTAAAAGTTGATGTATTGGCCAACTCGAACTCAACTGAAACAGGTATTTCATGAACTTCTATCTCTCTATTTAGGAACATTTAGCCTTAGGTTTATGAATGAAAGATGTTGTACTCATTTCCCTTAAACCATACATATGCTCAGTTTTCATTTATATTAATCGTGCTAGGAGAATTTCATCCATGAACTTTCTGAAAAAATTGGGTGAGAAATTAGGGCCAGATAAATTCTCTCTGGTCTTTGAGAGTTAGATTAAGTTTTCTATATGGTTAGATTCGTGATTTGATGCTCTACAAGTTTCATGTTTTGAGTTATGTCAAAAGATCACAAATACAGGAGATACAAGTTTGTACAGGCATGCACCCGTTTTTTTCAAATTTCTGGAGGTTGAAGATAAAGTCTGGGCTGGGCCTGACCTTCTTGCTTCCAACACCTCCCACCTTACTTTCAGCACCCCCTGACCCATTTCTTTGTATTTTCATTATTTTTGCATTTTAATTTCTTTTCTGACTTTGATATTTTATTTTCAAATATAAAAAATACTCTAAAAATATTTTCACAATTTTTTTCATTTATTAGATATTTTATTTTGATTTTTTCTAATATAAACAACAATTTAAATACATATGTTATTTTGTTTAAACTTGAAGATAATGCAAATAATACTCTTATTTTCATTTCTATTTTTTATTTACACCAAAAATATTTTATTGAATATATTGTTTTTTTTTAAATATTTTATTTTATTTTTTACATACTTAACATATTTAATATATATATATATATATATATATATATATATATATATATATATATATATATATATATATATATATATATATATATATATATATATATATATATATATATATATATATATATATATATATATATATATATATATATATATATATATATATATATATATATATATATATATATATATATATATATATATATATATATATATATATATACATACATACATATATACTTTTGTTTTATTAAATACTTAGAAATAAAACACAAAAATATTATATTTTTATTTTTATTGTTATTTATACTAAAAAATACCCTTTTTTTTGGATATATTACATTTTTACACATATTAATATTTTTTTTGTACATAAAAAATAGATCGTATATATTTTCTTAAGGAATTAGGGTTTTTACACTAAAAACAAATAAATCTTTTATTTATTTCTTTATACTTTTTTATATTAAAAAATACTTTTGTATACATGAATAAATAAAAACTCTTTTTTTTTTGCATAATACATTTTGTTTAATATTTATTCATTTTGTTTAATCAAATATTGCCAATTTATTTTATTTGCACAAAAAAAAAATTCAATTTGGATGTAATAGTAATTAGGGTTTTATATTTCTTGTCAAATACCCCCCTATTCAAAATTGTACCCCCTCCCTATATCAAAGTTGTAATAGCTTAGATTTATTTTTACGCATTTAAATGCTTTCAATTATGCCATGATTAGAATTAGGGTTTGTATGCAAAAATCAAAACCAACAAATAGTTTGACCTAATCAAAGACAAAAATGTATGAAAAACAAACACAATGCACACTTACACCCCTAGGGTTACAATCCACTTGTTGCCTTAAAAAATGGGCCATGGTATGCATGTTGAGTACTTTGGCAAAACAAAAACAAAACAAAAGATCATAGTCCCTCGATGACGCTATCTGAGTTGCCTAAACAAAAATGATCAAGTCCCTTAAGAAAATTGCCAAAAATACTTGACACTATTGCTATCATGGTCTATACGATGACCCGCACCTGTCCCGTTTAACATCCTAACACAAGTTTGTTCACCAAATACAATGGTGAAGCAACACTGTTAAAAGGGTTAAAAACATAAGAAAGATCTTTGAGTAAAATAGGTTAGATAACTCTTAGTTACTTGATCAAAAGCTTGCAAAAACATCCTTGCTATTTTCAAACACACCTCACAACACAATTTCAAAATCCAACTTTCAAACATTGAAAACTTTTCAAAAGACAAAAACACCTTTGTATACATTCAAACAAGAATCATTACAAAGGTTGCCACAACGATGGGATTTTTTCAAAACATCTTTCAAAACCACACACAAAGCACCATTTCAAACAATTGAAGAGCACCATTTCAAACAATTGAAAAGCAAAGCAAGTGATCTAAACAAGTAACTAAGAGCCCATGGATAACCATGGATAGAAAGGGTGCTAATACCTTCCCTTTCTATAATCTACTCCCCGAACCCAAGAAAACATCTCAAAGGTCTTTTTTGTGCTTTTTGGCCTTTCCTTAGGATAAAATAAAAAGTCGGTGGCGACTCTTGCTAAACCGAAACATTTGCAAACACAAACGCAAAACCTCAAGTCAGTTCTCCCACCGTATCACAGAACTGGCGACTCTGCTGGGGATAACTTTAAAAGTGGAGTAACCTTAGGGCTTAGATCACCTTTGCATGCTTATCTTGATTTCTTTGATTGCTTTACATTTGGTTCTCTTGTTTGGGTTTGAAATCCTCCACCCGGATTTGGGAAACATTCATAGGTAAATAGCAATACGTTGTGGAGACTGTGTGGGGTATACCAACATGGTTGAAGCAATAGCTATATTAGTGCGACATATTTGTGAGTATCGGTAGCCTTTGAGTCAATCAAAGAGAATACGGGGCCGCTGAGTGATGTCATGAAGCACTAATGAACTCTTAGAACCTTACTTGACCATCTTGGCCTTTTGTTAGGGGTAGTGAGATGACCGGCTTTGGTACAGTCTGAAGTTGGTAGATACTCGATAATACACTCATTGAGGGTTATTTTCTTGGAATATTTTGGTCGCCAGTTAAGTGGCTAAACCAAAACAATGAACATAGAAAACAATCCAGTGATATTGAGCTCCTTAGAACCCGGTTACTATTTATAGGACAGGTTTGAGCCAGCTAAACTCAAGAGGGTATTTACCTATGAAACCTCATGCAAGCCTGAAACTAGGATTTTGTGTGACTTGTTTGTACATTTGCTTGTGCATAGATCATGAACATCATAAAGCATCATATGCATCCACTAACCATTTCAAGGGTTTGGATATTCATCTTTGTTCTTGTTTTGTAGGTCATGGAATCTCTTCGCAGGAAAACAATTCAAGTCAACCTTGTGAGAATCCCTCCTCAACTCAAAGAGCTTACTTCCAGGATTCCAGAGAATTCTCTCTTCAGTGAAAGACATGGTAGGCTTCTCAACTTGGTCAACTCCAACATTGAAGAAGACATGGTGAAAGTTCTCTTCCAGTTCTTTGATCCCCTACACCACTATCTCACATTCCCTGATTACCAACTAGTACCCACTTTGGAGGAATTTTCTCAACTCCTGAGAATTCCTATTCTTCATCAAATACTCTACAACGGTACGGAAAAAGAACCAAAGCCTGAAGATGTTGCTCAAGCATTACACTTGCAACCATCTGACATCAAAGGACATTGGGAAACCAGAAGTGAAGTCAAGGGATTCTTGGCAAAGTTTCTGTTTGAGAAGGCACAAGACTGCTGGAATTCTTTAGATCTACAAGCTTTTGAGGAGATTGTAGCACTTCTCATCTATGGGTTGGTCTTGTTCCCAAACCCTGATCAGCTTATAGATGTGAATGCTGTCAAAATTTTCATATCTCGGAATCCTGTGCCTACATTGCTTGGGTACATCCTACACTCATTTTACACACGAACAATGAGGAAAATAAGTATTCTCATGTGCTGTACTCCTCTCCTAGCAAGGTGGTTTATTTCTCACCTTCCACAATCAGTTTTGAAGAATGAGCAGGGTTTAAGGTGGTCACAACGATTGATGACCCTCACACATTCTGATGTTCATTGGTGTTCTCGATCCAGAGAAAATGTCATCATCATTGATCGTTGTGGGGAGTTCCCTAATGTCCCACTACTTGGCATTAGGGGAGGTATTACCTACAACCCCTGTTTAGCTCTAAGATAGTTTGGATATGCTCGGAGGGATGACCCTCATGACATGCTGATTCCTGACCTAGTTTTTGACTTCGACAACAATGCGCAAGGACTTCGACAAAGGTTCATCAGAGCTTGGAGGATGCCCAACAAAGTGGATAGTAAGACACTGAGGCACAAGAATTCCATCCCCCTTGAGCCTTATCTCAAGTGGGTACGAACCCTCGCCCAAAATATTATGATGCCATGTCCTCACATTCTCCCCGTGATCAAAGAGCCTGTGATGGAAGGAGAGGTTCCATACACCCTCCTACATCCTGACATGCCAACATCATGGGAAGAATTACAAAGGAGTTGGATCCAACTCAAGGAAGAACGAAATACTTTTGAAGCCAGCTTCTATGCTAGTGAGAAGAAGGTTTTGGAGCTTACCCGCCGACTTCATGAGGAGGAAACTCTCAACACTTACATCGCACCAAAAAGGATGCGCAATGTCTTTTTACATTAAGAATTTTGTAATATTCTGCCCATGGGGCACTTATGTACTAACAAATTTCTTCTTAATATGACGTGTGTTCTTTTTGTTTGCAACAAATTTGAATTTTTGAATCCTTGAATGCATTAAATGAATAACGCATCATTAATCATATGCATAAACAGGTCTTCACACCAGGTTTCCTTATCTTTCTGCTGTTTATTTCAGCAAGATGGATTTGGAGCAGACGGTTAAGGATCTGCAAGCACAAAATTCTAAATTCCAGCAACTCCTCATGACCTTGGCAAAGGGTCAAGAGGACCTTAAAGCCATATTGGAGAAAAATAAAGAGAAAAAGAAGAAAAGGCCCGGAGTAGCCACTTTTGGAAGAAGGTTTGAAAGCAATGCTAGAAAAAGTTCTCGAGTTCCCCTCAACGTCTGGTGAAGGGGATGGTAAAGGAAAAGGAGCTGCGGGACCTTCTGAATCTGAAGTTGAAGAGGAAGAAGAGGAAGAGGATGAAGACTACTCCGAACAGCAATATCCCCCGGCGGATGATAAATATAAAAATCTTGAGGATCGATTGGCAGCCATGGAGTTGCAAAGGGTACCTGGTTTAGATTTCTAAGAACTAGGGCTGGTCGCTGGGATCATCATTCCTCCCAAGTTCAAAGTTCCTACATTTGCTAAGTATGAAGGTCTGTCCTGCCCAAAGATGCATCTGAGATCCTATGTCAGAAAGATCCAACCCCACTCATCTGATAAAGACCTCTGGGTACACTTTTTTCAAGACAGTTTATCAAGCACACAATTGGACTGGTTCTATCAACTTGAGAGATCAGAGGTTCATAACTGGGAACACTTAGCCGCTGCTTTCTACCAGCAATACCAATACAACGCTGATTTAGCGCCCACTCGTATTCAACTACAGAGTATGGGTATGGCTTCTAATGAAGGATTTAAGGAGTATGCCCAGAAGAGGCGTGATTTGGCTGGAAGGGTGCAGCCACCATTTTCGGATAGAGAGCTAGTTGACATGTTTCTGGGGACCCTGTCTGGCCCTTTCTTCAATCATTTAATTGGGAGTTCCTCCGCGGGATTTACCGAATTAATTCTGACCGGCGAAAGGGTCGAGGCCGGTATTAAAAGTGGTAAGATTCAGAAAGGTACCTCCACGTCCACTGCTATTAAGAAAACCTTCCCAGCTAAGAAGGAAGCCTCTGCTGTTTATTCTCAGAAAAGTCAAGGAAGAACCGAGCGCCGACCAACTGTAGGGGCTGTGATGATTCAAAACTCTTCAAATGATCAACCTCGTAGTAATCAGCCAAGACCTAATCAACAATGGGTAGAAAGGCCACAACGGCAGTTCACCCGAATCAACATGACGCCGGCTCAAGTACTCCCTCATTTGCTAAAGTTGAATCTTACCAATTTGAAGGAAGCGCCAAAGAACCATAATACTTCTTTGCCATATTACCACTCCAATGCAAAATGTGCTTACCACTCTGACAGTGTAGGGCATGATACCAATAATTGTTGGGCGCTTAAGAACAAAATCCAAGACCTAATAGACGCTAAGGAGGTAGAGTTTGATGCTCCTGAGAAGCCCAACGTGATATCTTCTCCGATGCCCAAGCACGGTCATAATGTTCATGCCGTTATGGAAGACCTTCATGTTACCAATGTTGCTGACCTTTTAACTCCCTTACCAGTGATTAAAGTGAATTTGATGAGAGCCGGGATATTCCCAGGCTGTGGAAAGGGCTGTTACTTTTGTTTAAACATACGAGCTGATTGCCCAATGTTGAAGTCCGGCATCCAACGTCTGATGGATACCCAAGAGATACTCTTCCAAAAGACCCCTGTTGATACCTTCACTCCTGTTACTCCTGCTACTTTGCTACTTCAACCAACGATATCGCAATAATAACCATCTCCGACAATCTTCCCAAGGCTTGCAAAAGGCCTGTCAAGATTACGCCCGACCCTAAATTTGTACCATTGAAAATCACCATGCCGGGGCCTGTCCCGTATCAATCTAACAAGACGATACCATGGAACTACGGAGGAGAAATCTTCTATCATGGTATCAAACAGATTGAGCAGTCCAAGAGAATCCTGAAGAGGAAACCCCTGATATAGGGAACATTGCAAGAACAAGCAAGATAACTCGCAGCGGACAGATTTTTTCTCCGGAGATTGCTCCCCCTCGAGCAGTTTTCGGACCCTCGAAAGCTTCTGTGCCTGTTAAGCCATCTGTGCAAGACCCGATAATTGAAGAATTAGATACTCCTGAGGTAAGACCATCTGTTGATACTACCGATAAGGGTAAGGGGATGCTAGAAGCGTCTGTCCGGACGAAGGCTCATACTGTGGTTATCCCCGAAACCACCCAGAAAGAAATGGAAGAAATCTTGAAGATAATCAGAAGGAGCGACTACGACGTCGTGGAACAGCTAGGGCAGACCCCTTCCCAAATCTCCATGTTAGCTCTTCTACTCTGCTCTGAGGCCCATGCTAAGGCCTTAATCAAATTTTTAAAGGCAGCACACGTGCCCCAAGAAACTTCGGCTGACCAGTTTCAGGAGTGCGTGGCGAGCCTTACTGCTGATAATGGTCTTGGTTTTTCCGATGTTGATTTGACTCCCAAGGGAAGGAAACACAACGATGCGCTACATGTCTCATTTGAATGCAGGGGAACCACCCTCGCCCATGTCTTAGTTGATACCGGTTCTTCCTTGAATATGCTGTCGAAGAAAGCGTTAGACCGTTTGGACTGCGAAGGATTTACCCTCAAACCCAGTAACATCATTGTTAGGGCCTTTGATGGGTCCAAAAGAATGGTTCATGGAGAGGTTGGCATTCCTATCAAAGTGGGCACAAAAGTTTTCAACTCCACCTTTTATGTGATGGACATCCGTCCTTCATATTCGTGTTTATTGGGAAGACCGTGGATCCATTATGCTGGGGCAGTTACCTCCTCTTTGCACCAAATGCTAAAAAATCCTGTCAAGGGTAAGATCATAACGGTGCACGGTGAGGAAGAGTACATGATAAGTCATCTCAATTCCTTCCGCTATGTGGAGTTGGATGGCGAGTTCATAGAAACACCTTTCCAACATTTTGAGGAAGTTTCTCCTGAGGTCGCAGTTGCGAAGGCAATGGTTGAGGTGCCTATCGTTCCCAAGCATGTATCTAGGATGGCATCTCTCAAGGATGCAGAGGCTATAATTAAAGAAGGAAAGAGCACAATGTGGGGCAACTTCCTGATTTTCCCCATAAGATGGACAAGTTTGGGTTAGGGTTTACTGTTGCAGGCCAGAAAGCTATGCGTCGCTCCAAGGCTGGAGAGCCACCCGTAAGGATCACTCACCACAGAATTAATGCTGTAGAGGATGATGATGAAGAGGACCACTTTGAAGATTGGATCTTTCCAACCGTCGAAGGGGGATTAAGAAACTGGGAAGCAAAGGATTTTATTCCCATCACCTTAATCAACCAGTAAATTTATCTTTGAACAATTTCCTATTTTGGTCTGTAATAACTAAATAATTGGTACACTATTTTCACCTTATGCCTTGCCCGGGGCATATAGGTCCATTTGTAAGGGCTTGATTTTCTTCATTATCATATGCCATGTTTTAATGAATCATTGGACGTTTTCATCTATAAACTGTTGTGTTCATTTTCTTTCCTTTTGCATTTTGTTTTGTTTAAGGATGGCTATCCCTTACACACACCCACACTCAGAAAATGCAGGTACCCATCCACTCCGGATTCCATGGGTGACTATTCTGCTTTAGCCTTCGGTAACTCTGAAGACTTGGTCAATCATGCTGAGTACGAAGTTGACGAATATTGTGAAGTGCCGGGAGAGTTAGCCAGACTTTTGCAACAAGAAGAAAGGGCTATTCTGCCTCATGAAGAGTTGCTAGAGACCATCAACTTGGGAACACAGGAAGACAAGAAAGAGGTAAAAGTGGGTGCCAACCTGGAACCAAGTGTCAACGAGCGCTTAATGCAGTTGTTGAATGAATATGTTGAGATATTTGCCTGGTCCTATGAAGACATGCCGGGATTAGACACAGATATCGTGGTTCACCGTCTCCCTACAAGAGAAGACTATCCACCGATCAAGCAAAAGGTCCGCCGAATGAGGCCCGACATGTCTGAGAAGATCAAAGCTGAGGTAATGAAGAAATTCAACACTGGCTTTCTGGCTGTTACTTCCTATCCATAATGGGTTGCTAACATTGTGCCCGTTCCTAAGAAGGACGGAAAAGTCAGAATGTGCGTGGACTATCGGGATTTAAACAGGGCTAGCCCTAAAGATGATTTTCCACTGCCACACATCGACATCTTGGTTGACAACACAACTCAGCACAAGGTATTTTCCTTCATGGATGGATTCTTGGGATACAACCAGATCAAAATGGCCCCCGAGGACATGGAGAAAACTACTTTTGTCACGCAATGGGGTACCTTCTGCTACAAAGTGATGCCATTCGGACTGAAGAATGCAGGGGCAACCTATCAACGCGCCATGTCAGCTTTGTTTCATGATATGATACATCATGAGATCAAAGTTTACGTAGACGACATGATAGCTCGATCACAGACATAAGAAGGACACCTTGATCATTTGCAAAAGCTATTTTCCAGGTTGAAGGAGTAGAAACTCAGACTGAACCCAAGCAAGTGCACTTTTGGAGTTAGGTCTGGTAAACTTTTGGGATTTATTGTCAGAAACAAAGGCATTGAGGTTGATCCAGCTAAAGTAAATGCTATACAAGAAATTCCTTCCCCCCACACTGAAAAGGAGGTTCGGGGATTCTTGGGACGCTTAAACTATATCGCAAGGTTCATCTCTCACCTGACATCTACCTGTGAGCCAATTTTCAAACTGTTGAAGAAGGATCAGGTAGTTGAATGGAACAATGATTGTCAAGTTGCTTTTGATAAGATCAAGGAGTATTTACTGGAACCTCCCATTTTGATGCCACCCGTAGAAGGAAGGCCGTTAATCATGTATCTGACTGTGTTGGATAACTCAATGGGGTGCGTACTGGGCCAACATGACGAGTCTGGGCGAAAAGAGCATGCCATATATTACCTTAGCAAAAAGTTTACCGATTGTGAGACTCGCTACTCACTGCTCGAGAAAACTTGCTGCGCTTTGGTATGGGCTGCTCGCCGATTAAGGTAGTATATGTTGACTCATACCACTTTGCTGATTTCCAAGATGGATCCGATCAAGTATATCTTCGAGAAGCCTGCTTTATCTGGAAGAATCGCTAGATGGAAAATGATCTTGACTGAGTATGAAATCCAATATACTACCCAAAAAGTTATAAAGGGGAGTGTACTAGCTGACCATCTAGCTCATCAAGCCGTCGAAGATTACCAATCTATGAGATTCGACTTCCCTGACGAGGACATCATGACATTGGACAACATTGAAGATAACATACCGTATGACGGACCTGAACAAGGATCCCGATGGACCCTGTACTTTGATGGTGCTTCAAATGCACTTGGAAATGGTATCGGTGCGGTACTCATTTCTTCGGAAGGTTGCCATACACCCTTCACTGCCCGAATTTGCTTCAGTTGTACCAACAACATGGCTGAATATGAAGCTTGCATCTTTGGTCTCAAGGATGCTATAGACTTGGGAATCAAATCTTTGGTCGTATTTGGGGACTCGGCTTTGGTTATCAGTTAAGTCAAAGGAGAGTGGGACGTCAAACATCCTAATCTTATCCCATACAAAGAACATGTCTTGACATTGTTGCCTCATTTCGAGAAGATTACCTTCGAGCATTTCCTGCGAGAAGAAAATCAGTTAGCCAATGCTCTGGCTACAATGTCTTCCATGTTTAAACTCAACTGGGATAACGAGGTTCCCCAAATCACCATTGAACGAATGGAAGAACCTGCGCACTGTCATGAGATTAACACCAAAGAAGTAGTGGAACAACCATAGTTTCATGAAATCAAAAGGTATCTCCAGACTAGAGAATATCCTGAGGGAGCTTCAGTTAATGATAAAAAGTTCTTAAGGAGATTTGCTGCCAAGTTCTTCCTAAGCAATGGCATCCTTTATAAGCGCAACCATGATTGTGTTCTACTTCGTTGTGTGGACAAGGTTGAAGCAAAGTTGATCATGACCGAAATACATAGTGGCACATTTGGCACCAACTTGAGCGGACATACGATGGCTAAGAAGATTCTAAGGACAGGCTACTACTGGTCTACCATGGAAGCTGATTGTCATCAACATTCCCATACCTGCCACAAATGCCAAGTCTATACCGACAAGGTACATATTCCTCCTGTTCCTCTCAACGTTCTGACAGCTCCTTGGCCATTCGCAATGTGGGGCATTGACATGATTGGAGAGATCAAGCCTACGACATCCAATGGACATTGCTTTATCTTGGTCGCTATTGATTATTTTACCCAGTGGGTCGAAGCAGCTTCCTACGCCTCAGTTACAAAGAATGTGGTTGCCCGCTTCATCAAGCAGAACCTCATATGCCGGTATGGTATCCCCGACAGGATTATCACGAATAACGGTACAAATTTGAACAACACTATGATCACGGCTCTATGCGAACAGTTCAAGATTTATGATCACAATTCATCTCCCTACCGGCCAAAAATGAACGGTGGTGTTGAAGCCGCGAACAAAAATATCAAGAAGATCATTCAAAAGATGACAGTCACCTACAAGGACTGGCATGAGATGTTACCGTTTGCTCTGCATGGATATCGTACCACGTCACGTACTTCAACAGGGGCAACTCCATTTTCTTTGGTATATGGCATGAAAGTTGTTCTACCTATGGAAGTTCAGATTCCTTCCTTGAGGATTATGAAGGATGCCGGTTTGAGTGAAGACGATTGGATTCAGACCCGGCTTGATCAACTTAATTTGATCGACGAGAAGCGACTTACTGCTATTTGTCATGGTCAGACGTATAAAAAACGGATGATCAAGGCTTTCAACAAAAAGGTCAGGCGTCAGGTATATCAAGTCAGAGATCTTGTAATCAAGCGGATAATCTTACCGCAAAGTGATCCCAGGGGCAAGTGGACTCCTACTTACGAAGGACCATTTGTGATCAAGAGCATATTTTCTGGTGGAGCAATGATTCTGACCACCATGGACGGTGACGACTTGCCGCACCCTGCGAATGCAGACATAGTCAAAAGATACTACACATAAAACGACCCGACAAGTTGAAAACCCGAAAGGGCGACTTGGGAAAAAATGGGCATCTCGGTGAATCGAAAACCCGAAAGGGAGGTTCAGGCAAAAATTAGGGATAAACAAAAAATCTGTACACCCGGAAAGTTGAAAACTCGAAAGGGCGACTTGGGCAAAAAAGGGTTTCCCGGTGGATCGAAAACCCGAAAGGGAGGTCCAGGAAAAAGTTAGGGAATTAAAGTGTATGACTATATCTCGTCGGATCACTTTAAGAACAATCTCTTCACCAACAAGCTCCAAGCTTCTGATCAATCCAATCATTGGCGGACGAAGCAGTGAATGGACAAGATACTCAGAGTTGTGAAGGCTATAGCTGAATGGGAATCCCATGAAATTGTTACACATAGCCATCTTTCTTTTTGTATAAAATTTTTCAATTTTTTACGACAACATTCTCTTACTAGGATGCCTGTCTCCTTTGTACAAAGATACTTACAAAAGTTAATACAAAGATAGTTCAAAACGCAGAAATTTTCTTGCTTTTCTTTCTTTTTACACTTATGTTTTATTTTGAAAACGTCCAAAGTTTTGTTAAATAGGCATATGCATTTGAATATAATCACTGCTTACAAATAAAACGAAATTGAGAAAGGATAATTACTGGTAGGTTGAAGGTGTAAGAATATATCTTTGTGCTGTTCCAGAAGAAATCCTCTACAGTATATCGTTCAGATCCTCAAGCCTTAGAGTATGTGTCCTCGGTGGAGTTAAAAGATCCCCAGTGGAGCCCGAAAACCCTGAAATACATATTCCCGGCGGAGCCAAAATATTCTAAATCTATTTCCCCAGCAGATTATCTTAAAAGTCTGAGAATCAAGCAGATAACGGTTAATTTCTTGGCTTCCCCAGTAGATTGGCGTACAACCCAAGCTCCTGATTCCACTGGCCGAGTAAACATTCTCCCCACAAAGTTATTTCCCAGCAGATCAAAGATTCTTGGTTTCATTTCTCCAGCAGAAGCCTCCTAGGTTCCAACTCCCCAGTAGAGATTTTCAGAATTTTCTTTAGTTCCCAGGAAAGTCATGAAGGATCCTCATTCCCCGCAGAAGTTGTCAAAACCCTTGTGAATCCACACAAGTCACCAAGGATTTTCAATCCCCAACATTGGTCCCAGGATTTCTCATCCCCACAAGTCATCAAAGATTTTTAATCCCCAAGCAGTCAACAAGGATTTCTCATCTTCAACAATCAAAGATTTTGAATCCTCAGCATCGGTCAAGAATTTACTTTCTCCGGCAGCAGTCTAAGATTTCATTATTTCCGGTTATCAAGGATTTATTTTCCTCAGCGAGACGCTACTCAGCTTACATGCATAACCATTACATTCATATATCATAAACACTAATGAAACACAGTTCATTGCATCATACATATCATGCAACATAACTTTGTGTTTTAGCTAACATTTTACCCTTTTCAGGATAAGATTAAAAGGCTATCGTTAACAATTAGTCAGATATAGTATGGATACACCCCAGACACGACGGTCATTCTATTACTCCTTCAAAATTTCAAGCCAGATATAATATGGATACCCCCTAGACACGACGATCATTCTACTACTCATTCAGACTTCAGCAATCAGATACAGACTAGATACGCTCCAGACACGGCGACCATTCTATCTCTCATTCAGATTCAACTATCAACTTCAAGTTCAGATACACTCCAAACACGGATTCCATTCTGGCCCTTACACCAACAATTTGATTCTCCCCAGTGCAGTCGCCACAGAAGTTATTATGTCGCTTATTCAGATCCCAGTTACAGTTTCAGATACACTCCAGACACGGAAGTCATTCTGCTACTCATACTGATCTCAACTTCGGTTACAACTCGGATACGCTCCAGACACGGACGCCATTCCTTTGCTCATACGGACTCAGTCTCCAGATACAGTTCAAATGCATTCCAGACACGGATATCATTTTGATGCTCATTCTTCTGACCTACAACATTACAGTTCAACAAACATTCTTGGATGGCATCTTTAAGCCCATCTCCAGCAAGATTCTACCATCTCCAAATGACATCTTTAAGCCCACTCCCTCAACAATATTTTGACGAGTGCAAATTTACGAGCACTCTAGTGTCCAATCTTCTTTTACCTTTGAGTCGCGAAAGGCAAAACTTGCCAATCTAACTCTTCAGGTTCAAGAAGATTGAACAGGGGCAACTGTTGTACCCCAAAATTTTCCGTCTCATTTTATCAACATTTTTCATCACAAGGCTCTTGGAACTCAAGATCAAGCTAGGGTTTGCTCTGCTCAAGACACCTCGTTGCTCTGTTGACCTAAATTAGGGTTTGAGTTTGCACAGGGATGTTTTGACCCACAATGCCCAAAGTGACTTTCATACTTCATGTTGGACTCATAAGTTTGCCCATACCAAGTTTCAAGCCTTGAATCAAATTTTTGCCCAGTCAATTGGACAGTTGACCTAGAAATCAGCTGTATTGGGGAAAAAGTCAACTGTGGCCAATTGACAGTCAAACCTCATTACATTTGACCCACATCAACATTATGAACTCATATGAACCATTTGATTAAGTTTGGATCACAATTCCACAAGAAATTTGATCAGATCACCAAAAGGACAAAATGGTCATTTTTAGGGTTTTGACTGTACAAAGGCAATTTTTGACTGTTTGACCTAGCCAATAGCAAATCAAGCCCAACCATGGACTCAAGGACTCAATGACATCATCTTGACCCATTCAACAAGTTCAAAAGATCTCAAATGCATAGGATTGACAGATGAATTTTTCAATCAACTGATCAAAATTTGACTGTACACTAAAAAGTCAAACTTTGACTTTTTGTTCAAAATCAAGTGCCAATGGTCATTTTTCATCAAGACAAGTCAAATTATGAAACTTGTTCATCAAGAAACCCAAAATTGCAAATTAGGGTTTGAAATTGAAAAATTTCATAACTTAGAAATTTTCTAAGTTATGAAATTTTCTTAATTTTTCCTAACTTTGGCCCACATTTTCACCAAGATGCAAAGGGATTCAAACAAAACTTATAAAATGAAAGTTGTAGTCCATCACAAATTATACAACTTTTATACACAAAGTTTTCTCAAAAGAAGCTTGGATCTCAAGTTATAATTTTTGGAACAAGGGTCCCTAAAACTTTTAACTTAGAGAAATTTTGCCCTAGTTTAGGCATGATTTTGACACATCTTCTTGGCCATTTTTCACATGGTTCCACTTGGAGTTTCAAGTTTCATTTCAAATATGGATTATAGTACATGTCTTAAGCTTTACAAATTGTCCAAGAACTCCTTAAAAGCACTTGTGGTTAGGGAGAATCAAATGCTTAAAGTTGGAAAAAACTCACTTTGTAACCATGGCCAATACATGTTCATACCAAGTTGCAAATCTGACCAAACTAGCTTAGTACATAATTACAGGTCTCTAAACCAATTTACACTCAAAAATTGAATGCAAATACATTGGACATTGGCATTGTTCTGATCAAGAGAGCATTGTACAATGAACATTTCCATTTTGAGCATAAAGGTCACACTTCCATTTTTATAAAGGCAACTTTATGTCAAATTGAATTTTCTTGAGCCTTGGACTTTTTTCCTTGCAGCAAACAAGTTCCTTAATCTCAAGCATAGTACACTAACTTGAGCATACTTGTAACTAGCATGTATAAGCCATAGCTTGGTCACTTCACATCTTTGCTTTCAAAACAAGTCAAATGGCAAAAAGCTCATAACACACATCTGATATATTGAACTGAAGCAAAGTTTTCAAACAAGTTTCTCATATCCTTGTAAGCCAGAAACACGAGTCTTTGACCTCTAAAACCCCCTTGTGCACAAAATCTTCATTTCTGCCCAAAACAGGGCAAGTTCTGCAAATCACAAGCCACAATCAAATCCCCTCGTGCATTTTGTCCCAAATCACTTCAAACACATTCTAAACAATACACCTAAGCTGACCAGACCATTCACAAGCTGCTGTAACTCCATTTACACACATCACCATTTTTGTTTGGAAGCTTTGCAGGTTGAGTTCTGTAACACGATTCAGGCCACTTCAAAACAAACAAAGCATTGAGAAAGGTTCAGGGGACATCAAGCAAGCTCAAAAGAACCTCAGGCCCCATTAAAAGTTGCTGTATTGGCCAACTCAAAATCAATTGAAACAGGTATTTCATGAACTTCTATCTCTCTATTTAGGAACATTTAGCCTTAGGTTTGTGAATGAAAGATGTTGTACTCATTACCCTGAAACCATACATATGCTCAATTTTCATTTATATTAATCGTGCTAGGAGAATTTCATCCATGAACTTTATGAAAAAACTAGGTTAGAAATTAGGGCCAAAGAAATTCTCTCTGGTCTTTGAGAGTTAGATTAAGTTTTTTTTATATGGTTAGATTCGTGATTTGATGCTCTACAAGTTTCATGTTTTGAGTTTTGTCAAAAAATCACAAAAACAGGAGATACAAGTTTGTACAGGCATGCGCGCGTTTTTTTCAAATTTCGGGAGGTTGAAGATGAAGTCTGGGCTGGGCCTGGCCTTCTTGCTTCCAACACCTCCCACCTTACTTTCAGCACCCCCTGACCCATTTCTTTGTATTTTCATTATTTTTGCATTTTAATTTCTTTTCTGACTTTGATATTTTATTTTCAAATATAAAAAATACTCTAAAAATATTTTCACAATTTTTTTTTCATTTATTAGATATTTTATTTTGATTTTTTCTAATATAAACAACAATTTAAATACATATGTTATTTTGTTTAAACTTGAAAATAATGCAAATAATACTCTTATTTTCATTTCTATTTTTTATTTACACCAAAAATATTTTCTTGAATATATTGTATTTTTGTAAATATTTTATTTTATTTTTTACATACTTAACATATATATATATATATATATATATATATATATATATATATATATATATATATATATATATATATATATATATATATATATATATATATATATATATATATATATATATATATATATATATATATATATATATATATATATATATATATATATATATATATATATATATATATATATATATATATATATATATATATACTTTTGTTTTATTAAATACTTAGAAATAAAACACAAAAATATTATATTTTTATTTTTATTGTTATTTATACTAAAAAATACCCTTTTTTTGGATATATTACATTTTTACACATATTAATATTTTTTTTGTACATAAAAAATACATCGTATTTATTTTCTTAAGGAATTAGGGTTTTTACCCTAAAAACAAATAAATCTTTTATTTATTTCTTTATACTTTTTTATATTAAAAAATACTTTTGTATACATGAATAAATAAAAACTCTTTTTTTTGCATAATACATTTTGTTTAATATTTATTCGTTTTGTTTAATTAAATATTGCCCATTTATTTTATTTGCACAAAAAAAATTCAATTTGGATGTAATAGTAATTAGGGTTTTATATTTCTTGTCAAATACCCCCCTATTCAAAATTGTACCCCCTCCCTATATCAAAGTTGTAATAGCTTAGCTTTATTTTTACGCATTTAAATGCTTTCAATTATGCCATGATTAGAATTAGGGTTTGTATGCAAAAATCAAAACCAACAAATAGTTTGACCTAATCAAAGACAAAAAATGCATGAAAAACAAACACAATGCACACTTACACCCCTAGGGTTACAATCCACTTGTTGCCTTCAAAAATGGGCCATGGTATGCATGTTGAGTACTTTGGCAAAACAAAAACAAAACAAAAGATCATAGTCCCTCGATGACGCTATCTGAGTTGCCTAAACAAAAATGATCAAGTCCCTCAAGAAAATTGCCAAAAATACTTGACACTATTGCTATCATGGTCTATACGATGACCGCGCCTGTCCCGTTTAACATCCTAACACAAGTTTGTTCACCAAATACAATGGTGAAGCAACACTGTTAAAAGGGTTAAAAACATAAGAAAGATCTTTGAGTAAAATAGGGTAGATAACTCTTAATTACTTGATCAAAAGCTTGCAAAAACATCCTTGCTATTTTCAAACACACCTCACAAAACAATTTCAAAATCCAACTTTCAAACATTGAAAACTTTTCAAAAGACAAAAACACCTTTGTATACATTCAAACAAGAATCATTACAAAGGTTGCCACAACGATGGCCTCTTTTCAAAACATCTTTCAAAACCACACACAAAGAACCATTTCAAACAATTGAAGAGCACCATTTCAAACAATTGAAAAGCAAAGCAAGTGATCTAAACAAGTAACTAAGAGCCCATGGATAAACATGGATAGAAAGTGTGCTAATACCTTCCCTTTCTATAATCTACTCCCTGAACCCAAGAAAACATCTCAAAGGTCTTTTCTGTGCTTTTTGGCCTTTCCTTAGGATAAAATAAGAAGTCGGTGGCGACTCTTGCTAAACCGAAACATTTGCGAACACAAACGCAAAACCTCAAGTCAGTTCTCCCACCATATCACAACATGTAAGGATAAAGGACTGTATGAGGAACACCTTTTTCATTAGTATCTTCCACAATCCCTGGCAAAACAGCTTCATAAGGCATCCCAAGCTTTTGAGCACGGGCTCGAACCCACTGGAGATAAGGTTGCATAGGGAGAGAAGTCTTTGGTCCTAGCTCATGAGGGTCAGACCTGTTCACCATGCCCCAAGCTCGTATAAACCTGTGGCGATGCTCATCAACGTCCTCCTTGTAGTCAAAGACAATATCTGTAAGAAGCAGCTCATGAGGACCGTCTCTCTGAGCGCGACCAAATTGACGTAAGGCCAAACAAGGACTGTAGGTTATTCCCCCTCTAATTCCAAGCAACGGGACATTAGGGTATTCCCCACATCGATCAATGATAGCTACTCTTTCCATATCCCTAAAGCTCCAAAGAATGTCCATGTGGGCAAGCGACATTATCCTGTAGGCCCAACCTAAACCTTCCTCATTTTTCAATACAGACTTGGGGAGGTGCAAAATAAACCACCTCGCCAGCAGCAGCGTGCAACACATGAGGGTCCCTCTTCTTCAAACGGTACGAGTATAGAGAGCATGCAAAATATCACCCAGGAGAGTAGGCACAGGATTGCGAGACAAGAAGATCTTAACCGCATTCACATCGATGAAGGAATCTGGATTCGGGAAAAGAACCAAACCATAGATAAGGAGATCCAAGATGTCTTCGAAAGCCTGAAAGTCCAAATTATCCCAGAACAGTTGAGCTTGATCCATCAGAAAATTGGCCAAGAAACCTTTAACCCCGCTCCGTGTCTCCCAGTTGGATACTACATCAGCCCTTTTTAGATGTAAGGCTGAAGCAATGTCCTCGGGACTAGGAACCTCCTCCAAACCTGTGAAGGGTGTCTGCTCGAGGATGGATATGCCCAGTAAGTCAGAAAACTCCTCCAAAGTGGGAACTAGATGATAATCCGGGAAGGTGATACAATGATACACCAGATCGAAGAACTGGAAAAGCACGCTCATCATCTGCTCATCAACCTTTGAAGTGACCAAACGAATGAGCTGACCATGTCTTCTAACGAATGAAGAAGTATCAGGAACTTTTGAGACTAACTATCTGAGTTAAGCAGGTATTTGCACGAAGTTAACTCGAATGGTGTTTCTGCGCACTGAAGCCATAATCTACAAAACAGAGCAAAGATAAATCCCCTCGGTCTTCGAAATGGTTGGTGTAATGAAGTATGCATGCTATGTCATGATGCATGATGTCATGATAAAACACACAACAAGTATAGCAGGTAACAGACATGGTAAAGGCACACAAGTCACATAATAGCCCTAAAGTTTAGGCTTGCATGGCGTCTAGGTACTACATTTTTGAAGTTAAGTTGGTTTCAACCTGTCCTAATAATAGTAACCGGGTTCTAGAGGTTCTCAATATCACTGACCATCCTCCACCGGTCATGGTTTCAGCTCACGCAATATTTTCTTGCGGCCAGAACTATCTCGAGAGTATGGTCTCAATGAGTGTAGTATTGAGTATCACTTCCTCTTCATACTCTGCCCTAGTCCTGATTATGTGGATGAGGCCCTCATCCATCATCTCCTGTAAATCAGCCTTTATCTTATAGCAACCCTGTATGTCTATACTGCAAATAGCACAATTGGCATGGTCATGCATATAGTAGCTAAATCCACAAAGGTCTGCATGCATTTTCACCAAATCTCCTAGATTAATGTCAAAAGTCCGGAAGTCGCCTGGACAACCGGCCACCATATTTATAGCATTTACTCCCCCATGCTTGGGTAGAGGACTGTCTTTCACATTAGGTCCCACGTCCTTGAAAGATAGAACACCAGACTTTACCAATTTCTGCACCTCATTCTTCAAAGGATAACAATTCTCAACATTATGCCCTGGTGCTCCTTGATGAAAAACACATGTTTGGTCTGCCTTATAATACCAAGGCAATGGTGATGGTACGATGGGAGGTGGTCGTGTATGGACCAACTTCTTCTAAATCAATGCTGGTAATAGCTCTGTATAGCTCATGGGAATAGGGTCATAACTCTCCCTTCTCTGATTATACCCTTGATTCCCCTTCTGGGACGGTCTCTGATAAGCAACGGTAGTTGGAGCGACATTCATAACAGGAGTAACTGAGGCGACTAGCTGATGATGCTGATAGTTCCTTCAAAGAGTGTTTATCATCCTCTCTTGTATAACATCATTTGCATCTCCTTCTTTCTTCTTGGTAAACCCATAAGATGGCTTCTTCGCACCTCCAGATCCTTCAGTCTTCGTGAAACGGCCTTCTCTTACAACCTCTTCCAAGCAGATACCCATTCCTACCATCTCAGTAAAGTCATTTGGCGCACTTGCTACCATCCTCTCGTAGTAGAAAGCACCCAACATTTTCAAGAAAATCTTAGTCATCTCCTTCTCTTCCATGGGAGGAATCACTTGGGCGACTACCTCGCGCCATCTCTGCGCATACTCTTTGAACGATTCCCTGTCTTTATGATCCATGACCCTAAGTTGATCACGGTCAGGCGCCATGTCCACATTGTACTTGTATTGTTTGATGAATGCTTCTCCCAAATCATTAAAAGTATGGATATTGGTGCTATCCAAACTCATATACCACTTCAACGCAACACCTGTCAAACTATCCTAAAAAAGTGAATCAGCAGACGCTGATCATCAGCATGGGTAGACATTCTCCTCACGTACATCACCAGATGAGCACGAGGGCAAGTGTTTCCCTTATACTTCTCAAATTCCGGGACCTTAAACTTAGCAGGTATCTTAAAAATTAGGACCAAGCATAGCTCATTCACATTCTTCCCAAATAGATCTTTCCCCCTGAGGGTCTTCATCTCCATCTGCATCTTGTCAAACTACTCTTGAAAATCATCCATTCTCTCATAAAGACCCAAGTCTTCACTTGGTGGAGGGAAAGGACGACACACATCATCATTAACAAACAAAACCATATTCACCGAAGGAGGCGCAGCAAGAACAACATGCACCACATGAGGTGCTGAAGTAACAATAGTCTGAACCACTGGAGTATCTTGAGGCCCAAGATTGAAACCTTCAGGTGCAAAATTCTCTAGCATTCCCCATGGATAACCTTGAGGCATACGGTTTTGAACAACAACCGGAGTAGCAGATACGAGAACAGTCGAAGCTTTAGTAGTTACCCTTGTTGGTTGAGGTTGAACACTCGGTGGCTGATTCTGAGCAGCCACCAGAGCTTCCATCAGAGTAGTCAAATTTTCCAAGCCGGCCTTCAAGGCAAAAACTTCTTCGCGCAACTCGCGGTTCTCCTGTTCTAAGTGGTCCATCTTCTTTTTGAAATTATCCCGAGTGTTGTAGTGATGAGTCATCTTGCTGAACAAAGTAAAGAAGCTTGGTAATACATCTGGATATGCATAACAAATGCAAGAAATATGTGCAATATGATGCATGATATGTGTGATACGGTGGCCAGAACCGGAACTATTTTGGAATGCTGGTTTGCGTTTTGCGTTTGTTTTCGCAAAATGTCGCGGTAAGCAAGAGTCGCCACCGACTTTTATTTTATCCAACTGGAAAGGAAAAAAGCACAGAAAAATTCCTTTTTCGAGATATTCTAAGTACGAGGGGTAGATAATAGAAAGGGAAGGTATTAGCACCCTTTCTATCTGTGGTTTTCCACAGGCTCTTAGGTACTTGCTCATCATTTTCAAAATTGCTTGTGTGTGCTTGATTTGAAAGAAGTTTTGGTTTTACATCGATTTAACCCTTGCTTCTGTCTTCAAGAGTGTTACGAAGTTGTTTTGAAAACTTTGTTTTGAAAAGAGTGTAAGTGTGGAAAAGGTTTATTTTGAGCAAGTACCTACTAGCATCTACCTACTCGAAAAAAGAATTGTTCTATGTTCGTTTCTTTTAGACAACACTATCCTACTATTAATGAGTAGGTAGCACCGTCATTGGAGTTTTAAGGGTCAATTCGAAAGGGACGTACGATCACTAAAGCAATGTTAGGACATCTTAGTAATAACCCTAATGTCTTAAGATCAATATTCGAGGAAACATATCCGAGACAACCTTTCCGAGGCAACATTTCCGAACGGGACTTTGATCTTTGTTTAGACAAGAGGGCAACCACTAAAATACCATATGCTTAATGATCGTTTACCAAAGGCAACCGAAGTGAGAGTATACCATAGGAGTGCGCATGTGCGAGTGATTCGATTTCAATTTATTTATGATTACACATTTAGGGTTTGCTAACCGTTTTAAATTTAACATACATTCTTGTCATGCAACCCTAATATCATACGTCTAACAGTTTAATATTTTGCGGAAATTAAAATGTGGAAGGTAAAGCTACACTATTACAAGGCTTCGGGTATTAATTACATAGCCAAAAAACCCGCTAAAACGATAAATAAACGGAGAAAGGTCCTAATTAATCTATTACATCCTGTGAGAAATTACATCAATATTATAAAAAAATGCGCGACGAATAGAAAACGAAAGGAAATTAGGGTTTTGACCTCGTTTAACCTAATTAAAAGAAAATTTTTTTTGGTTGTTTTTGACTATTTTAAGAAAACAAGGTTTTAAATTGAATATGTACAAACTTAATTACTAATTAAATTAAATTAATAAAAACTAAATTATTTGACCTATTTTTGTGTTTTGGTTATTTTTTAAGAAAAAAAAGAAAATAGAATTTAAATTAAACAAAACCTTAATTTCTAACTTGTTTTAATTTATTTACAAAAAGAATTAAAGTTACCCTAAAAATTAAATAAACTAATTAAATTAATTTTTTGATGAAAAATAACCTAAATCTAATTGGATGAAAAAAATTGTTTTAATGATTTTTTTAATAAAAAAGAATTGATTTTGCGTGTTAGGAAAATAATTAAATAAATTAAATGAAGATATATAAAAGAAAAGAAAAAGAAAATGGGCCTGTTTGCAAGCAATTTGGAGGGGTGTGAACAAAAATTCTAGGCCCAAACCAACTGATCCACGTTGACTGCCACGCTTCAGTGCTTGCACGTTGACTAATGTTTTTGGTGGACCATCATGTAATGGCCTTCAGATTTGGCCTCCTGGAGATCTTAGTGGTTGAGCCTTGAGGACTCATGGTGGACCTCACTCCTGCATGCGCGCCTGATTATGTAAATCAAAATAATATGAAACATGGGGGGATCTGGGATTCGAACCCAGGTCCTGTAGCTTTTTCCAACTGCCTTGTCACCAACTGAACTGCGTGCTTTTATTGTATACAAAATAATAATAATTGATAATATATAATAATGAAAGTTAGTGGGAGAAAATATAAAAAACTGCGCCAGAATTCAAATGAACGAATGAGATGGAGCCACACATGTCATCTTCTTCCTCTCTCCGTTGGTAAAAGATCACTGACTTTTACCTACGGACAAATGTATGTAGCTATATGCCAACGACTTTCCAAAATCCTGCACATGCATAATAAATGGAATCTAAAGCCATGAATCAAACCGCCTTGGCCTACTGAGCATTATGGTGCCCTTCTTGTGGACCAATTTCACCTGTATACAAAGACCCTAAAACGAGACCAAGAACCCTAGCAATGGTGAATTCTGATATAGCAAATAAAAATGCAATTAATTGTTATGGATAGCTTGCAAATGCTTCAAGGAGTAAGAATATGTAAGTAACTCATGCTATAAGTGGCAAAATAACGTGATTCGATTTCAAGAAAAGCTCAAGGTCGTGAACCACTTACATTGAGTTTTAGCGCATGAAAACGCTTCTTCTTGATTGCTATGGCTTCCTTGAGTGCCCAGGAAGCGAAAGGGATGGCTTAGGGACCTTGAAAACGCCTAGAAGTGCAAAATCAGATCACCACTTTCTTTGATTTTTTCAAGTTTGGTTCTGTTTCTACACGCCTCTAAACCTTGTTGTTTTTTTGCTGCAATTGTACACTATATACCACTGATTGAATTAGGGTTGCAATTGTGATCTCAATCTTTGTCCATTATGATTTGTGATCTTGATTTGATTTCCATGAAATTCCTTCCAAAATAGGCCAAAGTCAATCTTTTTGTGCCCACCTATGCCTTGCACGAATTGATTCACTTGCTAGCTGGATATGGGATCTGAAATGTGCACAAAATCTTGAGGTTTGAATGGTTTGGATATTTTCATGATTTATTTTGATTTAATTGAAATAAAAAATAAAAATAAATAGCAAAAATAAGATAAAGACAAATGGAAAGAGCTAGGGCTCGTGGACCATGCTACAAACTCAATACAAGTGCAAAAAGTTGGGCCCATTTGACAAAAATTGCAATTTGAGGCATTTTTAACTTTTGGCAATTTTTCAAAAAAGGTCAACTTCACCAATGCATAACTTCTACAATTTTGAATCTTTGAAGGTGTTTTGTGACTTTTTAGAAATCTCAAGATGTCCTATAAGAAACCCTTTTGGACTCATCTCAATTGGGTCTTCCATGTTCATGTATGAAGCTTTGACAAAAAATGTGTTTTTGTTGACTTTTCAAAATGACCTATAATGTCCAAATTCATAACTTCTTGTGAGTGCATATTTTGAACTTGGGAGATGAATATGGATTGTATATAATTGCATCCTATTCCAAATGAGCTTTAGATGGGTCATTTCTCATAAAATATGAGAAAGTTATGCTTGGTCAAAGTTGAGTCGACTTTTCTTGTAAAACCCTAATTTAGCAACTTTTGGGTTTTGATGAATTGTGAGAAATCCTTGATGAATCATGATCAACCCTTGATCAAATGATGAATCATACTTCAAAATGATAATTTTGACCAAAAATCTTGAAGTTTGACTCTATGTGGGCCACAATTGACTTTTGCCCTAGCACAGTCGATTTTCAGGCCTTTGAGTAATTGACTGAGCAAACTTTCTCTGTAGGGCTTGAAATTTGACATGGATGTTCTTGAGAACATATTAGGACAATATTGAGCATTTTGTATCCCTTGGAATCAAGTATCTTGATGCCACATGAAACCCTAATTTGAGGTAGACTGCCTTAGGAGAGAGCTTGTCTGGTCAACCCTTGGACTTCCTTGAGCAATTTGAAGACCTCACGTGAAATGTATTGAGAAATATGGGAGGGAAAATTTTGGGGTACAACAATATGCAATGCACATGATTATTTTTACTTTTTTATTTATTATTTCAAGGGATTTAAAGTTTATAGACATATTGCAAACATCAAAGTAATATCGCTTTTGAAATACTGAAAATTTTATTATAATAACTCCGAAATGGATTACAAGTTTTAATGATCCCAAGTACAAGATGAAAATAAAATCTAAAACACTAAGAAGTAAAACTGATGGATATCACTCTATACGTCGGCGCTTCCCCGTGAGCCTGGCAATCTGAGCCTTCAACCTCTGGTTTTGTTCCGTATATCTGATGGCAACCTCCTTCCAATCATCTGAATCAGGAAGTGAGTGATCAACACCTGATTGAGGCCCATGAGAAAATAAACCCCCTTGCCTCTCCATAGACTCTACCACTCGACTCTCAAGGATCTCAATCAAGTCGTCTTTCTCCTTTAGGCCTGCTCTGTATGAACTCTCTAAAGTCTAGAACTTGTTCTTCCAAGCATCCCTTTCATGTTGCATCCTAACCAAAGCAAGCTACAACTCTTCCAGATCATCTAATAAGGGAAGGGTGGTCTTCACAAATAGACCAGGCATGGGTGTCTCCCGGGTATACGACATCTTTAACTGAATGGCTCTCGATCGGACCCACTGAAGATATGGCTCCAAAGAAACAACACCCTTAGATCCCAAATCCTTCCTACCCTTCTTATGAATGTAACGCCAGGCCTTCGCAATATGCTCCCTAGCTTCCCTATGGTATTCCCCTTCCTTCAGAAAGAAACTACTCAAATGAATACTATTTGGTTTATCCCTCATCGGATAACCAAGCTGTCGCCGTGCAAGAACAGGGTTATAGTTAATTCCTCCCTTTGTACCAAGAAGAGGTACATTGGGGAAACTACCACAACTGCCAATAATCTCTATATCCTGGTAAGCTCGATGATACCAATCAATATCCGAGTGAGTAAGTGCCATGATTTTAGGAGCCCAACGGGGTTCCTTCTTGACATCCCAAAAAGCATTAGACTGAGGCATATGAGAGATAAACAAACGGTATAACAGAGGCGTGCAACAGATAATCATCCCCCAATGATAAGAATTCCGAAGATTGATAGAGTAATAAGTATCACCCAACAGTGTAGGAACTGGGTTTCCAATCATGAAGATCCTGATAGAGTTAATGTCGACAAACTTGTCCACATTAGGAAATAAGAACAACCCGTAAGCAAGTAGGGCAAAGATGGCCTCAAAAGCAACTGTACTCTTCATTCTGGAAAAGTAACGAGATTTCTCAAATAAGAACTGAGCTGGTAATCCTCTAATCCCTACTTTAGAAATCATATGGTCTTCCACCTTAGATTTCTCTAGATGAATCAAAGTAGCAATCTCATGTGATTTCGGCTCACCCTTAAAACCAGTAAAAGGAACACGATCGGTAACAGGTAAATACAATAGAAAAGAATACTCCTCTAGTGTAGGCATCAACTAATAGTCGGGAAAAGTAAAGCAATGATATATCAGATCATAGAACTGGACCAAGGTCGAGAGAATACCCTCCTTCATCTTCAGCTTCATGAGAGGAATAATGGATCCATACTTCTTCTGAAATTATGTAGAACACTCGATCTCGGGAATTAGACTGATCAACTCATCTATCTTGGGATCCTTGAAACTGGACTTCTCGGTCTTTCTCTTTCCGGGAATCCATGATTAAAAAGTACCTGAGATATTCACAAATAGTCAACCTTTAAATCCCTTGAAATACGGTTTCTTTAAAAGATGCTTATGAGTGAATGGATGCATGATGCAACAATCACACACAAGATCACACATATAGGGTTCATAGGTTCAATGTCACGAGCATGAGGTCGAAGGTACTACCCATAAGGTGTTGGTCTAAAGTTATCACCAGCCGAACAAGGTTCTAGAGGTTCCCAGAGTCTACATCCTTCCTTCAGATATTACAAACTTCCCGATTAACTAGGTAATTAGTAATATTCTCAAGAAAGACTCGTACGAGTGTAGTATCGCGTGACAACTATTTCCGGATTACTCCGTCATAGCTTCCGCACTACACCTAAAAGGCCAAGATGGGTTTGGTATTCTATGGTCCTCAGTTTCAGCAGGCTCCCAGGTAGAAAGCAGTACGTCTTCCCGATTACTCGGTAAACAACACTACAATCAAAGGGGCCTCCACTGAGTAGGGGATCTCATGCCTCCTTTTTTGGGATTACTCCCTCAAAGTTAACATGACTATACCGCCCGTCCTATCTTAAAGTTTGCCCAAGTCCGGGTATAGGACTTATGAGTAATCACCAAGCACCCTGAAAACCAGGAAAATCTAGACAAACATATATACAACATATAACACAAAAAACAGTAATAACACACTTACAGATATAAACAAAGATAGGCTTAACCCACTTGGGGATGGACCAGCAAGAGGTCAATCTTTCCCCAGTGAATTCGCCATTTTTCTGTAGCGGTAGAAATGTTCAAGACTAAGCCATTGGATTGACTAGACTTTGTACAAATAAAAATAAAAATCGACACCACGCTTTATTATTTCCAAAGGAATGGGAAAAGAGAGAATAACCCAAAAAGAGAGGGAAAGATTCAAGGTAAGGGGGTTGGTTATGCAAAGGGAAGGTATTAGCACCCTAAACATTTACAGTACTCCACAGGAGCCTCTTTGTAAAATCTGTATATTTTGGATATAAAAAATGTTGTATAAGAAATGGATGGTGGAGGTGAGAAAAGAAATATATTTATTTTATAATTTTTGCACCCGCCGCGGTTGCGAACCTTTAGTGCCTACATACCACCTTTTCGTGCAATAGGGGATCAGGGTACACGTAGTTCCTCTTACAAAAATTTAAAACCCAAATGTGTTGGTTAATTTTATAAGATAAAACATCATCGTCATTGTCCGTGTGGAAAACACACCTACTACCCACAATCATGAGAAAGGAGAATTTGCATCATCTCAAAGTGGAGGATATGGCTTGGATTTCAAAATCAACAATGCCTCACTCAAAACCCAATATATAGTGAAGAGAGATATTTTCCACTTGGGTTTTGAGAGATATTTTACACTTATTTGATTTGTTTTAAATGTTTAAAATTTTTTTTATACATTTTAAAATTCTTTTGATTTTGAAGCGAGACAGTGTTGCGACTATTTGGTACTTGGACTATTTGGTCACTCAAAACCCAAGTGGAAAATATCTCTCTTCACTATATATTGGGGTGTTGAGTGAGGCTTTGTTGATTTTAAAATCCAAGCTATATCCTCCACTTTTAGATGATGCAAATTCTCCTTTCTCATAATTGTAGGTAGTAAGCATGATCTTTCACTCGGATAAGACGATGATGTCTCATCTCTTAAAATTAATCAACACACTTGTGTTTTAAAATTTTAAAAGGTGAACTACGAATACTCTGATCCCCTATTGCACAGAAGATGGTACGTAGGCACTAATGGTTTGCACCACGTGGGTGCAAAAATTGTAAAAAATATTTCTCTTCTCATCTCCACCATCTATCTTTATACAACACTTATAGCCAAAATATACAAATTTTCAAAGATGTTCCTGAGGAGTACCATTTATTTTTAGGGTGCTAATACCTTCCTTTTGAATAGACAACCCGCGAACTTAGATTGTCTTCCCCTCTTTTTGGGTTATTCGCTCTTTTCCCATTCCTTTGGAAACAATAATGCGCGGGTGGCGATTTTTATTTTGATCTGTGTGAGTTAAGTCTATCCAATGACTTAGTCTCAATAATTCTACTGCTACACACATGTAAAAACTTTGTGAGAGAAGATATAGTCCTTGTATGCCACTAAATCACGAAATAATAATTTGTTCTTGTTGAATACCTTCATAAGTTTGAAGTATAAGAAAGGGAGTTCTATTTCAGATCACTTGAGTGATTTTCAAGGGCTCCATGATCAGATGTTAGGAATGGGTATTAAATATGATGATTAACTTTTGGGACTATTTTTATTTATATCTTTAGCAAAGTCTTGGGAGACGTTTTGGGTTTATATCACAGTTCTGCTCCTATAGGTGTTGTTTCTTTGGAAACAACTAAGAGTAGTATTCTTAATGAGGAGATGAGAAGGAAGGCACAAGGTTCTTTATCTTAATCTGAGGTACTTGTCATTGAAAATGGGAGGAGAAGTCAAAAAAAGGAAATGAAGGGTGGTAGAGAGAATAGTATAAGTAATTCCAAGCCACAATACAAGATCCTGGAGTGTCATTATTGTAACAAAATAGGACACGTACAAAAGTATTATTATCATTGGAAAAGGGATAAAAAGGCAAGAAAGGTAAGTCTAAACAAAGAGATCTTGAAGATCACGATGATGATTGTGTTACTACTGCTACTAGTGATGATCACGAGTCTATTAATATTGCATCAGACAAGAGCGTGTAGTTGATAGTGATGCTACATTGCATGTTATACCAAGGAAGTATTTCTTCATATCTTATACTTTTGGTGAATCTAGAGTGTTGAAGATGGATAATGATGGTGTATCTAAGGTAAATGGTGTTGGTGATATTTTCTTGCAAACCAACATGGGAATGTAATTGTTTCTTAGAGGTATCAAACATGCTCGAGATGTCCGCTTTAATTTGATCTCCATGCATATGCTTGATAATTATGGTTATGACAATCACTTTGGTTCTGGAAAGTAGAAAATCAACAAAGATAACTTTGTTGTGGCTAAAGGGGAGAAGCTTTCTAAATTGTATTGGACAAAGGATTTTGTTGGTAGAGATAGTGTGAATGCTATCACCATGGAAACATCTTTGTGGCACCAAAAAATTAGCCATATTAGTGAAAAGGGGCTAAATATTTTGGCCAAAAAGGATGTTCTTCAAGGATTAAAGAATGCAAGTTTGAAGAAGGGTTCTAATTGCATGGCTGGTAAATAGACCAAAGTATCTTTCAAGAGACATCCTCCCTTAAGAAAGTCAAAGTTGCTTCAATTGGTAAATTCTGATGTTTGTGGTCCATTAAAGGTAAAATATTTTAGTGGTGATCTTTATTTTGTTGCAATTATTTATGATTTTTCTAGGAAACTATGGATTTATGCCTTAAATAAAAAATACCAATTGTTGGAGAAGTTAAAAAAATGTCATGCTTTGGTTGAGAGACAGACATGCGAGAAGCTGAAATGTTTTTGTTCTGATAATAATGGTGACTATTGTGGACCATTTAATGCCTATTGAAAGCATCATGGTATTGCACATGAAAACACTGCTCATAAAACTCCTTAATTGAATGGTTTAGCATAAAGGGTGAATGGAAAACTAATTGAGAGAGTAAGGTGTATGCTCTCTGAAGCTAAGTTTCCAGATCATTATTGGTGTGAAACACTTTACACGGAGGTGCATGTTCGTAATCTCACTCCTGTTATACGAAGACAACTTATCTAGATAGGGGGGGGGGGGGGGTTGAATGAACCCCCAATGAAAATTTTACTTAAAAAGTTGTTTTAAAAAATTAAGCAGAAAACTATGGAAAGTGGAAGTCGTATTGTAGATCACAAGTCATCCAAAACAAATCGGTTATTGGAGGATTGGATATGCGTAATATCAAACTCAATCAAATGATGATGATAAGATCTTAATACAATAAATTTGCAAATAATTATTTTAAAATTACAAGACCAACCAATATCCAATGAAACAATTGATAAAACTAAGTGAAACAATTTATCGAACACTTGGTGTGAACAAATTTTTAAGATTTTCCTTTTAACTTTGTGTTGTACCCCAATTTTTGACCCTAATATCCCTCTATCACATCATATCAATTTAATCATAACAAGATCACACACTAGGGTTTAGTTCTTCTCCCTATCTTTAGATTTACTCTATGGGGAATCACCAAGAACCTTGACTTGTATTTTTATGATCATATATGTTTTTATTATACTTTAACTAATGAATACAATAAGTGTTTTCCCCAATTGATAATGATTTTAGGATAAAGCACAACACATTCCATCAAGATTGATCTATATATTCATGAGCTCATTTCCATGCTTTTCTCAATAAAGCTTCATTGAGACTCAAGCCTCAACATTGAATATAATTTGAATCAATATCATAACAAAGTCTATCATGATTCATCATACTTCAAGTTGTCAAAGATGGTTCAAAGGTACAAGGATTGATTGAAGAAGTTTGACTCAACTGGGCAAATCCTTGATTCATTGATCACAAGTGCTCATCTCTTTCAATTCCCAAGAGTTGAAAGTGGTTTTGGTTGCTATGGTTTCTATTTATTATCATAAACAACTCATATTAACATGAAACAAGTATTTTTCTAAGGAGGTAGATCAAAATTGCAATGGTTTCCCAAAGCATTTTGTTGCGCTAGGAGCTAGGGTTTTGAACTTCAAAGGGGTATATCTTACTCATCTTTTGATATTTTTGAGTGATTCCAAATACATGCTTATTTTCAAAGGGTTATTAACAAATTAATTTAAAAGTTTCAAGGAAATTTTGTGTGTAAGAAACTTGGTGATGAAGAAAGACTACAAGTCCTCCAGATGAACCCTCAAATTCCATTAAGTGATTTCAAATGATCATAACTTGGTCAATTTTTTATCACTTTGAGCCTATTATTTTTCCACAATGATCTTAAAGATGTGAACTTGAACCCATATTTTAAGTTCAAAGTGTGAAAATGGATGGAAGATTCCCTAAGGATGCAAACGATTATAGGTCATTTCATGAATTTTTTCCAACTTCAATAAGTCACAACTTTCTCAATTTTTGGAGATTTCGAATGGTTCAAGTCTGAAAATGTCATTCAAGAAACCTACTTCATGCCATATTTTTTTGATCAAGATAAAATTTCAAGTGGAAGGCCATGTTAGTGTAGCGATAAAAAATGTAGCGGGGTAAATCGGAGATCGAATTATTGATTAATTCGTCTCACAAAAGCAAGAGTCGCCACCGCGCTTTATTATTTCCAAGGGAAAAGGGGAAAGAGCGAAATAAAACCCTAAAATATGCAATGTAAAATAATACTTTCTAAAAGTAATAAAAATACAAGGCATTTTTGAAAAGAGGTCTATGGTTCGGGGGTTGGTTATACAATGGGAAGGTATTAGCACCCAATATGTCTATAGTATTCTATAGGAACCTTTTGAAATATCTGTTTATTAAAATGTTCGTTTGATTAAAAAAATAAATTGTTTTGGCCGAAAAGGGGTATAGACGGGTTTTTTGAAGGTACGACGACCTAATGTCGAAGTTTTGGCTTAAAAGGTATAAGTTTTGAAAAGATTGAATATTTGGGGAAAAAAATTGTCTTAAGTTTTAATGAAATGAAAACATTCGCGTGATTGGATTTGAGGACATGAAGTCAACAAATTTAATCATTTTTTCTCTTGGATTTAGACGTAAACAAAATAAACAAGTAAAGATGAAATAATTAAACAGAAAATTAGATAGATAAGTGATATACAACAATTAAATAACAGACTAAATGGTGTGAACATGCATTTTTGTATTTTTGTTTAATATTAATTAAAGCGAGGGAATTAATTAAAGAAAATAAAATGTTTTTTAAGTTTTTATTTTTTATACGTATTTTTTGTATTAATATAAAGTATTATTTTAAGAATTATTAAATAATTTTAAACCAAATTAAAACTTTAAAAGTTACTAACTTAAATCTAATTAAAAGAGAATACTAAAATTACTAAATTAATCCTAAAGTTAAACTAATAAAAAAAATGGTCACATTATTTAAAATTGTTTAATTAACTCACCCCTCTATTTGATTAAACTTACTAATTAACTAAATTAATAACATTCTAAAAAAACTAATAGAAAATAAATAGAAGGAGAGGTATATAAAAAAAAAGGGGTAGATAATAAATAATTTACATGGGCCAAAGGGGTTTCAAGGGGGCCCAATCAAAAACAGACATGGGGTGTAATGGGATTCATTGGGTCTTTAATGAAGGGAAATGGGTTAAGCCCAATTGCTTCTCACAATGTTAGGGTTAAACAAATTGTTTTAGTTTAGGGAAGAAAGATTAGGGTTAAACAAATTGGTACAGAGCGGCGCTCTTCTTCTCGTTCACGCGTTCCTCTTCGTTGTGGATTCGTCTTCTTCGTTCGTCAAATGTATCTGCCTCTGAGTTCCTTGCCCATGGCCACCGACGTCCTCAACCTTCCTCTTCTCTCCAACGAGACGCTAGGGCGACAGATTCACGGTAACAATTCATTTTTATTTCGTTAGGGTTTTTATTACTGCATGTTATGATCTTTCATCCATTTGATTATGACTTCAAACTATTATGGTTATTTGAGGTATTTGAAAGAAAGAGAGGGAGAAATCGTTACCTTTGGAGACGGAGGAAGAAAGGTTGGGGGTGTGTGTAGGAGGCCAAGGAGAGGGGATGGCACGTGATGCTGGGCTTTGGCTGGACTCCTGGTATTTCGTTTCTTATTTTTGTTTGGTGATGAAATCCTGAAAAAAACAAATCTTTATCCTCTTCCTCTTGGTAGCCTTTGTATACTTTTCTTCTCTTCTTTTGGCCTTGCTTCTGTTGCCTTTTTTTGTTGATGATATGTTTCAAGGATGAACCTTTTGGGGTTCTGAGAATTTTGTTGCCTTTGAATGCTTGTTGTATGCTGAGATTGAATAACGCTATCATTGAAACATTTTGCTTTGACTAGCTTGACAATGTTGATGTTGTTGGTTAGTGTTGAACTGCCTTGCTTGTTATTTGCCCAATGATGAAGAAATTCTGAGGGCTTTGTGTTGCCTTGTACATTTGCTTTGAATCTTGTTCTAAATTCTTGACAGTTTGTGTTTGAGCATGGTTTCGATTGGGGCTGGAAACAGGTTGGACAAAGTATTATTTGTTGGTGATGGCTTATGTGGGTTATGCTTAGCAGGTTATGTTTTACTGGTTTTCGGTAAAGGTTTTATGGTTTAGCTTCAGGCAGGTGGAAGGTTTGACATGGTTTAAAGTTTTTGGTGATGGCTTTGGCTAGGCAACAAGTTTGTGCAGGTTATGTTGGGCATATGCTGGTTGTGCAGGTTATTAGGCTTTGACAAGGTTCACAGGTTTTATAGTTTAGGCCATATTGGTTGAGGTTTTTCTCATTTGCTGGTTAGGCTGGACAGTTTTGTGTTTAACTGATTTTTTAGGCCATGGTTTTGGTTTTGAGATACTAGGTTCTTGAGGTTTTCGTTTTGACCTTGAGAATTGGCTTTGTATTTTGTTTGACAGTTTTTTGTTTTAGGCTTTCAACAGGTTATGAACTCTCTCTTTTTTGAAGGGGTTTGTTGTTGTTATAATAGTTGGTTCACTTGGCTTTGGATGATTCAGGTTCTGAATATTTTTACTATTTTCCTTTGATGCTTCTGCACTCTACTGCTTCATTCAGTTTGTTTGTATCCTTTTTCCATGCTTTCCTTTTCTTTACTGTGTTACTGCTGTTCTGTTTTGTATCCCTTTTCTGCCTAAAGCCAAAACCTGTAAACCCACACTCTTTCTCTCTTCTCTCTCCTTAGTACAGTTTGACATTAAAATATGATGTTATGTACTTGTTATGAAAAAGTAAAGCTGGAAAATGATGAGAATTAGAAACATTTTGCTTGCATATTTGGTTTTAAACTGCACATGTTTCTCTTTGTCAACTGCATTGTACAGTATGGAGCCTTGTGTTTTGACTTCTTCCCACATGCTGGATAGTTTACGTTGGACTTTGGCTTCCAACTTGCATATGCTGTTGTAATATGCATTTTATTTGAAATATGTAGTTTTGAAAAAAAATGAATTTGTGCATATTGGTTTTTGAAGTATGCAGTGGATTTTGAATTATGCAGTTTTGACAAAAAAAAATGAATTTGTGCATATTTTTAACTTGTGCATTCATATTTGTCAATAAAAATTCATCCCTTTTTGTGAACCGGGAGAAATCCCGTGATTTGCAAAGAGGGTAAAAACTGATTCCAGCCGTTTGCTTTTGATGATGAATGCTAAATTAATTTTCTTCTTTTAATTATATATTCCTTTCTGACTTTTTTCTTTTAATTTTTTGCAGGTAAAATCAAATGAGCATCAAAGAAGTATTGGATAGAAGATGAAGATTTAGAATCTTAGAAAAATTAAAATAGTTTTTTATTTTACTTTAAACATTTTATATAATTGTCATTGTAAGTAGTTTGTACATAATACAGTATTTAAACAACAATTGTAATAATTAGAATAAAGATGAATAAAATTCTATTATTTTACCAGTTAATTCTTTTCTTCTTTCCAATTATTTATTTTATCATTTATAATTCTTTAAATTATATAATAACTGAAAATCAATTCCAATTATTTAAATTTAGAATGATAAATAATTAAATAAACATCATTGATCAATTAACTTCTCTTCAATTATTTATTTCATTATTTATAATTCTTCTAAATTATAATAATTGAAAATACATTCCAATTATTTAAATTCAGAATAATAAATAATTAAATGAACATCATTGATCAATTAACAAACTTCTTTTCAAATATTTACTTCATTATTTATAATTTTTCTAAATTATAATAACTGAAAAATAAAATTTCAACTATTTAAACTTAGAATAATAAATAATTAAATAAACATTGTTTGATCAATTAATAAACTTCCTTTCAAATATTTACTTTATTATTTATAATTCTTTAATTTATATAACAACTGAAAGTAAATTCCAATTATTTAAATTCAGAATAATAAATAATTAAATAAACATTGTTTTAGCATTGATCCATTAATAAATTTAGCGTTTCAACAATAAACAGCTCTCGACTTGAAAAAGTTATGAATTTAAAAACTGCTTTGAAAAATTGATAAAATAGGTCAAAAACAACTTACAATGTAATGATGCAGATGTGAGGTGGGATCTTAGGTCAAAAATTGGGGTACAACAGCTGCCCCTATTTAAGTTTCTTCTATCCGGAGATATGAAGATTAAAATCTTCGTATCGACGAGATTGAAGGTACTTAAATACATAATACGTAATTTTTGCCCTAAGATACCGCCATTATGTTTGTGATATGAATGTAGTAATTGAATTCACAAAGATATTGTATGAGACAAGATAATGCTGGAGAAACCAAACACCAACAAAACACAGGAACATAGATTATACACTACTGGGGAAATGAGCCATCGACTTCAAATGATAGACTCTTGACGGCGAATAAAAATTTGAGAGAATACAACCTCTGACCCTAACAAAGAAGGCATCTTGCATAGGCCACAAAAACAGATTATCGACCCAAAATAACAGTGAGTTCACAACTCAAGGTCAAAAATAGACAAAAGATGTACCAAATTTGCTGGCGACGGATTACCGACTTCTGAAAGTAAAGATTCATAACAAACTTCTCTGCGAGATTTCCGGAGATATACTCATTAATGTTGAAATAATAATAAGATTGCAGATACACAAGTTGCCTCAAATAAAGAAGCTGCCACTCGCTGTCTTCCAAAAAGTATTATGACATACAAGCTGCTCAAATAAAGAGGCTGCCACTTGCTGTCGCCCAGGGATGTCAATAACACACAAGCTGTTCAAATAAAGAAACCGCCGCTTGTCGTCTTCCAAAAAAATACCAATAACATACAAGCTGCTCAAATAAAGAAGCTGCCACTTGCTGTATTCCAGAAAAATAATAACGTACAAGTTGCTCAAATAAAGAGACTGCCGCTTGTCGTTTTCCAAAAATAATAACGTACAAGTTGCTCATGAAGAGACCACCGCTTGTCGTTTTCCAAAAATAATAACGTACAAGTTGCTCATGAAGAGACTGCCGCTTGCCGTTTTCCAAAATAATAACGTACAAGTTGCTCATGAAGAGACTGCCGCTTGCCGTTTTCCAAAATAATAACGTACAAGTTACTCATGAAGAGACCGCCGCTTGCCGTTTTCCAAAATAATAATAACGCACAAGTTGCTCATGAAGAGACCGCCGCTTGTCGTTTTCCAAAAATAATAACGTACAAGTTGCTCATGAAGAGACCGCCGCTTGCCATTTTCCAAAATAATTCAGAAGGAAATTGCGATGACACTGGCAAAGAATAAAATCTTCGTCAAAGAGAAACATGAATCAATCCTTCCCGAGGAGATCACATACTTAAATGTGCAAAATAAATGCACCATTCGTCTAGGTCGCGACTTCACTGGGGAAAATCATGAGATAGCCTATGCAAGAGACAAAAAAACTCCCTCCAGGAATAAACCAGAGAGAAGACAGTCAACAAGACTCCGCCCAATGAGAAAGTAATTTGATTGGGGAATTCATCCTATCCAGCATTGGACAAGGTAAGCTAAATCAAAAATCATCCACGAGGATTAGCTCAGTTGGGGAATTTAGAAAGGAAGCACATTTTCTGCCTAAGCTAACTTTCTACTTGGAAAGAAACTGTACCTTGTATTAAAAACAAAGTACACAACCCAAAATCAACGGCAAATGTGAATATGCATGCGTGATATAAGTGTAAATGAATAAATGAATGTTATGCTGACAAAACGAACAGATGGAATAACTTAAAGACAATAAGATGTCACGACATAATAGATACTCGGCCAATCTTAAAAAGACGGAAAATAACTGGAATTGGAACCCCAAAGCAACGTCGGAACGTAACACGCTACAAGGCTCAAATCTTCTGAGAAAAAAAAGTATTCAAATCCAATTTTCTAATACCAATAGACCACTGGCATGAGACAAAGCGTACCACACTTCAGAAATCGCCCAAATAAAGATAACTGAAACAAAGCTTAACTGGAAATGCTGGGGAGTCACCAAGCTTAGTACCACGAGAAACGCAAGTTTGACACAACCAACACCTCATGACGATTTTGAAACGAAACATGTTCATCAAGCAAGGATAAGTTACTGTACTGTTTTGCATTTCATGGCTTGACCATCCTCGGAACAACTGTTAATATTCCTTTCATTATTCACGACACATTTTTAAAATAAGAATACTTTAAATAACTTTGTTTCAAATATTTCCATAAAAATTAAAATTTTGCCCACAAAAGGTAAATGCTCAAATTTCATTAATAAGATGGTAGTTCGCTAACAACGCGACTCCAACGGTTTACAAAAGTTTGGGAAACAGTACATGAAAGAAAAAGGTTACACAAAACAATGATCACTATTCTCCCTAACAACTTTGAATTCCGACATGTGTTCAAATGCCAAGACTGGTCTGACCAAAAGCTTGCCTAAGCCGCCCTTTCGGGTTTTCAACTTAGCAAACTGTCAACTCAAACCTAAGAGAAATACTTCTTGACTGCATCGGCGTTCATGGAGCGCGGGAGCTCTTCACCGTCCATATTGGTGAGAATCAAGGCGCCTCCAGAGAAAACTTTCTTAACGACATACGGTCCTTCATAATTCGGAGCCCACTTTCCCCTAGAATCAGGTTGGAAAGATAATATCTTTTTGAGCACAAGGTCACCTTCTTTGAACTCGCGTGGTCGAACCTTCTTATCAAAAGCCTTCTTCATTCTCTACTGATATAATTGACCGTGACACAAAGCTGTCAATCTCTTTTCTTCAATTAAATTCAACTGATCATATCTACTTTGACACCATTCAGCCTCAGGAAGTTTAGCTTCCATCAACACTCTCATAGACGGAATCTCAACCTCCACGGGGAGTACTGCTTCCATACCATAAACTAGGGAAAAAGGGGTTGCACCTGTTGAAGTTCGAACCGAAGTACGGTATCCATGTAAAGCAAACGGAAGCATTTCATGCCAATTTTTATAAGTTATCACCATCTTCTGGACAATCTTTTTGATGTTCTTATTAGCAGCTTCAACAGCCCCATTCATCTTCGGCCTGTAAGGAGAAGAATTATGATGTTCGATCTTGAACTCTTCACAAAGCTCTCTCATCATCTTGTTATTCAAATTTGAACCATTATCAGTGATGATCTTGCTCGGGATACCGTATCGACAAATGATCTGATTCTTGATAAATCTGACTACCACCTGTCTGGTTACATTAGCATAAGATGCTGCTTCCACCCATTTGGTAAAATAATCGATCGCTACCAAGATGAAACGATGACCATTTGAAGCTTTAGGTTCCATCATTCCAATCATATCAATGCCCCACATGGAGAAAGGCCAAGGTGAAGAGATAACGTTGAGGAGGGTCGGTGGCACATGTATCTTGTCCGCATAAATCTGGCATTTATGACATTTCTTCACATATTTGCAGCAATCAGATTCCATTGTCATCCAATAGTAACCAGCTCTCAACATCTTTTTAGCCATTGCATGTCCGTTGGCATGTGTGCCAAAGGATCCTTCATGTACCTCTTGCATCAGCATGTCTGCTTCACGTTTGTCTACACATCTGAGTAGGACCATGTCGTAATTCCTTTTATACAATACTTCTTCATTGAGGAAGAAACTGCTTGCTAATCTTCTCAACGTCTTCCTATCTTTATTTGATGCCCCAGGCGGGTACTCTTGAGTTTGAAGAACACGTTTAATGTCATAGAACCATGGTTTGTTGTCGGTAACCTCTTCTACTGAGAACACATGAGCAGGTCTATCGAGGCGCATAACCTGGATTGTAGGCACATCGTTCCAACCATTCACTTGAAACATTAAAGACAAAGTAGCTAAAGCATCAGCCATTTGGTTTTCATCTCTAGGGATATGATGTAATTCCACTTTGTTGAAGAAAGTTAACAATCTTCTAGCATAGTATCTGTAAGGGATCAAACCAGGATGACGAGTCTCCCATTCTCCTTTGATTTGATTAATTACCAATGCCGAATCTCCGTAAACATCAAGAATCTTAATCCTTAAATCCACTTCTTCTTCGAGACCCATAATACATGCCTCATATTCAGCCATGTTGTTCGTGCAGTCAAACTTCAATCTCGCCGTGAACGGGATATGAGTACCTCGGGGAGTGACGATGATTGCCCCAATTCCATTTCCATAAGAATTCACAGCTCCGTCAAATATTAAACCCTAATGGGATTCGGGATCAGGTCCTTCTTCGGGTAACGGCTCTTCACAATCTTTAGCTTTCAAGTACATAACATCTTCATCCGGGAAATCAAACTTGATGGATTGATAATCGTCAATTGTTTGGTGAGCCAAATGATCGGCTAAAATACTCCCTTTGATTGCTTTCTGAGTGTGATACTCAATGTCATATTCGGATAACAACATCTGCCAACGGGCTATTCTTCCAGATAAGGCGGGCTTCTTAAAGATATACTTGATCGGATCCATTTTGGAGATCAACCAAGTGGTGTGGTTAATCATATACTGGCGCAGACGACGAGCAGACCAAGCTAAAGCACAACAGGTTTTCTCAAGCATTGAGTATCGAGACTCACAGTCTGTGAATTTCGTACTCAGATAATATATGGCATGTTCCTTTCTTCCAGTCTCATCTCGTTGACCAAGCACACATCCCATGGAATCTTCCAATATAGTCAGGTACATAATCAAAGGTCTTCCTTCCACTGGAGGAATCAATATGGGAGGTTCAAGTAAATATTCTTTGATGCTATCAAAAGCTCTCTGACAATCTTCTGTCCACACACATCCTTGGTTCTTTCGGAGAAGCTTGAAAATCGGCCCACAGGTAGCAGTCATATGAGATATAAATCTAGAAATATAGTTCAGTCTCCCAAGGAATCCTATTACTTGTTTTTCCATCTTGGGTGCAGGAATTTCCCGAATAGCTTTGACTTTATCAGGATCTACCTCAATACCTTTCTGACTGACAATGAAACCCAGAAGTCTTCCAGAACGAACACCAAAAGTGCACTTGTTGGGATTCAGGCGGAGTTTATACTTTCTCAAACGCTGGAATAACTTCAATAAATGTTCCAAGTGATCTTCTTCAGTTTGTGATTTGGCAATCATGTCATCTACATACACTTCTATCTCTTTATGCATCATGTCATGGAACAAAGTAGTCATGGCTCTTTGGTATGTTGCACCAGCATTCCTCAAACCAAACGGCATAACCCAATAACAAAAAGTTCCCCAAGGTGTAATGAAAGTTGTCTTCTCCATATCTTCTGGTGCCATCTTGATTTGATTGTAACCAGAGAAACCATCCATGAAAGAAAAGACTTTGAACTTTGCGGTACTGTCGACCAATACGTCAATGTGCGGTAATGGGAAGTCATCCTTTGGGCTAGCTCTATTCAGATCTCTATAGTCTACACACATTCGAACTTTGCCATCTTTCTTAGCAACATGCACTATATTGGCTAAACATTGAGGATAGACCGATGTAACAAGGAAACCTGCATTAATTTGTTTTTCAACTTCTTCTTTGATCTTGTCAGCCATATCGGGACGAGTCCTTCTCAACTTCTGCTTAATCGGCGGACATTCAAGTCTCAACGGTAAACGATGCTCCACAATATTGTTGTCCAAACCTGGCATATCTTGGTAGGACCAAGCAAACACATCAACATACTCTTTGAGAAGCTCCAACATTTTCTCTTTGACCTCTGGGATAAGCAATGCTCCGACCTTAACTTCCTTTTTATCTTCTTCATCACCCAAATTGATCAACTCTACAGGTTCTTCAAACGGTTGAATAGTCTTTTCATCATGCTCAAGTAATCGGGAAATTTCAACAGGAATCTCTTCACTATCCTCTTCTTCGGCTCTGAACACAGGGAATTCAAAGTTGGGAGAGGGCATAGGATCATTGTTTTCAATGGTTAAGTCATGGATTAATCTGCACATATGATTATGCTTTATTTTAGAAATCGATTTGTACAAATAAAACAAAAAAAGTTATTATATTTTCCTATTACTACCAATTAATTTTCATTACTATTTCCCAGAAAAAGTGAAGAAATAAAAAGAGTAGTGGACAAAATAACATTTTTATTCATGAGGGGAAATACTTGAAACAAAGAGCCCAGACATCTCTCTTTTGCCTTGGGCAGAGCAAAAGGATTTATTTTCAACATAGCCCGACACAAATACTTTTCGCCTTGGGCAGAGCGAATTTTTTTTTCAAAAATAAAACAAAACATTACTCAGAAATGTGCATCACAACAGGAACATCAACAACAATCCAGTTCTGGCAAGCCACTCCATGCGCTACAAAATCGGGTAAATCCTCTTCAGAATCGTCTCCTATTATAGCATCAACTTCAGGAGGAGTCAGATGGATAAAACCTGCGCTTCGGAAAACCTATTGTATCGGACGAGTAACTACTTCCTGCTTGACTCTTGTAGACACGGGATGAAAACCAAGACCTTCTCCAGACTTGTTCTTGGGCAAAGTCAACACCTGGCCCCAACCTTCAGCCGAACCACTTTCAACCACTCGTCGCGCATCCTCAAAAGAAGAAATAGATGTCCCTTGCTTCTTCACTTCATTATTAGCAACAGATAGAGCTTGGAATTGGGTTCCAACATCCTCATCAGCATCAATAAAAGAGAAAGATGACAAATGGCTTACCACCATAGCCTGCTCTCCACCAATCATTACCAGCTTTCCATGCCTTACAAACTTCAATCTTTGATGGAGCGTGGAAGTGACTGCCCCCGCATCATGGATCCATGGACGACCCAATAGACAACTGTAGGCGGCACGAATATCCATTACTTGAAAAGTGATCTGAAAAGTATGAGGACCAATTACTATAGGAAGATCCACTTCACCAATGACAGTCTTCCTAGAACCATCAAACGCTTTGACAATTACTCCACTAGGTCTCATGGGAGCACCTTGATATGAGAGTCAAGATAATGTAGTTTTGGGCATTACATTTAACGACGAACCTGTATCTACCAACACACTTGATAAAGTATCATTTCCACAACTTATTGAGATATGCAAAGCCATATTATGGTTCCTTCCCTCCTCCGGAAGCTCTTCATCACTGAAACCAAGGTTGTTACACGAAGTAATATTTCCCACAATTCCATCAAATTGGTCAACCGTCACATCATGATCCACGAACGCCTGGTCCAAGACCTTCATCAAAGCTTCTCTATGGGCACCATAATCTCTCAGTAAAGCAAGTAAAGAAATCTTGGAAGGAGTTTGCAATAGTTGGTCCACAATCTTATATTCACTTCTCTTGATGAGCTTCAGAATCTCATCATCCTCAGGATGTGGGATAGGTTCATTGGATCGGCCTATCTCAACCCTTGGTTCAACATTTCTCGCTGGAATTTCTGCCGGTATGGGCCTCCTGACCTGAACTTCTGGTCTCTTCAAAGGTACTGCTGCAAAGACACGTCCACTTCTCGTAACTCTACTCACATCAGCGATGTTAACAAAAGACGGCCTGGTTGGTATAGGGACTTCTACCCCATTCTCAATCATTGTGGCATTATACTTATACGGTATAGCTTGGTCTGAGTTGTAAGGCATAGGACCAGGTGGATAAATGATCAAAGGAGCAACAGGTGCAGTCTGACTGTCGTAAACGATCTCTACTGATTCAGGCAAATAGAATTGCGGTATTATAACATTCACTTCATCCTCCGGATCTCTGTCATATGTAATAGTGATAACCCTCTCGTCTAACAACTTTTGAATATCCTCCTTCACAATAGGGCAATCAACCTCTCTTGAACAAAATTCACAAACATCATAATCATGCTGATGCCTAACAAAGACAAGTCTTCTTAAGCTCTGATGTAACCTGATCAACGACTCTCTTATGTGTTCAACTTGAAAAACTCGAAACTTTCCCGGACAACCTTCCACCATATTCACTGATGCTGGCCCATGTCGAGGCAAAGGATTATCTCTAACATTTGGGTTAACATCCTTGAAAGACAAGATACCATTCTTAATCAAACTCTGCACGTCCGCCTTCAGAGCAAAACAATTTTCAAGGTTGTGCCCCGGTGACCCTTGATGATATTCACAAAACTGATCCGCCTTGTACCACGGAGAAGTACTATTTGGTGCGACAGGAAGAGGCTTCGTCGTTATGAGGTTCTTTCTGATGAGAGCAGGGAACAATTCAGTATAAGTCATAGGAATGGCATCGAATTGCGGTTTTCTTGGTGAACGGTTCTGGTTGTTGAATGGATAAGCCTGTTGTCGAGGCTGCTGCTGAAATGGCCGTTGTTGAGTTGGTGGGGTTTGATGAGCTGGGGTCAAAGCTGGGCGGACAGCCGGAGTGACTGCCGCAACGTGTGAGTAACCTCTCCTCGGTCTCCCTGGGAAGATTGCGCTGACATCCTGTTCTTTTCTTTTTGGGAAAACACTTCCAAACTTCTTGGTACTGCTAGACGGACTTCCTTCTTTAACCAAACGCCCTTCACGAATCCCTTCCTCCAACCGCATGCCCATGCTTACCATTTCGGTGAAGTCACTGGGTGCGCTGGCGATCATTCTTTCATAGTAAAAGGAACCTAAAGTCTTCAAGAATATCTTCGTCATCTCTTTCTCCTCAAGAGGAGGATAGATTTGAGTAGCTATTTCACGCCACCTCTGGGCGTATTCCTTAAAAGACTCTCTGTCTCTCTGGGACATCGCCCGGAGTTGATCCCTGTCCGGCACCATGTCAACGTTGTACTTATACTGATGGACAAAAGCTTCGCTAAGATCGTTGAAGTTGCGGATCCGAATGCTGTCTAAACCCATATACCACTTTAGAGCGGCACCCGTCAAACTGTCTTGAAAATAGTGAATCAACAATTCATGATCATCAGAATATGTAGACATCTTTCTCACATACATAGTCAAGTGACTCGGAGGACACGAATCACCCTTATATCTTTAAAAGTCTGGAACTTTGAATTTTGCTGGAATCTTGACATTCGGAACTAAACAAAGGTCATGCGTGTTCTTTCCAAACAAATCCTTCCCCTTTAACGCTCTGAGCTCCCTCCGCATTTCTTGGAATTGGTCTTGAAATTCTTCCATTCTATCAAAAAGACCCAAACTTTCAGCAGGCTCGGCAGGATAAGTAGGTTCATTCAAGTATGGCACGGAGTGAACCACAGGAGCGACCGTTGTCATTATCGGTTGCGGGAAAGGTGTCACAGACGGGATTACCGGCGGCATGGCAGTTGTCTCTGGTTGAGGAAGAGACAAAGTAGGTTGAAACAAAGGTGGTACGACAGGCTGATACCCCTCTGGCACAAAGTTGTAAGGCATTCCCCACGGAAAACCTTTTGGCATCTGATGTTGAAGCGGAGAGTTGATTTGAGTCACAGATGTTGGAATGGTGACAATCTCGGAAACCATAGTAGTTGAAGTCTGAATCTCAGCAGCTGTAGTCGATGGCTGATTCTGAGCAGCCATCAAACTTTCCACTAGCGCAGTTAACTTTTCCATACCGACACGAAGGGTAGCGACCTCCTCACGAAGCTCGTGGTTTTCCTGTTCCAGATCTTCCATCTTCCTCTGACGATTGGCTCGAGTATCGTATCGATGAGACAGCTTGACAATCTATCGGAGTGGAAAAAGAAACAAGGATAAGACTCTAGAAAACATGTGAAGTGGAATGTTGGATGATGCATGATATGTGATGCGAATGATAATTCATTTTGATAGTTTTTCAAGGAACTTCAATAATTTTGCACACATTAATGGTAAAGGAATTTGGAACAACAAAAACTCAATCCATTAATCAAAAGCGGTAAATTACAACTTACAAATTTAGAACAACAAAACAATAAATTACAACTTTGGGATAACAACCCAATAATAAAGCAGTAAACTACAACTTTGGAACATGAAGCCCATAATAAAGCAGTAAATTACAACTTTGGGACATGAAGCCCATAATAAAAGCAGTAAATTACAACTTTGGAACATGAAGCCCATAATAAAAGCAGTAAATTACAACTTTGGAACATGAAGCCCTTTTACAGAGTTTTACAAAATGACATCAGCAAAATAAAACTAAAAGCTAAAGATCACTCAGAATCATCAGATGAAGGACCAAATGCCAACTGTAACCGGAGCTTCCTGATCTTCTCTTCATAAAAGTCTTCCATCTCTTTCTTCTCAGCTACCAGTCGATCAATGATTTCCTTTTGCGGATTAGGAACGAGAGCAACGCTTACCGAACCTTCCTTCTTTCTCTTCCTTTCACTAACATACTTCTTCAGTAAAGCATCCTTTTGACGAAGTTTCTCATCATGATCAATGAACCAGTCGTCTTGAATAAAGAGCAAATCCTCCTTTTCCTTTAGTTGTCGAGCCAGGACCCGATTCTCATATTCAGTCATATTATACTTTTCTTTCCAAGCATCTCTCTCAGACTTCATCCTAGCCAGATTTCCTTTGTATTCTCCCATATTCTCGAGAGGGATATCAACAGATGATGATGCAACAGTAGGGAATAAAGGTTTCTCAAGTTTATAGGGCATCTTGAGAGCACAAGCCCTAGCACGGACCCATTGTAGGTAAGGCTCTAAAGAAACGACACCCCTATGTCCTAACATATCTCTCCCTTTCCTATGGATGTGGCGCCAAGCTCCTTCGATCTCCCTCTTAGCTGCCTGGTGATCTTGTCCTTCTTGTAAAAAGAAAACACTCACATGGATGTTGTTTGGCTTGTCCCTCATCGGGTATCCAAACTGACGGCGCGCGAGAACAGGGTTATAGTTAATTCCACCTTTCGTACCAAGAAGAGGCACGTTAGGAAAAGCACCACAGCTATCGATGATCTTCACGTCATAGTAAGCTCGATTATACCAATCAATGTCGAAATGAGTGAGATCCATAATTTTTGGCGCCCATCGCGGCTCCTTCTCGAGATCCCAGAAAACATCAGACCTAGGTAGATGAGAAACATACCACTAATACAACAACGATGCACAACAAATAATCATCCCTCCTTGATAAGAGTTTCGAAGATGGATGGAGTAGTAGGTATCTCCGAGCAGCGTAGGGACCAGATTTCCAATCAAGAAAATTCTGATGGCGTTGATATCCACAAACTTATCAACGTTAGGGAACAAGAATAGACCATAAGCGAGTAAAGCAAAGACGTCTTCAAAGGCAATAGTATCTTTTATCTCAGCGAAATGACGAGCTTTCCTCAACAAAAACTGCGCAGACAAACCTCGGATTCCCCCTTTTGTAGTCATGTTCTCCTCTATCTCTGACTTCTTCAAGTGGGTGATGGTCGCTATCTCGTGAGATTTGGGTTCCTCTTCTAATCTAGAAAAAGGAACACAGTCGGTGATCGGCAAACCAAGTATGTAGGAGTACTCTTCTAAGGTGGGCATTAACTGGTAATCCGGAAAGGTGAAGCATCAGTACAAAGGATCGTAGAATTGGACCAACGTATTAAGGATTCCTTCTTTCATCTTGCGCTTCATGAGAGGTATAATGGACCCATACTTTTTCTGAAAATCTGTCGGGTTCTTAATCTTAGGAATTAAACTCTTCAGTTCTTCAATCTCGGGCTCCTTAAAACTAAAACTTCGAGTGTTTCTCCTTCCAAATTCCATAATAATAGTACCTGAGATGTCTGCAAAAATCATTCCTAAGTCCCTTGAAAACAAGTTTTTTACAAAAATGTTGATGAATGCATGAATGAATGATAATGCAACAGTTACACACAAGTTCACAAACATGGGGTTCAAAGGTTCAACGTTTCAGCATGGAGTCGAGGGTAAAGCCCACCCCAAGGTATGTACTAACGGTTCAATCACACCTGTAAGACAAGGTTCTAAGAGTTCCCAGAGTCTACATTCCTCCTTCGGATATTGCCAACGTCTTGATTACTCAATAATTAGCAATATTCTAAAGAGAAACTCATCCGAGCGTAGTATCGTGTAACAACTACTTCCGAATTACTCCGTTATAGTCTCCGCGCTACACCTAAAAGGCCAAGATGGGTTAGGGTTCTACGGTTCTCAATTTCTCTGGCTCCCAGGTCGAAAATAATAATGTCTTCCCGATTACTCGGTAAACAAATATTATGTTCAAGAGGTCCTTCCATTGAGTGGGAGATCTCATGCCTCCTTCTTCGGGATTACTCCCTCAAAGTTAACATGATTGTACCGCCCGTCCTATTCCTTAAGTGTAACTTAATCCGGGTATAGGATTCGTCCTTCGCAAAAAAACCCAAACAACCCCAATTTAAACACATAATGAAACAAATCAAATAATAATAAAATAGATAAAACAAACTAGGCTTAACCCACTTAGGGATGGACCAGCAAGAGGTCAATCTTTCCCCAGCAGAGTCGCCAATTCTGTAGCGATAAAAAATGTAGCGGGGTAAATCGGAGATCGAATTATTGATTAATTCGTCTCACAAAAGCAAGAGTCGCCACCGCGCTTTATTATTTCCAAGGGAAAAGGGGAAAGAGCGAAATAAAACCCTAAAATATGCAATGTAAAATAATACTTTCTAAAAGTAATAAAAATACAAGGCGTTTTTGAAAATAGGTCTATGGTTCGGGGGTTGGTTATACAATGGGAAGGTATTAACACCCAATATATCTATAGTATTCTATAGGAACCTTTTGAAATATCTGTTTATTAAAATGTTCGTTTGATTAAAAAAATAAATTGTTTTGGCCGAAAAGGGGTACGGACGGGTTTTTTGAAGGTACGACGACCTAATGTCGAAGTTTTGGCTTAAAAGGTATAAGTTTTGAAAAGATTGAATATTTGGGGAAAAAAAATTGTCTTAAGTTTTAATGAAATGAAAACATTCGCGTGATTGGATTTGAGGACATGAAGTCAACAAATTTAATCATTTTTTCTCTTGGATTTAGACGTAAACAGAATAAACAAGTAAAGATGAAATAATTAAACAGAAAATTAGATAGATAAGTGATATACAACAATTAAATAACAGACTAAATGGTGTGAACATGCATTTTTGTATTTTTGTTAAATATTAATTAAAGCGAGGGAATTAATTAAAGAAAATAAAATGTTTTTTAAGTTTTTATTTTTTATACGTATTTTTTGTATTAATATAAAGTATTATTTTAAGAATTATTAAATAATTTTAAACCAATTTAAAACTTTAAAAGTTACTAACTTAAATCTAATTAAAAGAGAATACTAAAATTACTAAATTAATCCTAAAGTTAAACTAATAAAAAAAATGGTCACATTATTTAAAATTGTTTAATTAACTCACCCCTCTATTTGATTAAACTTACTAATTAACTAAATTAATAACATTCTAAAAAAACTAATAGAAAATAAATAGAAGGAGAGGTATATATAAAAAAAAGGGGTAGATAATAAATAATTTACATGGGCCAAAGGGGTTTCAAGGGGGCCCAATCAAAAACAGACATGGGGTGTAATGGGATGCGTTGGGTCTTTAATGAAGGGAAATGGGTTAAGCCCAATTGCTTCTCACAATGTTAGGGTTAAACAAATTGTTTTAGTTTAGGGAAGAAAGATTAGGGTTAAACAAATTGGTACAGAGCGGCGCTCTTCTTCTCGTTCACGCGTTCCTCTTCGTTGTGGATTCGTCTTCTTCGTTCGTCAAATGTCTCTGCCTCTGAGTTCCTTGCCCATGGCAACCGATGTCCTCAACCTTCCTCTTCTCTCCAACGAGACGCTAGGGCGACAGATTCACGGTAACAATTCATTTTTATTTCGTTAGGGTTTTTATTACTGCATGTTATGATCTTTCATCCATTTGATTATGACTTCAAACTATTATGGTTATTTGAGGTATTTTAAAGAAAGAGAGGGAGAAATCGTTACCTTTGGAGACGGAGGAAGAAAGGTTGGGGGTGTGTGTAGGAGGCCAAGGCGAGGGGATGGCACGTGATGCTGGGCTTTGGCTGGACTCCTGGTATTTCGTTTCTTATTTTTGTTTGGTGATGAAATCCTGAAAAAAACAAATCTTTATCCTCTTCCTCTTGGTAGCCTTTGTATACTTTTCCTCTCTTCTTTTGGCCTTGCTTCTGTTGCCTTTTTTTGTTGATGATATGTTTCAAGGATGAACCTTTTGGGGTTCTGAGAATTTTGTTGCCTTTGAATGCTTGTTGTATGCTGAGATTGAATAACGCTATCGTTGAAACATTTTGCTTTGACTAGCTTGACAATGTTGATGTTGTTGGTTAGTGTTGAACTGCCTTGCTTGTTATTTGCCCAATGATGAAGAAATTCTGAGGGCTTTGTGTTGCCTTGTACATTTGCTTTGAATCTTGTTCTAAAATCTTGACAGTTTGTGTTTGAGCATGGTTTCGATTGGGGCTGGAAACAGGTTGGACAAAGTATTATTTGTTGGTGATGGCTTATGTGGGTTATGCTTAGCAGGTTATGTTTTACTGGTTTTCGGTAATGGTTTTATGGTTTAGCTTCAGGCAGGTGGAAGGTTTGACATGGTTTAAAGTTTTTGGTGATGGCTTTGGCTAGGCAACAAGTTTGTGCAGGTTATGTTGGGCATATGCTGGTTGTGCAGGTTATTAGGCTTTGACAAGGTTCACAGGTTTTATAGTTTAGGCCATATTGGTTGAGGTTTTTCTGGTTTGCTGGTTAGGATGGACAGTTTTGTGTTTAACTGATTTTTTAGGCCATGGTTTTGGTTTTGAGATAGCAGGTTCTTGAGGTTTTCGTTTTGACCTTGAGAATTGGCTTTGTATTTTGTTTGACAGTTTTTTGTTTTAGGCTTTCAACAGGTTATGAACTCTCTCTTTTTTGAAGGGGTTTGTTGTTGTTATAATAGTTGGTTCACTTGGCTTTGGATGATTCAGGTTCTGAATATTTTTACTATTTTCCTTTGATGCTTCTGCACTCTACTGCTTCATTCAGTTTGTTTGTATCCTTTTTCCATGCTTTCCTTTTCTTTACTGTGTTACTGCTGTTCTGTTTTGTATCCCTTTTCTGCCTAAAGCCAAAACCTGTAAACCCACACTCTTTCTCTCTTCTCTCTCCTTAGTACAGTTTGACATTAAAATATGATGTTATGTACTTGTTCTGAAAAAGTAAAGCTGGAAAATGATGAGAATTAGAAACATTTTGCTTGCATATTTGGTTTTAAACTGCACATGTTTCTCTTTGTCAACTGCATTGTACAGTATGGAGCCTTGTGTTTTGACTTCTTCCCACATGCTGGATAATTTACGTTGGACTTTGGCTTGCAACTTGCATATGCTGTTGTAATATGCATTTTATTTGAAATATGCAGTTTTGACAAAAAAATGAATTTGTGCATATTGGTTTTTGAAGTATGCAGTGGATTTTGAATTATGCAGTTTTGACAAAAAAATGAATTTGTGCATATTTTTAACTTGTGCATTCATATTTGTCAATAAAAATTCATCCCTTTTTGTGAACCGGGAGAAATCCCGTGATTTGCAAAGAGGGTAAAAACTGATTCCAGCCGTTTGCTTTTGATGATGAATCCTAAATTAATTTTCTTCTTTTAATTATATATTCCTTTCTGACTTTTTTCTTTTAATTTTTTGCAGGTAAAATCAAATGAGCATCAAAGAAGTATTGGATAGAAGATGAAGATTTAGAATCTTAGAAAAATTAAAATAGTTTTTTATTTTACTTTAAACATTTTATATAATTGTCATTGTAAATACTTTGTACATAATACAATATTTAAACAACAATTGTAATAATTAGAATAAAGATGAATAAAATTCTATTATTTTACCAGTTAATTCTTTTCTTCTTTTCAATTATTTATTTTATCATTTATAATTCTTTAAATTATATAATAACTGAAAATCAATTCCAATTATTTAAATTTAGAATGATAAATAATTAAATAAACATCATTGATCAATTAACTTCTCTTCAATTATTTATTTCATTATTTATAATTCTTCTAAATTATAATAACTGAAAATACATTCCAATTATTTAAATTCAGAATATTAAATAATTAAATGAACATCATTGATCAATTAACAAACTTCTTTTCAAATATTTACTTCATTATTTATAATTTTTCTAAATTATAATAACTGAAAAATAAAATTTCAACTATTTAAACTTAGAATAATAAATAATTAAATAAACATTATTTGATCAATTAATAAACTTCCTTTCAAATATTTACTTTATTATTTATAATTCTTTAATTTATATAACAACTGAAAGTAAATTCCAATTATTTAAATTCAGAATAATAAATAATTAAATAAACATTGTTTTAGCATTGATCCATTAATAAATTTAGCGTTTCAACAATAAACAGCTCTCGACTTGAAAAAGTTATGAATTTAAAAACTGCTTTGAAAAATTGATAAAATAGGTCAAAAACAACTTGCAATGTAATGATGCAGATGGGAGGTGGGATCTTAGGTCAAAAATTGGGGTACAACAGTTAGGATGCAAGACATTACAATTCATTTTTAAAGAAAAAACTTAGAAATTTTCTAAGTATAGAAAGTCAACCTTTTTTTCTCAACTTTGACTCATCACAACTTGCAGCTCAAGCATCCATTTGATCCCATTCTTGCATATTGTAAAGCATGTGTTGTACCCCAAAATTTTCCCTCTCATGTCTCAAGGACTCTTAGAATTACTCCAGTCAAGTTGTAAACCTCAGATCATAATTTTTTAAGAAGAACCATTCAAATTGTCAAAAGGGGACAAAATGAGCAAAATCAGAGTTTCAGCTGGAAAAAGTCAACCAGACGCTAAAAAAGTAAAACTTTAACTTTTTGACCAAATTTGAGTCCCAAAAATCATATTATGTCAAGACATCCAAAAATATGAAATTCGATCATAAAAAATCAAGAGAATCAAAAATCCAACTTTGCAAGACTTTGAAAATTTTCTAAGTATTTTCTATACTTGGTTAATTTCATTTACTTCATGACAGTTTTTGCTACAATTCCAAATAATTCAAAATGATGCAAGTAATTCAAGTTATTACAAAGTGGAATTTTTTCAAAATTACAAATTCTAAAACTATGTCTTGATTGAGTTCTCTCAAAAAAAACCATGCCACATTATTTTGCCCTTGACATAATGTACATGAAATATTCCACAAGACTAAATTTGTGTCATGCTACAAATCATACTGTCCAAGTTTGAAAAAAATGTGATATACCACATTTCCATAACACCCCATGCTTCTCTGCAATAAAGCTTGTGCTATGCTGCACCCTAAGTATGCATGCTGCCCAATACAGTCCAAAACTGCTCTATGCAGTCTGCCCAAGCCTGCATCACAACAGCCCCAGAATTGCACCAAAATGGAAAAGAAAAATTGTGGGAAGAAAGTGTCAAAATAGTAGGAAAAAACAATTCAAAATAACTTATTTGGTTTCCCCCCTAAACCTCAGTCAAAGGGCCTACAAAAGGGATTGTCTCATAAGACATAAGGGTTGGATTTTTGAAAGAGGGGGGAGAGAGAGAATATGGAGTTTTGTTGAACAGAAAAACAGTATCCTTGGTAAACTTGACTGATTCATTTTCAAAACAATGTTCTGTTCTTATTCAAAACCAGACCCCAACCCATTACTCCACCATACAAACTCTCCCCTAAGCCAAACACCTCATCACCAACAAAGATTGCCCAAACATAAAAACAATCCCTGTAGTGCTATTCATCTTTACCTTCAAAAACACCAAGAAAAAACAAATACAGTACAATCTAACTTAGTTTCAACAGCCCAGAGAAACTTCCTGAAAGCATTCAGATCTAAAACAGCCGGTGTAGCCCAAAAGGTACGTCTTCTTTACTTGATATCTTTTCATACATCATTGACAATTTGTTGTTTTTGAAGATATGACACAGTATTTTATTATCCCTTTGAACTAGTCATTTTCTTATGGTTTAGGCTTATTCAATCATTTGTTATTTATGTTCATCCATCATATGTTGTAAGCTAACATGTAAAGACAAGAAAAAAATGTTTAAAGCTGGAAAATATAGCATGTATCGACACATATCCTCATGTGTCGACTCATCCTAGTGAAAAAACAGGATATGAGTCGACACATAACCCCCATGCATCGACCCATACTGATTTCAGGTTACAAAACAGAAGTGGGAAAAGACTATGAGTCGACACATACGCGTTTCCCGTTGATACAAGAAGGTGTATGAGTCGACACATCCCATTATGTGTCGACTCATACTGAACTGATTTTGTTTTACAGGGGCAGGGAAAAGCTATGTGTCGATGCATAGTAGCATGGGTCGACACACAGCTGTTTAAAATGTAGTTTTCCTTTTATTTTACATTGTTTTTACATTTTTTTCATTATCATTCGATATGGTTGTAATATTTCAGTCTCCATTTCATCCCCATTGTTAAATTGTACCTCCCACCCCCCTAAAGTGATGTAATAGCTTAGACTTTATTTTCCGCATTTTTTACTTGTTTTTCATATATTGCTAGTAAATAGGATGTATGTCAAGATAAAATCAACAAATAGTTGACCTTCAAATACAAGACAAAATGCATGCAAACTAACACATTTGCACACTAGCACCTCTAGGGTAATCTCACTTTGTCGCCTTTCGGAAAAAATAGTCATGTCCCTCGAATATGGGATGTTTAACAAAAACCCTTCGATAAAAAAGGATCGTAGTCCCTCGATGACCCTCGATGTTGCCTTTGGTAAACAATCTAGTCCCTAAACGATATTGCTAAAACGTCTCATAAGTTGCCTTCTATGACTATACAAACGTCTCAATGCTCGTCCCTTCACATCCAACGATGGGGCTTCTTACCAAAAGAATGGTAAGATAGCAACATCTAAAAGAGGAGGAAATGAACATTAAAGATCTTTTGAGTAGGTAGATTCGCCCCTAGTTGCTCGCTTGTTCACGGCAAAAACATTTTTTACACACCAACACTTTCATTTCTAAAACATTTTTCAAAAAGATAAAACATTTTGTATACGTTCTTATAGAGACGAGAACCATTGAAAAATATCTTTTCGAAAATAACTTTCTAAAACACATTCCACAAACACGTCTTTGAACTATCTTTCGAAACAAAACTTTGTATACGTTCTTATAGAAACGAGAACCATTGCAAAGATATTTTCAAAACACTTTCAAAACCCACACCACAAAGCACATTGAAACAAAAGCAAGTTGATCTAGCGAGTAATTAAGAGCCCATAGAAAACCATGGATGAAAAGGGTGCTAACACCTTCTCTTTCCATAATCGACCCCCCGAACTCAAGAAAACATCTCTAAAGGTCTTTCCTGTGCTTTTTCACCTTTCCTTTTAGACGAAAGAAAAGTCGGTGGCGACTCTTGCTAAACCGCAACATTTGGAAACACAAATGCAAACAACTCAAGTCAGTTTCACCATTTCTTAGAAAAGACATTGCCCTTGTATGGTTTCCTTACTGGAGAAAACAGGATAGAAACCTCAGACCCTGCAAACCTGAAATTAAATGAACCAAGACTTGACTGGGGAAAATGGGATTACAAACCAAATATCACACCATACGTCGATTGGTATCATCTTCAATTATCTGAGAAGCACAAGAAAATCGTACTCAAACCAGCAAAAGTGACATGGGAAAGCCTTTCCTGGGGGATTCATACTTCCAAGAATTCAGAGTTCATCCATCCTTGGATTCACTATTTTTGTCCTCCTTGAATCACAAAATCTAAAGCAAGAAGTAATTTGTAAACTCTTTTCAAAAAATAATTTTGTTATCTAATCTTGTTTGCTTTGAAAATTACTATCAATAGTAAATGAAGTCTTTGTAAGCTGAACAAAATAAGAATTGCAAAGAATTGGACAAAATCACAAACTTTATTAATAGAATGGTAGTCTGCGAATGGCGAGACTCCATGGATGATTACAAAGTTTGGAAAATGGTTATATATATTGGAAAAGATACATTTAAATACAATGACCACTATTCTCCCTAACAACTTTGAATTCCTGAGTAGCGACTTCGATTGAAGAGTGGTATGGATTCAAGAAGATTATTGCTTCAAAGATCTTGTTTAATGCAGTTACTTGCCAAGATATCCCTAACTTTTGCCTAGGTTGCCCTTGCGGGTTTTCAACCTACTGAGAAAATTTATTCTGTTTGTGTCTCTAATTTTTGCCTAGACCGCCCGTTCGGGTTTTCAGCCTACCGAGACGCTCCTCTTTTGCCTAAGCCGCTCTTTCGGGTTTTCAACTTAGCAACCTATTCTTTTATTTCTTTAGGCAAAGTATTTCTTGACTGCATCAGCATTCACGAGACGTGGGAACTCCTCGCCGTCCATAGTTTCAAGAATCAATGCACCGCCAGAGAAGGCTTTTTTGACAACATATGGGCCTTCAAAATTGGGAGTCCACTTTCCCCTAGAATCAGCGTTAAAGGACATGATCTTCCTGAGCACGAGGTCGCCTTCTCTGAACTCACGAGGTTTAACCTTCTTATCAAAATATTTCTTCATTCTTTTCTGGTATAACTGACCATGACACAAGGCCGTCATTCTTTTCTCCTCAATTAAATTTAGCTGGTCAAACATTCTTTGGACCCATTCAGCCTTTGACAACTTGGCTTCCATTATCACGCGCAAAGAGGGAATCTTAACCTCAATGGGGAGAATCGCTTCCATTCCATACATAAGAGATAACGGGGTTGCCCCTATTGAAGTGCGTAGAGATGTTCGATACCCATGCAAAGCGAAAGGGAGCATCTTATGCCAGTCTTTATAAGTGACAACCATTTTCTGGATGATCTTCTTGATGTTATTATTAGCGGCTTCAACAACCTCATTCACATTTGTCCTATAGGGTGATGGAAAATATTGAACTCTTCAAAAAGTTATGTCATTATCTTGTTATTCAAGTTTGAGCCGTTGTCGGTGATAATCCTGCTTGGCACACCATACTGACATATGAGATTGTTCTTGATAAAGTGCATTACCACCTGCTTAATGACATTACATATGAAGTTGCTTCCACCCATTTGGTGAAGTAGTCAATTTCCACCAAGATAAAATGATATTCGTTCGACGCCTTTGGTTCAATCATTCCAATCATGTCATAACCCCACATAGAGAAAGGCCATGGGGAAGAAATAACATTGAGAAGTGTCGGAGGCACATGAATTTTGTTAGCATAAATCTGGCATTTATGGCACTTCTTTTCAAATTTATAATAGTCAGATCCCATTTTCAGCCAATAGCACCTGCCCTAAGCATCTTCTTTGCCATCGAATGTCCATTGGCATGAATACTAAAGGAAACTTCACAGACTTCATGTATCAACATGTCTGCTTCATGTCTATCCATGCATATGAGCAAGACCATGTCATAATTTCTTTTGTATAGCACATCTACATTGAGGATAAACTACTTGCCAACCTTCTAAATGTCTCTCTATCTTTATTTGATGCTCCAGTCGGGTATTCCTGAGTCTGGAGAAAACGTTTGATATCATAATACCAAGGCTTTTCATATGCTGATTCCTCCACCACAAAAACATGAGCCGATCTATTCAAATGTCACACTGTGATACGAGGCACATCATTCTAAGTATTCATTTGAAACATAGAAGCCAGAGTTACCAAAGCATCTGCCATCTGATTTTCATCTCTCAGAATATGATGGAGTTCAACTTTGTTAAAGAAATGTAATAATCTCCTAGCATAATCTTTGTAAGGGATCAAGCCAAGGTGACGAGCATCCCATTCTACTTTAATCTGGTTAACTACTAAAGTTGAATCACAATATACTTATAAAACTTTGATTCTAAGATCAATGGCTTCCTCTAGAACCATGATACAAGCCTCATACTCCTCCATATTAATGGTACAATCAAATGTCAGCCTTGCAGTAAAAGGAATATGTGATCCATGTGGGGTGATAATCATAGTGCCAATTCCTTTTTTCATAAGCGTTCACAGCTATATCAAATACCATACCCCACCAAGATTCAGGATCAAGACCTTCCTCAGGCAAAGGTTTATCACAATCTTTCGCTTTCAGAACCATAACATCCTCACCAGGGAAATCATATTTAACAGACTGATAATCATCTACCGGTTGGTGAGCAAGATAATCTGCCAGTACACTGCTTTTTATAGCCTTATGAGTACGGTATTCAATATCATATTTAGACAATAACATATGCCAACAGGAAGTTCTTCTAGTAAGAATAGGTTTCTCAAAAATTTACTTGATCAGATCCATTTTGGAAGTCAAACAAGTAGTATGATTCAATATATATTGCTGCAACCGCTTTTCCGCCCAGGCCAGAGCACAACAAGTCTTTTCTAGCATAGAATACCGCGCCTCAAAATTAGTAAATTTCTTTGAGATAATAGATGGCATATTCTTTCTTTCCTGTTTCATCCTGCTGTCCCAAAATACAGCCCGTAGAACTATCAAACACTGTTAGATACATGATCAATGGTCTTCCTTCCACGGGAGGGAGCAAGATGAGAGGTTCAAGCAAATATTATTTGATACTTTCAAATTCCATTTGGATATCATCCGTCCACATACAACTTTGGTCTTTCTTTAACTTTGCTTTTTCAGTCCTTGTCTCAGGAATTTTCGGAATTGCTTTAACTTTATCAGGATCCACTTCAATTCCTTTTTGGCTGGCAATGAAACCTAACAACTTCCCTGATCACACACCGAAGGTGCATTTATTTGGATTCAAGCAGAGACGATACTTCCTTAAATGCTGAAACAATTTCAATGGATCTTCTATATGCCCTTCTTCGGTCTGTGATTTGGCAATAATGTCATCAACATATACCTCAAATTCCTTATGCATCAGATCATTGAATACGGTTGTCATAGCCCTCTGGAACGTTGCAATTGCGTTCTTCAACCTGAAGGGCATCACTCTTAACATAATGTTCCCCAGGTTATGATAAACGTTGTTTTTTCCATGTCTTCAGGAGCCATTCTGATTTGATTATATCCGGAAAATCTATCCATGAATGAGAATACTTTGAATTATGTAGTGCTATCAACCAACATATCAATGTGTGGCAATGAAAAATCATCTTTTGGATTAGATTTATTTAGATCTCTATAATGTATGCACATGCAAACTTTTTCATCTTTCTTTGGTACAGGGACTCTATTGGAAATCCACTGAGGATACACTGATGTCACAAGAAAACCGACATTTATCTGCTTTAACACTTCTTCTTTAATTTCTACTGCCATATCAGGGTAAGTTCTTCTTAACTTTTGCTTGACTGACGGGCACTCTGGCTTCATAGGAAAATCATGTTCCACAATATCAGTATCTAGACAAGGCATATCTTGGTACAACCAAGCAAAGATGTCTACATACTCTTTCAATAGTTCAGCCAACCTGCTCTTCACATCAAGGTGTACCAATGCTCCAATTTTGACTTCCTTTGGCTCCTCCTTTGAACCCAATGCTCCTCCTTTGATGGTCGAGCAATCGTGAAACCTCTTCTAGAATCTCATCATATTCTTCTTCATTTGTCCCAAACACAGGGTATTCAAAGTTGGGAGACGATGTAGGGTCATTGTATTGAACAAGTTTATTAATTAATCCGCACATGTGATTTATGATTGCTTTTTTAGAAACTGACACATATATCAAGTGATCATGCAGATTTATTTAAAGTTCTTATTTATTCCAAAAATGTTTTTTTCTTCTGATTACCATTTTCCAAGAAGAAATTAGAAAATAAAACACGATTTGAGAATCAAAGACATCTTTGTTTAATGATTTTAATGAGCAAAGCAAACAAATAAGCCCATACAATATTAACTTTCACCTTGGGCATAATGAAAGCTCTTTTCAAAGATAAACAAAAAAAAAACAAATTACTTTAAGACACGAATGTAAGTGGGAACATCAATAGTGACCCAGTTATGGACTCTGACTACAAGCGTCACATAATTTGGAATCTCTTGTTCTTCTCCATTCTCCACAATAGCATTAACTCAAGAAATAGTTGGATGGAGGTAGCCTCCGTTGTGAAAAATATCCTGATAACTGCTCACAATAGACTTTTATTTCAAGCTCTCAATTTTTCCATTCTTTGCAAAGAATCCCAAACCAGCCTTGTTCTAGTTTACCGGAGGATCTACAATCTTCCCCCATACTTTACTTGGACCATTGTGCCCAACCTACTGAGCATCTTTGAACGAAGCCATAAATTCTCATTCTCTCTTATGTTAACAACGTACAGAGCTTGGAAATGCGTCCCAACAACATCTTCGTATACTTCTATAACACTGGAAGACGATAAATAAGATATGCAATGCTTTCTCTCCCTTTATATTAACCAATCCGTCTTCGCGCACGAACATCAGCTTTTGGTGTAGAGTGGAAGTGACAACCCCTGCTTCATGTATCCATGGCCTTCCCAGTAGACAACTGTATGCAGGCACAATATCCATGACTTGGAAAGTTATCTGGAACAAGTGAGGGCCTATGTAAATAGGCAGATTGACTTTCCCTATAACTGAATTCCTTGTTCCATCGAAAGATTTAACAATAATACCACTTGGGCGCATGGGGGCCCCTTGATATTTCAACTTCATCAATGTACTCCTAGTTATACCATTTAAGGCAGACCCATTATCAATCAGCACATTTGACAATGAATCATTTTTACAGTTCATGGATATGTGGAGAGCCAGATTGTGATTCCATCCTTCGTTAGGAAATTCGTCATCGCAAAAGCTTAGGTTATTACAAGATGTAATATTACCTACCACACTATTGAATTTACGTAACGGCATATCATATTCCACGAAGGCTTTGTCCAACACCCGCAATAAATATTCCCTATGGGGAGCATAGTTCATCAATAATGCTAGGATATATATCTTTGAAGGAGTCTACAATAGCTGATCTACAATTATATAATAGCTCATTATGATAATCTTCAAAATATCATCCACATCTCTTTCTAGGGTAGCACCACTGGACTCTCCTATAGCTTTCTTATTCTCAACACTTTCTGTAACTTTCTTCTTAGCACATACATTTCCCCTAATAACTGGTGCAAAAATACGACCACTGCAGGTCACCCTGCTAGTTTCAGCAATATTGACAATACTAGACAAAAGATGGATGGGAACTTCCACACCATCCTCTAAAATAGTAGCATTGTACTTGTACTGTATATCATTATCTGACTTGTAAGGAATGGGCACTGGCAAGCAAATCACCACAGGGGAAACAACTGGCTTACTACAATATTCAATTTCAACAAGGGCAGAATCATTGAAACAAGGCACAATTACGTTCACACCTTCTTCTGAAAGTTTGGACATCAAAGAATCACCTCTGGAGAACATATCCTCATCTGAGGAAAAGATTTCATCTGCAAAAGCATATTCATCATCCGATTCATCTTTAGCCAAGTAAACCTCGATCATATTAACCTCATGGTAATCATCTCTTAGGCCTGACACCTTGATTGTTCCATTATCCAATAACAACTGAATACCTGTTCTTACAATGGAATATCTTCGAGAATCCCTGCAGCAAACCTGGCAGAAAGTAGCATGCGATTACACAAGATCATCATTCATATGGTCCACATAAAAGATCCTGAACTCTCCAGGACATCCAAAGACCATGTTCACTTCCTCTTCATATTCTTCCCTAGGCCTGATTATATGGATAAGGCCCACATCCATCATGTCTTGCAAATCAACCTTTATCTTATCACAACCTTGTATATTAGCGCTACAAATATCACAACCAACATGATCATGAGTATAGTAACTAAACTCGCAGAGGTCTGCATGCATCTTTACCAAGTCTTCACTGACCAAGTGGATATCATAAATCCGGAAGTCCCCTGGACAACCAGCAACCATGTTGACAGCATTCGTTCCTCTATGCTTTAGCAGAGGATTATCTTTTACATTAGGATTGACATATTTGAAGGAAAAAAGGCCAGATCTAACCATTTTATGTACCTCTGATTTCAGAGGATAACCGTTTTCCACATTATTCCCTGGTGCACCCTGATGGAAAGTGCACGTCTGATCTGCCTTATAGTACCAAGGCAAATGGGATGGTATAATAGGGGGTGGCCTAGTCTGGACCAACTTTTTCTGGATCAATGCTGGGAGTAGCTCTGCATAACTCATGTCTCTTCTCTGATTCTTCCCTTGACTTCCTTAAGGGTCTTGTCTTTGATAAGCGATTGTAGTCGGAGCAACATTTACAACCGGAGTTACCGAGGCAACTTGTTGATGGTGTTGATGACTTCTTCTAGGAAGATTAACCCTTCTTTCTTGAATAACAACATTTGTTTCTCCTTCTTTCTTCTTAACAAATCCAAATGATGATTTTTTCGTATTACCGGAATTTTCACTCTTTATTTATCCTTCTTTCTTCTTAACAAAAAAACCATCACTTGGATTTGTTAAGAAGAAAGAAGGAGAACCAAACACTTTTATTTAAGAAAGAAGGGTTAATCCTCCTAGAAGAAATCATCAGCTCCATCAGCAGGTTGCCTTGGTAACTTCAGTTGTAAATGATGCTCCGACTATAGTCGCTTATCAAAGACCAACCCCTCAAGGAAGTCAAGGGAAGAATCAGAGAAGAGAACCTTTTGACGCTATCCCTATGAGTTATGCAGTGCTACTCCCAGCATTGATCCAGAAAAAGTTGGTCCACACTAGGCCACCCCCTGCTATACCATCCATTTTGCATTGGAACTATAAGGCATATCAAACGTGTGCTTTCCATCAGGGTGCACCAGGGCATAATGTCTCTAAAATCTAAGGTACATAAAATGGTTAGATCTGGCCTTTTGTGCTTCAAATATGTGAGTCCTAATGTAAAAGATAATCCTCTGCCAAAGCATGGAGGAACGAATGATGTCAACATGATTGCTGGTTGTCCAGGGGACTTCCGCATTTATGATATTAATTTGGTTAGAGGAGACTTGGTAAAGATGCATGCAGACCTTTGCGAGTTTAGTTACTATACTCATGACCATGCTGGTTATGGTATCTCTAGTACTAATATATACGGTTATGACAAGATAAAGGTTGATTTGCAAGAGATGATGTATGAGGGCCTCATCCATATAATCATGGCTAGGGCAAAATATGAGGAGGAAGTGAACATGGTCTTTGCGTGTCCTGGAGAGTTCAGGATCTTTGATGTGGACCATACAAATAATGATCTCGTGTAATTGCAAGCTACTTTCTACCATATGGCTGGTCAGGTAGAGCACCACTATGGATATTGCCGGGTTTGTTGCAGGGATTCCTGAGGATGTTCCATTGTAAGAACATGTATTCAATTATTATTGGATAATGGGACAATCCAGGTGTCAGGTTAAAGATATGATTACTGTTGTACCCCAAAATTTTCCCTCCCATTTCATCAACATTTCTCATCATAAGACTCTTGGAACTCAAGATCAAGCTAGGGTTTGCTCTGTTCAAGACACCTCCTTGCACTGTTGACCTAAATTAGGGTTTGAGTTTGCACAAGGATGTTTTGACCCACAATGCCCAAAATGACTTTCATACTTCATGTTGGACTCACAAGTTTGTCCATACCAAGTTTCAAGCCTTGAATCAAATCTTTGCCCAATCAATTGGACAATTGACCTAGAAATCAACTGTAATGGGAAAAAGTCAACCGTGGCCAATTGACAGTCAAACCTCATGAAATGTGACCCACATCAACATAATGAACTCATATGAACCATTTGATCAAGTTTGGATCACAATTCCACAAGAAATTTGATCAGATCACCAAAAGGGCAAAATGGTCATTTTTAGGGTTTTGACTGTACAAAGGCAATTTTTGACTGTTTGACCTAACCAGTGGAAAATCAAGCTCAACCATGGACTCAAGGACTCAATGAAATTGTCTTTACCCATTCAACAAGTTCAAAAGATCTCAAATGCATAGGATTGACAGATGAATTTTTCAGTCAACTGATCAGAATTTAACTGTATACTGAAAAGTCAAACTTTGACTTTTTGGTCAAAATCAAGTGCCAAGGGTCATTTTTCATCAAGACATGTCAAATTATGAAACTTGTTCATCAAGAAACCCAAAATTGCAAATTAGGGTTTAAAATGGAAAAATTTCATAACTTTAGAAATTTTCTAAGTTATAAATTTTTCCTATTTTTTCCTAACTTTGTCCCATTTTTTCACCAAGATGCAAATGGATTCAAACAAAACTTATAACATTAAAGTTGTAGTCCATCACAAATTCTAGAAATTTTATTCACAAAGTTTTCTCAAAAGAAGCTTGGATATCAAGTTATGATTTTGGGAACAAGGGTACCTAAAACTTTTAACTTAGAGAAATTTTTCCCTAGTTTAGGCAGGATTTTGACCCAACATCTTGGCCATTTTTCACATAGTTCCACTTGGAGTTTCAAGTTGCATTTCAAAGATGGATTATATTACATGTTGCAAGCTTTCAAAATTGTCAAATAAATCCTCAAACACCTTTGTGGTTAGGGAGAATCGAATGCTTGAAGTTGGCAGAAACTCACTTTGTAACCATGGCCAATACATGTTCATACCACTTGCCAAATCTGACCAAGATAGCTTAGTTCACAATTACAGGCCTCTAAACCAATTTGCACTCAATAATTAAATGCAAATCCATTGGTCTAAGGTTTTGTTTTGGACATTAGAGGATTATACACTAGATTAATCCTTAAATAGAAAAAGCAACATTGCCATTTTTGCTTGAATTTTGCTTTATGTCAAAACAACACTCTAGAGCCTTGAACAAGATCTTATGCTGCAAACCAAATCCACAAATTTTGGGCCAAGCTTACACACTGTGTGCAGAGTTAGAGCTAGCCTGTACAGGCCTGCTCTTTGTCACTTGTCATTTTGCTTCATAACCAAGGCATTATGCAAAAAGCCAACAACTCACATATCTGATAAAAACTAACTCAAGAAAAGTTATCAAACAAGTTTCATACACTCTTGCAAGTCAGAAGCACAAGCCTTTCACCCCTAAAGCATCGTCATACTCCAAAACCACTTTTTCTTGCAAAATAGGGCCAGTTCTGCAAATCACAAGTCACCATCAAATTCCCTCGTGCGTTTTGTCCAAAACTACTTCAAACATATTCCAATCAACATACCTGAGCTATCCAGACCATTCAAAAGTTGCTGTAACTCCATTAACACACATTGCCATTTTTGTTTGGAAGCTTTGCAGGTTGAGTTCTGTAGCACGATTCAGGCCACTTTAAAACAAACTAAGCATTGGGAAAGGTTCAATGGACATCAGGCAGGCTCAAAAGAACCTCAGGCACCATTGGAAGTTGCTGCATTGTCCAGCTCGAACTCAATTGAAACAAGTATTTCATGAACTTCTATCTCTCTATTTAGGAATAGTTAGACTTACGTTTGTGAATGAAAGATGTTGTATTCATAGCCCTGAAACCATACATGTGCTTAGTTTTCATTTATATTAATCGTGCTAGGAGAATTTCATCCATGAACTTTCTGAAAAAACTAGGTTAGAAATTAGGGCCAGAGAAATTCTCTCTGGTCTTTGAGAGTTAGCTTAAGTTTTTTATATGTTTAGATTCGTTGTTTGATGCTCTACAAGTTTCATGTTTTGAGTTTTGTCAAAAAAACACTGAATCAGGAGATAGAAGTTGGTACACAGAAGACGCGTTTTTGTGTTTGAACAGAGGAAGAAGATGAAGTTTTTGGGTTGGGCTGGCTTGTTTTGCTTCTAACACTTGCTTTTTCAGTTTCACACCCCCTGGCCCATTTCTTTGTATCTTTGTTATTTTTGCATTTTTATTTTATTTCTGACTTTATTAATAATTTCCAAATATAAAAGATGTCTAAAAAATATTTTCATAAATTTTTACATTTATTTGATATTTATTATAATTATTTCCAACATTAAAATGATTAAATACTTTATATTATTTTGTTTAAACCTAAAAATAATGTAAAAAAATATGTTTATTTTCATTTATTATTTTTATACACATTTGAAAATATTTTCTTGAAATACATACATTTTTGTAAATTATTTTTTTAAAATTTTTTTTTACATATTTAGCATATTTAATATATATATATATATATATATATATATATATATATATATATATATATATATATATATATATATATATATATATATATATATATATATATATATATATATATATATATATATATATATATATATATATATACATATATACTTTTGTTTTATCAAATACTTAGAAATAAAATACAAAAAATATTATATTTTATTTTTATTATTATTTATGCTAAAAAATGCCTTTTTTTAGATATATTTTATTTTTATACATATTAATACATTTTTGTACATAAATAATGCATTATATTTATTTTCTTAAGAAATTAGGGTTTTTTCCCTAAAAACAAATAAAATTAACTTTTTTTATTTCTTTACATTTCTGTACATAAAAAATACTTTTTGCATACATGAACAAATAAAAACTTTTTTTGCATAATACATTTTATTTAATATTTATTTATTGCATTTTATTTAATGTACATTTAAATATTATGCCTTGCAAATTCAATTTGGTCGTAATAATTTAGGGTTTAATTTCTTGTCAAATAATCCCCAATTCAAATTTGTACCCCCTCCCTATATCTTGTTGTAATAGTGTAGAATTTAAATTCTCGCACCTTTAAATGCTTTCAATTATGCCATGATTAGACTTAGGGTTTGTATGCAAAATCAAAACCAACAAATAGCTTGACCTAATCAAAGACAAAAATGCATGAAAAAACAAACACAATGAACACTTACACCCCTAGGGTTACAATCCACTTGTTGCCTTCAAAAATGGGCCATGGTATGCATGTCAAGTACTTTGGCAAAACAAAAACAAAATAAAAGATCATAGTCCCACGATGACGCTATCTGAGTTGCCTAAACAAAATAATCAAGTCCCTCAAGAAAATTGCAAAAAATACTTGACACTATTGCTATCATGGTCTATACGATGACCCGCGCCTATCCCGTTTAACATCCTAACACAAGGTTGTTCACCAAATACAATGGTGAAGCAACACTGTTAAAAGGGTTAAAAACATAAGAAAGATCTTTGAGTAAAATAGGGTAGACAACTCTTAGTTACTTGATCAAAGCTTGCAAAAACATCCTTGCTATCTTCAAAACACACTTCACCACACAATTTCAAAACCCTACTTTCAAACATTGAAAACTTTTCAAAATACAAAAACACCTTTGTATACATTCAAATAAGAATCATTACAAAGGTTTCCACGACGATGGCCTCTTTTCAAAATACCTTTCCAAATCACACACAAAGCACCATTTCAAACAATTGAAAAGCAAAGCAAGTGATCTAAGTAAGTAACTAAGATCCCATGGATAACCACAGATAGAAAGGGTGCTAATACATTCCCTTTCTATAATCTACTCCCCGAACCCAAGAAAACATCTCAAAGGTCTTTCCTGTGCTTTTTGACCTTTCCTTAGGATAAAATAAAAAGTCGTTGGCGACTCTTGCTAAACTGAAACATTTGCGAACACAAACGCAAAATCCCAAGTCAGTTCTCCCACCGTATCACAATAACCATGAGTTTAATATGATCGATGTTTGCTTGTCTAAGGATGAATCAATGATGAATATGCTTCTGCGGATGAATTATTTCCTTAGATGAGGATATGTTCTCTATAGGTGATTCTTTGATGTTCAAATTTTCGGAAGAAGGTGTAAACATAATTTAGACTTGTTTCAAAGATTCTGCCCCTGTTGAAATTGAATATTGTAATAAGCCAGTTGTTTCCCCTGTGGTGATTTTCTTTCCAGGGCCCGTTCCTTACAAGTCAGATAAAGTTGTACTGTACAAGTACAATGCTACTATTTTAGAGGATGGTGTGGAAGTTCCTATCCAGCCTTTGTCTAGTATTGAGAATATTGCTGAAACTAGCAGGATGACCCACAGTGGTTGTGTATTTACACCAGTTATTAGGGGAAATGTCAGTGCTGAGAAGAAAGTTACAGAAGGTGTTGAGAATAAGAAAGCTGTAGGAGGGTCCAGTGGTGCTACCCTGGAAACAAATGTGGATGATATTTTAAGGATTATCAAAATGAGCGATTATAGAATTGTAGATCAACTATTACAGACTCCTTCAAAGATATCTATCCCAGCATTGTTGATAAATTTTGCTCCCCGTGGGGAATCTTTAATGCGGGTGTTGGATCAAGCCTTCTTAGAGTGTGATATGTCATTAGATCAATTCAGCAGTGTGGTAAGTAATATTACATCTTGTAATAACCTAAGCTTTTGCGATGATGAATTTCCTGACGAAGGGAGGAATCACAACCTAGCTTTCTATATATCTATGACCTATAAAAATGATTCATTATCAACTATGTTGATTGATAATGGATCCACCTTAAATGTTATACGATGGAGTACACTGATGAATTTGAAATATCAAGAGGCTCCTATGCGCCCAAGTGGTATTATTGTCAAAGCTTTCGATGGACCAAGGAAGTCAGTTATTGGGGAAGTCGATCTGCCTATTCAAATAGGCCCACACTTGTTTCAGATTACTTTCCAAGTCATGGATATTGTGCCCGCATACAGTTATTTACTGGGAAAGCCATGGATACATGAAGTAGGGGCTGTCACTTCCACTCTACACCAAAAGTTAAAGTTTATGCGTGAAGGCAAAGTGGTTATTATAAATGGAGAGCAAGCATTGCAGATATCTCTTATATCGTCTTTTAGTGTTGTAGAGGCAGATGAAGCTGTTGTGGGGACACAGTTCCAAGCTCTATCCGTGGATAACGTATGAGAGAATGAGAATTCTATGGCTTCATTCTAAGATGCTCAACAGGTTGTGCGCAATGGTCCAAGTAAAGTATGTGGGCAGATTGTTGATCCTCCGATAAACAAGAACATGGCTGGTTTGGGATTCTCGGCAAAGAATGGCAAAGTTGAGAGTTTGAAGTCAAAGTCTACTGAAAGTAGCTATTAGGATATTTTCCGTAGCAGAGGCTACCTCCATCCAACTGTTTTTGGAGTTAATGCCATTGTAGAGGATGGAGAAGAATAGGAGATGCCATATTATGTGACTCCTGGACTCAAAATCCATAACTGGGTCACTTATGATGTTCCCTCTTTCATCCATGTCTCAAAGTAATTTGTTTTTTATTATCTTTGAAAAAAGCTTTCACTCTACCCAAGGTGAAAGTTAATATTGTATGGGCTTAGCTATTTGCTTTGCTCATTAAAATCGTTAATAAAAGATGTCTTTGATTCTCAAATTGTGTTTATTTTCTATTTTTTTTCTTGGAAAATGTTAATCAGAAAAAACACTTTTTGGAATAAATAATAGCTGTAAATAAATCTGCATGATCACTTGATATATGTGTCAGTTTCCAAAAACAATCATAAATCACATGTGAAGATTAATTAATAAATCTGTTGAATACAATGACCCTGCACCCTCCTCCAACTTTGAATACCCTGTGTTTGGGACGGAAGAAGAAGAATATGATGAGATTCCAGAAGAGGTTTACGGTTGCTCAAGCATGAGGAAAATGCCATTTAACCGTATAAAGAGCCGTTGGAGACCATCTATTTGGGTTCAGAGGAGGAGACAAAGGAAGTAAAAATTGGAGCATTGTTGCATCCTGATGTAAAATCAGGTTGACTGAACTATTGGAAGAGTATGTGGACATCTTTGCTTGGTCGTACCAAGATATGCCTGGTCTAGACACTGATATTGTGGAACATCATTTGCCTTTGAAGCCAGAGTGCCCGCCGATCAAACAGAAGTTGAGAAGAACTCACCCTGATATGGCAGTAAAAATTAAAGAAGAAGTGTTAAAGCAGATAAATACCGGTTTTCTTGCGACATCAGTGTATCCTCAGTGGATTTCCAATATTGTCCCTGTACCAAAGAAAGACAGAAAAGTTCGCATGTGTGTAGATTAAAGAGATCTAAATAAAGTTAGTCCAAAAGATGATTTTCCATTACCATATATTGATATGTAGGTTGATAGCACTGTAAAATTCAAAGTATTCTCATTAATGGACGGATTTTTTGGATATAATCAAATCAGAATGGCTCCTGAGGACATGGAAAAAACAATGTTTATCACACCCGGGGGAACATTCTGTTATAGAATGATGCCCTTCGGGTTGAAGAACGTTGGTGCAACGTACCAGAGGGCTATGACAACTCTATTCCATGATCTGAAGCATAAGGAAATTGAGGTATATTGTGATGACATGATTTCCAAATCACAGACCGAAGCAAGGCATGTGGAAGATTTGTTGAAGTTGTTTTAGCGTTTGTGAAAGTATCGTCTCCGTTTGAATCCAAACAAATGCACCTTCGGTGTTTGATCAGGGAAGTTTTTGGGTTTTATTGTCAGTAAGAAAGGGATTGAAGTTGACCCAGATAAATCCAAAGTAATTCAAGAAATTCCTGCGCCAAGGACTGAAAAGCAAGTTAGATGCTTCCTTGGGCGTTTGAATTACATTTCAAGATTCATTTCCCACATGACTGCAACATGCAAACCGATCTTTAAGTTGTTAAATAAAGATAAGAGTTGTGTGTGGGCAATTGATTTCCAAAGGTCAATTGAAAGTATCAAAGAATATCTTCTTAAACCTCCCATCTTGCTCCCTCCCGTTGAAGGAAGACCATTGATCATGTATCTGATAGTGTTAGATAATTCTATGGGCTGTACTTTGGGACAACAAAACGAATTAGGAAAGAAAGAATATGCCTTATGTTGTACCCCAAAATTTTCCCTCCCATTTTTCATAGAAAACACAACCCAATGGTTTCTCAGATATTCAAGTTGGCTCAAGAATCGATCAGACAAATTTTCTTCTGTGGCAGTAAACCAACAATTAGGGTTTTTCTTGCAACTCTCAAAAGAAAGTGAATTCTCAGAAATTCAATTGGTTTTCACAGGTCTTCATGCCTCCTCAAGTTTACTGAAAAGACAATGTTTGTTCTCAAGGCATGGTTGTTTGGGACAAGAGATGGAATTTAAGACTGTCATGTAGGACACTCATGATTGTTTAATCCCGGTAAACCAGATGATTTACGTCTTTTAAAAACATTTGCTTGGTCAGAAAATGGAATATACAGTGCGTGTTTGTTTGGAATGCAGTTAAATAGTTATTGGGATTACTTGGAATGTAAGTTACCAGACTGGAACATTTTGTTTTAAAATATCTTGATTGGGAATCTTTAAGAATCAGTTAGGATGCAAAGAGAAAATTACAAGTTATTGTCAGTAAAAGATTTCAAGTAACACCAGAACATTTCATTTGATTTTCTCCAATTCCAAACGTTGTTACAAAACAATTTATTATTTAAATACTTTATGTTTTACAACTTATCGTATTTGAAAATGAATTAGTACAACTATTGGATACAATACAAGAATGATTATTCTAAAATACAAAGGAAATTCAAATGTTTGGCCTAGGAGAACTAATCTATGCCTAAGTTTGACTGAAGTGCTTTTGCTATCTCCAAAGACCTCCATGCTTTCTATAAAGTTCTTGCCTTCCTTGCTTTGTCATCTCCATTTTGCTCACATGAAAATAAAAGAAAGAAAATAGTTAGTGCAATTTATTTGGGCATGAACAAAATTTTCCGAAAAAAAGTATTCATCATTAAAGTTTGCAAAGTGGGATCAGAATGCTATTATTCATCATAATTATATTCCCCTATTTGCAAATCACAAGAAGATTATTCTTCTTGGTTCATAAAAAGAAAGAAGAAACAAAAATACCACAAAGCTTTCCAAACAAAAGAAATGCAAGCAAGCTATCCAAACAAGAAATGCAAGCAAGCTGTCCAAACAAGAAATGCAAGCAAGCTGTCCAAACAAACAAAATTCCCAAACAGCAGCGCATCAAACATGATGCCCAAACAGCAGCGCAAATCAAACAGAATGCCCTAACAGCAGTGCAAATTGGACAAAACAACAAACAACATCAACAAAAGTAGGCAGCAAAGCAGAAGTATGGCAATATAATAGCTAAGTCAAACAAGCAAAAGCTTGTTCAAGAAGCTAAGTCATCATTTTCCATTTTCCTTTGCAAACTTTTCAGAATTGGAAAAAAAGGCAAAAGAGCAATTAACTTTCTTAGTGTCATTGATAGAAAAGAGAGGAAAGAAGTCACCTAGGTTATTGGGATGCACAGCCCTGCTGCCTTGACTGTCACAAGTTACATAGAAGTTACTAGAAAACAAAACTGCCATCAAAAAGCCAAAAGAACAATATAGTAAAATATTCAAATTCTTTGTTTTCCCACCATTTTGAATAGAGATGATAGAAGTAGGGTGAATAGAATAAAAAGAAATCAATAGAACAGTAAGAGAGGTCAAGAAAAAATCTGAACCATCACCAAATACAAAAAATAAACAAAACTTAAAAACTGTCAAAGTCTAAAACCTCAAAAACCAATATAAGTCCCAACTGAAAAAACAACATCCAACCTCAAAACACAGTAATCAACAAGTCACAAACCTGTAGCAAGATCAAAAACTTATCAAACCAAATACACAGAAGCCTAAAAATGCCAAAAACCATCAGTACAAAATCAAAACTCCCAAAAGCCAAATATCAAAAAAACAGAAAATCACCAAACCTCCAAAACCAAAAGGCAAAGAAACAGTCAAAACCTCAAAGCCACAAATCCAAAACAACATTAAAAAAAAACTGGAACAGGTCTCAAACTGAGACACCAGAACTAACAGCAAACCAGTAACACCATTAACCAAATCTGTAACAAAGCTTCACCAACTCAAAAAATAGTGGCCAAGAATCAAACCAACAACATGGTAACTGAAAACACAGTAACATCATCCTAAAACCTCCAAAACCAAAAGTTTCAAACCAAACCAGTAACATCATCAAAGATCCCAAACAAAATCCCAACAAACTCAAAACCATTAACCATCATCATCATCATCATTCAAACACAGGAAACAGAAGAAAGTTACCAGAAAAGCACCAACACCTCCATCCTCATTTCCTCACCTCGTGCAACTCCGGTTACCAAGGAGCGCCGCCCTCACCATCTCGCCTATCCATTTCTAAATCATAGAAAGAACTCCAACAAGTATGGATTTTTCGTAATCTCATTTCTCTGCATCTAAGATCATGAGTTTGATTAACTGAAAAACACATAACAAGACAATAATCTATGAATTCGTAAGCTTCACTAATAACAGAACCTTCACCTTTTCAAGAAAAATGTTAGAACTCGTTTAGGGAGGCGACATCAGGGGGATTCCGGCAACAGAGAGTTGAGAGGAGGATCAGATAAACCAGATTCGGACATTTTTATACATAAATCTGATTTCAAAATTAGCGTTTCAAAATTGCGAATCGCAGTGAGGCAAAGAGACGGCATGAGCGATTTTGGTCGCGAAAATGAGACAGGGATGTTTAGTGAGAGATTTAGAGGATGATACAAAGATTAAGAGAAAGAGATGAGCGGCGCCACCGTGACCAAAGGGGTTCTAAGAACCCTAATTTGTTTTGTTCCCTTAATCAACAATTAGGTTTGGTTTAAGATATTTGGGTTTGGTTTGCTGATAACCCATCACATTGCCCTAAAGCCCATGCGTTATTTCTGGATACACTCCCCTTGGCTTGTTTTGTTAACAGCAGGAACGACTTTTCTTTTGGGCCTAACATCTAAAATCAACTTAAGCCCATTGTTACTTGTTTTTTTTTAATTTCTTTCCTTCCTATATTTTATTTGTTATGCAAATTACTAATTAAAACATAAAATACATTTTTATACATTTGATTTAAGAATTGAAAATTAATTTTTATCATTTTCCTTTTTTGATAAACTTATTTTTATTAATTTTTTACATTTAATAAAACATCAAAAAAATTAACTTAGTTTGTTTTCTTTCTTTAAATTTATTTATATAATTAAACAAAATACAAAAATAAAGATTTTAATTTAATCAATTATTTTTATTTTTTAGAATAGGTTTTACCTTTCTTCTTTTTTCAAGTAAATACATTTCATTTCATACTTTGTTGATTTTATCTCATGGATTATCATATCTTTAATTAAATCGCACAAAAATTCGATTTGGTTGTATTGTTTGATATTTGGACATTGCTATTTCATTTGATTCATCCCCATTTGTAACAATTGTACCCCCATTCCCGAATACTTTGTAATAGCGTAGAATTTCAATTCCCGCAATTTACTATTTTCCATATACTGTATAGTAACTAGGCATGTATGATAAGATTCAAAAATCAATCGCTAGATGACCTAATCAAAGAATAAAATAACTTGAAACCAACACACTTTTTCACATGCGCACCTCTAGGGTAACCTAGCTCGTTGCCTCGGAAATACAATCATGTCCCTCGAATATGAGACACTTTAGCAATGACCCTTCGATGAAAAAGATCGTAGTCCCTCGATGACCCTCAATGTTTCCTTCGATAAAACGATCTCGTCCCTTACAAAAAATTGCTAAAGCGTCTCACAAGTTGCCTTCAATGATTGTAAAATTGACCCGCGCCTGTCCCTTTACATCCAATAGTGGGGCTTCTTACCAAATCAATGGTAAGATAACACCATTAAAAGGAGGAAGAAAAGAACAATTTAAGACCTTTCGAGTAGATAGATTCACACTTAGTTACTTGCTTGCTCACGACAAAAACTCTTTACACCTACACTCTCATTTCAAAAACATTTTCAGAAAGATAAAACATTTTGTATACGTTCTTATAGAGACGAGAATCATTGCAAAACATCTCTTCAAAACACTTTTCAAAACACGATTCACAAACACATCTTTGAACCACTTTTCGAAACAAAACTTTGTATACCTTCTTATAGAGACGAGAACCATTACAAAGAGATTTGTCAAAATACTTTCAAAGCCCACACCACAAGCACACAATCAAAAGCAAGTGATCTAAACGAGTAACTAAGAGCCCATGGAAAACCATGGATGAAAAGGGTGCTAATACCTTCCCTTTTCCTAATCTACCCCCCGAACCCGAGAATAATCTCGAAAGGTCTTTCCTGTGCTTTTTTACCTTTCCTTTTGGATAAAAGAAAAGTCGGTGGCGACTCTTGCTAACCGCACAAGTGCGAACAAAACGCAAAACATCAAGTCAGTTCTCCCACCGTATCACAGAACTGGCGACTCTGCTGGGGAAAAAGTTATAAAAGTGGGATACCTTAGGGTTTTAGATCACCTTTACATGCTTATCTTGCTTGACTTGTTTGCTTTACACTTTGGTCCTATTGTTTGGGTTTGAATCCTCTACCCGGATTTGGGAAACATTCATAGGTAAATAGCAATACGTTGTGGAAACTATGTGGGGTATACTGACATGGTCTAAGAAATAGCTATATTAGTGCGACATATTTGTGGGTACCGGTAGCCTTTGAGTCAATCAAAGAGAATACGGGGCCACTGAGTGATGTCATGAAGCACTAATGGACTTTTAGAACCTTTACTTGACCAACTTGGCTTTTTAGGATGTAGTGAGATGACCGGCTTTGGTGCAGTCCGAAGTTGGTAGATACTCGATACTACACTCATTGAGGGTTTGTTCCTTAGAATATTTCAGTCTCCAGTAAAGAGGCTGAATTGAAACAATGAACAAGGAAACAATCCAGTGATATTGAGCTCCTTAGAACCCGGTTACTATTTCAAGGACAGGCTGACCCAACTAAACTTCAAGAGGGTACTTACCTATGAAACCCCATGCAAGCCTAATCTAGGAACTTGTGTGATTTGCTTGTACATATTACATGTGCATAACATCATGGACATCATGAAGCATCATATGCATCCACTAACCATTTCAAGGACTTTTGAAAATTCTTCTTTGTTCCCGTTTTGCAGATTATGGATTCACTTCGCAGGAAAACTATCCAGGTCAACCTTGTGAGAGTTCCTCCACAACTCAAAGAGCTTGCTTCCAGGATTCCTAAAAATTCTCCATTCACTGAGCGACATGGTCGTCTACTAAACTTAGTCACTTCCAATACAGAGGAAGACATGATGAAAGTTCTTTTCCAGTTCTTTGACCCTTTGCATCACTGCTTCACATTTCCTGACTACCAACTTGTGCCCACTTTGGAGGAATTTTCTCAACTCTTGAGGATTACTATTCTCAATCAACTACCCTCCAATGGTACGGAAAGAGATCCAAGCCAGAAGAGATTGCTCAAGCCCTACACTTGCACTAATCTGATGTCACAACACATTGGGAAACTAGAAGTGGTGTCAAAGGCTTCTTGGCAAAGTTCTTGTTTGAGAAGGCCCAAAGTTGCTGGAATTCCTTGGACTTATAAGCTTTTGAGGAGATTGTAGCTCTTCTCATCTATGGGATGGTCGTGTTCCCTAACCATGACCAACTCATAGACGTGAGTGCTGTCAAAATCTTCATGACTCGCAACCCGGTGCCTACATTGCTTGGGGATATCCTCCACTCTTTTCACACTCGTACAATGAGGAAAAGAGGTGTTCTCATGTGTTGCACTCCTCTTCTGGCAAGATGGTTTATTTCTCATCTTCCCCAATCAGTCTTGAAGAATGAGAAAGGTTTAAGGTGGTCGCAAAGATTGATGACTCTTACACATTCAGATATTCATTGGTGTTCTCGAACCAAAGAGAATGTTATCATCGTCGATCATTGTGGGGAATTCCCTAATGTCCCTCTATTTGGAATTAGGAGAGGCATCACCTACAACCCCTGCTTGGCTCTAAGACAATTTGGTTATGCCCGAAGGGATGGCCCACATGACATGCTGATTGAAGGTTTGGTTTTCGACTTCGACAACGACAATCAAGGACTTCGTCAAAGGTTCATCCGAGCTTGAAGGATGCCAAACAAGGTAGACAGTAAGACCTTGGGACACAAGAATTCCATCCCTCTTGAGCCTTACCTCAAGTGGGTACGAACCCGCGCCCAAAGTCTTATGATTCCTTATCCCTCCATTCTCCCAGTGATTATAGAGCCTGTTAAGGAAGGAGAGGTTCCATACACCCTCCTACATCCTGACATGCCGACATCACTCGAAGATCTACAAAGGAGTTGGATACATCTCAAGGGAGAGCGCGATACTTTTGAAACCCAATTCTACGCAAGCGAGAAGAAGGTTTTGGAAATCACTCGGCTACTTCACGAAGAGCAGACTCTCAACACCTACATTGCACCAAAGAGGATGCACAACGTCTTTTTACCTTGGAATTTTGTATTATTTTGCCCAAGGGGCATTGATGTACTAACAAATTCTATCTTATTAATATGACGTGTGTTTCTTTTTTGTTTAAAACAAATTTGAATTTTTGAATCCTCGAAAGCATTTCATGAATACATATCATTCATCATATGCATAAGCAGGTCTTCACACAAGTTTCCTCATCTCTCTGCTGTTTATTTCAGCAAGATAGATCTAGAACAAACAGTCAAAGACTGACAAGCTCAAAATTTATAATTTCAACAGCTACTCTTGACCTTAGCCAAGGGGCAGGAGGAGCTCAAGACTCTGCTAGAGAAAGAGAAAGAGAAAAAGAAGAAGAAGCGAGCCGGTATGGTTGTCATGGGCAGAAGGTTTGAAGGACAAGCCAGAAGGACCTTGGAATTCCCATCAACATCTGAAGAGGGGGAAAGAAAAGGTAAAGAGACGGCGGTACCATCTGATTCTGAAGCAGAAGAAGAAGAGGAAGAGGACTACTCCGAACAACAGTACTCTCCGGCCGATGACAAATACAAAAACATGGAAGAGCGTCTAACTGCTATGGAAGTAGAGAGAGTACCGGGGCTGGACTTTGAGGAGTTAGGTTTGGTGTCTGGAATAGTAATCCCTCCGAAGTTTAAAGTGCCACTATTTGCCAAGTACGATGGGGTGTCTTGTCCCAAGATGCACCTACGATCTTATGTCATGAAAATTCAACCGCATTCTGCTGACAAAGATTTTTGGGTCCACTTTTTCCAGGACAATTTGTCAGGAACGTAGCTTGATTGGTTCTACCAGTTGGAGAGGTCTGATGTGCATAATTGGGAAGACTTGGAAGCCGCCTTCTATAAACAGTATCAATACAACCCGTACTCAACTCCAGAGTATGGCCATGGTGTCCAACGAGGGATTCAAAGACTACGCCCAAAAGTGGAGGGATTTGGCCGAAAGGGTGCAACCACCCCTATCTGAGAGGGAGCTAGTAGATATCTTCCTGGGTACCCTGTCAGGTCCTTTCTTCAATCACCTGATTGGAAGTTCGTCTGCTGGGTTCACTGAATTGATTCTAACCGGAGAAAGAGTGGAGGCCGGTATAAAAAATGGGAATATTCAAAAAGATGCATCTACTTCTGCTGCCATCAGAAAACCTTTCACGGGATAGAAGGAAGTATCAACTGTCTACTCTCAGAGGGGTCAAGGAATAGTTGAGGGCCGGCCAGCAGTGGGGCCGTTATGATTCAGAAGTCTGCATCTGATCAGTCCAGAACCAATCAACCGAGAACCAATCAAACTAGGGTGGAAAGGCCAGTTAGGCAATTCACCAGGATAAACATGACTCCTGCCCAAGTTCTACCCCATCTCTTGAAGTTAAATCTAGAAAGTCTGAAAGAGGCCCCGAAGAATTTGAATATTGCTTCTCCGTACTACCATCCGAACGCCAGGTGCGCTTACCATTCCGAGAGTCCAGGGCACGACACTGACAATTTTTGGGCCCTGAAGAATAAAATTCAGGATCTGATAGATGCTAAAGAAGTTGAATTCGACGCACCTAAAAAACCCAATGTTATCTCTACTCCAATGCCAAGGCATGACCACAACGCCCATGCTGTTGAGGAGGATCTGTTTGTTGCTACTGTAGATGATTTGATAACTCCTCTCCCTATAATCAAGTTAAATTTGTTGAAGGCTGGGGTTTTCCCAGGTTGTGAAGAAGATTGTCACCTTTGTTCATCCTCATTAACCCACTGTCCATTGTTGAAGATAGGCATCCAACGCCTAATTGATAACCAAGAAATCCTATTTGAGAAGACTCCTGTTTTATCAACTCCTATTAACGATGTTTCAATAATAACCATATCCGCCAATCCTTCCAAGATCCCTAAAAGACTTGTTAGGATTACATCCGCTCCGAAGGCTGCACCTTTGAAGATAACCATGCCCGGGCCAGTCCCGTACAAGTCCGACAAATCAATACCATGGAACTATGGTGGAGAAATCTACTACCATGGTGTCAAACAGATTGAACAGACTGCCGAGGAAGAGAGTTCTGAAGAAGACAATTCCGACATTAGTAATATTGCCGGAACAAGCAAAGTTACCCGTAGTGGAAGAATCTTTTCTCCAGAGATTGCCCCTCCAAAGGCAATTTTTGGACCCTTAGCTGCTCCTAAGGTTATCTCTACACCGGTAAACATATCTGTAAGTACACCAATCATAGAAGAAGTCACAACCCCCATGGTTATCCCCTCTGCTGCTACTGATGTTCGAGGGAAAGGGATCCAAGAAGAGCCCGTCAGGACGAGGGCTCAGTCGTTGTTCATCCCTGAAACCTCTCAAAAAGAAATGGAGGAAATTTTGAAAATAATCAAGAAAAACGATTATGATATGGTGGAACAGTTGGGGCAAACCCCCTCAAAGATCTCCATGTTGGCCCTGTTGCTTTATTCAGAAGATCATGCTAAGGCACTGATAATATTTTTGAAGACGTCCCACGTACCACAAGAAACCTCCGCTGATCAGTTCCAAGAATGTGTGGCTAGTTTAACAACTGACAATGGTCTAGGATTCTTCGATGCAAATTTAACTTCGAAAGGGAGAAAACATAATGATGCTTTGCATGTATCGGTGGAATGCAGAGGGACAACCCTAGCACACATACTGGTAGACACTGGTTCATCTTTGAACGTCTGGCCGAAGAAAGCCTTGGATAGACTGGATTGTGAAGGCTTAACCCTGAAACCCAGCAATATAATTGTCAGAGCCTTTGATGGTTCTAAAAGGATGGTCCACGGGGAGGTGAACATCCCGATTAAGGTGGGAACTGAAACATTCAACTCCACATTCTATGTGATGGACATCCGTCCTTCTTATTCTTGCCTGTTGGGAAGACCTTGGATCCACCATGTTGGAGCTGTCACTTCTACTCTGCATCAAATGCTCAAGTACCCTGTCCAGGGGAAAATCATAATTGTTCACGGCGAAGAGGAATACATGATCAGTCATCTTAATTCTTTCCGTTATGTAGAATTGGATGGCGAATTCATTGAAACTCCTTTCCAGCATTTTGAAGAGGTAGCTCAGGAGATAGAGGCGACCAAGATAATGTCCTCTGTACCCACGATTACCAGACCTCCGCCTCGGATGTCATCTCTCAAGGATGCAAAAGCAGTGGTTGAAGAGGGAGGAAGCAAAATATGGGGGCAGCTTCCAGACTTTCCCCACAAATCAGACAAGTTCGGCTTGGGATTCACCTCAACTGCTCAGAAGGCCGTGCGTCTCGCTCGTGCCGGAGGGCCACCTGTGAAGATCAGTCACCAAGGGGTTAATGCACTAGAGGACAGTGAAGAAGAGGTCATCCTGGAAGATTGGATATTTCCTAATGTCAGTGGAGGACTGTGCAATTGGGAAGCAAAAGACTTTGTTCCGATTACTTTCATATCGTAGTAATTTATCTTTTCCATTTCTGTTGGATCTGTAATAATTCACAAACAATTCGTACTTTTTCAACCTTGTTTCTTACCCGAGGCACAATGGTCCATTTGTAAGGATTCTTATTTCATTTTCATATGTCATTTCAATGAATCATGGACGTTTTTCATATAAACTTTTGTGTTCATTGTCTTTATTTTTACATTTTATTTGTTTAAAGGTGGATATACCCTTACACACACCCACACTCACAAATGCAGGTACTCTTCCATTCTGGATCCCATGGGTAACGATACTGCTATAACCTTCAGTGATTCTGAAGATCTGATCTACCAAGCCGAATACGAAGGTGTGAAAGATTGTGAGGTGCCCGGGTAATTGGATAGGCTTCTACAACAAGAGGAGAGGGCTATTCTGCCTCATGAGGAGTTGTTGGATACAATCAACTTAGGAACCGAGGATGACAAAAAGGAAATTAGAGTGGGTGCCAATCTAGAGCCGAGTGTCAAGGAACGCATGATTCAGCTGTTACATGACAATGTTGAGATCTTTGCCTGGTCATACGAAGACATGCCAGGACTTGATACAGACATCGTGGTACATCTTCTACCCACAAGAGAAGACTGTCCACCAGTGAAGCAAAAAGTCCTCCGCATGAGACCTGACATGTCAGAGAAGATCAAAGCATAAGTTATGAAGCAGTTCAATGCTGGATTTCTGGATGTTACTTCCTATCCTTAATGGGTTGCTAACATTGTGCCCGTGCCTAAGAAGGATGGCAAAGTGAGAATGTGCGTGGATTATAGAGATTTAAACAGGGCCATCCCTAAAGACGACTTTCCACTTCCGCACATCGACATTCTGGTTGACAATACAGCTTAACACAAAGTATTTTCTTTCATGTACGGATTCTCAGGCTATAACCAGATCAAAATGGCACCTGAGGACATGGAGAAAACTACTTTTGTCACACAGTGGGGTACGTTCTGCTACAAAGTGATGCCATTTGGACTGAAGAATGCCGGGGCAACCTATCAACGCGCCATGGTAGCTTTGTTTCATGATATGATACATCATGAGATAGAGGTCTACGTAGATGACATGATAGCCCGATCACAAACTGAAGAAGAACACCTTAATCACTTGCAAAAGTTATTTGTCCGACTAAAGGAGTACAAGCTAAGGTTAAACCCTAACAAGTGCACATTCGGAGTCCGGTCCAGTAAACTCTTGGGTTTCATTGTCAGCAACAAAGGCATCGAGGTTGATCCTGCCAAAGTCAAAGCTATACAAGAAATGCCTGCTCCTCGCACTGAGAAGGAAGTCAGAGGTTTCTTGGGACGCCTAAACTACATTGCTAGGTTCATTTCTCACCTAACATCTACCTGTGAACCAATCTTCAAGCTGTTGAAGAAAGATCAGGTAGTTAAATGGAATGATGACTGTCAAATTGGTTTCGATAAAATCAAGGAGTATTTACTAGAGCCTCCTATCTTGATGCCACCTGTCGAGGGAAGACCGCTAATCATGTATCTGACCGTCCTAGAGAATTCAATGGGGTGCGTACTGGGGTAGCATGACGAGTCTGGCCGAAAAGAGCATGCCATTTATTACCTTAGCAAAAAGTTTACCGACTGTGAAACTAGATATTCACTGCTCGAGAAAACTTGCTGCGTTTTGGTATGGGCTGCTCGCTGGCTAAGGCAGTATATGTTGACTCATACCACTTTGCTGATATCTAAGATGGATCCAATCAAGTACATCTTTGAGAAGCCTGCCTTGTCTGGAAGGATAGCTAGATGGCAGATGATCCTGACCAAATATGACATATAGTACACGACCCAAAAAGCCATAAAGGGCAGTGTGTTGGCTGATCATTCAGCCCATCAAGCTGTTGAAGATTACCAATCCATGAAGTTCGACTTCCCCGACGAAGACATTATGACATTGGACAACATTGAAGATTTCAGACCATATGACAGACCTGAACAAGGATCTCGATGAACCCTGTACTTTGATGGGGCCTCCAATTCACTTGGCAACAGTATCGATGCTGTGCTTATATCTCCGGAGGGATGCCATACTCCTTTCACCGTCAGACTTTGCTTCAACTGTACGAACAACATGGCAGAGTATGAAGCATGCATCTTTGGACTCAAGGCTGCCATAAACTTGGGAATCAAATCTTTAGTTGTGTTTGGGGATTCAACTTTGGTCATCGGTCAGATCAAAGGAGAATGGGATACTAAGCATCCAAACCTCATCCCTTACAACGAACATGTTTTGACATTGTTACCACATTTCGAGCAGATTACCTTTGAGCACTTCCCGCGAGAAGAAAATCAGCTAGCAGATGCTCTAGATACAATGTCATCCATGTTTAAACTTAATTGGGAAAATGAGGCTCCCCAGATCACCATTGAACGGATGGACGAACCATCGCTCTGTCACGAGATTATTACCGAAGAAATAGTGGACCAGCCTTGGTTTCATGAAGTCAAAAGGTATCTCGAGGCTCAAGAATATCCTGAAGGAGCTTTATTCAATGACAAAAAGTTCTTAAGGAGATTCTCAACTAAGTTCTTCCTGAGCAATGGCATCCTGTACAAGGGCAATCATGATTCTATTCTGCTCCGTTGTGTGGACAAGATTGAAGCTGAAAAAATCATGGCTGAATTGCATGATGGTACCTTTGGCACTCACTCTAGCGGGCATACGATGGCGAATAAAATTCTATGGGAAGGCTATTACTGGTCTACCATGGAAGCTGACTGCTATCCACACTCCCGTACCTATCATAAATGTCAAATCTATGCAGACAAGGTACACGTACCTTCGGTTCCTCTAAATGTCTTAAAAGCTCCTTGGCCCTTTGCTATGTGGGGGATCGACATGATTGGAGAGATCAAGCCTACAACATCCAATGGACACGGCTTCATTCTGGTGGCCATTGATTACTTCACAAAGTGGGTCGAAGCAGCTTCCTTCGCATCCGTTACTAAGAATGTTGTTGCCCGTTTCATCAAGCAAAACCTTATCTGTCGATACGGTATCCCCGAAAGGATCATCACTGACAACGACACAAACCTTAACAATACTATGATCACCGCCTTGTGCGAACAGTTCAAAATTCAACATCACAATTCGTCTCCCTATCGGCCAAAGATGAATGGTGCAGTTGAAGCTGCGAACAAAAACATCAAAAAGATCATACAAAAAATGACAGTCACCTACAAGGACTGGCATGAGATGCTACCGTTTGCTCTCCACGGGTACCGTACCACGGCTCACACTTCAACTGGGGCAACACCCTATTCTTTGGTTTATCGCATGGAGGCTGTTTTACCTATTGAGGCCCAGATCCCCTCTTTGAGAATCATGAAGGATGCAGGTTTGAGTGAAGACGATTGGATTCAAACCCGACTTGATCAGTTAAACTTAATTGATGAGAAGAGACTCACTGCTATTTACCATGGTCCGATGTATCAAAAGCGGATGATCAAGGCTTTCAACAAGAAAGTCAGACACCAAGTGTATCAAGTTGGAGATCTTGTGATCAAGCACATCATCTTGCCACAAAGTAATCCCATAGGAAAATGGACTCCTACCTATTAAGGAACATTTGTAATCAAGAACATCTTTTATGGTGGGGAAATGATTTTAACCACCATGGACGGAGACGATCTTCCGCACCCTGCGAACACAGACATAGTCAAAAGATACTATGCATAAGAGACCCGCTAGGTTGACACACCTAGGCAAAACAAGGGCATCCCGGTGAATCGAAAACCCAAAAGGGCGATTCAGGCAAAAATTAGGGATAAATAAAAAAAAAATCTGTACACCCGGCAAGTTGAAAACCTGAAAGGGAGACTTCAGAAAAAAAGGGTTTCCCGGTAGACTGAAAACCCGAAAGGGCGGTCCAGGCAAAAGTTAGGGAATTAAAGCGCATGACTATGTCTCGTCGGATCACTTTAAGGATAATCTCTTCATTGACAAACCCAGAGCTTCTAATCAATTCAATCATCTTTGGACGAAGCAACAAACAAACAAGATATTCAGAGATACGGAGGCTATAGCCGAATGGGAACCCCACGGGATTATTACACATATCTATCTTTCTTTGTAAATTTTTCTTATTTATGACACCATCCTCTTACTAGGATGTCTGTCTCCTTTGTACAAAATACTTATTCAAAGTAAATACAAAGATATCTCTTTCAAAGTGCAGAAAAACCATTTGTCTTTTTATTTTTTGTGTTTTATTTGCAAAAACATCCAATGATTCACTAATGAACATATGCATTTGAACATAAATATTGTTTACAAATAAACAGGATGGAAAAGAGTAATTACTGACAGGTTGAAAGATTAGGAAAACGTCTTTAGGCTATTCCATGAGCAATCCTTACAGCATTTCATACAAATCCCAAGCGGAGCCAAAACTTTGAACTACCAATCCCCAGCAGAGCCCAAACTTTGAACTACAGATCCCCAGCGGAGCTGAGACTACCAACTACCAATCCCCAGCGGAGCCGAAGCTTCAAACTATCAACCCACAACAAAAATCATCCAGTTTCTCCATGTTTCCCTAGCTAGTTGTCTTGAAGCTTGAAAATCAACCAGATAACAGTTAACTTCTGTTTCTCCCTAACCTAGGGTAACTCCCCAGTAGATTGGCAGACGACCAAAACTCCTAAACTTTTTCCAAACAGGAATAAGCTTTTCCCCACAAAGTTTTTATTGCTTCTCGACAGAACAAAGTCTCCCGTCAATAAATCCCCAGTAGAAGTCATTAAAATTCTCTGGATTCCCCAAGTAGATTCCTCAAGAAGTATATGGAATTACCCTCACAACAGAATCCTCAGCAGTAGTCAAGGATTTATTTTCCTCAGCAATACAACAAATCAGCTTACATGCGCATACATTACATTCATATATCATGAACATGGATAAAGTACATATATTACATCATACATTTCATGCAACATAACTTTGTGCTTCAGCTAACATTTTACCCTTTTCAGGATAAGATTAACAGCTACCATTAACAAATGTTCAAAGATTCTAGATACAGTACAGATACGCTCCAGACAAGGTTGCCATTCTGTCACTCATTCAGATCTCAACTTCAGATGCGGTTCAGATACGCTCTAGACAAGGATGCCATCCTGATACTTATTCAAATTCCAGTACAGATACGCTCCAGACACGGTTGCCATTCTGCCGCTTATTCAAATTCCAAGTACTGATACAGTACAGATACGCTCCAGACACGGAAGCCATTCTGTCGCTTATTCAGGTTCATCCTTCAGATACATTACAGATACGCTCCAGACACGAAAGCCATTCTGCTATTTATTCAGATTCAAGTACAGATACAACTCAGATACGTTCCATATACGGACACCATTCTGATGCTTATTCTTTTGATTTACAACAAACATTCATGGATGGCATCTACAAGCCCATCTCCAACAAGATTCTAACATACTCTCCAAATGGCATCTTTAAGCCCATTTTCTCAACTACACCTTTGTCGAGTGCAAATTTATGGGCACTCTAGTGTCCAATCATCTTTTACTTTCGAGTCACGAACGACAAAACTCGCCAATCTAACTCTTCAGGTTCAAGAAGACTGAACAGCGGCAGCTGTTGTACCCCAAAATTTGCCCTCCCATTTTTCATAGAAAACACAACCCTAGGGTTTCTCAGATATTCAAGTTGGCTCAGGAATCGATCAGACAGATTTTCTTCTGTGGTAGTAAACCAAAAATTAGGGTTTTTCTTGCAACTCTCAAAAGAAAGTGAATTCTCAGAAATTCAATTGGTTTTCACAGGTCTTCATGCCTCCTCAAGTTTACTGAAAAGACAATGTTTGTTCTCAAGGCATGGTTGTTTTGGACAAGAGATGGAATTTAAGACTGTCATGTAGGACACTCATGATTGTTTAATCCAGGTTAACCAGATGATTTGCGTCTTTTAAAAACATTTGCTTGGTCAGGAAATGGAATATACAGTGCGTGTTTGTTTGGAATGCAGTTACAAAGTTATTGGGATTACTTGGAATGTAAGTTACCAGACTGGAACATTTTGTTTTAAAATATCTTGATTGGGAACTTTAAGAATCAGTTAGGATGCGAAGAGAAAATTACAAGTTATTGTCAGTAAAAGATTTCAAGTAACACCAGAACATTTCATTTGATTTTCTCCAATTCCAAACGTTGTTACAAAACAATTTATTATTTAAATACTTTAGGTTTTACAACTTATCGTATTTGAAAATGAATTAGTACAACTATTGGATACAATACAAGAATGATTATTCTAAAATACAAAGGAAATTCAAATGTTTGGCCTAGGAGAACTAATTTATGCCTAAGTTTGAGTGAAGTGCTTTTGCTATCTCCAAAGGCCTCCATGCTTTCCATAAAGTTCTTTCCTTCCTTTCTTTGTCATCTCCATTTTGCTCACATGAAAATAAAAGAAAGAAAATAGTTAGTGCAATTTATTTGGGCATGAACAATATTTTCCAAAAAAAAGTATTCATCATTAAAGTTTGCAAAGTGGAATCAGAATGCTATTATTCATCATAATTAATTTCCCCTATTTGCAAATCACAAGAAGATTATTATTCTTGGTTCACAAAAAGAAAGAAGAAACAAAAATACCACAAAGCTGTCCAAACAAAAGAAATGCAAGCAAGATGTCCAAACAAGAAATGCAAGCAAGCTGTCCAAACAAACAGAATGCCCAAACAGCAGCACAGCAAACAGGATGCCCAAACAGCAGTGCAAATCAAACAGAATGCCCAAGCAGCAGTAAATATTGGACAAAACAACAAACAACATCAACAAAAGCAGGCAGCAAAGCAGAAGAATGGAAATATAATAGCTAAGTCAAACAAGCAAAAGCTTGTTCAAGAAGCTAAGTCATCATTTTCTATTTACCTTTGCACACTTTTCAGAATTGGAAAAAAGAGCAATTGACTTTCTTAGTGTCATTGAGAGAGAAGAGAGGAAAGAAGTCACCTATGTTATTGGGATGCACAACCCTACTGCCTTGCCTGTCACAAGTTACATAGAAGTTGCTAGAAAACAAAACTGCCATCAAAAAGCCAAAAGAACAATATAGTAAAATATTCAAATTCTTTGTTTTCCCACCATTTTTAATAGAGATAACAGAAGTAGGGTGAATAGAATAAAAAGATAGCAATAGAACAGTAAGAGAGGTCAAGAAAAAATCTGAACCATCATCAAATACAAAAAATAAACAAAACTCAAAAACTATCAAAGTCTAAAACCTCATAAACCAATATAAGTCCCAACTGAAAAAACAACATCCAACCTCAAAACACAGTAATCAACAAGTCACAAACCTGTAGCAAAATCAAAAACTTGTCAAACCAAATACACATAAGTCTAAAACTGCCAAAAACCATCAGTACAAAATCAAAACTCCCAAAAGCCAAATATCAAAAAAACAGTTGACAAGCCTAAAGAAAGCTCAGCAAACCAAGCATCCAAACTGTCAAAATCCCAAACCTAATCTGAAGCCAAAAACATAGGTCTAAAAACTCAGAAAAACACAAATCTTCAAGTAACAAAAACACCATAATCAAAAACCAAGTCTCAAATCTGAACCATCATAAAAATACAGAAAATCACCAAACCTCCAAAACCAAAAGGCAAACAAACTGTCAAAACCTCAAAGCCACGAATCCAAAACAACATTAAAAAAACTGGAACAAGTCTCAAACTGAGACACCATATCTAACAGCAAACCAATAACACCATTAACCGAATCTTTAACAAAGCTTCACCAACTCAAAAAACCGTGGCCAAGAATAAAACCAACAACATGGTAACTCAAAACATAGTGACATCATCCTAAAACCTCCAAAACCAAAAGTTTCAAACCAAACCAGTAACATCATCAAAGATCCCAAACAAAATCCCAACAAACTCAAAACCATTAACCATCATCATCATCATCATTCAAACACAGGAAACAGAAGAAAGTTACCAGAAAAGCACCAACACCTCCATCCTCACTTCCTCACCTCGTGCAACTCCGGCTACCAAGGAGCGCCACCCTCACCATCTCGCCTCTCTCTTTCTAAATCACAGAAAGAACTCCAACAGGTATGGATTTTTCGTAATCTCATTTCTCTGCATCTAAGATCATGAGTTTGATTAACAGAAAAACACATAATAAGATAATAATCTATGAATTCATAAGCTTCACTAATAACATAACCTTCACCTTTTCAAGAAAAGTCGTTAGAACTCGTTTAGGGAGGCAAGATTAGGGGCATTCCGACAACAGAGAGTTGGGAGGAGGATCAAATAAACCAGATTCAGACATTTTTAGACATAAATCCGATTTCAAAATTAGGGTTTCAAAATTGCGAATCGCGGTGAGGCAAAGAGACGACATGAGCGGTTTTGTTCGCAAAAATGAGACAGGGATGTTTAGTGAGAGATTTAGAGGATGATACAGAGATTAAGCGAAAGAGATGAGCGGCGCCACTGTGAACAAAGGGGTTCTAAGAACCCTAATTTGTTTTGTTCCCTTAATCAACAATTAGGTTTGGTTTAAGATATTTGGGTTTGGTTTGCTGATAACCCATCACATTGCCCTAAAGCCCATGAGTTATTGCTGGATACACCCCCCTTGGCTTGTTTTGTTAACAGCAGGAACAACTTTTCTTTTGGGCCTAACATCTAAAATCAACTTGAGCCCATTGTTACTTGTTTTTTTTAATTTGTTTCCTTCCTATATTTTATTTATTATGGAAATTAATAATTAAAACATAAAATACATTTTTATACATTTGATTTAAGTCTTGAAAATTAATTTTTATCCTTTTCCTTTTTTTATAAACTTATTTTTATTAATTTTTTACATTTAATAAAACATCAAAAAAATTAACTTAGTTTGTTTTCTTTCTTTAAATTTATTTATATAATTAAAAAAAAATACAAAAATAAAGATTTTAATTTAATCAATTATTTTTATTTTTTAAAATAGGTTTTACCTTTCTTCTTTTTTCAAGTAAACACATTTCATTTCATACTTTGTTGATTTTATCTCATGGATTATCATAGCTTTAATTAGACCGCACAAGAATTCGATTTGGTTGTATTGTTTGATATTTGCACATTGCTATTTCATTTGATTCATCCCCATTTGTAACAATTGTACCCCCATTCCCGAATACTTTGTAATAGCGTAGAATTTCAATTTCCACAATTTACTGTTTTCCATATACTGTATAGTAACTACGCGTGTATGATAAGATTCAAAAATCAATCCCTAGATGAACTAATCAAAGAATAAAATAACTTGAAACCAACACACTTTTTTTACACGCGCACCTCAAGGGTAACCTCGCTCGTTGCCTTGGAAATACAATCATGTCCCTCGAATATGAGACACTTTAGCAATGACCCTTCGATGAAAAAGATCGTAGTCCCTCGATGACCCTCGATGTTGCCTTTGATAAAATGATCTCGTCCCTTACAAAAAATTGCTAAAGCGTCTCACAAGTTGCCTTCAATGATTGTAAAATTGACCCGCGCCTGTCCCTTCACATCCAATAGTGGGGTTCTTACCAAATCAATGGTAAGATAGCCTCATTAAAATGAGGAAGAAAAGAACAATTTAAGACCTTTTGAGTAGATAGATTCGCTCCTAGTTACTCGCTTGCTCACGAAAAAAACTCTTTACACCTACACTCTCATTTCAAAAACATTTTCAAAAAGATAAAACATTTTGTATACGTTCTTATAGAGACGAGAACCATTGCAAAATATCTCTTCAAAACACTTTTCGAAACAAAACTTTGTATACGTTCTTATAGAGACGAGAACCATTACAAAGAGATTTTTCAAAATGCTTTCAAAGCCCACACCACAAGCACGCAATCAAAAGAAAGTGATCTAAACGAGTAACTAAGAGCCCATGGAAAACCATGGATGAAAAGGGTGCTAATACCTTTCCTTTTCATAATCTACCCCCCGAACCCGAGAATAATCTCGAAAGGTCTTTCTTGTGCTTTTTTACCTTTCCTTTTGGATAAAAGAAAAGTCGGTGGCGACTTTTGATAACCGCACAAGTGCGAACGAAATGAAAAACATCAAGTTAGTTTTCCCACTGTATCACACCATATATTATCTCAGTAAGAGATATACTGACTGTGATTCGCGGTATTCTATGTTGGAAAAGACATGTTATGCTCTAGCTTGGGCGGAAAAGCAGTTGCGGCAATATATGTTGTATCATACTACTTGGTTGATTTCTAAAATGGATCCAATTAATTATATTTTTGAGAAGCCTGCTCTTACTGGGAGAATTGTCCGCTGACAGATGCTGTTGTCTAAATATCATATTGAATATCTCACTCAAAAGGCTATAAAAAGCAGTGTGCTGGTGGATTATCTTGCTCACCAACCGGTAGATGAATATCAATCTATCAAGTTTGATTTCCCTAATGAGGATGTTATGTTTCTAAAAGCGAAAGATTGTGATGAACCATTTCCTGGGGAAGGTCCTGATCCTGAATCTCGTTGGGGCATGGTTTTTGATGGATATGGGAATGCTTATAGAAAAGGAATTGGTGCTACGATTATCACTCCTCATGGATCACACATTACTTTTACGACAAATATGATGTTTGATTGTACCAATAATATGGCAGAGTATGAGGCTTGTATCATGGGTCTCGAGGAGGCCATTGATCTCAGAATCAAACTCCTAGATGTATATGGTGATTCAACTTTGGTAGTAAATCAAATTAAAGGAGAATGGGATACTCATCACACTGACATGATCCCTTACAAAGACTATGCTACAAGATTATTTCCCTTCTTTAATAAAGTTGAATTCCATCATATTCCTAGAGATGAAAATCAGATGGCGGATGCTTTGGCAACTCTGGCTTCTATGTATCCAGTGAATACCTGGAATGATGTGCCTCGTATCATAGTGTGATGTTTGGATAGACCGGCTCATGTGTTTGTGGCGGAGGAAACAACAGATGAAAAGCCTTGGTATTATGATATCAAGCACTTCCTCCAGACTCAGGAATACTCTGCTGGCGCATTAATTAAGGATAGAAAAACATTGAAAAGGTTGACAAGTAGCTTTTTCCTCAAAGAAGATGTGCGGTATAAAAGAAATTATGACATGGTCTTGCTCAGATGGGTGGATAGACACGAAGAAAACATGTTGATGTATGAAGTCCAAGAAGGTTACTTCGGTACTCATGCCAATGGATATTCTATGGAGAAGAAGATGCTTAGGGCAGGTTACTATTGGATGACAATGGAATCAGACTGTTACAAATTTGCAAAGAAGTTCCATAAATGCCATATTTATGCCGACAAAATTCATGTGCCTCCAACGCTTCTCAATGTTATTTCTTACCCATGGCCTTTCTCTATGTGGGGTATTGACATGATTGGAATGATTAAACTAAAGGCGTCGAATGTACATCGTTTTATTTTAGTGGCGATTGACTACTTCACCAAATGGGCGGAAGAAGCTTCCTATGCTAATGTCACTAAGAAAGTGGTGGTGCACTTTATCAAGAATAATTTAACTTTTCTGTATGGTTTGGTCAGCTAAATTATCACCGACAACGTCTCAAATCTGAATAACAAGATGATGACGTAACTTTGCAAAGAATTCAATATTATCCACCACAATTCATCTCCCTACATGCCAAAGATGAATGGGGCTGTTGAAGCTGCTAATAAGAACATCAAGAAGATCATCCAGAAAATGGATATCACTTATAAAGACTGACATGAGATGCTTCATTTTACTTTGCATGGGTATCGAACATCTGTACACACTTCAATAGGGGAAACCCCGTTCTCTCTTGTGTATGGCATGGAAGCAGTGCTCCCTATTGAGGTTGAGATTCCCTCTTTGCGCGTAATAATGGAAGCCAATTTGTCAGAGGCTGAATGGGTCCAGAACAAGTTTGACTAGCTGAATCTAATTGAAGAGAAAATAATGACGGCCTTGTGTCATGGTCAGTTATACCATAAAATAATGAAGAAAGCTTTTGATAAGAAGGTCAAACCTCGTGAGTTCAGAGAAGACGCCCCTGTGCTCAAGAAGATCATGTCTTTCAAAGCTGATTCTGTAGGCAAGTGGACTCCCAATTTTGAAGGCCCATATGTTGTCAAGAAAGCCTTCTCTAGAAGTGCATTGATTCTTGAAACAATGGATGGCGAGGAGTTCCCACATCCTGTGAATGCTGATGCAGTCAAGAAATACTTTGCCTAGAAAAATTAAAGAACAACTCGCTAAGGTGAAGTCCCGAAAGGGAGGCTTAGGAAAAAAAAGGAGTGTCTCGGTAGGCTGATAACCTGCAAGGATGGTCTAGGCAAAAATTAGAGACATAACCAGAATAAATTCTTCCCGCTAGGTTGAAAACCCGCAAGGGAAACCTAGGAAAAAGTTAGGTATTTCTTGGCAAGTTACTACATCAAACAAGACTTGATCATTGAAGCAATAATATTCTTGGATTTTCATTACTCTTCAACCGAAGTCTCTTCTCATGAATTCAAAGTTGTTAGGGAGAATAGTGGTCATTGTAACTCAATGTATCTTTTCCAATGTATATTACCATTTTCAAAAATTTGTAATCATCTATGGAGTCTCGCCATTCGCAAAATACTATCCTATTAATAAAGTTTGAGCTTTTATCCAATGCCTTGCAATTCTTATTAAATTCAGCTTACAAAGACTTTATTTATTATTGATAGTAATGATCAAAGAAAACAGATTAAATAACAAAATTATTTTTTGAAAAGAATTTACAAATTAATTATTGCTTTAGATTTTATGACTCAAGGAGAACAAAAATAGTGACTCCAGTGACGGACAAATTCAGAAATTTTTGAAAGTTTGATTTCCCCAAGAAAATTCTCCCAAGGCACTTCTGCTGGATTAAGTATGATCTTCATGTGTTTCCCAGTTAGTTGAAAACGGGACCAATTGGTGTATGTTGTGATGTTGGGTTTGTGATCCCATCTTAACTAGTAAAATCTTGGTACATTGTGATCTCGGGTTTTCCTGATATGAAGTCCTTATCTCTGATTTCCCAGTAAGGTCTTCACTCATGTAATGAAAGTCTCTTATCTCCGATTTGTTGTTGTTTTCCCGATAACTAGGAAAGGGCAATCCCTTTATTAAGAAGTGCCGAAACAGTTTTCGACCTTTTGGGTTTTCTCCTGCCAAGTGATGGGTTTGATTTAAAATCCCCATAAGTTTAATTTCATGTTGTAATGTTGGACCTCTTGAATCCCCAAGTAAAGTTAAGGTAATATCTTTCCCTTAAGGTTTTATATTATCTCCCCAAAGGTTGGTTCAGTCGTCACTCTCAATTTTGAAGGATGTATTCTAGTTTCCTCTCGACGAGGTGGTTTTTCTCTCCCCAATGAAGTCAATATGTCATCCCAGTAGAAATACGGACCTTGAAACTTTTGTTTTCCCCATTGAAGTCTGTGTGCTATTCCCCGATGGAGCCTGGAGGAAGATGTTATATCATTATGTTTGTGTTGATTTACTATTATGATTTTGTTCCTTCCCAATAAAGTTAAGCTATGAAATAGGATTTTGTTTCCTCAGTTGGTGCTTACTTTCTTATGCAAATTCCATCTTGGATATGATTTAGCCGAGTAGTGACTATACCTACTTGTTTTGCCCGTTTGACCCCAGTGTTATATGTATGTCTTGTCAGCATACACATAATAACATTTATGCATTCATACTTACATCATGCCTATCTGAATTTAGCAAATCATCGCTCATTCGTATTCATTAATATCTTATTGGCATATTACCTTGTTTTGCAGAGTTGTGTTATCCTCTCTCTAATAAAGTGTCAACATTAAGCAGAAAGTGTATATCCTTTCAACATCCCCATTGAGTTTGGCTCTCGTGGAAGAATTCTACTTTAGCCTTCTCGTTCAACTCTTTATATGGATAGAACGTGGTTCCCCATTGGTTGAATGTTTCACTCCGATTTATTTCTGGTATGAATGGGTGGTCCCCTGAAATATTATCATTTTGATTTCTACAAGCTTTAAGCCCTAGTTTGAGAATGTGAATTTATTTTGCATAAGAAGATTTTATTTACTCAACAGGAATATATTGGAATTTCCCCGGGAAGCCATATTTATTTCCCCAGGAAATCATTATTGCAATTCCTACTCATAACAGCAAATAACAAGTATCTTTATTTGAGCAACTTGTATTTCCCCAGTGAATCTGATAGGTCCCAGAGAAGATTCAGAATTGTTACTCCAATGAATGGTAGCCTTGTCATTATGGAAGGTAGTTTGTTGTTTAGATTTGTTACTCTAATGAATGGTAGCCTTGTCATTATAGAAGGTAGTTTGTTGTTGAGATTTGTTACTCCAATGAATGATAGCCTTGTCTTTATGGAAGGTAGTTCGTTGTTGAGATATTTTTTCGATGAATGGTAGCCTTGTCATTATGAAAGGTAGTACGTCGTTGAGATTCTATTGCTCCGAAGAAGTTCATTTGTTTTCAGTTATGAGTACTGACTGGTTATTGAAATTTACTAGTATTATCTTACAAGTTCTTTCTACGGTGGGTCGACGTTACTTTTTTTTCTATCTCCTCAGTTAATGGATGGTCTGTAGTCTTCTGTTGGTCACCATTATCCTTCATTTTATCTCCTCAATTTTTTGAGTTGACGATGCTTTATCTCCTCTTGGGGATCTACCCCGATAAAGTTTTGTCTTTTGTTCACCCGTGATTTATTTTCCTGATCGGGTTTCTCTTTTGATCCCTGTTTTAGGTGCTACATCCTCAGTAGAGTTTTGCACCTGTGATACGGTGGGAGAACTGGCTGTTATACTGGTTTTGCGTTTGTATTCGCAAATGTTGCGGTAAGAAAGAGTCGCCACCGACTTTTCTTTTATCCAACATAAGGAAAGGGTGAAAATAACATAAAAAGACCTTTTGAGAGTTTTCTGAGTAAGGGGGGTAGATTATGGAAAGGGAAGGTGTTAGCACCCTTTCCATCCGCAGTTTTCTATGGGTTCTTAGATGCTTAGCTCATTTTGAAATACCTTGTGCTTTTGTGTGTTTTTGAAAAGTGTTTTGAAATGCCAATAGTAAGGAAATTTTCTTTATGATAACACCTGTATCAGTCCTCAAGAGTCTTGATAAAGCGTTTTGAAAATGTTTTGAAAGAAATTTGTGTATGTGTAAAAGTTTGTTTTTGAGAAAGCATCTAACAGCTATCTAGTTTTACTCGAAAGTGTTATTCTTTTCCTCTTTTCCCTCAGGCAATGCTATCCTACTATTAGTGAGTAGGTAGCCCTAGTCGTTTGGAAGTTTGAGGGACACTCGAAGAGACCTTTTATATTCACAAAGGAAACTGGGCAAGAAACCTTAGTAACTACCCTAGGGTTTTAAGATCATTTTTACCGAGGCAACGTCGAAAGCGTCATCGAGGGACTTATGATCTTTTAAACCGTAGGTGTGATACGGTGGGAGAACTGACTAGTGTTTTGCGTTCGTATTCGCACTTGTGCGGTTGAGCAAGAGTCGCCACCGACTTTTTATTTTATCCTAAAGGAAAGGTTAAAAAAGCACAGCAAAAACCTTTTGAGATATTTCGTGGGTTCGGGGGGTAGATTATGAAAAGGGAAGGTATTAGCACCCTTTTCATCCATGGTTATCCATGGGCTCTTAGTTACTTGCTTAGATCACTTGCCTTTTGTTTTCAATTGTTTTAAATGGTGCTTGAGTGTGTGGGTTTGAAAATGTTTTGAAAAGAGGCCAATGTGGTGGCAACCTTTGTAATGATCCATGTGGGGATGTATACAAAGATGTATGTCTTTTGAAAAGGTTTTCATTTTGTTTTTTGAAAGTTTTGTTTTGAAAGTGTAGTGATGTGTGATTTTGAAATTAGGCAAGTGTTTTGTTTTGCAAGTTGATTCAAGTAACTAAGAGGTTATCTACTCCTAAATTTCTCAAAAGATCATTGCTATACTTTAACCCTTTTAACAAGTTTGCTCCACCATTGTATTTGGTGGGCAACCTTGTGTTAGGATGTGAAAGGGACAGGCGCGGGTCATCGTATGGACCATAATTGCAATGGCGTTAAATGTCTTTGGGCAATTTTCTTTAAGGGACTTGATCATTTGTTTTTTTGAAAAGTTTTATCGAGGGACTATGATCATTCAAACTGTTTGCTTTGCCCAAAGAAGTTCAACATACAATATGGCCCATTTATTTGAAGGCAACAAGTAGAATACCCTAGGGGGTGCAAGTGTGATTTGTGTGTCCATTTTCATGCTTGTTTATCTTGTATTAGGTCAAACTATTTTTTATCGTTTTTTCGCATACAAACCCTAATTCTAACATGTTATCATTAGAAAGCAATAAAGTGCGAAATTAAAATTACTAAGCTATTACAAAACCAAATATGGGAAGGGGGGTACAAATGTTCAAATGGGGATATTGACAAGAATTTAAATCTAAATTATTACATCAATTGAATATTTGCAATTTAAATAATGTATAAAAATGCAAGATGCACAAAAATGTTTTGTATATGTATGGAAAAATATTATTTATGTAAAAGAGAAAAGAAAGTAAAAAATGTATTATTTTTTTGGAGTATTTTGAACTTAGGGTAAAAACCCTAATTTTTTAAAGAAAGAAAAAAAAAGTATTATTTTCTAATTTAATACAACTATTTATTCATTATTTATAAAAATAAAATGAAATGAAGTGTATTATGGAAAAAGGTATTTTTATATCAAATATTAATAAAAATAAAAAAAGTCAAGTATTTTTATATTTTGTCTTAAATATATTAATAATCACATATATATATATATATATATTAAACCCTAAATATGTATTATACACAAAATAAATATTTATTTAATATTTTAATAAAATAAATAAAATAGTATTTTTTGTGTGAAATATTTTCAGAAAGTAAAATAAAAATAAAAATGTACTTACACCATTTTTCTATTTTATCCTAATAATGATATATATATATATATTAATGTACAAACAAAGAAAATAAACAAATAAATATGCAATAAGTGCAAAAAATGATGAAAAAAATATTTTTAATTTTCTAATGTCATGAGAAAAAATAAACAAAATCAACCAAAAAGAAAAAAGTCAAAAATGTTAAGAAATGAACAAATGGGCTCAGGGGGGTGTGAATCAAAAAAAGGTGGTGTGAAAAGTGAAATAACACAGGCCCAGCCCACTGACCATTGTCTTCAACCTCCAGCTTCACACATTTGAAAAAACGCGCGCCCTTGTTCTTCAATGTCTAACTCCTGATTCTTGGCTTTTCAGCAAAAACTCATAACACAAGAAATGTTCAGCATGAAGAGACGGTTCTAACCATATAAAGAACTTGACCTATCTCTCTAAGATGAGGGAGAATTTCTCCTCCCCCAAATCCTAACCTAATTTTTCTACCATTTTCAAACTCCAAATTCTCTCTACTCAGGCAAAAGAAATGAAATGTAAGGATATGTACATGTTCAGAGCTATGAGTAGGACCTTGTTTCTTCACAAACTTAAGGCTAAAGATGTATGATAAGAGAGATACGAGTTCAAAGTTTTACCTGTGCAGTTGAACTTCAATCTGGAGAATGAGGAACTTCTAGTGCAAGGTAATGATTGGAAAAGCTTCCTTGAGGTCCAGGGATGCTTTTTCAATGCTTACTTTGTTTTGAACCTTCTTGTTTCAAGTTGTAGAACTTCAACTGCAAAAGGAAAAAATGAAAATGGTGGAAACTGTTAGAGTGATTACAGGTCAGGTTTTAGGCCATGGTTAGCTTGCATATGTTGTAAGGAAGGTGTGTGAATTGATTTTGGTGAAAATGCTCGAGGGAAGTGGGAGTTTGCACTCAATCTGCAGGGGCTCCCCTGTTTGTGCAGTTTCAAGGTGATTAGAGCAATGGGAGTGTTTCAGATGGCAAGGGCTCGTGTGTTAGCTTGGATTTGGTCTATAGAATGTGTTTGATAGCTTTTGTGTTGTGTTTGTAAGCTGAGATGAGAGATGGCATAAGTTATGGATGTTACTTGAAAATGAAGCAAGCAAGGCAAGTTGGTTGTTTTAGGTTAGTAGGGGGCCTCCTAATGTGCTGCATAAACATCTCTTGATCAGTGTGTTATGCACATAAACTTGTGCCAAGCAGATTTTCTTTGTACCTTCTTGGATTTCAATTTGACATAAAGCTAGCTTTTGACAAAAATGGATAAAGCACTTTATCTAGTTTAGGATTAATCTTGTATACAATGCTTGCACTCTAAGAACAACACTCTAACACATTGTATATGCATTAAATTATTGAGTATGAAATGGTTCAAGGACCTGTAATCAAGCATAAAGCAAACTGATTTCAAATTGGCAAGATTATGAACATGTCTTGATGAAGAACAAAAAGTGAATTTTTGCCAACTTGTGAAATTCGAATCTCCCAAGTTATGAGGTTGTTTGATGAGTTCTTGGACATTTTGGAAAGCTTGGAATGTGTAATACAATCCATCTTTGAAATGCAAATCAAAATTCCAAGTGGAAGGGTATGAAAAGTGGCCTTGAAGTAGGGTAGAAAACCTTGTCAAAATAGGTCAAATTTCACTAAGTTAAAAGATGGTTTAGTGCCCTTATTCAAAAAATTATAACTTGAGATACAAGCTTCAAATGAGAAAACTTTGTGAATCAAAGTTGTAGATTATGCAACAAGCTACAACTTTCATGTTTTGACTTTTGTTTGAATCCAAATGGATCATGGTGAAAAGATGGGGCAAAGTTGGGAAAAAATTAGGGTTTTTCATAACTTAGAAAAATTCTAAGTTATGAAAAATTCCATTTTCTAACCCTAATTTGCATTTTGTGATTTCTTGGTGAACAAGTTTCATGATTTGGCATGTTTTTATGAAAAATGAATCTTGACTCTTGATTTTGACCAAAAAGTCAAAGTTTGACTTTTCAGTATACAGTCAAAATTGATCAATTGACTGGGAAATTCAACTATCAATCTTGTGTACTTGGGATCTTTTGAGCTTGATGAACATGTCAAGATAATTCCATTGAGTCCTTGAGGCCATATGTGAGCTTGGTTTGCCATTGGCTAGGTCAAACAGTCAAAAATTGCCTTTGTGCAGTCAAAACCCTAAAAATGACCATTTTGCCCTTTTGGTGATCTGATCAAATTTCTTGTGGAATTGTGATCCAAACTTGATCAAATGGTCCATAGGAGTTCATAATGTTGATGTGGATCAAATTTCATGAGATTTGACTGTCAATTGGCCACAGTTGACTTTTTCCCCAATACAGCTGATTTCTAGGTCAACTGTCCAATTGACTGGGTAAAACTTGGAATCAAGACTTGAAACTTGGTATGGGTAAACTTGGGAGTCCAACATGAAGCATGAAAGTCATCTTAGGCATTTTAGGTCAAAACATCCTTGGGCAAACACAAACCCTAATTTGAGTCCACAGTGCAAGGAGAAGTCTTGAGCAGAGGAAACTCTAACTGTATCTTGATCTTCAAAGGTCTTGTGATGAGAAAATGTTGAGGAAATGGGAGGGCAAATTTTGGGGTACAACAGTTGCCCCTGTTCAATCTTCTTGGACCTGAAGAGTTAGATTGGCAAGTTTGCCTTTCGTGACTCGAGGGTAAAAGGAGATTGGACACTAGAGTGCCCGGAAATTTGCACTCGCATGCTGGAGTCTCAACAATGTGGTGCCGGGAATGGGCTTATAGATGCCATTTGGAGAGATGGTGGATAGGGAGATGGGCTTATAGATGCCATCTGGAGAAGTGACAGAACTTTGTCGGGAATGGGCTTATAGATGCCATTTGGAAGTGTTGATCGCATAAGAGATTCCTTAGCGAGAACTGGTGTATTCGAGAAAGACAGATGTTTTCCTGGCTTGTTACAGGTGTTTGATCTTCAGTCTCCTTATGCAGATATGCCCTGGCTAGATACAGGTGTCGAATCTACAATCGGTTGCTCACAGATGTGCCCTGGCTGGATACAGGAGTCGAATCTGGAAATAGTCGTTTAATAGATATGCCCTGGCTGGATACAGGAATCGAATCTTTGAACTCTTCAGACGTGCCCTGGCTAGATACAGGAATCGAGTCTGGAAACGTGGTCAACAGATATGCCCTGGCTGGATACAGGAGTCGAATCTGGAAATGTTGTAGTTGATAGATGTGCCCTGGCTGGATACAGGAATCGAATCTTCGAACTCTTCAGACGTGCCCTGGCTAGATACAGGAATCGAGTCTGGAAACGTGGTCAACAGATATGCCCTGGCTGGATACAGGAGTCGAATCTGGAAATGTTGTAGTTGATAGATATGCCCTGACTGGATACAGGAATCGAATCTTCGAACTCTTCAGACGTGCCCTGGCTAGATACAGGAATCGAGTCTGGAAACTGATCACTCTCAGATGTGCCCTGGCTAGATACAGGTATCGGATCTGGAATTGCGACAGTTGACGGTAATTGTTTTTGGGATTGTCTTTTTCCTGAAAAGGCAAGAACGTAAGTTGTATGCAATGTCATGATGTATGATATGCATGACATCATGATGTTCAACATGAGATGTTGTATGCGTTTCATCATGTATGTAAGCAAGATGTATGAAAATGTGAAATGTTTATGAGTGCAATTTCATCTTAGGAAAATAAATCCTTGACGAACGGCCGGGAAGCTGCTCTGTGGAAGAGATACTTGGCCGAAGTTTTGATGAGAGGCCTGCTGAGGACTTCAATGATGGATTCCGCTGGGGATAATGAAGGAACTTTGCCGAGGGCGGTCTTCCGTGGTTTTTAGCTGAGGATAACCCAGTTATAAGTCCTTGTGAGGAAATAACTCTAAATAAAACTCAGGAGAGACGTCCGTTCTTCGCAGGGGATAAGCTTGCAAAATCTACTGGGGAATGTTGTGCCTTTTCAGGATCGACGGGGAACCAACTCCGCTTGGGGAAAGTATTGTCGCATCTTGTTTTACTCTGCGGGGAATTGAGATGATTTGGTCACATTCTTCAGTTGAACCTACCTTGGTGCCTTGGCGGACAAAACAACCAGGCTGCATTAGACAACTCCACATTGCCCCTGTCTTTGATGTCACCTGCAATTAATCTCTTGTTTCATATGCAAACATTTATGAATCAGCAATTTAATGTCAAATGCATATATCAAAAATGAACATTGGACGTTCTTCGCAAGACAAAACAAAAAGAGGAAAACAATGGTAATTTGCATGAACAAGTGAATTTGTATTGATTTAAACTTTGCCTGTGAATAGGCGTTTTTGTACAAGAGGCTGACATCCTAGTAAGAGGACATCGCCAAATAGTATAGAGTTCACAATTTGAAAAAGAAAACAAAACAGCTATGTGAACAATCCCACTGGGTTCCAACTCTGCTATTGCCTTTATGTCTTCGAACGTCTCATCGCTTTGCTACCTAGTTGAAGATGAAGCTGATTGGTCAATGCCGAAATCTGGAGCCAGATAGTTGATGCCGAATTCCGGATGCGAAGTGATCCAATGAGACATAGTGTTACGCTTTTATCCCTAACTTTTGCCTGGACCGCCCTTTCGGGTTTTCAGTCCACCGGGATACCCATTTTTGCCCAAGCCGCCCTTTCAGGTTTTCGACTTGCCGGGTGTACAGATTTTTTTAATTAATTTCATCCCTTACTTTTGCCCGAACCCTTTTGGTTCGCCGGGAAGCCCTTATTTTTGCCTAGGTATGTCAACCTAACGGGTCTCTTATTTATGCGTAGTATTTTTTCACTATGTCTACATTGGCGGGGTGAGGAAGGTCGTCACCATCCATGGTGGTTAGGATCATGGCTCCTCCTGAGAACACACGTTTAACCACAAATGGCCCTTCGTAAGTAGGGGTCCATTTGCCCCGGGGATCACTTTGAGGAAGGATGATGCGCTTGATTACCAGGTCCCCGACTTGATACTCTTGCGGTCTGACTTTCTTGTTAAATTCCCTGATCATCCGTTTCTGATACGTTTGACCATGACAGATAGCAGTGAGCCTCTTTTCGTCAATCAGATTTAATTGATCAAGTCGAGTCTGGATCCAATCATCTTCATTCAAGTCTGCATCCTTCATTATCCGGAGAGAGGGTATCTGGATTTCAATTGGCAAGACTGCCTCCATGCCATAGACCAAGGAGAAAGGAGTTGCCCCGGTTGATGTCCTTGCTGAGGTGCGGTACCCATGAAGAGCGAATGGTAACATCTCGTGCCAATCTTTATAGGTCACTGTCATCTTCTGCACAATTTTCTTGATATTTTTATTGGCTGCCTCTACAGCCCCATTCATCTTCGGCCGGTAGGAAGAAGAATTGTGGTGCTGTATCTTGAATTGTTCACAGAGTTCAGTGATCATTTTGTTATTGAGATTGGTACCATTGTCCGTAATGATTCTTTCCGGGACTCCGTACCGACAGATCAGATTATGCCGGATGAAACGTGCCACGACGCTCTTGGTTACTGTGGCATAGGAAGCTGCCTCAACCCACTTCGTGAAGTAATCGATCGCCACCAAGACGAAGCGATGCCCGTTGGATGCCGTCGGTCGGATCTCGCCGATCATATCGATGCCCTACATTGCGAAAGGCCAAGGTGCCGTCAGGACATTCAAAGGAACCGGAGGGATATGCACCTTGTCAGCATAGATCTGGCATTTATGACAAGTTCGGGAGTGCTGGTAACAATCGGCTTCCATTGTGGACCAGAAATATCCTGCCCGAAGGATTTTCTTAGCCATGGTATGTCCACTGGAATGTGTTCCAAATGTACCTTCATGCAGCTCCATCATGATTTTCTCTGCTTCTGCCTTATCCACACAACGCAGTAGAGTCGAATCATGATTCCGTTTGTAGAGAATGCCGTTGCTGAGGAAGAATTTTGCAGCAAACCTTCTCATGAACTTCTTATCATTGACGGATGCACCTTCAGGGTATTCCTGAGCTTCCAAGTACCTCTTTACCTCGTGATACCAGGGTTTCTCAGTCACCTTCTCAGCCTCGAGCTCGCAGCAGTATGCCGGTTCATCCAACTTCCAGATTATGATTCGGGGAGCCTCATTGTCCCATTTAACCTTGAACATCGAAGACATCGTGGCTAGTGCGTCCGCTAGCTGATTCTCCTCTCTAGGGAAATGTTCGAAAGTTATCTCTTCAAAGTGAGGGAGCAAGGTCGACACATACTCCTTGTAAGGAATAAGATTCGGGTGTTTCGTATCCCACTCGCCTTTGATCTGATTGATCACGAGAGCGGAATCTCCGAAGACACTTAGAAATTTTATCCTTAAGTCGATTGCAGCTTGTAAACCCATGATACATGCCTCATATTCTGCCATATTGTTGGTGCAGCTGAAACATAATCGGGCGGTGAGGGGAGTATGAGTTCCTTTGGGAGATATGATTACAGCGCCGACGCCGTTATCCAAAGCATTGGAGGCTCCATCAAAATGCATAGACCATCGGGATCCTTCCTCAGGTCCTTCATCCGGTCCAGGCACTTCACAGTCAGTTACCACCATGATGTCTTCATCCGGAAAATCAAAGTTTAATGATTGGTAATCGTCCACAGGTTGGTGTGCCAAATGATCTGCCAGTACACTTCCCTTAATTACTTTCTGAGTTGTATACTGGATATCATATTCTGTCAAGATCATTTGCCATCTCGCTATTCTTCCAGACAGAGCGGGCTTTTCAAATATGTACTTGATGGGATCCATCTTTGAAATCAATAAGGTAGTGTGAGTCAGCATATACTGTCTCAGCCGGCGAGCAGCCCATACAAGAGCGCAGCAAGTTTTCTCAAGCAGTGAGTAACGAGACTCACAGTCGGTAAACTTTTTGCTCAAGTAATAAATAGCGTGCTCTTTTCGTCCAGACTCGTCATGCTGCCCCATCACACACCCCATTGAATTATCAAGCACTGTCAAGTATAGTATCAGAGGTCTTCCTTCCACCGGTGGCATAAGAATGGGTGGCTCTTGGAGATATTCCTTTATCCTTTCAAAGGCGGCCTGACATTCATCATTCCAGCGTACTACTTGATCTTTCTTCAGCAATTTGAAGATTGGCTCACAAGTAGCGGTCAGATGTGAGATGAATCGGGCAATGTAATTCAGTCGTCCTAGGAAACCTCTGACTTCTTTCTCTGTTTTTGGAGTCGGCATCTCTTGTATGGCTTTTACCTTGGCAGGATCCACCTGAATACCTTTATCACTTACAATGAAACCTAGCAACTTTCCGGATCTTACCCCAAAGGTGCATTTGTTGGGATTCAACCTCAGCTTGTATAACTTGAGTCGGTCAAACAACTTCCTCAGATGGTCAAGGTGCTCCTCCTCAGTTTGAGACCTTGCAATCATGTCATCAACGTATACCTCAATTTCATGATGGATCATATCATGAAACAAAGCAACCATGGCACGTTGATAGGTTGCCCCAGCATTTTTCAATCCGAACGGCATGACCCTATAACAGAAGGTGCCCCACTGAGTCACAAATGTAGTCTTCTCCATATCTTCCGGAGCCATCTTGATCTGATTATACCCTGAAAAACCATCCATGAAGGAGAACACCTTGTGTTGAGCTGTATTGTCAACCAGGACATCAACGTGAGGTAGGGGGAAGTCATCCTTGGGGCTGGCCCTGTTTAAATCCCTGTAGTCGACACACATTCTGACTTTACCGTCCTTCTTTGGTACTGGCACCACATTGGCAACCCACTGGGGGTAGGAAGTCACTGCAAGGAACCCGACATCAAACTGTTTCATGACCTCGGCCTTGATCTTCTCAGACATCTCTGGACGCATCCGTCAGACTTTTTGCTTTACCGGAGGGCAATCTTCCTTGGTTGGCAGGTGGTGAACTACAATGTCGGCATCCAAACCAGGCATATCTTCATAGGAGCAAGCAAAAATCTCCATGTAGTCTTGTAGCATCTGGATCAATCGTTGCTTCACGCTGAGCTCTAGATTGGCACCAATCTTGACCTCTTTCCTATCTGTCTCAGTACCCAAGTTAATTGTTTCCACAGGCTCTTCATGCGGTTGAATAGCCCTCTCTTCCTGGAGTAGCAGTCTTGCGAGTTCACCAGGCACTTCGCAATCATCTTCACCTTCGTCTTCGGCCAAGTTGATCGGATTTTCGAAGTCATAACTGGCGGTATCAGAGCTGTTACCAGTGAGATCCAGAGTGGATTGAAACCTGTATAAGTGAGTGTGTGTAAATACAGTTGTTTTGCAATATATATAACACATAAAGGAAAAGAGCAAAAGATTTGAAATGCAACAAACGTCCAATGTTTTGATTGATGATATATGAAAATGTCATACAAAAAGCCCTCACAAATGGAGCTACGATGCCCCGGGTAGGACACCGAGCCAACAAAGTTTTAACATATTGTTTGTTACAAATTTTGGAAATCAAAAGAAATTAATTACTGCGTGACAAATGTGATAGGGGTAAAATCCTTTGCCGTCCAGTTGCTCGGTCCGTCGCTGGCAGTCGGGTAGATCCAACTATCAAACTCTGCTTCCTCCACATCTTCCTCAATAGCGTTCACCCTTGAGCTGGAAATAAACACCGGAGCCTTTCCGATCTTCTCTTTGCGCACCGCCTTCTGAGCCTCTGCAGTAAAGCCTAGCCCAAACTTGTCGTTCTTCTGAGTGAAGTCAGGAAGCTGACCCCAGTGTGCACAATTGCCTTTCTGAACCACAGTCCGGGCATCCCTTAGGGAAGCCATCTTCAAGGAATCATTCTCTTCGGCTATTGTCTCTGCAGCGGCTGAAATTGGATGCACCTCCTCGAAATGCTGGAAGGGGGTTTCAATGAACTCTCCGTCCATCTCAATGTACCTGAAGGAATTCAAATGGCTCACCATATACTCCTCTTCTCCTTGCACAGTGACGATCTTCCCCCTGACGGGATACTTCAGCTTCTGGTGCAAGGTGGAGGTCACTGCCCCAGCTTTATGGATCCAAGGTCGACCCAGCAGACAAGAGTACGATGGACGTATATCCATCACGTAAAAGGTAGAGTCAAACACTTGAGAGCCCACACGAATAGGGATGTTAACCTCTCCATGAACCATCCTTTTTGAACCGTCAAAGGCCCTGACGATGATATTGCTGGGTTTCAACTCCAGGCCTTCATAATCCAGACGGTCTAAAGCCTTTTTCGGTAGAACATTCAAGGAAGAACCAGTATCCACTAACACATGTGCCAGAGTAGTGCCCCTGCATTCAATAGAGACATGCAGGGCATCATTGTGGTCTCTCCCTTTCGCGGTTAGGTCAGCATCTGAAAAACCCAAGCCGTTGTCTGCTGTCAGATTAGCTATGCAATCGGTGAACTGGACTGCAGACGTCTCCTGCGGCACATGGGCCGTCTTGAGAAATGAGATCAAGGCCTTAGCATGGGCCTCGGAGCATAGCAATAAGGAGAGCAGGGAGATCTTGGAGGGTGTATGCCCCAACTGCTCGACAACATTAAAATCACTTTTCTTTATTATTTTCAGAATCTCCTCCATTTCTTGTCGGGAGGCCTCAGCATTTATGGGTAATGGTGCCTCCATCCGGGCAGGCTCTTCTTCAATCCCTTTGCCCCGAGCATTTGATGACTCGGCAGCAGGGGAAACAACTTGATCAGCAACAGGGACAGGTAAACTTGCAGGTTTTATAAGAAGGGGTCTTCGAATAGCGGGCGGCGCAATGTCAGGCGAGAAGAGCCTGCCACTGCGGGTGACCTTGGCTGGACCAGTGATATCACAGATACTGGCGCCAGTGTCAAATTCTTGTTTGATTCCATTCACATACACGTCTGCCCCATAATGCCAGGGGACAGCTTTATCAGATACGTAGGAGAGAGGCCCCGGAACAGTAATAATCACAGGTGCAACAGTCATGATTTGAACAGGCTTCTTCGGGGGAGCCTTGATTGGATTTTTGAAGATGGTGATCACAGAGACTTCTTTCATCGGAACCAATTGAACAACAGTCTTTTTGAATAGAATCTCCTTGCTATCCATTAGGCCTTGGATGCCTAACCTCAGTAAGGGACAATCAGATAGGGAAATAGCACAGAACAGGCAACCTTCACCGCAACCCGGAAATAAACCGGCCCGCAGTAGGTTCTTCTTAACAGTCTTCAGAGGGGTAACAACTTCATCTACCGAAACAGCGTACATTTCTTCTTCGATGGCATTTACCCTATGCTGGGGCATAGGAGCCGTTACAACATTTGGTCTTTCCGGCGCTTCAAACTGAATTTCCTTTGCGTCGATCAGATCTTGCACTTTGTTTCTCAAGGCCCAGCAATCATCAGTAGTGTGCCCGGGACTATCAGAATGATAAGCACACCGGGCATTTGGGTTATATTTAGGAGACGCAGTGTTGACGACCTTAGGAGCTTCTTTGAGGGTCACCAGGTTGGTGGATAACAGTTGGGGTAAAATTTGAGATAATGTCATACTTAGTCGGGTATACTGCCTCTTGGGCCTTTCGCTTCTTTGTTGATTGTACTGCTGAGGAGCAGCAACAGGTTTGGAGATGACCAAAGCATTGACGGCTTGGCGACTTTCGGGCTTGACTTGTCTTCTAGGACCATAGACGACACTTGCTTCTTTCTTAAACGGCCTCTTCTCAGCACTTGTAGAGGCAGCCTTCTGTATCTTGCCTGACCTGATGCCAGCTTCAATTCTTTCTCCCGTTAATATCAAATCTGTAAATCCAGCGGAGGAGTTACCAACCAAATGATTGAAAAACGGACCAGACAACGTCCCCAGAAACATATCAACCAGCTCTCGATCAGTTAATGGAGGCTGCACCCTGCCAGCCAAATCTCTCCATTTTTTAGCGTACTCTTTGAACCCTTCACCCGTTCCTAGAGACATACCCTGAAGTTGGGTACGCGTGGGAGCGAGATCAGAATTGTATTGGTATTGTCTGTAGAATGCGGTTGCCAAATCTTCCCAATGCCGGATGCTAGCTCCATCCAATTGGTAGAACCATTCAAGCTGTGACCCCGAGAGGCTATCTTGGAAGAAGTGAATCCAGAGGTTCTTATCCGCCGTGTAAGGTTGGATTTTCCTTACGTACGACCTTAGATGTAGCTTGGGACAGGAGACCCCATCATACTTGGCGAAGGCAGGCGCCTTAAACTTGTGTGGAATTACTACCCCAGAAGATAACCCCAAATCTCCGAAATCCAGTCCTGGCACGTTCTGAATCTCCATGGCGCTCAAGCGGTCCTCCAATTGCTTGTATCTGTCAGTAGCAGGTGGGTATTGTTCGTCGTTATAGTCCGCCTCGTTGTTGGAGACTGCGGGACTAGGAGCTCCTCCCCCTTGGGGACTGTTTTTTCTCAGCAGAAGAAGTGGTTGGATCAGCTTCATTGTGGAGTGTGTTCCCAAATCTGCGTCCGGTGTTGAACAATGCAGTCCTCTTTTTCTTCTTCTTCTTTAGGAGTAGAGTCTTCAACTCTTGCTGACCTTGGGCTAGGCTTAGGACCATCTCTTGAAACTGTGCACTTTGGGCCTGAAGGGCCTTGATTGCCTGCTCACTGGAGGATTCTGGATTCATGATGACTGTGCACACAAACAGCGAAGAAAATTAAGCAACCTGCGAAATAGGGTACCTGCTATGCATATGGTGCAATGGAATGCGTATGTATGCAATGCATTCAAGGATTTAGAATATTCAAAATTTGTTGTAGACAAAAAGGAACGGACATTATATTAATAAGGAGAAATTCGTTAGTACATAAATGCCTCATGGGCCAAATATTACAAAATAACTCCTTAAGGTAAAAAAACATTGCGCATCCTCTTTGGCGCGATGTAGGTGTTGAGATTCCTTTCCTCGTGCAGCAGGCGGGTGAGTTCTAGGACCTTCTTTTCACTAGCATGTAGACTGGTCTCAAGAGAATTCCGTTCTTCCTTAAGCTGGACCCAGCTCTTCTGCATTTCTTCCCAGGAGGTGGGCATGTCGGGATGTTGAATGGTGTAGGATGCCTCTCCTTCCAAGACTGGTTCTTTGATCACAGGGAGCATATGAGGATAAGGCATCACTAACTTCTGGGAGCGGGCTCGTACCCACTTGAGGTAAGGTTCCAACGGGATGGAGTTCCGGTGCCCCAATGTCTTGCTGTCTATCCTACTTGGCATCCTCCAAGCTCTGATAAATCTCTGACGAAGTCCTTGAGTATCGTTGTCGAAGTCGAAAACTATGTCAGGAATTAACATGTCATGAGGGCCATCCCTCCGAGCATAACCAAACTGTCTCCAAGCCAGGCATGGGTTGTAAGTAATACCCCCTTTGATTCCAAATAAAGGAACATTGGGGTACTCCCCACATCAATCAATGATAGTGATGTCTTCCCTAGACCTAGGGCACCAATGTATATCCGCATGCGTGAGAGTCATTAACCGTTGTGACCATCTCAAACCCTGCTCGTTCTTTAAAACTGTTTGTGGAAGGTGTGAAATAAACCACCTTCCCAGGAGAGGAGTGCAACACATAAGGACACCCCTTCTTCTCATGGTTCGAGTGTAACATGAGTGAAGGATGTCCCCCAGCAACGTAGGTATAGGATTCTTGGTCATGAAGATCTGGACTGCACTGATATCAATAAGCTGATCGGGATTAGGGAACAACACCAAACCATAGACAAGGAGGGCCATAACTTCTTCAAAAGCTCGTAGGTCAAGAGAGTTCCAACATTCTTGGGCCTTTTCAAACAGAAACCTGGCTAAGAACCCTTTGATACCACTTCTAACTTCCCAATGTCCTTTGAGGTCAGATGTCTGTAGGTGCAAGGCTTTAGCAATCTCTTCAAGCTTGGGTTCCTCTTCCGTACCGTTGTAGGGTAGTTGATCAAGGATAGGGACCTTCAGAAGTCGGGAGAACTCTTCCAATGTAGGCACCAACTGATAATCCGGGAAGGTGAAGCAGTGATGTAGAGGGTCAAAGAATTGGAACAGGACCTTTATCAAGTCCTCCTCAATGTTGGTGTTAACCAAGTTGATGAGTCTTCCATGTCTCTCACTGAATGAAGAACCCTCGGGAATCCTGGACAGAAGTTCCTTAAGCTGAGGAGGGATCTTTACAAGGCTAACCTGAATTGTCTTTCTGCGAGCAGTTTCCATGTCCTATAAAACAAGAACAAAGATGAAGATTCGAAACCCTTGAAATGGTTAGTCAATGCTCATGATGTTTGTATGATGCAATGATGTGATGATTAAGTACACTATAAATATTCACAAAGGCAAACATGGTAAGGCACACAAGTCACACAAACCCTTAGAGTTTAGGCCTGCATGGAGTTTGGGTATTACCCTCTTGAAGTTTGGTGGGCTCAACCTGTCCTATCAAAAGTAACCGGGTTCTAAAGGTCCCAATATCACGGGATTGCTTTCATTGTTCATCGTTTCGATTTAGCCACTGAACTGGCGACCGAAATATTCCAGGAAAGCAACCCTCAATTGAGTGTAGTATCGAGTATCAACCAACCTCGGACTGCACCAAAGTCAGTTATCTCACTACCCTAAAAAGGCCAAGATGGTTCATTAAGGTTCTAAGGTCAGTTGACGCTTCACGACACCACGCGGCGGCCCCGTACTCTCCTTGACTGAACTCAAGGGTTACCGGTACACACCAAAGTGCCACATCAACGTAGCAGACTGCTTCAACCATGTCGGTATACCCCGCACAGTTCTCTCACAGCCTTGTTGCTACCTAAAAGGGTTTCCCCAGATCCGGGTTAGGATCTATAAAACTCCGATACAAAGCCCACAAATGTAAAACAAACAAAGCAATCAATTGAAAGTAAAGGTGATCTAAACCCTAAGGTAACCCCACTTTTAGAATTGTCCCCAGCAGAGTCGCCAGTTCTGTGATACGGTGGGAGAACTGACTAGTGTTTTGCGTTCGTATTCGCACTTGTGCGATTGAGCAAGAGTCGCCACCGACTTTTTATTTTATCCTAAAGGAAAGGTTAAAAAAGCACAGCAAAAACCTTTTGAGATATTTCGTGGGTTCGGGGGGTAGATTATGAAAAGGGAAGGTATTAGCACCCTTTTCATCCATGGTTATCCATGGGCTCTTAGTTACTTGCTTAGATCACTTGCCTTTTGTTTTCAATTGTTTTAAATGGTGCTTGAGTGTGTGGGTTTGAAAATGTTTTGAAAAGAGGCCAATGTGGTGGCAACCTTTGTAATGATCCATGTGGGGATGTATACAAAGATGTATGTCTTTTGAAAAGGTTTTCATTTTGTTTTTTGAAAGTTTTGTTTTGAAAGTGTAGTGATGTGTGATTTTGAAATTAGGCAAGTGTTTTGTTTTGCAAGTTGATTCAAGTAACTAAGAGGTTATCTACTCCTAAATTTCTCAAAAGATCATTGCTATACTTTAACCCTTTTAACAAGTTTGCTCCACCATTGTATTTGGTGGACAACCTTGTGTTAGGATGTGAAAGGGACAGGCGCGGGTCATCGTATGGACCATAATTGCAACGACGTTAAATGTCTTTGGGCAATTTTCTTTAAGGGACTTGATCATTTGTTTTTTTGAAAAGTTTTATCGAGGGACTATGATCATTCAAACTGTTTGCTTTGCCCAAAGAAGTTCAACATACAATATGGCCCATTTATTTGAAGGCAACAAGTGGAATACCCTAGGGGGTGCAAGTGTGATTTGTGTGTCCATTTTCATGCTTGTTTATCTTGTATTAGGTCAAACTATTTTTTATCGTTTTTTCGCATACAAACCCTAATTCTAACATGTTATCATTAGAAAGCAATAAAGTGCGAAATTAAAATTACTAAGCTATTACAAAACCAAATATGGGAAGGGGGGTACAAATGTTCAAATGGGGATATTGACAAGAATTTAAATCTAAATTATTACATCAATTGAATATTTGCAATTTAAATAATGTATAAAAATGCAAGATGCACAAAAATGTTTTGTATATGTATGGAAAAATATTATTTATGTAAAAGAGAAAAGAAAGTAAAAAATGTATTATTTTTTTGGAGTATTTTGAACTTAGGGTAAAAACCCTAATTTTTTAAAGAAAGAAAAAAAAAAGTATTATTTTCTAATTTAATACAACTATTTATTCATTATTTATAAAAATAAAATGAAATGAAGTGTATTATGGAAAAAGGTATTTTTATATCAAATATTAATAAAAATAAAAAAAGTCAAGTATTTTTATATTTTGTCTTAAATATATTAATAATCACATATATATATATATATTAAACCCTAAATATGTATTATACACAAAATAAATATTTACTTAATATTTTAATAAAATAAATAAAATAGTATTTTTTGTGTGAAATATTTTCAGAAAGTAAAATAAAAATAAAAATGTACTTACACCATTTTTCTATTTTATCCTAATAATGATATATATATATATATATATATATATATATATATATATATATATATATATATATATATATATATATATATATATATATATATATATATATATATATATATATATATATATATATATATATATATATATATATATATATATATATATATATATATATATATATATATATATATTTATGTACAAACAAAGAAAATAAACAAATAAATATGCAATAAATGCAAAAAATGATGAAAAAAATATTTTTAATTTTCTAATGTCACGAGAAAAAATAAACAAAATCAACCAAAAAGAAAAAAGTCAAAAATGTTAAGAAATGAACAAATGGGCTCAGGGGGTGTGAATCAAAAAAAGGTGGTGTGAAAAGTGAAATAACACAGGCCCAGCCCACTGACCATTGTCTTCAACCTCCAGCTTCACACATTTGAAAAAACGCGCGCCCTTGTTCTTCAATGTCTAACTCCTGATTCTTGGCTTTTCAGCAAAAACTCATAACACAAGAAATGTTCAGCATGAAGAGACGGTTCTAACCATATAAAGAACTTGACCTATCTCTCTAAGATGAGGGAGAATTTCTCCTCCCCCAAATCCTAACCTAATTTTTCTACCATTTTCAAACTCCAAATTCTCTCTACTCAGGCAAAAGAAATGAAATGTAAGGATATGTACATGTTCAGAGCTATGAGTAGGACCTTGTTTCTTCACAAACTTAAGGCTAAAGATGTATGATAAGAGAGATACGAGTTCAAAGTTTTACCTGTGCAGTTGAACTTCAATCTGGAGAATGAGGAACTTCTAGTGCAAGGTAATGATTGGAAAAGCTTCCTTGAGGTCCAGGGATGCTTTTTCAATGCTTACTTTGTTTTGAACCTTCTTGTTTCAAGCTGTAGAACTTCAACTGCAAAAGGAAAAAATGAAAATGGTGGAAACTGTTAGAGTGATTACAGGTCAGGTTTTAGGCCATGGTTATCTTGCATATGTTGTAAGGAAGGTGTGTGAATTGATTTTGGTGAAAATGCTCGAGGGAAGTGGGAGTTTGCACTCAATCTGCAGGGGCTCCCCTGTTTGTGCAGTTTCAAGGTGATTAGAGCAATGGGAGTGTTTCAGATGGCAAGGGCTCGTGTGTTAGCTTGGATTTGGTCTATAGAATGTGTTTGATAGCTTTTGTGTTGTGTTTGTAAGCTGAGATGAGAGATGGCATAAGTTATGGATGTTACTTGAAAATGAAGCAAGCAAGGCAAGTTGGTTGTTTTAGGTTAGTAGGGGGCCTCCTAATGTGCTGCATAAACATCTCTTGATCAGTGTATTATGCACATAAACTTGTGCCAAGCAGATTTTCTTTGTACCTTCTTGGATTTCAATTTGACATAAAGCTAGCTTTTGACAAAAATGGATAAAGCACTTTATCTAGTTTAGGATTAATCTTGTATACAATGCTTGCACTCAAAGAACAACACTCTAACACATTGTATATGCATTAAATTATTGAGTATGAAATGGTTCAAGGACCTGTAATCAAGCATAAAGCAAACTGATTTCAAATTGGCAAGATTATGAACATGTCTTGATGAAGAACAAAAAGTGAATTTTTGCCAACTTGTGAAATTCGAATCTCCCAAGTTATGAGGTTGTTTGATGAGTTCTTGGACATTTTGGAAAGCTTGGAATGTGTACTACAATCCATCTTTGAAATGCAAATCAAAATTCCAAGTGGAAGGGTATGAAAAGTGGCCTTGAAGTAGGGTAGAAAACCTTGTCAAAATAGGTCAAATTTCACTAAGTTAAAAGATGGTTTAGTGCCCTTATTCAAAAAATTATAACTTGAGATACAAGCTTCAAATGAGAAAACTTTGTGAATAAAAGTTGTAGATTATGCAACAAGCTACAACTTTCATGTTTTGACTTTTGTTTGAATCCAAATGGATCATGGTGAAAAGATGGGGCAAAGTTGGGAAAAAATTAGGGTTTTTCATAACTTGGAAAAATTCTAAGTTATGAAAAATTCCATTTTCTAACCCTAATTTGCATTTTGTGATTTCTTGGGGAACAAGTTTAATGATTTGGCATGTTTTGATGAAAAATGAATCTTGACTCTTGATTTTGACCAAAAAGTCAAAGTTTGACTTTTCAGTATACAGTCAAAATTGATCAATTGACTGGGAAATTCAACTATCAATCTTGTGTACTTGGGATCTTTTGAGCTTGATGAACATGTCAAGATAATTCCATTGAGTCCTTGAGGCCATATGTGAGCTTGTTTTGCCATTGGCTAGGTCAAACAGTCAAAAATTGCCTTTGTGCAGTCAAAACCCTAAAAATGACCATTTTGCCCTTTTGGTGATCTGATCAAATTTCTTGTGGAATTGTGATCCAAACTTGATCAAATGGTCCATAGGAGTTCATAATGTTGATGTGGATCAAATTTCATGAGATTTGACTGTCAATTGGCCACAGTTGACTTTTTCCCCAATACAGCTGATTTCTAGGTCAACTGTCCAATTGACTGGGTAAAACTTGGAATCAAGACTTGAAACTTGGTATGGGTAAACTTGGGAGTCCAACATGAAGCATGAAAGTCATCTTAGGCATTTTAGGTCAAAACATCCTTGGGCAAACACAAACCCTAATTTGAGTCCACAGTGCAAGGAGAAGTCTTGAGCAGAGGAAACTCTAACTGTATCTTGATCTTCAAAGGTCTTGTGATGAGAAAATGTTGAGGAAATGGGAGGGAAAATTTTGGGGTACAACAGTAGGGTAGCCACTAAAATCTCTCACGTTCCGAGAGTTGTGACTGTTTTCCAAAGGCAACCAAAGTGGGGTACCCTAGAGGTGCGCATGTGTAATTGTGTTGTATTCAGTTATTTTTGTATTTTGCATTAAGTTTGCTAGCGTTTGATTTTGATCTCTTGCCATACAATCCTATTAATCATACATCTAAGCAGTTAATATATGTACATAAAATATAAAGTGCGAAAATTAAACCCTACGCTATTACATCCTGTGGCAGTTATATAATAGAAAATACAGAAAAAATAAACTAAACTATTACAAAATTTCTTATGCAACCTATACAATCTTTCTAGAATTTAAATGTCAAATAAATAGAAAAATGATAAGAACAAATATAAAAATGTCCTGAAACCCTAAGTATTAAGAAAATGATTTTTTTGGTATTTTTGTAATTTGATAAACATTAAACATGATTAAATTAAATAAAATTCATTTGTCAAAAATTAATTTAATTAATTAAAACCTAAAACCTAACTTTTATGATTTTATTGATTTTTAAGAAAAAAACTGATTTTAATAAAGGGTTAGTCAATTAAAAGAAAAGAATAAAAATGAAATAATAAAAAAAAACAAAATGGGCTTTGTTGAAGCAAAAAAGGGGGGGTGCTAAGAAGCAGATCCATTAAGCCCAAAGAGAAGAGGCCCAAGGCATGCGCTAGATCTTATGAGGGAGATCCCTTGATGGTCCATGGTAAGAGTACTTGTTTGGGCGCTTGGATCTAGATTAGTTGGCATCTGATGGTGATGGCTAGATGATGTATGGTGCACACACGGTGTTTGGAAACACTAGATCTGCAATACAAACGTTAGAAAAATAAAATTCTAGACCTGGGTATTGAACCCATGTCCTCCCCTATTGCATGTGCTTGTCTCACTACTTAGCCAATCTGTCATTCATTGATACAAACAGAAAAATAACAATATATGGGAAACAATGTCAGAAATATTTGAATTAAAATCATGTGCGCTACACAAGTGAAAAGGAAAGAGACGCCTGGATTTTGAGATTCGAAGGAATCATTTTCAAATGCCCTAATAATGGTATGTCCTTATCCTGACATTCGAGCTCACATATGAGGATTATAACCTGTCTAATACTTCATCATAAACAAACACAAACACATTAAAATGCATATATACGCTTAGATCAAAAGATTGAATCTCAAAATTATACCTATGACCGGTATACTTTGATATGAAGTTTTTGGATGCTCTAAGCATTGAGGAGAGCTAGTGTTTGTTTGGACTGGAAGAGCATGCAGAGTGTGTTTTGATTTTGACAGCTTTCATGTATTTTGTGAATTTGGTATGGTTTTCTGTGGCAACTTCTTGTGTGTAGAGCTCCGATAGGCAATCTCTTGGGTGTAGGCAATGTGTGTCTTATATTTATAGGGGTGTGGTGATGGGTGAAAATGGCAAGAATCAGCCATTAACCATGGCTTCGAAGGCAGAATCGAAAGTCTTAAAAGGTTTCCTTTTTTTATGATTTTCTATCATTTTAGGTTTTGAGTGAACCTGGACAGGTTTCACCCCACACCTTGGCATTTTAAATGTTCCCAAGTCTTGTCCTTCGATGGATTTAAGTTCCAAATCGAATGGATGAATGCCTCATCATTGTGGCTTCTTCGATTGAGTCACTATCGTCCTTGATTGCTTGATCTGAAAATTATCCCATTAGCCTAATCGAACTCAGCTCTTGTTCCTTTCAGTATCCTTTCCTTAAATTCGAACACCTCTTCCTTTTGGCATGTCAAAGTTTTTTTTTGTCATCTCCTTCGAATGTAGCTGTATAGTTGGCTCTTAGATTCCAACTCCCACCTTTTTACTTATCTACAAGAATATCTTTCTTGTTGATCACTAGTTCACCTTCGATTGGTGAATATAGCTTATATGCGCCAATCGAAGGATGACTCATAAGCAACAAGCCTTTTCTTTGATTACCCAACTCCTTCCCTTTGCTTGCCTACAAGAAACAACTTTGTTGCGCCTCAGTCCACCTTCGATTGGTGAATATAACTTGTATGCACCAATCAAAGGGTAACCTAAGAGCATCAGAACTTCCCTTTAAACATCCCACACTTGCTCAGGTGCATGCTAGAAGCTCTAACTGACCTTCGACCATGCCATGCATGAAGAAGGCATTTCGTTTGAATCATGAGCTTTCCACATGTTTTCTTTGGATAAAATAAAAGTCTTTCGATTCCAAAATATTCTTATTTTCAAAGTGCACATTCAAACAATGTGACATTCGGAAGGTCCTTCCTTGTAGTGCTTCGAATAGCTTATATTTCTCTGATGCGAAAACAAAACCCTCTAATGACTTTACTAGGTCTCCCAATCAAAGACTTCAAAAAACCCTTCTTAACTTTCTTTCGTGTCATTCCTCCTTCTATCCTAGCGCTTCGTTGAGCATCATACTATTGTCGAAGCTGCTTCGACCCAAAAGCCCCTTAGGCATATTTTCAGCCTTCGACCTACTTTTTGTCATGCACACTTCTTTTCTTTCTTTCAACTGTGCCATTATGCTGAGGCATATAGGGTGTCATGGAAATCAATTGAGGATTTGGAACTCACACATCTTGGTGAAAATTGAAATTAGTTGAAAGGTCGTTGCTTAGGAGGAGAATTTATCTGAGCAATTATTGGTCAACCTTTAGCAATTGGGGGCCTTAATGAGCATGCCATGAATAAAATGGGAGGGAAAATTTTGGGGTACAACAACTTCCCCTGTTCAATCTTCTTAAACCTGAAGGTTTAGATTTGCTTGTCTGCCTTTCGTGATATGAAGGTGGAAGATGATTGAACACTAGAGTGCCCAGAAATTTGCACTCGCATGAAGTAACGCCGTTGGTTGATGATGTCAGGAATGGGGTTACAAATGCCATTTGGATAAGATGACTGAGAGTTGTCTTAGATGGGCTTAAAGATGCCATCCAGAGTAGATGCTGACTTCATAAGAGATCTCTTTATGGGGTTTCCTGTTCCTGTTGTCTGAGGAGAACTCCATTGGGGAATGTTGATTTCTGTTGTTCTCCTGGTTGAGGAAAACTCTGAGGGATAGAGTCTAGGAGCTTTAGTTGTCCATGGCTCTAATAAGGAGTTATCTCTGGACTGGAGAGATGAAAGTTAGTTGTTTTCTGGTTGAAATCCAGGCTTCATAGTAACTTTCTGGGGAGAATTAAATTAAGTGTTATCTGGAAATGTATTAGAAGGAGCCTGTGTAGGGATGCTTCAAGATGAGTCAATGTTAAACTTCATCTGGAGATTGAGAAGGAACCCATGTAAGATTGCTTCGGGATGAGCCCGTGTAAAGCTGCATCTGGAGATTGAGAAGGAATCCATGTAAGATTACATCAAGATGATTCCATGATAAACTGCATCTAAAAATTGCGAGAAGGAATCCGGGTAAGATTGCTTGAAGATGATCGTGTAGATAGTCACCCTGTCTTGTTTCAGGAATTGATTCAAAATCAATAGTTCACAGATAGCTGTCCTGTCTTGTTTGAGGTATTAATCTAGAACTTGCTTTGTGTTGGTCGTTGAGATAGTTTCCCTTTTTGGTTTCAGGAATTAATCTCTGACCTATTTGTGAAAGAAAGATAGTTTCCCCATCTTGTTTCGCGATTTAATCTTCAATTTACTCATGTAGATAGTTGTCCTGTCTGGTTCCAGGTATTAATCTATAATCATCCGTCCACAGATAGTTGTCTTGTCTAATTTCAGGTATTAATATGGAACTTGTTTTTGTTGGTCATTGAGATAGTTGTCCTGTCTGGTTTCATGTATTAATATCTGACCCGGTCTCGTAGATAGTCATCCCGTCTTGTTTCAGGAATTGATCTATAATTAGTCGTTCATAGATAGTTTCCCTGTCTGGTTTCAGGAATTAATCTGGAACAGTTGAAAATTGGTGATAATATTTGTCTGCTTGCTATCTTTCCTGAAAAAGGTAAAGAGTCAGTTGTATGCAGTGTCATGATGCATGAGATGCATTAGGTAATGATGTTCTCAAAATAAATGAAATTGTGATATATGCATTTGTGCTTCATATGCTATGATGTTTGTAGAATGATGTATGAATGCAATGTATAAACATATCAGTTGTTCTACTGCAGTGTTGCTGAACTGGGGAAAATAAATCCCTGTTTATTGTTAGGGATGAAGAGTGTAAGTCTTCAAATTTTGTTTGAGTTGAAATGTTGAGAGAAGGATTTCCATTGTTAGAGAAATAAACTCTATTGAATAATGGAAACTCTATAATCCGATTGGGGATTTGTTATGAAATCCTGCCGAGAAATCCGAAAAGCTTATGAACGAGGCTAGGGAATTCTTTAAGATGTCGGGGCAATATTTGTAGATTCTTGATCTTCCGGAGATATCAGAAAATTTGACATCATTAGGTTGTAAACTGAGGATATGGTAGTGAATTTACAGTAGGACGTCTCTTCCTCTGTACCTATTGGAGAAAGTATTTGCGGGGATTTGTAGATGGCCTTTAGACATTGTCCTGCTTCTTAAAGCTATTAGTAACTGTCTTTCTGTTTTTTATGCGTGTATTTGTAAACGGTGATCACATTCAAATGCATATGTTCCCAAATAATCACTGGACTTTTTTGCAAATAAAACAGAAAAATAAAAACAAATAATTTTGCACTTTCGGAGAGGTAGTTTTTGTATTAATTTGAATAAGCGTTTTTTGTACAAGGAGACGAACATCTTAGTAAGAGAATGCCTTCGTAAGGAAAAATAGAATAGAAAATAGTATAAAAACAAAAAAATAGTTATGTGAAATAATCCCATTGGGTTCCCACTCCGCTATTGCCTTTATGTCTTTGAGCGTCTCATCTCTTTGTTGTGTGTATGAACCTGACTCGATGGATTAGTACCATTTGAGCTTGATAGTTGTTACCAAAGATTGGCTGTAAGGTGATCCAACGGGACATAGTTATACGTTGTAAATCCCTAACTTTTTCCTGGACCGCCCCTTCGGGTTTTCAGTCCACCGGGATACCTTTTTTGCCCAAGCCGCCTTTTCAGGTTTTCTACTTGTCGGGTGTACAGATTTTTCCATACGTATATCCCTAATTTTTGCCCGAATTCTTTTGGTTTGTCGGGATGCCCTTATTTTTGACTAGGCCAGTCAACCTAGTGTGTCTTTGTTCATGCGTAGTATCTTTGAACCCTGTCTGCATTCAAAGGGTGTGGAAGGTCGTTACGTCCATAGTGGTTAAGATCATGGCTCCACCAGAAAACACGTTCTTGATCACAAATGGCCCTTCGTATGTGGGGGTCCATTTACCCCTGGGATCACCTTGCAGCAAGATAATGCACTTGATTACTAGGTCACCAGCCTGATATACCTGACGTCTGACCTTCTTGTTAAAAGATTTAATCATATGTTTATGGTACATCTAACCATGAAAGATAGTCGCAAGCCTCTTCTCGTCAATCAGGTTTAATTGGTCAAGTCGAGTCTGAACCCATTTGTCTTTATTCAAACCTACATCCTTCATGATTCACAAGGAAGGGATCTGAACTTCAATGGGTAGGACAACTTCTATGCCGTATACGAGAGAGAAAGGAGTTGCCCCTGTTAATGTATGCACTGTGGTACGGTAACCATGAAGAGAAAATGGTAACATCTCGTACCAGTCTTTACATGTCACCATCATCTTCTGTATGATCCTTTTAATGTTTTTATTAGGAACCTCTACAACGCCATTCATCTTCGGCTGGTAAGGAGAAGAGTTATGATGTTGAATCTTGAAATGCGTATAGAGCTTGATAATCATAGTATTATTGAGATTGGTACCATTACCCGTAATGATTCTTTCTGGAACACCGTACCGCCATATAAGGTTATGTCTGACGAATCAGGCCATAACGTTCTTGGTAACAAAAGCAAATAAAGGCACCTCGACCCATTTTGTGAAGTAATCAATGGCGACGAGGATGAAACGGTTTCCATTAGAAGCAGTAGGTCTAATCTCTCCATTCATGTCAATACCCCACATTGCGAATGGCTAGGGAGTAGTCAAGACGTTTAGAGGAACCAGAGGCACATGTACTTTATCAGCATAGATATGGAATTTGTGATAAGTTCAGGAATGCTGATAACAGTCTGCTTCCATAGTGGTCTAGTAGTATCCTGTCCGTAGGATCTTTTTAGCCATTGTGTGCCCACTGGAATGGGTGTCAAGGTACCTTCGTGCAAATCTACCATAACTTTTTCTACTTCACTCTTATCCACACACCGAAGCAAAGTATAATCGTGGTTGCGCTTGTAGAGGATCCCATTACTTAGGAAGAACATGGCAGAGAACCTCCTTAGGAACTTGTTATCATTGATGGAAGCTCCCTCAGAATACTCTTGGTCTTCAAGGTATCTTTTGACCTCATGGAACCAAGGTTTGTCCACTACTTCTTTGGTATCAACCTCGTAACAGTATGCTGGCTCATCCATTCTCTCAATAGTGAGCTGAGGAGCCTCATTGTCCCACCCGACCTTGAACATGGATGAAATAGTAGCTAGTGCGTCCGCTACCTAATTTTCTTCTCGGGGAATATGTTCAAAGGTAACTTCTTCAAAATATGGAATCAGTGTCAGCATATGATCCCGGTAAGGGATGAGATTTGGATGCTTCATGTCCCATTCTCCTTCGATTTGACTGATTACTAGGGCCGAGTCTCCAAATACACTCAATAATTTGATCCTCAAGTCAATAGTAGCCTTGAGACCCATAATGCATGCTTCATATTCAGCCATATTATTGGTACAATTGAAACATAGCCTAGAAGTGAAAGGAGTATGACAACCTTTGAGAGATTTAACCACAACACCGATGCTATTGCCGAGCGCGTTTGAAGCCCCGTCAAAAACCATAGTCCATTGGGATATTTTTTTAGGTCCTTCATCCGGTTTAGGTTCTTTATAATCAATCACTAACATGATGTTCTCATCCGGGATCTCAAAATTCATGGATTGGTATTCGTCCACAGCCTGTTGAGCCAAACGGCCAACTAGTACACTTCCCTTAATTTCTTTCTGGGATGTTTACTGAATATCATATTCGGTTAAGATCATTTGCCATCTTGCTATTCTTCCAGAGAGAGCCGGCTTCTCAAAGATGTATTTGATAGGATCCATTTTAGATATCAACAAGGTAGTGTGATTCAACATATACTGTCTTAGTAGGCGAGCAGCCCATGCCAAAGGACACCAAGTTTTCTCAAGCAGTGAGTATCTTGTTTCTCAGTCGGTAAACTTTTTGCTAAGGTAGTATACTTCATGCTCTTTTCGACCAGACTCGTCATGCTTCCCTAACACACACCCCATTAAATTCTCTAACACTATTAAGTACATGATCAGAGGTTTTCCTTCAACCGTCCGCATCAAAGTTGGAGGCTCTGGAAGATATTCCTTAATTTTGTCAAGAGCGGTATGGAAATCGTCATTCCACTTCACTGCTTAATCTTTCTTCAGTAATTTAAAGATTGGCTCACAAGTAGCGGTTAGATGGGAAATGAATCTGGAAATATAGTTTAGACGTCCCAAGAATCCCCTAACCTCCTTCTCAGCGCAAGGGGTTGGAATCTCTTATATAGCTTTAACCTTTGTAGGATCTACTTCAATACCTTTTCCGTTGACAACGAAGCCTAAGAGTTTACCATATCTTACTAAAAAGGTGTATTATTCGGGTTCAACCTCAGTTTGTACTTCTTCAGCCTTTCGAACAACTTCTGCACGTGATCAAGGTGCTCCTCTTCATTTTGAGACTTGGCTATCACATCATTGACATAGACCTCTATCTCGTGATGGATCACATCGTGAAACAAAGCTACCATGGCACGCTGATAGGTTGCCCCGGTGTTCTTTAACCCAAATGGCATAACTTTATAGCAGAAAGTGCCCCACTGCATGACAAAGGTTGTTTTCTCCATATCCTCAGGCGCCATTTTGATCTGATTGTACCTGGAGAAACCATCCATGAACGAGAATACCTTATGTTGTGCGGTGTTGTCAACCAGAACATCAATATGGGGAAGCGGAAAGTCATCCTTGGGGTTTGCCCTATTCAAATCTCTGTAATCCACACACATTAGGTACAAGAACAACATTAGCAACCCATTGTGGATAAGAAGTAACAACTAAGAATATGGCGTTGAACTGTTTCATGACTTCGGCTTTGATCTTTTCTGACATCTCAGGACGCATACGACGAACCTTCTATTTCACTGGAGGGCAGTCTTCTTTTGTCGGTAGGCGATGAACCACTATATTAGTGTCAAGTCCCAGCATGTCTTTGTATGACCAGGAAAATATCTCAACATAGTCATGTAACATCTGAATTAACCGCTTTTTGACACTATGCTCCAGATCGGCACCTATCTTGACTTCCTTCTTATCCTCTTGAGTACCCAAGTTCACTATCTCAACTGGCTCTTCATAAGGATGTATTGCCATTTCCTCATGTTGTAACAGTCTGGTAAGTTCTCGTGGTACTTCACAATCTTCCTCACCTTCGTCCTCGAATTGGTAGATCGGATTTTCAAAGTCATAATTGGTAATAGCAGAACCGTTACCAATGGGATCCAGAGTGGATGTGGATTTGCAGTTTGATATGTGAGTGTGTGTAAGAGAGCATATCTATTTTTGATGAAATAAAAGCAGAAAAGAAAGACATAGAGCGTAAAATTTGTATGCAAAACATCCAATGATTTATTAATGACATATGAAGATGAAGTAATAACCCTCACAAAAAAGACCATTGTGCCTCGGGTAAAGCACAAGACTTTAGAGTTTAGATTGTTTAAATATTACATATCCCAAAAAAAAAGACAATTAATACTGAATAAAAGCAATAGGAACAAAATCCTTGGCCTCCTAATTGTTGAGTCCACCGCTAATAGTTGGAAAGATCCAGTTGTCCATGTCACAGTTACTGTCAGCATTACAACATCATTAGCACTGACTCCCGGGTCATGCTTGGGAATTTGTGCAGTTATGACATTGAGGGTCTTAGGATGATCAAATTCAATCTCCTTTGCCTCAATGAGATCTTTCACTTTGTTCTTCAGCACCCAACAATCGTTTGTATCATGCTCTAGGCTGTTGGAGGGGTAGGCACATCGAGCATTTGGGTTGTAGCGGGGAGATGTAGTATTGGGATTTCTAGGAGCCTCCTTTTGAGTAACTAGATTAGACTTTAACAGGTGTGGAAAAACCTAAGATAAGGACATATTAGTCTGGGTGAACTATCTTCTGGGCGCATCCGGTCTGCGCTGATTATTTTGTTGTTGATTTGATGCAAGGTTGGAAATCATAACAGCTCCTACCGTTGGACGGTGTTCAGTTTTGCTTTGATTTCTCTAGACATAAGCAGAACTGACCTCCTTCTTTTCCAATGAATGGTTTCTTCATTGTACTCTAAGATGTATCCCTCTGAATATTACCACTCTTGATACCCGCTTCTACTCGTTCCCTAGTCAATGTCAGCTCAGTAAACCCAATTGAAGAGCTTCCAATCAAATGGTTTAAAAATGGACCAGACAAGGTACCCAAGAACATATCTACCAACTCTCTGTTAGAGAGAGGAGGATGGAAACTTCCCGCAAGATCTCTCCATTTCTGGGCATAATCTTTGAAGCCCTCGCAGGAACCCTTAGACATACTTTGAAGTTGTATACAAGTTGGAACAAGGCCAGCGTTGTATTGGTACTTCCTGTAGAAAGCAGCAGCCAGATCCTCCCATTTGTGGATGTTGGTTCCCTCCAGCTGATAGAACCATTACAATTGAGTCCCTGATAGACTTTCCTTGAAGAAATGAACCCACAAATTCCTGTTAGAGGTTTGAGGTTTGATCTTCCTGACATATGACCTTAGGTGCAACTTAGGACAGGAGACACCATCATACTTAGCAAATGCGGGAACCTTGAACTTTTGCGGGATGACCACCCCTGAGACTAGTCCCAACTATTCAAAATCCATACCAGGTACCCTCTGAATTTACATAGCATTAAGACGATCCTCCAGCTGCTTGTATTTATCATCAGCAAGAGGATACTGTTCTTCAGAGTAGTCGGCCTCTAACTCATCAGCCCCTGGATTTTTGTTTTCTTCTGTTGGCTTATCTTCTTGATTGTCCCCCTAATTTTGACGGGGTTGTGAAATCTAGAGCTCTCTTAGCCGGTCCTATGAACCTTCTTCCCATATTCAAGACACCAGATGGTTTCTTTTCCTTCTTCTTCTTCTCTTTGGTGATGAGCGCTTTCAGATCTTCTTGTCCCTTAGCCAGAGCTATGAACATTTTTTGGAATTGAGCATTTTGAGCTTGAAGATCTTTAACTGTTTGTTCAAGATCCATTTCTTTTTTCTGAAATAAACAGCGAAAAGATAAGAAACCTGTCTTGAAATACATGCTTATGTAATGATATACATGATATGCTTATGCCATTTTTTCAAGGACTTTTAGGATTTAAATTTGCTTGGACAAAGAGAGAACAAACTTTAATTGCGTTCATAAGTTTAAATGGTTACAATGATGCCTCTTGGGCTTACAATGGAAGAAACAAAGATAAAACAAAACTCCTAAATCAAACAGGACTCAGGCTTCCCATGAGCGCATCCTCTTTGGTGCAATGTAGGCATTCAAACTCTGTTCTTCATGCAGTTGTCTTGTAAGCTCCAAACGTGCTTCTCACTTGCGTAGAACTGGGTTTCAAAGGTGTCTCGTTCCTCTTTGAGTTGAATCCAAGATCTTTGCAACTCCTCGAGAGTAGTCGGCATGTCAGGATGGAGAAGGTAATAGGTACATCTCTCTCGGCAATAGGTTCCATGATGATAGGTAGGATGGCGGGGTAAGGCATCACGAGATTTTGAGTGCATGCTCGCACCTACCTAAGATAAGGCTCCAAGGGGATGAAGTTTTTATGCGCCAATGTCTTTCTATCCACTATGTTCACCATGCCCTAGGCCGGAATGAACCTTTTACGGTACCCTTGGACATCATTCTCATAGTCGAATGCAATTCCTTGAACCAGTGCATCATGAGGACCATCCCTCCTAGCATACCCAAACTGTCGTAACGCCAAACAAGGGTTATAATTGATTCCTCCCTTGATTCCTAGGAGAGGGAAATTAGGGAATTCCCCATAGCGATCAATGATGGTAACGTCTTCTAAAGATCGAGGGCACCAGTGAATATCCGAATGCGTGAGGGACATCAACTTATTAAACCACCTCATGCCTTTCTCATTCTTCAACATAGATCAAGGTAGGTGTGAAATAAACCACCTAGCCAACAGAGTAGTGCAACACATAAGGGTCCCTCTTCTTTTTATGGTGCGAGTGTGAAAAGATTGCAAAATGTCTCCAAGTAAAGTAGGCACCGGGTTATATGACATAAAAACTTTGACCGTATTTACGTCTATGAGTTGGTCCGAATTAGGGAATAATACCATCCCATAGATGAGAAGGGCCAACACCTCTTAAAAGGCTTGTAAATTTAAAGTATCCCAAAAATAGTGAGCTTTCTCAAACAAAAACTTGGGTAGAAACCCTTTGACACCGCTTCTTGTTTCCCAATTTGCCACAACATCGGACCGTTGTAAGTACAAAGCTTGAGTAGTCTCTTCAGTTTTTGGGTATGTTTCCATAATTTTGAAGGGGAATTGGTCGAGAATGGGCACTCTCAATAACTGAGAAAACTCTTCCATGGTAGGCACCAACTGGTAATCGAGAAATGTAAAGCAATGGTGTAAAGGCTCAAAGAACAGAAAGAGAACTTTCACCATGTCTTCATCAGGGCTTGAGGTGACCAAATTGAGGAGCTTACCATGTCTTTTGGTGAATGGATAATTCTCAAGAACCCTTGATGTCAACTCTTTGAGTTGAGGAGGCACCCTTTCGAGGTTGACTTGGATAGTATTTCTGCGAGTGGGAGCCATGTCCTACAAAACAGACACAAATATAAGTCCTAAAAGTCCTTGAAATGGTTAGTATGATATGCCATGTTATGATGTTATGATGTTTTGTACAAAAAAATATATACAAGCACATAAACAAATCCTTAGGTTTAGGCTTGCAAGGATTCCACAGGTAATTACCCTCTTAAAGTATAGTTGGTTCAACCTGTCCTAGAAAGTAACCGGGTTCTAGGGAATCTCAATATCACTAATCTTTCTTCACGGGAATTTTTTCGACACAAGCCTCTTTATTAGAGACCGAAATATCCCGGAAGTATGATATCAATGAGCGTATTATTGAGTATCAACTAACTTCATACTGCACCAAATCCGTCTATCTCACTACTTCCTAATGGCCAAGTTGTTCAATTAAAGGTTCTAAGGTCAGTTGGTGCTTCATGACACCACACACCGGCACCGTATTCTCCTTGACTAATCAAGGGCTACCAGTACCAACAAATGTGTCACACCAATGTAGATATCGTTTCAACCATGTCTGTATATCCCGCACAATCCCCACGATCTATTGCTACTTACCTAAAAGGTGCTCCAAATCCGGGTGTAGGATCTTTAGTAATAACCCAAACAACCCCTCAAAAGTAAAACATACAAACACACAATGCAAAGAAAAATTTAAAATGATCTAACTCTTAATGTAACCCCACTTTATAAGATGTCCCCAGCAGAGTCGCCAGTTCTGTGATACGGTGGGAGAACTGATTGTTTTACTGGTTTTGCGTTTGTGTTTACAAAAGTTGCAGTACGCAAGAGTCGCCACCGACTTTTCTTTTATCCAAAAAAAGGAAAGGGTGAAAAGAACAGAAAAATACATTTCAAGAGTTTTCTGAGTAAGGTGGGTAGATTATGGAAAGAGAAGGTGTTAACACCCTTTCCATCCGTAGTTTTCTACGGGCTCTTAGATGCTTAGCTCATTTTGAAATACCTTGTGCTTTTGTGTGTTTTTAAAAAGTATTTTGAAATGCCAATAGTAAGGAAATTTTCTTTATGATAACTCTTGTATCAGTCCTCAAGAGTGTTGATAAAGCGTTTTGAAAATGTTTTGAAAGAAATTTGTGTATGTGTAAAAGTTTGTTTTTGAGCAAGCATTTAACAGCTATCTACTTTTACTTGAAAGGGTTGTTCTTTTCCTCTTTTCTTTCAGGCAGTGCTATCCTACTATTAGTGAGTAGGTAGCCCGAGTCGTTTGGATGTTTGAGAGACATTCGAAGGGACGTTTTATAGTCATAAAGGCAACTGGGCAAGAAACCTTAGTAACTACCCTAGGGTTTTAAGATCATTTTTACCGAGGCAACGTCGAAAGGGTCATCGAGAGACTTATATTATTTTAAACCAGAGGGTATCCACTAAAATCTCTCACGCTTCGAGAGTTCTGACTGTTTTCCAAAGTCAACCAAAGTGGGGTATCCTAGAGGTGTGCATGTGTAATTGTGTTGTATTCAGTTATTTTTGTCTTTTGCATTAAGTTTGCTAGCGTTTGATTTTGATCTCTTTCCATACAATTCTATTAATCGTACATCTAAGAAGTTAAATATATGTTAAGAAAATATAAAGTGAGGAAATTAAATCCTATGCTATTACATCCCGTGGGCAGTTACATAATAGAAAAATACGGAAAAAATTAACTAAACTATTACAAAATTTCCCATGCAACCTATACAGTCTTTCTAGAATTTAAATGGCAAATAAATAGAAAAATGATAAGAACAAATATAATAATGTCCTGACACCCTAAGTATTAAGAAAATGATTTTTTTGGTATTTTTGTGATTTGATAAACATTAAACATGATTAAATTAAATCAAATTCATTTGTCAAAAATTAATTTAATTAATTAAAACCTAAAACCTAATTTTTATGATTTTATTGATTTTTAAGAAAAAAATTGATTTTAAAAAAGGGTTAGTTAATTAAAAGAAAAGAATAAAAATGAAATAATAAAAAATAACAAGAAAATGGGCTTTGCTGAAGCAAAAAAGGGGGTGCTAAGAAGCATATCTATTAAGCCCAAAGGGAAGAGGCCAAGGCATGCGATGTATCTTGTGAGGGAGATCCCTTGAGGGTACCCATGGTAAGACTACGTGTTTGGGGCGCTTGGATCCATATTGGCTGGTGTCTGATGGTGATGGCTAGATGATGTATGGTGCACGCATGGTGTCTGGAAACACTGGATCTGCAATACAAACATTAGAAAAATAAAATTCTAGACCTGGGTGTCGAACCCAGGTACTCCCCTATTGCACGCGCTTGTCTTAATACTCAGCCAATCTGTCATTCATTGATACAAACAGAAAAATAACAATATATGGGAAACAAATTCATAAATATATTTGAATTAAAATCACGCGTGCTGCACAAGTCAAAAGGGAAGAGAAGCCTGGATTTTTGAGATTCGAAGGAATCAATTTTAAATGCCCTAATAATGGTATGTCCTTATCCTGGAATTAGGGATCGCATATGAAGATTATAACCTATCTAATACTTCATCATAAACACACACAAACACATTAGAATGCACAGATACACTTAGATCAAAATATTGAATCTCAAAATTATACCTATGACCGATATGCTTTGATCTGCATTTTTGGGATGCTCTAAGAGTTGAGAAGGGCTAGTGTTTGTTCGGACTGGAAGAGCCTGCAAAGTGTGTTTCGATTTTGACAGCTTTGATGTATTTTGAGAATTTGGTATGGTTTTCTCTGGTAGCTTCTTGTGTGTCGAGCTCCGATAGGATATATCTTGGGTGTAGGCAATGTGTGTCTTGTATTTGTAGGGTTCTGGTGATGGGCGAAAATCGCAAGAATCAGCCATTAACCATGGCTTTGAAGGCAAAATCGAATGTCTTAAAAGGTTGCATTTTTAAGATGATTTTCTACCATTTTGGGTTTTGAGTGAACCTGGACAGGTTTCACCCCACAACTTGACTTTTTGAATGTTCCCAAGTCTTGTCCTTCGATGGCTTTGAGTTCCAAATCGAATGGCTCAAGGGCTCATCATTGTGGCTTCTTCGATTTAGCCACTATCTCCCTTGGTTGCTTGATCTGAAAATTATCCCATTAGCCCAATCGAACTCAACTCTTGTTGCTTTCAGTCTCCTTTCCTTCAATTCAAACACCTCTTCCTCTTGGCCTTTCGAAGCTTTGTTTTGTCATCTCCTTAGAATGTAGCTGTATAGGTGGCTCTTTGATTCCAACTCCTACCTTTTTGCTTGTCTACAAGAAAATCTTTCTGACTGATCACTAGCTCACCCTTGATTGGTGAATATAGCATATATGCGCCAATCGAAGGATGACTCATGAGCGCCAAGCCTTTGCTTTGATTACCTAACTCCTTCCCTTTGCTTTCCTACAAGAAACAACTTTTTTGCGCCTCAGTCCACCTTCGATTGGTGAATACAGCTTGTATGCACCAATCGAAGGGTAACCTAAGAGCATCATAATTTCTCTTCAAACATCCCACACCTGTTCAGGTACATGCCAGAAGCTCTAAGTGTCCTTCGACCGTGTCATGCCTAAAGATGGCATGTCCTTTGAATCATGAGCTTTCCACATGTTTTCTTTGGATAAAATAAGAGCCTATTGATTCCAAAATATTCTTCTTTTCAAAGTTCCCGTTCAAACAACGTTCTGGTGGAAAGGTCCTTCCTTATAGTGCTTTAAATAACTTATATTTCCCTGATGCGAAAACAAAAACCTTCGTTGACTTTACTAGCTCTTCCAATCGAAGACTTTAGAAAAATCCTTCTCAACTTTCTTTCGCGCCATTCCTCCTTCGATCCTAGCACTTCGTTGGGCATCATACTACTGTCGAAGTTGCTTCAACACAAAAGCCCCTTAGGCATATTTTCAGCCTTCGACCTACACTTTGTCATGCACACTTTTTTTCTTTCTTTCAACTGTGCTATTATGCTGAGGCATATATGGTGTCATGGAAATCAATTGAGGCTTTGGAACTCACACATCTTGGTGAAAAGTGAAATTAGTTGAAAGGTCATTGCTTAGGAGGAGAATTTATCTAATCAATTCTTGGTCAACCTTAAGCAATTGGGGACCTTAATGAGCATGCCCTGAATAAAATGGGAGGGCAAATTTTGGGGTACAACAACACCCTTTTTATATTTTTTCATCTGCATTCATAATCATAAGCATTCCATGGCATCTTAGGTCCAAAAATAAGGCTTGTTTTATATTTAAGTATCTTCAATCGCGTCCACACGAAGATTTTTAATCTTCGCATCTTCGGATAGAAGACACTTAACTAAGGGAAACTGTTGTACCCAAAATTTTGACCCTAAGATCCCTCTATCACATCATATCAATTTAATCACAATAAGATCACACACTAGGGTTTGGTTCTTCTGCCTATCTTTAGCTTTGCTCTATTGGAATCACCAAGCACCTTGACTTGTATTTTTGTGATCATATATGTTTTGATTATCCTTTAACTAATGAATACAATAAGTGTTTTCCCCAATTGATGATGATTGTAAGAGAGTAAGCATAACACATTCCATCAAGATTGATCTATAAATTCATGAGCTCATTTCTAAGATTTCCTCAACAAAGCTTCATTGAGACTAAAGCCTCAACATTGAAGATACTTTGAAGCAATATCATAACAAAGTCTATTATGATTCATCATACTTTAAGTTGTCAAATATGGTTCAAAGGTACAAGGATTCATTGAAGAAGTTTGACTCAACTGGGCAAATACTTGATTCATTGATCACAAGTGCACATCTCCTTCAATTCTCAAGATTTGAAAGTGGTTTTGGTTGCTATGGTTTCTCTTTATAATCCTCAATAACTCATATTCACATGACAAAAACATTAGTCTAAGGAGGTAGATCAAAATTGAAAAGGTTTCCCAAGGCATTTTCTTGCTCTAGGAGTTAGGGTTTTGAACTTCAAAGGGGTATATCTTACTCATCTTTTGGTATTTTTGAGTGATCCCAAAGACATGCTTATCTTCAAAGGGTTATTAACAAATTACTTTAAAAGTTTCAAGGAAATTTTGTGTGGAAGAAACTTGATGATGGCGAAAGATTAAAAGTCCTCCAGATGAACCCTCAAATTCCATTAGGTGATTTCAAATGATCTTAACTTGGTAAATTTTTATCACTTTGATCCTATTCTTTTTGCAAAATTATCTTAAAGATCTGAACTCCAACCCATCTTTTAAGTGCAAAGTGTGAAAATGAATGGAAGATGCCCTAAGGATGCAAAAGATTATAGGTCATTTCATGAATTTTTGTCAACTTCAACAAGTCATAACTTTCTCAATTTTTGGAGATTTTGAATGGTTCAAGCCTCAAAATGTAATTCAAGAAACCTAATTCATGCCACCTTTTTTGATCAAGAGAAAATCTCATGTGTAAGGCCATGTTTGGATGCAAGACATTACAAGTCATTTTTAAAGAAAAAACTTAGAAATTTTCTAAGTATAGAAAGTCAACATTTTTTCTCAACTTTGACTCATCACAATTAGCTCAAGCATCCATTGATCCCATTCTTTGCATATTGTAAATCTAGTAATCTCATCTTTCTAAAGCTTCAAGAATCATGTCCTAAGACCCCTTGAGTTGAGAATGCCATTGATTTGAATTTGGTAACTTGAAACTGAAGTTTCTCCAAAAGTCAGAATTTGAAATCCTTGTTTTGGCTTCTAAACACAAATTTGTTGCGCGTTTTTGCTTCTAATCACGTTTAGTGAACCTCCAGAAGTGATTAGCATGAAAAAACTCAAAGTTTGGATGAGTTTTGATCAAACTACAAGTCACACTTTTCTTGTTTACAACTTCATACGATTTCCCTCCAAACTTCATTATTTCGAACGCTTGAGTATTCAATCAACTTCCCTATAAATAGAGGATCATCCCTCATTCATTTTCTCTAGCTTGGAAAGTCAGAATCACCCTGTCAAACTCTCTACTGAACACAATTTTCTACAACTTATAATTTACTCTTATAGCCTTTCTCAATCATTTTCTTTGTCAATTCACCTTCCTTGATCCTCATTGAAGCTAACAGAAGAAGAATTAAGCTCTAAAACTCCTTGAATCGTGCTAGGCAAGTCCAATTTCAGATCTCTACAACTTAACTTCAATAGGTAGATTCCTTAACAAGTTCTCTCAAACTTTGATACTATTGTGAAGCTCTCATCATCCTGATTCTAGTCGCAACATTTGTTTTCAACTAGAAACACGTTTTGCATGAAACTTCAAATCCCTTTTCAAAACATCTCTTCCAAATTGACTGAGCTACATTTTATATAAATTTTTCGCGAAGGTGTGGATGTCTTCGTATTGATGAGATGAAGCGAATCTTACCGGTCACGGGCTCTGATTTTACAGTTTGAGGAACCTGGTTTCGAGACTGGCTGGAGGTTGAAGATGACTAACATGTCATCCTTCAACCAATGAAAGCATACCATATGGAATTTTCAAAAATCTGATTTAATATTGGATTCAGTGCTTTATTAAATAATGACATGATATGCACAACACGTATGATCCATTGGATCAACTTACTAATGCGTTTTGACTCTCATCCATTGCTACACATTTTTTGACTTTATTTTATTTTCTGATTTTTATATCTAAATTGTTTTAAACTTCAAAAAATCATAAAAAATCCATTTCAACTTCAAAAAATCTGAAAAAATCATGAAAAATACTTTTGATTTTTCACTTTCTGATTTTTATTTTTTCACAATTTTAGTTTTTTATTTTGATATTTTTTTATAATTTTTCATTTAATTTGAGTTGTTTTAATTGTAGAAAAATACTTTTCCTCATTTTTAAATTCTGGAAAAATTAGCGAATGATCCAATGATCTTTTGACAAATATTGGTGACTTCATTTATTTTTTATTTATGACTTTACTATTTTTATTCATTTTTGGTTTATTTTGTCTATTTCTTTTTATTTTAAAAAATAGTTTCTGATTTTTAAAAATTCTATGGTATTGTTTAATTTTTCTTGATTATTTTGAATATAATTTCTATTTTGCCTCTTTATTTCATTTTTAAAGCATTTTTAAAACCTTATTTTCTTATTTTAAATATAATTTTATTTTTTATATATATTCTAGCTGATCTTGGACTATGAAATTCAGATCATGAACTTTATTAACATCATTGGATCCATGGTGTTGAGTCTAACTCCATAAAATGGATGAATAATTTTGATAATAGTTTGATTAAATTTTTCGTTCAAATGTGGTTTATTTCGCACCCCATCCCTCTTCATCTTATCCCATTCTTATTGTAATAAATGTTATTGGAGCATGATTCTTATATCATGTCTCAAAACATATGGTACATAGATTGCTATTGACCGACCTCAAAATAGGTGCAACTTCTATATAAGTCCACTTGTGATTGCTTAACAAAGTGCTAAATTTTGTCCCGATTCAAGAAATGATCATTCGTGGCCCAAACCCATCTTGCAAGCCCAAGTATGTTAATTTGAACCCTTTGATCCAATAACCTTGAGATCCATTGTTAGGAGGCTTTGGTTCTACCAATCCTCTAATGAATCTTCATCAATTTTAGTCAAAGTGGATCATTTAAACATCATTGATCATTTAATGTTGTTTTAAGAATTCTTAAATGGATGATATACTTGACAAAAAGCAAATGCAACTTGTTGTTGAGAGGCTTTGGTTCTACCAATCCTCTAATGAGTTCCAAATGCAAGTTTCAAGATGGTCATTCAACTAACCACTAATTTCTAACAATTGACTTTATTTTATGTCTTTTACCTTATGCTTTTCACTTTATGTATCATTTACTTTAGCATTTACATTTCATGCTATTTTCATCTTTTCTCATTTGAGCATTTATCTTTTATGTCTTTCTAATTTTTCTCACTTGAGATTTTCATTTCTTTTTGAAGATACTTAATAATCAACTTGAATCCTAAAAAACTTTAAAGTTACTTGGACTACTTGGTTATTATCCTTTGTATTTTGGAGACATGGACTTCTTGGACTTAGGATTAGAGACCTTAACCTATCCTAGAGACCTTGTGACATTAACTATAACTTTGTCTGGAGCTCTTGGGGTTTACCCCAAGATATTGGGTTGTTTTGTTTGTTTTATGTGCAGATTATTGTGATTAGATGATTTGTCTGTGATCTGGAATTCATCTGTATACAACTGTTACTCTACCTAATTTTTGTGAAGACTTAATGAAAATGGAGCATGGTTTTCTTAAGAGGTTTATTATCTTTTCTTGTTTGATTTCAAATCCAAAGGATAGAATACTACATTGACTCATTGTGTCAAGTGTTGGCTTCTTGTTGGTTAGACGGTTATTTTCCCTAGCTTTTATCTTAAGCTTTAGGATAGTCCCTTCATCTCCTCCCATCTTCTTTAATTTCAAAATATTCTCCCTCCTTTTGAAAATTCTTCTTGTTTTAAAACTTGAATCACTTTTATGATAAACTTGGACTTAGGTCCATGCATTTTCAAAAATCTTTTCTTAATCAAACTTTAATCAATTTAATAATACTTGGACATTTTTGTGAGAAGACTAAAATTCAATCAATGTCATTCAAACTATTTTTGCCATTTTGGCTTTTATCTTTAAAAATTTTCTCAAAATATTAGACTCTTGTCAATCCTTGTAGTGATACAAACAACTATACTTCTATGATATGTAGTTAAGTGAGATATTTTCCACTTGGGCATTGAGTGAGGCTTTTGTTGATTTTAAAATCCAAGCCATATCCTCCACTTTGAGATGACACAAATTCTGCTTTCTCATGATTGTGGGTAGTAAGTGTGTTTTCCCCTCGGACAATGATGATGATGTCTCGTCTCCTAAAATTAACCAAGACACTTGCGTTTTAAATTTTTTTAAAGCTGAACTACGAGTACCCTGATCCTCTTTTGCATGAAAGGTGGTACGTAGGCACTAAAGGTTCTCAACCGCGGTAGGTGCAAAAATTATAAAAAATATTTCCGTTCTCGTCCCCACAATCTATTTTTAAATAGAACATTTTATATCCAAATCATACAGATTTTCAAAGAGGTTCCTGTGGAGTATCATAGATGTTTAGGGTGGTAATACCTTTCCCCCCTCTTTTTAGGTTATTCGCTCTATTCCAATTCCTTTGGAAACAATAAAGCACGGTAGCAATTTTTATTTTGATCGGTGCGAGTCAAGTCAATCTAATGGCTTTGTCTCAAAATTTCTACCGCTACACTTTGTTAGTATGAAATACCTCTTACAATCTAATAGATTGTAAGGTAATTAACCAAACAATTTAACAATAAAAGGATTTGTCTATACGAATTAGTTGCACAATCAAATAATTTAACAAATTCATAATAAAATATAAATGATATATATATATAAGTGATATATATATATATATATATATATATATATGTATATATATATATATATATATATATATATATATATATATATATATATATATATATATATATATACATATATAGTGAGAGAGAGAGAGGGAGAGAGATACATAGAGAGAGAAAACAATACAAGGATTTGTTTAGGAAGTTCACCAATTTTCCTCGCTATGGCTACATCTTCCCCCAATTCAATTTGGAATTGAGATAAATTTCTTACTATGCAAATATATCATTTTACAAGAGAATCGAAGCAATCCAAATATACAAACTCTAAGTTTGTTGTTGATCCTTGCAATGTATCTCCCCATGATCTTGAACTCAACCAAGTCGCATGTTAACAACAATTGATTCACCGTCTCACGCTACTTCTTTTCCAGAACCATCATCTTCAAAGCTTTCACTCGATCGAATCTAATTGAGTGTTACCCTGTTACCAAGATTTACCAATGTGATTCACCATCTTACGCTACTCCTTTGCAATACCCATGATCTTCTAAGATATTCACTCGATCGAATCCATAATTGTGTAATCTTACGCAAAACCTTAAAATCCCAATGACCTTGAAGAAAAACCAAGCTCGGTTTTCTTATTGAAATAACCCCTAAATCCAGAATGATCTATGAGGAAAAATACTTGGTTTTTCCGGATGAAACCCCCGAAATTCTCAACCCAACCTTAGGTTACAACCAACCTAAATTGAACATTATCAATCAATTCTAGATGGAACCCAAACAATGAATGATAATGTTTACTTTGTTTGTGTGTATACATAGATGCAAGGTTGAAGATGATGAGCAATTTTATATGCATTTATAGTTTCATCAAGTTGAAAATGTTGCATGTGTGAAGTATATATAGGCTTGCAAGTTGGAGGCAAAAGGGAAAACTAGAAGCTTGAAAAGGAAAAAAATTGAGAAATTCTGACACATGTAAGTTATGTGTCGACACATGTAATAACATGTGTCGACCTATATGAGGTCAATATGTCGACACGAAGTTACAGAAGCTACAAGCTTTAAAACAACAATACACGTGTCGACACGAAACACATATGTGTTGATACATAGAAGATTTCATGCAACATGTGTTGACCTGAAATGAATAATGCATCGGCACTTAGTTAAAAAGCCTACATGCTTTATTATTGATTCATATTTGTCGATGCATAGAACAGATGTGTTGACACATCAACTGATTTTTTTGCAAAAATTGATTTTTAGTGCATGATACTTATTGACAACATTTTCAAACATGTCCTAGATGCATCCTAAGATCCCTAATACAAGGGTGCATACAATAACTCAGAGATACCGTTGAATATATAGAAAAGATAAATCAATCCTAGTTTTGACATCATGCAAAACATATATCTAAGAGGAAAATGCATTCACATACTTCCCCCTTTTTGATGATGGTGAAACTTAAAACTTTGCGATGATGCTTTTTGTGTCTTCATGATGATCCCCCTAAATTTGTACATCCTAACTTCATCTTCGCATATGCTTCTCCCCCTTTAGCAACATCAAAAAGAGACAAAGCAATCCATGAGAAGTATGATATATCAGACAAATACTAATATACCACACAAAGTAGTTTTGTAAATGTAAGAACATGCACTCACATATTCCCACATACATGGAGTGACATAAAAGTATAAACTTAAATATCGAGACAACAAGAAACAACGTTAAAGCTAAATTGTTGGACATTACCATAAACTTCAAATTAAAATATAGAACATTTTTTCACACTAAAGAAGTGACATAGTTGCTAATGCACAATGATAAACAAACAAACAAACCAACCAATAAAGTGACATAAAATGTAAGAAACAAAATGCATGACCCGAAATGCATGAATCAACAAGAACCAAAAGCATCACACTCTAACGACCCCTATGAATTCTATGAAATAGTCTTCCACCATGATCCATAGAACTACACATTTCTTGATAGAATTCCATGTTCTCTTCATGATTCATAATGCCACGAGTCATCATGTTGTTAATCATGTTCTGTATATAATTAATTTTTGGTGCTTATGTCATTGTGGATAGCAGAAAAATGCATAGTAGCATGAGAGGAAAAAGCATCAAAATTTGAATTTTGTGTGGCCAAGTGTTCCTGAACAAGTCTGAACCTTTCATCTTGAGAAGCCTTTAAATTTGTCCTCCAAAGTACTTCTACCTCATATCGTTCATCCTGCTTGAGGTGCATATTCTGAAGCATAACCATTAAGGTTGACTCATTGCTTGATTCAGTCTCGAAATTATTTCCTTGAGAACCATATCCATGCCTTTGGTAACCATCATCATACTCCCTATACTTATCACCTTATTGCAGCCAGCTGTCTAGTGGCCATTGTTTCCATTCTTGATTAGCAAAATCACTAATCCAAACATCATCTTGCATAAAATCAGCATCAACCATTGTAATAAGGTGGGAGAACTGACTTGGTTTTGCATTTTATCGCAAATGTTGCGGATAGAAAGAGTCTCCACCGACTTTTCTTTTATCTAATAAGGAAATGGTGAAAAGAATAGGAAAGACCTTGATAGATTTTGAGTTTCGGGGGTAGGTTATGAAAAGGGAGGGTGTTAGCACCCTTTTTATCCGTAGTTATCTACAAGATCTTAATCACTAGCTCACTTTGTTTTGAAAATTTGCTTTGTGAATGGGTGTTTAAAAATATTTTAAAAATGGCAATAGTAAGGCTAATTTGTATTGATCCTCGTATCTTCCTCGAGAATGCGTACAAAGTGTTTGTTTGAAAATATGTTGAGAAGTGTTTGTGAAAAGATGTTTTGAAATATTTGTGAGCAAGCGACTACGAGCGTTCTACCTACTCAAGGTATTTCATGTTATTTTCCTCCTCCTTTAGATAGTGCTATCCTACCATTAGTTAGTAGGAAGCCCTATCTTTGGATGTGAAGGGACAAGTGTGGGTCATCGTACAATCATAGAAGGAAACTTGTAGGGGCGCTTTAGCAATTTCGTAAGGGAATATATCATTTACCGAAGGCGGCATTGAAAGGGTCATAGAGGGACTATGATCTTTGATTCAAGGGAATTTTGCTAAAGTGTCCCTACTTTCGAGGGACATGACTGTTTTTATGAAAGGCAACATAGGAGGTTACCCTAGAGGTGCGGGTGTGCAAAGTGATTTGTGTTTCAAGTATTTTTTATCTTTGATTAGAGTTAGCTATCATTTATTTTTAATCTTACCATACAATCCTAATTACTAACAGTAACAGTAAAAATAGGAAAGCGATAAATACGGAAAATAAATGTTCCTACGCTATTATTTGGCTTTGGGAATAGGGGGGACCGGAAAATCCTAATTACTTATTACAAACCATGACCAGTTACATAATCATAAAAAAAACATGAGAGCGATAAGCCACGCTAATAGTAAGATAGGAAAGCGAAAGGAGAGGGAAATTATTTTTTTGGTGATTTTCTTGATAAACAGATTTGATGATTAACCTAATAACCTAATTTATTTTAATTAATAAAAAATAAAAAAGGAAATTTATTAATTAGAACCTAAAAACCTAAATTTATTTTAATTAAAAAGGATTTAGTGAAAAACCTAAATTAATTGATTAAATAAAAAACCCAAAAAATTAATTTGGGTTGATTAAATAAAAACCTAAAACTAATTAGGGTTTTATACAAAATCAAAGGTTTATTAAAAAAAGGTTTTGTGAAAATAGATAAGAATAAGAGGAAAAGAGTAAAAGAATAGAGAATCATGGGGAAAACCTAAAATTGGTAGGGGTGGGTGTTGAACTCACGCCCTCAAAACCTCCAACCAACACGTTCACCACCAAGCCAGGCGAGCGCCTATGTCAACGAAAGGGGACCAACGCCTATTGTAATCTGCACAATAAATAAATCATAAAAAAATAAAAATGCCAAAAGGCTGGAATCCAACCCACGCTTTGGCATAATAGTGTCTTATCGCACGCGCTTCAACCTTTAGGGCGATAATACATCTGATATCTTAAATCAAACAATATGTATAATATAAAATTATTTCCTGAACCGGAGAGGCATCGAAGCCCTAGCTCCGGTCGTCTTCTCTGGTTGCCTCCTTTCCTTCAAAAATGCTGTTAGAAACCCAAAAGTACCATATCCCCCTAAATTAAGGCCTGCGAGTTCAATGGGAAATTATTTTGGCCTGAAACACAACGATTTGGGAGGTATAAAAAAACAATATGGATTGGACCAAACATGGAAATTCACATTTTTGATTGCATGAGACTCCTATGATGATCCAATCCTGTATAAACACGCCTTAGAAACATATTAAGGGCATTAGTGTGACTTAAAACAATACGAAAATCAAAGTATGAATTTAAAAAAAAATCATGAGATCAGAGATGGATGCACGTGAGTTTTGTAAGCTTTGGACCATCAGGTTTGGCCCATTCTTACTCTGTATCTTCTCAGGAATCGATTAGTGGTGTAAGGATGCTTGGAAGAGGGCTGCAAACTAGGGTTTCAAGTTGCCCTAGTTTGATAATTTTTTGTGATTTTGGAGGGATATTCTTGCACAAAGTTTTTTCGTGGCTTTATTATTTGAATAATCGAGAATATATAGCGTGAATTAGGTCAAAAATATGGGCTCAGACATTTGTTAATAAGCTTTTTATTTTATCTTATTTATTTTGAATTAATAATGAATAAAAAACAAAATAATTAAAATAAAAAAGATCAAGGGGTACATGAGTGAGATCTGAGGTGTATAAGGAGTGTAGTACACGCTTGGACTCTAAATAATGGACCAATAGCCCAAAATATCAAGTTTGCTCAATTTGAACTTCATGCATTTGTTCAAAATTTCCCAACTTACATTGGTCATAACTCTCTCAATTTTTATCTTTTGAAGACGATCTTGGACCTTTTGGAAAGATCCAAATGTCCTCTACAATTTCACTTTTGATCATTTTTTCATTTGGAGATTTATCTTGATGTAAGTTTTCTTGACAAAAAGTGTCTTTTTGTTGACTTTTGAAATGACCTATAATGTATTGGCTCATATCTCTCAAATGAAGCTTTTTTTGGACTAGAGCTTAGACTTCCAAAGTTGTAGAGAATTGAATTTCCTTCAAAATGAGCTTTGGTTCAGGAGAATATGATGAAGCATATGAAAGTTATGCTTGGTCAAGGTCCAGTTGACTTCTCCTAAAGAAAACCCTAATTTTGCAACCTTTAACTTTTGATGGTTTGAGGGTTTTTCTTGATGAATCATGATCAACCCTTGATCAACTGCTGAATATGACTTCAAAACCTTGATGTTGACCAAAAATCTTGAAGTTTGACTGTATGTTAACCATAGTTGACTTTATGTCCAATACAGTTGATTTTCAGTCATCTGAGACATTGACTGAGCAAACTTGTGATAGAAGGCATGAAACCTTGGTATGATCATTCCTTGAGACATATAAGAGACCATGAATTCCATTTGAGACCTTAGAAACCCAAACTTATTTTTGAAAGATGAAACCCTAATTGTGGACCCATTGCTTAGGAGGATAATTTGTCTGATCAATTCTTGAGCATCCTTGAGAATTTGAACACCCTAGAAGAATGTCTTGAAGAAAAAGGGAGGAAATTTTTTGGGGTACAACAGCTTCCCCTGTTCAATCTTCTTAAACCGGAAGAGTTAGATTGGGATGTCAACCATTCGGGATCTGAAGGTAGAAGATGATTGAACACTTAAGTTCCCAGAAATATGCACTTGTATATGCAGAAGGTAACGCTGTTGGTTGATAATAATGCTTGAATGTACTTAAGGATGCCATTCGGAGAGATGACGAGAAGTTGTCGAAGATGGGCTTATAGATGCCATATGTAATATGGTAGGAGAACTGATTTGAGTGTTTTGCATTTTATCGCAATTGTTGCGGATAGCAAGAGTCACCACTAACTTTTCTTTTATCCAATAAAGGAAATGGTGAAAAGAACAGGAAAGACCTTTTGAGAATTTTATTGAGTTCGGGGGGTAGGTTATGAAAAGGGAAGGTGTTAGCACCCTTTTCATCCGTAGTTATCTACGGGATCTTAGTTCTATCTCACTTTAAAATGATTTGTTTGAAATGTGTTTGTGATTTGTTTGAAAGTATTTTTAAAAAGTGCCTTCGTTTAGGAGAACTTTGTAATGATTCTCGTTTCTACAAGAATGTATATAAAGTGTTGACTTTTGGAAATAGTTCATGAAAAGTGTTGGTGTTTTGAAAGATGTTTTAAAATGTTGTGAGCAAGCAACTATGAGCTTTCTACCTACTCAAAAGGTCTTTGATCATTTCCTCCTCCTTTAGATATTTCTATCTTACCATTGATTGGTAAGAAGCCTTATCATTGGATGTGAAGGGACACACTTGGGTCGTCGTATATTCATAGAAGGAAACATTGTAGGATACCTTAGCAATTTGTTGTGAGGGTATAAGATCGTTTACCTAAGGCAACATTGAAGGGTCATCGAGGGACTACGATCTTGTATTAGAGGGCCATTGCTAAAGTATCCCACGTTCGAGGGGCATGACTATTTTAATTTGAGGCAACAAGTGTGGATTAACCCTAAAGGTGCAAGTGTGCAAAGTGTTTCGATTACATGAATTTTGTCGTTGAGATTAGGGTTTTATAATGATTGATTTTATCTTTCCATACAAACTCTAATTACTAGCAATAATGTTGAAAGCGAAAAATTGCGGAAATTTAAAGTTCTACACTATTACATCATTTTAGGGGATATGGGTACAAATCAAAAATGGGGGATGAAAGCAATTAAAATATAATTACTATTACAACCATATTGAATAATTAATAGCAATACAAGAATGTAAAGATAATATAAAAAGGAAAGAAAATTGTGTGTGCGTTTTTTTAATGAAAGGTTTTAATCCTAATTAAACTAATAAAAAATAAGAAAATAAGTAATTAGTCTAAGTGGATTTAATAAAACTAAACCTAAATTAATTTAAAAAAAGAAATTAAGTTAATTAAGTAAACAATTTTTAGGGTTTTTTTTATGAAAGAGAGATTTTAGTAATTTTTGACTTAATTAAAACTAATTAATTATTTACAAAACAAATTAATTAATTATTTGATCAAACCCTAAAGTATAAAATAATTAAAAAAGAAAATTAAGTAAACCTAAGTTTAATTTAATTCTAATTCTAAAAAGAAATTAATTAGTTAAGAAAAAAAATATTTAGTATTTTATTTATAAAATAAATAAGGTGAAAAAACAAAATATAAATTAGAAAATTATTTAAGAAAATGTATTTTTTATATTTTTGGTTAAAATAAAAATAATAAAATAAATAGATAAATAAAAGTAAAGAAAATATAAGGAAATAAAAATATTGGGCTAGGTGTTAAAAAGTAGAAAAGTGGGTTAAAAGTTAGCAAAAGGGAATCCAGGCCCAAGTCAAATTTTTATGTGAATCAGAAATGAAATAAAAAATAGAATGGGCATGCGTATGAATAATTAATCTGGGGGGTGAAACATAGAAAAACCAAACAAACGGATGGCCCAAACCAAGAAGGCCCAGACGCCTGTTTGATAATCTAGTGAGTGAGGCTGGCTGAAGGTCCATCATGGGGGCGTGTGTTGGAGCACTCGATCAATTGATGATGAGATCAGAGGGCATTAATGTGAGGCTTTATGGTGAGCGTGTGTAACTTGAATGCACTAGATCTTCAAAGAAATAATAAGAAAAACCAAAAGGGTACCTTTAGGGCTCGAACCCAGGTCCCAAAGGTGAACAGGCGCGCGCTTTACCACTGGGGTGACTATACATCCGTTAGTTTATACAAAACCATAAATATATATTAAAAACACATTCTCGAAGACATGTTCATCATCTTCCTCGCGCCAACCATGGACAAGGAAATTCGAAAACTGTTACTCTCTCATTTCTCGACTATTTGCAAAATTATAAACATGAAAGTTTTTTATTTTTTCACCATGAATCCAACCATGTAAATTATGTAAGTTAAAAGTCAAAGATGAAGATTAATTTTGTTGGCTCCAAACTGAAACCTAACTTTTTTCGGAAATTTGAAATCTAAAATTCTCTATACACAATCAATACAAATGAAAACTATGGACATGGTTAGCTTTAGGATAATGATATCTACATTTTTATTTCAGAATGTAAGCACAAAGGATGCTTGTATAAAGATATTGAAGTTAGAAAACTTACCTCTTGCAGATGGATTCGTGTATGGAGTTTGAGCAAGCTTTGAGGTGTCCTAAGAACCAGTTTAGCTTTCCTGGACCTCCTTGAGTGTATTCCAACTCCTACTTTACTTTGAGGATGACTGAAGCTCCCTACTCAAGTCAAGTTGTAAGCTTCAGTTTTGAAAATGGTGGATGATGATGGAGTGATTACAGTCAGGAAACAAGGACTTGGATTGTATATGAGGAATGTAAGGTGTTTGGATGATTAAAAGTCAATACGCACGAGTGGATTCTGAGTTTCAAGTTTGAAGCTTAAAAAATGGATTTTTTGGCCAGTTATGACTTGTCAATGCTTGAGGGTGTTTGAGGGCTTATAAACTCGTGTCCTTGCTTGCAATAGACTTGTATATTTGTATAGAAAAGATTTGAGATGATTTTCCCAAAGGATTTCTGAGTTTTAGGGTTATGGCTAGGTTGCTTGATTTTGAATAAAAGTGAGAAATATGGTTTCAAGGTATAAGGTACAAGCATGTAGAAGGGTTGAACACTTTAAAAATGTTGCTTCTGATATTTTAGATGGAGTGTGTGAAGAGAGAACAAGTTGGAGTCTCAAGAAGGGTTGACAATTTAAAAAAGCATTCTTTTCCAAAATGGAAGTCTTGCCTTTTTCTCAAAATAGCAAAATGTATTGGATAACGCTTGGATCAAGTGGACAATAGCTCAAAAGCTTGTGCAATCAACTGATTATGGGTATATTTAGAGGTTTAGATGCCTGCAAAGCAAGATTACAAGGCATGGCTAAGAGATTTGAATTCTTGTTCATCATGGAAATGACCTATAACTCAAGAATGAATGTCCAACTTCTTGTCTTCGATTCTCTTAGTTCAAACACGGTCTTTTCAAGTTCTTGGACATTTTGGAAAGCTTGGAACATCCTCTACAACCTTCATGTTGACCATTTTTGCTAAATAAAATTGGAACTATGTGAACATTGGCCAAGAAGTTAGGTCAAAATCCTGACCAAACTTCGTTAAAATTTCACCTAGTCTTTTAGAAAAAGTGCACGACTTCATGAATTTATAATTCAAAATCCAATAATTTTTAGGACATGATCAAGTAAAGAAAACATGTAGATCTCATCAATATCTACAACTTTCATGTTGAAAGTTTTCTTTGAATCATCTTGAATCTTGGTGAAAAAAATTTATGAAGTTATGAAATTATCATGTTTAAAACACTTAGAAAAATTTCCAAGTCTTGAAAATTTGACTTTTCAAATTGACTTTTGACTTTCTTGGTTTCTTGATGATAAGGTTTCATATTTTTGAATGTCTTGATGAAATATGATATGAGACTCAAATTTGATCAAAAAGTCAAAGTTTGACTTTTGGTGTACAGTTGACTTTTTCATCAGTTGATCAAATTTCATCTATCAATCAATTGATCTTGATGAATGTTTTGAACCATGAAATTAGGTTAACATGTGATATTTTAATCCTTTAGATTATGCTTTAATTCATTAGATCATGTCTTAGGTCAAAAATCGTTGATCGGTCAAAACCCTAATTTTGACCATTTTTCCCTTTTGGTGAATTGAGTACTTTACTTGAGGAATTGTGATCAACATTTGATCAATTGATGCATATGACTTAAAAATGTTGATATTGGTAAAATATATTGAAGTTTTACTGTAGGTGGACCACATTTGACTTTCTATCCAATACAATTGATTTTCAATCATTTGGTCAATTTCCTGGGCAAAATTATAATTTAAGACTTGAGACTTGACATGAGTATTCTTGGAAGTCTATAATGATCCATGAAAGTAATTTGAGACATCAGAAGTCCAATTGTCCTTGAGAAAACCAAAACCATAATTTGTGGCCTCAGTGTTAGGAGATGAGCTTGTGTGATCAAATCTTGGAGAACCTTGAGCATTTGAGATCTTTTGTGAGAAATGCATTGAGAAAAGAGAGAGAAAATTTTGGGGTACAACAGTTGCCTAGAAATTTGCACTCACACGAAATAATCTTGTTGGTTAATTGTGTCAGGAATGGGCTTAAAGATGCCATTTGGAGAATGATGGAATGTTTCCGGAGATGGGCTTATAGATTCCATCCAAAGTGACTGTTGATTGGAAGAAGTATCAGAATAAATCTTTGACCGCTTGATACTGAAATGATCAGAGGTATTGAATAATCTTTAACTGGATAACCAATCAATTTAAATCTTTAGAGAGATTTCACTTAACCAGAGAATGTATATACTGGAACAGAATCAGGATAAATCACTGGTTGATTTAAACTGAACCAACAGAGGTCTTGAATAATCTTTAACTGGATAACGAATCAGTATAAATCTTCGGAGCAATTTAACTGAACCAGAGAAAGTGTCTACCGAAATGGAATCAGGATACAACATTGATTGATTTAAACTGAACCAATAGAGGTCTAGAATAATCTTTAACTGGATAACGAATCAGTATAAATCATTGCAGCGATTTAACTGATCCATAGAAAGTGTCTACCGGAACGGAATCAAGATAATTCATTGATTGATTTAAACTGAACCAGTAGAGGTCTTGAATAATCTTTAACTGGATAACGAATCAGTATAAATATTTAGAACGATTTAACTGAACCAGTAGATAAGATGTTTGTTGCTGATGGTATTTGTCTGGTGACTGATCTTTCCTGAAAAGGTTGAAAATTTGTTGTAATGCAATGTCATGATGCATGCATTGCGTAATGATGTTCTCAAACTAAATGATATTTGTGATATATGCGTTTTGTATGCATATGTCATGATGTATGAACGTGAAATGTTATTTGAAGTTTATCTTTGTCTGGGAAAATAAATCCTTGACAACTGCTGGGGAGTTTTTGGGAAGCTAGATATCAGACTACTGCGGGAGATGAAGAGTATGTAACTCTTCAACCTTGTTTAGAATGTTTTAGATGGGAATTCATGATTGTTGTTTGAGGAAACTCTACAGGGAGTGTTGATTTCTATTTGGGAGAGTAGAGTTTAGGAATCTTGGTTATCCATTTCTCTACTGGGGAACTTATTTTTCATATGCCTTGACTGGGAATAAAAGAGATGATAAGACTTCTGATCGTCTGGGGAGGATGATGGTAACTGGTATCTGGTGGGGTTACCAGGCTTCATAGAAACTTTTTGTTTATAGTATCAACTCTGTGGGGGACGAGGGGTGTTGTCCACTGATTTGTAATAGTTTGAGAAGTAAACTCAAGCTGGGGAGATTGTAGTCTGTTAGGGAAATAAACACTATCGAAGAAGGTATTCTAAGACCTTACTGAGGAAATGTATTCCTCTGAGGAAGAATTTTTCCAGTGGAAGAGAATTTCCAGGAAATATGCTGATTGAAACTCTGGATGTAAGAATTAACTCTGGGAATAATCTCATTGAAGTGACTCTGTGGGGATACCCCAAATCCTTGAGCAAATGCTTATTACTGTTCTTGTGCGTACATTTATTAATAGCTAATCATGTTCATATGCATATGTTCAATCAATTTTAGTCATTTGGACGTTTTTTGCAATCAAAATAGAAAAAAAAAGTTTGCACTTCAAAGTATATTTGTATTGATAATCTGCCTATAAACAGGCATTTTTTTGTACAGGGAGAAGGAAATCCTAGTAAGAGGAAGTTGTCGAAAAATGAAAAGAATACAAAGTGAAAACAAAAAATAATATATAGCCATGTGGAAATGACCTCATTGGGTTCCAACTCCGCTATTTCCCCTATATGTCTTCGAACATCATCTCTTTCCATTGAAAGAAGTTGATTAAATCGATCTCGTACCATTTGAACTTTTGACTTTGGTAATAAAGCTAGATGTAGTGATTCAACGAGACATAGTCATACGCTTTAATCCTTAACTTTTTCCTGGACCGCCATTTCGGGTTTTCAATCCACCAGGATACACTTTTTTTCCCAAGCCGCCCTTACGGGTTTTCAACTTGCCAGGTGTACAATCTTTTGTATATATCCCTAATTTTTGCCCGAACCTTTTTGGTTCGCCGGGATGCCCTTATTTTGGCCTAGGTATGTCAACCTAGTGGGTCATTTTTATGCATAGTATTTTTTGACTATGTCTGCATTGACAGGTTGTGGGAAATCTTCACCGTCCATAGTGGTTAGCAGCATAGCACTGCAAGAGAATACTTTCTTGACCACAAACGACCCTTCGTAAGTGGGAGTCCATTTTACCTTGGGATTACCTTGCGGTAGAATGATGCGCTTTATTATCAAATCGCCAGCCTGGTATACCCGAGGTTTGATCTTTTTGTTAAATGCCTTGATCATACGCTTTTGATACATTTGACCATGAAAAACAACAACCAATCTCTTCTCATTAATCAAATTCAACTGATCCAATCTTATCTACATCCATTTGTCTTCACCTAAGACTGCTTCTTTCATAATCTTGAGGGAAGGAATCTACATTTCAACTGGAAGGACAACTTCCATGCCATGGACTAAAGAGAATGGGGTTACCTCAGCTGATGTTCATGCCAAGGTGAGGTAGCCATGAAGGGAAACAATAGCATTTCATGCCAGTCATTGTAGGTCACCACCATCTTTTGCATAATCTTCTTTATATTTTTATTGGCAGCTTCCATTGCGGCATTCATTTCGGGTCTGTACGGAGAAGAATTGTGATGCTTGATTTTGAACTGCGTGCAGAGTTCAGTGATCATAGCATTGTTGAGTTTGGTTCCATTATCGATGATGATCCTTTTAGGGATGCCATACCAATAAATGAGGTTGTGTTTGATAAACTAGGCTACAACATTCTTAGTGACTGAGGCAAATGAAGCATCTTCGACCCATTTGGTGAAGTAGTCAATGGCGACGAGGATGAAACGATGTCCATTAGAGGCAATGGGCTTGATCTCTCCAATCATGTCAATGACCCACATTGCAAATGGCCATGGAGCAGTCATGAAGTTCAAAGGAATTGGAGGCACATGAACCTTGTCGGCATAAATTTGACACTTATGGAAAGTCCTCAAGTCATGGTGGCAATCAGTTTCCATAGTCGACCAATAGTAACCAACCCTTAGAATACTCTTGGACATAGTGTGCCCGCTAGAGTGAGTTCCAAAGATACTTTCATGCATGTCTTCCATGATTTTCTCTACCTCCTTCCTGTCCACACAACGGAGCAGAGTAGAATCATGGTTGCGCTTGTATAGAATCCCTTTGCTTAGGAAGAATTTGGCTGAGAACCTTGGCAGGAATTTCTTGTCATTGATTGAGGCTCCCTTGGGATACTCTTGTGCTCCAAGGTACCTTCTCACTTCATGATACCATGGCTTTTCTTCATCAATGTCGATATCATAACAGTACGCAGGTTCGTCAAATCTTTCGATAGTAATTCTAGGAGCTTCGTTGTCCCAATTAACCTTGAACATAGAAGGCATAGTTGCTAAGGCATCTGCCAACTGATTTTCTTCCCTAGGAAAGTGTTTAAAAGTGTCTTCTTTAAATTATGGGATAAAGGTTAGCACAAGATCTTTGTAGGGTATCAGATTTGGATGTTTAGTATCCTGCTCTCCTTTAACTTGACTAATTACTAGACTTGAGTCTCCATACACGCTCAAAAATTTGATTCTTAAGTCAATGGAAGCCTTTAGACCCAAGATACACACTTCATACTCGACCATGTTGTTTGTGCAGTCGAAGCACAGTCTGGCAGTGAAAGGTGTATGGCAATTTTCGTAGGAAATGATCACAACACCAATTTCGTTACCCAATGTATTGGAAGCTCCACCAAAAACCATAGTCCATCGGGATCATTGTTTAGGACTATCATACGGTCCAGGCTTTTCACAGTTGTTTATCACCATGATATTCTCGTTCGGGAATTCAAAGTTCATGGATTGGTAGTCCTCAACAACTTGATGGGCCAAATGATCCGCCAATACACTTCCCTTTATTGCTTTTTATGTAGTGTACTGGATATGGTATTCAGTCAATATAATTTTCCATCTAGCTATTCATCCGGAGAGAGATGGCTGCTCGAAGATATACTTGATGGGATCCATCTATGAAATCAATAAAGTGGCGTGAGTCAACATATACTGTCTTAGCCGGCGAGTAACCCATGCCAACGCGCATCAAGTTTTCTCAAGCAGTGAATATCTAGTTTCAGAGTCGGTAAACTTTTTGCTAAGGTAGTAAATTGCATGCTCTTTTCGGCCAGACTCGTCATGTTAGCCCAACACACACCCCATTGAATTCTCTAATACATTCAAGCACATAATCAAAGGTCTTTTTTTAACTGGCAGCATCAGGATTGGAGGTACTTGTAGATACTCCTTGATCTTGTCAAAACCTTCTTGGTAATTGTCGTTCCATCTGAATACTTGATCTTTCTTCAATAGTTTGAAGATTGGCTCACATGTAGCAGTTAAATGAGATATGAACCGGGCAATATAATTGAGTAGACCTAAGAAACCTCTGACCTCCTTCTCAGTACAGGGAGCTGTCATTTCTTGGACGGCTTTGACTTTTGCAGGGTCGACTTCATTACCTTTTCCATTGACAACGAAGCCTAGGAGTTTTCCAGACCTCATTCTGAAACTGCACTTGTTGGGATTTAGCCTCAACTTGTATTTCTTCAACCTCTCAAATAGCTTGTGGAGGTGATCAAGGTGTTCTTCCTCAGTTTGCGACTTTGAAATCATGTCATGAACATAAACTTCTATCTCATGATGAATCATATAATGAAATAAAGCTACCATATCTCGTTGATAGGTTGCACCTGCATTCTGCAAACCGAAAGGCATGCCTAATAACAGAAGGTGCCACACTGTGTAACAAAAGTGGTTTCTCCATGTCTTCGGGAGCCATTTTGATTTGGTTGTAACCGGAGAATCTATCCATGAAGGAGAAAACTTTGTGTTTAGTAGTATTGTCAACCAAGACATCAATATGAGGTAGTGGGAAATCATCCTTGGGGCTTGCCCTATTCAAATCCCTACAGTCGATGCACATACAGACTTTACCGTCTTTCTTCGATAGCGGAACAACATTTGCCACCCCTTGAGGGTATGACGTCACTGCCAGGAAACCTGCATCGAATTGTTTCATTACCTCAGCTTTTATTTTCTCATACATGTCTGGCCGCATGCGAAGAAACTTTTGCTTGACCAGAGGACGATCTTCCTTCATTGGCAGACGATGAACTACGATATTAGTATCAAGTCCTGGCATATCTTCATATTACCAAGCGTACACGTCTATGTAATCATGCAACATCCAGACCAATCTTCCCTTGACACCGTCTTCCAAGTTGGTACCGATCTTAACTTCCCTCTTGTCTTCTTCAATACGTAGGTTGATCACTTCAACTAGTTCTTCGTGCGGTTGAATGGCCTTTTCCTCTTGCATCATAAGTATGGATAGTTTTCCAGGTATTTCACAATCTTCTCCGCCTTCATCTTGGGATTTGTAGATTGGATGTTCAAAGTCATAGATGGAAATAGCAGAGTCGGTGTCAATGAGATCCGGAGTGGACGTGGATCTGCAAATGTGTGTGTGTGTGTGTGTGTGTGTGTGTGGATGTAAAATCACATGGCTATTTTGAAAATGTAATAAACTGAAAGAAAGATAATTAGCACAAAATTAGAATGCAAAAGAGTCCAATGTTTTTCATTAGAATGATCATATGGCATATGAAAATGAACAAAGCTTTAACGAATGGACCATGGTGCCTTGGGAATGGCACATGGCTTAGAGTCATTGTTTCAATAAAAATTACATACAAAGTTCTTAAAATAATAAAATAGTAAATGGTAATTACTCCTGGCTAAAGGAGATCATAATGAAGTCCTTGGTACGCCAGTTGTTGAGCTCTCTGTCAGTAGTCGGGTAGATCCAATCATCAAAGTCACAATTAGCATCAGGGTCTTCAATGGCATTAATATCATGGTTACTTATGCGGAGAGGTGGTTTCCCTGCACGAGCATGTCAAATCTCTTTTTGAGCTTTGGAAGTGAAGCCCAATCCGAATTTGTCTGGCTTGAAAGGGAAATTAGGAAGTTGTCCTGAAATGGTGCAACCTCCTTCTTCAACAACATCATAAGCATCTTTTAGAGAAGCCATCCTCGGTGTATCTTTAGCAACTTTGGGAGTGTCAGGAATTTCTTTGGCAACAACTACCCTGGGAGAGACCACTTGAAAGACTTGGCAAGGAGTTTCAATGAACTTTCCATCCATCTCAACATATTTAAATGAATTTAAATGACTAATAATAAACTCTTCTTCACCACAGACTGTAACAATTTTCCCCTTGATCGGATATTTCAACTTTTGATGTAGTGTGGAAGTCACCGCACCTGTCCCATGTATCCATGGGCGTCCAAGAAGACAAGAATAAGCAGGACGAATATCCATCACATAGAATGTTGAGTTGAAGACTTGAGACCCAACCTTGATAGGGAGATCAATCTCTCCACAGACCATCCTCTTATAACCATTGAAAGGCCTTTCTACAATGTCGCTAGGTTTCAACACCAGTCCATCATAGTCTAGTCTATCTAAAGCTCCTTTAGGTAAGGCATTGAGAGAAGAACTAGTATCCACTAATACATGTGCCATGGTAGTTCCCTTGCATTCTATGGAGACGTGGAGAGCTTTATTGTGATTCTTCCCCATTGGGGTTAGATATGCATCAGAGAACCCTAAACCATTGTCGGCAGTCAATATTGCTACACAATTTTAAAATTGGTCAGCCGTAGTTTCTTGTGGGACATGTGCACTTTTCTGGAACTTTATCAGTGCTTCAGTGTGCGCCTCGGAACATAGCAACAAAGACAACATAGAAATCTCCGAGGGGGTTTTCCCCAACTGTTGCACTATGTTGTAATCACTTTTTCTGATGATTTTTAGAATCTCCTGCATATCTTGGGTAGATGGGTTTTCAATGGTAATATCTTTTGTGGGCGCCTATGTCAGGGCAGGCTCATACATTTTTTCCTTTCCTCGAGCATCAACAACATGTTTAACAACAGTAATACGAGTGGGTGTAGTAGTGTTTGTCAGAGGTGAAATTTCTGGAGAGAAGATCCTCCCCGTCCTAGTAAGTTTACTTGATTCAGCAATGTTTTCAATGTCAACAGTGTCATCTTCATCAATCCACGAATCTTGTTTGATACCATGGTAGTACACTTCCGACCCATAATTCCAAAGCACAGTCTTATCACAAGAGTAGGGGACTGGTCCCGGTGTGGTGATAATTAGTGGAGATATTCTTGGTTCAATGAAAATTCTAATAGGACCTCTTGAGGTGATCCTAATAGGTTTGTTTGAGATAGTAATGATGGAAACATCTTCAAATTATTGAGATATGACTTCGGTCAAACTTTTCACAGACAGTGTTATTTGAAATAGAATCTCTTGGCTATCCATCAGGTGTTGGACACCTTTCTTCAGCCATTCACAACCATTAATTTGTACAACACAGTAGCAACAATCTTCAAGGCAACCAGAGAATACCCTGACTTTTAACAAAATATCTTTATCAGTCTTCAAAGGACTGGTCAAGTCATTGATGGAGGCAACAAAAGAGGCATCTTCAATAACATTGACACCCTTACCATGATTTGGCATCGGTGTGGTGATTATGTTGGGAGTTGGCGGAGGGTCGAATTCAATTATCTTGTTATCAATTAGGTTTTGGATTTTATTCTTTAGAGACCAACAATCATTGGTATCATGTCCGAGACTGTTTGAGTGGTAAGCGCATTTGGCATTGGGGTTGTATTTTGGAGAAGAAGTATTAGGGTTGGAAGGGGGATCTCGCAAGGTCACCAAATCAGCTTTTAATAGGTGTTGCAGAGCTAGAGATAGTTGCATATTGATTTTAGTAAATTATCTTCTTTGGACATTCGGTCTTTGTTGACTATTTTGTTGACGCGGTCGTTGAGTTGGAGTTGGATTGGAAATCAGTACATCCCCTACTAAATGATGACGATCTTTCTTAGAATGGCTTCTTGATCCATACGCAACATTCGTCTCTTTTTACCCATAAATGGATTTTTCACAGCATTTGAGGTGGAGGCCATGGGTATCTTCCTGCTTTTAATCCCGATTTCGACCCTTTCACCAGTCAAGATCAATTCAATGAATCTGGAAGATAAACTTCCAATTAGCAAGTTGAAAAATGGTCGAGTCAATGTTACCATAAACATGTCTACCAGCTCCCTCTCAGTTAAAGGTGGTTGCACCCTTCCAGCCAAGTCTCTCCACTTTTGAGTGTATTCTTTGAAGCCCTCATTGGAACCCATGGTCATTCCTTGTAATTGCACCCTAGTTCGCACAAGATCAGCGTTATATTGATATTGGCGGTAAAAAGTAGTGGCCAAATCCTCCCAAGTATGGATGTTAGTCCCTTCCAATTGGTAAAACCACTCCAACTGCATCCCAGATAGACTTTCTTGAAAAAAATGCACCCACCATTTCTTATCAGCGGTATACGGCTAAATTTTACGGGCATAAGATCTTAGATGAAGCTTCAGACATGAGACACCATCGTATTTGGAAAAAACAGTGATTTTGAATTTGTGGGGAATGACTACCCCGGGAACCAAACCCAAGTAACAAAAGTCCATGCCAGGCATAACTTGGATTTCTACAGCCTTCAATCTGTCTTCTAGTTGCTTATAGTTGTCGTCGGCTGGTGGATACTACTCATCAAAATAATCTTCGTCTTCAGAGATTTGATTGTTTCCACCCCTAGCATGGGTGCTCCTAGCATCTTCATCTTGATTTTCATCCTCTTCGAAGGAATCTTATTCAACTTGGACTTGTTTGGAGGGGCCTTTAAACCTCTTCCCCATGTTGATTACAACTTTCTTCTTTGTCTTCTTCTTTGTAACAAGAAGAGCCATCATTTCTTGCTGCCCCTTTGCTAAGTTGAGCAGAGTTTCTTGAAATTGAGAGTTTTGAGTCTGCAAGTCCTTGACAGTTTTCTCGAGATCCATCTTATATTGAAATAAACAGTAAAAGGATGAGGAAAGTTTTGTCGGAAAACGTTCTTATGATATGATGCATGTTGTGCAAATGCAATGTTTTCAAGGATTTTAAGAAATTAAAATTTTCTAAACAACGATAAGACAACAAACATTAATTAATAAGTTCATGAATTACAAACTCCTCCTGAGCTTACAATGGAAAACACAAATGATACAAACTAAACTCTTAATATAGAAAGGACTCAAGCTTCCCATGAGCGCATCCTCTTTGGCGTAATGTAGGCATTCAAACTCCGCTCTTCATGAAGTTGCCCCGTGAGCTCCAAAACCTTCTTCTCGCTTGTGTATAATTGTGCTTCAAAGGTATCTCATTCCATTTTGAGTTGAATCCACAATCTTTACAATTCCCCGAAGTCGGTAGGCATGTCAAGATGAAGAAGAGTATAAGGGGTGTCTCCCTCAACAACAGACTCTATAATCACAAGTAGGATGGCTAGGTAAGGCATCATGAGATTTTGAGCACGAGTTCGTAGCCACTTGAGGTAAGGCTCAAGAGGGATGAAATTTTTGTGCCCCAAGGTCTTTCTATCCAACTTGTTTACAATTCTCCATGCTCGTATGAACCTTTGACGATAGCCTTGGATATCGCCTTCGTAGTCGAATACCAAACCTTGGATGAGTGCATCATAGGGACTATCGCTTCGCGTATACCCAAGTTGTCGTAAAATAAGAGAAGGGTTATAGCTAATACCTACCCTAATGCCTAAGAGTGGAACATTAGGGAATTCCCCATAACCGTCAATTATGGTAACATTCTCCCAAGATAAGGAACACCAATGAATATCCGAGTGTGAGAGTGACATCATCCTTTGAGACCATGTCAAGCCTTGCTCATTCTTCAATGTTGATCGAGATAGGTGCGAAATAAACCACCTAGACAGCAACGGAATGCAATACAAAAGATTCCCCCTCTTCTTCATGGTGTGAGTGTGGAAACACTGTAAAATGTCTCCAAGCAAAGTAGGTACGAGATTAGGAGAGAAAAAAACCTTGACGGTATTCACATCTATGAATTGGTCCGGATTGGGAAATAGAACCAAACCATAGATTAGAAAGGCCAAGACACCCTCAAAAGCTTGAAAATCCATGTCTTCCCAAAACAAACGAGCCCTTTCCAACAGGAACTTGGCTAATAAACCCTTAACTTCGCTTCTTGTTTCCCAATTTTCCACAATATTAAATCTCTTCAAATGCAAGGCTTTGGCAATAACTTCACGCATTGGAGTTTCCACTAAACCGATGAATGGTATTTGATCAAGCACAGACACCCCCAGCAGTTGAGAGAATTCTTCTAATGTAGGCACCAATCGGTAGTCATGAAATGTGAATTAATGATGCATAAGATCAAAGAATCGGAAAAGTATACACATCATTTCTTCTTGGAAGTTTGAGGTAGCCAATTTGAGAATTCGACCATATTTCTTGGTGAAGGGAGAATCTCTAGGCACTCTTGATTCTAACTCTTGAAGTAGAGGATGCAATTTTATGAAGTTGACTCAGATGGTATTTCTTCGAGCGGAAGCCATGTTCTACAAAACAGAACAAAGATAAATTCCTAAATCCTTGAAATGGTTAGTGAGAATACTTATGATGTTATGATGTTTATGATGTCCTGAATAATTAATCACAAACAAAGCACACAAAGACCTTAGGTTTAGGCTTGCACGGGTTTCATAGGTAAGTACCCTATTGAAGTTTAGTTGGTTCAACCTGTCCTAGAAAGTAAATGGGTTCTAGGGAATCTCAATATCATTGATCTTTCTTCATTGGGCATTGTATTAGCACAATAAATCTTTTCTTGCGGCAAAAATATCCCAAATGTCCGATCTAAATGAGTTTAGTATCGAGTATCAACCAATCTTTAGCTTTATACCAAAGTAGGATATCTCACTACTTCCTAATGGCCAAGTTGTTAAACTAAAGATTCTACGGTTAGTTAGTTCTTAATGACACCACACAGCGGCCTCGTATTCTCCTCGATTCAACACAAGAGATACCGGTACTAACAAATGTGTCACACTAATGTAGCCATTGTTTCAACCATATCGGTCTACGCCGTACAGTTTCCACAATCTATTGCTACTTACCTAATGATGTTCCCAGATCCGGGTAGAGGATCTATACAAAACCCAAACATAACTCATAACATAAAGCAAGCAATCCAAACAATGAAAGCATTTAAAGGTGATCTAGTCTCTAACGTAACCCTACTTTTAAGTTTATCCCCAGTAGAGTCGCCAATTCTGTACTACGGTGGGAGAACTGATTTTGAGTGTTTTTCATTTTATCGCTATTGTCGCGGATAGCAAAAGTCTCCACAGACTTTTCTTTTATCCAATAAAGAAAAGGGTGAAAGGAACAGGAAATACTTTTTGAGAATTTTCTTGAGTTCGGGGGGTAGGTTATGAAAAGGGAAGGTGTTAGCAGCCCTTTCATCTGCAGTTATTTATGGGCTCTTAGTTGCTAGCTCACTTTAAAATGCTTAGTTTGAAATGTGTTTGTGATTTGTTTGAAAGTATTTTGGAAAAGTGCCTTCGTTTAGGTGAATTTTGTAATTATTCTCATTTCTATAAGAATGTTCACAAATTGTTGACTTTTGAAAATAGTTCATGAAAAGTGTTAGTGTTTTGAAAGATGTTTTGAAATGTTGTAAGCAAGCAACTATGAACGATTTACCTACTCAAAAGGTATTTGTTCATTTCCTCCTCCTTTAGATATTTCTATCTTACCATTGACTGGTAAGAAGCCCTATCATTGAATGTGAAGGGACAGGCTTGAGCCGTCATACAGTCATAGAAGGCAATATTGTAGAATACCTTAGCAATTTGTTGTGAGGGTCTAAGATCGTTTACGTAAGGCAACATTGAAGGCTTATTGAGGGACTAGGATCTTATATTAGATGTCCATTGCTAAAGTATCCCACGTTCGAGGGGAATGACCGTTTTTATTCAAGGAAACTAGTGTGGGTTAACCCTAGAGGTGCAAGTGTGCAATAATATTGACAGCGATAAATTGTGGGAATTTAAAGTTCTACGCTCTTACATCATTTTGGGGGATGAGGGTTCAAATCATAAATGAGGGATGAAAGAAATTAAAATATAATTACTATTATGACCATATTGAATAATGAATAACAAAATACAAGAATATAAAGATAATATAAAAAGAAAAGAAAATTGTGTGTGAGTTTTTTTAATGAAAGGTTTTAATCCTAATTAAACTAATAAAAAGAAAGGAAATAAGTAATTAGTCTAAGTGGATTTAATAAAACTAAACCTAAATTAATTTAAGAAAAGAAATTAAGTTAATTAAGAAAACAATTTTTAGGTTTTTTTTTATGAAAGAGAGATTTTAGTAAGTTTTGACCTAATTAAAACTAATTAATTATTTACAAAAGAAATTAATTAATTATTTGATCAAACCCTAAAGTCTAAATTAATTAAAAAATAAAATTAAGTAAACCTAAGTTTAATTTAATTCTAATTCTAAAAAGAAATTAATTAGTTAAGAAAAATATTTTTAGTATTTTGTTTATAAAATGAATAAGGTGAAAAACGAAATAAAAATTAGAAAATTATTTAAGAAAATGTATTTTTTATATTTTTGGTAAAAATAAAAATAATAAAAATAATAAATAAATAAAAGTAAAGAAAATATATATAGGAAATTAAAATATTGGGCTAGGTGTTAAAAAGTAGAAAGGGGGTTAAAAGTTAGCAAAAGGGAATCCAGGCCCAAGTCAGATTTTTATGTGAATCAGAAATGAAATTAAAAAAAGAATGGGCATGCATATGAATAAGTAATCAGGGGGGTGAAACATAGAAAAAACAAGCAAATGGAAGGCCCAAACCAAGGAGGCCCGGACGCCTGTTTGATAATCCAGTGAGTGAGGCTGACTGAAGGTCCATCATGGGTGTGTGTGTTGGAGCGCTGGATCAATTGTTGATGGGATCAGAGGGCATTAATGTGAGGCTTCATGGTGAGCGTGCGTATCCTGAATGCACTAGATCTATAAAGAAATAATAAGAAAAACCAAAAGGGTACCACTGGGGCTCGAACCCAGGTCCCAAGGGTGAATAGGCGTGCCCTTTACCACTGGGGTGACTATACATCCAATAGTTTATACAAAACCATAAATATATATTATAAACACATTCCTGAAGACATGTTCATCTTCTTCCTCGCACCAACCATGGACAAGGAAATTTAAAAACTGTAACTCTCTCATTTCTCTTCTATTTGCAAAAGTATAAACATGAAAGTTGTGTATTTTTTCACCACGAATCCAACCATGTAAAATATGTAAGCTAAAAGTCAAAGAAGAAGATTAATTTTGTTGGCCCCAAACTAAAACCTAAATTTTTTCAGAAAGTTCAAATCTAAAATTCTCTACACACATTCAATATAAATGAATACTATCGACACGGTTATCTTTAGGGCAATGACATTTACATTTTTACTTCAGAATGCATGCACAAAGGATGCTTGTAGCAAGATATTGAAGTTAGAAAACTTACCTCTTGCATATGGATTCGTGTATCAAGTTTGAAAAAGCTTTGAGGTGTCCTAAGAACCTGTTTAGCTTCCCTGGACCTCCTTGAGTGTATTCCAACTCCTACCTTGCTTTGAGGATGGCTAAAACTCCATACTTAAGTCAAGTTGTAAGCTTCAGTTTAGAAAATGGTGGATGATGATGGAGTGATTACAGTTAGGAAATATGGACTTAGATAACTTGTATATGAGGAATGTAAGGTGTTTGGATGATTAAAAGTCAATACGTACGAGTGGATTTTGAGTTTCAAGTTTGAAGTTCAAAAAATGAAGTTTTTAGCCTGTTCTGACTTGTCAATGCTTGAGGGTGTTTAAGGGCTTATAAACTCATGTCTTTGCTTGTAATAGACTTGTATATTTGTATAGAAAAGATTTAAGATGATTTTCCCAAAGGATTTCTGAGTTCTAGGGTTATGGCTAGGTTGCTTAATTTTGAAAAAAATGTGAGAAATGTGGTTTCAAGGTAGAAGGTACAAGCATGTAGTGTGGTTGAACACTTTAAACATGTTGCTTCTGATCTTTTAGATGGAGTGTGTGCAGAGGGAACAAGTTGGAGTCTCAAGAAGGGTTTACATTTTACAAAAGCATGTTTTCCAAAATGGAAGTCTTGCCTTTCTTCTTAAAATAGCAAAACGTATTGGATAATGCTTGGATCTAGTGGACAATGGCTCAAAATGTTGTGCAATCAACTGATTATGGATAAATTTAGAGTTTTAGATGCATGCAAAGCAAGATTAGAAGACATGCCTACGAGATTTGAATTCTTGTTCATCATGGAAATGACCTATAATTCAAGAATGAATGTCCAACTTCTTGTCTTCGATTCTCTTAGCTCAAAAATAATATTTTCAAGTTCTAGGAGATTTTGGAAAGCTTGAAACATCCTGTACAACCTTCATGTTGACCATTTTTTCTAAATAAAATTAGAACTATGTGAAAATTTGCCAAGAAGTTAGGTCAAAATTTTGACCAAACAAGATCAAAATTTCACTAAGTCTTTTAGAAAAAGTGCATGACTTCATGAATTTATAACTTAAAATCCGAGAATTTATAGGACTTGATCATTAAAGAAAATTTGTATATCTCATCATGATCTACAACTTTCATGTTGAATGTTTTCTTTGAATCATCTTGCATCTTGGTGAAAAAATGTCATGAAGTTATGAAATTGTCATATTTAAAACACTTAGAAAAATTTCTAAGTCTTGAAAAGTTTGAATTTTCAAATTGAATTTGAACTTTTTTGGTTTATTGATGATCAAGTTTCATATTTTTTAATTTATTGATGAAATATGATTTTTGAGACTCAAATTTGATCAAAAAGTCAAAGTTTGACTTTTGGTGTATAATTGACTTTTTCATCAGTTGATCAAATTTCACCTATCAATCCATTGATCTTGAGGAATGTTTTAAACCATGAAATTAGGTTAACACGTGGTATTTGATTCCTTGAGATTATGCTTTAATCCATTAGATTATGTCTTAGATAAAAAATCATTGATCAGTCAAATTTAGTAAAAACCCTAATTTTGACCATTTTCCCTTTTGGTGAATTGAGTACTTTACTTGAGGAATTGTGATCAACATTTAATCAACTGATTCATATGACTTAAAAATGTTGATATTGGTCAAAAATCTTCAAGTTTGACTGTAGGTGGACCAAAATTGACTTTCTATCTAATACAACTGATTTTCAATCATCTGGTCAATTGAATGAGAAAAATTATGATTTAAGACTTGAGACTTGACATGAGTATTCTTGGAGGTTTATAATGATAAATGAAAGTCATTTGAGACATCAGAAGTCCATTTGTCCTTAAGAAAACCAAAACCCTAATTTGTGGCCTCAGTGTTAGGAGATGTGCTTGCCTGATTAAATCTTAGAGAAACCTTGAGCATTTGAGATCTTCTGTGAGAAATGCCTTGAGAAAAGAGAGGGAAAATTTGGGGTACAACACCATCCAAAGTAATTGTTGATAAGAGTATCTGAATAATTCATCGTTCGACTGTATCTGAAGAACCCTTTCTAGAATGAACTTCTGGGGAAGGCACTTAAGTAACTGCTTGTTAGATTTATCTCTGAGGGAAGTGCTTGTCAGAGTTAAATCTCTGAGGGAAGTGATCGTCATGTAGATATTCACCCCGTCTTGTTTTTTTAATTGATCTACAGTCTGATTTTGTTGATAAACCCGTCCTGTTTCAGGAATTCATATCGTCTGGTCATATCGATAGTTTCCTCGTCCTATTTTGGGAGTTAATCTTTGACCTGTTTCTTGTTGGTAAACTCGTCCTGTTTATGGAATTAATCTTTGACCTGGTCATGTGGATTGTTTCCCTGCCTTGTTTGGGGAATTAATCTCCGACCTGCTTGAGAATTGTTGATGATATTCTTCTGTTTGTAGACTTTTCGTGTAAAGATAAAGTTAGTATTTATGAAATGTCATGATGTATGTAATGCATTGTGTAATGATGTTCTGAAAGTAAATGAGAGTTTAATATGCGTGTCGTATGCATATTCTATGTGTTGTACCCCAATTTTTCCCCCTAAGATCCCCTTATCATACCATGTTGATTCCATCACAACAACATCACACTAGGATTCTTGGTTCCCCTTCTTATCTTTAGCTTTGCTCTTTGAGGAATCACCAAGCACCTTGACTTGTGTTCTTTTGTGATCATGAATATTTTTGTCTTGATTTCTTATTTTAATTAATAAAATGCAATGTTGGTTTGTCTTTCTTGTTACTTATGTAGGTAAAGGCAATGAGATTTATCAAGTTTCTCCATGGGTTCATGAATTTATTTCCATGCCCTAGTCAATAAAGATTGAGAAGTTCAAACCTCACCGTTGGATTTTTTTGGAAGAAATGGCATGGCAAGGTTATTTTGGTTCAATACATTCTAATATATCAAGATTGATCCAAAAGTGCAAGGGATTGATTGGAGAAGTTGTCATGGTTGGACAAGGCCTTGTTCCCATTGGTCACAAGTTCATATTTCCATAAATTATCAAGATATGAAAGTGGTCTTGGTGGCTATTAATTCTCATTTTCATCCTAAATAACTTCTATTTACAAAGCAAAAGTGCTGGTACAAGAAGGTGGTTCAAAATTATCAAGGTTCCTCAAAGCATTTTCTTGATCTAGGAGCTAGGGTTTTGAAGAAAGATTAAAGTCCTCCACATGAACCCCCAATTTCTCATGTGTGACTTCAAATGATCATAATTTGGCCAATTTTTATCACCTTGAACCCATTACTTTTCCACAAAGATCTTGAGGAGGTGAACTTTATTCCTTCTTTTATGTGCAAAGTGAGAAAATGGATGGAAGATGCCCTAAGGATACAAAAGTTTATAGGTCATTTCATGATTTTTTGCCAACTTCAACAATTCATAACTCTCTCAATTTTTGGATATTTTGAATGGTTCAAGTTTCAAAATGTCATTCAAGAGGTCTATTTCATGCCATCTTTTTTGGTCAAGAGCAAATTTGAAGTAGAAGGCCATGTTTGGATGCAAAACATTATAGGTCACTTTTGAAGAAAACTTTGAAATATTTCTAAGTATGGAATGTCAACCTTTTTTTTCTTCCAACTTTGAATCCATGTAAATTTCAGCTCAAGCATCCATTTGATTCCATTCTCTTTCCATTGCAAAGTTTGTAACCTCATCTTTCTAAAGCATCAAGAATCATGCCCTACGACCCCTTTAGCTGAGAATGCCATTGATTTGAACTTGGTAATTTGGAATTGAAGTTTCTTCAAAAGTAAGAATTTGAAGTCACTGGTTTAGCTTCTAAACACTTTGATTATGCACGTTTTTGCTTCTAAACATGTTTAGTGAACCGCCAGAAGTGATTAGCATAGCAAAATTTGTGTTTTGGATGAGTTTTGATCAAAGTAGAAGTCACACTTTTCTTGTTTGCAACTTCACACAATTTCCCTCCAAACTTCATCATTTTACACACTTGAACATTTCATTTGATTCCATATAAATAGAGGATCCTTCCCCATTCATTTCCTCAAGCTTGGATAGCCAGAATCACCCTGTCAAACTTGCTCCATAACTCAAAATTCTGCTACTTCAAAATCTGCTTTCAAGCCTTTTTCAATCCAATTTTTCCATCAATTCACCTTCCTTGATCTTCCCTGAAGCTAACTATATAATTACATTCAAGAATCGTGCCCTATATTGCTCCATAGAAGTCCAGTTTCAGAGCTCTGTAACTCAACTTCAATAGGTAGATTCCTTCATGAATTCTTCAAAACTTTGATATCACTGTGATGCTCTCAAATGGCCTGGTTCTAGTCGCACCACTTATTTTCATCTGGAAACTTGTTATGACCACGAAATTTCAAATCCCTTTTAAAAACTTTCCTTCCAAATTGCTTGAGCTACAATTTATATAAATTTTTCGCGAAGGTGTGGTTGTCTTCGCCTTGAAGAGACGAAGCGAATGGAATAGGTCTGAGCTTCTGATTTTACAGTTTGAGAGACCTGCAATTCATGTTGGCTGGAGGTTGAAGATGACCAACGTGTCATCTTCCAACCAATAACGGCACACCAATTGTTTTTTAAAAATATGATTCAATTAATGATTCAATGCATTAACCACTAAATTCCATAACATGCACAGTACGCCAGGTCTACTTGATATGTTTACTAACACATTTTGACATTGATCAGATGGCCCATATTTTTTTGGTTTTTATTTTCTTTTCTGATTTTTATATTTAATTGTTTTAAATTTCAAAAAATCATAGAAAATTCATTTTTAGTAAGAAAAAATTATGAAAAATAATTTTGATTTTTCTCTTTCTGATTTTTATTATTTCACAATTTTATTTTGTGTTTTGGTATTTTTTTATAAATTTTCACTTTATTTGATTTGTTTTAAATCTTTAAAAATACTTTCATGCATTTTTAAATTCTGAAAAAAATGGAATGATCCAATGATATTGTGACAAATATTGGTAACCTCACTTATTTTTTATTTCTGATTTTGGTATTTTTTTATAATTTTTGATTTATTTTACTCATTTCTTTTAATTTTAAAAATAGTTTCTGACTTTAAAAAATTACCAAAAATTTTATAAAAATATTTGAGTCAATTTCTGATTTTTCTATGGTCTTACTTTTTATTTCTTGATTAATTTGAACATAGTTGTTATTTTTATCCCTTATTTCTATTTTAAATATTTCTAAAACCTTTTTTAATGTATATATTAAATGCAATATTATTTTTTGATTATTTTCTGGATGATCTTGGGTTGAATTTTTGATCATGAACTTTATTAACATCATTGGATCCATGGTGTTGAGTCTAACTCCACAAAAATGGATGAATGATTTTAATAATAGTTTGATTTAAATTTAATTCAAATGTGGTTTGTATGTTCTCTCCCACCCCCGTTCATCTTGTCCCTTTCTCATTGCAATAAGTGTTATTGGAGCATGATATCTATATCATGTATCAAAACAAGTGGTGCATAGATTGCTATTGACCGGCCTCAAAATAGGCGCGACTTCTACATAAGTCCACTTACGATTGCTTAACATAGCACTAAATTTTGTCTCGATTCAAATAAATGATCATTTGTGGCCCAAACCTATGTTTGCAAGCCCAAGTATATTAATTTGATCTCTTTGATCCAATAACCTTGAGATTCATTGTGTGGAGGCTTTGGTTCTACCAATCCTTTAATGAATCTACAACACTTTTCGTCAACGTGGATCACTTAAACATCGTTGATCATTAAATGGTACTTTTGAGGATTCCAAATGGATGATATACTTGACAAAAATCTAATGCAACTTGTTGCGTGGAGGCTTTGGTTCTACCAATCCTCTAATGAGTTCCAGATGCAAGTTTCAAGATGGTCATCCAACTAACCACTAATTATTAAATTATTTTTACTTTATGCCCCTTTTTATTTTTTATGCTTTATGTACCATTTACTTTAAGCATTACATTTCATGTCATTTTTATTTTTTGCTCACTTGAGCCTTTTATTTTCTCTTCTAAAATACCTAATAATCAATATGAACCATAAAAAAACATTAATGATATTTGGACTGTTTGGTTACTATCCTTGGCATTATGGTGTATTGGACTTCTTGGACTTAGGATTAGAGACATTGGCCTATGTTGGAGACCTTGTGACCTTAATTAATATTTTGTCTAGAGTTCTTGAGGTCTACCTCAAGATATTTGGTTGCTTGTTTATTTTGTGTGCAGGTTATTGTGATTACATACTTTGTTTGTAGTCTGGAGTTCACCCGTATACAACCGTTACTCTGCCCAATATTTTATGAAGAATTAATACACTTGAAGTTTGGTTCTCTCAAGTGGTCTAGTACCTTTGCTTGCTTGGTTTCAATCCAAAGAATGGAAATTCTATCTTGACTCATAATGTCAAGTATTGGCTTCTTGTTGGTTAGATGGTTCCTATCCCTAGCTTTTACCTTATACTTTAGGATAGCCTCTTCTTCTCCTCCCTTCTTCTTAAATTTCAAAATATATTCTCTCTCTTTTTGAAAATTCTTCTTATTCTTAAAATTGAACTACTTTCATAATAAACTTGGAATTAGGTCCATGCATTTTGAAAACATCTTTCACAAATAAACTTCAAGCAACATTAATAAAACCTAAACATTTTTTGTGAGAAGACTAAAAATTAATCAATCTCATCCAAACCATTTTTCCATCTTGGCTTTCATCTTAAACTTTTTCCCAAAAGATTCGACTCTTGTCAATCCTTGTAGTGATGCAAACAACTATACTTCTATGATATGTAGTGAAGTGAGATATTTTCCACTTGGGTGTTGAGTGAGGCATTTTTGATTTTAAAATCCAAGCCATATCATCCACTTTGAGATGATGCAAATTCTCATTTCTCATGATTGTGGGTAGTAAGTATGTTTTTCAACACGGACAATGACGATGATGTCTTATCTCATAAAATTAATCAGCACACTTGTGTTTTAAATTTTTTAAAGGTGAACTACGTGTACCTTGATCCCCTATTGCACGAAACGTGGTACGTAGCCACTAAAGGTTTGCAATCGCGACGGGTGCAAAAATCATAAAAAAAATATATTTATTCTCTCATCTCCACCATCTATTTTACATACAACATTTTATAGCAAAAATATACAGATTTTTACAAAGAGGTTCCTGCGGAGTACCGTAAATGTTTAGGGTGCTAATACCTGAAGAAGTGAAAAACACAAGGGGGGTTGAATTGAAAACTTGAAATAAAAAGCGCAATGACACATTATTTTTATCCTGGTTCGTTTGATCTCAAACTACTCCAGTCCACCCGTCAAGGTGATTTCTCCTCTCTCCAACGAGGTCTTAATCCACTAATCTCAAAAGGATTACAATTACTACTTTAACAACTGTTAAAGTCTTCTTGAGTACAACCACAATCCGATTAATCTCAAGGAACACCGTTTTAATCAAATAAACAAGAGTATTGTGTGTTGTTGTTTTTCGTTACAAAAACTGTTATCACACTGTGATAATTTACACAAATTTAGAGCGTGGAAATATGATGAGTATGCTTGCAGCTTTTTTGAATTCTCGTAAGTTGTATAGGCAAATCGTGAACGACTTGAACACTGAGCTTGTTTATATAGGCAATGGATTCCTGTTCATCATTAAGCATGATAAATGCCATTAACTCAGTTTCCATATGGAGAAGATCCTGTCTGAATGAAGCCGTTGTAATTGATGTTGTCTTGAATGAATAGTAACGCTTCAGAATTTTTCATCCTTGCCTGCTGCTGATGCTTCAGCACATTTATGACTTAGTTTATTATGCTTTTGTTCAGAATCAAAGTTTACTTCACTTAAGCACAGGTTCTGGCCATCAATCTTCAACACCATTTTTGATTGCTTCAACGTGTAGCTTTTATAGCTTATCTTCTGATGCTGCTTTGGTCAGAACTTCTGCATACAGAATAACATAATTTTTAGGGTGCATATTTGTTCTTTGTATTTTTTATCATCAAAACTCTAACTAAGGGTTGTAGAATCAAACTATGTTCTAACAATACCTTCCCTTTGCATAACCAACCCCCTTACCTGGAATCTTTCCCCCTCTTTTGGGTTATTCTCTCTTTTCCCATTCCTTTGGATACAATAAAGTGCGGTGGCGATTTTTATTTTGATCTGTATAAGTCTAGTCAATCCAATGGCTTAGTCTTAAACATTTCTACCGTTACACTATGATACTTGTAAACGATGTATGGATGTAAGATCTCGTTGAAGCGTATTGGTAGCTTTGTATAACATCTTTGACTGCGGAAAATAAATCCCTGACTATTGCTGGGGATAAAGAAAGTAATTCTTCATCTTGTTTAGAATGTTTCCGCTGGGGATTCCTGCTTTCCATTTGAGGAAACTTCACTGGGAAAGTTTGGCTTACGCTTGGGGATAGAAGAGTTCGGGAACATTGGTCATTCATTGCTCTGTTGGGGAATTTGATTCTTGCATACCCTGACTGGGGATAAAAGAGATGGATAACCTTCCGAGGTGCTGTCTGACCGAGTTTTCGATATGGATGCCAACTCTTCTGGGAAAGACAAAGTTAGATAACATCTAGTCCGGTTATAGATTCCATAGCAACTCTTGGGGGATAACAACCTTGACTACCCTTTGCTGGAGGAGAGAATCTTGTTGGTGATTTACAATAGTCGAAGAAACAAACTCTGTTTGGGAATTTAAATTATGTTGGGGAAATAAACCTTGTTAGAGTAATATACTCTGCTGAGGAAGTGAACCATGTTGGAGAAAAGAATTTTGTAGGGTTTTTTATAATTTTGTAGAAATAAACTAAGCTGGGGAAGAGAATTATTGTGAAATATGCCGAGGAAATCTCAGGTGAGGACTAGAATTCCGTAGGTTGTGTGGAGGAAGTTTCCACCATATGCTAGGGAAATGATCAAAGTTCATTATCCGCTAGGAGGATATACTGGGGAGTATGATTAGTTAATTTCTAGAAGATGCCCAAATTTCTGTCTTGAACGCATATTAGACTTGCGGAGGAATATATATCTGTTGAAGATGAGCTTGTGGAGATGACTCTATGGGGATAATCTTGTGGAGGCTTCTCTATGGGGATTTGCGGATGTTATCCCAACTCCTAGAGTCTTTAGATAATGCTTGTTTCAGTTTTTATGCATATATTTGTCAACAGTAACCATATTCATATGCATATGTTCATTCAATTTAGTTATTGGACGTTTTTGCAAACAAAATAGAGAAAGTAAAATAGAAATTGAAATTGAAATTGTATTTGCATTGATAATTTGCCTATAAAAAGGTAGTTTTTGTACAAAGGAGACAAAAATCCTAGTAAGAGGAAATCATCATGAAATGAAAAGAGTACAAAGTAAAGAACAACACATAGAGCTATATGCAAACGATCACATTGAGTTTCAACTCTGTTATTGCCCCTACGTCTTCGAGCATCTCATCCCTTGCTGTAAGAAGAAGTTGATTGAATTACTTTGTACCATGCGAACTTGAAGTTGGCAACAAAGCTTGTTGTAGGTTGATGATCCAATGGGACATAGTCGTACGCTTTAATCCCTTATTTTTTTCCTGGACATCACTTTCAGGTTTTCTTTCCATCGGGATACCCTTTTTTGCCCAAGCCTCCTTTTTAGGTTTTCGACTTGCCGGGTGTACAATCCTTTATATATATATATATGCCTAATTTTTTTTAAATTCTTTTGGTTCACCGGGATGCCCTTATTCTTGCTTAGGCCAGTCAACCTATCGGGTCTCTTTCATGCGTAGTATCTTTTTACTATGTCCGTATTCACAGAGTACGGGAAATATTCTCCATCCATGGTAGTAAGTATCATAGCACCGCCAGAAAATATCTTCTTGATTACAAATGTCCCTTTGTAGGTGGGGGTCCATTTTCCCCTAGGATCACCCTGTGGTAAGATGATGCGCTTTATTACCAAGTCACCAGCCTTATATACCTGATGTTTGACTTTCTTGTTGAAGGCTTTGATCATACGCTTCTGATACATCTGACTGTGACAAATAACCGCCAGCCTTTTCTCATCTATCAAATTTAACTGGTCCAACCTAGTCTGAATCCACTCGTCTTCGTCTAAATTTGCATCTTTCATAATCCTTAGAGAAGGAATCTGGACTTCGATAGGTAGAATAACTTCCATACCATAGACCAGAGAGAATGAGGTTTCCCCATTTGATGTTCATACTGAAGTGTGGTAGCCATGAAGAGCAAATGGTAAAATCTCATGCCAATTCGTATAAGTCACCGTCATCTTCTATATAATCTTCTTGATGTTCTTGTTGGCGGCTTCCACTACACCATTCATCTTCGTTCAAATGGAGAAGAGTTGTGGTGCTTGATCTTGAACTACGTGCAGAGTTCCATGATCATAGTGTTGTTGAGATTGATACCATTGTCTGTGATAATTCTCCCAGGGGTGCCATACCGACAGATAAGGTTATGCTTAATGAAACGGGAGAGAACAGTCTTTGTAATAGAGGTAAATGAGGCTACTTCAACCCACTTCGTGAAGTAATCAATGGTGACAAGGATGAAACAATATCCGTTAGAAGAAGTAGGCTTGATCTCTCTAATCATATCAATACCCCACATTGCAAATGTCCAAGGCGCAGTCAAGACATTGAGAGGACCCGGTGGCACATGTACTTTGTCAGCATAGATCTGGCATTTGTTACAAGTTCTTGAATGGTGATGGAAATCAGTTTCCATAGTCGACCAATAGTAATCCTCTCTCAGAATATTTTTAGCCATATTATGTCCACTGGAGTGAGTACCAAAGACTCCTTCATGCATATCTTCAATGATTTTCTCCACTTCCTTCTTGTCTACACAATGAAGCAAAGTCAAATCATGGTTGCATTTATACAAAATTCCATTGCTCAGAAAGAACTTGGCAAAGAACCTCCATAGTAATTTCTTGTCATTGATAGATGCTTCTTCAGGGCACTCTTAAGCCTCAAGGTATCTTTTTTCTTCATGAAACCAAGGCTTCTCTTCTACTCCATTAGTGTTAACCTCGTAGCAATGTGCAGGTTCGTCTAGTATTTCGATAGTAATTTGAGGAGCTTAGTTGTCCCATCTAACATTGAACATAGATCACATGGTATCTAACATGTTTTCCAACTGATTCTCTTCTCTTGGGATGTGCTCAAAATTGACTTCCTCGAAGTATGGGATTAAAGTCAATACATGCTCTAGGCATGAAATGAGATTTGGATGCTTTGTATCCCATTCTACCTTTATCTGACTGATCACCAGGGATGAGTCTCCATATACATCTAAGAGTTTGATTCTCATATCAATAGCATCTCTAAAGCCCATGATGCACGCTTTGTATTTGGACATGTTGTTGCTACAGTCAAAGCAAAGTCTGGCAATAAAGGGCGTATGGCAACCCTTTGGAGAGATAATTACATCACATATTTTGTTGTCGAGTGCATTAGAAGCTCCATCAAAAACCATAGTCCATCGGGATTCTAGCCCAAGTCCTTCATACGGTCCAAGTTCTTCACAATCTGTAACTAGCATAATGTTCTCTTCTGGGAACTCGAAATTCATAGACTGGTAGTCTTCTACAACTTGATGAGACAAATTTATCTACTAGTACACTTTCTTCAATTGCTTTCTGAGTGGTGTACTGAATGTTGAATTCTGTCAAGACAATTTTCCATCTGGCTATCCTTCCTGAGAGGGCGGGCTTCTCGAATATGTATTTGATGGGATCCAATTTAGAGATCAACAAATTAGAATTAGTCAACATATACTATCTTAGTCGGCGAGCAGCCCATGCCAAAGCACAACATGTTTTCTCGAGCAGTGAGTATCTTGTTTCACAGTCGGTAAACTTTTTACTAAGGTAGTATATTGCATGCTCTTTTCGACCAGACTTGTCTTATTGGCCTAGTACACACCCCATTGAGTTTTCTAGCACTGTTAGGTACATGATTAGAGATCTTCCTTCAACGTGTGGCATCAGAATTTGAGGTTGTGGTACGGTGGGAGAACTGACTGTGGTTTTGCATTTGTTTTCGCAAATGTTCCGGTTGAGCAAGAGTCGCCACTGACTTTTTATTTTATCCTAAAGGAAAGGTTAAAAACGCACAGCAAAAACCTTTGAGATTTTTCTTGGGTTCGGGGAGTAGATTATAGAAATGGAAGGTATTAGCACCCTTTCTATCCATGCTTATCCATGGGCTCTTAGGTACTTGCTTAGATCAACTTGCCTTGGTTTTCAATTGTTTGAAATGGTGCTTTGTGTGTGTGGCTTTGAAAAGGTTTTGTAAAAGATGCCTTGCATAGGCTACCCTTGTAACAATTCTTTACTCGAATGTTTTACAAAAGGTGTTTGTCTTTTTGAAAAGATGTTTCAAGGTTTTTTTTGAAAGTTTTGTTTTGAAAGTGTTTGTGAAGTGTGGTTTGAAAAATAGGCAAGTGTTTTCTTTGCAAATTGACAAGTACTTAAGAGCGATCTACCCTAAAGTTTCCTCAAAGATTTTTGTTATGTTTTAAAACCTTTTGACAATTTTGTTCCACCATTGTATTTGGTGGACAATCTTGTGTTAGGAGGTGGAAGGGACGGGCGCGGGTCATCGTTTAGACCATAATTGCAATAGTGCTAAGTATCCTTGGGCAATTTTTCTTTGAAAGGGACTTGATCATTTTAGGCAACTTTCGGAAGCGTCATCGAGGGACTATGATCATTTGATTGTATTGCTTTGCCCAAAGAGACCTAATATGCAATATGGCCCAATTTTGAAAGGCAACAAGTGGATGTAAGCCTAGGGGTGTAAGTGTGCGAGTGTGTTTTATTGCATACAAGAGTTTTTTCTTTGAATTAGGTTTTTCTATTTTATTGATTTTATCTTGCCATACACGTCCTAATTACTAGCAATAAGAAGCGTAAATATAAAATCCTACGCTATTACAACAATTAGGGGAGGGGGATACAACATTTGTACACGGGGGTTCAACGAGAAAAATAGACAAAAAAGAAAATAGCAAAAAACAAGATATATATAGAGAGAGAGGGAGCCCGCGCGCTGCTGGGTGGTCATCAGAAGTTCTGACTCAGATCCGCTGCCAGATGATCAACCTGTTAGTGAAACTGGATGAGTCAGAACTTCTGACTCAGGCACCTGCAAAACAGAACCTTGTTAGTGGGGAGACCAGAAGTTCTGATTCTGCTGAAAAGGCAATAACTCTCAGAGGTTCTGATATCATTGACAGCAAAACAGGCTTCAGATGTGCTAACGTCAAAGTCAGCACTTGGCTTTTCCCTGTACTAACCAGAACATCTGCAATCCTGTTGTTACTCCACAAAACAGGAAACATATTTGGAACAGATCCAGCAAATACAAAAAAATGCTTCAGAGGTCAGAACCACCAAGGTCACAGGCAAATCCTATACTGGCTCAGAATGTTCTGAGGTATGAAAATCCTCAGAACATAAACAGCAACAACATGATATTTACATTATGTTTATTTGAATATGCACAGTTGATGATGCTTAACAGCGTGATGAGGGTCACCAGGTGCTTACCTGACTGTTGGGAAAGTTTGTGGGTGAAAGTTAGCTTTTGGTTCTGGTGGTGTTCTGGACAGATTTTCTTTGAAAAGAGGAAGTAAAGGTGTATACGTATGTAGGGTCAGAAGTTTGGAGAGGGTGTCTTTGGTTTACAGAAAAAACTGGATATTTGATGAAGTTTGAAGGTAAGTAACTCAAAGTTATGAAACAAAACTGGAGATTTTGGCAGAGTTTCAGAACGCTGTGTTGCTAGGAGTTCTGTTTCTCACTTAGCAATTTCTGTTTCTTTTTTTGAACCTCCTTTGCAGTGGTGAAGACTCTCTATTTATAGGCAAAATCCTTGTGGATGCCTTGAACATTTAAAGTGCCAACAGAGTTTGAATTTGTTCTTTGACAGAAATTCCTGGGAAGTTGTGATACAGATAGCTTTCAGCCTAGGTTGCAGCAGTAGGCGTAGATTGGGGAGAAGTGACCTCTGAATTGGGCGGTGGCACGTAGACCCATGCCAGAATCTGTGCAAAAGCATTTTCCAAGCCACACGTGAATGCTCAGGAGTGGTTGGAAGCATTAATGGGCATTAAATGGTGACAAGACCTATCAACATTAACATTCTGGTAATGGAAACCAGCGTTGAATCAGCAGCGTAAACCAGGCTCTGGCCTTGGCTTCCTGTTGTCTTAGTAAGCTCTGAAGATTCTTTATCAGTGTAACAACCACTCTTATGATCTTTCATCTTCTGATTTCAACCTGTTCTGAAGGAGCCTTCAGACTTTCCTGCTTCTCTTGCATTCCTTTAGCAAATTCTGACTGAGCTTGTGTAACTGCTGAAGGGGCATGCTCTGTTTGAGGCTTACATATTAAACCACGTTTACAACTTCTGATTGAACTGATGTAGCTGCTGAAGAGCCAACTTCTGACCATGCTGAGCCAAGCTTGCAACTTCTGACCGTTTTCATCTGGAATGGGTCCAGAAGTTCTGAAGCGCTGATTTTTTCTAAAAACACTTATTTTAGAGGAGCATTCTAAGTACTTAGAATTTGATTTTTCTCAAGATAAAAGCGTTGTTTCTGGAGTTCGTGAGATCATCTTGCTCTTGTAAGTGGCTTGCTTGGGCAAAGGGATAACTCAGGACTTGGATTTGTTTCAGGGGGACCTTGAAAATCCAAGATGGTTTCCTAAAGAAAGGGAGGGAAAATTTTGGGGTACAACAGTTGCCCCTGTTCAATCTTCTTGAACCTGAAGAGTTAGATTGGCAATCTTGCCTTTCGTGACTTGAAGGTAAAAGGAGATTGGACACTAGAGTGCCCTTAAATTTGCACTCGTCAAAGCAATGGATGCGGAAATGGGCTTAAAGATGCCATTTGGAGATGGGCTTAAAAGATGCCATCTGGAAGGGTGACAGGATCTCGTCGGGGATGGGCTTAAAAGATGCCATCTAGAATGAAGATCAGAAAGTTGTCCATGTTTTGAACCATCTCTGGACTGGGGGCTTGAATAAGCAATAGATTGACATCCGTTGTTGGGAAGAATCCGTAAACTGTTTTCAAAAGTCGCATCTGAACAAGTTGGTAGATTAGCATCCGTTGTTGGGAAGAATCCATAAACTGTTTTCAGAAGTCTTGAGGTTGAATAAGCAATAGAGCAGCATCCGTTGTTGGGAAGCGTCCGTAAACTGTTTTCAAAGGTTGCATCTGAACAAGTAATAGATTAACATCCATTGTTGGGAAGAATCCATAAACTGTTTTCAGAAGTCTTGAGGTTGAATAAGCAATAGAGCAGCATCCGTTGTTGGGAAGCGTCCGTAAACTGTTTTCAAAGGTTGCATCTGAACAAGTAATAGATTAACATCCGTTGTTGGGAAGAATCCATAAACTGTTTTCAGAAGTCTTGAGGTTGAATAAGCAATAGAGCAACATCCGTTGTTGGGAAGCGTCCGTAAACTATTTTCAAAGGTTGCATCTGAGCAAGTAATAGATTAACATCCGTTGTTGGGAAGAATCCATAAACTGTTTTCAGAAGTCTTGAGGTTGAATAAGCAATAGAGCAACATCCGTTATTGGGAAGCGTCCGTAAACTGTTTTCAAAAGTCTTGAGAAGAAACTGAACAAGCGATAGGTTAACATCCGTTACTTGGAGAACCCGTAAACTGTTTTCAGTAATATTGAAGAGGAACCGGTGTAGGGTTCCCTGGTGATGAGCTCGTGTGATACTGCATCTGAATGAATCTGGAATAAGTATCAGAATGTCGCCGTGTCCGGGTCACATCTGAACTATTTCTGGATGAATCTCAGAAGATGATCTGTGTCTGTCGACTGATCTTACCTGAAAAGGCAAAGAGTTAGTTGTATGCAATGTTATGATGCATGATGAAATGTATGTGACATTAATGTCTATGATATGAATGTAAATGGATGCGCATGTAAGCTGGAGCTATCTGGCTGAGGATAAATGAATCTGAGACGGCTGAAGATAAAAGAATCTTGACCGCTGCCGGGAAAATAAATCCTTGGCTATTGCTGGGGAAGAGAATTCCTGATGACCTCTACTGGGGAATTCCAAACTAGTATACTCATGCTGGGGAGGTAAGACTAAGAATCTTCAGCTTGGAGGGAAGTATCTCTGGCGACTTCACTGGGGAACTCAAGATTTCCCTAAAACTCTGTGGGGAAAAGGTTCATTAGTCTGGTTTCGCTGGGGATTGATAATTTTGAAGCCTTAGCTCAGCTGGGGATACTGAAACTTAAAATCTGAGGGGAATTGAATTCCGGAGGATTCTCTGGCTGGGGATTGTATTGATAAGTTATGCTGGGGAATTTTGTTGAATTCCGCTGGGGATAGGAATAAATTTGGCGAGTGCGATCTTCCGTGGCACCAAGCTGAGGATAACCCAGTTATAAGCCCTTGTGAGGAACAATTTTGAATAAAACTCGGGTGAGACGTCCGTACTCTGTAGGGGATGAGCCTCAAGAATCTACTGGGGATAAGGTTCCAGAATCTACTGGGGATAAGCTTCAAGACTTGCTGGAGGATATGGATTCCAAGTCTCCTGGGGGCTTCCTTTGAAAGGGTATCAGGATATCCAATTGTATCTTCAACCTATCAGTAATCCTCTTTCTTGATTCATAAGGAAATGATCACGTTCAAATGCATATGCCTATTTAACAAAACATTGGACGTTTCTCAGAATAAAACAGATAGTGCAAGAGAAAAAGTGAAAGACACAAATTTCTGGGAAAAGTATTTGTATTGACTTTCTATGAGTATATTTGTACAAAGGAGACAATCATCCTAGTAAGAGGACTTTGTCGTAAATATTGAAAGATTTTATACAAAATAAAGGATGGCTATGTGAAATAATTCCATGGGATTCCATTCCGCTATAACTTTCACAACTCTGAATATCTGTCCATTCAATGCTTCGCTTGCCGATGACTGGATTGATCAGAAGCCTGGAACTGGTTGATGAAGAGATTGTCTTTGAAGTGATCCGACGAGACATAGTCATACGCTTTAATTCCCTAAATTTTGCCTGAATCGCCCTTTCGGGTTTTCGATCCACCGGGAAACCCCTTTTTGCCCAAGCCGCCCTTTCGGGTTTTCGACTTGCCGGGTGTACAGATTTTTTCGTTTTTATCCCTAATTTTTTCCTGAACCGCCCTTTCGGATTTTCGGTTCACCGGGATTCCCATTTTTGCCCAAGCCGCCCTTTCGGGTTTTCGACTTGTCGGGTTATTTTATGCGTAGTATCTTTTGACTATGTCTGCGTTCGCAGGGTGTGGCAGATCGTCGCCTTCCATGGTGGTCAGAATCATTGCACCACCATAAAATATGCTCTTGATCATAAATGGTCCTTCATATGTAGGAGTCCATTTGCCCCTGGGATCACTTTGCGGTAAGATAATCCGCTTGATTACGAGATCTCCAACTTGATACACTTGACGTCTGACTTTCTTATTGAAGGCCTTGATCATTCGCTTTTGATACGCCTGACCATGGCATATAGCAGCGAGTCTCTTTTCGTCGATCAGATTGAGTTGGTCAAGTCGGGTCTGCATCCAATCATCTTCATTCAAACCTGCATCCTTCATAATCCTTAGAGAAGGGATCTGGACTTCCATAGGCAAAACAGCTTCCATGCCATAAACCAAAGAAAATGGGGTTGCCCCAGTTGAAGTACGCGTCGTCGTACGGTATCCGTGTAGAGCAAATGGTAACATCTCATGCCAGTCTTTGTAAGTGACTGTCATCTTCTGAATGATCTTCTTAATGTTTTTGTTCGCAGCTTCAACAGCACCATTCATCTTCGGCCGATAGGGAGATGAATTGTGATGATAAATCTTGAACTGTTCGCACAAGGCGGTGATCATCGTGTTATTTAGATTTGTACCGTTGTCTGTGATGATCCTGTATGGCACACCATATCGACATATGAGATTTTGCTTGATAAAGCGGGCAACCTCATTTTTAGTAACAGAGGCGAAGGAGGCTGCTTCGACCCATTTGGTGAAATAGTCAATGGCAACCAGGATGAAGCGATGTCCGTTGGAAGCCGTGGGCTTGATCTCTCCAATCATATCAATGCCCCACATTGCAAATGGCCAGGGAGCAGTCAGAACGTTGAGAGGAACCGGAGGGATATGAACTTTGTCAGCGTAGACTTGACATTTGTGGCAAGTACGGGAATGTTGATGGAAGTCAGCTTCCATGGTAGACCAGTAATAGCCTGCCCTTAGGATCTTCTTAGCCATTGTATGCCCGCTCGAGTGAGTGCCAAATGTGCCGCTGTGTATGTCAGTCATGATCAACTCTGCTTCAGCTTGGTCTATGCATCGGAGTAATACACAATCATGGCTTCGTTTGTAAAGGATGCCGTTGCTCAGGAAGAATTTGGCAGCAAATTTCCTTAAGAACTTCTTGTCATTTACGGAAGCTCCTTCGGGATAATCTCTAGTCTCGAGATACCTTTTGATTTCATGGAACCAGGGTTGTTCCACTATTTCTTCGGTATTAATCTCATGACAATGCGCAGGTTCATCCATTCGCTTGATGGTGATTTGGGGTGCCTCGTTATCCCTGTTGAGTTTAAACATGGAGGACATTGTAGCTAGAGCATCTGCTAGCTGATTCTCTTCTCGCGGGAAATGCTCGAAGGTAATTTGCTCGAAATGAGGCAACAACGTCAAGACATGTTCTTTGTATGGGATAAGATTAGGATGCTTGGTATCCCACTCTCCTTTGATTTGACTGATAACCAAAGCTGAGTCCCCAAATACGATCAAAGATTTGATCCCTAGGTCAATAGCAGCCTTGAGACCAAAGATGCAAGCTTCGTATTCAGCCATGTTGTTTGTGCAGCTAAAGCAAAGTCGGGCCGTAAAAGGTGTGTGACAACCTTCTGGAGAAATGAGTACTGCGCCGATACCATTTCCAAGTGTGTTTGAAGCACCATCAAAGTACAGGGTCCATCGGGATCCCTTTTTGGGTTCGTCATACGGTCCGTCACCTTCAATGTTGTCCAAATTCATGATGTCCTCGTCTGGGAAGTCAAATCTCATGGGTTGATAGTCTTCGATAGCTTGATGAGCCAGATGGTCAGCTAGTACACTCCCTTTTATAGATTTTTGGATGGTGTACTGAATGTCATACTCAGTTAGGATCATTTTCCATCTGGCTATCCTTCCAGATAAAGCGGGCTTTTCGAAGATATACTTGATAGGATCCATTTTGGAAATCAACAAGGTAGTATGAGTCAACATATACTGTCTTAGTCGGCGAGCAGCCCATACCAAAGCGCAACAAGTTCTCTCGAGCAGTGAGTAGCGAGTTTCACAGTCGGTAAACTTTTTGCTAAGGTAATAAATGGCATGATCTTTTCGACCAGACTCGTCACGCTGGCCCAAAACACACCCCATTGAGTTATCCAAGACAGTCAAATACATGATCAATGGTCTTCCTTCGACGGGCGGCACCAGAATAGGAGGTTCTAGAAAATACTCCTTGATTTTATCAAAAGCAGCTGGCAATCGTCGTTCCATTTGACTACTTGATCTTTCTTCAAGAGTTTGAAAATGGGCTCGCAGGTAGAAGTCAGATGAGAGATGAATCTGGCAATATATTTCAAGCGCCCCAAGAATCCTCTAACCTCCTTTTCGGTACGGGGAACAGACATCTCTTGTATTGCTTCTACTTTTGCTGGATCGACTTCAATGCCTTTGTTGCTTACAATGAATCCCATAAGTTTACCAGACCTAATTCCAAAAGTGCACTTGTTTGGATTCAGCCTGAGTTTATATTCTTTCAACCTGGCAAACAGCTTCTCCAGATGTTCAAGGTGCTCTTCCTCTGTTTGTGACCGAGCTATCATATCGTCTACGTAAACTTCAATTTCATGATGTATCATATCATGAAATAAAGCTACCATGGCGCGTTGATAAGTTGCCCCTGCGTTCTTCAGCCCGAACGGCATCACCCTATAACAGAAAGTGCCCCATTGTGTGACAAAAGTTGTTTTCTCCGTGTCCTCGGGGGCCATTTTAATTTGATTGTAACCCGAGAATCCATCCATGAAGGAAAACACTTTATGCGGAGCTGTATTGTCGATTAAAATGTCGATGTGTGGCAGCGGAAAATCATCTTTGGGGCTGGCCCTATTCAAATCCCGGTAGTCCACACGCATCCTGACTTTGCCATCTTTCTTAGGTATTGACACGATGTTAGCGACCCATTGAGGATAGGACGTAATAGCCAGAAAGCCAGCGTCGAATTGCTTCATTACTTCTGCTTTGATCTTTTCAGACATGTCAGGCCTCATTCGACGAACTTTTTGCTTGATCGGTGGACAGTCCTCTCTTGTGGGGAGATGGTGAACCACGATGTCTGTGTCTAAACCCGGCATGTCTTCATAGGACCAAGCAAAGATTTCAACATACTCATTCAACAACCGTATCAGGCGTTCCTTGACACTCGGTTCCAGATTGGCACCCACTTGCACCTCCTTCCGGTCTTCCTCGGTTCCCAAATTAACAGTTTCCAATGACTCTTCGTGCGGTAAGATGGCCCTTTCCTCTTGCTGTAGAAGTCTGGCTAGTTCCCCTGGTACTTCACAACCTTCATCATCTTCATACTCGGCTTGATTGACCAGATCTTCAGAGTTATTGAAAGATACAGCAGAATAGTCACCCATGGAATCCGTAGTGGATGGGTACCTGCATTGGTGAGTGTGGGTGTGTGTAAGGGATAGCCATCCTTAAACAAAAATGCAAAAGGAAAGAAAATGAACACAAGCAGTTTATCAAATGAAAAACGTCCAATGAATCATTAAACATGGCATATGGATATGAAAAATAATCAAAACCCTTACAAATGGACCTACATGCCCCGGGCAAGGCATGAGGTGAAAAGATAGTGTACGGATTGTTTGAGAGTAAATATTACAGACCAAATAAGAAATGTTTGACAGATAAATTACTGATGAATAAAAGTGATGGGGACAAAGTCTTTTGCCTCCCAGTTGCTCAATCCTCCTTTGATAGTTGGATAAATCCACTCTTCAATGTTGCTCTCTTTGTCTTCATCTTCCAAGGCGTTGATTCCGTAGGGAGAAATTTTGACTGGCGCTCTTTCAATCTTCGAATGGCGCATAATTTTCTGGCCAGCGGCTGTGAACCCTAATCCAAATTTGTCTGTCTTATGTGGAATATCAGGCAACTGCCCCCATGCTGAATTCTTCCCTTCCTTTATTGCGGCCCTTGCGTCCTCCAGAGATGCCATCCTGGCCATCCGCTTCGGTGTCTCAGTCGCTAATTTTGCTACTGTTATTTCAGGAAGGACTTCTTCGAAATGCTGAAAAGGCGTCTCAATGAACTCCCCTTCTACCTCCACATACCGGAATGAGTTCAAGTGGCTGATCATGTACTCTTCTTCGCCATGGACAATAATGATCTTTCCCTTGACAGGATACTTTAACATCTGATGTAAGGAGGAAGTGACTGCCCCAGCATGGTGTATCCAAGGCCTACCCAACAAGCAAGAATATGACGGACGGATGTCCATCACATAGAAAGTGGATTTAAACACCTCAGTGCCTATCTTGATGGGAATTTCAACCTCTCCATGGACCATTCTTTTCGAACCATCGAAAGCTCTAACAACAATATCACTCGGCTTCAACTCCAACCCTTCACAATCTAGTCGGTCCAAGGCCTTCTTAGGCAAAACATTCAGCGACGAACCAGTGTCGACCAAGACGTGTGCGAGAGTAGTTCCCCGGCACTCGAATGAAATGTACAAAGCATCATTGTGGTTTCTACCTTTAGGAGTTAGGTCGGCATCAGAGAACCCTAATCCATTGTCCGCAGTAAGGCTAACCATGCAATTCTGGAACTGATCTGCAGAGGTTTCCTGGGGCACAGGGGCTGCCTTCTGGAATTTTATCAGGGCTTTAGCGTGCGCTTCTGAGCAAAGTAGCAGTGCCAGCATGGAGATCTTTGAGGGGGTTTGCCCCAACTGTTCTACCACATCGTAATCACTTCTTTTGATTATCCTCAAAATCTCATCCATTTCCTTCTTGGAGGTTTCCGGGATGATCAAGGGTCGAGCCCTCGTCCCGACGAGCTCATCTTGGATTCCCTTACCTTTGTCAGCAGCGGTAGGAGAGACAGTACCAGGAACAACAACGTCTTCAATCAAAGGAGTTCTAGCAGAAAGTTTTATTGGTGCAGGGACGACCTTGTCAGCTAATGAGGGTCCAAAGACTGCTTTTGGAGGGGCAATCTCTGGAGAAAATATTCTCCCGCTCCGGGTGATTTTGCTCGTGCCCACAATGTTACTAATGCTGGCTTTTTCATCATCCGAACTTTCTTCAATTATCTCGATTTGTTTGATGCCATGGTAGTAAATGTCACCGCCATAGTTCCATGGTATCGACTTCTCAGAGACATAGGGGACAGGTCCCGACATTGTTATCTTCAAAGGAACAGATTTCGTAGCTGGTGTAATCTTAACAGGCTTTTTGACGACCTTGGAAAGATTGGCGTGAATGGTTATGATTGAGACATCTTCAGTATGAACCGGAACAGCAGAAACTTTTTCAAACAAAATTTGTCGACTATCCATAAGGCCTTGGATGCCTTTCTTCAGTAACGGACAATCAAACGGCAAAGAGTAACAACAATAGCAGTCTTCTTTACATCCCGGGAAGATCCCGGCCCTTAACAAATTCAACTTGATGGTTAGCAGAGGAGTTATCAGATCATTAACATTAGCAACATACAAATCTTCTTCAATGGCGTTGACATTTCGGCCGTGCTTCGGCATGGGTGTAGATATCACATTAGGCTTCTCCGGAGCGTCAAACTCTACCTCCTTTGCCTCTATCAGGTCTTGGATCTTATGCTTGAGTGCCCAACAATCATTGGTGTCGTGTCCAACACTGTCTGAATGGTAGGTGCATCTAGCATTAGCATGATAATGCGGAGAGGACGTATTCACATTCTTTGGTGCCTCCTTTATGGTGGCGAGATTCAACTTCAACAGATGGGGAAGCACTTGCGCTGGAGTCATATTAATACGGGTGAACTTCTGTTGTGGCCGTTCCACTCGTTGTTGATTTGGTCTGGATTGGTTATAGCGAGGCTGCTCACTTGGAGTGTTTTGAATCATTACGGCCCCCACAGTTGGCCGACGCTCCGTCTTCCCTGCTCTACTCTGAGAATATACCACAGTCGTCTCCTTCTTAAAAGGCTTCTTCTCAACATTTGCAGCAACACCCTTCTGAATCTTTCCTGATTTGATGCCAGCTTTTATTTTTTCGCCTGTTAAGATCAAATCGGTAAAACCCGCGGAAGAGTTACCAATTAGATGATTGAAAAATGGCCCAGATAGGGTCCCTAGAAAAATATCAACGAGTTCGCGGTCGGTTAAAGGAGGCTGCACCCTGCCAGCCAAATCCCTCCATTTTTGTGCATATTCCTTGAATCCTTCGCCTGTTCCTAACGACATACCCTGAAGTTGGGTACGAGTAGGAGCAAGGTCAGAATTATACTGGTATTGCTTGTAAAAAGCGGTGGCCAAGTCTTCCCAATTGCGGACGCTGGTTCCCTCTAGCTGATAAAACCACTCCAATTGAGCTCCCGAAAGGCTGTCTTGAAAGAAATGAATCCAAAGATTTTTATCTGCCGTATAGGGTTGAATCTTTCTCACGTAGGACCTGAGATGCATTTTGGGACAGGACAAACCATCATACCTTACAAACACTGGCACTTTGAATTTTGGGGGAATCACAATCCCGACAACCAAACCCAAGTCTTCAAAATCCAAACCTGGTACTCTTTGTAGCTCCATGGCGGCCAACCTGTCTTCTAGCCCTTTGTATTTATCATCAGCTGGAGGGTATTGCTGATCAGAATAATCTTCATCCTCCTCGTCTTCCTCTTCTCCTACATCGGACTCGGAAGGTACATCAACTCCATCTCTTTTACTGGTCCCTTCATCAGAAGTAGGAGGAAATTCAAGCACTCTCCGAGCTTCTCCGTCAAATCTTCTCCCCAAAGTAGCCACCCCAATCCTCTTTTTCTTCTTTTTCACCGGGTCCTTATTCCCCAATTGAGTCTTGATATCCTCCTGACCCTTAGCCAAGGTCATAAGGAGTTGCTGGAACTGTGCATTCTGAGCTTGTAGGTCTTTGACTATTTGCTCGAGATCCATCCTGCTGAAATAAATAACATATAGATAAGGAAACCTGGAGTGAGACCTGCTTATGCACATGATGAATGGTATGCTTATGTATGCAATGCATTCAAGGATTTAGGACATTCAAAATTGTTTCAGACAAAGAAGAACGCACGTCATATTAATAAGAAGAAATTTGTTAGTACATAAATGCCCCATGGGCCAAATATTACAAAATAACTTCTCAAGGAAAAAAGACATTGCACATCCTCTTTGGTGCGATGTAGGTGTTGAGGGCCTCTTGCTCATGGAGTCGGCGGGTAAGCTCTAGAACCTTCTTCTCACTGGCGTAGAAGCTAGCTTCAAAAGTATTCCGTTCCTCCTTGAGCTGAATCCAACTTTTCTGCATTTCCTCCCACGATGTAGGCATGTCTGGATGTAGGATGGTGTAGGGAACCTCTCCTTCATTGACGGGCTCTTTAATCACTGGGAGTACATGAGGATAAGGCATCATTAGACTTTGGGCTCGGGCTCGTACCCACTTGAGATAGGGCTCAAGAGGGATGGAGTTCTTGTGTCCCAGAGTCTTGCTATCAACCTTGTTGGGCCTCCCCCAAGCTCTGATGAATCTTTGGCGAAGTCCTTGCGCATCGTTGTCGAAGTCAAAAACTAGGTCAGGAATCAACATGTCATGAGGGTCATCCCTCCGTGCATATCCAAATTGCCTCAAAGCTAGGCAAGGGTTGTAGGTGATACCTCCTCTAATTCCAAGTAAAGGAACATTAGGAAATTCTCCATAACGATCGACAATGATGACATTTTCTCTGGACCGAGAACACCAATGCACATCAGAGTGAGTAAGAGTCATCAACCGTTGGGACCACCTTGAGCCTTGGTCATTCTTCAAGACAGATTGTGGAAGGTGCAAAATAAACCACCTTGCGAGGAGAGGAGTACAGTGCATGAGAACACCCCTCTTTCTCATTGTTCGTGTGTAAAATGAGTGAAGGATGTCCCCAAGCAATGTTGGTATTGGATTTCTAGACAAGAAGATTTTGACGGCGTTGACATCTATCAATTGGTCAGGATTTGGGAACAAGACCAACCCATAGATAAGGAGTGCCACAATTTCTTCAAAGGCTTGTAGGTCCAATGAATTCCAACATTCTTGTGCTTTCTCAAATAAGAATTTTGCTAAGAATCCTTTGACGCCGCTTCTGGTTTCCCAATGCCCCTTGATGTCGGATGGTTGTAGATGTAATGCTCGAGCAACATCTTCCGGCTTTGGTTCCTTTTCCGTACCGTTGAAGGGTAGTTGATTAAGGATAGGGATTCTTAGGAGTTGAGAAAACTCCTCCAAAGTGGGCACCAACTGGTAATCAGGGAAAGTAAAACAGTGGTGAAGGGGGTCAAAGAACTGGAATAGCACTTTCATCATGTCTTCTTCAATGTTGGTGTTGACTAAGCTGAGCAGTCTACCATGTCTTTCACTGAAGGATGAATTTTTCGGAATTCTTGAGGTGAGCTCCTTGAGTTGAGGAGAGATTCTCACAAGGTTGACTTGAATGGTGTTTCTGCGAGGAATTTCCATGTCCTACAAAACAATAACAAAGATGAAGATCCAAAACCCTTGAAATGGTTAGTGAATGCATATGATGTTTTATGATGTTTATGATGTATGCACAAAACATATGTACAAGCAATTCACACCAAACCCTAGTTTCAGGCTTGCATGGGGTTTCATAGGTAAGTACCCTCTTGAGTGTAGTTGGCTTAAAAACCTGTCCTATAAATAGTAACCGGGTTCTAAGGAGCTCAATATCACGGGATTGTTTTCATTGTTCATTGTTTTGGTTTAGCCACTTAACTAGCGACCAAAATATTCCAAGAAAACAACCCTCAATGAGTGTAGTATCGAGTATCTACCAACTTCGGACTGCACCAAAGCCGGTCATCTCACTACCCCTAATAAAAGGCCAAGATGGTCAAGTAAGGTTCTAGGTCATTAGTGCTTAGTGACATCACTCAGCGGCCCCGTACTCTCCTTGATTGAACTCAAGGGTTACCGGTACTCACAAATATGTCACACTAATATAGCTATTGCTTCAACCGTGTCGGTATACCCCGCACAGTTTCCACAACGTATTGCTATCTATGAATGTTTCCCAAAATCCGGGTGTAGGATTGCAAACCCAAATAATAGAGCCAAGATATAAAGCAAATAATTCAAACAATTAGTCATGCAAGAGGGTGATCTAAACCCTAAGGTTACTCCACTTTTGAAACTTTTCCCCAGCAGAGTCGCCAGTTCTGTGGTACGGTGGGAGAACTGACTGTGGTTTTGCGTTTTTTTCCGCAAATGTTTCGGTTGAGCAAGAGTCGCCACCGACTTTTTATTTTATCCTAAAGGAAAGGTTAAAAAAGCACAGCAAAAACCTTTGAGATTTTTCTTGGGTTCGGGGAGTAGATTATAGAAAGGGAAGGTATTAGCACCCTTTCTATCCATGGTTATCCATGGGCTCTTAGGTACTTGCTTAGATCAACTTGCCTTGGTTTTCAATTGTTTGAAATGGTGCTTTGTGTGTGTGGCTTTGAAAAGGTTTTGAAAAAGATGCCTTGTATAGGCTACCCTTGTAACAATTCTTTACTCGAATGTTTTACAAAAGGTGTTTGTCTTTTTGAAAAGATGTTTCAAGGTTTTTTTTGAAAGTTTTGTTTTGAAAGTGTTTGTGAAGTGTGGTTTGAAAAATAGGCAAGTGTTTTCTTTGCAAATTGACAAGTACTTAAGAGCGATCTACCCTAAAGTTTCCTCAAAGATTTTTGTTATGTTTTAAAACTTTTTGACAATTTTGTTCCACCATTGTATTTGGTGGACAATCTTGTGTTAGGAGGTGGAAGGGACGGGCGCGGGTCATCGTTTAGACCATAATTGCAATAGTGCTAAGTATCCTTGGGCAATTTTTCTTTGAAAGGGACTTGATCATTTTAGGCAACTTTCGGAAGCGTCATCGAGGGACTATGATCATTTGATTGTATTGCTTTGCCCAAAGAGACCTAACATGCAATATGGCCCAATTTTGAAAGGCAACAAGTGGATGTAACCCTAGGGGTGTTAGTGTGTGAGTGTTTTTTATTGCATACAAGAGTTTTTTCTTTGAATTAGGTTTTTCTATTTTATTGATTTTATCTTGCCATACACGTCCTAATTACTAGCAATAAGAAGCGGAAATATAAAATCCTACGCTATTACAACAATTAGGGGAGGGGGATACACATTTGTACATGGGGGGTTCAACGAGAAAAATAGACAAAAAAGAAAATAACAAAAAACAAGATATAGAGAAAGAGAGAGAGCCCGCGCGCTGCTGGGAGGTCATCAGAAGTTCTGACTCAGATCCGCTGCCAGATGATCAACCTGTTAGTGAAACTGGATGAGTCAGAACTTCTGACTCTGGCACCTGCAAAACAGAACCTTGTTAGTGGGGAGACCAGAAGTTCTGATTCTGCTGAAAAGGCAATAACTCTCAGAGGTTCTGATATCATTGACAGCAAAACAGGCTTCAGATGTGCTAACGTCAAAGTCAGCACTTGGCTTTTCCCTGTACTAACCAGAACATCTGCAATCCTGTTGTTACTCCACAAAACAGGAAACATATTTGGAACAGATCCAGCAAATACAAAAAAATGTTTCAGAGGTCAGAACCACCAAGGTCACAGGCAAATCCTATACTGGCTCAGAACGTTCTGAGGTATGAAAATCCTCAGAACATAAACAGCAACAACATGATATTTACATTATGTTTATTTGAATATGCACAGCTGATGATGCTTAACAGCGTGATGAGGGTCAGCAGGTGCTTACCTGACTGTTGGGAAAGTTTGTGGGTGAAAGTTAGCTTTTGGTTCTGGTGGTGTTCTGGACATATTTTCTTTGAAAAGGGGAAGTAAAGGTGTATACGTATGTAGGGTCAGAAGTTTGGAGAGGGTGTCTTTGGTTTACAGAAAAAACTGGATATTTGATGAAGTTTGAAGGTAAGAAACTCAAAGTTATGAAACAAAACTGGAGATTTTGGCAGAGTTTCAAAACGCTGTGTTGCTAGGAGTTCTGTTTCTCACTTAGCAATTTCTGTTTCTTTTTTTGAACCTCCTTTGCAGTGGTGAAGACTCTCTATTTATAGGCAAAATCCTTGTGGATGCCTTGAACATTTAAAGCGCTAACAGAGTTTGAATTTGTTCTTTGACAGAAATTCCTGGGAAGTTGTGATACAGATAGCTTTCAGCCTAGGTTGCAGCAGCAGGCGTAGATTGGGGAGAAGTGACCTCTGAAGTGGGCGGTGGCACGTAGACCCATGCCAGAATCTGTGCAAAATCGTTTTCCAAGCCACACGTGAATGCTCAGGAGTGGTTGCAAGCATTAATGGGCATTAAATGGTGACAAGACCTATCAACATTAACATTCTGGTAATGGAAACCAGCGTTGAATCAGCAGCGTAAACCATGCTCTGGCCTTGGCTTCCTGTTGTCTTAGTAAGCTCTGGAGATTCTTTATCAGTGTAACAACCACTCTTCTGATCTTTCATCTTCTGATTTCAACCTGTTCTGAAGGAGCCTTCAGACTTTCCTGCTTCTCTTGCATTCCTTTAGCAAATTCTGACTGAGCTTGTGTAACTGCTGAAGGGGCATGCTCTGTTTGAGGCTTACATATTAAACCATGTTTACAACTTCTGATTGAACTGATGTAGCTGCTGAAGAGCCAACTTCTGACCACGCTGAGCCAAGCTTGCAACTTCTGACCGTTTTCATCTGGAATGGGTCCAGAAGTTCTGAAGCGCTGATTTTTTCTAAAAACACTTATTTTAGAGGAGCATTCTAAGTACTTAGAATTTGATTTTTCTCAAGATAAAAGCGTTGTTTCTGGAGTTCGTGAGATCATCTTGCTCTTGTAAGTGGCTTGCTTGGGCAAAGGGATAACTCAGGACTTGGATTTGTTTCAGGGGGACCTTGAAAATCCAAGATGGTTTCCTGAAGAAAGGGAGGGCAAATTTTGGGGTACAGCAGAGGTTCTTAGAGGTACTCCTTGATTTTGTCAAAATCTTCCTGGCCATCATCGTTCCACTTTACTACTTGATCTTTCTTCAACAACTTGAAGATTGACTCACAAGTAGCGGTCAAATGAGAAAGGAATCGAGCAATGTAATTCAGTCGTCCTAAGAAACCTCTGACTTCCTTCTTAGTATGTGGAACTTGCATTTCTTGAATAAATTTGACTTTGGCGGGGTCAACTTTAATACCTTTACCACTGACAACAAAACCCAGGAGTTTAACAGATCTCACCCTAAAAGTGCACTTGTTCAGATTCAACCTCATCTTGTACTTCTTCAGTCTCTCAAACAGCTTGTGTAGATGGTCAAGATGTTCCTCTTTAGTTTAGGATCTAGCTATTATGTCGTCAATGTAGACCTCTATCTCGTGATGAGTCATGTCATGGAACAGAGCTACCATGGCACGCTGATATGTTGCGTCGGTGTTCTTCAACCCAAAAGGCATAACCTTGTAGTAGAAAATGCCCCACTGTGTGACGAAGGTAGTTTTCTACATGTCTTCAGGTGCCATCTTGATCTGATTATAACCTGAGAAACTGTCCATGAAGGAGAATACCTTGTGTTGAGTAGTGTTGTCGACCAGAACATCAATATGTGGAAGTGGGAAGTCGTCTTTGGGGCTTGCTCTTCTCAGATCCCTGTAGTCTACACACATACGTACTTTTCTGTATTTCTTTGGTACGGGGACCACATTTGCAACCCATTGTGGATATGATGTAATAACCAAGAAATCTGCTTTGAACTTCTTCATAACCTCAACCTTGATCTTTTCTGACATCTCAGGATGCATGCGACGAACCTTCTGCTTTATCGGAGAACAACCCTCTTTCATTGTGAGACAGTGAACCACAATATTGTTATCGAGCCCTGGCATCTCTTTGTATGACCAAGCAAAGATCTCAACATAGTCATGCAACATTTGAATTAACCTGTTCTTGACACCGCCTTCCAGATTAGCCCATATCTCGACTTCTTTTTTGTCTGCTTCAGTGCACAGGTTTACAACCTCGACCGGCTCCTCATGCGGTTGTATAGCCTTCTCCTCTTATACTAACAGTCTGGAAAGTTCTCTAGGTATTTCAAAATCTCCCTCATCTTCATCCTCGACTTGGTAGATCGGATTTTCAAAGTCATAAGCGGCAATAACAAAATCGTTATCAACGAGATCCAGAGTGGATATGGATCTGTAATTTATTGTGTGGGTGTGTGTAAGAACACATAGATATTTGAAAGTGATGAATTAAAAAAATCATCCAAGTCAGGTTTTGTGAGCTTTGGACCATCAGGTTTGGTCTATTCTTACTTTGTATCTTCTCAAGAATCGATTAGTGGTGTAAGGATGCTTGGAAGAGGGCTGCAAACTAGGGTTTCAAGTTGCCCTAGTTTGATAATTTTTTGTGATTTTGGAGGGATATTCTTGCACAAGTTTTTTTCATGGCTTTTATGTCTGACTAATGGAGAATATATAACATGGAATTAGGTCAAAAATATGGGCTCAGACCTTTGTTAATAAGCCTTGTATTTTATCTTATTTATTTTGAATTAATAATGAATAAAAATCAAAATAATTAAAATAAAAAAGATCACGTGGTACATGAGTGAGATATGAGGTGTATAAGGAGTGTAGTACACACTTGGACTCTGATACAACGGCCCAATAGCCCAAAATATCAAGTTTGCTCAATTTGAACTTCATGCATTTGCTCAAAATTTCCCAACTTGCACTGGTCATAACACTCTCAATTTTTATCATTTGAAGGTGATATTTGACTTTTTTGAAATATTAAGATGTCCTCTACAATTTCTATTTTGATCATTTTTGCAATTGGAGAATTTAATTTGATCTAAGTTGCCTTGATAAAAAGTGTCTTTTTGTTGACTTTTGAAATGACCTATAATGTATTGGCTCATATCTCTCAAATGAAGCATTTTTTGGACTTGAGCTTAAAGGTAAAAAGTTGTAGAGAATTGAATTTCCTTAAAAATGAGATTTGTTTGGGGAGAATATGATGAAGTATATGAAATTTATGCTTGGTCAAAGTTCGGTTGACTTCTCCTAAAGAAAACCCTAATTTGGCAACTTTTAAATTTTGATGGTTTGAGGGTTTTTCTTGATGAATCATGATCAACCCTTATTCAAATGATGAATATGAATTCAAAAACTTGATGTTAACCAAAAATATTTAAGTTTCACTGTATGTTGACCATAGTTGACTTTTAGTCCAATATAGTTGATTTTCAGTAGTTTAAGCCATTGACTGAGCAAACTTGTGATACAAGGCATAAAACTTGGTATCAGCATTTCTTGATATATATAAGAGACCATGAATTCTATTTTAGACCTTATAAACCTAAACTTCTTTGTGAAAGATGAAACCCTAGTTGTGGACCTATTGCTTAGGAGGAGAATTTGTCTGATCAATTCTTGAGCATCCTTAAGCATTTGTCACCTTTCTTTATGGAAAACATATGAGTGATTGTAGAACCTTAGCAAAAGTTCTATTTCTTACAAAGTGTCCTCCATAAGGTGCATTATGGCACATTTATAAGATCAAATACGCCTCTAAATAGTCCATACACCTTCTCAAAAGTTGACTGACACAATTTTTGAATAGGACTAGTTCGTCCTGGTAGTAATTCTTGGAATCACAGAAGAAAATAACCTTTGCTGAGAGTTAAATTCTAGTGGGATGTATCCATTTACCAAATAGTTCTCAATTTCTAGATACAAGGGTGTCATGGAAGAATTCATTAGAAGAAAATGCTCATTAGGTAATTCTTCCATGATTCCTTCTATGTTGGGCCTTCAATCTTCCTTTGGAAGTTTTGATAAATGATCATCCATTAAGTTCTCTACTCCCTTTTTTATCTTTGATTTCCAGGTCAAACTGTTGCAGTATTAGCACCCACCTTATCAATCTTGGATTTCCATCCTTCTAGGCAATAAGGTACTTAATTGATGCGTAGTCTTTGTATAGTACAAAGTTATATCCTACTTAGTATGATCTCAATGTGTTAAAGGTAAATACAACAACCACTAGATCCTATTTAGTGGTGGTGTAGTTGATATGGGCTTTTATCATTGTTTTACTACCATAATAAATGGTGTGAAACACTTTATCAAGTCTTTTCCTAAGAACAACTCCAATGGCAAAGACACTTGCATCACATATGAGCTCTAACGGACTAGTCCAATCTGGTGCCTTTACAATTGGTGCATATATCAAAGCCTTGTTAAGTTCGTTGAATACATGGTTACATATAGAAGTGATGACATATGGCACATTATGCTACAATAGTTGGAATAAAGGCTTTGTAATTTTGTAAAAGATTTTATAAACTTCCTATAAAAACCACCATGACCGAAAACCTTCTTATTCATTTGATGTTGAAGGGTGGAGGTAAATTTTCAATTACTTCAATCTTGGCTTGATCTACCATTAGTCCTATCTTGTAAATTTTGTTCCATAGGATTATTCCTTCCTTGACCAGGAAATGACACTTCCTCCCAATTCAGAACCAAATTGCTTTCCTCACTCCTTGTTAGTACCAATTCAAATTATCCAAGCTCCTTTGAAATGACTCTCTAAATACTGAAAAATCATCCATAAACACTTCCATGGAGAATTAAATAATATTAGAGCTATGTAAATGTTCCCTAGGGACATGTAAATGTTGTATTCTCTTGGTCTTCAAGAGATATTGCAATATGATTATAGAATTAATATCCATTAAGGAAAAAATAAAACTCCTTTCCTGACATCCTATCAAATATTTGATCAATAAATGGAAGAGGAAAATTGTTTTTTCTTGTAACCTTATTTAAACTTATATACTCCATGCATATTCTCCATCCACCAACAACTCTTAAAAGAGTTAGTTCATTCTTCTCATTCTCAATCACTATCATGCCAACTTTATTTGGATAACATTGGATAATACTCACCCACACACTATCAAAGATAGGTGTGATACGGTGGGAGAACTGACTTGAGGTTTTGCGTTTGTGTTCGCAAATGTTTCGGTTTAGCAAGAGTCGCCACCGAATTTTTATTTTATCCAAAGGAAAGGTCAAAAAGCACAGGAAAGACCTTTGAGATGTTTTCTTGGGTTCGGGGGGGGGGGGTAGATTATGAAAAGGGAAGGTGCAAGCACCCTTTTCATCCATGGTTATCCATGGGCTCTTAGTTACTTGTTTAGATCACTTGCTTTTGCTTTTCAACTTTTTGAAATGGTGGTTTGTGTGTGATTTTGAAAAGAGGCCATCGTTGTGGCAACCTTTTTTAATGATTCTTGTTTGAATGTATACAAAGGTGTACTTGTCTTTTGAAAAGATATTTCAATGTTTGAATGTTTTTTTTGGGAAATGTTTTGAAATTATGTTGTGAGGTGTGTTTGAAAATAGCAAGGATGTTTTTGCAAGTTTTGATCAAGTAACTAAGAGTTATCTACCCTATTTTACTCAAAGATCTTTCCTACACATTTTTAACCCTTTTGATAGTGTTGTTTTACCATTGCATTTGGTAAACAACCTTGTATTTGGATGTTAAAAGGGACAAGCGCGGGTCATCGTATGGACCATGATAGCAATAGGGCCAAGTATCTTTAGTAAATTATTGAGGGACTAGATCATTTTTGTATAGGAAACAAAGATAGCGTCATCGAGGGACTATGATCTTTTGTTTTGTTTTTGTTTTGCCAAGATACTCAACATGCATAACATGGCCATTTTAAAGGCAACAAGTGGATGAAAACCCTAGGGGTGCATGTGTGCATTGTGTTGTCAATTTTCATGCTTTTTTTTGTCTTTGTATTAGTCAAGCTATTTGTTTGATTTTGGATTTTTGCATACAAACCCTAATCTCTAACATGGCATATTTGAAAGCATAAAATGCGTAAAATAAACCTAAGCTATTACAACATTGATATGGGGAGGGGGTACAATTTTTGAATAAGGGATTATTTTGAAAGAAATTAAAATCCTAAATTATTACAACCAAATTGAATTCTTTGTATCAAATAAATAAGCAATATTTAAATAAACAATTTAAATATAAATATGCAAGATGTTATAAATATGTAAAAGATATTTTTATTTATTTTTATGTATGTAAAAGTATAATATTTAATGTATTAAAAAATATAAAAATAAAAGATTATTTTTGTCAAGGGTAAAAAACCCCAATTTTCTATTTATTAATTATATTGTTTATATACAATAGAATAAAAATAATGAAATATGTACAAATGGTCAAAAAATGAAAATATATTAGAAAAATATTATTTAAGTATGTAAATAATAATAATAATAATAATATAATATTTTTTATGTATTATTTTCAAGTTTTTATTAAAGTGAATAAAAGTATATACTAATTAATAATTATTTTCATGTTAGAAAAATAAAATAAAATATAAAAATAAATGTGATAATTTTATAAAAATATTTTTTGTAAGTTTTTATGTTTAGAAAAAATAGAATAAAATCAGAAATGAAAAATAAATAGAAAAATGCAAAAATATATAGAAATGGGCCAGGGTGGTGCAATCAGCAAACTAGAGGTGCAAAAAGCAAGCCAAGCCAAGGCCCACCCACTGAACTTTATCTTCAACCTTTGTCAAACAAACACATGCGCCTGATTCAAATATGGAAAACCTGCATACGTGCTCTAATGAAAAAACTCATAACACCAAAGTTATAGCATTTTCAAGACAATTTCAACTATATAAAAAACTCAATCTAACTCTCAAAGACCCGAGAGAATTTCTCTGGCCCTAATTTCTAACCTAATTTTTTCAGGATGTTCATGAATCAAATTCTCTTAACACGTTTAACTTAAATGAAATCTAAGCATATGTACAGCTTCAGGGCTATGAGTACTACATTTTTTATTCACAAACCTAAGCCTAATGATTCCTAAATAGAGAGATAGAAAGTTTACAAATACCTGTTTCAGATGAACTCGTGTATGGCAATGTGGAGCTTTTCAGTGAGACCTGAGGTGCTTGGGAGCTTGCCTGAACTTCCTCTGACCTTCCCCAATGCCTAGTTTGCTTTGGACTTGCTTGAGCAAGCTTGTAGAACTCAACCTGCACAAGCTAAAAACAGAAATGGTGAAGCTTGCAAATGGAGTTACAGTCACTGTCCAATGGTTGGGATAGCTTGGATAGGTAATATGGAATGTATTGGAACAAGTTTGGGGCAAAACGCACGAGTAACTTGTGAGATGGAAGTGAAACTGTAGGGAGTGCCCTTTTTTGCAAGTTTTTGGTGTTTTGATGTTCAAGAGTGTTTGAGGGATGAATGGCTCGTGTTTTTGGCTCAAGGGAATGTTCCAAACTTGTCTCTAATGCTTGCAAGAGTTGGTTCTAACAAATATGCAAGTTGTGGCTCTTTGGCAAGTTTACTTGTATTTTAAGAAAAAGTAAAAAATGATGCAAGACAGGCCTGTACATGCTATGTACCAGTTTGCACTTTATGATCTTGGCCCCCTCAGTTTGTGGATATTGTTTGCTGCACAAGATTTGGTTCAAGGCTCAAGAATGAAATTTGACATAAAGCAAATTTGACAAAAATGGCAATGTTGCCTTTTTGTTATTTTTGGATTAATCTCTTGTGCAATCCTCTAATGATCAGAACAAAGCTTCAAACCAATGGATTTGCATTTAATTATTGAGTATGAAAGGGTTTAGGGACCTGTAATCAAGTACAAACAATGCTGGATGGAAGTTGCAACTTGTATCAACATGAAAATGCCATGGATCAAAAGTGAGTTTTTGCCAAATTCAAACCTTCGATTCTCCCTAACCATAAATGATTTTGGAGAGTTCTTTGACATTTTGGAAATCTTGTAACACGCTCTACAATCCATATTTGAAATGCATTTTGAGATTCCAAGTGGAACTATGTGAAAAATGGTCATGAAGATAAGTCAAAATCCTACCTAAACTAGGGCAAAATTTCACTAAGTTAAAAGTTTCATGGACCCTTGTTCCAAAAATAATAACTTGAGATCCAAGTTTCTTTTGAGAAAACTTTGTGTATAAAAGTGGTAGATTTTGTGGAGGACTAAAACTTTCATGTTGGAAGTTTTGTTTGAATCCAATTGCATCATGGTGCAAATGTTGGGCAAAGTTGGGAAAAAATAAGAAAATTTCATAACTTAGAAAAATTCTAAGTTATGAAAATTTCAATCTTAAACCCTAATTTGAAAAATTGGGTTTCTTGATGAACAAGTTTCATGTTTTGACACATCTTGATGAAAAATGACCCTTGGCACTTGATTTTGATCAAAAAGTCAAAGTTTGACTTTTCAGTGTACAATTGATTTTTGATCAATTGACTGGAAAATTACTCTATCAATCCAATGCAATTGAGATCTTTTGAACCTTGTGAATAGGTCAAGATGATTCCATTGAGTGCTTGAATCCATGCTTGAACCCAATTTGCCATTGGCTAGGTGAAAAGTCAGAAATTGCCCTTCTGCAATCAAAACCCTAGAAATGACCATTTTGCCCTTTTGATGATCTGATCAATTTTCTTGAGGTGTTTTGGTCCAAACTTGATAAAATGTTTCATATGGGCTTATAATGTTGATATGGATCAAAATTTATGAGGTTTGACTGTAAATTGGCCATAATTGACTTTTTCCCCAATACAGTTGATTTTTAGGTCAACTGTCCAATTGACTGGGCAAAAATTTGATTCAAGGCTTAAAACTTGGCATGAGCACACTTATAAGTCCAACATGAAGCATGAAAGTCACATTGAGCATTAGAAGTCCAAAATTCCTTGTGCAAACTCAAATCCTAATTTAGGTCAACAATGCAAGGAGATGTCTTGAGTAGAGCAAACCCTAGCTTGGTCTTGAATTCAAAGAGTCTTGTGAGGGGAAATCTTGATAAAATGAGAGGGGAAATTTTGGGGTACAACAGTTGCCCCTGTTCAATCTTCTTGAACCTGAAGAGTTAGATTGGCGAGTTTGCCTTTCGTGACTCGAAGGTAAAAGAGGATTGGACACTAGAGTGCCCGTAAGTTTGCACTTATCAAAATGTAAATGAGGGAATGGGCTTAAAGATGCCATTTGGAGATGGTAGAATCTTGCTGGAGATGGGCTTAGAGATGCCATCCAAGACTGTTTGTTGAAAATCAAGAGTATGAACACTAGAATTGTATCCGTATCTGGAACGTATTTGAGTTGTATCTGGAGATTGGATCTGTATGAGCAAGGGAGTGGCGTCCGTGTTTGGAGCGTATCCGAGATGTAACTGTATTTGATTCTCGAATGAATATCAGAATGACTTCCGTGTCTGGAGTGTATCTGTATTGTATCTGAATTCTGAATGGGCGACAGAAAAAATATCCGTGTATGAAGGATCTCTGGGCTGGGGATAAATTCCGAATGAGTGACAGAATGGAAACCGTGTCTGGCACGTATCTGGACTGTATCTGAAGTTGAGATTTGTATGAGTAGTAGAATGATTTCCATGTGTGGAATGTATCCGTACTGTAACTGGGATCTGGACAAATGATAGTATGACGTTCGTGTCTGAAGTGCATCTGAATCTGAGGTTGATAGTTGAAACTGACTGAGAAATAAAATGGCTTCCATGTCTGGAGCATATCTAGTCTGTATCTGATTGCTGAAGTCTGAATGAGTGACAGAATGGCTACCGCGTCTGGAGCGTATCTGAATTGTATCTTGACTTGAAATTCTGGATGAGTAGTAGAATGACCTCCGTGTCTGGGGTGTATCCATACTGTATCTGAATAAGAGATTTGAATGAGTAGCAGAATGACTTCCATGTCTTGGAGTGTATCCGTACTGTATCTGAAATCTTGGAAAAGTTGTTAAAGATAGCTTTTAATCTCATCCTGAAAAGGGTAAAATGTTAGCCGAAACATAAAGTTATGTTGCATGACATGTATGATGCAATAAAATGTGTTCCATCAATGTTTATGATATATGAATGTAATAGATGCGCATGTAAGCTGATTAATTGTCTCGCTGAGGAAAATAAATCCTTGATAGCTGGAGATAATGAAATCTTTGACTGCTGCTGGGGAAAATAAACCTTTGACCGCCGTTGGAGATAAAAAGTCCTTGGAAATTTATGGGGATGTGAGAATCCTTCATGAATTTCCTGGGGAATAAATAAAACTCTAACGATTCCTACTGGGGAATTGAAACCATGGAGGCTTCACTGGAGAAATGAGAATGAGAATCTTCGATCTACTGGGAAATAACTCTGTGGGGAGAATGCTTATTCTGTGGAAGTGTTTTCAAGAGCTTGGGTTGTGTGCCAATCTTTTGTGGAATTAGAGGAAATTAAATGGTCTTCCACCGGGGTTTAAGGGTTGAAATTTTGGACTCCGTTGGGGAAGAAAGTTTCATCTTTGTTGAGGGTCTGTAGTTCAAAGTTTTTCTCTGCTGGGGATTGGGAGTTTGGAAACTTAGTTCTGATGGGGATTTTGAAACTTAACTCCGCTGGGGATATGTATTTCAAGGCTTTAGCTCTGCTGAGGACTTCTCCTGGAATAGCTTAAAGACGTTTTCCCATACTTTCAATCTGTCAGTAATTATTATTTCTCATCTCGTTTTATTTGTAAGCATGGATTATATTCAAATGCATATGCTCATTCAATAAAATTGGACGTTTTCAAATAAAACATAAGTGTAAAAAAGGAAAGAAAAGGCAAACAATTTTTTGCACTTTGAAGTATCTTTGTATTAACTTTGCGTAAGTATTTTGTACAAAGGGGACAGACATCCTAGTAAGAGAATGTTGTCATAAAATTGAGAAAAATTTATACAAAGAAAGATGGCCATGTGTAACAATTCCATAGGGTTCCCATTCTGCTATAGCCTTCGTAACTCTGAGTATCTTGTCCATTCGTTTCTTCGTCCGACGATGATTAGATTGATTAGAAGCCCGAAGCTTGTCTGTTGAAGAGATTGTCCTTAAAGTGATCCGACGAGACATAGTCATACGCTTTATTTCCCTAACTTTTGCCTGGACCTCCCTTTCGGGTTTTTAGTCCACCGGGAAACCCTTTTTTACCCAAGTCTCCCTTTCGGGTTTTCAACTTGTCGGGTGTACAAATTTTTTTATTTATCCCTAATTTTTTGCCTGAACCCCCCTTTCGGGTTTTCGATTCACTGGGATGCCCATTTTTGCCCAAGTCGCCCTTTCGGGTTTTCAACTTGTCGGGTCGTTTATGCATAGTATCTTTTGACTATGTCTGCGTTCGCAGGGTGCGGTAGGTCGTCGCCGTCCATGGTGGTCAGGATCATTTCCCCACCAGAAAAGATGTTTTTGATCACAAATGGTCCTTCGTAAGTAGGAGTCCATTTTCCCCTGGGATCACTTTGCAGCAAGATGATTCGCTTGATTACAAGGTCCCCGACCTGATATACTTGTCTCTTGACTTTCTTGTTGAAGGCCTTGATCATACGTTTTTGATACGCCTGACCATGGCAAACAGCAGTAAGTCGCTTTTCGTCAATCAAGTTAAGTTGATCAAGCCGTCTCTGAATCCAATCGTCTTCACTCAAACCAGCATCCTTCATAATTCTCAAGGAGGGAATCTGAACCTCGATAGGTAAAGCAGCTTCCATTCCGTATACCAAAGAATAGGGTGTTGCCCCAGTTGAAGTGCGTGCCGTGGTACGGTACCTGTGCAGAGCAAACGGTAACATCTCATGCCAGTCCTTGTAGGTGACTATCATCTTTTGAATGATCTCTTTGATATTTTTGTTCGTAGCTTCGTTAGCACCGTTCATCTTGGGCTGATAGGGAGATGAATTGTGATGTTGAATCTTGAACTGCTCGCACAGAGCGGTGATCATAGTATTGTTCAAATTTGTACCTTTGTAACGGAGGCGAAGGAAGTTGCTTCGACCCACTTGGTAAAGTAATCGATGGCCACCAAGATGAAACGGTGTCCATTGGATGCTGTAGGCTTGACCTCTCCAATCATGTCAATTCCCCACATCGCGAATGACCAAGGAGCTGTTAAGACATTGAGAGGAACTGGAGGAATATGTACCTTGTTAGCATAGATTTGGAATTTGTGACAAGTACGGGAATGTTGATGACAATCAGTTTCCATGGTAGACCAGTAGTAGCCTGCCCTTAGAATTTTCTTAGCCATCGTATGACCGCTTGAGTGGGTGCCAAAGGTGCCATTATGTAGTTCAGCCATGATCTGCTCAGCTTCAACTTTGTCCACACAACGGAGTAGAACACAATCAAGATTGCGCTTGTATAGGATACCATTTCTCAGAAAGAACTTGGCCGCGAATATCCTTAAGAACTTTTTGTCATTGACTGAAGCTCCTTCAGGATATTCTTGTGCTTCGAGATACCTTTTGACGTCATGAAACCAAGGTCGGTCCACTACTTCTTTGGTATTAATCTCGTGACAATGTGCAGGTTCGTCCATTCGTTCAATGGTGATTTGAGGAACCTCATTATCCCAATTAAGTTTAAATATGGATGACATTGTAGCTAGCGCATCTGCCAACTGATTCTCTTCTCGTGGGAAGTGCTCGAAGGTAATCTGCTCGAAATGTCGTAACAAGGTCAAGACATGTTCTTTGTAAGGGATGAGGTTAGGGTTCTTAGTATCCCACTCTCCTTTGATTTGATTGATAACCAAAGCTGAGTCCCCAAATACAATCAAAGATTTGATTCCTAAGTCAATAGCAGCCTTGAGACCAAAGATACAAGCTTCATACTCGGCCATGTTATTGGTGGAGCTGAAGTAGATTCTAGCAGTGAAAGGTGTATGGAAACCTTCTGGAGAGATAAGTACCGCGCCGATACCGTTTCCAAGTGCGTTGGAGGCACCATCAAAGTACAGAGTCCATTGGGATCCTTGTTCAGGTCCGTCATACGGTCTGTTTTCTTCAATGTTGCTCAAAGTCATGATATCCTCGTCGAGGAAGTCGAACCTCATAGATTGGTAATCTTCGACAACTTGATGGGCAAGATGATCGGCTAGCACACTCCCCTTTATAGCTTTTTGGATCGTGTACTGTATATCAGATTCGGTGAGGATCATCTGCCATCTAGTGATTCTTCCGGATAAAGCTAGCTTCTCGAAGATATACTTGATCGGATCCATCTTAGAGATCAGTAAAGTGGTATGTGTCAACATATACTGTCTTAGCCGGCGAGCAGCCCATACCAAAGCGCAACAAGTTTTCTCGAGCAGTGAGTAGCGAGTCTCACAGTCGGTAAACTTTTTGCTAAGGTATTAAATGGCATGCTCTTTTCGGCCAAACTCGTCATGTTGGCCCAATACGCACCCCATTGAATTCTCCAGGACAGTCAGATACATGATTAACGACCTTTTTTCGACGGGTGGCATCAAGATAGGAGCTTCCAGCAAATACTCCTTGATTTTATCGAAAGCAACTTGACAGTCATCATTCCATTTAACAACCTGATCCTTCTTCAACAGCTTGAAGATTGGTTCACAGGTAGATGTTAGGTGAGAAATGAACCTTGCAATGTAGTTTAGGCGTCCCAAGAAACCTCTGACCTCTTTTTCAGTGCGAGGGGCAGGCATTTCTTGTATAGCTTTGACTTTGGCAGGATCAACCTCGATGCCTTTGTTACTGATGATGAATCCTAAAATTTTACCGGACCTGACTTCAAAAGTTCACTTGCTAGGGTTTAGTCTGAGCTTGTACTCTTTCAATCTGACAAACATCTTTTGTAGATGGTCGAGGTGTTCTTCTTCTGTCTATGAATAGGCTATCATGTCGTCTACGTAGACTTTAATATCATGATGTATCATGTCATGAAACAAAGCTACCATGGCTCGCTGATAGGTTGCCCCGACATTTTTCAGTCCGAATGGCATCACTTTATAGCAGAAGGTACCCCACTGCGTAACAAAAGTAGTCTTCTCCATGTCTTCAGGGGCCATTTTGATCTGGTTGTACCCTGAAAATCCATCCATGAAAGAAAATACCTTGTGTTGACCTGTGTTGTCAACCAAGATGTCAATGTGCGGTAGTGGAAAGTCATCTTTAGGGCTAGCCCTGTTTAAGTCTCAGTAATCCATGCAAATTCTGACTTTTCCATCCTTCTTAGGTACGGGCACAATGTTAGCAACCCATTGGGGATAGGAAGTAACAACAAGAAAACTAGCATTGAACTGCTTCATCACTTTAGCTTTGATCTTTTCAGACATATCGGGCCTCATTCGGCGGAATTTTTGTTTAATTGGTGGACAGTCTTCTCTAGTAGGGAGATGGTGAACCACAATATCTGTATCAAGTCCCGACATGTCTTCATAGGACCAGGCGAAGATCTCAACATATTCATTCAATAACTGAACTAAATGCGCTTTGACACTTGGCTCTAGGTTGGCACCCACTTTGACCTCTTTTCTGTCTTCCTCTGTTCCCAAGTTGATAGTCTCTAACAACTCCTTGTGAGGTAGAATAGCCCTTTCTTCCTATTGCAAAAGTCTTTCCAACTCTCCAGGCACTTCACAGTCTTCATCACTTTCGTATTCAGCATGATTGACCAGATCTTCAGAGTCACCGAAGGCCATAGCAGAATTGTTACCCATGGAATCCAGAGTGGATGGGTACCTGCATTTTGTGAGTGTGGGTGTGTGTAAGGGATAGCCACCTTTAAACAAATAAAATGTAAAAATAAAGACAATGAACACAAACGTTTATATATGAAAACGTCCATGATTCATTAAAAATGGCATATGAAGATGAAAAATCAAGCCCTTACAAATGGACCTTTGTGCCCCGGGTAAGGCACAAGGAAAAAAGATTGTACGATTTGTTTAATAATTATTACAGACCAACATAAAATGTTCAAAAGATAAATTACTGATTGATGAAAGTAATGGGAACGAAGTCTTTCGCCTCCCAGTTGTTCAGTCCTCCTTCAATAGTTGGAAAGATCCAGTCTTTAAAATTGCTCTCTTCTTCAACATCCTCCAAAGCATGACCTCCATGATGAGTGATCTTTAATGGTGGTCCTCCAGCCTAGGAGCGACGCACAACCTTCTGACTAGAAGCAGTGAAACCCAAGCCGAACTTATCTGTCTTGTAAGGAAAATCTGGCAGTTGACCCCATACTGTGCTTCCTCCTTCCTCAATCACAACCTTCGCATCTTTAAGGGATGACATCAGGGACACGGGTATGGTAATGATGGGCACAGAAGTCATTGTCTTGGCTACCTCAACTTCAGGAGAAACCTCTTCAAAGTGTTGGAAAGGTGTTTCTATGAATTCACCATCTAACTCCACGTAGCGGAAAAAGTTAAGGTGGCTTATCATATACTCCTCCTCACCATGAACTGTTATGATTTTACCCTAGACTGGGTATTTGAGCATTTGGTGTAGAGAAGAAGTGACTTCCCCAACGTTGTGGATCCATGGTCTTCCCAACAAGCAAGAATATGAAGGACGGATGTCCATCACCTAAAATGTAGAGTTGAAAATTTATGTACCCACCTTAATTGGGATGTCCACCTATCCGTGAACCATCTGCTTAGAACCGTCAAAGGCTCTAAAAATGATATTACTGGGATTTAGGGTCAAACATTCAAAGTCCAATCTGTCCAACGCTTTCTTAGGCAAGACATTTAAAGACGACTCAGTATCAACCAGAACGTGAGCAAGAGTGGTCCCTCTTCACTCTACCGAGACATGCAGCGCATCATTATGCTTTCTTCCCTTAGATGTTAGATCGGCATCAGAGATGCCAAGACCATTGTCGGCGGTTAGGTTGGCTACACACTCCTGGAACTGGTCCGCGGAGGTTTCTTGACGCACATGGGCCTTCTTTAGGAATTTGATCAAGGCTTTGGCATGAGCTTCGGAACAGAGCAATAAGGCCACCATAGAGATTTTTGAAGGGGTTTGCCCTAGTTGTTCTACGACATCATAGTCGCTTTTCTTAATTATTTTTAAAATCTCCTCCATTTCCTTTTGGGTGGTATCGAGGATGACCAAGGGCTGAGCCCTCGTCCTGACGGGTGCTTCTTCGATCCCCTTACCTTTATCAACAATAACAGCAAAGGGTATAGCTTCGGGAGTAACAATTTCTTCAATAACTGGACTTCGCACAGATATCTTGACTGGCACAGGAGTAACTTTAGGAGAATTTAAGGGTACGAAGATTTCCCTTGGAGGAGCAATCTTCAGAGAGAAGATTCTTCCGCTGCGGGTGATCTTACTTGTCCCTGCAATATTTCCTACGTCAGGAGTCTCTTCATCGGAGCTTTCTTCAACTGATTCGATCTGCTTAACACCGTGGTAGAAGATCTCTCCTCCGTAATTCCACGGTATTGTCTTGTTGGACTTGTATGGGATAGGCCCCGGCATTGTTATCTTCAGAGGTACAAACTTTGGATCGGGTGTAATCTTAACAGGTCTTTTGGAGACCTTGGAAAGATTGTCGGAAATGGTGATTATAGCAACATCGTTGATTGGAGTAACAGGAGTAACAAGAGTTTTCTTAAAGAGGATTTCTTGATTATCCATCAGGAGTTGGATGTCTGACTTCAAAAGTGGACAGTCGGATTGCAAGGTCGAACACAGGTAACAATCTTTTTCATAGCCCGGGAAAATCCCGGCTTTCAACAGATTCATCTTGATCATTGGCAATGGAGTCATTAAGTCATCAACGGCAGCAACATAAAGATCTTCTACAACAGCATGGATATTATGACCATGTTTTGGCATTGGAGCGGGTATCACATTAGGTTTTTCAGGTGCGTCAAACTCCACCTCCTTGGCATCTATTAAGTCTTGGATCTTATTTTTGAGGGCCCAACAATTGTTGGTGTCATGCCCCACATTGTTCGAATGATAGGCACACTTTGCATTTGAATCATAATAGGGAGAAGAGGTATTTGGGTTCTTTGGCGCCTCTTTCAAGTTTGTAAGGTTTAACTTCAACAGATGAGGGAGAACCTGAGCAGGTGGCATATTGATCCGGGTGAATTTCTGTGCAAGCCTTTCCACCCTGGCTTGGTTGGTTCTGGGTTGACTGCTTCGAGGTTGATCAGCTGTGGAATTCTGAATCATCACAGCCCCTACCGCTGGTCGGCGCTCGACTCTTCCTTGATTTCTTTGGGAGTAAATAGTTGAGACCTCTTTCTTGGCTGGAAAGGTCTTCTAGATGGCAGCGGAAGCAGATGTGTCCTTCTGAATTTTACCGCTCTTAATACCAGCTTCGACCCTTTCACCGGTCAGAATTAACTCGGTGAACCCTGCAGATGAGCTCCCGATCAAGTGATTAAATAATGGACCTGACAGGGTCCCCAAAAACATATCCACCAGCTCTCTCTCGGACAAAGGTGGCTGCACCCTTCTAGCCAAGTCCCACCACTTTTGGGCATACTCCTTAAAGCTTTCATTAGAGACCATACCCATACTCTGTAATTGAGTACGAGTAGGTGCTAAATCTGCATTATATTGATATTGTCGGTAGAAGGCATCAGCCAAATCCTCCGAGTTATGTACATCAGATCTCTCAAGCTGATAGAACCAATCCAATTGCGTACCCGACAAACTATCTTGAAAAAAGTAGACCCACAGATCCTTATCAGAAGAATGAGGTTGGATTTTTCTGACGTAAGACCGCAGATGCATCTTCGGACAAGACAAACCATCGTATTTAGCAAATGTAGGCACCTTGAATTTAGGGGGAAAAAAATCCCAGCAACCAACCCTAGCTCCTCGAAATCCAGCCCAGGAACTCTTTGTACCTCCATGGCTGCCAAACGCTCTTCCAGATTCTTATACTTATCGTCTGCCAGAGGATACTACTGTTCAGAGTAATCTTCATCCTCTTCTTCTTCTTTTTCTTCAGACTCGGAGGCCACTGCAACTCCCTTTGCTTTACCAACCCCTTCGTCAGACGTCGAGGGGAAATCTAGGACCCTTCTAGCCTAGTTCTCAAACCTTCTCCCCAAAGTAGCTACACCCGCTCTTTTCTTTTTCTTCTTTTCTTTTTCCTTTTCTTTATCTAATAGTGCTTTAAGATCCTCTTGACCCTTTGCCAAGGTCATGAGGAGTTGTTGGAACTGTGAATTCTGCGTCTCTAGATCTTTGACCGTCTGCTCTATATCCATCTTGCTGAAATAAACAGCAGAAAGATAAGGAAACCTGGTGTGAAGACCTGCTTATGCATATGATGAATGATATGTTATTCATGTAATGCATTCAAGGATTAAGAAATTAAAATTTGTTGTAAACAAAAAAGAACGCACGTCATATTAATAAGAAGAATTTGTTAGTACATAAATGCCCCATGGGCAAAATATTACAAAATTCTAATGTAAAAAGACGTTGCGCATCCTCTTCGGTGCGATGTAGGTGTTGAGAGTCTGCTCTTCATGGAATCTACGAGTAAGTTCCAAAACCTTCTTCTCACTGGCGTAGAAGCTGGCTTCAAAAGTATTGCATTCTTCCTTGAGATGTATCCAACTCTTTTGCAAATCTTCCAATGATGTTGGCATGTCATGATGTAGGAGGGTGTATGGAACCTCTCCTTCCATAACAGGATCTTTGATCATAGGCAGAATGTAGGGGTAAGGCATCATAAGACTCTGGGCACGGGTTCGTACCCACTTGAGGTAAGGCTCAAGGGGGATGGAATTCTTGTGCCCCAGTGTCTTACTGTCCACTTTGTTAGGCATCCTCCAAGCTCGGATAAACCTTTGTCGAAGTCCTTGAGCGTCGTTGTCGAAGTCAAAAACCAAGTATGGAATTAGCATGTCATGAGGGCCATCCCTTCTAGCATACCCAAATTTTCTCAGAGCCAAGCAGGGGTTGTAGGTAATGCCTCCCCTAATGACAAGTAGTGGGACATTAGGGAATTCCCCACAACGATCAATGATGATGACATTTTCTCTGGACCGAGAACACCAATGAACATCATAATATGTAAGAGTCATCAATCGTTGTGACCACCTTAAGCCTTGCTCATTCTTCAAGACTGATTAGGGAAGGTGAGAAATAAACCACCTTGCTAGAAGAGGAGTAAAGCACATGAGAACACCTCTCTTCTTCATTGTTCGTGTGTGAAATGAATGCAGGATATCCCCAAGCAATGTAGGCACAGGATTCCGAGATATGAAAATCTTGACAGCATTCACATCTATAAGCTGATCAGGGTTTGGGAACAAGACCAACCCATAGATGAGAAGTGCTACAATCTCCTCGAAAGCTTGCAAAACTAGTGAATTCCAGCAGTCTTGTGCCTTCTCAAACAGAAATTTTTCCAAGAAACCCTTGACACCACTTCTAGTTTCCCAATGACCTTTGATATCAGATGGTTGCAAGTGTAAGGCTTGAGCAACAACTTCAGGCTTTGGTTCTCTTTCCGTACCGTTGTAGGGTAGTTGATGGAGAATAGGAATCCTCATGAGTTGAAAAAATTCCTCCAAAGTAGGCACTAGTTGGTAATCAGGAAATGTGAAGCAATGGTGTAGGGGGTCAAAGAACTGGAAGATAACTTTCACCATGTCTTCTTTAATGTTGGAGTTGACCAAGTTGAGAAGTCTACCATGTCTTCCACTGAAGGGAGAATTCTCTGGAATCTTGGAAGTAAGCTCCTTGAGTTGAGGAGGAATTCTCACAAGGTTGACCTGAATAGTTTTCCTGCGAAGTGATTCCATTACCTACAAAACAGGAACAAAGATGAAGATCCAAACCCTTGAAATGGTTAGTGGATGCATATGATGCTTTATGATGTTCATGATGTATGCACAAGTATATGTACAAGCAAGTCACACAACATCCTAGTTTCAGGCTTGCATGGGGTTTCATAGGTAAGTACCCTCTTAAAGTTAGTTGGCTCAACCTGTCCTATAAATAGTAATCGGGTTCTAAGGAGCTCAATATCATTGGATTATTTTCTGTGTTCATTGTTTCAGTTTAGCCACTTAACTGGCGACCGAAATATTCCAAGAAAATAACCCTCAATGAGTGTAGTATCGAGTATCTACCAACTTCGGACTGCACCAAAGTCGGTCATCTCACTACCCCTAATAAGGCCAAGATGGTCAAGTAAAGGTTCTAAAAGTTCATTAGTGCTTCATGACATCACTCAGCGGCCCCGTATTCTCTTTGATTGACTCAAAGGCTACCGGTACCCACAAATATGTCGCACTAATATAGCTATTGCTTCAACCATGTTGGTATACCCCGCACAGTTTCCACAACGTATTGCTATTTACCTATGAATGTTTCCCAAATCCGGGTAGAGGATTTCAAACCCAAATAATATAACCAAGTGTAAAGTAATCAAAGCAAACAAGGTAAGCATGTAAAGGTGATCTAAACCCTAAGGTAACCCCACTTTTAGATTCATTCCCCAGCAGATTCTCCAGTTCTGTAATACGGTGGGAGAACTGACTTGAGGTTTTACGTTTGTGTTCACAAATGTTTCGGTTTTGCAAGAGTCGCCACCGACTTTTTATTTTATCCAATGGAAAGGTAAAAAAGAACAGGAAAGACCTTTGAGATGTTTTCTTGGGTTCGGGGGGTAGATTATGAAAAGGTAAGGTGCAAGCACCCTTTTCATCCATGGTTATCCATGGGCTCTTAGTTACTTGTTTAGATCACTTTCTTTTGCTTTTTAATTATTTGAAATGGTGCTTTGTGTGTGGTTTTGAAAATGTTTTGAAAATAGGCCATCGTTGTGGCAACCTTTTTAATGATTCTTGTTTGAATGTATACAAAGGTGTATTTGTCTTTTGAAAAGATATTTCAATGTTTGAAAGTTTGTTTTGGGAAATGTTTTGAAATTGTGTTGTGAGGTGTGTTTGAAAATAGCAAGGATGTTTTTGCAAGTTTTGATCAAGTAACTAAGACTTATCTACCCTATTTTACTCAAAGATCTTTCCAACACATTTTTAACCCTTTTGACAGTGTTGTTTTACCATTGAATTTGGTAAACAACCTTGTATTTGGATGTTAAACGGGACAAGCGCGGGTCATCGTATGGACCATGATAGCAATAGTGCCAAGTATCTTTAGCAATATTTTGAGGGACTAGATCATTTTTGTATAGGCAACCAAGATAGCGTCATCGAGGGACTATGATCTTTTGTTTTGTTTTTGTTTTGCAAAGTTACTCAACATGCATAACATGGCCATTTTAAAGGCAACAAGTGGATGAAAACCCTAGGGGTGCATGTGTGCATTGTGTTGTCAATTTTCATGCTTTTTTTTGTCTTTGTATTAGTCAAGCTATTTGTTTGATTTTGGATTTTTGCATACAAACCCTAATCTCTAACATGGCATATTTGAAAGCATAAAATGCGTAAAATAAACCTAAGCTATTACAACATTGATATGGGGACGGGGATACAATTTTTGAATAAGGGATTATTTTGCAAGAAATTAAAATCCTAAATTATTACAATCAAATTGAATTCTTTGTATCAAATAAATAAGCAATATTTAAATAAACAATTTAAATATAAATATGCAAGATGTTATAAATATGTAAAAGATATTTTTATTTATTTTTATGTATGTAAAAATCTAATATTTAATGTATTAAAAAAAATAGAAATAAAAGATTATTTTTGTCAAGGGTAAAATACACTAATTTTCTATATATTAATTATATTGTTTATATACAATAGAATAAAAATAATGAAATATGTACAAATGGTCAAAAAATGAAAATATATTAGAAAAATATTATTTAAGTATGTAAATAATAATAATAAAAATATAATATTTTTTATGTATTATTTTCAAGTTTTTATTAAAGAGAATAAAAGTATATACTAATTAATAATTATTTTCAAGTTAGAAAAATAAAATAAAATATAAAAACAAATGTGAAAATTTTATAAAAATATTTTTGGTAAGTTTTTATGTTTAGAAAAAATAGAATAAAATCAGAAATTAAAAATAAATATAAAAATGCAAAAATATAAATAAATGGGCCAGGGGGTGCAATCAGCAAACTGGAGGTGCAAAACGCAAGCCAAGCCAAGGCCCCACTGAACTTCATCTTCAACCTTTGTCAAACAAACACGCGCGCCTGATTCAAATATGGAAAACCTGCATACGTGCTCTAATGCAAAAACTCATAACACCAAAGTTATAGCATTTGTCAAGACGATTTTAACCATATAAAAAACTCAATCTAACTCTCAAAGACCAGAGAGAATTTCTCAGGCCCTAATTTCTAACCTAATTTTTTCAGGATGTTCATGAATCAAATTCTCTTAACACGTTTAACTTAAATGAAATCTAAGCATATGTATAGCTTCAGGGCTATGAGTACTACATTTTTTATTCACAAACCTAAGCCTAATGATTTCTAAATAGAGAGATAGAAAGTTGACAAATACCTGTTTCAGATGAACTCGTGTATGGAAATGTGGAGCTTTTCAGTGAGACCTGAGGTGCTTGGGAGCTTGCCTGAACTTCCTCTGACCTTCCCCAATGCCTAGTTTGCTTTGGACTTGCTTGAGCAAGCTTGTAGAACTCAACCTGCACAAGCTAAAAACAGAAATGGTGAAGCTTGCAAATGGAGTTACATTCACTGTCCAATGGTTGGGATAGCTTGGATAGGTTATATGGAATGTATTGGAACAAGTTTGAGTAAAAACGCACGAGTAACTTGTGAGATGGAAGTGAAACTGCAGGGAGTGCCCTGTTTTGCAAGTTTTTGGTGTTTTGATGTTCAAGAGTGTTTGAGGGATGAATGGATCGTGTTTCTGGCTCAAGGGAATGTGCCAAACTTGTCTCTAATTCTTGCAAGAGTTGGTTCTAACAGATATGCAAGTTATGACTCTTGGGAAGTTTACTTGTATTTTGAGCAAAAGTAAAAAATGATGCAAGACAGGCCTGTACAGGCTATGTACCAGTTTGCACTTTATGATCTTGGCCCCCTTTGTTTGTGGATATTGTTTGCTGCACAAGATTTGGTTCAAGGCTCAAGAATGCAATTTGACATAAAGCAAATTTGACAAAAATGGCAATGTTGCCTTTTTGCTATTTTTGGATTAATCTCTTGTGCAATCCTCTAATAATCAGAACAAAGCTTCAAACAAATGGATTTGCATTTAATTATTGAGTATGAAAGGGTTTATGGACCTGTAATCAAGTACAAACAATGTCGGATGGAAGTTGCAACTTGTATCAACATGAAAATGCCATGGATCAAAAGTGAGTTTTTGCCAAATTCAAACCTTTGATTCTCCCTAACCATAAATGATTTTGGAGAGTTCTTGGACATTTTGGAAATCTTGTGACATGTTCTACAATCAATCTTTGAAATTAATTTTGAGATTCCAAGTGGAACTATGTGAAAAATGGTCATGAAGATAGGTCAAAATCCTGCCTAAACTAGGGCAAAATTTCACTAAGTTAAAAGTTTCATGGACCCTTGTTCCAAAAATCATAACTTGAGATCCAAGCTTCTTTTGGGAAAACTTTGTGAATCAAAGTTGTAGATTTTGTGGAGGAATACATCTTTAATGTTGGAAGTTTTGTTTGAATCCAATTTCATCATTGTGAAAATGTTTGGCAAAGTTGGGAAAAAATAAGAAAATTTCATAACTTAGAAAAACTCTAAGTTATGAAATTTTTCAATCTTAAACGCTAATTTGCAAAATTGGGTTTCTTGATGAACAAGTTTCATGTTTTGACACATCTTGATGAAAAATGACCCTTGGCACTTGATTTTGATCAAAAAGTCAAAGTTTGACTTTTCAGTGTACAGTTGATTTTTGATCGGTTGACTGGAAAATTCATCTGTCAATCCACTGCAATTGAGATCTTTTGAACCTTGTGAATAGGTCAAGATGATGCCATTGAGTCCTTGAATCCATGATTGAACCCAATTTTCCATTGGATAGGTGAAAAGTTAGAAATTGCCCTTCTGCAATCAAAACCCTAGAAATGACCATTTTGCCCTTTTGATGATCTGATCAATTTTCTTGAGGAGTTGTGGTCCAAACTTGATAAAATGGTTTATATGGGCTTATAATGTTGATGTGGATCAAAATTTATGAGGTTTGACTGTAAATTGGCAACAATTTACTTTTTTCCCAATACCGCTGATTTTTAGGTCAATTGTCCAATTGACTGGGCAAAATTTTGATTCAAGGCTTGAAACTTGGTATGAGAAAACTTATAAGTCCAACATGAAGCATGAAAGTCACATTGAGCATTATAAGTCCAAAATTCCTTGTGCAAACTCAAACCCTAATTTAGGTCAACAATGCAAGGAGATGTCTTGAGCAGAGCAAACCCTAGCTTGGTCTTAAATTCAAAGAGTCTTGTGAGGGGAAATCTTGATAAAATGAGAGGGAGAATTTTGTGGTACAACAATAGGGTATATGATTTATGCATCCAACCATTTAATAATCTCCTTTTTTACTACATTTATGATACGATTCAATTTTATTTCGCTTTCTATTCTATTCGTGGTATTTTATTCCAACAATATTCTATTCATAAAAATTGCAAGACTGATTCCCTTTATGTTACATATATGCCAAGAAATAGCCTTTTTGGGCTATTTCAAAAGTTCCATAAGTTAACATATTTTCTCATCAGATAGATTAGTGAACATAATCATAGGAAACTTCAATCCTACCTCTAGGTAAGCATATTGCAAGTGGGAATAGAGTTGTTTCAATTTTAATTCAAGTGGTTTCTCTATGGAAGGGACATTATGTTCCACAAATTCAGTTGTAATTTCTAAGGTCTCAAAGTGTTCCATCCTGCCCTCAATTGGGGAGAGAGGTACAATTATGATACCTTCCTTTACCAACACATATTTATCTTCTTCTCCCAATTTTTGTTCCAACTCATCCTTATTCTTTATGACCTAATTGTGAACAAGGGAATCCCAACTAGAGATTAAGGAGCACTTAACTAAATCTTCTTCAAGATACTTCAATGCATTGAGGAGATTGAATACCACTTGTTGCCTATTTACCCTCATTGTAAGTTCTCCATTATCAACATCTATTAGAGTTCTTCGTGTTGGAAAGAATGATCTTTTCAAAATATCATGGGTGTCTTCATAAATAGTGAAATCCATGATTATAAAATCAGCTAGAAATACAAATTGTTAAACCCTAACTAGCACATCTTCAATATTTCATTAAGGGTAGCAAATTCTTTGATTAGCCAATTGAAGTGTGATAGTTTTTGGAATTTCTGCCCCAATACCCTACTTCTTGAAGATAGATAAGGACATGAGATTAATACTTTCTCCAAGATTACATAATTCCCTAATTTAAAAGAAATCTCCTATGTTGCAAACTATGGTGAAACTTCCTGGATCTTTAAACCTAGGAGGTAGATTTAATTGAACAAATTGACTACATTATTGGGTAAGTTCCACAATAACGAATTCTCCCACTCTTTTCCTTTATGTCAACACATATTTCAAGAAGTTAGAATAATTTCACTTTTATTAAATCACCTCAATCATAGGTATGTTTATGTGAAACTCCTTCAGAATCTCCATGAATTTGCCAAATTGTTGTTATTCTTTTCCCTTTCTAATTCTTTAGGGAAATTGTGGTGGAGGTTTTTGACTACTGGCATATCAGTAGAAAATTATGCTATTGAAAATGTCGTACCTGAAGTTTTCACATTGGGTTGCGTAACTTGAAGACCCTATGTTCTTATTTCAAATAAATGAGTTACTATTGTCAAATTTATTTGTCTGATGTGTCATAAGTCTCAAGTTCCTCCCTTGATTGTTCACTAGCTCGTTGAATTGGTCCTTCATACCCCTTGCAACTCCTTAAAGAAATGACCTTGCATGTTTCAATGCTCTTAGTATGAAAAGTAGATGGTGGTGTTTTAATGGAACTTGAGTGCTCCAATAGACCTCGCATTTTCCATGTTTTTTATGCTTACACCTTAAGCTTGAAATTTATTATTTATTTCTTGTATAAAGGACTTTAGAATATTCTCCATATGGTTGTTTCCTTTTGTAGCCAATGCATGATTTGGTGTAGAAAATCCATGGGGAATTTGTGGTACTTAAGGCTTTAGTTTATTATGGATGTTACTCCATGAGAATTTTGGATGATTACGTCATACATGTTTGTATGTGTTGTTGTAGGGTGTTGTTTCCCACATAATTCATACAAACAAGACTTGTTAAACATTCTAAAAACAAGTGACCCCCTTCACAATAAACACATGCATACAATGACATCAATTTCTACTTTGACTGGATAAGCAACTGGTGTTTCAGGACTTGTCATCATGTTTACCATCATGTTTATCATCATTTGGTGTATTTGGGGCACTTGGGCAACTATAGTTGTTGTTTAGTAACTTCATGGATACCAACTGGATTCTTTGGGACAAATATAGTGGCTACACTAGTAACTGGCCATTGGTAGGTGTTGGCAGTAATGCTCTAAATAACTTTGTACATTTCTTCATATAACTTTGATAACATGGCTCCACCAGAAGATTCATCTAACATGTTTCTCGATGATGGTACGAATCCATTGTAAAATATCTCCAACTTAACATATATTGGGATCTCATGGTATGGACACTACTTCAATAATTACTTGAATAGTTCCCAAGCATTAAACAAAGACTCGTCATCTCATTTCCTAAATGATGTGATTTCATATCTCATTTTTTCATTCTTGAAAAGAGAAAAATAATTAGCTAAAAACTTTTCAGCCAAGTCATTCCATGTGGTGATGGAATTAGGTTCTAATAAATTAAGCCAACTTTTTCCCCTATCCCTTAGATAATATGGAAATAACCCTAATCTGAAAGCATCATCATTAATCCCAAGGATATTAAAGTTACTAGAAACCTCCAAAAAATTTCTCAAATGAAAATGTAGATCTTCAACAACATCTCATGAGTACTGGCCAATATCTTGTAACATTTGGAACATTATAGGCTTGAACTCAAAATCAACTATTGTGATCTATGGTTGTATGATTCCTATGTTCATGGAATTAGGATCAAACACAACATAATTCCTTATGTTTCTTTCTCTATCAATGGAAATGCCAATAATTTCATTTTCTACCATGACTCATTCTTACTCTACTTGTGGTTCTTCAAAGTGTTCTTAAAAGACTTTTTCCCAATAAATGAGTAGGAATAAGGCTTATTGGTAAGTGACCGATAGCTTGAAATCTCTTTAGTAATTGAAGTGTTCTTTCTGGATTAGGGTATCCTCTATATATTGGGGTCAATAACATGTGCATGTTGTAACCATGCATATGTCCTATCGCCGGAAGATAGAAAATATCAAAAGATCAAATGTACTTTTCACAAATGTTTTAGAGGATTAAAGTGCTATTGACACAATCCCCAATAATGGAGCCAAAACATGTTGTGCTATTTATATGTGCAAGTATTCACATTCAAATAGTAGCAAAAGATATAAAAGTAAGAGTATTGATCCCACATACACTACTAGCGAAAACCCATTTAACAACGGTTAGAAAACACATATAATCATGCAGGTTCATGCATTGTTACGTAGAATGTGGGTGTATATGCAACACTTTCAATCACGGTCTAGTGACGTTGTAGTAAAATGTATATCATAATGGTTGTTGTAAAAAGCGTTGTAATAAATATAGTGGCATGGGTTCGATACCCATCAACAACCAAAATTAAAACGCATAAAAAATAGCATTTCACTATGGTTAAACGTTGCAAGCGTTATGGTATATGTAAGAGTTTATTATAAAATACGAGATTGCTTGTTTTCCCCTGCCCCTCATTAGCCATATATCACCATTCAAATAGATTTTTGAGAAAATAATCATAAAATTTAAGTTATTCTTGAAAAAAAACTGAAAAGATCCAATATTTTTCAAATTGCAAGCATTTTGTAAATCATGATTTCCTCTTTTACCCTATAGGATTTGATTCAATCCCAAATTAGTAAAAGTAATGTTGATAAATGGATTTAAGTCTGAGTCTTTCGCATAAAACTTGATTTCCTCTTCTTTTCTACTTTATGTTCTAAACATCAAGTTTTATGTGAAAGATCCAGACTGGCATCCATTTATGAACATTGTTTTGAAGAATTTGTGACATTGAATGAAATTCTATACGCTAAAGAGAGAATTATGATTTACAATATGCATGCAATTTGAAAAAAACATTGGATCGTATAAGTTGATTTTCAAGAATAATTTAATTTTTTAAATTATCATCTTAAAAATCTTTTTAAATGAATGCAAGTTCAATGAGGGGTTAGTGAAACAAGCAATCACATGTGATATAACAAACTCAATAACAATATTTATCAACAAAAACATCAAATTAATTTACATAGATTGGGAGAAATTAACAACTAATCATTTCTTGATGCTTTAAGTGATAAGTAAAGAACCTTAACCACTTACTAGTTGCACATGAAAAACTATTTATCAACTCATACTTTATGCTTTCTACCACCATCATCATCACCATATTAGGTTCATCTAGTTTGTGAAGCAATGAAAATAAATATAAGGTGGATGAATTTAACACAATAGCTTCATACTTCTTATATTTCTTTTCATAGCTTCTAAAACTAGATGAAGTTTGATGTTGTTGTTGTTTCTTCATTCACTTTTCTTGAGTCCTACAAACACCATGATAATTATCAACATATGAAATCACAAACTTATTTCTCAACAACACAACATGCACCAACAACATATAACAACATACAATAATAAAATAACCATAAACTATCTAACAAATAGAAATTAATAGAAAAACCATGTGAGACATGACAATAACATACACAAAAACGAGAGAATAAGAAAAAATAAGAATACATTTATGTAAGAAGAACAAGATTGAATGCTATACTGTAGAATATGAGTTATAATTATGAAGAAGAAGTGAAAAAAATGGGTTCTAGGAGTTTGTTGTGATAGATACGGTGTTACTGTTAAATAACGAGAGTTAATTAGCTTATATATAAATATACTCACAACAGTTGACGTTACCAACAGTGGTCGTAACCCTTTATTTTATATATGGAAATAAATAAAATAGAAAAGACATGCCTTAACGTTAAATGAATAATATATGTGAGGGCACTGAGTTTCGAACCCCAGAAAGCCTGGATTTTATTACTACGATTATGGCTGAAACCGTTATTATATGTTAACAATTGTTTTTTAAAAATAAAACAAAATGTTAGCGATTGTGTTTAGAGACGTCACCACGGTGTTAGGAAGAACCTTGGTGATTTATGCGTTGTTGCTTGTGCGTTTTGTAGTAATTAGAGATTACAAAAACTTAAGTTAATTCTCAATGTAAATCCTTGTGAATAGACACAAGCAAAAGATAACAATAATAGTTTGTTGTCACAAATTTATTTTGGGTAGCAATAAACAAGAGTAAATAAGTTAAATCAATAGTGAGAGTCATATTGGATAATGATTTATTTTATGAGTTTCATATCTTGTGTGTCTAATGAGATGTGTCACAACAGATAAGGCAAAAAGCGATCTAGTGGTGTATATCTATAATATCATGTGCATTGAGTTAGGGGAAAAATATCTAGGTCTCACAATAACATTAAATCATGTCTTATATAACTCCTAATTTCTCTATGGTTGTAGTCATTTATGTCTAAAGTGACTAATCTAGTGAATATGTATATCCTATAATTTTCAACCATATTCACCATGAGTTCCATTAGTAAATAGATCTCTTAATCATTATCCAACTTTTACCTATTTCTAAGGCGATAAAATATAGAAACAAATATATAACATAATTGCACAATATAAAAAGCATCACTTCAAATCACACAATCTAACCCGAAATACTACTTTTTATTAAACTTCACATTGCTCAACATATAGAGTTTAAGATCATGGTGAAAAAAAGAAATATAATAACACAAGTACTTAAAGTTAATATTTATAAATACAAATGAAAATAAATGTAAACCTAAGTGTAATAATCTATTTCTTGCAATCTTTCAATCAGCAGGAGGCAAGTTCTTTAATTCCTGGAAGCTCATCACTTCTTAAGGGAAGGAATGCTTAAGGATCTATTCACTTCAAGTTCAGACTTCTTTTCCAAACGAGATATTTTTCTAAGTTGTTTCTCAAGTCTCTTAACTTTTGAACCTCCCTCATTTATTTAAGTTGGTCTTTTTTATACCTTTCTTAGTTTTTCGGTTGATTTAGTATTGGTTCATGGGACTTATGATTATCCATTAATTTGGCCCATGAAAATCAACATATTACTTGTCTTTATCCTCTCGTACCAGTACTAGGTAGTACATTTCACTGTGCAAGGAACCAGCGGTCCTATAGCATGCCTACTGTATAAACAGGCCAACAACGTATAAATTTAGTGCTTGGCAACTATTACACCTTTTATCTTGTAGTTTTTGTTCTTGGTCATTCATTTTTCCAGCTCATCTAGTGCTTAAAGCTTCATGATCAAGCCATGTTTTACCTAGGGTTAAGATACTTCACTTCTTACAGCTTCTTCTAGCTCCAAAGCTAGCTAGGAACTAAGATTTGGTTACAATTTCCTTCCTATCGTGCTAGATATTATCACCAGAGTAGTGTCACGGTGAGAAAAATACCCTAGCGCATCGCGCGCTCGAAATACAATAGAGTCACCACCGAACTTTATTTATTCCAAAGGAATGGGAAAATATCTATAAAACCCACAAATAAGAAAATATGGTCATTGCAACCAAATTGGGGTTCAGGAGTCAGTTATGGAAGGAGAAGATATTATCACCCCTTACATCCATTTTACTCAATGGGACCCATTTAGTTAGTTTTCGAATGAGCGTTACCTTATGTTATCTACGATCTTCTACTCATTGCAAGAATATTTACAAGATAAAGGAAAGGGACAATTTTTATGGTTTTTTATTATTGTGCTCGACTAGATTTCAAAACCATATTCCTACGTATTCTCGAGCCAATGGAAAAGTTAGGGCTTATGTAGTTCTTATTAATAAAACACGAGTGTGTTAATTGATTTAAAGAATCGCGCTTGGGAAAATAAAGGTGTTTAAAAATAAACTTGCACTTCAATGAAAAGTAAAAAGGACTCTCACTTGGGCGAAAGATGAAAATGACTCGCACTTGGGTGAAATATGAAAAATACTCGTACTTGGGCGAAGGATGAAAAACAATCGCACTTGGATGAAAGATGAAAAAGGATCTCACTTTGGCGAAGGATGAAAAAGACTCATACTTGGGAGGAAGATTATTTTTTATATTTTAAGATAAGGCATGAAGAGATGTTTGTTAGTACCATGTTTTCGTGATTGGATAAATATTGGAAAAATATGGTTTGATATAACAGGTTTGGTGTTATGTGATTTTCAACCAGATGTCAAAGACAATGTCATGACATCTTGGTCTAGTACATCAGACACTGTTGTTCGGTATCTCTTGACAATAATTGATTTGTTTTATTTTTAAGAGATTCTCTTCTATTCTTAAATGCACATCTTGTCGCATATAAAGGATTAGTTATTGGTCATTTGTTCTTGACCATATTTGTGCATTGTTTCTTAAAAAGAATCTTGGAGATTGTTTGGGAAACTTTCTATTTTAGCTCCCTAATTTGTGCACAAAATTATGGAATTTATTTACGGCTGCTATTTTGGGTACGCGTTTTAATTAAATGAAAATCCTAAGCCCATGCATATCATAAAGCTATTTAAAGGACGTTTATAAACCTAATTTGGTAGCTAAGCCACATATTGAAAGAAGAATTTTAGGGTTTAGTTTGTTCTTTGTTATTTGCGATTCACTCTATAGTAGAGTTGGATTATGTTTTATTGTGAGTCATTCTATTATCACTTTGATATTAGAATTGTACTTTGTTTGTATTGATACTTGATTGTATATCAAGTTATTATTCTCACTCTTGAAGCTTTTAAGCATAGAGTTGAGTATTGTTCTTAGTGAATCTTTTAAGCAAACTAAGTATTTGTAAGTTGGAAGTGTGTTCTTCCTTTTAGTTTCTTTAGACATTCCCTGGGACTGGGAGTGGTTCTTTTTTATCACTGTAGTGATTGAAAGTGAGATGGCAATTTCTCATATCTAGGAGGTGCCTAGGTAGAAGTTGTACTGGGTAGGGGTTAGGTGAGAAGTTGTAAACTGGGATTGTTTAGGCTTTGAACTAGTACTACTGATAGTGGATTTCCTTCTTGGCTTGGTAGCCCCTAGAGTATCTATGTTTCCTTTACTTTCTGCATGTTATAATTCTGCATTGTTGTTATTGTTTGTTGTTCTGTTAGCAGATGTCATAATATATGTTATAACATTGTATGTTGTTAAGACACCAGTCTTGATTTCTTTTTGTGTGTGTGCCAGAATTTCAATTGGTATCAAGAGCAGGCACCCGAAGCTATTTACTGGGTGAGATTCAGGGATATATTTTCTGGCCCTATGGAAAAAGAAGGAGGATATAACAATAGACCTCCTATTTTGGATGACACCAATTATGATTGTGGAATGCCCGTATGATGGCTTTTCTAAAATCTATGGATAACAAAACCTGGAAAAATGTTATCAAAGGATGGGACCACCCTGTGGTGAAAGGTACAACTGAATTAAAGCCATAAGATAACTGGTATAAGGTAGAAGATGAATGTACTCTTGAAAACTCCAAAGCATTGAATTCCATATTCAATGGAGTTGATAAAAATATGTTCAAACTGATAAAAACGTGTATTATGGCCAAAGATTCTTGATAGATTCTTAAGACCACTCATGAAGGTACATATAAGGTTAAAATTTCAAGACTTCAGCTTCTCACTACTCAATTTGAGAATCTCAGCATGAAGGATGATGAATCTATTCATGACTTTCATATGATCATTCTTGATATTTCCAATTCATCTAGTGCCTTAGGAGAGAAGATGTCAGAGGAGAAGCTTGTTAGAATAATCCTCAGGTCCTTACCTAAGAAGTTTTACATGAAGGTCATAGCTATTGAAGAAGCCCAATACATCTGCAACATGAAAGTGGAGGAGATTATTGGGTCACTTCAAAATTTTGAATTGGCTATTAATGATAGATCTGAAAATAAGAACAAGAGCATAACTTTTGTCTCCAACATTGTAGATGAATAAAAGTAATATGACTTGGATACTAATGAAGGGCTATCTAATTCTATTGTGTTACTTAGGAGGCAATTCAATAAGGTACTGAGGAAAGTGGATATAAGGTCTAGACAAGATGTCAAGAATATCTCTTCTAACATCAGGAAGAACAATGAGTTTCTGAGAAAAGGGAGAATAGAGGAGAAGCCAAATCAAGGTAGAGGCATGCAGTGCCACGAATTTTAGATTTTTGGTCACATTATATTAGAATGTCCCACATACCTCAAGAAACAAAAGAAGGGATTATTTAATGATGATTATGAGAGTGAACCTGATGCTGAAACTATTAAGCATATTGCTGCCTTCACTGGCAAATGTGAATCTGATAAAGATTATTATGATGAGGATGTCTCTATGAAAAATTACTTGATTCCTACAAAGCGATTTGTGCCAGAAGTGAAGAGCTGTGTAAGACAGGTGAAGAGAAAAAGAGAATCATAGGTCAACTATAAGATGAAAAAGAGAAACTTATATCCATAAACTCTGATCTTCAAGCTAAGGTAACTCTATTAACCTCAAAACTTGAAAGCATCACTAAGTCTATAAGAATGCTGAACAATGGATCTGATGTGTTGGATGAAATTCTTCAAATTAGAGAAGGAGGTAAAAGATTTACTGGTATAGGGTTTAACTATCAGTCTTTGAATAATCAAAGAAAAACCCCTGTGACAAAATTTATTCATTCCGAAGTGAAGAATAAGCTCATAATGTCTGACAAAATTTTACAACATCCTTCCAGACTTTAGAAAAATCAGACTAAAGCCAAGTTACAGCCTTCGATGTTAGAAAATAATTTGGTTCAACATCCCAGTAAGAGTTTTGATGATAACAAACACATGATATAAAGAACAAACATGCTCTCTAATAAAAGTATATTTACATGCAGGAAGTTATGATGTGAAAAATATGTTCTGATGCAACTGGAAGTTCTGCCAGATCATCACTAGAAGTTCTGATTATGCGAGCACAGAAGTTGAGAGGACCATGAAAGATTCAGACGCATCAAATCTGTGTGACACGCTTATATGAAGAAGTTCTGTTACAACTTATGAATGCACCAGCGCTGTGGAATAGGATCTCTGATACTCTGATTTGAAAAGTTCTGATACAAGATATAAAGGACTCTTAAGAATAATATTCATCTTCTGATGTGAGAAGCTCTGAAGCGTTAAAATTCCATCAATGCAACATCATAAGTAACGGCTACAAACATACAAGGATCTCCTGGATTGGAAATCTCATTAACTCGTGTTATGGACATGCCAAAAGTATCTTCTTATTGCATGACCTATATAAAGCATACAAAAAGAAGATTTCAAGATGATGAACCACTGCGCACAAAAAGAAGAACTCACGTGAATAGTCAGTAACGCATCTATCATTCTTCATCCTTAATGTTCAATATTAAACTATGTAAAACATCACTGTTAATTAGAAACATCATTGTACACATTTACTCAATTAACTGTTTAGTGAATTTCCTTGAGAAAACCGGGTTGTGGTTTTGGACTCAAGAAGACTTTGACAGATGTTAAAGTAGATTTGTAATCAAGTTTGATTAGTGAATTAAGACCTCGTTGGAGAGAGGCTAAATCACCTTGGTGGGTAGACTGGAGTAGTTTGAGTTCCAACGAACATAGATAAAACTAAACATGTTCTTTACTCCATTGTTTTTTTGGTTCCAATTCAACCCCCCCCCCTTCTTGTGTTTTTCACTTCTTCAATTGGTATCAGAGCACCTGGGTCTGGGTGAAAACACTTAACAATGTCAGAAAATGATCCAAGGGGGAAAAACACTATGATGGGAACAAGTCAGAACATCAGCAGCAAGCCTCCAATATTTGACAGTGAAAATTTTGACTACTGGAAAGATATGATCAAAATTTTCTTCCTAGCCTATGACGCTGACCTCTGGGATATGGTAACTGATGGATACATACATCCTGTTAATGAAAGCTGTCAGAAGATTGACAGAAAAAGGATGACATATCATCAAAAGCAAGACTTCAGAAATCATCACAAGGCCAGAACGATTCTCTTGAGTGTCATCTCATATTCAGATTATGAGAAGATCACAAACAAAGAGACATCTAAAAACATGTTTGATTCTCTAAGAATGATGCATGAAGGCAACATGCAAGTAAAATAAACCAAAGCCCTTGCGCTCATTCAGAAGTATGAAGCCTTCAAAATGGAAGAAGATGAAACCATTTGAACAATGTTCTCTAGATTTTAAATTTTGGTGGCTGGGCTAAAGGTGCTGGACAAAGGGTACTCAACTGCTGATCATGTAAAGAAGATCATCATAAGTTTACCAAAACAATGGAGACACATGGTCACCGCTCTCAAACTAGAAAAATATCTGAACATAATATCTCTAGAAGAACATGTCAGCACTCTCAGAACCCATGAGATAGAGTTAGAAGATGATGAGCCTCGGAAGCAAGGTAAGTCTCTCGCTCTGAAATATAACAAATATGAAACTAAATTTTTGCAGGAAAAAGCAGAAGCAGAAGACTCTGGATAATCCTCGTCAAAAGAAGATGAATTTTCTTTCTATCCAGAAAATCAATCAGTTGTGGAAGCACAAGCAGAAGAATTTCAGTAACTTGAGGAGAACAGGAAATGACTCTGAACAATCTTCTGGATACAGAAAATCCAGTAACAGAATCATTACCAGCTATGAATGCAATAAACAAGGTCACTACAAAAGTGATTGTCCAAGGCTTCAGAAGGAGAAACATAAAAGGTAGTTCGTTAAGGAGAAGAAGAAAAGTCTTATGGCAACGTGGGATGACTCTGAATCTTCTGAAGACGGAACAGAATCAGAATATGAACAAGCCAATATATCTCAAACGAACAACTTATCAGGCGTTTCCGAATCCTCTGAATAATAATTTGAATCAGAATCAGACTCAGTCAAAAGAGGTATTTTCTAACTTTCCTAGATACCAATTAGAGGAGATTCTGTCAGAAATTCTAGAAAGGTATCAGAAGCTTCGAGTCATTAACAAGAACCTAAAAAAGGATCTAGTTTCTGACTTTGAAGAAACTAAGAATCTGAGACTAAAAAACTCTGAGTTGAAAGAAAAGGTTTTTAAACTTGAAAAATGATTTACAAAATACTCAGATGGTAAATGTATCAGAAGTTCCTAGTAATCCTAATACAATCATAAAGGAATGTGATCATAGCTTTCAAAAATTCCTTGCTAAAAACATAGATAGAAGCAAGATGGCTTCAATAATCTATGGAGTTAGAAGAAACGGAAGAATAAGTATAGGATACAAAGGTAAAGTATCCCAACCTAAGAAAGTTAAGGATCTGGTTATCAAACGCACCCCTCTTTATTATCACTTCACTACTGGGCAAACACATGATATAAAACATACTGGTAAGGCGTTTTATGCTAAACCAAAATTCAAACAGAATTTTGGAAACTCTAACAGTCATGGACCCATAAAGATATGGGTACCAAAAGACAAAATCATCTATGTTGCAGATATTTTTAACAGCAAGGTTGAAACATAAGTATTAACACCTGGACTTTGGATGCTCTCTCCTCATGGAGGAAAGAAAGCATATGTTCCAAAACCTGGAATTTAAAAGGTTCGCAGATTTCAGAGGCAATTAGAAACAAAAGGTTACTTGCTCTGAATCTATTGGAAACTGGAACGGAAATACATCATCAGAAGCTCTCTAACGAATATCAGATGTATCTAGAAGCAGATGTCACATCTTTTCAAGCAACTTCTGTCAGAGCAAGCCAAATAGAGTCTTTACCACTTTTTGATTCTTGACAAAAAGGGGGAGAATGAAAAATATTTTGACTCATAATCAAAAGAACCTCAGAGAAGTATTTTATTTTCTCGTTAGCCGAGTATTCTACTCAGGGAGAACCTTTTAATTTTTGTTCTTTATATTCCATCAAAATATACTAGTTTTGTCATCATCAAAATGGGGGAGATTGTTAGAACATAATTTAGTTCTACATCCCAGTAAGAGTTTTGGTGATAACAAACACATGATATAAAGAAAAAATATGCTTTCTAATAAAATTATCTTTACATGCAGGAAGTTTTGATGTGAAAAAGATGTTCTGATGCAACTGGAAGTTCTTCCAGAACATCACCAAAAGTTCTGACTATGCGAGCATAGAAGTTGAGAGGACCATGAAAGATTCAAACGTATCAAATCTGTGTGACACGCTTATATGAAGAAGTTCGGTTACAACTTCTGAATGCACCCGTGTTGTGGAACAAGATCTCTGATACTCTAATTTGCAAAGTTCTGATACAAGCTGTAAAAGACTCTCAACGGTAATATTCATCCTCTGTTGTGAGAAGCTCTGAAGCGTTACAATTCCATCAATGCAAGATCATAAGTAACGGCTACAAACAGACAAGGATCTCCTGGTTTGGAAATCTCATTAACTCGTGTTATGGACATACCAAAAATATCTTCTTATTGCATGGCCTATATAAAGCACACAAAAAGAAGATTTCAAGATGATGAACCACTACGCACAAAAAGAAGAACTCACGTGAATAGTCAATAATGCAACTATCATTCTTCATCCTCAACGTTCAATATTAAATTGTGTAAAACATCACTGTTAGTGATACTGTTCATTAGAAACATCATTGTACACATTTATTCAATTAACTGTTTAGTGAATTTCCTTGAGAAAACCGGGTTGTGGTTTTGGACTCAAGAAGACGTTGACAATTGTTAAATTAGATTTGTAATCAAGTTTGATAAGTGAATTAAGACCTCGTTGGAGAGAGGCGAAATCACCTTGGTGGGTGGAATGGAGTAATTTGAGTTCAAACGAACCAAGATAAAAATAAACGTGTTCTTTACTCCATTGTTTCTTTTGGTTCCAATTCAACCCCCCTTCTTGTGTTTTTCACTTCTTTATTGGAAATGTCACCATTATGGTAAATATGGTTATATAAAACCATTCTGCTACAGATTGTATGGTTATCCAAAACACTCACCTCAACCTAGGGCTAATCATGTAAAGATTAAAACTAGAATGGAGTGGAAACATAAGGTTGTTGATACTATTCATATAGCCCATACTTCTTTTGTGGTTGATGACTTGATCATTAAGAAATGGACTGATGTTGACAAAGATGTTGGAACATCATCTCAGCTGACTGATGCTCAAGAAAATGAGGTAGATTATGAGTCTAATAATGATCATGTGCGTATTGAGTCCCCTGAAAATAGAAAGAGGTTCTTTCTAAAGGTAAATTTGTTGGTGATGAGGAAGATGATTCTGATAATATTGTGTGCAAGGAGGTCATGGCTAAATAGGTCAAACAATGACCAAAGAGGAAAATTGTCTGCTAGCAAGTTGAGTGTGAAGTATGATGTGCTTCATAGGATTAGGGCTTTCAGTTGGGTTCCCATCAATCATACCTCTACAATTGTTACAGGTTTGGGTTGTTTGTAGGAACATATGTCCCAAACATTGGTGTCACATCTTATCTTAAGTTGAATGATACCTTCAAAGATTTAGATTAGTGTAAAGCTTTATTTGTTGCTGTATCTTTTTCATTTATGGGATATGCTCTTGATTTTTGTGATTCTATTTGTGTTTATTCCTTGTCTTGATGTGTGCTTCAAACTTGTGTACATTTACTCCAATTTTTGTCAATATTTTTGCTAAAAAGGGGGAGTAAACTGTTGTGTCCTAATGTTACATTACATGTCTTGACATGTTGATGTAGCATTATGATTAGGATTTTTCTCATTGCTTATGCAATCATTTAGGGGGAGCATGATTGGTCTTCTGCTTCATGTGCTCTGATTTGGGGATTTTCCCTTGAGGGGAGTGTTGAACCTGTCTGTTTGTATAACTGCTGTAAACTTGATCGCGACTTTGTGAGTCTTAAAGAATCTAGACCGTAAGTATACAATCCTATCGCGTGTAGCTTTAAAGATTATGAAATCCCAAGGGACTAAATGTCGAACTAACGTTATCTTAGGTTACTACGTAAATTTAAGGCTAATAGTGTAATTAATAGGGGGTTTAGGGAATGTAACTGATTATAATCTAGTTTAGATTCAAGGGAGAATATCGGTATGTAATGGTCGGACTTTGGGGATTTAGAAACTTATTGACCTAACTCTGATTAACAAAATAGTATTCAGTAGGAAGTGTTTATTTGAAAACCCTCTTCTCACACTCTTGTGTTTATTGATTCAGATCATACGATAAAACCTAAGTGAGTGCTCTCGCTGTTTCAATTAGAGTTTAAAAATAGTTTTTGGAAACGAACAAAACCTAATCAACTTAAAAGAACTCTCTCTATATTTTAAGTTGATGCATAATTACCACTGTCCAGTTATTATCTCAAACTCTCGTTTTATTGATCCTAACTTCTATATGTATTTTACTCTCGTAACAAAACAGTTAATATTTAGAACTAGTAATTGAAACCAGAAAATTATTCCTTTTTAAAAGGAATTGATCAATTGGCGTCGCTAAACCCCATTGGCAATATGACCTTACATACCAATAAAGAAATTTAGCCTAGCATGTTATATAATTCAATAACAATGCAACAAAAATAACTACCATCAAACAATTTAAATAAACTAAACATTTCAGATAATATTGGCATAAATAAATAAAATACTTAAATTAAACCATAAAATATTATGGCAAAGTATTTGGTTGACTTCAGGTGTCTCCCACAGATCAATAAAATAAATGAAAAGAAATAATGCAGAAAATATTCGGCAGAGTAATAATAAAAGAAGAGAAAATAAAATGTCCCACAAAAATGGGGATTTGAGGTCTTATTTATAGGCTTGGAGACGCGCATGGAGTTGAGATATTTTCTCCTCCGGATTTTCCTCTGTAGCAACCGCTACGGATTGAAGGACTTAGTGTAACGGTCGTTACACTCCTGCTTTTGAGGAAGGGCTAGCGTGGCAAGGTGCAACGGTCGTTACACCTGGGCTAGGTAATGTGTAACGATCATTACACTCCTTTGGTCCTTGGGTGGATTGGGCCTAACGCTTCTTTCTTCTTTATTCTTCCAAGGCTTTTTACTTGTAATGCACCCAATTCTGCCACACACTCCTCAATTGCATAATTTCTCTTTCTTTGTGCGGATTTTAAATATGATTAGCTCAACTTTTCTTGACTTTCTTCGCACATGCCTTGCAAACATCAAATTCCTCAAAAACATAGAAAATACTAGCATAATACGAATAAAGAGTAATTTAATTAATTAAAATGCAGATAAAAATCATGTAAATTGATCCAAATATTCGATACATTTCCAGTTTATAAAACTCCCCTACACTTGAACCTTTGCTTGTCCTCAAGTAAATAATAGAGCTAAAAAAATTTTTAACACACGGTTTCCGACACAATCGCATGACATGACCCAAATTGTACGTGGTTGAGGGGAGTTACATTAGAAAGATGGAACTAGGTTCCGACACTAATGATACAGAAATGACACAAAACCATAGGACATGGTCAAAATCCTCCATCCTATGCAAACTAGTCCGAATTATGCTATCATAGCTCAACCTAAATCTTTTCGTTCGAAATAAACCGCTTTCATTCTAGCGCAATCACATTAAGCCCTTTATCTTTCGCACGCACATAGTAGAGTAACCGGTTAGAGATTATGGTCTCTTATGCACGGGTTTCTGGTACACAAGTTGGTAACCCTTTTTCTTTCCCAGATTATAAATCTCGGGGGATCGAACCGTAGTTCTCCCTACCAAGTTCATCACCAGATACCACTAAACAGACTTACAACTAGTTATTACATCAATTTTTGTAGTTACCACAACTGTTGGATTAAATAACCTGGTGAGAATCACCTAACTTAATTAGCGTATTACCTATTATATCTTGATGCTTAGCATTTTTTATTAGGACCAGTCACTTATATTCATCGGCTCCCTACGTAGTTTATGGATAAGACAGTGCTGACTGCTAGTATAAACTACTCGGGGTTGATCCAAAACTAAAACATAAGGCTTTGGCATTATAACCCCTCAAATTGATTTGCATAATCTGGAAGATTTCGGTGTCAAGGCGGTCTTATTTTTGTCGACTCTTTTTCAAAAAATCTAACGCAGCCTAATTGTGAACAACCTATATACTTTTCGAATGTACCGAGCTAATGCGTCGAGTAAAAAAATTCTTTTTATGGTTCAAGAAAAGTGTTCAAGTACGAATAACTTACGGAAATTATATTTTTATTGAATGGAAAGGGAAATAATAGAAATTCGAATAACTTATTAGAAAAATAGAAAACATAACATAGGTAACATAGGTTTCCTCCCCTACACTTGAACAAAGCATTATCCTCAATACGACAAATAAAGTGAGAAAAGAAAGTGAACAGGAAACATAAGAAATATTAATAAAAATGAAAGGAATGTAGAAAACATAGATCACTCCTCATTGTCATATCTGACGTTTCTGTTGTTGGATGCTTCACCTTGTGACTTTCCTCCTTGTGTCCTTACTCCACCTCTTCTGGGTCTAGGAGGTTCCTCTCAAGTGTTGTAAACATAAACATGCAGGCCTTGAACACGAAATGACAAGTGCTGCATTTCATCAGTCAGGTTATAAATGTCGTGATGGTTCCAATAAGCATTATTGCGTTGATCGCGCTGCAGCTCTTGCATCATCTGCATCAGTTCTTGTTGATGTTGATCTTGTAGTAAAAGTGATGCATAGATAACTTCGATGGTGGCCGACTAAGGATCATTTCCTGCTTATTCTTGTTGTGGCCCTCGTTGATTCACTTCTGGTACTCATTTTCTACACCTATTTGATTACCCTGCACATGGGCTCCAGAGGTTGGTGCCTGCAAATCATAAATCCAATTTGCGACGATGTCAATTCTTGTTACATCCAGATTAGGCAGAATAATACTTGGGACGACCTTGTGTTGCACCATCAGGTTGTACCTTCCATCCCTTCTTGCTTTGACAAGATGACAAAACTGGAAATAGTCAATATCAAGAAACTCAGCTTGCCAAAAAGGTAGTTGAACCAACCTGTTTTGCAAATTCAGATAGTTGGAAATAGTGGTGACTAAACCTCCTATACAGAAAGGTGATGTGCTTGTGCTCCTCGATAACAGAGACTGGATGTGGTTGAGAAGGAATGGAGCAAAATTTATTCTAATATCGGGATCAAGGGTGCAGTGTAGAAAATACATTTCCCTATCATTCACTTTATTGTTGTTTGCTCGCCCGAATATTGTATTGGCTAGAACACAGTGGAAATAGAGGATGCATGGGTTGTGTATGTGAGGGGATAAAATCTCAGCCCAGTTGTTGACTTGAGTATTAGTTAAACATTCCCAAATTTCAAACGATCTTGCCTTCCAATCTTCTTCAAGCGGAATTCTATATTCCACACCTTCACCTTGGTTGCAGTGGAGTATCTGACTCAGAGTCTCTTAATTCATGGTGTACTCCGTGTTGAATAATCTGAAAGTTGTTGTGCCGATTAGATACTGACCGACTTCTGGAGTGGATGGTGTTTGGTAGGAAAAAGAGATCAAGAATTCCAACATGAGGGATTCAAAAGTTGGAAGATTCATGGTGGCAATGTAGTGTAGACAAAATTCATGGAGCATAAATTGCACACTTTCAAGCAATCCCAAGTCACGTAAGCAATCTTCATCGATATACCTTGTTGGAAGTATACCTCTCTGATGAAACCTTCAGTAAAGTTGCTCTTGTCGATGTCCATCGGCTCCATTTCTGAATATCATATCAGTGAGGTCTGGCTCCTCTCTTTCTTCATGAGCTCTTCTGGCCATTTGGGAAAGGCGTTGGAAATGATAAAGTTTATAAGATAGAAGAGTTGGAGAAGAAAGTTGGTGTGATAGTAAAATTCTCTTCAAGAGTTTATATAGAAGCAAGGTTTTAATGGTGAAGACAAAATTAGTGGGGGAACTGAATGGTATTTAGGGGGGTGTTTATTTGTTTGGAATAGAAATGGAACAGATTGGAAGTTTGAAAAAGAAGTTTGAATTGAAAATCAAATGAAGATGCAACGACTGGAAGAGCTTAAAAAGTGGGAGGAGATGAGGCTGTAACGGTCGTTACACCTGGCTTTAAGTTACAAGGCACTCTTGTAACGGTCGTTACACCTGGCTTTAAGTTACAAGGCACTCTTGTAACGGTCGTTACAAGGGCTTGATTCCCAAGAGAATCACGTTCGTGCAATGATCAGTTTGTCAGCCATGCATGAGGGACCTTGCTTGTTTACCGAGGCATGGCATGGATGTGTCAATTCATTTTCTAGTGGGAATAATAAATTTATAATGCTAGGAGACAATGAAGTGACAATTATGTGTGATGCATAATTTAATTATATTATTTGGTCTACTAGATCAACATGAATTCTATTTTGGGAGAAAACACTAGCATAATAGCATCATAATATATAATATCATAATGAGGAGTAAATATTGAAAATACTTAAATAAATAAATAAATAAATAATTCCGAAAATAAATAAATAAATAAAAATAAATAAAAATAAATCAAAATAAGTAAATCCAACTAGAAAATAAAAATAATGATGCTAATGTAAAACTAAATACTGAATAAACACTCCTCTATAATGAAATAGTTGATCTATATTTGCCGTAACAAGATCCATGAAACCATAAAAATCTATGCGGAGGGTAGTAATATTAGAACGAATATCAGCAAGCTCCGTCGTGATAGCATCCATAGCAGTAGCGTAATCAGTTTGAGGAATATAGACAGCGGCGGCAGTAGGAGCTGATGGTGGGTCCCAAGCTAGATGGAGGTCAAGTAAAGGAGGTGCCATAGGATCAGTCTCTGCCATCTCAGGATCAGACTCGCCCAATCCTACTAGAGGTTCATAATAATGGGGAAGTGTCAAAGGATCAGACTCTTCTTCTTCCATGTCATTCTCAGCTATACCCTCCAGGTCATAAATCCAGTTCTTCCTGTCATGCACACTGGACCGTGCAATGTCAGGAAATGTGAAGTGGTATATCGTCTCATGATGTATCAGCAACTGAAACTGATTCGGCTCTAAATATCTGATCATCCCAACAATAAAACAAAGAGTAAGGTCTAGCGGGGTATAGTTACTAGCAGGGGTTAGACGGGATAGTGGCTCTATCAAAAATAAGGCTTTAGCAATCATAGTAACTTAACCACCAACACAAATCGAGCCATGAGGAGCCTGGGCTATACTCAAGAGACGAGCAATCATAAAAGATGCGCCAACTACCGGTCTGGACTGAAACACACAGAACACGATAAACAACTCTTCCTTAGACACTAAGGTATCATTCTGATGTTTTCCAAATAGGGTAAACACCAAAATCATGTGGAAATACCTAATATCGAGGTTATGAATCTCTGAAGAGTGCATAGGAATAGAGCTCTCATGTCTCATATCAGATATCTCTCCCTAAAAGTGGTCAAGCTGGCTGTCCACATACTTGTCATCTGGAATCTCAATGACAACATCATCACTAACCGGGAAATCCAATAAAGCAGGAAATTCATGGATGGTGAACCTGTGGGTGAAACCAAGCAATCTGAATGAAACCAAACCTCTGGCCAACCCTAAACCAATATTAGGGTTGTAATGCAACGAACTGAGGAACTCCAACGTCAGGTTGTGGTAGGTAGGCTGTTGATAGTGAATAAAATAATCCCAACCAATATGGTTAAACATGAAGCGGACACTCTCCCTGATGCCCAATACGGACTATGTGGAGTCGTGCATAAAGATCGTGGGATACATCTCTCTCAGAGCAAGCATCTCATAAGGCTTCCGTTGAGCATCACACACGAAGGTGACAGGCATACTGTCAGAAAAGTCCATAGCAAAAATCAGTGAAGAAAAAGAAATGTGAATGCTGTTGGTTAATCTGAAAATAGTTTTAAATCAGCATCGACCTAATGCCTAAAAATAGAAAAGAAGAAAATAACAGAAAAAATTTGTAAATTTTTTAAGAGAAACATAAAAAAACTTTTAGTAAATAAAATTTTAATAAAAATAGTGGGTTGCCTCACACAAAGCGCTTTGTTTAACGTTGGAAGCTCAACATATATTCAAAATCAAAAATCTATTTTGGTGACTCATACAACAGTTGTATAAATCTCTAACTAGCTGAGTAGTTCCTATTCTCGATACAGTGGTATTTCTTCAAATGCTGGCCGTTTTACAATAAAGGGATCGCTGATTTTTCCTTTGATTTCTACAATGCCACTTGGGAGTATTTGAATAACTTCAAAAGGTCCTGACCATCTAGAGTGAATTTCCCTGAAAATAATTTAAGTCTGGAGTTAAACAGAAGTACTACATTACCCTCATTGAATTCTTTCCTAGAGATGCGTTTGTCGTGCCATTTCTTAGTTCGCTCCTTGTAGATTTTGGCATTCTCGTATGCATCTAGCCTAAGCTCTTCCAATTCATGGATGTCTAGAATACTCTTTTCTCCAGCGGCTTTGTAACTTAGATTCAGGGTTTTGATGGCCCAATAGGCTTTGTGTTCCAGTTCTATGGGTAGATGGCATGATTTACCATAGACCAGTTTGAAAGGTGTGGTTCGAATGGGTGTCTTGTATGCTATTCTGTATGCCTATAATGTTTCATGTAGTTTAGACGACGAATCTTTCCTAGATGTGTAAATAGTTTCCTCAAGTATTTGCTTAATCTCCCTGTTAGAGATTTCCACTTGCCCGCTTATTTGTGGGTGGTAAGGTGTTCCTACGCGTTGTCGGACTCCATACTTTGCTAAGAGTTTATTAAAAATTTTGGAAATTAAATGAGAGCCACCATCACTGATGACTAGTCTCGGAACACCGAATCTTGGAAAAATTATGTTTTTGAATAACCTAATGACTATTTGTGCATCATTTGTTGGAGAGGCTACAACCTCTATCCATTTGGATATGTAATCTACTGCCACTAATATGTAATTGTTTCCAGAAGACGATGGGAAAGGTCTCATAAAGTCAAATCCCCATACGCAAAATATCTCTACTTCTAGGATACCCTTTTGAGGCATCTCATCGCACCTAGATATGTTATCAGGGCGTTGAAACCGATCACATTTTTTAAATGTAGCATGGACATCTTTCCATAGATTGGGCCAATAAAATCCAACTTGTAGGATTTTTATGCAAATCTTTGAGGTGCTAGCGTGTCCACCATAAGGGGCTTCATGACAATGAGATATTATGCTCTCTATTTCAATATCAGGAACGCATCAAAGGAAAATACCATCGGGGCCTCGCTTGAATAGTAATCGCTCGTCCCAATAATAGTGTTTGAGATCGTGAAAGAATTTCTTCTTCTGCTGATAAGTTAAATCAGGTGGAAGGACTTTTGTTTCTAAGTAGTTGACATAGTCAGCATACCAGGGCAGTGAAATTTGAGTAGATATTGCATCCAATACTTCATTTGTCTCGTCTGTGTTGCAAAATTCAGGGCATTCTTCAGCTGAGTGAGTTTTCAGACCTCATCTGGGACACTGCAAGCTAATGCTCAATCTCTGGTGACTCATTATGTTACAAATCCACTTCATCTATCATCCTCTGTATCATTCCATCTCTTTTGTATATTCAATCTCCTCTCATCTTTGCTCGACAAATTTAGCTTCATCCTCTTCTCCGAAGACTTATTTTCGTTTATAACCGGCACGAAAGATCTCTCCGCCTCACCTCCATTCATTTTCCACAATCATTATTGATACGCCTTTCGCGACAATCACAAAAAGAAAGCCGGGGAGAAAATCGAATCAAGTACGGTATCCTCTTCTTTTAATCTGATTCTTCTTCAATTTCTAAATCGTTGTTATTGATTTACAGATTCATCCTTTTGTGATATTGATGTGTTGTTATTTGAAGAATGGATGATGAGGTTGCTGATGTTCATGGCTCTATGACAAATATTAAGAAGATGAAGTTCTGGTGAAGATTATTATGATTAAAGAATCGTGAAGATTGAAGCAGATGAAAGTTGTAGAATATTGAAGATTGAAGTTGTTGCTCTAAATTTGTTGAAGCAGTTTGTAAATTGTTGATGAAAGTTGATGAATTGATGCGAATAAGGTGGTGAAAGTCACGAATCAGGTTAAAGAATGATTGGAGAAGATGCAAAGAATTTCATAAAGAGAGAGGTTGATGATTGAGGAATCGTGAAGACAGTGATGAAGGATGTGCATCAGAATTTTTCAGAGGACAATTTTCGAGGTGATTTTTTCTCTGTCAGTTTATTTTGTGGAAATCGTGGGTGATAAAATCCCTGTGAAATTAGTTTTCTGTTATATGCTGTTAGATCTGTTAAATAATTCTGTTAGTTTTTTAAGGAGATAAAGGGTGGATATTCAATATGAGATTGAGCTTGTTATGAGATGTTTATTCTGTTAGAATTGGTTTTCTGTTAAAAAAATGGAATGTCGGATTGAGTTAGTTGGAAGTTTTGTTATGGTTGTTGGTTATAGTTAGTATGAGCTGGCACATTAGCGATTCTGTTAAGACCTTAAAACTAAAAGCAGTTAAATGTTGTCCAAGGCTTTTAAATTCTGTTTGTATTTAGTTATGGAAGTTATGACACTTATGGGATTAGATGGAAAAATCAGTTGGAGTGTTTTGGAGGTTGGATATTCGATTGTGAAGTTTTGATTGATTTTTTGTTTTGATATCTTTTCTCCAAATAATTTCTTCTATTTTGACTAAAGCCTAGTTTTATGTTTCTTATTATGAGGTTGATCTGATATTTTAACTCATGCAGGGCAATTTGCTGTAGATTTTGAATAGTCTGCAGGCTTGTAGACAATATGTATGTATTGGCATTTTTAGACTGTACTGATATGAGCATGACTTTTCTTGACAGCATGTTAGGATTTGAGTTTATGCAGGCTGATATTATTTATCGCTATTGGTGATGAATGAAAGCTTAAGGCAGGGCATGGAGAATTTGGGAAACATGAAGATTTATCAAGATTGGTCATGGATTATTTGAGAACATCATGGAATGGTGAAGACAAAAGATGGAACCAATTCTAGGGAATTAGGCTTAGGCTAGTTTTGTAACTATTTCTATGTAATTTTGAGACGATACGTGATGTATTGATGATTTTGGAATGGCATATGTCGAATGGATTTGAATGTACACTAATGATTCTTGATGAAACTTTGATGAAACATGAAATAAATCGGAATGGATCTCTTGGAGGTTATATGTAATGGTCCTTCTTTTTAAAATAAAGTTTGAAATTCATTTTCTCTCCATATGCTTTATTTGAATATTCCAACCTTTCTTCAATTTGTACTTTGGATGAATCATAATATGAAACACGGAATCCATGCTTAAGATAGACTTTGGTCAAAAGTATTGCTAAATGTCTTCCAAACTTGAATGATCCCATAATATACTATGCTCCACACTCAATTCTTGTACAAAATCCAAAAAGATTCCTTGTTCCATAAACGAGCACAAGAGTCCTTAATCCCCGAAGATCAATAACACATTTGAATTCTTCAAATTGCACTGTCCGTAACGAATGGGTAACCAACAAATTCGCAAGAATTATCTGAATAGCCAAAATGTTGAGAATAGGAAATTTCAGATTATCCCAACTTCACACAAAAACACTTTTAAATGGTGTAAGACTTAGATCATGACCTCTCAGTCGAACTTATTGAACAACTTGCAATGTAAGCAACCAAAAGCCATCTCATATGCTGAAGGAAGCAACCAAAGTATTGAGAAAGAATATCTCTTGACATAACCAAATTCCCGCAGATTCATTCGATAACATATAGTATAAAGGGAAAAACCCTAATTCCATTTCTCCATGCTCAACCATGTGAAACCCTAAATCACCATGTACCTTGATACAATGCAAAACTTATTGACTAATGATGCATGATGTGTCAACTGACTAATTGAGGGTATGCAAATGAAATGAGAAGTGCAAAATGCATAAGCCAGATAAAAGTGAAGGGTAGGACAAACTTGGGGTATTATTAAGGGGAAACCATTGCTCACATGCAAAAGCGGTTCTCACATCTTATTAATCCTTTAAATTTACAATGTAATCCAATTTCCAATTCTATTGCTACTAACAAGGTGTTGAGATGTCTTACTAGGAATTGGAAACCAAATGTCACCGCGATAAAGGAAGCCAACAATCTTGCAACACTCAATCTCATCACCTTCTTTGGAAAGTTAGAAGAACACGAGTTAGAACTCAATTTCTTTGATAAACATGAAAAGAAGCTTTAGAAAAAGAAAAAGGGAAAATGGGATGTTAAGGAGGAATTATTGAACTCTAAATCTCTCAAGGCTTCAAGCTCAAAGTCCTCAAGGGATGAGCACATTAATGATGGTGACTCTAGAAATGAAGATAATTCGGATGATAAAGAAATTAGATTATTTGTAAGGAAATATAATCAATACATTTGGAAGAATGGTGTCAAACTCTCCGATAATAATCTTGTCAAATTTAGAAGGTAATCTTCCTTCTCTAAATACGAAGATAACAAAAAGGATAAGGAAAAGGGTATTTGTTACGAACGTGGAAAACCGGGTCATTATAGACCAAATTGTCTATCTCTTGCTAAGAAGAAAGGAAAAGTTCAACGAAACAACTCTAGAAGTTCTAGACAAGCCTATGTTGCTTGGGATAGTGATAGTGATATCTCAAGCAATGAAAGCTCAAGTGAGAGTGATGAAGAGGAAAACTATTATTTCATGGCAAATCATAGTCAAGGCAAGAAAAAGGATTTAAGTCATTCTAAATACTCTAATGTTGCAAAATTGTCTTTTAATGAGTTGAAGAATCATTTTGAAAATCTACAAAAAGAGACTTTATATGCTAACAAAAAGTTAGCCTCTCAAGAATTGGTTTTTACATGTTTGGAGGCCATGGTTGAAGAAAAAAATGAACAATTTGAGGCATTAAAGAAACTCATTGTAGATAGTTTAAATTTTGTGAAGAAGGATGAACAATCTTGTAAATTTAGAGGTGAAACATATCAATTTTGGCAACAAGAAGTAAGAAATCTTGAAACCAAATTGGACAAAATACACCACCCCTTGATACTATTGCTATTAGATGTTCATATGTTGAAAATCCTAATAAAAACTATAACTTGATTAAGAAGAAATCTGATAGCACAAGTGATTCTCATCATAGGTTATTTTGTCAATATTGTTAAAAAAAAGGCCATATTATTGAAAAATGAAAATTTAGGTGCTTTGTGGTTCCTAAAGGAAATTTTTAATGGTTGCCTAAATGCAACAATTATTTAACTCTCTCTCAAGGACCCAATGAGAATTCGGTACCTACCACTTTTGTTTGATTTTTGTAGGATGAGTGTCTTGATGCTATGACGGGAAAATGGATTCTCAAAAGTGGATGTTCAAGACACATGACATATCTCTCTTCTCCGACTATATGGCAAAGAAGAAAGACTTTGTATCCTACGATTATCATAACAAAGGTGCAATACTCGGAAAAGGTGGTATAGATAATCCCTCAGCTAATACTATCTCAAATGTTATGTTAGTTGAAGGCCTTAGATATAGTATTATTAGTATTATTTAATTATGTGACAATGGGTATAAGGTAACCTTTGCCAAAGATTGGTGCATAATGGAACATAATGAAAATAAGAATTGTATGTTTAAGGGTGTGAGTGTTATTAATATCTATATGCTTGACTTAAGAGAAATTTCCTTGAATAATTCCAAATATGTTGTTACCTTGAGTGAAGACTCTTGGCTATGGCATAGACATTTGGCTCACGTCAACTTTGATCTACTTAAATAAAATAGTTACAAAGGATTTAATAATTGGTCTACCAAAAATGAATTTTTCAAAAGATAATTTATGTGATGCATGTCAAAAGGGTAAGCAAAAAAGGGTCTCTTTTAAATCTAAAAATGTTGTTTGAACATCAAGACCACTTGAGCTCCTTCACAAAGATTTGTTTGGTCCCTCACAGACGAAACACATTGGTGGTAATTACTATGGTATTGATATTATAGATGATTAATCAAGAATTTGTTGAAATATTTTCTTACGTAGCAAAGATGAAACATTCTTAGCTTTCAAACATTTTGCCAAGTTAGCTCAAAAAAAAAATTTTATTTCCATTTGAATTGATCATGGAGGTGAATTTGAAAATCATGTCTTTGAAGAATATTGTGATAAATTTGGAATTGAACATAACTTTTCAGCTCCTAGACCTCCATAACAAAAATGGGGTTTTGGAGCATAAAAGTCATATTTAACGGAGTTGGCAAGAACAATGCTCAATGATTGTCGTCTACCAAAATACTTTTGGGTTGATGCTATAAGCATGACTTGTTATGTCTTGAATATGATACTTATTCGTCTCATTCTTGACAAAACTCCCTATGAACTTTTAAAATGTAGAAAACCAAATTTATTTCATCTTCATGTCTTTGGATGTAAATGTTTTATTTTAAATAATGGAAAAGATAATATTGGAAAATTCAACGCGAAAGCCGATGAAGGTATTTTTCTTGGATACTCTCAATCTAGTAAAGCATATATAATTTATAACAAAATATTACTTCTTGTTGAGGAGTTAGTCCATGTTCCTTATATGAGACTTCCCCAAATAGTGTTTGGAAAGGTAGTTCTTTTCATGGTGTAGGTGAATCTATAGAAGATATACTCAAAGACATCGATGAAGGAGTTGATCAACATAAAACAGTAGAAAATGTGAAGGATGAAGATGAAAACCAAGAAAAGAAAGATGATGAAAGTCATGAATAAAATGATGGTCTTCCATTGGAGTGGAGAACCTCCAACGATCATCCAATTGACACCATTATTGGTGATATCACCAAAGGGTTAACTACTCGATTTAAGATAAGTAATTTTTGTTATCATCATGCATATATATCATAAGTTGAACCTAAAAATGGTAAGGATTCCTTATTTGATGAGCATTAGCTTATGACCATGCAAAAAGAATTGAATTAATTTGAAAGAATTGACGTTTTAAACCTTGTTCCTTGTCCACAAAATCATCAAGTTATAGGCACTCGATGGGTATTTAGGAATAAGCTTGATGATCATGGTGTGATAATAAGAAATAAGGCTCGTCTTGTGGCTCAACGGTATAACCAAGAGGAAGACGTTGATCATGAGGAGACTTATGCTCCGGTTTCCCAGCTTGAGGCTATACACCTTTTATTAGCTTATGCATGCTCTAAGAACTTCAAATTATATCAAATGGACGTAAAAAGTGTGTTCCTTAACGAATACATAAGTGAAGAAGTGTATGTTTCTCAACCTCCCAGTTTTAAAAGTTATGAGTTTTCTAATCATGTGTTCAAGCTAAAACGTGCATTGTATGGTCTTAAACAAGCTCCTAGGGCATGGTATGACCGACTTAGCAAGTTTTTTCTAGAGCAAGAATACTCTAAAGAAAATGTAGACACTATAATATTTATCAAACGTCAAGGAAATCATACTTTACTAATTCAAATTTATGTTGATGATATCATTTTTGGATCAACTAATATGCATCTTGTCAAGGAGTTCTCCATGCTTATGCATGGAGAGTTTGAAAGGAGTCTAATGGGAGAGTTAACCTACTTTCTCGGACTACAAATTAACCAACTCGATGAAGGGACATTTGTATGTCAAACCAAGTATTTCCATAAATTTCTCAAAAGATTCGGCATGGAAGGTGCAAAGTAACTTGACACACCTATGGCAAAAAATGGTAACTTGGATAGAGATGAAAAGGGTAAGGATGTTGATATAAAATGGTATAGCGGTATGATTTGATCTCTTCTTTAGCATACTGCATCTAGGCCTGCTATTATGTTTAGTGTTTGTATATGTGCACGATATCAATCCGTTCCTAAGGAATCACATTTAAAAGCTATTAAGCGCATTCTTAGATGCCTCATTGGTACCTCTAAGTTTGGGCTTTGGTATCCAAGGGAAACAATTATAGTTTGGTTGGTTTTTCAGATTATGATTTTTCGGTTGCAAATTGGGTAGGAAAAATACTAGTTGAACTTGTCACATGTTTTAAAAATCCTTGGTAAGTTGGCATAGCAAAAAGAAAGTTTTCATCGCGTTGTCAATTATCGAGACGAAATACGTGGTAGTCGGTAGTTGTTGTGCATAAATTTTGTGACTTAAATAACAACTACTTAATTTTGATATTAAACTCTCACATATTATTATCATGTGTGACAATACTAGTTCCATTAATCTAACCAAACATCATGTACCACATTCACACACTAAACATATTGAGATGCATCAGCACTTCCTTCGTGACCATGTTGAAAAAGGAGATGTTGTGTTTGAGCATGTTGATAGCAAAAATCAAGTTGCCGATATTTTCACTAAACCACTGGCAACTGAACCTTTTGACAATATATGTGGGGAACTGGGGATAATCGATATCTCAAATTTTTCTTAATTGTATCTTGTTGCTTGCACTTTATATTTTCACTCTAACTTTATGTTTGAGTATTTTACATAATGTGAGTGCAACTTCCATCTCAATAAAGAGTGAGGTAATATCGTTTCAATTCTCCTTGAAAGTAAGATTTTCCTTAATGCATGTTACTAGTTTACTTCCAAAAAGGCTTGATATTTTCTCAAATGATGAAAACCATGAATGTTCATTTCCAAATTTTTGATTGATAACCATTATGTGTTCTTGATCCATATGCTTATAATGAATTCATGTATTAATTCATTCACATTTGTATAATTTTGTTCTTATTATGCAAGCATGTGCGTTTGTTTATTCTTTATTTATCACACTTGTGTTTGAGTTATTTGTATGCACGATATTTTAAAATATATGTTTCTTGTTGTCTTGGTTACATTACATGAAAAACTTCTTCATTTTGGTTTTAGTAGCGACGTATTATTGTTGCTATTCTAGGCACATGAGTGTGCAGCATCGATAGTCCCATTTGGAAACATGATGTGATCATGACGCTACCAAAACAACTTGACAATATTGTCATTTCTTGCTTGTTTATTCTTTATGAATTGCATTACATTTTTTGTAATGTTGCTTGCACGATATTTAAAATTTTGCATCATTACAATAAAGGAAAGGAAATTACTTAGTGTTTTGCGTTTTATCGCAATTATTGCAGATAGCAAGAGTCGCCACCGACTTTTCTTTTATCAAATAAAGAAAAGAGTGAAAAGAATAGGAAAGACCTTTTGAGAATTTTATTGAGTTTAGGGTGTAGGTTATGAAAATGGAAGGGGTTAGAACCCTTTTCATGCGCAGTTATCTATGGGCTCTTAATTGGTATCTCACTTTGAAATGCTTCGTGTTTGTGTAAGTTTGAAAATATTTTGAAAACCCCATTCGTTCGCCAAACTTTGCAATGATTCTCGTATCGTTGAGAATGTATATAAAGTGTTGGTTTTGAAAATATTTTTTATTTGGAAAGTGTTTGAAATATGTTTTGAAAGTGTGAGGTGTGATGATTGGTTTTGTTTATGAGCAAGCAATTACGAGAAATCTACCTACTCAAAAAGTCTTTGTTCTTTTCCTCCTCCTTTGGATAGTGCTACTTTACCATTGCTTGGTTGAGAGCCATATCATTGGATTTGAGGGATAGGCATGGGCCGTCGTACAATCATAGAATGCAACTTGTCAGACGCTTTAGCAATTTTTCGTAAGGGACTCGAGTCATTTTACCGAAGGCAACATTGAAGGGTCATCAAGGGACTACAATCTTTTTTAATCGAGGGTCTTTTCTAAAGCGTCCCATATTCGAGGGACATGACTATTTTTCTGAGGTAACAAGCGAGGTTACCCTATAGGTGCGCGTGTGAAAAGTTTTTGATTTCAGTTAATTTGTCTTGATTAGGGTTATCTAGCGATTGATTTTTAATCTTGCCATACACGCCTAATTACTATACAGTTATATATACATACAGACATAGTTATAAGTGCGGAAAGTAAAGTGCGGGAAATAAAATCTACGCTATTACAATGCTTTGAGGATGGGGTTACAAATTTATAAAATAAGGATGAAGTAAAATCCTAATTAAACTATTACAAATCCAAAACAATTACAATAATAAAAAAAATGCGAAAATAGTAAATTACACGAAAAAAGAAAAGGGAAATTTCGTTGTGATTTTATCAAGTAAGGAAATTAAGTCAACTAAAAGCTATGAACGGAGGTTCAAGAATTCTAAATAGTATTTTTGGTATTTGTTCTGTTAGTGACTTAGAGAAAAGAAAAAAAACCTATTCTATTATTTTTTGGTTATTAAATCAAAGTCAAATAAAAGCTAAAAATGAAAATTCAAGAATAAAAATTCAAAATACTATTTTTGGGGTTTTTTATATGAAAAGGAAATTAAAACCTAAATTCTAAAATTGTTTAATTATAAACTAAATAGTGATCTTAAAAGAAAATAGAAGTCCTAAATCTAATTTTTTAGTCATTTTTATGTTAATGTTGTAAAGAAATTATTTATGAGAAAAGAAAACTAACATGTCTAAAACTAACCGTTATTGAATTTTTTTATTTAAAAGATAACAAAGATAAAATAGAAAATATTGGGACTGGGGGTGTGTAGCCCGAATGTGGGATTAAGATAACAAAAAGAAAATAAAATTAAAGGGGTTGGGCTTGGATTGGACCGAGTCTGGTCAGACCCAGTCTAGCCCTTAAAAATAAAATGGGTTAAAACAAAACCCTAACAAACACAATGAGGCTAGCTCATCTTTCTTCCAAATTGGTTTGTGATACTCCCTTTGTTCCACTTCCCATATTGAACGATTGATCCTCATTATTTCCCTTCAAACACAAAAATCGAACTAAGCCAAAAAAATATTCACGATTGTCCCCTCATGTACTCATGTAATTTTCTATTCTCTCAGTTTTCTCATCTCAAACATTGTCTCTGTTTTCTCAACTCAAATTCATGAAGACGAGCACTCAAAAGACCCAAACCCCAGCAAACACCAGTTCAAAATGATTCAAGGAAATTACAATTTACAAAATTAATTGAATTCTCATAAACTAAATGGGAATGGGGGAAAATAACCAGGTAAGTTTCTCTAATTCTTACGCTTTTAAACTTCTTCTCTCTTCTTATGTTGTGGTTCTGAACCTGCGTTTGGATATGTTGTTCACAGAGGGAGCAACCTTCGGTTATTACGAATGAACAGAAGAGGTGAAAATTCGTTGGTGGCTGTTGAGATATATGGAGAATGAAAGGAAGGCGGTGAATCGGGTTTTTTGGTTTACAATATCGAGGTAAGAGCTGGGCAATTTAGCGATTGAAGGTGATGGAATTTACGGTAGTTGAAGGGAGTGTTCAGAAGGAGGACACAGTATTTGGTAGCTAGCGGATGGTGATGTAGGGTGTTATTGAAGGGTTGTGGTATGGTTGGAGGATGTATGAAGGTTGGTTCTGCATATTGTGTATGGTCTGTTGCAAGGAGGTTTTTTATTGTATTTTTATTTGCAGGTCTGGTATATTTTTATAGAGTTGGGTTTGTAGTTTTTTTAAGTGGTGAAAGGTTATAGCAGGGAGCAGGGAGAAGTTATTTTGGTTCAGTTTTGTGTTACGTGAGAGGGTTTAAAGAAACGATGAAGTATGTTTGAACAGGGGGAGTAAAGAGTGTGACAAAGGAATGTATGGAGGTGGAGGTTTGAAGTAGCTCTGTAAGGTTTTGGCAGGGGACAATTTAAAGAGTTTTTTCCCGTCCTCTTCTAACACTTTTCTTTTTTTTCTTCTTTTTATCTATGTGGATAGTGATTATATAAGTGACATCAAGGTGAAAATGGAGGGAGAATAGGAGCCAAGAGTGAGTTGAAATTTGAACGGGAAATCCTTTTGGTGTAACTGTTTTTATGCTTTCTTGATGCAGGAATTGGTTTAACCATTTTGAGCAAGTTTTTGTCTGTTTTTATGGACTCGTATAGCAGGTTGATGTTGCAAGGTGCAACAGGTTTTGTGATGGTTTTTGGATAGATTTGGCACAAGGGAAAAAAATGGAAAGAGGCATGGTTTGGAAAAGATTGAATATTTAGGCTTAGGATTTTTGTTTTCATAGGCTTGTGTAATTGGATTCAAAACATTTTCTTTATAATGCCATTGTTTTTTTTTGTAGGAAAAATGACGAATCTTGTATGAAATCGTGATGAACAATGAATAGTAATTCTTTATCTCTTGAATACTTTAAGGAAACTTTGAAGGAACTTTGAATATTTGAATAAAGCCTTTAATTGTTTTTGAAAATTATAAATGGATTTTGTAGTCTTGAATGTACGAATGATCCTTGTAAATTAACAATGGACTTGAATAATGAATGAGCTCTTGGAAATGCAACCTTGAAACAAATTATGACATTATTCTTGAATTTATATTGAATGATACTTTTGTTTTTTACTTTGAAGGATCAATATTTGAACTTGCATAAATCACATGATTGAACTTGAGCTTTGTATCTTGACTTCTAAGTAATTCACTCATAGCATCTTCCAACCTTTAATCTTAAATCAAATTCTTGAAAAAATTAAATTCCTTAGGATTTTTAATAGAAAATCCAATCCAATAATCATTACCGGTCAAACACAAGTAACTTGAATTTTGAGCAACAAACGATCAATGAATCTTCAAACTCAACTTGTTGCCTCATGAATTATAAAGTGTCTTGGGAAAATCCTTATGACATGAATTGAAATTAGAAGTTAAGAACATTATAAATCAAGAAAATGACCTATGGAGATTTAATAACTTTCAGAGTCTTCTAAACACAATTTTCCTTCGATCCTTGAAGAGAACTTGTAGATGACATTACTTATGACAATGTGTAAAAATAATCGTCTCAAGATCTTGAAAGTTGAGGAAATTAGGATTCTTGGAAGTCAGGCAATAGTTACTTGAGATTAGGTCAAAGTCCAGAAAGTGACCTCTAAAGTAATCGAATTTTTTATGATCTTTCGCACATAATCAGCGCCTGACTTGTAAAGAGAAATTGGAGATGACGTCAAGGAGAGTCATACACAAAATAACAACTCAAAAATATTTAATAATGAAGAAGTTACAATTGTTAGAACTTGATCTTGAAAATGTTGACTTTTTGCCCAATGTAGTTAATTTTCAGTCATCTGAACCATTGATTAAGCAAACTTGTGATGCAAGGAAGGAAATTTGATATGAACATCCTTGTGGACATATGAAGAACCATGAAATCCATTTAAGACCTTAGAAACTAAATCTTCCTTGTGAAATACAAAACCCTAGTTATGGACCCATTGCTTAGGAGGAGAATGTGTCTGACCAATTCTTGAGGCATCTTGAGCATTTGAGAATCCAATATCGAATGAAAATGGGAGGTAAAATTTTGGGGTACAACAGTTGCCCCTGTTCACTCTTCTTAAACCCTAAGAGTTAAATTGGCATGCCCGCCACTCGTGACTTGAAGGTAGAAGATGATTGAACACCTAAGTTCCCAGAAATTTGCACTCGCATGTGCAAGAAGTAACATTGTCGGTTGATTATACCGAGAATGGACTTAAAGATGCCATCTGGAGAGATGATAGAGATTCTTCGGAAATGGGCTTATAAATGCCATCCAGGATGGTGACAGAATATCATCGAAGATGGGCTTATAGATGCCATCCAAAGTAATTGTAGATAGAGAAATTAGATTAAGTCTACACTCGACTTTAACTGGGAGAAGTATCACAATAAATATTTGGTCGATTTAAACTGAGCCAGAAAAAGTATCTACTAGATGAAGTATCAGAATAAATCTTTGGTCGATTTAAACTAAGCCATAAGATGTCTGTGTTTGTCTTTAACTAGGAGAAGTATTAGAATAATATTCGATCGATTTAAACTGATCCAAAAAAATTATCTACTGGAAGAAGTATCAGAATAAATCCTTGGCTGATTTAAACTGATCCAGAAGATAATTGTGCCCGTCTTCAACTGGGAGAAGTATCAGAATAAATCTTTGGTAAATTTAGTCTGAGCCAGTAAAAGTTTGAAATGTTTAAGACTAAGCCATTAGATTTACTAGACTTATACAAATCAAAATAAAAATCGTCACCGCGCTTTATTGTTTCCAAAATGAATGGGAAAATAGCGAGTAACCCAAAAAGAGGGTAAAAGATTCAAGGTAAGGGGGTTGGTTATGCAAAGGGAAGGTATTAGCACCCTAAACAAACACGGTACTCCGCAGGAACCTCTTTGAAAAATCTGTATATTTTGGCTATAAAATATTGTTTGAAAATAGATGGTGGAGGTGAGAAAAGAAACATATTTTTTATGATTTTTGCACCTGCCACGGTTGCGAACCTTTAGTGCCCACGTACCACCTTTCGTGCAATAGGGGATCAGGGTACATGTAGTTCACCTTTTAAAAAAACACAAGTGTGTTGGTTAATTTTATGAGATAAGACATCATCGTCATTGTCCGTGTGGAAAACATACTTATTACCCACAATCATGAGAAAGGAGAATTTGCATCATCTCAAAGTGGAGGATATGGCTTGTATTTTAAAATCAACAATGCCTCACTCAACACCCATGTGGAAAATATCTCTCTTCACTACATATTGTAGAAGTATAGTTGTTTGCATCACTACAAGGATTGACAAGAGTCTAATCTTTTGAGATAGGTTTTAAAATAAAAATCCAAAGTGAAAGAATGGTTTGAAATGAGATTGGTTGACTTTTATTCTTCTCACAAAAATTTCAAGGTATTATTAAATTGATTGAAGTTTATTTATGAAAATGTTTTGATTTAAGTCTAGGTTTATTATGAAAGTTGTTCAAGTTTAAAAACAAGAAGAGTTTTCAAAAGGAGGAGGAGATTTTTGAAATTAAAGAAGGTGGGAGGAAAAGAAGGGACTATACTAAAGCATAAGGTAAAAGCTAAGAATAAGAACCATCTAACAACAAGAAGCCAACACTTGACATTATGAGTCAAGGTAGAATTACCATTCCTTGGATTGAAACCAAATAAGCAAATATACGGATGAATTCTAGATTACAAACAAAGAATGTAATCACAATAACCTGCACACAAAACAAACAAACAACCCAATGTCATGAGGTAAACCTCAAGAACTCCAGACAAAATATCAATTAAGATCACAAGGTCTCCAACAAAAGCCAAGGTTTCTAATCCTATGTCCAAGAAGTCCAATGCTCCATAATGCCAAGGATAGTAACCAAAAAGTCCAAGTATCATTAAAGCCCTTTTTTTAGGGTTCATGTTGATTATTAGGTGTCTTGAAAAAGAAAAGAAAAGCTCAAGTGAGCAAAATAAAAATGACAAGAATATAAATGCTCAAGTGAGCAAAATAAAAATGGCATGAAATTAATGCTTAAAGTAAATGGTACATAAAGCATAAAAATGAAAGCATAAAGCAAAAACAATTTAATAATTAGTGGTTAGTTGGATGACCAGCTTGAAACTTGAATTTGGAACTCATTAGACGATTGGTAGAACCAAAGCCTCCACAAAATAAGTTGCATTTGCTTTTTGTCAAGTATATCATCCATTTGGAATCCTCAAAAGTACCATTTAATGATCAACGATGTTTAAGTGACCCGCGTTGAACAATAGTGTTGTAGATCCATTAGAGGATTGGTAGAACCAAAGCATACACACAATGAATCCCAAGGTTATTGGATCAAATAAATCAAATTAACATAATTTGATTTTTAGAAGCCAAAACATGAATTTGAAATTCTGACTTATGAGGAAACTTCAGTTCTAAGTTACCAAGTTCAATCCAATGGTATTATCAACTCAAGGGGTCTTAAGGCATGATTATTGCTACTTTAGAAAGATGAGATTACAAGCTTTACAATGAGAAAAGAGTGGAATCAAATGGATGCTTGAGCTGAAAGTTGCAATGAGTCAAAGTTTGGGGAAAATGTTGACTTTCCATTCTTAGAAATATTTCAAATTTTTCTTGAAAAGTGACCTATAATGTTTTCCATCCAAACATGGCCTTCCTCTTGACCAAAACATACGGAATGAAATATACCTCTTGAATGACATTTTGAGACTTTAACCATTCAAAATCTCCAAAAATTGAGAGAGTTATGAATTGTTGAAGTTGGCAAAAAATCATGAAATGACCTATAATCTTTTGAATCCTTAAGGCATCTCCCATCCATTTTCTCACTTTTCTCATAAAATAAGGAATAAAGTTCACATTCTCATATCATTATGGAAAAAGAGTGGGCTCAAGGTGATAAAAATTTACCAAGGTATGATCATTTGAAGTCACACATTGAAAATTGGGGGTTCATCTGGAGGACTTGTAATCTTTCTTCATCATCAAGTTTCTTCCACATGAAAACTCCTTGATAATTTTGAAGTGATTTGCTAATAAACATTTTAAGAGGAGGATGTTTTTGGAATCACTCAAAAATACCAAAAGATGAGCAAGATATACTTCTTTGAAGTACAAAACCCTAGCTCCTAGATCAAGAATATGCTTTGAGGAACTTTGAAAATTTTGAACAAGCTTCTTATACCAACATTCTTGCTTTGTGAATAGAAGTTGTTGAGGATGATAATGAGAACTCATAGAAACTACAACCACTTCCATATCTTGAGAATTGAGAGAAAAATGAACTTGTGACCAATGAGAACAAGGCCTTGTCCAACCATGACAACTTCTTCAATCAACCCCTTGTACTTTTGAATCAATTTTGATAACTTTGAAATGTGGTGAACCAAAATAACCTTGCTATGCCATTTCTTACAAATAAACTTCAATGATGAGGTTTAAACTTCTCAAGATTTGTTAACTAGAGCATGTAAATAAACTCATGAACCCATGGATCAACTTGCTAAGCCACATTTCCTTTACCTGCATTATTAACAAATAAGACAAAATAACATTGCATTTTATTAGTTAAAAGGAAAGTAAAAAAAAAACATGCATGATCAAAAAATGAACACAAATCAAGGTGCTTGGTGATTCCTCAAAGAGCAAAGCTAGAGATAGGGAGGAGAACCAAAAGCCCTAATGTGACCTTGTTGTGATTGAATCAATATGGCATGATGAAGGGATCTTAGGGGCGTAAATTGGGGTACAACAACTTCCCTTATTTAAGTTTCTTTTATCCGGAGATACGAAGGTTAAAAATCTTCGTGTCGACGCAATCGAAGACACTTAAATATAAAACAAACCCTATTTTTGGCCCTAAGATGCCATGCAATGCTTATGAATATGAGTGCACATGAACAACTTCAAAGGGACGCAAAACACCATTGGGGATGTAGCAAAGGAAATAAGGAATCAAAAGAGAAACCCGACCAGGAAAATAAGTCATTGGTGGATCAAAAGACCCGACTCATAGAGGATGGTAAAAGATAAAAGGATACACAAACTTTCACTGAAGGCAGAACTACCAACATTCAATGAAGGTAGAAAGAGAAAAGAATAACAACACCGACGTTTACTGACGGTGACCTACAAATTTTTACTGAAGGTAAAGAGACAAAATCATCGACGTTCACTGATGATGAACTACCAACTTTCACTGAAGGTAGAGAGAAAACATATCATAGCCCTGCCGTTCATGGATGATGAACTACCAACACTCACTGAAGGTAGCAAATAGATAACAATCACCAACTTTTACTGATGGTGATCTACAAACTTTCACTGAAGGTAGAGAGAAAAGAAATATCATAACACTACTGTTCACTGATAGTGAACTACCAACGTTCACTGAAGGTAGCAAAAAGATAAAAATCACAAACTTTCACTGATGGTGATCTACCAACTTTCACTGAAGGTAGTAAGATAAGAAATATCATAACAATGTCGTTCACTGATAGTGAACTACCAACATTCGCTGAAGGTAGCAAAAAGATAACAATCACCAACTTTCACTGATGGTAATCTACCAACTTTCACTGAAGGTAGAGAGAAAAGAAATATCATAACATTGTCGTTCACTGATATTGAACTACCAACATTCACTGAAGGTAGCAAAAAGATAACAATCACCAACTTTCACTGATGGTGACCTACCAAATTTCACTGAAGGTAGTAAGAGAAGAAATATATTAGCATCATCGTTCACTGATGATGAACTACCAACGTTCACTGAATGTAGCAAAAAGATAACAAGTTTTTCCTAAAGTTCCGGAGTTTCACCTAGAACGGGTCTCAACTTCTTCTTTAACCTAGGCACTCTACCTGGAAAGGGTAATATATAAGCTGTCTCAAATAAAGAGACTACCACTTACAAAGATTTCATAATGAATTGTCTCTACGATATTGAAAAGACTTGCCCTCCATTGGAGTAATTTGATAATGAACTGCAAACTATCCACTCATAGAGAAGATAGCAAAAAATTTAACGTCGACTTTTACAAGGAAGTATAAGTTGCTCAAATAAAGAGACCTGCTACTTGATGTTATAGGAAGGATTGTAAAAATGACTCTCTTGGGAGAACAGTATGGCTTCCTGGGGAAAGAAATATGACTTCCTGGAGAGATGCCAATATATTTCTGCTAAGGAGATAAAGTCTTCTCGTGCAAAATACTTGCACATTCTCAAACCAAGGTTCGAAGCCTGTAGATATCATAAGTAATAATATTGCTGAGGATCAAAGATTTAAGCCAGAAATAAACTGGGATGGAACAGTCTACTAAAATACATCCTTTAAGAAATAAACTCAAGAGGGAAACCCAAATCGTCCAGATAAAGAGCTTTGTAAGAAGGCTAAAGCAAAAGTCTTCCACGAGGGATAACTCAATGGGGAAATTGAAAGAATATACACTCTCTGCTTAAGGCCGACACTCTATTGGAGAGAGGACAACACAACTCTACAAAATAGGGAAATATGCCAACAAAATATTAATGAATGCGAATGAACAATGATTTGCTAAATTTAAATATGCATGATGTATGTATGAATGTATGAGCGCTATCATGTTTATGCTGACAAAACAGATATATAGCACTGGGAGTAATCAGGCATAACCAACTCAGTCATAAACAACACTCGGCTAAATCGCCTCCAAGATGAACATTCCATAAGAAAAAACAAGCACCAACTGAGGAAGCAAGATCCTATTTCGCGACTTAACTTTACTAGGAAGGAACATAATCCGGAAAAAAAACAAATCATAGTGACAAAACAATACAAATACAGGGATACAACATCCTTCTCCAGTCTCCACCGGGGAATAGCACTCAGACTTCAATGGGAAAACAAATGCTTTCACGGTCCGTACTTCTATTGGGGATTGCAATACTGATTTCAAACAAAGCAGATGGAAACCATATCTACAAAACATCAACTGAGGATTTCGAGCTGACTTTAATTGAGAAATATCATACAAACATCACTCGGGGAGATAACGCCTCATCATAGAGATATCAATTGGGGACCTCGTGCTGACTTCATTGGGGAGGACAACACCACATCATCAAGAGGAAACCAAGATACGTTCTTCACTGGGGAAAACAGAGATACGTTCTTGAATATCGAGAGTAAGCATTGCACCAACTCCTCTGGGGAAAAAGTATGAAACCCCATGGGGATAAAAACTTTAAGAAGTCAAACATTATAGCAAGAACTCAAAATTATGGGGATTTTAAATCAAACCCAGCACTTGGCAGGTGAAAACCTAAAAAACTGACAAATGCCTCAACACTTCTTAAATAAAACATTTCCCTTTCCTGATTATCGGACAATCACACAAAATGCAAGTACCGCTGAAAGGAGATGCTTCATAAATGAGTCAAACTCAACATTCACGGGGAGAAAAGACTTCTATTAAATAGCGAGGCCTTCATTGGGGAACCCTGGATTAAACCTTCAAATCTTGCAAACTTATTCCAACAAAAGATGCCCTGGGATAGCTTTCTTGGGGAATCAAGAAGTCAACATTACAGAAAGAGGTCAAACTCATGGGGATTTTAAATCAAACCCAGCACTTGGTGAGTGAAAAACCAAAAAGTTGACAACTGTCTCAACACTTAGAAAATAAACAGCCTTGGTCTAGCTGCCTGGGAAATAAATACCAACAATAATGCCACTACTGCAGAAAGTGCGACATTTTTTCAAATAGTTCCAATCTCAACACACCTAGGGAAGAAAACCTTTCGTCATATGAGGGAAAACATTACTGGGGAATCTGGGATAGAGGCCTCATACCATGCAAAACCCATAAATCAGAAAATAAACCAACACTTGGCTGAGGACACTGGGATCACAAACCCAATACTGCACCATACGCCAATTGGTATCGTCTTCAATACACAAAAATCATGCGCATACCAGCGAAAACGACATGAGAAAACCTTCCAGGGGAAACAACAATTCTCAAAATTACTAGAGTTCATCCATTCTTGGGATCACCACTTTTTGTTCTCCTCTAAAATCATAAAATCTAAAGTAAAAGTAAATTGTAAATTTTTTTGAAAAATAATTTTGTAATTTAAGATTTTTTCTTTAAAAATTATCGTCAATAATAAATAAAGTCTTTGTAAGCTGAATAAAAATAAGAACTACAAAGAATTGGGTAAAAGCTCAAATTTTATTGATACAATGGTAGTCTGCGAATGGCGTGACTCCATGGATAATTACAAAGTTTGGAAAATGGTAATATATATAATGGAAAAGATACATTGGGATACAATGACCACTACTCCCTCTAGAAACTTTGAAATCCTGAGCAGCAGCTTCTGTTGAAGCATCGTGAGGACCCAAGAAGATTGTTGCTTTAATGATCAAGTCTTATCTGATGCGGTTACTTTCCAAGAAAGTCCCTAACTTTTGCCTAAGCTGCCCTTGTGGGTTTTCAACTTAGTGGGAAATTTTGTTCTGCTTATGTCTCTAATTTTTTCCTATACCGCCCTTTCCGGTTTTCGGCCCACCGAGACGCTCTTTTTTTCCTAAGCCGCCCTTTTGGGTTTTCAATTTAGAGAGTTGTTCTTTTATTTCTTTAGGCGAAGTATTTCTTGACTGCATCAGCATTCATGGGATATGGGAACTCCTCTCCATCCATAGTTTCAAGAATTAATGCACTTCCAGAGAAGGCTTTCTTGACAACATATGGGCCTTCAAAATTAGGAGTCCACTTGCCCCTAGAACCAGCATTGAAAGACATGATCTTCCTGAGAATGAGGTCACCTTCTCTGAATTCACGAGGTTTGACCTTCTTATCAAAAGCTCTCTTCATTCTCTTATGATATAACTGCCCATGACACAAAGTTGTCATTCACTTCTCTTCGATCAAATTCAATTGATCAAATTTGTTATGGACCCATTCAACCTCTGACAACTTGGTTTCCATTACCACGTGCAAAGAGGGAATTTCAACCTCTATTGGGAGCACAACTTCCATTCCATACACAAGGGAGAATAGGGTTTCTCATGTTGAAGTATGGACAGATGTTTGATATCCATGTAAAGCAAAAGGGAGCATTTCATTCCAATCGTTATAAGTAATAACCATCTTCTCGATGATCTTATTGATATTCTTATTAGCAGCTTCAACAACCCCGTTCATCTTCGGCCTGTAAGGAGATGAATTATGATGGACAATCTTGAATTCTTCACAAAGTTCTGTCATCATCTTGTTGTTTAGATTCGAGCCATTGTCAGTGATAATTCTGCTCGGCACACCCTACCGGCATATGATATTATTCTTAATGAAGTGCACAATCACCTCCTTAGTAACATTAGCATATGAAGTAGCTTCCACCCATTTGGTGAAGTAATCAATTGCTACCAAGATAAAACAGTGTCCATTCGAAGCTTTGGGTTCTATCATCCCAATCATGTCAATACCCCACATAGAGAAAGGCCATGGGGAAGAAATAACATTGAGAAGTTTCAGAGGCACATGAATCTTGTCCGCATAAATCTGGCATTTATGGCACTTCTTTGCAAATCTGTAACATTCAGATTCCATTGTCAGCTAATAGTAACCTACCCTTAGCATCTTTTTAGCCATTGAATGTCCATTGGCATGAGTTCTAAATGAACCTTCATGAATCTCATGCATCAACATGTCTGCTTTGTGTCTATCCATGCATCTGAGAAAGACCATGTCATAATTTCTCTTGTACAACACATTTTCACTGAGGAAGAAACTTCCAGTCAATCTTCCCAATGTCTTTCTATCTTTATTCGATGCACCAATCAAGTATTCCTGAGTCTGGAGAAAATGCTTGATATCATAATACCAAGGTTTCTCATCTGCTACCTCTTCTGTTGTAAACACATGAGTGGGCCTATCCAGTCACCGAACTATAATTCGAGGTATATCATTCCAAGTATTTACTTGATACATAGAAGCCAGAGTTGCCAGAGCATCCACCATTTGATTTTCGTCTCTAGGGATGTGATGGAATTCAACTCTATTAAAGAAGGGTAACAATCTTCTAGCATAATCTTTGTAAGGGATCAAGCCAGGGTGACGAGTATCCTAATCTCCTTTAATCTGATTTATTACCAAAGCTGAATCACCATACACATCTAGAATTTTAATTTTGAGATCAATAGCTTCCTCGAGACCCATAATGCAAGCCTCATATTCTACCATATTATTAGTACAATTAAATCTTAACCTTGCAGTAAAAAGGATGTGTGATCCATGTGGAGTGACAATCACAACACCAATTCTTTTACCAAAAGCATTCACAGATCCATCAAATATCATACTCCATCGAGATTCAAGATCAGGACCTTCCTCAAGCAAAGGATCATCACAATCTTTTACTTTCAGAAACATCACATCCTCATCAAGGAAATCATACTTCATAGACTGATAATCATCAACTGGTTGGTGAGCAAGATAATCTGCTAACACGCTGCTTTTAATAGCTTTTTGTGTGAGGTATTCGATGTCATATTCAGATAACAGCATCTGCCAGCGGGCAATTCTCCCAGTAAGAGCAGGATTTTCAAAGATGTGCTTGATTGGATCCATTTTGGAGATCAATCATGTAATGTGATCTAACATATATTGTCGCAAATGTTTTGCCACCCAGACCAAAGCACAACATGTCTTTTCCAGCATGGAATATCGTGACTCACAATCAATAAAATTTCTACTGAGATAATAATTTCCATACTCTTTCTTCCCCGTTTCATGTTGTTGTCCTAGAATACAGCCCATGGAATTATCAACACTGTCAGATACATAATCAATGGTGTTCCTTAAACAGGAGGGAGAAAGATAGGAAGTTCCAGCAGATATTCTTTAATACTTTTAAATGACCTTTGGAAGTCATATGTCCACACACAACCTTGATCTTTCTTTAACAACTTAAATATCGGTTCACACGTTATATTCATGTGGGAAATTAATCGGGAAATATAATTCAAATGCACGAGAAACCCTCTGACTTGCTTTTCAGTTCTCGGTGCTAGCATTTCTTGAATTTCTTTGACTTTATCAGAGTCAACTTCAATCCCTCTCTGGCTAACAATGAATCCCAACAATTTCCTTGACCGAACACTGAAGGTACATTTATTTAGATTCAAGCGGAGACGATACTTCCTCAAACGCTGAAACAACTTCAACAAATCTTCTACATGCCCTTCTTCAGTTTGAGATTTAGCAATCATGTCATCAACATATACCTCAATTTCCTTATGCATCAGATCATGGAATAGGGTTGTCATAGACCTCTGGTATGCTGCACCAGCGTTCTTCAACCCTAAGGGCATCACTCTATAACAGAATGTTCCCCAGGGTGTGATAAACATTGTTTTTTCCATGTCCTCCGGGGCCATCCTTATTTGATTATACCCGGAAATCCGTCCATGAATGAGAAAACTTTGAATTTTGCTGCGCTATCCATTAACATATCAATGTGTGGCAATGGAAAATCATCTTTTGGACTAGCTTTATTTAGATCTCTGTAATCTATAACATGCGAACTTTTTCGTCTTTCTTCGGTACCGGGACAATATTGGAAATCCACTGAGGATACACTGATGTCACAAGAAAACCGATATTAATCTGCTTTAGAACTTCTTCTTTGATCTTTAATGCCATATCTGGATGAGTTCTTTGCAACTTCTGTTTGATTGGAGGACACTCTGGCTTTAGCGTCAAACGGTGCTCTACAATATTTGTATCTAAACCAGGCATATCTTTGTAAGAGCAAGCAAAAATATCCACGTATTCTTTCAACATCTCAACCAACCCGCTCTCCAATCTTGACTTCTTTCGGATCCTTTTCTGAACCCAAATAGATTATTTCGAATGGCTCTTTAAATTGCTGAATGGAATTTTCCTTACGCTCAAGCAACCGTGAGACCTCTTCTGGAATCTCATCATAGTCTTCTTTTTCGGCCCCATACACAGGACATTCAAAGTTGGGAGAGGGTGAAAAGTCATTGTATTCAACAGGTTTTTTAATTAATCTGCACATATGATTTATGATTGCTTTTAGAAACTGACACATATAACAAGTGATCATGCATATTGAATTTCAGTTATTATTTATTTTGAAGGGTTTTTTTATTACCATTTTCCAAGAAAAAAGAAAAAAATAAAACACAATTTGGGAAACAAAGACAACTTTTATTATTGATTTTAAAAAATCCAAGCAAATAGATAAGCCCATACAATATTAATACTTTTCACCTTGGGCAAAGTGAAAGCTTTTCAAAAAGATTTAACAAAACAAATTACTTTGAAACATGTATGCAAGAGGGAACATCAATGGTGATCCAGTTCTGAACCCTAACTCCGCGCGTCACATAATTTGGCATTTCTGGCTCTACTTCATCTTCCACAATGGCATTAATCCCGGAAACAGTATGATAAAGATAACCTCCTCTATGAAAGATGTCTTGATACCTTCCCAGAAAAGACTCTGACTTCAAGCTCTTACCCTTATCATTCTTCATAGAGAACCCCAAGCCAGCTCTATTCTTGTTTACAGGCAGATCAACAATCTGCCCCCATACTTCACTATGGCCATTACGCACAACCTGCTGCGCATCTTTAAGCGAAACCATATAATTCTCATTTCTTCTTATATTATCAATGGATAAAGCTTGGAATTGGGTTCCAACAGCAGCTTCATCCGCCTCCACAACACTAAACGAGGACAAATGAGATATCAATAATGTCTGTTCTCCATTTATAATTACCACTTTTCCTTCACGTACAAACATCAGCTTCTGATGTAAAGTCGAAGTGACAGCCCCTGCCTCATGTATCCACGTCCTTCCCAAGAAACAGCTATAAGCGGGTACAATATCCATGACCTAGAAAGTAATCTGAAACAAATGTGGGCCTATATGAATAGGAAAGTCCACTTCACCAATAACAGATTTCCTTGATCCATCAAACGCTTTCACAATAATGCCACTTAGGTGCATGGGCGTTCCTTCATATTTCAACTTCATAAGTGTGCTCCTTGGTATAATGTTCAATGTAGATCCATTATCAATCAGCACATTGGATAATGAATAATTCTTGCAGTTCATAGAGATGTGTAGGGCCACATTGTGATTCCTTCCTTCATCGGGAAGTTCATCGTCGCAGAAACTCAGGTTATTACATGAAGTAATATTCCCTACTACACTGCTGAATTGGTCTACAGGCATATCACTTTCCACAAAATCTTGGTCCAATACCCTCATCAAAGATTCTCTATGAGCAGAGGAGTTCATCAATAAAGCCAAAATATATATTTTTGAAGGAGTCTGCATTTGCTGATCTACAATTCTGACATCGCTCATCATGATTATCTTCAAAATATCATCCACCTATATTTCTAGCGTAGCTCCACTAGATTCACCCATTGTCTTCTTGGGTTGAACATCTTCAACAATTTTCTTTCTAATACTAACATCTCCACGAATAACTGGTGCAAATACACGACCGTTGCGGGTCACTCTGCTAGTCTCAACAATATTTCCAACTTTAGGCATTGGCTGGATGGGAACTTCCACACCATCCTCTAAGATTGTAGCATTATATTTGTAGGGAACAACCTTATATGACTTGTAGGGGACAGGACCTGGCAAACTAATCACCAATGGAGTAATAGATGGCTTGCTATGATATTCAACTTTAAAATGGGCGGGTGCACCAAAATAAGGCACAATAACGTTTACTCCCTCTTCAACACAATCAGTCATTACAGAGTCATCTCTGGAAAACAAATCCTCATATAAGGAGAAGTACTCATCTGAAGAGGCATACTCATCATCTGAATCCTCTTCAACCAAACACACCTCAATCAGATCTACTTCATGATAATCAACCCTTTGATCTGTAACCTTGATAGTTCCATTATCCAACAATAACTGAACACCCTCCCTTCCAATTGAACATCCTCGAGAGTCCCAACAACAAATTCAGCAAGATCCATACTAATGTTCTACCTGACCAACCATGTGGCAGAAAAAAGCGTGCAATTGTACATGATCCTCATTCATATACTCCACATCAAAGATTATGAACTCTCCAAGACATCCAGAAACCATGTTTACTTCCTCTTCATACTCTGCCATAGGCCTTATTATGTGGATGAGGCCCTCATCCATCATCTCCTGCAAATCAGCCTTTATCTTGTCACAACCTTGTATATTTGTACTGCAAATAGCACAACCAGCATGGTCATATGTATAGTAGCTAAATTCAGAGGTCTGCATGAATTTTCACCAAATCCCCTCTAACCAAATTAATATAAAAAATCTAGAAGTCGCTCGGACAAATGGCTACCATGTTCACAGCATTTTCTCCTCCATGCTTTGGTAGAAGATTATCTTTCACATTAAGGCCCACATCCTTGAAAGATAGGATACCAAACTTCACCAATTTTTGTACTTTAGTCTTCAAAGGATAGCAGTTCTCAACATTGTGCCCTGGTGCTCCCTGATGAAAAACACATGTTTGGTATACTTTTTAATACCAAGGAAACGGTGATGGTACATCGGGAGGTGGTCGGTTCTGAACCAACTTCTTTTGATTAACATCAGGAGTAATTTTGTATAGCTCATAGGGACAGGATTATAACTCTCCCTTCTCTGATTATTCCCGTGATTCCCCTGATGGGATGGTCTCTGATAAGCAATAGTAGTTGGAGCTACAGCAACAACTGGAGTAACTGAGGCGACTTGCTGATGACACTGATAATTTCTTCTAGGAGGATTAACCCTCCTTTATTGCATGACAGTGTTTGTATCTCCTTCCTTCTTTTTGGCAAACCCATAGGATGGATTCTTCGTACTTCTGGAACTTTCACCTTTTATTAAACGACCCTCTCTTACAGCCTCTTCTAATCGGATACCCATGCCCACCATTTTAGTAAAGTCACTTGGCGCACTCACTACCATCCTCTCGTAGTAGAAAGTACATAGAGTCTTCAAGAAAATCTTAGTCATCTCCTTCTCTTCCATGGAAGGAATTAGTTGGGTGGCTACCTCGCGCCATCTATGTGCATATTCTTTGAATGATTCCCTGTCCTTCTGGACCATGGCCCTGAGTTGATCACGGTTAGGCGCCATGTCGATGTTGTATTTGTATTGTCCGGTATATGCTTCTCCCAAGTCATTGAAAGTATGGATATTGACGTTGTCCAAACTCATATAACATTTCAAGGCAACACCAGTCAAACTATCCTGAAAAAATTGAATCAGCAGACGTTGATCCTCAGTATGGGTAGACATTATCCTTACATACATCACAAGATAAGCACAAGGACAAGTGTTGCCCTTGTACTTCTCGAACTTCGGGACTTTAAACTTTGCAGGTATCTTGACATTCTGGACCAAGCATAAATCATTCACATTCTTCCCGAACAATTCCTTTCCCCTGAGGGCCTTTATCTCCCTCTGCATCTTGTCAAACTGCTCTTGAAAATCATCCATTCTATTATAGAGACCCAAGTCTTCACTTGGTGGAGGAAAAGGACGACACATATCATCATTAGCAAATGGGACCACATTTACCGAAGGAGGCGCAGCAGGAGCAACATGCACCACAGGAGGTGCAGGAGTAACAGTAGTCTGAACAACTGGAGAATCTTGAGGACCAAGATTGAAACCTTCAGGCACACAGTTCTCTGGCATTCCCCATGGATAACCTTGAGGCATGTGATTCTGAAGAACAGCTGGAGTAGCAGACACAGGAACAGTCAGAGCTTCAGTAGTAACCCTTTTTGGTTAAGGTTGAACACTCGGTGGCTGATTCTGAGCAGCCACCAGAGATTCCACCAGAGTAGTAGGATTGGCCATGCCGGCCTTCAATGCAGAAACTTCCTCACGCAGCTCGCGATTTTGTTATTCTAAGTTGTCCATCTTCCTTATGAAATTTGCTCGAGTATTGTAGTGGTGAGACAACTTGCTGAACGAAGTAAAGAAGCTTGGTAAGACACCTGGATATGCATAAAAAATGCAAGGAATATGTGCAATATGATGCATGATATGCAATGCACATGATTTATTTAATTATTATTATTTCAAGGGACTTAAAGATTTATAGATAAACTGCAAATATCAAAGTAATAACGCATTTGAATTACTGAAAAAAGTTTAATATAATAACTTCAAAATTGATTACAAGTTTCAATAATCCCTAGTGCAAGATAAAAATAAAGTCTAAAATCCTAAGAAGTAAAGTTGATGGAGATCACTCTATACGCCGGAGCTTCCCTGTAAGCCTGACAATCTGAGTCTTCAACCTTTGGTTTTCTTCCGCATATCTAGTGGCAACCTCCTTCCAATCATCTGAATCCTAAAGTGAGCAACTAGAATCTCATTGAGGCTTAGGAGAAAATAAATCCCCTTGCCTCTCCATGGTCTCTACAGCCCGAATCTAATGAATCTCAATCAAGTCGTCTTTCTCCTTCAAGTCTGCTCTATAAGAGATCTCCAAAGTTTGGCACTTATTCTTCCAAGTATCCTTTTCCTGCTGCATCTTGACCAAAGCAAGCTATAGCTCTTCTATATCGTCCAATAAGGCAGGAGTGGTCTTCACAAACAAATCAGGAATCAGTGCTTCCCGAGAATACGACATCTTGAACTGAATAGCTCTCGTTTAGACCCACTGAAGATATGGCTCCAAAGAGACAACCCCCTATGTCCCAAGTCTTTCCTACTCTTTCTATGAATGTGACGCTAGGCCTTCGCAATCTGCTCTTTAGCTTCCTTATGGTCTTCTCCCTCCTTCAGAAAGAAACTGCTCAAATGAATACTATTTGGTTTATCCCTCATCGAATAACCAAGCTATCATCATGCAAGAACAGGGTTGTAGTTTATTCCTCCCTTTGTACCAATAAGAGGTAAATTGGGGAAACCACCACAATTGTCTACAATCTCAACATCCTGGTAAGCTCGATAATACCAATCAATATCCGAGTGAGTAAGTGTCATGATCTTAGGAGCCCAACGGGGTTCCTTCCTGACATCCCAAAAAGCATCAGACTGAGGCATATGAGAAATAAACCACGGGTACAACAAAGGCGTGCAACAGATAATCATCCCCCCGTGATAAGAATTTCTAAGATGAATAGAGTAATAAGAATCACCCAAAAATGTAGGAATTGGGTTTCCAATCATGAAGATCCTGATAACATTAATGTCAACAAACCTGTCCACTTTAGGAAATAAAAACAACCCGTAAGCAAGTAGAGAAAAGATGGCCTCAAAAGCGACTGTACTCTTCATCCTGGAAAAGTAACGAGCTTTCTCCAATAAGAAACTGAGCTGGTAATCCTCTAATCCCTCCTTTAATAGTCATATAGACTTCAACCTCAGACTTCCCCAGATGGATCAAAGCAGCAATCTCGTGTGGTTTTGGCTCACCTTCCAAACCAGTAAAAGGAACACGATCGGTAACAGGTAAATCCAACAGATAAGAATACTCCTCTAGTGTAGGCATCAACTGATAGTCGGGGAAAGTAAAGCAATGATACATTGGATCATAGAACTGGACCAAGGTCGAGAGAATACCCTCCTTTATCCTAAGCTTCATGATAGGAATGATGGATCCATACTTCTTCCAAAAATCTTCAGAACACTCAATCTCAGAAATTAGACTAATCAACTCATCTATCTTGGGATCTCTGAAACTATATTTTCCGGTCTTTCTTTTCCCAGGATCCATGGTAAAAAAGTACCTGAGTTATTCATAAATGGTCAACTTTCAAGTCCCTTGAAATAAAACTTATTCAAAAGATGCTTATGAGTGCATGGATGCATGATGCAACAATCACACACACGATCATAAACATTGGGTTCATAGGTTCAACGTCACGAGCATAAGGTCGAAGGTACTATCCATAAGGTATGGTCTAAAAGTTATCACCTGCCGAACAAGGTTCTAGAGGTTCCCATAGTCTAAATCCTTCCTTCGGATATTACCAACTTCCCGATTAACTCGGTAATTAGTAATATTCTCAAGAAAAACTCGTTTGAGCGTAGTATCGCGTGACAACTATTTCCGGATTACTCTGTCATAGCTTCCGCACTACACCTAAAAGGCCAAGATGGGTTAGGTATTCTACTGTCCTCAGCTTCAGCAGGCTCCCAGGTCGAAAGCAGTACGCCTTTTAGATTACTCGATAAACAACACTACAGTCAAAGGGGCCTCCACTTAGTGGGGGATCTCATGCCTCCTTTTTTGGGTTTACTCCCTCAAAGGTAACATGACTATACCGCCCGTCCTATCTTAAGCTTTGCCCAAGTCCGGATATAGGACTTATAAGTAATCACCAAGCACCCTGAAAACCGGGAAAATCCAGAAAAACATATATACAACATATAATACATAAACAACAATAGCACATATACAGATATAAACAAAGATAGGTTCAACCCACTTAGGGATGGACCAGCAAGAGGTCAATCTTTCCCTAGTGAAGTTGCCATTTTTTTGTAGCGGTAGAAATGTTTAAGACTAAGCCATTGGATTGACTAGACTTATACATATCAAAATAAAAATTGCCACCGTGCTTTATTGTTTCCAAAAGGAATGGGAAAAGAGTGAATAACCCAAAAAGAGGGGTAAAGATTCAAGGTAAGGGGGTTGGTTATGCACAGGGAAGGTATTAGGACCCTAAACATCCACGGTACTCCGCAGGAACCTCTTTGAAAAATCTGTATATTTTGGCTATAAAATGTTGTATGAAAATAGATGGTGGAGGTGAGAAAAGAAACATATTATATATGATTTATGCACCTGCCGCGGTTGCGAACCTTTAGTGCCTATGTACCACCTTTCATGCAATAGGGGATCAGGGTACACATAGTTCACCTTTTAAAAAAAAACACAAGTGTGTTGGTTAATTTTATGAGATAAGACATCATCGTCATTGTCTGTGTGGAAAACATACTTACTACACACAATCATGAGAAAGGAGAATTTACATCATCTCAAAGTAGAGGATATGACTTGGATTTTAAAATCAACAATGCCTCACTCAAAACTCAAGTGGAAAATATCTCTCTTCACTATATATTGTAGAAGTATAGTTGTTTGCATCACTACAAGGATTGACAAGAGTCTAATCTTTTGAGAAAGGTTTTAAAATAAAAAGCCAAAGTGGCAAAATGGTTTGAAATGAGATTGGTTGACTTTTAGTCTTCTCACAAAAATGTCAAGGTATTATTAAATTGATTGAAGATTATTTATGAAAATATTTTGAAAATGCATTGACTTAAGTTCGGGTTAATTATGAAAGTGGTTCAAGTTTAAAAACAAGAAGAGTTTTCAAAAGGAGGAGGAGATTTTGGAAATTAAAGAAGATGGGAGGAGAAGAAGGGACTATCCTAAAGCATAAGGTAAAAGCTAGGGATAATAACCATCTAACCAACAAGAAGCCAACACTTGACATTATGAGTCAAGATAGAATTCCCATTCCTTGGATTGAAACCAAATAAGCAAAGATACTAGACCTATTGAAAGAACCAAACTTCAAGTGTATTAAGTCTTCACAAAATTTAGGCAGAGTAACAGTTGTACACGGGTGGATTCCATATTACAAACAAATAATATAATCACAATAACCTGCACACAAAACAATCAAACAACCTAATGTCCTAAGGTAAACCTCAAGAACTCCAGACAAAATATAAATTAAGATCACAAGGTCTCCAACAAAAGCCAAGGTTTCTAATCCTAAGTCCAAGAAGTCCAATGCTCCATAATACCAAGGATAGTAACCAAATAGTCCGAGTATCATTAAATCCATTTTTTAGGGTTCATGTTGATTATTAGGTGTCTTGAAAAAGAAAAGATAAGCTCAAGTGAGCAAAATAAAAATGACAAGAATATAAATGCTCAAGTGAGCAAAATAAATATGGCATGAAATGTAATGCTTAAAGTAAATGGTACATAAAGCATAAAAATAAAAGCATAAAGTAAAAATAATTTAATAATTAGTGGTTAGTTGGATGATCATCTTGAAACTTGCATTTGGAAATCATTAGAGGATTGGTAGAACCAAAGTCTCCACACAACAAGTTGCATTTGCTTTTTGTCATATCATCATTTTGGATTCCACAAAAGTACCATTTAATGATCAACAAAGTTTAAGTGATCCGCATTGACCAAAAGTATTGTAAATCCATTACAGGATTGGTAAAACCAAAGCCTCCATACAATGAATCTCAAGGTTATTGGATCAAAGAGATCAAATTAACATACTTGGGCTTGCAAACATAAGTTTGGGCCACGAATGATCATTTATTTTAATCCGGACAAAATTTAGCGCTATGTTAAGCAATCGTAAGTGGAATTATACAAAAGTCACACCTATTTTGAGGCCGGTCAATATCAATCTATGCACCATTTATTTTGAGACATGATATAGAGATCATTCTCCAATAACACTTAGTGTAATAAGAAAGGGATAAGATGAAGAATGGTGGGGAAGAATATACAAACCATATTTGATTTAAAATTTAATCAAACTATTATTAAAATCATTCATCCATTTTTATGGAGTTAGACTCAACACCATGAATTCAATGATATTAATAAAGTTCATGATCAAAAATTCAACCCAAGATCAACCAGAACATAATCACAAAATAATATTGCATTTAATATATACATTAAAAAAGGTTTTAAAAAGGTTTTAAGATAGAAATAAGATTAAAAAAATATCAACTACGATCAAACTAATCAAGAAACATTAAGTAAGACCATAGAAAAATCAGAAATGAACTCAAATATTTTTATAAAAAATTTGGTAATTTTTAAAATCAGAAACTATTTTTTAAAAGTAAAATAAATGAGTAAAATAAACCCATAATGATAAAAAATAACAAAGTCAGAAATAAAAAATAAATGAGGTCACCAATATTTGTCACAATATAATAGGATCATTCCATAATTTTTTCAGAATTTAAAAATGCATAAAAGTATTTTTAAACATTTAAAACATTTCAAATAAATTGAAAATTTATAAAAAATATCAAAACACAAAATAAAATTGTGAAAAAATAAAAATCAGAAAGAGAAAAATCAAAAATATTTTTCATAATTTTTTGGACTTAAAACGAATTTTCTATGATTTTTTGAAGTTTAAAGCAATTAAATATAAAAATCAGAAATAAAAAATAAAGTAAAAAATATGTGGACCATTGGATGAGAGTCAAAACGCGTTAGTAATCAAATCCAAGGGATCTGGCGCGCTGTGCATATCATGGTCATTAGTGAATAAAGCACCGAATCAAATGTAAAATCAGATTTCAAAAAAAACTAGTGGCAAGCCATCATTGGTTGGAAGATGACACATTGGTCATCTTCAACCTCCAACCAACGTGAATTTCAAGTCTCTCAAACTGTAAAATCAGAAGCTCAGACCTATTCCATTCTCTTCGTCTCTACAAGACGAAGACAACCACACCTTCGCGACAAATTTATATAAACGGTAGCTCTAACAATTTGGAAGGAAAGTTTTGAAAAGGGATTTGAAAATTCATGGTCAAAACATGTTTCCAGATAAAAGCAAGTGTTGCAACTAGAACCAGGGCAATGAGAGGTTCACAATGATATCAAAGTTTTGAAGAATTGATGGAGAAATCTACCTATTGAAATTGAGTTGCAGAGCTCTAAAACTGGACTTCTACAGATCAATATAGGTCACGATTCTTGAAGGTAATTGTATGGTTAGCTTCAGGGAAGATCAAGGAAGGTGAATTGATGGAAAACTTGGATTGAAAAAGGCTTGAACACTGATTTCGAAGTTGCATAAAAATGATTTATGGAGCAAGTTTTATAGGGTGATTCTGGCTGTTCAAGCTTGAGGAAATGAATGAGGGATGACCCTCTATTTATAGGGAATCAAATGGAATGTTCAAGCGTGTGAAATGATGAAGTTTGGCGGGAAATCGTGTGAACCTGATACACGAGTAAGGTGTGATCTATTTTGCATCAAAACTCATCCAATCCTTGTGTTTTAAGGCTCTAATCCACTTTGGCAAGTTAGTTAAACATGTTTAGACCACAAACGTGTGCTAATTTGATGTTTAGAAGCCAAAACATGAATTTGAAATTCTGACTTATGAAAAAACTTCAGTTCCAAGTTACCAAGTTCAACCTAATGGAATTCTCAGCTCAAGGGGTCTTAAGGCATGATTCTTGCTGCTTTATAAAGATGAGATTACAATCTTGGCAATGGGAAAAGAATGGAATCAAATGGATGCTTGAGCTGAAAGTTGCAATGAGTCAAAGTTGGGGAAAAAAGGTTGACTTTCCATACTTAGAAATATTTCAAATATTTCTTCAAAAGTGACCTATAATGTTTTGCATCCAAACATGGCCTTCCTCTTGGAATTCGCTCTTGACCAAAAGAGATAGAATGAAATAGGCCTCTTGAATGACATTTTGAGACTTGAACCATTCAAAATCTCCAAAAATTGAAAGAGTTATGAATTGTTGAAGTTGACAAAAAATCATGAAATGACCTATAATCTTTTGAATCCTTAAGGCATCTTCCATCCATTTTATCACTTTGCACATAAAATAAGGAATAAAGTTCACATCCTCAAGATCATTATGGAAAAAGCGTGGGCTCAAGGAGATAAAAATTGACCAAGTTATGATCTTTTGAAGTCACACATGGAAAATTGGGGGTTCATCTAGAAGACTTGTTATCTTTCTTCAACATCAAGTTTCTTCCACATGAAAACTCCTTGAAACTTTTGAAGTGATTTGTTAATAACCCTTTGAAGAGGAGGATGTTTTTGGAATAACTCAAAAATACCAAAAGATGAGCAAGATATACTTATTTGAAGTTCAAAATCCTAGCTCCTAGATCAAGAATATGCTTTGAGGAACTTTGACAATTTTGAACAACCTTCTTGTACCAACATTCTTTCTTTATGAATAGAAGTTGTTGATGATGATAATGAGAACTCATAGCAACCACAAACACTTCCATATCTTGATAATTGAGAGAAATGTGCACTTGTGACCAATGGGAACAAGGCCTTGTCCAACCATGACAACTTCTTCCATCAACCCCTTGTGCTTTTGAATCAATTTTGATAACTTTGAAATGTGGTGAAACAAAATAACATCGTCATGCCATTTCTTACAAATCAACTTCAATAGTGAGGTTTGAACTTCTCAAGCTTTGTTGACTAGAGCATGGAAATAAACTCATGAACCCATGGATCAACTTGCTAAGCCACATTGCCTTTACCTACATTATTAACAAATAAGACAAAACAACATTGCATTTTATTAGTTAAAAGGAAAGTCAAAACAAAACATGCATGATCACAAAAGGAAAACAAATTAAGGTGCTTGGTGATTCCTCAAAGAGCAAAGCTAGAGATAGGGACGAGAACCAAAAGCCCTAATGTGACCTTGTTATGATTGAATCAATATGGCATGATGAAGGGATCTTAGATAGCAAAAATTGAGGTACAACAACCCTGACTGGGGATAAAAGAGATGGTTAAACTCTTGACTCGTCTGGAGAGAATAATTCTTATATAGCCTGACTGGTGATAAAAGAGATGGATAATCTTCCAACTTGTATAGGGAGGATAAAGTTAACTGGTATGTAGTCGGATTCCAGGTTTTGCATCAACTTTCGGGGGATAGTGATGACTTCACCGGGGAGAAGAAATTTTGTCAGTGATTTGTAATAGTCTGAGGAATAGACTCGAGCTGGGGAATTGGTAGGTTGTTGGGGAAATAAACCCTATTGAGGAAATAAACCCTTGTTGATGGAGAAATATTCTGTTGAGGAAATCAACTCTCTTGAGGAAATTGATTTTGCTAAAGAGAAAAACTTTGTAGGTTTTTCCCCCAATTTTTGAGGACCAAACTCTGTCGGGGAAGAGAATTTCCATGAAGCGTACTGATTGGAACCCCGTATGGGAATTATGGGGAAGAGATTATACTCCTTTATTTGCTGGAGTGATCTTCCAGGGAGATTGCGGGGAATGTACCCTTATTTTTGAAAATTACTTTGTGGGGGTAATCTCATAGGAGTATTTCTGTGGGGATAATCTTATGAAAGTGACTCCGTGGGGATTTATGGACAGCTCGAATGTCAGCCAGGTTCCTAGAATTTTGAGTAAATGCTTATTTCTGTTTTTATGCATATATTTGTTAATAGTTAATCATGTTCATATCCATATGTTCATTCAATTTAGTCATTGGACGTGTTTGCAAACAAAACAAAAAAACAAAAAGTTTGAACTTTAAGGTATATTTGTATTGATAATTTACCTATAAATATGAGAGTTTGTACAAAGAGACAGAAATCCTTGTAAGAGGAAGTCGTCAAGAAATAGAAAGATTACAAAGTTAAAACAAATATATAGCCACTTGGAAGTGATCTCATTGGGTTCCAACTCCGATATCGCCTATATGTCTTTGAACATCTCATCCCTTGTTGTCAGAACAAGTTGATTGAACTGATCTTGTACCACATGAACTTTTGACCTTGGTAATAAAGCTAGTTGTAAGTGATCCAATGGGACATAGTCGTACACTTTCAATCCCTAAATTTTTCCTTGATCGTACTTTCGGATTTTTAGTCCACCAGGATACCCTTTTTTGCCCAACCCGCCCTTTCAGGTTTTCGACTTGCCGGGTGAACAATCTTTTGTATATATCCCTAATTTTTACCAAAAATCTTTTGGTTCGCTGGGATTCCCTTATTGTTTCCTAGGTATGTCAAACTAGAAGGTCATTCTTATACGTAGTATTTTTTTACTATGTCTGTGTTCACAGGGTGCGAGAAATCTTTTCCTTCCATAGTGGTTAGCATCATAGCACCGCCCGCGAATACTTTCTTGACAACAAATGGTCCCTCGTAAGTAGGAGTCCATTTTCCCCTGGGATCACCTTGTTGTAGAATGATGCGCTTTATTACCAAGTGCCAACCTGATATACCCGATGCTTGATCTTTTTGTTGAAAGCCTTGATCATACGTTTCTAGTACATCTGATTGTGGCAGATAGCAGCCAGCCTCTTTTCATCAATCAAAATCAACTAATCCAACCTAGTTTTATTCCACTCGTCTTCGTCTAAGTCTGCTTCTTTCATAATCCTTAGAGAGGGAATCTGGATTTCGATGGGCAGGACAACTTCAATGCCATAGATCGGAGAGAGAGAGGGGTTGCTCCAGTTGATGTTCGCGCTGAGGTGCGATATCCATGTAGATAAAATGGTAATATCTCATGCTAGTATTTGTAAGTCACCACCATATTTTTCACAATCTTCTTTATATTCTTGTTGGAAGCTTCCACTGCGCCATTCATCTTAGGTCTGTATAGAGAAGAGTTATGATGCTTGATCTTGAACTGCGTGCAGAGTTCAGTGATCATGGAATTTTTTAGATTGCTACCATTGTCAGTGATGATCCTCTCAGGGATGCCATACCGGCATATGAGGTTATGCTTGATGAACCGAGCTACAATCTTCTTGGTAATTGAAGCAAATGAGGTTGCTTCAACCTATTTTGTAAAGTAGTCAATGGCGACAAGAATGAAATGATGTCCATTAGAGGCAGTAAGCTTGATTTCTCCGATCATATCAATTCCCCACATTGCAAATGGCTAAGGATAAGTCATGACATTCAAAGGTATTGGAGGTATGTGAACCTTGTAGCATAAATTTAGCACTTGTGACAAGTTCTTGAGTGGTGATGATAGTCGGTTTCCATGGTCAACCATTAGTAACCAGCTCTCAAAATATTCTTGGCCATAGTATGTCCACTTGAGTGAGTACCAAAGATACCTTCATGAATATCCTCCATAATTTTCTCTGCTTCCTTCTTGTCCACACAACAGAGCAGGTTTGAATCATGGTTGCGCTTGTACAAAAACCCATTGCTCAGAAAGAACTTAGCTGAGAACCTCCACATGAATTTCTTGTTTTTGATTGATGCCCCTTCAGGGTATTCTAGAGATTCAAGATATCTTTTTCACTTCATGAAACCAAGGCTTCTCTTCTACTTCATCGGTATCAATTTCGTAGCAGTGGGCCGGTCCGTGAAATATTTTGACAGTAATTCTGGGAGATTTATTGTCCCATCTGACCTTGAACATAGTTGACATGGTGGCTAAGGAATCTTCCAATTGATTTTCTTCTCTCTGGATATGTTCAAAGGTAAACTCTTCAAAGTATGGGATCATGGTTAGCACAAGTTCTTTGTAAGGGATAAGATTTGGATGTTTTGTATCCCACTCTCCTTTAACTTGACTGATTACCGAGGCTGAATCTCCATCCATGTTTAAGAATTTAATTCTTAAGTCAATAGCAGCTTTAACACCCATGATGCACACTTTATATTCAGCCATATTGTTGGTACATTTAAAACAAAGTATGGCAGTAAAAGGTGTATGGAAACCTTCGGGGGAAATGATTACAACACAAATTCCATTACCAAGTGCGTTGGAAGCTCTATCAAAAACCACAATCCATCGATATCCTTGCTCAAGTCCTTCATACGGTCCAGGTTCTTCACAGTCCATTACTAGCATGATGTTCTCATCTGGGAATTCGAAGTTCATAGATTGGTAGTCATCTACAGCTTGATGCGCCAAATGATCTGTAAGTACACTTCCTTTGATTTCTTTTTGTGTAGTATACTGGATGTGATATTCAGTTAAGATCATTTTCCATCGGGCTACTCTTCTGGAGAGAGCTAGCTTCTCAAAGATGTACTTGATGGGATCCATCTTAGAGATCAATAGAGTGGTATGAGTCAACATATAATGCCTTAGTCGGCGATAAGCCCATGCCAAAGTGCAGTAAGTTTTCTCGAGCAGTGAATATCTTGTTTCACAGTCGGTAAAGTTTTTTCTAAGGTAGTATATTGCATGCTCTTTTCGACCAGACTCGTCATGCTTGCCCAGCACACACGTTATTGAATTCTCTAACACTGTCAGGTACATGATCAGAGGTATTCCTTCAATTGGTGGCATCAGGAATGGAGGTTCTTGTAAGTATTCCTTGATTTTATCAAAAGCTATTTGGAAATCGTCATTCCATCTGACTACTTGATCTTTCTTCAGCAGCTTGAATATTGGCTCACAAGTAGTAGTTACTTGAGAGATGAATCGAGCAAATGTAGTTTAGTCGTCCTAGAAAACCTCTGACCTCCTTCTCAGTACAGGTAGCTGGCATTTCGTGGATAGCTTTAACTTTTGCAGGATCAACTTTGATACCTTTTCCACTGACGACAAAGCCTAGGAGCTTACCAGACCTTACCCCAAAGGTGAATTTGTTAGGATTCAACCTCAACTTGTATTTCTTCAGCCTTTCAAATAACTTGTGCATATGATCGAGGTGCTCTTCCTCGGTTTGGGATCTTACTATCATGTCATCAACATAGACTTCTATTTCATGTTGAATCATGTCATGAAATAAAGCCATCATAGCCCGTTGATAAGTTGCGCTTGTGTTCTTCAGTTCAAAAGGCATGACCTTATAACAGAAGGTTCCCCACTGTGTGACAAAGGTAGTTTTCTCCATGTCCTCAGGCGCCATTTTGATTTTGTTGTACCCGGAGAAGCCATCCGTGAAGGATAATACCGTTTGTTGAGCAGTTTTGTCAACCAAGACATCAATATGTGGTAGTGGAAAGTCGTCTTTTGGGCTCGCCCTATTTAAATCCCTGTAGTCTACACACATACGGACTTTACCGTCTTTCTTCGATACTAGAACAATATTTGTAACCCATTGGGGATACGACGTCACTGCCAAGAAACCTGCATCAAACTGTTTCCATACCTCAACTTTGATTTTCTCTGACATATCAGGGCACATACGACGAATCTTTTGTTTGATCGGAGAACAACCCTCTTTCATTGGTAGATGATGAACCACGATATCAGTATCGAGCCCTGGCATATCTTCGTATGACTAAGCGAATACCACAACATAGTGGTGCAACATCTGAACCAATATACTCTTGACATTGTCTTCCAACTTGACGCCAATCTTGACCTCTTTGTTATCTGCCTCAATACCCAAATTTATCACTTAAACTGGTTCTTCTTGCGGTTGGATAACCTTTTCCTCTTGTATTAGGAGTTTGGCGAGTTCTCCAGGTATCTCACAATATTCTTCACCTTCGTCTTCGGCTTGATGGATTGGATTTTCGAAGTCATAAATGGAAATAGCATAATTGTTATCAATAAGAACCAAAGTGGATGTGGGTTCCTGGCTGAAGGAGATTGAGATGAAGTCTTTGGTCTTCCAGTATTGAGTCCATCGTCAGCAGTTGGGAATATCTAGTCGTCTAGGTCATCATCATTGTCAGTGTCTTCTAGAGCATTGACTTCATTATTGCTAATACGAAGAGGTGGTCCACCAGCATGAACACGTCGAACCTCTTTCCGAGCCTTTAAAGTAAAACCCAACCCAATTTTTTTGGATTTGTAGGGAATGTTGGGAAGTTATCCACAGATAGTTAAACCACCATCTTCTACAACAGCCCTAGTATCCTTCAGAGAGGCTATTCTTGATGTGTCCTTAGAGATCTCAGAAGTAGTAGCTTTAGCAACAACAATCGTTGGAGGGATTACTTTAAATGCTTGGCATGGGGTTTCTAATGAATTAACCATCCATTTAGACATATTTGAAAGAATTCAAATGACTGACCATATATTCTACCTCGCCGCACACTATGAAGATCTACCCTTTCACTGGGTATTTCAGCTTTGATGTAATGTAGAGGTAACCACACCTTTCCCGTGAATCCATGGGCCTCCCTGCAAGAAAGAATAGACCGGGAAGATATTTATTACATAAATAGTTGAATTGAAGACTTGATACCCCATATTGATCAGGATATCAACCTCTCCATGGACCATCCTTTTTGAACCATTGAAGGCTCTCACCATAATATTGTTTGGTTTCAGCACCAACCTATGGCAGTCCAGTCTATCCAATGCTCATTTGGGTAAAACATTTAGGAAGGACCCAGTATCTACTAACACGTGCGCCAGAGTTATGCCTTTGCACTCAATAGAGATGTGTAGAGTTTTTTTGTGATGCTTCCCCGTCGGAGTTAAATCTGCCTCAGAAAATCCCAAACCATTATCAGTGGTTAGGCTTACATCACAATTCTCAAATTGATCAGTAGTAGTCTCTTGAGGTACATGGGCATTCTTCAGGAATTTCAAAAGATATTGGGCATGTGCTTCGGAAACAATAACAAAGACAACATGGATATCTTTGTGGGTGTCTGCCCTAGTAGTTCAACTATTTTGTAGTTAGTTTTTCGGATGATCTTCAAAATTTCTTCCATCTCTTATTTATATGGTTCTTCAATTGTCACATCTTTTGATGGTGACTCCGTCATGTCAGGCTCAGTAACTTTCTCTTTACCTCGGGCACTGGAAGTTGGCCCAGCAGTAGGAATTTGAACAGGTGTTGTTATAGTTGTTGGAGGAGAGATCTCCGGAGAGAAGACCCTTCATGTCCTTGTGACCTTACTAGTTCCAGCAATTTTTTGTAATTTCAGAGTCTTCATTTTCATTAATCAATGGCTCTTGTTTGACACCATGATTATAAACCTCTGCCCCATAGTTCCAAGGCACAACTTTGTCAAAGGAATAGGGGACTGGCCCTGGTGTAGTGATAATTAGGGAAGCCACTCTTGACTTAGTAGGAATCCTTATAGGGCCATTAGAAGTGATCCTAATATGAGTATTTGAAATGGTGATTATGGAAACATCTTCAAGCATACGTTCAGGAAAACTCTTCATAGACGGGGTTTTTTTGAACAGAATTTCTTGGCTATCAATTAGGCGTTGAATACCTTTCTTCAGCCACATACATCCATTGGTTTGGGAAGCACAATGATAACAATTTTTAAGGAAGCCAGGAAATAAACTGGCTCTTAGTAGGTTCTTCTTGACAGTCATTAAGGGAGTAGTCAAATCATTGATGGTGGAGACAAAGGAGACATCATCAATGGCATTGACACTTGTACCGTGATTGGGCGTGGGAGCAGTAATTAAATTAGGGATTTGTGGAGGTTCAAACTTAATCACCTTGTTATCAATCAAATCTTGGATATTGTTCTTCGATTCCCAACAATTGTTTGTGTCATAGCCAGAACTATTTGAATGGTAGGCGCATTTCAAATTCAGATTATATTTGGGAGAAGAGGTATTTTGATTTGGAGGAGGATCTCGCAGAGTTACCAAATCTTCTTTCAATAGATGTTGTAAAGCTTGAGACAATGGCATGTTGATCTTAGTGAACTGCCTCCTCGGGGAATCAGATCTTTGGTTATTGTTTGATTGTTGTGGTCGTTGAACTGAGGTCGGATTTGAAATCAATAGTGCTCCTACCGACTGGTGATAATCATTTTTGATACTGCTCCCTTGTCCATAAACAACATTAGTTTCCTTATTACCAACAAATGGTTTCTTTACAGCATTAGAGGTTGAGGCCATTGGGATCTTCCCGCTTTTGATTCAACTTTCAACCTGTTCTCCAGTCAAAATCGGCTCAGTAAACCCTGACGAAGAACTCCCAATCAGCATGTTAAAAATGGACCAGTCAAGGTGCCCGTGAACATGTCCACTAATTCTCTGTCAGTCAAAGGGGGTTACACCCTTCCAGATAGGTCCCTCCATTTCTGGGCATACTCCTTAAAACCTTCATTAGAGCCCATAGTCATACTTTGTAATTGCACGCGGGTTGGTGCAAGCTCAACATTATATTGGTATTGTTTATAGAAGGCAACAACCAGATCCCTCCACGTGTGGATATTAGTCCCCTCTAGTTGATAGAACCATTCCAACTGCGTTCCAGATAAGCTTTCTTGGAAGAAGTGCACCCATAACTTCCTATCGGCGGTGTATGGTTGAATCTTGCGGACATAAGAACTCAGATGCATCATGGACAGGATACCCCATCATGTTTGGAGAAGATAGGGACCTTGAATTTTTGGGGAATGACCACCCCAAGGAACAAACCTAAGTCTCCAAAGTACAAACCAGGCACTGTTTAGATCTCGACAGCTTTAAGTCGGTCTTCTAGCTATTTTTATTTCTCATCCATCGGTGGGTACTGCTCTTCGGTGTAGTCTTCATCCTCAAAAATCTGGTTATTTCCACCCCTAGATCTAGTGCTTCTAACATCCTCGTCTTGATTGTCATTTTCTTTGGAGGAGACAACATTTTCTTGAGCCTGTCTGGCAGGACCTTTGAACCTCCTTCCCATGTTCATAACATCCTGTTTCCTGGTCTTCTTCTTCGTGACGAGAAGCGCCATCATCTCTTGTTGTCCTTTGGCTAGGTTTGAGAGAGTCTCTTGGCACTGTGCGTGTCGAGCTTGTAGATCTTTGGCGGTTTTCTCCAGAGCCATCTTATACTGAAATAAACAGTAAATAGATGAGGAAACCTGTATTGGAAAACCTGCTTATGAAATGATGCATGATGTGTGGATGCAATGTTTTCAAGGATCTCAGAAGATTTAAATTTTCTAGCCAAAAAGGAAACAAAAACAACAATTGCTTTAATAAGTTCAAAAATTACAATTTCCCCTTGGGCTTACAATGAAAAAAGCAAAAGGTCTCAAAGAGACAACAAAATGAACAAAAGACTCAACTCTCCCACGGGCGTTTCCTCTTCTTGTCAATGTAGGCATTCAGGCTTTGCTCCTCATGAAGTTTCTTGGTGAGCTCCAAGACTTTCTTCTCGCTTGCATAGAATCGAGCTTAAGGGTGTCTCTTTCTCCTTTGAGTTGAATCCAAGATCTCGGAAATTCCTCGAGGTTGGTAGTTATGTCAGGATGGAGAATGGTATAAGGAATATCCCCTCAGCAACAAGCTCCATAATTATTGGTAGGATAGTTGGATATGGCATCATGAGGTTTTGAGCGCGAGCTCACACCCATTCCAGACAAGTCTCCAAAGGGATGGAGTTATTATGCCCCAAAGTCTTTTTATCAACCTTTTTTATCATGCCCTAAGCTCGTACAAACCTTTGACGATAACCTTGAACATCGCTCTCGTTGTCTAACATGATACCCTAGATAAGCGTGTCATGAGGACCATCTCTTCGAGCATACCCAAATTGTCTCAGAGCAAGAGAAGGGTTATAAGTAATACCTCCCCTAATTCCAAGGTGTGGGACATTAGGTAATTCCCCATAATGGTTAATGATGGTGACATCTTCCAAAGATCGAGAACACCAATAAATATCTGAATGAGAGAGCGACATCATCCTTTGAGACCACCTCAAGCCTCGTTCATTCTTCAATACTAATCATGGAAGGTGCAAAATAAACCACCTTGAAAGCAACAGTATGAAACACATAAGAGCCCATTTCCTCTTCATAGTGCGAGTGTGAAGACAATGTAGAATTTCTCCAAGCAAAATAGGCACAGGGTTACGAGAGAGGAAAATTATGATAGCATTCACATCTATGAGTTAGTATGGGTTAGAGAACAGTACTAACCAGTAGATGAGAAGAGCCAAGACTTCTTCAAAAGCTTGCAAATCCATAGCCTCCCAGTTGAGCCTTCTCTATCAGAAACTTATCTAGAAAACCTTTGACTCCACTCCTTGTATCCTAATTAGCTACAATGTCGGGCCTCTTCAAATGCAAGGCCTTGGAAATAACTTCAGGCTTTGGGATTTCCTCTAAACCAGTGAATGGAATTTTATCGAGGATAGGTACTCCGAATAGTTGAGAGAATTATTCCATTAAGGGCACCAATTGGTAATTTGGAAAGGTGAAGCAATGTACGAGGGCGAAGAATGGAAAAAGCACACACATCATGTCTTCTCAAAATCTTGAGGTAACCAGATTGGGACGTAGACCATATCTTTTGGGGAAGGGAGAATCTTCAGGAACCCTTGATGCTAACTCTTTGAGTTGAGGAGGCACCCTCACGAAGCTGATTCAGATGGTATTTCTGCGAGTGGAAGCCATAGCCTATAAAACATAACAAAGATAAATCCCATAGGTCCTTGAAATGGTTAGTGAGAATGATATGGCATGATGTTATAATGTTTATAATGTCATGAATAAATAATCATACACAAACAAAGCACACAAAACCTTAAGTTTAGGCTTGCATGGGTTTTATAGGTAAGTACCCTCTTGAAGTTTAGTTGGTTCAACCTGTCCTAGAAAAAGAAGTAATCAGGTTCTAAGTAATCTCAATATCATTAATATTTCTTCATCGGACATTGTTTTAGCTCAAGCCTCTGCTTTGGCGACCGAAATATCCTGAAATTCAGATCTCAGTGAGTGTAGTATCGAGTATCAACCAACCCCAGTCTTCACCAAAGCCGTCTATCTCACTAATTTCTAATGGCCAAGTTGTTCAACAAGGTTCTATGGTCAGTTAGTGCTTCATGACACTACACAGCGTCCCTGTATTCTACTTGATTCAACAATAGGGACACTGGTACCAACAAATGTATCACACTAATGTAGCTATCACTTTAACCATATCCGTCTATGATGTACAGTTTCCATGATCTATTGCTACTTACCTAAAATTCCCCTAAATCTGGGTATAGGATTTTTACAAGTAATAAACCCAATCATGACCCACAAATGTAAAGAAAACAAATCAAGCAAGTAAAGAAATAAAGGTGATCTAGCTCTTAAGGTAACCCCACTTTAAGAATTATTCTCCCCAGCAGAGTTTCTAGTTCTGTGATACGGTGGGAGAACTGACTTGGTGTTTTATGTTTTATCGCAATTGTTGAAGATAACAAGAGTCGCCACTAACTTTTCTTTTATCCAATAAAGGAAAGGGTGAAAAGAATAAGAAATACCTTTTGAGAATTTTCTTGAGTTCTGGGGGTAGGTTACGAAAAGGTAGGGTGTTAGAACCTGTGATCAGTGGGAACAAGAACTGACTGTTTTTTTGGAATGCTGGTTCGCATTTGCGTTTATTTTCGCAAAGTGTCGCGGTAAGCAAGAGTCGCCACCGTCTTTTATTTTATCCAACAAGGGAAAGGACAAAAGCATAGAAAAAATACTTTTCGAGATTTTTCTTGGGTTCGGGAGGTAGATTATAGAAAGAGAAGGTGTTAGCACCCTTTCTATCCGTGGTTATCCATGGGCTCTTAGGTACTTGCTCACTATGTTTTCAAAAGGTTTGCTTTTCTTTGTGATTGTGGGTTTTGAAAAGAGTTTTGTTTTTGAAGAGAGTGTAAGTGCGAAAAGTTTTTGTTTTTAAAAGAGAGCAAGTACTTAAGAACCTCTACCTACTCAAAAAGCAATTAAACTGTGTAAATGTCCTTTAGACAGTGCTATCCCACTATTAAGGAGTAGGTAGCACCGTCGTTGGAGTTTTCAGGTCAATTCAATTTTAGGGACATGTGGTCACTAAAGCAACGTTAGGACGTCTTAGTGGTAATCCTAATGTCTTAGATCATTTTTATCGAGGCAACCATTTTTTAGGCAACTTTGATCTTTGGACAGAAGGACGACCTCTAAAACATCCTATACTTAATGACCACGTTTGAGGCAACCAAGTGAGGTGTACCCTAAGAGTGGCATGTGCAAGTGTGTCAATTTTCAGTTTATGTTATCTTTGTACATGTTATGGTGAGTTGTGGTTGATTTTAAATTAAGATAGATCTTGCCATGCAATCCTAGTCAGCATACATCTAAACAGTTAATATCTGCACAGGAATTTAAAGTGCGAGAATTGTAAATCCTACGCTATTACAAGGCTTCGGGGAGGGGGATTATTTACATGTCCAAAAATTGGGGAAATAAAAGAAGTGAAGAAGGTCTTAGTTTAAGCTATTACATCCCAGTAAAATAAACGCGTGTGAATCTAAAAAAAATCCTAAGAATAAGAACTCTTTTTGTTGTTTTATTTTATTTTGGGAAAAATAATCTAAATCTATTTAATTTTAGTTTTGGAAAAATGTTAAGATAATTAAAGGTTAGTTAACAAAGTTAATTTAATAGAAAAAGAACTAGCCTAATGTTTTTGTGGTTTTTTGATTTTAATGTCAATTAAAAGGAAGTCTATGAACACAAAAATAAAATTCAAGGGGAATCCTTCGATCCGAGGAAAAAACGGGAGTTTCGACCCAGGGAGAGAAATAGAAGCTTCGATCCAGAAGGCGTATTGGTCCTTTCGATTGGGCCAAACAGCAAGGCGTGAGTAGCCTTCGATCCGGGGAAGAGGACTGTCTTTCGATCCAGGAATGAGATGCTTCCTTCGATCCAGCATGCTAATGGATTCGATCTGGAGAAGGTGTCTCCTTTGATCTGGGATGTTATACCTGCAAATGTATGTTAGCGAAATAACATGCAGGGCTGGGTATTGACCCCCGGGCCCTTCGATCCTGCACTTGCTGGGTCTCTTCAGGCTATGTCTGCAGCAAATGTTAGCAAACGAAAAACATGACCTGGGTGCCAAACCCAGGCCCTTTGATCCTTTCTAGGATGGAAAATCGAAGGTAACAACCAGTATTGATTATGCAAAAACAATGTTGGATAATTTACCCTTTCTTACCAGCAGTTTGGTCTTTCGATTTGGGCACTTCCTGGATGCAGGCACCTTCGATCTGGGCTTCTGGGCTTGGCTACTTTTGCTGAAGGGTGGCCTCTGGGCATGGGCACCTTCGATCTGAAGAACTTCTTTGGCTTGGAATTCTCTGACAACCTTTGATGGATTCTATGGGCAGCGTCTCTCCAATGCTTCTGTTTTTTCTGCAGAGTTTTTGTGTGTATTTTCGTTCTATGATTTTCATGTCTTGTAATGTGCCACTGGCCTCTGTATTTATAGGGGTGTGAGGGTGCAGTAATGGCAAGGGACAGCCATTAAACAGGCCATAAAATCCATGAGACAAGAATAAAACACATTAAATAATTTCCTTTTTTGAAACATTCGTGTCCCTTGAATGAACCTGGACGCTTTTGGATTTCGAATGCTTTCAGGCCATGCTCTTCGATTAGTCCTGATTTGCCTCTTTCGAATGGGCTCCCTGTGTAGCTTCGAATGGGCCTGGCCCAAATATCAATCGAAGGATTCCAATCGAAAGGCTCTGCTAAGAGGCCAATCAAAAGGTGTTGTTCATGCCAATTGAAGGACATGGTTGACATGCCTGTCGAAATTGCCTTGACATATTTCCAATTGAATGCTTGTCCATAATTCCAATCAAAAGACTCCTTCAGAATGCCAATCGAAGGGTCTTTCAGGATGCCAATCGAAATGCTTGTCCAGAATGTCAATCAAAGTGTCTTTCAGGATGCCAATCAAAAGGTACTTAAAGTACCACTCAAAAATCTTCTTTTTCCTTAGGCAAGAGTTTGTGATCAACCATGCAGAGGGAAGACTTTGGAAAACATGAGAGGTGAAATTTTGGGGTGCAACAGTTGCCCCTGTTCAATTTTCTTAAACCTGAGGATATAGATTGGCTTTCTAGCCTTTCGTGATCCGAAGGTGGAAGATAATTGAACACTAGAGTGCCCAGAAATTTGCACTCGCATGGTGTAGTATCAGCATTGTGATGTCGGGAATGGGCTTACATATGCCATTTGGAGATTGTTGGCAGGAGGATGGGCTTATAGATGCCATCTGGAGATTGTTGGTAGGAGGATGGGCTTATAGATGCCATATGCAGGAATGTCGATCGCATAAGAGATTCCTTAGCGAGAACTTGCATACCTGTTGAAAGAAAGATGGTCTTCCTGGCTTGTTGCAGGTGTTAATCTTCAATCTCTTTGTGTAGATGGTTTTCCTGGCTTGTTACAGGTATCAGTCGTCCACAAATAGTTTTCCTGGCTCGCTACAGGTATTGATCTGGAACTTGAAAAGGTTGGTCGAGGAGATATCTGCCCTGGCTGGTTTCAGGTATTAATCTTTGACCTGAGAAAGAAAGGTCTTCCTGGCTTGTTACAGGTATTAATCTTCAATCTCTTCACGTAGATAATTTTCCTGGCTTGTTACAGGTATCAATCTACAAACAGTCGTCCACAGATATTTTCCTGGCTTGCTACAGGTATTAAACTGGGACCTGAAAAGGTTGGTCGAGGAGATATCTATCCTGGCTGGTTTCAGGTATTGATCTCTGGCCTGAGAAAGAAAGGCTTCCTGGCTTGTTACAGGTATTCATCTTCAATCTCTTCATGTAGATACATTTCCTGGCTTGTTTCAGGTATTAATCTACGATCAGTCGTCCACAGATATTTTCCTGGCTTGCTACAAGTATTAAACTGGGACCTGAAAAGGTTGGTCAAGGAGATACTGTCCTGGCTGGTTTCAGGTATTGATCTCTGATCTCTTCATGTAGATACTTTTCCTGGCTTGTTTCAGGTATTAATCTACGATCAGTCGTCCATAAATATTTTCCTGGCTTGCTACAGGTATTAAACTGGGACCTGAAAAGGTTGGTCAAGGAGATATTGTCCTGGCTGGGTTAAGGTATCGATCTCTGACCTGAGAAAGAAAGTCTTCCTGGCTCGTTACAGGTATTCATCTTCAATCTCTTCATGTAGATACTTTTCCTGGCTTGTTTCAGGTATTGATCCATAATCAGTCGTCCACAGATATTTTCCTGGCTTGCTACAGGTATTAATCTGGGACCTGAAAAGGTTGGTCAAGGATATATTGTCCTGGCTGGTTTCAGGTATTGATCTCTGACCTGAGAAAGAAAGTCTTCCTGGCTTGTTACAGGTATTCATCTTCAATCTCTTCATGTAGATACTTTTCCTGGCTTGTTTCAGGTACTAATCTACGATCAATCGTCCACATATATTTTCCTGGCTTGCTACAGGTATTAAACTGGGACCTGAAAAGGTTGGTCAAGGAGATACTGTCCTGGTTGGTTTCAGGTGTTGATCTCTGACCTGAGAAAGAAAGTCTTCCTGGCTTGTTACAGGTATTCATCTTCAATCTCTTCATGTAGATACTTTTCCTGGCTTGTTTCAGGTATTAATCTACGATCAGTCGTCCACAGATATTTTACTGGCTTGCTACAGGTATTAATCTGGGACTTGAAAAGGTTGGTCGAAGAGATACTGTCCTGGCTGGTTTCAGGTATTGATCTCTGACCTGAGAAAGAAATTCTTCCTGGCTTGTTACAGGTGTTAATCTTCAATCTCTTCATGTAGATAATTTTCTTGGCTTGTTTCAGGTATTAATCCACAATCAGTCGTCCACAGATATTTTCCTGGCTTGCTACAGGTATTGATCTGGAACTTGAAAAGGTTGATGGTAGCCATCTTTTGATTGACCTTTTCCTGAAAAAGGTAAAACGTTAGTTGATGCAATGTCATGATGTATGTAATGCATGATGTCATGATGTTCTCAAAATAAATGAGATTTGTGTTGTATGATGCGTAAGCATGTATCATGATGTATGGGAATGTGATGTTTTAGCTGGGGGAAAATAAAATCCGGAGCTGCTGGAGAATAGTGTTAAGTTCTTCGTTTCTGCTGGGGATGATGAACGAAGATGATTGTGAGAATAAACCTGCAGGAGGAAAGAACTCTGTTGGGGAATAAACTTGATGAAGAGATTACTCTGCGAGGAAATACTCTGTGGGGGAGAGATGTTCTACTGATGATTTTAATGATAACTCCGTTGGGGATTCCGTTGATAAGCTTTGTTGGGGATTTCAATGATGAACTCCGCTGGGGATGGATTACCGTTGCTGGTGATATTGAACCTGTTGAGGACAAAAGTCCTGCTTGGGGAAAGAAAGAACTTCGTTGGGGATGATCTTTCAGTTGCAACTTACTGAGGATAACCCAGTTAGACTCTTGTGAGGATAACCTTTTGAATTTGGCTGGGGCGATACATTTGTATTCTGCAGGGGACAAGCTTCCAGAATCTACTGGGGAAGATGATTCAACTCTGGCGGGGAAGCCTTTTTAGACTGCGCTGGGGAAATGGCTCCAATGGGGGTACCTTGCATTCTCCCGGGGAACATTCTTATATTCCGTTGAGGAATATTAAGACTGTCAGGGATACTCTTATGCTTGCTGGGGAATATCCTTATACTCCACTGGAGAATATTAAGACCTTCTGGAGATACCAAACCTTTTTAGGGTTTATGGTAGATTAACTCTGCTTGGGGAGAGTATTGTTGATTTGTACATAGCTGCAAGTCTCAACTGAGAGAGTTATCATTAGTGTTTTACTCTACGGGGAGTGATAGTATCTTAGCCATATTCTTCAGCTGAATATACCTTGGTACCCGGTGGACAGAGCAATTTGTACAGTTCAGACAATTCTTATTTGCCCCTGTTTTTGCGGGACAAGGTGCCTGCGGCGGCCCTGTGGATCTGGTATTATCCCCACCTATGAGGTGCTTGGTAATTGCCGATTGAAGTGACAAATGTTCTTCTGGTAGGCAAGTGACGAGATGACGGGACATAGTCGTACGCTTTGATCCCTAATTTTTGCCTGGACCGCCCTTTCGGGTTTTCAGTCCATCAGGATACCCTTTTTTGCCCAAGCCGCCTTTTCAGGTTTTCGACTTGCCGGGTGTACAAATTTTCATTTTCATCCCTTATTTTTGCCCGAACCCTTTTGGTTCGCTGGGAAGCCCTTATTTTTGCCTAGGCCTGTCAACCTAGCGGGTCTTTGATTATGCGTAGTATTTTTTGACTATGTCCACGCTCTCAGGATGTTAGGAGATGTCACTGTCTGTAGTGTTGCCATACTACCAGAAGATCTTCGTTTGATCATGCAAGATTCGTTGCTGGAATTCATGTCCAATGCCCCAAGTGACTCAGATGCAGGTCTGCCCCTGGTTATTTGGCCTTTTTCAGAGATTTCCTGGAATCCTGACTGGACTGCCCCAGGTGTGGAAGATGATCATGTCTACCCCTTGGTTGGAAGTGATTCTTCCACTTGAGATGACCCTTTTTATTGAGAAGGCTTTTGTTCACTAGATATTCGTCGTGCGAATTTCTCTGTTATTTGAACAAATAGTCATATACAAACAATGTTATTTTAAAAATGCAAAGCTTATGTGTGTCTTGAAGTTTTTGAAAATGCATTTTTTCAGTAAGATAGGAAAATTTTGTAAAATGTGATGTCAACTCAGGATTTACAGCAAGCCCTACAGGAGTCAGGATACGTTTTGTAACAGTATGCTTACGGACTAACCCATGCTTCAGTTAGGACTTTTGAAGGGTTATAACGTGGCCTGGTTCATAGTTTAATAAACAAAGGATAAAGGCTCAAAGTATATTTGTACCCACCTGCTCTTCGTGATGTTCTTCAATCCTAAACTCAGTTAATTGTGCATTAGATCTTGTTTGAGTTTTTTCTCTGATATACCAGTGATGGTTCGGATACTGACAATTTATTTTGAATAGGAAGTCATTTTTGCAACATTTTTTCATGTTGTTGAGGATTTGTAGTGACCTCGTTCTTTTGATTTGTGTCATCCCTGTCTTTTGCCTGAACTGTTTCTTTTGTAATTACAGTCAGCGGGATGCCCCAGTTTTGTAAGTCTCCTTCATAGGTTTTGACTTATTGGGCTTTTATTTCTGAGAGATAATGACTGCCTATCCTTACGATTATTCGGGACCATCACCGTCTCTTGTTTTGAAAGGACTCCTTTGATGCCATTCATTGTGCACCTGGATCAACTGAGCAAACTACCCTGCCCCAGGTTATAATTAAGGGTTTTAATTTGTGTTTAAAACAGAAAACTCCTACTTCTTTGGCTCGAAGGGGTTGACTAGGGATTATCTTCCTTATAACTCCAATGTTTAGGATTTGAAACAATGCCTGTACATCGTCAGTGGGGTCTGTTCAAAAGCATACTTTAAAGATCGTGGTATCGTTTTTGTCATCCTCCCTCTAAAGGCTTAGAATTTTTAATCTTTGATCGAGAGTTGAACATCGCAAAAAGGAAATATGAAGCAATTTAAGCATAGTGAAAACAATTAATTCAAAACAAACACGTGCATTGCATTAATGAAATAACAAAAGTTTGGCATGACAATAATTGTTTGAATAAGCAAAGAAAAATACAATTCCAGAATTCAAATGAACAAAAGTGCTTTCAATCCTAGCCATATTTTTGCAAGGGAGCAGTGATCGCATTGGGAGTCTCAGGAGGGCCGAGTTCGATCTCTTTTGCATCAATCAAGTCTTGGACCTTGTTCTTCAAAGCCCAACAATCATCCGTATTATGCCCCGGGCTATCAGAGTGATAAGCGCAACGGGCGTTAGGGTTATGCCTCGGTGATGTTGTATTTAAAATCTTCGGAGCTTCTTATAGAGTCACCAGATCGTTCTTCAGCAACTGTGGCAACACCTGAGATAAAGTCATGCTAAGAGGAGTGTACTGCCTTCGAGGTTTCTCTCCCCTTTGTTGGTTGTGAAGCTGAGGAGCACCGGCAGGTTTTGAAATAACAACTGCATTGACAGCTTGGTGGTGTTCAGTTCTATTCTGCCTTCTTGAACTGTAGACATCACTGGACTCTTTCTTGAATGGTTTCTTCTCGGTGCTCGATGAGGCACCCTTCTGAATCTTCCCAGCCTTGATACCAACTTCAATCCTCTCACCAGTCAAGATAAGGTCTGTAAACCCGGCTGAAGAGTTTCCAATCAAATGGTTAAAGAATGGACCAGACAGGGTCCCCAAAAACATATCAACAAGTTCACGATCAATTAAAGGTGGCTGCACCCTTCTGGCAAGGTCTCCCCATTTTTTAGCATACTCTTTAAATCCTTCACCTGTCCCTATTGACATACCCTGGAGTTGGGTACGCGTAGGAGCGAGGTCGGAGTTATATTGATACTGCTTGTAGAACGCAGTAGCCAAATCTTCCCAGTTACGGATACTGGCTCCATCCAGCTGATAGAACCACTCAAGCTGAGTCCCTGAAAGACTGTCTTGAAAGAAATGGATCCACAAATTCTTATCAACAGTGTAGGGTTCGATCTTCCTCACATATGACCGGAGGTGCAGCTTTGGACAGGAAGCTCTGTCATACTTGGAAAAGGCAGGCGCCTTGAACTTATGTGGAATCACCACCCCAGAGGATAGACCCAGATCTCCGAAGTCCAGACCGGGCACTTTCTGTGTCTCCATAGCGCTTAAACGGTCTTCCAGCTGTTTGTACTTATCCTCAGCAGGAGGATACTGTTCTTTATCATAGTCCGTCTCGTTGTCAGAGACCATAGGGCTAGGAGCCCTCCTTTCTTGTGGACTGTCTTTCTCTCCAGATGGGGTGGTCAGATCAACCTTACTCTGCAGCCCGTTTCCAAACCTGCGTCCAGTATTGAACATGATGGTCCTTTTTTTCTTCTTCTTCCTCTCTTTCAGGATCAGGGTCTTCAGGTCCTGCTGACCCTTAGCTAGGCTCATGACCAACTCTTGAAATTGGGCATTATGGGCCTGGAGGGCCTTTATAGCTTGCTCAGTGGAAGGTTCAGTAGACATGATGATTGCTGAAATAAATAGCGAAGAAGATAAGAGACCTGTACTGGGAGACCTGTTATGCAATGATATGTATGATGTATGTATGCAATATTTTCAATGATCTCGCGGGGTAAACAAGAAACTTGTTAGAATTTGCAACTGGTAGCTTGATTGAAGGAACTTCATGTTGTTGAGAGTCCTTCTTCAAGAGTCAGGCTCACCATATCGAGTGGGTCATAGCCCCTGACTCAAGTTATCATGTTTGGATTTCTAGATAACTTTGGCTAGAGGAAAATAAATCCCCTTTTCCCCTTGCTGGACAATTGATTTATCATAACCTGCATCACAAGCCCTTGAGATCCTTGAAATGGTTAAGGAAAATGTTATGGTATGATGTTATGATGTTATGTACATGTATGCAAAAGTGTGAGGTGATGTAAGTAAACCCTGCAATGAGTCCAAATTATTGAATAAGGACTGTAAACAAAACCTGCAAGGAACTCATGTTTTCAAATAACAAGAATGTGCAATTAGTTCACGTTTGAAAGCATACAAGCCACACAAATAGCCTTAAGTTTAGGTTGGCATGGAGTTTAGGCATTACCCTCTTTCAGTTTAGTTGGTTTAAACATGTCCTAAAAAAATAGTAACCGGGTTCTAGAGGATCTCAATATCACTGACTACCCTCAATCGGTCATAATTCCAGCTTAACAACCTTTTCTTGCAGCCGGAACCATCGCAAGAGTTTAGTCTCAATGAGTGTAGCATACTGCTACTGTTCTATGGCCAAGTTGGTTAATTTAAGGTTCTAAGGTCAGTTGGTGCTTAATGACTCCTCAGAAGACCCATATTCTCCTCGTTTCAACACAAGGGATATCGGTACAGACCAAGGTGCCACACCAACGTAGCTACTGCTTCATCTGTGTCGGTCTACGCCGGACAGATCCCTCACAGTTTATTGCTACTTACCTAAAAAGGGTACCCCCTGATCTGAGTTAGGATCTATAGAACTCCGATACAAGCCCACAAAATTAAAAGCATACAAAGAAATACAATTGAAAACACAAGTGATCTAATCCCAAGGTATACCTCACTTATTAATATTTCCCCAGTAGAGTCGCCAGTTCTGTGATCGGTGGGAACGAGAAATGACTGTTTTTTTGGAATGCTGGTTCGCGTTTTCGTTTATTTTTGCAAAGTGTCGCGGTAAGCAAGAGTCGCCACCGTATTTTATTTTATCCAACAAGGGAAAGGACAAAAGCACAGAAAAATTCCTTTTCGAGATGTTTCTCGGGTTCGGGAGGTAGATTATAGAAAGGGAAGGTGTTAGAACCCTTTCTATCCGTGGTTATCCACGGGCTCTTAGGTACTTGCTCATTATGTTTTCAAAAGGTTTGCTTTTCTTTGTGATTGTGGGTTTTGAAAAGAGTTTTGATTTTGAAGAGAGTGTAAGTGCAAAAAGTTTTTGTTTTGTTTTTAAAAGAGAGCAAGTACTTAAGAACCTCTACCTACTTAAAAAGGAATTAAACTGTGTAAATGTCCTTTAGACAGTGCTATCCCACTATTAAGGAGTAGGTAGCACCGTCGTTGGAGTTTTCGGGTCAATTCGATTTTAGGGACGTGTGGTCACTAAAGCAACGTTAGGACGTCTTAGTGGTAATCCTAATGTCTTAGATCATTTTTATCGAGGCAACCATTTCGAGGCAACTTTGATCTTTGGAAAGAAGGACGACCTCTAAAACATCCTATACTTAATGACCACGTTTGAGGCAACCAAGTGAGGTGTACCCTAAGAGTGTCATGTGCAAGTGTGTCAATTTTCAGTTTATGTTATCTTTGTACATGTTATGGTGAGCTGTGGTTGATTTTAAATTAAGATAGATCTTGCCATGCAATCCTAGTCAGCATACATCTAAACAGTTAATATATGTACAAGAATTTAAAATGCGAGAATTGTAAATCCTACGCTATTACAAGGCTTCGGGGAGGGGATTATTTACATGTCAAAAAATTGGGGAAATAAAAGCAGTGAAGAAGGTCTTAGTTTAAGCTATTACATCCCAGTAAAATAAACGCGCGTGAATCTAAAAAAAATCCTAAGAATAAGAACTCTTTTTGTTGTTTTATTTTATTTTGGGAAAAATAATCTAAATCTATTTAATTTTAGTTTTGGGAAAATGTTAAGATAATTAAAGGTTAATTAACAAAGTTAATTTAATGGAAAAAGAACTAGCCTAATGTTTTTGTGGTTTTTTTATTTTAATGTCAATTAAAAGGAAGTCTATGAAAACAAAAATAAAAATCAAGGGGAATCCTTCGATCCAAGGATAAAATGGGAGTTTCGACCCAGGGAGAGAAATAGAAGCTTCGATCCAGAAGGGTTCATGGTCCTTTCGATTGGGCCAAACAGCAAGGCATGAGTAGCCTTCGATCCGGGGAAGAGGACTGTCTTTCGATCCAGGAATGAGATGCTTCCTTCGATCCAGCATGCTAATGGATTCGATCTGGAGAAGGTGTCTCCGTCGATCTGGGATGTTATACCTGCAAAAGTATGTTAGCGAAATAACATGCAGGGCCTGGGTATTGAACCCCAGGCCCTTCGATCCTGCACTTGCTGGGTCTCTTCAGGCTATGTCTGCAGCAAATGTTAGCAAACGAAAAACATGACCTAGGTGCCAAACCCAGGCCCTTTGATCCTGTCTAGGATGGAAAATCGAAGGTAACAACCAGTATTAATTATGCAAAAAACAATGTTGGATAATTTACCCTTTCTTACCAGCAGTTTGGACTTTCGATTTGGGTGCTTCCTGGATGCAGGCACCTTCGATCTGGGCTTCTGGGCTTGGCTACTTTTGCTGAAGGGTGGCCTCTAGGCGTAGGCACCTTCGATCTGAAGGACTGCTTTGGCTTGGAAAACTCTGACAACCTTTGATGGATTGTATGGGCAGCGTCTCTCCAATGCTTCTGTTTTTTCTGCAGAGTTTTTGTGTGTATTTTCGTTCTATAATTTTCGTGTCTTGTAATGTGCCACTGGCCTCTGTATTTATAGGGGTGTAAGGGTGCAATAAAGGCAAGGGACATCCATTAAACAGTCCATAAAAGCCATGAGACAAGAATAAAACACATTAAATAATTTCCTTTTTTGAAACATTCGTGTCCCTTGAATGAACCTAGACGCTTTTGGATTTCGAATGCTTTTAGGCCATGCTCTTCGATTAGTCCTGATTTGCCTCTTTCGAATGGGCTCCCTGCGTACCCTTCGAATGGGCCTGGCCCAAATATCAATCGAAGGATTCCAATCGAAAGGCTCTGCTAACAGGCCAATCAAAAGGTGTTGTTCATGTCAATCGAAGGACATGGTTAACATGCCTGTCGAAATTACCTTGACATAATTCCAATCGAATGCTTTTCCATAATGCCAATCGAAAGACTCCTTCAGAATGCCAATCGAAGGGTCTTTCAGGATGCCAATCGAAATGCTTGTCCAGAATGTCAATCGAAGTGTCTTTCAGGATGCCAATTGAAAGGTACTTAAAGTACCACTCAAAAATCTTCTTTTTCCTTAGGCAAGAGTTTGTGATCAACCATGCAGGGGGAAGACTTTGGAAAACATGAGAGGGGAAATTTTGGGGTGCAACAGAACCCTTTTCATCTGTAGTTATCTCTGGGCTCTTAATTGCTAGCTCAATTTGAAATTCTTTGTGTTTGTGTAAGTTTGAAAATATTTTGAAAACGCCTTCGTTTGGCAAACTTTGCATTGATTCTCGTATCGTTGAGAATGTATACAAAGTGTTGGTTTTGAAAATATTTGTTTTTTGGAAAGTGTTTGAAAGATGTTTTGAAAGTGTGAGATGTGATGATTGGTTTTGTTTATGAGCAAGAAATTACGAGAAATCTACCTACTCAAAAAGTCTTTGTTCGTTTCGTCCTCCTTTAGATAGTGTTACTTTACCATTGGTTGGTAGAGAGCCATATCATTGGATGTGAGGGACAGCAGTGGGTCGTCGTACATTCATAGAAGGAAACTTGTGGGATGCTTTAAGAATTTTTCGTAAGGGACTCAGATTATTTTACCAAAGGAAACATTAAAGGTTCATCGAGGGACTACGGTCTTTTTTAATCGAGGGTCTTTGCTAAAGGATCCCATATTCGAGGGACATGCCTGTTTTTCCGAGGAAACAAGCGAGGTTTCTCTAGAGGTGTGCGTGTTAAAAGTTTTTGATTTCAATTAATTTGTCTTGATTAGGGTTATCTAGCGATTGATTTTAAATCTTGCCATACACGCTTAATTACTATACAATTATATATACATACATGCATAGTTATAAGTGTGGAAAGTAAAGTGCGGGAAATAAAATCTACAGTATTACAATGCTTCGGGGATGGGGTTACAAATTTATGAAATTTGGATGAAGTAAAAGCCTAATTAATGTATTACAAATTATAAACAATTACAATAATTGAAAAAATGCGAATATAGTATATTACACGAAAAAATAAAAGGGAAATTGTTTTGTGATTTTATCAAGTAAGGAAATTAAATCAACTAATAGCTATGAACAGAGATTCAAGAATTCTAAATAGTATTTTTGGTATTTGTTTTGTTAGTGACTTAGAGAAAACAAAAAAAAAAACCTATTCTATTATTTTTTGGTAATTAAATCAAAATCATTTAAAAGCTATAAATGAAAATTCACGAATAAAAATTCAAAATACTATTTTTGTAGTTTTTTTTATATGAAATGGAAATAAAAACCTAAATTAAAAAATTGTTTAATTATAAAAGAAATAGTGATCTGAAAAGAAAATAAAAGTCCTAAATCTAATTTTTTTTGTCATTTTTATGTTAATATTGTAAAGAAATTATTTATGAGAAAAGAAAATTAACATGTCTAAAACTAACCGTTATTGAATTTTTTATTTAAAAGATTTCAAAGATAAAATATAAAAATATTGGGCCTAGGGGTGTGTAACCCGAATATAGGATTAAGATAACAAAAAGAAAAAAAGTTAAAGAGATTCGGCTTGGATTAGACCGGGTCGGGTCAGACCCAGTCTAGCCCTTAAAAATCAAATGTGTTAAAACAAAACCCTAACAAACACGATGAGGCTAGCTCATCTTTCTTCCAAACTAGTTTGTGATACTCCGTTTATTCCACTTCCTATCTTGAATGATTGATCCTCATTATTTCCATTCAAACACAAAAATCAAACTAAGCCAAAAACTGATTCACAATTGTCCTCTCATGTATTCATGTAATTTTATATTCTCTCAATTTTCTCATCTCAAACGTTGTCTCTGTTTTCTCAACTCTTTGCTAACTCGACATCCTACCCTTCTTATCTATCCTTGCTAAAACAACAACATAAAACTTCTTCGCAAAACTCTCCTGGATTTCTACTCTCTCTCTCTCTCTCTCTCTCTCTCTCTCTCTCTCTCTCTCTCTCTCTCTCTCTCTCTCTCTCTCTCTCTCTCTCTCTCTCTCTCTCTCTCTCTCTCTCTCTCTCTCTCTCTCTCTCTCTCTCTCTCTCTCTCTCTCTCTCTCTCTCTCTCTGCTCCAAGCACGTTTCTCACCATGGCAACATTTCTCCAACGCAAAATTCATGAAGATGAGCACTCAAAAGACCCAAACCACAACAAACCCCAATTCGAAATTATTCAAGGAAATTACAATTTACAAAATTAATTGAATTCACATAAACTAAATGAGAATTGAGGAAAATAACCAGGATTGTTTCTCTGATTCTTACGCTTTTGAACAACTTCTCTCTTCTTATGTTGTCGTTTCGAACCTGCGTTTAGATATGTTATTCATAGAGGGAGCAGCCTTCGGTTATTACGAACGAACAGAAGAGGTGTAGATTGGTTGGTGGCTATTGAGATATATGGAGAATGAAAGGAAGGTGGTGGATAGTATTTTCCGGTTTGCAGTATGGAGGTAGGAGCTGGGTGATTTAGCGATTAAAGGTGATGGAATTTACGGTAGTTGAAGGGAGTGTTCAGAAGGAGGATGCAGTTATTGGTAGCTAGCGGATGGCGATGGAGGGTGTTATTGAAGGGTTATGGTATGGTTGGGGGATATATGAAGGGTGGTTCTGCAAATTGTGTATGGTCTGTTGCAAGGAGGTTTTTTCTTGTATTTTTATTTGCAGGTATGGTATATTTCTATAGAGCTAGGTTTGTAGTTTTTTTTAAGTGGTGAAAGGTTATAGCAGGGAGCAGAGAGAAGTTATTTTGGTTCAGTTTTTGTGTTACGGGAGAGGGTTTAAAGATACGATGAAGTCTGTTTGAACAGGGGGGTAAAGACTGTGACAAACCAATGTATGGAGGTGGAAGTTTGAAGTAGCTTTGTAAGGCTTTGGCAGGGGACAATTTAAAGAGTTTTTTTCCCATCGTCTTCTAACACTTTTCCTTTTTTTTTCTTTTTACCTATGCGCATAGTGATTATATAAGTGATATTAAGGTGAAAATGGAGGGAGAATAGGAGCCAAGAGTGAGTTGAAATTTGAACGGGAAATCCTTTTGGTGTAATTGTTTTTATGCTTTCTTGATGCAGGAATTGGTTTAACCATTTTGACCAAGTTTTTGTCAATTTTTTTTGGACTCGTATAGCAGGTTGGTGTTGCAAGGTGCAGCTGGTTTTGTGATGGTTTTTGGATAGATTTGGCACAAGGGGACAAAATGGAAAGAGGCATGGTTTGGAAAAGATTGAAGATTTAGGCTTAGGATTTTTGTTTTCATAGGCTTGTGTAATTGGATTCAAAACATTTTCTTTGTAATTCCATTGTTATTTTTTGCAGGAAAAATGACGAATCTTGTATGAAATCGTCATGAACAATGGATAGTAATTCTTTATCTCTTGAATACTTGAAGGAAACTTTGAAGGAAGTTTGAATATTTGAATAAAGCCTTGAATTGTTTTTGAAAATTATAAATAGATTTTGTAGTCTTGAATGTATGAATGATCCTTGTGAATTCATAATGGACTTGAATAATGAATGAGCTCTTGGAAATGCAACCTTGAAACAAATTATGAAATTATCCTTGAATTTAGATTGAATGATACTTTGGTCTTTTAATTTGAAGGGTCAATATTTAAACTTGAATAAATCACATCAGTGAACTTGAGCTTTGTATCTTTACTTCTAAGTAATTCACTCGTATAATCTTCCAACCATTAATCTTAAATCAAATTCTCGAAAAAATTAAATGCCTTGATAATTTTAATAAAAAATACAATCCAATAATCATTAACCCTCAAACACAAGTGACTTGAATTTTGAGCAACAAATGATCAATGAATCTTCAAACTCAACTTGTTGCCTCATGAATTATCAAGTGTCTTGGTAAAATTCTTATGACATGAATTGAAATTAGAAGTTAAGAACATTCTAAATCAAGCAAATGACCTGTGATGATTCGATAACTTTCAAAGTATTCTAAACACAAATGTCCTTCGATCCTTGAAGAGAACTTGTAGATGGCATTGCTTATAACAATGTGCAAAAATAATCGTCTCAAGATCTTGGAGACTTAGGAAATTGCAATTCTTGGAAGTCGGGAAACATTTACTTGAGATTAGGTCAAAGTCCAGAAAGTGACCACTAAAGTATTCGAATTTTTTATGATAGCACTATGCCAAAAAGGGTTTTAGGAAGCGCACTTTAGACATCACATTATTCCAAAAGCGCTACTATAAGTTAAATAAAAAATAAAACACGGAAAGTATTTGAAATCATGTAAAAGCGCTGCTAAAAGCCCCACTTTAGACAACGATTTTCCAAAACGGTGCTAAAAGGCCCACTTTAGAAAGTGCTTCTCCAAAGGCCCACATTAGACAATGCTTCTTAGAAGCGCTGCTAAAGGCCCACGTATGAAGCGCTGCTAAAGGCCTATATTAGAAAGCTCTTCTTCAAAGTGTTGCTAAAAGGCCCACCTTAGATAGCGCTTCTTGAAAGCGCCACTAAAGGCCTACATATGAAGCGCTCTAAAGAAAGAGAAAGCGCGGCTAAAAGGCTCACCTTAGACAACGCTTCTTAAAAGAACTACTAAAGGCCTACGTATGAAGCGCTATTAAAGGCCCATATTAGAAAGCGCTGCTAAAGAAAGAGAAAGCGCTGCTAAGGCCAACTTTAGACAGCGCTTCACAAAAGCGCTGTCTAAAGTCCTGTTATTAAAAATAAATAAAACACACCTAAACACACAATAACATTAATATTTCCATAAACTCTTCTCACACTAACCCTCTTCGCTCTCGCCCAAGACCATTCAAAGCCTGAAGTTATTTTTTTTCGTTTGATTCTAAACAAAAATCCGTCATATTTGTTCCACGTCATTCAAGGTACTCATCCTTCTTCAATTCAAAGCTATTTCATCCTTTCTTCCATTCACAACTAAGGTTCTATTCTCCTCTAGGTATGATTTTTGATATATTTGATAATGTTGATATATAATGTTACATTTGGTTTAGTTGATATTGATGATAGTGTTAATTTAGTCTTGATTTAGTGATGATAATGCTTATGTTGTGTTTTGTGTGGCATGTAAGGTGTTTTTGAAAATGTCACAATGAGTTTTTCATGTAAGGTGTTTGTGTAAGTGTCACAATGAATATTGCATGTATTGAATAAGAGAAAATATGTTCCTATTCAATTAATCGAGCTATACATTTTGGTTTGAGAGGTTGTCGTAATAACACTTATAATGTTGAAATTGAAATCACTTCACATATAATTGAAAATGAAATTGAAAGAACTCATATAGTTGATGGTGTAAAGTTGATAATATAAGTGATAATTTGATGATAATGTAAAGTTGACACGATATTCGCATAAGTTGATAATATAAGAGCTTGATGTTTATGCCTCATTATTCGCATAAGATATAGTCGAGAACCATTCATGGGGAAGCAATTCATATTTTAACGTTGCATTGAGATTCAGAAAACTTTATTGTGTAATTTGATTTAAATTCAAAGTTCACATGGTTGTGACATCGGGTGCTTTCCCATTTTGTTTCGAATCTTCTTGAGTTGAAATTATCGAGCATTCATAACTTGTTATAGTTGCTGCCTAGTTTTTGTTTAATCGAATAAATCATTTGTTGGAATCAATTTTCCATGTTCTGATTCTTAAATTGTGGAACAAAATGAGTTCTTTGATTTTGTTTTCATTTGAGGATTGGTATCGTGATTTTATTCTCAACTTTATGCATTTTCAATGTTAGTGTGCTTACTAAAAAGTTTGTTAAGACTTTTTTGTATTTACGTAGTTAGTCGAAGACCATCACCGATTCGAAGAACATTAAAGCAGTATCATCCGTCGTTGGCACCAATATCCCATCTTCTTTATTTGGTAAGTCAAGTTCAAATTCAAAATTACCGACTCGTTTATTTATTTACTATCTGCTTCCTAAATTATAAAACATTCTATCTATATCAATTAAAAAGCACAGTTAATTTTATATAGAAATATTTTATTTTAGTCTATATCGATCTAGAACTAATCCGATTAAATCTCATGAAATATTTCTAAAAGTTTGTATTAATATTTTTTTGTGTCGCGAAAGTGTTTTTCTTTATGTTCTTTTGAAATAGTTGCGTGAATAATTATAGTGTTTTTATTTATCTTAATTAGTAGTAATTCCATGGATAAAAAATGGATGACTTTCGATCGATTGTCAAAAGAGTACGAGAATGGGGTATTGGAATTCGTTAAGTTTGCTGTTGAACACGTCAAAGATTCCATTCGAATGAAATGTCCTTGCTTAAATTGTTGTTATATGGGTCGGGTTGATGCAGATGGATTAAAATCGCATTTACTGACGTGTGGGATTAATAAGGGAAATAACCACAACACATGCTTGCATATTAAGAACAAATATTTACAAATGTGAAAAAATAAATACATGAAGTCATTGCAAACATATAGATCAAGAACACACAATGGTTATCAATCATAAATTTTTGGAAATTAACATTCATGGTTTTCATAATTTGAAAGTATATGAAGCATTTTTTAAAGAAGCCTAGAAATATGCCTTAAGGCATAACTTACGTTCAAGGAGAAATTGAAACGAAATTACATCACTCTTGAAGGATTGGAAGTTGCACTCACAAAATGTAATACACTCAAATACATAGTTAGAGTGAATACATAACGTGCAAGTAAAGGGATAGAACTAGGCAATATTTGAGATATCAATTATCCCCAATTCTCCATGTATGTTGACAAAATATTCGATTGCGAGTGATTTAGTGAAAATATCGACAAGTTGATTTTTACTATCAACATTTGCTCAAACACAACATCGCTTTTTAAACATGATCACGAAGAAAGTGGTGACGTATCTCAATGTGTTTAGTACTTGAATGTAGCACTAGATTTTTGGTTAGATTTATGGTACTAGTATTGTCTCACATGATAGGAATGCGTGATAGTTTAATATCAAAGTCCAACAGTTCTTGTTTGAGCCATAATATTTGAGCACAACAACTACCGGCTTCCATGTATTCCACCTCGACAGTTGACAAAGCCATGAAAACTTGTTTTTTACTATGCCAACTTACCAACGGATTTTGCAAACAAGTGACAAGTTCCACTAGTACTTTTCCTATCTAATTTGCAATCGACAAAGTCGGAATCAGAATAACCAACCAAAGTACAATCGTTTCCCTTGGAGTACCAAAGCTGGAATTTTGAGGTACCAATGAGGTATCTAAAAATTAGTTTTAAGGCTTTTAGATGACATTCCTTGGGAACCGCTTGATATCGTGCACACATACAAACAGTAAACATAATATCGGGATGAGATGCTGTAAACATACCTTTTTACCTGTTCATCTCAACATCATTACCTTTCTCATCCTTGTCTAAGCTACCATTTTTTGCCATGAGACTGTCAATTTTCTTAGTAGTATCCATTCTGAATCTCTTATGTAATTCAAGACAATACTTGGTTTGACATACAAATGTTTCTTCATCGAGTTGTTTAATTTGTAGACCAAGAAAGTAATTTAACTCCCTCATTAGGCTCATTTCAAAATCTCCTTGCATAAGCTTAGAGAACTCCTTGACAAGATGTATATTAGTAGATCTAAAAATGATATCATCTACATAAATTTGAACTAATAAATTATGCTTTCCTTGACATTTAATAAAGAGAGTAGTGTCAACTTTCCCCTTTAGAGTATCATTGTTCAAGCAAAAATTTGCTAAGTTTATCATACCATGCCCTAAGGTCTTGTTTAAGACCGTACAATGCATGTTTAAGCTTGAAAATGTGATTAGGAAACTCACAATTTTCAAAATTATGAGGTTGAAAAACATACACCTCTTCACTTATGTATCTGTTAAGGAAAACACTTTTTACATCCATTTGAAATAATTTGAAGTTCTAAGAACAAGCATAAGCTAATAAAAGCCCTATAGCCTCAAGTCGGGCCACCGGAGCATAGTTTTACTCATACTCAATACCCTCCTCTTGGTTATACCCTTGAGCCACAAGATAAACCTTATTTCTTGTTATCACACCATGTTCGTCAAGCTTATTCCTAAATACCCATCAGGTGCCTATCATTTGATGATTTGAAGAACGAGGGACAAGATCCAAAATGTCAATTCTTTCAAATTGATTTAATTCTTCTTGCATGGCAATAATCCAATGCTCATCATGTTAGGAATCTTTAGTGTTTTTAGGTTCAACTTATGATACATAAGCAAGACGACAACAAAGACTACTTATTTTAGAGCGAGTTGTTAACCCCTTTTTGATATCACCTATATTGTTGTCAAGTTGATGATCTTTGGAGGTTCACCACTCCAAAGGAAGACCATAATTTTCTTCTTGACCTTCATCATCTTTCTTTTCTTGGGTTATATCTCCATCCTCCTCAATCTCCACCACTTTAAGTTGATCAACTCCTTCACCGATGTCTTTGAGTATGTCTTTTGTAGATGCACCTACACCATGAAAAGAACTACCTTTCCGAACACTATTTGGGGAAGTCTCATCATAAGTAACATTAATGGACTCTTCAACAATAAGTTATCTCTTGTTATAAACTATATATGCCTTACTAGATTGAGAGTATCCAAGAAAAATACCTTCATCGGCTTTCGCATCAAAATTTCCAAGATTGTCTTTTCCATTATTTAAAACAAAACATTTACATCTAAAGACATGAAGATGGGATAAATTTGGTTTTCTAAATTTCAAAAGTTCATAAGGAGTTTTGTCAAGAATTGGACGAATAATTATCCTATTCAAGACATAACATGTCGTGGTAATAACATCGATCGAAAAGTATTTTAGTAGACCAAAATCATTGAGCATTATTCTCGCCAACTCCGTTAAAATGCAATTTTTCCTCTCGCCAACATCATTTTGTTGCGAAGTTCTAGGAGCTGAAAAGTTATGTTCAATTTCAAATTCACCTCCATGATCGCTTCGAATAACAACTATTTTTTATTTCATTTTATTTTGAGCTATCTTGGAAAAACGTGTGAAAGCTATGATTGTTTCATCCTTGCTACATAAGAAAATAGTCCAACAAAATCTAGAGTAATTGTTATTTCTATGAAATTATGATTGGCATGAATTTTGGTAAAACTAACTTTGCAGCAACATGTTGAATAAGATGTTTTAACTTGCAGATTCAACATGTCGAATGTGATATCCTAATCAGAAGTATAAGACATATGGTCTGTTACAGTTTTTCAGTTTGGAAAATATTTCAACTTATAGTTTCAACATGTCGAATGCAATATCCTAACCAGAAGAGAAGGACATCTGGACTGTTATCATTTTGCAGGTTGGAAGTTGTTTTAACTTGTTGTTTAAAAAAGTCGAACGAGATCCCCTAGCTAGAAGTATAAGACATTAGGTCCGCTACAGCTGACATTGTGGATTCCGTTGTTGTGACTTATAAGTTACTGAATAATTAGGGAATATTCAGTTAGCTTATGTGACATCCAAGATTTACAAGTGATAATATATTTTATGTTGTTTTTTGAAGATTTACATGGTTTCTAAATATGGAGACATTTTAGGAAACTATTGATCGAAGATAAATAATCTAGGAGAATAATGTGCAGACCTTGTGCAACCTCTCTGCTATGTTTCTGAAGCCCAAATCCAGCTGGGAAAAGGTTTATAAATATAACTATTTTTAACCTAGTTTGGTACGGGTCTAGTATGTAAAAGTATTAGGGTTTCTTCATTATATCCATTCTCTAAGAGAGTTGGTGTAAGTGAACCACTCAAGCTGTGAGATGGTGACTATGTTCACCTCAAAGCTGGAAAGCAAGAGTGATTATTGTTATTGGAGGAAGCTTATAAGCAACTACAAGTATTGTTCTTATTCAAGTGATTCTTGTCTAAGTATTATCATGGAAGTGTGTCTTCTTATTTTGTAAATGAAGTGTGATCTTAATCTAGGTGAAAGGTTATCGAAACAGTAACTGAGACTGGGACTATTAGACATCCTTGTGATGATTGGAAGTGGGATCGTGATTTCTCATATCTAGGGAGGACCTAGGTAGAAGTAGCATTGGGTAGTGATTAGGTGAGAAGTTGTAAACTTGGGACTAGTTTGGCTTTGAACTAATACTTCTGATAGTGGACTTCCTTTCTGGCTTGGAAGCCCCTAGAGTAGTTGTTGTTGTACACCAAACTGAGTTAACAACTGTGTGTGTTGTTTATCTTTTCAGTACAATTTTTTATATGTTTATACCCTGCCTATTTGTTTACGTTAAAATCAAATGTCCCAGCATGTTATAAGACATCTGAGTTCTGACCCATACCAGAATTTCAATTGGTATCAGAGTAAACATCCTGCTCTGACTCTAGGTAAGATTCAGGGAAGTTATTTTCTGGCACAATGGACAAGAATACTGGAATTATGGTTAAAATACCTATTCTAGACGGTACCAACTATGATAGTTGGAAACCTCGTATGGAGATGTTCATAAAATCCTTGGGCAACAAGACCTGGAAAAATGTTGTTAAATAATGGTTACCACCAAAGGTCGCGGATGCAGATGGTAAGGTTACTGATGTAATGAAGCCTGAAGAAGATTGGAATGATGCTGATGAGTTATCATCCCAAGGAAACTCTAAAGCATTGAACGCCATATTCAATGGAGTTGATAAAAATGTTTTCAAGCTGATAAAGAGTTATAAGCATGCTAAAGTTGCTTGGGAGACCTTAAGGAAGGTTCATGAAGGAAATTCTAGGGTAAAGATGGCAAAACTTTAACTTCTCTCGACAAAATTTTAGAACTTGAAAATGAAGGAGGATGAAAGTATTTCAGACTTTCACATGATTATTATAGACATTGCTAATGACTCATAAGACTTGGGAGAGAAGATATCAGAGGTTAAGCTGATAATAAAGATGCTTAGATCTCTTCCAAAAGGTTTGACATAAAGGTGATTTCCATTGAAGAATCCCATGATACAAGCACTATGACTGTGGATGAACTTGTAGGCTTCCTTAAGACCTTTGAATCTTCTATCAATGAAAGGTATGAAAAGAAGAAAAGTATAGCCTTATCTTCTAGTATTGAAGACTCAGAGGATTATGATAAGTTAAACTAAGAAGGAGTATTTGAGGATCTTGTATTACTTGGAAGACAGTTCAACAAAGTGCTGAGGAAGTCTAGGTCAAATGCGAAGAACATGTCCTTTGACATCAACGAAAATCAGGACCATAGAGGAAAGTCGAGGATTAAACAAAAGCCAATTCAGGGAAAAGGAGTTTGGTGCTATAAATGTGAGGTATTTTGACACATAAAATCCAAGTATTCCACTTATCTCAAGAAGCAGAAGAAAGGTCTATATGTGTCATAGTCAAAGGAAGACTCTAAAAGAGATCATGAAGAGGAATCAAGCAAACAAGTGAGTACCTTGACTGGAGTTTATGATTCTGATGAAGAATCAGATGATGAAGAACTTACTTTTGAGGAACTCATGGCCTCATACAGGGAGTTCTGTATCAAAAGTGAAGAAGTATGTTGTAATACGGTGGGAGAACTGATTTTTGGTTTTATCAAATGTGCGGATAGCTAGAGTCGCCAAAGAGTTTTCTTTTATACAATATTTAAGAAAGGTGAAAAGAACAGGAAAAAACTTTGACAAATATTGAGTTCAGGGGGTAAGTTATGAAAAGGGAATGTGTTAGCACCCTTTTTATACATAGTTATTTACGGGCTCTTAATTTCATAGCGCACTTTTGAAAATATTGCTTTGTGTGTGTGATTTGTTTGAAAATATTTTGAAATCGCCAATGTAAGGATGACTATGTAATGATTCTTGTACCAGTCCTCAAGAATGTATACAAATGGTTATTTTTTAAAATATTTGTGTGAAAGTGTAGTGTGAAAAAAAGTATTGAGAAAAGTTGTGAGCAAGCAATTAAGAGGTGTTTACCCACTAAAGTACTATCCATACCATTAGTTGGTAGGTAGCCCTATATATTGGATGTGAAGGGACATGTGTAGGGTCATCGTATGGTCATTGAAGGCAACAAGAAAGGATACTTTAGAAATTGTATTCAAGGGACTATCATTATTTTATAGGCAACTCGAAGGGACTAAATCATTTTGTAGATAGCTCGAAGGGTCATCAGGGGATTATGATCTTTTTTCGAAAGTGACATGATGATTTGATCTAGGGTCTTTTGCTAAAGTATCCCCACTTTTGAGGGACATGACCAATATCATAAAGCAACGAGAGAGGTTATCCTAGAGGTGCAAGTGTGTGAAGTGTATTGATTCAGTTATTTATCTTGAATATTAGGGTTTTCTAGATTGTTTTAGTCTTGCTACGCAAACCCTAGTTACTAGCAGTTAAACATGTACAAGAAAACAAAGTGCGGAATGTACAGTCCTAATCTATTACATGGCTTTGGGAGAGTTACATAAGTATAAAAATTCACGAGAAAGTAAACCTACGCTATTGCATCCTGTGAGTAGTTACATAATTAGGAAAAAATGCGAGAAAAGAAATTTACTCTATTATAATTAAAGAATGCAACCTATACAATTTTCTATGAAAATTAAATAACAAGAAGAAAGAAAATAGAAAAAGAATGTTAAATTGTTTTATTATATTTTTGTAGAAAATAATTTAAGTTAATAATATTAATTAAAACCTAAATAATAATTTATTTTAATGTTAAGAAAAAAAGCCAATTTAATTAATTAGTAAATAAAAAACATAAGAAAAAATAAATTACTAACTATACCTTTAAACCTAATTTGTTAGTTATTAAAAAAAGTATTAGGTTAGTTAATTGTTAATTAAAAATTAATTAAGGAATAATTAAGAAAGAAAATAGAAAAATTAGGTTAGAAAAATAGGGTTAAAAAATTGTATGGGTTGTGTGTTGAACCTACGCCCCCTGGCTTCACAAACTGCACTACTTTCCACTAGGCCAAGCACTTGTTCGTGTTTGAGAAATAGGCATTGATTAATATATATAAAACCTGCGCGTTAGTTTGAAAAATTACAAAAAATAATTATAAGACGCAGAGATCGAGCCCACGCCTTTCACGTTACATGCATATGTCTCAACCAACTGTGTTGCACTTCGTTTATGTTATTAACATATAAGCACACAAATATATAATAAAGAAAGTGAACCATGGAAGCACCGGAGACCTAGTTCCGGTTGTCTTCTCCGGTGAGAGGATTTTCAAACCTGCAAAATAACATGTGTTAGACCATAAAAAGGACCTTATCCCCCTAATTCGACCTTGCGAATCCAATGGTGGTGTTTGTTTGGCCTGAAAACACTTGTATCATGAGTTTAGAAGAAGACATCCCAAACTGCCCGAACCATGGCAAAACATGACTCTCACGTTAGAGCTTATGTTTTATGATTCAAACATGTTCTAAGTAACGACATGAACTCATTTAGGCAGTTAATAAACATTAGCAATGCATGAAAATTAATTATATGAATGTTTGAAAGAAAAGAAAATCAAAGAAGATGAGTATGCTTGTTTCAAGCATCAATGGCCATGACTTTCGACCTATTCTTACCCTTAGATACCTCAGGAATGACTTGCAATGGATGGCTTGGACTGAAAGTGGCTGAATCTTTGGTTTTGACTTTGCCCTAGTTTTGAAAAAATTGAGATTTTTTGAGAGGGTGTTCTTGAGGAAATTTTCGTGTGTCCCTTGTTCTGAATGTGTGCTCTATTTATAATGGAATATTTAGGTCAACAAAAGTGGAATCAATCTTTTGTATTTCATGATCAAATCTTTGATTGCAGTTTTGCATAAAATATTTCTTTTTTTAGGCCAATCATGTACCATTCAATCTTTACACATCTTTTGCAAGGTGTCACCAGCTTTTTAGACTTATGATTTGATTCAAAAATAGATCTTAATGCCTTGATTCATTCACAGGGTATTTTATTTGATTTATTTTTATTTTAATTGAATAAAATAAAAAAGAAAATAAATAAAAACCAGAAAAAAATGAATGGATTTATGAGTCTATTATGAGGTCAAGAACACGTTTGGACCTTAAAAGATAGGCCCATTAGCCCAAAATTTGAATTTGCTTAATTTGGATTTCATGCATTTTCTCAAAATTTCCCAACTTGCACAAATCATATTTCACTCAATTTTCATCATATGAAGGTGATCTTGGACTCTTTGGAAATCTCAAGATATCACCTACAATCTTCATGTTGGTCATTTTTCATTTTAATCCTTTATCTTGATGTGAATTGCTTTGATAAAAAGTGTCTTTTTGTTGACTTTTAAAAGGACCTGTAATGTTTTGGCCCATATCTCTCAAATGAAGTATTTTTGGCCTTGACCTTAAAGAGAATAAGTTGTAGAGAATTGGATTTCCTTCAAATTGAACTTTGGTTGAGAAATTTCTGATGAAGTATGTGATAGTTACGCTTGGTCAAATATCAATTGACTTCTCCTTAAGAAAACCCTAATTTAGTAACTTTTGACTTTTGTTGAATCTTGAGTTTTCTTGATGAATCATGATTAACCCTTGATCAAATGATGAACGTGACTTAAAAATGTTGATGTTAACCAAAAAATCTTGAAGTTTGAATGTATATTGGTCAAAGTTGACATTTTGCCCAATACAATTGATTTTCAATCATCTGACTAATTGATTGAGAAAACTTATGCTACAAGGCTTGGAATTTGGAATTAGGATTCTTTGAGACATATGAGAACCCGTGAAATCCACTTGAGGCATTAGAAGTCTAATTTTCCTTGAGAGAAGCAAAACCCTATTTATAGGTCAATTGCTTAGGAGGAGGGTTTGTCTGATCAATCCTTGAGTAGTCTTGAGAAATTGAGAACCCTAGGAGCATGGGGAGACCTATTGAAATAATTTGTCTTCAATAATGGATAGGAAAATTTTTGGGTGCAACAGCTTCCCCTGTTCAATCTTCTTAAACCTGGAGAGTTAGATTGGCATGCTAACCATTCGTCATCTAAAGATGGAAGAGGATTAAACACTTAAGTGCCCAGAAATTTTCACTTACCTGTGCATGAAGTAACACTGTCGATTGATTATATTTCTTGAATGGGATTAAATATGCCATTCAGAGAGGTGATAAAGTATCATTAGAGATGGGCTTATAGATGCCATCCAAAGTAACTGTTGATAAGAGTATCAGAATGAGTCTACGCTTGACTTTATCTAAATAATGCTTTTCAGAATGAATCTATCTGATCCTATCTGAGGGAAATGCTTTTCAAAATGAATCTATGAACGAAATGCTTTTCAAAATGATGCTTTGGAGGAACTTCTCGTCAGATTTAGTCTCTGAGGGAAATGCTCGGCGGAATAAATCTTTTAGGGAGGTGCTTTTCAGAATAAATATCGGAAGGAAATGCTCGTCAAAATAAACCTCTTAGGGAGGTGCGTTTCAGAATAAATCTTTGAAGGAAATGCTCGTCATAATGAATCTATGAGGGAGGTTCTTTTTAGAATAAATCTCTGAAGGAAGTGCTTTTCAGAATAAATCTCTAAAGAAAGGTGCTTTTCAGAATAAATCTCTGAAGGAAATGCTCGTCAGTACTAGTCTCTGAAGGAAATACTCTTCAGATTTAATCTATGAGGGGAATTTAAATATCTGAAGGAAATGCTCGTCAGAATGAATCTCTGAGGGGAATGCTTTTCATAATGAATCTTTGAAGGAAATCATCCGGTCATGTAGATGGTTGATAATATTCTTCTATTCGGGAACTTAACTTGAAAAGATAAAGTTAGTTTTATGCATTGTCATAATGCATGAAATTCATTACGTAATGATGCTCTCAAAATAAATGAGAATACTATATGCTTTTCGTATGCATATGCTATGATATTCTGTAAGTGATGTATGGGTGCAATATGTCGCTGGAACGTTTCGGTAGCTTCATAACAACTTTGGTTGGGGGAAATAAATTCCTAATTGTTGCTAGGGATGAAGACAGTAGTTTCTCAATTTTTTTAGAACATCTTTGCTATGGATTCTCACTTTATATTTGAGGACACTCTGTTGGGGACGTTCGACTTCTGCTTGAGGATAGAAGAATTCTAGGAAAATTGGCCGTTCATCGTTCTTTTGAAAGATTTGATTCTTATGTACCCTGACTGGGGACAAAAGAGATGGATAATCCTCTGATGTGTTGTCTGAACATGTTTCAGATATGGATGTCAACTCTTCTGAGGATGACAAAGTTGAATGACATTTGTCCAGGGGAGAGAATCTTGTCGGGGAATTGCAATATCAAAGAAATAAACTTTGTTGGGGAAATAAACCTTGTAGACTGCATTGACGAAATAATCTCTAATGGGGATCGGGATTTCATAGGCTGTGCTGAGGAATTTTTCATAGTATGCTGGGGAAATAATCAAACTTCCTTATCTGCTAGGGGTCCTATTAGGGAAGATGATCATGTTGAGGTATCCATCGGGGATATAGAGGTGAACCGCAGGAAGATGCCCTAATTTATCTCTGATGGCATATTAGCTTTTCTGGGGAATATATCTCTGTTATGGATGAGCTTGTGAAGATATCTCTGTAGAGATAGTTCCATGGAGATTGCTCTGTGGAGATTTGTGGATGACTTGAACATTATCTCAACTCCTAGAGTCTTTAGTAAATGTTAATCCTATTTTTATGCATATATTTTGTTAACAGTAATCATGTTAAAATGCATATGTTTATTCAATGTAATCATTGGACGTTTTTGCAAACAAAACATAGAAAGTAAAACAATTTTGAATTTTGAAATCTAATTGCGTTGATTTTGAAAGTTTGCCTATAAGCAAGCAGTTTTATACAAAGAGATATAAATACTAGTAAGAGGAAATCGTCGTAAAAATGAAGAAAGGGTAAAAAGAAAAACTAGGAAAAACAACTATGTGTAAACGAACCTATCAAGTTTCAACTTTGTTATTGCCCTTATGTCTTCAAGCATCTCATGACTTGCTATTGGAAGTGATTGAATTGTTCTATATCATTTGAACTTGACGCTAGTAATGAAGCTGGCTGTAAATAGATGGATGATCCAACGGGACATAGTCGTACGCTTTAATTCCTAAATTTTTCCTGTACCACCCTTTCGGTTTTTCACTCCATCGGGATATCCTTTTTTTCCCAAGCCACCTTTTCAGGTTTTCGACTTGTCGGATGTAAATTTTTTTATATATACCCCTAATTTTCCCCCGAACCCTTTTGGTTCGCTGGGATGCCTTTACTTTTGCCTAGGCCTATCAACCTAGCGGTTCTCTTTTATGCGTAGTATTTTTTGACTATGTCTGTGTTGTACCCCAATTTTTTCCCCTAAGATTCTTCTATCATATCATACTATCACAATGCAAACAGATCACAAACTAGGGTTTGAGGTTTTTCTTCTACTGCATCCCGTCTTTAGGTTTGCCTATGGGAATCACCAAGCACTTTGAAGCACCTTGAATTTTTGGACACTTAGTGAAAAAATTATGAAGTTATGAAGCTTGGATGTTTTGTACACTTAGTGAAATTTTGGATAAAAATGCAAAAATTTGACTTCTTCATGTTCAATTTTAAATGACCATTTGGACTAAAATCAAAAAGTTGGCAACATGAAAGTTGAATATTGAAGTTTTCTCTTCATTTTTCATTCAAGAATCATCTCAAATGGTTAATTGTAGAGAAATATATGGTGGTTAGGATTTTGAGCTTCAAAATGTCATTTTTCCCAGCATAGGGCAAGTGACGCGTGTTAGGCCAGGAATTTCATCAAACACTTTGTGGGCATGCATTCATCATCATTTTTCTATGAGAAAAATTCATTATTTTGGATAATTCCAACATCAAGGATCAAGATCTAAATGTAAAGGAACAACTTTGCTTCATAAAGGTTCTTAAAATTCTCCCTACATTTTGAGATATAATTGAAAGAAGAAGGCACCATGCAAGCTGAATTTTTGCCCAGCACAAGGCATCAAACGCGCGCAGAATTCCCAGTCAGGCCTGATATTTCATCAAGCAGTTTAAAAGCGTACATTAATAGCCAATTATATCATTGATTCAAGCTTCATTTTGGAAAATTTTGAAGATGAAAGTTGGAGTATGAAGTGTCCTCTCCATTTTTTATTCAAACTTTGTGACATTTCATGCACCATAGAGGGAGATATAAGGAGTTAAATATGTGATCATGGAATAGTGAAAGTTGCATGGACATGCATGAAAATTTTGTGCCAACCAAAGCTCCAGCTGCCAGCTCATGCCTCCAACACTTCTCACTTATTCAAAATGCACGATTTGCACCCTCAAGTGAACATAAAAACATAGCACCTCACTCTCACTTCTCATTTCTCTTATTTTCCTCCTTCTTTCATTCTTCACTTTATAAAGGTAAGTGCATTCAACAATCAAAGGGTGTTGGAAGAAAAGAAGTCAGAAGCAAGCTCTCATCTCCCTCTCTCTTATGAAGCTTTCTCTCATCAAAAAAAGCTCTCTTCTCTCTCTTTGAATTTCAAGCTCACTTCCTCCATTTTCAAGCAAGCTTCCTTCACATCTCTCTTCATCTATCATTCCTGAACCTTCACATCTCTCTCTTACTGCAGCTTTTCCTTTTCCTTAATCCATGAGCTTTTTGAAAGATCCAGTAGCATATTCATAATCCTTGCATTTTTATGATCAATTTTGGTTCTTGGATCATGTGATTTGATGGAGAATTGAATTTGAAAACCAAATCAGAAATCTGTTTGATGAAATGTTTAACTCAAAACCGTGTTCATGCATCAATGTCCGCACGCGTTTTTATCAATCATCAATGCATCATTTCATGATGTTTTCGGTCCTATCATATTCTACTAATTTCCATCATGAACTTTGGTGTTTGAATTTTTGGATTTCATCAAGAAACGCGTGAGTTATCGTGACCTGAAAGTGTTGTTTCAAAACTAGAAAAAATATAAAGGGTTCTGTTTGGAAGGGATAATTTTGGGCCTGATTTTCATTGAACATGTTCTTGATGCATTTTACAGCGCATTTGGATAATAACAGGTGTAATAAGCCTTTGCATTTCAAGTTTTTTTTTTGTTTTTCTCATATTTTCTTCACTTCAAAAATTATCATAAAAATATTTTAGTCTACTTTTTCAATATATTTTCATATTTTGATTTTGATTTCATTTTTTTTTATCATATTTCTTGATTAAATAAATTCATGTAGATAATTAGGGTTTTTAATATTCTTTTAAGTATTGAATTTTACTTTTCTATTTCTACTAAATCAAAAAATCCCTAAAAAATATTTTTGGGCTCCTCTCTAAGTTTATTACTTGAAAATAGTTTTTGTCCTATTTTTATAAAAACTTTTGGATTACATATTAAATCATTTGTTGGACATATCATATTTTCTTTATTTGGGTGAATTGTGTAAGTAGTTTTCATTTAATTTTTTCTTTGGGATACAATTCAAGAAAAATATACTTTCTGATCCTTAAAATTTTCTTTACATTTAGGTTATTTTATATCAAATTTCTTTGAACTTTAGATTTAATTGATTAATTTTGAACTTAATTTCCTTTTTTAGGGTTTTTGCTTGATCATTCACACTAATGGGTTTAAATTTCTAACTTCCCATGCCTATAAAATCAGAGATGAAGTTGTTTGGAATGCTTGAACAACTTGAGGTCATACAAAACATTTTTCTGGAATTTTACAATGTGATTTCATATTTTTCACAAATTATTTCCTAAAATAATCTAGTTTAATCCTTTTGCTTGCTAGTTTCAAGGTTTGCATTTCTAAGCCTTTTGCTTGTTAGGGTTTTAATTTCATAATTTTACAAGTTATTTTCATATTTTAAAACTATTTTTTGACTTAGGTTTTCATTTAGGGTTTTACCTTTGATTAATGCTTGTAATTGAAAACTTTTGTACACGATTCTTGTTTAATTATTGAAATAGCATATGATACTTACTTGAGGCTTATTTGAGGACAAATTCTTCAACCTCTTTGGGTCTTGGGTGTTGATAGGTTGATAAACCAAATCCATTAAAACGGACGAATGATGTTGATGATATTTGAAACTCTAATTGTATCCTTTCCCTCTTCATCTTATCCCCCTTTTTTATTGTACTACATGTTAAGGGATGATGATCTCTATATCATTTATCCAAACATGAAGTGCATAGATTTCTATTGACCGGCCTCAAAATAGGTGTGACTTCTACATAAGTCCACTTACGATTGCTTTACATAGCGCTAAATTTTGTCCCGATTTAAGAAAATGACCATTCGTGGACCAAACCTATGTTTGCAAGCCCAAGTATGTTAATTTGAACCCTTTGATCCAATAACCTTGAGATTCATTGTTAGTAAGCTTTGTTTCTAGCAATCTTCCAATGGATCTTCATCAATTTTGATCAATGCGGATCACTTAAACATCATTGATCAATAAATGTTTCCTTGAGGATTCTTAAATGGATGATATACTTGACAAAAAGCAAATGCAACTTGTTGTTGAGAGGCTTTGGTTCTACCAATCCTCTAATGAGTTCCAAGTGCGAGTTTCAAGATGGTCATCCAACTAACGATTAACTTCTAACAATTGACTTTATTTTATGCATTTATTTTATGCCCTTTACTTTATGCACCATTTTTACTTTAGAATTTACATTTCATGATATTTTTTATCTTTTCTCACTTGAGAATTTACTTTTATGCAATTTTCATTTTGCTCACTTGATCTTTTCTTTTCCTTTTTAAGATACTTAATAATCAACTTAAACCCTAAAAAACTTTAATTTTACTTGGACTATTTGGTTACTATCCTTGGCATTATGGAGTATTGAACTTCTTAGACTTAGGAATAGAAACCTTGACTTATTTTTATTTACATGCTTTGTTTGCGATCGAGAATTCATCTGTATACAGCCGTTACTTTGCCCAATTTTTGTGAAGACTTAATGCAATTAAAGCTTGGTTTTCTCAAGAGTTTTAGTATCCTTTATTGGTTTCAATCCAAAGAATGGGAATTCTATCTTTACTCATAATGTCAAGTGTTGGATTCTTGTTTGGTTAGACGGCTCCTTTCCCAAGCTTTTACCTTATGCTTTAGGATAGTCCCTTCTTCTCCTCTCATCTTATTTAATTTCAAAAATCTTCTCCCTCCTTTTGAAAATTGTTCTTGTTTCTAACTTGAACCACTTTTATAATAAACTTAGACTTAGGTCCATGCATTTTAAAAACATTTTCATAAATAAACTTCAATCAACTTAATCATACCTTTACATTTTTTGTGAGAAGACTAAAATTCAATCAATCTCATTCAAACTATTTTACCACTTTGGCATTTTACCTCTAAAACTTTTCTCAAAAGATCAGACTTTTGCCAATCCTTGTAGTGATGCAAACACCTATACTTCTACAATATGTAGTGAAGAGAGATATTTTCCACTTGGGTGTCGAGTGAGGGATTGTTGATTTTAAAATCCAAGCCATATCCACCACTTTGAGATGATGCAAATACTCCTTTCTCATGATTGTGGGTATTAAGTATGTTTTCCACACGGACAATGACGATGATGTCTTATCTCATAAAATAACCAACACACTTGTGTTTTAAAATTTTTAAAGAGGAACCACGTGTACCCTGATCCCCTATTGCTCAGAAGGTTGTCAGTAGGCACTAAAGGTTCGCAACCGTGGTGGGTGCAAAAATCATAAAAAACATTTCTTTTCTCACCTCCACCATCAATTTATATACAACATTTTATAGCCAAAACATACAGATTTTACAAAGAGGTTCCTGCGGAGTACCATAGATGTTTATGGTGTTAATACCTTCCCTTTGCATAACCAACCCCTTACCTTGAATATTTCCCCCCTCTTTTGGGTTATTCACTCTTTTCCCTTTCCTTTGGAAACATTAAAGCGCGGTGGCAATTTTTATTTTGATCTGTATAAGTCAAGTCAATCCAATGGCTTAGTCTTAAACATTTCTACCACTATAGAAAAAAAATGGTGACTTCCCTGGGGAGAGATTGACCTCTTGCTGGTTCATCCCTAAGTGGGTTGAGCCTATCTTTGTTTATATCTGTATATGTGTTTTTTTTGTTTATATGTTATATGTTGTATATAAGTTTGTCTGGACTTTTCTGGTTTTCAGGGTTGTTGGTGATTACTCATGAGTCCTATACACGGACTTGGGCAAACTTAAGATAGGAAGGGTGGTATAGTCATGTTAACTTTTAGGGAGTAATCTAAAAAAGGTGACATGAGATCCCCCACTCAGTGGAGGCCCCTTTGACTATAGTGTTGTTTACCGAGTAATCGAGAAGATGTGCTGCTTTTGACCTGGGAGCCTGCTGAAGCTGAGGACCGTAGAATACCTAACCCATCTTGTCCTTTTTAGGTGTAGCACGGAACCTATGACGGAGTAATCCGAAAATAGTTGTCATGCAGTACCATGCTCGGACGAGTATTTCTTGAGAATATTACTAATTACCGAGGTAACCGAGAAGTTGGTAATATCCAACGGAAGGATGTAGACTCTGGGAACCTCTAGAACCTTGTTCAGCTGGTGATAACTCTTAGAACATACCCTATGGATAGTACCTTCGACCTCATGCTCGTGATGTTGAACCTGTGAACCGTATGTTTGTGATCTTGTGTGTGATTGTTGCATCATGCATCCATGCATTCATAAGCATCTTATAAAGAAATCTTATTTCAAGGGACTTAAAAGTTGACCATTTGTGAATATCTTAGGTATTTTTGACTATGGATTCTGGAAAAAGAAAGACCGGAAAATAGAGTTTCAAAGATCCCAAGATAGATGAGTTGATGAGTCAGATTTTCGGAGGAAGTACGGGTCCATTATTTCTCTCATGAAGCTCAAGGTAAAGGAGGGTATTCTCTTGACCCATGTCCAGTTCTATGATCATATGTATCGATGCTTTACTTTCCCTGACTATCAGTTGATGCCTACACTAGAGGAGTATTCTTATCTGTTGGGTTTGCCTATTATTGATCATATTCCTTTTACTGGTTTGGAGAGTGAGCCATAACCACATGAGATTGCTTCTTTTATCCATTTGGGGAAGTCTAGGGTTGAAGCCCGCATGACTTCTAAAGGAGGGATTAGAGGATTACCAGCTCAATTATTATTGGAGAAAGCTCGTTACTTTGCCAGTATGAAGAGTACAATCGCTTTTGAGGCCATTTTTGCTCTACTTCCTTACGGGTTATTCTTATTTCCTAACGTGGACAAATTTTTTGACGTCAATGCTATCAGGATCTTCATGATTGGAAACCAAGATCCTACATTGTTGGGTGATACTTATTACTCTATTCATCTTCGGGATTCTTATCATAGGGGGATGATTATCTGCTGCACGCCTATGTTATATCGATGGTTTACTTCTCATTTTCCTCAGTCTGATGCTTTCTTGGATTTCATGAAGGAACCCCGTTGGGCTCCTAAGATCATGGCACTTACTCACTCAGATATTGTTTGGTATCATCAGGCTTATCATGATGTAGAGATTGTTGACAGTTGTGGTAATTTCCCCAATGTACCTCTTCTTGGTACAAAGGGAGGAATTAACTACAACCCTATTCTTACACGACGACAGCTCGGATATCCGATGAGGGATAAACCAAATAGTATTCATTTGAGTAGTTTCTTCCTGAAAGATGGAGAGGACCATAGGGAAGCTAAGGAGCAGATTGCAAAGGCCTGGCGTCACATTCACGGGAAGAGTAGGAAAGACTTGGGACCTAGGGGGGCTGTTTCTTTGGAGCCTTATCTTCAGTGGGTATAAGCGAGAGCTATTAAGTTGAAGATTTTGTATTCTCGGGAAGCAGCTAGGCCTGATTTGTTTGTAAGACCACTCCTCTCTTATTGGATGATGTGGAAGAGTTATAGCTTGCTTTAGACGGGATGCAGCAGGAAAAGGAAGCTTGGAAGAATAAGTTCTAAACTTTGGAGACTTCCTTTAGAGCATACTTGAAGGATAAAGATGACTTGATTGAGATTCTTGAGAGTCGGGCTGTAGAGACGATGGAGAGGCAAGGGGATTTATTTTCCCCTAAGCATCAGTCAGATGCTAGTTGCTCACTTCCTTATTCAGGTGATTGGAAGGAGGTTGCCACCAGATATGAAGAAGAAAACCAGTGGTTGAAGGCTCAGATTGCCAGACTTACAGGGAAGTGTCAGCGTGTAGAGTGATCTCCATCAACTTTACTTTTTAGGGTTTTAGACTTTACTTTCATCTTGTACTTGGTATTATTGAAACTTGTAATCTATTTTGAAGTTATAATAAAAAATTTCAGTATTTCTAATGTGTTATTACTTTGATATTTGCAATGTTGTCTATAAATATTTAAGTCCCTTTAAATAATAATAATAATAATAATAATAAATCATGTGCATTGCACATCATGCATCTTATCATACATACTTCTTGCATTTACTGTGCATATCCAGGTGTCTTACTGAGCTTCTTTACTTTGTTCAGAAAGTTTTCTCACCATTATAATGCCCGAGCTAATTTCAGAAGGAAGATGGACAACTTAGAACAAGAGAATTGCGAGCTGCGCGAGGAAGTTTCTGCTCTGAAGTCCGGTATGGCCAATGTCACTGCTCTGATTGAATCTTTGGTGGCTTCTCAAAATTAGCCACTGATTCCTCAGCCTCAGCAGACAATAGTTACTACTGAAGCTCCGATTGTTCCTGTGTCTTCTACTCTAGATGTTGTTCAGAATCACATGCCTCAAGGTTATCCATGGGGAATGGTGGAGAAATTTATGCCTGAAGGTTTTAATCTTGGTCGTCAAGTTACTCCAATTTTTCATACTACTGTTATTCCTGCACCTATTGTAGTGCATTTTACTCCTATTTCACCTCCTTCGGTGAATGTTGTGCCATTTGCTAATGACGAAGCTTATTGTCCTTTTCTTCCATCGTGTGAAGGCTTGGGTCTCTATGATCGAATGGATGATTTTTAGGACTAGTTTTACAAGATGTAGAGGGGGATGAAGGCCCTTAGAGGAAAGGAATTGTTCGGGCAGAATGTGAATGATTTATGCTTGGTCCCGAATACCAAGATACCTGCAAAGTTTAAAGTTCCGAAATTTAAGAATTACAAGGGAAATACTTGTCCTCGTGCTCATCTTGTGATGTATGTAAGAAGAAAGTCTACCCACACTAATGATCAATGTCTGCTGATTCACTTTTTTTAAGATAGTTTGACTGGTGATGCGTTGAAGTGGTATATGAGTTTGGACAGTGTCAATATTAATACTTTCAATGACTTGGGTGAAGCGTTTATTAGACAGTACAAGTATAATGTGGACATGGCGCCTGACTGTGATCAACTCAAGGCAATGGTCCAGAAATACAGGGAATCATTTAAGGAATATGCACATAGATGGTGTGAGGTAGTCGCCCAAGTGATTCCTCCAATGTAAGAAAAAGAGATGACTAAGATTTTCCTGAAGACTCTAGGTGCTTTCTACTATGAGAGAATGGTGGTGAGTGCGTCAAGTGACTTTACTGAAATGGTGGGTATGGGTATCCGTTTAGAAGAGGCTGTAAGAGAGGGTCGTCTAGCAAAAAGCAAAATTTCTGGAAGTACGAAGAAGCCATCATATGGGTTTGACAAAAATAAGGAAGGAGATACAAATGATGTTATTCAAGAGAGAAGGATCAATCCCCCGATAAGAAATTATCAGCGTCATCAATAGGTCGCCTCAATAACTCAAGTTATTGGTGTGGCTCCAACCACATTTGCATATCAGAGACTATCCCATCAGGGGAATCAAGGGCAGAATCAGAGAAGGGAGAATAATGACCCTATGCCTATGAGATATGTAGAATTACTCCCAGCGTTAATTTAAAACAAGTTGGTTTAGACCAGACCATCTCCTGTTATACAATCACAGTTGCCTTGGTATTATAAGGCCGACCAAACATGTGCTTTTCATCAGGGAGCACCAGGGCACAATGTTGAGAACTACTATCCTTTGAAAACCAAAGTACAAAATTTTGTGAGGTCTGTTTTCTTATCCTTTAAAGTTGTTGGCCCTAACATGAAACATAATCCTTTGCCAAGGCATGGAGTAGAAAATGTTGTGAACATGGTCGCTGGTTGTCCAGGCGAATTCTGAATTTTCGATATTAAATTTGTTAGAGGAGATTTGGTAAAAATGCATGCTGACCTCTGCAAGTTTAGTTACTATACGCATGACCATGCTGGTTGTGGTATTTGCAGCATAAATATAGAAGGTTGTGACAAGATAAAGGCAGATCTTCAGGAAATGATGGATGATGGTCTCATTCATATAATTAAGCCTAGGGCAGAGTACGAGGAAGATATGAATATGGTCTTTGGGTGTCTAGGAGAATTCTGGATCTTTGATGTAGATCATATGAACGATGATTTGGTGCAGTTGCATGCCACCTTCTGCCATATGCAAGGTCAAGAAAGGCACCATTATGGATCTTGTCAGATCTACTGTAGAGATTTGCATGGTTGTTCCATTGTGAGAAAAGGTATTCAGTTATTGTTGGACAACCGTACCATCAAGGTTTCAGGAAATAGGGATGATTATGTTAATACGATTGGAGATTGTTTGGATGAGACTGCGTCAGATGATGAGTATGCCTCTGCAGATGAGTTCTTCTCCTCAGATGAAGATATGCTTTCCAGAGACGACTATATAATGACTGAATATGTTAAAGAGTGAGTAAATGTTATTGTACCTTGTTTTGGGGTACCCACCCCTTTTGAAGTTGAATATCATGGAAAACCAGCTATTACTCCATTGGTGATTAGCTTGTTGGGTCCTTTTCCTTACAAGTCAGACAAGGTTGTACCCTACAATTATAATGCTAGAATATTAGAGGATGGTGTGGAAGTTCCCATCCAACCCTTGTCTGATGTCAAAAATATTGTTGAGGTCTGCCGAGTGACTCGCAGTGGTCGTATGTTCGCGCCTGTCATTAGAAGAAGTGTTGATCCTGATAAGAAAATTGTTGAAGAAGTTGAACCCAAGAAGGCAGTAGGGGAATCTAGTGGAGCTATGCTAGAAAAAGATGTGGATGATATATTGAAAATTATAAAGATGAGCGACTATAGGATCGTAGATCAATTGTTGCAGACTCCATGAAAAATATCTATTCTAGCCTTGCTTATGAACTCCTCTGCTCACGGAGAATCTTTGATGAGGGTTTTGTACCAAGCTTTCGTGGAAAGTGATATACCAGTAGACCAATTCAGAAGTGTGGTAGGGAACATTACATCATGTAATAACCTGAGTTTCTGCAATGATGAACTTCCCGATGAAGGAAGGAATCACAACCTAGCCCTCCACATCTCTATGAACTGCAAGAATGATTCATTATCCAATGCGCTGATTGATAACGGATCTACATTGAACGTCATACCGAGGAGCACGCTCATGAAGTTAAAATATCAAGGAACGCCTAAGCGCCCGAGTGGCATAATTGTGAAAGCGTTTGATGGATCAAGGAAATCTATTATTGGTGAAGTGGATTTTCCTATTCATATAGGCCCACATTTGTTTCAGATTACTTTCCAGGTCATGGATATTATACCCTCTTATAGTTGTTTGCTGGGACGACCGTGGATACATGAGGCAGGGGCTGGCACTTCGACTTTACACCATAAGTTAATGTTTGTGCGTGAAGGAAAAGTGGTCATCATAAATGGAGAACATGCATTATTGATATCTCATTTGTCTTCTTTTAGTATTGTGAAAGCGGATGAAGCTGCTGTTGGAACCCAATTCAAAGCTTTATCCATTGATAATATAAGAGGAAATTAGAATTATATAGCTTTGTTTAAGGATGCTCAGCACGTTGTGCATAATGGCCATAGTGAAGTACGGGGACAAATTGTCGATCCACCTGTAAACAAGAATAGAGTTGGCTTGGGATTTTCTATGAAGAATGATAGAGGTAATAACATAAAGTCGAAGTTTGTTGCAAGAAAGTATTAGGATATCTTTCGTAGCAGGGGTTATCTTAATCCAACAGTTTCTGGGGTTAATGCCATTGTGGAAGATGAAGAAGAGCCAGAAATGCCAAATTATATGACCTACAGAGTTAGGGTTCAGAACTGGATCACCATTGATGTTCCCTCTTGCATACATGTCTCAAAGTAATTTGTTTTTGTTAATCTTTTTGAAAATCTTTCACTCTGCCCAAGGTGAAAGTATTGATATTGTATGGGCTTATCAGTTTGCTTTGATATTTAAAATCAATAATAAATATTGTCTCTGTTTCCCAAATTGTATTTTTATTTTACTATATGCTTTTTCTTGGAAAATGGTAATTAGAAAAAACCTTTTAAAATAAATAATAACTGAAATTGAATATGCATAATCACTTGTTATATGTGTCAGTTTCTAAAAGCAATCATAAATCATATGTGCAGATTAATTAAAAAACTTGTTGAATACAATGACCCTACACCCTCTCCCAACTTTGAATGTCCTGTGTATGGGGCCGAAGAAGAATACTATGATGAGATTCTGGAAGAGGTCTCATGTTTGCTTGAGCACGAGGATAGTGCCATTCAACCATATAAGAGCCATTAGAAGTAATCAATTTAGGTTCAGAAGAAGATCCGAATGAAGTCAATATTGGAGCATTGCTACATCCCGATGTGAAGATCAGGTTGATTGAAACGTTGAAAGAATATGTGGACATATTTTCATGGTCTTACCAAGACATTCCTGGTTTAGAAACATATATTATAGACCACCATTTGTCGTTGAAGCCAGAGTGCCCGCCAATCAAGCAGAAGTTGCGAAGAACTCACATTAAAAATCAAAGAATAAGTTCTAAAGCAGATCAATGCCGGTTTTCTTATGACATCAGTGTACCCTCATTGGATTGCCAATATTTACCCAGTACTGAAGAAATACGGAAAAGTTCACATGTGCGTAGATTACAAAGATCTAAATAAAGCTAGTTCAAAAGATGATTTTTCGTTGCCACACATTGATATGTTAGTGGATAGCACAACAAAATTCAAATTGTTCTCATTCATGGATTGATTTTCCGGATATAATCAAATAAGGATGGCTCTTGAGGACATGGAAAAAACAACGTTTATCACACCCTGGGGAACATTCTGTTACAGAGTGATGCCCTTCGGGTTGAAGAACGCTGGTGCAACGTACCAGAGGGCTATGACAACCCTATTCCATGATCTGATGCACAAGGAAATTGAAGTATATGTTGATGATATGATTTCTAAATCCCAGAATGAAGAAGGGCATGTAGAAGATTTATTGAAATTGTTTAAGCGTTTGAGAAAGTATTGCCTCTTCTTGAATCCAAATAAATGTACCTTCGGTGTTCAATCAGGGAAGTTGTTGGGTTTCATTGTTAACCAAAGAGGGATTGAAGTTGACCCTAATAAAGTCAAAGCAATTAAAGAAATGCCAGCCCCGAGAATTGAAAATCAAGTCAGAGGTTTCCTCGGGCGTTTGAATTACCAGATTCATTTCCCACATGACTGCAATATGTGAACTGATCTTTAAGTTGTTAAAGAAATGTCAAGGTTGTGTATGGACAGACGACTGCCAAAGGGCATTTGAAAGTATTAAGGAATATCTACTAGAACTTCTTATCTTGCTCCCTCCTGTTGAAGGAAGACCATTGGTTATGTACCTGACAGTGTTAGATAATTCCATGGGTTGTATTCTAGGATAACAAGATGAAACAGGGAAGAAAGATTATTCCATTTATTATCTCAGTAAAAAGTTTACTGACTATGAGTCACGGTATTCTATGCTGGAAAAGACATGATGTGCTCTAGCCTGGGTTACAAAACATTTACGGCAGTATATGTTGGTTGATCTACAAAATGGATTGAATCAAGTACATTTTTGAAAATCCTTCTCTCACTGGGAGAATTGCTCGTTGGAAGATGTTGTTATTCAAATATGACATTGAACACCGCACTCAAAAAGCTATTAAAAGCAGCGTGTTGGCAGATTATCTTGCTCACCAACCAGTTGATGATTATCAGTCTATGAAGAATGATTTCCCCGATGAGGATGTGATGTTTCTGAAAGTGAAAGATTGTGATGAACCATTACTTGAGGAAGGTCTTGATCCTGAGTCTCATTTGAGCATGATATTCAATGGAGTTGTGAATGCTTATGGTAAAGGAATTGGTGCTGTGATTGTCACTCCTCATGGATCGCACATGCCTTTTACTACAAGGTAGACATTCGATTGCACCAATAACATGGCAGAGTATGAGGCTTGCATCATCGGGCTCGAGGAAGCTATTGATCTCAGAATTAAAATTCTAGATGTGTATGGCGATTCAGCTTTGGTAGTAAATCAGATTAAAGGAGAGTGGGATACTCGTCACCCTGGCTTGATCCCTTACAAGGATTATGCTATAAGATTATTACCCTTCTTTAATAAAGGTGAATTCCATCACATCCCCAGAGATGAAAATCAAATGGCAGATGCTTTGGCGACTCTAGCTTCTATGTACCAAGTGAATACTTGGAATGATATACCTAGAATTATAGTTCGGCGACTGGATAGGCCCGGTCATGTGTTTACAATAGAGGAAATAGCAGATGAGAAACCTTGGTATTATTATATCAAGCATTTTCTCTAGACAGGGGAATATCCGATTGGTGCATCGAATAAAGATAGAAAGACATTGAGAAGATTGGCTGGCTGCTTCTTCCTTAGTGAAAATGTGTTGTACAAGAGAAATTATGACATGGTCTTGCTCAGATGCATGGATAGACACGAAGTAGACATGTTGATGCATGAGATTCATAAAGGTTCCTTTGGCACTCATGCCAATGGATATTCGACGGCTAAGAAGATGCTAAGGGCAAGTTACTATTAGCTGGCAATGGAATGTGACTGTTACAAATTTGCAAAGAAGTTTCATAAATGTTAGATTTATACGGACAAAATTCATGTGCCTCCGACACTTCTCAATGTTATTTCTTCCCCGTGACCTTTCTCTATGTGGGGTATTGACATGATTGGAATGATTGAACCCAAAATTCACATGGACACTATTTTATCTTGGTAGCAATTGATTACTTCACCAAATGGGTGAAAGCTACTTCATATGGTAATGTTACTAAGCAGGTGGTAGTACGATTCATTAAGAACAATCTCATATGTCGGTATGGCGTGCCGAGCAGAATTATCATCGATAATGGCTCGAATCTATATAACAAGATGATGACAAAACTTTATGAAGAATTCAAGATTGTCCATCACAATTCATCTTCGTACATGCTGAAGATGAATGGGGCTGTTGAAGCTGCTAATAAAAATATCAAGAAGATCATCCAGAAGATGGTAGTTACTTATAAATATTGGCATGAAATGCTCCCTTTTGCTTTACATGGATATCAGACATTTATCTGCACTTCAACAAGAGCAACCCCGTTCTCCCTCGTGTATCGTATGGAAGTAGTGCTCCCAATCGAGGTTGAGATTCCCTCTTTACGTGTGATAATGGAAACCAAATTGTCAAAGGATGAATGGGTCCATAACAGGTTTGACCAATTGAATTTGATTGAAGAGAAGAGAATGACGACTTTGTGTCATGGGCAGTTATATCAAAAGAGAATGAATAGATAATTTGAAAAGAAGGTCAAACCTCGTGAATTCAGAGAAGGAGACATCGTGCTCAAGAAGATCATGTCTTTTAACACTGATTCTAGGGGCAAGTGGACTCCCAATTTTGAAGGCCCATATGTTGTCAAGAAAGCCTTCTCTGGCGGTGCATTTATTCTTGAAACTATGGATGGCGAGGAGTTTCCGCGTCCCATAAATGCTGATGTAGTCAAGAAATACTTCGCCTAAAGAAATAAAAGAATAACTCGCTAATTCAAAAACCTGAAAGGGCGGCTTAGGCAAAAAGGAGCATCTCGGTAGGCCAAAAAACCTGAAAGGGAGATCTAGGAAAAAATTAGGGACATAAACATAATAAATTTTCCCTCTAAGTTTAAAACCTGCAAGGGAAACTTAGGAAAAACTTAGGGACTTTCTTGGCAAGTAACTACATCAGATAATACTTGATCATTGAAGCAACAATCTTCTTGGATTCTCACCATACTTCAAGAGAAGTTGTTGCTCAGGATTTCAAAGTTGTTAGAGAGAATAGTGGTCATTATATTTTCAATGTATCTTTTCCATTATATATTACCATTTTCCGAATTTTGTAATCATCAGTGGGGTCTCACCATTTGCAGACTACCATTCTATTAATAAAGTTTGAGCTTTTATCCAATTCTTTGTAATTCTTATTTTATTCTGCCTACAAAGACTTCATTTATTATTGATAGTAATTTTCAAAGCGAAAAGATTAAATAACAAAATGGTTTTTCGAAAAGAATTTACAAATTACTTTTGCTTTAGATTTTATGATTCAAGAGGAAAACAAAAGTGGTGATCTTAGGAATGGACGAACTCCAGTGATTTTGGGAAGTCTTGTTTTCCCCAGGAAGGCTCTCTAAAGTCATTTTTGCTGGTATACGGATGATCTTCTTGTGTTTCTCAGATATTTAGAGATCATACCGATGTATGTATGGTGCGGTATCGAGTTTATGATCCTATTTTCCCCAGTTAAGTCTTGGTTTATTTTTGATTTTGGGTTTGCATGGTCTGAAGCCTGTATCCCAGATTCCCCAGTAAAGTCTTCGCTCATATGATGAAAGTTCCTTCCCCTCTTGCGTACTGAGATGGAACTATTTGCAAAATGTTTCTCTTTTTGCAGTGTTGGCATTATTGTTGGTGTTTATTTCCCGGGAAAATATACCAGCACAGTATGTTTTCTAAGAAGTGTTGAGACATTTGTCAACCTTTTGGGTTTTCACCTGCCAAGTGATGGGTTAGATTTAAAATCCCCATAAGTTTGATTTCTTGTTGTAATGTTTGACTTCTTAACTCTCGAAGTTGTTATCCCCATGAGGTTTCATACTTTCTCCCAAGAAAAGTTGGTGCAATACTCACTCTCAATGTCGAAGAATGTATCTTGTTTTCCCCTAAACAATGTGGTGTTTTCCTCCCCAATGAAGCTAGCACGAGATCCTTAGTTGATGTTTTGACGATATGGTATTCATCTGCTTTATTGAAATCAGTATTGCAATCCCCAGTAGAAGTATAGACCGCGAAGCATTTGTTTTCCCCATTGAGGTCTATGTGTTATTCCCTGGTGAAGCATGGAGGAGGATGTTATATCCTTGTATCTGTACTGATTTATTGATATGATGAGATTACTTTCGGATTATGTTCCTTCCAAGTGAAGTTAAGCCATGAAATGGGAATTTGTTTCCTCAGTTGGTGCTTATTTTCTTATGGAATTTTCATCTTGGATGTGATTTAGCCGAGTATTGACTAAACCCGAGTTGGTTTTGTCTGGTTGTCCCCAGTGTCATATGTCTGTTTTGTCAGCATATACATAATAACACTCATACATTCATACATACATCATGCATAGTTGAATTTAGAAAATCATTGCTCATTTGCATTCATTAATTTTTGTTAGCATACTACCCCATTTTGCAGAATTGTGTTGTCCTCTTTCCAATAGAGTGTCAACCTTAAGCAGAAAGTGTATATTGTTTCAATTTCCCCACTGAATTATTCCTCGTGCAAGAATTTTGCTTTAGCCTTCTCTATGGCTCTTTGTCTGGATGGATTGGATTTCCCTATTAAGTTTATTTCTCAAATGATGTATTACGGTTGCCTGATTCATTCTGGTTTATTTCTGGTTTAAATCTATGATCCACAACAAAATTATTACTTTGGATTTCTACAAGCTTTAGGCCCTAGCTTGAGAATGTGAATTTATTTTGGCACGAGAAGACTTTATCTCCTCAGTAGGAATATATTGGCGTTTCCCCAGGAATCCATATTTCTTTCCCCAGGAAGCCATATTTCTTTCCTCAGGAAGTCATTTTCACAATCCTTCCCATAACAGCAAGTAGCAGGTCTCTTTATTTGAGCAACTTATATTTCACCGTAAAAGTCGGTGTTACATTTTTGTTATCTTCTCTATGAGTGGATAGTTTGCAGTTTGTTGTCAAATTACTCCAATGGATGGCAAGTCTTTTCAATATGACATAGACAGTTCGTTGAGAAATCTTTACAAATGGCAGTCTCTTTATTTGAGACAGTTTATGTATTACCCTTTCCAGGCGGAATACCTTGGTTAAAGAAGAAGTTGAGACTCGTTCTAGGTAAAATGACATAGTTTGGGGAAACTTGTTATTGTCAATACGTATTTCTATCTACCTTTAGTGGAAGTTGGTAGTTTCACCTTTAGTGAACGTTAGTGTCATCTCTTCTATCTACCTTGAGTGAAAGTTGGTAGATCACCTTCAGTGAATGTTGGTGTCATCTTTTCTGTCTACCTTCAGTGAAAGTTGGTAGTTTCACCTTCAGTGAACGTTGGTGTTATTACTTTCTCTCTACCTTCAACGAAATTTGGTAGTTTCACCTTCAGTGAACATTGGTGTTATTCTTTTCTCTCTACCTTCAGTGAAAGTCGATAGTTTCACCTTCAGTGAACGTTGGTGTTATTATTTTCTTTCTACCTTCAGTGAAAGTTGGTAGTTTCACTTTCAGTGAACATTGGTGTTATTCTTTTCTCTCTACCTTCAGTGAAAGTTGGTAGTTTCACCTTCAGTGAACATTGGTGTCGTCTTTTCTCTCTACCTTCAGTGAAAGTCAGTAGTTTCACCTTCAATGAACGTTGGTGTTATTCTTTTCTTTCTACCTTCAGTGAAAGTTGGTAGTTTCACCTTCAATGAATGTTGGTGTTATTCTTTTCTCTCTACCTTCAGTGAAAGTTGGTAGTTTCACCTTCAGTGAATGTTGGTGTCGTCTTTTCTCTCTACCTTCAATGAAAGTCAGTACTTTCACCTTCAGGGAACATTTGTATTATTGTTTTTTCTCTACCTTCAGTGAAAGTTGGTAGGTTCACCTTCAGTGAACGTTGGTGTTATTCTTTTCTCCCTACCTTCAGTGAAAGTTGGTAGTTTCACCTTCAGTAAACATTGGTGTTATTCTTTTTTCTCTACCTTCAGTGAAAGTGGGTAGATCACCCTCAGTGAAAGTTGGTGTATCTTTTTTATCTTCTACCTTTGACTATTAAGTTGGTAGTTCAAATTTATTTGTCTATCACTTTTATCCTTTACTGTCTCTCCTCAATGTCTGAGTTGATGCTACCTTGTCTCCTCTTTGGGCTTACCTCAATAGGGTCGAGTCTTTTATTCACCAGTAATTTATTTTCCATGTAGAGTTTCTCTTTTGATCCTTTTTTTTTATTTCCTACATCCGTAGTGGTGTCTTGTGTCCTTTTAGATCTTTTCATTTGCATGCATAATCATAAGCATTGCATGGTATCTTAGGGCCAAAAGCAGGGCTTGTTTTATATTTAAGTATCTTCAATCGCGTCAACATGAATATTGTAACCTTCGTATCTATAGATAGAAGACACTTAAATAAGGGAAGTCCACATTCACAGGGTGTGGAAAATCTTCACTGTCCATGGTAGTAAGTATCATAGAACCACCAGGAAATATCTTTTTGATCACAAATGGCCCTTCATATATGGGAGTCCATTTTCCCCTGGGATCACCTTGTGGTAGGATAATGCGCTTTACTACCAAATCACCAGCTTGGTATACCTGATGTTTGACTTTCCTATTAAAGGCTTTGATCATTTGTTTTTGATACATCTGACCATGACAAACAACCGCAAGCCTTTTTTCATTGATCATATTTATTTGGTCACGTCGAGTCTGAGTCCATTCATCTTCATGTAAACATGCGTCTTTCATTATCATTAGGGAAGGAATCTGGACTTCAACAGGTAAGACAACCTTTATACCATAGACTATAGAGAACGGGGTTGCTCCAGATGATGTACGTACTGAAGTGCGATAACCATGAAAAGAAAATGGTAATATCTCATACCAATATTTGTATGTCACTATCATCTTTTGCAAGATCTTCTTGATATTCTTGTTGGGGGCTTCCACTGCGCCATTCATCTTTGGTCAGTAGGGAGAAAAACTATGATGATTAATCGCGAACTGCGTGTAGAGTTCCTTGATTATACTATTGTTAAGATTGGTACCATTGTCTGTGATGATCCTTTCAGGTATGCCATACTAACATATAAGGTTGTATTTAATGAATCGAGCCACAACATTCTTGGTAACGGAAGAAAATGAGGCTGCTTCAACCCACATTTGAATCATTAGGCTTAATCTATTCAATCATATTAATGCCACACATTGCAAACAGCCAAGGATCAGTCAAGACATTCAAAGGAACCGGAGGCACATGTACTTTGTCAGCATAAATTTGGAATTTATGGAAAGTTTTGGAATGATGATGGCATTCGTCAGTTCCCATAGTAGACCAATAATAATCTGCTCTCTGAATCTTCTTAGCCATTGTATGCCCATTGGAGTGAGTACCAAAGACTCCTACATGCATATCTTCCATAATTTTCTCAGCTTCCTTCTTGTCTACACAATGAAGCAAAGTCGAATCGTGGTTGCAGTTGTACATGATTTTGTTACTCAGTAAGAACTTGGCAGAGAACCTCCTTTGAAATTTATTGTCATTAATAGATGCTCCTTCCGGATATTCTCGAGTTTTGAGGTATCTTATTACTACGTGGTACCAAGGCTTTTCCTCTACTTTATCAGTATCAACTTCGTAGCAACATGTCGGTTTGTCTAGTCTCTCAATAATAATTCAAGGAGCTTCATTATCCCATCTGGATTTGAACATAGATGACATGGTAGCTAATGCATCTGCCAATTGATTCTCTTCTCATGGAATATGTTCAAAAGTGATTTCCTCGAAGTACAGAATTAATATCAACACATGCTCTCAATAAGGAATGAGATTTGGATGCTTCGTATCCCATTCTCCCTTGATCTGAATGATCACTAGGGATAACTCCCTATATACATTCAAGAATTTAATTCCCATATTGACGGAAGCTTTGATACCCATGATACATGCTTCGTACTCGACCATGTTGTTGGTAAAGTCAAAACACAACCTAGCAGTGAATGGCGTATGGAAACCCCTGGGAGAGATAATCACATCACTTGTTCCATTACCAAGCGCGTTAGAAGCTCCATCAAAAACCATAGTCCATCGGGATCCCGATTCAGGTCCTTCATATGGTCTAGGTTCTTCATAATCAGTAACTAGCATAATATTCTCATCTATGAACTTAAAATTCAAAGGATGATATTCATCTACAACTTGATGAGCCAAATGATCTACCAATACACTTCCTTTGATTGCCTTATGAGTAGTATACTGAACGTCATATTCTGTCAAGCCCATTTTCCATCTTGCTATTCTTCCAGAGAAAGCGGGTTTCTCGAATGTGTATTATATTGGATCCATCTTAGAGATTAACAAAGTTGTATGAGTCAACATATATTGTCTTAGTCGGCGAGCAGCCCATGCCAAAGCGCATCAAGTTTTCTTGAGTAGTGACTATCTTGTTTCACAGTCAGTAAACTTTTTGCTAAGGTAGTATATTGCATACTCTTTTCGACCAGACTCATCATGTTGCCCCAATACATACCCCATTGAGTTCTCTAATACTGTAAGGTACATGATCACAGGTTTTCCTTCAAACAGTGGCATCAAAATTGGAGGTTCCTATAGGTACTACTTGATTTTGTCAAAGGCTATCTGACAATCGATGTTCCACTTCACTACTTGATATTTCTTCAGCAACTTGAAGACTGACTCACAAGTAGCTATTCAATGGGAAATAAATCTGGAAACGTAGTTCAATCGTCCCAGGAAACCTATGACTTACTTCTCAGTATGGGGAGTTGACATTTCTTGAATGCCTTTAACCTTGGAATGATCCTCTTCAATACATTTACCACTAATGATGAAACCTAGGAGTTTACTGGATCTTACCCCAAAGGTGCACTTGTTTGGATTCAACCTTAACTTGTATTTCTTCAACCTCTCAAACAGCTTGTGCAGGTGGTAGAGATGTTCTTCTTTAGTCCGAGACCTGGCTATCATGGCATCAATGTAAACCTTTATCTTATGATGGATCATGTCATGGAACAAAGCTACCATAACACGCTGATATGTTGCGCTAGTGTTCTTCAAACCAAAAGGCATAACTTTGTAACAGAAAGTTCCTCACTATGTGACAAAGGTAGTCTTCTCCATGTCTTCATGTGCCATCTTGATTTGATTATAACCAGAGAAACCATCCATGAAGGAAAATACTTTATGCTGAGCACTGTTGTTAACCAGAACATCAATATACGGAAGCGGAAATTCATCGTTGGGGCTTTCCTTTTTCAAATCCCTGTAGTTTATACACATATGCACCTTCCCATAATTATTAGGTACTTGCACCACATTTGGAACCCACTGAGGATTGGATGTAACAACTAAGATACCTGCATTGAACTGCTTAAAAACCTCAGATTTGAATTTTTTAGACATCGCAGGACGCATACGAAAAACCTTATGTTTTATAGGAGGACAACCTTCCTTCATCAGTAGATGGTGAACCACAATGTCAGTATCAAGTCCTAGAATTTCTTCATACGACCAAGAAAAGATATCAACATAGTCACACAACATCTGGATTAATCTCTTTTTGACATTGTCTTCTAGGTTGGCACCTATCTTGACTTCTTTCTTGTCCTCTTCAGTACCCAATTTCACAACCTCGACTGGCTCTTCATGCGGTTGTATGGATCTTTCTTTCTACATTAACAGCCCAGTAAGTTCTCTAGGTACTTCACGATCTTCCTCACCTTCTTCCTTGGCTTGGTAGATCTGATTTTCGAAGTCATAATTGGCAATAGCAGAATTGTTATCAATGGGATTCAGGGTGGATATGGATCTGCAATTTGTTGTGTGGATGTGTGTAAGAGCACATATCTATTTTGAAACCAATAAAGTAAAAGAAATACAAAGAGCGCAAAATTTGAATGCAAACATCCAATGATTTATTAAATGAGAATATGCGGATAAAAAATGACAACCCTAACAAATGGATCATTGTGCCTCGGGTAAGGCACAAGGTTTAAAGTTATTGTTTAAACTACATAACCAAAAACTTGAAAGCAAGAAAACAGAAAATAGAATTTACTCATGACTAAAGGAGATTGGTATAAAGTCTTCATCCTTCCAATTGTTAAGCCCATCGCTGGTAGTAGGGAAAATCCAACTATCTATGGCATAGTCGCTATCAGCGTCTTTCACAACGTTGACTTGATTTTTGTGAACTCCATTGTTGTTGATGAGGAATGGAAGTCTCCCAGAATTAGCATGAGCACGAGAGATAGCATTCTGAGTCTCTGAGGTGAAACCCAAACTAAATTTATCAGGCTTGTAAGAGATGTTGGGAATTTGACCCCAAACAGTGCCACCACCTTCTTCTACCACAACCTTAGCGTCTTTCAGAGAAGCCATTCTTGGTGGAATCCTGGTAACCTTACGAACGGTAGGAGTAGCTTTGTCAATAGGGGTTGTCTAAGGAATAAATTCAAAGATGTGGCAAGAAGTCTTGAAGAATTCACCATCCATATCAGCATACTTGAAGGAATTCAAATGGCTCACCATGTATTCTTCTTCTCCGCAAACTATAACAATTTTTACTTTTACGGGATACTTCATCTTTTGGTGTAAAGTAGAAGTAACAAGGCCTACCCCTTGAATCCAAGGGCGTCCAAGCAAACAAGCATAGGCTGAACGAATGTCCATCACATAGAAAGTGGAGTCAGAGACCTTGGAACCCACTTTGATTAGAAGATCAACCTCTCCATGCACCATTCTCTTTGAACCCTAAAAAGCTCTTACCATAAAGTCACTAGTTTTTAGCAAATCCCTTCACAGTCAAGTTTGTCTAAAGAAGATTTTGGCAATACATTAAATGAGGAACCTATGTCCACCAATACATGGGATAAGGTAGTTCCCCTACACTCAATAGAGACATGCAAGGCCTTATTATGGTTCCTTCCTGTGGGAGTTAAGTCAGTTTCAGAAAAGCGTATCCCATTATCGATTGTCAGGCTAGAAACACAATTTCTGAACTGATCAACAGAGATTTCCTGCGGTACATGAGCAGACTTTAGGAACTTTACCAGAGCTTGATCATGGCCTTTAGAGCACAACAACAAAGATAACATAGATATTTTGGAGGGGGTCTGCCGCAACTATTCAACGATCTTATAGTCACTCTTTTGAATAATTTTTAGTACTTCTTCCATCTCTTGCTTAGAGGTATCTTCAACAGTAACCTCTTTTGGTGCCTTAGTCCGGGCAGGCTCAACCATATGTTCTTTGCCTCGAGTTTCAATAGTTGATTGAGTGGTAGTGATACGAACTGGTGTAGTAACATCTTTTAGAGTGATCTCTAGAGAGAAAACCCTTCCACTTCTGGTAACTTTACTAGTCCCAACAATATTTCCAACATTTGATCAGTAATTTCAGTATTTTTATCTTCGACAGTCAATGTTTCTTGCTTAACACCATGGTAGTAGACATCAGCTCTATAATTCCAAGGGATAGCTTTATCAGAGGAATATGAAATTGGTCCAGGTGCGGTAATGATCATAGGAGAAACCTTAGGTTCAGAAGTAGTCTTTACATGACCCTTATAAGTGATCCTTATAGGAGTACCGAAATTTTCAAACACGTCTTCAAGCTTCAGGTCTTGAGATATACTCTCAATAGAAGGAGTATTCTCAAATAGTATTACACAGTCATCCATCAAACGCTGAACACCTTCATTCAACAGTGCACAACCATTGGATTGGGATGCACAGTAGTAGCACCTCTCAATGCAACCCGAAAATAAACCGTCTTGCAGTAGCTTCTACTTAACAATCATCAGAGGAGTAGTCAAGTCATTCACAACAGAAACATAAGAAACATCATCAATAGTATTAATGCCCTTGTCATTTTTAGGCATAGGTTCAGTGATCAAATTAGGAGTCTCAAGAGGATTAAATTCAATCTCCTTAGTATCAATCATGTCTTGGATCTTATTGTCCAGAGCCAAACAGTTGTTAGTGTCATGTCCGGGACTGTTGGAGTGATATGCACACCTTGCATTGGGATTGTAATAGGGAGAGGAAGTATTAGGATTCTGAGGAGGGTCCTTCAATGTGATCAGTTCCGCCTTCAACATATGTTGCAATGCTTGAGACAATGGCATGTTGATTCTTGTGAACTTCCTCCTGGGTACGTCATGCCTATGCTAATTACTCTGTTATTGTTGTGGTACTGCTGCAGGATTAAAGATAAGAACTTCCCCCATAGATTGGTTGCAGTTACTCTTTATCAACCAAAGGAGGTTGAACTCTGCCTGCAAGATCTCTTCTTTTCCGTGTGTACTCTTAAAGCCTTCCTCAGAACCCATGGACATACTCAGTGTTGCATGCGGGTTGGTGCCAAATCAGAATTTTATTGATACTGTTTATAGAAATTTGCAGCCAAATCTTCAAAGGTATGGATATTGGTACCTTCAAGTTGATAATACCATTCTAGTTGTGTTCTATACAGACTCTCTTGAAATAAATGCAACCAATATTTCTTGTCAGCAGCGTGTGGTTGAATCTTTCGAACATATGATCTCAAATGCAGCTTCAGGCAAGAAACGCCATAATACTTGGAAAAGGTAGGAGTTTTGAACTTAAGAGAAATGAAGACTCCTGATACTAAATCAAATTCTCCAAAGTTTAAGCCAAACACCTTCTGGATCTCCATAGCTTTCAGACGCTCTTTTAATAGCTTATACTTCTCGTCAGTAGGGGGATATTGTTCATCCAAATAATCCTCTTCCTCTTCATCAGTAAACTTGTCAGAACCAAGGTTGTTTCTTTAAGTTTGAACACTTTTACCATCTTCACCCTAGTTTTCATCTTCGTCTAATGGGATATCAAGATCTTGAGCTTGCTTGACTAGACCTCTGAACCTCCTCCCAATGTTAAGGATACCTATTGGTTTCTTTGTCTTATTCTTCTTCCTATTGGCGATGAGCATCTTTAGTTCTTCTTAACCCTTGGATAAGTGTTGGAACATCTGTTGGAACTGGGCATTCTGAGCCTGGAGATCTTTAACTGTCTGTTCAAGAGCCATTTTCTGCTGAAATAAACAACAAGAAGATGAGAAAACTTGTCTTGGAAACCTGTTATGTAATGATATGTATGGTATGTATATGCATATGTAATGTTTTCAAGGACCTCGTGGGATTTAAATTTGTTAATAAAAAGGAAACAACAACAAATATTTTTGTCAGTAAGTTCAGATTATAAATTCCTTTTAGGCTTACAATGAAAACAAAAAGAAGGGTTACAAAGGAATAAACTATGACCTAAGTTTCCCATGGAAGCTTCCTCTTTGTGTTGACATATGCACTAAGGCTCTGCTCTTCGTGAAGGTGTTTGGTCAGCTCTATTAATTTCTTCTAACTAGCATAGAACTGAGTCTCAAATGTGTCCTTTTCTTCTTTCAGTTGAATCCAATACTTATGTAGCTCTTCAAGGTCAGTAGGCATATCTGGATGAAGAACAGTATAAGGGATATATCCTTCAGCAACATGCTCCACAATTACTGGTAGGACAGCGGGATATGGCTTTATAAGATTTTGAGCACGAGATCGCACCCATCTGAGGTAGGGCTCCAGAGGGATGAAGTTTTTATCCCAAACTCTTGCTATTAATCTTATTCACCATGCCCCAAGCACGTATAAACCTTTGACGATAACCTTTAGGATCATTCTCGTAATCAAATATAATGCCCTGGATGAACATATCATGAGGACTGTCTCTTCGAGCATAACCAAATTGACGTAGAGCTAGGGAAGGGTTGTAAGTGATAACTCCCCTTATGCCAAGGAGTGGCACATTAGGGAATTCCCCACAGCGGTCAATAACAGTGATATCCTCCTGAGATAGAGAACACTAATACATATCTGAATGAGAGAGTAACATCATCGTTTGAGACCACCTCAAACATTGTTCATTCTTCATCATTGATCAAAGAAGGTGCAAAATAAACCACGTGGATAGTAAAGGTATGCAACACATAAGAGTCCCTCGCTTCCTCATAATACGAGTGTGAAGAGAATGCAAAACATCTCTAAGCAAAGTAGGCACAGGATTATGAGTAATAAATATTTTGATGGTGTTCACATATATGAGTTGGTCCTGATTAGGGAGTATTACCAAACCATAGATCAACAGAGCCAACATCTCCATGAAAGCATGAAAACTCATATCATCTAGAAACAACCGAGCCTTCTCTATCATAAATTTAGCAAGAAGGCCCTTGACTCCACTTCTTGTTTACCAATTAGATACAATGTCAGACCGCTTCAGATGTAAGGCTACTGCAATATCTTCAGGTTTTGGAACTATCTCTAAACCAGTAAAGGGTGTCTGATCAAGAATAGGTACTCTGAGTAGCTTAGAGAACTCTTCCATTATGGGTACCAACTGATAATTTGGAAAGGTAAAATAGTGATGCTCAGGATCAAAAAACTGGAACAGAACACTCATCATGTCTTCTTCGAAACCTGGGGTAATCAAACTGAGTAGATAACCATGCCTTTTGGTGAATTGAGAGTTTTCAGGAACCTTTGAGACTAACTCCTAAGCTGGGAAGGTACCCTTACAAAGTTGATTCGGATAGTGTTTCTACGAGCAAAGGACATAACCTATAACAAAGAACAAATTTAAACCTAGGTCCTTGAAATTGTTAGTGAAAATGTTATGTTATGATGATATGGTGTTATCATGTCATGTTCATGTTAGATAAGTAGAAAACACACACAAGTCACGCAAGAGCCTTAGGTTTAAAGGCTTGCATGAATTCCATAGGTAAGTACCCTTCCCCATTGAAGTTAAGTTGGATCAACCTGTCCTAAAATAGCAATCAGGTTCTAGGAATCTCATATCACCGATCTTTCTCGCAGGATTTATTTTAGCACGGCAACTGGCTCGCCACAAAAACATCCCGAAAGTCAAATCTCAATGAGTGTAGTTTTGAGTATTAACCAACCTTGGAATGCACCAAATCCGGCTGTCTAACAACCTTCTAATGGCCAAGATGGGTCAATTAAGGTTTTAAAAGTAAGTTAGTGTTAACAACACCACACAGAAGCCTAATGTTATCCTTGACTGACTCAAGGAACATCAATACAAGCCAAAGTGTCACACCAAATGCAGCCATCATGTTAACCATATCGGTATATGTTGTATAACCTTTATGATCTATTGTTACTTACCTAAGGCGTCCCTAGATCCGAGTGTAGGACCTTACAAGAAATTAAACCCAAAGAAACCCTTAAAGTAAGGCAATTAAAGCATAAATTAAAAGTAAGTAAAGTGATCTTAAACTCTAAGGCAACCCCTCTTTTTTAAGTAGTAGTCCCCAACAAAGTTGCCAATTCTATAATACGGTGGGTAAATTGACTTTTTGGTTTTATACAAATGTGCGGATAGCTAGAGTTACCATGGACTTTTCTTTTATCCAATATTTAGGAAAGGTGAAAAGAACAGGAAAGACCTTTGATAGATTTTGAGTTCAAATGATAAGTTATGAAAAGGGAGGTGTTAGCATCCTTTCCATCCGTAGTTATCTATGGGATCTTAATTGCTTAACTCACTTTTGAAAATCTTGCTTTGTGTGTGTGATTGTTTGAAAATATTTTGAAATTGCCAATGTAAGGCTGGCATTGTAATGGTTCTTGTACCAGTCCTCAAGAATGTATACAAAGTGTTATTTTTTAAAATATTTGTTTGAAAGTGTAGTGTGAAAAAATGTTTTGAGAAAAGTTGTGAGCAAGCAACTAAGAGTTTCTTACACACTAGTCTTTCTTATTCTTTTACTTCTTCTTTAGAGATAGTCTTATTCATACCATTAGTTGGTAGATATCCCTATCTATTGGATGTGAAGGGATAGACGCAGGGTCATCGTATGGTCATCGAAGACAACAAGTAAGGATACTTTAGAAATTGTATCAAAGGGACTATCATCATTTTTAGGCAACTTGAAGGGACTAGATCATTTTGTAGGTAGCTCGAAGGGTCATTGAGGGATTATGATTTTTATTTGAAAAGGGACATGATGATTTGATCGAGGGTCTTTTGCTAAAGTATCCCTACTTTCGAGGGACGTAACCAATATCATAAGGCAACAAGAGAGGTTACCCTAGAGGTGCAAGTGTGCGAAGTGTATTGATTAAATTCTTTATCTTGAATATTAGGGTTTTCAAGATTTGTATTAGTCTTGCCACGCAAACCCTAGTTACTAGCAGTTAAACATGTACAGAAAAATAAAGTGCAAAATATAAAGTCCTAAGCTATTATATGGCTTTGGTAGAGGTACATAAGTATAAAAAATTGCGATAAAGTAAACCTATGCTATTACATCCTGTGAGCAGTTACATAACTAGGAAAAAAAGCGAGAAAATAAATCTACGCTATTATAATTAAAGAATGCCACCTATATAATTTTCTGTGAAAATTAAATAGCAAGAAGAAAGAAAATAGAAAAATAATATTAAAATGTTTTATGATTTTTTTTGTAGAAAATAATTTAAGTTAATAATAGTAATTAAAACCTAAATCCTAATTTATTTTAATGTTAAGAAAAAAAGCCAATTTAGTTAATTATTAAATAAAAAGTATAAGAAAAAATTAATTACTAACTAAAACCCTAATCCTAATTTGTTAGTTATTAAGAAAAAAATATTAGGTTAGTTAATTTTTAATTAAAAAATATTAAAGGAATAATTAAGAAAGAAAATAGAAAAATTAGGTTAGAAAAATTGGGTTAAAAAAAACTATATGGGGTGGGTGTTGAAACCGTGCCCCCTAGCTTCAAAAACTGCACTGCTTGCGACTAGGCCAAGCACGTGTTGGTGTTTGAGAAATAAGAATTGGTTAATATATATAAAACTTATGCGTTAGTTTGAAAAATAACAAAAAATAACTGTAAGACGCAGGGATCAAACCCACGCCCTTCATGTTACATGCCTCTGTCTCAATCAACTGCACTGCGCTTCATCCCTGTTATTTAAATATAAGCAAATAAATATATAATAAAGCAACTAAACTAGGGAAGAGCCGGAGACCTAGCTCTGGTCATCTTCTTCGGTGAGAGGATTTTCAAAACTACAAAATAACATGTGTTAGACCATAAAAAGGACCATATCCCACTAATTCGACCCTTGTGAATCCAGTGGTGGTGTTTGTTTGGTCTAAAAACACTTGTATCATGAGTTTCGAATAAGACATCTCAAATTTCCCTAGCCATGGTAAAACATGATTCTCACGTTAGAGCCTATTGTTGTACCCCAAAATTTGCCCTCGCATTTTTCCTCAAGAAATCACAGCTTCAGGCGTTTCCTGATTTTTCAAACTGGCTCAAGAATCGGTCAAACAGACTTTTCTCGTCAGTCAGACAAAATTAGGGTTTTCATTGATTTTCATGGCTCTAGAACAGTTCATACAGTTGCTTAGGGTTTTGGTTGATTTTGGCTCAACTTCGATCAGGCGAACGCTTCTTTGGCATTTAATCAGGAATTAGGGTTGTTCATGCGCGGTTCTTCAGAAAGATTTAATTCTACGGTGCTTTGCAAGTTATTCCGAGATTTGGTTTGAATTCGCATTGTTTGACTTAATCAGTAAAAGAATGCATTTGGATTGAGTTTGCATTTGTTTGACTGAATCAATAAAAGGTTGCATTGGGTTTGAATTTGCAATGTTTGATTAAAGACAGTAAAGGGAAAAAAGCGTTTGGGCAATTGCTGTAATTGACTGTTGTCTTGCTTTGGATGTTGGAAGCGCCAAGTTTAATTGATCAATGCGGAAGCAATATTTATTTAATTTTTTATTATTCTAAGTTAGATAATTGGAATTTATGTCCATTTATTATAATTTTAGAATTATAAATAATAAAATAAGTAATTGAAAAGGATAAAAAAGAATTAATTGGATAAAAACTTTTTATTTATTTTTAAATTATTCGTACAATTATTGTTTACAATTTGTTTACAACAATGATTTTACAAGTAATTTAAACCTAAATAAGGCTATCCTAAATATTTTTCTAATCTTCAATTCTTCATCTGCTATCCCTTGCTCCAGTGCTCCATGGAGTTTTATCTACAAAACAAATAAGAGAAAGAAAAGTCAATAGCAGATAAATAAATAAAAGAGACAGATAAAAATAAAGTTCATCATTAAGGGCAACTGATTGGGATCAGTTAGCCCTCTCTGCAAATCACGGGATTTCTCCCGGTTCACAAAGAGGGATGAATATTTATTTGCTAATCAAGAATGCACTAGTCAAAATTGTCAAACTGCATAGTTCAAGTCTCAAACAGCATGATGCAAAGTCCAAATCAAACTACAAAGTCCAAACTGAGTTCTAATGTCAAACTAAGAAAAGAACTGCCAAAGATATCAAGCAAGTACAAAAGGCCTTTAGCTGTCAAAAGAAGATTTGGAAAGATATCAAGAAGCACAAAATCTGGAAGAAAAGAGACAAATATGCAGAGTAAACATGTAATGCAAGCAAGCTTCTCATCATTTCCCAATGCTGCCCTTTCAGAATAAAGTACACACATAACATATTTTTAATATTTTGAAGTGTACTGGAGAGAGAGAAGAGAGAAAATCAGGTTTTGCAGGCTTACTGGCTTTGAGGCTTGAGAAAGAAAAGATATAAAACAACTGTAATAACACAGTACCAGGGGGGCAGGAATCACAAAAACTGTAAGACAAAACAAAAGACCAGCATAAGCATAAGCATCTAAGGCCATAACTGAAGCCTAAAGCATAAACCAATGGAGCCTGTAAAGAAAGCCTCTAGCCTTATCAACAAAACTCTAACCCTGTACCATCCTGCATAAAACCTGTTCAAACCAACGTTCAATAGCCACAAACCTGTTGAAGCCTCTTACATCCTGCACAAAGTTGTGATAGCCAAAAGCCTAAACAAACTTGTAAGCTCTCAAACCATAACAACCAAACAGCATAAATCCAAGCCTAACCATTCCAGGCTAAAAAACCTGTCAAGTTAAACCATCAAGACCCTGTCCAGCCTTAACCATCAAACAACAAACCTGTGTATGCCTTAAAGCCTGAACCACTGTAAACTCCAAACAAAAACAGTATCAAAAGCCCAGACCTGCATCAAGCCTCACCAAACCAACAATCTGAAAACACTAAAAAGCCTGATATCCAAGCCTAAACCAGAATATCAAACCTACAAACCCTTTTCAGGACAGTGCTAAGCCTAAAACCTGTTGAATGTCAACCTGTTAAAGGCCAAAACCATTCCAACAGCACAAGGCCAAAACCATTTCAACAGGCACCACAATCATACAGCATTAAGTATGTAAGCAAGACAAAGTCAGAAACAAGGTATCAACCATCATTAACTCACTAAGCATAGAAGGCAACTCAATAAGGCAATACAGGGTAAGACCACGAGCCCTCAGAGTTGCCTCATCATAGGGCATTTCAACAGGCAACACAGGCATCATTCAATCTCAGCAAGCCAAAGAGGAAGAAGATAAAGAAGCAAAGTTATTCAAAAAGGCAACTCAACTCAAAGGCAAGAAGAAACTCAGTGAGCAAGCATTCAGAGGCAACATGAAGAACCCTCAGAGATACTCATCATTGGGTTAGCAAATCAAGTTAGGCATCAAGACAACAAGGAGATAAAGAAGCATACAAAGCAACAATTCAACAACATCAACGTTGTCAAACTCAGAACAAGCATACTAAGCAAGCAACGAGGCAAACAGAAGTTTACAAGGCGAAGCATTAAGGCAACAAAGAAGAAAGAAGTGAAATCAACAAAGAGGTTCTCAGCTATTATCATCATTAAACCCAGCAAAAGGCTAAAGAAGGTAAAGAGTACAGAGTACCAGGGAGCTCAAGTGTTCATCGTCAAACCCTCGTCGTCAAAACCGTCTTACGCGCCTCCGACCCTTCCTCCTCCATCTCCGACCAAGGTATATCTCCTTTCCTTTTCTTACGCCTCAAATAAGCGAGCAAATACCACCATAGGAAGTCAGTACATGAAAGTAACAAAGCAGAAATTTGAAACCCAAATGCGATAGAAATAAAATCATTACCTTTTAACGGTTGTCTGGACGCTCCATGGAGGGAAGAGAAAAGGTGATGGCGCATGACAACTAAGCACAAGAAGAACGATGCTCTGAATCCATGGCAAAGAGAGATGAACGAACGACGCCGCCGCTGCTCTCACAAAACCTAAAGCTTTCCCCAATTGAAACAACAATCAGAAACCCTAAGAAATGTTTGTCAATTTGCAATTGGGCCTCACCCCATTTTCTACGCCTAAGCCCAAAACACGTTCCAAGTTCACACCCCCCCTGTTCTTTACATTTTCTCTAAATCATATTTGGGCCTCAAAAACTTAAAGCCCATTTCTGATTCCTTTCAAAACTTTTTTTTTACTATCACATTCTTTTTTATACCAATTAACATGAGTTTTTTTTATTACATCAAATTTTTTTATAATATTTTTTATAACATAATCCTAATTTTGAATATAATATATTTTTCCTCTAACTTAAAATATTTTCATTTTTGTACATTAAATATCTTAATACCTTAAAACATTGTATTTACAATGACACATAGTATAATGGAACTAAAAACTTTTCTTTTCTTTCTTTTATTAAAATGTTCTTATTTGTAAAAATACATAAAAGAATAGAACCTAAAATATTTTCCTTTCTTTTCTTAAAATACATCAATTTGTACATGAATACATAATTACATTAATACATGACTTTTCTTTAAAAAATAAATACATTTTCTTTTCTACAAAATACTTTCTTTTGTACATAATCAAGACAAAATACATTTTTTAATATACATAATTTAATTAAGATTTAAAACACTTAATTAAAATATTCTTTTTGTACATATTAAAGAAAATACAAGACTACAATACTTAAATAATACACATTTAAATTCACATCTTAACCTGTAAATAAATTACATACATGAACATATACACTTACACAATATACAATACATTTCACATTATACGCTTGATACAAATACATTTACATTGCTCCTATACACATTTGCTTATCTTATACATTGCTATACGTTACATTTACATTTGATCGATTCGATTTGGTTGTAATCTATTGGACACTACATTCCTAAAGTCTCATCCCCATTTGTAAATTTGTACCCCCACTCCCGAATACTATTTGTAATAGCGTAGATTTTAAATTCTTGCAATTTATCGCTTTCAAATTATACCATGGTTAGACCTAGGGTTTGCATGTACATAAAATCAAACGCTAGATAACCTAATACAAAGACAAATGCATGAAATCAATACACAATCACACTTGCACCCCCTAGGGTAATCCCACATGTTGCCTTCCAAAATGGGCCATGCTTGCACGTCGAGTTTCTTTGGCAAAACAAATTCAAATGATCATAAGTCCCTCGATGACGCTTTCGAAAGTTGCCTAAACGGAATGATCATAGTCCCTTCAAAGCAAATTTCCAAAGATACTTGGCACCATTGCATTCATGGTCCATACGATGACCCGCGCCCGTCCCGTTAAACATCCTAAACGCAAGATTGTCCACCAAATTCAATGGTGGAACAAAATTGTTAAAAAGGGTTGAAAACATAGAGAAAACCTTTGAGTACAATAGGGGTAGACAACACTCTTAGTTACTTGAGATCAACTTGCAAAAACACTTGCCTTCTTTCAAACCACACTCCACAAACACTTTCAAAACAAACTCTCAAAAACATTTGAAACATCTTTTCGAAAAGATACACACCTTTGTAAAACATTCGAGTAAAGAATTGTTACAAGGGTTGCCTAAGACAAGGCATCTTCTTCAAAAACATTTTCAAAACGCACACACATACACCACAATTTTAAGCAATCGAAAATCAAGGCAAGTGATCTAAAAACCAAGTAACTAAGAGCCCATGGATAACCATGGATGAAAAGGGTGCTAATACCTTCCCTTTTCATAATCTACCCCCCGGACCCACGAAATATCTCAAAAGGTTTTTGCTGTGCTTTTTCAACCTTTCCTTTAGGATAAAATAAAAATTCGGTGGCGACTCTTGCTCAACCGAACAAGTGCGAATACAAACGCAAAACACTAGTCAGTTCTCCCACCGCACCACACCTATGTTTTATGATTCAAACATGTTCTAAGTAACAACAAGAACTCATTTGAGCAGTTAATAAACATTAGTAACACAATAAATTAATTATATGAATGTTTGAAAGAAAAGAAAATGGGAGAAGATGAGTATGATTGTTTCAAGCATCAATGGCTATGAATTTTGACCTATTCTTACCCTTAGGTACCCTAGGAATGATTTACAATGGATGGCTTGACTGAAAGTGGCTGGATCTTTGGTTTTGACTTTGCCCTAGTTTTGAAAAAAATTGAGATTTTTTGAGAGGGTGTTCTTGAGGAAATTTTTGTATGTCCCTTGGTATGAATGTGTTCTCTATTTCTAATGGAAGATTTAGGTCAACAAAAGTGGAATCCATCTTTTGTATTTCATGATCAAATCTTTGATTAAAGTTTTGCATGAAATCTTTCTTTTTTTAGGCCAATCATGTACCAATTAATCTTTACACGTTTTTTGCCAGTTGTCACCAGCTTTTTAGACTTATGATTTGATTCAAAAATAGATCTTCATGCCTTGATTCATTCACTTGGTATTTTATTTGATTTATTTTGCTTTTAATTGAATAAAATCAAAAATAAAAGAAATAAAAACTACAAAAATAAATGAATGGATTTAGGAGTCTATTATGAGGCCATGAACATGTTTGGACCTTAAAAGATAGGCCCATTAGCCCAAAAATTCAAATTTGCTTAATTTGGATTTCATGCATTTTCTCAAAATTTCCCAACTTGAACAAATCATATATCACTCAATTTTTATCATATGACGGTGATCTTGGAGTATTTGGAAAGCTCAAGATATCCCCTACAATATTCATGTTGGTCATTTTTTCATTTGAAGCCTTTATATTGTAAATTGCTTTGACAAAAAGTGTCTTTTTGTTGACTTTTAAAATGACCCAGATCTCTCAAATGAGGTATTTTTGCCCTTGAGCTTAGAGACACATATTTCTGATGAAGTATGTGAAAGTTACGCTTGGTCAAAGTTTAGTTGACTTCTCCTTAAGAAAACTCTAATTTAGTAACTTTTGACTTTTGATGAATCTTAAGTTTTCTTGATGAATCATGATCTACCCTTGATCAAATGATGAATGTGACTTCAAAATGTTTATGTGGACCAAAAATCTTGAAGTTTGAATGTAAATTCTTCAAAGTTGACTTTTTCCCCAATATAGTTAGTTTTCAATCATCTAACTAATTAACTCAGCAAACTTGTGCCGCAAGGCTTGGAATTTTGCATGAGGATTCTTTGAGACATATGAGAAACCATGAAATCCCCTTGATCCATTAGAAGTCCAATTTTCCTTGAGATAAGCAAAACCCTAGTTGTAGCTCAACTGCTTAGGAGGAGGGTTTGTCTGATCAATCTTTGAGTAGTCTTGAGCAATTAAAAACCCTAAGAGCATGGGGAGACCTATTGAAATAATTTGTCTTGAATAATGGGAGGGAAAATTTTGGGGTACAACATATGTTAACAAGGAGAAGAGAAAAAGAGAGTCATTTCTCAACTACAGGCTGAGGAAGTAAAACATTTATCCATTATTTCTGATCTAAAGGTGGAAGTTGTATTGCTAAATTCAAAACTGGATAATATGACTAAATCTGTAAGAATGTTAAATAATGGTTCTGATATTCTGGATGGGATTCTTGAAGCTGGTAGGAATGATGGTGTTGTACCCCAATATTTGCCCTCGTATTTTTCCACAAGAAATCACAGCTTCGGACTTTTCCTGATTTTTCAGACTGGTTCAAGAATCGGTCAAACAGACTTTTCTCGTCAGTCAGACAAAATTAGGGTTTTCATGGCTCTGGAACAGTTCAAGCAAATTGCTAGGGTTTTGTTTGATTTTGGCTCAGGTTTTAATCAGGCGAGCGCTTCTTTGACATTTAATCAAGAATCAGGGTTTTGTGCGCGCTTTCTCAGAAAGAATTAATTTTACAGTTCTTTTTAGTTTACTCTGAGATTTGGATTGAGGCATTTGAATCAAGAACTTGCAGGTTGTTGTTTAATCAGTAAAGGCTAAGGCATTTAATTTGAGATGAGATAAAGGCTGAGGTACTTAAATTGAGAATCTAAAGTGTCTGATTTGATCAGTAAAAAGATAAGTATCTGGATGTTGGTTTGATTAACTATGCATTGTTTAATTGGAGCGCCAGGTTTATTATTGATTCAATGATAAAGGCCACAGTGTTTATTAATTATTTTTCTAAGTCAGAATAATTGGATACTTCCAGTTATTTTAATTTAAGAAATTCAAATAATTAAATGAACATTGAATTGAAAGAAGAATTAACTGATCAACATTGGATTTTATTCATCTTTAATTATTTGTTACAATTGTTATTTGAATACAGTATTTATTTACAAAGTATTCATAATAATAATGGTTACAATGATTACAATTGAAATAAAATTTCATCCTAATTCCTAAGTCTTCATCTTCTATCCAAATGCTCCCTCTGCTCATTTGATTTTATCTGCAAAACAAAGAGAAAAAGAAAAGTCAAAGCAGATAAAATTAAAAGACAGACAGATAAAAAAATAAATTAATCATTAAAGGCAACTGGCCGGAATCAGATTGCCCTCTCTGCAAATCACGAGATTTCTCCCGGTTCACAAAGAGGGATGAAAAATGCTTGCAAAAATAAAGTATGAAATGCACAAAAGTTGCAAACTGCATATTTCAAAAGTTTCAAAACCAATGCCAAACAAAGTCCAAAGGCAAACCAAACTGAATGGCCTAAACCAAGTCAAAAGGGCAAACTGAATGAAACTGTCAAAGCTGTCCAAAAAGATATCAAGATATCAAAGTACAAAAGGCTATCAAAAAGGCTATAACAAAGATGCAGGAAAGCTGGAGAAAGAGATAAAGTATGCAGGGTAAACCAATATTGCAAGCAAAGTTTCTATCACATCATTTTCATATAGCCAACTATCTTTTCAGAATAAGGACAAACATAAGCAATAAAATATGCTTTTAATCTGTCAAAAAAGGGAGAGAGAAGAGGAAAAGAAGAAAGGGCTTACAGGCTTAGGCTTGAAGAAGAAATATATAAAACAAAACTGTTATCAACACAGTAGAGAAGGCAGAAAAAACACATAACCAAAAAATAAGACAAACTGATAGAACAAGCAAGAGCCTGCCTCCAAGACAGTTCCCAAGCCTCCAAACCTATATCCAAAAACAACTCAGAGTTGCCAACATGAACAAAACCACAAGCTTGTAATCATTCAACAAAAACTGCCTCCACCCTGCTGAAACCAAAACCCAGTTTACATTACAAACATACCCAACCTGTCAAAATAAGCTAAAACCTGCAAACAGAGGCTCAAAAGCCAAAAGGCCATCAACCTGAAACACAAGCCTAACCTGCATAAGCCTTAGACTGCATCAAAACTATACAACACAAACAGGAGCCCAAAAACCTCAATGGCCTGAAACATTCAAAACATCAAAGCCTGCAGAAGCCAAGCTTAACCTGTCCAAGCCTTACCTGCCTGAACCGCCAAGCCTAAACCAGTAAAACTAACCCAGCCTGTCAAAAGCCAAGCCCCTTCAAGAACACAAACATCAAAACAAGCCTCAAGCTAAAGCCAAGGCCTGTAATTTCAAAAGCCCTCAAACAATACAAACTGTCAAGCCCCTAACTGAAGCAACCAAGGCCCTCAGAGGAATCCTCATCACAGGGCAAGCATACAAGGCCATAACCAACATCAACAAATATCTCAGCATACTCAGTCTAACCAACATCAACAGGCAACTCAGAAGCCAACAAGAAGAAGAAGATAAAGAAGCATCTCAGGGTACACAGGCAACTCAGAAGCCAACAAGAAGAAGAGAAAATAGGCAACTCAGTACACAAGCATTCAAGGCAACCCAACGATCAAAACCCTCAGATTGGAATCATCATAGGGTTAGCAAGCATTTCATAGTAAGCACTTCAGATATCATCATTTTCATCAAGAGAGCATACAGAAGAAGCAAGCAAGCATATTCATATCACAACTCAGAATAAGCACTCGAGCAAACAGCAGAAGAGAAAAAGACATTAAAGCCAGGTTTTCAAGTTCATCATTAAACCTAAAGAAGTGAAACAAAAATACCAGGAAGAGAAAGTTCACAGCATCACGTGTATCCTTCCCTCCGGCCATCCAAGCGCCTCCTTCTCCATCTCTCCTCCATCTCCAGAAGCCAAAGGTATAATTCTTCTTCTTTTCCACACCTTGCACGAACACCAAACAACATAAGAGAATCAGAAACAAATAAGAGCATGCAAGATTAAAAAACCTAGGAACCCTAACGCATGACAGAAACCAAACCTCATAGCTTTTTCTCGCGTGATCGTAGAGAGAGAGAGGATGGAGGGTGGCGCATGTCAGCCTGAGACAAGGAGAGGTTGTTCAAAATCCATAGCTTGAAAAGGTGAAGAAAATGAAGACGGATGGCGCCGTAACTCACGAAACCCAAACCCTAATCCTCTTTCTGAAACAAAAATCAATTAACCCTTACAATTGTTTTGTGAAACGCGTGGGCCTTGCCCCATTCAGCCTAAAGCCCACAAAAAACAGCGCGCATACCCCTCAATTTTGGAATGCACCCCCTTTCTGATTACCACTTCAAACCTTATTTGGGCCATGAATTTCCATTGAGCCCATCTTCCTTTTTTTTGTTTTAAACTAACATCCTTTTATTTATCATCCTTTTTTTTTTATTTATTTAAACTAATTTATACCATTTTTTGTTTATAAATAAATGATACACTAAACTTTTTTTTACCTTTATTAGCATAATTAAAAGCATATAATATTTTATCAATAAATACGTAGGAAAATAGATTTTCTTTTATTTTCTTTTAGATTAAACGTTTATTCATATGTAAATACATAAAACATTAATTTCTTAAAATCATTTTCTTTTCTTTGATTAAATAAATTAATTTTAATACATAAAAAATAGAACTTAAAGCACCTTTTCTATTATTTTATTAAAACTTGTTTTGCTTTGTACATACCTAACAAAAAATACAAGAATACAATAATACATAAATAAAATACTCAACTTTCTCATTAAGTTAGAAATACTTAATAAATACACATTCCACACTTGTAAATACATACACTTACACATTTGCAATACACAAATACATTTACTTTACATTGACACATTTACATTATTCTATTCTTATACATTGCTATACACTACATATTACATTTGTGCAATTCGATTTGGTTGTAAATTATTGGACACTACTCTCCCATTTGTAAATTTGTACCCCCACTCCCGGATACTTATTTGTAATAGCGTAGACTTTAAATTCCCGCAATTTACCGCTTTCAAATATACCATGGTTAGACCTAGGGTTTGTATGTACATAAAATCAAACGCTAGATAACCTAATACAATACAAATACATGAAATCAATACACAATCACACTTGCACCCCTAGGGTAATCCCGCTTGTTGCCTTCCAAAATGGGCCATGCTTGCACGTCGAGTTTCTTTGGCAAAACAATATCAAATGATCATAGTCCCCCGATGACGCTTTCGAAAGTTGCCTATCAAAATGATCATAGTCCCTTCAAGCAAATTGCCAAAGACACTTGGCACCATTGCATTCATGGTCCATACGATGACCCGCGCCTGTCCCGTTCACATCCTAACACAAGATTGTCCACCAAATACAATGGTGGAACAAAATTGTTAAAAGGGTTAAAACATAGCAATGATCTTTGAGAAATTTAGGGTAGATAGCTCTTGGTTACTTGCCAACTTGCAAAACAAAAACGCTTGCCTATTTTTTTTAAAACACACATCACAACACACTTTCAAAACAACTTTCAAAAAACATTGAAAACTTTTCAAAAGACATACACCTTTGTATACATCCCAACATGGATCATTACAAAGGTTGCAACCACATTGGCCTCTTTTCAAAACAATTTCAAACACACACACAAAGCACCATTTCAAACAATTGAAAATCAAAGGCAAGTGATCTAAAACAAAGTAACTAAGAGCCCATGGATAACCATGGATGAAAAGGGTGCTAATACCTTCCCTTTTCATAATCTACCCCCCGAACCCACGAAACATCTCAAAAGGTTTTTCCTGTGCTTTTTAACCTTTCCTTTAGGATAAAATAAAAAGTCGATGGTGACTCTTGCTAAACCGAACAAGTGCGAATACAAACGCAAAACATCAAGTCAGTTCTCCCACCGTATCACAGAACTGGCGACTCTGGTGGGGAAAACTTAAAAGTGGGGTTACCTTAGGGTTTAGATCACCTTTGTTTCCAATTGCTTGCTTTGTTTGCTTTTATATTTGTGGGCTTTGCATCGGAGTTTCATAGATCCTAACCCGGATCTGCGGAATACCCTTTTAGGTAGCATAATCTGTGAGGGACCTGTCCGGCGTATACCGACATGGGTGAAGCAGTGGCTACGTTGGTGTGGCACCTTGGTCTGTATCGATATCCCTTGTGTTGAAACGAGGAGAATATGGGTCTTCCAAGGAGTCATTAAGCACCAACCGACCTTAGAACCCTAAACTGACCCAACTTGGCCATAGAACGGTAGCAGTATGCTACACTCATTGAGGCTAAACTCTCGCAATGGTTCTGGCCGCAAGAAAAGATTGCGATGCTGGAGTTATGACCGATTGAGGGTAGTCAGTGATATTGAGATCCTCTAGAACCCGGTTACTTTTGATAGGACAGGTCTTAACCAACGAAACTGAAAGAGGGTACTTACCTACAACCCCTTGCAAGCCTAAACCTAAGGACTTGTTTGCTTTGTGTGAATATGATTGTCTGTATATATACTCACTCACTTGCTTTTGCATGCACGTACATAACATCATAACATCATACCATAGCATTTTCAATAACCATTTCAAGGATCTCGAGGGTTCTTTTGATGCAGGGTTACATTGAACCAGACGTCTACCAAGGGGCAAGAGGTTTTCTCCTCTAAACAAATGCAATCAAAGATCAAGTGCAACAACTTGAATCAAGGGCTATGACCCACTTGACATGGTGAGCTTGATTCTCGTGGAAAGACATCCACCAATGCATAGTTCCCCAATCAAAGATCAAGTGCAACAACTTGAATCAGAGGCTATGACCCACTTGACATGGTGAGCTTGATTCTCGTGGAAAGACATCCACTGGTGCAAAGTTCTCCAATCAAAGATCGAAGTTCAACCTCTAACATTCTCTTGTGTTTACCCCAAGAGATCCTTGAAAGCATGCATCCACATATCATGCATTTGCATCTTGACAGTTTTTCCTTTTTCAGGTTTCCTTACTCTCCTGCTATTTATTTCAGTAAGAGATGGCTCTAGAGAAGACTGTCAAGGATATCTAGGACCAGACTGCTCAGCTGCAGGAAATGTTCTTGAACCTGTCCCTGGGGCAAGAAGAAATGAAAGCTCTCCTCACAAAGGGCTTGGTCTAGGAGACTTCAAACAATGCCAGGAGTGACCAGCTGGGGGAACTACAGTTTGATTTGGCAACATTGAGGATCCAAGTGATGGGGCAGCTAGTGGGCCAAATGGCTCTCATCCAAGATTTGTCTCAAAGACAAGAGGAACTCAGAGTTCTCGTCAACCACCTGCTTCGCAACAGCCAACTGGGGCAAGCATCTGAGGTTGAAGAGAAAGTCACCGCTCAACCTCCATCCATTCAAGAAGACAAAGGGAAGGCTCCTCTGCTTGCTTCAGGGTCACAAGCCCATCAACAACCTTGCCAGCGTCAACGGGGTAATCGGCGTAATCAAAATACGTCGGGAAGACAGTTCACGGAGACTGACATACCGTCATCTCTAATACTAGAGTGCTTGTTAGAGGTCAATCTGACTGCTTTGAGGGATCCTATTCGGAAGCCCAGTACCTCCGCTCCTAACTATCATCCCGACGCATTTTGCGTTTACCACTCCTACAGCCCGAGGCACGACACCGACGACTGTTGGGCCTTGAAGAACAAGATTTAAGATCTGATCGACATTGGAGTGCTGAGGTTCATGCCAGACGGCGAGATGAAAATCTTCCGTTAAGGGTGTCCCCACCTGGAGTGACAAAGCTCAAGCTGAAAGACTTTTGCTTCATTTGAATTTTCAAAGTTGTAATTTCTTTTGTTCTCAAACAATTAACTGTTAATGTCAAACTCATTTTCATTAATGCATTGCATATGTTTGTCTTGGATTCATCCATTCGTTTTCACTACTCTTATGCTTTTCTTTATGATATTTGACTCTTGATAAAAAGCTTCCAGCCTTTAGACGGAGGATGACGAAACAGTACTGTAATCTCATAACAGTATGCTTTTGAACGGACCTTGCTGATGATGTACAGGCATTTCTTTCAAATTCACAAACACTGGAGTTATAAGGAAGATAATCCCTAGTCAACCCCTTTGAGCCAAAGAAGTAGGAGTTTTCTGTTCTAAACAATCAAAACCTTTGATATAAACCTGGGGCAGGGTAGTATCTCAGTTAATTCAAAAGAAAATGCACATTGAAGTCGCAAACTCTCAGTTCGTAATATAGCGAACAACGACAAAGAAAAGCATTCTCTTGGAATCAAAAGACAAGGGTGGTTCCCTATCACATAGACAGTCAATCTCTCAAAAGAGAAAATCCCACCGAGCCAATACCTGTAAAGGAGGTTTAAGAAAGCTGGGGCATCCTGCTGACTGTAGTCTCAAAAAAACAGAGACAGTCAGGCAAAAGTTAGGGATAACAAATCAAAATCAAAATAGAGAGGTCATTACAAATCCTCAACAACATGAAAAGTGTTGCAAAAGAAAAAAGGAGATGATGACTGTCTCCCAAAATTCAACTGGTGAACCATCACCCAAAAGTCGTTCCAAACTCGAATAAAGTGCGACGCACAATTAACTGAGCTTAGGGATGGAGAACATCACGAAGAGCAGGTGGGTACGAATATACTTTGAGCCTATATCCTTTGTTTCTTAAACCGTGAACCAGGCCACGTTACAACCCTTTAAAAGTCCTAATTGAAGCATGGGTTAGTTCGAAAGCATACTGTTACCAAAGGTATCCTGACTCCTGTAAGGCTTTGCTCTAAATCTTGTGTTGATTTGTCTTATGAAAAGTTTTCTGCTAAAAACGCATTTTTCAAAACTTCGAGACAAACATAAACTTTGCATTGCTTGAATATCATGGTTCGCATTTGGCTATTTGTTTGACAGCGAAGAAATTCATACAGCGAATGTTCGGAGGAACGAAAACTCTCTCAGTGAATAAAATCATTTCAAAAGGATGACATTTCCAACGACAAATCTCCTATCAACAGGGGGCATGACATGTCACCATCCAATTAACCTGGGGCAGTCCAGTCAAGGTTTCAACAGATCTTTCAAAGTTCAGTTAACCTGGGGCAGTCCAGTCAAGATTTCAAGAAATCTCTCAATTTGCAGAGTAATCTGGTTCAAGACTCCTTCATCATCACTTGGGGCATTCGAATGTCAAAAGTGTCCGAAGTATTCCTTCATCACCTGCTGGAAATTACAATCACCAACAGAATAACTATCACAATTTCTGGATTCGATTCCTGTATCTAGCCAGGAAAATATCTGTGGACGACTGATTGTAGATCAACACCTGTAACAAGCCAGGAAATCATCTACATGAAGAGATTGAAGATCAACACTTGTAACAAGCCAGGGAACCATCTTTCTTTCTCATGTCAGAGATCAACACCTGTAACAAGCCAGGACAATATCTCCTTGACCAACTTTTCTTAAGTTCCAGATTAATACCTGTAACAAGCCAGGAAAATATCTGTGAACGACTGATTGTGGATTAACACCTGTAACAAGCCAGGAAATTATCTACATCACCACTTGGGCATTCGAATGTCAAAAGTGTTCAACAATTCCTTCATCACCTGTTGGAAGATACGGTCCAGATGTGCTCCAGACACGGTTTCCATTCTGTCACCTTTCTTAAGTTCCAGATCAACACCTGTAACAAGCCAGGAAAATATCTGTGGACGGCTAATTGTGGATTAACACCTGTAACAAGCCAGGGCATATCTACATAAAAAGTCTCTTTCATCACCACTTCGGGCATTCGAATGTCAAAAGTGTTCAACAATTCCTTCATCACCTGTTGGAAGATGTTAGTTTTACAAGGACTTATCATCAGAAAACCCTACACCGGTTCCTTCTCAAAACTCAAAATATTCTTGTAATCCCCGGCCAGAGAGCCTTACAGAATCTAATTCCCCTCAGCAGTCAAGATTCTTTTATCCCCAACGGAGTTCATCAGATTCCCCAACATAACTTATCAGCGGTATCCCCAGCGGAGCTCTCATAAAAACCTCAGCGAAGTATCTATTCCCACAGAGTAATTCCCCGCAGAGTAATCTCTCCAACAAGTTTGTTCCCCGATGGAGTCATCTTCTCCTACCGGTTTATTCTTGCAACCATCATCCCCAGCGGAAGCGAAGAACTCTATTCTTCAACGTCAGCCCAGGGATCAACAAGTTCCCGGCACTCGTCAAGGATTTATTTTCCTAGACGAAAATACATTCATAGACATTTCACGTTTCATACATCCTGCTTACATACATGATAAAGTGCATACAACACTATCTCATTTTGAGCATCATGACATCATGCATCTCATACATCATGACATTGCATACAACTAATGTTTTGCCTTTTCAGAAAAAGTCAATCCAAAGATGATTACTATCAACTATCGCAATTCCAGATTCGATTCCTGTATCTAGCCATGGCATATCTGTGAGCGATTGATTGTAGATTCGATACCTGTATCTAGCCAGGGCATATCTGCATGAAGAGTTTGAGGGTCAACCCCTGTAACAGGCCAGGAAATTATCTTTCATTCTCAGGTCAGAGGTTTACACCTGTATCCAGCCAGGAAAGCTATCTCTACTAACCTATCGCAATTCCATATTCGATTCCTGTATCTAGCCATGGCATATCTGAAGAGTTTGAAGATTCGATTCCTGTATCCAGTCAGGGCAGATCTGTTGACGACTAATTCCAAATTCGATTCTTATATCTAGCCAGGGCATATCTGAAGAGTTTGAAGATTCGATTCCTGTATCCAGCCAGGGCATATCTGAAGACATCAATTTCCAGATTCGATTCCTGTATCTAGCCAGGACATATCTAAAGAGTTTGAAGATTTGATTCCTGTATCCAGCCAGGGCATGTCTGTTGACGACTAATTCCAGATTCGATTCCTGTATCCAGCCAGGGCATATTTGTAGATGACAAATTCCAGATTCGATTCCTGTATCCAGCTAGGGCATATCTATAGACGACAAATTCCAGATTCGATACCTGTATCCAGCCAGGGCATATCTGTGAGCATTTGATTGTAGATTCGACACCTGTATCCAGCCAGGGCATATCTGCATGAAGAGTTTGAAGATCAACCGGTAGCAAGCCAGGAAGTTATCTTTCTTTCTCAAGTACGCAAGTTCTCGCTAAGGAATCTCTTACGCGATCGACACACAATTCCAAATTGCATCTATAAGCCCATTCTCGACAAAGTTCCGTCACACCTCCCGATGGCATCTGTAAGCCCATCCCCACAACTATCCATTACACTTCCAAATGGCATCTATAAGCCCATTCCCGACAAGGTTCTGTCACATCCCTAGATGGCATCTTTAAGCCCATCACCAGTGGCATCTTTAAGCCCATTCCCTCTACCATCACATCACCGAGTACAAATTTTTGGGCACTCTAGTGTCCAATCTCCTTTTACCTTCAAGTCGCGAACGGCAAACTTGCCAATCTAACTCTTCAAGTTCAAGAAGATTGAACAGGGGCAACTGTTGTACCCCAAAATTTGCCCTCGTATTTTTCCACAAGAAATCACAGCTTCGGACTTTTCCTGATTTTTCAGACTGGTTCAAGAATCGGTCAAACAGACTTTTCTCGTCAGTCAGACAAAATTAGGGTTTTCATGGCTCTGGAACAGTTCAAACAAATTGCTAGGGTTTTGTTTGAGTTTGGCTCAGGTTTTAATCAAGCGAGCGCTTCTTTGACATTTAATCAAAAATTAGGGTTTTGTGCGCGCTTTCTCAGAAAGAATTAATTTTACAGTTCTTTTCAGTTTACTCTGAGATTTGGATTGAGGCATTTGAATCAAGAACTTGCAGGTTGTTGTTTAATCAGAAAAGGCTAAGGCATTTGATTTGAGATGAGATAAAGGCTGAGGTACATAAATTGAGAATCTACAGTGTCTGATTTGATCAGTAAAAAGATAAGTATTTGGATGTTGGTTTGATTAACTGTGCATTGTTTGATTGGAGCGCAAGGTTTATTATTGATTCAATGATAAAGGCCACAATGTTTATTAATTATTTTTCTAAGTCAGAATAATTGGATACTTCCAGTTATTTCAATTTAAGAAATTCAAATAATTAAATGAACATTGAATTGAAAGAAGAATTAACTGATCAAGATTGGATTTTATTCATCTTTAATTATTTGTTACAATTCTTATTTGAATACAGTATTTATTTACAAAGTATTCATAATAATAATGGTTACAATGATTACAATTGAAATAAAATTTCATCCTAATTCCTAAGTCTTCATCTTCTATCCAAATGCTCCCTCTGCTCATTTGATTTTATCTGCAAAACAAAGAGAAAAAGAAAAGTCAAAGCAGATAAAATTAAAAGACAGACAGATAAAAAAATAGATTCATCATTAAAGGCAACTGGCCGGAATCAGATTGCCCTCTCTGCAAATCACGAGATTTCTCCCGGTTCACAAAGAGGGATGAAAAATGCTTGCAAAAATAAAGTATGAAATGCACAAAAGTTACAAACTGCATATTTCAAAAGTTTCAAAACCAATGCCAAACAAAGTCCAAAGGAAAACCAAACTGAATGGCCTAAACCAAGTCAAAAGGGCAAACTGAATGAAACTATCAAAGCTGTCCAAAAAGATATCAAGATATCAAAGTACAAAAGTCTATCAAAAAGGCTATCACAAAGATGCAGGAAAGCTGGAGAAAAAGATAAAGTATGCAGGGTAAACCAATATTGCAAGCAAAGTTTCTATCACATCATTTTCTTATGGCCAGCTATCTTTTCAGAATAAGGACAAACATAAGCAATAAAATATGCTTTTAATCTGTCAAAAAAGGGAGAGAGAAGAGGAAAAGAAGAAAGGGCTTACAGGCTTAGGCTTGAAGAAGAAATATATAAAACAAAACTGTTATCAACACAGTAGAGAAGGCATAAAAAACACATAACCAAAAAATAAGACAAACTGATAGAACAAGCAAGAGCATGCCTCCAAGACAGTTCCCAAGCCTCCAAACCTATATCCAAAAACAACTCAGAGTTGCAAACATGAACAAAACCACAAGCTTGTAATCATTCAACAAAAACTGCCTCCACCCTGCTGAAACCAAAACCCAGTTTACATTACAAACATACCCAACCTGTCAAAATAAGCTAAAACCTGCAAACAGAGGTTCAAAAGCCAAAAGGCTATCAACCTGAAACACAAGCCTAACCTGCATAAGCCTTAGACTTCATCAAAACTATACAACACAAACAGGAGCCCAAAAACCTCAATGGCCTGAACCATTCAAAACATCAAAGCCTGCAGAAGCCAAGCTTAACCTGTCCAAGCCTTACCTGCCTGAACCGCCAAGCCTAAACCAGTAAAACTAACCCAGCCTGTCAAAAGCCAAGCCCCTTCAAGAACACAAACATCAAAACAAGCCTCAAGCTAAAGCCAAGGCCTGTAATTTCAAAAGCCCTCAAACAATACAAATTGTCAAGCCCCTAACTGAAGCAACCAAGGCCCTCAGAGGAAGCCTCATCACAGGGCAAGCATACAAGGCCATAACCAACATCAACAAATATCTCAGCATACTCAGTATAACCAACATCAACAGGCAACTCAAAAGCCAACAAGAAGAAGAAGATAAAGAAGCATCTCAGGGTACACAGGCAACTCAGAAGCCAACAAGAAGAAGAGCAAATAGGCAACTCAGTACACAAGCATTCAAGGCAACCCAGCGATCAAAACCCTCAGATTGGAATCATCATAGGGTTAGCAAGCATTTCATAGCAAGCATTTCATAGTAATCACTTCAAATATCAGCATTTTCATCAAGAGAGCATACAGAAGAAGCAAGCAAGCATATTCATATCACAACTCAGAATAAGCACTCGAGAAAACAGCAGAAGAGAAAAAGACATTAAAGCCAGGTTTTCAAGTTCATCACTAAACCTAAAGAAGTGAAACAAAAATACCAGGAAGAGCAAGTTCACAGCATCACGTGTATCCTTACCTCCGGCCATCCAAGCGCCTCCTTCTCCATCTCTCCTCCATCTCCAGAAGCCAAAGGTATAATTCTTCTTCTTTTCCACACCTTGCACAAACACCAAACAACATAAGAGAATCAGAAACAAATAAGAGCATGTAAGATTAAAAAACCTAGGAACCCTAATGCATGACAGAAACCAAACCTCATAGCTTTTGCTCGCGTGATCGTAGAGAGAGAGAGGGTGGCGCATGTCAGCCTAAGACAAGGAGAGGTTGTTCAAAAGCCATAGCTTGAAAAGGTGAAGAAAATGAAGACGGATGGCGCCGTAACTCACGAACCCAAACCCTAATCCTCTTTCTGAAACAAAAATCAATTAACCCTTACAATTGTTTTGTGAAACGCGTGGGCCTTGCCCCATTCAGCCTAAAGCCCACAAAAAACAGCGCGCATACCCCTCAATTTTGGAATGCACCCCCTTTCTGATTACCACTTCAAACCTTGTTTGGGCCATGAATTTCCATTGAGCCCATCTTCCTTTTTTTTGTTTTAAACTAACATCCTTTTATTTATCATCCTTTTTTTTTAATTTATTTAAACTAATTTATACCATTTTTTGTTTATAAATAAATGATACACTAAACTTTTTTTTACCTTTATTAGCGTAATTAAAAGCATATAATATTTTATCAATAAATACGTAGGAAAATAGATTTTCTTTTATTTTCTTTTAGATTAAACGTTTATTCATATGTAAATACATAAAACCTTAATTTCTTAAAATCATTTTCTTTTCTTTGATTAAATACATTAATTTTAATACATAAAAAATAGAACTTAAAACAGCTTTTCTATTATTTTATTAAAACTTGTTTTGCTTTGTACATACCTAACAAAAAATACAAGAATAAAATAATACATAAATAAAATACTCAACTTTCTCATTAAGTTAGCAATACTTAATAAATACACATTCCACAATTGTAAATACATACACTTACACATTTGCAATACACAAATACATTTACTTTACATTGACACATTTACATTATTCTATTCTTATACATTGCTATACACTACATATTACATTTGCGTAATTCGATTTGGTTGTAAATTATTGGACACTACTCTCCCTTTTAAGTCTCATCCCCATTTGTAAATTTGTACCCCCACTCCTGGATACTTATTTGTAATAGCGTAGACTTTAAATTCCCGCAATTTACCGCTTTCAAATATACCATGGTTAGACCTAGGGTTTGTATGTACATAAAATCAAACGCTAGATAACCTAATACAAGAAAAATACATGAAATCAATACACAATCACACTTGCACCCCTAGGGTAATCCCGCTTGTTTCCTTCCAAAATGGGCCATGCTTGCACGTCGAGTTTCTTTGGCAAAACAATATCAAATGATCATAGTCCCCCGATGACGCTTTCGAAAGTTGCCTATCAAAATGATCATAGTCCCTTCAAGAAAATTGCCAAAGACACTTGGCACCATTGCATTCATGGTCCATACGATGACCCGCGCCTATCCCGTTCACATCCTAACACAAGATTGTCCACCAAATACAATGGTGGAACAAAATTGTTAAAAGGGTTAAAACATAGCAATGATCTTTGAGAAATTTAGGGTAGATAACTCTTGGTTACTTGCCAACTTGCAAAACAAAAACGCTTGCCTATTTTTTTTCAAAACACACATCATAACACACTTTCAAAACAACTTTCAAAAAACATTGAAAACTTTTCAGAAGACATACACCTTTGTATACATCCCAACATGGATCATTACAAAGGTTGCCACCACATTGGCCTCTTTTCAAAACAATTTCAAACACACACACAAAGCACCATTTCAAACAATTGAAAGCACCATTTCAAACAATTGAAAATCAAAGGCAAGTGATCTAAAACCAAGTAACTAAGAGCCCATGGATAACCATGGATGAAAAGGGTGCTAATACCTTCCCTTTTCATAATCTACCCCCCGAACCCACGAAACATCTCAAAAGGTTTTTCCTGTGCTTTTTAACCTTTCCTTTAGGATAAAATAAAAAGTCGGTGGCGACTCTTGCTAAACCGAACAAGTGCGAATACAAACGCAAAACATCAAGTCAGTTCTCCCACCGTATCGTAGCTGGTAATGTTAGAGGTCTTGGTTATGAGAGTTCAAGTGTGAAGAAAAAGGAAGTAAAGCCTGAAGTAAATTTTGTACTCTCAATAAAGGACCAAGAGCAGAAGATGTCAGATCTCATGCCCCAACATCAGCATAAACATTAAACAAGGTACAAGGGAAGCAGGAATCAGATATGGAAATGTTCTTATTGCAGAAAGGTTGGTCACTTAAAACCTTACTGCTACAATTTATATGGCTATCCCAAATATGTACCACAATCTAGAAGAAGACAAAGTGTTAATAAAGAAAAAGGGTGGATTTCTATAAATGGTACATCTAAGAAAGTAAATCACATCTCTCTCAAAGCATCAGCTGGAGAAGCATGGTATTTTGATAGTGGTTTTTCTAGACACATGACAAGTGTCAAGAAATTCTTAGTGGGAATCAAACCATCTTCCACTAAAATAGTGACTTATAGTGATGGATCAAAAAGTAAAGTAATGGGTGATGGAAAGCTGGAGTATGTCGGACAACCTAGCCTTGATGATATGTTATTTGTTGAAGGATTAGATCCTAACCTGATAAGTATAAGTCAACTATGTGATCAAAGTCTCAGAGTTAACTTTACTAATTTTGAATGTTTGATAACAAATGGGAAGGATAAGGTTATCATGAAGGGTAGCAAATCAAAAGATAATTGCTATCTATGGAGCCTAGAAGAAATAAAGTGTTATGCAACATGTCTGAAGGCTAAAAAAGTTGTTGGAAGAAGTATTAAGCCAAAACACATTTTGTTTGCGTATAAAGTCACAGAAGATATCCAGGACATCATTCTTTCTAAAAGATATGGCTCAAAGAAGATTTGTACTAATGTTCACAAAGCTTCTGTGAACAAAGTGTACTTCCATAACAAGGAGAATGCAGAGAAGTGGACGAATATGGAACAAAGAAGGGTTGGCCTAGAAAGAAAACTGGGAAGCGATTCTTAGAAGTGTATTGGGATTATGGATCTCATAAAGGTAGCTGGCTTAATGAATACTATCACAAAATTTGGTCCTTGCTATGAAATATTAGCCAAGGAGTTTTTGGTAAATGTACCTGATACATGTAATGATATGGAAAGTGAAAACTATGGAAATTTCATAGTCAAAATAAAGGTAGTGTTGTTTTCTCCTAAAGTGATCAAAGAGTTTCTAGGGAGGTCTGAAGATCCTAAAGCTGAGTTAGATAACTCGGATAATCAAATATGTAGAGAGATAATCAAATAATAGAAAGTTGTCAGCTGTAAGGCTTAGTGTAAAGTATGATATCCTTCATAGGATTGCTACTATAAATTAGGTGCCCACACAACATACCTCAACCATTTCTACTAGGTTCAACTATGCTGTTGGGAAAAGGTTAGAGTTTCATTTTGTAGCATATATATTTGAGCAAGTCGTAAAGCAAGGAGCTTCAACTGCTGTGAAGATGCCAATTTTTTCCCTCACTCACTTGTGGCATAATCTTGGAACAACATCCTGGTATCTTATTTGATACAGATAATATGGAGAAAACAGGAACTCCCTTATCCCTGAATCATAAATTTTCCAATGGAACACATGTCCCAGACATTGTTCTAACATCGTTGCAGGTACCCGTGCATAAAACTTCAAAAGGAAATATAATTTCTCAATTGCGTGAGTCTGTCACGGAATTGGAGAACTCCATCAGAATTAACACAGTTAGGAAAATCGAGTTTAAAGGCTTAATTAAAGCCTAGCTGGAGGAATCTGAAAAGGAAGCCAAGCGTGCTTATGATATGAAAAGTACCTCTGGAGGATGTTTCTTTATGGGAAACAATTTGATTTCATGGTTCAACAAGAAACCAAATTGTGTTTCTTTGTCTACTGCTGAAGCAGAGTACATCAGAGCATAAAGAAAATGCTCTCAACTAGTGTGGATGAAGCAAATGTTGTCTGAGTATAATGTCACATAAGATGTCATGACATTATTCTGTGACAAATTGAGTGCTTTTAATATTTCCAAAAGTCCTATTCACCATAGTAGGACCAAGCACATTGACATCAGGCGCCACTTAATTAGGGAACTTGTGGAGGACAAGGTCATAACTCTTGAGCATGTTAGCACTGAGAATCAACTTGATAATATCTTTACTAAAGCTCTTGATACAGTTCAGTTTGAGAACCTAAGAAGGAGACTTGGGATTTGTATCTATGAAGAATTATAGAAATTATTGTTTGTGATGCATCTTGTGTTGAGATTGTTAAGTATGGTGTTGCACCTAATGAACGCTTTGCTATTGCTTTCGAGGAAAGAGAAGATGCTACTGCATGATAGCTGGTCATGGGATTTCGCTTGGATCTACCTTATGATCCTTGAAATTCCTGGTATGTCACAGACTCAGGATGTCTAATGGAATGTTAAGACTTCTGATCTGACATTAAGCGCTGTACAGGTAGAATAGGCTGTACTTTTGATATCTGTTCTACAACAGTCACTGTACTATCATACCAGAACCTGCAACGCAGGTTCTGATTTACTGAAGTTCAGAGCAATTAAGGTTAATCATATACATTGATGTCATGAGGAATGTTGTGACATCAAACAAATAACCAATGCAGAAAGTAAATAACACACAGAATTGTTCACCCAGTTCGGTTCAACCAACCTACATCTGGAGGCTTCCAAGCCAGGGATAAAGTTCACTATTAGTAGTATCAATTCAAAGACCCTACAGCCAACACACCCGTTGACAGCCTTCTCACTTAATCACTACCCAATGACACTTTTACCTAAGATCCAATCTTAGATATGAGACCCCTCTCACTCCCCCTCAATCACCGCAGTGATAACTTTCTACAGTACATAAACTGTTCAGAAGATACACTTCCATTACACATCTTGATCATGCTTAAAAGCTTCAATCAAGTACAATGCATACATCCTCTAACCTACAGGTTTCAAGGAGTATGGTGACCATCCCACAGCCCGGGTGGTTCACAACAAAACTAGCCCTAAATGATTACATCTTGTCAATACACGACCTCTTCAAATTAGGTTACAATACTTCTATTTATAACACTTTTTACCCAACTGGATTTGGGCCTTCATATGACAGCAATGCAGCTTTAACGACCTGCATAAAGTAAGCAGAAAACTTCTGCTGTAAGTTAGGTCTTCAATCGAGCTTTTCTCCTTATCCTTAGCTTCTGATTGAATCTTCTAGGGCTCCACATATGCCTTCAATTTTCGCTACTTGTTATGCATTCTATTTGGCAGAATATTCTGCATAACTTCAGGAACAGAACTGCATCAGACTTGACAGTTCAGTAGCTTGATGTCTGGTATGATGTTATGACATCTCTTGAGACATGTTGTTCCAGATGTTGATTTAAATCAACACAACATGTTTAGGCATTTACAATAGGATTTTCAGGTTGTTCTTATTGTACATTACATTACATTATTGTTGTTACTATTTGTTTTACAAGAAATGAGCCAATCCTAAACGAAGGCACTTACAATCTCCCCCTTTCGCAAATTTTGGCTAAAACAAATACAACAATAAAAAATAAAAGTGTTCAGGATTACACACAGAAGGATGTCTTGACATCTTTGGTTGTAACCACACTAACCATCCAGGACCTCTTGAAGCACAGGAGGAAGAGGATGCACCTCATTCCCTTTTAGACCACAAACCATTTCTTGTCACTGGTGGTGGAAAAAGAGGACCGTGGGAGATAAACTATCCTTTCAGAGGCATCAGAGAACCTTTAAGGAGTGACCAGAATATCTCCCTTGTAACTCAGAACACAGGTCACAACTGTGTTCATAACTCAGATCACAAGTCACAAAGAAATTCACGCCGTTTGAATTTCTGCTGAATTTGTGACAAGTCTTTGTGATCAAAATTTTGAGTAGCTGCTGCAAAGAGGACAATGTCAAACCGTAACAGTACTCCTTTACTCCTTTCTCCCCCTTTTTGGCCAAAAATTAACAAAGAAAGCCCTCACAAAACCAGATTCAAGAACAGTTTTCCCAGATCCGTACAAACCCCATGATGGTTGTGAGAGAAAAGAATGTGTGACAGGAGGTTATATAAGAAGATGGTAATATAAAGTCTTGGTCAAGGATACCTGTTAAAGTTGTTGCATATTTCAGACTGACTGTGCATGAAATTTAGACGCATTTGTTTGTTTCTGCCAAAAGGACCAGTCATAATACATGCATAAGTTTAGGTCAAAGCAATTCCTGAATAAAATCAGCCTTTGACCGACTTTTAAGGCTGAAGATTTATTCCTTCTGGGAAACAGAACACCAAATATAGCTCTTGAATAGCTACAATTACGTGGTGAAGTTATTTTCCACGTATTCTTCTTGATTTCCCCAAGGTTGCAATGTCGTTGGTAATGTCATGACACTTACTTAGACATTACCTTACATTCTTCAACAACAGCAGCCTTCTTTTTACTTCTCTCAGTTAGGCACAGAGAAGGGCACTTTAAACAGCTAGTAGCAAGAGACTAGTAGCATTAAGCATGGCCATCAATCATGCTTTCTTAAGTGTTGCTGAGATCCAACACAATTACCTTCTACCTTCTTCCAGACAGCAAAATAAGGAAGGAGGGAATAAACCAGAAGACTCCAAAATGCTTCACAAGACATCACAGATTAGTTCTAATACACCAAATTTAGATGCCACTTCTATTTCTTGTAGTAAAAGAACCCCTTGAACATATGCTGAATATATCAGATTTCTTAATCTGATTTACTTCTTCTGATCTTCAGATTAAGTCCAACAATACATATACAAAGTCTCCCTTCAATGTATATTGTAATTGGGGAAAGTGCAACACTCAGTGACTCCCCTTGTTAAGGCCAATCAAAACAGTAGCGTGGAAACCAGTAGCACTAGCTCTGAGGTGGTAACTTCAAGCACCCTGAACTAGTCTTAGAATAGTAAGGACATCTCTGATTCATGCCCTTGCACTTCCACACTTATCATGACTCTCTGGATGGCTGAGAAATCATGTAGCCATAGTCTGAAACCAACCTCTAACCTTCTTAGTGTGCTTACAAGCTTTACTAAGATTCAGACTTTCTAGAAGGATTATCCTTTGATCATGTCATCCTTCTGTATAATATATTTACTAGTAGTTGCTAATACTAGTAAATTCTTCAGACCATAACAGTAGTTATGCATTGTTAAGCATACTACTTTTAAACACAAGTAGAATCTACTTATTCCAAACCAACAATAGAACTGCCACTTCTGAATGAGGCAATAGAATATTAAGATTCACAGTCCCAAGTCTCTGCCACAGACTTCTAACAATAATGATGTTACAGCATGAACCTATCTGCTTGGGTTCTGAAGTTAACATCCAGGGGATTGATGCCCTTTTATATTCCCCATAAGAAAGGTATGATCTTCATCTTCAGCAATAATTACTCACCAGAATACTCTTAGAGAGAAATAAACTCTCTACCAAGTTCTGAGAAATAGGTTCAGAATACAGCCTTGCATGCATATTATACAAACACTTAGTCTCCCATCAAAGTGCTTATATATATCTTTATGCAAGATCCTAATGAATACTTAGTCTCCCGTCAAAGTATTCATTATTAGTTAGATTATGCCATCTTCTCAAGGTAGGATAATTATTCTAACAATCTTCTGCTCCATGCACGAAGAACCAACTGGTCCTTACAAGCTTCCTTTGCTGAAGAGACCCTTCGTTTGAGATGATGTTGCAACATCAGATCTGACATTGATCTCAACCATATGAGCCTGGCTTATACTATGGTTTTGGATGAACATCCATAGCAATCAAAGCACACTTTTCTTACATCCTTTATGATCAGACCCATAACAACCACATAACCATGCAGAAACTAGCATGTATCACCTTCACCTTGTCTGCTGACCCTTGAACAGTACAAAGGAGTTAATTGTACCATACTCCTGTAGACAAGAGCGGACCAAGTTGTTCTATTATGTGAGGACACCACATAAATGAACTTCAAGTAAAAAGAGGATCTTCTCAGGAACCCATGATCTTTTGAAGGTAAATCCTCCTTGCTACATACAACTAACAAGTTCATCCTAGGTGATGGGGATGACTTGTCAAAGTGCAGATATCCACCATTTGACTTTGGTCCAGGATGTCAAGACATTTTGTATGACATGTCTTCCAAGATCTTCAGGTTAAGGACTCCCCCTGAAACTCAGCTCAGATCTTTGTAGAGAATTAAGTGAATTCTCCTTCACATGCTGCAGTTTATGTGATTGGTAGACATAACCTGTTCTATTCCTATCCTCCTTGGAAATCACTAAGATCATGAGAAATAAACTCAAGCATCTTATAGAACAAGGTAAGATGAACTCCCTTTCACATCAGCTTGATCATACTACTCCCTTTGAACAAAATGTTATCCAACTTCCCTCTTTATGGATACAGTGTTGAGCTCTTTACTTTAGACACACAGTAAGTACTCTTTATTTGGAATTTGCCACAGGTTTCAAATTAAGAGTCCTTAGTTTGCTTGTTGTACAAGTTTCAGGTTGCCACATTCTGTAACTTGTACTAGAAGAAACTTCATTATCAATCATGAGGATGTTCACTAAATCTGGAACTTATCTGTCTTTCCTCAACAACTGATGTCTTCAACAGTTGTGATGTTGTACATCCTTTATCATCACAAGCTTTAGAACTTTTGATTCTGATTTCCACATATTTATCACATAAAGATTCTGCTTCCATCATTTATTCAGTTAGAATTATCTAATCACACTAGAGGATCCTGACTGATTACTTCTTCATGCTTGCTAAGCATAATTACTTGGCCGAAGACACAGAAATGATGTTCCATCATCCATCACATGAGGGGAAACCTGGAAATCACAGCTTTAAAGTTCTTTTAAGTGCATTTAGCTCAGCACATATACTCCCTTAAACTCACAACTGGAGTAGATGACCTGTTGATCGTGTCCTGATCAATTATTTCAAAACAGATGTCTCCTCTTCCAGATCAGGAGTAGGTTCCAAACATATGTACTTACATTACATGTGTTTAGCACCCAGAACATCTGTTCTTCAACTGGCAGTTGCATGATGTTCTAACATCCTTAAGAACATCAGTTCCATCTCCTTGGAACACATCATCCTTGATAATCTTCAAGGTCTTCAAGCAGCTTGCAGATGTATATGAGAATCATTGATCAATTGATACTCATCAACACTAATAATAAAAGCCTTTATGAGTGGACTTGAGGAAATCTCAAGTATCTTTGACATTATTGATAGATTGCAAAATCTGCTTACAAATTCTGTTGAAAATAATAACCCTAGAGTTCTTCTTTCACTTTAGGGGTTGTATCAGAAGCTATGCAGCGGAATAGCAGTACTTCACCAGAACTTACACAGTGCTTACTCCATATAGCAAGCATGACACATAAGGATTGAAAATAAATCAATCCTACAAGTTGTTTGCTTCTTCACCAAGCAACTTTCTAGACCCAACTCTACAACCTTGTTCAAAGAAAGCTGTATAAACACATATGACGCCTTATCAATATCTTCACTCCCGCATGAGGTCTTTGAATTTGTTCAAACACTTTCATCTTCCTTCAACATAGCTGATCTAGTTTCTCCCAAATTGGTCCATCCTCCACTCCTAGGGACCAAACAATATGAACAATACTGGTTCAAACAATATTCTACCTTGTACACAACCGGAAAGTATCCCCCATGGATCTCATCCAGAGACAGACAGGATGCCTGCTCTGATACCAATTGAAATTCCTGGTATGTCACAGACTCAGGATGTCTAATGGAATGTTAAGACTTCTGATCTGACATTAAGCGCTGTACAGGTAGAATAGGCTGTACTTTTGATATCTGTTCTACAACAGTCACTGTACTATCATACCAGAACCTGCAACGCAGGTTCTGATTTACTGAAGTTCAGAGCAATTAAGGTTAATCATATACATTGATGTCATGAAGAATGCTGTGACATCAAACAAATAACCAATGCAGAAAGTAAATAACACACAGAATTGTTCACCCAGTTCGGTTCAACCAACCTACATTTGGAGGCTTCCAAGCCAGGGATAAAGTTCACTATTAGTAGTATCAATTCAAAGACCCTACAGCCAACACACCCATTGACAGCCTTCTCACTTAATCACTACCCAATGACACTTTTACCTAAGATCCAATCTTAGATATGAGACCCCTCTCACTCCCCCTCAATCACCGTAGTGATAACTTTCTACAGTACATAAACTGGTCAGAAGATACACTTCCATTACACATCTTGATCATGCTTAAAAGCTTCAATCAAGTACAATGCATACATCCTCTAACCTACAGGTTTCAAGGAGTATGGTGACCATCCCACAGCCCGGGTGGTTCACAACAAAACTAGCCCTAAATGATTACATCTTGTCAATACACGACCTCTTCAAATTAGGTTACAATACTTCTATTTATAACACTTTTTACCCAACTGGATTTGGGCCTTCATATGACAGCAATGCAGCTTTAACAACCTGCATAAAGTAAGCAGAAAACTTCTGCTGTAAGTTAGGTCTTCAATCGAGCTTTTCTCCTTATCCTTAGCTTCTGATTGAATCTTCTAGGGCTCCACATATGCCTTCAATTTTTGCTACTTGTTATGCATTCTATTTGGCAGAATATTCTGCATAACTTCAGGAACAGAACTGCATCAGACTTGACAGTTCAGTAGCTTGATGTCTGGTATGATGTTATGACATCTCTTGAGACATGTTGTTCCAGATGTTGATTTAAATCAACACAACATGTTTAGGCATTTACAATAGGATTTTCAGGCTGTTCTTATTGTACATTACATTACATTATTGTTGTTACTATTTGTTTTACAAGAAATGAGCCAATCCTAAACGAAGGCACTTACAATCCTGTTTATTTATTTTTATGATTATGTAAGGGCTAAATGCTCAAAATATTTTTGAATTTTGCACTTGCCACTATAACTTTAGGTGCTTAAATTTTTGCTAATATTTTCTACTTACCTTTGTCACATTATGGATACAAAGGGGGAGTAGTATGATATTGAGGGTGATGGAGTTGGCACTTGTTGAGGGGGAGAATTCTATGATTCTCTGTTCTGTTTTATGATATCATGTATTGAATTGAGGGGGGAGTTCCTTCTGTTTTAAAGAGATGTCAGCCATGATGTCTCGATATCATGGAATGGAGAACTTAGACTCTCTATGTGTGTTGCAGTTGTGTTAGTATATCCTTTAACTACTAATTGTGTTTTAGTTGTGTGCTGCTATTTTTGTGCTGCTAACCTTGCTTATTTCTTTTCCGTTGTTGTGCCTCTGATATGTATGTTTTATTTTTCAAATATATTATGGAGTTTTCTTATGCAAGGGTTATTTGGTTGTTTTAGCCAAAATTTACCAAAGAGGGAGATTGTTATTTCTCTGAAATTATGATTGGCATGAATTTTGGTAAAACTAACTTTGCAGCAACATATTGAACAAGATGTTTCAAATTGCATATTCAACATGTCAAATGTGATATCCTATCTAGAGGTATATGGCATCTGGTCTGTTACAGTTTTACAGTTTGGAAAATATCTCAACTTGCAGTTTCAACATGTCAAATGCAATGTCCTAACCAGAAGAACAGGACATATGGACTATTACAGTTTTGCAGTTTTGAAGTTGTTTCAACTTGCTGTTTGAACATGTCGAATGGGATGTCCTAACCAGAAGTATAGGACATCAGGTCTGCTATAGTTGATAGTGTGGATTTAGTTATTTTGATTTATAAGTTACTGAATAATTAGGGAATATTCAGTTAGTTTATGTGGCATCCAAGATTGACAAGTCATATTTTATGTTGATTTTTGAAGATTTACATGGTTTCTAAATTAGGAGATATTTTAGGAAACTATTGATTAAATACCAATAATCTTGGAGAATAATGTGCAGACCTTGGGAAGCTTCTTTGTTGCGTTTTTGAAGCCCAAATCTAGTTGGGAAAAGGTTTATAAATATAAGTATTTGTAACCTAGTTTGCTACGGGTCTAGTATGTAAAAGTATTAGGGTTTCTTCATTGTAGCCACTCTCTAAGAGAGTTGGTGTAAGTGAACCATTCGGGCTGTGAGATTGTCACTATGTTCTCCTCGAAGCTGGGAAGCAAGAGTGATTATTGTTCTTGAAGGAAGCTTGTAAGCAACTACAATTATTATTCTTATTCAAGTGATTCTTGTCTAGGTATTGTCATGGAAGTGTGTCTTCCTATTTTGTAAATGAAGTGTGATCTTCATTTAGGTGAAAGGTTGTCGAAATAGTAATTAGGACTTAGACTGTTAGACATCATTGCGATGATTGGAAGTGGGATGATGATTTCTCATATTTATGGAGGACCTAGTTAGAAGTAGCATTGGGTAGTGATTAGGCGAGAAGTTTTAATCTTGTAACTAGTTTGGCTTTGAACTAATACTGCTGATAATGGACTTCCTTCCTGGCTTGGTAGCCCCCATAGTAGGTATTGTTGTACACCAAACTGGGTTAACAAATGTATGTGTTGTTTATCTTTTCATAACTATTTTTGATATGTTTATACCTTTCTTATTTTTTTATGTTCAGATCAGATGTCCCAACATGTTATAAGACATTTGAGTTCTAACGCATACCAGAATTTCAGTATTCATCTACAATTACTAAACCATAGTAATTTCCACCTTTGCTTTTAGTCCGCGAGGGATTAAATAAATCCATGTGAAGGAGCTCAAGTGACCTTAATGTAGAAATAACTTTCTTAGATTTAAAAGAGGCCCTTGTTTGCTTTCCCTTTTGACATGCATCACATATACGGTATTTAGAAAATTTTATTTTTGATAGACAAATTATTAAATCTTTTGAAACTATTTTATTAAGTAGGTCAAAGTTGACATGAGATAACCGTCTATGCCATAGCCAAGAGTCTTCACTCAAGGTAACAAGATATTGAGGAGTATTCATGGAAATCTCTATTAAGCCAAGCATATAAATGTTACTAACCCTTAAACCCTTAAACCCTTAAACATACAATCCTTCTTTTCACTATGTTCAATTATGCAACAATATTTGGCAAAAGACACTTTATACCCATTATCACATAATTGACTAATACTAAGAAGATTATGTCTAAGGACTTCAACTAACATAACGTTTGAAATAATAGTAGTTGAGGGATTACATATACTACATATTCCAAGTATTACACCTTTGTTGTGATCACCATAGGATATAAATCTGTTCTTCTTCGCCACAAAGTCGTAGAAGAGTGATATGTCTCCCGTCATATGTCTTGAACATCCTCTATCGAGAATCTATTTTCCCGTCATAACATCAATACATTTATACTACAAAAATCAAACAAGGGTGGAAGGTACCCAATTCACATTGGGTCCTTGAGAGTGAGTTAAATAATTGTTGTATTTGGGAAACATTGAAAATTACAGTTACGAATAAATAAAGTCCTAAACTTGCATTTTTCAATAGTATGACCCTTTTTTCAAAAATAGTGACAAAATATATTATGATGAGAATTAATAATTCTATTAGGTTATTTCTTAATCAAAGAGAAATTTTTATAGGCTTTTCAACCTTCAAGGGCCTAATAGATATGTTCTCAATAGGATGATGTAGACTATCTAATTTGGTAGCAAGAGTAATCACCTCTTGTTGCCAAATTTGACATGTGTCATAACCATATTTGTAAGATGACTTATCCTCTTTTTCGTGATTTGAACTATCCACAATAAGTTCTTTTAATGCTTCTAACTTATCATTGGTTCATCAACCTTGTCCTCTAAAAATTTGAATATTTTCTTTTGGGAGGCCAATTTTTTGTTAGCATTCAAAAACTCTATTTGTAGTTTTTCAAATTCCCTTTTTAATGCATTATAAGATAAAGTTGAAATATTAGAGTATTTAAGACTTACATCCTTTTTCTTGCTTTGTCGATGATTTTCCATGAAACAATAATTTGCCTCTTCATTACTCTCACTTGAGATTTCATTGCTTGAGGATTCACTTTCACTCTCCCAAGCAACATAGGCTTGTCTAGACTTGTTTCTATGGCCGTTTCCTTTCTTTTTGGCAAGATATGGACAATCCGGTTTGTAGTGATCGGGCTTGCCACATTCGTAGCAAATAACTTTTCCTTTGTCCTTTTTGTTGTTCTCTTATTTGAGGGAGGAGGATTGCCTTCTAAATTTCATGAGATTATTATCAGAATGTTTAACCCCATATTTCTGAATATACCAATTATATTTCCTCACGAATAATCCCATCTTTTCATCATCTGAAATCTCATCATCACTAGAGTAAGTATTCTTACTTTTCTATTCTTTTGAGGATTTAGAGCTAGAAGCCTTAAGAGATTTAGACTTCACAACTTCCTTCGTGTGACTTTCCTTATTTTTCTTTTTCTTATCAAGCTTATTTTCATATTTATCCAAGCTATTGAGTTCTTTCTCGTGTTCTTCAAGCTTACCCAAAAGTGTGGTGAGATCAAGTGTGTCAAGATTGTTAGCTTCCTTGATCGCGGTGACCTTAGGTTGCCAAATCCTAGTAAGATATCTCAAAACTTTATTAGTAGCAATAGAATTGGAAATATGATTACCTAGTAAGTTCAAATGAATAATAAGATGAGAGAATCTCTTTTGCATTTCCGTAATGGTTTCACCATTTTTATGCGAAAGAGTTCAAAATATTGACTGAGTCTATTAATGCTAGCTTGTTTAACTTCATTAGTTCCCTCATGAGCAACTTGTAGAGTGTCCCACATAGCCTTAGCAGTTTGACAATGAGAAATGCGATAGAACTCATTAACACACAGTGCACATACGATGATGTTCTTATCTTTCCAATCGTAAGACCACTTTCTATTATCATTCTTATCCCATAGATTTTTTGGCTTAGGCATAGTAATGCCATCAACATCATATGTCACCGGTGTTGGACCATTTTTAATGGCTTCCCACACACCTTTGTCATATGATTTGATATGAATTTGCATACAAGTTTTCCAACAAGTATACTTTTCTCTCGTGAAAATTGGAGCTCTCTTATGACCCCTCCTTAGGTTCGTAAACCATTTTTTAAGGAGTGTTCAAAGCCGAAATGAGCCGTGATCTTGATGCCACTTGGTAGACGACGACACGTATCTAGAAGGGGGGAGTGAATATAGGCGCAAAAATAATTCTAGACATAAATCTAGAATTTTAATCATTTTCAAAACATTTTAATGTGGAAGCAAATCACTGGATAAGTCGTCTAAAATTCAACTTATTGGAAACTCAGATATGAAAATTGTTAACGTTAAATCTATGAAACAAAATTGAATAATCAATTAACACAAACTCAATTCAACAAGCCACTTATTTATTGTTTGAACATAATCACTTTGCAGTGCTATTTCCAAGGCTAAATAATCAAAAAACTAACTTGATTGTTTTATTAAACCCTTGGCGTGCAAGTGAATTTTCAGAATTTTTCCTTGATTGGTGTTGATATACAAAACCACTTATAATTAAAAGTGATTATAAGCTATATCTACACCTAATTCAAAAACAGATTTTGAGAGGAAAATTGTTACAATTCAATTACTAGCACAATGTTATTTGTTAAAATGTTTGATGAAATTGAAGGCAAGTAAAAGTAGAAAAGTGAAAACACACAAGGAATTTGCCTACACAGTTCCCCATTGTCATCCTCGCGTATGGATACATCTGCGCCTAATTCCAATGGAATTAGGATAATTCTTATATGCAAAATTGTTTAATACAATAGGAATAGTTAGAACAACAATACAAAATTCTCTCATTTGGTGTTGATGCTCCTTCTTCCAACCTTTGATCTTAAGCAAGATCAAATAAATCGATAGATGTAACCTATTCACCGCTTAAGATACTTCCTTGAAAAGATTTTAAATGCTCGAAGGTTCCTTGCAAAGATTTCAAAAACTTCAAGGGATTTTTCACTCGAGTAAATCTGATTGCACACTATCATAACAAGATCACTGATTCTATCATCCAATTCTTTCTACTTCCTTAAAAAGATTTCAAACACTCTAAGGTTCCTTAAAATGATTTCAAACACTACAGGGGATTTTTCACAGGGATAATTCCTTCTCGCACGATGTTTCAAGAAAACCCCTAATTCATCAAATGATTTTGGAGGAGAAACCTGATGGTTTTTCCCGGACGAAGACCCCTAAAAATCTCAACCCAAACCAATTGGAAATCCATAATTCTTCGTCTAGATCACACCCTGATGGAACATCATCACAATGTGATGTTGTTGTGTATGCATAGATCGGAAGGTTAAAGAAGAAGAAGAGCAAATGTAGGCTAATTTTATGGTATCATCAAGTTTGAAATAATGCATGAATGGGTATTTTTAGATTGGAAATATTTAGGGAAAAAAGGATAATTTCGGAATAAAAGAAATTGAAATTTTACCAAAACATATTTTATGTGCCAACCTCAAATTCGTACGTGTCGACACATACGTTATAAAAGTAATGCATGTGTCGACCTGAAGGACTCTATGTGTCGACCTGAACAAGTCAGAAGCTACAGGCTTTAAAACATGAGTAAATGTGTTGACCTCAAATATGGATGTGTTCACACATAAAATAAGAATTTCTGCAATTTCATAAATCTTTCATTATATGTTGACTAAAGGTTATATGTTTCGACCTGTGACTTAGAGAAGCTTACAGGCTTAAAAACTGAGTTACATGTGTCGACCTGAAAATTGAATGTGTCGACACATACAATGCAAAAACATCAAGAAATTGTTTTTCAATGTATTAGGTCAATTTCAAATTACTTTTTATGATTCCTAAGACCTATAATGGAGAGAAGTACCAAAAGACATAGAGATACCATACATTTTACCGACATGCCATCTTTTCCAGTTTTGGCATCATGCAAAACACCTTGTGTTGAAGTTGTACTCACAGGTATCCCCCAGTGTAGGTGAGTCTACACTGAACTGGGTTAATAATTTTGTATGTTCCTTTACTTTATGCAAGTTATAATTCTGCGTTGTTGTTATTGTTTTCTATTTTGTCAGCAGATGTCATAACATTTGTTGTGACATTGTGTCTTGTTAAGACATCAGTCTTGACTTCTGTTTGTGTGTGTGTCAAAATTTCAATGTTGAATCTTGCTCCTACGTATCTCCAGGTGCGATGGAGAACCAAAAGTATGTAGTTCTCTGGGGAAACCATGCTAGATTTGAAAAGGTTCGCATACAAGCGAAAGGATCAACACAAAAGAGTGATGGAAGATAGAGTCAACACATACAAGTGTTGGAAAGGTTATGTCTTAGGCGAAGAAAGGTTTGTGGGATTCGTTTTGATTTTGAAAAGGTCTTGATGTTGATCAAGTGTTTGGGATTTTTGAAAATGGTTAGGTTTGATTTGAGGAACATGTGATTATCAACCTGAACATGTTCTTTCCTACACCATTGAAAATAATATTCAAAGCCTTGGAAAATCCAAGAGCTTCATCATCTTCAGCATTGGTCTAATCAACTTCTAGTTTCAACCTGATTGTACTATATTTAGAAGTAATCACTGCATATTTCCATCCTTTTACCACATCTGTCCATGCTTTGTTACCCATGGATTTGAGAAAGACAATTATCATTGACTTCTAATAATCATAATTGATGTCATCTAAAAAGATGGGTTTGTTGATTGATCCTCTATCTTTCTTGTCTCTATTTGAGCAAAATTTATCTTCCTTGGATCTCACCCAATATGCTCGAGTGCTTTCTTTTATGCTAATTGAAATTTTTTTCCTTAGGAGACAAAAGTCACACACGATATCCTGGCATCTGGTTTGATAAGTTGAACCAGAGTCACCATAACTTGTACAAGAAGATGAAGCATAAAGGAAATAAATAACACAATCAATTGTTTACCAATTTTGCTAATTTCTAAACTTATTTATAGAGGGTTGGATTCCCACGCAGGAAAGGAAATTCACTATTAGTAGTTTAGCATAATTAGTTTTACAAGAAACAACAAACCTTATGTTGTTCAATGACTTTTCATAACACTGTCGAATGACTTTCTACTTAGGACTCACCCTAAAAATGAGACACCCTCTCACTTTATTTTTATCAAAAACTGACCCCTAGTGTTTGGATTACAATCACTAAACCCTAGTGATCAACTTCAATCAACAAGACGAGTGGTGTTGAATCTTACAACTCAACTAGACATACCTACAACTATGCCAAGTTACTAATGTAAACCTAGAACTCTAAAAGTTTCAATGTCAATGCTTGAATTACAATATAGGTTTGAGCTCCTTATATAACATATTGATTATGAGCTTTTTTTCATGGATATTTAATTTGATTTTGTCCCGAGATAATACAAAATATGTTGGATATTATTTGATCAATAAATCTCTCCAACAAGATATGATTTGTTTAATTTAAATTCAAATTTCAATTTCAATTGAAATATGAAATAATCTTCTTCCAATTGTTTAATAGAAATAGAATCTAATCCAATATTTGACCAGAAAGTCTTCCAAAACGTAGTAGTAATGACCTGTTGCACAAGTCCCAGGCGTCGTAGCAACATGTTGGGACACTATATCCAGCATGTGTCCCTTTTATACCTTCATACAACTTAAGCAAGCTAGATTAATCTTGAACACTTTCCTATATTGTTGTTTTGCAAAATGCATCCAATCGAAAGAGACAATCCATAAGGAATTTCAATAGTCTTCATCAATCTTTGTCTACATAAAACCCATAATATATATATAATGGTATCATTTTCACATCGAGTACTTTATTGCCAATAAAAAATTATTTGTAACATTATAACCAAAAATATGGTTGATGGGTACTTCATAAATCATGTTGAGGGACATTAGTGGCGTAAATTAAATTTTCCCATCTTGCGTTATGTGATAAATGTCTAAGGGCCCAATACATAACTAGACAAGGGCGACACGGTTTATGCCTTTTTTTCAATATAGACATGAGGGGAAAGGGTAATTATCCACATCAAAATTATCACAATTTTTCCATATCACATGACATTTTTGTGGCTTGGGTAGCAATAATGTATTGCTAGACACCACTTACTATTTATTATATTAAATATGTAATTTGATATAATTGCCAACATCTCAAGTAAGTAAAGGATCACAAACATAAGTTCAAATTAATGGGAGAAAATAAATAAGTTAAGATTATTGATTGTGTAATCTTGAAATGGACTATCATTAAAGAGAAACGTGGTACACTATAAGGTACATAATACTTAGGTGCAATATGGGCCACCATAAGTACGTTGTACTTAAGTGAAATATAGAACACCGTAAGGTACAATGTACTTAATTAAAATATGAAACACCATAAGATACAATGTACTTAAGTGAAATACAGTACACTGTAGGGTACAATGTGCTTAATGGGTTTGTTTATCTTGCAACCTACACAAGAGGTTCTATAAATAAAACCCTTGTGATAAAGTATTTGTTGCTCGACCAAATTAGGTTTGTAAAACTCTAGACCCACATTTATATCTCAATGTCTTCATTCATAATAGTTAGCATTAATATTGAAGGCACTTTAATCATGTGGACTGAGTATATGTGTTGTTATCCATTCAAGTCTTGTGACCATTCCTGATTCTGCATCAATGGTTAATCACCAAAATAGGCAACCATTCTATCACTAATTATGCTCATTCTTAAGGATTGACTTAAGGGAAATTGTTGGTTTTTGTTGCGTATTTTAATTAATGTTTCCCATCAAAATGCTCCTATAATTTTCTTGAGGGTTTGATTACAATCTTTTCTTTAATTAATATTGAATTATGATTCCTTTGTTGGCCATACACTTTGGACTTTATTTTACCTCTCTCTTTTTCATATTAGATTCATTTCTCATCATTGATTTCTTCTTCTTTGATATGACATTCTACTCTTTCCATAATCTCCTTGATCGAATTTTTCGACTTTTTGACCAAGGATTCATTAAAGTGAATCGACTTTGAAGCCGTCTAGAAATATCCAACAAACATTTCCAGGTTTAGGTTGGCAACCTTGATAATCTTCTCATTAAATCATGTCAAATATTCATGCGAGTATTCTCCATGGGCTTGACACTGAGAACCACAAAAGGGTCATGTACTATATGAAGGATGCCTATGTGAATGTTATGACCAACATCTTGAACTTTTGTGAGTCGTTTACTCGAATGATAGTTATTTGGGTGCAATAGACACCACATGCTCATGGGGATCACTAGTTCCATAGAACGACACTAATGATGATGGTTTGAAATTTTCGGGAACCTAAGCATCCCAAATCACAACTGCGAGTGGATGAGGATCTATTGGACCCTCGTCCTTGACCATGTTCGAATTCTCATGCTCTTTCTGTTGCAAATCACTAAAGTTATCTTGCAAGGTTTCGTTATGGAAACACAATTCCTCTATAGCGACCAACATCTTTGATATGACATCTTAGTCACTGTTTTTGTTAGTGCATCATCTGGTGGCAGCCTTTGTCATCATGAAATGGGATTGAACTATCGTTGAAAGTGATTTGTGTGGCCCATATCAATTTTACCAGGGCCAATCACATTAAATGGTCTCTACTGGACTTTCTAATGTATGACATGGGCATATTAAATGGTCTCTATCAGATATTGTCCTGCATCAGGCTTGGGTTCGCATTTCTAATCTAGCATGTTAATTATTTTTGCTTGACCACACTCTTCTAGATGGATCATTTAATTGGTTCGAGCTCCATTGAGTCTGAGTTGACTCATTCTTACTTCAAGAGTCGACACAAGAACCAAACATTTATATATTTTTAAAATAAACTAACTATCCTGAGAGAATTTAAGAAATAATTAGAAAATTTGACGAGCAGAAATGGAAAGAAGATGAAGCTCTGATAACTTAAGAGTGCAGATAAAATAATGAGGAAGGAAAAATTAATAACCTTTTTGTGTATTTTTAGAGGTGACATAAAATATTAATGTATAGTGAGATTTTGGATCCAGACATAAATAATAAATTCGTATTAATTGTTTGTTAATGAAATGTATGCTCAGATGAATAAAAACGTGGAAGAAAAGTTTGCAGTGACATCGGTCAAATAACAAGTCGAATGTAACATACTAATTTAATTTAATTTTTTTAAATAAAATTTTTAATGTAAGAAAATAGAATAGATACCAAGTCAAACCCAAGTCTAATGAACATGATTTGATATTAGTTATTGTTATAGTTATTGTTATCGGTACTTCTGTTTGCAAAGAAGTAAAAGTTGTTCGAAGTGAGATATAGTGTATATTTTATTTAAGTTTTGGAAGAGTAAAAAATGACATGTTTGATATTCTAAAAACAAAATTTTATTTTGTCTTCAGAATTGACTAAATTTAATTAAAATTTATAACTTTTGAGTGTAATTGTGACTTTTATATTAACTAGTGGGATACCCGTGCATTCGCATGGGTAGCGGTATGGTACACGCATTTGAATTCCAAAATAAATCTAAAAAATAAAAAAATCTCGAATAATAGATATTTTATAATTCAAAAATATATTTAATTTTAGATGTAAAAATAGAAGAAATTGTACTATAAAAATAAAATATGGACTGTTTTAATTAAAATGATAGATTGGTTCCAACTTTGCTATTATTATATAAAATTACATTTAGCTAAAATAAAAACCAGTTGCGATAAGTTAATTGCAAATAAGTATTGGAGCACATCAAATAAATAACATTACATTAAATAGAATATAAATGGTCAAGAGGAAAAGTTTAATGGGCTAAAACATGGGTTTGACTTTTTGGCCCTGAAAGTGAATATAAAAAGACATATAACAAAAAACTCGAAAAACAGTAAAAAAAAACAAAATTATATATAAATTTATAAATTTTGCATTGAATAAAAATATATGTAATTAGAATAAAAAAAGAATAATAAAAAGTTATAATAAAAAAAAGCAAAAAATATATATAATTGGACTAAAAAATTTGGAATAACATAATAGTTTTCTAAATAATATAAATAATATGATATACATGGTGAATTGGAAAAATGGTTTATAAATAATATAATTAATATAAATAATATAATATATATTATAAATTGGAAAACAATAAAAACGTGTTGGAACTAAAAAACCACATGTAACAAAAACGTGTTGATCCGTGTTGGAACTGCATCCGTCATTTAGTATTCCAAGTGAACAAAAAGAAGTTTTCTGTTCCACTTTCTTCACACGGGTACCCAACAAAGAACATATCTATCTCCTCTGTTAAAAAAGTTTTAAAAATGGGTGACAGAAATCTAAGATAGTGTAGCACTGGGTAAGGAAAAACGTTGATTTCTACGATGATTTGCAAAGTTGTATCCGTTGCATGCAGTATGAAATGAATGTTGTTTTTTAATTTTTTGTTTTAAAGGGGTTTTATTGGGAGATGTCATAAAGTCAAGCCGCCAGCAACGGTGTGGAGGCGGCTTAGAATCGAGAAAGTGATATTCGGTGATTCAGAGAAGCAGGATATTGGTGTAGAGTGGAAGAAAAAGTTTGAAGCTGCAAGGAACACGAATGCAGTTTACGGTGGATCATCAAGGTATGATTGTTTCTTTAACGACATGTATGTCCCCTTAAAAAAATAATATTCTTGAAATATAAGAATTTTAATTTGTTGTTTAATTTTTTTGCAGTTTAAGTTCCCTTTGGAATGTCAGATTCACATAGGAATTCATTTTACAGAAATATCACCAATATTTAGAAGATGGTGAGGAGTATGAGATAAGGACAGGAAAGACAAGAAAGTCATTTTCATATGAAGAGTTTGTTGCGGTAGCTCATGAATGTGAATTAGAACTGAACAAAGAGGCTCATGATGAAGAAGCTGCTACTGTGAATACAATAGATGAAGGGTAAGACAAACCCACCCCACATGTATATGTAGATGATAGGACATATGATGGTAATGAACTTAATAATGTTTATTATGTTATGTGTAAAAACTTACATTGAAGTGTTAAATTATGTTAGCATTGTTAGAAAAGATGTATCAATGCATGACCGTATATGGATTCAATGAACATATTTATGTATAAGTTTTTTTGTTGGTAAAATAGTTTAGTGGGTTCACCTGGTTAAACAAATCCTTTTTGTTTTGGATTCAATAAATTGTACCTTTCTCAAAAATATTTAGTCGGATGGGCTGTAATGTTGTTTTGTTTGTAAATACCTTAATGAGTTGCCGCCAGAATCGGTATGGCAATGGTTGACCATGGAAAAGGTGATTTATGTAGTGTTGGACAAGGAATAGGTTACTTTGGATTGGAAGAGAGGGTGTGAAGCTGCGACATCTGCAAACGCGGTTGATGTTGGGGGGAAAAGCAAGCAATGGCGACTTGTATCAGTGAGTGTTGACCGCATATCCAGGATTTCCAAGGGAAAAAGTGTTTTACTATTTGAAGCCTTCGTCGAGCGCGGAGTTGATGTTCACAAGAGAATGAGACATGCATCTGATATTTCTAAATCACAACAGGAGACAAAGAAGCGAAAGAAAGGCAGAAGCACTCAATCTGTTGTTATCAAGTACATAAACAACCACAAGTACTTCCTCTCGACAAAGGAGATCAACTGTGGCAAGACGGCTGGGAAAAATATTCTGGTAAGTATAATAACATTTGAATTTACTGTTATAAGTGATAATGTATGTATTTATTTTATGTAATATGTGTTATGTGAAGAAATTTCCTCTAGAAGTAATCACTCACCGACTGAATAAGGGTCACAAACGTCTTCTGTTTCGTGATTCTGATATGAAAAAGATATACCTGTGTGAACTTTATTACTCAGAGATATTGTAGTAAGTAGAGAGGTATATTGGCAACAGATGGTATGAATTTTTTAAGGACATAGGTATAAAAAGGAGACAAGCTTACATTCATCATTCGGGAGGGTCCATTACACAAACCTTCAGACTGATCAATGTTTCACATGAGCATAACAAGTGTTCTAACCTTTAACTTTAAGTGATGGTTAGGAAAACCTGACGTAAATAGGGAACTAACAAATTATGGAGTGAGGATATTAACTACTTTAGGGTCGTGAATTTCATACTATCAAGAGAATTTAAGTTGTAATAATCGCGTATGTATCCTCTATTGGTAAGGGAAATAAATTAGAAAACATTTGTATGTAAATATAATATGGTAAATTATATGGATGATTTTGAAAACTTGGCATTAAGGCAACAATGCGGTTGTTTAGTTGATCAACAAATTATAACGTAGAAGCGAGAGTTCCTCGACCCTTAAGGTAATCGTTGGATTGATAATTATGAATAAAATAAGGATATATGCTATTAATAATGCCAACAACAGGATCTTTGAAGCCTGTTATCAAATGTTCAGGTGGTATGTCAATGTCGGCCTTAGCGTCATTCAGATCAGATACTTTGCCTTCACTAATTGTCAAGAGCCAATTCAAAAAATTTGCAATTTCCTTTTTCTCATTGTCTCTTGGCCCAGAATGCAGCCACATATTCTTTGTTAATTAATACCTGGACCGAGTTCCATATGTAAGATGCATTTGTCGCATATTGTACAATATCTGAACGACTGTCTCTTGGGACAACATGTAAAATTTGTCTAAAATCCTCACCAAAAACAATAACCTTTCCACCAAACATATTCTTAGAATTATTGTATGTACTCATAACATCATTCAAAGTTCTGTCAAGTGCTTCAAAAGCATGTTTGTGTGCCATTGGTTCTTCATCCTATTTGATTAGCTTAGTCAGCCTTAAAAGGTCTCTAACATCATCATTGTATTCAACTTTACAGGTAGAATTATCCATAGTTGGTACATGAATCTTGAAATAAGAATGTGTAGTTCTACCACTGGGAAATAAAAAAGAAGCTATACCTCTAGTTCCAACAGTTAAACATATATCATGCTTGGACCTTAAATCTACAACAAGTTTTCTCTACATGTATGTCTTACCGGTACCTCCGTAACCATGAAGGAAGAATACATCACCCTTTTGAGACTGGACAACTTCCATAATTTTTTCATAGATACCTCTTTGTTCATAAAAAAAATAGTTAATAACAGGAAATGTAAATGATTAAATATGATAAAGAAACGATAAAATAAGAAGCCAAACATAGAACGGTAATGTTGAAATTAAATTAGTAATCGCGAAGACTAACCTGTAAGAGCGTTGAATAGAGTTGTGAATTCCGATCTCATTATCGATGCATCTTAATTACGTTCATCATATATGAGTCTATTTCCTAACTATTGTAGAACATAACCATCTGGATATGGAATTGATTAAAATTCTTTGAGAGTCCTTTTATTTGCCTGAAGCAGCTTTTCAATTTTTATTAACGTAAAATTCTGTAATTTGGCTTCTGTCAAAACCATCTCTAAAATGATAGATATTTGAAAATTAAGTTTGGATGTAGTTAGAATAGAGGCGACTTAATTATAAAAGACATGCATATGGTGTGTAATCATGTTTTAAGTAATGAGTAATTCATAAATATTATAGCAAGTAAGTTACATTGCTATAATAATTTAGTAATACATGTTAAAAATGTGAAATATTATGTGGTAGCGAGATAAAGACAAGTCTTGTGTAATACGGTGGGAGAACTGACTTGGTTATTTTGCATTTGATCGCAATTGTTGCGGATAGCAAGAGTCGCCACCGACTTTTCTTTTATCCAAATAGGAAATAGTGAAAAGAACAAGAAAGACTTTTGAGATATTTTCTTGAGTTCGGGGGGTAGGTTATGAAAAGGGAAGGTGTTAGCGTCTTTTTCATGCGTAGTTATCTACAGGCTCTTAGTTGCTTGCTAGATCACTTGAACATGTTTTGTTTGAAAAAGTGCTTGTGGTGGATTTTGAACTAACTATATGTAAATAAGGCCTCATAAAATATTTGTCGGATTAAATTGTGATTAAGTAGGGATTCAATTTATTTTTTCATGATTAAATTGTTGCTAACCTACACAGGACTTCCAAAACCTTGAGACGACTCTGATTTTGTATGATTATTTTGCAGACATGTTTAAAATGTATAAAAAATTCTTTGAAAAAAATTCAAAATTTGATTTCTAAGTCAAAATTTTCTTTACTTTTATAAATATCTTTTGAAATTTAAAAAGTTTATATTTAATTCTTTTTATTTTAAAATTTTTTAAAGAAATATTTTATAATATTATAAACCTGTATGAAATAAATCATTCAAAAATTTAAAAGTTAAAGGAAAATAAACAATTTTCAAAATTTTAAAAATTAACAAAGACTAAAACTGTATGTATAAAATTTTTATAAAAACTAAAATATATTATTTTTTTATAAAATGAAATTTAAAATATTTATAAAGATCAAAAATATATTAAATCATAATATTTTTAAAGAAACTGTGCAAATCATATTAAGTGACTTGTTTGTCGTCTCCAAATAGTCTATTATTGACTTTAGTGTTGTTCGTTTTATCTTTCACACATTCTCATTATATTTTTTAACTAGGCTCTCTCTCTCTCTCTCTCTCTCTCTCTCTCTCTATATATATATATATATATATATATATATATATATATATATATATATATATATATATATATATATATATATATATATATATATATATATATATATATATTATACAACCTTAATTGAGTTTGTACTAACACAACTTAGATTATATTTAAATATTAAATCTAATTTAATATTTAAATACACCACATAATCCAAGTTGTCGAACATAAGCTAGTCATAGTCAATCTGAATTATTCCTAATTTCTTTCTCAAATTCAAAAATTCGTCAATCTTCAATCCTTAGGTGAAAATGTCGGTCAGTTGTGCTTCACTTAAGCAATGCCTAACTTCAAGTTCACCTTGATTTACTTTTTCCCTCAAGAAGTGAAACCTAGCTTCGATATGTTTACTTCTTCCATGCAGATCTGGATTCTTCGCCAGATTTATGGTTGACTTGTTGTCAATTTGCAACACAAGAGATTTCTTCACTTCAACCTTCATTTATTCAAGTACAAATTTGATCCAAATTGCTTGACATGCAGTATAGGATCCTACAATATATTCAGCTGCACACATTGACAATGCCACCACAGGTTGCTTCTTCGAACACTATGAGATTGGGGAACCAAATAGTTGAAAGAAATATTCATTTGTGCTTTTTGATCTTTCTTATCTCCACACCAATCGGCATCTGAAAAACAATTAATTGTTTCTTATTTTCTTTCAGAGTCTCGTCGAAATAGTATTCAAGAGTTTATTGATCCTTTTAAGTATCTCAAGATTCTTCTTGCAGCCTTCATTTGTGATACCCTTGGTTCATTCATGTATCTTCTCACTAATTTGACAGTGAAACCTATATAAGGTCAACTGTTGCACACATACCTCAGAGATCTCACAATTTGCTTGAACAAAGATACATCAACTTTGTCTTCCTCTCTATTCGTTACAAATTTCACATTTGGTTCGACAAGTGAGGATGCAGGATTCGAATCAACCATTCTGAATCTCTTGAGTATTTCTTTTACATACTTCCTTTAATGTATCACCATACCATGCTTCGACATTTGAAATTCCATGCCTAGGAAATAAGATAATTTTCCCAGATCCGAAATTTCAAATTCCTTCATCATCAGCTCTTTGAACTTAGACAAGTTCTCCAAGCTATTTCTATTTACCAGCAAGTCATCGACATACAAGTAGATGATTGTTATATCTTGTGCTACAACCTGAACATAGACACCATACACAGACTTGCATTTTAAAAATCACAATTCCACTAAGTATGAGTCGATCTTCTTATTCCATGCCCTAGGTTCCTGCTTGAGACCATAGAGCACTTTGTGCAACTTTTATACTTTACTCGCTTCCTTCTGAATCACAAATCCTGGAATTTGTGTGACATTTACCTCTTCGTCTAAAGGACCACTCAGAAATGTTGATTTCACATCTGAATGAAATGTCGACCAGCCTTGGTTGCATGCCAATGCTACCTCTAATCGAACAATTTCCATTATTGCTAATGGAGTTAATACTTCAGAGTAGTCGAGTCATGCTCTTTGAAGAAAAACTCTAGTTACTAATCTTGCTTTATGTCTTGCTATCGATCCATAAGCATTGTGATTAAACTTGAACACCCACTTTACTTTGATAGCTTTTATCTGTACCAACAATCTGGATAACTCCCATGTGTTGTTTCTTTCTATTTCCTATAACTCTTCGACCATAGCTAACTTCCACTGTTTAGTCTTCAAAGCTTCACTATAGTTAATTGATTCAGTACCTGCAAGTAAAGCAAAATGAACTAATTCTCCATCTGGTGTGACTTCATCATCACCTACCACTTCATAATCACGAAGTCTTGTTGGAGGAACTCTATTTTGCTGAGGTCTATGGCTTATGTCAGCCACATCCTCTACGACTTCAACTGTGTCGGGAATGTCAACAACTGCTTCTACTTCGACTTCGACTGGGTTCTCAATAATTCCATCAACTTCGACTTCATCAGTTTCTTCGTCAAAATCAGAGGTCATCAATAGCTTATTAATTGAATTACTAGAATTCAAATCCCAGGAAAAAATTTCATCTATCACAATGTCTCGACTCAATATAATCTTCTCATTGATTGGATTGAATAGCCTGTATGCACCACTTTTATGATATCCTACAAGAATCATGGGTTTACTCTTATATCAAGCTTCTTTATTCTTGCATCAGGAACACGCTTGTAACACATAGAGCCAAACACCTTCAAATGACTCACTGATGTTCGTTTTCCACTCCATACTTCTTTAGAACTTTGTTCTTCAATATCTTGGTAGGGAACATGTTCAAAATATAAATTGCAGTCGAAAAAGCTATACTCTATAAAGACTTTGGCAAATTCTTCTGCCTCAGCATGCATCTCGCCATATTCAATATGGTTATGTTTCTTCTTTCAATAATTCCATTATGTTGAGGAGTATAAGGTGCAGTTACCTCATGATCAACACCATGTTCTACGCAAAAAATTTCAAACATCTTCGAAGTGTATTCTCCACCTCCATCTTCTCGCAGAACTTTGATCCTTTTTTCACTCTGGTTTTTGACAAGTATCTTGAATCTCTTAAAGATTTCGAATACTTCGTCCTTTCTCTAGATCATATAGATCCATAACTTTCGAGTGAACTCATCAACAAACGAAGAAAAATATCTATTTCCACCAATTATATGTTCTTCGAATGGACCACATACATCTGAATGTACCACTTCGAGAATGCAGGATGATATCATTGGCATAGTTGAAGTAAAAGACTGTCTGGATTGCTTTCCGACTAAAAAACCTTCATAAAGTTTGTCAGGCATCTCAAGGCTTGGAATACCAGTAACTATATCTTGAGTAATTAATTGATTAAGTGATTGATAATTCAAATGTCCAAACCTTAAATGCCACAACCAATTATCCTTGTGGTTGACAATAGTTTTCAAACATTGAACTTCTGTCGAACTGATAATAGTCTTAAATGCCTTGTTCTTCGACAATAGAGATTTTAATACCAAATTGTTCTTAGTGTCTAACACTTTCAAAGCTCCATCTTTCATAATAACTGAGAAACATTTTTCAACCAGTTGTCCAACACTTAGCAGGTTGCACTTTATTCCAGGTACATAGAGCACATCTTTAATTATAGCTTTCCTTCCATTACTCATTTGATAGACTATGTTGTCAGTACCTTCTGCTTGCAACGAACTATTATCAGCAAGTTTTATCTTGCTCTTCTTCGACTCGTCAAAATCTGCCAACCACTCTGTTCGACCCGTCATGTGATTCGAGCAGCCTAATTCGAGGAACCAGATCTTGGATTTGACATGGTTATTTGCAACTGAAACCATCACCACCATACCACCTTCAGAATCTTTTGAATTTTAGCGAGCAAGGTTCGCTCATTCGTCCTTGCTTGTCGATCCCTTGTATTTTCTGTACCAACAATTCTTGACTACGTGACCCCACTTTTCACAGTTATAGCATTGCATACATTTTTTATCTTCTTTGTCCTTTCGATAGTTTCCTCCTTCTCTTTTCGAGGTTTCTGAAGTTCTATATTCGACCCTATGCTTTTGAGGGTTCGACCAAGACTTCTTTCCAAGAGTCTTGTCGACTTTTCCTTTGAATTTGTTGGAATCACCAGTCTTTTCCATGACTGAGCTTGCAGTGTCTGTATCGAGACCTAGACTCATTTCCTTTCGACAATCCTCATATCATGCACCTCCAACGAACCAACCAAATTTTCCACTTTTGTGGTTTCAAGATTGTTGGATTCTTGAATAGCTACGATAATGTGATCAAAGTGAGAGGTCGACGTTCTCATTACCTTTTCAACTATCATCTTATCAGTTTTGGTTTCACCACAATCCTTCATGAGATGGACGTGTTTCTGAATCTTCGACACATATTCTGCAACTTTTTCATCTTCTCCCATTGACAACAACTCATATTGTCGGTGTAAGGTTTGTAACTTGACAACCTTGACTTTCTCACTTCATTCGTAATACTTCACCATAATATCCCATGCTTCCTTCGTCGTTTCAACATGAGAGATTCTGTCGAAATTAATAGCATTGACCGTCATATGAATGCAATAACCAGCCTTGCAATCTTTCTTCTTGACTTCGTTGTGGGCTTTTTTCTGTTCATCGGTTGCATTTGCAGCCAACGCAAGAACGTCGTCGGTAATCACTTTTAGGGTTTTATGGGAGCCTAACAAGGATTGCATATATTTTTTCCATCCGATCCAATTTTTGCCATGAAGTATTTGAAGAGAATTCGGAATACCCTTATCACTAGCCATCTTCTCAGCAGTTGATTCACTTGCCCTAGGAACACGATCTCTGACGTAAATTTTTTGACAAACTAGATCAAGAACAATAACCAGAAGTTCTGGATAACTATTTGATAGTGCGCAAGACACTTTTAATCAGAAGAAAATAAGAGAGAGAGAGAGAGAGAGAGAGAGAGAGAGAGAGAGAGAGAGAGAGAGAGAGAGAGAGAGAGAGAGAGAGAGAGAGAGAGAGAGAGAGAGAGAGAGAGAGAGAGTAATGAAGTAAAGATTTGTACTATTCAATTGCATAAAATAAAAATATACATTACGACTATTTATATACAACCTTAACTGGACTTGAGTTAACACAACTTGAATTATATTTAAATATTAAATCTAATCAAATTTAATATTTTTAACAAATCTAATTTAATATTTCAATTATATATATATATATATATATATATATATATATATATATATATATATATATATATATATATATATATATATATATATATATATATATATATATATATATATATATATATATATATATATATATATATATATATGGGTTATTTGAACAAAGAAACTAACATACGGTTCGTCACTAGTTAAAGTGTCTTTAATTCTCTCTCACTTTCAACAAGAGGAAAGACACACATGGGAGTCTCAATCATCAAAGTAGAGATTGAACTTTTTATGTGAAGCCAATACACAGTTGATTGGTCAATTCAATTGGTCTACACCTACCAGTTTTCCATGTAGCATAGGACCACATCACAGTTCCCCCCTAACCTATAGTCAAGGTCTTGCCTCATGCACAAAATGTAGCATTGTGTAATGGGTCCCTACGATGTTTTTCCATCTTGGATTTGAATTCAGATTGTTCACTCTCAACACAACATTCCTATTAGAATTTTAACCTTTTGTTTATAATCTTTTTGTTCTTCCTTTTGGAGTGTACGATGGAGTACAAGAGATATACTAGAATGGCCCAACTCAAATTGTATTTTGATTAACAAAGTTCCTAAGAAGCTATATGAGTGAAGGAAAAATGGGAGAATATCCAAGGACATAGTATTTGTAGATCCATATATGCTTTTCTTTTGGGATTAACTTGAGTTGGACAATCTTGCTCCAATTAATACTATATGTTTCTAGAGTGCGGCTTATGGCACATAAATTGACTAATTTTGTTATAGTAGTGTGTTGGATCGTGAGGGGAGTTTGACGATTATTATACTGGGCTAAGAATAATTATATAAATGGAATTCAACCCTACATATTTGTTTATAAAAGGAATTTATAGAGACAAATAGAGATAAAGAGAAGTAGAAATAACAAAACAACGCTACTACGAAAGATAACTTTACTTCAATTGGAAAAAAGCTTTTTATTTCAGTTGGGAGTTCAAAAAAATATAAGGTGTTATAAAAAGTGCTCTAATTTTTACCTCAAGCCAGTGATACATGCGGAATATTAGAAAGTGCACAATTTTTTCTCTCGATTGTAATGTTAACCGAGGGGAATTCCCTCACTTTTTCTATATCGATCAAGATGTGAACCGAAGAGAAATCTCTCACTAATCTCATCCGGATGGTGTGTCAACCGAGGAGAAATATCTTATTTTTCCCTCGATTGAGACTATTACAAGAAGGGTATGGGTCACTTGTAAAAAAAACTTTCCTTCTTTTCTTGGCAGAGTGTGACATGATTGAGGCAAATATGTTTTATTTTATCTATTTCTTATTATATGGTTAACTCTTGTCGTATACTCATCTCCACCATATCTAGATGGCTAGTCTTACCATTTTTTATCTTGCCGTGAATGTTAAGATGTTTTCCAAGTGCAATATCACACACATTTTTCTCCAAACGCATCATATCAAGACAATATCTTAAGTCAAGGTTAGACCAATATAACAAATCAAAAAACATCGGCCTCTTTTTACATTTATTTTTCTCCATGGGCTCTTTTTAGTTCTTTCCAAATGCAACATTAATGTGTCGTTTTCAATTCACTCTCCGGTTAAAGGTGTTGTTCCTTTTGGATTGGTTGTATTATGAAAAACAACATCAAGCCTGTTCAAGTTGTTTATGGTGCAGAAGGGATACGTGTGGAACACGATGTTCTAACATGTGTGTCGCAACATCTTGTCGTTGATAACTGACATATGTTGTTACAATTTTTGGTTCAAACTTATTTTATTCAAGATTAACTTTGCTAAGAAGATCCATATTCATGAACAACGATAATTTGGATGTTCAGGTGCAACATGTGGAATACGGTGTCCTAGTAAGTGCGCACTCCAACATTTGACCCTTGTCAGCAGGTCAAGATGGATGTTGTTAGCTGTTAAAGATTAAATCTAATTTAAAAGGAGATTTAAACTTGAATTTGAAACATAACAAATCATATCTTTTGTTGAAGATTTTTATAGAGAAAATAAAATCTAACATATTCAGTTATTATTTATGATGAAATTAATTCAGAAATCCAAAGGAGAAAAACCCAGAATGCATTACTATTTAAGGAGACTCGAATCTCATGTTTGAGAACAAGTTTTGTGCGCTAACATTAAGTTCTTTATGCTAGGTTTTTTTTGTCTTTTGTTACTTGTATTCCACGCTAATGTTATCACTCATATCATAAGGATTAATGTTGGGACTTGTATCTGTATGCAATAATATTGCTTCAGTAACTTGGCATGGTTGTTGGTTTGTCTTAGTAGAGTTGAAAATTCAAGATTCAATATAGTTGTTATTGAAGTTGATCACTTGGGGTTAATATTTGAGAGAAAGTGAAAGGAGTTCTCATATTTAGGGAGATTCCTAAATAGAAAGTTACAAGGATTAGGAAGATGCATTGAACATCATGAGATTGGTGTTAATATAAGGCTAATTGTACTAATTCAAAGTAGTGAATTTACTTTCTTGGAAAAAGTGCCCGCTAGACGTAGGTGTGGTTTCACCAAACTAGGTTACCAATCTCTTGTGTTCTTTATTGCTTTTGCATTGTGTTATTGTTTCTGTTATTTTTGCTGTCATACATGTTTAACAATGTTAATTTCATGGATTTATGGTTGGCTAAATTTTGGCTAAGCATGGTTCTAAGTATGGTTCTATATTGATATTGAGTAAGATGGTGGAACATTTTCATCATTTGGAATAAAAGGTTTTGTTGTTATGTATTTTTATGTCAGATGTCACAAATGATGTTGTGGCATCCTAAGGATGATGCAGCAGGCGCTGCTTTCGGATATCCTTGTAGAGTTAATTTGAAGATATGAGTATCTAGAATATCCTGTACTTATTATAGACACAGACTAGTCAAGGATTTTATTAGAAACAAGTGCATATTTGATTGGTTTCTAAAAAGGATCGATTGATACTTTTTAGGAAACTTTTTATGAAGATTATTTGTATTTTTGTGGAGAATATTATGTAGAGAATTTTCAGCTGAAGATTGGAGTTGCTTTAAAAATCCAAGTTAGTCCAAACCCAACAGCAGAAGCCTATACAAGAAGTTGTCCAAGACCTAGTTTTTAAGCATAATTTTTATTGTAAAACCTTGTGAAAAATAAGGGTTTAGATTTTGATAGTACTTAGGCTCTCCATGTGTTTTTATTGTGATTGATAGTTTGTCAAGTTATTGTTCTCACTCAAAGCCCATAGGCAAGAGTTGACTATTGTTCTTAGTGAAGTTTTTAAGCAAACTAAGTAGTTGTAATTGGAGAGTATGTACTTGCTAACAATTCCTGGGACTGGAATTCTTTTTCCCTGTGATTGGAAGTTTTTCTCACTGTGGGATTGAAAGTGGGATGGCGATTTTCAATATCTAGCTGGTGCCTATGTAGAAGTTGCACTGGGTAGGGATTAAGCGAGAAGTTGTAAATGGGGGAGTTTAGCTTCAAATTAATACTGCTAATAATGGATTTCCTTCCTAGCTTGGTAGCCCCCATAGTAGGTGAATTTGCACCAAATTGGGTTAATAATTCTTGTGTGTTCTTTCTTTTTCTGCAAGTTATAATCATGGTGTGTTGTTATTTTGTTTGTTGTTCTGTCAGAAGATGTCATAAAATTTGTTGTAACATTGTGTGTTGTTGAGACATCCGTATTGACTTTTAATATTTTGTATGCCATAATTTCAATTTGCATCAAGAGCAGACACCTTATTCTGGTTACTGGGTGAGATTCTGGGATATATTTTCTGGAAATATGGAGAAAGAGTGAGGATATAACAGCAGAGCATCCATTTTGGATGGTCCAAACTATGACTGGTGGAAAGTTAGAATGATAATTTTTTTGAAAGCTATGGACAACAAGGATTGGAAGGCTATTTTGAAAGGATGGAAGTATTTTGTGGTCAAGGATATTGACAAAGATGGGAAAGAGACTGGAATTGAAACAATGAAACCTGAAGAAGAGTGGAATGAAGATGATGATAAAGAAGCTATTGGAAATTCCAAGGCTTTAAATGCTCTATTCAACAGAGTAGACAAAAATGTTTTCAGGATGATTAATATGTGTATCGTGGCCAAGGAGGCTTGGAAATTCTCAAGATAACTTATGAAGGTACTTCTAAGGTGAAGATTTCAATACTTCAACTTCTCGCATCCGAATTTGAGAACTTAAGGATGGATGATGGTGAGACAATTCAGGAATATTAGATAAAGATTCATGAAATTACCAGTGCATCTAGTGCATTAGGATAAAAGATTCAGAAATAATGTTGGCCGGAAAGATTCTTAGGTCCTTTCCTAGGACATTTGACATGAAGGTGACATGAATTGAGGAAGTTCAAGACATCAACAACATGAGAGTTAATGAACTTATTGGGTCACTTCAAACATTTGAATTGGCTATTCATGACAAGGCTAAGAAAAAGAACAAAATCATAGCTTTTGTATCTAATGCTGGAGATGATAAAGGTCAAGTTGATGTAGACACTGATGATGACCTTTATAATACCATTGTTCTCCTTGGAAAGCAATTTAGTAAGGTGTTAAAAATATTGGACAAAAGAGAGAGAGAGACCAGATAATAAGAACATCTCGTATGACATAAGTAACAGTCTTGATTCTTAGAAGAAAACAAAATCAGAAGAGAAGCCAAGTCAAAATAGAGACATTCAATGTTTTGAATGTGAAGGATATGGTCATATTAGACCTGATGTCCCAACTACCTCAATAAACAGTAGAAGGTGGAGTTCACTGCATCTTGGTCTGGTGGTGATAAGTCAGAAGATCAAGATGATTCTGAGACTGCCAAACTGGTGTTGGCTCTATCTGGCAGATGGGAAGATGAAGTTGAAGCGTGTGTTAAGGATGAGCTTTACGATGACCTCGATGTGTCCTACAAGGATTCTTGTGAGGGCTGTGAAGAAAGTCCAAGAAGGAGGAAGAGAAAAGAAAGGTCATTAATGATTTGGAGAATGAAAGGAAGCAACTCCTAAGTACTATGCCACATCTACAAACTGAGGTAACACACTTAAATTCCAAGCTTAATAACTTGATTGATTCCATAAAAATGGTGAAAGAGGATAAAAATATTAGGGTTCATGTAATAACCGACAAAAAATATAGAGTCTCCACCATTAATTTTATCCTAAGACGAGAAATAACGGAATAACCCTAAATTCGATACAGAGATTCTAAGTTTTTTTACTCGCTTTAGATGAAGGGAAGGTGTTAGGCACCCTTAACCTACCTTGTTCACAAGGATACTAGGGTTTAGGTTAAAGGTTTAGGAATAGGGTTTTAATATTTTAGTTAGGGGAACTCGCTACGATTTTAAGTCATATGCCTATGTATCCTCTTATGAGGAATCAGAGTCCAAATTCGTATTTCGTAGTGTTTGGTTAGTTTTTTATGGATTGTGGAAATATCTCAAATTCTCCTTGAACCAAATATGAGTTTGAAAATTACGGAGTTGTAGATGAAGTTCGCAGTTAATAAGAAATATCTCCATAATCCTTTTTTGAAAATAAATATAATTTAAGTTATGTTAATAGAAAAATAGTTAATGTTTGATTGGTTAGATATTTTCGAGTATATGGTGCAATATGAGAAAATAAGTTTTAATGCATGAGAAAAATGCTTAATGCAATCAAAAAAGGGTTAGTATTTAAAAACAAAAGTTTAATTAATAAATAACTATTTTATAATTTATTAAAAAAAATCAAGTATTTTTAATAAATTAAATATAACAATTATTTATGCAAAATTTATATTTAATGAAAATGTTACAAAATATGATATATGATATTTAAATAAAAAAAATAGAAAATAAACAAATTAAAATAAATTAGATAAAATAAAAAATAAGTTATATAAATTAAATAATTTAATTAGGTTCAGGGGGTGTGAAACTCAAAACCAGAGGTGTTAAACTTAAGGGCCTAAGTCCAAATATTGGACTTGGCCCATATGCGAGCGAGGTGTGCAAATTTAGTTTGGGTAGTAAAAGCCTGCGGTGTGAATAACATTGGGCTTAAGCCCATAATCCATTTTGAAGAGAGTCGATTGGTGTAATACAGTGGGAGAACTGACTTGTTTTTGTGTTTTATTGTAAATGTTGCGGATTGCAAGAGTCGTCACCGACTTTTCTGTTATCCAATAAGGAAAGGGTGAAAAGAACAGGAAAGACCTTGATAGATTTTGAGTTCGAGAGGTAGGTTATGAAAAAGGGAAGGTGTTAGCATCCTTTGCATCCGTAGTTATCTACGTACTCTTAATTGCTTAGCTCACTTTGAAAATTTGCTTTTTTGTGTGTGTTTGAAAATATTTTGAAAATGCCAATGTAAGGTGAACTTTGTAATGTTTCTTGTATCTGTCCTCAAGAATGTATACAAAGCGTTTGATTGAAAATATTTATTGAAAAGTATGATTGTGAGAAATGTTTTGTTCTAGAAAATTTGTGAGCAAGCGATTAAAAGATTCTACCCACTCAAGGTCGTTCTACTATTTTTCCTCCTACTTTAGATAGTGGTATCCATACCATTAGTTAGAAGGAAGCCTTATCTGTTGGATGTGAAGGGACAGGCGAATGATCATCGTACGGTCATCGAAGGGAACTTGTAAGGACACTTTAGCAATTTCGTAAGGGACTATATCATTTTTTTAAAGGAAACGTCGAAGGGTCATCGAGGGACTATGATCTTTTATTCGAGGGTCTTTGCTAAAGCATCCCTACTTTCGAGGGACATGATTGTTATTCGAAAGGCAACCAAGAGAGTCGACCCTAGAGGTGCAAGTGTGAAAGTGTGTTGTTTTCAATTATTTTGTCTTGAAATTAGGTTTTCTAGCGTTTGGTTTTTATCTTGCCATACAAACCCTATTATCATGCATCTAACAGCTATATATACAGGTATATAAAATATAAACGCAAAAAATAAAGCCCTAGGACTATTATATGGCTTTTTGGCAGTTACAATATTAATAAAACTTCGCGAGGAATCAAATACTAAGCTATTACATAAAATTGTGCGGCCTATACAATTATCTAAGAAAAATAGATAGCAAAATAAATACGAGAATATTGAAAGAGGAAAGAAGTTTAAAGGCCCTAAAAAAATATAAATTCATATTTTTTGTATTTTTTTATGAAAATAGTTTTTGATGATAACTAATAAAACCTAAAAAAATCTAATTAATTTTAATTAAAAAAACCTAAAAACCTAATTAACTAATTTGTTAAGAAATAAACCTAAAACTAATTATGTTTTGAAAAGGTGTTTTAATATTTTTTTTTTGTATTTTGATTTGATAAAACAAATAACAAAAATATGAGTAAAAGTAAAAAAGAAAAAATATAAAAAAAAGAGATTGGGACCGGATTAAGCAAAAGAGAGTTACTGAATAGCAATTGAAGTCCATGCCCAACTAATGCCTCAACGCCTGATCTAGTGTGGTGGTTGAAAGGAGCGTATCATGGTATGCACATTTGGAAGTGTCAAATCTAGATCTGAGGGCTGAAAACCTGGGGGTGCATGGTTTGTGTTATGAGGACAAGCGCTGCAAAACCTGAAAAAAATTAGAAAATATGGAAAAAATAACCAAAAGGAAGGGATCAAACCCACACCCTTATGTCAAAGATTTTCCTCCCAATCATTTTCACTACGCTGCTTCTTTGTGTTTAAAAAAACAAACAAACATTATAATATAAAAACAAAAACTGAAACTGGAGAGGCGTCGGGGGCCTAGCTCCAGTCACCTTCTCTGGTCGTCCGTTTTTAAAAAACCTACGAACATGGCAGTTTCAAGGCAAACAAAAGGACCTATCTTATGCAAAATTTCGTCCTGAACTCGAATTTGTATTTAAAACAAGCAAAAAGTTAGTGTATCGTGAGATTCGATCGTAAACTTAGGTTATGCCCTAACAATGGCATCTCATGATCCAGACCTTCGTTCTTTCAAACGATTTCATATATTTATCCCTTACAATCATTAGAACACAAATCAAACATTAAATGGTATTGAAAATGCTCAGAATGAAAGTTTCAAATTTGAATATTATACCTCAACCGGCAACAACGATATGGTTGTTTTGGACGTGAAATCGTTGGGGAAATGACTTGGATTAACTCCTTTGATCCTCAGGGAGTGATTGTTGGACTTGTCTTGGACTGAAACAGCTTGGAACGGGGAATCTGATTGCACACTTTTCTTGAGTTTTTTTGTGATTTCTCGAGGCTCTTTGGAGGCAGCAAATCATGTGCTTTAGGTCTGCATGTTTTGTGTTTATATAGAGGAAGAAATAGATCAAACAAACATGGCAAGAATCTTGTACAATTATAGCATAATTTGTTTCCAAAAACCAATTGAAAACTTTCCAAAATAATGAATATATGCTTCCATATATGTATCACATGGTTTTGGCATGTTTGACATGTGTTTTTTGGGCCTCACACTGATCCAAAACGAAGCCCAGATGCCCTGGTCCATTAGTTTACTATTTTATTTGATTTATTTTAATAATATTTGCATAAAATAAAAAAAAAACAAAAAAAAAACATGGCCATGTACCAAATGACTTATAGGTCCTCTAACATGTCATAAACACGTTTGAACCTCAAAAGTTAAGCCCATTAGACCAAAAGTTCAAAATTGCTCAATTGAGGTTTCATGCATTTCTCAAAAATAACTTAACTTGCACCAATCATAACTCTCTCAATATTTGTCATATGAAGGTGATCTTGGAATTTTTGGAAAGAAAGCTCAAGATGTCCCCTACAATCTCTATGATGAACATTTTTTCATTTGAAGACTTTATCTTGAGGTAAATTGCTTTGACAAAAAGTGTCTTTTTATTGACTTTTGAAATGACTTATAATGTTTTGGCCCATATCTCTCAAATGAAGCATTTTTGGACTTGAGCTTAGAGAGACAAAAATGCAGAGAATTGAATTTCCTTCAAAATGAAATTTGGTTAAGAAAAATCTGAAGAATCATGTGAAAGTTATGCTTGGTCAAAGTTTAGTTAACTTCTCCATAAGAAAACCTTAATTTGGTAACTTTTGACTTTTGATGAATTGAGAGTTTTCTTTATGAATCGCGATCAAACCTTTACCAAATGATGAATGTGACTTCAAAATCTTGATGTTAACCAAAAATCCTGAAGTTTGACTTTATGTTGACCACAATTGACTTTTTGTCCAATATAGTTAATTTTCAGTCATCTGAGTAATTGACTGAGCAAACTTGTGATGTAAGGCTTGAAACTTGGCATGAGCATTCTTGGAGACATATGAGAATCCCTGAAATCCACTTGAGGCATTATAAGCTCAATCTTCCTTGAGAAAAGTGAAACCCTAGTTATAGGTAAACTATTTAGGAGGAGCATTTGGTCTGATCAAACCTTGAGGGGACTTTAGCAATTGAGACCCTAGGAGAAAGAGGAGATATCTTAAATAAAATGGGAGGGAAAATTTTGGGGTACAACAGCTACCCTTGTTCAATCTTCTTAAACCTGAAGAGTTAGATTGACATGTCTGCCATTCGTGATCTGAGGGTGGAAGATGATTGAACACTTAAGTGCCAAGAAATATGCACTTGCATCTGTATGAAGTAACACTGGTGATTGATAATATTGCTTAAATAGGCTTAAATATGCCATTCATAGAGGTGATAGAGTGTCGTCGAAGATGGGCTTATAGAGGCCATCCAAAGTAACTATTGATAAGAGTATTAGAATGAGTCTACGTTCGATTGTATCTAAGAAGTATGTTAGAATGAGTTTGCGTCCGGCTATATCTATTAAATGTGCTAAGGTGTGTCAGAATGAGTCTTATGTTGCGATTGTATCTGGATGATGTTCTAGAATGAGTCTATGTCTTGATTGTATCTATAAGAGGATCAGAGTGAGTCTTCGCCCGACTATATATGAGATCTATGTTAGAATGAGTCTACGCTTGAATGTATCTAGGATCTATATTAGAATGAGCCTACGCCTGGTTGTATCTATGAGAGGATCAGAATGAGTCTTCACCCTAATGTATTTGAGGTATTTATTAGAATGAGTCTTCGCTTGACTGTATCTAAATATATAACGGAATAAATATAAGAATGGATCTACATCTTGATCGTATTTGAATGGTATCTAGAAGATATACTAGAATGAATATTAGAATGGATCTACATTTTGATCGTATCTGGAGTATATCTGAAATATATACTGGAATGAGTATCATAATTGATCTATGTCTCGATTGTATCTAAACTATATCTGGAAGATGTACTAGAATGCGTATCAGAATGGATCCGTGTCTCGATCGTGTCTGAACTGTATCTAAAATTTGTGTTGGAATGAGTCTACGCCTGACTGTACCCGAAAGATCATCATAATTAATCGTCGATTGATTGTATTTGAAGGATGATACATTTTTGACAATATTTATCTGCTTGCGAACTAACCTGAAAGAAAACAAAGTTAGTCTTTATGCAATGTCATTATGTATGTAATGCATTGTGTAATAATGCTCTCAAAATAAATGAGAATGCTATATGCATTGCATATTCATATGCTATGATATTTTGTAAATGATGTATGGATGTAAGATGTTACTAAAGGTAGTGGTAGCCTCGCATAACATCTTTGGCTGGGGAAAATAAATCTCTGACTGTTGCTGGGGGTGAAGAATATGAATCTTCAATTTTGTCTAGAACGTCTTCGCTGGGGATTCTTGCTTTCTGTTTGAGGATATTCCACTAGGGATGTACGACTTCTGCTTGGGATAAGAAGAATTTACGGAAAATGGTCATTCATCGTTCTCTTGAAGGATTTGGTTCTTATATACCTTGATTAGGGATAAAAGAGATGAGTAATCCTCTGCTGCGCTGTCTGACCAAGTTTTAGATATGGATGTCAACTCTTTTGAGGAGGACAAAGTTGAACGACATCTGGCTTGGAAGAGAATCCTGTCGGGGAACTTGCGATAATTGGAGAAACAAACTCTATTAAGGAAATAAACCCTGCTGGAGAAGAGAATTCTATTGGGGATTGTATGGTATTAGAGAAATAAACTCCGCAGGAGAATTAAATTCTGTGAATTATATCGAGGAAATAATTTCTGATTAGGATTGAAATTTCATAGGTTGTGCTGAGGAAGTTTCCACCGTATGCCAGGGAAATGATAAAACTTTCTTATACTCTAGGGGACCTACTGGGGAAGACGATCATGTGAACTGCTGGAATATGCCCTAGTTTCTGTCTAAAGGTATATCATACTTGCTAGAGAATATATCTTTGTCGGGGGTGAGCTTGTGAAGGTAGTTCTGCGGGGATTTGTGGCCGACTTGAACGCTATCCCAACTCTCAGAGTCTTTAGTAAATTCTCATTCCTGTTTGTAAGCATATATTTGTTAACAATAATCATATTCAAATGCATATGTTCATTCAATTTAGTCATTGGACGTTTTGGCAAACAAAGAAGAGAAAGTAAAACAATTTTGAATTTTGAATTATATTTGTATTGAAAGTTTGCCTATAAACAGGCGGTTTTGTACAAAGAGACAGAGACCCTAGTAAGAGGAAATCGTCGTAAAAATAAAAAAAAAGTACAAATAAAAACAAGGAAAATAGCTATGTGGAAGTGATCTCATCGAGTTTCAACTCTGCTATTGCCCATATGTCTTCAAGCATCTCATTTCTCGCTGTCATAAGAAGTTGATTGAATTAATCTGTACCATTTGATTTTGATGTTGATAACAAAGCTTATTATAAGTAGATGATCTAATGGGACATAGTCATACGTTTTAATCCCTAACTTTTGCATGGACCGCTCTTTCAGGTTTTCAGTCCATCGTGATACCCTTTTTTACCCAAGCCGCCTTTTCAGGTTTTCGACTTGCCGGGTGTACAATATATATATATATATATATATATATATATATATATATATATATATATATATATATATATATATATATATATATATATATATATATATATATATATATATATATATATATATATATATATATATCCATAATTTTTTCCCGAACCCTTTTGGTTCACCGGTATGCCCTTATTTTTTCCTAGGCTAGTCAACCTAGTGGGTCTCTTTTATGCATAGTATTTTTTTGACTATGTCCACGTTCACAGGGTGCGAAAAATCTTCACCGTCCATGGTGTTAAGTATCATAGCACCGCTAGAAAAAAATTTCTTGATCACAAATGGCCCTTCATATGTGGGAGTCCATTTGCCCCTGGGATCACATTGTGGTAGGATAATGCACTTTATCACCATATCACCAGCCTGGTATATCCGATGCTTAAATTTCTTGTTGAAGGCTTTGATCATATGCTTCTGATACATCTGACCTTGACAAACAGCCGCAAGCCTTTTCTCGTCAATGAAATTTATATGGTCTAGCCTAGTATAAATCCACTCGTCTTTATCTAAACCTGCATATTTCATAATCCTTAGGGAAGGAATATGGACTTCAACAGGTAAGACGACTTCCATACCATAGACTAGAAAGAATGGGGTTTCCCCAGTTGATGTTCGTACTGAAGTGCGTTAGCCATAAAGAGAAAACAATAACATCTCATGCCCATATTTGTATGTTACTGTCATGTTCTGCAAAATATTCTTGATATTCTTGTTGGCGGCTTCCACTGCACCGTTCAACTTCGGTCGATACGAAGAAGAATTGTGGTGTTTAATCTCGAACTTCATGCAAAGTTCCGTGATCATAATGTTATTAAGATTGGTACCATTATCCGTGATAATCCTTTCTCGGATTCCATATCGACATATAAGGTTATGCTTAATGAACTGGGCCACAAAATTCTTGGTAACAGAGGAAAATGAGGTTGCTTCAACCCACTTTGTGAAGTAGTCAATAGCGACGAGGATGAAAAAATGTTTGTTGGATGCAGTAGGCTTAATTTCTCCAATCATATCAATGACCCACATTACAAATGGCCAACGAGCAGTCAAGACATTCAGAGAAACTGGAGGCACATGTAATTTTTCAGTATAAATCTTGCATTTGTGACAAGTTTTAGAATGATGATGGCAATCATTTTCCATGGTTGACAGATAATAACCCGCTCTCAAAATTTTCTTGGCCATTGTATGCCCACTGGAGTGAGTACCAAAGATTCCTTCATGCATATCTTCCATAATCTTCTCAGCTTCCTTCTTATATACATAACGAAGCAAATTCGAATTATGGTTGCGCTTGTACAAGATTTTGTTACTTAGAAAGAACTTGGCAGATAACCTCTGTAGAAATTTTTTGTCATTAATAGATTCTCCTTCAGGATACTCTTGAGCCTCGAGGTATCTTTTAACTTCGTGGTACCAAGGTTTTTCCTCTACTTTATCAGTGTCAACTTCATAGCAATGTGTCGGTTTGTCTAGTCTCTCAATGGTAAAAATTGAGGAGCTTCATTGTCCTATCTGACTTTGAACATAGATGACATGGTGGCTAATGCATTTTCCAATTGATTCTCTTCTCGTGGAATATGTTCAAAAGTAATTTCCTCGAAGTACAAAATTAAGGTCAACGCATGCTCTCGATATGGAATGAGATTTGGATGTTTCATATCCCATTCTCCCTTAACTTGACTGATTATTAGGGATGAGTTCCCGTATACATTCAAGAACTTGATTCTCATATCGATAGTTGCTTTGATACCCATGATGCACACTTCGTATTCAGCCATGTTGTTGGTACAGTCAAAGCATAATCTGGCGGTGAAAAGCGTATGGCAACCCTTAGGAGAAATAATCACATCACCGATTCCATTACCAAGCGTGTATGAAGCTCCATAAAAAAACATAATCCATTGGGAACCTGGCTCAGATCCTTCATACGGTCCACGTTCTTCACAATCTGTGACTGGCATAATATTCTCGTTCGGGAACTCAAAATTTATAGATTGGTAGTCGCCTACAACTTGATGAGCCAAGTGATATGCCAATACACTTCCCTTGATTTCCTTCTGAGTAGTATACTAAATGTCATATTTTTTCAAGACCATTTGCCACCTGGCTATTCTTCCAGAGAGAGCGGGTTTCTCGAATATGTATTTTATAGGATCCATTTTAGAGATCAATAAAGTCGTATGAGTCAACATATACTGTCTTAGTCGGTGAGAAGCCCATGCCAAAGCGCAAGAAGTTTTCTCGAGCAGTGAGTATCTTGTTTCACAGTCGGTAAACTTTTTTCTAAGGTAGTATATTGCATGTTATTTTCGACCAGACTCGTCATGTTTCTCTAGTACGCACCCCATTGAGTACTCTAACACTGTTAGGTACATGATCAGAGGTCTCCCGTCAACTAGTGGCATCAGAATTGGAGGTTCCTAGAGTTACTCCTTGATTTTGTCGAAGGCTATCTGACAATCGTCGCTCCACTTCACTACTTGATCTTTCTTCAGAAACTTGGAGATTGGCTCACAGGTAGCGGTCAAATGGGAAATAAATCTGGCGATGTAGTTCAGTCGTCCCAAGAAGCCTCTGACTTCCTTCTTAGTACGGGGAGCTGGAATTTATTGAATAACTTTAACCTTGGTAGAATCAACTTCAATACCTTTACCACTGACGACGAATCCTTGGAGCTTACCAATTCTTACCCCAAAGATGCACTTGTTTGGATTCAGCCTCAACTTGTATTTCTTAAACTTCTCAAACAACTTGTGAAGATGGCCAAGTTGTTCTTCTTCCGTCTGAGACATAGCTATCATGTCGTCAACATAAACCTCTATCTCGTGATGGATCATATCGTGGAACAAAGCTACCATAGCACACTGATATGTTGCGCCGGTGTTCTTCAAACCAAATGGAATGACTTTGTAATGGAAAGTACCCCACTATGTGAAAAAATTAGTATTCTCCATATCTTCAAGTGCCATCTTGATTTGATTGTAACCAGAGAAACAATCCACGAAGAAAAACACTTTGTGTTGAGCGGTGTTGTCAACCAGAACATCAATACGCGGAAGCGGGAAGTCATCCTTAGGGCTTGCCCTATTCATATCCCTGTAGTCTATGCACATATGTACTTTTCCATCCTTCTTAGGTACTGGCACCACATTTTCAACCCACTGAGGATAGGACGTAATATCTAAGAAACCTGCATTGAACTGCTTTATAACTTCAACTTTGATTTTTTAGGACATCTTGGGACACATACGACGAACCTTCTGTTTAATAGGAGGACAACATTCTTTCATTGGTAGACGACGAACCACAATATCAGTATCAAGCCCTGGCATGTCTTTTACTACCAAGCAAAGATCTCAACATAGCCATGCAACATCTAGAATAATCTGTTTTTGACACTGTCTTCTAGGTTGGCACCTATTTTGACTTCTTTCTTGTCCTCTTCAGTACCCAAGTTCACAACCTCGACTGGATCTTCATAAGGATATATAGCTTTTTCTTCCTGCATGAATAGTCTAGCAAGCTCTCCAGGTACTTCACAATCTTCCTCACCTCCGTCCTTGGCTTGGAAGATCGTATTTTTGAAGGCATAATTGGCAATAGCAAAATTGTTATCAATGGGATCTAGGATGGATATAGATCTGCAATTTGTTTTGTGGGTGTGTGTAAGAACACATACCTATTTTAAGCAATAATGTAAAAGAAAGATAAAGATCGCAAAATTTTAATGCAAAGGTCCAATGATTTATTGAATGAGAATATGTTAATGAAGTATGACAACCCTAAAAAATGAAACGTTGTACCCCGGGTAAGGCACAAGGCTTAAAGTCATTGTTTTAAAATTACATAACAAAACCTTGAAAGTAAGAAAACAAAAAATAGCATTTACTCCTGACTAAAGGAGATTGGTATAACGTCTTTAGTCTTCCAATTGTTGAGCCCGCTATTGATGGTGAGGAAAATCCAACTGTCTAGATCATAATCACTAACAACATCTTCTACCGTGTTAACTCCACTGTTGCTGACGCGGAATGGTGGTCTTCTAGCACGAGCACGACGATTAGCCCTCTGAGCCTCTTCTTCAACCACAACTCTAGCGTCTTTCAGAGAAGCCATTTTTGGCGGGACCCTGGTAACCTTAGGAATAGCAGAAACGTCTTTAGTAGTGGTAGTTATCTGAGGAGTAACTTCAAAAGTCTGGCAGGGAGTCTCGATGAATTCCCTGTCCATCTCAACATACTTGAAGGAGTTCAAGTGACTCACCATGTACTCTTCTTCACCATAAACTGTAACAATATTTCCTTTCACGTGATATTTTAACTTTTGGTGAAACTTAGAGGTAACAACGCTTGCCCCATGAGTCCAAGGATGTCAAGTAAACAAGAATAGGCCAGACGAGTGTCCATCACATAGAAGGTAGAGTCAACGACCTACGAACCTACTTTGATTGGAAGATCCAACTCTCCATGCACCATCCTCTTTGAACCGTCAAAGGCTCTGACCACAATATCACTGGGTTTCAGCACAACCCCTTCATAGTCAAGCCTGTCTAGAGCACCCTTCGATAAAAAATTCAGTGAGGAACCCATGTCGACCAACTCATGAGCTAAGGTAGAGCCCCTACACTCAATAGAGACATGCATGTACTTTTTATGGTTTCTTTCTTCAGGAGTCAAATTAGCATCATAAAAGCCTAGCCCATTATCAGTCGTCAGGCTAGAAACATAATTTTCAAATTAATCAGTAGATATTTCTTGCGGTACATGCGCATATTTCATGAACTTCACCAAATCCTGAGCATGGGCTTCAGAACACAGCAACAGGGATAACATGGATATCTTGGAGGGAGTCTGCCTCAACTGTTCAATAATCTTGTAGTCACTTTTTCGGATGATCTTTAGTACTTCCTCCATTTATTGCTGGGAGGTATCTTCAGCAGTAACTTATTTAGGTTCCATAGTTTGGGCAGACTCAATGATCTATTCTTTACCCCGAGTCTCAGTAATTGACCTGGTAGAAGTAACACAAACTGGTGTACTAACAGTCTTCGAAGAGATTTTTGGAGAGAAAACCCTTCCACTTCTAGTAACTTTACTGGTCCCAACAATATTGTCAATGTTGGAATCAATAACTTCAGTACCTTCACTCTCAATAGTCAATGGTTCTTGTTTGACGCCATCGTAGTAGACGTCGGCCCCATAATTCCAAGGGACAGCCTTGTCAGGAATATGGGATTGGTCCGGGTGCAGTGATTATCAGAGGAGTAACTCTAGGTTCAGCTGTAATCTTCACAGGGCCTTTGGCAGTGATCCTTATAGGAGCGCCGAAAATTACAGATACCTCTTCAAGCTCCAAGTCTTGAAACAAATTCTCAATAGAAGGAGTCTTCTTAATAAGAATTATGTGGTTTTCCATCAGATGTTGAATACCTTCTTTCAGTAGTTTGCAGCCATTGGGTTGGGCTACGCAACTGTAGCACCTTTCAATGCAACCCGGAAATAAACCAGCTTGCCACAAATTCTTCTTAATAATCAGGAGGGGAGTGGTCAAGTCATTTACAGTAAAAACACATGAAACATCATCAATAGCATTAATGCCTTTGTCGTGCTTAGGCATAGGAGCGGTAATCACATTTGTGGTCTCGGGAGGATCAAGCTCAATCTCTTTATTGTCAATCATATCTTGAATTTTATTTTTCAAAACCCACAAGTTATTTGTTTCATGTCCGATACTATTGGAATGATAAGCACACCTTACATTAGGATTGTACCGAGGAGAGGAGGTGTTGGGATTCTGAGGAGGATCCCTCAATGTAATCAACTATGCTTTCAATAGGTGTTGCAACGCGTGAGACAATGGCATGCTGATCTTGGTAAACGGTCTCTTGGGTGCATCTGACCTACGGTGATTGCTTTGTTGATGTTGTTGCACTGGCGTAGGATTAGAAACTAGCACAACTCCCACAGATTAGTTACGATCACCTTTAGCACGACCCTTTTGGTCATATACAACATTAGCTTCCTTTTCTTGTTGAATGTCTTCTTCACAGTACTTGAAGACGTAGCCACTTGAATTTTTCCACTTCTTATTCCACCTTTAACATGTTCCCATGTTAATATTAGATTGGTGAATTCGACTGAAGAGCTTCCAATCATATGATTAAAGAAAGAACCTGACAAAGTTCCCATAAACATATCAACCAACTCCCTATCAGACAACAGAGGTTGAACTCTTCCAGCTAGATCTCTCCATTTCTGGGCATACTCTTTCAAGCCTTTGTTCGAGCCCATGGTCATACTCTGTAACTGCACACGAGTTGGTGCAAGGTCACTATTTTATTCGTATTGCTTATAAAAAGCAGCAACTAGATCTTCCCAAGTACAAATATTGGTTACTTCTAGTTGATAGAACCACTCTACTTGTGTTCCCGACAAGCTCTCTTGAAAGAAATGTACACATAACTTTCTATCAGCAGTGTAGGGTTGGATCTTTTAGACATAAGACCTCAAATGAAGCTTTGGACATGAAACACCATCATACTTTGCAAAAGTAGGGACCTTGAATTTGTGAGGAATGACAACTCACGAGTCTAATCCCAACTCTTTAAAATTGAGCCCATTCACTTTCTGGATCTTCATGGCATTCAGACGATCTTTCAGTTGTTTGTATTTTTCATTGGTAGGAGGATACTGTTCATCCGAATATTCTTCTTCCTCTTCATCAGGAATCTTTTTAGAACCAAGGTTTCTCCCCCTTTCAGCTCTGATACTTTTACCATCTTCCTCTTGATTGTCATCTTCATCTGATGGAATGTCAAAAGCTTAAACCTGCTTGGCTGGACTTCTGAATTTTCTTCCCATGTTGAAGATGCCGACTGGCTTCCTATTCTTCTTCTTCCTCTCCTTGGTGATGAGGGTCTTCAACTCTTCCCGCCCCTCGGCTAAGTCCAGGAACAATTGTTGGAATTTAGTATTTTCGGCCTGAAGATCTTTGATTGTTTGTTTGAGAGCCATTTTTTTTACTGAAATAAACAGTAAGAAGATGAGAAAACATGTCTTGCTAAATACTTGTTATGATATGATGCGTATGGTATGTAAGTGCATATGCAATGTTTTCAAGGATCTCGTGGGATAAATAAAATGAAATGTCAGAAATTGAGTCTGGTTGCAGCTTTGTCTGAAGAACTTCGCGTCTTTGTCTTTGAATGTCCTTCTATAAGAATCAAGCTCACCATGTCAAGTAGGTCCTAGCCTCTGACTCAAAGGAATGTAATTTGGTCTTTGATGGTATCTGGTAAGAGGAAAATAAATCCTCTTGCCCTTGCTAGAAGTCAAGTTCATGATAAACATGTACCAAAGGTCCATAAGATCCTTGAAATAGTTAGTGAAAATGCCGTGTTATGATGATATGATGTCGTGATGTCATGTCTAAATAAATAGAAAAAACTAACAAATCATGCAAGAGCCTTAGATTTAAAGGCTTGCATGGGGTCTGTAGGTAAGTACCCTTTTCTATTGAAGTTAAGTTGGCTCAACCTGTCCTAAAATAGTAATCGGGTTCTAGGAGTCTCAATATCACTAATCTTTCTCGCATGTTTTATTTTAGCACGACAACTGACTTGCCACCAAAATATCTCGAAAGTCGAATCTTAATGAGTGTAGCTTCGAGTATCAACTAACTTTGGACTGCACCAAAGACGGCCATCTCACTACTTTCTAATGGCTAAGATGGTTCAATTAAGGTTCTAAAAGTCAGTTAGTGCTTATGACACCATGTAGAATCCCAATGTTATCCTCGACTGACTCAAGGAACATTAGTACAAACCAAAGTGCCACACTAACGTAGCCATCACTTCAACCATATTGATCTACGCCACACAGTTTCCATGATCTATTGCTACTTACCTAAGGCATCCCTAGATCCGGGTGTAGGATCTTTGCAAGAAGATAAACCCAAGCAACCCTCAAAGATAAAGCAAACAAAGCAGGAAAATAAAGCAAGGAAAAGTCCTCTAAGATTCTAAGGTAACCCCTCTTTCCGTGTATTCTCCAACAAAGTATCCAGTTCTTTAATACGTCTGGAGAATTGAATTGTTTTTATGTTTTATTATAAGTGTTGCAGATAGCAAGAGTCTCCTTCTTTTATCCAATAAGGAAAGGGTGAAAAGAACAGGAAAGACCTTGATAGATTTTGAGTCTGGGGGCTAGGTTATGAAAAAGGGAAGGTATTAGCACCCTTTTCATCCGTAGTTATTTACGGGCTCTTAATCACTTAGCTCACTTTGAAAATTTGCTTTTTTGTGTGTGTTTGAGAATATTTTGAAAATTCCAATGTAAGGCGAACTTTGTAATGATTCTTGTATTTGTTCTAAAAAATGTATACAAAGCGTTTGTTTGAAAATATTTATTAAAAAGTATGATTGTGAGAAATGTTTTGTTTTGGAAAATTTGTGAGCAAGCGATTACAAGTTTCTACCCACTCAAGGATGTTCTAGTATTTTCCTCCTCCTTTAGATAGTGTTATCCATACCATTATTAGTAGGAAGCCCTATCCGTTAGATGTGAAGGGGACAGGCGAAGGGTCATCGTACGGTCATCGAAGGCAACTTGTAAGGATGCTTTAGCCATTTGTAAGGGACTAGATCATTTTTTGAAAGCCAACATCGATGGGTCATATAGGGACTATGATCTTTTATTTGAGGGTCTTTGCTAAAGCATCCTTACTTTCGAGGGACATGACCGTTATTTAAAAGGAAACAAAGAGAGGCTACCTTAGAGTGTAAGTGTGCAAGTGTGTTGTTTTTAGTTATTTTGTCTTGAAATTAGGGTTTCTAGCGTTTGGTTTCATCTTGCCATACAAATCCTATTAGGATGCATCTAACAATTATATATACGAGTATATAAAATACAAACGTGAAAAATAACGCCCTAGGACTATTACATGACTTCGGGGCAGTTACACTGTTAATAAAACTTCGTGAGGAATTAAATACTAAGCTCTTACATGAAACTGTACGACCTATACAATTATCTAACAAAAATAGATAGCAAAAGAAATACGAGAATATTGAAAGAGGAAAGAAGTTAAAAGGCCCTAAAAAATCTAAATTCATATTTTTGGTATTTTTTTATGAAAATAGTTTTTGATGATAACTAATAAAACCTAAAAAAAAATTCTAATTAATTTTAATTAATAAAACCTAAAAATATAATTATTTAATTGGTTAAGAAATAAATCTAAAATTAATTATGTTTTGAAAAGGTGTTTTAATATTATTTTTTTTGTATGTTGATTTGATAAAACAAATAACAAAAATATGAGTAAAAGTAAAAAAAGAAAATATATAAAAAAAGAGATTGGTCCCGGATTAAGCAAAAGAGGGAGCGCAGAAAGAAGCGTATCATTGGTTGCGCATCTAGAAGCGTCAAATCTAGATCTGAGGGTTGAAAAACTGAGGGTGCATGGTTGGTGTTATGAGGACAAGTGCTGCAAAACCTGGAAAAAAATTAGAAAATATGGAAAAAACAACCAAGAGGCACGGATCAAACCCACGCCCCTTAAAACAACAAAAACTATGCCGCTTCTTTGTGTTTAAAACAACAAACAAACATTATAATATAAAAACAAAAACTAAAATCGGAGAGGCACTGGGGCCCTAGTGCCGGTTACCTTCTCCGATCGTCCCTTTTTAAAAAACCTGCGAACATGGAAGTTTCAAGGCAAACAAAAGGACCCATCTTATGCGGAAATTTTGTCTTGAACTCGAATTTATACTTAAAACAAGCAAAAAGTTAGTGTATCGTGAGATTCGGTCGTAAACTCAAATTATTCACTAACAATGGCATCTCACGATCCATGCCTCTGTTATTTCAAACGATTGCATATATTTATCCCTTACAATCATTAAAACACAAATCAAATGTTACATGGTATTGAAAATGATCAGAATAAAAGTTTCAAATTTGGATATTATACCTCAACCGACAACAATGATAGGATTGTTTTGGACGTGAAATTGTTAGGAAAATGACATGGATCAACTCCTTTGATCCTCATGGAGTGATTGATGGCCTTGTTTTAGAGTGAAACGGCTTGGAACGAGGAATCCGATTGCACAATTTTCTTGAGTTTTTTTGTGATTTCTCAAGGCTCTTTGGAGGCAGAAAATCATGTGCTTTACGTCTGCATGTGTTGTGTTTAAATAAAGGAAGGAATATATCAAACAAACATGGGAAAAATCTTGTACAATCATGGCATGATTTTTTCCAAAAACCAATTGAAAACTTTCCAAAGTAATGAGGATATGCTTCCATATATGTATCACACGGTTATGGCATGTTTGTCACGTGTTTTTTGGGCCTCAAACTGATCCAAAACCAAGCCCACATGGTCCATTAGTTTATTATTTTATTTGATTTATTTTAATATTTGCATCAAATTAAAATAAATAAAATAAAAAAAACATGGCCATGTACCAAACGAATTATAGGTCCTCTAACATGTCATAAACATGTTTGAACCTCAAAAGTTAAGCCCATTAGCCCAAAGGTTCAAAATTGCTCAGAGGTTTCATGCATTTCTCAAAAATTGCTCAACTTGCACCAATCATAACTCTCTCAATTTTTGTCATATGAAGGTGATCTTGGACTTTTTAGAAAGCTCAAGATGTCCCCTACCATATCTATGTTATCATTTTTTCATTTGAATAATTTATCTTGATGTAAATTTCTTTGACAAAAAGTGTCTTTTGTTGACTTTTGAAATGACCAATAATGTTTTGGCCCATATCTCTCAAATGAAGCATTTTTTGGACTTGAGCTTAGAGTTACAGAGATGTAGAGAATTGAATTTACTTCAAAATGAGCTTTGATTGAGAAAAATATGTGAAGCATGTGAAAGTTTAGTTGACTTCTCCTTAAGAAAACCCTAATTTGGTTACTTTTGACTTTTGATGAATTGAGAGGTTTCTTGATGAATAATGATCAACCCTTGATCAAATGATTAATGTGACTTAAAAATCTTGATGTTGACCAAAAATCCTGAAGTTTTACTGTATGTTGACCACAATTGACTTTTTGTCCAATATAGTTAATTTTCAGTCATTTGAGCAATTGACTGAGCAAACTTGTGATGTAAGGCTTGAAACTTGGCATGAGCATTCTTAGAGACATGTGAGAAGCCATGAAATCCACTTAAGGTATTATAAGCTCAATATTCCTTGAGAAAAGGGAAACCCTAGTTATAGGTCAACTATTTAGGAGGAGAGTTTAGTTTGATCAAACCTTGAGTGGCCTTGAGCAATTGAAACCCTGGGAGCATGAGGAGATATGTTCAAGAAAATGAGAGGGAAAATTTTGGGGTACAACAGTTAGAATTGCATGAGAAAGCGTGTATTGTGTTATGGTGGTCTCGTGAGGTCTCCTGTGCCGGATTAAGATCAAAGGGTGGAAAATGAGTGTACACGGTAAGGAGGCGTGTGGATTCGCTGTACAGCGATCCAACACGTGGCTAGAAATTGTCCATGTGTCGTGGCGAAGGGGGATCATAGAGAGAAAATTATATTCCTTTTTCTTTCATTTTCATTTTTACCTCTCAACCCTTTCTCATCATCTCTTATCCTCTTTTCTTCCTCTCGTTCTCTGTTCTAACACAAAAACAAAACCTAAAAACACAAAATAAACTCCCCAGGCGGCAGCGACTGTCAAGAACCCCCAAATCTGACCTTCTAAACCCCCTCTATCCCAAATCGTTTAAAACATAAAAAAAATACAAATCTAAGATTGAGCGTTACCTTTGTGTTTTCTCCTTCTCAATTTCTTTCTTATGGTTCTAATCCTTCTCCGTCTTTATCTCCATTTCGCAGGTGGCTAGAGATGCAAAGATGGTGGTGATGGGTGCACGGTGAAGGGGAGTCTCACAGATCTAGGGTTTTAGATTTTGAAAACTAGATCTCGGATGAAGATGGTCTTAATTGGATATTCGAGGCTGCAAACTCTTTTCTCTACTGCTTCTTTCTTCTTTGCAACAATTTTCCATTTCAATTTTCGAGTCCCTTTTTCATTAGAATCGTAGGGTTTATATAGTTTTAGTTTAGATTTATTTTAGGAAAAATTCGTATCGATTTCTGTTATAATTTTAGATTAGATTTGATTAATTTAGGAATTTATTAGATTAGATTTTAGAAATTAGGAATTAGGGATTGATTATGTATTTGGCCTGTAATTCAGACGAATTTGTATTATGAATTCAATCAAGAAGATTTGATTTTGTGTATTTTTGGATTCAATTTCATTTTTGTTTGCTTTGCTTTCTGGATATTCACTGTACTGGGCCATGGTAGCCGCCGCTTGCATTGGAAATTAGGGTTTCAAACACCTTAGTTGACATTCGGTCTACACTCAAGATAATGATAAATAATTTTAATAATAATGATCGTATTAAAAATGTGATAATACCAAAGCTCATAATTAAAATAAAAATTAAAAAGACATTTAATCATATAACATATGTTGACCCTGGGTCAACTTAACCTAATAATATATACTTTTTAATAAAACCAATATCAAGATAAATAATTAATAAATAATCATAACCAAACATGAGGATAGTTGACTCGGTCAAACTCCAAAAATTATAAATAAAGAATATATACTTACTGATTCGTGCCCAAAATACACCCTTATATTAGTTAATACACCTTGTAACGCGGTGGGAGAACTGACTTGGTTGTTTGCGTTTGATCGCAATTGTTGCGGATAGAAAAAGTCGCCACCGACTTTTCTTTTATCCAAAAGGAAAGGTTGAAAAGAACAGGAAATACCTTTCGAGATTATTTCTTGAGTTCGGGGGGTAGATTATGAAAAGGAAAGGTGTTAGCACCCTTTTCATCCGTAGTTATCTACGGGCTCTTAGTTGCTTGCTACATCACTTGCTTTTGTTTGAAAGTGTGTTTGTGATGTTGGTTTTGAAAGTATTTTGCAAATGAGTGTTTTTGTAATGGTTCTCGTGTCTATAAGAACGCGTACAAAGTATTTTAACTTTTGAAAATGTTTCAAAGTGAAATTGTGGGTGTATAAAATGTTTTTATTGTGAGCAAGCGAGCAACTAGGAGAAACCTACCTACTCAAAAGGTCTTAAACATTATTTTCCTCCTCCTTTAGATGTTGTTATCTTACCGTTGTTTTGGTAAGAAACTCCATCGTTGGATGTGAAGGGATGGACATGGGACATTTTGTATTGTCACAGAAGGAAACCTATGGGACGTTTTAGCAATGTCGTTTAGGGACTAGATCGTTTACCGAAGGCAACATTGAGGGTCATCGAGGGACTACGATCCTTTATCGAGGGTCTTTGCTAAAATGCCCATATTCGAGGGACATGACTATTTTCCGAAAGGCAACAAAGTGATATTATCCTAGAGGTTCTAGTGTGCAAGTGTGTTTAATTGCATATATTTTGTCTTGCATTTAAAGGTTATCTACCTGTTGATTTTATCTTGCCATACACTCTAATTACTAACAATGTATGAAAGCAAATAAAATGCGGAAAATAAATCCTAAACTATTACATCATTTCAGGGATGGGGATACATATTGACAAATGGGGATTATAAGAATTTAAATCCTAATTATCTATTACAACCATATTGAATAGTTCAATACAAAAAAAGGAAAGGATTTGTTTTGAAAATGTTATTTTGTCTTAATGAATTAAAATAAGAATAATTAGTTAATAAAAAGAAGATATTTTTTATGTCTTTTTTATATTATTAAAAATAGTATTAATGCAAAAAATAATAAAAATAAGAAAGAAAAGGACAAATAACGAAAACAGGATCAACATGTTGCTGAAAACAAAAATGAGAGGGACCAGAAGTTCTGATGCTAGGCATGCTGTAGTTCAGAAAGAAACATTAGAGGAAACCAGAAGTTCTGGGTTGCTGCGCGCTGAAGTTCAAAGTGTTGAAACAGTGAGGAGAAACCTGGAAATTCTATGTACTGTGTTACAACCGTGAGAAGGGCCTAGAAGTTCTACATGCTGTGTTACAACAGTGAGAAAAACTTAGAAGTTTTGTGTTGTGCTAAAACAGTGAGAAAAAACCTAGAAGTTTTGTGTTGTGTTAAAACGATGAGAAAGGCCTAGAAGTTATGTGTTGTGTTAAAATAGTCAGAAAAACCTAGAAGTTTTATGTTGTGTTACAACAGTGAGAAAAACACCTAGAAGTTATGTGCACTATGTTACAATAGTGAGAAAAACACCTAGAAGTTTTGTGCGCTATGTTACAACAGTGAGAAAAACACCTAGAAGCTTTGTGTGCTGTGTTACAACAGTGAGAAAAAATCTAGAAGTTATGTGTGTTTTGTTACAACAGTGAGAAAAAAGCTAGAAGTTTTGTGTGCTGTGTTACAACAGTGAGAAAAAAAAGCTAGAAGTTATGTGTGTTGTGTTACAACAGTGAAAAAAAAACCTAGAAGTTCTGTGTGCTATGTTACAAAAGTAAGAAAAACACCTAGAAGTTTTGTGTTACATTTCACCTCTTTCCTTACATTAGCCAGAGCATCTGCAACTTATTCAGTTCTAAACAACAGCAAAAACAGAAAAATAAAACACGACAATTTATAGAAGTTCTATTCCTAATCCTGAGCCTAGTTTTCTTTAAGAAAATATGATCCACAAGTTTTCTATTTGGGCAATGATATATCCAGTCTCAACACTTATGAAATCTACATTTTTAATGATGTTCTGAACGAAAAGTTCAAAGTCAGGATGACTTACCTTGAATCTGAAGTGTGCGTTTGGGACTTGAACTGCTACCTTCGAATGTTCTGGGGTCAGCATAAAATGAAACTAAAATGTTATGTTCTTTGATTCAAAGGGAAGAACAAAGGTATTGTTTTGAGAATTATGGGTTTAAGAATGTTTGAATGCTTTCTTTTCTCTCTTTTTTGTATTTGATTACTCTCCCTTTCCAAAAGCCATCCCCTTAGACGTGTGGTGGAACAACTTATTTATAGATGAGTTTACTGTGGTTTTTGGGGGGAAAAGCAAATGGGATTTTAACCTTTTTGGCATACTGTTTCATTTCTCTTTAAATACAACTTTTATGTGCTAGTTTGATGCAAATATGGGGTTTGAAAAAATGTAGGCGTCGACTGGATCAACAGCAATTTGGAGTGTTGTGGCAGCTGGATGTAGGACTGCCCCATAGTAGTGCAGCAGACTGTTCAAAACAAAGTTTTGGGGCTTGGTGATGTTCTGATCAAAGAGTGGAAAGACCAGAGTGATATTCAAAGGGTGATGTTCTTATCGAAGTATGGAACATAGTCTCCATATGCTGAAGAATGAGATTTGAAGGGTCATGTTCTGATCGAAGAGTAGAGCTTATATATGTTCTAATCAAAGAGTCATGTTCTGAATTATTCTTTTCAAATTATGATTGCACTTGCGTGAGAACTGGCCCAGAAGTTCTGAAATTATCATATTCTCTTAACACTTAGAAAATTTTCTAAGTGTTTAGAGACTTGACTTTTTCAAAGTAATTTCTGACTTTTGATTTCTTGATGAACCAATTTCCTGTCCTGATGAAATATGATTGTTGAAACTTTATTTTGATTCAAAATTTACAGTTTGACTTTTTAGTGTGCTTTTGACCATTTTGCCCTTGTGAATGTCCTTCTTGGAAAATTATAACCTGAGACTTGAAACTTGACAAAAGCAAACCTGAGGGTCCAGGATGATCCTTTGAGAAATGAGAGCGCAAATTTTGGGGTACAACAGCTGCCCCTGTTCAATCTTCTTAAACCTGAAGAGCTAGATTGACGAATCTGCCATTCGTGACTTGAAGGTGGAAGATGATTGAACACTAGAGTTCCCAGAAATTTGCACTCTGATGATTTTTAGGTTAAGGTGTAAGGAATAGGCTTGAAGATGCCATTTGGAGAAATGATAGAGAGTTGGCGGAAGTGGGCTTGTAGATGCCATCCAAAGGTGACCGTTTATAGAAAATTAGACTAAGTCTAAGATTGACTTCAACTGGGAAAAGAATCAGAATGAATCTTTGGTTGATTTAAAACTGAACCCAGCAGAAGTCTTGAATAATATTTAACTGGAAAGAATCAAGATAAATATTTGGAGTGATTTATCTGAACCAGGGAAGGCGTCTATTGCGAAAGAATCAGGATAAATAGCTGAGAGGTTTAAACTAAACCAACAGATGTCTTGGATATTCTTTAACTGGAAAGATTCAAAATAAATCTTGGAGCGACTTATCTTAACTAGAGAAGAAGTATACGGGAAATAATCAGGATAAACCGTTGAGAGATTTAAACTGAACCAGCAGAAGTCTTGAATGTTCTTTAACTGGAAAGAATCATATAAATCTTAGAGCGACTTATCTGAACTAGAAAAGGTGTTTGTGGGGAAGAATCGGGATGAATCGTTGAGAGATTTAAACTGAACGAGCAGAAGTATTGAATGTTATTTAACTGGAACGAATATGAATAAATCTTGGAGCGATTTATCTGAACTAGAGAAAATGTCTGTGGGAAAGAATCAGAATACACCGTTGAGAGATTTAAACTGAACCAGCAGAAGTCTTGAATGTTCTTTAACTGGAAATAATCAAATAAATCTTGGAGTGATTTATATGAACCAAAGAAGATGTCTGCAGGAGAGAATCAGGATAAACCATTGAGAGATTTAAACTGAACCAGCAGAGGTATTGAATGTTCTTTAACTAGAACGAATCAGAATAAATCTTAGATCGATTTATCTGAACTAGAAAAGATGTCTGTGGGAGAGAATCAGGATAAACCGTTGAGAGATTTAAACTGAACCAGCAGAAGTATTGAATGTTCTTTAATTGGAACAAATCAAAATAAATCTTGGAGCAATTTATCTGAACCAGAAAAGATGTCTGCAGGAAAGAATCAGGATAAACCGTTGAGAGATTTAAACTGAACCAGCAGAAGTCTGAAGGAAGTATTTATCTTGTAGATAGTCATCCTGTCCTATTTTGGGAATTGATCTATCATTTATTTGTTTACAGATAATTCCCTTGTCTTGCACATATTAATTATTCTGCTACAGTGTTGCAGGACTGGGGAAAATAAATTCCTGACTGCTGCTGGGAATGAGGAGTGTAAGTCTTCATATTTTGTTGAAGTTTAAGCATTGATAGATGGGTTTCCATCATTATATAAGTAAACTCTATTGGGGAAGGGAAATGTCGTGCATTGCTTGTGGACTTGGTGAAATCCTACTGGGGAATTCCTGAGCAACTGGGTGACTTTCATTGAGGAATCTTTGAAGTAGAAAAAAATATCATTAGACTACATACTGGCGATATAACAATGATCTTGTGGCAGGATGTTCTTGCTTCTGCTCTGTTTATAGAAAGTATCTGCGGGGATTTTATGGAATGACTCATAGATATTGTCTTGTTTCTTAAAGGCATTAGTAATTGTATTTCTGTTTAGTTTTCCCTTTTTATGCGTTTATTTGTAAACAGTAATTACGTTCAAATGCATATGTTCAAAAATAAACACTGGACGTTTTTTGCAAACAAAACAGGAAAGTAAAAGAAAAACAGATAGTTTTTCACTTTTAAAGGAATATCTTTATATTAACTTGAATAAGTATTTTTGTATACAGGGGCGAACATCCTAGTAAGAGAATGTCATCGTAAAAAATGAAAATTAATACAAAGAAAAGATAGCTATGTAAAATAACCCCATGGGGTTCCCATTCTGCTATAGCCTTCATGTCTCTGAGCATCTTATCCACTTGTTGCTTTGTCCAAAGCTGATTGGATTGATTAGAAACGTTCGAGTTTGACGATTGATACTGAAGATTGGCTGTAAGGTGATCCAACGGGACATAGTCATACACTTTAAATCCCTAACTTTTTCCTGGACCTCCCTTTCAGGTTTTCAGTCCACCGGGATACCCTTTTTTGCCCAAGCCGCCCTTTCAGGTTTTCAGCTTGCTGGATGTACATATTTTTTTGGTGTTTTATCCCTAATTTTTTCCTAGTCCAGTCGACCTAGTGGCTCTTTTTCATGCATAGTATCTTTTAACTATGTCCGCCTTTACAGGGTGCAGAAGGTCGTCACCGTCCATAGTGGTTAAGAGCATTGCCCCACCAGAAAATATGTTTTTAATCATAAATGGTCCTTCGTATGTAGGAGTCCATTTGCCCCTGTAATGATTTTTTCCGGAATACGATATCGACAAATAAGATTCTGTTTGATGAATCGGGCCACAAAGTTCTTGGTAATAGAAGCGAATGAAGCTGCCTCGACCCACTTCGTGAAGTAATCAATGGCAACCAAGATGAAGCGGTGTCCATTAGAAGCTATAGGTTTGATCTCTCCAATCATTTCAATGCCCTATATTGCGAATGGCCAAGGAGCGGTCAGGACCTTTAGAGGAACCGAAGGCACATGTACTTTGTCCTCATGGATCTGACACTTGTGACAGGTTCGTGAATGCTGATGACAATCTGCTTCCATGGTGGACCAATAGTATCCTACCCGTAGGATCTTTTTAGCTATCGTGTGCCTACTAGAATGGGTGCCAAAGGTACCTTCGTGTAAATAAGCCATGATCTTATCTGCCCCACTCTTCTCTACGCACCAAAGAAAAGTGGTGTCATAGTTGTTCTTATAGAGAAATCAGTTACTGAGGAAGAACTTAGCAGAGTATCTTCTCAGGAATTTCTTGTCGTTGACTAAAACTCCCTTTGGATATTCTTGGGCCTCAAAATATCTCTTAATTTCATGGAACCAAGGCTTGTCCACTACTTCTTTAGTATTAATCTCATGACAGTAAGCTGGTTCGTCCATCCACTCAATGGTGATATATGGAGTCTCATTGCCCCACCTGATTTTGAACATGGATGACATAGTGGCTAGCGCGTCGGCTAGTTGATTTTCCTCTCGTGGAAAATGCTCAAAGGTAATTTCCTCAAAATGTGGAATTAATGTCAACACATGTGCTTTGTAGGGGATGAGATTAGGATGCTTCGTGTCCCATTCTCCTTTGATCTGACTGATGATTAAGGATGAATCTCCAAATACACTTAGGGACTTGATTCCCAAATCTATGGCAGATTTGAGACCCATAATACACACTTCATATTTTGCCATATTATTGTTACAGTTGAAACACAGTCTAGCAGTGAAAGGAGTATGTAAGCCTTTAGGGGATATGATCACAACGCCTATGTCGTTGTCGAGTGCGTTGGAAGCTCCATCAAAAATCATGGTCCATCGGGATCCTTGTTCAGGTCTGTCATATGGTCTGAGTTTTTCACAATTATTTATCACCATGATGTCTTCGTCTGGGAATTCAAAATTCATGGATTGATAGTCATCCATAGCCTGATGAGCCAGGTGATCGGCTAGCACACTTCCCTTTATTGCTTTATGGGTAGTGTATTGAATGTCGTATTCAGTTAGGATCATCTGCCACCTTGATATTCTTCATGAGAGGGCAGGCTTCTCGAATATGTACTTAATTGGATCCATCTTGGATATCAGTAAGGTAGTGTAAGTCAACATATACTGTCTTAGCCGGCGAGCAGCCCATGCCAGAGCGCAACAAGTTTTCTCGAGCAGTGAATATCTGTTTTCACAGTCTGTAAACTTTTTGCTCAGGTAGTATATTACATGCTCTTTTCGACCAGACTCGTCATGCTGCCCCATCACACACCCTATTAAATTTTCCAAGACAGTTAGATACATGATCAGAGGTCTTCCCTCAACCGGCGGCATCAAAATGGGAGGCTCTTTAATGTAATATTTGATTCTATCAAAAACAGCCTGCCATTTGTCGTTCCATTCCATCACTTGATTTTTCTTCAGTAATTTGAAGATTAGTTCACAAGTAGCGGTTAGATGGGAAATGAACCTGGCGATGTAGTTTAGCCGTCCTAAGAATCCCCTAACTTCCTTCTCAGTGTGTGGAGTAGGCATTTCTTGTATTGCTTTTACCTTTGCAGGGTCCACTTTGATACCTTTGCCACTGACAACAAAGCCTAAGAGCTTGTCGGGACCTTACTCCAAAAGTGCATTTATTCGGGTTCAGCATTAGTTTGTATCTCTTTAGTCTTTCAAATAGTTTCTGCAGATGGTCAAGGTGTTCCTCTTCAGTTTGAGATCTGGCTATCATGTCATCCACATAGACCTCTATCTCGTGATGGATCATGTTGTGAAACAAAGCTACCATGGCACGCTGATAGGTTTCCCTGACGTTCTTCAACCCAATTGGCATAACTTTGTAACAGAATGTGCCCCACTGTGTGACAAAGGTTATTTTCTTCATGTCCTCAGGTGCCATTTTGACTTGGTTGTATCCAGAGAAACCATCCATGTAGGAAAATACTTTATGCTGTGTGGTATTGTCAGCCATAATATCAACGTGGGGTAGCGGGAAGTCATCCTTGGTGCTTTCCCTATTCAAGTCTCTGTAGTCCACACACATACGTACCTTACCGTTCTTTTTAGGTACTGGAACAACATTGGTGACCCATTGTGGATAGGTGCTGACAACCAAGAATCAAGCATTGAACTGCTTCATGACTTCAGTCTTGATTTTCTCTGACATTTCTGGCCGCATGCGACGAACCTTCTGTTTTATCGGAGGGAAGTCTTCTTTTGTTGGCAGATGATGGACCATGATATCAGTGTCGAGTCCTGGCATGTCTTCATACGGCCAGGAAAATACCTCAACATAGTCATGTAGCAACTGAGTTAAGAGCTTATTGACATTAGGCTCCAGGTTGGCCCCTACCTTAACTTCTTTCTTGTCATCTTTAGTACCTAAGTTAATTGTTTCAACCGACTCTTCGTGGGGCTGTATGGTCCTTTCTTCCTATTGTAATAACCTGGATAGTTCCCTTGGTACCTCATAATCTTCCTCACCTTCGTCTTCGGCTTGGTAGATCGTATTTTCGAAGTCACAATAGGCCATAGAAGAATCGTTACCCATGGGATCCTGAGTGGATGTGGATCTGCATTTCTATATGTGAGTGTGTGTAAGAGCATAGCTATCTTTGATAAAATAAAAAGCTCGAAAAATAAGAACAAAGAGCGTAAAATTTTGCATGCAAAAACTTCCATGATTTATTGATGACATATGAAGATGAAGTAACAACCCTCACAAATGGACCATTGTTACTCGGGTAAGACACAAGGTTTTAAAGTCTAAATTGTTTAATTATTACAAATCTGACAAGAAAATTAAAAGACAATTACTCTTGAATAAAATTAATAGGGACAAATTCTTTGGCTTCCCAAAAGTTGAGTCCTCCGCTGATGGTTGGAAAAATCCACTCGTCCATGTCACAGCTGCCATCACTGTCTTCCACTACATTGACTCCCTGATTCCTGATACACATAGGTGGTCCTCCAGCGTGAGCTCGTCGAACAACTCTCTAGGCCTCTGAAGTAAAACCCAAACCAAATTTGTTGGATTTGTAGGGAATATCCGTAAGTTGACCCCAGATGGTACATCCACCTTCCTCAACCATTGCTCTAGCATCCTTCAGAGAGGCCATTTTCAATGGAGGTCTGGTAACTTTTGGAGTCTTTGTAGTAGTCTTGGCTGTTGCAACTGTTTGTGGGACTTCCTCAAAATGTTGACATGGGTTCTCAATGAACTAACCATCCATTTCCACATATCTGAAAGAGTTTGGGTGACTAACCATGTACTCCTCCTCCCCATGAACTGTGATGATTTTCCCTTGATTGGGTACTTCAACATCTGATGTACGGTAGAAGTGACAACACCAGTGCCATGGTTCCAAGGTCGTCCCAATAGACAGGAATAGGAAGGGCTGATATCCATCACATAGAAAGTTGAATCAAAAGTCTGAGTTCAAACTTTTATAGGGATGTCAACTTCTCCGTGCACTGTCCTCTTAGAACCATCAAAGGCCTTCACCATAATGTTGCTAGGCTTTAAAGTGATTCTCTCGCAATCTAGCCGGTCAATAGCATTTTTTGGCAAGACATTCAACGAGGAGCCCGTATCCATCAGGACGTGAGCTAATGTAGTGCGCCTACACTCAATGGAAACATGCAAGGCATTGTTGTGTTTCCTTCCTTTGGGAGTTAAATCAGCGTCGGAAAATCCCAACGTGTTATTAGCAGTTAGACTGGCCACACAATTCTCAAATTGATCAATGGAAGTCTCTTGGGGCACGTGGGAGGTCTTTAAAAATTTTACCAAGGCCTTGGCATGATCCTCATAACACAAAAGTAAATCCAACATTGATATTTTCGAGGGGGTCTGCCCAAATTGTTCCATGATGTTGTAGTCACTTTTCTTGATTATATTTAGTATCTCTTCCATCTCTTTGCTAGAAGCTTCAAGAATGACCTCTGGATGTGTCTTCTTCTGGAAAAACTCAAATAATACCTCCTTCCCCCTTGTCTTAGAAGCAGGGATAACATTTGGACTATCAACAGGAGTGTCATTGGGAATGCTGGTAGGAGCGGTAGTGGGAATAATTACAGGAGTAACAATGGTCTTTAGAGAGACTTCGGGTGAGAAGACTCATCCACTTCTTATTATCTTACTGGTCCCAACGATATTGACGATGTCAGGATCAGTGTCTTTCATAACTTTGTCTTTGATAGCTAATAGATCTTGCCTGACGCCATGATAATAGACGTCAGCCCCATATTTCCAGGGTAAGCTTTATCCGAAGAATATGGGATTGGCCTCGGCATGGTGATGATCAGGGGAGCAAACTTTGGAAAATATGTAATCCTTACGGGTCTTTTGGTGGATACCCTGGGAGGATTGTCGGAGATGGTGATTATTGAAACATCTTCACAGGAATTTTTGGTAAGAGGAACTTTTTCAAACATGATTTTCTTGTTAGCCATCAGGTGCTGGATGGCCATCTTCAGTAACAAATAGCCATTTAGTAGAGACATGCATAAGTGACAACTTTCATCACAGCTCGGGAACAAGCCGACTTGCAATAGATTTTGTTTAATAGTCAGAAGAGGATTAGTTAAATCATTAACGGAGGAAACAAAACAATCATCATCAACAACGTTGACACGTTGACCGTATTTGGGCATTGGTGTCGTTATCACATTAGGCGTTTCTGGGGGATCAAACTTAATCTCTTTTACTTTCATAAGGTATTGTACCTTATTCTTCAAGGCCCAACAATCGTTTGTATCATGCCCCGGGCTTTCAGAATGATAGGTACATCGAGCATTCAAGTTGTAGCGAGGAGAAGCGATATTGGGGTTCTTGGGATATTCCTTTAGGGTCACCAGATTGAACTTCAAAAGATGTGGCAAGACTTGAGACAAGGTCATGTTGATCCGGGTGAATCATCTCATGGACACCTCTGGCCTGCGTTGATAATTTCGTTGCTGATTTGGTACATGATTGGAAATCATAACAGCCCCTACCGTCGGGCGACGTTCAGTTTTGTTTTGACTTCTGTGGTCATATGCAACACTGACCTCCTTCTTTCCGGTAAAGGGTTTCTTCATCATGCTTGAGGATACATCTCTTTGAATTTTTCCATTTTTATACCGACTTCTACCCGTTCACCAGTCATGATTATTTCGGCAAATCCATCCGAAGAACTTCCGTTCAAATGGTTGATGAATGGAACAGATAATGTGCCTAAGAACATATCCACCAATTCTCTGTCAGATAGAAGGGGTTAGACTCTTCCCACGAGATCCACCCATTTTTGAGCATAGGTTTTGAAACCTTCACCAGTACCCATAGACATGCATTTCAATTATGTTCGAGTTGGAGCTAATTCAACATTATACTGGTATTGCTTGTAAAACGCGGCAACCAAATCTTCCCAATTGTGAATATTTGTCCCTTCCAACTGATAGAACCAATCCAAATGCGTCCCTGACAAGCTTTATTAGAAGAAATGTACCCATAGGTTCCTATCAGCAGTATGGGGTTGAATCTTCCTGACGTATGACCTTAAATGTAGCTTTGGACAAGAGATTCTGTCATATTTAACGAAAGTGGGGACCTTGAATTTCTACGGGATGAAAACCTCTGAGACAAGTCCTAGCTCTTCAAAATCCAACCCGGGTATCCTATGAATCTCCATAGCATTGAGGCGATCCTCCAACTGCTTGTATTTATCGTCAGTTGAAGGATACTGTTCTTTAGAGTAGTATCCTTCTTCCTCTTCTTCTGACTCTGTGTGGTCATTTACTTCCTTGTTCTTTCCTTCTTGATTGTCTCCTTCACCTGACAAGGTTGCGAAATCTAGAGTTCGCCTGGCTGGTCCTTTGAACCATCTTCCCAGATTCAAAACACCGACTAGTTTCTTCGATTTCTTCTTCTTCTCTTTTATCAGCAATGTTTTCAAATGCTCTTATCCTTTTGCCAGAGCCAAGAACATTTGTTAGAATTAAGTGTTTTTCGCTTGAAGATCCTTTAATGTCTGTTCAAAATCCATCTCACTGAAATAAATAGTAGAAAGATAAGGATACCTGTTGTAAGCAACCTGTTTGTGCTATGATGAATGAAAATGCATATGCAAATGATTTCAAGGAAATTAGAGATTTAAATTTGTTTATACAAAAAGGAAGCACCCGTTATATTAATAAATCCAAGTTCGAGTACATCATGGCTCTTTGGGCTTACAATGAAAGAAATAAAAATACAAAGATTCCTAAGACAAAAAGGTTGAACGCATCCTCTTTGGTGCGATGTAGGCATTCAAACTCCTCTCTTTGCGAAGCTGCTTCGAAGATGTCTCGTTCTTCCTTTAGTTGAATCCAATCCCTTTGCAAGTCTTCGAGAGAGCTAGGCATATTGGGATGAAGGACAATATATGAGACATCTTCTTCAACAACAGGCTCTATGATAACAGGGAGAATGGAGGGGTAAGGCATTGCGAGACTCTGAGCATGAGCTCGTACCCATCTAAGGTAATGCTAAAGGGGAATGGAATTTTTGTGTCCCAATGTCCTACTATCCACCTTGTTTACCATCCTCCAAGCTCGTATAAACCTCTGACGGTAGCCTTGATTGTTGCTTTCGTAGTCGAACACCACACCTTGGACGAGTATATCATGAGGACCATCTTTTAGGGCATACCCAAACTGTCATAAAGCTAAGCAAGAGTTGTAAGTGATACCACCCCTAATGCAAAGCAGAGGGACGTTAGATAATTCCCCACAATGGTTGATGATAGTAATGCCCTCCAAGGATCGAGAACACCAGCGGATATCTGAATGTCTAAGTGACATCAGCCTATTGGACCATCTCAAGCCTTGCTTGTTCTTCACGACAGATCAGGGGAGATGCGAAACAAACCATCTAGCCAACATAAGAGTACAACACATGCGGGTCCCTCTTCTCTTCATGGTGCTAGAGTGGAGAGAATGCAAGCTATCTCCCAACAAAGTAGGCACTGGATTATGAGATAAAAAGATTTTGACAGCATTCACATCTATAAGTTGGTCAGCATTTGGAAATAGTACCAACCCATAGATGAGAAGAGCCAAAATTTCTTCGAAAGCTTGTAAATCCAGAGTATTCCAACAGTCTTGAGCTTTTTCCAACAGGAACTTGGTTAGGAAACCTTTGACACCACTTCTTGTTTCCGAATTAGCTATGACGTCAGATTGTTGTAAGTGTAAAGCCCGGGAAACCTCTTCAGGGCTTGGGTCCCTTTCAGTACCATTGAAAGGTAGTTGATTGAGAATAGGAATTCCCAAGAGTTAAGAGAATTCTTCCGCAGTTGGTACAAGCTGGTAATTGGGGAAAGTAAAGAAATGGTGCAAAGGGTTAAAGAACTGGAAAAGCACTTTCATCATATCTTCATCAATGCTTGAGGTGACCAAGTTGAGAAGTCGTCCATGTCTTTTGGTGAAGGGAGAATTTTCAGGGACTCTTGATGCTAACTCTTTGAGCTGAAAAGGTACTCGTACAAGGTTGACTTGGATTTTATTCCTGCGAGTGGGAGTCATATCCTTCAAAACAGAACAAAGATGAATCTCAAAATCCTTTAAATGTTTAGTATAAAATGCTATGGTATAATGTCATTATGTTATGTACAAGCATATGCACAAGTTAAACCAAACAAGTCCTTAGGTTTAGGCTTGCATGAGGTTTATAGGTAAGTACCCTCTTGAAGTTTAGTTGGTTCAACCTGTCGTAGAAAGTAACCGGTTCTAGGGAATCTCAATATCACTGATCTTTCTTCATCGGGCATTGTTTCAGCGCAAGCCTCTTTATTGGAGACCGAAATATCCCGAAAGTCCGATCTCAATGAGCGTAGTATCGAGTATCAACTAACTTCAGACTGCACAAAAGAAGCTATCTCACTACTTCCTAATGGCCAAGTTGTTCAAGTAAAGGTTCTAAAGTCAGTTAGTGCTTCATGACACCACACAGCAGCCCCGTATTCTCCTTTACTACTCAAGGGCTACCAGTACCAACAAATGTGTCACACTAACGTAGCTATTGCTTAGACCATGTCGGTATACCCCACACAGTTTCCACAACTTATTGATACTTACCTAAAAAGGTGCCTCAGATTTGGGTAGAGGATCAAAACAAACCCAAACATGGAACCACAACATAAAGCAAAAAATGAAAAACAATTAAAGGTGATCTAGCCCTAAGGTTACCCCGTTTTTAAAAGAGTCCCCAGCAGAGTCGCCAGTTTTATAACGCGGTAAGAAAACTAACTTGGTTGTTTGTGTTTGATCGCAATTATTACGGATAGCAAGAGTCTCCATTGACTTTTCTTTTATCCAAAAGGAAAGGTTGAAAAGAACAAGAAAGACCTTTCGATATTATTTCTTGAGTTCGGGTGGTATATTATGAAAAGGGAAGGTGTTAGCACCCTTTTCATTCGTAGTTATCTACGGGCTCTTAGTTGCTTGCTAGATCACTTGCTTTTGTTTGAAAGTTTGTTTGTGAAGTGGGTTTTGAAATTATTTTGCAAAGGAGTGTTTTTGAAATGGTTCTCGTCTCTATCAGAACGCGTACAAAGTATTTTAACTTTTGAAAATGTTTCAAAGTGAAATTGTGGGTGTATAAAATGTTTTTATTGTGAGCAAGCAAGCAACTAGGATCAACCTACCTACTAAAAGGTCTTAAACGTTCTTTTCCTCCTCCTTTAGATGTTGTTATCTTACCATTGTTTTGGTAAGAAACCCCATCGTTGGATGTGAAGGCATGGGCACATGACGTTTTGTAAAGTCATAGAAGGCAACCTATAAGACGTTTTAGCAATGTTGTTTAGGGACTAGATTATTTACCAAAGATAACATTGATGGTCATCGAGGGACTACGATCCTTTATCGAGGGTCCTTTCTAAAACTCCCATATTCGAGGGACATGACTATTTTCTGAAAGGCAACAAAGTGAGATTACCCTAGAGCTGCTAGTGTGCAAGTATGTTTAATTGCATACATTTTTTCTTGCATTATAAGGTTATCTAGTTGTTGATTTTATCTTGCCATACACTCTAATTACTAAAAATGTATGAAAGCAAATAAAATGCGGAAAATCAATCATAAACTATTACATCATTCCAGGGAGGGGGATACATATTAACAAATGGGGATTTTAAGAATTTAAAACCTAATTAACTATTACAACCATATTGAATTGTTTAATACAAAAAAGGAAAGAATTTGTTTTGAATTTTTTTTTGTCTTAATGAATTAAAAGAAGAATAATTAGTTAATAAAAAGAAGATATTTTTTATGTCTTTTTTATATTAATAAAAATAGTATTAATCCAAAAAATAATTAAAATAAGAAAGAAAAGGACAAATAACGAAAACAGGATCATCATGTTGCTAGAAACAAAAATGAAAGGGACCATAAGTTTTGATGCTAGGTACGCTGTAGTTCAGAAAGAAACATTAGAGGAAACCAGATGTTCTGGGTTACTGCGCGCTTAAGTTCTGATTGTTGAAATAGTGAGGAAAAACCTGGAAATTTCGTGTACTGTGTTACAACCGTGAGAAGGGCCTAGAAGTTTGCATGTTGTGTTACAATAGTGAGAAAAACCTAGAAGTTCTGTGTTGTGTTAAAATAGTGAGAAAAAACTTAGATGTTATGTGATGTGTTTAAACGATGAGAAAGACCTAGAAGTTATATGTTGTGTTAAAACAGTGAGAAAAACCTAGAAGTTCTGTGTTGTGTTACAACTGTGAGAAAAACACCTAGAAGTTATGTGCGCTATGTTACAACAGTGAGAAAAACACCTAGAAGTTTCGTGTGCTATGTTACAACAGTGAGAAAAACACCTAGAAGCTATGTGTGTTGTGTTACAACGGTGAGAAAAAAATGTAGAAGTTATGTGTGCTATGTTACAACAGTGAGAAAAAAGCTAGAAGTTTTGTGTGTTGTGTTACAACAGTGAGAAAAAAAGCTAGAAGTTTTGTGTGCTGTGTTGCAACAGTGAGAAAAAAAGCTAGAAGATCTGTGTGTTGTGTTACAATAGTGAGAAAAACACCTAGAAGTTCTGTGTTACATTTCACCTCCTTCCTTACATTATCCAGAGCATCTGCAACTTATTTAGTTCTCAACAACAGCAAAACCTGAAAAATAAAAGCACGACAGTTTATATAAGTTCTATTTCTAATTCCAAGCCTAGTTTTCTTCAAGAAGTTTTGATCCACAATTTTTCTACTTTGGCAATGATATATACAGGCTCAGCACTTATGATATCTACATTTTAAATGATCTTCTAAATGAAAAGTTCAAAGTCAGGATGACTTACCTTGAATCTGAAGCGTGTGTTTGGGACTTGAACTGCTGCCTTCGAATGTTCCGGGGTCAACACGAAACGGAACAGAAATGTTATGTTCTTTGATTCAAAGGGAAGAACAAAGGTATTGTTTTGATAATTTTGGGTTTAAGAATGTTTGAATGCTTTCTTTTCTCTCTCTTTTGTATTTTATTAATCTCCCTTTCCAAAAGCCAACCCCTTAGACGTGTGGTGGAACAAATTATTTATAGATGAGTTTGTTGTGGTTTTTGGGGGGAAAACAAATGGGATTTGAACCTTTTTGGAATACTGTTTCATTGCTTTTTAAATACAATTTTTATGTGCAATTTGGTGAAAATATGGGGTTTGAGAAAATGCAGGCGTGGACTGGATCAACATCAATTTGGAGTGTTGTGGCATCTGGATGCAGGACTGTGCCATAGTAGTGCAGCAGACTATTCAAAATGAAGTTTTAGGGCTTGGAGGTCTTTTGATCGAAGAGTGAAAAGACCAGAGTGATATTCGAAGGGTGATTTTCTGATCTAAGAATATAACATAGTCTCCATGTGCTGAAGAATGAGATTTGAAGGGTCATGTTCTGATCGAAGAGTAGAGCTTCTATATGTTCTAATTGAAGAGTCATGTTCTGAATCATTCTTTGCAAATTCTGATTTCACTTGTGTGAGAACTGGCCCAAAAGTTTTGAAATTATCATATTCTCTTTACACTTAGAAAATTTTCTAAGTGTTTAGAAACTTGAATTTTTCAAAGTAATTTCTGACTTTTGATTTCTTAATGAACCAATTTCCTGTCTTGATGAAATATGATTGTTGAAACTTTATTTTGATCCAAAAGTCAAAGTTTGATATTTCAGTGTGCTTTTGACCATTTTGCCCTTGTGAATGTCTTTCTTGGAAAATTATAATTTAAGACTTAAAACTTGACAGAAGCAAACCTAAGGGTCCATGATGATCCTTTGAGAAATGAGAGGGAAAATTTTAGGATACAACACACCCCTTATTTCTAAATTATAATTTAGACAAAATACAATATAGTTAACATAGTATAAGCATACAACCCCTCTTAATATTGAAACCTCTTTATATCTAAACAATTTTAAAAATGGGAAACTAAAAAAATACCAAAGAATATAACAATTCCAAGGTTAGTAAACAAAGGTACATTGGTTAGTAATATCACTAGGGTAATTTTGGGGTATGAAAACTGCCCCTATTTAATTACTCTTTGATTGAGGGTGCGAGAATATGAAGGTCTCGCACGTTCGGTTTGAAGGGTTATTAAATAATGGAAGATCCAAAAAGTTGACCAAAAGATTATAAGACATGGATAAACTATAAAGTATACCCAAGAGAACAGAAAAATAGGCAAGGATGATGCAGTCATCCCACTAATGTTTGAACAAAGAGTATGATTGACCTAGATACGACGATGCAGATAACTTGTCAACATAGAAAAGTAATCGTAGATTTTGCGTATTTACCGTAACCTAGAAGACAAATAACACAAGTTTGAAAATAGATAGCTTATTACTGCTTTGAGACTGATGTAACAAGCTAAATTGCCGTTATCGTGTATTTACCACGACCTAGAGGGTAAATAACACCGATTTGAAAATTGATTTACTAATGCTCAGAGACTAACTTAGTAAGCTATAATCCAATGTCCTAGGGGATGGATAATAATAAGCTGATAATCCAATGTCCCTTGGAGACTAACATAATGAATTATATCACAAAGAGACAAATAACTCATTGCTGCTTCGAGACTAACGCAATGAGTTATATCACATATTTTGTATACTTACTACAACCTAGAGAGTAAAAAATTCGAGGATAGGCTTATGTATTTATCATGACCTAGAGGATAGATAACATAACCTGATAATCCATTATCGCTTAGAGACTGACACAATGAACTATAGATTTTCAACATACCTACCACGTATACCTATCACAACCTATAGGATATATAATACGAGGATAAGCTTGTGCATTTATCACAACCTAGATTATAAATGACATGAGGATAGCCTTGTGTATTTATCACAACCTAGAGGATAAATAAAATAACACTGATAATTCACATACCTACCACAACCTAGAGGATAGATAATACGAGGATAATTTGTGCATTTATCATGACCTAGAGGATAAATGACACGAGGATATGCTTATGTGTTTATCACGACCTAGAGTATAAATAACATACCTACCACCGAAGGAGGACAAATACAAACAGCTAGAAGACTGACTTAAGGCTGTAGAGATCCAAACAGTGTTTGGTATAGACTTTGGAGATTTAGGTTTGGTCCCTGGGATGGTCATTTTCCACAAATTCAAGGTTCCTTTCTTCTCCAAGTATGATAGAATCTCATGTCCCAAAATGCATCTGAGGTCTTATGTCGACAAGATTCAACCACACACTGCCGATAGGAAGTTATAGGTTCATTTATTCCAAGAGAGTTTATCTGGGACACATTTGGAATGGTTCTATCAACTAGAAGGGACTAATATCCAAACATGGGAGGATATGACTGCTTCCTTCTACAAACAATACCAATACAATGTTGATCTTACACCAACTCACGTACAATTACAAAATATATCTATGGGCTCAAGCAAAGGCTTTAAGGAGTATGCTAAAAAATGGAGGGACCTGGATGGAAGGGTGCAACCCTCTTTGACTGACAGAGAATTAGTGGACATGTTCATGGGCACTTTGAATGGTCCATTCTTTAATTTGTTGATTGGGAGTTCTTCGTCAGGGTTTATTTAGTTGATTTTGACTGGTGAACATGTTGAAAGTGGAATCAAAAGTGGAAATATCCTAATGGCCTCGACCTCTACTGCTGTAAAGAAACCATTTGTTGGTAAGAAAGAGACTGATGCTGGTTAAGGACAAAGGAGCCGTATAAAAAATGACCGTCATCAGTCGGTAAGTGCAGTGTTAATTTCTAACCCAGCCCCATTTCAACAACCATAGTGACAAAGCAATCAACAAAGGTAGGATGCCCCGATGAGGGAGTTCACTAGGATTAACATGCCATTGTCTCAAGCTTTACAACATTTGTTGAAGGCAGATTTGGTAACGCCACGGGATCCTCCTCAAAATCCCAATACCTCATCTCCTAAGTATAACCCAAATTTAAGGCGTGCATACCATTCTTATAGCCCTGGGCATGACAACAACGATTGTTGGGCCCTAAAAAGAAAATTCCAGGATTTGATTGATAAAAAAGTGATTGAGTTTGACCCTCTATAGACCCCTAATGTCATTACTGCTCCCATGCCCAGTCATGGTAAAGGTGTCAATGCCATTAACGATATCTTCTTTGTTTCCACTATCAATGATTTGACTACTCCCTTAATGACCGTTAAGAAGAATCTGTTAAGAACCAGTTTATTTTCGGCCTGCTTTGAGAATTTTTACCATTGTGCTTCCCAAACTAATGGTTGTATATGGCGGAATAGAGGTATTCAACGCCTGATTGATAGCCATGAAACTATGTTCGAGAAAACTCCGTCAATGAAAAGTTTACCTGAAAGCATTGAAAATGTTATCTATAATCACCATTTTCAACACTCCTATTAGGATCACCTCCAAAGGCCCTATAAGGATTTATGCTAAGCCAAGATTGGCTCCCCTGATTATCACTACGTCGGGGCTAGTCCCCTATTCCTCTGACAAAGATGTTCTCTGGAACTATGGGGCATAGGTTTATTATCATGGTGTCAAGGAAGAGCCATGGATTACTGAAAATGAAGAGCATAAAATTACAAACATTTCCGGAACTAGTAAGGCCACTATGACATGAAGGATCTTCTCTCTAGAGATTTCTCCTCCAACAACTACTATAACACCTGTTCGCATTTCTACTACTGGGCCAACTGCCAATGCCTGAGGTAAAGAGAAAGTTACTGAGCCTGCCCTGATGGAGGCACCCTCAAAAGATGTTACAATTGAAGACCCATCTAGACAAGAGATGTAAGAAATTATGAAGATCATCCAAAAAAGTGACTACAAAATAATCGAACAACTGGTGCAGACACCCTCAAAAATATCCAGCTGTCCTTGTTATTATGCTCCGAAGCACATGCCCAAGCTCTATTGAAATTCATGAAGAATGCCCATGTACCCCAAGGGACCACTATTGATCAATTCGAGAATTGTGTTGAAAGCCTAACTACTGATAATGGCTTAGGATTTTCTGATACAGATCTAACTTCGGCAGGGAAGAATCATAACAAAGCTCTGCACATCTCTATTGAATGCAAATGCACCACTCTGGCGCATGTGTTAGTAGATATTGGCTCATCCCTAAATGTTTTACTCAAAGGTGCTATGGATAGACTGGATTGTGAAGGGATGATGCTAAAACCTAGCGATATTATGGTAAGAGCCTTTGATGGTTCAAAAAGGATGGTCCATGGAGATGTTGATCTCCCGATCAAGGTGGGATCTCATGTTTTCAATTCCACTTTTATGTAATGGATATCCATCTGGTCTATTATTTCTTGCTCGAACACCCATGGATTCATGGGGAAGGTGCATTTACCTCTATATTGCATCAAAAGTTGAAATACCCGGTGAAAGGGAAGATTGTCACAGTATGTGGAGAAGAAGAATATATGGTCAGTCATTTGAATTCTTTCAAATATGTTGAAATGGATGGAGAATTCATTGAAACCCCCTACCAAACATTTGAGGTAATCCCTCTAATGGTTGTTATTCTGCTACTCCTGAAATCTCTAAGGGCACACCAAGAATAGCCTCTCTGAAGGATGCTAGGATTGTTGTAGAAGATGGAGGTTGCACTATCTTGGGACAACTTCCTGATATTCCATACAAATCTACCAAATTTGTATTGGGTTTCACTTCAAAGGCTCAGAAAGAGGTTCAACGTGCTCGTGCGGGGGACCACTTCTCTGTATTAGCAAAAATGAAGTCAATTCTCTAGAAGACACTAACAGTGATGGTGACTTGGACGACTAGATATTCGCAACTCCTAACGGTGGACTCAACAACTGGAAGGCCAAAGAATTCATCTCAATCTCCTTTAGCCAGGAGTAATTGCTATTTCCTATTTTTATTGCTTTAAGAAGTTTGCCTGTATAATTTCTGTTTAAAACAATGACTTTAAACCACGTGCCTTGCTCGGGGCACAATGGTCCATTTGTTAAGGATTGTCATTTCATATATCATATGCTAATTAAATGAAAACATTGGACAATTTTGCGTTCAAATTTTATGCTCCTTGTCTTTATTTTACTTTACTGCATTTTCAAAATAGCCATGTGACCTTACATGCACACACAAACACACACACTTGCAGATCCACATCCACTCCGGATCTCATTGACATTAATTATGCTATTGTCGTTTATGACTTCGAAAATCCAATCTATCAATCCGAAGACAAATGTGAATAAGATTGTGAGATACTTGGAGAACTCGCCTGACTCTTGATACAAGAGGAAAAGGCTATCCAACCGCACGAAGAACTAGTCGAAGTGATAAAGTTGGGTACTGAGGCAAATAAGAATGACGTTTAGATTTGCGCCAACCTAGAATAAAGTGTCAAGAGAAGATTGGTTCGGATGTTGCACGACTATGTTGAGGTATTCGCTTGGTCATACGAAGACATGACAGGACTCGATGCTAATATCTTGGTTCATCGTCTACCAATGAAAGAGGTTTGTTCTTCGATCAAACAAAAGGTTCGTCACATGCATCTTGATATGTATGAGAAGATGAAGGCTGAGGTAATGAAATAGTTCAATGCAGGTTTCTTGGAAATGAAGTCGTATCCCTAATGGGTTAAAAATGTTGTTCCAGTGCCGAAGAAAGTCGGTAAGATCCATATGTGCTTAGACTACATGGATTTAAATAGCACAAGCCCAAAAGTCGACTTCCTACTACCACATATTAATGTCTTAGTTGATAACACTACTCAACACAAGGTATTATCCTTCATGGAAGGCTTCTCGGGTTACAACCAAATCAAAATGGCACCTGAAGACATGGAGAATACCACCTTTGTCACACAGTGGGGCACCTTATATTATAAGGTCATGCCTTTTGGGATGAAGAATGCAAGCGCAACTTATCAAAGGGCTATGCTGGCTTTATTTCATGATATGATTCATCATGAGATATAAGTCTATGTTAATGACATGATAGCTAGATCACAAACTAAGGAAGAGCACCTTGATCATCTGCACAAGCTATATGAAAGGTTGAAGAAGTACAAGCTGAGGTTGAATCCCAACAAATGTACCTTCGAGGTAAGTTCCGGTAAGCTCCTATTCTTTGTCGTCAGCGGCAAAGGAATTGAAGTCGATACTGCCAAAGCTAAAGCTATCAAAGAAATTCCAGCTCCTCGTACTGAGAAGGAGGTTATAGGTTTCTTAGGATGACTCAATTATATTGCCTGGTTCATCTCTCACTTGACTGCTACTTATGAACCACTCTTCAAGCTACTGAAGAAAGACCAAGTGGTAAAATAGAATGACGACTGTCAAATAGCTTTTGTCAAGATCAAAGGGTATCTTTAAGAACCTCCAATTTTGATGCCACCATTCAAAGGAAAACCTCTGATCATGTACTTAACAGTGTTAAAGAATTCAATGGGGGTGTGTGATGGGGCAACATGATGAGTCTGGTTGAAAAGAGCATGCAATATACTACCTTAGAAAAAAGTTTACCGAGTGTGAAACAAGATATTCACTGCTCGAGAAAACTTGCTATGCTTTGGCATGGGCTGCTCACTGACTAAGACAATATATGTTGACTCATACTACTCTATTGATCTCTAAGATGGATCCCATCAAGTACATCTTTGAGAATCCAGCTCTCTCTGAAAGGATAGCCCGGTGGAAAATGATATTGACTGAATATGACATTCAGTACAATACTAAAAAAAACAATAAAGGTAAGTGTACTGGAAGATCATTTGGCACATCAAGATGTAGATGACTACCAATCTATGAACTTTGAATTCCTGGATGAGAATATCATGCTGATTATGAATTGTCAAAACCCTAGACTGTATGAAGGACCTGAGCAAGGATCCTTGTGGACTATGGTTTTTGACAGAGCTTCCAACGCACTGGGTAACGAAATAGGTGATGTGATCATTTCCCCCGAAGGGTGCCATACGCCTTTCACTGCTAGATTCTACTTTGACTGTACCAATAACATGCCTGAGTACGAGGAGTGCATCTTGGGTCTTAAAGTTGCTATTAACCTAAGAATAAAATTCTTAAGTGTATATGGAGATTCAGCTTTAGTAATCAGTAAAGTTAAAGGAGAGTGGAATACGAAGCATCCAAATCTTATCTCTTATCAAGAACTTATGATAACCTTAATCCCGTAATTTGAAGTGGTTACCTTTGAACACATTCCGATGGAAGAAAAATCAATTGGCAGACGCCTTAGCTACCATGTCATTTATGTTTAAAGTTAAATAGGACAACAAAGTTCCCAAAATGATTGTCCAAATATTTGACGAACCAGGGCACTGCTATGAGATTGACAATGATGGTGTATAGGAGAAGCCTTGGTTTCACAAAGTGAAGAAATATCTAGAAGCTCAAGAGTATCATGAAGGGGCATCAATCAACGACAAGAAATTTCTACGAAGGTTCTCTGCCAAGTTCTTCCTGAGCAACAAAATTTTGTACAAGCGTAACCATGATTCAACTCTGCTTCGTCGCGTGGACAAGAAGGAAGCAGAGAAAATTATGGAGGACATGCACGAATGCATATTTGGTACTCACTCTAGTTGACATACTGTTGCCAAGAAGATTATGAAAGCTGGTTACTATTGGTCGACCATGGAAACTGATTGTCACCTCCACTTGAGGACTTGCCATAAGTGCCAATTTATGCGTATAAGGTTCACGTACCTCCAGTCCCTTTGAATGTCATGACTTCCCCTTGGCCATTTGCAATGTGGGGAATCAATATGATTGGAGAAATCAAACCTATTTCCTCTAATGGTCATCGTTTCATTCTCGTCGCCATTGTCTACTTTACAAAGTGGATTGAAGAAGCTTCATTTGCCTCAGTTACCAAGAACGTCGTGCCCTGATTCATCAAGCATAACCTCATCTGTCGATATGGTATCCCTGAGAGGATCATCACTGACAATGGCACCAATCTCAATAACACCATGATCTATGAACTTTTCATGCAGTTCAAGATCAAGCATCACAACTCTTCTCCATACAGACCTAAGATGAATGGCACAATGGAAGCTGCCACCAAAAATATAAATATGATTGTGCAAAAGATGGTGGTGACCTACAAAGACTGGCATGAGATGCTACCATTTTCTCTTCATGGCTATCGTACTTCGGCATGAACATCAACTGGGGAAACCCCATTCTCTTTAGTATATGGTATTGAAGTTGTCCTGCCTGTCGAAGTTCAGATTCCTTCTCTAAGGATTATGAAAGAAGCAGACTTAGCTGAAGACGAATGGATTCAGACGAGGTTGGATCAGTTGAGTTTGATTGACGGAAAGAGGCTGGTTGTTGTCTGTCATTGTCAGATGTATAAAAAATGTATGATCAAGGCATTCAACAAGAAGATCAAGCATCAGTTATACCATGCTGGAGATTTGGTAATAAAGTGCATCATTCTACCAGAAGGCGATCCTTGGGGCAAATAGAATCCCATCTACGAAGGGTCATTTGTTGTTAAGAAAGTATTCTCGGGTGGTGCTATGATGATAAGAACTATGGACGGTGAAGATTTCCAGCACCCTATGAACGTTGAAGCTACCGACAAAAAATATAAATCCGCAACAAAACTTTATTTATCACGAAGGAAGGGGAAATATCGATAAAACTACAAGGAATGGATAAGATGGTATTGCAACCAAGAGAAAGGGTAAGGAAGTTGGTTACGCGAGGGTAAGGTATTAGTACCCCTCACATCCGTCGTACTCAATGGGATCCATTTTGTTTATTTGTATTTAAGGGTGTGTTTATCTACAAATATACTTGCTTAAGGAGAAATGAATGGTTTTTTATTATTGCGTTCATGAGGGTTTCGCGACCCTTTGCCTACGTATCCAGTGAAGGAATCAGAACACCGTAGTTCCTCTAAAAAATGGTTGGTTTGTTTATTTTTTTTAGTGGGAGACATTAATGCACACATTCTAGTAATAGGAACAACCTTTATCGCGGAAGAACAGAGATAACATGCCCTTTTGGGAAGGTTTTGATTTGTTGAGTGTTTTGCAAGTTTTAAAATAATTTCAAGTAACAATTAAGTGTTTTTGGATTTTTGATTTGTGAATGTTAAGTTTTAATTTTAATTACAAAAGAAGAAAAGTCTTAAGTGGGAGACTAAAAAATCTAATTGTTTGTTTTGTACAAGTAGCGAGCTAAAAGTCTACTTCGACATAAGGCGATAAAAACGGGGTTTAATAGCCTCATGGAGTTATGTAAGGGAGTGTGGCATCGAGGTTTGAACGAAAAAAAAAAGAAACTTAAATTCTAAATGTTATACTGTTTTTTTATCAAGTTAAATAAATATTAAAAGAATAAAAGAGATTGAATAAAAGATTAAGTAAATAATAAAAATTAAGGGAAAGATCAATTTAATAAAAAGACATGTTTTTGTATTTTCTCATGAAATAATTATATGAATGAATTAAATTATATTGGCTTAAGAAGTATAGTAAAATATGGGGAGATAAGACCTAAAGAACTAAAAAAACAAAAAGAAGTTCCCAGCAGGGGCTGAACCCGGGACCTTAAGGTTAATGGAGGAAAGAAACAAGGAAGGGTCTTGTAACCCTAGAGAAAAAAATAAGTGTCGCTGGTTTACTGTCTTGAGAAGACAAGACTGAATAAATTATTATTATTGTTAATGAAAACTCATATATATGTTTATTGAAAAAAAAATAAAACGAATCTCTCTCTCTCTCTCTGAGTCAAATAGGTCCCTGTTTGCAGCTTCAACCTGCAACTGTAAATGAGAAGAAAACCCCAGCTGAGCATTGAGTGAATTTCGCGATTCAACCATTTTATCTTGCATCTCTAGCATCATATTGTCTCTTCTCTTCAACTGTTGTTGCAGTTCTGTAAAACTTCCCGCTTGCTGAAAAAAATCCGAACCAGATTTTGATACACATGGTGAATCTGAGCAGTTTGAAAGATGGAATGGCTTTGAAAATAATTCAAGATGAGCAGGGGAGCAAGATCCACCGCCAAAGCTTGTTGCAACGTTGGTCCACCATGTAGTGTCTTAAATGTACAAAACTCGTCTTTCGAAATAAGTCTATCCTCGGAGACAGCCAGACCGTAACCAACGTGACCGGCGGAGAGATCGATCCAGAAGTAGTGTTCAGAGGAAGTTCAAAATGTTCCGAGGAAGTTGGTGAAACTGGGAGAGGAGTTATCTGATGCGATGGAGGTGTAGATGCCCTGAATTCGAATCTACCCAGAATTGAATTTGAAGAAAGATTGAAACTTTTCGATTGAATCTGCGATCCAGTAGAGAGAAAGTTCAAGGAAAAGGTGGAACTAAAGAAAATAATGAAGAAAGAGAAAAACATAGTGTATTACGTTGAAATGAGGGTTTTGAGAACTGACTAACAAAAATGTAGTTGTTCCGAAGTTGATGGTGGTGGTAGATGAAGGTGCGTTGGTGGGTAGCTGGCTCGGAGTTACTGTTATAGACAGTAGCAGAGGTACGTTAAAGTTTTTTTGTTGCGAATTTTTCTGTATAATTCTGTGTCAAAGGGTGTTTGAGTTCTTGTTCTGAGTTCTATTTTGTGGTTGACAAGTTAAGTTGATTTTTTATGTGATGATTGTCGGTATGAGCCAAGGGAGGATACAAGTTTTCTTGCGGGATTTGTGTGATTTCAGTGGATACTTGGAGTAAAGGGCAGAGATTTGAATGATTGGATGAAGAAGGAAGATGGAGTGGTTGAAGCAAACATAATGACATAGGGAGGGTGTACTATAAAATATGAAACATTATCGAAAGACTAAACAACATCATGAAACTTGAACCTTATCTGTTTTTTTATTTTTAACAAATTTTAGTGTTTTGGGTGTGTAATAGATTTAGCACTAACCAATGATCCAAGCATGAAGATAAGTTACTAAGAAAATGAATCTAACATACATGGAGGCATATGTGAAAGAGTTGTGCAGAAGTAATAGATGACGAAAAATACCTATCGGAGCCTTTCCGATGGAGCTTCCAAAAACAATAAGTTCACTCTTTTCTGTTTTTCTTTTGCTGAGTTTTTGTGTGTTCTCCTCCTCCTCAGTTTTTCTTGGCCTTTGAGTGTGTGACTGGTATTATTTATGTGTTCTCTCTGGCTTTTTTACTTGGTAAAATCACCCTTTCAGTTTGCTGGTTGTGTAAAAATCTCTCTTTTTCGGTTTGCTGGCTGTGTGAAATCTCCTCTTTGTGTTCAATGAAACAATGGCTTTATAGTGAGATAAGGGTAGGAATTGGAGGGAAGAGTTATATGATTCAAACATAATTGGTTTGCTGAATTTTTGTTTTAAGATGCATGTTCTATTTTTAGCCATTTTGGTGTAAAACTTGGATTGACATGCTTGGCTTGTTTGTGTTGATAGCATAGTAGTATAACAAGTGTTTTTGACTATTTTACAGCAGGTTGGGGGCAGGCTTATGCACAGGGTGACATATCGCTAACCCTACCTCTTTTCCGCTTTTATCTTTCAATGATGTAAACTATTTTCCTTTTTTAAATTTCAGAAGGGTTTGCATATTTTAGGAAAATGATGATATATTGGAGGTTTTGTGAGCTACCTTGCTGACTGTTGTTTCTTTTGAATTGCTGTTATTGTTTCTATTTTTTGTTGGTTTATGGGCAGTTTGCAGCTGCTGTTATTTCCTTTTTTCTTGTTATTTGGAAGCTTGCAACTACTGTTACATTTGCTGCTATTTGGCAGCTGTTGTGTGCTGTTTTTAGACTGCTGTGTTGCAGTCTTGCTGCATTTGTTTTGGTTTGTGCTGCTTGAATAGTAACTTGCTGCTGCCCTTCGCGCTTGCTGTTATTTGTGCTATGGCTTCCTATTTTTTTGTATAATAGCTTGTTGCTTCCCTTTTCACATGTGTTGCCTTGTTTTGTTGGTTGTTTAAGCTGCCTGCTGTGTGTATATTTCGCAGTTTTGTCTTGCTTTTGCAGTAGAAAATGTTTGCAAATTTCTTTTTCCCTTTTTGTGAACCAAAGCCCAAACTTTGTTATTTGAAAAATATGAGAAGATGGCCCATGATTAAAAAACAAAAACCTTTTGAATCCTAATTCCAAATGCAAACCCTAATGATGAGCTTTCTTATTTAACAAATAATTGTTTGGAATTTTTCACATGTTGATCATTGCTAACTTTTTCCTTTTTCTTATTTCATGAACACGAGAATTGGACGATCGAGGCAAGGTTAAAAGGCGAAGAGGCCATGGCGAGGAGTGGATGAGTGGATTGAAGATGAAGCAAAGATACTTGAAGAAACAAACATTTATTTATTTATTTATTTTTGTAAACATTAATTGTAACTTATGATTCAACTTGTAATCCCTTTTGCAAATTATCCAGAAATGTAACTTTAACACAAAACATGAGTGAATTTTATGAATGACGAATTTATTGTATGGAAATCAAACAAACTCTTGAATCTTGATTGAACATAGAAATTTCCACTTGAATGGTTTAAACAATACTCCTCACATCGTAACATGAATTATAAGAAATCAAATCTGACCTTAGTAACTTGTATCTCAAGTAACCATGTGCCTTGTCTTTCAATTCCCAATCTTCATATCATGTCCAAACCCAAGTAACTTGTAACTGAAGAAACAAAACATGCCTTGATCATCATGAACCTTCAACCTTATTTCTTATGCCCAAATTCTGCATTCGTCAACTTAAACTTCAAACTCTCGACTCAGTGACTTAGAGATCTTAAGAAGAAAACTTGAAATGCGAGGAGATGAAATCCCTAACCAAATATACTTGACCTTGAGTTATCTTTGAGGAGGACGAAAGAAATATCTTCATAAAAACCAGGGATCCAAAACCCTAGCATCTTGACCAACAAATAGGGAAATAAACCCTAATCTAGGCTCTGATGAATTCGAGCGAGAAACAGCCTTGTATCTTGGTGAGAAAGAAATCCATGATACCTCAAAAATCCATCCCACGATCCACTAATCGAGAACCAGATGAATTTCCCTTTTACTTGATAAGAGAAATTCAAAACAAAATTAGACATAAAGAGGGCACAACCCTAATACCTCAAAACAAGGCGCCTGATTCCATGAGATACGTGATATGCAAATGACTTAGTGAAAATGATGCAAATGGGATGTAAAGTTCAAATCCAGACAAAAGTAAAAAAGGTAGGGCAAATTTGGGGCACCACAAACGCGGACATAGTCAAAAAATACTACACATAAGAATGACCTGCTAGGTTGACATTCCTAGGCAAAAATAAGGGCATCCCAACGAATAAAAAGGTTTCAGGCAAAAATTAGGGATATATACAAAATATTGTACTCCCGGCAAGTCGAAAAATTGAAAGGGCAGTTTGGGCGAAAAAGGGTATCCTGGTGGACTGAAAACCCAAAAGGGCGGTCCAGGAAAAAATTAGGGATTAAAAGCGTACGACTATGTCCCGTTGGATCACTTACATGCAAGCTTTATTACCAAAGTCGACAGTTCAAAAGTTTCGATCAAGTTCTTCCGACAGCAAGGGATGAGATGTTCAAAGGCATAGGGGCAATAGCAGAGTTGAAACCCAATGAGATCACTTCCACACAGCTATATATATATTCACTTTGTACTCTTTCATTTCACGAAAATCTCATCTTACTAGGATTTCCGTCTCTTTGTACAAAATCGTCTGTTTATAGGCAAATTATCAATACGAATATACTTTAAAGTCCAAACTTTTTGTTTTTTCTGTTTTGCTTGCAAAAATGTCGTGACTAAACTTAATTAACATATGCATATGCATATGAACATGATTTACTATTAACAAAAGTATGCATACGAACATGACTAAACATTTACTCAAAACTCTAGGAACTAGGATGACACTCAAGCTGTCAATAAATCCCCACATAATCCCTTTCATAAGGTTATCCCCAGTGAAGTCACTAGAGCCACTTATATGAGATTATCCCCACAGAATAGTCTCCCCAAATAAGGGTACATTCCCTGAAATCTCCCCGGCAGATCACTCCAGCAAATAAAGGAGTACAATCTCTTTCCCGACAATATCACCAACCTACGGAATGAAAATTCTCTTCCCCAGCTGAGTTTGGTCCTCCCAAACTTAAAAAGAAACCTTGCAGAGTTATTTTTCTCTAGCAAATTTAATTTCCCCATGAGAGTTTGTTTCCTTAGCAAAGCATTTCTCCATCAATAGGGTTTACTTCCCCAACAGGGTTTATTTCCCAAACAAACCTACAAATTCCCCAGCTCAAGTCTATTCCTCAGACTACTACAAATCACTGACAAAATTCTCCTCCCATGTAAAGACTGCCACTATCCCCAAAATTGCTGCAAAACCTGGAATCCGACCCGATACCAATTAACTTTATCCTCCCTAGATGAGTCAGAAGTTTAACCATATCTTTTATCCCCAGTCAGGGTACATAAGAAATAAATTCCCCAGTAAAATAGCGGACAACCGATGCTCCTAAACTCTGCTCCCCAAACAGGAAAATCAATACATCCCCTATAGGGTTTCCTCAAACAAATTAGCGGGAATCCCCAACAAAAGCATTCTAGACAAGATTGAAGATACGAATACTCTTCATCCCCAACAATATTAATGGATTTATTATCCCAGACAAAGATCCTGCATGGGTTTACAAATAAACTTCAACAACATTTCACATTCATATATCATAGCATATGCACATGAAACACATATAACACAGTCTCATTTATTTTGAGAACATCATTACACAATGCATTCCATACATCATGAAATTTCATACAACTAACTATTTACCTTTTCAGGAAAGATCAATCAACAGGTGAATATCATAAACAATTTTCAATAGTTCCAAATTAATTCCTGAAACAAGATAGGGAAACTATCTGTGAACAACAGGTCCAAGATTAATTCCCGAAATAAGATGGGGAATTTATGTACAATACCAGGTTTGATATTAATTCCTGAAACAACACAAAGTAAATATCTCGACGGATAACAAAAAGCTTGTTCCAGATTAATTCCTGAAACAAGATAGGGAAAGTATCTGGATAACCAACCACAAATTAATTCCTGAAACAAGACATGGCAACTATCTATGAAGAACAAAACAGATTGAAGAATAACTCCCGAAACAGGATGGGAAAACTATCTTCTTTTCTTTCTCTTTGGTCAGATTAAAGATCAATTCCTGAAACAGGACGGGGCGACTATCTTTATCACCAATGGTGTGAACTCTCGAAATAGGACGGGTTTACCAACAAACTGATTGTAGATCAAATCTCAAAATAGGAAAGGGAGACTATCTACATGAACAAATTGAAGATTAACTCCCAGAACTGGACGAGGAAACTATATTCCTTTCTTTATGTTTTAACAAAGATCAATTCCCGAATAAGGACGAGGCGACTATCTTTATCTCCAATAGTTTTACCAACAAATTTGATTATAGATCAATTCCCGAAACAGGACGGGAGACTATCTATATGAAAAGCAACTACTCAAACACCTTTCCCAGAGGTTCACTCTGGAAAACATTCTTCAGCTATAGTCGAGTATAAACTCATTCTAATATTTCTTTTAACAGTTACTTTGGATGGCATCTTTAAGCCCATCTCCGATGACTCTCCATCATCTCTCTAAATGGCATCTTTAAGCCCATTCCCAATATAATCAACAAACAATTTTACTTCGTGCGTAGGTGAGTGTAAATTTTTGGGCACTTAAGTGTTCAATCATCTTCCACCTTTAAGTCTCAAATGGCGAACAAGCCAATCTAACTCTTAAGGTTTAAGAAGATTGAACTGGGGCAGATGTTGTACCCTAAAGTTTTCCCTCTCTTTTCTCAATACATTTCTCATCATAGATCTCAAATGCTCAAGGGTTCTCAGAAGTTTGATTAGACAAGCTCACCTCTTAAGCACTAGGTCCACAAATTAGGGTTTTAGTTTTCTCAAGGATAATTGGACTTTTTATGCTTCAAGTGACTTTCATGGTTCATTATAGGTCTTTAAGATTTCTCATACCAAGTTTCAAGTCTTACACTACAAATTTGCTAAAGCAGTTGCTCAGATGACTGAAAATTAGTTGTATTAGGTAAAAGTGAACCGTGGTCAACATACAGTCAAAATTCATGATTTTTGGCCAATATCAACATTTTGAAGTTATATTCATCAATTGATCAAGGTTTGATCACAATTCCTTAAGAAAAGCATTCAAAACATTGAAGGGGAAAATTGTCAAAATTAGGGTTTTTGACTAAGAATGACTGATCATTGACTTTTGACCTAGTACATGACATAATTTTATGGCTTGAAGTATGATCTCAAAGACTCAAACACAACATGTTGACCTAATTTCATGGCTCAAATCATTTCTCAAGGTCAAGGGCTTAATAGTTAAAAAATTGGATCAATTGATGAAAAGTCAACTAATACACAAAAAGTCAAACATTGACTTTTTCATCAACATTGAATTTCAAAGATAAAAATCATCAAGACATTATTAAAAAATATCTAACTTGGTCAACATGAATCAATAAAAACAAGAAATTCCACAAAAAGTCAAAGTTTTCAATACTTAGAAAAATTATGTTTTTTAACCTTGATAATTTCACTACTTCATGACAAATTTTCACCAAGATGCAAGATGATTCAAGGAAAACTTTCAACATGAAAGTTGTAGATCATGATAAATTCTACAACTTTGTCCCTTACGGTTGATGTCCAAAAAGTGCTTATATTTTAAGATATAGGCCCATGAAGTCATGACATTTTTGTATAAATACTTGGTGAAAATTTTACCAAGTTAGGCAAATTTTTTGTCCTAACTTCTTGGCCAATTTTCATCAAGCTCCAAGATGATTTAGCCAAAGTATTCACCATGAAGGTTGTATAAAATGTTTCAAGATTTCCAAAATTTCCAAGAAATTTAAGAGATCATTCTTGAGCTAAGATAATCTAAGAGAAGAAGTTGGGCATCCATTCTTGAATTTTAGGGCCTTTTCATGAAGAACACTTGACCAAATATCACAACTATGCTGCATAATCTTGCTTTGCAGGCTTCTTGACTTGAAAATCTATCCATAATCAAATGTTTACACAGTGATCATTTCATTAATGGAACAAAGTTCACACTTCTATTTTGGAAAAGTGACTTTAACCACAAAGTCTACTTGTCTTGAGCCTCTAACTTGTCTGTTCTAATCACACTTAACATGTATGCTCAGAAGCAACATGTTTAAAGCTTATAGCCACCCCACAAGCCTTTGTACCATTGCATTGGAACAATGTTTGTCAAGCTTGCTTCAAAATCAAGTCACATAACCATAACATGTGATCTCTTGATTTTGATTGTTTCAAGCTCCCAAACCATTCCTATATAAATAGAGAAGCCATTTTCAACCTAATACACTGTTTTACAAGCCCTCAAAGTTGCTCAAATTCCCTGAAACTCAGAACTTGCACACAAACCTCCATTGTTGCAACTTCTGGCCAAAAACTTTAAACTCACAATCCACTCGCGTGTTTCCTCTCTAAATCAATCACAAAGCTCCCATACATCATATACAAATCATCCTCATCCCTGTTTCATAACTATAACTCCATCTTCAACATCCTCCAAACTCAACACTCAGCTCTGCAACTTGACTTTTCCAGCACGATTCATGCACTTTAAGCATAAAGTAAGAGTTACATTACCTTCATAGGATTCAAGTGAAGCTATCCAGATCATTAGCTTCCAGGGGTGCTCAAACTCCATACACGATTTCCAGTTTTGAGGTAAGTTTTCTCAACTTTGAACTCTCTCTACAAGCATCATTAATGGTTACTTTGTGAATGAAAAATGTAGACATCATTGCCCTGAAGCTAACCATGCCTTTAGCTTTCATTTATGTTGCCTGAGTGATGTGAATTTTGAAGTTGAACTTTCTGAAAAAATTAGGTTTTATTTGGTACCAAATAAAATTCGTTCTAATCTTTGATTTATAGTTTTAGTTATTTACATGGTTGAATTTATGGTGAAAATGGAGCAAGTTTCATGTTTACATTTTTTAAAATGGTTGATAAATGAGTAAGCTCATAAATTTGAAAATGTAACAATAGAGATGCTGGTGCGAGGTTAGGGATGGAGTACCATCAGAAAAGAGATTATTTTATTATGTGTTGAAGTTGTATTATTCACGGATGAAACAACCACTGCAGTGGCAGGAGAAGCGCGCATAAGGCATTGATCTATAGGGACATGGGTTCGAGCCTAGTGGTACCCTTTTGTTTTTTTTCACATTTTTCTTATTTAACATTACATGCATACAAGCCATGCGAGTGTATCAAGTGCCCTAATCTCATCACCATCTGATCATTGCATAACTGAATCCAACGCACCACATGAGTAAGTCCATGGTACATCACAATAAGCCAACAGCATGAGATTAAAACAGGCGTGGGGCCTCATTCTTTTTTTGATTTTACTAATTCTCACCACCCCTTTTAATAAAAGCAGCATTGGCCCATTTATCCTTTTTATTTTTTTATTTTGTTTTCTGATTTCATATAAAAAACATGTTTGGGCCTTTTACTACTTTTAACCCCCATTCTACTTTTCAAAACCCAGCCATATATTTTTATTTTCTTTATGTTTTCTTATTTTTATTTCTTTATTCATTTTTTATTTAATCAAAAATAACAAAAAAATATATTTCCTTAAATAATTAAATAATTAAAATTATTTTAATAATTTATTTTATTTTGTAATCAAATTAAATTCTATTAGTTCTTTTACATTATAAAAAACATTTTCTTACATTAACATTCAAACTATTTTCTAAACAAACTTTAGGTTTTATTTTCTTCTTAAATTCAATTGACTTAAATTTTAGGTTTTGTTAACTTCTCTTGTAATTAATTTAATTAGCTTACTTAGGTTAACTACTAAAACGTTTTTTCTATCAAAGAAACCCTAAAAAATAATTTCTTTCTTTCTCTTTACAATTTATACATTCTATTATTGTTCATGTTCAATGGTTTATAATAGATAATTAGCGCTTTATTGCTTTCTTCCCGTATTCACAAACTTGTACCCCCATTCCCAAAGCGTTGTAATAGCGTATGATATTTAAATTCCGCAATTTATCACTTTCCTTATTATTGCTATTAATTAGGATTTGCATGACAAGATTAAAATCAACATTAGACAACCCTAAATTGAAGATAAAATAATTGAATCAAACACACTTTGCACACTTGCATCTCTAGGGTAACCCACATGTGTTGCCTCAGATAAAAATAGTCATGTCCCTTGAACATGAGATATTTTAGCAAAAGACCCTAGATTAAAAGATCGTAGTCCCTCGATGACCCTTCAATGTTGCCTTCAGTAAATGATCTTAGTCCCTTACGACAAATTGCTAAAACATCTTACAAGTTTCCTTCTATGATTGTACGATGACCCACGCCCGTCCCCCACATCCAATGATATGGCTATCTACCAAGCAATGGTAAAGAAGTAATATCTAAAGGAGGAGGAAAAGAACAAAGAATTTTTGAGTAGGTAGATTGCTCGTAATTGTTGCTCACAAACTAAAACTATCTTTACACCTCACACTTTCAAAACATTCTTCAAAATAAACATTTTGTATACATTCTCAACAAAATGAGAATAATTACAAAATGGCCTTACATTGGCATTTTCAAAACATCTTTCCAAACATTCCCCTTTCAACAAATATTTTCAAAACCAACACTCTATATACATTCTCAACGATACGAGAATCATTGCAAAGTTTGTCGAACTTAGGCGTTTTCAAAAAAAATTGAAACGTACACAAACACAAAGCATTTAAAAGTGATCTAGCAATTAAGAGCTCGTAGATAACTACGAATGAAAAGGGTGCTAAAACCTTCCCTTTTCATAACCTACCCCCCGAACTCAAGAAAATTCTCAAAAGGTATTTCCTGTTCTTTTCACCCTTTCCTTTATTGGAGAAAAGAAAAGTCGACGGCGACTCTTGCTATCGACAACATTTGCAATCAAATGCAAAACACCCAAGTCGATTCTCCCACCATATTACAGAAGGCATGGGGTTCGTACTGATGTTCGTCTTGTCAAAAGTGATATCTTGGGAATCTAACAAATCATGAACCTTACATATGAAGGCCCAACATTTTTCTATGGTATACCCTGAAGAGTTGGCATGATATTTGCACCTTGCATTGACATCATATTTTGGCGGGAGTGCCCAAATCGAGGGAGCTAGAGGCTTTAGCTCCACAAAATATGCTTTGATTAAGTTTTGCAGTAGTTGATTGTGAGGCATGGGGAGAGGATCAAATCATCTCGGAGGCCTTTCAAACCTGTTTTGGTGTTGTTCTGGTGGAATAACCAATGTTTGTTGTTCTCTTGGATGTGTTGCCACATCATTAATTTCTCCTTCTTTCTTTTCAAGAAGTTAGGAACATGCCTCTTTGAATTGTAAGGGGTACTGAATGATTCCCCTTGTATGTTGCCACTTTTTATGTCCACTTCAATTCTATTCCCAATAGTCACCAAATCAGAAAATCAAGAAGAGATGCTTCCTACCATTTTATCATAATACAACCCTTGTAAAGTTCCCATGATCATATCTAACAATTATTTTTCCAGGAGTGGTGGTCGTACACGGGCTGCCATTTCCCTCCATCTTTGAGCACACTCTTTGAAGGACTCATCTTTCTTTTGAGATAAATTCTAGAGCTGCATATAGTTAGAAGCCATGTCCAAGTTGTATTTATACCGTCTTAAGAAAGCGTTATCAAGGTCTTCCCATGTTTGGATGTGGACTTACTCCAATTTCATATACCAATCTAGAGATGCCCCACTCAAACTGTCTTGCAAATAATGGATCATCAGCTTATGATTTTGATCATATGCATGGATTTTCTGGAAGTACATGCGTAGATGGTTTCTTGGGAATGTGAGTCCTTTATATTTTCCAAATTAAGGTACTTGGAAATTTGGAGGGGTCACCCCATGTGGAACTAGGCCCATTTCAAGAGCATCGACGTTGAAAGCATCATAACCCTCCACAGCCTTCAACCTTTCTTCAAGAGCCTTATACTGATTGAGCGCCAAGTGATTTTCAATGACATGGGTATGGGTAGTTCTTTGAGGTACTTGGTTTACGTCTTCTAAGTCATGGTCTCCATATTTCAGGTCTACGTAATTATTCGTGTTGTGTGGATTGTTGATTGGAATTTGCAAGGTATGAGATGCCCCTACCTTCGGTGGAGGTGGGACAAATCCTTCTGTATCATCTTGCCCGACCTCGTGCTAAGCCACAGTTGACTTTAGAGGTCCTGACTCTGGTACTCTTCTTGGTTAGTGATGGCTCGATACACCAATAGTCTGGGATATTTCTTCAAAGGCTGCCCTAGGAATCCGATCTTTCCTTTCGATGATGTTCTTCAAGGATAACAAAACTTGACTCATATCTCCTTTCATTGATTCAATGTTACCCTGTACTTGCTCTAAATCTTCTTTGAAAGCAGCTTGATTCTCTTCGATCTATTCCATCACTTTCTTTTGATGGGCTCTTGTTAGATATGGTTGTCGGAGAAGCGGTGCTTTTTTACCAATGATTTAACTGGAGATGATTTTTTGAAACATAATGGGTTTTTTGTTATGAAATGTGAAATTCAATGCATGCGAATGCATGGATGCATATAAATATGCTAAGAGTTTATTTTTGAATGCTTATTCCCTAGGATTTTTCTTTCATATTTTTTAAATATATTTTTTCTTAGATTTTGCTTTTTTATTGGTGAACATCTAAAAAATAAATACACAATCGAGATATGGAAACAAAATACTTTTATTGAAATAACAATAGTCCTCAAAAGGGAATACATTCAGATATTGAAATATATTCTATCCAAAACACCAAACATCAATTACTGGAAGAAATAACAAAGGGAAAAAAGTCTTCTAACAGCGCTTATGGATATCTGACTTGAATTCGTCAACCATTATCCTACAGAGCTTGAGAAAGTCTTCAACATTTTTAGGGAGAGGGACCATCACATTTTATGCATCTCTCAAACTTCTACGGATGTCACCAATGAGATTGTTGGATAAGAATGTGAGCCTTGCATGCTTGTCTTTATAGAATCGATATTTCTTGTATAGGTCCGAAACCATCTTATAATTATCCTTTTTGGCTTTGGTGATCTTTGCATACTACCCTTCCCAATATAATTTTTCATCCCTCATCTCCGTATAAAGTCTCCTTTGTATGAGGAAATTCTTTCGGAGGTCTTCTAACTCATGACATACTTGCTCATCTTTTAATACCCTTTGAAAGATAAGATTATCTACTTCCATCTTTACAAGGTGTTCTCTTACCTCTGATTTCTGACTTTATTGGAGATTAGTAGAAAGGAGGTAGAGTTTATCTTTAGAATCTAGAGATCCTTGTGCTAAACTTTGGATCTGGGCTCTCAGATTTTCTTTTATCTCCTTTTTGTCTTGTAATACTTTTTTCGTACCACTTATTCAATCTTCGAATTTCCCTCGCAGCATTATATATCCTTTGGTTGTGATAATCCAAGTTAAAAGTAGCACTCTAAAGTCCTTTGGTCGAATGCTTCCACTTTAGGCTCTCCTTTTCAAATGCTTAACAGTCTTTCTAAATTTGTTGGTCTTTTGACTCAAGCTCTCGTTGCATCTATCTTTTCTCCTTAGCAAATTCATGAAGGCTAAGCTCTGATTCCTCTTTCTCCTTTTGAGCTTGTTCCAAGGCTTCCTTCAAGTTGTTTATCTCTTCTAAGGACATATAAGGAGGATCTAGGACATCTGGCTTGTACTCAAGATAAATTTCGAATGGTAGCTTAACAACTTGAAACCTATCCTAAACCAGTTGAGTGTAGGGTTGTCTTGTTACAACATTCTTCCTTTCGGCCTTGTAATACGATGGGAGAATTGACTTGGTTTTGCATTTTATCACAAATGTTGCAGATAGCAAGAGTCGCAACCGACTTTTCTTTTATCCAATAAGGAAAGGGTGAAAAGAATAGGAAAGACTTTAAGATTATTGAGTTTGGGGGGTAGGTTATGAAAAGGAAAGGTGTTAGCACTATTTTCATCCGTAGTTATCTATGGGCTCTTAACCACAATCTCACTTTTGAAAATGCTTTGCGAATGTGTGTTTGAAAATATTTTTAAAATTCCAATAGTAAGGCAAGACTTTGTAATAACTCTCTGATCGTTAAGAGTGTATACAAAGTTTTTTCGTTTGAAAATGTTTATTGAAAAGTGTTTGTGAAAAAATATGTTTTGTTTTGAAACGTTTATGGGCAAGTGATTATGACCGATCTACCTACTCAAGGTCTTTATTGTTGTTTTCCTCATCCTTTAGATAGTGCTATCCTACCATTAGTTAGTAAGAAGTCCTATTGTTGGATGTGAAGGGACAGGCACCGATCATCGTACAATCATAAATGGAAACTAGTAGGGGCGCTTTAGCAATTTTCTGTAAGGGACTAAATCGTTTACGGAAGGCAGCATCAAAAGCGTCATCGAGGGACTACAATCTTTTTAATCGAAGGTCTTTGCTAAAGCGTCCCCACGTTCGAGGGACATGACTGTGTTTCTAAGGTAACAAGGGAGGTTACCCTAGAGGTGCGGGTGTGCAAAGTGTGTTGTGATTTAGTTATTATTTATCTTGTATTAGCGTTTGCTACTGTTTGCTTTTAATCTTACCATACAATCCTATTAGCTAAACAATTATATACAAGGCATAAAGTATAAGTGCGAAAAAGTAAAGTCATGCGCTATTACAGGGTTTTGGTAGGCATACATAAATAATAATATGCTGAAAATAAAACCCTAATTACTATTACAAACTATGAACAATTACAAGAATCACGGAAAAAATGCAAGACAAACCACGCGAAAATATAAGATAGGAAAGTGAAAGAAGGAGGAAATTGTTTTTTGGCGAATTTTTTGATAAAAAGGTTTGATGCTTAACCTAATAACCTAATTTGGTTTTAATTAAAAAAGATTATTTAGTGAAAAGAAACCTAAAAACAAACCTAAATTGATTGATAAAAAACCTAAAAAATTAATTAGAGTTAATTAAAAACCTAAAAAACTATTTTGATTTTAATTAAAAAAAAGGTTAGTGAAAAAAAACATAAAAAACCTAAATTAGGGTTTATAATAGAAATGACATTTTGTTAAAGTTTTTGTGAAGGTTTAGAGGAAAACGAAAGGAAAAAAGAGTAAAAGAATAGAGAATTATGGAAAAAAGAACCAAAATTGGTAGGGGTGGGTGTTGAACCCACGCCCTCAACACTTTCAACCAATACGTTCACCACTAGGCCACACACGCTTTGGTGTCAAGGAATATCATCAGCGCATTATAAAATCTGCAAAACAAGAAAAATCATAAAATATGTCAAAATGCCAAAAGGTTGGGATCGAACCCACACCTTGGCATAGTAGTGTCTTATTGCGCGCGCTTCAACCGCTAGGCGGTAATACATCCAGTGATTTATATGAAATGAATTAATTATAATATAAAAAACATTGTCTGGACTAGAGAGGCGCCAGAGCCCTAAATTCGTCTGTCTTCTCTGGTTGCCTCCTTTCTTCAAACCTGCAAAACACTGGATATTAGTATTCTAGGAATACCCTACCCCCTAAATCCAACCCTTAAAATTCAATGGAAGGTTTTTTTTTGGCTGAATCGCACTGCAAAAAGAGATTAGATAAGAATTATTCAAAACTGTGTGAACATGGCAACTTATGATTCGATCAGCATGGGACTTCCATGATGGGTTTTTCCTACCTTTTTGAACCTCAGAAACACATAAATGACGTTAGTAGATATTAATATGCAGTGAAAATCAAGAATGCAAAACTCATGCAATGTAAGAAATTGGTGATGTATATATGAGTTTTCTGTCCGTTTGGATCATTGTAAATGATCTCCTCTTACCCTATGATCCTCTTGGGAATGATTAGGAACGTTAGTATGTATTGAAAGGAACTGTAAATAGGGTTTTGAGTTGCCCTAGGTTTGTTGAGAAGTTTTGAGAATTTTGGGCAAGCTTCTTGGTATAAGGGTTTGTGGCTTGTTTGTATGAATGAAGAAGGATATATAGCATGAGATTAGGTCAACATGACATGGGCTTGGACCTTTGTTAATAAGCCTTGTATTTTATCTTATTTATTTTGAATTAATAATGAATAAAAATTAAAATAAAATAAAATAAAAAGGACAACGAATACATGAGTAAGATATGAGAGGTATATGAAGTTTAGAACACGTTTGGTCTTTAAAAGAATAACCCAATAGCCCAAAAATCCAAATTTCCTCAATTTGAACTTCATGCATTTGCTCAAAATTTCCCAACTTACACTGGTCATAACTCTCTCAATTTTCATCTTTTGAAGGTGATCTTAGACTTTTTAGAAATATCAATATGTCCTCTACATTCTCTCTTTTGATCATTCTTGATGTTCTTATTAACGGCTTCCACTGTGCCATTCATCTTCGGTCGACACAATGAAGAGTTATGGTGCCTGATCTCGAACTGCATGTAGAGTTTAATGATCATAGTGTTGTTGAGATTGGTACCATTGTCTGTGATAATCCTCTCGAGGATGCCATACCGACAAATATGGTTATACTTAATGAACCGAGCCACCACATTCTTGCTAACAGAGGCAAATGATGTTGCATTAACCCACTCTATGAAGTAATCAATAGCGACAAAGATGAAACAATGTCCGTTAGAAGCAGTAGGCTCAATCTCTCCAATTATATTGATGCCCCACATTACAAATGCCCAAGGAGTAGTTAATACATTCAGAGGTACGGAGGCACATGGACTTTTCCAGCATAGATCTGGCATTTGTGACAAGTCCTTCAGTGGTGATGGCAATCAGTTTCCATGGTCGACCAATAGTAACCTACTCTCAGAATCTTCTTAACCATCGTATGTCCACTAGATTGAGTACCAAAAATACCTTCATGCATGTCTTCCATGATCTCCTCAGCTTCCTTCTTGTCCATACAACAAATAAAAGTTGAATCATGATCGCGCTTGTCTAAAATTCCATTGCTCAGGAAGAACTTGGTTGAGAACCTCCGTAGGAATTTCTTGTCGTTAATAGATGCACCCTCGGGGTACTCTTGAGACTCGAGATATCTCATATCTTCGTAAAAACAATGCTTTTCCTCTGCACCGTTAGTGTCAACTTTGTAGCAGTGTGCCAGTTCATCCAATCTTTCAATAGTAATTCGAGGAGCTTCGTTTCCCCATCTGAATTTGAACATAGATTACATGGTAGCCAATGCATCTTCCAGCCGATTCTCTTCTCGTGGGATGTGTTCAAAGGTGATTTCCTTGAAGTACGGGATTAAGGTCAACACATACTCCCAATAAGGAATGAGCTTCGGGTGCTTCGCATCCCATTCTCCCTTAATCTGACTCATTATTAGGGCTGAGTCCCCGTGTGTGTTCAAGAACTTGATCCTCAAGTAAATAGCAGCTCTAATGCCCATGATACACGCTTCACATTCGACCATGTTATTGGTACAATTAAAGAAAAGTCTGGCAGTAAAGGGCGTATGGCAACTGTTGTACCCCAATTTTCCCCCCTAAGATCCCTTCATCATACCATGTTGATTCATTCACAACAAGATCATACTAGGATTCTTGGTTCCCCTCCCTATATTTAGCTTTCCCCTTTTGAGGAATCACCAAGCACCTTAACTTATGTTCTCTTGTGATCATGAATATTGTTTTGTCTTGATTTCACCTTTTAACTAAATAAAGTGCAATGTTGGTTTGTCTTGCTTGTTATCCATGTAGGTAAAGGCAATGGGATTTAACAAGTTACCCCATGGGTTCATGAGTTTATTTCCATGCCCTAGACAATAAAGCTTGAGAAGTTCAAACCTCACCATTGGATTTGTTGGGAAGAAATGGCATGGCAAGGTTGTTTTGGTTCATCACATTTCAAGGTTATCAAATTTGGTTGAAAAGCACAAGGGATTGATTGGAGAAGTTGTCATGGTTGGACAAGATTTTATTCCATTTGGTCACAAGTACATATTTCTATCAATATTCAAGATATGGAAGTGGTTTTGGTGGTTATGAGTTCTCATCACCATCCTCAACAACTTCTATTTACAAAATCATGTGTGTTGGTACAAGAAGTTTGTTCAAAATTGTCAAAGTTCCTTAAAGCATTCTATTGATCTAAGGAGCTAGGGTTTTGAACTTCAAAGGAATACATCTTGCTCATCTCTTGGTATTTTTGGGTGATTCCACATACATCTTTCTCTTCAAAGGGTTATCAATAAATCACTTCAAAGGTTTCAAGGAGTTTCCATGAGGAAGAAAGATTACAAGTCCTCCAGATGAATCCCCAATTTTCCATCTGTGACTTCAAATGATCGTAACTTGGTCAACTTTTATCACCTTGAGCCCATTATTTTTCCATAATGATCTTGAAGGTGTGAACTTTATTCCTTCTCTTATGTGCAAAGTGAGAAAATGGACGGAAGTTGCCTTAAGGATGCAAAAGATTATAGGTCATTTAATAATTTTTTTCCAACTTCAACAATCCATAACTCTCTCAATTTTTTTAGATTTTGAATGGTTCAAGTTTCAAAATGTCATTCAAGAGATCTACTTCATGCCATATTTTTTGGTCAAGAGAAATATCCAAGTGGAAGGCCATGTTTTGATGAAAGATATTATAGGTCAACTCTTTTTCTCTAACTTTGACTCAACACAACTTTCAGATCAAGAATCCATTTGATTCCATTCTTTTTCCATTGCAAATCTTGTAACTTCATCTTTATAAAGCATCAAGAATCATGCCTTAAGACCCCTTGAGCTTAGAATGCCATTGTTTCAAAAGTGGTAACTTAGAATTGAAGTTTCATTGCAAGTCAGGATTTGAATTTCATGTTACAACCTCTAAACCTCAAATTAGCACGAGTTTTGGGTCTAAACATGATTAGACAACTTCCCCAAGTTGATTAGTGCATCAAAACACGCACTTTGGATGCGTTTTGACAAAAGAGAAGTCACATTTTCTTCAAGATGCATACCCACACGAATTTCCTCCAAAATGCATCATTCACTCTTCCTTTTGATCCCATTTGCTTCTCCTATAAATACATGAACTATCCCATTCGTTTTCTCAAGCTTGGATAGCCAGAATCACCCTGCCAAACTTGTTCTACAACTCAGAATTCAGTAACTTCAAAATCCATTCTCAAGCCTTTTTCAATCCAATTTTTCCATCAATTCACATTCCTTGATCTTCTCTGAAGCTAACCATATAATTACATGCAAGAATCGTGCCCTATACTGCTCCATAGAAGTCCATTTTCAGAGCTCTCCAACTCAAATTCAATAGGTAGATTCCTTCATCAATTCTTTAAAACTCTGATATCATTGTGTTGCTCCCATTGCCCTGGTTCTAGTCGCAACACTTACCTTTTACCAGAAACACGTTTTGATCATGAAATTTCAAATCCCTTTTCAAAACTTTCCTTCCAAATTGCTTGAGCTACAATTTATATAAATTTGGCGCGAGGGTGTGGTTGTCTTCGTCTTGAAGAGACAAAGCGATTGACATAGGTCTGAGCTTCTGATTTTATAGTTTGAGAGACCTGTAAATCACGTTGGCTGGAGGTTGAAGATGACCTACGTGTCACCTTCCAACCAATGATGGCACGCCACTTGTTATTTTTGAAAATATGATTTTATATTTGATTTTGTACTATATTCACTAATGACCATGATATGTACAGCGCGCCAGATCCCTTGGATTTGATTACTAACACATTTTAACTCTCATCCAATGGTCCACATATTAAGTGTAAAAAATCAGAAAAAATTATGAAAAAAATATTTTGATTATTCTTTTTCTGATTTTTATTTTTCACAATTTAATTGTGTTTTGGTATTTTTTATAAATTTACACTTTATTTGAATTGTTTTAAATGTTTAAAAATACTTTTATACATTTTTAAATTCTGAAAAAATTATGGAGTGGTCCAATGATATTGTGACAAATATTGGTGACCTTATTTTTTTTCCGACCTTACTATTTTTTATCATTTTTGGTTTATTTTAACCATTTCTTTTAATTTTGAAAATAGTTTCTGACTTTAAAAAATTACCAAAAAATTTGTAAAATTATTTGAGCCTTTTTCTGATTTTTCTATGGTCTTACTTTTTATTTCTTGATTAATTTGAATATAGTTGATATTTTTCTCTTTAATTTCTATTTTTCAACATTATTTTTAAACCCTTTTGTATATATATATGAAAATGTAATATTATTTTGTGATTATTTTCTGGCTGATCTTGGGTTGAATTTTTTATCATGAACTTTATTAACATCATTGGATCAATGGTGTTGAGTCTAACTCCACAAAAATGGATGAATGGTTTTAATAATAGTTTGATTAAATTTTAATTCAAATGTGATTTATATTCTTTTCCATCCCTCTTCATCTCATCCCCTTCTTATTGCACTAAATGTTGTTGAAGCATGATCTCTATATCATGTCTCAAAACAAATGGTACATAGATTGCTATTGACCGGCTTCAAAATAGGTGCGACTTCTATATAAGTCCATTTACGATTGCTTAGCATAGTGCTAAATTTTTTCACGATTCGAATAAATGAGCATTCGTGGCCCAAACTTATGTTTGCAAGCCCAAGTATGTTAATTTGATCTCTTTGATCCAATAACCTTGAGATTCATTGTGTGGAGGATTTGGTCTACCATTTCTCTAATGGATGTACAACACCTTTGGTCAACGCAGATCACTTAAACATCGTTGATCATTAAATGGAACTTGTGAGAATTCTAAATGGATGATATACATGACAAAAAGAAAATGCAACTTGTTGTGTGGAGGATTTGGTTCTACCAATCCTCTAATGAATTCCAAATGTAAGCTTCAAGATGGTCATCCAACTAACCACTAATTATTTACTTGTTTATTCCATGCTTTTTTTTTATACTTTATGTACCATTTACTTTTAGCATTTAAATTTCATGTCATTTTCATCTTTGCTCATTTGAGCATTTATTTTCTTGTCACTTTTTATTTTGCTCACTTGAGCTTTTCTTTTCCTTTTTAAGATACTTAATAATCAACATAAACCATAAAAATATTTAATGGTACTTGGACTATTTGGTTACTATCCTTGGAATTATGGAGCATTGGACTTTTTGGACATAGGATTAGAAACCTTGGCCTTTGTTGGAGACCTTGTGACCTTAATTGATATTTTGTCTGGAGTTCTTGAGGTTTACCTCAGGACATTGGGTTGCTTGTTTGTTTTTTGTGTGCAGGTTTTTGTGATTACACCCCTTGTTTATAATCTGGAACTCACCCGTATACAACCGTTACTCTGTCCAATTTTTGTGAAGACTTAATACACTTGAAGTTGGTTCTCTCAAGAGGTCCAGTATTTTTGCTTGTTTGGTTTCAATCCAAGGAATGGGAATTCTATCTTAGCTCATAATGGCAAGTATTGGCTTCTTGTTAGTTAGATGGTTCTTATCCCTAGCTTTTACCTTATGCTTTAGGATAGTCCCTTCTTCTCCTCCCATCTTCTTTAATTTCAAAAATATTCTTCCTCCTTTTTGAAAACTCTTCTTATTTTTTAACTTGAACCACTTTCATAATAAACTTGGACTTATGTCCATGAATTTTCAAAACATTTTCATAAATAAACTCCAATCAAATTAATAATACCTTGACATTTTTTGTGAGAAGACTAAAAGCCAATCAATCTCATTTCAAACCATTTTGCCACTTTGGCTTTTATCTTTAAACTTTTCTCAAAAGATTGAACTCTTGTCAATCCTTGTAGTGATGCAAACAACTATACTTCTACAGTATGTAGTGAAGAGAGATATTTTCCACTTAGGTGTTGAGTGAGGCATTGTTGATTTTAAAATCCAAGCCATATCCTCCACTTTGAGATGATGCAAATTCTCCTTTCTAATAATTGTGGGTAGTAGGTATGTTTTCCACACGGACAATGACGATGATGTTTTATCTCATAAAATTAACCAACACATTTGTGTTTTAAATCCTTAAAAGAGGAACTACGTGTACCCTGATCCCCTATTGCATGAAAAGGTGGTACGTAGGCACTAAAGGTTCACAACCGCGACCGGTGCAAAAATTATAAAATAAATATATTTCTTTTCTCATCTCCACCATCCATTTTTTATACAACAAATTTTATAGCCAAAATATACAGATTTTACAAAGAGGCTCCTGCGGAGTACCGTAGATGTTTAGGGTGCTAATACCTTCCCTTTGCATAACCAACCCCCTTACCTTGAATATTTCCCCCTCTTTTTGGGTTACTCGCTCTTTTCCCATTCCTTTGGAAACAATAAAGCACGGTGGCGATTTTTATTATTATTTGTATAAAGTCTAGTCAACCGAATGGCTTAGTCTTAAACATTTCTACCGCTACAAAAAAATGGCAACTTCACTGGGGACAGATTGACCTCTTGCTGGTCCATCCCTAAGGGGGTTAAGCATATCTTTTTTTATATCTGTATATGTGTTATTACTGTTTTTTTGTGTTATATGTTGTTTATATGTTTGTCTGGATTTTAATGATTTTTAGGGTGCTTGGTGATTACTCATAAGTCCTATACTCGGAATTGGGCAAACTTTAAATAGGACGGGCAGTATAGTCATGTTAACTTTTAGGAAGTAATCCCAAAAAAGGAGGCATGAGATCCGCCACTCAGTGGAGGCCCCTTTGATTGTAGTGTCGTTTACCGAGTAATCGGGAAGATGTACTGCCTTTTAGGTGTAGTGCGGAAGCTATGACAGAGTAATCCGGAAATAGTTGTCACGCGATACTACTCTCGGACGAGTCTTTCTTGAGAATATTACTAATTACCGAGTTAATCGGGAAGTTGGTAATATCCGAAGGAAGGATGTAGACTTTGGGAACCTCTAGAACCTTATTCGGCAGGTGATAACTTTTAGACCAACACCTTATGGGTAGTACCTTCGACCTCATGCTTGTGACGTTGAACCTATGAACCCTATATGTGTGATTTTGTGTGTGATTGTTGCATCATGCATCCATGCACTTATAAGCATATTTTGAAGAAACCATATTTCAAGAGATTTAAAGGGTGACCATTTGTGAATATCTCAGGTACTCTCTAACCATGGTCTCTGAAAAGAGAAAGACCGGGAAATACAGTTTCAAGGATCCCAAGATAGATGATTTGATCAGTCTAATTCCCGAGATCGAGTGTTCTGCAGACTTTCGGAAGAAGTATGGATCCATTATTCTTGTCATGAAGTTGAAGATGAAGGAGGGTATTCTCTCGACCTTGGTCCAGTTCTATGATCTGATGTATCATTTATTTACTTTTCCCGACTATCAGTTGATGCCCACACTGGAGGAGTATTCTTATCTATTGGATTTACCTATCACCGATCGTGTTCCTTTTACTGGTTTGGAGGGTGAGCCAAAACCACATGAGATTGCTGCTTTGATTCGTCTGGGGAAGTCTGAGGTGGAAGCCCATATGACTACTAAAGGAGGAATTATAGGATTACCAGCTCAATTCTTATTAGAAAAAGCTCGTCACTTTTCAAGAATTAAGAGTAAAGTTGCTTTTGAGGCCATCTTTGCTCTACTTGCTTACGGGTTGTTTCTATTTCCTAATGTGGAAAACTTTGTTGACATTAATGCTATCAGGATCTTCATGATTGGAAACCCAATTCCTAAATTATTGGGTGATACTTATTACTCTACTCATCTTTGGAATTCTTATCATGGGGGGATGATTATCTGTTGCACACCTCTGTTGTACCGATGGTTTATCTCTCATATGCCTCAGTCTGATGCTTTTTGGGATGTCAAAAAGGAACCCTGTTGGGCTCCTAAGATCATGGCACTTACTCACTTAGATATTGATTGGTATCATCGAGCTTACCAGGATATACATATTATTGACAATTGTGGTAGTTTCCCCAATGTACCTCTTCTTGGCACAAAGGGAGGAATTAACTATAACCCTGTTCTTGCACGACGACAACTTGGTTATCCAATGAGGGATAAACCGAATAGTATTCATTTGAGTAGTTTCTTTTTGAAGGAAGGAGAAGACCATAGGGAAGCTAGGGAGCAGATTGCAAAGGCCTGGAGTCATATTCATAAGAAGAGTAGGAAGGATTTCGGACCTAGGGGTGTTGTTTACTTGGAGCTATATCTTCAGTGGGTCCGATCGAGAGCTGTTCAGTTAAAGATCCCGTATACCCGAGAGACACCCATGCCTAATCTATTTGTGAAGACCACTCCTCCCTTATTAAATGATCTAGAAGAGATGCAACTTGCTTTGGTTAGGATGCAACAGGAAAAGGATGCTTGGAAGAACAAGTTCTAAACTTTAGAGAGTTCTTATAAAGCAGGCTTGAAGGAGAAAGATGACTTGATTGAGATCCTTGAGAGTCGAGCGGTAGAGTCGAGAGGCAAGGGGATTTATTTTCTCCTAAGCCTCAATCAGGTGCTGATTACTCACTTCCTGATTCAGATGATTGGAAGGAGGTTGCCATCAGATATGCGGAAGAAAACCAAAGGTTGAAGGCTCAGATTGCCAGGCTCACGGGGAAGCGCCAGCGTATAGAATGATCTCCATCAGTTCTATTTCTCAGGGTTTTAGATTTTATTTTCATCTTGTACTTGGGATCATTGAAACTTGTAATCCATTTTGGAGTTATTATAATAAAAAATTTCAGTATTTCAAATGCGTTATTACTTTGATATTTGCAATATGTCCATAAACTATAAATCCCTTGAAATATTAAATAGCAAAGTAAAAATAATCATGTGCATTACATATCATGCATCATATTGCACATTTTTCTTGCATTTGTTATGCATATCCAGGTGTCTTACCAAGCTTCTTTACTTCGTTCAGCAAGCTGACTCATCATTACAACACTCGGGCTAATTTCAGAAAGAAGATGGACAACTTAGAACAAGAGAATCACGAGCTGTGCGAGGAAGTTTATGCTTTGAAGGCCGTAATGGCCAATCTGACTACTCTGATGGAAGCTCTGGTGGATTCTCAGAATCAACCACCGAGTGTTCAACCTCAACCAACAAGGGCAACTAATGAAGCTCGGACCGTTCCCGTATCTGCTACTCCAGCAGTTGTTCAGAATCGCATGCCCCAAGGTTATCCATGGGGAATGCCAGAGAATTTTGCACTTGAAGGTTTCAATCTTGGTCCTCAAGATACTCCAGTTTCTCAGACTATTGTTACTCCTGCACCTCCTGTGGTGCATGTTCCTACTGCACCTCCTTAGGTGAATATGGTTTCGTTTGTTAATGATAATGTGTGTCGTCCTTTCCTTCCACCGAGTGAAGACTTGGGTCTTTATGACAGAATGGATGATTTTCAAGAGAAGTTTGACAAGATGCAAAGAGAGATGAAGGCCCTAAGGGGAAAAGAGCTATTTGGGCAGAATGTGAATGAGTTATGCTTGGTCCCGAATGTTAAGATACCTGCTAAGTTTAAAGTCCCATAGTTTGAGAAGTACAAGGGCAACACTTGCCCTCGTTCTCATCCGGTGATGTACGTAAGGAGAATGTCTACCCATACTGATGATCAGCGTCTGCTGATTCACTTTTTTCAGGATAGTTTGACCGGTGCTGCACTGAAATGGTATATGAGTTTGGACAGCGCCAATATCTATACTTTTAATGATTTAGGAGAAGCATTCATCAAACAATACAAGTACAACATGAACATGGCGCTTGACTGTGATCAACTCAGGGCCATGGTTCAGTAAGACAGGGAATCATTCAAAGAATATGCACAGAGATGGCGTGAGGTAGCCGCCCAGGTGATTCCTCCCATGGAAGAGAAGGAGATGACTAATATTCTCTTGAAGACGCTGGGTTCTTTCTACTACGAGAGGATGGTAGCAAGTGCGCCAAGTTACTTTACTGAAATGGTAGGAATGGGTATCCGCTTAGAAGAGGATGTAAGAGAAGGACGTTTAATGAAGAGTAAAGGATATGGAGGTGACAAGAAACCATCTTATGGGTTTACCAAGAAGAAAGAACGAGATGCCAATGCTGTTATACAAGAGAGGAGGGTAAACACTCCTAGAAGGAATTATCAGCGTCATCAGTAAGTCGCCTCAGTTACTCCCATTATAAATATCGCTCCAACTACCGTTGCTTATCAGAGATCGTCCCAGTAGGGGAATCAAGTGTATAATCAGAGAAGGGAGATTTATGACCCTATTCCTATGAGCTATACATAGTTACTACCGGCATTGATTCAGAAGAAGTTGATTCAGACCCGACCACCTCCCGCCGTACCATCACCATTGCCTTGGTATTACAAGGCAGACCAAACATGTGCTTTTCATCAGGGAGCACCAGGGCATAATGTTGAGAATTGTTATCCTTTGAAGACTGAGGTACATAAATTAGTGAAGTCTAGTGTTCTATCTTTCAAGGATGTGGGACCTAATGTGAAAGATAATCCTCTACCTAAGCATGGGGGAGTAAATGTTGTGAATATGGTAGCCGGTTGTCCAGGCCACTTCCAGATTTTTGATATTAATCTGGTTAGAGGAGATTTGGTGAAAATGCATGCAGACCTCTGTGAATTTGTCTAATATACGCATGACCATGCCGGTTGTGCTACTTGTAGTACAGATATACAAGGTTGTGATAAGATAAAAGGCTGATTTACAGGAGATGATGGATGAGGGCCTAATCCATATAATCAGGCCTAGGGCAGAGTATGAAGAGGAAGTGAATATGGTTTCTGGATGTCCTGGAGAATTCAGAATTTTTGATGTAGAGTATATGAATGAGGACCTCGTGTAGTTGCATGCTACCTTCTGCCATACGGTTGGTCAGGTGGAACACCAATATGGATCTTGCCAAGTTTGCTGTCGAGACCCCCGAGGATGTTCAATCGTGAGGAAGGGTGTTCATTTGTTGTTAGATGATGGAACTATCAAGGTGACAAGTCAGAGGGATGATTAACATGAAGTTGATATGGTTGAGGTTTGTTTGACTGAAGAAGAGTCAGATGAAGAGTATGCCTCCGTAGATGAGTATTTCTCTTCAGACGGAGATTTGTTTTCTAGAAATGACTTATTAATGACTGATTATGTTGAAGAAGGCGTAAACGCCATTGTGCCTTGTTTTGGTGCACCCGCCTATTTTGAAGTTGAGTATCATAGCAAGCCAGTTGTTACCCCATTGGTGATTAGTTTGTCGGGTCCTATCCCCTACAAGTCAGATAAGGTCGTGCTTTACAAATAAAACACTACAATATTAGAGGATGGAGTGGAAGTTCCCATCCAGCCAATGCCTAATGTTGGAAATATAGCTAAAAATAGCAGGGTGACACGCAGCGGTCGTGTGTTTGCTCTAGTTGTTCGAAGAGATGTTGGTGCTGGAAAGAAAATTGCTGAGAATGATGAACCTAAGAAGGCTACGGGTGAGACTAGTGGAGCCACGTTAAGGAAATAAATGGATGATATTTTGAAGATAATTAAGATGAGCGATTACAGAATTGTAGATCAGCTACTGCAGACTCCTTCAAAAATATCTATCTTAGCTTTATTGATGAACTCCTCTGCTCACAGAGAATCCTTAATGAGGGTACTGGAACAAGCTTTTGTGGAGAGTGATATGCCAATAGACCAATTCAACAGCGTAATAGGAAACATTACTTCATGTAATAACTTGAGTTTCTGCGATGATGAATTACCAGATGAATCAAGGAATCACAACTTGGCCCTCCACATCTCTATGAACTGCAAGAATGATTCACTATCCAATGTGCTGATTGATAATGGATCCGCATTGAATGTTATATCGAGGAGTACGCTTATGAAGTTTGAAAAATCAAGGAACGCCTATGCGCCCAAGTGGCATCATTGTGAAAATGTTTGATGGGTCAAGGAAATCTGTTATTGGTGAAGTGGACTTGCCTATTCATATAGGACCACATTTGTTTCAGATAACCTTCAAGGTTATGGACATTGTTCCCGCTTATAGTTGTTTGCTAGGACGACCGTGGATACATGAGGCAGGGGCTGTCACTTCAACTTTACACTAGAAGCTGAAGTTTGTATGTGAAGGGAAAGTAGTGATCATAAATGGGGAGTAGGCATTGTTGATATCTTATTTGTCCTCTTTCAGCATTGTAGAGGCGGCTGAAGCTGCTGTTGGAATCCAATTCCAAGCCTTATCCATTGACAACATAAGAGGAAATGAGAATTCCATGGTTTCGCTGAAGGATGCGCAGTAGGTTGTGCGTAATGGTCATAATGAAGTTTGGTGACGAATTGTGGATCCATCTGTGAACAAGAACAAAACTAGCTTGGGGTTCTCTTCAAAGAATGACAAGGGTAAGGGCATGAAGCCAAAGTCTGCTGCAAGCAGGTATCAAGACATTTTCCGTAGCAGGGGTTATCTTCATCCGACTGTTTCCAGGATTAACACCATTGTGGAAGATGAAGCAGAGCAGGAAATTCTGAATCATGTGACGCACGGAGTTAGGGTTAAGAACTGGATCACCATTGATGTTCCCACTTGCATACATGTTTCAAAGTAATTTGTTTTGTTAATATTTTTGAAAAAGCTTTCACTCTGCCCAGGGTGGAAGTATTAATGTTGTAGGGCTTATCTGTTTACTGTGACTGTTAAAATCAATAATAAAAGGTATCTTTGCTTCCCAAATTGTGTTTTTTATTTTCTGCTATTCTTGGAAAAGGTAATAAAAAAAAACCTTTCGAAATAAATAATAACTGAAATTCAATCTGCATAGTCACTTGTTATATGTGTCAGTTTCTAAATGCAATCACAAATCATATGTGCAGATTAATTAAAAAACCCGTTGAATACAATGACCCTGCACCCTCTCCCAACATTGAGTGTCCTGTGTTTGGGGATGAAGAAGAAGATTATGATGAGATTCCAGAATAGATCTCACGGTTGCTTGAGCACCAGGAAAATACAATTCAGCCATATAAAGAGCCATTAGAAGTGATCAATTTGGGTTTAGAAGAAGATCTGAAGGAAGTCAACATTGGAGCATTATTGCATCCTGTTGTGAAGAGCAGGTTGATTGAGCTGTTGAAAGAGTATGTGGATATTTTTGCTTGGTCTTATCAAGATATGCTTGGTCTAGATACAAATATTGTAGAGCACCATTTTCCGTTGAATCCAGAGTGTCCGCCAATTAAACAAAAGTTGAGAAGAACTCACCCATATATGGTAGTAAAAATCAAAGAGGAGGTTCTAAAGAAGATTGATACTGGTTTTCTTGTGATGTCAGTGTATCCTCAATGGATTGCCAATATTGTCCCAGTACCGAAAAAATACGGAAAAGTCCACATGTGCGTAGATTAGAGATCTAAATAAAGCTAGTCCAAACGATGATTTTCCATTGCCACACATTGATATGTTAGTGGACAACACAACAAAATTTAAGGTATTCTGTTCATGGACGGATTTTCCGGGTATAATCAAATAAGAATGGCTCCAGAGGACATGGAAAAAACAACATTTATCACACCCTGGGGAACATTCTGTTACAGAGTGATGCCCTTTGGGTTGAAGAACACTGGTACAACGTACCAGAGGGCTATGACAACCTTATTCCATGATCTGATGCACATGGAAATCAAAGTATATGTTGATGATATGATTGCCAAATCCCAGACTGAAGAAGGGCATGTAGAAGATTTGTTGAAGTTGTTTCAAAGTTTGAGGAAGTATCGTCTCCGCTTGAATCCAAATAAGTGTACCTTCGGTGTCTGATCAGGGAAATTGTTGGGTTTCATTGTTAGCCAGAATGGAATTGAAGTTGACCCTGATAATGTCAAAGCAATTCAAGAGATGCCAGCGCCAAGAACTGAAAAGGAAGTTAGAGGTTTCCTCGGGCGTTTGAATTACATTTCCAGATTCATTTCCCACGTGACTGCAACATGTGAACCAATCTTTAAGTTGTTAAATAAAGATCAAGGTTGTGTGTGGACGAATGATTACCAAAGGGAATTTGAAAGTATTAAAGAATATCTGCTTGAACCTCCTATCTCGCTTCCTCCTGTAGAAGGAAGACCTTTGATTGTGTATATGATAGTGTTAGATAAATCCATGGGATGTATTTTTTAACAACAAGATGAAACAGGGAAGGAGGAGTTCACCATTTATTATCTCAGTAAAAAATTCACCGATTGTGAGTCGCGATATTCCATGCTGGAAAAAACATGTTGTGCTTTGGCCTAGGCGGCAAAGCGTTTGCGGCAGTATATGTTGAATCAAACTACTTGGTTGATCTCCAAAATGGATCCAATTAAGTACATTTTTGAAAATCCTGCTCTTACTGGGAGAATTTCCCGCTGGAAGGTGTTGTTATCTGAATATGATATCAAATACCGCACTCCAAAAGCTATTAAAAGCAGTGTGTTGGTATATTATCTTGCTCACCAACCAGTGGAGGATCACCAGTCTATAGAATATGAATTCCCCGATGAGGATGTGATGTTCCTGAAAGTGAAAGATTGTGATGAACCATTGCCTGAGGAAGGTTCTGACCCTGAATCTCGTTGGAGTATGATATTTGCTGGAGCTGTGAATGCTTATGGTAAAGGAATTTGTGTTGTGATTGTCACTCCTCATGGATTACACATTCATTTTACAGCAAGGTTAACATTTTACTGTACTAATAATATGGCCGAATACGAGGCTTGCATCATGGGTCTCGAAGAAGCTATTGATCTCAGAATTAAAATTCTAGATATGTATGGTGATTCAGCTTTGGTAATAAATCATATTAAAGGAGAATGCGATACTCGTCACCCCGACTTGATCCCTTACAAAGATTATGCTAGAAGATTATTACCCTTCTTCAATAAAGTTGAATTCCATCACATTCCTAGAGCTGAAAATAAAATGGCGGATGCTCTGGAAACTCTGGCTTCTATGTACCAAGTGAATACTTGGAATGATATACCCCAAATTATGGTTCGACGATTGGATAGGCCTGCTCATGTATTTACAACAGAGGAGGTAAAAGATGAAAAACCTTGGTATTATGATATCAAGCATTTTCTTTAGACTCAGGAATACCTGATTGGTGCGTCGAAGAAAGATAGAAAGACATTGAGAAGATTGGCAGACATTTTCTTCCTTAGTGAAAATGTGTTGTACAAGACAAATTATGACATGGTCTTGCTCAGATGCATGGATATACACGAAGTCGACATGTTGATGCTTGAGATTCATGAAGGTTCATTTGGAACTTATGCCAATGGACATTCAATGGCTAAAAAGATGCTAAGGGCAGGTTACTATTGGCTAACAATGGAGTCCGACTGTTATAAATTTGCAAAGAAGTGCCATAAATGCCAGATTTGTGCAGACAAGGTCCATGTGCCTCCGACACTTCTCAATGTGATTTCCTTCCCGTGGCCTTTCTCTATGTGGGGTATTAACATGATTTGGATTATAGAACCCAAAGCTTCAAACATACACCGTTTTATCTTGTTAGCAATTGATTACTTCACCAAGTGGGTGGAGGCTGCTTCATATGCCAATGTTACTAAGAAGGTGGTTGTGCGCTTCATTAAGAATAACCTTATATGTCGGTATGGTGTGCCAAGCAGAATCATCACTGACAATGGCTCGAATTTGAACAACAAGATGGTGATAGAACTGTACGAAGAATTCAAGATTGTCCATCACAATTCATCTCCATACAGGCCAAAGATGAATGGGGCTGTCGAAGCTACTAATAAGAATATCAAGAGAATTATCCAGAAAATGGTTGTTACTTATAAGGATTGGCATGAAATGCTCCCTTTTTATCTACATGGATATCGAACATCTGTCCGAACCTCAACAGGAGAAACCCCATTCTCCCTGGTGTATGGAATGGAAGTTGTACTCCATGTCGAGGTTGAGATTCCCTCTTTGCGTGTGATAATGGAAACCAAATTGACATAGGCTGAATGGGTCCAGAACAGGTTTAACCAATTGAATTTGATTGAGGAGAAGAGGATGACAACTTTATGTCATTGACAGTTATATCTGAAAAGAATGAAGAAAGCTTTTGATAAAAAGGTCAAACCTCGTGAATTTAGAGAAGGCGACCTCGTGCTCAGAAAGATCATGTCTTTCAACGCTGATTCTAGGGGCAAGTGGACTCCCAATTTTGAAGGTCCATATGTTGTCAAGAAAGCCTTCTCTGGTGGTGCATTAATTCTTGAAACTATGGATGGCGAGGAGTTCCCATGTCCCATTAACGTTGACGCAGTCAAGAAATACTTCGCCTAAAGAAATAAAAGAAAAACTCGCTAAGTTGAAAACCCGGAAGTGCAGCTTAGGCAAAAAGGAGTGTCTCGGTAGGCCAAAAACCCGAAAGGGTGGTCTAGGCAAAATTTAGAGACCTAAGCAGAATAAATTTCCCGCTAAGTTGAAAACCCACAAGGGCAGCTTAAGCAAAAGTTAGGGACTTTCTTGGCAAGTAACTACGTCAGACAAGACTTGATCGTTGAAGCAACAATCTTATCGGATCCTCACCATACTTCAACAGAAGCTGTTGCTCAGGATTTCAAAAGTTTTTAGAGGGGATAGTGGTCATTGTATCTCAATGTATCTTTTCCATTATATATTACCATTTTTTCAAACTTTGTAATCATCTATGGAGTCTCACCATTCACAGACTACCATTCTATTAATGAAATTTGAGCTTTTACCCAATTCTTTGTATTTCTTATTTTATTTAGCTTGCAAAGACTCCATTTATTAATGATAATAACTTTAAAAGTAAAAAATATTAAATAACAAAATTGATTTTTCAAAAAAGATTTTACAATCTGCTTTTACTTTGAGAATTGTGATGAAACAATGACAACAAAAATGGTGATCCTAGGAATGGACAAACTCCAGTTGTTTTGAGAAGTTTTTGTTCCCCTCTGGAAGGTTTACTAGGGATGTTTTCTCCATATTGGGTTTATGGTTCCGGTATCCTCGGTCAAGTTTGGATTCATTTCTCCTCTTTTCTGAGTTTTCATAATGAGAAGTTTCAATCTGCATTTTCTCGAGTGAAGTTTTCGTTTGGCTTAATAGAATTTCTTTTTCCAGAGAAGTTGGTATCATAACCACTCTTGAAAAACGCAGGTCCCTGGTTTCTCTAAGTGAAGGACGTATTTTGGTTTTCCCTTTGTGGATATGGTGTTAACCTCCCCGATGAAGTAGGCCTGAATTCCCAAGTGAATGTTTTGATGTTTTGGTGTCAGTCTGCTTTATTTGAGACTGGTTTTGCATTCTCCAATAGGAATGTTACTTTTAAAAACACTTGTTTCCCCAGTGAAGCCTGAAGAAGGATGTTTTATACCTGTATCTGTGCTATTCTATCGCTTCGTTTTGCTTACTTCTGGGTTATGTCGCTCCCCAGTAAAGCTAAAGCAGCCAGTAGGTTTTGTTTCCTTAGTTGGCATTTGCTTTTTCTTGGAATGATCATCTTGGATGAAGTTTAGCCGAGTGTTGTTAGTGCCCGAGGTGGTTTTTCCTGGTTATTCCTAATGTTGTATATAAGTTTTGTCAGCATACGCACGATAACACTCATACATTCATACATACATCATGCATAGGTAAAATTGGAAAATAACTATTCATTGACATTTGTTAATTTTTTTTTGTTGATATATCATCCTGTTTTGTAGAGTTATGTTGTCCTCTATCTAAATAGAGTGTTGGCCTTAAGAAGAAAGCGTATATTCTTTCAATTTCCCCACTGAGTTGTCCCTAGTGGAAGATTTTTGCTTTAGCCTTCCTGTACAGCTCCTGGTTTGGATGGATTTGGTTTTCCCTCTTGAGTTTATTTCTCAAAGGATGTATTCTGGTTGACCATTTCGTTCCAGTTTATTTCTGGGTTGAATCTGTGGTTCCATAACAATATTATTTACTTTGGATTTCTGAAAACTTCAAGTTTTGGTTGGTGCATTTATTTTGCACGAGAAGACTTTATCTCCTCAGCAGGAATATCGTGGCATCTCTCCAGGAAGTCATATTTCTCTCCCCAGAAAGTCAGTTCTTTTTATAATCCTCCATGATAACAAGTAGCATGGCTCTTTATTTGAGTAACTTTTGCTTCGCTGTAAAAGTCGACGTAACCTTTTTTTGCTATCTCCTCTATGAGTGAATGGTTTGCAGTTTGTCGTCAGATTACGCCAACGGATGGAAAGACTTTCAATATCACATAAACAACTCATTGTGAAATATTTGCAAGTGGAAGTCTCATTATTTGAGACATCTTATATATTATCCTTTTCAGGCGGAGTGCCTTGGTTAAAGAAGAAGTTGAGACCCGTTCTAGGTGAAACACTAGAGTCTTGGGGAAACTTGTTATCTTTTTGCTACCTTCAGTGAACATTGGTAGTTCATCGTTAGTGAATGGTGATGCAATGATATATTTTCTCTTTCTACCTTCAGTGAAAGTTGGTAGATCACCATCAGTGAAAGTTGGTGTTTGTTATCTTTTTGCTACCCTCAGTGAACGTTGGTAGTTCATCGTCAGTGAACGGCGGTGCTATGATATTCTTTTTCTATCTTCACTGAAAGTTGGTAGATCATCGGTAGTGAACGTCGATGTTTATTATATTTTTTCTACCTTCAGTGAGTGTTGGTAGTTCACCGTCAGTGAACAGCGGTGCTATAATATTTTCTTTCTACCTTCAGTGAAAGTTGGTAGATCATCAGCAGTGAATGTAAAGTTAATTATCTTTTTTCTACCTTCAGTGAACGGCGGTGCTACGATATTCTCTTTCTACCTTCAGTGAAAGTTGGTGTCTGTTAGCTTTTTGCTACCCCCAGTGAATGTTGGTAGTTCATCGCCAGTGAACGGCGATGCTATGATATTCTATTTCTACCTTCAGTGAAAGTTGGTAGATCATCGGCAGTGAACGTCGATGTTTATTATCTTTTTGCTACCTTCAGTGAATGTTGGTAGTTCATCATCAATGAACGGCGGTGCTATGATATTTCTTTTCTCTCTACCTTCAGTGAAAGCAGGTAGGACATCGGCAGTGAACATCGATGTTTGTTATCTTTCTCCCTTCCTTCAGTAAACGTCGGTAGCTTCGCCTTCGATAGAAGTTGGAGTATCCTTTGACCATTCTACCATCATCTTTAATTCAGGTCTTTTGATCCACCAGTTATTTATTTTCTTGGTGCGGTTGCTCCCTTATTTCTTTATTTTGTTACATCCCCAGTGGTGATTTGTGTCCCTTTGGAATTGTCCATGTGCATTCATGATCATAAACATTTGCATGGAATCTTAGGGCCAAAAATAGGGTTTGTTTTATATTTAAGTATCTTCGATCGCATCGACACGAAGATTTCTAACCTTCGTATCTCCGAATAGAAGAAACTTAAATACGGGCAGCTGTTGTACCCCAATTTTCCCCCTAAGATCCCTTCATCATACCATGTTGATTCATTCACAACAAGATCACACTAGGATTCTTGGTTCCCCTCCCTATATTTAGCTTTCCCCTTTTGAGGAATCACCAAGCACCTTGACTTATGTTCTTTTGTGATCATGAATATTATTTTGTCTTGATTTCTCCTTTTAACTAAATAAAGTGCAATGTTGGTTTGTCTTGCTTGTTATCCATGTAGGTAAATGCAATGGTATTTAACAAGTTACCCCATGGGTTCATGAGTTTATTTCCATGCCCTAGACAATAAAGCTTGAGAAGTTAAAACCTCACCATTGGATTTGTTGGGAAGAAATGGCATGGCAAGTTTGTTTTGTTTCATCACATTTCAAGGTTATCAAATTTGGTTGAAAAGCACAAGGGATTGATTGGAGAAGTTGTCATGGTTGGACAAGATTTTATTCCATTTGGTCACAAGTGCATATTTTTCCCAATATTCAAGATATGGAATTGGTTTTGTTGGTTATGAGTTCTTATCACCATCCTTAACAACTTCTATTTACAAATCACGTGTGTTGGTACAACAAGTTTGTTCAAAATTGTCAAAGTTCCTCAAAGCATTCTCTTGATCTAAGGAGCTAGGGTTTTGACCTTCAAAGGAATATATCTTGCTCATCTCTTGGTATATTTGGGTGATTCCAAATAAATCTTTCTATTTAAAGGGTTATCAATAAATCAATTCAAAGGTTTCAAGGAGTTTCCATGAGGAAGAGGCTTAATAAGGAAGAAAGATTACAAGTCCTCCAATGAATCCCCAATTTTCCACGTGTGACCACAAATGATCATAACTTGGTAAATTTTTGTCACCTTGAGCCCATTCTTTTTCCATAATGATCTTGAAGGTGTGAACTTTATGCCTTATTTTATGTGCAAAGTGAGAAATTGAATGGAAGTTTCCTTAAGGATGCAAAATATTATAGGTCATTTCATGATTTTTTTGCCAACTTCAACAATTAATAACTCTCTCAATTTTTGGAGATTTTGAATGCTTCGAGTTTCAAAATGTCATTCAAGAGATCTAATTAACACTATATTTTTTGTTCAAGAGCAAATTCCAAGTGGAAGGGCATGTTTGGATGCAAGACATTATAGGACATTTTTGAAGAAGAACTTGAAATATTTCTAAGTATGGAAAGTCAACTCTTTTTCTCCAACTTTGACTCAACACAACTTTCATCTCAAGCATCCATTTGATTCCATTATTTTTCCATTGCAAAGCTTGTAACCTCATCTTTCTAAAGCATCAAGAATCATGCCTTAAGACCCCTTGAGCTGAGAATGCCATTGTTTCAAAAGTGGTAACTTGGAATTGATGTTTCATTGCAAGTCAGGATTTGAATTTCATGTTACAACCTCTAAACCTCAAATTAGTATGCATTTTGGGTCTAAACATGATTAGCCAACTTCCCCAAGTTGATTAGTGCATCAAAACGTGCACTTTGGATGAATTTTGACAAAAGAGAAGTCACATTTTCTTCATGATGCAGACCCACACAAATTCCCTCCAAAATGCATCATTAATTCTTTCTTTTGATCCCATTTGCTTCACATATAAATACAAGAACTATCCCATTTGCTTCATCATTAATTACTAACGCGTTTTGACTCTCATCCAATGGTCCACATATTTTTACTTTTATTTTCTTTTCTGATTTTTATATTTTAATTATTTTGAATTTCAAAAAATCATAGAAAATTCATTTTAAGTGTAAAAAATCTGAAAAAATTATGAAAAAACTATTTTGATTATTTTTTTTCTGATTTTTATTTTTTCACAATTTAATTTTGTGTTTTGGTATTTTTTATAAATTTACACTTTATTTGAATTGTTTTAAATGTTTAAAAATACTTTTATACATTTTTAAATTCTGAAAAAATTATGGAGTGATAAAAATGATATTGTGACAAATATTGGTGACCTTTTTTTTTTTTTCTGACCTTACTATTTTTTATCATTTTTGGTTTATTTTAACCATTTCTTTTAATTCTAAAAATAGTTTCTGACTTTAAAAAATTACCAAAAAATTAGTAAAATTATTTGAGCCTTTTTCTGATTTTTCTATGGTCTTACTTTTTATTTCATGATTAATTTGAACATAGTTGATATTTTTCTCTTTATTTTCTATTTTTCAACATTATATTTAAACCCTTTTGTATATATTAAAATGTAATATTATTTTGTGATTATTTTCTGGCTGATCTTGGGTTGAATTTTTTATCATGAACTTTATTAACATCATTGGATCAATGGTGTTGAGTCTAACTCCACAAATATGGATGAATAATTTTAATAATAGTTTGATTAAATTTTAATTCAAATTTGATTTATATTCTTTTCCATCCCTCTTCATCTCATCCCCTTATTATTGCACTAAATGTTGTTGGAGCATGATCTCTATATCATCTCTCAAAACAAATGGTTCATAGATTGCTATTGACCGGCTTCAAAATAGGTGTGACTTCTATATAAGTCCACTTATGATTGCTTAACATAGTGCTAAATTTTGTCATGATTCGAATAAATGAGCATTCGTGGCCCAAACTTATGTTTGCAAGCCCAAGTATGTTAATTTGATCTCTTTGATCCAATAACCTTGAGATTCATTGTGTGGAGGATTTGGTTCTACCATTCCTCTAATGGATCTACAACACCTTTGGTCAACACAGATCACTTAAACATCGTTGATCATTAAATGACACTTGTGAGAATTCCAAATGGATGATATACTTTACAAAAAGCAAATGCAACTTGTTGTGTGGAGGATTTGGTTCTACCAATCCTCTAATGATTTCCAAATGTAAGCTTCAAGATGGTCATCCAACTAACCACTAATTATTTACTTGTTTACTCTATGCTTTTTTTATGCTTTATGTACCATTTACTTTTAGCATTTACATTTCATGCCATTTTCATCTTTGCTCATTTGAGCATTTATTTTCTTGTCACTTTTTATTTTGCTCACTTGAGCTTTTCTTTTCCTTTTTAAGATACTTAATAATTAACATAAACCATAAAAATCTATAATGGTACTTGGACTATTTGGTTACTATCCTTGGAATTATGGAGCATTGGACTTTTTGGACTTATGATTAGAAACCTTGGCCTATGTTGGAGACCTTGTGACCTTAATTGATATTTTGTCTGGAGTTCTTGAGGTTTACCTCAGGATATTGGGTTGCTTGTTTGTTTTTTGTGTGAAGGTTTTTGTGATTACACCCCTTGTTGTAATCTGGAACTCACCCGTATAGAACCGTTACTCTGCCCAATTTTTGTGAAGACTTAATACACTTGAAGTTGGTTCTCTCAAGATGTCTAGTATTTTCGCTTGTTTGGTTTCAATCCAAGGAATGGGAATTCTATCTTAGCTCATAATGGCAAGTATTGGCTTCTTGTTGGTTAGATGGTTCTTATCCCTAGCTTTTACCTTATGCTTTAGGTTAGTCACTTCTTCTCCTCCCATCTTCTTTAATTTAAAAAATATTCTTCCTCCTTTTTGAAAATCTTCTTGTTTTTAAACTTGAACCACTTTCATAATAAACTTGGACTTATGTCCATGAATTTTCAAAACATTTTCATAAATAAACTCCAATCAAATTAATAATACCTTAACATTTTTTGTGAGAAGACTAAAAGCCAATCAATCTCATTTCAAACCATTTTGCCACTTTGGCTTTTATCTTTAAACTTTTCTCAAAAGATTGAACTCTTGTCAATCCTTGTAGTGATGCAAACAACTATACTTCTACAGTATGTAGTGAAGAGAGATATTTTCCACTTGGGTGTTGAGTGAGGCATTGTTGATTTTAAAATCCAAGCCATATCCTCCACTTTGAGATGATGCAGATTCTCCTTTCTCATAATTGTGGGTAGTAGGTATATTTTCCACACGGACAATGATGATGATGTTTTATCTCATAAAATTAACCAACACATTTGTGTTTTAAATCCTTAAAAGAGGAACTACGTGTACCCTGATCCTCTATTGCATGAAAAGGCGGTACATAGGCACTAAAGGTTCACAACCGCGGCGGGTGCAAAAATTATAAAATAAATATATTTCTTTTCTCATCTCCACCATCCATTTTTTATACAACAAATTTTATAGCCAAAATATACAGATTTTACAAAGAGGCTCCTGCGGAGTACCATAGATGTTTAGGGTGCTAATACCTTCCCTTTGCATAACCAACCCCCTTACCTTGAATCTTTCCCCCTCTTTTTGGGTTACTCGCTCTTTTCCCATTCCTTTGGAAACAATAAAGCACGGTGGCGATTTTTATTATTATTTGTATAAAGTCTAGTCAACCCAATGGCTTAGTCTTAAACATTTTTACTGCTACAGAAAAATGGCAACTTCACTGGGGACAGATTGACCTCTTGCTGGTCCATCCCTAAGGGGGTTAAGCCTATCTTTTTTTATATCTGTATATGTGTTATTACTGTTTTTTATGTTATATGTTGTATATATGTTTGTCTGGATTTTCCTGATTTTTAGGGTGCTTGGTGATTACTCATAAGTCCTATACTCGGACTTGGGCAAACTTTAAATAGGACGGACGGTATAGTCATGTTAACTTTTAGGAAGTAATCCCAAAAAAGGAGGCATGAGATCCCCTAGTCAGTGGAGGCCCCTTTGATTGTAGTGTCATTTACTGAGTAATCGGGAAGATGTACTGCCTTTTAGGTGTAGTGCGGAAGCTATGACAGAGTAATCCAGAAATAGTTGTCACGCGATACTAATCTCGGACGAGTCTTTCTTGAGAATATTACTAATTACCGAGTTAATCGGGAAGTTGGTAATCTCCGAAGGAAGGATGTAGACTTTGGAAACCTCTAGAACCTTGTTCGGCAGGTGATAACATTTAGACCAACACCTTATGGGTAGTACCTTCGACCTCATGCTTGTGACGTTGAACCTATGAACCCTATATGTGTGATTTTGTGTGTGATTGTTGCATCATGCATCCATGCACTTATAAGCATATTTTGTTGAAACAATATTTCAAGAGATTTAAAGGGTGACCATTTGTGAATATCTCAGGTACTTTCTAACCATGGACTCTGAAAAGAGAAAGACCGGGAAATACAGTTTCAAGGATCCCAAGATAGATGAGTTGATCAGTATAATTCCCGAGATCGAGTGTTTTGCAGAATTTCGGAAGAAGTATGGATCCATTATTCCTATCATGAAGCTGAAGATGAAGGAGGGTATTCTCTCGACCTTGGTCCAGTTCTATGATCCGATGTATCATTTCTTTACTTTTCCCGACTATCAGTTGATGCCCACACTGGAGGAGTATTCTTATCTATTGGATTTACCTATCACTGATCGTGTTCCTTTTACTGGTTTGGAGGGTGAGCCAAAACCACATGAGATTGCTGCTTTGATTCATATGGGGAAGTCTGAGGTGGAAGCCCATATGACTACTAAAGGAGGAATTATAGGATTACCAGCTCAATTCTTATTAGAGAAAGCTCGTCACTTTTAAAGAATGAAGAGTAAAATTGCTTTTGAGGCCATCTTTTCTCTACTTGCTTACGGGTTATTTCTATTTCCTAATGTGGAAAACTTTGTTGACATTAATGCTATCAGGATCTTTATGATTGGAAACCCAATTCCTAAATTATTGGGTGATACTTATTACTCTACTCATCTTCGGAATTCTTATCATGGGGGGATGATTATCTGTTGCACGCCTCTGTTGTATCGATGGTTTATCTCTCATATGCCTCAGTCTGATGCTTTTTGGGATGTCAAAAAGGAACCCTGTTGGGCTCCTAAGATCATGGCACTTACTCACTCGGATATTGATTGGTATCATCGAGCTTACCAGGATATAGAGATTATTGACAATTGTGGTAGTTTCCCCAATGTACCTCTTCTTGGTACAGAGGGAGGAATTAACTATAACCCTGTTCTTGCACGACGACAGCTTGGTTATCCAATGAGGGATAAACCGAATAGTATTCATTTGAGTAGTTTCTTTTTGAAGGAAGGAGAAGACTATAGGGAAGCTAGGGATCAGATTGCGAAGGCCTGGCGTCACATTCATAAGAAGAGTAGAAAGGATTTGGGACCTAGGGGTGTTGTTTACTTGGAGCTATATCTTTAGTGGGTCCGATCGAGAGTTGTTCAGTTAAAGATCCCGTATACCAGAGAGACACCCATGCCTAATCTATTTGTGAAGACCACTCCTCCCTTATTAAATGATCTAGAAGAGCTCCAACTTGCTTTGGTTAAGATGCAACATGAAAAGGATGCTTGGAAGAACAAGTTCTAAACTTTAGAGAGTTCCTATAAAGCAGGCTTGAAGGAGAAAGACGACTTGATTGAGATCCTTGAGATTCGAGCGGTAGAGCGAGAGGCAAGGGGATTTATTTTCTCCTAAGCCTCAATCAGGTGCTGATTACTCACTTCCTGATTCAGATGATTGGAAGGAGGTTGCCATTAGATATGCGGAAGAAAACCAGAGGTTGAAGGCTCAGATTGCCAGGCTCACGGGGAAGCGCCGGCGTATAGAGTGATCTCCATCAGTTCTATTTCTCAGGGTTTCAGATTTTATTTTCATCTTGTACTTGGGATCATTGAAACTTGTAATCCATTTTGGAGTTGTTATAATAAAAAAATTCAGTATTTCAAATGCGTTATTACTTTGATATTTGCAATATGTCCATAAACTATAAATCCCTTGAAATATTAAATAGCAAAGTAAAAATAATCATGTGCATTACATATCATGCATCATATTGAACATTTTTCTTGCATTTGTTATGCATATCCAGGTGTCTTACCAAGCTTCTTTACTTCGTTCAGCAAGCTGACTCATCATTACAACACTCAGGCTAATTTCAGAAAGAAGATGGACAACTTATAACAAGAGAATCGCGAGCTGTGCGAGGAAGTTTATGCTTTGAAGGTCGGAATGGCCAATCTGACTACTCTGATGGAAGCTCTGGTGGATTCTCAGAATCAACCACCGAGTGTTCAACCTCAACCAACAAGGGCAACTAATGAAGCTCGGACCGTTCCCGTATCTGCTACTCCAGCAGTTGTTCAGAATCGCATGCCCCAAGGTTATCCATGGGGAATGCCATAGAATTTTGCACTTGAAGGTTTCAATCTTGGTCCTCAAGATACTCCAGTTTCTTAGACTATTGTTACTCCTGCACCTCCTGTGGTGTATGTTCCTACTGCACCTCCTTAGGTGAATATGGTTCTGTTTGTTAATGATAATATGTGTCGTCCTTTCCTTCCACCGAGTGAGAACTTGGGTCTTTATGACAGAATGGATGATTTTCAAGAGCAGTTTGACAAGATGCAAAGAGAGATGAAGGCCCTAAGGGGAAAAGCTATTTGGGCAGAATGTGAATGAGTTATGCTTGGTCTCAAATGTTAAGATACATGCTAAGTTTAAAGTCCCATAGTTTGAGAAGTACAAGGGCAACACTTTCCCTCGTGCTCATCCAGTGATGTACGTAAGGAGAATGTCTACCCATACTGATGATCAACGTCTGCTGATTCACTTTTTTCAGGATAGTTTGACCGGTGCTGCGCTGAAATGGTATATGAGTTTGGACAGTGCCAATATCCATACTTTTAATGATTTGGGAGAAGCATTCATCAAACAATACAAGTACAACATGGACATGGCGCTTGACTGTGATCAACTCAGGGCCATGGTTCCGAAAGACAGGGAATCGTTCAAAGAATATGCACAGAGATGGCGTGAGGTAGCCGCCCAGGTGATTTCTCCCATGGAAGAGAATGAGATGACTAATATTTTCTTGAAGACGCTGGGTTCTTTCTACTACGAGAGGATGGTAGCAATTGCGCCAAGTGACTTTACTGAAATGGTAGGAATGGGTATCCGCTTAGAAGAGGCTGTAAGAGAAGGACGTTTAATGAAGAGTAAAGGATATGGAGGTGAGAAGAATCCATCTTATAGGTTTATCAAGAAGAAAGAACGAGATGTCAATGCTGTTATACAAGAGAGGAGGGTAAACACTCCTAGAAGGAATTATCAGCGTCATCAGTAAGTCGCCTCAGTTAATCCCGTTATGAATGGTGGTCTATGATACGGTGGGAGAACTGACTTGAGTTTTGCGTTTGTATTCGCACTTGTTCGGTTTAGCAAGAGTCGCCACCGACTTTTTATTTTATCCTAAAGGAAAGGTTAAAAAGCACAGGAAAAACCTTTTTGAGATGTTTCGTGGGTTCGGGAGGTAGATTATGAAAAGGGAATGTATTAGCACCCTTTTCTTCCATGGTTATCCATGGGCTCTTAGTTACTTGGTTTTTAGATCACTTGCCTTGATTTTTGATTGCTTGAAAAATGGTGTGTGTGTGTGTGTGTGTGTTTTTTGAAAATGTTTTGAAATAGACGCCTTTGTTTCGGCAACCATTGTAATGACTCGTGTTTGAGTATATACAACGGTGTGTATCTTTTCGAAAAGATGTTTCAAAGTGTTTTTGGAAGTTTTGTTTTGAAAGTGTTTGTGAAGCGTGGTTTTTGAAAAGGAGGCAAGTGTTTTTGCAAGTTTATTTTAAGTAACTAAGAGTTTGGTCTACCCCTATTGTACTCAAAGGTTTTCTCTATGTTTTCAACCCTTTTTAACAATTTTGTTCCACCATTGAATTTGGTGGACAATCTTGCGTTTAGGATGTTTAATGGGACAGGCGCGGGTCATCGTATGAACCATGAATGCAATGGTGCCAAGTGTCTTTGGCAATTTACTTGAAGGGACTATGATCATTCCGTTTTAGGCAACTTTCGAAAGCGTCATCGAGGGACTTATGATCATTTGAATTTGTTTTGCCAAAGAAACTCGACGGGCAAGCATGGCCCATCTTGGAAGGCAACATGTGGGATTACCCTAGGGGGTGCAAGTGTGAATTGTGTGTTGATTTCATGCATTTGTCTTGTATTAGGTTATCTAGCGTTTGATTTTATGTACATGCAAACCCTAGGTCTAACCATGGTATAATTCGAAAGCGATAAATTACGGGAATTTAAAGTCTACACTATTACAAATGAATATCCGGGAGTGGGTGTATAAATGTACAAATGGGGATGAGACTTAAATAATTACAACCAAATCGAATTGCGAACAATATAACGTATAGTGTATAGCAACGTATAAGAATGGAAAATGTATAATGTATTAATGCGAGTGTATTGTGTATGTGTAAGTGTAATGAGAATTTTTTACAAGTTGAGAAATGTGAATTTAATAAGAAAATTAAATATTGTTTATTTGTCAAGTATTATTATCCATATTTGATTTAAATTTGTATTTTTTATATTTTTTGTTTAATATGTACAAAGAAAGTATTTTTTGGAAGAGAAAAGTATTAACTTAAAGAAAAATTATGTATTGATTTATTTATGGACAAATAAGAAATTTTAAGAAAAAAGAAAGAAATGTTTTAAGTTTTAATTATATTATGTAGTATTGTTTTATGTACAAATAAGGAAAATTTAAGAAAAGGAAAAGAATATTTTAAGTTCTATTTCTTATACATTAGTATTTTAGTATTAATATATATTCATACAAGAGTTTTAAAAAAATGTTTTAAACTTGAGAAAAATATATTGTGTTCAAGATTATAATTATGTTGTAAAAAGGTATTATTAATAAAAATTTGATGTAAAAATAATGTGTTAATTTGTATATATAAAAAGGACATAATAAGAAAAGGTTTGAAAGAATTAAAAAGGCTTTAGGGTTTTAGGCCCAAACTGAAACGAGGGGAAACTGAAGTAAAAAAGGGGGTATTCTGATGGAATACATTTGGGCTTAAGGGATAGAAATAGCAAAGGCCCAAACGTTTTAACAATGTTTTAGGGTTGCTGATTATTATTTCATTAGGGAAAACTTGGGGTTCGTGAAACAGAAGCGGCGCCGTTCGTTTCGCTCGTTCCTCTTCGTCTTTCTTTCGTACGCCTCCGCCTTTGAGCTTCTCCTTCGCCCAAGCCACCAGCGCAACCATCCTTCCTCTTCCCTCCATGGAGCATCCAGGCAACAGTTTAAAAGGTAGATTTCCCGTTTCAATCTTATTTAGGGTTTTCGTTATTGTTTGATTTCATGTTTTGATTTGAGTTCTGATTTAAGTATTTTGTTTGCCATTTTGAAATGCATGCAAAGGGTATGAGAAGACTACCTCTTGGGGACGGAGGAGGAGGGGATTAGGAGGCGCGTGGAGTGGCTTGGGCAGGAACGCGCGATGTTGAACGTTTGAGCTAGCTTGGAGCCCTGGTATTTCGTGTTTTGCCTTTAGGTTTTGTGATGCATTTCTGAAAACCTTTGTACAACTTTTTTCTCTTCTATATCTTTTTGCCTCGCTTCTGTTTCCCTTTGAATTGTTGAGTTGTCTGTTATGTCCGCCTATGATGAGAGTTCTCTGAGGCCTTGTGTTGCCTTGAATGCTTAGGTTTCTAGTTCATGTTTGTTGGCTTCATCAGACAGTTAGCTTGGTTCAGGTTTGGGAGGCCTTTAGGTTCTGTTTATGCAGTGTGTTTGAAATCACAGGTTTTAGGTTTATGGGACTTCAACAGGTTGAGGGTTTATGTGTGAACTTACAGGTTTTGTTGACAGTGGTCATTGCTTCAGGCTTGTGGCTTCAGCAGGTTATTTGGGTGTTTAGGCTCTTTTTGTTTACTGGTTGTGGCTTGGACCATTTGTGGTTATTGCTTTGCAGGTTCAAGGTTTAAAGGCTAGAGGCTTTTTGTTTTGCTTCAGCAGGTTTTTGATGGTTAAGGGTTGTGTTGCAGCTTATACTAGTTTTTGAGCTTCCAGGTTTTTGACAGTTTTATGTTTTTGCGTGAGGTTTGGATGGTTTATGGTTCCAGCAGGTTGTAAGGTTGAAAGGCTTAAGGCCTGGGCAGCTTATGTTGTCTTTAGGCTTCAGGCTTGATGACTGGTATATGTTTTCTGGATTCAGGCAGGGTAAGCTTGAGGCTTAGAGCTTTCTCTGAGTTATCTTTTGTTTTTGTGATTTCTCCCCCTTTTCTTCTACTGTTTCATTGCCGTTTGTTTTATATTGCCTTAAGCCTAAAGCCAGAAACTGTAAGCCCAATTTCTTTTCTCTCTTCCTTCTCTCTCTAGTACAGTTAAAACATTAAATAATGTTTATGTCTGTACTTTTTCTGAAAAGGCAACTGCTGGGAAATGATGAAGTTGACTATGCTTGCTTGCAATATTGGTTTTAACCTGCATGCTTTATCTCTTTTCCATACTTTGTGCTGCATCTGACTAGCCTTTTGGACAGTTTGACATTGGAATTTGTTTGGCAATTTGAACTTTTATACATGCTGTTGGTTTTGAACTATGAAGTTGGTTTGACATTGGAACTCAGTTTGCCTTTGGATTTATAATTGCACATGCTGTTTGTTTTGAACTATGCAGTTGGTTGGCCAATTTTGAATTTGTGCATTTTTCAACTTTGCATTTCATGTTTAGCAAGCAATATTCATCCCTCTTTGTGAACCGGGAGAAATCCCGTGATTTGCAGAGAGGGCTAACTGATTCCAGTCAGTTGCCTTTAATGATGAGCCCAAATTAACTGCTTGCCTTTAATTCAATTTATCTGCTTCTCACTTTTCTTATTTTTTTTTTTTTGCAGATAAAACTCAATGGAGCATTGGACGGAAGATGAAGACTTAGGAATTTTCTTAGGATAGTTTTTTATTTCAATTTCAATTGTCTGTAAAATATCATTGTAAATACTTCGTAGATGAATACTGTATTTAAATAATAATTGTAACAAATAAATGAAAAATGAATAAAATCTATTTTTTATCAATTAATTCCTTTTCTTTTTCTCAATTGTTTATTTTATTATTTATAATTCTTGAATTATAATAAATGGAAATAAATTCCAATTATCTTAACTTAGAATAAATAAACAATTAGATAAACATTGGCTTCAGCATTGATCAATTAATAAACCTGGCGTTTCACAAATTCAAAGTAATGCACAGTCAATCACAACAACTGCCCAAACGTCTTTTCCTTTTACTGATTTTAATCAAACACTGCAAACTCAATCCTAATGCCTCTTTTCATTGATTTAGTCAAACACTGCACATTCAATCCAAATGTTTCAGTCCACATCTCAGAATAACTTGACAAGCACTGTAGAATTAAATCTTTCTGAGGAATCTGCGCACAAAAACCCTAATTCCTAATCAAATGCCAAGGAAGCGTTCGCCTGATCAAAGCTGAGCCGAAATCAACCAAACCCTAAGCAAACTGTTTGAATTGTTCCAGAGTCCATGAAAACCCTAATTTGGATAGACTGATAAGAAAAAGTCTGTTTGACTGATTCTTACGCCAATCTGAAAAAGTCAGGGAAAACCCGAAGCTGTGATTTCTTATAGAAAAATGCGAGGGGAAATTTTGGGGTACAACAGTTGCCCCTGTTCAATCTTCTTGGACCCGAAGAGTTAGATTGGCAAGTTTGCCTTTTGCGACTCGAGGGTAAAAGGAGATTGGACACTAGAGTGCCTAAAAATTTGCACTTGGTGATGTGATGGTAGAGGGAATGGGCTTAAAGATGCCATTTGGTGATGGGTTTAGAGATGCCATCTAGGGATGTGACAGAATCTTGTCGGGGGATGGGCTTAGAGATGCCATCTGGAAATTGCTGGTAGGAGGATGGGCTTAGAGATGCCATCGGGAAATGCTTGTTGGAGGATGGGCTTAGAGATACCATCTGGAAATGCTTGTTGGAGGATGGGCTTAGAGATGCCATCTGGAAATGTTGAACAGCATGTACTTGGCGAGTGGACGAGTATCAGAAAGATATCCATGTTTTGGAACGTCCCTGAACTGGGGGTCTGAACCAGCAATAGATTGACATCCGTGTTTGGAGAATCCGTAAACTATTTTCAGGAGTTGAAATTGAATAAGCAATAGAGCAGCATCCATTGTTGGGAAGCGTCCGTAAACTGTTTTTGAAAGTTGAGAAGAAACTGAACAAGCGATAGATTAACATCCGGTGTTGGAAAGAATCCATAAACTGTTTTCAGAAGTCTTGAAGTGGAGAAGGAACCGGTGTAGGGTTTCCTGATTATGAGTCCGTGTAAAACTGCATCTGGATGAATCTGGAACAAGTATCAGAATGTCGCCGTGTCTGGGTCACATCTGAACTGTCTCTGAGTGAATCTGGAATAAGTATCAGAATGTCGCCATGTCTGGGTCACATCTGAACTGTCTCTGAGTGAATCTGGAAAGATGATGGTCTTCGTCTGTTGACCGCTCCTTCCTGAAAAGGTAAAGAGTTAATTGTTTGCAATGTCATGATGCATGATGCAATGCATGTTATATCAATGTTTATGATATGAATGTGATGAATGCGCATGTAAGCTGATGAGCTATCCTGTTGAGGATGGATGAATCCTGGATGGCTGAAGATAAAGGAATCCTGACTACTTCCGGGGAAAATAAATCCTTGGCTGCTGGGTAGGGCAAGAATATTTTGATTGCTGCAGATGAGAAGTCCTGGGACCACTGTTGGGGAATCAGAAGCTTGGGTTGTATGCCAAACTACTGGGGACTTCCTGTTTTGAGGAGATCTTCACTGGAGAATATTCGAATATTCTGTGAGGAAATGAGAATGAGAGTCTTCACTCCGCTTGGGGGTCGATAGTTGGAAGTTTTAACTCCGCTGGGGATATTGAAACTTGACTCTGAGGGGAGTTAGCTTTTGCGAGGCTCTCTGGCTGGGGATTGCAAGGATCTTCTGATTGCTGCGGGTGTTGATCTTGGGAATGGGCTTACATATTCCATTTGGAGATAGGATGGATAGTTGAATGGAGATGTGTTGAATTGTAAGTTGAAAGAAGGAACCTGTGTAGGGTTGCTTCATGATGAGTTCGTGTAAAACTACATCTTGATTTGAAATATGTATGAGTAGCAGAATGACTTCCGTGTCTGGAGTATATCTGAAACTGTAACTAGGATCTGAATGAGTGACAGAGTGGCTACCGTGTCTGGAGCGTATCTGAAACTGTATCTTGGAGTTGAGATCTGTATGAGTAGCAGAATGACTTCCGTGTCTGGAGTGTATCTGGAACTGTAACTAGGATCTGAATGAGTGACAGAATGGCTACCGTGTCTGGAGCGTATCTGAAACTGTATCTTGGAGTTGAGATCTGTATGAGTAGCAGAATGACTTCCGTGTCTGGAGTGTATCTGAAACTGTAACTAGGATCTGAATGAGTGACAGAATGGCTACCGTGTTTGGAGCGTATCTGAAACTGCATCTTCCGACAGGTGATGAAGGAAATTTGAACACTTTTGACATTCGAATGCCCCAAGTGATGATGTAGATAATTTCCTGGCTTGTTACAGGTGTTGATCCACAATCAGTCGTCCATAGATGTTTTCCTGGTTTGTTACAGGCGTTGATCTGGAACTTAGGAAAGGTGACAGAATGGCAACTGTGTTTGGAGCGTATCTGGACCGTATCTTCCAACAGGTGATGAAGGAATTGTTGAACACTTTTGACATTCGAATGCCCCAAGTGGTGGTGAAGGAGACTTGCCCCAGGTTAACTGAACTTTGAAAGATCTGTCGAAACCTTGACCGGACTTCCCCAGGTTAACAGGATGGTGACATGCCATGCCCCTTGTTGATAGGAGATTTGTCGTTGGAAGCGTCATCCTTTTGAAGTGATTTTGCTCACTGAGAGAGTTTTCGTTCCTCCGAACATTCGCTGTATGAATTTCTTTGCTGCCAAACAAAAAGCCAAATGCAAACAGTGATATTCAAGCAATGCAAAGTCTATGTTTGTCTCGAAGTTTTGAAAAATGCGTTTTTTAGCAGAAAACTTTTTTATAAGACAAGTCAACACAAGATTTTAGAGCAAAGCCTTACAGGAGTCAGGATATCTTTTGTAACAGTATGCTTTCGAACTAACCCATGCTTCAATTAGGACTTTTGAAGGGTTGTAACGTGGCCTGGTTCTCGGTTTAAGAAACAAAGGATATAGGCTCAAAGTATATTTGTACCCACCCACTCTTCGTGATGTTCTTCAACCCTAAGCTCAGTTAATTGTGCGTCGCACTCTGTTTTGAGTTTGGAACGACCTTTGGGCGATGGTTCACCAATTGAATCGGGAGACAGTCATCATCTCCCTTTTTTCTTTTGCAACATTTTTCATGTTGTTGAGGGTTTGTAATGACCTCTCTATTTTGATTTTGATTTGTGATCCCTAACTTTTGCCTGGCTGTCTCTGTTTTCGAGATCACAGTCAGCGGGATGCCCCAGCTTTCTTAAGCCTCCTTTACAGGTTTTAGCTTGGTGGGCTTTTCTCTTTTGAGAGATTGACTGTCTACGTGATAAGGAACCACCACTGTCTTTTGATTCTAGAGGAATGCTTTTCTTTTTTGACGTCGTTCGTTGTGTTACGAACTGAGAGTTTGCGACTTCAATGCGCATTTTCTTTTGAATTAACTGAGATACTACCCTTCCCCAGGTTTATATCAAAGGTTTTGATTGTTTAGAACAGAAAACTCCTACTTCTTTGGCTCGAAGGGGTTGACTAGGGATTATCTTCCTTATAACTCCAGTGTTTGGGAATCGAAAGAAATGCATGTACATCATCAGCAAGGTCCGTTCAAAAGCATACCGTATGAGAGTATGGTATTGTTTCGTCATCCTCCCTCTAAAGGCTTGCAGCTTTTTATCAAGAGTCAAATATCATAAAGAAAGCATAAGAGTAGTGGAAACGAATGGATGAATTCAAGACAAACATATGCAATGCATTAATGAAACAGAGTTTAACATCAACAGATAATTGTTTGAATAACAAAAGAAATTACAACTTTGAAAATTCAAATGAAGCAAAAGTCTTTCAGTCTGAGCTTTGTCACTTCAAGTGGAGAACTCTTTAACGGAAGATTTTCATCTCGCCGTCTGGCGCGAACCTTAGCACTCCAATGTCAATCAGATCTTGAATCTTGTTCTTCAAGGCCCAACAGCTATCGATGTCAAGTCCCGGGCTATATGAGTGGTAAACACAAAATGCGTCAGGATGATAGTTAGGAGCAGAGGTATTTGGGTTCCGGATAGGATCCCTCAAAGCATTCAGATTGACTTGCAACAAGCGTTCTAGAATCAGAGATGACGGTATGTCTGTCTCCGTGAACTGTCTCCCCGACGTATTTTGCTTACGCCGATTACCCCGTTGACGCTGGCAGGATTGTTTCTGGACTTGTGACCCTGAAGCAAGCAGAGGAGCCTTCCCTTTGTCTTCTTGAGTGGATGGGGGTTGAGTAGTGACTTGCTCTTCCATCTCAGATGTTTGCCTCAGTTGGTTTTCCCGAAGCAGTTGGTTGACGAGAACCCTGAGCCCGTCTTGTCTTTGAGACAAGTACTGGATGAGAGCCATCTGACCCACCAGTTGCCCCATCATTTGGATCCTCATTGTTGTCAGCTCAGACTGCAGTGCCTCCAACTGATCACCCCTGGCATTGTTTGAATTCCCCTGGACCATGCCCGTTGTGAGGAGAGCTTTCACTTCTTCTTGCCCCAGAGACAGGTTCAAGAACATTTCCTGCAGCTGAGCAATCTGGTCCTGGATATCCTTGACGGTCCTCTCTAGAGCCATCTCTTACTGAAATAAACAGTAGGAGAGTAAGGAAACCTGAAAAAGGAAAAACTGTCAAGATGCAATGCATGGTATGTGGATGCATGTTTTCAAGGATCTCTTGGGGTAAACACAAGAGAAAGTTAGAGGTTGAACTTGGATCTTTGACTGGAGAACTTTGTATCGGTGGATGTCCTTCCACGAGAATCAAGCTCACCATGTCAAGTGGGTCATAGCCACTGATTCAAGTTGTTGTACTTGATCTTTGACTGGAGAACTGTGCACTGGTGGATGTCTTTCCACGAGAATCAAGCTCACCATGTCGAGTGGGTCATAGCCCCTGATTCAAGTTATTGCACTTGAACTTTGATTGGCATTTGTTAGAGGAGGAAACCTCTTGCCCTTTGGTAGACGTCTGGTTCAACGTAACCCTGCATCAACAGACTCTCAAGATCCTTGAAAAGGTTAGTGAAGAAATGCTATGGTATGATGTTATGATGTTATGTACATGTATGCAAAAGCAAGTGAGTGTATATACAAGCAATCATATTCACACAAAGCAAACAAGTCCTTAGGTTTAGGCTTGCATAGGGTTTAGGTAAGTACCCTCTTGAAGTTAGTTGGCTCATCCTGTCCTAAAATAGAAACTGGGTTCTAAGGAGCTCAATATCATTGGATTGTTTTCTGTGTTCATCGTTTCGGTTTAGCCACTTAACTGGCGACCAAAATATTCCAAGAAAACAACCCTCAATGAGTGTAGTATCGAGTATCTACCAACTTCGGACTGCACCAAAGTCGGTCATCTCACTACCCCTAAAAAGGCTAAGATGGTCAATTAAGGTTCTAAGAGTTCGTTAGTGCTTCACGACATCACTCAGCGGCCCCGTACTCTCATTGATTGAACTCAAGGGTTACCGGTACTCACAAATATGTAACACTAACATAGCTTACTGCTTCAACCATGTCGGTATACCCCGCACAGTTCCCTCACAGTTTTTTTGCTATTTACCTAAGAAGGTGCCCCAAATCCGGGTGTAGGATTTACAACAAACCCAAACAAGAACCCAAAAGATAAAGCAATCAAGTCAATCAAAGCAAGAAAGTAAAGGTGATCTAAACCCTAAGGTAACCCCACTTTTAATCAATCCCCAACAGAGTCTCCAGTTCTGTGATACGGTGGGAGAACTGACTTGAGTTTTGCGTTTGTATTCGCACTTGTTCGGTTTAGCAAGAGTCGCCGCCGACTTTTTATTTTATCCTAAAGGAAAGGTTAAAAAGCACAGGAAAAACCTTTTTGAGATGTTTCGTGGGTTCGGGGGGTAGATTATGAAAAGGGAAGGTATTAGCACCCTTTTCATCCATGGTTATCCATGGGCTCTTAGTTACTTGGTTTTTAGATCACTTGCCTTGATTTTTGATTGCTTGAAAAATGGTGTGTGTGTGTGTGTGTTTTTTGAAAATGTTTTGAAATAGACGCCTTTGTTTCGGAAACGATTGTAATGACTCGTGTTTAAGTATATACAACGGTGTGTATCTTTTCGAAAAGATGTTTCAAAGTGTTTTTGGAAGTTTTGTTTTGAAAGTGTTTGTGAAGCGTGGTTTTTGAAAAGGAGGCAAGTGTTTTTGCAAGTTGATTTTAAGTAACTAAGAGTTTGGTCTACCCCTATTGTACTCAAAGGTTTTCTCTATGTTTTCAACCCTTTTTAACAATTTTGTTCCACCATTGAATTTGGTGGACAATCTTGCGTTTAGAATGTTTAATGGGACGGGCGCGGGTCATCGTATGGACCATGAATGCAATGGTGCCAAGTGTCTTTGGCAATTTACTTGAAGGGACTATGATCATTCCGTTTTAGGCAACTTTCGAAAGCGTCATCGAGGGACTTATGATCATTTGAATTTGTTTTGCCAAAGAAACTCGACGGGCAAGCATGGCCCATCTTGGAAGGCAACATGTGGGATTACCCTAGGGGGTGCAAGTGTGAATTGTGTGTTGATTTCATGCATTTGTCTTGTATTAGGTTATCTAGCGTTTGATTTTATGTACATGCAAACCCTAGGTCTAACCATGGTATAATTCGAAAGCAATAAATTACGGGAATTTAAAGTCTACGCTATTACAAATGAATATCCGGGAGTGGGGGTATAAATGTACAAATGGGGATGAGACTTAAATAATTACAACCAAATCGAATCGCGAACAATATAACTTATATTGTATAGCAATGTATAAGAATGGCAAATGTATAATGTATCAATGCGAGTGTATTGTGTATGTGTAAGTGTAATGAGAATTATTTACAAGTTGAGAAATGTGAATTTAATAAGAAAGTTAAATATTGTTTATTTGTCATGTATTATTATCCACATTTGATTTAAATTTGCATTTTTTATATTTTTTGTTTAATATGTACAAAGAAAGTATTTTTTGGAAGAGAAAAGTATTAACTTAAAGAAAAATTATGTATTGATTTATTTATGGACAAATAAGATATTTTAAGAAAAAAGAAAGAAATGTTTTAAGTTTTAATTATATTATGTAGTATTGTTTTATGTACAAATAAGGAAAATTTAAGAAAAGGAAAAGAATATTTTAAGTTCTATTTCTTATACATTAGTATTTTAGTATTAATATATATTCATACAAGAGTTTTAAAAAAATGTTTTAAACTTGAGAAAAACATATTGTGTTCAAGATTATAATTATGTTGTAAAAAGGTATTATTAATAAAAATTTGATGTAAAAATAATGTGTTAATTTGTATATATAAAAAGGACATGATAAGTAAAAAGGTTTGAAAGAATTAAAAAGGCTTTAGGGTTTTAGGCCCAAACTGAAAGGAGGGGAAACTGAAGTAAAAAAGGGGGTGTTCTGATGGAATACATTTGTGCTTAAGGGATAGAAAAGGCAAAGGCCCAAACGTTTTAACAATGTTTTAGGGTTGCTGATTATTATTTCATTAGGGAAAACTTGGGGTTCGTGAAATAGAAGCGGCGCCGTTCGTTTCGCTCGTTCCTCTTCATCTTTCTTTCGTACGCCTCCGCCTTTGAGCTTCTCCTTCGCCCAAGCCACCAGCGCACCCATCCTTCCTCTTCCCTCCATGGAGCATCCAGGCAACAGTTTAAAAGGTAGATTTCCCGTTTCAATCTTGTTTAGGGTTTTCGTTATTGTTTGATTTCATGTTTTGATTTGAGTTCTGATTTAAGTATTTTGTTTGCCATTTTGAAATGCATGCAAAGGGTATGAGAAGACTACCTCTTGGGGACGGAGGAGGAGGGGATTAGGAGGCGCGTGGAGTGGCTTGGGCAGGAACGCGCGATGTTGAACGTTTGAGCTAGCTTGGAGCCATGGTATTTCGTGTTTTGCCTTTAGGTTTTATGATGCATTACTGAAAACCTCTGTACAAGTTTTTTCTCTTCTATATCTTTTTTCCTCGCTTCTGTTGCCCTTTGAATTGTTGAGTTGTCTGTTATGTCCGCCTATGATGAGAGTTCTCTGAGGCCTTGTGTTGCCTTGAATGCTTAGGTTTCTAGTTCATGTTTGTTGGCTTCAGCAGGCTGTTAGCTTGGTTCAAGTTTGGGAGGCCTTTAGGTTCTGTTTATGCAGTGTGTTTGAAATCACAGGTTTTAGGTTTATGGGACTTCAACAGGTTGAGGGTTTATGTGTGAACTTACAGGTTTTGTTGACAGTGGTCTTTGCTTCAGGCTTGTGGCTTCAGCAGGTTATTTGGGTGTTTAGGCTCTTTTGGTTTACTGGTTGTGGCTTGGACCATTTGTGGTTATTGCTTTGCAGGTTCAAGGTTTAAAGGCTAGAGGCTTTTTGTTTTGCTTCAGCAGGTTTTTGATGGTTAAGGGTTGTGTTGCAGCTTATACTGGTTTTTGAGCTTCCAGGTTTTTGACAATTTTATGTTTTTGCGTGAGGTTTCGATGGTTTGTGGTTCCAGCAGGTTGTAAGGTTGAAAGGCTTAAGACCTGGGCAGCTTATGTTGTCTTTAGGCTTCAGGCTTGATGACTGGTATATGTTTTCTGGATTCAGGCAGGGTAAGCTTGAGGCTTAGAGCTTTCTCTGAGTTATCTTTTGTTTTTGTGATTTCTCCCCCTTTTCTTCTATTGTTTCATTGCAGTTTGTTTTATATTGCCTTAAGCCTAAAGCCAGAAACTGTAAGCCCAATTTCTTTTCTCTCTTCCTTCTCTCTCTAGTACAGTTAAAACATTAAATAATGTTTATGTCTGTACTTTTTCTGAAAAGGCAACTGCTGGGAAATGATGAAGTTGACTATGCTTGCTCGCAATATTGGTTTTAACCTGCATGCTTTATCTCTTTTCCATACTTTGTGCTGCATCTGACTAGCCTTTTGGACAGTTTGACATTGGAGTTTGTTTGGCAATTTGAACTTTTATACATGCTGTTGGTTTTGAACTATGCAGTTGGTTTGACATTGGAACTCAGTTTGCCTTTGGATTTATAATTGCACATGCTGTTTGTTTTGAACTATGCAGTTGGTTGGCCAATTTTGAATTTGTGCATTTTTCAACTTTGCATTTCATGTTTAGAAAGCAATATTCATCCCTCTTTGTGAACCGGGAGAAATCCCGTGATTTGCAGAGAGGGCTAACTGATTCCAGTCAGTTGCCTTTAATGATGAGCCCAAATTAACTGCTTGACTTTAATTCAATTTATCTGCTTCTCACTTTTCTTATTTTCTTATTTTTTTTTGCAGATAAAACTCAATGGAGCATTGGACGGAAGATGAAGACTTAGGAATTTTCTTAGGATAGTTTTTTATTTCAATTTCAATTGTCTGTAAAATTATCATTGTAAATACTTCGAAGATGAATACTGTATTTAAATAATAATTGTAACAAATAAATGAAAAATGAATAAAATCTATTTTTTATCAATTAATTCCTTTTCTTTTTCTCAATTGTTTATTTTATTATTTATAATTCTTGAATTATAATAAATGGAAATAAATTCCAATTATCTTAACTTAGAATAAATAAACAATTAAATAAACATTGATCAATTAATAAACCTGGCGTTTCACAAATTCAAAGCAATGCACAGTCAATCACAACAACTGCCCAAACGTCTTTTCCTTTTACTGATTTTAATCAAACACTGCAAACTCAATCCCAATGCCTCTTTTCATTGATTTAGTCAAACACTGCAAATTCAATCCAAATGTTTCAGTCCACATCTCAGAATAACTTGACAAGCACTGTAGAATTAAATCTTTCTGAGGAATCTGCGCACAAAAACCCTAATTCCTAATCAAATGCCAAGGAAGCGTTCGCATGATCAAAGCTGAGCCAAAATCAACCAAACCCTAAGCAAACTGTTTGAATTGTTCCAGAGTCCATGAAAACCCTAATTTGGATAGACTGATAAAAAAAAGTCTGTTTGACTGATTCTTACGCCAATCTGAAAAAGTCAGGGAAAACCCGAAGCTGTGATTTCTTATAGAAAAATGCGAGGGCAAATTTTGGGGTACAACATGCTCCAACTACCGTTGCTTATCAGAGATCGTCCCAGCAGGGGAATCAAGTGTATAATCAGAGAATGGAGAGTTATGACCCTATTCCCATGAGCTATACATAGTTACTACCGGCATTGATTCAGAATAAGTTGGTTCAGACCCGACCACCTCCCGCCGTACCATCACCATTGCCTTAGTATTACAAGGCAAACCAAACATGTTCTTTTCATCAGGGAGCACCAGGGCATAATGTTGAGAATTGTTATCCTTTAAAGACTGAGGTACATAAATTGGTGAAGTCTAGTGTTCTATCTTTCAAGGACCTGGGACCTAATGTGAAAGATAATCCTCTACCTAAGCATGGGGGAGTAAATGTTGTGAATATGGTAGCCGGTTGTCCAGGCCACTTCCGGATTTTTTTATATTAATCTGTTTAGAGGAGATTTGGTGAAAATGCATGCAGACCTCTGAATTTGGCTAATATACGCATGACCATGCCGGTTGTGCTACTTGTAGTGCAGATATACAAGGTTGCGATAAGATAAAAGGGTGATTTACAGGAGATGATGGATGAGGGCCTAATCCATATAATCAGGTCTAGGGCAGAGTATGAAGAGGAAGTGAATATGGTTTCTGGATGTCCTGGAGAATTCAGGATTTTTGATGTAGAGTATATGAATAAGGACCTCGTGCAGTTGCATTCTACCTTCTGCCATACAGTTGGTCAGGTGGAACACCAATATGGTTCTTGCCAAGTTTTCTGTCGAGACCCCCGAGTATGTTCAATCGTGAGGAAGGGTGTTCAGTTGTTGTTAGATGATGGAACTATCAAGGTGACAAGTCAGAGGGATGATTAACATGAAGTTGATATGGTTGAGGTTTGTTTGACTGAAGAAGAGTCAGATGAAGAGTATGCCTCCGTAGATGAGTATTTCTCTTCAGACGGAGATTTGTTTTCTAGAAATGACTTATTAATGACTGATTATGTTGAAGAAGGGGTAAACACCATTGTGCCTTGTTTTGGTGCACCCACCTATTTTGAAGTTGAGTATCATAGCAAGCTAGCTGTTACCCCATTGGTGATTAGTTTGTCGGGTCCTATCCCCTACAAGTTAGATAAGGCCGTTCCTTACAAATAAAACACTACAATATTAGAGGATGGAGTGGAAGTTCCCATCCATCCAATGCCTAATGCTGGAAATATAGCTAAAAATAGCAGGGTGACACGCAACGGTCGTGTGTTTGCACCAGTTGTTCGAAGAGATGTTGGTGCTGGAAAGAAAATTGCTGATAATGATGAACCTAAGAAGGCTACGGGTGAGACTAGTGGAGCCACATTAAGGAAAGAAGTGGATGATATTTTGAAGATAATTAAGATGAGCGATTACAGAATTGTAGATCAGCTACTGCAGACTCCTTCAAAAATATCTATCTTAGCTTTATTGATGAACTCCTCTGCTCACAGAGAATCCTTGATGAGGGTACTGGAACAAGCTTTTTTGGAGAGTGATATGCCAATAGACCAATTCAGCAGCGTAATAGGAAACATTACTTCATGTAATAACTTGAGTTTCTGCGATGATGAATTACCAGATGAATGAAGGAATCACAACTTGGACCTCCACATCTCTATGAACTGCAAGAATGATTCACTATCCAATATGCTGATTGATAATGGATCCGCTTTGAATGTTATATCGAGGAGTACGCTGATGAAGTTGAAAAATCAAGGAACGCCTATGCGCCCAAGTGGCATCATTGTGAAAACGTTTGATGGGTCAAGGAAATCTGTTATTGGTGACGTGGACTTGTCTATTCATATAGGACCACATTTGTTTCAGATAACCTTCCAGGTCATGGACATTGTTCCTGTTTATAGCTGTTTGCTAGGACGACCGTGGATACACGAGGCACGGGCTGTCACTTCAACTTTACACTAGAAGTTGAAGTTTGTACGTGAAGGGAAAGTAGTGATCATAAATGGGGACCAGGCATTGTTGATATCTTATTTGTACTCTTTCAGCATTGTAGAGGTGGATGAAGCTGCTGTTGGAATCCAATTCCAAGCCTTATCCATTGACAACATAAGAGGAAATGAGAATTCCATGGTTTCGTTGAAGGATGCGCAGTAGGTTGTGCGTAATGGTCATAATGAAGTTTGGGGACGAATTGTGGATCCACCTGTGAACAAGAACAGAACTAGCTTGGGGTTCTCTTCAAAGAATGACAAAGGTAAGGGCATGAAGCCAAAGTCTGCTGCAGGCAGGTATCAAGACATTTTCCGTAGCAGGGGTTATCTTCATCCGACTGTTTCCAGGATTAACACCATTGTGGAAGATGAAGCAGAGCAGGAAATTCCGAATTATGTGACGCACAGAGTTAGGGTTAAGAACTGGATCACCATGGATGTTCCCTCTTGCATACATGTTTCAAAGTAATTTGTTTTGTTAATATTTTTGAAAAAGCTTTCACTCTGCCCATGGTGGAAGTATTAATGTTGTAGGGCTTATCTGTTTACTGTGACTGTTAAAATCAATAATAAAAGTTATCTTTGCTTCCCAAATTGTGTTTTTTATTTTCTGCTATTCTTGGAAAAGGTAATCAGAAAAAACCTTTCGAAATAAATAATAACTGAAATTCAATCTGCATAGTCACTTGTTATAAGTGTTAGTTTCTAAATGCAATCACAAATCATATGTGCAGATTAATTAAAAAACTCGTTGAATACAATGACCCTGCACCCTCTCCCAACATTGAGTGTCCTGTGTTTGGGGATGAAGAAGAAGATTATGACGAGATTCCAGAATAGGTCTCACGGTTGCTTGAGAACGAGGAAAATACCATTCAGCCATATAAAGAGCCATTAGAAGTGATCAATTTGGGTTTAGAAGAAGATCCGAAGGAAGTCAAGATTGGAGCATTATTGCATCCTGATGTGAAGAGCAGGTTGATTGAGTTGTTGAAAGAGTATGTGGATATTTTTGCTTGGTCTTATCAAGATATGCCTGGTCTAGATACAGATATTGTAGAGCACCGTTTTCCATTGAATCCAGAGTGTCCGCCAATTAAACAAAAGTTGAGAAGAACTCACCCATATATGGTAGTAAAAATCAAAGAGGAGGTTCTAAAGAAGATTGATACTGGTTTTTTTGTGACGTCAGTGTATCCTCAATGGATTGCCAATATTGTCCCAGTACCGAAAAAATACGGAAAAGTCCACATGTGCGTAGATTAGAGATCTAAATAAGCTAGTCCAAACGATGATTTTCCATTGCCACACATTGATATGTTAGTGGACAGCACAACAAAATTTAAGGTATTTTGTTCATGGACGAATTTTCCTGGTATAATCAAATAAGAATGGCTCTAGAGGACATGGAAAAAACAACGTTTATCACACCCTGGGGAACATTCTGTTACAGAGTGATGCCCTTTGGGTTGAAGAACGCTGGTACAACGTACCAGAGGGCTATGACAACCTTATTCCATGATCTGATGCACAAGGAAATCAAAGTATATGTTGATGATATGATTGCCAAATCCCAGACTGAAGAAGGGCATGTATAAGATTTGTTGATGTTGTTTCAGAGTTTGAGGAAGTATCGTCTCCGCTTGAATCCAAATAAGTGTACCTTCGGTGTCTGATCAGGGAAATTGTTGGGTTTCATTGTTAGCCAGAAAGGAATTGAAGTTGACCCTGATAATATCAAAGCAATTCAAGAGATGCCAGCGCCAAGAACTGAAAAGGAAGTCAGAGGTTTCCTCGGGCGTTTGAATTACATTTCCAGATTCATTTCCCACATGACTGCAACATGTGAATCGATCTTTAAGTTGTTAAATAAAGATCATGTTGTGTATGGACGGATGATTACCAAAGGGCATTTGAAAGTATTAAAGAATATTTGCTTGAACCTCCTATCTCGCTTCCTCCTGTAGAAGGAAGACATTTGATTGTGTATATGACAGTGTTAGATAAATCCATGGGATGTATTTTTGAACAACAAGATGAAACGGGGAAGGAGGAGTTCACCATTTATTATCTCAGTAAAAAATTCACCGATTGTGAGTCGCGGTATTCCATGCTGGAAAAAACATGTTGTGCTTTGGCCTGGGCGGCAAAGCGTTTGCGGCAGTATATGTTGAATCAAACTACTTGGTTGATCTCCAAAATGGATCCAATCAAGTACATTTTTTAAAAGCCTGCTCTTACTGGGAGAATTGCCCGTTGGAAGGTGTTATTATCTGAATATGATATCAAATACCGCACTCAAAAAGCTATTAAAAGCAGTGTGTTGGTAGATTATCTTGCTCACCAACCAGTGGAGGATCACCAGTCTATAGAATATGAATTCCCCGATGAGGATGTGATGTTCCTGAAAGTGAAAGATTGTGATGAACCATTTCCTGAGGAAGGTTCTGACCCTGAATCTCGTTGGAGTATGATATTTGATGGAGTTGTGAATGCTTATGGTAAAGGAATTGGTGCTGTGATTGTCACTCCTCATGGATTGCACATTCATTTTACTGCAAGGTTAACATTTTACTGTACTAATAATATGGCCGAATATGAGGCTTGCATCATGGGTCTCGAAGAAGCTATTGATCTCAGAATTAAAATTCTAGATATGTATGGTGATTCAGCTTTGGTAATAAATCAGATTAAAGGATAATGCGATACTCGTCACCCCGGCTTGATCCATTACAAAGATTATGCTAGAAGATTATTACCCTTCTTCAATAAAGTTGAATTCCATCACATTCCTAGAGATGAAAATAAAATGGCGGATGCTCTGGAAACTCTGGCTTCTATGTACCAAGTGAATACTTGGAATGATATACCCCAAATTACAGTTCGACGACTGGATAGGCCTGCTCATGTATTTACAACAGAGGAGGTAGAAGATGAAAAACCTTGGTATTATGATATCAAGCATTTTCTTCAGACTCAGGAAATACATGATTGGTGCGTCGAAGAAAGATAGAAAGACATTGAGAAGATTGGCAAACATTTTCTTCCTTAGTGAAAATGTGTTGTACAAGACAAATTATGACATGGTCTTGCTCAGATGCATGGATAGACACGAAGTCGACATGTTGATGCTTTAGATTCATGAAGGTTCATTTGGAACTTATGCCAATGGACATTCGATGGCTAAAAAGATGCTAAGGGCAGGTTACTATTGGCTGACAATGGAGTCTGACTGTTATAAATTTGCAAAGAAGTGCCATAAATGCCAGATTTATGCAGACAAGGTCCATGTGCCTCCGACACTTCTCAATGTGATTTCCTTCCCGTGGCCTTTCTCTATGTGGTGTATTGACATGATTGGGATGATAGAACCCAAAGCTTCAAACGGACACCGTTTTATCTTGTTAGCAATTGATTACTTCACCAAGTGGGTGGAGGCTGCTTCATATGCCAATGTTACTAAGAAGGTGGTTGTGCGCTTCATTAAGAATAACCTTAAATGTCGGTATGGTGTGCCAAGCAGAATCATCACTGACAATGGCTCAAATTTGAACAACAAGATGGTGACATAACTGTACGAAGAATTCAAGATTATCCATCACAATTCATCTCCATACAGGCCAAAGATGAATGGGGCTGTCGAAGCTACTAATAAGAATATCAAGAGAATTATCCAGAAAATGGTTGTTACTTATAAGGATTGGCATGAAATGCTCCCTTTTTCTCTACATGGATATCGAACATATGTCCGCACTTCAACAGGAGCAACCCCGTTCTCCCTGGTGTATGGAATGGAAGTTGTACTCCCTGTCGAGGTTGAGATTCCCTCTTTGCGTGTGATAATGGAAACCAAATTCATAGAGGTTGAATGGGTCCAGAACAAGTTTAACCAATTGAATTTGATTGAGGAGAAGAGGATGACAGCTTTATGTCATTGACAATTATATCTGAAAAGAATGAAGAAAGCTTTTGATAAAAAGGTCAAACCTCGTGAATTTAGAGAAGGTGACCTCGTGGTCAGAAAGATTATGTCTTTCAACGCTGATTCTATGGGCAAGTGGACTCCCAATTTTGAAGGCCCATATGTTGTCAAGAAAGCCTTCTCTGGTGGTGCATTAATTCTTGAAACTATGGATGGCGAGGAGTTCCCATGTCCCATTAACATTGACGCAGTCAAGAAATACGTCGCCTAAAGAAATAAAAGAACAACTCGCTAAGTTGAAAACCCGGAAGTGCAACTTAGGCAAAAAAGGAGTGTCTCGGTAGGCCAAAAACCCAAAAGGGAGGTCTAGGCAAAAATTAGAGACCTAAACAGAATAAATTTCCCGCTAAGTTGAAAACCCGCAAGGGCAGCTTAGGAAAAAGTTAGGGACTTTCTTGGCAAGTAACTACGTCAGACAAGACTTGATCGATGAAGCAACAATCTTATCGGATCCTCACCATACTTCAACAGAAGTTGTTGCTCAGGATTTCAAAAGTTGTTAGAGGGGATAGTGGTCATTGTATCTCAATGTATCTTTTCCATTATATATTACCATTTTTTCAAACTTTGTAATCATCTATGGAGTCTCGCCATTCACAGACTACCATTCTATTAATGAAATTTGAGCTTTTACCCAATTCTTTGTATTTCTTATTTTATTTAGCTTGCAAAGACTGCATTTATTATTGATAATAACTTTCAAATCTAAAAAGATTAAATAAAAAAATTGATTTTTCAAAAAAGATTTTACAATTTGCTTTTACTTTGAGAATTGTGATGAAACAATGACAACAAAAATGGTGATCCTAGGAATAGACAAACTCCAGTTGTTTTGAGAAGTTTTTGTTCCCCTCGGGAAGGTTTACTAGGGATGTTTTCTCCGTATTGGGTTTATGGTTCCGGTATCCTCGGTCAAGTTTGGATTCATTTCTCCTCTTTTCTGAGTTTTCATAATGAGAAGTTTCAATCTGCATTTTCTCCAGTGAAGTTTTCGTTTGGCTTAATAGAATTTCTTTTTCCAGAGAAGTTGGTATCATAACCACTCTTGAAAAACGCAGGTCCCTAGTTTCTCTAAGTGAAGGACTTATTGTGGTTTTCCCTTTGTGGATGTGGTGTTAACCTCCCCAATGAAGTAGGCCTGAATTCCCCAGTGAATGTTCTGATGTTTTGGTGTCAGTCTGCTTTATTTGAGACTGGTTTTGCAATCTCCAATAGGAATGTTACTTTTAAAAACACTTGTTTCCCCGGTGAAGCCTAAAGAAGGATGTTTTATCCCTGTATCTGTGCTATTCTATCACTTCGTTTTGCTTACTTCTGGGTTATGTCACTCCCCAGTAAAGCTAAAGCAGCCAGTAGGTTTTGTTTCCTCAGTTGGCATTTACTTTTTCTTGGAATGATCATCTTGGATGAAGTTTAGCTGAGTGTTGTTAGTTCCCGAGGTGGTTTTTCCTGGTTATTCCCAATGTTGTATATATGTTTGTCAGCATATGCACGATAACACTCATACATTCATACATACATCATGCATAGCTAAAATTGGAAAATAATTATTCATTGACATTTGTTATTTTTTTTTGTTGATATACCATCCTGTTTTGTAGAGTTATGTTTTCCTCTCTCTAAATAGAGTGTTGGCCTTAAGCAGAAAGCGTATATTCTTTCAATTTCCCCACTGAGTTGTCCCTAGTGGAAGATTTTTGCTTTAGCCTTCCTGTACAGCTCCTGGTTTGGATGGATTTGGTTTTCCCTCTTGAGTTTATTTTTCAAAGGATGTATTATGGTTGACCATTTCGTTCCAGTTTATTTCTAGTTTGAATATGTGGTTCCATAACAATATTATTTACTTTGGATTTCTGAAAACTTAAAGATTTGGTTGGTGCATTTATTTTGCACGAGAAGACTTTTTCTCCTCAGTAGGAATATCGTGGCATCTCTCCAGGAAGTCATATTTCTCTCCCCAGAAAGTCATTTCTTTTTACAATCCTCCATGATAACAAGTAGCATGTCTCTTTATTTGAGTAACTTGTGCTTCCCTGTAAAAGTCGACGTAACCTTTTTTTGCTATCTCCTCTATGAGTGAATGGTTTGCAGTTTGTCATCAGATTACGCCAATGGATGGAAAGACTTTCAATATCACATAAACAACTCATTGTGAAATATTCACAAGTGGAAGTCTCATTATTTGAGACATCTTATATATTATCCTTTCCAGGCCGAGTGCCTTGGTTAAAGAAGAAGTTGAGACCCGTTCTAGGTGAAACACTAAAGTCTTGGGGAAACTTGTTATCTTTTTGCTACCTTCAGTGAACGTTGGTAGTTCATCATCAGTGAATGGTGATGCAATGATATATTTTCTCTTTCTACCTTCAGTGAAAGTTGGTAGATCACCATCAGTGAAAGTTGGTGTTTGTTATCTTTTTGCTACCCTCAGTGAACGTTGGTAGTTCATCGTCAGTGAACGGCGGTGCTATGATATTCTCTTTCTATCTTCAGTGAAAGTTGGTAGATCATCGGTAGTGAACGTTGATGTTTATTATATTTTTTCTACCTTCAGTGAGCGTTGGTAGTTCGCGGTCAGTGGACAGCAGTGCTATAATATTTTCTTTCTACCTTCAGTGAAAGTTGGTAGATCATCAGCAGTGAACGTCGACGTTTATCATCTTTTTGCTACCTTCAGTGAACGTTGATAGTTCATAGTCAGTGAACGGAGGTGCTATGATATTCTCTTTCTACCTTCAGTGAAAGTTGGTGTTTGTTATCTTTTTGCTACCCTCAGTGAATGTTGGTAGTTCATCGCCAGTGAATGGCGGTGCTATGATATTATATTTCTACCTTCAGTGAAAGTTGGTAGATCATTGGCAGTGAACGTCGATGTTTATTATCTTTTTTCTACCTTCAGTGAATGTTGGTAGTTCATCATCAATGAACGGCGGTGCTATGATATTTCTTTTCTCTCTACCTTCAGTGAAAGCAGGTAGAACATCGACAGTGAATGTCGATGTTTGTTATCTTTCTCACTGCCTTCAGTAAACGTCGGTAGCTTCGCCTTCGGTAGAAGTTGGTGTATCCTTTGACCATTCTGCCATCATCTTTGATTCAGGTCTTTTGATCCACCAGTTATTTATTTTCTTGGTGGGGTTGCTCCCTTGTTTCTTTATTTTGTTACATCCCCAGTGGTGATTTGTGTCCCTTTGGAATTGTCCATGTGCATTCATGATCATAAACATTTGCATGGCATCTTAGGGCCAAAAATAAGGTTTGCTTTATATTTAAGTATCTTCGATCGCGTCGACACGAAGATTTCTAACCTTCGTATCTCCGGATAGAAGAAACTTAAATACGGGCAGCTGTTGTACCCCAATTTTTCCCCCTAAGATCCCTTCATCATACCATGTTGATTCATTCACAACAAGATCACACTAGGTTTCTTGGTTCCCATCCCTATATTTAGCTTTCCCCTTTTGAGTAATCACCAAGCACCTTGATTTATGTTCTTTTGTGATCATGAATATTGTTTTGTCTTGATTTCTCCTTTTAACTAAATAAAGTGCAATGTTGGTTTGTCTTGCTTGTTATCCATGTAGGTAAATGAAATGGTATTTAACAAGTTACCCCATGGGTTCATGAGTTTATTTCCATGCCCTAGAAAATAAAGCTTGAGAAGTTCAAACCTCACCATTGGATTTGTTGGGAAGAAATATTATGGCAAGTTTGTTTTGTTTCATCACATTTCAAGGTTATCAAATTTGTTTGAAAAGCACAAGGGATTGATTGAAGAAGTTGTCATGGTTGGACAAGATTTTATTCCATTTGGTCACAAGTGCATATTTTTCTCAATATTCAAGATATGGAATTGGTTTCGGTGGTTATGAGTTCTTATCACCATCCTCAACAACTTCTATTTACAAATCACGTGTGTTGGTACAACAAGTTTGTTCAAAATTGTCAAAGTTCCTCAAAGCATTCTCTTGATCTAAGGAGCTAGGGTTTTGAACTTCAAAGGAATATATCTTGCTCATCTCTTGGTATTTTTGGGTGATTCCAAATAAATCTTTCCATTTAAAGGGTTATCAATAAACCAATTCAAAGGTTTCAAGGAGTTTCCATGAGGAAGAGGCTTAATAAGGAAGAAAGATTACAAGTCCTCCAGATGAATCCCCAATTTTCCACGTGTGACTTCAAATGATCATCACTTGGTAAATTTTTGTCACCTTGAGCCCATTCTTTTTCCATAATGATCTTGAAGGTGTGAACTTTATGCCTTATTTTATGTGCAAAGTGAGAAATTGGATGGAAGTTTCCTTAAGGATGCAAAAGATTATAAGTCATTTCATGATTTTTTGCAAACTTCAACAATTAATAACTTTCTCAATATTTGGAGATTTTGAATGCTTCGAGTTTCAAAATGTCATTCAAGAGATCTAATTCACGCTATCTTTTTTGTTCAAGATCAAATTCCAAGTGGAAGGGTGTTGTACCCCAAAATTTTCCCTCTCATTTCATCAATATTTTCTCACCACAAGACTCTTGGAGCTCAAGATCAAGTTAGGGTTTGCTCTGCTCAAGACTCCTCCTTGCACTGTTGACCCAAATTAGGGTTTGAATTTGCATCAAGATGTTTTGACCTAAAATTCCCAAGTTGACTTTCATGCTTCATATTGGACTCACAAGTTTATCCATACCAAATTCCAAGCCTTGATTCCAATCTTTGCCCAGTCAATTGGACAGTTGACCTAGAAATCAGCTGTATTGGGGGAAAAGTCAACTGTGGCCAATTGACAGTCAAACTTCATAATTCTTGACCCACATCTACATTATGAACTCATATGAACCATTTGTTCAAGTTTGGATCACAATTCCACAAGAAATTTGACCAGATCACCAAAAGGGTAAAATGGTCATTTTTAGGGTTTTGACTGCACAAAGGCAATTTTTGACTGTTTGACCTAGCCAATGGCAAATCAAGCTCACATATGGACTCAAGGACTCAATGGCATGGTCTTGACACATTCAACAAGTTCAAAAAGACCCAAATGCACAGGATTGACAGATGAATTTTCCAGTCATCTGATCAAAATTTGACTGTATACTGAAAAGTCAAACTTTGACTTTTTGGTCAAAATCAAGTGCCAAGATTCATTTTTCATCAAGACATGTCAAATTATGAAACTTGTTCATCAAGAAATCCAAATTTACAAATTAGGGTTTAAAATGAAGAAATTTCATAACTTAGAAATTTTCTAAGTTATAAAATTTCCTTATTTTTTCCTAACTTTGTCCCATTCTTTCATCAAGATACATTTGGATTCAAACAAAACTCAAAACATGAAAGTTGTAGTCCATTTCAAAATCTACAACTTTGATTCACAAAGTTTCCCCAAAAGAAGCTTGTAGCTCAAGTTATAATTTTTGGAATAAGGGTGCAAAACATTCTTAAACTTAGGCAGGATTTTTGCCCATCTTCATGGCCATTTTTCACATGCTTCCACTTGGAATTTCAACTTGCATTACAAAGATGGATTGTAGTACACATTCCAAGCTTTCCAAATTGTCCAAGAAATTCTCAAACACCTTTGTGGTTAGGGAGAATCGAATTTGCAAAGTTGGGCAAAATCCACTTTTGTTCTTGACCAAGGCATGTTCATACACTTTGTATTTTCAAACTCAGCTTGCACAAACTGAATTACAGGCCTCTAATCCAATTCTTACTCAATAATTAAATTCCAATCCATTGTGTTCTAGCATTATTTTGTCCATATAGTCATTACACAAAGAATTAAGCCATATATGGAAAAAGCATTTTTGCCATTCTTGTAAAGAAGTGCTTTATGTCAAATTCACAAATCAAAGAGGTACAAGCCAGATCTTTTGGGCACAAGTTTATGGACAAATCCCACTGATCAAGAACCAAGTTTATAGCATGCTTGAGGGGCCTGTAGTAGCCTATAATCCAACTTGACAATCTTTGCTTAGATAAGAAGAAACATTGCAAAACATGTACCACATTCACTTCCTGCAAGCAAGAGCCTAAACAAACTTTGTAAACACATTTCATACTCCCTAACTGACCTAAAGCACGACCAAACCACCTTCAATACCTCCTCATTCATAGAAACACCTTCTTGCTGCAAAAACAGAGTCCCTTCTGCAACTTTACTTCCACAAACACTCCCACTCGTGCGTTTTGGCCAAAGCTTGTTCAAACACACTCCCTACCATCCGTTGAAGCTATTCCAAGCATTGAAGTTGAACTGTAACATCCATAACCAAGGTTGCCATTTTCACTTTTCACCTGTGCAGGTTGACTTCTATAGCTCGATTCAGTTAGTTTCAAAGCAAGCTAAAGGTTGGAGGAGCATCCTTGGACCTCAGGCAAACTGTACAAGTCCTTAAACTCCATTGAAGATACCTCCATTATTGTACACGACTCAAGCTGAACAGGTAAAAGTTTGAACTTTTATCTCTCTATCCAAGCATATTTAGGCTTAAGTTTGTGAAGAAAGTATGTCCTACTCATGGCCCTGAAGCTACCCATATAGTCACTTTTCATTTATATTATGTGTGCTGAGAGAATTTGGGACATGAACATTGGAAAAAACTTAGGTCAGGAATTGGGGGAGAAGAAATTCTCTCTCATTTCTGAGAGTTAGAACAACTTTTTTATATGTTTGAAATCGTGACAAGATGCTCTACATTATTGATGTTGTAAGTTTTTGTTAAAAGTCAAAGAATCAAGAGATAGCAGGATGAGCAAGGAACCCACGTTTTCTTGTTTCAAACAGAAGCTGGAGGAAGAAGATGATGTTTTGGGCTGGGCCTGAGTAATATCTGCTTTTTGCACCTCATTTTTCCACTTACACCCCCTTGGCCCATTGTGTGATTTTTTAATCATTTTTGACTTTTTATTTTTTCTTTTGACTTATTATTTTTTTGTCAAAATATAAAAAATACTAAAAATATTTTTCCACCCATTTGTGCATTTTATTTGGATTTTATTTGTTTTATTTGAATTTGTACATATAAATAAATATAACACTTTTTATTTAAAATATTAAAAATGATACAAAAACATGTTTATTTTCAGTTATTATTTTATTTTACCTTTTGAAAACATTTTTCTCAAAATATATATTTTTTGGTAAATAATAAATATTTTATTTTTATATATATTTAGTATATTTAATAAATAACATAAATACTTGTATATTTATTAGAATATTTAGGACAAAAACATGAAAATAATACTTTTTTTATTTTATTAATGTATGACATAAAAAAAAATACTTTTTTTCACAATATACTTCTTTTTTTTTTGTATATAATTAATAAATATTGTATATAATATAATTAATAAATACTATTTATTTAGAAAAACTAGGGTTTTGCCCTAAACCATGAAAATACCCAAAAAAATTGACTTCTTTTTTATTTTTGTTTATATTTCACATGAAAAATATTTTTACATACATAAAAAAACATTTTTGTGCATAATACATTTTGCATATTTATTTATTTAGTTATTGTACAATTAAATAACTTGTATATTCAATTTGGATGTAATAATTTAGATTTAAATTTCTTGCTAAATATCCCCCATTTGAACATTTGTACCCCATCCTCATAATTATGTTGTAATAATTTAGGACTTTAAATTCCGCATTTTAAAGCTTTCTAATTATGCCATGATAGACCTAGGGTTTGTATGCAAAAATCAACCAACAAATAGCTTGACCTAAACAAAATACAAGAAAGTATGAAAATGGACAACACCAATCACATTTGCACCCTTAGGGTTACTCCACTTGTTGCCTTCAATAATGGGCCATGTTGCATGTTGAGTGTCTTTGGCAAAACAAAACAAATCAAAATGATCATAGCCTCTCGATGACACTTTCTCAAGTTGCCTAAAAATGATCAAGTCCCTTGAAGGAATAATTGCCAAAGACACTTGGCACCATTGCATTCATGGTCTAAACGATGACCCGCGCCCGTCCCATTTACATCCTAACACAAGATTGTCCACCAAATACAATGGTGGAACAATACTGTTAAAAGTGTTAAAACATAGGAAAGATCTTTGAGAAATTTAGGGTAGATAGCTCTTGGTTACTTGATCAACTTGCAAAACAAATCCTTGCCATTTTTCAAAACACACTTCACAAACACAACTTTCAAAACAACTTTCAAAAACCTTGAAACATATTTTCAAAAAGACAAACACCTTTTGTAAAACATTCGAGTAAAGAATTGTTACAAGGGTTCACTAGACAAGGCATATTTTTCAAAACATTTTCAAACCCACACACAAAGCACCATTTCAAACAATTGAAAGCACCATTTCAAACAATTGAAAATGCGAGGCAAGTGATCTAAGCAAGTAACTAAGAGCCCATGGATAACCATGGATAGAAAGGGTGCTAATACCTTCCCTTTCTATAATCTACTCCCCGAACCCAAGAAAACATCTCAAAGGTTTTTGCTGTGCTTTTTAACCTTTCCTTAGGATAAAATAAAAAGTTGGTGGCGACTCTTGCTAAACAGAAACATTTGCGAAAACAAACGCAAAACCCAAGTCAGTTCTCCCACCGTATCACAGAACTGGCGACTCTGCTGGGGACTTGTTTAAAAGTGGAGTAACCTTAGGGCTTAGATCACCCTTTTGCATGACTAATTGTTTGCTTTGATTGATTTACATCTTGGTTCTCTTGTTTGGGCTTGAAATCCTACACCTGGATTTGGGGAAACATTCATAGATAGCAATATGTTGTGGAAACTGTGCGGGGTATACCGGCACGGTCGAAGCAATAGATATATTAGTGCGACATATTTGTGAGTACCGGTAACCCTTGAGTTCAATCAAGGAGAGTACGGGGCCGCTGAGTGATGTCACTAAGCACTAATTACCTAGAACCTTACTTGACCATCTTGGCCTTTTATTAGGGGTAGTGAGATGACCGGCCTTGGTGCAGTCCGAAGTTGGTAGATACACGATACTACACTCATTGAGGGTTGTTTTCTTGGAATATTTTGGTCGCTAGTTAAGTGGATAAACCAAAACAATGAACATGGAAAACAATCCAATGATATTGAGCTCCTTAGAACCCGGTCACTATTTATAGGACAGGTTTTTAAGCCAACTACACTCAAGAGGGTACTTACCTATGAAACCTCATGCAAGCCTGAAACTAGGGTTTTGTGTGACTTGCTTGTACATATGTTTATGCATACATCATGAACATCATAAAGCATCATATGCATACACTAACCATTTCAAGGGTTTGGATCTTCATCTTTGTTCTTGTTTTATAGGTCATGGAAATTCTTCGCAGGAAAACCATCCAAGTCAACCTTGTGAGAATCCCTCCTCAACTCAAGGAGCTCACATCCAGAATACCAGAAAGCTCTCCCTTCAGTGAAAGACATGGTAGACTGCTCAGCCTGGTCAACACCAGCATTGAAGAGGACATGGTGAAAGTGTTGTTCCAGTTCTTTGACCCCCTTCACCACTGTTTCACATTCCCCGACTACCAATTGGTGCCCACTTTGGAGGAATTTTCTCAACTCCTAAGAATTCTTATTCTTAATCAACTACCCTACAACGGTACGGAAAAAGAACCAAATCCTGAAGATGTTGCTCAAGCATTACGCTTGCAACCATCTGACATCAAGGGGCATTGGGAAGCTATAAGTGGTGTCAAAGGCTTCTTAGCAAAATTCTTGTTTGAGAAGGCACAAGAGTGTTGGAATTCCTTGGATCTACAAGCCTTTGAAGAAATTGTGGCACTCATCATTTATGGGTTGGTCTTGTTCCCAAATCCTGACCAACTTATAGATGTCAATGCTGTCAAGATTTTCCTATCCAGGAATCCCATACCCACATTGCTTGGGGACATCCTCCACTCATTTTACACACGAACAATGAGAAAGAGGGGTGTTCTCATGTGCTGTACTCCTCTCCTTGCAAGGTGGTTTATTTCGCACCTTCCACAATCTGTTTTGAAGAATGACCAAGGCTTAAGGTGGTCACAACGATTGATGACCCTCACACACTCTGACGTACATTGGTGTTCTCGGTCCAGAGAAAATGTCATCATCGTCGATCATTGTGGAGAGTTCCCTAATGTTCCATTACTTGGCATTAGGGGAGGAATTACCTACAACCCTTGTCTAGCTTTGAGACAATTTGGATATGCACGGAGGGATGGCCCTCATGACATGCTAATTCCTGACCTAGTTTTTGACTTCGACAACGATGAGCAAGGACTTCGCCAAAGATTCATCAGAGCTTGGAGGATGCCTAACAAGGTAGACAGCAAGACACTAGGGCACAAGAACTCCATCCCTCTTGAGCCTTATCTCAAGTGGGTACGAACCCGAGCCCAGAGTCTAATGATGCCTTACCCTCATGTTCTCCCTCTGATTAAAGAGCCTGTTAAGGAAGGAGAGGTTCCCTACACCATCCTATATCCTGACATGCCAACATCATGGGAGGAGATACAGAGGAGTTGGATCCAACTCAAGGAGGAACAAAATACTTTTGAAGCCAGGTTCTACGCCAGTGAGAAGAAGGTTTTGGAGCTTACCCGCCGACTCCATGAGGAAGAGACCCTCAACACCTACATCGCACCAAAGAGGATGCGCAACGTCTTTTTACCTTGAGAAGTTTTTTGTAATATTTGGCCCATGGGGCATTTATGTACTGACAAAATTTCTTCTTATTAATATGACGTGTGTTCTTTTTGTTTGCAACAATTTTGAATTTCTAAATACTTGAATGCATTGCATAAATAAACATATCATTCATCATGTGCATAAGCAGGTCTCTACATTAGGTTTCCTTATCTTTCTACTGTTTATTTCAGTAAGATGGATCTCGAACAGACGGTCAAAGATTTGCAGTCTCAAAACTCACAGTTTCAACACCTCCTAATGACCTTGGCAAAGGGTCAGAAGGATCTAAAAGCCCTGCTTGAGAACAATGAGCAAGTGAAAAAGAAGAAGAAAATAGTGGGGGTAGCTACCCTGGGAAGAAGGTTTGAGGGTGAAGCCAGAAGAGTTCTTGAATTTCCCTCCGCATCTGAAGAGGAAACCAGTAAAGGAAAAGGGGCTGCTGTACCTTCTGAATCCGAAGCTGAAGAAGAAGAGGCTGAAGAAGATGAAGACTACTCAGAGCAACAATACCCGCCGACCGACGACAAATACAAAAACTTGGAGGATAGGCTGGCAGCTATGGAGCTGCAAAGAGTTCCCGGCCTAGATTTCAAAGATTTGGGATTAATTGCTGGAATTGTGATCCCTCCAAAGTTTAAGGTGCCGATTTTTGCAAAGTATGACGGGCTGTCTTGCCTGAAGATGCACTTAAGGTCGTACATCCGAAGAATTCAACCTCACACATCCGACAGAAATCTTTGGGTGCACTTCTTTCAGGATAGCATGTCTGGTACTCAGCTAGACTGGTTCTACAAGCTCGAGAGGTCAGAGATACGTAGTTGGGAAGACTTGGCGGCTGCTTTTTATCGCCAATATCAATATAACTCTGAGTTGGCGCCAACCCGTACTCAGCTACAGAGTATGGGGATCGCCTCAGGTGAGGGATTCAAGGAGTACGCCCAAAAATGGCGCGATCGGCCGTGAGAGTGCATCCTCCTCTTTCTGATAGAGAACTAGTCGACATGTTCCTGGGGACGTTATCTTGCCCATTCTTCAACCATTTGATCGGGAGTTCTTCCTTAGGGTTTACTGAATTAATTCTGACTGGCGAGCGGGTGGAAGTCGGTATTAAGAATGGGAAGATTCAAAAGGATGCCTCTGCATCTACAACTGTTAAGAAATCATTTCCGGCAAAGAAGGAAACGGCTGTTGTGTACTCTCAGAGAGGAGTGGGAAGAACTGAGCGCCAGCCGACTGTAGGGGCCGTGATGATCCAAAATTCATCAAATGATCAACCTCGTGGAAATCAGTCCAGACCTAAACAGCAATGGGGAGAACGGCCATAACGGCAGTTCACCCGCATCAATATGACGCCCGCGCAAGTTCTTCCCCATCTGTTGAAATTGAATCTCGCCACTATCAAAGAGGCACCAAAAAATATGAACACATCTTCCCCGCACTATCATCCCAATTCTAAATGCGCCTATCATTCTGACAGTGTCGGGCACGACACCAACGATTGCTGGGCGCTCAAACATAAAATTCAAGACTTGATAGAGGCGAAAGAGGTTGAGTTCGATGCTCCAGAGAAGCCAAACGTAATATCCGCTCCGATGCCGAAGCATGGTCGAAATGTCCATGCTATCGAAGAAGACGTGTATGTTTCTGATGTTGATGACCGGATGACTCCACTGTTAACAATCAAGTTAAATTTGTTAGAAGCTGGGATTTTCCCAGGATGCAAAGAAGATTGCTACTGTTGTTACTCTCTACCAATCGACTGTCCATTGCTGAAGAAAGGCATCCAAGGCCTGATGGACAGTCAACAAATTCTGTTTGAAAAGATTCCTGCTATTCCAACCCCTATTGAAGATGTTTCAATAATCACCATTTCCACCAATCTTTCCAAGGCCGTCAAAAAGCCTGTTAAGATTACATCCTCTACAAAGATTGTTCCCTTGAAAATAACTATGCCAGGGCCTGTCCCCTACACTTTTGACAAAACAATACCATGGAATTACGATGGAGAAATCTACTACCATGGTGTTAAACAAGTTGAGATAACCGAGGAAAGCTCTGATGAAGAAGATGCCAACATTGGAAACATTGCCGGGCACAAGCAAGATCACCTGAAGTGGGAGAATATTTTCTCCAGAGATTGCCCTCCCAAAGGCAACCTTTGGACCCTCAGCTGCTGCCAAAGTTACTCCTGCACCGACAAAACTTTCCGCAAAAACTCTGTTGATTGAAGAAACTGTTATTCCTGTTGTTGTCCCTCCTACTTCTGCTGATAAGGGGAAAGGGATCCAATGCGAGCTCGTCGGGACGAGGGCTCAACCTTTGGTTATCCCCGAAACCTCTAAGAAAGAGATGGAGGAGATTTTGAAAATAATTAAGAAGAGTGATTATGACGTGGTAGAGCAACTGGGGAAAACTCCCTCGAAGATCTCCATGTTAGCATTACTGCTTTGTTCAGAGGCACATGCCAAAGCATTGATAAAATTTCTGAAGACAGCCCATGTGCCTCAAGAAACCTCTGCCGACCAATTCCAAGATTGCATGGCCAGCCTTACCGCAGACAACGGCCTAGGTTTTTCTGATGCTGACCTGACTTCAAAAGGAAGAAAGCACAATGACGCATTACATGTGTCAGTGGAATGCCAAGGAACTACTCTAGCCCATGTTTTGGTTGACACGGGTTCTTCTTTGAACGTGCTGCCTAAGAAGGCTCTCGACCGATTGGATTATGAAGGCTTGGAGCTAAGGCCAAGTAATATCATTGTAAGGGCATTTGACGGGTCCAAGAGAATGGTACATGGGGAGGTCGACATTCCCATTAAGGTAGGCACAGAGGTGTTCCCCTCAAATTTCTATGTGATGGACATCCGTCCGTCATACTCTTGCTTGCTAGGGAGGCCATGGATACACAATGCTGGGGCAGTCACCTCCTCCTTACATCAAATGCTGAAATACCCTGTCAAAGGAAAGATCATAACCGTGCACGGTGAAGAAGAATATATGATCAGCCACCTGAACTCCTTTCGGTATGTAGAGGTGGAGGGTGAATTCATTGAAACCCCATTCCAGCACTTTGAGGAAGTCTCTCCTGAGGTAGCAGTAGCAAAAACGGTAGCTGAGGTACCAAAGCAGATGGCCAGGATGGCATCTCTAAAAGACGCGAAAGCTGCGATGAAGGAAGGGAAGAGCTCAACATGGGGGAAGTTGCCTGATATTCATCACAAAACAGACAAGTTTGGATTAGGATTCACTGCTGCGGGACAGAAAGCTATGCGCCACTCAAAGGTTGAAAGAACACCCATCAAGATTTCTCCTTTTGGAATCAATGCTTTGGAAGGTGAAGACTAAGAGGCCAACATTGAAGATTGGATCTTCCCAACCATCGAAGGAGGACTACGCAACTGGGAGGCAAAAGACTTTGTCCCCATTACTTTTATTAATCAGTAATTATCTGTCAAACATTTCCTGTGGTCTGTAATAATTACTTTTGAACAATCTGCACGCTACTTTTTCACCTCATGCCTTGCCCGGGGCATGAAGGTCCATTTGTAAGGGTTTTGATTATCTTCATATCCATATGCCATGTTTAATGATTCATTGGACGTTTTTCATTGATAAACTGCTATGTTCATTTTTCTTTCCTTTTACATTTTTTTTTTGTTTAAGGATGGCTATCCCTTACACACACCCACACTCACAAATGCAGGTACCCATCCACTCTGGATTCTATGGGTGACTATTCTGTTATGTCCTTCAATAACTCTGAAGATCTGGTCAATCAGGCTGAGTATGAAGATGACGAAGGTTGTGAAGTACCAGGAGAGCTAGCCAGACTTCTACAACAAGAAGAGAGGGCCATCTTGCCTCACGAAGAGTTGTTGGAAACTGTCAACTTAGGAACAGAGGAAGACCAGAAAGAAGTACAAGTGGGTGCCAATCTGGATCCAAGTGTCAAGGAGCGCTTGATACAGCTGTTGAATGAATACGTTGAAATCTTCGCCTGGTCTTATGAAGACATGCCGGGTTTAGACACATACATTGTGGTTCACCGTCTCCCTACAAGAGAGGATTGTCCACCGATCAAGCAAAAGGTCCGCCGAATGAGGCCCGACATGTCTGAGAAGATTAAAGCAAGAGTAATGAAGCAATTCAACGCGGGCTTTCTGGTTGTTACATCCTATCCACGATGGGTTGCTAACATTGTGCCAGTACCTAAAAAATACGGCAAGGTCAGGATGTGTGTGGACTACCGGGATTTGAATAGGGCCAACCCTAAAGATGATTTTCCTCTACCGCACATCGACATTTTGATTGACAACACAGCTCAGCACAAGGTGTTCTCCTTCATGGATGGATTCTCGGGCTACAACCAGATCAAAATGGCCCCCGAGGACATGGAGAAAACCACCTTTGTTACACAATGGGGTACCTTCTGCTACAAGGTGATGCCGTTCGGACTGAAGAACGCAGGGGAAACTTATCAGCGCGCCATGGTAGCTTTATTTCATGATATGATACATCATGAGATCGAAGTTTATGTAGACGACATGATAGCTCGATCACAAACAGAGGAGGAACACCTTGAGCATTTGCAGAAGCTGTTTGCCAGGTTGAAAGAGTACAAGCTCAGGCTAAATCCAAGTAAGTGTACTTTTGGAGTTAGGTCTGGTAAACTTCTAGGATTTATTGTCAGCAACAAAGGCATTGAGGTCGATCCAGCAAAAGTGAAAACTATACGAGAAATGCCTGCTCCCCGTACTGAAAAGGAGGTTAGAGGGTTCTTGGGGCGCTTGAACTATATTGCCAAATTCATCTCTCATCTGACTTCTACCTGTGAGCCAATTTTCAAACTATTAAATAAAGATCAGGTAGTCGAATGGAACGACGATTGCCAAGCTTCTTTTGATAAGATCAAGGAGTATTTGCTAGAACCTCCTATTCTGATGTCACCCGTCGAAGGAAGACCGTTGATCATGTATCTGACCGTCTTGGATAACTCAATGGGGTGTGTTTTGGGCCAGCATGACGAGTCTGGTCGAAAAGAGCATGCTATTTATTACCTTAGCAAAAATTTTACCGACTGTGAGACTCGCTACTCACTGCTCGAGAAAACTTGCTGCGCTTTGGTATGGGCTGCTCGCCGACTAAGGAAGTATATGCTAACTCATACTACCTTGCTGATTTCCAAAATGGATCCTATCAAGTATATCTTCAAGAAGCCTGCTTTATCTGGAAGAATAGCTAGATGGCAAATGATCCTAACTGAGTATGACATCCAGTATACTACCCAAAAATCTATAAAAGGGAGTGTACTAGCTGACCATCTAGCTCATCAAGCTATCGAAGATTATCAATCCATGAGATTCGACTTCCCAGACGAGGACATCATGAATTTGGACAACATTGAAGGTAACAGACCGTATGACGGACCTGAAAAAGGATCTCGATGGACCATGTACTTTGATGGTGCTTCAAATGCACTTGGAAACGGTATCGGTGCGGTACTCATTTCCCCGGAAGGTTGTCACACACCTTTCACGGCCCGACTTTGCTTCAGTTGTACCAACAACATGGCTGAATATGAAGCTTGCATTTTTTGTCTCAAGGCTGCTATAGACTTGGGGATCAAATCTTTGATCGTATTTGGGGACTCGGCTTTGGTTATCAGTCAAATCAAAGGAGAGTGGGATACCAAACATCCTAATCTTATCCCATACAAAGAACATGTCCTGACATTGTTGCCTCATTTCGAGCAAATTACCTTCGAGCATTTCCCGCGAGAAGAGAATCAGCTAGCAGATGCTCTAGCTACAATGTCTTCCATGTTTAAACTCAACTGGGATAACGAGGCTCCATAAATCACCATCGAGTGAATGGATGAACCTGCGCATTGTCATGAGATTAATACCGAAGAAGTAGTGGAACAACCCTGGTTCCATGAAATCAAAAGGTATCTCCAGACTAGAGAATATCCCGAAGGAGCTTCTGTAAATGACAAAAAGTTCCTAAGGAAATTTGCTGCCAAGTTCTTCCTGAGCAACGACATCCTCTATAAACGCAGCCATGATTGTGTTTTACTCCGATGTTTGGATAAAGCTAAAGCAGAGTTAATCATGACTGAGGTACACAGCGGTACGTTTGGCACCCACTTGAGCGGGCATACAATGGCTAAGAAGATCCTAAGGGAAGGCTATTACTGGTCTACCATGGAAGCTGTCTGCCATCAACATTCCCGTACTTGCCATAAATGTTAATTCTACGCTGACAAGATTCATATTCCTCCGGTTCCTCTTAACGTTCTGACAGCTCCTTGGCCATTTGCAATGTGGGGCATTGACATGATTGGAGAGATCAAGCCCACAGCATCCAATGGACATCGCTTCATCCTGGTTGCTATTGACTATTTCACCAAATGGGTTGAAGCAGCTTCCTTCGCCTCTGTTACTAAAAATGTGGTTGCCCGCTTCATCAAGAAAAACCTTATATGCCGGTATGATGTTCCCGACAGGATCATCACGGATAACGGTACAAATCTGAATAATACTATGATCACCACATTGTGCGAACAGTTCAAGATTTATCATCACAATTCATCTCCCTATCGGCCGAAGATGAACGGTGCTGTTGAAGCTGCGAACAAAAACATTAAGAAGATCATTCAGAAAATGACAATCACCTACAAAGACTAGCATGAGATGCTACCGTTTGCTCTGCACGGATATCGTACCACGACACGAACTTCAACAGGGGCAACCCCATTTTCTTTGGTATATGGCATGGAAGTTGTTCTACCCATGGAAGTTCAGATTCCTTCATTAAGGATCATGAAGGATGCAGGTTTGAATGAAGATGATTGGATTCAGACCCGACTTGATCAACTCAATTTGATCGATGAGAAGCGACTCACTGCTGTTTGCCATGGTCAGACGTACCAAAAAAGGATGATCAAAGCCTTCAACAAGAAAGTCAGACGTCAAGTATATCAAGTCGGAGATCTCGTAATCAAGCAATTTATCTTGCCGCAAAGTGATCCCAGGGGCAAATGGACTCCTACTTACGAAGGACCATTTGTGATCAAGAGCATATTTTCTGGTGGTGCAATGATTCTGACCACCATGGACGACAACGATTTGCCGCACCCTGCGAACGCAGACATAGTCAAAAGATACTACGCATAAAATAACCCGACAAGTCGAAAACCCGAAAGGGCGGCTTGGGCAAAAATGGGCATCCTGGTGAACCGAAAACCCGAAAGGGCGATTCAGGCAAAAATTAGGGATAAAACAAAAAAAAGAAAATCTGTACACCCGGTAAGTCGAAAACCCGAAAGGGAAGCTTGGGAAAAAAGGGGTTTCTCGGTGGATCGAAAACCCGAAAGGGCGATTCAGGCAAAAGTTAGGGAATTAAAGCGTATGACTATGTCTCGTCGGATCACTTTAAGGACAATCTCTTCATCAATCAGCTCCAAGCTTCTGATCAATCCAGTCATCGGCGGACGAAGCATTGAATGGACAGATATTCAGAGTTGTGAAGGCTATAGCAGAATGGGGATCCCATGGAATTGTTTCACATAGCCATCTTTCTTTTGTATAAATTTTTCAATTTTTACGACGACATCCTCTTACTAGGATGACTGTCTCCTTTGTACAAATATACTCATAGAAAGTTAATACAAATACTTTTCCAAATACAGAAATTTGCTTTGTCTTCCTTTTGCTTTTCTACACTTATGTTTTATTTGAGAAACGTCCAATGTTTTGTTAAATAGGCATATGCATTTGAACATAATCATGTCCTTATGAATCAAGAAAGATGATTACTGATAGGTTGAAGGTACAGGTAGATATCTCGATGCCCTTTCAGAAGGAATCCTCAGCAGATTTAAAACTCCAATTTCCTCAATCCAGAACTTAATTCCCCAGCCAGAGAGCCTTCTAGAACTCAATTCCCCGCAGAGTTAAATTTCAGAATCCCCAGTGGAGCCTTAAAAATCTGAAAATCCAATCCCCGGCGGAGCTAAAACTTCCAACTCTCAATCCCCAGCTGAACCAGACTAGTGAACCTCCTCCCCACATAGTTACTTCCCACCAGACTCAGGATTCTCAGTCATGCTTCTCCAGCGTAAGTCTATCAGGTCCTGAACTCCCCAGCAGAGATCATCAGAATTCTCTTACCCTGCAAGTCACCAAGGAACTCCAATCCCCTGCAGTGGTCCTAAGATCCCTCAACAATTGAAGATCTTGTATTACCCAAGCAGAATGAAGACTCTCATTCTCAGTTCCTCACAGGATATTCAGATATTCCCCAGTGAAGATCTCCTCAGGACATGAATCCCCAGTAGATTGGTATACAACCCAAGCTCCTGATTCTCCAACAGTAGTCAACAGGGATGTCTCCTCTTCAGCAATCAAAGATTCTTGCCATCCCCTGCAGAAGTCAAGGACTCACTTTCCCTGGCAGCAGTCAAGATTCTTTTATCTCCAGCCATCCAGGATTCATTTATCCTCAGCAAGACAGCTCTTCAGCTTACATGCACATGCATTTACATTCATATCATAAACATTGATATAACACATATTGCATGATACATTTCATGCAACATAGTTTTGTGTTTAGCTAACATTTTGTCCTTTTCAGGATAAGAATAAAAGGCTATCATTAACAATTATTCAAGATGCAGTTTTACACGGACTCATCATCAGGAAACCCTACACCGGTTTCTTCTCAATTTTTGAAAACAGTTTACGGACGCTTCCCAACAACGGATGCTGCTCTATTGCTTATTCAACTTCAAGACTTCTGAAAACAGTTCACGGGTTCTCCAGTAACGGATGTTAACCTATCGCTTGTTCAGATTCTTCTTAATTTTTGAAAACAGTTTACGGACGCTTCCCAACAACGGATGTTGCTCTATTGCTTATTCAACTTCAAGACTTCTGAAAACAGTTCACGGATTCTCCAGTAACGGATGTTAACCTATCGCTTGTTCAGATTCTTCTCAACTTCTGAAAAAAGTTTACGGATTCTTCCCAACAACGGATGTTAATCTATCGCTTGTTCAGACTCAACTTCTGAAAACAGTTTACGAATTCTTCCCAACAACGGATGTTAATCTATCGCTTGTTCAGACTCAACTTCTGAAAACAATTTACGGATTCTTCCCAACAACGGATGTTAATCTATCGCTTGTTCAGACTCAACTTCTGAAAACAGTTTACAGATCATTCCCAACAACGGATGTTAATCTATCGCTTGTTCAGACTCAACTTCTGAAAATAGTTTACGGATTCTTCCCAACAACGGATGTTAATCTATCGCTTGTTCAGACTCAACTTCTGAAAACAGTTTACGGATTCTTCCCAACAACGGATGTTAATATATCGCTTGTTCAGACTCAACTTCTGAAAACAGTTTACGGATTCTTCCCAACAACGGATGTTAATATATCGCTTGTTCGGGCTCAACTTCTGAAAACAGTTTACAAATCATTCCCAACAACGGATGTTAATCTATCGCTTGTTCAGACTCAACTTATGAAAACAGTTTACGGATTCTTCCCAATAACGGATGTTAATCTATCGCTTGTTCAGACTCAACTTTTGAAAACAGTTTATGGATGCTTCCAGATACGGATATCAATCCATTACTTATTCAAGACCCCCAGTTCAGAGATATTCCGAAATATGGACACCTTTCTGATACTCATTCCAAATGGAATCCTTAAGCCCATCCCCGACAAGATTCTGTCACCCCTCTAGATGGCATCTTTAAGCCCATCTCCAAATGGCATCTCTAAGCCCATTCCCGCATCCATTGTCTTGACGAGTGCAAATTTAAGGGCACTCTAGTGTCCAATCTCCTTTTACCTTCGAGACGCGAAAGGCAAACCTGCCAATCTAACTCTTCAGGTGCAACAAGATTGAACAGGGGCAACTGTTGTACCCCAAAATTTGCCCTCTCATTTCATCAACATTTTCTCACCACAAGACTCTTGGAGCTCAAGATCAAGTTAGGGTTTGCTCTGCTCAAGACTCCTCCTTGCACTGTTGACCCAAATTAGGGTTTGAATTTGCATCAAGATGTTTTGACCTAAAATGCCCAAGTTGAATTTCATGCTTCATATTGGACTCACAAGTTTATCCATACCAAATTCCAAGCCTTGATTCCAATCTTTTCCCAGTCAATTGGACAATTGACCTATAAATCAGTTGTATTGGGGGAAAAGTCAACTGTGGCCAATTGACAGTCAAACTTCATAATTCTTGACCCACATCAACATTATGAACTTATATGAACCATTTGGTCAAGTTTGGATCACAATTCCACAAGAAATTTGACCAGATCACCAAAAGGGTAAAATGGTCATTTTTAGGGTTTTGACTGCACAAAGGCAATTTTTAACTGTTTAACCTAGCCAATGGAAAATCAAGCTCACATATGGACTCAAGGACTCAATGGCATGGTCTTGACACATTCAACAAGTTCAAAAAGACCCAAATGCACAGGATTGACAGATAAATTTTCCAGTCAACTGATCAAAATTTGACTGTATACTGAAAAGTCAAACTTTGACTTTTTGGTCAAAATCAAGTGCCAAGATTCATTTTTCATCAAGACATGTCAAATTATGAAACTTGTTCATCAAGAAATCCAAATTTACAAATTAGGGTTTAAAATGAAGAAATTTCATAACTTAGAAATTTTCTAAGTTATAAAATTTCCTTATTTTTTCCTAACTTTGTCCCATTTTTTCATCAAGATACATTTGGATTCAAACAAAACTCAAAACATGAAAGTTGTAGTCCATTGCAAAATATACAACTTTGATTCACAAAGTTTCCTCAAAAGAAGCTTGTAGCTCAAGTTATAATTTTTGGAATAAGGGTGCAAAACATTCTTAAACTTAGAAATATTTTGACCTATTTTAGGCAGGATTTTTTCCCAACTTCATGGCCATTTTTCACATGCTTCCACTTGTAATTTCAACTTGAATTACAAAGATGGATTGTAGTACACATTCCAAGCTTTCCAAATTGTCCAACAACTTCTCAAACACCTTTGTGGTTAGGGAGAATAGAATTTGCAAAGTTGGGAAAAATCCACTTTTGTTCTTGACCAAGGCATGTTCATACACTTTGTATTTTTAAACTCAGCTTGCACAAACTAGATTACAGGCCTCTAATCCCGTTCTTACTCAATAATTAAATGCCAATCCATTGTGTTCTAGCATTATTTTGTCCATATAGTCATTACACAAAGAATTTAGCCATATATGGAAAAAGCATTTTTGCCATTCTTGTAAAGAAGTGATTTATGTCAAATTCAAAAATCAAAGAGGTACAAGCCAGATCTTTTGGGCACAAGTTTATGGACAAATCCCACTGATCAAGAACCAAGTTTGCAGCATGCTTGAGGGGCTTGTAGTAGCCTATAATCCAACTTGACAATCTTTGCTTAGATAAGAAGAAACATTGCAAAACATGTACCACATTCACTTCCTGCAAGCAAGAGCCTAAACAAACATTGTAAACACATTTCATACTCCCTAGCTGACCTAAAGCACGACCAAACCACCTTCAATACCTCCTCATTCACAGAAACACCTTCTTGCTGCAAAAACAGAGTCCCTTCTGCAACTTGACTTCCACAAACACTTCCACTCGTGTGTTTTGGCCAAGGCTTGTTCAAACACACTCCCTACCATCCGTTGAAGCTATTCCAAGCATTGAACTTGAACTGTAACATCCATAACCAAGGTTGCCATTTTCACTTTTCACCTGTGCAGGTTGACTTCTATAGCTCGATTCAGTTAGTTTCAAAGCAAGCTAAAGGTTGGAGGAGCATCCTTGGACCTCAGGCAAGCTGTACAAGTCCTCAAACTCCATTGAAGATACCTCCATTGTTGTACACAAATCAAGCTGAACAGGTAAAAGTTTGAACTTCTATCTCTCTATCCAAGCATATTTAGGCTTAAGTTTGTAAAGAAAGTATGTCCTACTCATGGCCCTGAAGCTACCCATATAGTCACTTTTCATTTATATTATGTGTGCTGAGAGAATTTGGGACATGAACATTGGAAAAAAGTTAGGTCAGGAATTAGGGGAGAAGAAATTCTCTCTCATTTCTGAGAGTTAGAACAACTTTTTTATATGTTTGAAATCGTGACAAGGTGCTCTACATTATTGATGTTGTAAGTTTTTGTTAAAAGTCAAAGAATCAAGAGATAGCAGGATGAGCAAGGAACGCGCGTTTTCTTGTTTCAAACAGAAGCTGGAGGAAGAAGATGATGTTTTGGGCTGGGCCTGAGTAATATCTGCTTTTTGCACCTCATTTTTCCACTTACACCCCCTTGGCCCATTGTGTGATTTTTTAATCATTTTTGACTTTTTATTTTTTCTTCTGACTTATTATTTTTTTGTCAAAATATAAAAATACTAAAAATATTTTTCCACCCATTTGTGCATTTTATTTGGATTTTATTTGTTTTATTTGAATTTGTACATATAAATAAATATAACACTTTTTATTTAAAATATTAAAAATGATACAAAAACATGTTTATTTTCAGTTATTATTTTATTTTACCTTTTGAAAACATTTTTCTCAAAATATATTTTTTTTGGTAAATAATAAATATTTTATTTTTATATATATTTAGTATATTTAATAAATAATATAAATACTTGTATATTTATTAGAATATTTAGGACAAAAACATGAAAATAATACTTTTTTTATTTTATTAATGTATGACATAAAAAAAATACTTTTTTTCACAATATACTTTTTTTTTTTTGTATATAATTAATAAATATTGTATATAATATAATTAATAAATACTATTTATTTAGAAAAACCAGGGTTTTACCCTAAACCATGAAAATACCCAAAAAAATTGACTTTTTTTTTTATTTTTGTTTATATTTCACATGAAAAATATTTTTACATACATAAAAAAACATTTTTGTGCATAATACATTTTGCATATTTATTTATTTAATTATTGTACAATTAAATAACTTGTATATTCAATTTGGATGTAATAATTTAGATTTAAATTTCTTGTTAAATATCCCCCATTTGAACATTTGTACCCCCATCGCCATAATTATGTTGTAATAATTTAGGACTTTAAATTCTGCATTTTAAAGCTTTCTAATTATGCCATGATAGACCTAGGGTTTGTATGCAAAAATCAACCAACAAATAGCTTGACCTAAACAAAAGACAAGAAAGTATGAAAATGGACAACACCAATCACACTTGCACCCTTAAGGTTACTCCACTTGTTGCCTTCAATAATGGGCCATGTTGCATGTTGAGTGTCTTTGGCAAAACAAAACAAATCAAAATGATCATAGCCTCTCGATGACGCTTTCTCAAGTTGCCTAAAAATGATCAAGTCCCTTGAAGGAAAAATTGCCAAAGACACTTGGCACCATTGCATTCATGGTCTAAACGATGACCCGCGCCCGTCCCGTTAACATCCTAACACAAGATTGTCCACCAAATACAATGGTGGAACAATACTGTTAAAAGGGTTAAAACATAGGAAAGATCTTTGAGAAATTTAGGGTAGATAGCTCTTGGTTACTTGATCAACTTGCAAAACAAATCCTTGCCATTTTTCAAAACACACTTCACAAACACAACTTTCAAAACAACTTTCAAAAACCTTGAAACATATTTTCAAAAAGACAAACACCTTTTGTAAAACATTCGAGTAAAGAATTGTTACAAGGGTTGCCTAGACAAGGCATCTTTTTCAAAACATTTTCAAACCCACACACAAAGCACCATTTCAAACAATTGAAAGCACCATTTCAAACAATTGAAAATGCGAGGCAAGTGATCTAAGCAAGTAACTAAGAGCCCATGGATAACCATGGATAGAAAGGGTGCTAATACCTTCCCTTTCTATAATCTACTCCCCGAACCCAAGAAAACATCTCAAAGGTTTTTGCTGTGCTTTTTAAACTTTCCTTAGGATAAAATAAAAAGTCGGTGGCGACTCTTGCTAAACCGAAACATTTGCGAAAACAAACGCAAAACCCAAGTCAGTTCTCCCACTGTATCACAAAGGGCATGTTTGGATGCAAGACATTATAAGTCATTTTTGAAGAAGAACTTGAAATATTTCTAAGTATGGAAACTCAACTCTTGATCAAGAATCATGCCTTAAGACCCCTTGAGCTGAGAATGCCATTGTTTCAAAAGTGGTAACTTGGAATTGAAGTTTCATTGCAAGTCAGGATTTGAATTTCATGTTACAACCTCTAAACCTCAAATTAGCATGCGTTTTGGGTCTAAGCATGATTAGCCAACTTTCCCAAGTTGATTAGTGCATTAAAACGCGCTCTTTGGATGAGTTTTAACAAAAGAGAAGTCATTTTTCTTCATGATGCAGACCCACACAAATTCCCTCCAAAATGCATCATCAATTCTTTCTTTTGATCCCATTTGCTTCTCATATAAATACAAGAACTATCACATTCGTTTTCTCAAGCTTAGATAGCCAGAATCAGCCTTCCAAACTTGTTCTACAACTCATAATTCAGTAACTTCAAAATCCATTCTCAATCCTTTTTCAATCAAATTTTTCCATCAATTCACCTTTCTTAATCTTCCCTGAAGCTAACCATATAATTACATTGAAGAATCGTGCCCTATACTGCTCCATAGAAGTCTAGTTTCAGAGCTCTGAAACTCAACTTCAATAGGTAGATTCCTTCATCAATTCTTTAAAACTCTGATATCATTGTGTTGTTATCATTGCCCTGGTTCTAGTCGTAACACTTACCTTTTACTGGAAACAAGTTTTGATCATGAAATTTCAAATCCCTTTTCAAAACTTTCCTTCCAAATTGCTTGAGCTACAGTTGATATAAATTTGGCGCGAGGGTGTGGTTGTCTTCGTCTTGAAGAGACGAAGTGATTGGCATAGGTCTGAGCTTCTGATTTTCCAGTTTGAGAGACCTGCAAATCACGTTGGCTGGAGGTTGAAGATGACCTACGTGTCATCTTCTAACTAATGATGGCACGCCACTTGTTATTTTTTAAAATCTGATTTTATATTTGATTCTGTACTTTATTTACTAATGACCATGATATACACAGCGCGCCATATCCCTTGTATTTGATTACTAACGCGTTTTGACTCTCATCCAATGGTCCACATATTTTTACTTTTATTTTCTTTTCTGATTTTTATATTTTAATTATTTTAAATTTCAAAAAATCATAGAAAATTCATTTTAAGTCCAAAAAATCTGAAAAAATTATGAAAAATAATATTTTGATTATTCTCTTTCTGATTTTTATTTTTTCACAATTTAATTTTGTGTTTTGGTATTTTAGAAACTTACACTTTACTTGAATTGTTTTAAATGTTTAAAAATACTTTTATACATTTTTAAATTCTGAAATAATTATAGAGTGATCCAATGATATTGTGACAAATATTGGTGACCTTATATTTTTTCTGACCTTAATATTTTTCATCATTTTTTGTTTCTTTTAACCATTTATTTTAATTTTAATAGTTTCTGACTTTAAAAAATTACCAAAAAATTTGTAAAATTATTTGAGCCTTTTTCTGATTTTTCTATGGTCTTACTTTTTATTTCTTGATTAATTTGAACATAGTTGATATTTTTATCTTTATTTTCTATTTTTAAACATTATTTTTAAACCCATTTGTATATATTAAAATGTAATATTATTTTGTGATTATTTTCTGGCTGATCTTGGGTTGAATTTTTTATCATGAACTTTATTAACATCATTGGATCCATGGTGTTGAGTCTAACTCCCCAAAAATGGATGAATGATATTAATAATAGTTTGATTAAATTTTAATTCAAATGTGGTTTATATTCTTTCCCATCCCTCTTCATCTAATCCCCTACTTATTGCACTAAATATTGTTGGAGCATGATCTTTCTATCATGTCTCAAAACAAATGGTGCATATATTTCTATTGACCGGCCTCAAAATAGGTGCGACTTCTATATAAGTCCAATTACGATTTCTTAACATAGCGCTAAATTTTGTCCTGATTCGAATAAATGATCATTCGTCGCCCAAACTTATGTTTGCAAGCCCAAATATGTTAATTTGATCTCTTTGATCCAATAACCTTGAGATTCATTGTGTGGAGGCTTTGGTTCTACCAATCCTCTAATGGATCTACAACACCTTTGGTCAACGCGAATCACTTAAACATCGTTGATTATTAAATGACACTTGTGAGAATTATAAATGGATGATATACTTGACAAAAAGCAAATGCAACTTCTTGTGTGGAGGCTATGGTTCTACCAATCCTCTAATGAGTTCCAAATGCAAGCTTCAAGATGGTCATCCAACTAACCACTAATTATTTACTTGTTTACTTTATGCTTTTATTTTTTTATGCTCTATGTACCATTTACTACTAGCATTTACATTTCATGCCATTTTCATCTTTGCTCACTTGAGCTTTTCTTTTCCTTTTTAAGATACTTAATAATCAACATAAACCATAAAAATCATTAATGGTACTTGGACTATTTGGTTACTATCCTTGGCATTATGGAGCATTGGACTTTTTGGACTTAGGATTAGAAACCTTGGCCTATGTTGGAGACCTTGTGACCTTAATTGATATTTTGTCCGGAGTTCTTGAGGTTTACCTCAGGACATTGGGTTGCTTGTTTGTTTTTTTGTGTGCAGGTTTTTGTGATTACACCCCTTGTTTATAATCTGGAATTCACTGGTATACAGCCGCTATTCTGCCCAATTTTTGTGAAGACTTAATACACTTGAAGTTTGGTTCTCTCAAGAGGTCTAGTATTTTTTCTAGTTTGGTTTCAATCCAAGGAATGGGAGTTCTATCTTGGCTCATAATGGCAAGTATTGGCTTCTTGTTGGTTAGATGGTTCTTATCCCTAGATTTTACCTTATGCTTTAGCATAGTCCCTTCTTCTCCTCCCATATTCTTTAATTTCAAAAATCTTCTTCCTCCTTTTGGAAAACTCTTCTTAATAAACTTGGACTTATAAAGTTGGACTCATGTCCATGCATTTTCATAATAAACTTGGATTTATGTCCATGCATTTTCAAAACATTTTCATAAATAAACTCCAATCAACTTAATAATACCTTGATATTTTTTGTGAGAAGACTAAAAGTTAATCAATCTCATTTCAAACCATTTTGCCACTTTGGCTTTTATCTTTAAAATTTTCTCAAAAGATTGAAATCTTGTCAATCCTTGTAGTGATGCAAACAACTATACTTCTATAGTATGTAGTGAATGGAGATATTTTCCACTTGGGTGATCTGTGAGGCATTGTTGATTTTAAAATCCAAGCCATATCCTCCACTTTAAGATGCTGCAAATTCTTCTTTCTCATAATTGTGATTAGTTGGTATGTTTTCCATACAGACAATGACAATGATGTTTTATCTCATAAAATTAACCAACACATTTGTGTTTTAAATACTTAAAAGAGGAACTACATGTACACTGATCCCCTATTGCACGAAAAGGCGGTACGTAGGCACTAAAGGTTTGCAACCTCTGCGGGTGAAAAAATTATAAAATAAATATATTTCTTTTCTCATCTCCACCATCCATTTTTTATACAACATTTTTTATAGCCAAAATATACAGATTTTACAAAGAGGCTCCTGCAGAGTACCGTAGATGTTTAGGGTGCTAATACCTTCCCTTGGAATAACAAACCCCCTTACCTTGTATCTTTCCCCCTCTTTTTGGGTTACTCGCTCTTTTCCCATTCCTTTGGGAACAATAAAGCGCAGTGGCGATTTTTATTTTGATTTGTATAAAGTCTAGTCAACCCGATGGCTTAGTCATAAACATTTCTACCGCTACAGTAACCTTGTGGAGAGATCATTATAGCACTGATTTTTTTCCAGGTGCATTAGAAGCTCCATCAAAAACCATAGTCCACTGGGATCCTAGCTTAGGTCCTTCAGACGGTCCAGGTTCTTTATAATTTGTAACTAGCATAATATTCTCGTCCGAGAACTTAAAATTCATAGACTGGTAGTCGTGTAAAACTTGATGAGCCAAGTGGTCTACCAATACACTTCCTTTGATTGCTTTCTGAGTGATGTACTGAATGTCATATTCTCTCAAGACCATTTTCCATCTGGCTATCCTCCCTGAGAGTGGACTTCTCGAATATGTATTTGATGGGATCCATTTTAGAGATCAATAAAGTAGTATGAGTCAACATATAATATCTTAGTAGGAGAGCAGCCCACGCTAAAGTGCAACAAGTTTTATTAAGCACTGAGTATCTTGTATCCCAGTCGGTAATTTTTTTAAGGTAGTATATTGCATGCTCTGTTCGACCAGACTCGTCATGTTGGCTGAATACACCCTCCCATTGAGTTCTCTAACACTGTAAGGTACATGATTAGAGGTATTCCTTCAACTGGTGGAATCAGAATCAAAGGTTATTGGAGGTACTCTTTGATTTTTTCAAAAGCTACCTGGAAATCATTGTTCCACTTTACTACCTGATCTTTCTTCAGCAACTTGAAGATCAGCTCACAAGTAGCAGTCAAATGAGAATTAAATCGACAAATATAATTCAGTCGTCCTAAGAAACCTATGAATTCGTTCTCAGTACGTGGAGAAGGAATTTTTTGAATATCCTTGACCTTGGCATGATCAACTTCGATACCTTTACCTCTGACGATGAAACCTAGGAGTTTACCAGATCTCACCCTAAAGGTGCACTTATTCGGATTTAACCTCAACTTTCTTATTCAGTCTCTCAAACAACTTATGTAGATGGTTAAGATGCTCTTCTTCAGTTTGAGATCTCCCTATCATGTCATCAACGTAGACCTCTATCTCATGATGAATTATGTCATGGAATAAGGCTACCATGGCACGCTGATAGGTTGTGCCGAAATTCTTCAACCCAAAAGGGATAACCTTGTAACAGAAAGTGCCCCATTGTGTGACGAAGGTAGTTTTATCTATATCTTGAGGTGCCATCTTGATCTGATTATAACTTGACAAACTGTCCATGAAGGAGAATACCTTGTGTTGAGCGGTGTTGTCGACCAAAACATTAATATGTGGGAGTAGGAAGTCATCTTTGGGGCTCTCCTTGTTTAGATCCCTGTAGTCTACACACATACGTACTTTGTCGTCTCTCTTTGGTACCAGAACAATATTTGCGACCCATTAAGGATATGATGTAATAGCCAAGAAACCAACATTGAATTGTTTTATAACATCATCCTTGATCTTATCTAACATCCCGAGGCGCATACGACAAACCTTCTACTTTATTAGAGAATAACCCTCTTTCATTGGTAGATGGTGAAACAAAATATCATTATCGAACCCTGGCATGTCTTCGTATGACCACACAAATATCTCAAAATATTCATGCAACATCTTGATTAACCTATTCTTGATACCTCCCTCTAGGTTGGCACCTATCTTGCCTTCTTTTATGTCTGTTTCAGTACCCAAGTTTATAACTTTAACTGGCTCTTCTTGCGGTTGAATAACCTTTTCCTCTTGCATTATGAGTATGGAAAGTTTTCCAGGTACTTCACAATCTTCCTCACCTTCATCTTCGGCTTGGTAGATCATATTTTCAAAGTCATAAGTGGTAATAAATGAATTGTTATTAACCGGATCCATAGTGGGTGTGGATCTGCAATTTATTGCGTGGGTGTGTGTAAGAACACATAGCTATTCGAAAGTGATAAAAATAAAAGAAAGACAAAGAGCACAAAATTTGAATGCAAAACGTCCAATGCTTTATTAAATGAAAATATGTTTATGAAATGACAATCCTTAAAAAATGGACCATTGTGCGCCAGCTAAGACACAAGGCTTAAACTGATTATTCAAAAGTTACATAGCTAAAATTTGAAAGCAATAAAATAGAAAGTGGCAATTACTCTTGACTAAAGGAGATTGACATAATGTCTTGGGCCTTCCAGTTGCTGAGCCCGTTGCCGATGGTAGGAAAGATCCAGCTGTCAAGGTCGTAATCACTGTCAGCATCTTCTACTGCGTTGAATCTATTGTTACTAACGCAAAATGGTGGTTTTCCAGCCCGAGCACGACGAACAGCCATCTGAGCCTCTGCAGTGAAACCCAAACCAAATTTGTCAGATTTGTATGAAATTTTAGGAAGCTGACCCCAAGTAGTACAACAACCGTCTTCTACAGCAGCTCTAGTGTAATACGGTGGGAGAACTGACTTGGGTGTTTTGTGTTTTATTGAAATTGTTGCGGATAGCCATAGTCACCATCGACTTTTTCTTTTATTCAATAAAGGAAAGGGTGAAAATAACGGGAAAAAACTTTTGAGAATTTTCTTGAGTTCGGGAGGTAGGTTATGAAAAGGGAAGGTGTTAGCACCCTTTTCATCCGTAGTTATCTACGGGCTCTTAGTTGCTAGCTCACTTTAAAAATTCTTTGTGAAATGTGTTTGTGTTTGTTTGAAAGTATTTTTGAAAAATGCCTTTGTTTAGGAGAACTTTGTAATGATTCTCGTCTCTATAATAATGTATACAGAGTGTTAACTTTTGAAAATATTTCATGGAAAATGTTGGTGTCTTTGAACGATGTTTTGAAATGTTTGTGAGCAAGCAACTATGAACGTTCTACCTACTCAAAAAGTCTTTGTTCTTTTCCTCCACCTTTAGATAGTGTTATCTTACCATTAGTTAGTAAGCAACCTTATCATTGAATGTGAAGGGACAAGCGTGGGTCATCGTACAATCATAGAAAGCAACATTGTAGGATACCTTAGAAATTTGTTGTGAGGGTCTAAGATCGTTTACCGAAGGCAACATCGAAGGGTCATCGAGGGACTACGTTCTTTTAATCGAGGGTCTTTTGCTAAAACATCCCACGTTCGAGGGACATGACTATTTTATTCAAGGAAAAAAGTGGGGTATACCCTAGAGGTGCATGTGTGAATTGTGTTTTGATTGAATGTATTTTTGTCTTTGAAATAAGGGTTTTCTAATGGTTTATTTTAGTCTTTCCATACAAACCCTAATTACTAGCAATAATAAGGAAAGCGGTAAATTGCGGAATTTAATGTCCTACGCTATTACAACGCTTTAGGGGTGGGGGTACAAGTTTATGAATGGGGATGAAAGCAATAAACCCTAAATTATTATTACAAAATTTGACAACAAATGCATAGTCACAAAATAATGTAAACGAGTGAATAAATGGGAAAAGATGGGAAACGGGCTAAGTATGAACCCTAACAAAGTTCTAAATATTCTAAGAAATAAAATGTTTTTGTTTGTTTTTTGTTTGAGAAAAGAAATTGAAATTTTTAATGTAAAGAAATTAGAAGTTAAATCCTAATTCTATTTTATTTACAAATTAATAAAAATAAAAAGAAAAGTGTAATAAATTAATTTATTTAGGAAATAAATTAAAACCTAAAGCATTCTAGATATTTTAGAAGATATTAATTATAGATTTTTTGTTTAGGAAAATATTTTAATGTGGTGTAAAAATAAAATAAAAACCATGTTCTAATTAATTTAAAAAAATTAATAAAATAAACCTAAGGTGTTCTTAAAATAAATTACTTTTATTTGTGAAAATAAATAAATTAATTTTAAAAAAAACCTAAATCTATATTTTTTTATGATTTTATGATTTTTTTGATTGAAAATAAAAATGATTAAAAGGGATCAAATAAATAAAAACAAAAAAAAGAAAAATATAATGGGCCTGAGTTGTAACGTGATCAGGGGGTGAGAATAGTAAAAGCCTCATGCTCAAAGCAAAGTGAGCTCAGGCGCCTGTATTATGATCCATTGTGAAGGCCTGCAGAAGGTGCATCATTACGATGCCTTGTGATGTGTTGTATTAGCTCTGATGATGATCAGAGGATTGAGGATGAAGGTGTATCACGCGTGCTCCAGCCTTTGCATGTATTGGATCTGTAAAAATAAACATGAAAAAATAAAAGGGTACCACTGGGGCTCGAACCCAGGTCCCTATAGTCACAGGTGCGCGCTTCTTACCACTGGGGTGGCTATAGATCTGGTGTTATAAACAAAACCAAACATATATATTATAAAACAAGTCATGAATATGACTCCATCTTCTTCCTCGCGCCAGAAGTTACAACACCATTTTTGAAAACACTATCTCCTTCATTTCTCCACCATTTGCAAAAGTATAAACATGAAACTTGCTCCAAATTTCATCACTAGTTTAATCATATAAATAATTAAAGCTATAAATCAAAGATGAGCATGAATTTTTTTTGGTACCAAATTTAACCTAACTTTTTCAACAATTTCAAACTCAAAATTCTCACTACTCAAGCAATATAAATAAATTCTAAGGACATGATCAGTTTCAGCGCTATGATGTCTACATTTTATCTTTGAAAATGGAAACCAAATGGTGCCTATATGAAGAGTTCAAAAGTCAGAAAACTGACTTTGAAAATGGATTTCGTGTTTTTTATTTGAGCCTGCTTCAAGATGCTACAATAATCTGGTTAGCTTCCTTGGACCTCTAGGAAGTTAATGCAATAATTAGCTTGAGTTGAGAGTGACTGAAATGTTCTGGAGAAGTCAACCTGCAAGCAACTATTTTTGAAAATGGAGGATGGTGATGGAGGTGTTACAGTTCCAAAATAGGGACATGGATGAACTATACTTGATGAATGGAAGCTTTGAAAATGATTTTGAGGGAAAACGTACGATGGAAATGGAAGATACAAGTTCAAGGGAAGAATTGTATACAAATGGTGTTTTTGAGCAATTTCGGGTTAGAGGGAGTTTGGGGGAGTTTCAATGCTTCTAATTTCGTGTCCTAAGTTGTATAGTAATATCTCAATTTATAGGAGAAGGTTTGAAGGCTTGGAGAGGTCAGAAACAAAAGTTCACATGTTATGAATTTTTGATTTGTTTTTGAAGCAACTTGAAAAATATAGTTTCAATGCATAGTACAAGCATGGTCCGAGTAGTTAGAGGATCTATACAAGTTTCTTATGGCTTTGAGATTGTGTCTGATCAGAAGGAACAAGTTCAAAGCTCGAGGAGAGTGTACTTTGTGATTAAAGCCACTTTACTAGAATGGCAATGTTACTTTCTGCCATTAATGGAAATGCAACTTGGATAAGAGCTCAAATTCTTGGACAATGGCTCTATCAGTTGTGTAATTAATTAATTAATTATGGATTGGAACACAAGTTAGAAGCCTGCAAAGAAATATTATGCAGCATGGTTGGAGATTGGATCAAATGTTCATCAAGAAAATGACCTATAATTCAAGTTTATGAGGCCATCTTCATCTCTTTGAAACATCTAGCTCAAGCATGATATCTTAAAGTTATTTTACATTTTGGAAAGCTTGAAACATGCTCTAAAACCTTCATGTTGACCATTTTTACAAAATCGTTTTGGAGCTTGGTGAAAATTAGCCAAGAAGTTGCGACAAAAATCTGCCTAAACTAGGTCAAATTTTCACTAAGTGTTTTTAGAAAAAAGGGAATGACTTCATGGGTTCATAATTAAAAATCCAAGAATTTCTAGGATTTGATCAGTAAATAAAATTTGTATATCTCATCAAGATCTACAACTTTCATGTTGAAAGTTTTCTTTGAATCATCTTGCATCTTGGCGAAAAAAATGTCATGAAGTATTGAAATTATCATGTTTAAAACACTTAGAGGAATTTCTAAGTCTTGAAAAGTTTGACTTTTCAAATTGACTTTTGACTTTCTTGATGATCAAGCTTCATATTTTTTAATGACTTAATCAATTGTAATCTTTGAAACTCAAATTTGATCAAAAAGTAAAGGTTTGACTTTTAGTGCATCACTTGACTTTTTATCAGTTGACCAAAAATTCAACTATCAATCCATTGATCTTAAGGAATGTTTTGAACCATGAATTTAGGTCAACATGTTGTATTTAAAACCTTGATACAAAAGTCACTAATTGGTCAATCACAGTCAAAACCCTAATTTGACCATTTTGCCCTTTTGGTAAATTGAGTGCTTTTCTTGAGGGATTATGGTCAATACTTGATAAAATGATGAATAAGACTTTAAGATGTTGATGTTGGCTAAAAATAATGAAATTTGACTGTAGGTTGACCACAATTGACTTTTTACCCAATACAGCTGATTTTCAGTCATCTGAGCAATTGATTGAGAAAAATTGTGATTCAAGACTTGAAACTTGACCTAAGTGTTCTTGGAGGTCTATAATTATCCGTGAAGGTAATTTGAGGCATTATAAATCCAATTATCCTTGTGAAAATCAAAACCCTGATTTGAGGCTTCAGTGTTTAGGAGATGGTTTGACCTAGTCAACACTTATGTAAACTTGAGCTATTGGAGATCTTGTGTGAACTCTTTTGAGGAAAGAGAGGGAAACTTTTGGGGTATAATAGCTGCCCCTGTTCAATCTTCTTAAACTTAAAGAGGTAGATTGGCGAGTCCGACATTCGTGACTTGAAGGTGGAAGATGATTGAACACTAGAGTGCCCCGAAATTTACACCCGCTGATGCACAGAGTAATGTGTTAGTTGATTGCGTTGTCAATGGGATTAAAGATGCCATTTGGAGAGGTGATGAAGATTTGTCAGAGATGGGCTTATAGATGCTATTTAAGGTGATCGTTGATAGGGATTGGAAGAAGTATCAAAATAAATCTTTGGTCGATCTATACTGAAACAACAAAGGTCCTATATAATCTTCAACTGGATGACGAATCAATATAATTCTTCGGAGCGATTTAACTGAACCAGAGAATGGTTCTACCAGAACAAAATCAGGATAAATCATTGGTCGATTTATACTAAACCAGTAGAGATTTTGAATAATCTTTAACTAGATAACGAATCAGAATAAATCCTAAGAGTGATTTAACTGAACCAGAGAAAATGTCTACCGGAACAAAATGAAGATAAATAACTAGTTGATTTAAACTGAACTAGTAGAGGTATTGAATAATCTTTAACTAGATAACAAATCAGTATAAATCTTAGGAGAAAATTAACTGAACCAGAGAAAGTGTCTATCGAAACGGAATCAGGATAAATCATTGGTTGATTTAAATTGAACCAGTTGTGGTTTTGAATAATCTTCAACTGGATGACGAATCAATATAATTCTTCGGAGCGATTTAACTGAACCAGAGAATGGTTCTACCAGAACGAAATCAGGATAAGTCATTGGTTGACTTAAACTGAACCAGTAGAGTTCTTGAATAATCTTTAATTGGATAACGCAGCAGTGTAAATCTTAGGAGCGATTTAACTGAACCAGAGAAAGCGTCTACCTGAACGAAATCAGGATAAATCATTGATTGATTTAAACTTAACCGGCAGATAAAATGTTTGTTGCTAATGGTATTCATCTGGTGACTGATCTTTCCTGAAAAGGTAAATAATTAGTTATAATGCAACGTCATGATGCATGCATTGCGTAATGATGTTATCAAAATAAATGAGATTGTGTTATATGCGTTTTGTATGCATATGTCATGATGTATGAATTTGAATGTTATTAAACTGTATATTTGTCTGGGAAAATAAATCCTTGACAACTGATGGGGATGAAGAGTATGTGTATCTTCAACATTGTTTAGAGTGCTTCTGCTGGAAACTCCTGTTTTCTATTTCATAAAACTCTGGGGAATGTTGATTTTTGCTTGGGGAATAGAGTTTAGGAACCTTGGTTGTTCATTAATCTACTGGGGGTTTATACCTTTACTTGGTTAAAATAGGTGGATGATTTTCCTACTTGTTTGGGGAGAACGAAGTTAACTGGTATCTGGTTGGGTTCCAGGTTTTGTAGCAACTTTCGGGTGATAGTATCAACTCTGCTGGGGAAAAGGGATGTTATCCGTTGATTTGTAATAGTTTGAGGAGTAAAATCAAGTTGGGGAAATTGTAGTATGAAGATCTTACTGGGGAAATAAATTCATCAAGAAGAATTACTTGTCTTGGGAAGAGAATTTCCAGGAAATATGCTGATAAGAACTCTGGATGTATGAATTCACTCTGTGGGGATAATCTCATTGAAGTAACTTTGTGGGGATACCCCAAATCCTTGAGTAAATGCTTATTATTGTTCTTGTGCGTACATTTATTAACAGTTAATCATGTTCATATGCATATGTTCATTCAATTTTAGTCATTGGATGTTTTTGCAATCAAAACAGAAAAAACAAAAAGTTTTCACTTCAAAGTATATTTGTATTGATAATCATCCTATAAATATGCGTTTTTTGTAAAGGGAGACGGAAATCCTAGTAAGCGGAAGTCATCAAAAGATGAAAAGAATACAAAGTGAAAAAAAATTATATAGCCATGTGGAAGTGATCTCATTGGGTTCCAACTCTGCTATTGCCCCTATGTCTTCGAACATCATCTCTTACCGTTGAAAGAAGTTGATTGAGTTGATCTCGTACCATTTGAACTTTTGACCTTGGTAATAAAGCTAGATGTAGTGATTCAACAAGACATATTCGTACGCTTTAATCCTTAACTTTTGCCTGGACCGCCTTTTTAGGTTTTCAGTCCACCAGGATACCCTTTTTTGCCCAAGCGGCCCTTTCAGATTTTCGACTTGCCGGGTGTACAATCTTTTGTATATATCCCTAATTTTATCTCAAACCCTTTTGGTTCGTCGAGATGCCCTTACTTTTTCCTAGGTATGTCAACCTAGCAGGTCATTCTTTATGCGTGGTATTTTTTGACTATGTCCGTGTTCACAGGATGCGGGAAATCTTCACCGTCCATAGTGGTTAACATCATAGCTCCGCTAGAGAATACTTTGTTGACAACAAATGGCCCTTCATAAGTAGGAGTCCATTTTCCCCTGGGATCTCCTTGTGGTATAATGATGTTCTTTATTACCAAGTCGCCATCCCGGTATACTCGAGGTTTGATCTTGTTGTTAAATGCCTTGATATACGCTTTTGATACATTTGACCATGATAGACAGCAGGCAGTCTCTTCTCATTAATCAAATTCAAATGATCCAATCATGTCTGATTCCATTCATCTTCGCCTAAGCCCACTTCTTTCATAATCCACAAAGAAGGAATTTGAACTTTGACAAGAAGAATAACTTCCATGCCGTAGAATAAAGAGAAAGGGGTTTCCCCGATTGATGTTCGAGCCAAGGTACGGTAGCCATGCCGAGCAAATGGAAGCATCTCATGCCAATATTTATAGGTTACAACCATCTTTTCCATAATCTTCTTTAAGTTTTTGTTGGTGGCTTCCACTGTGCCATTCATCTTAGGTCTGTATGGAGAAGAATTATGGTGCTTGATTTTGAACTGCACGCAGAGTTAAGTGATCATGGCATTGTTGGTGATGATCCTTTCAAGGATGTCGTACCGGCAAATAAGGTTATACTTGAGGAGTCGTACTACAACATTCTTAGTGACTGAGGCAAATGAAGCAGCTTCGACCCATTTGGTGAAGTAATCAATGGCGACGAGGATGAAACGATGTCCATTAGAGGAAGTGGGTTTGATCTCTCCAATCATATCAATGCCACACATTGCAAATAGCCACAGAGAAGTCATGACATTCAAAGGAATTGGAGGCATTTGAACCTTGTCGGCATAGATTTGACACTTATGGCAAGTCCTCAAGTGATGGTGGCAATCAGTTTCCATAGTCGACCAATAGTAACCAGCCCTTAGAATCTTCTTGGCCATAGTGTTCCCGCTAGAGTGAGTTCCAAAGATACCTTCATGCATGTCTTCCATAATTTTCTCTGCCTCCTTCTTGTTCACCCAACGAAGCAGGGTAGAATCATGGTTGCGCTTGTACATAATCTAATTGCTTAGGAAGAATTTGGCTGAGAACCTTCGCTAGAATATCTTGTCGTTGATTGAGGCTCCCTTAGGATACTCTTGTGCTTCAAGGTACCTTCTCACTTCATGATACCATGACTTCTCTTTATCAGTGTCGAGCTCATAATAGTACACAGATTCGTCGAATCTTTCGATAGTAATTCGGGGAGCTTCATTGTCCCAATTGACCTTGAACATAGATGACATAGTTGCCAAAGCATCTGCCAACTGATTTTCTTCTCTTGGAAAGTGTTCAAAGGTGAGTTCTTCAAAGTAAGGGATCAAGGTTAGCACATGCATTTTGTAGGGGATCAAATTTGGATGTTTGGTATCGCACTATCCTTTAACTTGACTGATTAATAGGGCTGAATCTCCATATACGGTTAAGAATTTGATTCTTAGGTCAATGGCAGCCTTTAGACCCAAGATGCACGCTCCATGCTCGACCATGTTGTTTGTACAGTCGAAGCATAGTCTGGAAGTGAAATGCGTACGACAACCTTAGGGGGAAATGATCACAAACCAATTTCATTACCTAAAGCATTAGAAGCTTCATAAAAAAACATAGTCCATTGGATCCTTGTTCAGTTCCTTCATACGGTCCAGACTTTTCACAGTCGGTTATCAGCATAATATTCTTGTCCGGGAACTCAAAGTTCATGGATTGATATTCATCAATAGCTTGGTGGGCCAAATGATCCTCCAACACATTTCCCTTGATTTCTTTTTATGTAGTGTACTGAATATCATATTCATTCAAGATCATCTGCCATCTAGCTATTCGTCCAGAGAAAGCTGGCTTTTTGAAGATATACTTGATGGGATCCATCTTAGAAATCAATAAGGTAGTATGAGTCAACATATACTATCTTAGCCGGCGAGCATCCCATGCCAAAGTGCAACATGTTTTCTGGATCAGTGAATATCTAGTTTCACAGTCGGTAAACTTTTTGCTAAGGTAGTATATTGCATGCTCTTTTCGGCCAGACTCGTCATGTTGACCCAGCACACATCTCATTGAATTCTCTAATACTGTCAAGTACATAATCAGAGGTCTTCCTTCAACTGGAGGCATCGGGATAGGAGGTTCTTGTAAGTATTCTTTAATCATGTCAAAAGCTGCTTGGCATTCATCATTCCATCTGACTACTTGATCTTTCTTTAATAGTTTGAAGATTGGCTCACAAGTAGCAGTTAAGTGAGATATGAACCTGGAAATATAGTTGAGATGAACTAATAAACCTCTGACCTCCTTCTTCGTACATGGAGCTGGCATCTCTTATATGGCTTTGACTTTTGTAGGGTCGACTTCAATACCTTTTCCACTGATGATAAAGCCTAGGAGTTTTCCAGACCTCACTCCAAAGGTGCACTTGTTGGGATTCAGCCTCAACTTGTATTTCTTCAACCTCTCAAATAGCTTGTGGAGATTATCAAGGTATTCTTCCTCAGTTTGCAATCTTCCAATCATGTCATCAACATAAAATTATATCTTATGATGAATCATATCATGAAATAGTGCTACCATAGCCCATTGATAGGTTGCCCCTACATTCTTCAAACCGAAAGGCATGACCTTGTAACAGTAGGTACCCCACTGTGTGACAAAAGTGGTGTTCTCCATGTCTTCGGGCGCCATTTTGATTTGATTGTAATCGGAGAAACCATCCATAAAGAAAACTTTATGTTGAGCAGTATTGTCGACCAAGACATCAATATGAGGTAGTGGGAAATCATCCTTGTGGTTTGCCCTATTTAAATCCCTATATTCTACTCACATAGGAACATTGAATCTTTCTTAGCCACCGGGACCACATTTGCAACCCATTGCAGATATGATGTTACTGCTAGAAAACCTGCATTGAATTGCTTCATTACCTCAGCTTTTATTTTCTCAGACATGTTTGGCCGCATGCGATGAACCTTTTGCTTGATTGGATGACAATCTTCCTTCATTGGCATACGATGAACTACGATATCAGTATCAAGCCCCGACATATCTTCATATGACCAAGCGAACACCTCCACGTAGTAGTGCAACATCTGGAACAATCTTCTCTTGACACAATCTTCCAAGTTTACACCGATCTTGACTTCTTTTTTCTGCCTCAGTACCTAGGTTTATCACTTCAACTGATTCCTTGTGTTGTTGTGTAGCAGTAGAAATGTTGAGACTAAGCCATTGGATTGACTTGAATGGCACAGATCAAAATAAAAATTGCCACTGCGCTTTATTGTTTCCAAAGGAATGGGAAAAGAGCGAATAACCCAAAATAGGGGGGAAAGATTCTAGGTAAGGGGGTTGGTTATGCAAAGGGAATGTATTAGCACCCCAAACATATACGGTATTCCGCAGGAACATCTTTGTAAAATCTGTATGTTTTGCCTATAAAATGTTGTATGACAATAGATTGTGGTGGTAAGAAAAAGAAGTATATTTTTTATGATTTTTGCAGCCGCTGCGGTTGCGAACCTTTAGTGCCTACGTACCACCTTCCTTACAATAGGCGATTAGGGTACACGTAGTTCCTCTTTTAAAAAATTTAAAAGTCAAGTGTGTTGGTTAATTTTAAGAGACGAAACATCAATGACTTATCCGAGTGGAAACCATACTTACTACCCACAATTATGAGAAAGGAGAATTTGCGTCATCTCAAAGTGGAGGATATGGCTTGGATTTTAAAATCAACAATGCCTCACTAATAACCCAAGTGGAAAATATCTCACTTCACTACATATTATAGAGGAATAGTTTTTTACATCACTACAAGGATTGATAAGAGTCCAATCTTTTTTAGAAAAGTTTTTAAAGATGAAAGCCAAAATTGCAAAATAGTTTCAATAAGATTTATTGACTTTTAGTCTTATCACAAAAATGTCAACGTATTGTTAAGTTGATTGAAATTTGATTAAGAAATAATTTTTGAAAATACATGGACATAAGTCCAAGTTTATTATGAATGTGGTTCAAGTTTTAAAACAAGAAAAAATTTCAAAAGGAGGGAGAAGATTTTTGAAATTAAAGAAGATGGGAGGAGAAGAATGAATTATCCTAAAGCATAAGGTAAAAGCTAGGGAAAAAGAACCATCTAACCAACAGGAAGCCAGCATTTGACACAATGAGTCAATGTAGAATTCTCATCCTTTGGATTTGAAACCAAACAACCTAAGATGATAAACCTCTTAAGAAAACCAAGCTCCTATTGCATTAAGTTTTCACAAAAATTGGGCAGAGTAACAACTGTATACAGGTGAATTCCAGATCACAGACAAAGCATGTAATCACAATAACCTTAACATAAAACAAACAAACAACCCAATGTCTTGGGGTAAACCCCAAGAACTCTAGACAAAATAACAATCAAGGTCACAAAGTCTAAAGTTGGGTCAAGGTTTCTAATGTTAAGTCAAAGAAGTCCATTACTCCATAATGTCAAGGATAGTAACCAAGTAGTCCAAGTAACATTAGGTATCTTCAAAAAGAAATGAAAAGCTCAAGTGAGAAAAATAAAAATGACATGAAGATAAAGGCTCAAGTGAGCAAAGATAAAAATAACATGAAATGTAAATGCTAAAGTAAATGGTACATAAAGTAAAAGCATAAAATAAAGTCAATTGTTAGGAATTAGTAGTTAATTGGATGACCATCTTAAAACTTTTCATTTTGGAACTCATTAGAGGATTGGTAGAACCAAAGCCTGTGAACAACAGGTTGCATTTGCTTTTTGTCAACTATATTATTCATTCAATAACTCTCAAGATAACACTTAATGATTAATGATTTTAAGTGATCCACTTTGACCAAAATTGATGAAGTTCCATTGGAGGATTTGTAGAGCCAAAGTCTCCTAACAATGGATCTCAAGGTTATTAGATAAAAGGGATCAAATTAACATACTTGGACTTGAAAACATAGGTTTGGAGGCCTATGTTAAGCAATCTTAAGTGGACTTATATAGAAGTCGCACCTATTTGGAGGCCTGTCAATAGCAATTTATGCACCTTATGTTTTGAGACATAATATGTAAATCATGCTCCAATAACATTTGGTACAATAAGAATAGGATAACATGAAGAGGAAAGGGGAAATGAATAAACCATATTTGAACCAAAATTTAACAAAACTATTATTAATATCATTCATCCATTTTTATGGAGTTAGACTCAACACCATGGATCCAATGATGTTAATAAAGTTCATGATCAAAATTTTAATCCAAGATCAGCCAAAATATATATACAAAAATAATTTTATATTTAAAATAAAAGAAAAAGGTTTTTAAAATGATTATAAAATGGAAATAAGAGAGAAAAATTGCAACTATATTCAAATTAATCAAGGAAAAATAAGTAAGACCATAGAAAAATCAGGAGTGAACTCAAATATTTTTATAAAATTTTTGGTAATTTTTTTTAAGTCAGAAACTATTTTTATTATTAAAAGAAGTAGGTAAAATAAACCAAAAATGATAAAAATTAACAAAGTCAGAAATAAAAAATAAATGAGGTCACCAGTATTTGTCAAAATGTCATTGGATCTTTCCCTATTTTTTTCAAGATTTAAAAATGAAGAAAAGTATTTTTAAACATTTAGAATAACTCGAATAAAGTGAAAAACAAAAAAAAACACAATAAAATTATGAAAAAATAAAAATCAGAAAGAGAAAAATCAAAAGTATTTTTCATAATTTTTTCATATTTTTTGGAGTTGAAATGAATTTTCTATAAATTTTTTAAGTTTAAAACAATTTAAATATAAAAGTTAGAAAATAAAATAAAGTCAAAAAATGTGGACCAATGGATGAGAGTCAAAACGTGTTAGTAAGCTAATCCAATGGATCAGACACACTGTGCATATCATGGTCATTACCGAATAAAGCACTGAATCACATATAAAATCAGATTTTCAAAAATTCCAAATGGCACACCATCATTGGTTGGAAGATGACACGTTGGTCATCTTTAACCTCCAGCCAACGTGAAACACAGGTCCCTCAAATTGTAAAATCAGAAGCCTGGACATATGCCATTCGCTTTGTCTAATCAAGATGGAGACATCCACACCTTCGCGAAAAATTTATATAAATTGTAGCTCAAACAATTTGGAAGAGAAGTTTTGAAAATGGATTTGAAATTTTGTGGTCAAAACGTGCTTCCAATTAAAAACAGTGTTGCGACTAGGACCATGATGATGAGAGCTTCACAATAGTATCAAAGTTTGAGAGAATTGATGAAGAAATCTACCTATTGAAGTTAAGTTGCAGAGCTCTGAAACTGGACTTGGATAGCATGATTCAAAGAGTTTTAGAGCTTAATTCTTCTTCTGTTAGCTTCAGTGAGGATCAAGGAAGGTGAATTGACAAAGAAAAATGATTGAGAAAGGTTGTAAGAGAAAATTCAAAAATGCAGAAAATTGAGTTCAACAAAGAGATTGGCAGGGTGATTCTGGCTTTCTAAGCTTGAGGAAATGAATGAGGGATGACCCTCTATTTATAGGGAATCAAATGGGATGCTCAAGCGTGTGAAATGATGAAGTTTAGAGGGAAATCGTGTGAACCTAATACACGAGCAAATTGTGATTTGTTTTCCATCAAAACTCATCCAATCATTGCGTTTTGATTCACTAATCACTTCTGGAAGTTCAATAAACTTGGTGAAAAGTTCAGTTTCAAATTGCCAAATTCACACCCAGGGCATTTTCAAATCAAGGGGTCTTAGGACATGATTCTTGAAGATTTACAAAGAGGAGATTACATGCTTTAAAATGTGTAAATAATGGGATAAAATGGATTTTTGAGCTGAAAGTTGTAATGAGTCAAAGTTGAGAAAAAGAGGTTGACTTTCCATACATATGAAAATTTTAAGTTTTTCTTCAAAAATGACTTATAATGTCTTGCATCCAAACATTACCTACCACTTGAAATTTGTTCTTGACAAAAAAATATGGTATGAAGTAGATCTCTTGAATGACATTGTGAAACTTGAAACATTCAAAATATACAAAAATTGAGAGAGTTTTGACTTGTTGAACTTGGCAAAAATTTATGAAATGACCTATAATCTTTTGCATCCTTAGGGCATCTTCCATCCATTTTCACATTTTGCACATAAAAGAAAGGTTGAATTTCACATCTTCAAGATCATTGTGGAAAATGAATGGGATCAAGGGGATAAAAACTAATCAAGTTATGATCATTTGAAATCACCTAAGGGAATTTGAGGGTTCATCCGGAGGACTTGTAACTTTTCTTCATCATCAAGTTTCTTCCACAAAATATTTCTTTGAAACTTTTGAATTGATTTGTTAATAACCATTTAAAGAGAAGGATGTCTTTGGAATCATTCAAAAATACCAAAAGATGAGCAAGATATACCCCTTTTAAGTTCAAAACCCTAGCTCCTAGAGAAAGAAAATGCCTTAGGAAACCTTTGCAATATTGACAAACCTTCTTGCATAAATACCTTTGTCATGTGAATATAAGTTTTTTATTATGACAAGGAGAAACCATATCAACCAAAACGACTTCCAAATCTTTAGAATTGAAGGAGATATGCATTTGTGATCATTGAAATCAAAGACTTGTCCAATTGAGTTAAACTTCATTAATCAACCCTTGTACTTTTGAACTAATTTTGACAAATTGAGGCATGATGAATCATAAAAGACTTTGTCATGATATTACTTTAAAACATATTTAATAATGAGGCTTGGATCCCAATGAAGCTTTATTGAGGAAGGCACATAAATGAACTCATGAATCCCTAGATCAATCTTGATGGAATGTATTGTGCTTTCACCTACAACATCAACAATTGGGGAAAACACTCATTGTATTTATTAGTTAAAGGATAATCAATACAAAACATAGATGATCATAAAATACAAGTCAAGGTGCTTGGTGATTCCTCCTAGAGTAAAAGCTAAAGATAGGGAGAAGAACCAAACCATAATGTCATCTTGTTGTGATTGAATTGACATGATATGATGAACGGAACTTAGTGTCAAAAATTGGGGTACAACAGTTGCCCTTATTTAAGTGTCTTCTATCTGGAGGTACGAAGGTTAAAATCTTCGTGTCGACGTAATTGAAGATACTTAAATAGGAAACAAGCCCTATTTTTGGCCCTAAGATACCATGCAATTCTTATGATTATGAATGCAGATGAATGAATCTAATGGGACGCAAGACACCATCGGGGATGTAAAAAGTAAAAGAGGAAAAAAAAGGATAACTTGACCAGGAAAATAAAGAAAAGACAAGAATTTGTTAGGGTAATGCCCAAGAGAGGATCTAAAGCGTCTTTAACTTAAAAATTGAGGAGAGAGAGTAAAGGATAATAGTGACTAACAGATAATTGTGAACTATCAACTCACAGAGGGGGTGGCAAAAAAGTAACATCGACCCACCGGGGAAAGGAATGGTAAGATAATACCAGAAAATTTCAAGATGTATTTAACACTCGTGACTGTGAACAAATGAACTTCTACTGAGCAACAAAATCTCAACGACAAACTACCTTCCATAATGCCAAGGCTACAATTCATCAGAAAAAATATCTCAACAACGAACTACCTTCCGTAGTGACAAGGCTACCATTCATTCGAGTACCAAAATATCAACAACAAACTCCCTTCCATAATGACAAGGCTACCATTCATTGGAGTACCAAAATCTCAACAACGAACTACCTTCAATAATGACAAGGCTAGCATCCATTGGAGTAACAAAATCTCAACAACGAACTACCTTCCACAATGACACGGCTACCATCCATTGGAGTAACAAAATCTCAACAATAAACTACCTTCCATAATGACAAGGCTACCATCCATTGGAGTACCAAAATCTCAACAACGAACTACCTTCCATAATGACAAGGCTACCATTCATTGGAGTAACAAAATCACAACAACGAACTACCTTCCATAATGACAAGGCTACCATCCATCGGAGTAACAAAATCTCAACAATGAACTACCTTCCATAATGACAAGGCTACCATCCATTGGAGTAACAAAATCTCAACAACAAAATACCTTCCATAATGACATGGCTACCATCCATTGGAGTAACAAAATCTCAACAACGAACTACCTTCCATAATGACAAGGCTACCATTAGTTAGAGTAACAAATCTGAATCTTTTTTGGGAGCCATCAGATTCACTATGGGAAGTACATGTTTCTCAAATAAAGAGAATTGCCACTTGTTGTTATGAGAAGGAATTGAACTAAAGACTTCCTGAAGAAAGAAAATATGGCTTCCCGGGGAAAGAGATGGAACTCATAGAGAAATGCATTAAATTCATGCTGAGGAGATAAAATCTTCATGTGCAAAATAAATGCACATTCTCAAACTAAAGCTCAAAGCTTGCCAAAATCCAAATAAGAGTATTGTTGAGGGTACCTACTCCAAACAAAAATAAATCGGGATGAAGTAGTCAATCAAAATACATCTCCTGAGAAATAAACTCAAGACAACGAGCTGAAAAGGAGCTGAAAAGAAGGTTGAAACAAAATTCTTCCACGAGGGATAACTCAGTGGGGAAGTTGAAAGAATATACACTTTCTGCTTAAGATTGACACTCTATTTGAGAGAGGGTAACACAACTCTGGAAAACAGGGTAATATACCAACAACATATATATTTAAAAAATGCAAATGATTAATGATTATGCATGATGCTGGTATGAATAGTATGAATGTTACCATGTATATGCTGACAAAACAGACATATGACACTGGGGGTACACACAAGACCAAAAAATGGTTATAATCAATACTCGGCTAAATCACAAACAAGATGGAAATTCCATAGGAAAGTAAGCACCAACTGAGGAAACAAATTCCTATTTCATAACTTAAATTCAATGGAAAGGAACAAGATCAATAATAGTAAATTAACACAAACATGGTGATATAGCATCTTCTCCAAGTTCTACTGGGAAAACCACACAGACTTCAGCGGGGGGAACAAAAATGTTCGAAGTTCACACTTCCACCATGATTGATTTTACTAGGGAAAACAATATCACATTATTGAGACATCAGTTGGGGATGACATACTGACTTCATTGGGGAGGGTATTACTATATCAGAGAAGGAGATATCAAGATACATTCTTTAATACTGAGAGTGATAATTGCACCAACTTCTCTGGGGAGAAAGTATGAAAACTCATGGGGACAACAATTTCAGAGAAGTATATCATCTCAACTTCACCTGGGGAACTCAAGAAATCAAACATTATAGCAAGAAAACTTATGGGGATTTTAAATCCAATCCAGCACTTGGCGGGAGAAAACCTAAAAAGTTGATAACCATTTCAAAATTTCTTAAATAAGACATTGTCCTTACCTGACCACCGGGCAAACAACCAATATGCTAGCACTGCTGAAAGGAGATGCTTTGCTAATAAGTCCAACTCAGCATGCACGGGGAGAAAAGACTTTTATTTATATGAGTGAAGCCTTCACTGGGGAATCTTGGATAGAGTCTTCATATCATACAAACCTTTGAGTTTATCCATCCCTGGAGTCACTAATTTTGTTCTCCTTGTGTCACAAAATCTAAAGCAATAAGGAATTTGTCAATTATTTTCAAAAATAATTTTGTTATTTAATCTATTTGCTTTTATCATTATTATCGATAATAAATGAAATCTTTAAAATCTGAATAAAAATCAGAATTGCAAGGAATTGGATAGAAGGCTCAAACTTTATTAACAGAATTGTGGTCTATAATTGGCAAGACTCCATAGATAATTACAAAGTTTTGAGCATGATAATATATATTGGAAAAGATAAATTTAATTAAAATGATCACTATTCTCCCTAACAACTTTGAATTCCTGAGCCGCAACTTCGGTCGAAGAGTAGTAAGATCCAAGCAGATTGTTGCTCCAATGATCAAGTCTTGTCTAAGGCAGTTACTTACCAGAAAATCCCTAACTTTTGCCTAGGTTTCCCTTGCGGGTTTTCAACCTATCAGGAAAATTTATTCTGTTTATGTATCTAATTTTTGCCTAGACCTCCCTTTTGGGTTTTCGGCCTACCGTGATGCTCCTTTTTGCCTAAGTCGCCCATTCGGGTTTTTGTCTTAGCGAGTTGTTCTTTTACTTTTTCTAGGTGAAGTATTTCTTAATTGAATTAGCATTCACAGGACGTGGGAACTCCTTTCCATCCATTATTTCCAGAATCAATGTACCGCCAGAGAAGGATTTCTTGACAACATATGGGCCTTCAAAATTGGGAGTCCACTTGCCCCTAGAATTAGCGTTAAAATACATGATATTCTTGAGTACGAGGTCGCCTTCTCTGAATTCACAAGGTTTTACCTTCTTATCAAAAGCTTTCTTCATTCTCTTTTGGTATAATTGACCATTACACAAAGCCGTCATTCTTTTCTCTTCTATTAAATTCAGCTGGTCATACTTGTTCCGGACCCATTCAACTTACGACAATTTTGTTTCCATTATTACACGCAGAGAGGGAATCTCAACTTCAATGGGGAGGATTGCTTCAATTCCATATACAAGAGATAATGGGGTTGCCCTTATTGAAGTGCGTACATATGTTCAATACCCATGAAGAGCAAAAGGGAGCATTTCATGCCAGTCTTTATAAGTAACAACCATTTTCTAGATTATCTTCTTAATGTTCTTATTGGTCACTTCAACAGCCCCATTCATCTTTGGACGGTAGGAAGATGAATTATGATGGACAATCTTGAACTCCTCACAAAGTTCAGACATCATTTTGTTATTCAGATTTGAGCCATTGTAAGTGATAATCCTGCTTGGCACACCATACCGACTTATGAGGTTGTTCTTAATAAAACGCACCACCACCTATTTATTGACATTAGCATATGAAGCTGCCCTCACCCATTTGGTGAAGTAGTCAATCTCCACTAGTATGAAATGATGTCCATTTGATGCCTTTGGTTCAATCATTCTGATCATGTCAATGCCCCACATAGAGAAAGGCCATGGGAAATAAATAACATTGAGAAGTGTTGGAGGTACAATAATTTTATCAGCATAAATCTGGCATTTATGGCACTTCTTCACAAATTTGTAACAGTCAGATTCCATTGTCATCCAATAGTAACCTGCCCTAAGCATCTTTTTCTCCATTGAATGTGCATTAGCATGCATACCAAATGAACCTTCATGAACCTCATGCATTAACATGTATGCTTCGTGTCTATCCACGCATCTGAGCAAGACCATGTCATGATTTCTTTTATACAGTACATCTTCATTGAGGAAAAAGATGCCCGCCAACCGGGTATTCTTGAGTCTTAAGAAAATGCTTGATATCAAAATACCAAGGTTTTTCATCTACCACATCCTTTGTTGTAAACACATGAGCCGCTCTATCCAAACATCATACTGTAATATGAGGCACATCATTCCAAGCATTCACTTGGTACATAGAAGCCAGAGTTGCCAAAGCGTCCGCATTCTAATTTTCATCTCTTGGAATATGATGGAATTTAACTTGGTTAAAGATGGGTAATAGTCTTCTAGCATACTGTCGTACCCCAAAATTTTCCTACGTCGATAATTTCATTTTTCGAGATTAAAATAGGAGAAATATTTAATTAAATATGGTACGTCAGTATCTGATGGCCTATCTTTATTAAGGGGGTGTACTTTAAATTCGGGAGAGCGGGGCTTTCTAAATCAGAAAGACTTGTATGTCTGTAAACCCATTCGCGAAGCATGTTGGACTATGGCCCATGCGATTCGAAAATGAAAAATTATTCAAATAACTATTAAGTTCTTAATTAGTAAATAGTTATTATTAGTAAAAGAGGGGTAGAAATTAAACTAAGCCCATTTGAGGTTTATTTACAGTTAGTAAAAAGGGGGTGTGAAATTGCAGTTAAAGGCCCATTGAGGTTCTTGTTAAGAGAAGTTAGGCCATTTACCATTTTTTTGTTGTTTGGTATTAAAAAAAAGGAAAGGTATTGTTATTAAAAAAGAGAAAAAACTGTCTATTATTATTAAGTTTAATAAAATAAAGGGCATATTTTGTTTATAGAAAAAATATGACATTAAGCTGATTTAGCTTATAATGTTTTATTAAGAGAGTTATAGTAAAAATAAATTATTTGCTAAAAAAACTCTATTTTATAAAATATTTTTGCTTAATTAAAGATTTGTCTGAAAATATGGAGAAGGCACTTGGGCCCATTTTTAGAGTTTCTGCTGTAATAAAATAATTAAGTATTGTTTGGCTAAGTAACCAAAATTAGAGCGCATGCCTAGTGTAGAAACAACAACTGTTTCAATCATCCTGAAAAACATGCTGGAACGGATACTGTAGAAATCCAAATCAAATCCTAAACTAAAAGCTGCAGAAATAAGATAAATAAAATCAAATTTTTGGCAGTAATATTAAATCCAATCCAGAAAATTAGCAATAAACATCAATTAAATCTCTAATTACAGAATCAAATCTTCAATTATCTTATTACAAAACAAATCTCCATTACAGTAAAAATCTTACAATGAATCAATCAAACTGAATCAATCGCAGTAACACCCAAATCCCTAATTCTTCTCTAATTCTACAAACCCTAAAATCTGACTAAAACTATAAATGCAGAAATGCTAAATATACAGAAGGAGGAATGGATAATACAGAAATGATGGAGAATACATAGGAAAGGAAGAAAATCAGAATACAGAGACGGGGCTGAAGACGGGACTGGAAGAATTGGGAAGAGAAGTAGAACAAAGCGCCGATTGGGGTTTCTATTTTTGAAACCCTAATCAGACTCCCTTACTAACCACTGCCATGAACCACCTTCAACACCACCGTCGGCCACCATTCCCAAACCTGCAAACAAGAAGAAGAAAAGGAGATTAGTATCAGAATTTAGAGGCTCGGAAAGTAGAACGGAGAAATTGTACGAGGTCCACTGAGTTGGAGTTGGATTGGAAATCATTACAATCCCTACTGAGTGATAACATTCATTATTAGCATGGCTTCTTGACCCATACACAACATCAGTCTCTTTTTTACAAATAAATGGCTTTTTCACATCATTTAAGGTTGATGCCATGGGTATCTTCCCGCTTTTGATCCTTCTTTTAACCCTCTCACCAGTCGATATCAATTCAGTGAATCCGGATGATGAACTTCCAATTAGCAAGTTGAAAAATGGTGTAGTCAATGTTCCCATAAACATATCTACTAACTCTTTATCAGTTAAAGGTGGCTGCACCCTGCCAGCCAGGTCTCTCAATTTTTGGGTGTATTCTTTAAGGCCCTCATTTGATCCCATGGTCATTCCTTTCACCCTAGTTGGCGCAAGATCAACGTTATATTGATATTGACGGTAAAAAGCAATGGACAAATCCTCCCAAGTATGGATGTTAGTCCCTTCCAATTGGTAAAACCACTCCAACTGCGTCCCAAATAGACTTTCTTAAAAAAAGTGCACGCACATTTTCTTATCAGCGGTATGTGGATGAATTTTGCGGACATAAGATCTTAGGTGAAGCTTCGGACATGACACACCATCGCAGTTGGAAAAAGTAGGGATTTTGAATTTGTGGCGAATGACTACCCCAGACACCAAACCCAAGTCACCAAATTCCAAGCCATGCACAACTTGGATTTCTAAAGCCTTCAATATGTCTTATAGTTGCTTATACTTATCATCGGCTGGTGGATATTTCTCATCAAAATAATCTTCGTCTTCAGAGATTTGATTGTTTCTACCCCCGACACAGGTGCTCCTAGCATCTTCATCTTGGTTCTCATCGTCGGAGGAGGAGTCTTCTTCAACTTGGACTTGTCGGGAGGGGCCTTTAAACCTCCTCCCCATTTTGATCACAACTTTCTTCTTTCTCTTCTTCTTCATAACAAGAATAGCCATCTTTTCTTGCTACCCCTTTGCTAAGTTGAGCAGAGTTTGTTGAAATTAAGAGTTTTGAATCAGAAAGTCCTTCACAGTTTGCTCGAGATCTATCTTGTACTGAAATAAATAGTAAAAAGATGAGGATACATGTGTCGGAAAACCTGCTTATGATATGATGCATGTTATGCGAATGCAGCGTTTTCAAGGATTTTATGGAATTTAAATTTGCTAGACAAAGAGAAGACAAAAAACATTAATTACATTAATAAGTTCATGAATTACAAATGCCTCTTGGGCTTAAAAAGGTTACAAAATAAACTCCTAAAATAAAAAAGAAAGGCTCAAGTTTCCCATGGGTGCATCCTTTTTGGTGCAATGTACGCATTCAGGCTTTGCTCTTCATGAAGTTGTCTCGTGAGCTCCAAAACCTTCTTGTCGCTTGCGTAGAACTGTGCTTCAAAGTTATCTCGTTCCCGTTTTAGTTGAATCCACGATCTATGAAATTCCTCGAAGTCGGTAGGAATGTCAGGATAAAGAAGAGTGTAAGGGTGTCTCCCTCAGCAGCAGGCTCCATAATCACAGGTAGGACGGCTGGGTAAGGCATCACGAGACTTTGAGCACGAGTTCGTACCCACTTAAGGTAAGGCTCAAGAGCGATGGAATTTTTATGCCCTAGAGTCTTCCTATCCACCTTATTTACCATTATCTAAGCTCGTATGAACCTTTGATGATAGCCTTGGATGTCTCCTTCTTAGTCGAAAACCAAACCTTGGATGAACAAATCATGGGGACCATATCTTCGCGCATACCCAAACTATCGTAATGCAAGAGAAGGGTTATAGGTGATACCTCCCCTAATACCCAATAGTGGAACATTAGGGAACTCACCACAATGTTCAATGATGGTAATTCCTCCATAGATCGGGAACACCAATGAATATCCGAGTGTAAGAGTGACATCATCCTTTGAGACCATTGATGTTTTGTGAATTATAAAGATATGAACAGGGCTAGCCCTAAGGATAACTTCCCTCTTCCTCACATTGATGTTTTGGTTGACAACATCGCGCAACATAAAATCTTCTCCTTCATGGATGGTTTCTCTGGATACAACCAATTGAAGATGGCTCCTGAAGACATGGAGAAGACAACCTTCGTCACACAGTGGGGCACCTTTTGTTACAAGGTGATGCCTTTCGGGTTGAAGAATGCCGGGGAAACTTATCAGCGCACCAAGGTCGCTTTGTTCCATGATATGATTCACCACGAGATCGAAGTTTATGTTGATGACATGATAGCCAGGTCTCAAACTGAGGAAGAGCACCTTGATCATCTACAAAAGTTGTTCGACCGGTTGAAGATATACAAGCTGAGGTTGAATGCAAACAAGTGCACCTTCGGGGTATGGTCTGGTAAACTTCTGGGTTTCTTTGTCAGCGACAAAGGAATTCAAGTAGATCCTTCCAAGGTAAAGGCTATACAAGAAATGCCAGCTCCCCATACAGAGAAGGAAGTTAGAGGTTTCTTGGGACGCCTAAATTACATTGCCCGATTAATTTCACATCTGACTGCTACTTGTGATCTAATCTTCAAGCTTCTGAAGAAAGATCAAGTGGTAAGGTGGAATGATGAATGCCAGACCGCTTTTGAAAGAATCAAAGAATACCTTCAAGAACCGCCAATTCTGATGCCTCTGATTGAAGGAAGACCTTTGATATTATATTTAACAGTGCTAGACAATTCAATGGGGTGTGTGTTGGGGCAGCATGACGAGTCTGGTCGAAAAGAGCATGCAATATACTACCTTAGCAAAACGTTTACCGACTGGGAGACACGATACTCACTGCTCGAGAAAACTAGTTGCGCTTTGGCATGGGCTGCTCGCTGACTAAGACAGTATATGCTGACCCACACTACTTTGTTGATATCTAAGATGGATCCGATCAAATACATCTTCGAGAAAAACCGCTCTCTCCGAAAGAATAGCAGGATGGCAGATGATCTTAACTTAGTACGACATACAATATACAACCCATAAAGCAATCAAGGGGAGTGTATTGGCTGATCATTTGGCTCATCAGGCCATGGATGACTACAAGTCCATGAATTTTGAGTTCCCGGATGAGAATATTATGCTAGTGACTGACTACGAAGATCCTGGACCAGATGAAGGACCCGAGGAGGGATTCGATGGACTATGGTTTTTGACGGAGCTTCAAACGCACTGGGTAATGGTATCAGCGCTGTAATCATATCTCCTGAGGGCTGTCATACTCCTTTCACTGCCCGACTATGTTTGAACCGCACTAACAACATGACGGAGTATGAAGCTTGTATCATGGTACTCAAGGCCGCTATTGACCTCAAGATCAAGTTCTTGGAAGTTTTCTGGGATTCAGCCTTGGTAATAAGTCAGATCAAAGGTGAATGGGATACGAAACACCCGAATCTCATCTCGTACAAAGAGCTCGTACTGACATTTCTCCCACACTTTGAGGAAGTAACTTTTGAACAATTCCCGCGAGAGGAGAACCAACTAGTAGACGCGTTAGCTACCATGTCTTCTATGGTCAAAGTTAGGTGGGACAATGAATTTCCCTGAATCATCATTGAGAGGTTTGATGAACCAGCACACTGCTGTGAAATTGATACTAAAGAAGTGGCAGACAAACCCTGGTTTCACGAAGTCAAAAGGTATCTCGAGGCTCAAGAGTTCCCCGAAGGGGCATCTGTCAATGATAAGAAGTTTCTGAGGAGGTTCGCTGCAAAGTTCTTCCTCTGTAATGGAATCCTCTACAAGCGCAATCATGACTCTACATTACTACGATGTGTAGACAAGAGCGAAGCAAAGAGGATCATGACATATTTACATGAAGGTACCTTCGGAACCCATTCCAGTGGACATACCATGGCTAACAGGATCCTACGGGCAGGACATTACTGGTCCACTATGGAAGCCGATTGTTTTCAGCACTCTCAAACTTGTCATAAGTGCCAAATCTATGTTGATAAGGTGCATGTGCCTCCGGTCCCCTTAAACGTCTTGACAGCTCCGTGGCCCTTTTCAATGTGGGGCATGGACATGATCGGAGAAATCAGGCATACCGCTTCCAATGGGAATCGCTTCATCCTAGTAGCCATTTATTACTTCACGAAGTGGGTTGAGGCAGCCTCTTTTGCTACAGTAACCAAGAATGTCGTGGCGCAGTTTATCCGACATAATCTGATCTATCCATACGGTGTTCCAGAGAGAATTATTATTGATAATGGTACGAATCTCAACAACACAATGATCACTGATCTCTATAAATAGTTCAAGATACATCATCATAACTCTTCTCCCTATCGGCCGGAGATGAATGGCGTTGTTGAAGCGGTTAATAAGAACATCAAGAAGATTGTACAAAAGATGACGGTGACATACAAAGACTGGCATGAGATTTTACCATTTGCTCTTTAGGGGTACCGTACCTCAGCACGGACGTCGACAGGGGCAACACCCTACTCTCTGGTATATGGCATGGAGGCAGTCCTACCCATCGAAGTCCAGATACCTTCTCTCAGGATTATGAAGGATGTGGGTTTGAACGAAGACGACTGGATCCAAACCCGACTTGGTCAGTTAAATCTAATCGATGAAAAGAGACTTACTGCTATTTGCCATGGTCAGACGTATCAAAAGCGAATGATCAAGGATTTTAACAAGAAAGTCAGGTGTCAATAATATCAAGTTGGGAATCTAGTAATAAAGGGCATCATATTGCCGCAAGGTGATCCCAGGGGTAAGTGGACCCCCACGTACGAAGGGTCATTTGTGGTTAAGAATATTTTCTCGGGTGGAGCTATGATTCTAACCACCATGGACGATGACGACCTTCCTCACCCCGTCAATGCAGACACAGTGAAAAGATACTACGCCTAATCAAAAGACCCACTAGGTTGACTGGCCTAGGCAAAAATAAGGGCTTCCTGGCAAACCAAAAGGGTTCGGGCAAAAATAAGGGATGAAAATGAAAAAATTTGTACACCCGGCAAGTCGAAAACCTGAAAGGGCAGCTTGGGAAAAAAGGGTATCCCGGTGGACTAAAAACCCGAAAGGGCAGTCCAAGAAAAAGTTAGGGATATAAAGAGATTCATTATGTCTCATTGGATCATCTTGGGACTATACTTCAGTATCGGCTATGAAGCTCGGACAACACCAATCAACCAAATCAACTTCGGACAAACAGCAAAGTGATGAGACGCTCTAAGACATAAGGGAAATAACAGAGTTGGAACTCAATGGGGTTGTTACACATAGTTGTTTCTTTTACACAAATTGTATAGTTTCTATTTTTTCGGCGGTGTTCTCTTACTAGAGCGTCAACCTCCTTGTACAAAAACGCCTATTACAGGCTAACTTCAAAAATCAATACAAATCATTTTCGCAAGAAATTTCGAGTTGTTTTTCTTTTTCTGTTTTGTTTTGCAAGGGTGTCCAATGATTTATTTTTGACATATGCATTTGAAAATGATTGTTGATCATAAATATTTACATAAGAAACAAAAGACAATTACTCGTAATTCGAGAAACAGGGGCAAAAACAAGAAGTGCCAAACCCGACAGTTACTCAGTCCAACAGGTACCGGGATGGAGTCAGCTTCGGAGCACAATCATGAGTACATACACTCCTCACAGAGAAAAAGTATTCAAAAGCATTGATGATGGATTTCCTGAAACACGATGTAACCTCCCCAGCCAGGGTCATTGTGAAACCTGACAGCTATATCCCCCAGCCGAATATCATAATCGCGGGCAGGTCAGTAAATTTCATCCCCCAAGCAGAGTTTATTTCTCTGGATGCAAAGGATCAATCCCCGACAGAGCTCATTACTTCAGCTATAAAGATTCAATTTCTAAGTTTGTACCCCGCAGAGTTTATTCTCAAGTAGAATTTCTTCCTGATAGATTATTCATAAATCTCCAGCAGTAGTCAGGGATTTATTTTCCCAGACCCGGACATACTCCGATAGAATTTCATGTGCATACATCATGACAAGCGCATACATATCATATACAGCATTATGTCATTTACTTTGAGAACATCATCTCACCATGCATTTCATGCATCACACATAATAAACCCTGTTATCTTTTCAGGAAAGACGATTAGCTTCAACAAATCCAACAGTTATACAAGTCACATCTACAGACGACTAATGGAAACTCAGTTCCCAAAACCAAATGGGTCAACTAATCTACACTATCACTTTGAAGTAACCCTACTATCCAGGTTCCTTGTCACAGCACTACCATCCAGGCTTTCATTCTGAAGTAACCCTACGACCCAGGTTCCTTCTCATAGCCCTACTATCCAGGCTTTCATTCCGAAGTAACCCTACGACCCAGGTTCCTTCTTACAGCCCTACTATCTAGGCTTTCATCCCGAAGTAACCCTACGACCAGGTTCCTTCTCACAACCCTACCATCCAGGCTTTCGTTCTGAAGTAACCCTACGACCCCAGTTCTTTCTCACAGCCCTACCATCCAGGCTTTCATTCCAAAGTAACCCTATGGCCCAGGTTCCTTCTCATATCCCTACTATCTAGGCTTTCATTCCGAAGTAACCCTACGACCCAGGTTCCTTCTCACAGCCCTACTATCCAGGATTTCATCCCGAAGTAACCCTACTAGCCAGGTTCCTTCCCATATCCCTACTATCCAGGATTTCACCTTGAAGTAACTCTACTATCCAGGTTCCTTCTCATAGCCCTACTATCTAGGCTTTCATTCCGAAGTAACCCTACGACCCAGGTTCCTTCTCGCAGCCCTATTATCCAGGCTTTCATCCCAAAGTAACCCTACGAAACAGGTTCCTTCTTATAGCCCTACTATCCAGGCTCTCATCCCGAAGTAACCCTACTATCCAGGTTCCTTCTCACAAGCCTACTATTCAGGCTTTCATTTAGAAGTAACCCTACAACACAGGTTCCTTCTCATAGCCCTACTATCTAGGCTTTCATTTTGAAGTAACCCTACAACCCAGGTTCCTTCTGATAGCCTTACTATCCAGGCTTTCATCCCGAAGGAACCATACTATCCAGGTTCCTTCTCAAAGCCCTATTATCCAGCCTTTCATTTTGATGTAACCCTACGACCCAGGTTCCTTCTCATATCCCTACTATCCAGGCTTTCATTTTGAAGTAACCCTACTATCCAGGTTCTTTCTCATAGCCCTACTATCCAGGATTTCATTTCAAAGTAACCTTACCATCCAGGTTCCTTCTCTTTCATCTCTAGACGACAGTTTACAACACGGTAAGACTTGGACCCAACCAATTACAGTCGATTTCACCTTTCCCCAGTAACTCGCTGTACAGCCCAGACCCTGACCAGATATGCAGTTCACTTCCACTTCCTCAAGCAGAAGTTAATTCCCCAGTATAGTAATGGATAACCGCAGATCCTAGCCTCTATTTTCCAAAACGTGAATCAACATTCTCCAGCAAAGTCCTCCTCAACAGTAGGTACATGAATTCTCACAAAGGAATCTTTCATGCAACCAATATATTTTCTGGATGGCATCGTTAAGCCCATCTCTGACGATTCGCTAGAAACTTCCAAATGGCATTTGTAAGCCCATTCCCGATATCACCAAATCAAGTATCACTTCTTGCGAGTGAAAATTTCTGGGCACTTTAGTGTTCAATCCTCTTCTACCTTCAGATCACGAAAGGCAGACCGAACAATCTATATCCTCAGGTTTAAGAAGATTGAACAGGGGCAGTTGTTGTACCCCAAAATTTGCCCTCCCACTTTTCTCAATATATGTTCATTGAGATACTCAACTAGCTCAAGGATTCTCAAGAGTTGACCAGACAAGCTCCCTCCAAAAACAATAAACCTCCAATTAGGGTTTCCATTTTCATCAAGATGGGTAAACTTCAAAGAACTCATATGCTCTCCATGGTCCTAATATCTTCTCAAGACCCTCCATGTCAAATATCAAGCCTTGCACAAGAAGTTTGCTCAGTCAACTGCTCAGATGCTTGAGAATCGACTGTATTAGGTCAAAAGTCAATTGTGGCCCACATACAGTCAAAATTCAAAATTTTTGGTCAACATAAACATTTTGATGTGAAATTCATCATTTGATCAAGGTTTGATCATGATTCCTCAAGTAATGCTCCCAATTCATCAAAACTCAAAAGTTGCTAAATTAGGGTTTCTTAGGAAAAGTCAACCAAACTTTGACCAAGCATTACTTACTCATACTTCATCATAAATTTCTCATCCAAGGCTCATTTTGAAGGGAATCCAATCTCCTACAACTCATCTTCATCCCTTAATTTCAAGAAATGCATCCATAAAAATATATGAATTTCTATATTATAAGTCCTTTTGAAAAGTCAATAAAAACACCTTTTGGGTCAAAGCTTCTTACATGAACATGGAAGACCCAATTGAGATGAGACCAAAAGGGTTCTTTAGGGGGCATCCTAGCCTTTCTAAAAAGTCAAAGAACATCTCTTTAGGATCAAAATTGGAAGAGTTATGCATTGTCAAAGTTGACCATTTTTGGAAAATTGTCAAAAGTCAAATGTGCTCACAAATGCATTTTTTGCCAAATGGGCCCCCCTTTTTAAGCTTGCATTATGCTTCCAACATGATCCACGAACCAACCACTCTACCATATATTATTTACTTTATTTATTTAGTTTATTTTTATTTTTTATCATTTAAAAGTCAAATTAAATCAAATAAATGATATAAAATATGGAACATTTGTTTTTGATCTAATTTTGAATGGAATTATAATGCAAATATGTTGTCAAATCAAATCAAATCGTGCCAAGGATGATTGGGATGAAAATGGTATGATTTGGCTTTATATATAAAGAAATAATGCAAAGATGGAATCAAATAAAATCTTGATAATTGGAAAAGATGTGCATGTTTTTTGTTAACCTAATGCACTCTAATACATATACACAACAAATGCAAGGCACAAGGAGGAAGAAAAATCATGTAAAATGGCCAAGAACATAGTTCACTTTTTTCAAAAAAATAGACCAAATTCCATACCACAGCCATCCTCAAGGAGATTTAAGGGTTGCAACACGTTCCTGGCAATCTCTTGAAGCTAACTGCACCTTTTGCATGCACCAAAGCGCCTTGAATCGTAAAATCCACAACCCTGTTATTCAATTATTTTCGATTTTTGATTACGTGCATACATGCTCTTTTTATGGAATTCAATCATATATTCTTGTTTATTGCAATGTCTCGATGCTTGCTGGATCATTTAATTGAGTTTTAAGTGCAGGAATCAAGGTTTGCCATTCTTAGGGTTTTTGAGTTTGTTTTAGGGCTTCCTTCTATAGGCAAAATTAGGGCTAGGCATGGACACTATGATGTTCAAGGCTTCAAGCCTAGTTGATTCATGGTCTTCAATGAAATTTATGTTGCTTGTGCTAGATTTTTGAATAACGCAGGGTTGTAGTTACATGCATGAGGCTGTAGGTAAAAGTCCCTAGGCTAAAACGACAACCATCAGAGGAAGACGAAGGCGTGGCGCAATCTAGTTGGCTCATTTGAAATTGCGCGCATTTTCATTTACACCGGCTTGCTTTTACATATAATATATTATCATTTTTATATATATGAATGACTTGGCAGCTCAGTTGGTGTTGATGCGCGTTGGTAAAGGAGATGACCTGGGTTTGAATCCTAGGTCCAATGTTTTTTCTATTTTCCAAACAAATTCTTTTGGATCCAGTGCTTGCAGGCTATGGAAGTGCACCATACAACTTCAGACCATCACCATCAGATCATGCATCACTCAGATCCAATGCTCCTGGATGCAGTCCCATGGTGGACGTCCCCAATCCAGAAACGCCAGATCCAACACTTGCTATGGGCCAACCAGATCTGGGCCTTGGCAAATTCAACAAACACCCCTCCAATTTGGGTTTCACACCCCTCAGGCCCATTTTTCTAACCTTTTCATTTTTTTGATTAATTTTGTTTATTCATTAATTAATTTAATTATTTTATTAATCAATTTTTTTTATAAAATCATAAAATCAAAACCTTAAAAATAGAACTTAGTTTCCTTTTTTAATAAATTAATTTTTTGTAAATAAATTAATTTCATCAATTTTAATTTACTTTTCATTAATTAAAATTAATTAGAAAAGTTAGGTTAAATTCAAATTCTTTTTTTCATAAAAAATCCAAAAAAAATGTTAATGAGCAAATTAGTTTTTTTAGGGTTTTGAACTCTTTTCCAGCTTTAATTCTCACGCATTAGTATTTTTCCGTACGATTATTTCTTTTATTGATGTAACTGTGCCCGGTTTGTAATAGCTTAATTAGGGTTTTATTTCCACATTTTGCTTTCAGTCAATTCTTTATGTATCTACCCCAAAGCCTTATAATAGCGTATGACTTTTACTTTCTCGCTTTTATATTTTGTATGCTAGTATATAATTGTTAGCAACCTAGGCGTGTATGATTAATGAATCAATCGTAGATGACTAAACTGCAAGATAAATATAACTGAAAAAAGCACACTACTGCACATGTTCACTCCTAGGGTTTACACCACTCGGTTGCCTCAGAAATAATGGTTGTGTCCCTAGAATGTAGGGATACCTTAACAATGACCCACGATTCAAAGTCGCCATAAAGATCATAGTCCCTACTGGTCCCTCGACTTGCCTACAAATTGATCTTATGACGATAGTCCCTTCGAAATGATAAGGTATCTTTAATTGTTGCCTTCAAAGACCATTTCATCCCTTCGAACGTCCCGTTAAAGCTCCAACGATGGTGCTACCTATTCCTTAATAATAGGATAGCGCTGTCTAAAGGAAAACGAACAGACCTTTTTCGAGTAGGTAGATTAGTTCCTAGGTACTTACTTAAACAAATTTTTTCCACACAAACACTTTTCAAAATAATTTTTAAAACTAACATCATCACACTCTTGAGGACTGATACAAGAGTTATCACGAAGTAAAACTTTTTCAAAACAAGCATGCACAAGCAATTTAAAAAATGAGAATGTACCTAAGAGCCCGTGGAAAACCACAGATAGAAAGGGTACTAACACCTTCCCTTTCTATAATCTACCCCCCGTACTCAGAAACATTCTCGAAAAAGGTTTTTTTCTGTTCTTTTTCCTTTTTCTTTGTTGGATGAAATAAAAGTCGGTGGCGACTCTTGCTTACCGCGACATTTGCGAATATAAAATGCAAACCAGTATAACAGTCGGTTCTACCACCGTATCACATTAGTGTTTCCATACAAACCCTAATTACTTGCAATAATAAGGAAAGCGGTAAATTACATAATTTATATGTCCTACGCAATTACAACGCTTTAGGGGATGAGGGTACAAGTTTATGAATTGGAATGAAAGCAATAAACCCAAAATTACTATTACAAAATTTGACAACAAATGCATAGTCACAAAATAATGTAAAAGAGTGAATAAATGAACAAAGATGGGAAGTTAAATTTTAATGATTGAGAAAAGAAACTGAACATTTTAACGTAAAGAAATTAGAAGTTAAATCCTAATGATATTTTATTTACAAATTAATAAAAATAAATAGAAAAGTGTAATAAATTAATTTATTTATGAAAATAAATTAAAACCTAAAGGATTCTAGATATTTTAGAAGATATTATTTTTGGATTTTTTATTTAGGAAAATATTTTAATGTAGTGTAAAAAAAATAAAAAACTTGTTCTAATTAATTTAAAAAAATTAATAAAATAAACCTAAGGTGTGCTTAAAATAAATTAATTTTATTTGTGAAAATAAATAAATTAATTTAAAAAAAAAAACCTAAATCTATATTTTTTATGATTTTATGATTTTTTTGATTGAAAATAAAAATGATTAAAAGGGATCAAATAAATAAAAACAAAAAAAGAAAAATATAATGGGCCTGAGTTGCAAGGTGATCAGGGGGGAGATTATTAAAAGCTTCAGGCTCAAAGCAAAGTGAGCTCAGGCACCTGTATTATTATCCAGTATGGAGGCCTCTAGAAAGTGCATCATGAGGATGCCTTGTGGTGTGTTGGATTGGCTCTGATGATGATCATATGATTGAGGATGAGGATGTATCACGCGCGCTCCAACCTTTGCATGTATTGGATCTGTAAAAATAAGACATGAAAAAACAAAAGGGTACCATTGGGGCTCGAACCCAGGTCCCTATAGTCACAGGTTCACGCTTCTTACCACTAGGGTGGCTATACATCCGATGTTATAAACAAAACCAAACATATATATTATAAAACAAGTCATGAATATGACTTCATTTTCTTCCTCGCGCCAGAAGTTACAACACCATTTTTGAAAACACTATCTTCTTCATTTCTCAACCATTTGGAAAAGTATAAACATGAATCTTGCTCCAAGTTTTATGACGAGTTTAGTCATAAAAATAATTAAAGCTATAAATAAAATATGAGCATGAATTTTATTTGGTACTAAATTTAACCTAACTTTTTCAGCAATTTCAAACTCAAAATTCTCACTACTCAAGCAATATAAATGAATTCTAAGGACATGGTCAAATTCAAGGCAATGATGTCTACATTTTATCTTTGAAAATGGAAACCAAATGATGCCTATATGAAGATCTCAAAAGTCAGAAAACTCATATTGAAAATGGAATTTGTGTTTTGAATTTCAGCTTGCTTCAAGATGCTGCAATAATCTTGTTAGCTTCCTTGAACCTCTAGGAAGCTAATGCAATGCTTAGCTTGAGTTGAGAGTGGCTGAAATGTTCTGGAGAAGTCAACCTACAAGAAAATGTTTTTGAAAATGGAGGATGGTGATGGAGGTGTTACAGTTCCAAAATAGGGACATGGATTAACTATATTTGATGTATGGAACCTTTGAAAATGATTTTGAGGGAAAACACATGATGGAAATGGAAGATAAAAGTTCAAGGGCAGAACTGTATACAAATGGTATTTTTTGAGCAATTTCTAGTTAGAGTAAGTTTGGGAGAGTTTCACGGCTTCTAGTTCGTTTCCTTAGTTGCATAATAGTGTCTCAATTTATAGGAGAAGTTTTGAAGGCTTGGAGAGGTCAACAAAAAGTTCACGTGTTATGGATTTTTGCCTTGTTTTTTAAGCAACTTGAAAAATATAGTTTCAATGCATAGTACGAGCATGGTCTGAGTAGTTAGAGGCTCTATACAAGTTTCTTATGGCTTTGAGACTGTGTGTGATCATAAGGAACAAGTGCAAAGCTCAAGGAGAGTGGACTTTGTGATTAAAGCAACTTTACTAGAATGGCAATGATACATCGTGCCATTAATGGAAATGCAACTTGGATAAAAGCTCAAATTCTTGGACAATGGCTTTATCAGTTATGAAATTAATTAGTTATGTAGTGAAACACAAGTTAGAATCCTTCAAAGCAACATAATTCAGCATGGTTGGATATTGGATCATATGTCCATCAAGAAAATGACCTATAATTCAAGTTTTTGAGGCCATCTTCATCTCATCGAAACTTCTAGCTCAAGCATGATCTCTTCAAGTTCTTTGACATTTTGGAAAGCTTGAAACATGATATACAACCTTCATGTTTACCATTTTTACAAAATCATCTTGGAGCTTGGTGAAAATTGGCCAAGAAGTTCGGACGAAAATCTGCCTAAACTAGGTCAAATTTTCACTAAGTGTTTTTAGAAAAACTGCATGACTTCATGGGTTCATAATTAAAAATCCAAGAATATCTAGGACTTGATCAGTAAAGAAAATTTGTAGATCTTATAAACATCTACAACTTTCATGTTGAATGTTTTCTTTGAATAACCTTGCATCTTGGCGAAAAAATGTCATGAAGTAGTGAAATTATCCTGTTTAAAACACTTTGAAAAATTTCTAAGTCTTGAAAAGTTTGAGTTTTCAAATTGACTTTTGAATTTCTTGATTTCTTGATTATCAAGCTTCATATTTTTAAATGTCTTGATGAATTGTAATCTTTGAAACTAAAATCTGATCAAAAAGTTAAAGTTTGACTTTTTGTGCATCAATTGACTTTTCATCAATTGACCAAAAATACAACTATCAACCCATTAATCTTGAGGAATGTTTTGAACCATGAAATTAGGTCAAAATATTGTATTTGAAACCTTGATATTATGATTAAAGCAATTAGATCATGCATTAGGTCAAAAGTCATTGATCAGTCTATTACAATCAAAACACTAATTTGACAATTTTGCCTATTTGGTAAATTGAGTGATTTTATTGAGGGATTGTGATCAATACTTGATGAAATAATGCATATGACTTTAAGATTATGATGTTGGGAAAAAATCACGAAGTTTGACTGTAGGTTGACCATAGTTGACTTTTTACCCAATATAGTTGATTTTCAATCATCTGAGCAATTGACTGAGCAAAATTGTGATTCAAGACTTGAAACATGACATGAGTATTATTGGAGGTCTATAATGATCCATGAAGTTCACTTGAGGCATTATAAGTCCAATTATACTTGTGAAAATCAAAACCCTAATTTGAGGCATCAGTGTTTAGGAGATGGTTTGACCTAGTCAACACTTGTACAAACTTGAGCTATTGGAGATCTTGTGTGAAATGTTTTGAGAAAAGAGAGGGAAAATTTTGGAGTAAAAAATCTAGAATCGTTCAAATAAGGGCGGAACCCTGGTAACTTTGGGAATAGGGGAGACATATGTAATACGGTGGGAGAATTGACTTGGGTGTTTTGCATTTGATCGCAAATGTTGCAGATAGCAGGAGCCGCCACTGACTTTTCTTTTATCCAATAAAGGAAAGGGTGAAAAGAACCGGAAAGAGCTTTTGATAATTTTTCTTGAGTTCAGGGGGTAGGTTATGAAAAGGGAAGGTGTTAGCACGTTTTTCATCCGTAGTTACCTACGGGCTCTTAATTACTTGGTCATTTTGAAATGCTTTGTGTTTTGTGTATGTTGGAAAATGTTTTTGAAGATATCTTGAAAATGGTAACTTTGTAATGATTCTCGTATCATTGAGAATGTATACAAAATGTTTGTTTTGGAAATATTTTGAAAACACCTTGGTGCAGTAATTTTGCAATGATTCTCGTATCGTTGAGAATGTATACAAAAATGTTTGTTTTGAAAATATTTGATTGGAAAGAGAGTGTTTGAAAATATGTTTATTTTTAAAAGCGTGAAGTGTGAAAATAGTTTTAGTAAGTGATCAATCAATTACGAGCAATTTACCTACTCAAAAAGTCTATGTTCTTTTCCTCCTCCTTTAGATGGTGCTATTTTACCATTGGTTGGTAAGGAGCCGTATCATTGGATGTGAGGGACATGCGTAGGTCATCTTACAGTCATAGAAGGAAACTAGTAATATGTTTTAGCAATTGTCATAAGGGACTAAGATAGTTTATTGAAGGCAACATTGACGTGTCATCGAGAGACTACCGTCTTTTAATCGAGGGTCTTTGCTAAAACATCTCACGTTCGAGGGACATGACTATTTATATCTAAGTCAACAAGTGTGGGTTACCCTAGAGGTGCATGTGTGTAAAGTGTGTTTTATTAAATTATTTTATCTTGAATTAGGGTTATCTAGGTTTGATTTTAAGTCTTGTCATACAAACCCTAATTACTAACAATAACAAGTAAAGTGATTAATTATGGAATTTAAATGTCCTACACTATTACAACCCTTTAGGAATGGGGGTGCAAGTTTTGTGCATAGGAGGAAGAAAGCAATAAAACCTAATTATCTATTACAAACCATTAAATATGAATAATAATATAATGTACAAAATATAGAAATGAAGAAGAGAAAGAATTTTTTTTTTGGGTTTTTGATGGAGAAAAAGGTTTAATGTTAACCTAATTAAATTAGTTGATTTTAATTACAAGAGAAGTTATTTAACAAAGCCTAAGACCTAAGTTAATAGAAATTAAGTAGAAAGTAAAACCTAAGTCTAAATAATTTGTTTAGAAAATGATTTGAATTTTTATATTAATTTGTAAAAAAATGTTTTAAAGTGTGTAAAATAAACAAAAATCTAGTTCTAAATATTAGCAAAATAAAATAAGTGCTTAAATAAACATATTTTTAATTTTATTGTTTAAGAAAATATATATTTTGTATTTTTGGTATAAATAAAATAAATAGATAAATAAAAATAATGAAATGAAATAAAATAAATGGGCTGGGTGTTAAAAAGTAAAATGGGGGTTTAAAAAAGAAAATGGAGTGCCAGGCCCAAAGGGGATTTTTTGTGTAAGTCGGAAAATAAACTAAAAAAATGTATATGGGCCTGCGCTAAAAAGTAATTTGGAGGGTGTATGAAAGAAAAAGCAAAAAGGCCCAAACAAAAGTCCAGCGCATGTCATAATTCCATGTGGCTGGTTTCAAACGGTCCATGATGCACATGTGAGTCTAGAGCGTTTGATTTAAATTTATGATGATCATGTGGTGAGAGAATGAGGAACACTATGCGCTTCCTGGACTTGCCTGCATATAATCTTATAGAAACAAATATGAGAGAAATAAAAGGTTACCACTGGGGCTCGAACCCAGGTCCCTATAGATCAATGCCTTAGCGCGTGTTTCTCTGCCACTAGGGTGACATTTTCATCCGATAGTAATGTAACTTCAACACAATATAAAATAAACTTGTTTCTGAATTTGAAAATGGCTTTATCTTAAACCTTGCACGCACAGAAAAACACCATCATTGCTATGAATTCTGAACTTTCTCATTTCTCAGCCATTTTCAAAAATGTAAACATGAAAGTTGTTCCAGTTTTCAACACGAATTCAACCATATAAATTTCATAACCTATAAATCAAGGATGAATGAGAATTTTGCTAGTACCGAATAAAAACCTAATCTTTTCAGAAAGTTCAACTTCAAAATTCACATCACTCAGGCAATATAAATGAAAACTAAAGGCATGGTTAGCTTCAGGGCATTGATGTCTACATTTTTTATTCACAAAGTAATCATTAATGATGCTTGTATAAGGAGTTCAAAATTGAGAAATGTTACCTCAAAACTGGAAATTGTGTTTGGAGTTTAAGCACTCCTGAAGTTGTTGTGATGATCTGGATAGCTTCACTGAACTCCTAGGAAACTGGTGCAACTCATACTTTATGCTGAAAGTGCCTGAATCTTCCTGGAGAAGTCAAGTTGTAGGTTTGAGTTTTTGGAAATGGAGGATGGTGAAAATGGTGTTACAGTTGGAAACAGGGGTGGGGATGAGTTCTAAATGAGGTATGGAAGATTTGTGATTGATTTATAGTAAAAACGCACGAGTGGATCATGAATTTGAAGTTTTTGGCCAGAAATTGCAACAATGGAGGTTTTGTTTACAGTTCTGAGTTTCAGGGAGTTTGTGAGTGTTTCAAGGCTTTTGAATTTGTGTTTTTGCTTGTAGATAACTTCTCTATTTATAGAGAAAAGGTTTTGGAGGCTCTAGCAATCATATTTTAAAAAGCACATGTTATGGTTTTGAAACTTGTTTTTGAAGCAAACTTGAAATGCATAGTTTCAATGCATAGTACAAGCATGGTCTGGGTAGTTAGAGGCTCTAGACAAGTTACTTCTGGCTTTGAAATTGTTTGTGTTTAGAAGGAACAAGTGAAAAGCTCAAGGAGAGTCGACTTTGTTATTAAAGCCACTTTTCCAAAATGACAATGTTTCCTTTGTGTCAAAAATGGATTAATCACTTGAACAATGGTTCAAGCACTTGGACCATAGCTCAATAAGTTGTGTAAACATTTAATTTTTTGAGTGATTTTCAAGTTTGAAGGCTTGCATAGAAATATTATGCAGCATGCTTGAAGATTGGATCCTAAGGTTCCTCATAAAATGACCTAAAATTCAAGTTTGTGATGCCATATTCTTCTCTTCAAAACTTCTAGCTCAAGCATGACATCTTCAAGTTCTTGGACATTTTGGAAATCTTTAAACATTGTATACAACCTTCATGTTTACCACTTTGGCTAAATCAACTTGGAAATTGATAAAAATGAGCCAAGAAGTTAGGACAAAAAACTGCCTAAACTTGATGGAAATTTCACAAAGTGTTTTTGATAAAAAGTCATGATTTCATGAGCCTATATATCATAATATAAGCATTTTTTGGACATCAACCCTAAGGGAAAAAGTTGTAGAATTCATCAAGATCTACAACTTTCACGTCGAAACTTTTCCTTGAATCATCTTGCATCTTGGTTAAAAATTGTCATGAAGTACTGAAATTATCAAGGTTAAAAAACACTTATAATTTTTCTAAGTCTTGAAAATCTTGACTTTAGTTGACTTTTCTTGATTCTTGGTGATCAAGTTTGATATTTTTGAAGGTCTTGATGAATCTTGATCTTTAAAATTCAATGTTGACTAAAAAGTCAAAGTTTGACTTTTTGTGTATTAGTTGAATTTTCATCAGTAGATCAAATTTCAACTATCAATCCATTGAACTTGAGAAATGATTTTAGCCATGAAATTAGGTCAAGATATTGTGTTTGAATCCTTGAGATCATGCTTCAAGCATTTAGGTCATGTACTAGATCAAAAGTCACTGATCAGTCATTCTCAGTCAAAACCCTAATTTTAACAATTTTGCCCCTTAGATGATTTGAATGCTTTCATTGAGGAATTATGAAAAAAACTTGGTCAGTTGATAAGTATCACTTCAAAATTTTGATTTTAGCCAAAAATCATGAAGTTTGATTGTATGCTGACCATAGTTGACTTTTTACCCAATATAGTTGATTTTCAGTCATCTGAGCAATTGACTGAGCAAATTTGTGGTGGAAGACTTAAAACTTGGCATGAGGATTCTTGAAGACTTATAATGAACCATTAAAGTCACTTGAGGAATTAGAAGTCCAATTTTCCTTGTGAAAACTAAAACCCTAATTTATAGACTTAGTGCTTAGGAGGTGAGCTTATTTGATCAACTCTTGAGCATCCTTGAGCTTTTACGATATTTTGTAGGAAACATTTTGAAGAAACGGGAGGGAAAATTTTGGGGTACAACAACATATTTAGTGGTGGTAGGAGGAATAACTTCTAAAGTCTAATAGGAAGTCTCGATGAATTCATCGTCCCTCTATACATACCGGTATGAGTTCAAGTGGCTAACCATATACTCTTCTTCACCACATACTGTAACAACCTTCCCCTCCACGGGATACTTCAGCTTTTGATGTAGGGTTGAGGTAACAGCATCTGCCCGATGGATCCAGGGACGTCACAGTAAACAAGAATAAGCCGGTCAAATATCCCTCATATAGAAGGTAGATTCGAAGACATGTGAACCTACCTTGATCAAAAGCTCCACTTCCTCATGTACCATCCTCTTTGATCCGTCAAAGGCTCTCACCATAATATCACTAGGTTTCGCTATAACCCCTTCGCAATCAAGTTTGTCAAGAGAACCCTTTGGTAGCATATTTAATGAGGAACCAATATCAACCAATACTCGAGCCAGAGTAGTGCCCCTGCATTCAATAGAGATGTACAAGGATTTGTTGTGGTTTGTTCCATCAGGAGTCAGGTCCGCATCAGAAAAACCTAACCCATTGTAAGTCATTAAGCTAGCAACATAACTCTCAATTTGGTCAGCAGAGAGCTCTTGTGGCACGTGAGCAGTCTTTAAGAATTTTACTAAAGGTTGTGCATGGGTTTCAAAACACAATAACAGGGATAACATCGAGATCTTAGAGGGATTCTGTTTGAATTGTTCAACATTGTTGTAATTGCTTTTGCGGATAATCTTCTATACCTCTTCCAACTCTTGCCTAGAGGTGTCTTCAACTGCAACTTTTTTAGGCGCCTCCGTCTGGGAAGGCTCCATTATTTTCTCTTTTCCCCAAGTCTCGGTAGTTGACTCGGTAGGGATAACTTTAGTTGGTGTAGAAGTAATCTTCAGAGAGATTTCGAGGGAGAAAACCCTTTCGCTTCTAGTAAATTTACTGGTCCCAGCAATATTGTTAATGTTGGGATCAATAACTTCAATACCTTTATACTCAACAATTGATAGTTCTTAGTTGACGCCATGGTAGTAGACATCGGATCCATAGTTCTAGGGGACAACTTTATCTGAAGAATATGGAATAGGTCAAAGTGTAGTGATTATAAGAGGAGTATCTTTGTGTCTTGAAGTGATCCTTACAAGACCCTTGGAAGTGATCCTGATAGGAGTGCCATATATTACAGATAAGTCTTGAAACAGATTCTCATCAGACGGAATATTCTCAATTAGAATTATGTGATTGTTCATTAAGCGCTGAACTCCTTCTTTCAATAACTTACAGCCATTTGGTTGGGCTGCACAACACTAACATCTTTCAATATAATCCAAAAATAAACTGGCCTGCAACAGATTCTTCTTGATAATTGGGAGTGGAATAGCCAATTCATTTATAGTAGACACATAGAACACATCATCAATAACACTTATGCCTTTGTCATGCTTCGACATAGGTGTAGTAATTATGTTGGGGGTCTCTGGTGGATCAAACTCAATCTCTTTGTTGTCAATCATGTCTTGAATTTTGTTTTTCAAGGCCCAACAGTTATTGATATCGTGCCAAGGGTTATTGCAATGGTAAGCACACTTCACATTTAAATTGTATCGAGGAGAGGAGGTGTTCGGATTCTAAGGAGGATCCCTTAAAGTAATCAGTTTCGCTTTCAGTAAATGTTATAATGCGTGAGATAGTGATATGTTGATCTTTGTAAACTGCCTTCTAGCTGAATTTGACCTACGCTGATTATTTTGCTATTGTTGTTGCACAGGTTAGAAATAGCACTGCTCCAACAGACTGATTGTGGTCACTTCTAATGTGACCCTTCTAGCCAATATTATTTGTTTCCTTCTTACCGTTAAACGTCTTCTTTACAACACTCGAAGACATAACCACTTGAATCTTTCCACTCTTGATACCACTTTCGACATGTTCGCCAGTTAGAATCAGCTCTGTGAAACTATATGGTTAAATAATGGATTCGTCAGAGTTCCCATGAACATATCAACTAGCTCCCTATCAGATAAAGGAGGTTGAACTCTTCCTGCTAAGTCTCTCAACTTCTAGGAATACTCTTTAAACCCTTCATTCGAGCCCATAGTCATACTTTGTAGTTGCACACGAGTCGGTGCAAGGTCAACATTATATTGATACTGCTTATTAAAATAAGCATCTAGGTCTTCCAAAGTGCGAATGTTGGTTCCTTCCAGCTGATAGAACCATTCAAGTTGTGTCCCAGATAAGCTCTCTTGAAAGAAGTGGACCCATGACATTCTGTCAGTAGTATGGGGTTGGATCTTCAGAAAATAAGACAACAGATGAAGCTTAGGACAAGACACACCATCATATTTAGAAAAAGTGGGGGTCTTGAATTTGTGAGGGATAAACACCCCTGAAATAAGACCCGGCTCTCTAAAATCCAGTCCAGGCACTTTCTAGATTTCCATGGCATTCAGACGATCTTCCAACTAATTGTATCTGTCATCAACGGGAGAATACTGTTCATTAGAGTATTCTTCCTCATTAGGAATTTTACTGGAGCCAAGGTTTCTTCCGCCTTCAGTTGATACTTCTACCATCTTCCTCTTGGTTGTCGTCCTGATTTGAGAAAATAAAACAGTTTTGAGCTTATTTAGGAAGGTCTTTGAACCTTCTTCCCATATTGAGGATGACTGGCTTTCTGGTCTTCTTTTTCTTGGCGATGAGCACCATCAGCTCTTTATGCCCCTGGGTTATGTTCAAGAGCGTCTCTTGGAATTGGGCATTCTGAGCTTGGAGTTCCTTAACTGTTTGTTCGAGAGCCATCTTTTACTAAAACAAACAGTAAGAAGATGAGAAAACATGTATTGGAAAACCTGTTATGACATGATATGCATGTCATGCGGATGCAATGTTTTCAAGGATCTCGTGGGATAAACAGAAACATAAATGTTAGAAGTCGATTCTGGCCGCAGCTTTTACGGAAGAACTTTGCATCGTTTGAACGTCCTTCTATGAGAATCAAGCTCACCATATCAAGTGGGTCATATCCTTTGAATCAAGGTAACGTACTTCGTTCTTTGACGACATTGGTTATAGGAAAATTAATTCTCTTGTCCCTTTCTAGACGTCTGGTTCATGATAAGCCTGCATCATAGGCCTTTGAGATCCTTGAAATGGCTAATAAAATGCTACGGTATGATGTCATGATGCTATGATGTCATGTTTGAACATATGACAAACACAAACAATATACATAAGAGCCTTAGGTTTAAAGCTTGCATGGGATTCGTAGGTAAGTACCCTCTTGAAGTTCAGTTGGCTCAACCTTTCCTAAGAACAGTAATCCAGTTCTAGGAGTCTCATATCACCGATCTTTCTCCCAGCCATTGTTTCAGCACTACAACTGACTTGCCACCGAAATATCCCGAGGGTCGAATCTCAATGATTGTAGCATTGAGTATCAACCAACTTTGGACTGCACTAAAGTCGGCCATCTCACTATCTTCTAATGGCTAAGTTGGATCAATTAAGGTTCTAAAGGTTAGTTAGTGCTTATGACACCACCCAAAAACCTAGTGTTATCCTCGACAGACTCAAGTAACACCAGTACTAACAAATGTGTTGCACTAACATAGCCATCACTTCAACCATGCCGTACAATTTCCATGATCTATATCTACTTACCTAAAATGTCACCAAATCCGAGTATATGATCTTTGCAAAAAAGTAAAATCGAGCAACCCTCAAATGTAAAGCATACAAAGAAAACAAGGAAAGCATTTAAAAGTGATCTAATTCTAAAGGTAACCCCTCTTTTAGTTCATCCCCAACAGAGTCGCCAGTTCTGTAATACGGTGGGAGAATTGACTTGGTTTTGTGTTTTATCGCAAATATTGTTGATAGCAAGATTCGCCACCAAATGTTCTTTTATCCAATAAGGAAAGGGTGAAAAGAATAGGAAATAACTTAAGATTATTGAGTTCGGGGGGTAGGTTATGAAAAGGGAAGGTGTTAGCACCCTCTTGATTCATAGTTATCTACAGGCTCTTAATTGCTAGCTCACTTTTGAAAATGCTTTGTTAATGTGTGTTTGAAAATATTTTGAAAATTCCAATAATAAGTAAAGACTTTTTCATGACTCCCAAATGGTTAAGAGTGTATACAAAGTTTTTTCGTTTGAAAATTTTTATTAAAAAGTGTTTGTGAAAAAAATGTTTTCTTTTGAAACATTTGTGAGCAAGTGATTACGAGCGATCTACCTACTCAAGGTCTTTATTGTTCTTTTCCTCCTCCTTTAGATAGTGGTATCCTACCATTAGTTAGTAGGAAGCCCTATCGTTGGATGTAAAGGGACAGACGCGGGTCATCGTGCAGTGATAGAAGGCAACTAATAGGAGCGCTTTAGCAATTTTCCGTAAGGGACTAGATCGTCTATCAAAGGCATCACCAAAAGAATCATGGAGAGACTACAATATTTTTAATCGAAGGTCTTCGCTAAAGCATCCTCACGTTCAAGGGTCATGACTGTGTTTCCGAGGAAACAGGGGAGGTTACCCTTGAGGTGCGGGTGTACAAAGTGTATTGTGATTTAGTTATTATTTATCTTGTATTAGGATTTGCTATTGTTTGCTTTTAATATTTCCATACAGTCCTATTAGCTAAACAATTATATACAAGGCATAAAGTATAAGTGCGGATAAGTAAAGTTTTGCGCTATTACATGGCTTTGGGAGAGACACATAAATAATAATATGCAGAAAATAAAACCCTAATTACTATTACAAACTATGAGCAATTACAATAATCGTGGAAAAAATGTGAGAAAGGCAAACCACACGAAAATATAAGATAGGAAAACGAAAGAAGGAGGAAATTGTTTTTTTGGCGATTTTCTTGATAAAAAGGTTTGATGATTAACCTAATAACCTAATTTGATTTTAATTAAAAAAGATTAATTAGTGAAAAGAAACCTAAAAACAGACCTAAATCGATTGATTAAAAAAACCCTAAAAAATTAATTAGGGTTAATTAAAAACCTAAAAAACTAATTTGATTTTAATTAAAAAAATGTTAGTGAAAAAACCCTAAAAAACCTAAATTAGGGTTTATAATAAAAATGAGGTTTTGTTAAAGGTTTTTTAGAAGGGTTAGAGGAAAATAAAAGGAAAATAGAGTAAAAGAATAGAGAATTATGGAAAAAAGAACCAAAATTGGCAGGGGCGGGTGTTTAACCCACACCCTCAATACTTTCAACCAATACGTTCACCACCGAACCACACGTGGCTTGGTGTCAAGGAATAACATCAGCACGTTATACAATGTACAAAACAAGAAAAATCATAAAAAATGTCAAAATTCCAAAAGTTTAGGATCGAACCCACGCCTTGGCATAATAGTGTCTTATCGAGTGCGCTTCAACCGTTGGGGAAGTAATACATCTGGTGATTTAGATGAATCGAATTAATTGTAAAATAAAAAGCATTGTCTGGATCGGAGAGGCATCGGAGCCCTAGATCCCGTCGTCTTCTCTAGTGGCCTCATTTCTTCAAACCTGTAAAATAATGGATATTAGTATTCCAGGAATACCCTACCCCCATAAATACAATCTTGCAGATTCAATGGAAGGGTTTTTTTGGGCTGAATCACGCTGCAAAAAGAGATTCGATGAGAATTATTCAAAACGGTGTGGACATGGCAATTTATGAATCAATCATCATGGGACTTCCACGAAGGGTTTTTCCTGCCTTTTTGAACCTCAAAAACACATAAATGAAGTTAGTACATATTAAAATGCAGTAAAAATAAAAAATACAAAACTCATGCAATATAAGAAATCGATGATGTATATATGAGTTTTCTGGCCGTTTGGATCGTTGTAAACGATCTCCTCTTACCCTCTGATCCTCTTGGAAATTATTATGACCGTTAGTATGTATTGAAAGGAACTGTAAATAGGGTTTTGAGTTTCCCTTGGTTTCTTGAGAATTTTTTAGAATTTTGGGCAAGCTTCTTGGTATAATGGTTCATGGCTCGTTTGTATGAATGAAGAAGGATATATAGCATGGAATTAGATCAATATGACATGGACTTGGGCCTTTGTTAATAAGCCTTGTATTTTATCTTATTTATTTTGAATTAATAATGAATAAAAATCAAAATAATTAAAATAAAAAAGTCAAGGGGGTACATGAGTAAGATCTGAGGTGTATATGAAGTGTAGAACATGTTTGGTCTTTAAAACAATATCCCAATAGCCCAAAAATTCAAGTTTGCTCAATTTTAACTTCATGCATTTGCTCAAAATTTCTTAACTTGCACTGGTCATAAATCTCTCAATTTTCATATTTTGTAGTATATCTTTGACTTTTTGAAAAGCTCAAGAGGTCCTCTACAATCTCTCTTTTGATCATTTTTGCATTTGGAGATTTCATCTTGATGTAAGTTTCCTTGATGAATCATGATCAACCCTTGATCAAATGATGAATGTGACTTCAAAATATTGATTTTGACCAAAAATCTTTAGGTTTGACTGTATGTTGACCATAATTGACTTTTTACCTAATATAGTTGATTTGCAGTCATCTGAGCCTTTGATTGAGAAAACTTTTGATGCAAAGCATGAAACTTGGTATGAGAATTCCTTAAGACATATAAGAGACCATGAATTCCATTTGAGATCTTAGAAACCCAAATTTCCCTATGAAAGATGAAACCCTAGTTGTGGACCCATTGTTAGGAGGAGAATTTGTATGATCAATTCTTGAGCATCCTTGAGCATTTGAGAACCCTAGAAGAATGTTTTGAATAAAAGGGAGGGAAAATTTTGAGGTACAACAGGCCTTTCTTTTGTTGACCTTATTCCAAGCTCGGTTGATCTTGTTGAGCAACTCTCGGTCATTTTTTCCGATGCCGTGAATGATCAATTGTTGAAGTTATTCAACGAAAGGTTTATCCTCCAAAGGGTACCCAAGTTTTCGTAAAGACAAAGTAGGGTATTAATGGATGCAACCACGTGACCCAATCAATGGAACATTCGGAAAATCTCCACAGCTGTAAGTGATATCTCCAATGTTTAGTTTCCTTTCATACTACAACATAAAATCAACAGTAAGAGATCTTAACTTTTGAGGCTACTCGTATCTTATCAGATTCAAAACCATCTAGTCTTCCTTATAAATATGAGATATAAATCAAAAGTATAAGAGTCAGATACAACAGTTCAGCGTACCCCTCCCCTTTTCATAACGAGTGTGAATGTCATAGTAAACATCAGCATGTAGGGCAAGAGTTGGGTCCGCATTCAAAGATTTCGTGCCACAAAACACACTAATAGCTATAGGGTCAATATAGTCCAAAGTCTGTAGAAACATAATTACACCAAAGACAAGCAGTCCCAAACAATCAACACAAGACTCCCATTCTTTTTTATTGGCAAAAGAAAGGTCTTTAGCTTCTAAATATTGATTTTTAATCCCTTGCACATCACCATATCTTTTGTAATTAGGTGACAAATCAGAAAAGGATATCCCTAAACCTCTTGCTAAATCTTTAACATCAATAGTCTATCAAATTCCCACATAAACCTTTTCCTTAGAAAAATTCAAGAACCTATCAAATTCTTCCAAAGTCGGCGCTAGTTGAAAATTTTGAAAGGTAAAACACCTTAACGGACGATCCTAGAACTGAACTAAGGAAGAGATAACATATAATTGTACATCCACTTTTTTCAACTCAAGGGTATCCCTACAACGACAGATAAACATATTCATGGCTCTTTTAGAAAGTTTCTCCTTGATGATTTTTATCTTCGTCACATTTGGCTTGATGGCGTTAACACGGACAAGTTATTTCCCTTTGGCATCCATTTTTAGGATACTCATCAAGAACCTTTGATTATATATTTTTTAATCCTGTGAATAAGACAACAAAAATGCAAAATAATTAATACTTGAAATACAAGATGTATGAATGCATGATGATGCAACATAGTGACATGATTTATGAAAAGGTATCCTTAGTTGGTAGGTTGCTAGTTTCGGCCTACGGATATTCACCCCTCTCCATAAGGTGGATTCCTTAAGGGTATCATAAATTATGCTAGAGGCACTAGGGCCTCCTTAAGCGGAGCCTCTTTGTAGACCGAAACTTTCGTCTCTAAGGTTGTAAAAGGTCTCACCATGAGGTTTTTGTTTAGGGTTATACAAAAAGTCATGGGTTTCATTTAAAAATCCTACCTTCTAAGAGGATACCACTTGAGACATATTTCATTTTTGAAATACCACTGACTCTAGGCGAAGCCGTCACAAAACTCATAGGGATGATATATCCCCTTGACCAATAGATGAACCTTCTTTCTAAGGTTTTGAAAACATTTTTTGAAATAAAAAATACCGCCAACAAATGATAATAATTTTACAATGAATAAATAAATAAAATAAATAAATAAATATAAAAATAAAAGAAATAGCAAAAACCCTAGTCAAAACCATAAACCTAGAAGAGAGAGGCTTCTAAACAGCATGGTTGGAGTCTCCAGCAGAGTCGCCATCTGTAATAACCGGCAAAAAATATAGAGTCTCCACCATTAATTTTTATCCTAAGACGGGAATATAATAGAATAACCCTAAATTTGATACATTGATTCTATGTTTTTTGACACGCTTTAGACGAGGGAAGGTGTTAGGCACCCTTCATCTACCTTTCTCACACGGATACTAGGGTTTAGGTTAAAGGTTTAGGACTAAGGTTTTAATTTTTTAGTTAGGGAAACTTGCCATGATTTTAAGTCCTATGCCTACGTATCCTCTTATGAGGGATCAGAGTCCCAATTCGTAGTTCGTAATTATTGTACCCTAAAATTTACCCTCCTTTTTTCTTTAAGACATATCCTCATTCTCCTAGCGTTTCCATTTTCCCAAGGTTACTCAAGATATGATCAGACAAAGTCTCCTCCTAAGTAATGGACCAACAACCAGGGTTTCACTTTTCTCAAGGAAGATTGGGTTTCTAAGGCCTCAAGTGGATTCCATGGTTCCTCATATGTCTCAAGAATGCTCATGACAAGTTTCAAACTTTGCATCACAAGTTTGCTCAGTCAATTGCTCAAATGACTTAAAATCAACTGTATTAGACAAAAAGCAATTGTTGTCAAGTTACAGTCAAACTTCAAGATTTTTGGTCAACATCAAGATTTTGAAGTCACGTTCGTAATTTTATCAAGGGTTAATCATGATTCGTCAAGAAAACTCTCAATTCATCAAAAGTCAAAAGTTACTAAATTAGGGTTTTCTTAAGGAGAAGGTAACTGAACTTTGACCAAGCACAACATTCACATGCTTCATCAGATTTTTCTAAATCAAAGCTCATTTTGAAGCAAATTCAATTCTCTACAACTTTTCCTCTCTAAACTCAAGTCCAAAAAATGCTTCATTTGAGAGATACGGGCCAAATCATTATAGGTCATTTCAAAATTTAACAAAAAGACACTTTTTTAAAGGCAACTTACATTAAGATAAAGTCTTCAAATGCAAAAATGATCAAAATAGAGATTATAGAGGACGTCTTGATCTTTCCAAAAAGTTTAAGATCACCTTCATATGATAAAAATTGAGAGTGTTATGATTGGTGCAAGTAAGGAAGTTTTGACAAAATGCATGAAACCAAAAGTGAGCAAACTTAGAATTTTGGGCTAATAGGCTGATGTTTCAAGGTCCATGCGTGTTATGGGCCTCAATATGAACCTCTAAACTTATTCATACACCCATTGGATTTTTATTCTATTTAACTTTGATTTTATTTATTTAAAATTCAAAATAAATTAGATAAAATAAAAGAGCCTTTCATACAAAATTCCAACCCCAACCATTTGACCTAATTCATCTCTATATATTCCATCTATTTCAGAAAAGAGACCACATGAAACCTTACAACAAGATCATCTTTCTTAAATTCTAAAAAATATTAAAACTAGGGAAATCTTCAAACCCTACTTGCAACCTTCCACAAAGCCAAATATTTATCCCAATCGATCCATGAGGAACTGCAAGGTAAGAATGGATCATCCTTGAAGATCCAAAGGGCCTGAAACCCTCGTATATGTATCCCCGTTTTGCTATTATTGAATGAATTTGTATTTTTCTTTTTCTTTGTGTTTTAATGCATACTAACCTTACTAATATGTTTCTGAGGTATCAATGTAAAGGATATACTCATCGTGTAAGTCCCATAACAACTGAACAAAGAACTACCATGTTTACACCATTATAGGTTGTTTACGTCGAATCTCACAATACAGCAGGATTTAGCCAAAACCAATACTTCCATTGAATTCTCAAGGCCTGAATTAGGGGGGTAAGACCCTTTGGAACCTATAAAATTTTCTATTTTGTAGGGACTAAAAACGTACTCACTTGAGAAAACGATCGAAGCTAGGGCTCCGACGCTTCTCTGATCCAGTTATTTGAGTTTATTATATAATTATTTGTTTTCACTTATGTTACCGGATGTATGGCCACCCTAGTGGAAAGCGCGCGCATGATAAGGCTTTACTCTACCAGGGCGTGGGTTCGACCCTTCCTTTTGTGTTTTTTTTTCATGTTTTTTATAATTTTAACAATTTTATTACAATTTGTGTAGTGCGCAGTGGATAGACACCAAAGCACGCTTGGCCTGGTGGCAAGTTGCACTAGTAACGGAGCCAAAGGGCGTAGGTTCAAGACCCACCTCTGGCATTTTTATGATTTTTTCTATTTTCTAACCTTGTTTGTCATTTTCCTTTAAACCCTAATTCTTTGGGGAAACTTAATCTTTTTTTCAATTAAGCAACAAAAGCCTTTTTTTACAAACCCTAATTAAATCAGGTTTTAGGTTTTTTAATTAATTTAATTAATCAACTCTTTTATTAATTAGAATTAATTATCTTTTTTGGTTTATTTTATTCATCATTAAAAAGTCTTTTTTCACTAAAAATCATCAAAAAACACTCCTTTTCCTTCTATTTTTATTTTATTTTTAAAGATAAATTGTGTAGGCTTTGCGAATGTAATTTTTATTTCCTGCATTTTTATTATCATGTAATTGCTCCGGAATGTAATAGTTATAGGTTTTATTTTCCACACTTTACTATTATGTATCTAGCCCAAAGCATTGTAATAGTTTAGGGTTTACATTTCCGAATTTATTTGCTACTATTTTCTATTCTTCTGCTTAGTAACTAGGGCTTGTATCAAAAGACTAAAAACGAATGATAGAAAACCGTAAATCTCAAGACTAAAATAACTGAAATTAACTCACTCGCACACTTGCACCTCTAGGGTAACCTCCCTTGTTTCCTTCGGAGTAAAAAGGTCATGTCCCTCGAAAGTAGGGACGCTTTACCCAAGTCCCTCGAATCAAAGATCATATTCCCCTGATGACTGTTCGGCGTTGCCTTTCGATAAATGATCTAGTACGTTACGAAATTGCTAAAGTGTCCTTACAAGTTTCCTTTGATGACCATACGATGACCCTTCACTTGTCCCTTCACATCCAACGACAGGGATTCCTACTAACTAATGGTACAAATAGCACTATCTCTAAAGGAGAAGGAAAAGTACAAGAACTACCTTGAGTGAGTAGAACTTTTAATCGCTTGCTCATAAAACTCTTTAAAACAAAACATTTCACAAACACTTTCAAATATATTTTCAAAACACTTTGTATACACTCTTGAGGACCGATAAAAGAGTTATTACAAAGTCACCTTACATGGGAAAATTTTCAAAATATTTTCAAACGCACACACAAAGCAATTTTCAAAGTGGGCTAAGGGATTAAGTGCCAGTAGATAACTATGGATGAAAAGGGTGCTAACACCTTCCCTTTTCATAAGCTACCCCCAGAACTCAAAATCTATCAAGGTCTTTCATGTTATTTTCACCCTTTCCTTATTGGATAAAAGAAAAGTTGGTGGAGATTCTCGCTATCCACAACATTTGCAATAAAACACAAAAACAAGTCAGTTCTCCCACCGTATTACAGAACTGACGACTCTACTAAGAACTACTTAAAAAGAGGGGTTACCTTAGAGTCTTGATCACTTTATTTGCTTTCCTTGTTTTCTTTATTTGCTTTAAATTTGAGGGTTGTTTGGGTTTACATTTCTTGCAAAGATCCTACACTGGGATCTAGGTACCTTTAGGTAAGTAGCAATAGATCATGGAAATTGTACGGCATAGACCGATATGGTTGAAGTGATGGCTATGTTAGTGTGACACTTTAGTTTGTACTAGTGTTCCTTGAGTTAGTCGAGGATAACACTGGGCTTCCGTGTGGTGTCACAAGTAATAACTGACTTTTAGAACCCTAATAGACCCATCTCGAACATTAGAAGGTAGTGAGATAGTCGGGTTTGGTGCAGTCCAAGGTTGGTTAATACTCGATGTTACACTCATTGAGATTTGACTTTTGGGATATTTTGGAGGAAAGTCAGTTTCTCCGTTGAAATAAAACCTGCAAGAACAATCGATGATATGAGACTCATAGAACCCGATTACTTTTTTTAGGACAGGTTGAGCCAACTAAACTTCAATAGAAAATGGTACTTACCTATGGACCTCGTGCAAGCCTTTAAACCTAAGGCTCTTGTGTGCTTTGTTTGTGTTTGCTATTTGTTCAAACATGACATCATAACATCGCATTTTCACTAACCATTTCAAGGATCTCAGGGACCTATGATGCAAGTTTGTCATAAGTTAGACTGCTAGCAAGGGGAAAGAGGATTTATTTTCCTCTAACCATATGTCGTCAAAGATCAAAGTACGTTCCTTTGAGTCAGAGGGTAGGACCCACTTAACATGGTAATCTTGATTCTCATAGAAGGACGTTCAAAGACGCAAAGTTCTTCAATCAAAGCTACAACCAGACTCAACTTCTAACATTTAATTTTTTTATCCCGCGAGATCCTTGAAAACATTTCATGTGCATCTACATACCATACACATCATTTCATAGCAGGTATTTCCCAAGACAAGTTTTCTCATCTTCTTGTTGTTTATTCAGTAAAACATGGCTCTTGAACAAACCATGAAAGATCTTCATACTCAGAATGCTTAATTCCAAGAGACGCTTCTGAATTTAGCCAAGGGGCAGGAAGAATTGAAAGCACTCATCATCAAAGAGAGAAATAAGAAGACTAAGAAGCCAGCTAGTATCCTCAACATATGGAGAAGACTCAGAGGTCCGGTCAAGCGAGCTTTAGATTTTGAGGTCCCATCAAATGAAGATGATAACCAAGAGGAAGATGATAAGAGTGTAAAAGCTGAGGATAATGACAACCAGGGTTCTGATGAAGAAGAAGCAGACTATTTAAATGAATAGTATCCTCCTGCTGATGAAAAATACAAACAATTTGGAAATCGTCTCAATGCTATGGAAATTCAGAGTGTTTCTGGGTTGGATTTTGAAGAGCTGGGATTAGCCTCAGGTGTTGTTAATCCTCACAAATTTAAGGTCTATAAATTTGCAAAGTATGACGGTGTCTCTTGTCCAAAGCTTCATTTGAGGTCTTATACCCAAAAGATCCAACCCCACACCACCGACAGGAAGTTGTGGGTACATTTCTTCCAAGAGAGCCTATCGGGAACACAATTGGAGTGGTTCTATCAACTGGAAGGAGCCAATATATGTACTTAGGAAGATTTGGCTGCTGCTTTTTACAAACAATACCAATACAATGTTGATCTTACACCAACTCATGTGCAATTACAAAGTATGACTATGGGCTCAAACGAAGGCTTTAAGGAGTATGCCCAAAAATGGAGAGATCTAGATGGAAACGTTCAACCTCCTTTGTCTGATAAGGAGCTGGTTGACATGTTTATGGGTACATTGACATGACCCTTATTCAATCATCTGATCGGAAGCTCTTCATTCGAATTCATCAAGCTTATACTAATAGGGGAACATGATGAAGGTGGAATCAGAAGTTGGAAAATTCAAGTGGCTACGTCTTCAAGTACTGTGAAGAAGACATTCAATGGTAAGAAGGAAACTAATGTTGTGTATGGACAGAAGGGTCGGGCTGAGGTGACAACAACCAATCTGTAGAAGTTGTGCTAATTTCTAATCATGCACCTGTGCAACAACAACATGGCAATCAGCGTAGGTCAGACGCACCAAGGAGACAATTTACTAAGATTAACATGCCATTGTCTCAGGCATTACAACATTTATTGAAGGCAGAGTTGATAAAGTTAAGAGATCCCCCTAAGAATTCCAACACTTCCTCCCCCAAGTACAATCCCAATGTAAGATGTGCCTATCATTCCAATAGTCCCGGGCATGACAAAAATAGTTGCTAGGCTTTGAAAAACAAAATTCAAGATATGATCGATAATAAAGAAATTGAGTTTGATCCTCCCGAGACCCCCAATGTGATTATTACACCTATGCCTAACCACAATAAAGGTATAAGTTCTATTGATGATGTTTCGTATGTTTCTGGTGTAAGTAAATTGACTACTACCCTCTTGTCAACTAAGAAGAATAAGTTGCAAGCCGGTTTATTTCCTGGTTGAATTGAGAGATGCTCTTACTGTACATCCTAACCCAATGGATGCAAACTTCTGAAAGAAGGTATTCATCGTCTGATGGATAACCACGTAATACTGGTTCAAAAGACTCCTTCTATTGAGAATTTATTTCAAGACTTGAAGCTTAAAGAGGTATCTGTAATTTTCGGTACTTCTATAAGGATCACTTCCAAGGGTCCTGTTAAGATTACGGATGAACCTAGAGTTGCTCCTATGATAATCATTGCACCCGAACCAATCACCTATTCCTCTAACAAGGCTATCTCTTGGAATTATGGGGCCGACGTCTACTACCATGGTGCAAACAAGAACCACTGACTATTGAAAGTGAAGGTATTGATGTTACTGATTCCAATATTGACAATATTGTCGGGACCAATAAAGTTACTAGAACTGGAAGGGGTTTCTCTCCAGAAATATCTCTGAAGACTATTGCCATGCCAGTTCATGTTACTGCTACCGAGTCAATTACTAAGGTTCAGGGCAAAAAAATAACAAAGCCTGCCCAGACTGGGGCACCTAAAGAAGTTACTGCTGAAGACACCTCCAGACAAGAAATGGAGGAAGTACTGAAGATCATCCAGAAAACTGATTAAAAGATTGTTGAGCAGATAGGACATACTCCCTCTAAGATATCCATGTTATCCCTTTTGTTGTGCTTTGAAGCCCATGCACAGATGTTGTACCCAAAAATTTCCCCCCTCCAATTTCTCAAAGATTCTTTCACAAAATCTCCATTGCTCAAAATTGCACAAGGTTTGACCCGTTCAAGATTCATCCTCAACACTGATGGCTCAAACTAGAGTTTGAATTTTCACAAGTACAATTGGACTTTTAATTCCCCATGTAGTTTCCATGGATCATATTGGGCTCTCAAGCATCAAATCAAAGAAGAGCAAGTTTGCTTCGATTCATAAGCTTTGATCGGGGATTTGGCCTCCTTCAAACAAGCTTGGTTAACAAGCTTCGATTGGGCATTGTCCTCCTTCGAGCAAGCTTGGTTCATAAGCTTCGATTGTGCATTTAGCCTCCTTCGAGAAAGATTGGTTCACAAGCTCTCATTGGTTATTGGCCTCCTTCAATAAAGCTTGGTTCATAAGCTTCGATTGGGCATTTGGCCACCTTTGAGCAAGCTTGGTTCACAAGCTTCGATTGGGCATTGGCCTCCTTCGAGCAAGCTTGGTTCATAAACTTCGATTGGGAATTTGTCCTCCTTCGAGAAGGCTTGTTTACAAGATTCGATTGGGAATTGGCCTCCCTCGAGCAAGCTTGGTTCATAAGATTCGATTGGGCATTTGGCCTCCTTCGAGAAAGCTTGGTTGAAGAACATTGATCAAATCTCATAACCTTATCCTCCAAATCTCACTTGTCAGGCTATGTTGCTTCTAAATCTTTACATAATCAGAGGCTTACACAAATTTGTGATGCATTACACAATGATTCGAAGCTTTATCCACTGGATTATACCATTTTTGGATGAAATGGAAAAAAGCTATGTATCTATTTTCATAAAGATTACTTTAATCACAGTCAGATACTTGAGCTCCCAACTTGATTTTATCTGAACACAAGCAACATCAAAAGCATGAGTCAAATCTCCTGCCCCCAACAAACATCAGGCCCCGCTTGTACTTAAACTTGGGAACCATGAAAATTCATTCAACTTGATTTTTTTTGTTTTCAACCAAACCATAGTTTGTTATCTTACAAATCTGGTTACTCCAACTTCCCAAAACTTTTCTCTATAAATATAGAGACCATTTGCAAATCAAAGGTCCAAAATTTTATTGTGTTGAAAATCCTCAAACACTCCCAAACTCTCAAAAACTCATTGAACTCCGAATCTGCATCCAAAGCCATATTGCTTGCCATTTCTCACTTTGAAGAGCCAACTCCAAAATCCCTTCGTACACTAAGCTTCCATATACCAGGCTTAGGAAACTCCCAAAGATCTCAAATCCCTTCCTGCATTAGTGAACATTTCGACTCACTCCCTAGCTTCTATATACAAGCCTTTCGATTCACTCCCTAGCTTCCATATATCAGCCTTTCAATTCACTCCCTAGCTTCCATATATCAGCCTTTCTATTCACTCTCTAGCTTCAATATACCAACCTTTCAATTCACTCCCAGCTTCCATTTAACATCTTTTTGATTCAGTGACTTTTAAACAAAGTAGCAACTGGAATAACTTCAGGGAGGTCGAAGCAGGCTTTACCCATGATCGAATCATTCCTGGAAGTCATATAGAGCTCAGGCGAATTTCACTTCAAGAGGTAAGTTTCTTTAAAAACTTAGAACTCTTCATTCAAGCATCATTTCTATATACATTGTAAATAAAAATGTAGATATCATATCTAGGAAGCTGTCCACGCTCTTAGTTTTGATTTTCAATTGTTGTGTCTTTTAAGAATTTCTTCTTTGATCAGTTAGGTTTTAGTTTTAGTACTGAACAAATTCATGCTAACCTTCGAACCATAACTTTTGAAATTATGTGGTTAGATTCGTTTTCAAACTTTAGGCAGGTTTGATACTTATATCTTTCGATTCGGGCTGAGAAAGGAAGTTTTTCGAAGCTTAACAAATGAGTTATACATCCCTGCGCTTGAAGGAAGATGATGAAGCCATGAGTTCATTTTATATTTAGTGCAAACTGTATAACTAACAGATGAAACAGACCAGCCCAGTGGTACAAACAGCACGCGCTAAAGCCTTGCCATGTAGAAGGTCCTGGGTTCAAGCCCCAGCGAGACCTTTTGTTCATTTTTCATATTTTCTCATCTTGTCTTGTCTGCAGGAAGCACACTTGGGCCTCCACAATTGGGCTTTGACATTTTTAATGTTTCTGACCCCCTTCTTACTAACTAACACACAGGCCCTGGGCCCAAACACAAAACTGTTTTCTACACAAAAACTGTTTTAAACACAAACTGTTTTCTACACAAAAACTGTTTTAAAACACAAAAAATGTTTTCTATGCAAAAACACCAAAATATATTTAAATTTTGTATTTTATTTTATTTCTTACAATGAAAAAGACCAAAAACATTTTCCTATTTATTTTCTTTTCTTTAACTTAATTAAATTTCCTTCACAAAATCAAAACAAATGCATTTTCTTTTCATTCATGTCTTGTACATTATATTCCTCTCAATTCTTGTATATTATTCAAATTCAATATGGTTGTAATAAATAATTAGGATTTAATTTCTTGCAACCCCCATTTGTAAATTTGTACACCCCATCCCCAAATGATGTAATAGCGTAGTAAATTTAGTTTCCGCAATTTACCGCTTTCATATAAATGCTAGTAATTATGGTTTGTATGAAAAGATAAAATCGATGCTTAGAAAACCTTAATTAAAGAAAATTAAGCATGAAAAAATAAACACCTTGCACACTTGCACCTGTAGGGTTAACTCCACTTGTTGCCTTGTGAAAACGGTCATAATATGCATGTGAGACATCTTAGCAAAAACAATCAAAAATACAAGATCATAGTCCCTCGATGATGATTCAAATGTTGCCTTCAAGTGATCTTAGTCCCTCTGGAGAAATTCTAAGATATCTCACAACATTTCTATTCATGACTATACGATTACCTACGCCGGTCCCTTCACATCCAACGATGGGGCTTCTTACCAAATCAATGATAAGATAGCAACATCTAAAGGAGGAAAAGAACATAGACCTTCTAAGTAGGTAGGACGCTCATAGTTGCTTTCTCACAAAATGAAACTATTTCCACACTTACACTTTCAAAACATCTTTCAAAAACAAACATCTCTTTGAACTATTTTCAAAACCTACACTTTGTATGCATTCTTATAGAGACGAGAATCATTACAAAGTTAGCCGCAACAAAGGCATTTTGCAAAATATTTTCAAACTTACACCCATCACAAACACCTTTTCAAACAAAGCATTTTTCAAAGTGATCTAGCAGGAAACTAAGTGCCCATAGATAACTATGGATGAAAAGGGTGCTAACACCTTCCCTTTTTATAATCTACCCCCCGAACTAAAGAAAATAATCTCAAAGGTCTTTCTTGTTCTTTTCACCCTTTCCTTATTGGATAAAAGAAAAGTAGGTCGCGACTCTTGCTATCTGCAACGATTGTAATTAAACGTAAAACAACCAAGTCAGTTCTCCCACCGTATTACAGAACTGGCGACTCTGCTGGGGAAAAACTAAAAAGTGGGGTTACCTTAGAGCTAGATCATATTTACTTGCTTCCATTGTTTTATTTGTCTTCTTTACACTTATGGGTCCTTGTTTGGGGTATTATTAAAGATCCTACACCCGGATCTGGGGCACCTTTTTAGGTAAGTAGCAATAAATCATGGAGGTTGTACGACGTAGACCGATATGGAAAACGTGATAGTTATGTTAGCTTGATACTCTAGCTTGTACTAATGTTCCTTGAGTCAATCAAGATAACATTAGGCTTCCTTATAGTATCATTAAGCGCTAACTTACCATAGAACCTTTAAATGAACAACTTGGCCATTAGGAAGTAGTGAGATAGCCAGCTTTGGTTTCTACCGAAGATTGGTTGATACTCAATGCTACGCTCATTGAGATTGGACTTTTGGGATATATCGACCGTAAGAAAAGATTGATTGTACTGAGATAATGCCCAATGAAGAAAGATGAGTGATATTGAGATCCCCTGGAACCCGATTACTTTCTAGGACAGGTTGAGAAAACTAAACTTCAAGAGGGCACTTCCCTACAAACTCCATGCAAGCCTAAACCTAAGGATTTGTTTGCTTTGTTTGTACATAATGACTTGTTTGCTTTTTCTTGTGTATGATTACTTGTACGTAACATCATGACATCATACCATAGTATTTTCAATAACCATTTCAAGGATCTCAAAGGCCTATGATGCAGGGTCGTGATGAACTAGATGTCTATCAAGGGGAAAGAGGATTTATTCTCCTCTAACCAAATGTTGTCAAAGACCAAAGCACGGTAACAAGAGTCAAGGGCTATGACCCAGTCGACATGGTGAGCTTGATTCTCGTGGAAGGATATTCAACAATATGAACTTCTTCACTCAAAGTTGTGACCAAAGTTCATCTTTTGACATTTTTTTGTGTTTACCCCACAAGATCTTTGAAAACATTGCATCCACAGACAATGCATGTCATCATAACAGGTTTTCCCTATACATGTTTTCTCATCTACTTACTTTTTATTTCAGTAGAGATGGTGTGATACGGTGGCAGAACCAACTATTATACTGGTTTTTCATTTGTGTTCGCAAATGTTGCGGTAAGCAAGAGTCGCCACCGACGTTTCTTTTATCCAAATTAAGGAAAGGGTGAAAAGAATAGAAAAAGACCTTTTCGAGATTCTTTGAGTAAGGCGGGTAAATTATGGAAAGGGAAGGTGTTAGCACCCTTTCCATCTGTAGTTATCTACGCGCTCTTATATGTTTTCTCATTTTGAAATACCTTTGTGCTTTGTGTGTTTGAAAATGTTTTGAAAATGCCTTAGTATAGAGAACTTTGTAATGTTTCTCGGAATAGTGGAGAAAGTATACAAAGTGTTTTGGAATTGTTTTTTTGAAAAGTAGTACTAGTGTAAGTGCAAAATGTTTTGAGCAAACTTCTAATAACTATCTACTTTTGTACTCGAAAATGATCATTCTTTTCCTCTTTTTCCATTAGATAGTGTTATCCTACTATTAGTGAGTAGGTTTCCTTATCGTTTGATGTTTGAGGGACATTCGAAGGGACGTACAGTCATAAAGGAATCATGTGGAGATGCTCTGGCAATTTTCTCTAGGGACTAGATCATTTTCCAAAAGGCGACTATAGGGTCATCGAGGGACTATGATCTTTTTGATTTACGGGTCTTTGCTAAAGCGTCCCCGTTTCGAGGGACATGACGGTTTTATTTTCGAAGGCAAACAAAGTGGGGTACCCTGAAGGTGTATATGTGCAATTATGTTCAATTTAGTTATTTATCTTGCATTATTAGATTTGCTAGCGTTTGATTTTAGTCTTTTCATACAAGCCTAATTACTAGCAGTTAATATTTTGCAGAAATTTAAAGTGCAGAAATTTAAATTTACGCTATTACAATGCTTTGGGGTGGGGGTTTTTACATGTCCAAGAATGAGGGAGATAAAGCAGTAAATATCCTAGTTTTAATCTATTACATCCAGTAGGCAGATACAATAATCTAAAAAAATGCGAAAATAAATAAATGTGCACGAAGTAGAAAAAATGTATGAAAATCCTAAGGTGTAAAAATCTTTTTTTTTTGTTTTTAATTATAAAATAAAATAAAATAAAACTTAAGTCTATTTAATTTTAATTTAAAGAAAAGGTTAAAATAATTTATTTATTTATTTACAAAATTAACTTAATTAAAAAGAAAATTAACCTAATGTTTTTGTGATTTTTGTTTTGGTTTAAATTTAATTTAAATAATAAAGGGAAACTAAAAAAAAAGAAATGAGTAGTAGAAATTAAAAAAAAACAAGAAGCAAAAGCCTTTCGATCCAAATAAAAAGTGGCTTTCGATCCAAATGAAGGGTGGCCTTCGATCCATGGAAGGACGTGGCCTTCGACCCAACAGAGAATATTGGAGGTGTGTGTTGTACTCCTGCAGGAAATTTATTAGAGAAAACAAGATAAAATCCAGAATTGGGTCAAATCCGGCCTTAGATTCGACAGCCTGTGGATGCACAATCTTAAATCGAATCCTCTGGGTCTGAATCAAAAACTACATCATCTTACAACCTCATGAACCATGAGATTCGAAAGAAAATGTGGATCGTGCCCAAGCCATGGAACAATCTCAACCCCTGCGCTTAATCTTGCATGTAGCACAAACATTACAAATAACATGAATGTATGATTGACAAGAATTTAAACATTGCACATTTATTGAGATCGAACGCAAATTACCAATGGGCAGAGTAAGTGAGTGATGCTCTAGTATATGTTGGACCTGCCTGGTACTTGGGAACGCTTCCTATAAACTTCAAGGAGTGAATGGAGCGTTGTTGGAGATTTTCTTCGATTTGGATTATTCAGGAGGTTTTTTGACAATTTTGGTGTGGCTTATGAGGCAGTGTGTGCATATAATGTGTATGTTTTCTAGTGTATGGATCTCCTATTCGTATCTAGTCCCTGGCCGGTGGTGTGAGTGTCTTGTATTTAATAGAGATGGGGGTGCATGGAAAGGGCAAGAGACAGCCATCAACCAAGCCTTGAAGGTCATGAGACAAAAATCAGACCCATTAAAAGACTTCCATTTTTGAAATATTCATGCATTTTTCAAACTTGGATGAACCTGGACACATTTGGCTCCTTCGAATGCCCTCCAGTGTTGCTCTTCGATTGGCCTAGTGTTACTTCCTTCGAATGGATTTCTTTCAACTTAAACAAATCAAAACATCAACTCTCCTTGACTGTTCGAAGGCTGCTTCAATTGTTTATCAATCGAAGGCTTTGTAGAAGCCTCCTCACTTTCTTTCGAATTGCCACAGGCCTCGTCATCCTGGCTTTCGATTGAGTCCTTATTTGTCTTGTTCTTCGACTGACGTTGACACTACCTAACTAAACCAAACGAAAGAATTCATCCTGGCCATTCAAAGCTTCCTTTGTCATGAATGTAATGGTGCATGAGGCTTGGGCTGGGCATCATATAATCTCTTGCCCAGCAAGAAGCTTGAACCAAACCTCATCAAAAGGCAAAACAAGTTTGTTTCCAACAAATGTGTATCTTTCAAGCAGAACATTTGTGTGATAATAATATGGTAATCTTGTGTTTGTGAGAAGACTTTTTCCTTGTGAACTGAAGGCAAGTCGAATGGGGCCTTTTCCTTGAACGAAGTTGGCATGCAGGAACCCACTGTTTTGTGAATCAAAGTAAGCACGTAGGAGGTCACTGCTGGTGGATCAAAGTGAGCTTGTAGGGGGTTCTCGCCTGAATGAAAACTTGAATTAAGTCTTGCTCGAAGGGCAACCAACGTGCAATTGAATATGATGGGCGAATGCTTGGTCGAAGGGTTTTAGAAGCCCAGTCGAAACTCCTTGTCCATACACCAATCGAAGGATATTGTTGGCATGCCAATCGAACACCCTTTTGTTCACCTGCCAGTTGAAGGATATTGCTGACATGCCTATCATAGGATACTTAAACATCATTCAAAAAATTTCATTTTCTTTAGGAATATGTTTGTGACCACCTATGTAAGAGAAAACCTTGGAAAACATGAGAGGGCAAATTTTGGGGTATAACAGTTGCCCCTGTTCAATCTTCTTAAACCTGATTATTTAGATTGGCTTATCTGCCTTTCATGATTTGAAGGTGGAAGATGATTGAACACTAGAGTGCCCAAAAATTTGCACTCGCATGAAGTAACACTGATGATTGATGATGTCAAGAATGAGCTTACAGATGCCATTTGGAAAAGATGACAGAGAGTTGTCAGAGACGGGAATAAAGTTGCCATCTAGAATAGATGTTGATTTCATAAGAGATCTCTTTGTGGGGATTCCTGTTCCTGATGTTTGAGGAGAAATCCACTGAAGAATATTGGTTTCTGTTGTTTTCCTACTTGAGGAAAACTCTGTGGGGAGTAGAGTCCAAGAACTTCAGTTGTCCCAGGCTCTATTGAGGAGTTATGAAATTTTGTTGTTTTCTGGTTGAAATCCAAGCTTCATAGTAATTTGCTAGAGTAAATGAAATTAACTGTTATCTGAAAATGTATCAGAAGAAACCTGTATAGGGTTGTTTCAGGATGAGTCCGTGTAAGACTTAATTTGGATGTGTATGAGAAGGAACCTGGGTAAGGCTGCTTCATTTGGTCATGTAGATTGTTTTCCTGTCTGGTTTTAGGTATTGATCCTCAATCAACTATTCACAGATAGTTGTCCTGGCTTGTAACAGGTATTAATCTGGAACTTGAAAATTGTCAGTCGTTTGAGTTAGTTGTCCTGGCTTGTTACAGGTATTGATCTCTGACCTGAGAAAGAAAGATAGTTTTCCTGGCTTGTTATAGGTATTAATCTCCAATCTTCTCATGTAGATAGTTTTCCTGGCTTGTTACAGGTATTAATCCATAATCGTCTATTCAAAGATAATTGTCCTGGCTTGTTACAGGTATTAATCTGGAACTTGAAAATTGTCGATCATTTAAGATAGTTGTCCTGGCTTGTTACAGGTATTAATCTCTGACCTGAGAAAGAATGATAGTTTTCCTAGCTTGTTACAATTATTAATCTTCAATCTGCTCATGTAGATAGTTTTCCTTGCTTGTTACAGATATTAATCCATAATCGGTCGTCCACAGATGGTTCTCCTAGCTTGTTACAGGTAATAATATGGAACTTGTCTTTGTTGGTAAACCCGTCTTGCTTTGGGAGTTCACACCACTTGGTCGTGTAGATAGTTTCCCCGTCTGGTTTCGGGCATTAATTGTTGACCTACTGTATAGGTTGGCAGTGTTTGTCTGTATGCTAATTTAACCTGAAAAGGTAAAGTCAGCTTCATGCGATGTCATGATGTATGAATTGCATGATGCTCTTAAGAATAAATGAAATTGTGATATATGCATTTATGCTGCATATGCTATGATGTTTGTATAAATGATGTATGAATGCAATGCATGAACGCATCAGTCGTTCCATTGCTGTATTGTTGAATAAGGGAAAATAAATCCCTGACTGTTGCTGGAGGAAATAATGTAGGTCTTCCAATTTGTTGAAGTTGAAACACTGGGAGATGAACTTTCATTGTTAGAGAGATAAACTTTGTTGGGGAAGATAAACTTTGTGAACTGTTTGGGGATTTTGTTGAAATCCTGTTGGGGAATCTTGAGAAGCTTGGCGACTTTATTGGAGGGTCTTTTGTTAGAATAGTAAATTGGAGATTCCTACTCCGCTGGGGATATGAAAGCACCTGACACTCTTAGACTGCATGCTGAGAATATGGCGGTGACCTTGTAGCAAGATGTCCCTTCCTCTTTACTTGTTAGATAAGGTATCTACTGGGGAAAACATCTGCATGGATTTTGTGAATGGCCCTTAGATATTGTCCCGTCTCTTAAAGTCATTATCAAATGTCTTTCTGTTTTTAGGTGTATATTTGTATGTAGTGATCATATTCAAATGCATATGTTCAAAAATAATCACTGGACATTTTCGCACACAAACCAGAAAAATAAAAAAACAGAAGTTTTGCACTTTCAAAGGAATAATTTTGTATTAACTTGAATAAGTGTTTTTGTATAAGGAGACATACATCATAGTAAGATAATGTCGTTGTAAGAACATAAACCATACAAAGGTAGTATACAAATGAAAAAAAACTATGTGAAATAATCCCATTGGGTTCCCATTCCGCTTTGCCCTTATGTCTTTAAGCGTCTCATCTCTTTCGCTGCATGTCCGAAGCTGACTGGATTGATTAGTACCACTTGAGCTCAATAGTTGATATTGAAGATTGGATGTAAGGTGATCCAACGGGACATGGTTATACGTTTTAAATCCCTAACTTTTTCCTAGACCGCCCTTTCGGGTTTTCAGTCCACCGGGATACCCTTTTTTTTCCCAAGTCGCCTAATTTTTGCCCGAAAACTTTTGGTTCGCCGGGATGCCCTAATTTTTGCCTAGGCCAGTCGACCTAGCAGGTCTTGGTTTATGTGTAGTATCTTTTAACTATGTCCTCATTTACAGGGTGCATAAATTAGTCACCGTCCATAGTGGTTAAGATCATGGCTCCACCAAAAAATATGTTCTTGATCACAAATGGCCCTTCGCATGTGGGAGTCCATTTTCCCCTGGGATCACTTTGCGGAAGTATAATGCGCTTAATTACCAGATCACTGGACCGATATACCTGACGTTTGACCTTCTTGTTAAAAGCTTTAATCATATGTTTTTGGTACATCTGACCATGACTGACAGCCGCGAGCCTTTTTTTGTCAATCAAGTTTAATTGGTCAAGTCGAGTCTGAACACATTCGTCTTCGCTCAGCCCTACATCCTTCATGATTCTCAAAGAAGAGATCTAGACTTCTATGGGTAGGACAACTTCCATACCGTATACCAAAGAGAAAGGAGTTGCCCCTGTTGATGTGCCCATTATGGTGCGGTAACCATGAAGAGAAAATGGTAATATCTCATTCCAATCTTTATATGTCACTGTCATCTTCTGTATGACCTTCTTGATATTTTTATTAGCAGCTTCCACAGTGCAATTCATATTCGTCCGGTAAGGAGAAGAGTTATGATGCAGGATCATGAATTGCGTGCAGAGCTCGGTGATCATAGTGTTATTAATATTGGTACCATTATCCGTAATGATTCTTTATGGAATACCATACCAACAGATAAGGTTATGTATGATGAAACGTGCCACAACGTTCTTGGTAACAGAAGCAAATGAAGTTGTCTAGACCCACTTCGTGAAGTAATCAATGGAAACTAGGATGAAGCGGTGTCCATTATAAGTTGTAGGTATGATCTCTCCAATCATGTCGATGCCCCACATTGCAAATTTCCAAGGAGTAGTCAGGATGTTTAGAGGAACCAGAGGAACATGCACTTTGTCAGCATAGATCTGGCACTTGTGAGAAGTCCACGAATGCTAATAACAGTCTTCTTCTATAGTGGACCAGTAGTATCCTGCCCGTAGGATCTTTTTAGCCATTGAGTGCCCACTATAGTGGGTGACGAAGGTACCTTCGTGTAAATCAGCCATAATCTTTTTTGCCTCACTCTTGTCTACACATCGAAGAAAGGTAGAATCATGATTGCGCTTGTAAAGGATCATGTTACTGAGAAATAATTTCGCAGAGAACCTTCTTAAGAACTTCTTATCGTTGATTGAAGCTCCCTCAGGATACTCTTGGGCTTCGAGATGTCTTTTGACTTCATGGAACTAAGGCTTGTCCACTACTTCTTCAATACCAATCACGTGACAGTATGCTGGCTCATCCATCCTCTCAATGGTGATTTGAGGAGATTCATTGTCCCACCTAACCTTGAACATGAACGGCATAAAACCTAGCGCGTCCTCTAATTGATTTTTCTCTCATAGAAAATGCTCAAAGGTAATTTCTTCAAAATGTGGAATCAATTGTCAACACATGCTCTTTATAAGGGATGAGATTAGGATGCTTCATGTCTCATTCTCCTTTGATCTGACTGATTACTATAGATGAGTCTCTGAATACACTCAAGAATTTGTTCCTTTAGTCGATAGCAGCTTTGAGACCCATGATACATGCTTCATACTCAGCCATATTGTTGGTACAATTGAAACATAACCTGGAAGTGAAAGGAGTATGATAGCCTTCAGGAGATATGATCATATCACGGACGCCATTTCCAAGAGCATTAGAAGCTCCGTCAAAAACCATAGCCCATCGGGATGCTTTTTCAGGTCCTTGATCCGGTCCAGGTTCTTCACAATAAATTACTAACATGATGTTCTCATTCGGGAATTCAAACTTCATGGATTCGTAATCATCCACAGCCTGTTGAGCCAAATGATCAGCTAGTGCACTTCCCTTAATTGTTTTTTGGGTTGTATACTGAATTCCGTATTCAGTCAGGATCATCTGCCATCTTGCTATTCTTTTGGAGAGAGCGAGCTTCTCAAAGATGTACTTGATAGGATCCATTTTAGATATCAACAAGATAGTGTGAGTCAACATATACTGTCTTAGTCAGCGAGCAGCCCATGCCAAAGCGTAACAAGTTTTCTCGAGCAGTGAGTATCTTATTTCACAGTCGGTAAACTTTTTTCTAAGGTAGTATATTGCATGCTCTTTTCGGCCAGACTCGTCATGCTTCTCCAGCACACACCTCATTGAGTTCTCTAATACTGTTCAGTACATGATCAAAGGTATTCCTTTAACTGGAAGCATCAAAATTGGAGGATGTTGAATATACTCGTTGATTTTGTCAGATGCATACGGGCAGTCGTCATTCGACTTCACTGCTTGATCTTTCTTCAATAATTTGAAGATTGGCTAACAAGTTGCGGTCAAATGGGAAATGAGTTTGTCAATGTAGTTTAGGCGTCCCAAGAATCCTCTAACTTCCTTCTCAGTGCGAGGAGTTGGAATTTATTGTATAGATTTGACCTTTGTCGGTTCTACCTCAATACCTTTGCCGCTGACAACGAAGCCTAAGAGATTACCGGATCTTACTCTGAAAGTCTACTTATTCGGGTTTAGCCTTAGTTTGTATTTCTTCAGCCTGTCAAATAGCTTTTGTAGGTGATCAAGGTGCTCCTCTTCCGTCTGAGACCTGGCTATCATATCATCAATGTAGACCTTTATCTCGTGATGGATCATATCATGAAACAAAGCTACCATGGCCCGTTGATAGGTTGCCCCAGAATTTTTTAGTCCAAATGGCATAACTTTGTAGTAGAAAGTGCCCCATTATGTGACAAAGGTCGTCTTCTCCATGTACTCAGGTGCCATTTTGATCTGATTGTATCCAGAGAAACCATCCATGAAGGAGAATACTCTATGTTGTGCGGTGTTGTCAACCAGATCATCAATATGGGGAAGCGGAAAGTCATCCTTGGGGCTTACGTTGTTCAGGTCTTTATAATCCACACACATACGTACCTTACCGTACTTCTTAGGTACTGGAACAACATTGGCGACACATTGTGGATAAGACATGACGGCTAAGAAACCCATTGAACTATTTCATAACTTCAGCCTTGATCTTTTCTGACATATTCTGTCGCATACGACGGACCTTCTATTTCACTGGAGGGAAGTCCTCTTTCTTCGGTAGGCGATGAACCACAATATCGGTGTCAAGTCCCGGCATGTCTTTGTATGACCAGGAAAAAACCTCAACGTAGTCATGTAGCATCTGTATTAACTGCTGTTTGACACTGGGCTCCAAGTTAGCACCAATCTTGACTTGTTTTCCGTCCTCTTCAATACCCAGGTTAACTGTCTCAACCGGCTCTTCATGAGGCTGTATTTCCCTTTCTTCCTATTGTTACAATTTGGAAAGTTCCCCTGGTACATCACAATCTTCCTCACCCTCGTCCTCGGCTTCGTAGATCGGATTTTCAAAGTCATAATGAGCAATAGCAAAACCGTTATCAATGGGATCCTGAGTGGATGTGGATCTGCAGTTTGATATGTGGGTCTGTGTAAGAGCATAGTTGTATATTTTGAAAAAGTAAAGAAGCAGAAAAGAAACACAAAGAGTATAAAATTTGCATGCAAAACGTCCAATATTTTATTGATGAAATATGAAAATGAAACCCTCAGAAATAGACCATTGTGCCTCGGGAAACACACCGGGCTTTAATGTTTCAATTGTTCAAATAGTACATTTCCTTAAAACAAAAAGAAAAATTACTCTTGAATAAAAGAGATGGGAACAAAATCTTTAGCTTCCCAATTGCTGAGTCCACCGCTGATGGTTGGAAAGATCCACTTGTCCAGGTCCTGGTCACTATCACTGTCTTCCAGAGCATTAACTTCATGGTTGCTTATCTACAAAGGTGGTACCCCGACGCGAGCACGACGAACAGCTCTCTGGGCTCTTGAAGTAAAACCCGAACCAAATTTGTCAGATATGTAGGGGATATCTGGAAGTTAGCCCTAAATTGTACGCCCACCCTTTTCAACTACTGCCTTGGCATCTTTCAGAGAAGGCATCTTTAGCGGAGGCCTGGTAGTCTTAGGAATACTGACAATGGTCTTGGTTGCGGCAACGTTCCGTGGAACCTCCTCAAAGTTATGACAGGGAGTCTCAATGAACTCGCTGTCCATTTCAACATACTTGAAAGAGTTCAGGTGGCTCACCATGTACTCCTCCTCCCCATGAACTTTGATAATCTTCCCATTGACTGTGTACTTCATCATCTGATGTAGGGTTGAAGTCATAGCACCATCCCCATGGATCCAGGGTCGACCCAATAAACAGGAGTAAGATTGGCGGATGTCCATCACATAGAATGTGGAATTAAAAGTCTGAGTACCCACTTTGATAGGGATGTCCACCTCCCTATGCACCATTATTTTGGAACCATCGAAAGCCTTCACCACAATGTTACTGGGTTTCAAAGTCAATCCTTTGCAATCCAATCTGTCAATGACCTTCTTGGGCAAAACATTCAGCGATGAACCTGTATCCACCAGAACATGGGCCAAAGTAGTGCCCCTGCACTCGATATAGACATGCAGAGCATCATTGTGTTTCCTCCACTTGGGAGTTAGGTCTACATAGAGAATCTCAGGCCGTTTTCAACTGTCAAACTAGCCACACAATTCTCGAATTGATCAGCGGAGGTCTCTTGAGGCACATGGGCAGACTTCAGAAATTTTACCAAAGCCTTAGCACGGGCTTCAGAGCATAATAACAGAGCCAAAATTGAGATCTTGGAAGGGGTCTTCCCCAGTCGTTCAACCACATTGTAGTCACTCTTCTTGATTATTTTCAATATCTCTTCCATAACCTTTTTAGAAGCCTCAGGGATGGCTTTTTGATGCGCCTTCGTCCTGATAGGCTCAACCAATACCTCTTTGCCCTGAGTCTTGGCCGACTCGGTAACAATGATAACCGTAGGACTAACAGCAAGAGTAACCATGGGAATACTGACAAGAGCTGCAACAGGAATAATTACCGTATTAGTAATAGGAGTACTAGCAGGAGAAGAAGAAGCAGCATGGATGATCACGGGAGTCGCAACAGTTTTAGGAGAGATCTTTGAAGAGAAAACTCTTCTGCTTCTTTTTATCTTACTGGTCCCAACGATATTGGCGATGTCAGGATCAGTACCTTCAGCAACTTTGTCTTTTATAGGCAATAGGTCTTGCTTGACGCCATGGTAATAGACGTCAGCCCCATAATTCCAAAGAACAACTTTATCCGAGGAATATGGTATTGGCCCCGGCATGGTGATGATCAGGGGAACAAACTTTATAACAGATGTAATCCTAAAGGGTCTTTTGGTGGAGACCCTGGGAGGATTGTCGGAAATGGTGATTATTGACACATCATATGAATTTCTGGCAAGAGGAACTTTCTCAAATACGATTTCTTTGTTAACTATCAGGCGCTGGACGCCAATCATCAACAACAAACAACCATCTTGTAGAGACATGCTTAAGTGGAAACTTTGAACATAACCCAGAAATAAACCGGCGCTCAAAAGATTCTCTTTTACAGTCAGAAGAGGAGTGGTTAATTCATCCACGGAATAAAAAAATGGTCATCATCAATAACATTGACACCATGGCCATGTTTGGGCATTGGCGCAGTTATTACATTAGGTGTCTCAGAAGCATCTAATTAAATCTACTTTGCCTCAATGAAATCCTGCTCCTTGTTCTTTAAAGCCCAACAGTCATTTGTATCATGCCCCGAAGTTTCGGAATGGTAACCACATCGAGCATTTGGATTGTAGCGGGGAGAGGAAGTATTAGGATTCTTCGGGGCCTCCTCCAATGTCACCAGATTGGACTTCACCAGATGTGGTAAAACCTGGGATAAAGTCATGTTGATCTGAGAAAACTGTCTTCTAGGTGCAACTGGTCTACGTTGATTATTTCGTTGTTGGTTTGAAGTAGGATTGGAAATCATATCATCCCTACCGTTGGACAATGCTCAGTTTTGTTGTGATTTCTTTGGCTATAAGCAGCATTGACCTCCTTCTTTCCTGTGAAAGGCTTCCTTGCAGCACTGAAGGATGCATCTCTCTGGATTTTTCCACATTTTATACCAGCCTCTAATTGTTCACCAGTCAGTATCAGTTAAGTGAACCCAGTTGACGAACTTCCAATCAGATGGTTAAAGAACGGCCCAGATAAAGTGGCCAAGAACATGTCCACCAGCTCCCTATCAGACAATGGAGGTTGGACTCTTCCCGCAAGGTCTCTCCTTTTTTGGGCATAATCTTAAAAACCTTTGCCGGAACCCATAAACATACTTTGCAATTGTGTACGAGTCGGGGCGAGTTCAACATTATATTGGTACTGCTTGTAAAGTAGAATCCAGATCTTCCCAATTGCGGATGCTGGTTTTCTCCAGTTGATAGAACCATTCCTGCTGAGTCCCTAACAAACTCTCTTGGAAGAAATGTACGCAGAGATTCCTATCAGTAGTGTGGGGTTGAATCTTCCTGACATATGACCTTAAATGCAGCTTGGGACAGGAGACGCCTTCGTACTTAGAAAAAGTAGGGACCTTGAATTTTTTCGGGATGACAACCCGTTAAATCAGCCCTAGCTCCTCAAAATCCAACTCAGGTATCCTTTGGATCTCCATAGCTTTGAGCCGATCCTCCAGCTGTTTGTATTTATCATCAGCAGGAGGATACTGCTCCTCAGAATAGTCAGGTTCCTCTTCCTCAAACCCTGGATTGTTGTTTTCCTCCATAGGCTTCTCTTCTTGATTGTCCCCCTCATTTGACAGGGTCGCGAAATCTATAGCCCTCTTAACCGGTCCTCTGATCCTTCTTCCCAAATTGGCTGCACCAACTAGTTTATTTGGCTTCTTGGTCTTCTCTTTCAGGATTAAAGCTTTCAAGTCTTCTTTCCCCTGGGCCAGAGCCAGGAACGTTTGCTGAAATTGAGAGTTCTGAGCTTGAAGATCCTTTATTGTTTGTTCGAGAGCCATTTCTTTTATTGAAATAAAAAGCGAAAATAAGAAACCGGTCTTGAAAAACCTGTTTATGCGAGGAAATGCATGATAATGTTTATGCAATGTTTTCAAGGACTTTTAAGATCTTAAACTTTATTCGCCAAAAAAGAACAAAAATTAATTTTCTTTAATAGTTTGAATCATTACAAAGATACATTTTGGTCTTTACAATAGAAGAAACACAAATAAAACAAACTCCCAAATCAGACAGGAATCAGGCTTCCCATGGGCGCATCCTCTTTGGTGCAATATAGGTGTTCAGACTCTGTTCTTCATGCAGGCGCCTTGTAAGCTCCAAATCCTTTTTCTCGCATGCATATAACTAGGCTTCAAAGGTATCTCGCTCCTCTTTGAGCTGGATCCAAGATCTTTGCAACTCCTCGAGAGTAGTCGACATGTCTGGATGGAGGATAGTATAAGGTACCTCTTAATCAGCAACATGTTCCATTATGTTAGGTAGGATGGAAGGATAAGGCATAATAAGATTTTGAGCGTGTGCTCGTACCCACCTAAGGTAAGGCTCCAAAGGGATGGAGTTCTTATGCCCTAATATCTTGCTATCCACTTTGTTTACCATGCCCCAAGCTCATATGAACCTCTGACAGTAACCTTGAACATCATCCTCCTAGTTGAACACAATGCCTTGAACCAATATATCATGAGGACCATCCCGCCTAGCATACCAAAACTGTCGCAACGCTAAACAAGGAATATAACTGATTCCTCCCCTAATGCCTAGGAGAGGGAGATTAGGGAATTTCCCACAACAATCAATGATAGTAACATTCTCCAAGGATAGAGGACACCAATGAATATCTGAATGTGTGAGGGACTTCAACCTATTATACCATCTCATTCCATGCTCATTCTTCAAAAAAGATCGAGACTGGTGCGAAATAAACCACCTATCCAACAGAGGAGTGTAACACAGCAGGGTCCCTCTTTTCTTTATAGTGTGAGTATGCAGAGAGTGTAGGATGTCTCCAAGGAAAGTAGGCACCAGACTATAGACAGAAAAACCTTGACCGCATTCACATCTACGAGTTGGTCCAGTTAGAAAATAGTACCATCCCATACATGAGAAGGGCCAAAACTTCTTCGAAAGCTTTTAAATCCAGGGTATCCAAAAAATGGCGAGCCTTCTCAAATAGAAACTTAGATAGAAAACCTTTTACGCCTCTTCTTGTTTCCCAATTTGCCACGACATCTGACCGTTGTAAAGACAAAGCTTGAGCAATCTCCTCAGGTTTTAGGTCCTTTTCCATACCGTTGAATGGTAATTGATTAAGGATGGGTACTCCCAATAACTGAGAAAACTCCTCCATAGTAGGCACTAATTAGTAATCAAGGAAGGTGAAGCAGTGATGTAAAGGGTCGAAGAATTGAAAGAGCACCTTCAACATTTCTTCATTAGGGCTTGAGGTGACAAGATTAAGAAGTAGACCATGTCTTTCAGTGAATGGAGAGCTCTCAGTAACCCTTGATGCTAATTCCTTTATTTTAGGAGGTACCCTTATGAGGTTGACTTATATAGTATTCATGCGAACGCGAGTCATGTCCTACAAAACAGATACAAAGATAAGTCCTAAAATTCCTTGAAATGGTTAGTATGATATGCCGTGTTATGAGGTTATGATATTATGTATAAACAAATATATGTACAATCACACAAACAGATCCTAAGGTTTAGGATTGCATGGATTCCATAAGTAAGTACCCTCTTGAAGTTTAGTTGGTTCAACCTGTCCTAGAAATTAATCGGGTCCTAAGGGATCTCAATATCACTGATCTTTCTCAAGTTTCGTTCCGATCGACAATTGACCTGCCACAAAACAAAACTCGAGAGTCAAATCTCAATGATTATAGTATCGAGTATCAACCGACTTCAGGCTACACCAAAGATGACTATTTCACTACTTCATATTGGAAAAGTTGTTCAATAAAAGGTTCCAAGGTCAATTAATGCTTCATGATACCACACAGCGGCCCTGTATTCTCCTTGACTGCTCAAGGGCTACCAGTACCAACCAAAGTGTCGCATCAACGTAGCTATCACTTCGACCGTGTCAGTAAACCATGCGCAGTTTCCACGATCTACTGCTACTTACATAAAAGGTTCCCCAGATCCGGGTGTAGGATCTATAGTAATCCAAACAAAGCCCTCAAAAGTAAAGCAAACAAAGCATACAAAGGCGGTTAAATTATGAACTAACTCTAAGGTAACCCCACTTTTTATTTCTCCCCAGCAGAGTCGCCAGTTCTGTGATACAGTGGCAGAATCGACTATTATACTGGTTTTGCGTTTTTGTTCGCAAATGTTGTGGTAAGCAAGATTCGCCACCGACTTTTCTTTTATCCAAATTAAGGAAAGGGTGAAAAGAACAAAAAAAGACCTTTTCGAGATTTTCTGAGTAAGGGGGTAGATTATGGAAAGGGAAGGTGGTAGCACCCTTTCCATGCGTAGTTATCTACGTGCTTTTAGAGGTTTTCTCATTTTGAAATACCTTTATGCTTTATGTGTTTGAAATTGTTTTGAAAATTCCTTAGTATGGCGAACTTTGTAATGTTTCTCAGGATAGTGGAGAAAGTATACAAAGTGTTTTGAAACTGTACTTTTGAAAAGTAGTACTTGTGTAAGTGCGAAATGTTTTGAGCAAACTTCTAACAACTATCTACTTTTTTACTCGAAAAGGATCGTTCTTTTTATCTTTTCTTTTAGATAGTGCTATCCTACTATTAGTGAGTAGGTAGCCTTATCGTTGGATTTTTGAGGGACGTTCAAAGGGACGTACAGTCATAAAGGCAACATGTGGAGAAGCTTTAGCAATTTTGTCTAGGTACTAGATCATTCACCGAAAGCCAACTGTGGGGTCATCGAGGGACTATGATATTTTTTATTTACGGGTCTTTTCTAAAGCGTCCCCGTTTCGAGGGACATGACTTTTTTATTTCTGAAGGAAACCAAAGTGGGGTACCCTAGAGGTGTATATGTGCAATTGTATTCAATTCAGTTATTTATCTTGCGTTATTAGGTTTGCTAGCATTTGATTTTAGTCTTTTCATACAAGCCTAATTACTAGCAGTTAATATTTTGCAGAAATTTAAAGTGAATGAATTTAAATCTACACTATTACAATGCTTTGGGGATGGGGTTTTTACATGTCCAAGAAGGAGGGGGATAAAGCAATAAATATCCTAGTTTTAATCTATTACATCCAGTAGGCAGATACAATAATCTAAAAAATGTGAAAATAAATAAATGCGCGCGAAGTAGAAAAGACGTATGAAAATCCTAAGGTGTAAAAATCTTTTTATTTGTTTTTAATTATAAAATAAAATAAAACTTAAGTCTATTTAATTTCAATTTAAAGAAAAGGTTAAAATAATTAATTTATTTATTTACAAAATTAACCTAATGTTTTTGTGATTTTTGTTTTGGTTTAAAGTTAATTTAAATAATAAAGGGAAACTAAAAAAAAAAGAAATGAGTAGTAGAAATAAAAACACAAGAAGCAAAATCCTTTCGATCCAAAGAAAAAATGACTTTCAATCCAAATGGAGGGTGGCCTTCGATCCAGGAGAGGACGTGGCGTTCAACCCAGCAGAGAATGTTGGAAGTGTATGTTGTACTCCTGCAGGAAATTTATTAGAGAAAACAAGATAAAATCCAGATTAGGGTCGAATCCGGCCTTAAATTCGACAGCCTGTGGATGCACAATCCTAAATCGAATCCTCTAGGTCTGAATCAAAAACTACTTCGTCTTACAACCTCATGAACCCTAAGATTCGAAAGAAAATGTGGATTGTGCCCAAGCCATAGCGTAATCTCAACCCCTGCGCTTAATCTTGCATGTAGGACAAGCATTAGAAATAACATGAATGTATGATTGACAAGTATTTAAAATCTAATTACCAACGGACAAAGTATGTGAGTGATGCCCCATTATATGTTGGACCTGCCTAGTACTTGGGCACGCTTCCTGCAAACTTCAGGGAGTGAATGGAGCGTTGTTGGAGATTTGCTTCGATTTGGATTATTCAGGAGGTTTTTTGACAATTTTGGTGTGGCTTATGAGGCATCGTATGCGAATAATGTGCATGTTCTCTAGTGTATGTATCTCCTGTTCGTCTGTAGTCCCTGGCTGGTCGTGTGAGTGTCTTGTATTTATTGGAGATAGGGGTGCGTGGAAAGGGAAAGAGACAACCATTAACCAAGCCTTGAAGGTCATGAGACAAAAATCAGACCCATTAAAAGACTTCCATTTTTGAAATATTGATGCATTTTTCAAAATTGGATGAACCTGGACACATTTGGCTCCTTTGAATGCCCTCCAGTGTTGCTCTTCGATTGGCATAGTGTTACTTCCTTCGAATGGCTTTCTTTCAACTCAAACCAATAGAAACATAAACTCTCCCTGACTGGTCGAACCCTGCTTCAGTTCTTTTTCAATCGAAGGCTTTGTAGAAGCCTCCTCACTTTCTTTCGAATTTCCCCAGGCCTCATCATCTTGGCTTTCGACTGTGTCCCTATTTGTCTTCTTCTTCGACTGGCGCTGACACTACCTAACTAAACCAAAAGAAAGACTTCATCCTGGCCAGTCGAAGCTTCCTTTGTCATGAATTTAATGGTGCATGAGGCTTGGGCTGGGCAGCATATAATCTCTTGCCCAGCAAGCATCTTGAACCAAACCTCATCAAAACGCAAAACAAGTTTGTTTCCAACAAATGTGTATATTTCAAGCAGACCAAATGTATGTCCTTCGAGGGCACTGTTTGTATGTTCATAATGTGGCAATCTTGTGTTTGTGAAACGAAAGTAGGCATGAAGAGGGAACCTTTTTCCTTGTGAATTGAAGGCAAGTTTGGAGAAGCGCTTTGCCATGTGAACTGAAGGCAAGTCGAAAGGGGCCTTTTCCTTGAATGAAGCTGGCATGCAGGAACCCACTGTTTTGTGAATCAAAGTAAGCATGCAAGAGGTCACTGTTGGTGGATTTAAGGGAGCTTGCAGGGGGTTATCGCCTGAATGAAAACTTGGACTAAGGCTTGCTCGAAGGATAACCAACGCGCAGTTGAAGTTGATGGGACAATTCTTGGTCGAAGGGTTTTAGAAGCCCAATCGAAACTCCTTGTCCAGACGCCAATTGAAGCATATTGCTGGCATGCCAATCGAAGACCCTATGGTTCACTTTCCAGTCGAAGGATATTAGTGACATGCCAATCGAAGGATACTTAAACATCATTCATAAAATTTCATTTTCTTTAGGCAAGGGTTTGTCACCACCCATGTAAGAGAAAACCTTGGAAAACACGAGAGGGCAAATTTTAGGGTACAACAGATGGCTCAAGAGAAAATAGTTAAAGATCTCCAAGCTCAGAATACCCAGTTCCAACAAATTCTCCTGAACTTAGCCAAGGGGAAGGAAGATCTGAAAACACTCTTCACCAAAGAGATTAAGAAGAAGACTAAGAAGAAGGTTGTCGTCCTCAACATAGGAAGAAGGTTCAAGGGGCCTGCCTAACTAGCTCAAAAAGAAGATACTTCTTCTGAGGAAGAAGACAATCAAGAAGAAGAAGCTATCAGAACTAGAGTTGACCAATCTACTGATGACGAAGACTATTCTGAAGAGCATTATCCATTGGCGGATGAAAAATACAAACAACTTGAAGACAGACTAAAGGCTGTGGAGATCCAAGATGTGCCTCGCTTGGACTTTGGAGACTTGGGTGTGATTCCGGGAGTATTCATTCCCCACAAATTCAAGATCCCTGCTTTTGCTAAGTATGATGGGGTCTCTTGTACTAAGATGCATCTGAGATCTTATGTCCGCAAGATTCAGCCACACACCACTGATCATAAGTTATGGGTCCATTTCTTCCAAGAGAGTCTAACTGGGACTCAACTTGATTGGTTCTATCAGTTGGAGGGTTCCAATATCCACACCTGGGAGGATCTAGCTGCTGCTTTTTACAAGAAGTATCAATATAACACTGATCTTGCACCGACTCGTGTGCAGTTGCAGAATATGACCATGGGTTCCAACGAGGGCTTCAAAGAATACGCCCAAAAATGGAGAGACCTGGCTGGCAGGGTGCAGCCACCCTTAACGGATAAGGAGTTGATTGATATATTTATGGGAACTTTGACAGGACCTTTCTTCAATCACCTAATCGGAAGCTCCTCAGCTGGGTTCACCAAGCTGATTCTAACTGGGGAATGAGTCGAAAACGGAATTAAAAGCGGAAAAATCCATATGGCTGCATCTTCAAGTACTGAAAAGAAGACGTACATTGGGAAGAAAGAGTCCAATGTTGTGTAAGACCAAAAGGGTCATAACAAGAGTAACCACGACCAGTATGTGGGGGCAGTCCTGTTCTCCAATCCTACATCTACTCGATCAAGAAAGACAATACACAAAGATTGGTATATCCTTACCACAAGCCCTACAAGACTTACTAAAAGATAAGCTCATTTCACTAACAGGCCCTCCACAAAATCCCAATACATCTTCATCTCAATACAACCCGAATGCCAAATGTGCTTACCATTCAAATAGCCACGGACATGATACCAATAATTGTTGGACTCTAAAGAATAAAATCCAAGACCTAATTGATGACAAGACAATTGAATTAGACCCTTCGTCAACTCCAAATGTGACCACTTCTCCCATTCCAAATCATTGAGAGTGTCCATTTCATTTTGAATTTTCAATTGTAATCTCTTTAGTTTTTATTCAAACACTTATCTATTAATGTTAAACTTCGTTTTAATTAATGCATTGCATATGTTTGTCTTGAATTAATCCATTTGTTTTCACTATATTTAAATTGTGCTTTTACTCCCTTTTTGTGATATTCAACTCTCGTTAAAAGTTGTAAGCCTTTACAGGGAGGATGACGAAAACAATGACATAATCTCATACAGTATGCTTTTGGAGAAACCTTGCTGACGATGTACAAGCGTTCTTTCAATCCTTAAACACTAGAGTTATAAGGAAGATGATCCCTAGTCAACTCTTTTGATCCAAAGAAGTAGGAGTTTTCTTTTTCAAACAAATTGAAACCTTTAATCAAAACCTAGGGCAGGATAGTTTCTCAGTTAATTTAAATGTGCATTCGGTCGCAAGCTTTCACTTCGTACACAATGAATGACATCAAAAAACATTCTTCTGAATCAAAAGACGGCGATGGTTCCCCGTAAAATAGGCAGTCAATAACTCTCTAAAGAAAATCCCACTAATTCAAAACCTACGAAGGAGACTTAAACTGGGACATCCTGCTGACTATAATCTCAAAACAGTCGGGCAAAAATAAGGGACAATAAATAAAAAAAGAGGTCGCTACAAATCCTCGACAACATGAAAAATCTTGCTAACATGGTTGCCTCCACAAATAAACTTCCAGTATCCGAACCATCACCAAAACTTCATTCCATATTCAATAGGAGTACAAACGCACAATTAACGATGTTTAGGACTGTAGAACATCATGAAGAACGAGTGGGTACAAATACACTTTGAGCCTTATCCTTTGTTTCTTAAAGCGTTAACCAATCCAAGCTACAACCCTTAAAAAGTCCTAATTGAAGCGTGGGTTAGTTTGAAAGCATATTGTTACAAAAGGTATCCTGACTCCTATAAGGCTTATTGTAAATCCCAAGTTGAATTCATGTTCTTACAAAATTCTTGTATCTGCTAAAAATGAATTTTCAAAACATGAAGATAAACATAAACTTTGCATTGTTTGAAAACCACTGTTTGCATACGGCTATTTGTTTGACAATGGATAAATTCGCACAACGAATATCCACTGAATGAAAAAATATCTAAAGAAACAGAATCACTTCAAATGGGAAGACACTTCCAATGACAAATATCCTATAAGCAAGGGGGCACACATGTCACTGTCCAACTCATCTGTGGCAGATAAGTCGAGATTCCAAGAAATCTCTCAAGAAGTGCTGAATAACAAGGGGCAGGTCTGCATCTGAATCACTTGGGGAATTGACTATGAATTCCAGGAAAGGGTCACATACGGCCAAGCAATCATTTTCTTGGAGCGCTACAACACTCGCTGCTATGGATAGCAATAAATTCCCACAAAGTCCATTTCATAGGGTGATCCCCAGTCAACTCCCCACAGAGAAATCTCTATAAGGATATCCCCATAAAATTATCCCTACAAAGTTGGATTCATCTACTCCCCAGCCAGATTTTTTGTCTCTGAAAAATCTCTCCCCAGTTGAGTTGGTCTCAAGAAGAATCCTCAAGGAGTTCTTCCAAAAGAAAACACCTCTTCAGCAGTTCATCAAATATTCTCTTCAACAGGGTTTATTTCCCCAACAAACTACAGATTCCCTAGCTTGGGTTTTACTCTCAGACTATTACAAATTAAGGGACCACAACTCCTAATCCCCAATGAAGTCGCCAAACAGTTACTAAAGCCTGGACCCGACCATATATTAGCTTAAATTCTTACAGATCACTAGCAAAACTCCTTCTCCCCAGTAGAGTTTTCCACTATCTCAGTGAGTTGCTGCAAATCCTGGAATCGGATCAGATAACAGTTAACTTCTTTACCCCTAACAAGTTGTTAACTTCCATTCTCTCCAATCAAGAGATAACTCCCCAATAGAGAAACAGACGACTAGAACTCCTAAAATCTTTCCCTCAAGTAGAAATCAACACTCTCCACAGAATATTTCCTCAAACAGAATTCAACATTCCACAGCGGAGTTATACTCAAACAACAGAATAGGAACCCCTAGCAGAAACATTCTAAAACAAGGTCTGAAGAGGTGCATACACTTCATCCCCAGCAACAGTCCGAGATTTAATTTCCCAAGGCTCACCAACATTTGTCAAGGGTTTATTTTCCCAGACAAAGATACACTTCAACAACATTTCACATTTCATACATCATAGCATATGCATACAAAACACATATACCACAATCTCATTTATTTTGAGAACACCATTACACAATGCATTTCATATAACATGACATTGCATACGGCTAACTCTTTACCTTTTCAGAAAAAGATCAATCAACAGATAAACGTCATCAACTATCTGTAAACTTCTCCAAGACAAAATCAAGCTTGGAGTTTTCTTTTCGACACTTATTGAAGTAGTATTTGTCAGATTCCTTCATTACCTATTGAAGTAGTAGTCGTCCAAGATTCCTCTATTACCTGTTGAAGTAGTAGTCTTCATATTCCTTCATTACCTATTAAACTAGTAGTTGTCCAAGATTCCTTCATTACCTGTTGAAGTAGTAGTCGTCAGATTCCTTCATTACCTGTTGAAGTAGTAGTCACCAGATTCCTTCATTACCTGTTGAAGTAGCAGTCATCAGATTCCTTCATTACCTGTTGAAGTAGTAGTCGTCAGATTCCTTCATTACCTGTTGAAGTAGTAGTTGTTGTCAAAGATTCCTTCGTTACCTATTGAAGTAGTAGTCATCTATGATTCCTTCATTACATGTTGAAGTAGTAGTCGTCAGATTCCTTCATTACCTGTTGAAGTAGTAGTCGTCATATTCCTTCATTACCTATTAAACTAGTAGTCGTCCAAGATTCCTTCATTACCTGTTGAAGTAGTAGTCTTTAGATTCCTTAATTACCTGTTGAAGTAGTAGTCGTCAGATTCCTTCATTACCTGTTGAAGTAGTAGTCGTCAAAGATTCCTTTGTTACCTGTTGAAGTAGTAGTCGTCAGATTCCTTCATTACCTGTTGAAGTAGTATCGACAAAAATTCCTTCATTATACGTCACAATCAAGCTTTATACTTACCAAAGGTCACTTGGGATGGAATCTATAAGCCCATCTCCGACAACTCTCCACCATCTCTCCAATTGGCATCTTTAAGCCTATTCCCTACATAATCAACTAACACATAGTCGAGTGCAAATTTCTGGGCACTTTAGTGTTCAATCATCTTCTACCTTCAAGCTACGGACGATGACATGTCATTCTCCCTTTTCAGGTTTAAGAAGATTGAATAGGGACAGCTGTTGTACCCCAAAATTTCCCTCTCCAATTTCTCAAAGATTCTCTCACAAAATCTCCATTGCTCAAAATTGCTCAAAATTGCTTAAGGTTTGATCAGTTCAAGATACTTCCTCAACACTGATGGCTCAAACGAGAGTTTGAATTTGCACAAGTACAATTCTACTTTTAATGCCCCGTGTAGTTTCCATGGATCATATTGGGCTATCAAGCATCAAATTAAAGAAGAGCAAGTTTGCTTCGATTCATAAGCTTCGATTGGGCATTTGGATTCCTTAGAACAAGCATGGTTCATAAGCTTCAATCGGGCATTTAGATTCCTTCGAACAAGCTTGGTTCATAAGCTTCGATTGGGCATTTGGCCTCCTCCGAGCAAGCATGGTTCATAAGCTTCGATTGGGAATTTGGCATCCTTTGAGAAAGCTTGGCTCACAAACTTCGATTGGGCATTGGCCTCCTTCAAGCAAGGTTGGTTCATAAGCTTCGATTGTGCATTTGGCCTCCTTCGAGAAAGCTTGGTTCACAAGCTTCAATTGGGCATTGGCCTCCTTCGAGCAAGCTTGGTTCATAAGCTTCGATTGGGCATTTGTCCTCCTTCAAGCAAGCTTGGTTCACAAGATACGATTGGGCATTGGCCTCCCTCGAGCAAGCTTGGTTCATAAGCTTCGATTGGGCATTTGGCCTCCTTAGAGCAAGCTTGGTTCACAAGCTTCGATTGGGCATTGGCCTCCTTCGAGCAAGCTTGGTTAATCAGCTTCGATTGGGAATTTGGCCTCCTTCAAGCAAGCTTGGTTCATAAGCTTCAATTAGGCATTTGGCCTCCTTCGAGAAAGCATGGTTCACAAGTTTCGATTGGGCATTGGCCTCCTTCGAGCAAGCTTGGTTCATAAGCTTCAATTGGGAATTTGGCCTCTTTCGAGCAAGCTTGGTTCACAAGATTCGATTGGGCATTGGCCTCCCTCGAGCAAGCTTGTTTCATAAGCTTCGATTGGGAATTTGGCCTCCTTCGAGCAAGCTTGGTTCACAAGCTTCGATTAGGCATTGGCCTCCTTCGAACAAGCCTGGTTCATAAGCTTTGATTAGGCATTTAGCCTCCTTCGAGCAAGCTTGGTTGAAGAACATTGATCAAATCTCATAACCTTATTCTCCAAATCTCACTTGTCAAGCTATGTTGCTTCTAAATCTTTACATAATCGGAGGCTTACACAAATTTGTGATGCATTACACAAAGATTTGAAGCATTATCCACTGGATTATACCATTTTTGGATGAAATTGCAAAAAGCTATGTATCTATTTTCATAAAGATTACTTTAATCACAGTCAGCTTCTTGAGCTCCCATCCTAATTTTTTCTGAACACAAGCAACATGAAAAGCATGAGTCAAATCTCATGCACCCAACAAACATCAGGCCCCGCTTGTACTTGAACTTGGGAACCACGAAAATTCATTCAACTTGATTTTTTTTCTTTTTGAAACCATAGTTTGTTATCTTACAAATCTGGTTGCTCCAAATTCCCAAACCTTTTCTCTATAAATATAGAGACCATTTGCAAATCAAAGGGCCAGATTTTTGTTGTGTTGAAAAATCCTCAAACACTCCCAAACTCTCAAAAACTCCTTAAACTTCAGAATTTGCATCCAAAGACATATTGCTTGCCATTTCGGACTTTGAAGAGCCAACTCAAAAATCCCTTCGTACACTAAGCTTCCATATACCAGCCTTAGAACACTCCCAAACATCTCAAATCCCTTCCTGCATTAGTGAGCCTTACGATTCACTTCGTAGCTTCCGTATACCAACCTTTCGATTTACTCCCTAGCTTCCATATATCAGCCTTTCGATTCACTCTCTAGTTTCCATATACCAACCTTTCAATTCACTCCAAGCTTCCATATACCAGCTTTTCGATTCAGTGACTTTCAAAGAAAAGTAGAAACTAGAATATCTTTAGGGAGGTCGAAGCAGGCTTAACCATCATTGAATCATTCCTGGAAGTCATAAAGAGCTCGTTCGTATTGCACTTCAAGAGGTAAGTTTCTTTCAAAACTTATAACTCTTCATTCAAGCATCATTTGTATACACATTGTAAATAAAATTGTAGATATCATATCTAGGAAGCTAACGATGCTATTAGTTTTGATTTTCATTGCTTGTGTCTTTTGAGAATTTCTTCTCTGATCAGTTAGGTTTTAGTTTTAGTACTAAACAAATTCATGCTAACCTTCGACCCATAACTTTTGAAATTATGTGGTTAGATTCATTTTCAAACTTTAGGCAGGTTTGATACTTATATATTTCGATTTGGGCTGAGAAATGAAGCTTTTTTAAGCTTAACAAATGAGTTACATCCCTGCGCTCGAAGGAAGAAGATGAAGCCATGAGTTCATTTTATAATTAGTCCAAACTGTATAACTAACGGATGAAACAGACAACCCCAGTGGTACAAACAGCACACGCTAAAGCCTTGCCATGTAGAAGGTCCTGGGTTCAAGCCCCAGTGAGACCTTTTGTTTATTTTTCATATTTTCTCACTTTGTCTTATCTGCAGGAAGCACACTTGGGCCTCCACAGTTGGGCTTCAACATTATTATGTTTCTGACCCCTTGCTTACTAACTAACAAACAGGCCTTGGGCCCAAACACAAAACTGTTTTCTACATAAAAACTGTTTTAAACACAAAAACGGTTTTCTACATAAAAACTATTTTAAAACACAAAAACTGTTTTCTACACAAAAACACCAAAATATATTTAAATTATTTTGTTTATTTTATTTAATTTCTTACAATGAAAAATACCAAAAAAGTTTCCTATTTATTTTCTTTTCTTTAACTTAATTAAATTTCCTTAACAAAATTAAAACAAATGCATTTTATTTTCATTCATGTCTTGTACATTATATTCCTTTCAATTCTTGTACATTATTCAAATTCAATATGGATGTAATAAATAATTAGGATTTAATTTCTTGCAATCCCCATTTTTAAATTTGTACACCTCATCCCCAAATTATGTAATAGCGTAGTAAATTTAATTTCCGCAATTTACGCCTTTCATATAAATGCTAGTAATTAGGGTTTGTATGGAAAGATAAAATTAATGCTTAGAAAACCTTAATTCAAGAAAATGAAGCATGAAAAAATAAACACCTTGTACGCTTGCACCTCTAGGGTTAACACCACTTGTTGTCCTGTGAAAATGGTCATAATATGCATGTGAGAAGTCTTAGCAAAAACAATCAAAAATACAAGATCATAGTCCCTCAATGACGCTTAGAATGTTACCTTCAAATGATATTAGTCCCTCAAGAGAAATGCTAAGATATCTCACAAGGATGACCTACGCCCGTTCCTTCACATCCAATGATGGGGCTTCTTACCAAATCAATGGTAAGATAGTAACATCTAAAGGAGGAAAGAACATAGACCTTTTAAGTACGTAGGACACTCATAGTTGCTTGCTCACAAAATAAAACCATTTCGACACTTACACTTTCAAAACATCTTTCAAAAACAAACATCTCTTTGAACTATTTTCAAAACCAACACTTTGTATGCATTCTTATAGAGACGAGAATCATTACAAAGTTAGCTGCAACAAAAGCATTTTGCAAAATATTTTCAAACTTACACCCATCACAAACACATTTTCAAACAAAGAATTTTTCAAAGTGATCTAGCAAGCAACTAGGAGCTCATAGAAAACTATGGATGAAAAGGGTGCTAACACGTTCGCTTTTCATAATCTACCCCCCGAACTCAAGAAAATAATCTCAAAGGTCTTTCCTGTTCTTTTCACTCTTTCCTTATTGGATAAAAGAAAAGTCGATGGTGATTCTTTCTATCCGTAATAATTAAGATCAAACGCAAAACAACCAAGTCAATTCACCCACTCTATTACAACAGGCTTTGGTGAAGTTCTTGAAATCTGCGCATGTACCACAAGAAATCTCTGCTGATCAATTTGAAAATTAAGTTGCTAGCCTGACGACTGATAATGGGCATGGATTGTTTGATGGTGATTTGACTCCCGAAGGAAGAAACCATAACAAGGCCATGTATCTCTCTATTGAATGCAGGGGAACTACCTTAGCTCATGTGTTGGCTGATACGGGTTCCTCGCTAAATGTCTTACTAAAGGGTTCTCTAGACACACTTGATTGTGAAGGGGTTATGTTGAAACCCAGTGATATTATGGTGAGAGCCTTTTACGGTTCAAAAATGATGGTGCACGAAGAGGTGGATCTTCCAATCAAAGTAGGTTTGCAAGTATTCGACTCCACCTTCTATGTGATGGGCATTCACACAGCCTATTCCAATTTACTTGGACTCCCTTGGATTCTTAGGGCAGGCGCTGTTACTTCAACCCTACACCAAAAGCTGAAATATCCTGTGAAAGGAAAGGTTGTTACAGTTTATGGTGAAGAACAATATATGGTTAGTCACTTGAACTCGTTCAAGTATGTTGAGATGGACCGCGAGTTCATCGAAACGCCCTGCCATACTTTTGAAGTTTTTCCTCGGACAACTACCGCTACTGAAGACGTTTCTACTATTCCCAAAGTTACCAAGGTTCCGCCCAGAATGGCTTCTTTGAAAGGACGCCAGAGCTGTAATAGAAGAAGGTGGTTGCACTACTTGGGGTCAACTTCCTGACATTCCTTACAAGTCTGACAAATTTGGTTTGGGTTTCACTACAGAGGATCAGAGGGTTGTTCGTCGTGTTCGTGCTGGAAGACCACCATTTTGCATTAGTAACAATGGAGTAAATGCAGTAGAGGATGTTGATAGTGATTATCACCTAGACAGTTGGATTTTTCCCACCACTGGCAACGAGCTCAACAATTGGAAGACTGAAGACGTTATACCTATCTCCTTTAGTCAGGATTAAATGTTATTTTCTTGTTTTTCTTTCTTTCAAGTTTTTGGAGATGTAATGTTAAACAATAACTTCAAGCCTAGTGCCTTACCTGAGGCACAATGGTTCATTTGTTAGGGTTGTCATACTTCATTAACCTATTTTTATTCAACAAATCATTGGACGTTTACATTCAAATTTTGCGCTCTTTGTCTTTATTTTATTTTATAACATTCAAAATAGCTATGTGTTCTTGCACATACCCTAATAAAAAATTGAAGTTCCATATCCACCCTGGATCCCACTGATAACAATTATGTTATTGCCACTTATGACTTTGAAAATCCTATCTACCAAGCCGTGGACGAAGGTGAAGAAGATTTTGAAATACCTGGAGAACTTTCCAGACTATTAGTGCAAGAGGAAAAGGCTATACAAACGCATGAAGAGCCAGTCAAAGTTGTAAACTTGGGTACTGCAGATGACATGAAAGAAGTCAAGATATGTGCCAACCTAGAAGGAAATGTCAAGAATAGATTAATTTATATGTTTCATGACTATATTGAGATCTTTGTTTGGTCGTACGAAGACATGCCAGCGCTCAATACTGATATCGTGGTTCACCGACTACCGATGAAAGAAGGTTATTCTCCAGTAAAGTAGAAGGTTCGTCATATGCGTCCTAGAATGTCTAAAAATATCAAGGCTTAGGTTATGAAGCAGTTCAATACAGGTTTCTTAGATGTTATGTCCTATCCTCAATGGGTTGCAAACATGGTTCCAGTACCTAAGAAAGACGGTAAAGTGAGTATGTGTGTAGACTACAGGGATCTGAATAGGGAGAACCCCGAAGATGACTTTCCTCTTCCACATATTAATGTTCTGGTTGACAACACTGCTCAGCACAAGGTGTTTTTCTTTCATGGATGGTTTGTTGGGTTATAATCAAATCAAGATGCCACCTGAATACATGTAGAAAACTACCTTCGTCACACAGTGGGGAACTTTCTATTATAAGGTTATTCCTTTTGGTTTGAAGAGTGTCGGTGCACCATATCAGCGTGTTATGGTAGTTTTGTTCCATGACATGATCCATCACAATATAGAAGTCTATGTTGATGACATGATAGCCAAATCTCAGACTGAATAAGAACATCTTGACCACCTACACAAGTTGTTTGAGAGGTTGAAGATGTACAAGCTGGAGTTGAATCCGAACAAATGCACCTTTGGGCTAAGATCCGATAAACTCCTAGGTTTGGTCGTCAGTGGTAAAGGTATTGAAGTTGATCCTGCCAAAGTTAAAGCCACTCAAGAAATTCCAGCTCCTCATACCGAGAAGGAAGTCAGAGGTTTCTTCGGAAGATTGAACTACATTGCCAGATTCATTTCCCATTTGACTGTTGCTTGTGAGCCAATCTTCAAGTTGTTGAAGAAAGATGAAGTAGTGAAGTGGAACAATGATTGTCAGGTATCCTTCGACAAAATCTAGGAGTACCTCCAAGAACTGCCGATTTTGATGCCGCCAGTTGAAGTAAGACCTATGATCATGTACCTAACAGTGTTAGAGAACTCAATAGGGTGTGTATTGGGGCAACATGACCAGTCTGGTCGAAAAGAGCATGCAATATACTAACATAGTAAATTTTTTACGGAGTGTGAAACAAGATACTCACTGCTCGAGAAAACTTGCCTTGCTTTAGCATGGGCTTCTCGCCGACTAAGAGATTATATGTTGACTCATACTACTTTGTTGATCTCTAATATGGATCCTATAAAGTACATATTTGAGAAACCCGCTCTCTCCGGAAAAATAGCCAGATCGCAAATGGTCTTGACAGAATACAACATTCTGTATACTACTCAGAAGGAAATCAAGGGAAGTGTACCGGAAGATCACTTGGCTCACTAAGTGTAGACGACTAACAGGCTATGAGTTTCGAATTTCAGTATGAGAATAGAATGCTAGTCACAGATTATGAAGAACCTTGACCGTATGAAGGACCTGAGCAAGGATCCCGATGGACTATGGTTTTGGATGGAGTTTCCAACGCACTTGGTAATTGAATTGGTGTTGTGATCATCTCTCCCAAGGGTTGCCATGCCCCTTTCATTGCTGGATCATGGTTTGACTGTACCAACAACATGGCCGTATATTAAGCGTGCATCATGGGCATCAAAGATGCTATTGATATGAGAATCAAGTTCTTGAATGTAAATGGGGACTCATCCCCAATGATCAGTCAGATCAAGGGACAATGGGATACGAAGCATCCAAATCTCATCCCTTATCGAGAGAACATGTTGACATTAATTTTGTACTTCGACAAAATCACTTTCTAACATATTCCACGTGAAGAGAATTAATTGGTTAGACGCATTGGCTACCATGTCATCTATGTTCAAAGTCATATGGGACAATGAGGCTCCTTAAATTACTATTGAGAGACTAGACGAACTGACACATTGCTACGAAGTTAACACTGATGAAGTAGATGAAAAGCCTTGTTTTCATGAAGTAAAAAGATACCTCGAGGCTTAAGAGTACCCTGAGGAGGCATCTATTAATGATAAGAAATTTCTACTGAGATTCTCTGCCAAGTTCTTTCTGATCAATGGAATTTTATACAAGCGCAACCACGATTTGACTCTGCTTCATTGTATGGACAAGAATGAGGCTGAGAAAATTATGGAAGATATGCATGAAGGAGTCTTTAGTACACACTCCAGTTGGCATACGATGGCTAAGAAGTTTTTGAGAGTAGGCTATTATTGGTTGACTATGGAAACTGATTGCCATCATCATTCCAGAACTTGTCACAAACGCAAGATTTATGTCGACAAAGTACATGTGCCTCTAGTTCCTATGAATGTCTTGACTTCTCCTTGGTCGTTTGCAATGTGGGGAATTGATATGATTGGAGATATTAAGCCTATAACTTCTAATCGGAATCATTTTATCTTGGTCTCTATTGATTACTTCACAAAGTGGGTTAAAGCAGCCTCAGTTGCCTCCGTCACCAAGAATGTTGTGGCTCGGTTCATTAAGAATAACTTTATATGTCGGTATGGCATCCCCAAAAGGATTATCATAGACAATGGTACCAATCTCAAAAATACTATGATCACATAACTCTGCATGCAGTTCAAGATTAAACACCAAAATTCTTCTTTGTATCGACCAAAGATGAATGGAGAAGTGGAAGCCGCCAACAAGAATATCAAGAAGATCTTGTAGAAGATTACAGTGGAATACAAAGATTGGAATGAGATGTTACCATTTGATCTTCATGGCTACCTCACTTCAGTACGTACATCAACTGAGGCAACCTCGTTCTCTCTGGCCTACAGTATGGAGGATGTTTTACGTGTCGAAGTCTAGATTCCTTACTTAAGGATCACAAAAGATTATGCTTAGATGAAGATGATTGGATTCATACTAGGCTGGAGCAGATAAACTTGATCGATGAGAAAAGGGTTGCAGCTATTTATCATGGCCAGATGTATCAGAAGTGCATGATCAAAGCCTTTAACAAGAAAGTCAAGCATTGGGTATATCGAGCCGGTGATTTGGTAATAAAGCGTATTATCCTACCACAAGGTGATCCCAGGGGAAAATGGACTCCCACATACGAAGGCCCATTTGTGATTAAGAGGATATTTTATGGCGGTGTTATGATATTGACCACCATGGACGGTGAAGATTTCCCACACCCAATGAGCATGGACATAGTCAAAAAATACTATGCATGAAAAGTTACCCGCTAGGTTGACTGGCCTAGGTAAAAATAAGGGCATCCCGGAGAACCAAATAGGGATATATATATATAAATTTTGTACACCCGGAAAGTTGAAAACCTCAAAAGGCGGCTTGGGAAAAAAAGGGTATCCCGGTGGACTGAAAACCCGAAAGGCGGTCCAGGTAAAAATTAGGGATTAAAGGGTACGACTATGTCCTGTTGGATCATTTACTTAAACTAAGCTTTGTTATCAACGTCAAGTTAAAATGGTAAAGATCAATTCAATCATCTTCTTCCAATAGCACGTGATGAGATGTTAGAAGATATAAGGTCAATAGTAGAGTTGAAATTCGATGGGGTCATTTCCATATAGCTATTTTTCTCTATTTTACTTTGTACTCTTTTCATTTTACAACAATTTCCTGTTACTAGGATCTCCATCTCTTTGTACAAAACAGTTTGTTTATAGGAAAACTTTCAATGCAAATATGATTCAAAATTCAAAATTGTTTACTTTTTCTGCTTTGCTTGCCAAAACATCCATTGACTAAATTGAATTAACATATGCATATGAATATGATTAATATTAAAAATATATGCATAAAAACATGAATAAGCATTTACTAAAGACTCTAGGAGTTGGGATAGTGTTCAAGTTATCCACGAATCTCTGTAGAGCAATCCCCACAGAGCAATCTATATGGAACTATCTCTACAGGACTATCTTCACAAACTCATCTCCAACAGCGATATATTCCTCAGCCAGTATAATATGCCTTAATTTAAAAATTTAGGCATCTTATAGCGGTTCACATAATCTTCTTCCCTAATAGGTCCCATAGTGGATAAGGAAGTTTGATCATTTCCCCAACATACGATGGAAACTTCCTCAGCACAGCCTATGCAATTCCAATTCCCATCAGAAATGATTCCATCAACATAATTTACAGGAATTTAATTCTCAAGCTGAGTTTATTTCTCCAACACTGTAAAATCCCCTGCAGAATTCTCTTTTCCAATAGGGTTTATTTTCCCAACAGGGTTTCTTTCCCCAGTAGAGTTTATTTCCCCAACAGGTGTTATTTCCAAAATAGAGGTTATTCTCTCCAATTATCACAATTCCCCGACAAGATTCTCTTTTTGAGACTGTTGTACCCCAAAATTTTCCCTCTCATTTTACTCAAGACATAATCCTAGAGGTCCTCAATTGCTCAAGGTTGACCAATAATTGATCAGACAAATTCTCCTCCTAAGCATTGGCCTTCAAACTAGGGTTTCATTTTCACTAATATGTGTGAGCTCCAAAGGTCTCAAATAACTTCCATGGTCCTAATATGTCTTCAAGATTATCCATGCCAAATTTCATTCCCTACACTACAAGTTTTCTTAGTCAACTGCTTAAATGCCTGAAAATCAACGATACTAGGTCAAAAGTCAGTTGTGGCCTCACTCAACACCCAAGTGCAAAATATCTCTCTTCACTACATATTATAGAAGAATAATTGTTTGCATCACTACAAGGATTGACAAGAGTCTAATATTTTGAGAAAGGTTTTAAAATAGGAAAGCGAAAGTGGAAAAAGTGATTTGAAATAAGATTGATTGACTTTTAGTCTTCTCACCAAAAAAAATGATGTCAAATATTACTAAGTTGATTGAAGTTTATTCATGAAATTCTTTTTTGAAAATGCATGGACTTGAGTCCAATTTTATAATGAAAGTGGTTCAAGTTTCAAAACAAGAGGAGTTTTCAAAAGGAGGAAGAAGAATTTTGAAATTAAAGAAGATGGGAGGAGAAGAAGAGACTATCCTAAAGCATAAGATAAAAGCTAGGGATATGAACCATCTAACCAACGAGAAGCCAACACTTGACATTATGAGTCAAGATAGAATTCCCATTATTTGGATTGAAACCAAGCAAGAAAATATACTAGATCTCTTGAGAGAACTAAACTTCAAGTGAATTAAGTCTTCACAAAAATTGGGCAGAGTAACGGCTGTATATGGGTGAATTCCATATTACAAACAAAGAGTGTAATAACAATAACCTGCACAAAAAACAAACAAACAACCCAATGTCTTGAGGTAAACCTCAAGAGCTCCAGACAAAATAATCAGATAAGGTCACAAGGTCTCCAATCATAGGCCAAGGTTTCTAATCCTAAGTCCAAGAAGTCCTATGCTCTATAAATGCCAAGGATAGTAGCCAAATAGTCCAAGTATCATTAAGGATTTTATGGTTCATATTGATTATTAAGTATCTTAAGAAAAGAAAAGAAAAACTCAAGTGAGAAAAATAAAAATGACAAGAAAGTAAATGCTCAAATGAGCAAATATGAAAATGGCATGAAATTTAAAAGCTAAAAGTAACTAGTGAATAAAAATAAAAGGGGCATATGAAAAAAATACAGGATAAAGTAAATTATTAGTGATTAGTGGTTAGTTGGATGATCATCTTGAAACTTTCATTTGGAACTCATTAGAGGATTGGTAGAACTAAATCCTCCACACAACAAGTTGAATTTTCATTTTGTCATGTATATCATCCATTTGGAATCCTCATAAGTACCATTTAATGATCAACGGTGTTTAAGTGATCCACGTTGACCAAAAGTGTTATAGATCCATTAGAGGATTGGTAGAACCAAAGCCTCCACACAATGAATCTCAAGGTTATTGCATCAAAGAGATCAAATTAACATACGTGGGCTTGCAAACATAAGTTCGGGTCACGAATGATCATTTATTCGAATCGGCACAAAATTTAGCACTATGTTAAGCAATCGTAAGTGGACTTATATAGAAGTCGCACCTATTTTGGGGTCGGTCAATAGTAATCTATGCACCATTTGTTTTGAGACATGATATAGAGATCATGCTCCAATAACACTTAGTGCAATAAGAAAGAGATTAGATGAAGAGGGGTGGGAGAGAATATACAAACCACTTTTGAATTAAATTTAATCAAACTATTATTAAAATCATTCATCCATTGTTGTGGAGTTAGACGCAACACCATGGATCCAATGATGTTAATAAAGTTCATGATAAAAAATATAACACAAGATCAGCCAGAAAATAGTCACAAAATAATATTACATTTAATATATACAAAAAAAAGGTTTTAAAAAAATGTTTTAAAATAGAAATAATTGAGAAAAATATCAACTATGTTCAAATTGATCAGGAAATAAAAAGTAAGACCATAGAAAAATCAGAAAAGGACTCAAATGATTTTATAAATTTTTTGGTAATTTTTTTAAAGTCAGAAACTATTTTTTAAAATTAAAAGAAATGAGTAAAATAAACCAAAAATGATAAAAAACAACAAATTCAAAAACAAAAATAAAATAAGGTCACCATATTTGTCACAATATCATTGGATCATTCCATAATTTTTTCAGAATTTAAAAATGCATAAAAGTATTTTTAAACATTTAAAAAAATTCAAATAAATTGAAAATTTATAAGAAATACCAAAACACAAAATTAAATTGTGAAAATTAAAAATCAGAAAGAGAATAATAAAAAATATTTTTCATAATTGTTTTTGATTTTTTGGACTAAAAATGAACTTTCTATGGTTTTTTAAAGTTTAAAACAATTAAATATTAAAACCAGAAAAGAAAATAAAAACAAAAAAAATATGGGCCATCTGATCAATGTCAAAACGCATTAGTAAACAGATCAAGTGGACCTGGTGCATTGTGCATGTTATGGACTTTAGAGAATAATGCATATGATCATTAATTGAATCATATTTTTGAAAAACCAAGATATCGCGCCTTCATTGGTTGGAAGATGACACGTTGGTCATCTTCAACCTCCAGCCAGTCCCAAAACCAGGTTGCTCAATCTGTAAAATTATAGCACGTGACCTATGCCATTCGCTTCGTCTCTTCAAAACGAAGATAACCACACCTTCGCGACAAATTTATATAAACTGTAGCTCAAGCAATTTGGAAGGAAAGTTTTGAAAAGGGATTTGAAATTTCATGGTCTAAACATGTTTCCAGTAAAAAGCAAGTGTTGCGACTAGAACTAAGGCAATGAGAGCATCACAATGATATCAAAGTTTTGAAGAATTGATGAAGGAATCTACATATTGAAGTTGAGTTGCAGAGCTCTGAAACTCGACTTCTATGGAGCAATATGGGGCACGATTCTTGAATGTATTTATATGGTTAGCTTCAGGGAAGATCAAGGAAGGTGAATTGAAGGAAAAATTGGATTGAAAAAGGCTTGAGAATAGATTTCAAAGTTGTTGAGTTTTGAGTTATGGAACAAGTTTGGCAGGGTGATTTTGGCTATCCAAGCTTGAGGAAATGAATAGGGAATGACCCTCTATTTATAGGGAATCAAATGGAATGTCCAAGCGTGTAAAATGATGAAGTTTGGAGGGAAATCGTGTGAAATTGCAAACAAGAAAAGTGTGACTTCTAATTTGATCAAAACTCATCCAAAACGCACGTTTTGTTGTGCTAATCAATTCTGGAACTTCATTAAACATGTTTAGAGGCAAAAACGTGTGGAAAAATTGTGATTAGAAGCCAAAACAAAGATTTCAAAATCTGACTTGAGATGAAACTTCAGTTCCAAGTTACCAACTTCAAAATCATGGCATTCTCAGCTCAAGGGGTCTTAGGGCATGATTCTTGATGCTTTATAAAGATGAGGTTAAAAGCTTTGCAATGGAAAAATAATGGGATCAAATGGATGCTTGAGCTGAAAGTTGCATTGAGTCAAAGTTGGAGAAAAAGGGTTGACTTTCCATACTTAGAAATATTTCAATTTTTTCTTCAAAAGTGACCTATAATGTCTTGCATCCAAACATTGCCTTACACTTGGATTTTGTTCTTGACCAAAAAATATGGCATGAAATAGACCTCTTGAATGAAATTTTCGGACTTCAACCATTCAAAATCTCCAAAAATTGGAAGAGTTATGAATTGTTGAAGTTAGCAAAAAATCATGAAATGACCTATAATCTTTTGTATCCTTAAGCCAAATTCCATCCATTTTCTCACTTTGAACAAAAAATAAGGCATAAAGTTCACATCCTCAATCTCATTGTGGAAAAATAATTGGCTCAAGGTGATAAAAATTGACCAAGTTATGACCATTTGAAGTCACACGTGGAAAATTTGGGATTCATCTAGAAGACTTGTAATCTTTCTTCTTCATCAAGTTTCTTCCACATGAAAACTCCATGGAACTTTTGAAGTGATTTTTTGATAACCATTTGAAGATAAGGATGTCTTTGGAATCACTCAAAAATACCAAAAGATGAGCAAGATATACTTCTTTGAAGCTCAAAACCCTAGCTCCTAGATCAAGAAAAATGCCTTGAGGAACTTTGACAATTTTGAACAAACTTATTGTACCAACACAAATGCTTTGTAAATATAATTTGTTGAGGGTGATAATGAGAACTCATAGAAACCACAGCCACTTCCATATCTTGAGAACTGAGAGAAATGTGCATTTGTGACCAATGGGAACAAAGCCTTGTCCAAGCATGACAACTTCTCCAATCAATCCCTTGTGCTTTTGAACCAAATTTGATAATCTTGAAATGTGGTGAACCAAAATAACCTTGCCATGCCATTTCTTCCAAAAAAAAATCCAATGGTGAGGTTTGAACTTCTCAAGCTTTATTGACTAGGGCATGGAAATAAACTCATGAACCCATGGAGCAACTTGCTGAATCTTATTGCCTTTACCTACATGAGTAACAAGCAAGACAAACCAACATTGCATTTTATTAATTAAGAGAAGAAAACAAGACAAAAATATTCATGATCACATAAGAACACAAGTCAAGGTGCTTGTTAATTCCTGAAAGATCAAAGCTAAAGATAGGGAGGGGAACCAATAATCTTAATGTGATCTTATTGTGATTGAATCAACATGGTATGATGAAGGGATCTTAGGGGGGAAAATTGAGGTACAACATCTGCCCTTATTTAAGTTTCTTTTATCCGGAGATACGAAGGTTAAAAATCTTCATGTCGACGTGATCGAAGATAGTTAAATATAAAACAAACCCTATTTTTGGCCCTAAGATGCTGGCAATGCTTATGAATATGAGTGCACATGGACAATTCTAAAGGGACGCAAAACACCAATGGGGATGTAACAAAAAATAAAGTAACAAGAGAGTAACGCAACAAGGAAAATAAATCACTGGTGGATAAAAAAAACCTGAATCAGAGAGGATGGTAAAATGGTCAAAGGATACACCAACTTCCACTAGAGGCGGAGCTAACAACGTTTACTGAAGGTGGAGAGAAAGAATCATCGACCTTCACTGCCAATGACCTACCAACTTTCACTGAAGGTAGATAGAAAATATATCATAGCACTGTCGTTCACTGACGGTGAACTATCAATGTTCACTGAAGGTAGCAAAAAGATAACAACCATCGATGTTCACTACCCATGACCTACCAACTTTCACTGAAGGTAGAGAGAAAATATATCATAGCACCGCCGTTCACTAACAATGAACTACCAATGTTCACTGAGGGTAGCAAAAAGATAACAATCACCAACTTTCACTGAGGTTGACCTACCAACTTTCACTGAAGGTAGAGAGAAAATATATCACAGCACCGCGGTTCACTAATGATGAACTACCAACATTCACTTAGGGTAGCAAAAAGATAACAATCATCGACGTTCACTGCCGATGACCTACCAACTTTCACTGAAAGTAGGAAGAGAATATATCATAGCATTTCCGTTCACTGACAACGAACTACCAATGTTCACTGAGGGTAGCAAAAAGATAACAATCATCGATGTTCACTGCCAATGACCTACCAACTTTCACTGAAGGTAGAGAGAAAATATATCATAACATCGTCGTTCACTGATGATGAACTACCAACGTTCACTGAGGGTAGCAAAAAGATAACAGTCATCGATGTTCACTGTCGATGACCTACCAACTTTCATTGAAGGCAGGAAGAGAATATATCATAGCATCGCTGTTCACTGGCGATGAACTACCAACATTCATTGAGGGTAGCAAAAAGATAATAATCATCGACGTTCACTGCTGATGACCTACCAATATTAACTAAAGGTAGAGAGAAAATATATCATAGCATCGTCGTTCACTGGCGATGAACTACCAACCTTAACTGAAGGTAGCATAAAGATAAAAATCATCGATGTTCACTATCGATGACCTACCAACTTTCACTTAAGGTAGAGAGAAAATATATAATAGAACCACCGTTCACTGAAGATGAACTACCAACGTTCACTGAGGGTAGCAAAAATATAACAATCATCAAAGTTCACTGCCGATGACCTACCAACTTTCACTGAAGATAGGAAGAGAATATATCATAGCATCTTCGTTCATAGATGATGAACTAACAACGTTCATTGAGGGTAGAAAAAAGATAACAATCATTGACGTTCACTGCTGATGACCTACCAACTTTCATTGAAGGTAGAGAGAAAATATATCATGACATCATCGTTCACTGATGATGAACTACCAACCTTCACTAAGGGTAGCAAAAAGATAACAATCATCAATGTTCATTATTGATGACCTACAAACTTTCACTGAAGGTAGAGAGAAAATATATCATAGCATCTCCTTTCATTGAAAATGAACTACCAACGTTCACTGAGGGTAGCAAAAAGATAAAAATCATTGACGTTCACTGTCGATGAACTACCAACTTTCACTGAAGGTAGGAAGAGAATATATCATAGCATCGCCGTTCACTGATGATGAACTACCAATGTTCACTGAGGGTAGCAAAAAGATAACTAGTTTCCTCGAAATTCTGGAATTTCACCTAGAAAGGGTCTCAACTTCTTCTTTAACCGAGGCACTCTACATGGAAAGGATAATATATAAACTGTCTCAAATAAAGAGACTATCACCTACAAAGATTTCACAACGTACTGTCTCTACGAATTTGAAAGTCTTTCCATCCACTGGCGTAAACTGACGACAAAATGCAAACTATCCACTCATAGAGGAGATAGCAAAAAAAAATTTATGTCGACTTTTACAGGGAAGCACAAGTTGCTCAAATAAAGAGACCTATTACTTGCTGTCATGGAGGATTGTAAAAAAAATGAATTTCTGGGGAGAACAATATGGCTTCCTGGGGAATTAAATATGACTTCCTGGGGAAATTCCACGATATTCCTGCTGAGGAGATAATGTCTTCTCGTGCAAAATAAATGCACAAACCAAAAGTCAAAACTTTCAAAAATCTAAAGTAAATAATATTGCTGGGAAACAAAGATTCAAATCATAAATAAAATGGAATGAAACGGTCAACCAAAATACATACTTTGAGAAATAAATAATCACTAACGATGAACTACCAGCGTTCACTGAGGGTAGCAAAAATATAACAATCATCAACATTCACTGCCGATGACCTACCAACTTTCCCTGAAGGTAGAGAGAAAATATATCATAGCATCGCCATTCACTGACGATGAACTATCAACATTCACTGATGGTAGCAAAAAGATAACAATCATTGACATTCACTGTTGATGACTTACCAACTTTCACTGAAGGTAGGAAGAGAATATATCATAGCATCGCTGTTCACTGACGATGAACTACCAACGTTCACTGAGGGTAGAAAAAAGATAACAATCATCGACATTCATTGCTGATGACCTAGCAATTTTCAATAAAGGTAGATAGAAAATATATCATAGCACCGCCGTTCACTGACGATGAACTACCAACCTTCACTGAAGGTAGTAAAAAGATAAAAATCATCGATGTTCACTATCGATGACCTACCAACTTTCACTAAAGGTAGAGAGAAAATATATCATAGCACCGTCGTTCACTGAAGATGAACTACCAACATTCACTGAGGGTAGCAAAGAGATAAAAATCATCGAAGTTCACTGTTGATGACCTACCAACTTTCACTGAAGCTAGGAAGAGAATATATCATAGCATCGTCGTTCACTGACGATGAACTACCAACATTCATTGAGGGTAGCAAAAAGATAACAATCATCAACGTTCACTGCCGATGACCTACCAACTTTCACTGTGGGTAGAGAGAAAATATATCATGGCATCGCCGTTCACTAATGATGAACTCCCAACGTTCACTGAGGGTAGCAAAAAAATAATAATCATCGACTTTCATTGTCGATGACCTACCAACTTTCATTAAAGGTAGAGAGAAAATATATCATATCTCCTTTCACTGAAAATGAACTACCAACGTTCATTGAGGGTAGCAAAAAGATAACAATCATCGACGTTCACTGCCTATGACCTACCAACTTTCACTAAAGGTAGGAAAAGAATATATCATAGCATCGTCGTTCACTGACGATGAAATACCAACGTTCACCGAGGGTAGCAAAAATATAAAAAGTTTCCCGAAAATTCTGGCATTTCACCTAGAAAGGGTCTCAACTTCTTCTTTAACCGAGGCACTCTACCTGGAAAGGATAATATATAAACTGTCTCAAATAAAGAGACTATCACCTGCAAAGAATTTACAACGTACTGTCTCTACAAATTTGAAAGTCTTGCCATCCACTGGCGTAAACTGACGACGGACTACAAACTATCCACTCATAGAGGAGATAGAAAAAAAAGTTACGTCAACTTTTATAGGGAAGCACAAGTTTCTCAAACAAAGAGACATGTTACTTGCTGTCATGGAGGATTGTACAAATAAATGATTTTCTGGGGAGAACAATATGGCTTCCTGGGGAATTAAATATGACTTCCCGGGGAAATTCTATGATATTCCTGTTGTGGAGATAAAGTCTTCTCGTGCAAAATAAATGCACAAACAAAAACTCGAAGCTTTCAGAAATCCAAAGTAAATAATATTGCTGGGAAACAAAGATTCAAATCATAAATAAACTGGAATGAAATAGTCAACCAAAATACATCCTTTGAGAAATAAACTCAACAGGGAAAACTAAATCCATCCAAACAAGGAGTTGTACAGGAAGGATAAAGCAAAAATCTTCCACGAGGGATAACTCAGTGGGGAAATTGAAAGAATATACATTTTCTGCTTAAGGCCAACACTCTATTGAAAAGAGGACACCGTAACTTTGCAAAATAGGGTGATATGTCAACAAAAATATTAACAAATGTTAATGAATAATGATTTTCCAATTTTAGCTATGCATGATGTATGTATGAATGTATGAGTGTTATCGTGTGTATGCTGACAAAACAGATATACAACACTGAGAGTAACCAGGAAAAACCGCCTCGGGCACAAACAAAACTCGGCTAAATCACATCCAAGATGATCATTCCAAAAAAAAAAGTAAATGCCAACTAAGGAAACAAAACCTTCTGCCTGATTTAGCTTTATTGGGGAGAAACATAATCTGGAAGTAAACAAAACAAAGTGACAGAGTAGTATAGATACAGGGATAGAACATCCTTCTCCAGGCTTCACCGGGGAAATTATTGTTTTCAAGAGTAACACTTCTACTGGGGATTGCAAAACCAATCTCAAGTAAAGTAGATGGACAACAAATCATCAAAACATTCACTTGGGAATTCAGGCCCACTTCATTGGGGAGGTTAACACCACATCCTTAAACGGAAAACCACAATACGTTCTTCACTAGAGAAACGGGGGACCTGCGTTCTTCAAGAGTGATTATGGTACCAACTCCTATGGAAAAAGAACTTCCATTAGACCGAACAAAAACTTCACTGGAGAAATCTCAGATTGAAACTTCACTTCATGAAAACTAAGAAAAGAGGAGAAATGAATCCAAACATGACCGAGGATACCGGAGTCTCGAACCCAATATGGTGAATCATCCTGAGTAAATCTTCCCGAGGGGAACAAAAACTTCTTAAAACAACGAGAGTTTTTCCATTCCTGGGATCACCATTTTTGTTGTTGTTGTTTTTTTTTTGCATCACAAATTCTAAAGTAAAAGAAAATTGTAAATTCTTTTTGAAAAATCGATTTTGTTATTTAATCTTTTCGCTTTGAAAGTTATTATCAATAATAAATGGAGTCTTTGAAAGCTAAATAAATTAAGAAAAACAAAGAATTTGGTAACAGCTTAAACTTTATTAATAGAATGGTAGTCTGCGAACGACGTGACTCCATAGATGATTACAAAGTTTAGAAAATGGTAATATATATTGGAAAAGATACATTGAGATACAATGACCATTATCCCCTCTAACAATCTTTTGAAATCCTGAGCAGCAGCTTCTATTGAAGTATGATGAAGATTCGAGAAGATTGTTGCTTCAATGATCAGATCTTGCATAATGCAGTTACTTGCCAAGAAAATCCCTTACTTTTGCCTAAGCTGTCCTTGCGGGTTTTCAACTTAGCGGGAAATTTAATCTGTTTATGTCTCTAAATTTTGCCTAGACCGCCCTTTCGCGTTTTCGGCCTACCCAGACACTCTTTCTTGCCTAAGCCGCGCTTTCGGGTTTCAACTTAGCGAGTTGTTCTTTTATTTCTTTAGGCGAAGTATTTCTTGACTGCATCAGCATTCATGGGACGTAGGAACTCCTAGCCATCCATAGTTTCATTAATTAATGCACCGCCAGAGAAGGCTTTCTTGACAACATATGGACCTTCAAAATTAGGAGTCCACTTGCCCGTAGAATCAGTGTTGAAAGACATGATCTTCCTGAGCACGAGGTCGCCTTTTCTGAACTCAAGAGGTTTGACCTTTTTATTGAAAGCTTTCTTCATTCTTTTCTGATATAATTGTCCATGACACAAAGTTGTCATCCTCTTCTCTTCGATCAAATTCAATTGGTCAAACCTGTTCTGGACCCATTCAGCCTATGTCAACTTGGTTTCCATTATCACACACAAAGAGGGAATCTCAACCTCGACTGGGAGTATAACTTCCATTACATACACCAGGTAGAACGGGGTTGCTCTTGTTGAAGTGCAGACAGATGTTCGATATCCATGCAAAGCAAAAGGGAGCATTTCATGCCAATCCTTATAAGTAACAACCATATTCTGGATGATCTTCTTGATATTCTTATTAGCAGCTTCAACAACCCCATTCATCTTTAGCCTGTACAGAGATGAGTTGTGATGGACAATCTTGAATTCTTCGCACATTTCTATCATCATTTTATTGTTCAGATTCGAGCCATTGTCGGTGATAATTCTGCTCGGCACACCATACCGAGATATAAGATTATTCTTGATGAAGGGCACAACCACCTGCTTAGTAACATTGGCATATGAAGCAGCCTCCACCCACTTGGTGAAGTAATCAATTGCTACCAAGATAAAACGGTGTCCATTCGAAGTTTTGGGTTCTATCATCCCAATCATGTCAATACCCCGCATGGAGAAAGGCCACGGGGAGGAAATCACATTGAGAAGTGTTGGAGGCACATGGACCTTATTTGTATAAATCTGGCATTTATGACACTTCTTTGCAAATTTATAATAATTAGATTCCATTGTCAGCCAATAGTAATTTGCCCTTTGCATCCTTTTAGCCATCGAATTCCCATTGGCATGAGTTCCAAATGAACCTTCATGAACCTCATGCATCAACATGCCTGCTTCGTGTTTATCCACGCATCTGAGCAAGACCATGTCATAATTTCTTTTATACAACACATTTTCACTAAGGAAGAAACTGCCAGCCAATCTTCTCAATGTCTTTCTATCCTTCTTCGATGCACCGATCAAGTATTTGTTAGTCTGAAGAAAATGCGTGATGTCATAATACCAAGGTTTTTCATTTGTTACCTCTTCTGTTGTAAACACATGAGCGTGCCTATCCAGTCGCCGAACCATAATTCGAGGTATATTATTCTAAGTATTTACTTGAGACATAGAAGCTAGAGTTTCCAGAGCATCCGCCATTTTATTTTCATCTCTTGGAATATGATGGAATTCAACTTCATTAAAGAAGGGTAACAACCTTCTAGAATAATCTTCGTAAGGGATCAAGTCGGGGTGACGAGAATCTCATTCTCCTTTAATCAGATTTCCTACCCAAGCTGAATCACCATACACATCTAGAATTTTAATTCTGAGATCAATAGTGTTGTACCCCAAAATTTTCCCTCTCATTTAATCAACATTTCTCATCACAAGGATCTTGGAAGTCAAGGTCAAGCTAGGGTTTGCTCTGCTCAAGATACCTCCTTGCACTGTTGACCTAAATTAGGGTTTGAGTTTGCACAGTGATTTTTTGACCTACAATTCCCAAAGTGACTTTCATACTTCATGTTGGACTCAGAAGTTTGTCCATACCAAGTTTCAAGCCTTGATTCAAATTTTTGCCCAGTCAATTGGACAGTTGACCTAGAAATCAACTGTATTGGGGAAAAAGTCAATTGTGGCCAATTGACAGTCAAACCTCATGAATTTTGACCCACATCAACATTATGAACTTATATGAACCATTTGATCAAGTTTGGATCACAATTCCACAAGAAATTTGATCAGATCACCAAAAGGGCAAAATGGTCATTTTTAGGGTTTTGACTGTACAAAGGCAATTTTTGACTGTTTGACCTAGCCAATGGGAAATCAGGCTTAACCATGGACTCAAGGACTCAATGACATTATCTTGACCTATACAACAAGTTCAAAAGATCTCAAATGCATAGGATTGACAGATGAATTTTTCAGTCAACTGATCAAAATTTAACAGTATATTGAAAAGTCAATCTTTGACTTTTTGGTCAAAATCAAGTGCCAAGGGTCATTTTTCATCAAGACATGTAAAATTATGAAACTTGTTCATCAAGAAACCCATAAATGCAAATTCGGGTTTAAAATGGAAAAATTTCATAACTTAGAAATTTTCTAAGTTATAAAATTTTCTTATTTTTTCCTAACTTTGTCCCATTTTTTCACCAACATGCAAATGAATTCAAACAAAACTTGCAACATGAAAGTTGTATTCCATCACAAAGTCTACAACTTTCATTCACAAAGTTTTCTCAAAAGAAGCTTGTATCCCTAGTTTAGGCTGGATTTTGACCCATCTTCTTGGCCATTTTTCACATAGTTCCACTTGGAGTTTCAAGTTGCATTTCAAAGATGGATTGTAGTACATGTTGCAAGCTTTCCAAATTTTCCAAGAACTCCTCAAACACCTTTGTGGTTATGGAGAATCGAATTCTTGAAGTTGGCAAAAACTCACTTCGATCCATGGCCAATACATGTTCATACAACTTGCATTTTCAAATCAGCATGCTTTGTACTAGCTTGCAGGCCTCTAAACCATTTTACACTCCTTAATTGAATGCAAATCCACTGAGCTAATGCATTATCTTGGCCATTTGGACATTGCACACAAAAATAATCCCTATTTGGAAAAAGGTATATTGCCATTTTTTAAAAGCTATACTTTATGTCAAACCAAGATCTTTGAGGCATGGGGCCATATCTCTGAGGCAAGATCAAGTCCGCAAATTTCAAGTATCAAGAAAAGAGGATGCAGCATACAAGATAGGGATTACAAGCCTGTATTGACAAGTTACACACTCTTGCTTCAAGAAGAAGAAATTTGTCCAAAATCTTCAAAACTTAAGAACCATCCATAGTCAGCTTACACAAACATTGCAAACACATTTCACACAACCCTTTGAGTCATAAACACGATCCCTTCACCACTCAAACCTGCTTGTACACAAAATCACTATTTTTCTGCAAAACTGGGCAAGCCCTGCAGAACCACCTCCATCTCCACTTTCCCTCGTGCGTTTTGCCTCAAATTTGTTCCAATACCTTCCATTCAACTCACCTAAACTATTCCAGACCTCCATTGCCAGCTGTAACACCATTAACACACATTTCCATTTTTGTTTGGAAGCTTTGCAGGTTGAGTTCTGTAGCACGATTCAGGCTACTTCAAAACAAAACAAGCATTGGGAAAGCTTGATTGGACCTCAGGAAAGCTCAAAAGAACCTCAAGCACCCTTGGAAGTTGTTGCATTGTCCAACTCGAAGTCAACTGAAACAGGTATTTCATGAACTTCTATCTCTCTATTTAAGAATAGTTAGACTTAGGTTTGTGAATGAAATATGTCGTATTCATATCCCTGAAACCATACATGTGCTTAGTTTTCATTTATATTAATCGTGCTAGGAGAATTTTGTTCATGAAATTTCTGAAAAAACTAGGTTAAGAATTAGGGCCAGAGAAATTCTCTCTGGTCTTTGAGAGTTAGCTTAATTTTTTTATATGGTTAGATTCATTGTTTGATGCTCTACAAGTTTCATGTTATGAGTTTTGTCAAAAAAGTAAGGAATCAGGAGATAGCATTTTGTGTACAGAAGCGCGCGTGTTCTTGTTCAAAGGAAGAAGATGAAGTTGTCTTTGGGCTGGTCCTGTACAGGCTTCCTTTTGGCACCCCCCTCTTTTCTTTTTACACCCCCTGGCCTATTTCTTGTACATTTATCATTTTTGCATTTTTATTTCAGTTCTGATTTTGATATTTTATTTTCTAATATAAAAAATACTAAAACTATTTTCATAAATTTTTGTATTTATTTGGAATTTATTTTAATTATTTCTAGTATTAATACATTAAATACTTTATATTTACTTTTGTTTAAATGTAAAAATAATGTAAAAAATACTTTATTTGTATTTATTATTTTTATACACATTTGAAAATATTTTCTTGAAATATATACATTTTGTAAATAATTTATTTTATTTTTATACACACTTAATATATTTAATACATATATATACCTATATAATATATTTTATTAAATAATAAGAACAAAAAACAGAAAAATAATACATTTTTATTTTTATTAATATTTTGTACTAAAAATACCCTTTTTTCAATATACTTTTATTTTTTGTACAAATTAATACATTATTGTATATAAATAATAAATAATACTATTTATTTAGGAAATTAGGGTTTTTTTTGCCCTAAAGAACAAAAATAATTAAAATTGACTTTTTTTTATTATTTACACTTCACATTTAAAAATACTTTTTACATACATAAAAATCTTTTTTTTTTTTTGCATAACACATTTTATCTAACATTTATTTATTGTATTTTATTTAATTATTGTACATTTAAATATTGTATCTTATACATTCAATTTGGTTGTAATAATTTAGGATTTAATTTCTTGCAAAATAATCCCCAATTCAAATTTGTACCCCCCTCCCTATATCATGTTGTAATAGTGTAGAATTTAAATTCTCGCACCTTTAAATGCTTTCAATTATGCCATGATTAGACCTAGGGTTTGTATGCAAAATCAAATTAACAAATAGTTTGATCTAATCCAAGATAACAATGCATGAAAACAAACACAATGCACACTTGCACCCCTAGGGTTACAATCCACTTGTTGCCTTCAAAAATGGGCAATGGTATGCATGTCAAGTACTTTGGAAAAACAAAAACAAAACAAAATATCATAGTCCCTACATGACGCTATCTGAGTTGCCTAAACAAAATGATCAAGTCCCTTAAGAAAAATTGCCAAAAATACTTGACACAATTGCTATCATGGTCTATACGATGACCCGCGCCTGTCCCTTTAACAACCTAACACAAGGTTGTTCACCAAATACAATGGTGAAGCAACACTGTTAAAAGGGTTAAAAACATAAGAAAGATCTTTGAGTAAAATAGGGTAGATAACTCTTAGTTACTTGATCAAAACTTGCAAAAACATCCTTGCTATTTTCAAAACATACTTCACAACACAATTTCAAAACCCTACTTTCAAACATTAAAAAACTTTTCAAAAGACAAAAACACCTTTGTATACATTCAAACAAGAATCATTACAAAGGTCGCCACAACGATGGCCTCTTTTCAAAACATCTTTCAAAATCACACACAAAGCACCATTTCAAACAATTAAAGAGCACCATTTCAAACAATTGAAAAGCAAAGTAAGTGATCTAATCAAGTAACTAAGAGCCCATGGATAACCATGGATAGAAAGGGTGCTAATACCTTCCCTTTCTATAATCTACTCCCCGAACCCAAGAAAACATCTCAAAGGTATTTCCTGTGCTTTTTGACCTTTCCTTAGGATAAAATAAAAAGTTGGTGGCGACTCTTGCTAAACCGAAACATTTACGAACACAAACGCAAAATCCCAAGTCAGTTCTCCCACCGTATCACAGAACTGGCGAATCTGCTGGGGATTTATTTAAAAGTGGAGTAACCTTAGGGCTTAGATCACCCTTTGCATGATTATTGTTTGCTTTGATTTCTTTACATTTAGTTCTCTTGTTTGGGCTTGAAATCCTCTACCCGGATTTGGGAAACATTCATAGGTAAATAGAAATACATTGTGGAAATTGTGCGGGGTATACCGACATGGTTGAAGCAATAGCTATATTAGCGCGACATATTTGTGAGTACCGGTAGCCTTTGAGTCAATCAAAGAGAATACGGGGCCGCTGAGTGATGTCATGAAGCACTAATGAACTCTTAGAACCTTACTTGACCATCATGGCCTTTTATTAGTGGTAGTGAGATGACCGGCTTTGGTGCAGTCCGAAGTTGGTAGATACTCGATACTACACTCATTGAGGGTTGTTTTCTTGGAATATTTTGGTCGCTAGTTAAGTGGCTAAACCAAAACAATGAACATAGAAAGCAATCCAGTGATATTGAGCTCCTTAGAACCTGGTTACTATTTAAAGGACAGGTTTGAGCCAACTAAACTCAAGAGGGTACTTACCTATGAAACCTCATGCAAGCCTGAGACTAGGGTTTTGTGTGACTTGCTTGTACATGTGTTTGTGCATACATCATGAACATCATAAAGCATCAAATGCATCCACTAACCATTTCAAGGGTTTGGATCTTCATCTTTGTTCTTGTTTTGTAGGTCATGGAATCTCTTCGCAGGAAAAAAATTCAAGTCAACCTTGTGAGAATCCCTCCTAAACTCAAGGAGCTTACTTCTAGGATTCCAGAGAATTCTCTCTTCAGTGAAAGACATGGTAGACTCCTCAACTTAGTCAACACCAACATTAAAGAAGACATGGTGAAAGTCCTCTTCCAGTTCTTTGACCCCCTACACCACTGTTTCACATTCCCTGATTACCAATTGGTGCCTACTTTGGAGGAAATTTCTCAACTACTGAGAATTCCTATTCTTCATCAACTACCCTACAACGGTACGGAAAAAGAACCAAAGCCTGAAGATTTTGCTCAAGCATTACACTTGCAACCATCTGACATCAAGGGACATTGGGAAACCAGAAGTGGTGTCAAGGGTTTCTTGGCAAAGTTTCTGTTTGAGAAGGCACAAGACTGTTGGAATTATCTAGATCTACAAGCCTTTGAAGAGATTGTGGCACTCCTTATCTATGGGTTGGTCTTGTTCCCAAACCCTGACCAACTTATAGATGTGAATGCTGTCAAGATTTTCATCTCCAGGAATCCCATACCTACATTGCTTGGGGACATCCTACACTCGTTTTGCACGCGAACAATGAGGAAAAGAGGTGTTCTCGTGTGTTGTACTCCTCTCCTAGCAAGTTGGTTTATTTCTCACCTTCCACAATCAGTTTTGAAGAATGAGCAGGGTTTAAGGTGGTTACAACGATTGATGACCCTCACACATTCTGATGTACATTGGTGTTCTCAGTCCAGAGAAAATGTCATCATCATTGATCATTATGGGGAATTTCCTAATGTCCCACTACTTGGCATTAGGGGAGGAATTACCTACAACCCCTGTCTAGCTTTGAGACAATTTGGATATGCTCGGAGGGATGGCCCTCATGACATGCTGATTCCTGACCTAGTTTTTGACTTCGACAATGATGCGCAAGGACTTCGACAAAGGTTCATCAGAGCTTAGAGGATGCCCAACAAGGTGGATAGTAAGACACTAGGGCACAAAAATTCCATCCCCCTTGAGCCTTACCTCAAGTGGGTATGAACCCGCTCCTAGAATCTTATGATGCCATACCCTCACATTCTCCCCTTGATCAAAGAGCCTGTTATGGAAGGAGAGGTTCCATACACCATCCTACATCCTGACATGCCAACATCATGGGAAGAAATGCAAAAGAGTTGGATCCAACACAAGGAAGAACGAGATACTTTTGAAGCCAGCTTCTATGCCAGAGAGAAGAAGGTTTTGGAGCTTACCCGCCGACTTCATGAGGAGGAAACTCTCAACACTTACATCGCACCAAAGAGGATGCGCAATGTCTTTTTACATTAAGAATTTTGTAATATTTTTCCCATGGGGCACTTATGTACTAACAATTTATTCTTAATATGACGTGCGTTCCTTTTTGTTTGCAACAAATTTGAATTTCTGTTGTTCGGAGTAGTCTTCATCTTCTTCCTCTTCCTCCTCTTCAACCTCAGATTCAGAAGGTACAGCAGCCCCTTTCCCTTTAAGGGCCCCTTCGTCAGACGTTGAGGGGAACTCAAGAAACTTCCTAGCATTGCTTTCGAACCTTCTTCCAAAAGTGGCTACTCCAGGTCTCTTTTTCTTTTTCTCTTTATTCTTCTCCAACAAAGCTTTGAGGTCCTCTTGACCCTTTGCCAAGTTCATGAGGAGTTGCTGGAATTGTGAATTTTGTGCCTGCAGATCCTTTACCGTCTGCTCCAAATCCATCTTGCTGAAATAAACAACAGAGAGATAAGGAAACCTGGTGTAAAGACCTGTTTTAGCATATGATGAATGGTATGTTATTCATGTAATGCATTCAAGGATTCAGTATCCTCCAGCGGATGATAAATATAAGAATCTTGAAGATAGACTGGCAGCCATGGAGTTGTAGAGGGTCCCTGGTTTAGACTTTGAAGAACTAGGGATGGTAGCTGGGATAGTTATCCCTCCCAAGTTCAAGGTGCCAACATTTTCCAAGTATGACGGTCTGTCTTGCCCTAAGATGCACCTGAGGTCGTATGTCAGAAAGATCCAACCCCACTCATCCGATAAGGACCTCTGGGTACACTTTTTTCAAGACAGTTTGTCTGGCACGCAGTTGGATTGGTTCTATCAACTCGAGAGATCAGAGGTTCACAATTGGGAAGACTTAGCAGCTGCTTTTTACCGTCAGTATCAATACAATGCTGATTTGGCGCCCACTCGTACTCAGTTATAAAGTATGGGGATGGCTTCCAATGAAGGGTTTAAAGAGTACGCCCAGAAGTGGTGTGATTTGGCTGGAAGGGTGCATCCATCGTTGTCAGATAGGGAGTTAGTTGACATGTTTCTGGGGACCCTGTCTGGCCCTTTTTTCAATCATCTAATCAGGAGTTCTTTCGTGGGATTTACTGAACTAATTTTGACTGGTGAAAGGGTTGAGGCCGGTATTAAAAGTGGAAAGATTCAAAAGGATGCTTCCGCATCCATAATTGTTAAGAAACCCTTCCCAACCAAGAAGGAAGCATCTGCTGTGTATTCTCAGAAGGGTCAGGGAAGAACCGAGCACCGGCCAACTGTAGGGGCTGTGATGATTCAAAACTCGTCAAATGATCAACCTCGTAACAATCAGTCGAGACCTAATCAACAGCAGGTAGAAAGGCCACAATGGCAGTTCACCCGAATCAACATGACGCCCGCTTAAGTACTCCCTCATTTGTTGAAGCTGAATCTTACCAGTTTGAAGGAAGCGCCAAAGAACCCTAACACCTCCTCTCCATACTATCACTCTAATGCCAAATGTGCTTACCATTCTGATAGTGTTGGGCACGATACTAATAATTGCTTGGCGCTTAAGAACAAAATTCAGGACCTGATTGATGCCAAGGAAGTTGAATTTGATGCTTCTGAGAAGCCCAATGTTATATCTGCTCCGATGCCCAATCACGGCCACAATGTTCATGCCATTTTAGAAGACTTCCATGTTACTGATGTTTCCAATCTTTTGACTCTGTTGTTAGTAATTAAAGAGAAGTTGATGAGAGCCGGGATATTCCCAGGCTGTGGGAAGGATGGTTATTTTTGTTTGAACATACGAGCTGACTCCCCCATCTTGAAATCAGGTGTCCAACGCCTGATGGATACCCAAGAGATACTTTTCCAGAAAATCCCTGTTGATACCTTCAATCCTGTTACTCCTGTCACTTTTGCTACTTCAACAAACAATATTGCAATCATAACCATTTCCGACAATCCTCCCAAGGCTTGCAAAAGGCCTGTCAGGATTACACCCAACTCTAAATGTGTACCATTAAAGATCACCATGCCGGGACCTGTCCCGTACCAATCCAGCAAAACGATACCATGAAACTATGGGGGAGAAATCTTCTACCATGGTATCAAACAAATCGAAACAGTCCAAGAGATTTCTGAAGAATAAAGCCCTGATATAGGGAACATTGCGGGTACAAGCAAGATAACCCGCAGCGGCCGGATCTTTTCTCCGGATATTTCTCCCCCTCGAGCAGTTTTCGGACCCTCGAAAGCTTCTGTACCTGTTAGGCCATCTGTGCAAGGCCCAGTGATTGAAGAATTGGATACTCCTGAAGAAAGATCGTCTGCTGATATTACTAATAAGGGTAAGGGGATACTAGAAGTGCCTATCAGGACGAAGGCTCATGTTGTGGTTATCCCCGAAACCACTCAGAAGAAAATGGATGAAATCTTGAAAATAATCAGAAAAAGTGACTACGACGTTGTGGAGCAGCTAGGGCAGACCCCTTCTAAAATTTCAATGTTGGCTCTTCTAATCTGCTCTGAGGCCCATGCTAAGGCCCTGATCAAATTCTTGAAGGCGGCACATGCACCCCAAGAGACTTCGGCTGACCAGTTTCAGGAATGTGTGGCCAGTCTTACTGCTGATAATGGCCTTGGCTTTTCTGATGCTTACTTAACTCCCAAAGGAAGGAAACACAATGATGCGCTACATGTCTTAGTTGAATGCAGGGGAACCACCCTCGCCCATGTCTTAGTTGATACTGGTTCTTCCTTGAATGTGCTGCCGAAGAAAGCCTTAGACCGCTTAGACTGCGAAGGATTGACCCTCAAACCTAGTAACATCGTTGTTAGGGCCTTTGATGGGTCCAAAAGAATGGTTCATGGAGAGGTTGATATTCCTATCAAAGTAGGCACAAAAGTTTTCAACTCCACCTTTTATGTGATGGGCATCCGTCCGTCATATTGTTGTTTGTTAGGAAGACCGTGGATCCATTATGCCGGGGCAGTTACCTCCTCTTTGCACCAAATGCTGAAATATCCTGTTAAGGGTAAGATTATAACAGTGCACGGCGAGGAAGAGTACATGATAAGTCATCTCAATTCCTTCCGCTATGTGGAGTTGGATTGCGAGTTCATCGAAATGCCTTTCCAACATTTTGAGGAAGTTTCCCCTGAGGTAGCAGTTGTGAAGATAATGGTTGAGGTGCCTGTCGTTCCCAAGCATGTATCTAGGATGGAATATCTCAAGGACGCAGAGGCTGTAATTAAAGAAGGGAAGAGCACAATATAGGGGCAATTGCCTGATTTTCTCCATAAGACGGACAAGTTTGGGTTAGGGTTCACTGCTGCAGGACAAAAAGCTATGCGTCGTTCCAAGGCCGGAGGGCCACCCGTCAAGATCTCTCACCATGGAATCAATGATGTAGAAGATGAAGATGAAGAGAGCCACTTTGAAGATTGGATCTTTCCGACCTTCGAAGGGGGTTTAAGCAACTGGGAAGCAAAGGATTTTATTCCCATCACCTTTAGCAACCAGTAATTTTATCTTTGAACAATTTCCCATTTTATGGTCTGTAATAACTAAATAATTCACACACTATTTTCACCTCATGCCTTGCCCGGGGCATGTAGGTCCATTTGTAAGGGTTTTATTTTCTTCATTATCATATGCCATGTTTTAATGAATCATTGGACGTTTTTCATCTATAAACTGATGTGTTCATTTTCTTTCCTTTTGCATTTTGTTTGTTTAAAGATGGCTATCCCTTACACACACCCACACTCACAAATGCATGTACCCATCCATTCCGGATTCCATGGGTGACTATTCTGCTTTAACTTTTGATAACTCTGAAGATTTGGTCAATCATGCTGAGTACGAAGTTGACAAAGACTGTGAAGTGCCGGGAGAGTTATCCAGACTTCTACAACAAGAAGAGAGGGCCATTCTACCTCATGAAGAGTTTCTAGAAACCATCAACTTGGGGACAGAGGAAGACAGAAAAGAGGTAAAAATGGGTGCCAACCTGGAACCAAGTGTCAAGGAGCGCTTAGTGCAGTTGTTGAACGAATATGTTGAAATCTTCGCCTGGTCTTATGAAGACATGCCAGGGTTAGACACAAATATCGTGGTTCACCATCTCCCTACAAGAGAAGATTGTCCACCGATCAAACAAAAGGTCTGCCGAATGAGGCCCGACATGTCTGAGAAGATCAAAGCTGAGGTAATGAAGCAATTCAACGCTGGCTTTCTGGCTGTTACTTCCTATCCATAATGGGTTGCTAACATTGTGCCCATGCCTAAGAAGGACGGAAAAGTAAGAATGTGTGTGGACTATCGGGATTTCAACAGGGCTAGCCCCAAAGACGACTTTCCATTGCCATATATCGATATCTTCGTTGACAACACAGCTCAGCACAAGGTATTTTCCTTCATGGATGGATTCTCGGGATACAACCAGATCAAAATGGCCCCCGAGGACATGGAGAAAACTACTTTTGTCACGCAATGGGGTACCTTCTACTACAAAGTGATGCCATTCAGACTGAAGAATGCAGGGGCAACCTATCAACGCGCCATGGTAGCTTTGTTTCATGATATGATACATCATGAGATCGAAGTTTATGTAGACAACATGATAGCTCGATCACAGACAGAAGAAGAACACCTTGGTCATTTGCAAAAGCTGTTTGTCAGGTTGAAGGAGTATAAGCTCAGACTGAACCCAAGCTAGTGCACTTTTGGAGTTAGGTCTAGTAAACTTTTGGGATTTATTGTCAGCAACAAAGGCATTGAGGTCGATCCAACTAAAGTAAAGGATATACAAGAAATGCCTACCCCCCGAACTGAAAAGGAGGTTAGAGGATTCTTGGGACGCTTAAACTATATCGCCAGGTTCATCTCTCACCTGACATCTACCTGTGAGCCAATCTTCAAGTTGTTGAAGAAAGATCAGGTGGTTGAATGGAACAATGATTGTCAATTTGCTTTTGATAAGATCAAGGAGTATTTGCTAGAACCTCCTATTCTGATGCCACCCGTCGAAGGAAGGCCGTTAATCATGTATCTGATTGTTTTAGATAACTCAATGGGGTGCGTGCTGGGCCAACATGACGAGTTTGGCCGAAAAGAGCATGCCATTTATTACCTTAGCAAAAAGTTTACGGACTGTGAGACTCGCTACTCACTGCTCGAGAAAACTTGATGCGCTTTGGTATGGGCTGCTCGCCGGCTAAGGCAGTATATGTTGACTCACACCACTTTACTGATTTCCAAAATGGATCCGATCAAGTATATCTTCGAGAATCCTGCTTTATCTGGAAGAATCGCTAGATGGCAAATGATCCTGACTGAGTATGATATCCAGTATACTACCCAAAAATCTATAAAAGGGAGTGTACTAGCTGACCATCTAGCTCATCAAGCCGTCGAAGATTACCAATATATGAGATTCAACTTCCCTGACGAGGACATCATGACATTGGACAACATTGAATGTAACGGACCGTATGATGGACCTGAACAAGGATGCCGATGGACCCTGTACTTTAATGGTGCTTCAAATGCACTTGGTAACAGTATCGGTGCGGTACTCATTTCTCCGGAAGGTTGACATACACCCTTCACTTCCCGACTTTGCTTCAGCTGTACCAACAACATGGCTGAATATGAAGCTTGCATCTTTGGTCTCAAGGCTGCTATAGACTTGGGAATCAAATCTTTGGTCGTATTTGGGGACTCAGATTTGGTTATCAGTCAAGTCAAAGGAGAATGGGACACCAAGCATCCTAATCTTATCCCATACAAATAACATGTCTTGACGTTGTTGCCTCATTTCGAGCAGATTACCTTCGAGCACTTCCCGCGAGAAGAAAATCTGCTAGCAGATGCTCTGGATACAATGTCTTCCATGTCTGAACTCAACTGGGATAACGAGGCTCCCCAAATTACCATCGAGTGAATGGACGAACCTGCACACTGTCATGAGATTAATACCGAAGAAGTAGTGGAACAACCCTGGTTTCATGAAATCAAAAGGTATCTCCAGACTAGAGAATACCCTGAGGGTGCTTCCGTCAATGACAAAAAGTTCTTAAGGAGATTTTCTGCCAAGTTCTTCCTAAGCAATGGCATCCTTTATAAGCGCAGTCATGATTGTGTTCTACTTTGTTGTGTGGACAAAGTTGAAGCAGAGTTGATCATGACTGAGATACACAGTGGCTCATTTGTCACCCACTTGAGCGGACATATGATGGCTAAGAAGATTCTAAGGGCAGGCTACTACTAGTCTACCATGGAAGCTGATTGTCATCAACATTCCCGTACCTGCCACAAATGCCAAGTCTATACAGACAAGGTACATATTCTCCTATTCCTCTCAACATTCTGATAGCTCCTTGGCCATTCACAATGTGGGGCATTGACATGATTGGAGAGATCAAGCCCACGACATACAATAGACATCGCTTCATCTTGGTCGCTATTGACTACTTCACCAAGTGGGTTGAGGCAGCTTCCTACGCCTCAGTTACAAAGAATGTGGTTGCCCGCTTCGTCAAGCAGAACCTCATATGCCGGTATGGTGTCCCCGACATGATCATCACAGACAACGGTACAAATTTGAACAACACTATGATCACCGCTCTATGCGAACAGTTCAAGATTTATCATCACAATTCATCTCCCTATCGGCCGAAGATGAACGGTGTTATTGAATGCGCGAACAAAAATATCAAGAAGATCATTCAAAAGATGTCAGTCACCTATAAGGAATGGCATGAGATGTTACTGTTTGCTCTGCATGGATATCGTACCATGGCACGTACTTCAACAGGGGCAACCCCATTTTCTTTGGTGTATGGCATGGAAGTTGTTTTACCTATGGAAGTTCAGATTCCTTCCTTGAGGAGTATGAAGGACGCTGGTTTAAGTGAAGACGATTGGATTCAGACCCGGCTTGATCAACTTAATTTGATCGACGAGAAGCGACTTACAGCTGTTTATCATGGTCAGACGTATCAAAAACGGATTATCAAGGCTTTCAACAAAAAAGTCAGGCGTCAGGTATATCAAGTCGGAGATCTTGTAATCAAGCGGATCATCTTACCGCAAAGTGATCCCAGGGGCAAGTGGACTCCTACTTACGAAGGACCATTTGTGATCAAGAGCATCTTTTATGGTGGGGCAATGATTCTGACCACCATGGACGGTGACGATCTTCCGCACCCTACGAACGCAGACATAGTCAAAAGATACTATGCATAAAACAACCCGGTAAGTTGAAAACCCGAAAGGGCGACTTGGGCAAAAAATGCGCATCCTGGTGAATCGAAAACCCGAAAGGGCGGTTCAGGAAAAAATTAGGGATAAAACAAAAAAATCTGTACACCCGGCAAGTTGAAAACCCGAAAGGGAGACTTGGGCAAAAAGGGGTTTCCCGATGGATTGAAAACCCGAAAGGGCGGTCCAGGAAAAAGTTAGGGAATTAAAGCGTATGACTAGGTCTCTTCGGATCACTTTAAGAACAATCTCTTCACCAACAAGCTCCAAGCTTCTGATCAATCCAGTCATCGGCGGACGAAGCAGCGAATGGACAAGATATTCAGAATTGTGAAGGCTATAGCAGAATGGGAATCCCATGGAATTATTACACATAGCCATCTTTCTTTTGTATAAAAATTTTCAATTTTTACGACAACATTCTCTTACTAGGATGTCTGTCTCCTTCGTACAAAGATATTCACGAAAGTTAAATACAAAGATACTTCAAAGTGTAGAAATTTGCTTGCCTTTCTTTTCTTTTTACACTTATGTTTTATTTCAAAACGTCCAATGTTTTGTTAAATAGGAATATGCATTTGAATATAATCTTTGCTTACAAATAAAACGAATTTGAAAAAGGATAGTTACTGATAGGTTGAAGGTGTAGGAAGAAATCTTTGTGCCATTTCAAAAGAAATCCCCTATGATACATCATTCAGATCCTCAACAAAGATAAAATTTGGAGTATATTTCCCCAACAGAGTTAAGCTTCAAGATCCTCAGCGGAGCCAGTGCATTCTAAAACTTGGTTCCCCAACTGAGTTAAGCCTCAAAATTCCCATTAGAGTTAAGCTTCAAGATCCCCAGTGGAGCCAAAAAACCCTGAAAATCCTATCCCCAGTGGAGCCAGAATAAGTGAACATTTCCCCCACAGAGTTATCTCCCAGCAAGATCGAAGATTCTCGGTCTCATTTCTCCAAAAGAAGCCTTCTAGGTTTTAACTCCCCAGTAGAGATTTTCAAGAGTTTTTCCTATATCCCAGGAAGGTCATGAAGGATTCCCATTCCTTGCAGAAGTTGTCATGTAAATCCCCACAAGTCACTAAGGATTTTCAATCTCCAGCAGTGGTCCCAAGATTTCTCATTCTCAACAATCAAAGATCTTTAATCCCCAGCATCGGTCAAAGATTTACTTTCCCCGACAGTAATCAAAGATTTCATTATCTCCAGTTATCAAGGATTTATTTTCCTCAGCAAGACAGCTACCTAGCTTACATGCATAACCATTACATTCATATATCATGAACATTGATGAAACACATTTCATTGTATCATACATATCATACATCATAATTTTGTGTTTTAGCTAACATTTTACCCTTTTCAGGATAAGATTAAAAGGCTATTGTTAACAATTATTCATATACAGTATGGATACACCCCAGTCACAGCGGTCATTCTATTACTCATTCACAATTTCAAGTCAAAATACAGTATAGATACACCCCAGACACGACGGTCATTCTACTACGCATTCAGACTTCAGCAATCCGATACAGACTAGATACGCTCCAGATACGGCAGCCATTCTATCTCTCATTCAGATTCAACTATCAACCACAAGTTCAGATACGCTCCAAACACGGATTCCATTCTGGACCTTACACCAGCAGTTTGATTCTCCCCAGTGCAATCGCCACAGAAGCCATTCTGTCACTTATTCAGATCCCAGTTACAGTCTCAGATACACTCCAAACACGGCAAACATTCTGATATTCATTCAAAGTTCAAAAACAGTTACAACCCAGATACTCTCCAGACACGGACGCCATTCTTTTGCTCATACAGACTCCGTCTCCAGATACAGTTCAAATGCATTCCAGACACGGATACCATTTTGACGCTCATTCTTCTGACCTACCACATTGCAATTCAACAAACATTCTTGGATGGCATCTTTAAGCCCATCTCCAGCAAGATTATACCATCTCTAAATGGCATCTTTAAGCCCATTTCCTCAGCTATATTCTAACGAGTGCAAATTTACGGGCACTCTAGTGTCCAATCCTCTTTTACCTTCGAGTCACGAAACGCAAGCTTGTCGATCTAACTCTTCAGGTTCAAGAAGATTGAACAGGGGCAACTGTTGTACCCCAAAATTTTCCCTCTCATTTCATCAACATTTCTCATCACAAGGATCTTGGAAGTCAAGGTCAAGCTAGGGTTTGCTCTGCTCAAGACACCTCCTTCACTGTTGACCTAAATTAGGGTTTGAGTTTACACAGTGATGTTTTGACCTAAAATGCCCAAAGTGACTTTCATACTTCATGTTGGACTCACAAGTTTGTCCATACCAAGTTTCAAGCCTTGATTCAAATTTTTTCCCAGACAATTGGACAGTTGACCTAGAAATCAGTTGTATTGGGGAAAAAGTTAACTGTGGCCAATTGACAGTCAAACCTCATGAATTTTGACCCACATCAACATTATGAACTCATATGAAACATTTGATCAAGTTTGGATCACAATTCCACAAGAAATTTGATCAGATCACCAAAAGGGCAAAATGGTTATTTTTAGGGTTTTGACTGTACAAAGGCAATATTTGACTGTTTGACCTAGCCAATGGCAAATCAGGCTCAACCATGGACTAAAGGACTCAATGACATTGTCTTGACCTATTCAACAAGTTCAAAAGATCTCAAATGCATAGGATTGACAGATGAATTTTTCAGTCAACTGATCAAAATTTAACTGTATACTGAAAAGTCAAACTTTGACTTTTTGGTCAAAATCAAGTTCGAAGGGTCATTTTTCATCAATACATGTCAAATTATGAAACTTGTTCATCAAGAAACCCAAAAATTCAAATTAGGGTTTAAAATGAAAAAAATTCATAACTTAGAAATTTTCTAAGTTATAAACTTTTCTTATTTTTTCCTAACTTTGTCCCATTGTTTCACCAAGATGCAAATGGATTCAAACAAAACTTGCAACATGAAAGTTGTAGTCCATCACAAAGTCTACGACTTTGAATCACAATGTTTTCTCAAAAGAAGCTTGTATCTCAAGTTATGATTTTTGGAACAAGGGTACCTAAAACTTTTAACTTAGAAAATTTTTGCCCTAGTTTAGGCAGGATTTTGACCCATCTTCTTGGACATTTTTCACATAGTTCCACTTGGAGTTTCAAGTTGCATTTCAAAGATGGATTGTAGTACATGTTGCAAGCTTTCCAAATTGTCCCAGAACTCCTCAAACACCTTTGTGGTTATGGAGAATCGAATTCTTGAAGTTGGCAAAACTCACTTTGATCCATGGCCAATACATGTTAATACAACTTGCATTTTCAAATCAGCATGCTTTGTACTAGCTTGCAGGCCTCTAAACCATTTTACACTCCTTAATTTAATGCAAATCCACTGAGCTAATGCATTATCTTGGCCATTTGGACATTGCACACAAAACTAATGCCTATTTGGAAAAAGGTATATTGCCATTTTTGAAAAGCTATACTTTATTTCAAACCAAGATCTTTGAGGCATGGGGCCATATCTCTGAGGCAAGATCAAGTCCATAAATTGCAAGTATCAAGAAAAGAGGATGCAACATACAAGATAGGGATTACAGGCCTGTATTGACAAGTTACACACTCTTGCTTCAAGAAGAAGAAATTTGTCCAAAATCTTCAAAACTCAAGAACCATCCATAGTCAGCTTACACAAACATTGCAAACACATTTCACACAACCCTTTGAGTCATAAACACGAGCCCTTCACCACTCAAACCTGCTTGTACACAAAATCACTATTTTTCTGCAAAACAGGGCAAGCCCTGCAGAACCACCTCCATCTCCACTTTCCCTCGTGCGTTTTGCCTCAAATTTATTCCAATATCTTCCATTCAACTCACCTAAACTATTCCAGACCTCCATTGCCAGCTGTAACACCATTAACACACATTGCCATTTTTGTTTTGAAGCTTTGCAGGTTGAGTTCTGTAGCACGATTCAGGCTACTTCAAAACAAACCAAGCATTGGGAAAGCTTCATTGGACCTCAGGCAAGCTCAAAAGAACCTCAAGCACCCATGGAAGTTGTTGCATTGTCCAGCTCGAAGTCAACTGAAACAGGTATTTCATGAACTTCTATCTCTCTATTTAGGAATAGTTAGACTTAGGTTTGTGAATGAAAGATGTTGTATTCATAGCCCTGAAACCATACATGTGCTTAGTTTTCATTTATATTAATCGTGCTAGGAGAATTTTGTTCATGAACTTTCTGAAAAAACTAGGTTAAGAATTAGGGCCAGAGAAATTCTCTCTGGTCTTTGAGAGTTAGCTTAAGTTTTTTATATGGTTAGATTCGTTCTTTGATGCTCTACAAGTTTCATGTTATGAGTTTTATCAAAAAAGCAAGGAATCAGGAGATAGCATTTTGTGTACAAAAGCGCGCGTGTTCTTGTTCAAAGGAAGAAGATGAAGTTGTCTTTGGGCTGGGCCTTTACAGACTTACTTTTGGCACCCCCCCTCTTTTCTTTTTACACCTCTCTGACCCATTTCTTGTACATTTGTCATTTTAACATTTTTATTCCAGTTCTGATTTTGATATTTTATTTTCTAATATAAAAAATACTAAAAAATTATTTTCATAAAATTTTGTATTTATTTGGAATTTATTTTAATTATTTCTAGTATTAATACATTAAATACTTTATATTTACTTTTGTTTAAATGTAAAAATAATGTAAAAAATACTTTTATTTGTATTTTTTATTTTTATACACATTTGAAAATATTTTCTTGAAATATATACATTTTGTAAATAATTTATTTTATTTTTATACACACTTAATATATTTAATACATATATACCTATATAATATATTTTATTAAATAATAAGAACAAAAAACACAAAAATATTACATTTTTATTTTTATTAATATTTTGTACTAAAAATACCCTTTTTTCAATATACTTTTATTTTTTGTACAAATTAATACATTATTGTATATAAATAATAAATAATACTATTTATTTAGGAAATTAGGGTTTTTTTTGCCCTAAAGAACAAAAATAATTAAAATTGACATTTTTTTATTATTTACACTTCACATTTAAAAATACTTTCTACATACATAAAAATCTTTTTTTTTTTTGCATAACACATTTTATCTAACATTTATTTATTCTATTTTATTTAATTATTGTATATTTAAATATTGTATCTTATACATTCAATTTGGTTGTAATAATTTAGGATTTAATTTCTTGCAAAATAATCCCCAATTCAAATTTGTACCCTCTCCCTATATCATGTTGTAATAGTGTAGAATTTAAATTCTCGCACCTTTAAATGTTTTCAATTATGCCATGATTAGACCTAGGGTTTGTATGCAAAATCAAATTAACAAATAGTTTGATCTAATCCAAGATAACAATGCATGAAAACAAACACAATGCACACTTGCACCCCTAGGGTTACAATCCACTTGTTGCCTTAAAAAATGGGCCATGGTATGCATGTCAAGTACTTTGGCAAAACAAAAACAAAACAAAAGATCATAGTCCCTCGATGATGCTATATGAGTTGCCTAAACAAAATGATCAAGTCCCTTAAGAAAAATTGCCAAAAATACTTGACACAATTGCTATCATGGTCTATACGATGACCCGCGTCTGTCCCGTTAACATCCTAACACAAGGTTGTTCACCAAATACAATGGTGAAGAAACACTGTTAAAAGGGTTAAAAACATAAGAAAGATCTTTGAGTTAAATAGGGTAGATAACTCTTAGTTACTTGATCAAAACTTGCAAAAACATCCTTGCTATTTTCAAAACATACTTCACAACACAATTTCAAAACCCTTCTATCAAACATTAAAAAACTTTTCAAAAGACAAAAACACCTTTGTATACATTCAAACAAGAATCATTACAAAGGTCGCCACAACGATGGCCTCTTTTCAAAACATCTTTCAAAATCACACACAAAGCACCATTTTAAACAATTGAAAAGCAAAGCAAGTGATCTAAGCAAGTAACTAAGAGCCCATGGATAGAAAAGGTTCTAATACCTTCCCTTTCTATAATCTACTCCCCGAACCCAAGAAAACATCTCAAAGGTCTTTCCTGTGCTTTTTGACCTTTCCTTAGGATAAAATAAAAAGTCGGTGGCGACTCTTGCTAAACCGAAACATTTGCGAACACAAACGGAAAATCCCAAGTCAGTTCTTCCACCGTATCACAAATAGTTTCCTCGAGACCCATGATGAAAGCCTCATATTCTGCCATATTATTAGTACAATTAAATGTCAACCTTGTAGTAAAAGTAATGTGTGATCCATGTGGAGTGACAACCACAACAACAATTCCTTTCTCATAAGCATTCACAGCTCCATCAAATATCATACTCCAACGAAATTCAGGGTCAGGACCTTCCTCAGGCAATGGTTCATCACAATCTTTCACTTTCAGGAACATCACATCCTCATCGGGGAATTCATACTCTACAGACTGATGATCCTCCACTGGTTGGTGAGCAAGATAATCTTCCAACACACTGCTTTTAATATCTTTTTGAGTGCGATATTCAATGTCATATTCAGATAGCAATATCTGCCAGCGGGCAATTCTCCCAGTAAGAGCGGGCTTTTCAAAAGTGTACTTGATTGGATCCATTTTGGAGATCAACCAAGTTGTGTGATTCAACATATACTGCCGCAAACATTTTTCCTCCCAGGCTAGAGCATATCATGTCTTTTCCAGCATGGAATATCGTGACTCATAATCAGTGAACTTTTTAATGAGATAATAAATGGCATACTCTTTCTTCCCTGTTTCATCCTGTTGTCCCATAATACAACCCATGGAATTATCTAACACTGTCAGATACATAATCAACGGCCTTCCTTCGATAGGAGGGAGCAAGATAGGAGGTTCAAGCAGATACTATTTAATACTTTCAAATGCCCTTTGGCAGTCATCTATCCACACACAACCTTGATCTTTCTTTAACAACTTAAAGATCGGTTCACATGTTACAGTCATGTGGGAAATGAATCTGGAAATATAATTCAAACGCCCGAGGAACCCTCTGACTTGTTTTTCAGTTCTTGGCGCTGGCATCTCTTAAATTGCTTTGACTTTATCAGGGTCAACTTCAATTCATTTCTGGCTAACAATGAAACCGAACAATTTTCTTGATCATACACCAAAGGTGCATTTATTTGGATTCAAGCGGAGACGATATTTCCTCAAACGCTGAAACAACTTCAATAAATCTTCTACATGCCCTTCTTCAATCTGTAATTTAGCAATCATATCATCAACATATACCTCGATTTCCTTGTGCATCAGATCATGGAATAGGGTTGTCATAGCCCTCTGGTATGTTTCACCAGCGTTCTTCAACCCGAAGGGCATCACTCTGTAATAGAATGTTCCCCAGGGTGTGATAAACGTTGTTTTTTCCATGTCCTCTGGAGCCATTCTTATTTAATTATACCCAGAAAATCCGTCCATGAATAGAATAACTTAAATTTTATTGTGTTGTCCACTAACCTATGAATGTGTGGCAATAGAAAATCATCTTTTGGACTAGCTTTATTTAGATCTCTATAATGTACGCACATGTGGACTTTTGGCAATCCATTAAGGATATGATGTTCATGATGTCCATGATGTTATGTACAAATATGCATATACAAACAAAGCAAACAAGTACTTAGTTTAGGTTTGAATGGAGTTTTATAGGTAAGTACCCTCTTGAAGTTTAGTTGGCTTAAACCTGTCCTAGTAATATTAATCGGGTTCTAAGGAGCTCAATATCACTGGATTATTTCCTTGGTCATTTTTTCAGCTCAAGCCTCTTTAATGGCGACCGAAATATCCAAAGAAACCAAACCTCAATGAGTGTAGTATCGAGTACCTACCAACTTCGGACTGCACCAAAGCCGGTCATCCCACTACATCCTAAAGGCCAAGTTGGTCAAGTAAAGGTTCTAGAAGTTCATTAGTGCTTCATGACATCACTCAGCGGCCCCGTATTCTCTTTGATTAACTCATAGGCTACCGGTACCCACAAATATGTCGCACTAATGTAGCTATTTATTAGACCATGTTGGTATACCCCGCACAGTTTCCACAATGTACTGCTACTTACCTATAATGTATCCCAAATCCGGGTAGAGGAATCAAACCCAAACAAAGAACCATAATGTAAAGCATACCAATCAAACAATGTAAGTAAGTAAATGTGATCTATCTCTAAGGTAACCCCACTTTTATAGTTTTCCCCAGTAGAGTCGCCAATTCTGTGATACGGTGGGAGAACTGACTTGATTGTTTTAGGTTTTATCGCAAATGTTGCGGTTAACAAGAGTCTCCACCGACTTTTATTTTATAAAAAAGGAAATGTGAAAAAGCACAGGAAAGAACTTTAAGATTGTTTCTTGAGTTCAGGGGGTAGATTATGAAAAGGGAAGGTATTAGCACCCTTTTCATCCATGGTATTCCATGGGCGCTTAGTTACTTGCTAGATCACTTGCTTTGGTTATAAATTGTGCTTTGTTTGCTTTTTGAAAGTATTTTGTAAAATAGGCCTTTGTTTAGGAAATCTTTGTAAGGATTCTCGTTCGTAAGAATATATAAAAAGATGTTGATCTTTTGAAAAATGTTATCAATGTTTGTAAGATGTTTGAAAATGTGTGTGTTTGTTTTGAAAATAGCAAGGATGTTTGTTTTGAAATGGAGCAAGTAATTAAGAGCAAACTATCTACTCAAATGTCTTTCTTGTTCATTTTGTTTTCCTTTGATATTGTTGTCTTACCATTGATTTGGTAAGCAACCATATCTCTGGATGTAAACGGGACAGGCGTGGGTCATCGTATAGTCATGATTAGCAATGTTGCAAGGAATCTTAGCATTTTTTAGGGACTAAGATCATTTTGTAAGGAAACTTTAATAGCGTCATCGAGGGACTATGATCTTGTATTTGTTAGTTTTGCTACGATACCTTACATGTGTAATATGACCATTTTTGTATAAGGCAACCAAGTGGAGTAACTCTAGGGGTGCTTGTGTGCAAGTGTGTCATTTTCATGCTTTATTTTGTCTTGGATTAGGGTTTTCTATTTGATTGATTTTATCTTGCCATACAAATCCTAATTATTAGCATGTTATATAAAAGCGATAAATTACAAAGTTTAAATATTACTACGCTATTACAACACTTTGTGGGATGGGGGTATACAATTTATAAATGGGGATTGCAATAATATAAACCTAATTAATCCATTACAACCAAATTGAATTTGTACAAATATTGGAATAAATAATATACAAGATAAATTAAATATACAAAGATATGTAAATGCAAAAGAAGATTTTGTTTGTTTTTTTTTTATCTGAAAAAAGTTTTAAACTAAACCTAATAAATAAATAAGAATTAAACTCAAATTAATTAGGAAAAGAAATTATTTTTAGAAAGGATTTTGATTAAACCCTAATTCTATTTTATTAAAAGGAAATAAATTTCTTTAAAAAAAGTTAAGTATTTTTATATTTTTTGACTTGAAAAATAATATATGGTATTTATGAGGTATTTTGGTCTTTTTGTATTAAAATAATATGTTTAATAAATATATTAAAAAAATACATATATCAAACTAGTTATAATTTAATTTACAAGTTTATTATAAAAAAATATATGATATGTAACTAAATGAAAATATTTTCTAGGGGAAAAATAAAATAAAATGAACCAAAATATAAATCTAGTAATTTTATATTTTTTGTGAATTTTAATATTAAGAAAATATATTTAATAAAACAAAATGAAAGGTAAAATAAATAAATAAAATTAATATGGGCCAGGGGTGCTGCAAGCAAATAGGAAGCAAGAGGTTAGCAAAAAAACACAAGGCCCAAAGTCCAGAAACCCACGCTGCAAAAACAACAAAAAAAGGTGGAAAAAATATGGAAAATTGCAAAAGGCAGCGCGCTGAGGCTCGAACCCACGACCTCTAGCATTTTTGTGCGCTGCCTTACCACTGGGGTGGCTGTACATCCGTTTATATAAACAAAAGCACAAATATATATTAGAAAACGCCTCTTGAAGGCAACTTCATCTTCAACCTTGAGCCATGGCTAGACCACCTGTATCTCTCTCATTTCTCCATGAAAATGGAAAATCCAAACAGGAAAGTAATAGTGTTTCTTCCCAACATTTCAACCATATAATTTGTGTAAACTAAAAGTCAAAGATCAAAGCTAATTTTACTGGCCCTAATTTGAAACCTAATTTTTACAGAAATTTCAAATCCAAAATTCTCTATACACATAATAAATATAAATGAAATCTATGAACATGGTTAGCTTTAGTGCAAGGGTATCTACATTTTGTTTTCACAAATCAAGACCAAAGGATGCTTGTATGAAGAGATAGAAGTTTGAGTTTTTACCTATTTCAGTTGAGATCGTGAATGGATTTTGAGCAAGTTTTGAGAAGGCCTGAGGATCTGTTTAGCTTGCTTGGACCTACCTGAGTGTATTCCAAAACTTACTTTTCCTTGAAAGTTCCTGAATCTCCCTACTCAAGTCATCCTGCAAGCTTGATATGTAAAAATGGCAGATGGAGGAGGAGGAGTTACAATGAGGGAACAGGGGCCTGGAACACTTAGATATAATGTATATTAAGTGTTTAGGTGGTTAAAACTCAAAAAGCACGAGTGATTTTTGAGATTGCTATGTAAGGTGCAAAACTGCAAGTCATGGCAGATTTTCGAGGTTAGAGTGTTTGGGGGAGTTTCTGAGCCTTAGAATTTGTGTTTTAGGTTGCCATACTTTTGTGTATATGTATGGAAAGGATTAGGGATCAAGCTTTCTCAAGATTTCTGAGTTATAGACTTTTGGCTCTATTACTTTCTTTTGAGGAAAAGTGACGAGACAAGTCTCTATGTGTTTGTACAAGCCTGATCTGAGTTGGTAGAGGTTTTAGACACATTGCTTTTGGTAGAGGTTTGTACAAGTCTCTATAAATGGAATTGTAGCTTGGAAAAAGGCTCTAATGATTGGATTAAAGCTCTATCAGCTGTGTAAACATTTAATTATGGAGTGAAAAAACAAGTTTGAGGCCTTCAAAGCAAGGATTACGCAGCCTAGGCTTGGATTTGAATTTTTGTTCTTCATGAAATGGCTTGAAATCAAAGTGAGAAGTTTCCAACTTCATCTCTTCGATTCTACCTACTCAAGAATGATCTCAAGGAGTTATTTGACATTTTGGAAAGCTTGCAATGTGCTCTACAACTCATCTTTAAATTCATTTCAAAGATTCCCCTTGGAACTATGTGAAAAATCGGCATGAAGTTAGGTCAAAAACCTCCCTAACTAGGTCAAAATTTCACTAAGTTATTTTAGTTCATGAGCATGTGTTCACAAAATTATATCTTGAGATCCAAGCATCTTTAGGAGAAATTGTGTGAACCAAATTTGTAGATTTCATGGAGATCTACAACTTTCATGTTGGAAATTTCCTTTGAATCATCTTGTATCATGGTGAAAATTTAGCTCAAAGTTGAGAAAAAATAAGAAATTTTCTATACTTAGAAAAATTTCTAAGTTAAGAAATTTCAAATTTCAAAACAAAATCTTCAATCCTTGATTTCTTGATGAACAAGTTTCACATTTGACATGGTTTAATGAATTATGAACCTTGGCACTTGATTTTGACCAAAAAGTCAAAGTTTGACTTTACAGTATATAGTTGACTTTTGATCAGTTGACTGAAAAATTCATCTGTCAATCCAATGAATTTGTAATGTTTTAAATCATGCTATTAGGTCAAAATTATGTGATTGAACTCTTGAAATCATGGTTCAAACCAATTGATCATTTGCTAGGTCAAAAATCAGAAATTTCCCCTTCTCAGTCAAAACCCTTATTTTAACCATTTTGCCCTTTTGATGATTTGATCAAATTTCTTGAGGAATTGTGGTCCAAAATTGATCAAATGATACATATGAGTCTAAGATGTTGATGTTGATAAAAAATTATGATGTTTGACTGTAAATTGGCCATTGTTGACTTTTTCCCCAATACAACTTATTTTTAGGTCAATTATCCAATTGACTGGTCAAAAATGTGATTCAAGGCTTGAAACTTGACATGAATAATCTTGGGGGTCCATAATGATCCTTGAAGTCAAATGAAGCATTTATAGTCCAAAAATCCTTGTGCAAACTCAAACCCTAATTTTGGTCATCAGTGCATGATGAGATGTCTTGAGCTGGTCAAACCCTAATCCAGTCTTGAGTCAAAGATGTCTTGTGAGAAAAATCTTGATTAATGAGAGGGAAAATATTGGGGTACAACAGCTGCCCCTGTTCAATCTTCTTAAACTTGAAGAGTTAGATTAGTGAGTTTTGCCATTCGTGACTCGAAGGTGGAAGATGATTGGACACTAGAGTGCCCAGAAATGTTCACTCGATGATGCGAGGTTGAGGGAATGGGCTTAAAGATGCCATTTGGAGAGGTCATATAATCTTGTTGGAGATGGTCTTGTAGATTCCGTCCAAGAATTCCTGTTGAATTGTAATTTGTAAGCTGAAAGAATGAGTATCAGAATGGCGTCCATGTCTGGAGCGTATCTGAACTGTATCTGGGAGCTGATTTTGACTGAGTATCAGAATGACATCTGTGTCTGGAGCGTATCTGAACTATATCTGATATTTGAATCTGAATGAGTATCAGAATAACGTCCGTGTCTAGAGCATATCTGAACTGTATCTAGGAGCTGATTTTGACTGAGTATCAGAACGGCATTCGTGTCTGGAGCGTATCTGAACTGTATCTGAAAGTTGAATCTGAATGAGTATCAGAATGGCGTCCGTGTCTGGAGCGTATTTGAACTGTATCTGTAGATGCAATCTGAATGAGTATCCGGATGGCATCCGTATCTGGAGTGTATCTAAACTGTATCTTGAAGTTGAGATTTGAATGAGTATCAGAATGACGTTCGTGTCTGGAGCGTGTCTGTATTGTATCGAGAGGTTGAATCTGAATGAGTATCAGAATGGCGTCCGTGTCTGGAGCGTATTTGTATTGTATTTGAAAGTCGAATCTGAATGAGTATCAGAATGGCATCCGTGTCAGGAGCGTATCTGAACTGTATCAAGAGGTTGAATCTGAATGAGTATCAGGATGGCATCCGTATTTGGAGCGTATCTGAACTGTATCTCTAGATTGACCATTGTTAATGGTAGCTGTTAATCTCATCTTGAAATGGGTAAAATGTTAGTTAAAATTCAAAGTCGTGTTGTATGAAATGTATGATATGATGCATTTGTTTTATCAATTTTCATGATTCATGGATGCAATGTATGCGTATGTGAGCTGATTTGCTGTGTTGCAGTTGGATTGAGAAAAATAAAACCCTGAATATCGATGGGGATGTGTGAGTCTTTAAGTCTTGAAGTCGAAGTATTGATGAATTTATGTCTAGAGAAGTAAATTCTTTTGTACGGGTAATGCCATGTACTGTTTGTAAAATCTGTTGGGGAGTCCCGAGAAATTTGATAACTTCTACTGGGGATCAACAATTTGAAATTGTGTTCTGCTGGGGGTTTAAATGACGTACTGCAAGGGATTACTTACGAAATAGCCTAGAGATATTTCCCTGTCCTTTCAACCTATTAGTAATTGTCTTTCCCATTTTGTTTATTTGTAAACAATAATTATGTTCAGATGCATATGTTCAACAAGGAATCATTGGACATTTTTTTGCATACAAAACACAAGCGTAAAGAAAAAGACAAATAGTTTTTGCTCTTTCAAAGGGATATCTTTGTATTTACTTTGACTAAATATTTTTGTACAAAGGGGACAAACATTCTAGTAAGAGAATGTTGTCATATAACAAGAAAAAAATGATACAAAGAAAGATAGCTATGTGTAATAATCCCATGGGGTTCCCATTCTACTATAGTCTTCGTATCGCTGAGCATCTTGTCTATTTGTTGCCTTCTCCGAAGATGACTAAATTGATCAAAACCTCTGAGTTTGTTAGTGGAATTCAAAGGTTGTTTGTAAAGTGATCCGTCAGGACATAGTCGTACGCCTTAATTCCCTAACTTTTTCCTGGACCGCCCTTTCGGGTTTTCAGTCCACCGGGAAACCCTTTTTTGCCCAAGTCGCCCTTTTGGGTTTTCAACTTGTCGGGTGTACAAATTTTTTTGTTTTATCCCTAACTTTTTCCCGACCCTTTTGGTTCGTCGGGATGCCCTTGTTTTGCCTAGGTATGTCAACCTAGAGGGTCTCTTATGCGTAGTATCTTTTGACTATGTCCGCGTTCGCAGGATGTGACAGGTCGTCACCATCCATGGTGATCAAGATCATTGCCCCACCAGAGAAAATGTTTTTGATTACAAATCGTCCTTCATAGGTAGGATTCTATTTGCCATTGGGATCACCTTGTGGCAATATGATGCGTTTGATCACTAGATCCCCAACTTGATACACTTGGCGTCTGACTTTCTTGTTGAAAGCCTTGATCATACATTTTTGATACATTTAACCATGACAAACATCAGTAAGTCTCTTTTCCTCAATCAAGTTCAGTTGATCAAGTCGAGTCTCGATCCAATCGTCTTCATTCAACCCTGCATCCTTCATAATCCTCAAAGAAGGTATCTGGACCTCGATAGGAAAGACAACTTCCATGTTGTAAACCAGAGAATAGGGTGTTTCTCTGGTTGATGTGCAAGCCGTGCTACGATACCCGTGGAGAGAGAATGGTAACATCTCATGTCAGTCTTTGTATGTGACTGTCATTTTCTGTGTGATCTTTTTAATGTTCTTATTTGCAGCTTCGACAACACCATTCATCTTTGGCCGATAGGGAGAAGAATTGTGATGCTGAATCTTGAATTGCTTGCACAATGCCGTGATCATAGTGTTGTTGAGATTTGCACCATTGTCAGTGATGATCCCTTTCGGGATACCGTACCGGAAAATAAGATTTTGCTTGATGAAACGGGAAAAAATATTTTTGGTAACGGAAGCGAAAGAAGCTGCCTCCACCCATTATGTAAATTAGTCAATGGCCACTAGGATGAAGCGGTGTCCATTGGAAGTTGTCGGCTTGATTTCCCCGATCATATCAATCGCCCACATATCAAAGGGCCAAGAAGTTGTCAATACATTCAGAGGAACCAGAGGTACATGCACCTTGTCAGCATAAATTTGACACTTATGGCAAGTTCGAGAGTGCTGATAGTAGTCTGTTTCCATGGTGGACCAGTAATAGCCTTCCCGTATGATTTTCTTTGCCATCGTATTCCCACTAGAATGCGTACCAAAATTGCCTTCATGTAATTCAGCCATGATCTTTTTAGATTCAACCTTATCCACGCACCGAAGCAACACAGAGTCATGATTGCGTTTGTATAAGATGTCATTACTAAGGAAGAATTTAGCAGAGAATCTCCTTAAGAACTTCTTATCATTGATTGAAGCTCCTTCTGGATATTCTTGAGCCTCGAGATACCTCTTGACTTCGTGAAACCAAGGCTGGTACACTACTTCTTCAGTATTAATCTCGTGACAGTGTGCTGGTTCATCCATTCGTTCGATGGTGATCTGGGGAGCCTCGTTATCCCAGTTAAGTTTAAACATAGATGACATTGTGGCTAGAGCGTCTGCTAGCTGATTTTCTTCTCGCGGGAAATGCTCGAAGGTAATCTCCTCAAAATGTGGTAGCAATGTCAACACATGTTTTTTGTAAGGGATATGGTTAGGGTGTTTAGTGACCCATTCCCCTTTGATCTGACTGATGACCAAAGCTGAGTCTCCAAATACATCCAATGATTTGATACCCAAGTCTATGGCAGCTTTGAGACCAAAGATGCACGCTTCATATTCCGCCATGTTATTTGTACAATTGAAGCAGAGTCTTGCGGTAAAGGGAGTATGACACCCTTCTGGAGATATGAGTACAACACATATATCATTACCAAGTGCATTGCATGCTCCATCAAAGAACAGGGTCCATCGGGATCCTTGTTCAGGTCCATCATATGGTCGGATTTCTTCACAGTTGTCTAATGTCATGATGTCTTCGTCCGGGAATTCAAACTTCATGGACTGATAGTCTTCTACAGCTTGGTGAGCAAGGTGATCAGCTAGTACATTGCCCTTTACAACTTTCTGGGTAGTATACTGTATGTCGTACTCTGTCAGGATCATCTGCCATCTCACTATTCTCCCAGAAAGAGAAGGCTTTTCGAAGATGTATTTTATCGGATCCATTTTAGATATCAACAAGGTAGTATGATTCAGCATATAGTGTCAACCAACGAGCAGCCCATGCCAGAGCCCAGCAAGTTTTCTCATGCAGTGAATATCTGATTTCACAATCGGCAAACTTTTCGCTCAGGTAGTAAATAGCGTGCTCTTTTCGGCCAGACTCGTCATGCTGCCCCAATACACACCCCATTGAATTTTCTAAAACAGTCAAATACATGATCAACAGTCTTCCCTCGACTGGTGGCATCAATACAGAAGGCTCTCGTAAGTATTCTTTGATTTTATCAAAAGGAACTTGGCATTCATCATTCCATTTCACTACTTGATCTTTCTTCAAGAGCTTGAAGATTAGCTCGCAAGTAGCTGTTAGGTGAGAAATGAATTTGGAAATATAGTTCAAACTTCCCAAGAATCCTCTGACTTCCTTCTCAGTACGAGGAGCAGGCATCTCTTGTATTGCTTTAACTTTGGCAGGATCTACCTCGATGCCTTTGTTGCTGACCACAAAACCTAGGAGTTTACCAGACCGTACCCCAAATGTACACTTGTTTGGATTCAACCTCAGCTTGTACTTCTTCAGTCTCTCAAACAACTTTTGTAAGTGATTAAGATGCTCTTCTTCTGTTTGCGATCTGGCTATCATATCGTCTACGTAGACCTCTATTTCATGATGTATCATGTCATGAAATAAAGCTACCATGGAGCGATGATAGGTTGCCCCTGCATTCTTCAGTCCGAATGGCATCACCTTGTAGCAGAATGTGCCCCATTGTGTGACAAATGTTGTTTTCTCCATGTCCTCAAGTGCCATTTTGATTTGGTTGTAACCTGAGAATCTGTCCATGAAGGAAAACACTTTGTGTTGTTCCGTATTGTCAACTAGAATATCAATGTGGGGAAGTGGAAAATCATCCTTAGCGCTTGCCCTATTCAAATCTCTGTAGTCCACACACATTCGTACTTTTCTGTCTTTCTCGGGTACGGGAACAATGATGGAAACCCATTGAGGGTAGGAAGTGACAGCCAAAAATCCAGCATTGAATTGCTTCATAACCTCTGCTTTAATATTTTCTGACATATCAAGCCTCATGCGGCGAACCTTTTGCTTTACTGGCGGACAATCTTCTCTTGTAGGCAGACGATGTACCACGATATTCGTATCATGTCCCGGCATGTCTTCATATGACCAGGCGAAGACTTTAACATAGTCATGTAACAACTAAATCAGACGCTCCTTGACACTGGGTTCCAGATTGGCACCCACCTTAACCTCTTTTTTGTCTTCTTCGGTACCCAGGTTGATCGTAGCCACAGGTTCCTCGTGAGGATGAATAGTTCTCTCCTCTTGTTATAGCAGTCTGGAAAGTACCCCTGGTACTTCACAATATTCCTCACCTTCTTCTTCGGCTTGGTAGATTAGATTCTCAGAGTCACAAAAGGCCATAGCAGTATCGTTACCCATGAGATCCGGAATGGATAGATACCTGCATTATGAGTGTGGTTATGTGTAAGGGTATAGCTATCTTTGAAAGAAAATAAAATGTAAAAGAAAAACAATGAGCACAAAATTTTGTATGCGAAAACGTCCATGATTCATTGATGTCATGTGAAGATGAAATAATAACCCTTACAAATGGACCATTGTGCCTCGGGTAAGACACAAGGTTTTAAGAGTGAGAATTGTTTTTGAATATTACAGATCCAACAAAATGTAAAGATAAATTACTGTGGGATAAAAGTGATCAGGACAAAGTCTCTAGCCTCCCAATTGCTGAGCCCTCCATTGACAGTCGAAAATATACAATCCTCTAGATCGCAATCATCTTCATCATCTTCTACCGCGTTGACCTCACGGTTGCTAATCTTCAAGGGTGGCCCTCCAGCACGGGCACGGCATACAACCTTTTGGGCACTTGAAGTGAAACCTAGGCCAAACTTGTCAGACTTATACGGGATATCTGGAAGTTTCCCCCAGATAGTGCATCCACCTTCCTCTACCACTGCTTTGGCATCCTTTAGTGATGACATCCAGAGTGGAGGTCTTGTAATCTTGGGAATCTGGGACACAGTCTTTGTCACTACCACCTCTTGGGGGACCTCTTCGAAGTGTTGAAATGGAGTTTCAATGAATTTGCCGTCTAATTCCACATATCGGAAGGAATTGAGATGGCTGATCATGTATTCTTCCTCTCCATGGTTAGTGATAATCTTCCCTTGAGCCGGATACTTCAACATCTGGTGCAATGTAGAGGTAACAGTGCCAGCATTATGGATCCATGGCCGTCCTAGAAAGCAAGAATACGAGGTGCAGATGTTCATTACATAAAAGGTTGAATTGAATGTTTTGGGTTCCAACCTTTATAGGGATATCCACTTCCCCGTGCACCATCCTCTTCGAGCCATCAAATGCCCTTACTAATATGTTGCTTGGCTTTAATGTCAGTCCCTCGCAGTCAAGTCTATCAAAAGCTTTTTTCGGTAATACATTCAGAGATGAGCCAGTGTCCACCAAAACATGGGCCAGAGTCGTGCCCCTACACTCCATCGAGACATGTAATGCCTCATTATGCTTTCTTCCCCTCGGTGTTAGATCAGCATCTGAAAATTATAGACCATTATCCACTATCAAGCTGGCTACGCAATCTTGGAATTGATCAGTAGACGTCTCTTGAGGTACATGGGTTGTTTTTAAGAACTTTACCAAGGCTTTTGCATGTGCCTCGGAACACATTAGTAATGCCAACATGGAGATTTTGGAGGGAGTTTTCCCCAATTGTTCAACTACAACGTAGTTGCTCCTCTTTGTAAATTTTAGGATCTCCTCTATTTCTTTCTTGGATGTCTCTGGGATAGTCAGTGATTGAGCCTTCGTCCAGACATGCTTCACTTGAATACTCTTTACTCGAGTCTCGCAGCTTGAGTGTTGGTAGGAATGATAACAGGAGTGGTGACGGCTTTGTCAATAGGAGCACTTGCAGAGATGATTATGGGTACGAAAGTAACCTTTAGAGCAGCCACAGGGATGATCACGGGTCCAGAAACTACTTTTTGGGGAGCAATTTCGGGAGAAAAGATCCTACCGCTTCGGGTGATTTTGCTAGTTCCGGCAATGTTACCGATGTCGGAACCTTCTTGTTCAAAGTTTATCTCTTCGTTGGCCGACCAGTCTTGCTTGAAGCCATGGTAGTAAATGTCCCCTCTGTAATTCCACGACACAGTTTTGTCTGATTCATATGGTACTGGCCCAGGCATTGTGATTATTAAAGGAGTTACTTTCTAAATTGATGTAATTCTAACGGGTCTTTTGGTGGAGACCCTGGTAGAATTGGCGGAAATTGTAATGATAGAAACATCTTCAACAGGAATAGGTGAAACATGAGTCTTTTCAAACAAAATCTCTTTGTTATCTATCAGGCACTGAATGCCTCCCTTCAACAAAGGACAGCCAAATGGTGAGGATAAGCAGATATGGCAAACTTAATTACAGTCCGGGAACACACTGGCTTTTAACAAGTTTATCTTAATAGTCAGAAGTGGGGTCATGAGTTCATCAATTTTGGTAACAAACAAATCTTCTTCAATGGCATTGGTATTGTGACCATGTCTGGGCATAGGAGCAGAAATGACATTTGGTTTTTCGGGCGCATCAAACTCAATTTCTTTTGCTTCAATGAGGTCTTGTATTTTGTTCTTCAAGGCCCAACAGTTATTAGTATCGTGACCAGGACTTTCAGAGTGATATGCGCAACGGGTATTGGGATGATAATGAGGGGATGGTGTATTGGAGTTTTTCGGAGCTTCTTTCAAGGTTACCAAGTTGGACCTCAGAGATGCGGTAGATCTTGAGACAGAGTCATGTTAATTCTGGTGAATTTCCTGATTGGCCTTTCCACCCTTGGTTGATTACTTCTTTGTTGATCATATGTAGGCTTTGGAATCATAACAACCCCCACCATTGGTCGACGTTCGGCCCTCTCTTGGTTTCTTTGCAGATATACAACAACTATCTCTTACTTCCTGATGAAAGGCTTTCTTACAACTGTAGAAGAAGATGAATCCTTCTGAATCTTTCAACTTTTATGCCAACTTCCACCCTCTCTCCGGTCAATATTAGTTCAGTAAAGCCTGGAGATGAACTTCCAATTAAATGGTTGAAAAAGGGACCAGATAAGGTGCCTAAGAAAATGTCTACCAATTCCCTTTCAGACAGAGGGGGTTGAACTCTTCCAGCCAAATCTCTCCATTTTTGTGCGTAATCCTTGAAACCTTCATTGGAAGCCATGGCCATACTCTGGAGTTGAGTATGGGTAGGCGCCAAATCAGCATTGTATTGATATTGCTTGTAGAAAGTTGCGGCAGGATCTTCCCAATTATGGATGTTGGCTCTTTCTAGTTGGTAAAACCAGTCGAGTCGTGTTACAGACAGACTGTCTTAGAAAAAGTGCACCCATAAGTCTTTATCAGCGGTATGGGGTTGGATTTTTATCACATATGACCGGAGATGCATTTTAGGGCATGAAACTCCATCATATTTGGCAAACATAGGCACTTTGAGTTTCGGAGGAATCACAATCCCCGACATTAGTCCCAAATCCTCAAATTCTAAACTTGGCACCTTTTATATTTCCATCGCGCTCATCCGCTCTTCAAGATGTCTGTACTTGTCATCAGCTGGAGGATATTGTTCCTCAGAGTAGTCTTCTTCTTCTTCCTCCTCTTCAGATTCTGACGGGACCGCTGTTTACTTGCATTTCCCCTCTCCTTCACCTGATGTTTTTGCAAAGTTCAAAGTCCTTCTTGTCTGCCCATGAAACCTTCTCCCCGTGTTTAAGACTCTAGTTACCTTCTTTGTTTTCTTTTTCCTCTCTTCATCCAGCAGAGTCTTTAACTCTTCTTGCCCCTTGGTTAGGGTCATGAGAAATTGTTGAAACTGCGTATTCTGAGCTTGGAGATCTTTCACTGTTTGCTCGAGATCCATCTTACTAAAATAAACAGTAGAGAGATGAGGATACTTGTTGTAAAAGACTTGTTTATGTTATAATGAATGATATATGCATATGCAATGTTTTCAAGGATTTCAAAGATTCAAATTTGTTTTAGATAAAAAGGAAACACACGTTATATTAATAAGATAAAGTTTGAGTACATCAGTGCCCCTTGGACAAAATAATACAAAAACCCTAAGATAAAAAAGTAGTACGCATCCTCTTTGGTTCAATGTAGGCATTCAGAGTCTGCTCCTCATGAAGTAGCCTAGTGAGTTCCAAAACCTTCTTCTCGCTTGCGTAGAATTGGACTTCAAAAGTATCTCGCTCTCCTTTGAGTTGTATCCAATCCCTTTGTAGATCTTCAAGAGATGTGGGCATGTCAGGATGTGGGATAGTGTATGGAACATCTCCCTCCTTGACAGGTTCAATGATTACCGGGAGAATGGAGGGGTAAGGCATCATAAGACTCTGAGCATGAGTTCGTACCCATTTGAGGTAAGGCTCAAGAGGGATGGAATTCTTGTGGCCCAAAGTCTTTCTATCCACCTTGTTTAGCATCTTCTAAGCTCGGATAAATCTCTGGCGAAGACCTTGATCGTTGTTGTCGTAGTCGAATACCAAACCTTCAATCAGCATCTCGTGCAGGCCATGCCTTCGGGCGTAACCAAAATATCTTAAGGCTAAGCATAGGTTGTAGGTGATGCCTCCCCTAATGCCAAGCAGAGGGACATTAGGGAATTCTCCATAACGGTCAACAATGATAACATTCTCTTTGGATCGGGAGCACCAATGAATGTCTAAATGTTTGAGCGTCATCAACCTTTGTGACCACCTTGAACCTTGCTCATTCTTTAAGACTGATTGGGGAAGATGATAAATAAACCATCTTTCCAAGATAGGAGTGCAACACACGAGAACACCACTTTTCCTCATTGTGCGAGTGTGAAAAGAGTGTAGGATATCCCCTAGTAATGTAGGCATCGGGTTGCGTGATATGAAGATTTTGACGGTGTTTACATCTATGAGTTTGTCAGGATTTGGAAACAAAACCATCCCATAGATGAGAAGAGCCACAATTTCCTCAAAGGCTTGCAAGTCTAAGGAATTCCAACATCTTTGGGCTTTCTCAAACAAGAACTTTGCTAAGAAACCTTTGGCACCAATCCTAGTTTCCCAATGGGTTGTGACATCAGATGAGTGCAAGTGTAGAGCTTGAGCAATCTCATATGGATTTGGGTATCTTTCTGTATCGTTGAAAGGTAGTTGATTGAGAATGGGAATCCTCAAGAGTTGGGAGAATTCTTCCAAAGTAGGCACAAGTTGATAGTCGGGGAATGTGAAGCAGTGGTGCAAAGGATCAAAGAACTGAAAGTACACCTTCATCATATCCTCATCTGTGTTGGAGGTGACCAAGTTGAGTAGACGACCATGTCTCTCAGTGAATGGAGAGTTCTCAGGAATCTTTGAAGCTAGCTCCTTAAGTTGTTGAGGAATTCTCACAAGGTTGACTTGAATAGTTTTCTTGCGAAGTGAATCCATTTCCTACAAAACAAGAACAAAGATGAATCCCAAAATCCTGGAAATGGTTAATGGAAGTATATAATGTTCATGATGTCCATGAGGTTATGTACAAATATGCATATACAAACAAAGAAAACAAGTCCTTAGTTTAGGCTTGGATGGAGTTTTATAGGTAAGTACCCTCTTGAAGTTTAGTTGGCTTAAACCTATCCTAGTAATAGTAATTGGGTTCTAAGGAGCTCAATATCACTGGATTGTTTCCTTGTTCATTGTTTCAGCTCAAGCCTCTTTAATGGAAACCGAAATATCCCAAGAAACCAAACCTCAATGAGTGTAGTATCGAGTACCTACCAACTTCGGACTGCACCAAACCGGTCATCTCACTACATCCTAAAGGCCAAGTTGGTCAAGTAAAGGGTCTAGAAGTTCATTAGTGCTTCATGACATCACTCAGCGGCCCCGTATTGTCTTTGATTAACTCAAAGGCTACCGGTACCCACAAATATGTCACACTAACGTAGATATTGCTTAGACCATGCCAGTATACCCCGCACAGTTTCCACAACATATTGCTACTTACCTATAATGTATCCCAAATTCGGGTAGAGGATTCAAACCCAAAAAAAGAACCATAATGTAAAGCATTCCAATCAAACAATGTAAGCAAGTAAATGTGATCTATCTCTAAGGTAACCCAACTTTTATAGTTTTCCCCAGCAGAGTCTCCAGTTCTGTGATACAGTGGGAGAACTGACTTGATTGTTTTGTGTTTTATCGCAAATGTTGCGGTTAGCAAGAGTCACCACGGACTTTTCTTTTATCCAAAAGAAAATCTGAAAAAGCACAGGAAAGACCTTTGAGATTGTATTTTGAGTTCGGGGGGTAGATTATGAAAAGGGAAGGTATTAGAACCCTTTTCATCCATGGTTTTCCATGGGCTCTTAGTTACTTGCTAGATCACTTGCTTTTGTTAGAAATTGTTCTTTGTGTGGTTTTTGAAAGTATTTTGTAAAAGAGGCCTTTGTTTAGGCAATCTTCGTAATGATTCTCATTCGTAAGAATGTATACAAAGATGTTGATCTTTTTAAAAATGTTTTCAATGTTTGTAAGATGTTTGAAAATGTGTGTGTTTGTTTAAAATAGCAAGGATGTTGGTTTTGAAATGGAGCAAGTAATTAAGAGAAAACTACCTACTCAAATGTCTTTCTTGTTCATTTTCTTTTCCATTGATATTGTTGTCTTACCATTGATTTGGTAAGAAACCCTATCTTTGGATGTAAACGGGACGAGCGCGGGTCATCGTATAGTCATGATTAGCAATGTTGCAAGGTATCTTAGCATTTTTTAGGGACTAAGATCATTTTGTAAGGCAACTTGAATAGCGTCATCGAGGGCTATGATCTTGTTTTTGTTTGTTTTTCTAAGATACCTTACATGCGTAATATGGCCATTTTGGTATAAGGAAACCAAGTGGAGTAACCCTAGGGGTGCTTGTGTGCAAGTGTGTCATTTTCATGCTTGATTTTGTCTTGGATTAGGGTTTTCTATTTGATTGGTTTTATCTTTCCATACAAACCCTAATTACTAGCATGTTATATAAAAGCGATAAATTGCAAAATTTAAAGATTACTACGCTATTACAACACTTTGTGGGAGGGGTATACAATTTATAAATGGGGATTGAAATAATATAAACCTAATTAATCTATTACAACCAAATTGAATTTGTATAAATATTGGAATAAATAATATACAAGATAAATTAAATATGCAAAGATATGTAAATGCAAAAGAAGATTTTGTTTGTTTTTTTTATGCGAAAAAAGTTTTTAACTAAACCTAATAAATAAGTCAAGATTAAACTCATATTAAGTAGGAAAGGAAATTATTTTTAGAAAGGATTTTGATTGAACCATAATTCTATTTTATTAAAAGGAAATAAATTTCTTTAAGAAAAGGTAAGTATTTTTATATTTTTTGTCTTGAAAAATATTATATGGTATTTATGAGGTATTTTGGTATTTTTGTATTAAAATAATATGTATATATATATCAAACTAGTTATAATTTAATTTAGAAGTTTATTATAAAAATATATATGATATCTAACTAAATAAAAATATTTTCTATAAAATAAAATGAACCAAAATATAACTCTAGTATTTTTATATTTTTTGTGATTTTTAATATTAAGAAAATATATTTAATAAAATAAAATAAAAGGTAAAATAAATAAATAAAATTAATATGGGCCAGGGGTGCTGTAAGCAAATAGAAGGCAGGAGGTTAGCAAAAAAACACAAGGCCCAAAGTCCAGAAGCCCACGCTGCAAAAACAACAAAAAAAGGTGGAATAAAATGGAAAATTGCAAAAGGCGGCGCATTGAGGCTCGAACCCACGACCTCTAGCATTTTTGCGCGTTGCCTTACCATTGGGGTGGCTGTACATCCGTTTATATAAACAAAAGCACAAATATATATTAGAAAACGCCTCCTGAAGGAAACTTCATCTTCAACCTTGAGCCATGGTCGGACCACCTGTATCTCTCTCATTTCTCCATGAAAATGGAAAATCCAAACATGAAAGTGATAGTGTTTCTTCCCACGATTTCAACCATATAATTTATGTAAACTAAAAGTCTAAGATCAAAGCTAATTTTACTGACCCTAATTTGAAACCTAATTTTTACAAAAATTTCAAATCCAAAATTCTCTATACACAATGAATATAAATGAAATCTATGAACATCCTTAGCTTTAGTTCAAGGATATCTACATTTTGTTTTCATAAATCAAGACCAAATGATGCTTGTATGAAGAGATAGAAGTTTGAGTTTTTACCTCTTTCAGTTGAGATCGTGAATGGAGTTTGAGCAAGTTTTGAGAAGGCCTGAGGATCTGTTTGGCTTGCCTAGACCTCCCTGAGTGTATTCCAATCCTTACTTTGCCTTGGAAGTTCATGAATCTCCCTAGTCAAGTCAACCTACAAGTTTGATATGTAAAAATGGAAGATGGAGGAGGAGTTACAATGAGGGAACAGGGGTTTGGAACACTTAGATATGATGTATATTAAGTGTGTAGGTGGTTAAAACTCAAAACGCATGAGTGATTTTTGAGATTGTTATGTAAGGTGCAAAATTGCAAGTCATGGCAGATCTTCAAGGTCAAAGTGTTTGGGAGAGTTTCTGAGCCTTAGAATTTGTGTTTTAGGTTTCCATACATTTGTGTATATGTATGGAAAGGATAAGGGATCAAGCTTTCTCAAGATTTCTGAGTTATAGCCTTTTGACTCTATTACTTTCTTTTGAAGAAAAGTGACAAGACAAGTCTCTATGTGTTTGTACAAGCCTGATATAAGTTGGTAGAGGTTTTAGACACATTTCTTTTGGTTTATAGGGTTTGTATGTGCAGAAAGAACAAGTTCAAAGCTCAAGGAGTTGACAATTGCAAAAGTTGTGCTTTATCAAAATGGAAATGGCAACTTTGTGCCATAAATGGAATTGTAGCTTGGACAAAGGCTCTAATGCTTGCATTAAATCTCTATAAGTTGTGTAAACATTTAATTATGGAGTGAAAAACAAGTTTGAGGTCTGCAAAGCAAGGATTATGCAGCATAGGCTTGGATTTGAATTTTTGTTCTTCATGAAATGGCTTGAAATCAAAGTGAGAAATTGCCAACTTCATCTCTTCGATTCTCCCTACTCAAGAATGATATCAAAGAGTTCTATGACTTTTTGGAAAGATTGATATGTGATCTACAACTAATATTTGAATTGCTTTCAAATATTCCCCTTGGAAATATGTGAAAAATTGGCATGAAGTTAGGTCAAAAACCTGCCTAACTCGGGCAAAATTTCACTAAGTTATTTTAGTTCATGAGCATGTGTTCACAAAATTATATCTTGAGATCCAAGCATCTTTATAAGAAATTTTGTGAAGAAAAGTTGTAGATTTCATGAATATCTACAACTTTCATGTTGGAAATTTCCTTTGAATCATCTTTCATCATGGTGAAAATTTGGCCAAAGTTGAGAAAAAATAAGAAATTTTGTATACTTCTAAGTTAAGAAATTTCAAATTTCAAAAACAAATCTTCAATCCTTGATTTCTTGATGAACAAGTTTCACATTTTAACATTTTTTAATGAATTATGATCCTTGGCACTTGATTTTGACCAAAAAGTCAAAGTTTGACTTTTCAGTATATAGTTGACTTTTGATAAGTTGACTGAAAAATTCATTTGCCAATCCAATGGATTTGTAATATTTTGAATCATGCTATTAGGTAAAAATGATGTGATTGAACTCTTGAAATCATGCTTCAAACTAATTGATCATTTACTAGGTCAAAAATCAAAAATTTCCCCTTCTCAATCAAAACCTAAATTTTGACCATTTTGCCCTTTTGATGATTTGATCAAATTTCTTGAGGAATTATGGTCCAAACGTGATCAAATGATACATATGAGTCTAATATGTTATTGATGTGGATTAAAAATTATGAAGTTTGACTGTAAATTGGCCATGGTTGACTTTTTCCGCAATACAGTTGATTTTTAGGTCAATTGTCCAATTGACTGGTCAAAACTGTGATTCAAGGCTTGAAACTTGACATGAATAATATTGGGGGTCCATAATGATCCTTTAAAGTAAAATGAAGCATTGATTGTCCAAAAATCCTTGTGCAAACTTAAACCCTAATTTTGGTCATCAGTGCATGATGAGATGTCTTGAGCTGGTCAAACCCTAATCCAATCTTGAGTCAAAGAGGTCTTGTGAGAAAAATCTTGATAAATGAGAGGGCAAATTTTGGGGTACAACAGCTTGGAACTGGGTTCCAACAACAACTTCATTTTCCTCCACAATGCTGAAAGAGGACAAATGAGATATCAATAATGCATGCTCCCTATTTATGATTACTACTTTCCCTTCACATACAAATTTCAATTTCTGGTGTAAAGTTGAAGTGACGGCCCTTGCCTCATGAATCCATGGCCGTCCCAAAACACAGCTATAAGCGGGAATAATGTCCATGACCTGGAAAGTTATCTGAAATAAATGTGGTCTTATATGAATAGGCAAGTCCACTTCACCAATAACAGATTTCCTTGATCCATCAAACTCTTTCACAATGATGCCACTCGGGCGCATAGGCATTCCTTGATATTTCAACTTCATAAGAGTGCTTCTCGGTATAACGTCCAAAGTGATTCCATTATCAATCATCACATTAGATAATGCATCATTCTTGCAATTCATATAGATGTGGAGGGCCAGGTTATGATTCCTTCCTTCATCTGGTAATTCATCATCGCAGAAAATCAAGTTATAACATGATGTAATGTTCCCTATTACGCTGTTGAATTGGTCTATTGGCATATCACTCTCCACAAAAGCTTGGTCCAATATCCTCATCAAGGATTCTCTGTGAGCAGAGGAGTTCATCAATAACACCAAGATAGATATTTTTGAAGGAGTTTGCAGTAGCTGATCTACAATTTTGTAGTCGCTCATCTTGATTATCTTCAAAATGTCATTCACTTCTTTCTCTAATGTAGCTCCACTAGTCTCACCCGCAGCCTTCTTGGGTTCAACATTCTCAGCAATTTTCTTTCCAACACTAACATCTCCTCGAACAACTGGTGCAAACACACGACCGTTGCGGGTCACCCTGCTATTTTCAGCAATATTCCCAACATCAGGCATTGGCTGGATGGTCACTACCACTCCATCCTCTAAGATTGTAGGGTTGTATTTGTAGGGTACAACCTTATCTGACTTGTAGGGGATATGACCCGACAAACTAATCACCAATGGGGTAACAGCTGGATTGCCATAATATTCAACTTCAAGATGGGAGGGTGCCCCAAAACAAGGCACAATGATGTTTACCCCTTCTTACACACAATCCGTCATTATTGAGTCATTTATGGAAAACAAATCCTTATATGAGGAGAAATACTCATCTATAGAGGCATACTCTTGATCTGACTCTTCCTCACTCAAGCAAACCTCAATCAAATCAACTTCATGGTAATCATCCCTTTGACTTGTAACCTTCATAGTTCCATTATCTAACAACAACTGAACACCTTTCTTCACGATTGAACATCCTGGGGAATCCCGGCAGCAAATTCGGCAAGACCCATACTGGTGTTCTACCTGACCATCCATATGGCAGAAAGTAGCATGTAATTTCACAAGGTCCACATTCATATACTCTACATAAAAAATTATGAATTCTCCTCTTCATACTCTATCCTAGGCCTGATTATGTGGATGAGGCCCTCATCCATCATCTCCTATAAACCAGCCTTTATCTTATCACAACCCTGTATGTATGTACTGCAAATGGCACAATCAGAATGGTCATGCATATATTAGCTAAATTCACAAAGGTCTGCATGCATTTTCACTAAATCTCCTCTAACCATATTAATATCAAAAATCTGGAAGTCGCCTGCACAATCGGCCACCATATTCACACCATTTACTTCTTCATGCTTGGGTAGAGGATTGTCTTTCACATTAGGGCCCACATCCTTGAAAGATAGAATACCAAACTTCACCAATTTCTACACCTCAGTCTTCAAAGGATAACAATTCTAAACATTATTCCCTGGTTCTCCCTGATGAAAAGCATGTGTTTGGTCTGCCTTGTAATACCAAGGCAATGGTGATGGTACAGCAGGAGGTGGTCGGGTCTGAACCAGCTTCTTCTGAATCAATGTCGGTAGTAACTCTGTATAGCTCATAGGAATAGGATCATAACTATCCCTTCTCTGATTATACCCTTGATTCCCCTGCTGGGACGGTCTTTGATAAGCAACAATAGATGGAGCTGCACCCACAACTTGAGTAACTGACGTGACTTGCTGATGACACTGATAATTCCTTTTAGGAGTATTAACCCTCCTCTCTTGCATAAAAGAATTTGCATCCCCTTCCTTCTTCTTGGTAAACCCATAAGTTGGCTTCTTCACACCTTTAGATCCTTCACTTCTCATTAAACGGCCCTCTCTTACAACCTCTTCTAAGAGGATACCTATTCCTACCATTTCAGTAAAGTCACTTGGCGCACTTGCTACCATCATCTCGTTGTAGAAAGCACCCAGAGTTTTCAAGAAAATCTTAGTCATCTCCTTCTCTTCCATGGGAGGAATCAATTGGGCGGCTACCTCACGCCATCTCTGTGCATATTCTTTGAATGATTCTGTGTCTTTCTAAACCATGGCCCTAAGTTGATCACGGTCAGGCGCCATGTCCACATTATACTTGTATTGTTTGATGAACGCTTCTCCCAAATCCTTGAAAGTATTGATGTTAACACTGTCCAAACTCATATACCACTTCAGCGCAACACCGATCAAACTATCCTGAAAAAAGTGAATCAGCAGACGCTGATCATCAGTATGGGTAAACATTCTCCTTACATACATCACTAGATGAGCACGAGGGCAAGTATTTCCCTTGTACTTCTCATACTCCGGGACCTTAAAATTTGCAGGTATGTTAACATTCGTGACCAAGCATAGTTCATTCACATTATGCCCGAATAAGTCTTTTCCCCTGAGGGACTTCATCTCTCTCTGCATCTTGTTAAACTGCTCTTAAAAATCATCTATTCTGTCATAAATACCCAACTCTTCACTCGGTGGAGGGAAAGGACGACATACATCATCCTTAACAAACGAAACCATATTCATCGAAGGAGGTGCAGCAGGAGCAGCATGCACCACAGGAGGTACAGGAGTAACAATTGTATGAACAATTGGAGTATCTTGGGGACGATGATTGAAACCTTCAGGTGCAAAATTCTATGTCAATCCCCATGGATAACCTTGAATCATGCAGTTTTGAACAACAGCTGGAGTAGCATATACGAGAACAGTTAGAGCTTCAGTAGGTGCCCTTGTTGGTTGAGGTTGGACCCTCGGTGGCTGATTCTGAGTAGCCACCAGAGATTCCATAAGAGCAGTAAGATTGGCCATGCCGACCTTTAAAGCGGAAACCTCCACGCGCAGATCGTGATTCTCTTGTTCTAAGTTGTCCATCTTGTTTTTGAAATTAGCCTGAGTATTGTAACGGTGAGTCAGCTTGCTGAACAAAGTAAAGAAGCTTGGTAAGACACCTGGATATGCATAACAAATGCAAGAAATATGTGCAATATAATGCATGATATGCAATGCACATGATTTTATTTTATTATTTAATATTTCAAGGGATTTAAAATTTATGGACATATTGCAAATATCAAAGTAATAACGCATTTGAAATATTGGAAATTTTTATTATAACAACTCCAAAATGGATTACAAGTTTCAATGATGCCAAGTACAAGATGAAAATAAAATCTAAAACCCTGAGAAGTAAAACTGATGGAGATCACTCTATACGCTGACGCTTCCCTGTGAGCCTGGAAATTTGAGCCTTCAACCTCTGGCTTTCTTCCGCATATCTGGTGGCAACCTCTTCCAATCACCTGAATCAGGGAGTGAGCAAATAGAATCTGACCGAGGTTTAGGAGAAAATAAATCCCCTTGCCTCTCCATGGTCTCTACAGCCCATCTCTCAAGAATCTCAATCAAGCCGTCTTTCTCCTTCAAGTCTGCTCTATAGGAAATCTCTAAAGTTTGGCACTTATTCTTCCAATCATCCTTTTCCTATTGCATCCTGACCAAAGCAAGTTGAAGCTCTTCTAGATCATCTAATAAGGGAGGAGTAGTCTTCACAAACAGATCAGGCATAGGTGTTTCTCGGGAATACGGCATCTTCAACTGAATAACTCTCGTTTGGACCCACTGAAGATATGGCTCCAAAGAAACAGCGCCCCTAGGTCCCAAATCCTTGCTACTCTTCTTATGAATGTGACGCCTGGCCTTCAAAATCTGCTCCCTAGCTTCCCTATGGTCTTCTCCTTCCTTCAGAAAGAAACTACTCAAATGAATATTATTTGGTTTATCCCTCATCGGATAACCGAGCTGTCATCGTGCAAGAACATGGTTATAGTTAATTTCTCCCTTTGTACTAAGAAGAGGAACATTGGGGAAACTACCACAAGTGTCAATAATCTCTATATCCTGGTAAGCTCGATGGTACCAATCAATATCCGAGTGAGTAAGTGCCATGATCTTAGGAGCCCAACCGAGTTCCTTCATGACATCCCAAAAAAGCACCAGACTGAGGCATATGAGAGATAAACCACCGGTACAATAGGGGCACGCAACAGATAATCATCCCCCCATGATAAGAATTATGAAGATGAATAGAGTAATAAGCATCACCTAACAATGTAGGAACTGGGTTTCTAATCATGAAGATCCTGATAGCATTAACGTGAACAAACTTGTCCACATTAGGAAATAAGAACAACCCGTAAGCAAGTAGAGCAAAGATGGCCTCAAAAGTGACTGTACTCTTCATCTTGGCATAGTAGCAAGCTTTCTCCAATAAGAGCTGAGCTGGTAATCCTCTAATCCCTCCTTTAGTAGTTATATGGGCTTCCACCTCAGACTTCCCCAGATGAATCAAGGTAGCAATCTTATGTGGTTTTGGCTCACCCTCCAAACTAGTAAAAGGAACACAATCGGTAACAGGTAAATACAATAGATAAGAATACTCCTCTAGTGTAGGCATCAACTGATAGTGGGGAAAAGTAAAGCAATGATACATCAGATCATAGAACTGGACCAAGGTCGAGAGAATACCCTCCTTCATCTTCAGCTTCATGAGAGGAATGATGGATCCATACTTCTTCTGAAAGTCTGCAAAACACTCAATCGCGGGAATTAGACTGCTCAACTCATCTATCTTGGGATCTTTGAAACTGTACTTCCCGATCTTTCTCTTTCCAGAATCCATGGTTAAAAAGTACCTGAGATATTCACAAATGGCTAACTTTTAAATCCCTTGAAACAAGATCTCTTCAAAAGATGCTTATGAGTGCATGGATGCATGATGCAACAATCACATTTAAGATAGGGTTCATAGGTTCAACGTCACGAGCATGAGATAGATAGAGCTACCCATAAGGTATTGGTCTAAAAGTTATCACCTGCAAAACAAGGTTCTAGAGGTTCCCAGAGTCTACATCCTTCCTTCGGATATTACCAACTTCCGGATTAACTCGGTAATTAGTAATATTCTCAATAAAAACTTGTCTGAGCGTAGTATCGCGTGACAACTATTTCCAGATTACTCCATCATAGCTTCCGCACTACACCTAAAAGGCCAAGATGGGTTTGGTATTCTACGGTCCTCAGTTTCAGCAGGCTCCCAGGTCGAAAGTAATACGTCTTCCCGATTACTCGGTAAACGACACTACAGTCAAAGGGGACTCCACTGAGTAGGGGATCTCATGCCTCCTTTTTTGGGATTACTCCCTCAAAGTTAACATGACTATACCGCCCATCCTATCTTAAAGTATGCCCAAGTCCAGGTATAAGACTTATAAGTAATCACCAAGCATCCTGAAAACCAGGAAAATCCAGGAAAACATATATACAACATATAACACATAAACAACAATAGCATATACACATATATAAACAAAGATAGGCTCAATCCACTTAGGGATAGACCAGCAAGAAGTCAATCTTTCCCCAGTGAAGTCGCCATTTTTCTGTAGCTGTAAAAATGTTTAAGACTAAGCCATTGGATTGACATGACTTATACAGATCAAAATAAAATTCGCCACCGCGCTTTATTGTTTCCAAAGGAATGAGAAAAGAGAGAATAACCCAAAAGAGAGGGAAAGATTCAAGGTAAGGGGGTTCGTTATGTAAAGGGAAGGTATTAGCACCCTAAACATCTACAGTACTCCGCAGGAACCTCTTTGTAAAATCTGTATATTTTGGCTATGAAATTTTGTATAAAATAATAGATGATGGAGGTGAGAAAAGAAGTATTTTTTATGATTTTTTCATCCGCCGCAGTTGCGAACCTTTAGTGCCTATGTACCACCTTTCGTTCAATAGGGGATCAGGGTACACGTAGTTCCTCTTTAAAATTTTTAAAATGTAAGTGTGTTGGTTAACTTTTATGAGATAAAACATCATCGTCATTGTCCGTGTGGAAAACATACTTACTACCCATAATCATGAGAAAGGAGATTTTGCATCATCTCAAAGTGGAGGATATGGCTTGGGTTTTAAAATCAACAACGCCTCACTCAACACCCAAGTGGAAAATATCTCTCTTCACTACATATTATAGAAGTATGATTGTTTGCATCACTACAAGGATTGACAAGAGTCTAATCTTTTGATAAAGGTTTTAAAATAAGAAAGCCAAAGTGGCAAAAATGATTTGAAATGAGATTGATTTAATTTTAGTCTTCTCACAAAAAAATGATGTCAAAATATTATTAAGTTGATTGAAGTTTATTCATGAAATTATTTTTTTAAAATGCATGGACCTAAGTTCAAGTTTATTATGAAAGTGGTTCAAGTTTCAAAACAAGAGGAGTTTTCAAAAGGAGGAAGAAATTTTTTGAAATTAAAGAAGAAGGGAGGAGAAGAAGAGACTATCCTAAAGCATAACGTAAAAACTAGGGATATGAACCATCTAACCAACAAAAATCCAACACTTGACATTATGAGTCAAGATAGAATTCCCATTCTTTGGATTGAAACCAAGCAAGCAAAGATACTAGACCTCTTGAGAGAATCAAACTTCAAGTGCATTAAGTCTTCACAAAAATTGGACAGAGTAACGGCTGTATACGGGTGAATTCCAGATTACAAACAAAGAGTGTAATCACAATAACCTGCACACAAAACAAACAAACAACCTAATGTCTTGAGGTAAACCTCAAGAGCTCCAGACAAAATAATCAGATAAGGTTATAAGGTCTCCAATCATTGGCCAATGTTTCTAATCTTAAGTCCAAGAAGTCCCATGCTCCATAATGCCAAGGATAGTAGCCAAATAATCCAAGTATCATTAAGGATTTTATGGTTCATATTGATTATTAAGTATCTTAAGAAAAGAAAAGAAAAACTCAACTGAGCAAAATAAAAATGACAAGAAAGTAAATGCTCAAATGAGCAAAGATGAAAATGGCATGAAATGTAAATGCTAAAAGTAACTAGTGCATAAAAATAAAAGGGGCATATGATAAAAATACAGGATAAAGTCAATTATTAGTGATTAGTGGTTCGTTGGATAATCATCTTGAAACTTACATTTGGAACTCATTAGAGGATTGGTAGAACCAAATCCTCCACTTGGAATCCTCATAAGTACCATTTAATGATCAACGATGTTTAAGTGATCTGCATTGACCAAAGGTGTTGTAGATCCATTAGAGGATTGGTAGAACTAAACCTCCACACAATGAATCTCAAGGTTATTGGATCAAAGATATAAAATTAACATACTTGGGATTGCAAACATATGTTTGGGCCACGAATGATCATTTATTCGAATCGGGACAAAATTTAGCGCTATGTTAAGCAATCGTAAGTGGACTTATATAGAAGTCACACCTATTTTGGGGTCGGTCAATAGCAATCTATGCACCATTTGTTTTGAGACATGACATAGAGATCGTGCTCCAATAACACTTAGTGCAATAAGAAATGGATTAGATGAAGAGGTGTGGGAGAGAATATACAAACCACTTTTGAATTAAATTTAATCAAACTATTATTAAAATCATTCATCTATTGTTGTGGAGTTAGACTCAACACCATGGATCCAATGATGTTAATAAAGTTCATGATCAAAAATATAACACAAGACCAGTCAGAAAATAATCACAAAATAATATTACATTTAATATATACAAAAAAAAGGTTTTAAAAAAATGTTTTAAAATAGAAATAGAAGAGAAAAATATCAACTATGTTCAAATTGATCAAGAAATAAAAAGTAAGACCATAGAAAAATTAGAAAAGGACTCAAATGATTTTATAAATTTTTTGGTAATATTTTTAAAGTCATAAACTATTTTTTAAAATTAAAATAAATGAGTAAAATAAACCAAAAATGATAAAAAATAACAAAGTGAGAAACAAAAATAAAATAAGGTCACCAATATTTGTCACAATATCATTGGATTATTCCATAATTTATTCAAAATTTAAAAATGCATAAAAGTATTTTTAAACATTTCAAACATTTCAAATAAAGTGAAAATTTATAAAAAGTACCAAAACAAAAAATTAAATTATGAAAAAAAAATCAGAAAGAGGATAATCAAAAATATTTTTCATAATTTTTTCAGATTTTTTGGACTAAAAATAAATTTTCTATGATTTTTTGAAGTTTAAAACAATTAAATATAAAAATCGGAAAAGAAAATAAAAACCAAAAAAATTATGGGCCATTTGATCAATGTCAAAACGCATTAGTAAACAGATCAAGTGGACCTAGTGTGCTGTGCATGTTATAGACTTTAGTGAATAATGCATAGGATCATTAATTAAATCATATTTTTGAAAAATATAGATGGGGCACCTTCATTGGTTGGAAGATGACAGGTTTGTCATCTTCAACCTCCAGGCAGTACCAAAACCAGGTTGCTCCATCTGTAAAATTGGAGCACGAGACCTATGCCATTCGCTTCGTCTCTTCAAGACGAAGACAACCACACCTTCGCGACAAATTTATATAAACTGTAGCTCAAGCAATTTGGAAGGAATGTTTTGAAAAGGGATTTGAAATATCATGGTCAAAATGTGTTTCCAATAAAAAGCAAGTGTTGCAACTAGAACTAGGGGAATCACAACATCACAATGATATCAAGGTTTTGAAGAATTAATGAAGGAATCTACCTATTGAAATTGAGTTGCAGAGCTCTGAAACTAGACTTCTATGGAGCAATATAGGGCACGATTCTTGAATGTAATTATATGGTTATCTTCAGGGAAGATCAAGGAAGGTGAATTGATGGAAAAATTGGATTGAAAAAGGCTTGAGAATAGATTTCGAAGTTGCTGAGTTTTGAGTTATGGAACAAGTTTGGCAGGGTGATTATGGCTATCCAAGCTTGAGGAAATGAATGGGGAATGACCCTCTATTTATAGGGAATCAAATGGAATGTCCAAGCGTTTGAAATGATGAAGTTTGGAGGGAAATTGTGTGAAGTTGCAAACAAGAAAAGTGTGACTTCTAATTTGATCAAAACTCATCCAAAACGCGCGTTTTGTTGTGCTAATCAATTCTGGAACTTCATTAAACATGTTTACAGGAAAAAACGCGTGGAAAACTTGTGACTAGAAGACTAAACAAAGATTTCAAAATCTAACTTGAGATGAAACTTCAGTTCCAAGTTACCAACTTCAAAATCATGGCATTCTCAGTTCAAGGGGTATTACGGCATTATTATTGATGCTTTAGAAAGATGAGATTAAAAGCTTTGCAATGGAAAAATAATGGGATGAAATGGATGCTTGAGCTGAAAGTTGTATTGAGTCAAAGTTGGAGAAAAGGGGTTGATTTTCCATACTTAGAAATATTTCAAATTTTTCTTCAAAAGTGACATATAATGTCTTGCATCCAAACATGGCCTTCCACTTGGATTTTGATCTTGACCAAAAAAGATGGCATGAAATAGACATCTTGAATGACATTTTTGGACTTGAACCATTCAAAATCTCAAATAATTGGGAGAGTTATGAATTGTTGAAGTTGGCAAAAAATCATGAAATGACCTATAATCTTTTGTATCCTTAAGGCAACTTCCATCCATTTTATCACTTTGCGCATAAAAGAAGGCATAACGTTCACATCCTCAAGATCATTGTGCAAAAATAATGGGCTCAAGGTGATAAAAATTGACAAAGTTATGACCATTTGAAGTCACACATGGAAAATTAGGGATTCATCTAGAGGACTTGTAATCTTTCTTCTTCATCAAGTTTCTTCCACATTAAAAATCCTTGGAACTTTTGAATTTATTTGTTGATAACCCTTTTAAGAGAATGATGTATTTGGAATCACTCAAAAATACCAAAAGATGAGCAAGATATACTTCTTTGAAGTTAAAAACCCTAGCTCCTAGATCAAGAAAAACGCCTTGAGGAACTTTGACAATTTTGAACAAATTTCTTGTACCAACAAAAATTATTTGTAAATATAAGTTGTTGAGGATGATACTGAGAACTCATAGCAACCACAACCACTTCCATATATTGATAATTGAGAGAAATATGAATTTGTGACCAATGGGAACAAAGCCTTGTCCAAGCATGACAACTTCTCCAATCAATCCCTTGTGCTTTTGAACCAAATTTGATAATCTTGAAATGTGGTGAACCAAAATAACCTTGCCATGCCATTTCTTCCAAAACAAATCCAATGGTGAGGTTTGAACTTCTCAATCTTTATTGACTAGGGCATGAAAATAAACTCATTAACCCATGGAGCAACTTGCTGAATCGTATTGCCTTTACCTACATGAGTAACAAGCAAGACAAACCAACATTGCATTTGTAACGGTAGAAATGTTCGAGACTAAGCCATTGGATTGACTAGAATTTGTACAGATCAAAATAAAAATCACCACCGCGCATTATTGTTTCCAAAAGAATGGGAAAAGAGCGAATAAACCGAAAAGAGGGGGAAAGATTCAAGGTAAGGGGTTGGTTATGCAAAGGGAAGGTATTAGCACCCTAAACATATACGTTACTCCGCAGGAACATCTTTGTAAAATCTGTATATTTTGGCTATGAAAAAGGTTGTTTATATAAAAAAAATGGATGGTGGAGGTGAGAATATATATATATATATATATATATATATATATATATATATATATATATATATATATATATATATATATATATATATATATATATATATATATATATATATATATATATATATATATATATATATATATATATATATATATATATATAATGATTTTTGCATCCGCCGCGGTTGCGAACCTTTAGTGCCTACGTACCACCTTTTCTTGCAATAGGAGATTAGGGTACACGTAGTTCCTCTTTTAAAAAATTTAAAACACATGGGTGTTGTTTAATTTTATGAGATAACACATCATCGTCATTGTCCGTGTGGAAAACATACCTACTATCCACAATCACGAGAAAGGAGAATTTGCATCATCTCAAAGTGGAGGATGTGGCTTGGATTTTAAAATCAACAATGCCTCACTCAACACCCAAGTGGAAAATATCTCTCTTCACTACATATTGTAGAAGTATGGTTGTTTACATCACTACAAGGATTGAAAAGAGTTCAATCTTTCTTTTTTTTTTAGAAAAGTTTAAAGATAAAAGCCAAAATGGCAAAATGGTTTGAAATGAGATTGATTGGCTTTTAGTCTTCTCACAAAATGTCAAAGTATTATTAAGTTGATTAGGGTTTATTTATGAAAATGTTCGAAAATGCATGGACCAAAGTCCAAGTTTATTAAGAAAGTGGTTCAAGTTTAAAACAAGAAGAGTTTTCAAAAGGAGGGAGAGAATTTTTTGAATTAAAGAAGATGGGAGGGGAAGAAGGGACTATCCTAAAGCATAAAGTAAAAGCTAGAGATAAGAACCATCTAACCAACAAGAAGCCAAAACTTGACATTATGAGCCAAGATAGAATTCTCATTCCTTGGATTGAAACCAATCAGACAAAAGAAATACTAGACCTCTTGAGAGAACCAAACTTCAAGTGCATTAAGTCTTCACAAAAATTGGGCAGAGTAACAATTCTATACAGGTGAGTTCCAGATCACAAACAAAGATTGTAATCACAAAAAACCTGCACACAAAAACAAACAAGCAACCCAATGTCTTGAGGTAAACCTCAAGAACTCCAGAAAAAATAATCAGATAAGATCACAAGGTCTCCAAGATAGGACAAGGTGTCTAATCATAAGTCCAAGAAAAGTCCCATGCTCCATAATGCCAAGGATAGTAACCAAATAGTCCAAGTACCATTAAAGATTTTTTAGGTTTTATGTTGATTATTAAGTATCTTAAAAAAGGAAAAGAAAAGCTCAAGTAAGCAAAGTAAAAATGACAAGAAAGTAAATGCTCAAATGAGCAAAGATGAAAATGGCATGAAATGTAAATGCTAAAAGTAAATGGTACATAAAGCATAAAAAAAGAATAAAAGCATAAAGTAAATCAAGTCAATAATTAGTGGTTAGTTGGATAACCATCTTGAAGCTTGAATTTGGAACTCATTAGAGGATTGGTAGAACCAAAGCCTCCACACAACAAGTTGCATTTTATTTTTGTCAAGTATATCATCCATTTGGAATTATCACAAGTTCCATTTAATGCTCAACGATGTTTAAGTGATCCGCATTGACCAAAGGTGTTGTAGATCCATTAGAGGATTGGTAAAACCAAAGCCTCCACACAATTAATCTCAAAGTTATTGGATCAAAGAGATCAAATTAACATACTTGGGCTTGCAAACATAAGTTTGGGCCACGAATGATCATTTATTCGAATCGGGAAAAATTTAGTGCTATGTTAAGCAATCGTAAGTAGACTTATATAGAAGTCGCACCTATTTTGAGACGGTCAATAGCAATCTATGAACCATTTGTTTTGAGACATGATATAGAGATCATGCTCCAACAACATTTAATGCAATAAGAAGGGGATGAGATGAACAGGGATGGGATAAAAATATACAAACCACATTTGAATTAAATTTTAATTAAACTATTATTAAAATCATTCATCCATTTTTGTGGAGTTAAACTCAACACCATGGATCCAATGATGTTAATAAAGTTCATGATCTAAAATCTAACCCAAGATCAGCCAGAAAATAGTCACAAAATAATATTACATTTTAATATATACAAAAGGATTAAAAAATGATGTTTAAAAATAGAAAATAAAGAGAAAAATATCAACTATGTTAAAATATCTCAAGAAATAAAAAGTGAGACCATAGAAAAATCAGAAAAGGGCTCAAATAATTTTACAAATTTTGTGGTAATTTTTTAAAGTCAGAAACTATTTTTAAAATTAAAATAAATGGGTAAAATAAACCAAAAATGATTAAAAAAAATAGTAAAGTCAGAAACAAAAATAAAATAAGGTCACCAATATTTGTCACAATATCATTGGATCATTCCATAATTTTTTCAGAATTTAAAAATGTATAAAAGTATTATTAAACATTTAAAACAAATCAAATAAAGTGTGAATTTATAAAAAATACCAAAACACAAAATTAAATTGTGAAAAAGAAAAAATCATAAAGAGAATAGTCAAAAATATTTTACATAATTTTTTCAGATTTTTTGGACTAAAAATGAATTTTCTATGATTTTTTCAAATTTAAAACAATTAAAATATAAAAATCAGAAAAAGATAATAAAAGTAAAATATGTGGACCATTGGATGAGAGTCAAAACGCGTTAGTAATCAAATCCAAGGGATCTGGCGCGCTGTTTATATCATGGTCATTAGTGAATAATGTACATAATCATTAATTAAATCAGATTTAAAACAACAGATGGCGCGCCTTCATTGGTTGGAAGATAACACGTTGGTCATCTTCAACCTCCAGCCAACACGAATTGAAAGTCTCTCATACTATAAAATCAGAAGCTCGGACCTATGCCATTCGCTTCGTCTCTTCAAGACGAAGACAACCACACCCTCGTGCTAAATTTATATAAACGGTAGCTCAAGCAATTTGGAAGGAAATTTTTGAAAAGGGATTTGAAATTTCACGGTCAAAACGTGTTTCCAATAAGAAATAAGTGTTGCAACTAGAACCAGGGCAATGAGAGCATCACAATAATATCAGAGTTTTGAAGAATTGATGAAGGAATCTAACTATTGAAGTTGAGTTGCAGAGCTCTGAAATTGGACTTCTATGGAATAGTATAGGGCACGATTCACAAATGTAATTATATGGTTATCTTCAGGGAAGATCTAGGAAGGTGAATTAATGGAAAAATTGGATTGAAAAAGGCTCGAGAATAGATTTTGAAGTTACTGAATTCTGAGTTGTGGAACAAGTTTAGCAAGGTGATTCTGGCTATCCAAGCTTGAGAAAATAAATGGGATAGTTCATGTATTTATAGGAGAAGCAAATGGGATCAAAAGGAAGAGTGAATGATGCATTTTGGAGGAAATTTGTGCAAACCTGATGCACGAGTGAAGTGTGATTTAAACTTCACTAAAACTCATCTAATTCCCACGTTTTGATGCACTAATCCACTTGGGAAAGTTGGATAATCATGTTTAGACCCAAAACGCGTGCTAATTTGAGGTTTAGAGGTTGTAACATGAAATTCAAATTCTGACTTGCAATGAAACTTCAATTCCGTGTTACCACTTTTGAAACAATGGCATTCTCAGCTCAAGGGGTTATAAGGCATGATTGTTGATGCTTTAGAAAGTTGAGGTTGCAAGCTTTGCAATGGACAAAAAAATGGAGTTAAATGGATGCTTGAGCTGAAAGTTGCATTGAGTCAAAGTTGAAGAAAAAGGGTTGACTTTCCATACTTAGAAATATTTCAAATTTTTCTTCAAAAATGACCTATAATGTCTTGCATCCAAACATGGCCTTCCACTTGGAATTTTCTCTTGACAAAAAAAGATGGCATGAAGTAGATCTCTTGAGTTACATTTTGAAACTTGAACCATTCAAAATCTCCAAAGTTTGAGAGAGTTATGAATTCTTGAAGTTGGAAAAAAAATCATGAGATGATCTATAATCTTTTGTATCTTTAAGGAAACTTCCATCCATTTTATCACTTTGCACACAAAAGAAGGCATAAAATTCACATCTTCAAGATCATTATGGAAAAATAATGGACTCAAGGTGATACAAATTGACCAAGTTATGATCATTTGAAGTCACACATGGAAAACTGGGGATTCATCTGGAGGACTTGTAATCTTTCTTCCTCATCAAGTCTCTTCCTCATGAAAACTCCTTGGAACTTTTGAAGTGATTTGTTAATAACCATTTTAAGAGAAGTATGTCTTTGGAATCACTCAAAAATAACAAAATATGAGCAAGATATATTCCTTTGAAATTCAAAACCCTATCTCTTAGATCAAGAAAAATGCCTTGAGGAACTTTGACAAACTTGAACAAACTTCTTGTACCAACATTCTTGCTTTGTGAATACAAGTTGTTGAGGATGATAATGAGAACTCATAGCCACCAAAACAACCTCCATATCTTGAAAATTGAAAGAAATATGCTCTTGTGACCAATAGGAAGAAGGCCTTGTCCAAACATGACAACTTCTCCAATTAACCCCTTGTACTTTTCAACCAAATTTGATAATCTTGGAATGTGGTGAACAAAAATAACCTTGCCATTCCATTTCTTCCAAAACAAATCCAATGGTGAGGTTTTAACTTCTCAAGCTTTATTGACTAGGGCATGGAAATAAACTCATGAACCCATGGGGTAACTTATTAACTCTCATTGCCCTTACCTACATGGATAACAAGCAAGACAAACCAACAATGCATTTTATTTAGTTAAAAGAAGAAATCATGACAAAAATATGCATGATCACAAAAGAACATAAGTCAAGGTGCTTGGTGATTCCTCAAAAGGGTAAAGCTAAATATAGGGAGGGGAACCTAGAATCCTAGTGTGATCTTGTTGTGAATGAATCAACATGTTATGATGAAGGGATCTTAGGGGCGGAAATTGGGGTACAACAGCTGCCCTTATTTAATTTTGTTCTATCCGGAGATATGAAGGTTAAAAACCTTCGTGTCGACGCGATCGAAGATACTTAAATATAAAAACAAACCCTATATTTGGCCCTAAGATGCCATGCAAATGTTTATGATCATGAATGCATATGAACAAGACCAAAGAGACACAAAATGCCACTGAGGATGTAACAGTAATAAAGAAACAAGAGACCGACCCAACTAGGAAAACAAATCACCGACGGATCAAAAGACCTGAAATCAAAGAAGATGGTAGAATGGTAAAAGGATACACTAACTTCTACCAAAGATGAAACAAACGACGTTCACAGAAGGCAGAGAGAAAGATAACAGAAATCGACATTCACTACCGAAGTCCTACCCATTTTCACTGAAGGTAGAAAGAAAAAGAAATATCATAGCATTGTCGTTCACTGATGATGAACTACCAACATTCACTGAGGGTAGCAAAAAGATAACAAACATCGACGTTCACTGCCGATGTCCTACCAACATTCACTGAAGGTAGAAGGATAATATATCATAGCACCATTGCTCGCTGACGATGAACTATCAACATTCACTGAGGGTAGCAAAAAGATAACAAACATTGACGTTCACTGCCGATGTCCTATCAACTTTCCCTGAAGGTAGAAGGAGAATATATCATAGCACCATCGGTCATTGACGATGAACTACCAATGTTCACTGAGGGTAGCAAAAAGATATCAAACATTGACGTTCACAGCCGATGTCCTATAAACTTTCCCTAAAGGTAGAAGGAGAATATATCATAGCACTTCCGTTCACTAATGATGAACTACCAACGTTCACTGAGGGTAGAAAAAACATAATAAAAATCGATGTTCACTGCCGATTTCATACCAACTTTCACTGAAGGTAGAAGGAGAATATATCATAGCACCGCCAGTCACTGACGATGAACTACCAACATTCACTAAGGGTAGAAAAAAGATAACAAACATCGATGTTCACTGCCGATGTCCTACCAACTTTCACTGAAGGTAGAAGGAGAATATATTATAGCACTTCCGTTCACTAACGATGAACTACCAATGTTCACTGAGGGTAGCAAAAAGATAACAAACATTGACGTTCACTGTCGATGTCCTACCAACTTTCCCTGAAGGTAGAAGTAGAATATATCATAGCACCGCCGTTCACTGACGATGAACTACCAACGTTCACTGAGGGTAGCAAAAAGATAACAGACATCGACGATGTCCTACCAACTTTTACTGAAGGTAGAAAGAAAAAGAAATATCATAGCATCATCGTCCACTAACGATGAACTACCAACATTCACTAAGGGTAGCAAAAAGATAATAAACATTGACGTTCACTGCCGATGTCCTATCAACTTTCCCTGAAGGTAGAAGGAGAATATATCATAGCACCGCCGGTCATTGACGATGAACTACCAACGTTCACTGAGGGTAGCAAAAAGATATCAAACATTGACGTTCACAGTCGATGTCCTATCAACTTTCCCTGAAGGTAGAAGGAGAATATATCATAGCACTTCCGTTCACGAATGATGAACTACCAACGTTCACTGAGGGTAGAAAAAACATAACAAACATTGATGTTCACTGCCGATCTCATACCAACTTTCACTGAAGATAGAAGGAGAATATATCATATCACCGCCAGTCACTGACGATGAACTACCAACGTTCACTAAGGGTAGCAAAAAGATAACAAACATCGACGTTCACTGCCGATGTCCGACCAACTTTCACTGAAGGTAGAAGGAGAATATATTATAGCACTTCCGTTCACTAACGATGAACTACCAAAGTTCACTGAGGGTAGCAAAAAGATAACAAACATTGACATTCACTGTTGATGTCCTACCAACTTTCCCTGAAGGTAGAAGTAGAATATATCATAGCACCGCCGTTCACTGACGATGAACTACCAACATTCACCGAGGGTAGCAAAAAGATATCAGACATCGACGATGTCCTACCAACTTTTACTGAAGGTAGAAAGAAAAAGAAATATCATAGCATCGTCGTCCACTAACGATGAACTACCAACATTCACTGAGGGTAGGAAAAAGATAACAAACATTGACGTTCACTGCCGATGTCCTATCAACTTTCCCTGAAGGTAGAAGGAGAATATATCATAGCACCGCCAGTCATTGACGATGAACTACCAACCTTCACTGAGGGTAGCAAAAAGATATCAAACATTGACGTTCACAGCCGATGTCCTATCAACTTTCCCTGAAGGTAGAAGGAGAATATATCATAGCACTTCCGTTCACTAATGATGAACTACCAACGTTCACTGAGGGTAGAAAAAACATAACAAACATCGATGTTCGCTGCCGATTTCATACCAACTTTCACTGAAGGTAGAAGGAGAATATATCATAGCACCGCCAGTCACTGACGATGAACTACCAACGTTCACTAAGGGTAGCAAAAAGATAACAAACATCGACGTTCACTGCCGATGTCCTACAAACTTTCACTGGAGGTAGAAGGAGAATATATTATAGCACTTCCGTTCACTAACGATGAACTACCAAAGTTCACTGAGGGTAGCAAAAAGATAACAAACATTAACATTCATTGCTGATGTCCTGCCAACTTTCCCTGAAGGTAGAAGTAGAATATATCATAGCACTGCCGTTCACTGACGATGAACTACCAACGTTCACTGAGGGTAGCAAAAAGATAACATACATCGACGATGTCCTACCAACTTTTACTGAAGGTAGAAAGAAAAAGAAATACCATAGCATTGCCGTCCACTAATGATGAACTACCAACGTTCACTGAGGGTTGCAAAAAATTAACAACACCCACTTTCACTGATGGTGACCTAACAAATTTCACTGAAGGTAGAAATAGAAATAAATATCATAGCATCGCCATTCACTGACGATGAACTACTAACGTTCACTAAGGGTAGCAAAAAGATAACAAACATTTACGTTCATTGTCGATGTCCTACCAACTCTCACTGAAGGTAGAAGGAGAAAGAAATATCATAGCATCGTTGTTCACTGATGATGAAATACCACCGTTCACTAACGGTAGCAAAAAGATAACATGTTTTCCCCAAAATTCTGGCATTTCACCTAGAACGGGTCTCAACTTCTTCTTTAACCGAGGCATTTTGCCTGGAAAGGGTAATATATAAGCTGTCTCAAATAAAGAGACTTCCACTTGCAAAGATTTCACAACGAGCTATTTCTGTGATATTGAAAGTGTTGCCATCCACTGGCGTAAACTGACGACGCACTGCAAACTATCCACAAGTTGCTCAAATAAAGAGTCCTGCTACTTCTTGTCATGGAAGATTGAAAAAAGGAATGACTTTCTGGGGAAAGAGGTATGACTTCCTGGGGAAAGAAATATGACTTCCTGGGGAGATGCCACGATATTCTTGCTGAGGAGATAAAGTATTCTCGTGCAAAATAAATGCACCAACCAAAACTTGAAGTTTTCAGAAATCCAAAGTAAATAATATTTTCGTGGAACCATAGATTCAAACCAGAAATAAACTAGAACAAAACAATCAACCAGAATACATCCTTTGAGAAATAAACTCAAGAGGGAAAACCAAATCCATCCAAACGAGAAGCTGTATCGGAAGGCTAAAGCGAGAATCTTCCACGAGGGACAACTCAGTGGGGAAATTGAAAGAATATACGCTTTCTGCTTAAGGCCAACAACCTATTGAAAAGAGGACAACGTAACTCTGCAAAACATGGTAATATGTCAACAAAAATATTAACAAATGTCAATGAACAATGATTTGCAAATTTTAGCTCTGACGTATGTATGAATGTATGAGTGTTATCGTGCGTATGCTGACTGTGATCGGTGGAAATAGAACTGACTGGTTTTTAGCTGGTTTTCACGAAATGTCGCGGTAAGCAAGAGTCGCCACCATCTTTTATGTTCTCCAATATGGAAAGGACAAAAGCACAACAAAATTCCTTCTTTGAGAATGTTTCTCGGTTCGGGAGGTAGGTTTATAGAAAGGGAAGGTGTTAGCACCCTTTCTATCAGTGGTTATCCACGGGCTCTTAGGTACTTGCTCTTATGTTTTCAAAAGATTTGTTTGCTTTTAAAGTGTGTGTGGGTTTTGAAAAAGTTTCGTTTGAAAAGTTTCTAAGTAACTCTTGTATCAGTCCTCAAGAGTGTATGAAAAATTTGTTTGAAAACTTTTAGAAAGTGTGAGGTGTGAAAAGTATTTTTGTTTGTGTTGAGAAAGAGCAAGTACTTTAAGAGAATTCTACCTACTCTAAGGAATTAAGCTGTGTAAGAGTCCTTTAGACAGCTCCATCCCACCATTGAGAGGTAGGTAGCACTGTCATTGGAGGTGTTCGGGTCAATTCGATTATTTGGGACATGTGTGGTCACTGAAGCAATGGTAGGACGCCTTAGAAGTAACCCTAATGTCCTAGATCCTTTGTATCCGAGGCAACCGTTTCGAGGCAACTGGATCTTTTGGACAGAAGGGCGACCTCTAAGACACCCTATACTTGATGACCACGTTCGAGGCAACCAGTGAGGCGTACCCTAGGAGTGGCATGTGCTTTGTGTGTTGTTTTCATGTTATGTTTATCTTGTACATGTTATTTGTGAGCTACGGATTGGTTTTATTTTTCATACATTCTTTCATGCATTTTTTAACAGTTAGGAGTGTGGAAAATAAATTGCGGAAAGATAAATTCTAACTATTACAAGGCGCGGGTCTATACATCGCCAAAAAAACAAAAACCTGTTTTGGAAAATAAAGTGCGAGAATTTAAATAAGGCGATAAAATCCTAATTAACTATTACATACAATGTACAGATACATAAATATAATCAAAATAAATAAATACACGCGAATAGAAATTTAATTGGGAATGTCCTAAGGGTGTTGACCCTTTTTTAAGAAAGAATTGAATTTTTGTCCTTTTTTGTAATTAATGAAATTAAAACTAATAACTAATTAATTAATTAATTAAGAAAATGTTTTTTGTGTTTTTATGTTTTTTAATGAAATAAAATAAAAAAATAAATTAAAAGTTGAAAGTGAAAGACCTAATTCTAAATTAATTTTACTTATTAAAAAAATGTTAAAATTGTCCTAATTACACAACTAATTAATTAATGTTAGAATTTATTTACAAAATAAGTTAATAAATAATAAAATGTTTTTTTTGGTTTCTTCTGAATTTTTATTTGTAAAAATGTTAATTAGTTAATTAATTAAATAATACTAATATTAATAATAATAATTAAAGAAAAGGAAAATAGAAAAAGAAATAGAAACCCATGGGGTGTTGACCCAAGAATGGAGGTGTGAAGCCTGGAAATTTTAGGCCCAATAAGCCAAGCCTGTTGAATTTCTGGATTCAGATGCGTGCTCATTGACTTGGAGCATGGTGTGGAGCACCCTTTGGCCTTTGGATTGATCTTTTGAGACACTTGGCGCGCATCTGTATGAGGCCTATGGTGGAACGCGTCTAGGAAGCTGCATGGGAATTTGTTAGAAAAAATAATATTGAGACTTGGGGGGACCTGGGAAAACATACAGCGCGGTATGATGGACCTTAGGACGTGGCAAGGGTTGCTTTAGCTTCAGAGTATGGCAAAGAAGAGAGTCACGTTCTCCTTTTGGCCTGAAAATGCTTGCAACACTCCTTTTGATCTCACACTTTTTTTTGACACTTTTTGGATTTTTCTATGGCCGTTTGTGCACACTCTAGGTCGTGAATGAGGCTTGCAAGGCTTGCATATGTAGTCATGAATGAGAATAATTCACCTTTAGGAGCCTTAAACTTGTGCCATTATGTTTTTGGATTTTGTTTTAACCACCATTAAAGGCCTTTCAAAGCTTTGTCCAAATTCAAAATTTCGTGCATAAATGAACTTGGCACGGTTTTGGTATGTGGAATATGACACATGAAGGCTAATCAAACCACAAGATACCATTTAATTAATTTTTTTAATTTTATTTGAATTATTATGGATTAAAATGAATTAAATCCATGAAAATTAAATAAAAATGGAAAAATAATTATTTGGTCTTGAAATTGATCATGGGACACATGGGTGGCATGACAAGGATGAATCAAGTGGAAAAAAGTGGGCCCTTTTGTCAAAAATTGAAGTTTCAAGGATAGTTGACTTTTGCCATTTCACAAATATTTCCCAACTTCTCCAATGCACACCTTGCTCAATTTTGATCATATGAACATGTTCTTGGACATTTTGGAAAGGTATTGAAGTCCTCTAACCAATGCCTTTGGTCCCATGTCATTTTGATTTACCAATCTCAAGTTATGGTCTTTGACTTAAAGTGCCTTTTTGTTGACTTTTGAAAATGACCTATAATGTTGAAATTGATAACTTTTTGTGAGAGCATTTCTTGGACTTGGAATGTGAAGATGAGTTGTAGGAAATGTCATCCCCTTCAAAATGAGCATTGGATGGGATTTTTCTGATGAACCATGAAAAAGTTATGCCTTGGTCAAGTTACAGTTGACTTTTCAGCTGTCCAAAAATAGAAACTTTTGACACCTTGATGATTTTTGAGCCATTCTTGTGAAATCATGGTCAAGATTTGACCAAATGATGATTGTGGCTTCAAAATAAGATGTTGACCAAAATTTTTTACTTTTGACTGCCAAATGACCACTTTGCCCCTACAGTTGATTGTGAAGCAATTAGGGTTTTTGACTGTGCAACTTGACCCTGTGAGCCTTGAAACTTGACATGTAGGTGCTTGACAATGTATATGAGCATATGGTACTTGATTAAGCCCTTGAAAACCTCAACTTCCTTGCAAGAACCAAAACCCTAATTTGATTAGCTTAGGAGGGTGTTTGAATTGTGCAACCCTTGAGTAGACTTGAGCAAATTGAGATGGTGCTTGTCAAAACTTTGAAGAATATGGGAGGGAAAATTTTGGGGTACAACAGTTGCCCCTGTTCATTCTTCTTAGACCTGAGGATGTAGATTGGCTTGTGTGCCTTTCGTGATCCGAGGGTGGAAGATGATTGAACACTAGAGTGCCCAGAAATTTGCACTCACATAGTAGAGTATCAGTAGTGTGATGTCGGGAATGGGCTTACAGATGCCATTTGTAGAGATGGTGGATAGGAGGATGGGCTTATAGATGCCATCTGGAGATGTGATAGAACCTTGTCGGGAATGGGCTTGTAGATGCCATTTGGAAAGATGGTATGAGAGGATGGGCTTGTAGATGCCATCTGGAGATGTGACAGAATCTTGTCGGGAATGGGCTTATAGATGCCATTTGGAGACTGTTGGTAGGTGGATGGGCTTATAGATGCCATCTGAAGGTGGTCTGTTGAATTGTAATTTTTGTAAGTTGAAAGAGGGAACCTGTGTAGGGTTGCCTGATGATGAGCTCGTGTAAAACTGCATCTTGGAAAGAAGGACACCTGTGTAGGGTTAACTGATGATGAGCTCGTGTAAACTGCATCTTGGAAAGAAGGACACCTATGTAGGGTTGACTGATGATGAGCTCGTGTAAAACTACATCTTTGGAGGAAGGAAACCTGTGTAGGGTTGACTGATGATTAGCTCGTGTAAAACTTCATCTTTGGAGGAAGGAAACCTGTGTAGGGTTTACTGGTAATGAGTCCGTATAAGACTGCATCTGAAATGGAGAAGGAACCTGTGTAGGGTTACTTTGATGACGAGTCCGTGTAAATCCGCATCTAGAGCTGAGAAGGAAACCTGTGTAGGGTTTACTGATGACGAGTCCGTGTAAAACTACGTCTGGAGTTTGAGAAGGGAACCTGTGTGGGGTTACTTTGATGATGAGCCCGTGTAAAACTGCATCCTGGAAGAAGTAAAACCTGGGTAGGGTTTCTGATGACGAGTCCGTGTAAAAACTGCATCTTTGGGAAGAGAGAACCTGTGTAGGGTTTCTTTGACGACGAGCCCGTGTAAAACTACATCTGGAGAGAGAGAACCCGTGTAGGGTTTCTTCGGGATAAGTTCGTGTAAAACTTCTGGAGGAACCGGGGTAAGGTTACTTCGGGATAAGTCCGTGTAAGACTTCTGGAGGAACCGGGGTAAGGTTACTGCAGGATAAGTTCGTGTAAAACTTCTGGATGAACCGGGGTAAGGTCATCTTGAGATAAGTCCGTGTAAGACTTCTGGAGGAACCGGGGTAAGGTTACTGCAGGATAAGTTCTTGTAAAACTTCTTGATGAACCGGGGTAAGGTTATCTTGAGATAAGTTCGTGTAAAACTTCTGGAAGAACCGGGGTAAGGTCATCTTGAGATAAGTCCGTGTAAGACTTCTTGATGAACCGGGGTAAGGTCATCTTGAGATAAGCCCGTGTAAGACTTCTGGAGGAACCGGGGTAAGGTTACTGCAGGATAAGTTCGTGTAAAAACTTCTTAATGAACCGGGGTAAGGTCATCTTGAGATAAGTCCGTGTAAGACTTCTGGAGGAACCGGGGTAAGGTTACTGCAGGATAAGTTCGTGTAAAAACTTCTTGATGAACCGGGGTAAGGTCATCTTGAGATAAGTCCGTGTAAGACTTCTTCTGAAAGAAAAGGAACCGGTGTAGGGTTACTTTGATGATAAGTCCGTGTAAGACTTCGTCTTGAAAATTGAGAAGGAACCGGTGTAGGGTTTCCTGATGATGAGTTCGTGCAAAACTACATCTGAGGTTGAGAAGGAACCGGTGTAGGGTTTCCTGTTGATGAGCCCGTGTAAGACTTCTTCTGAAAGAAAAGGAACCGGTGTAGCGTTGCCTGAGGATGATCAAGTAGATAATTGTCGTGTTTGGTTTCGGATATTAACCCACGATCAGTCGTCCACAGAATTTTCCTGGCTTGTTACCGGTGTTGATCTGGAACTGTAAAGGTAGATGGTAATCATCTTTTGATTGACTTTTTCCTGAAAAGGCAAAGTATTAGTCGTACGCAATGTCATGATGCATGAACTGCATGATTTTAAGATGTTCTAAAAAATAAATGAGATTTGTGTTGTATGATGCGTATGCATGCTATAATGTATGAAGATGTGATGTTTATGAATGTATTCTCGTCTGGGAAAATAAATCCTTGACGAATGCCGAGAGTTTTTTGAATCCTGGGCTGATGTTGAAGAGTAGAGTTCTTCGTTTCTGCTGGGGATGATGGTTGCAAGAATAAACCGGTAGGAGAAGATGACTCAGTTGGGGAATAAACTTGTTGGAGATATTACTCTGAGGGGAATCTACTTTGTGGGAAGAGATACTTCGCTGAGGTTTTGATGATAACTCCACTGGGGATTCCGTTGATATGTTTCGTTAAGGATTATGATGAACTCTGTTGGGGGTAGGAAGAGCTTCACCGAGGACGATCTTTCCGTGGTAATTAGCTGAGGATAACCCAATTATAAGTTCTGGTGGGGAATAACGTTAAATAAAGCCGGGGAGAAGCGTTCATACTCTGCCGGTGATAAGCTTCCAGAATCTACTGGGGAGATTGATTCAACTCTCCTGGGGAGACTTTTGAACTGTACTGGGGAAGTGGCTCCACTGGGGTGTCTTGTATTCCGCCGGGGAACGATCTTATATTAAGACTGCCGGGGATGCTTGCTTAGGAATATCTGCATACTCCACTGGGGAATATTGTGATTTTTTGGGGATACCCAACTTCCTTAAGACTGACTGTAGACTAACTCTGCTTGGGGAGAGTGTTGCTGACTTGCTGGAGATACAGTGCCTTGTTAGGGCTGACGGGAGACCAACTCTGCTTGGGGAGAGTATTTATGATTTGTCTTACTCTGCGGAGAGTGGAGGTATCTTGGTTACGTCCTTCAGCTGAACCTACCTTGGTACCTTAGTGGACAGAGCAACTAGATCGCTTAGACAACTCATTATTGCCCCTGTTTCTGTGGGAGAAGGTACCTGTGGAGGTGCTTGATGACTGCCGATTGACAAATTTTCTTCTGGTAGGCAAGCGACGAGATGACAGGACATAGTCGTACACTTTTGATCCCTAACTTTTGCCTGGACTGCCCTCTCGGGTTTTCAGTCCATCGGGATACCCATTTTTACCCAAGCCGCCTTTTCAGGTTTTCGACTTGCCGGGTGTACAGATTTTTCTATTTCATCCCTTATTTCTGCCCGAACCCTTTTGGTTCGTCGGGAAGCCCTTATTTTTGCCTAGGCCAGTCGACCTAGCGGGTCTTTGATTATGCGTAGTATTTTTTCGACTATGTCCATTCCCTTAGGATGTAGAGAGGTGTCACTGTCAGTAGTGTTGTGTTGTCATATTACCAGAAGATGTCGTTTGATCGTGCAGGATTCGTTGCTGGAATTCACGCCCAATGCCCCAGGTGACTCAGGCGGAGATTTGCCCCAGGCTATTAGGCATTTGAGAGATTCTCTTAATCTTGACTGGACTGCCCCAGATGATGGACAATGCCCCTTGATTGGAGGTGCTTTTGTTCATTAGACATTCGTCGTGCGAACTTCTATGTTGTTCAAAAAAATAGTCATATGCAAGCAATGTTATATTAAAAATGCAAAGCTTATGTCTGTCTTGAAGTTTTTTGAAAATGCATTTTTTCAGTAAAACAAGCAAATTATGTAACATGTGATGTCAACTCAAGATTTTACAGCGAGCCTTAAGGAGTCAGGATACCTTTGTAACAGTATGCTTTCGAACTAACCCATGCTTCAGCTAGGACTTTTTAAGGGTTATAACGTGGCCTGGTTCACGGTTTAAGAAACAAAGGATAAAGGCTCAAATTATATGTGTACCCACCCGCTCTTCGTGATGTTCTTCAAACCTAAACTCAATTGATCGTGCGTTAGACCTTGTTCAAGTCTTTGTCCTAATATTCCCATGATGGTTCGGATGTTGACATTTTATTTTGAATAGGCAGTCATTTCCTTGTTGAGGGTTTGCAGGTCCTCTTTTCTTTTTGATTTCGTTATCCCTGTTTTTTGCCTGAACTGTTTCTTTTGTGATTACAGTCAGCGGGATGCCCCAGTTTTGTAAGTCTCCTTCATAGGTTTTGACTTAATGGGCGTTTATTTTGAGGGATAATGACTGCCTGTCTTTATGATTATTCGGAACCATCACTGTCTTTTGTTTTGTGAGGACCTCTTTGGTGCTATTCGTTGTGCACTTGGATCAACTGAGAGAACTACCCTGCCCCAGGTTATGATTAAGGGTTTTAATTTTCGAAAAGAAAAACTCCTACTTCTTTGGCTCGAAGGGGTTGACGAGGGATTATCTTCCTTATAACTCCAGTGTTTAGGAATTGAAACAATGCTTGTACCTCATCAGCGGGGTCTGTTCAAAAGCATACTGTAGATTATGGTATCGTTTTCGTCATCCTCCCTCAAGAGGCTTAGAATTATTAATTGAGAGTTCACATCAAAAAATGAAAGCAGTTTGAATATAGCGAATGAGAATATATTGATTCAAAACAGACATATGCGATGCATTGATAAAGTAAAAGAGTTTGACATGAACAAATGTTTGAACAATCAGAGAAAAATACAACTTGAACATTCGAATGAACAAAAGCTTCTTAGTTTGCACCAGTCATTTCAGATGGAAGATTCTCAGCAGAAGATTTTCATTTTCCCTCCCGGCATGAACTCCAGCACCCTTCTGTCGATCAAGTCTTGGATCTTGTTCCTTAGGCTCCAACAGTCGTCAGTGTCATATCCAGGACTGTCAGAATGATAGGCACACCTTTCATCAGGATTGTACTTTAGGGAGGTTATGTTGAGCTTCTTAGGAGGATCCTTTAAAGCAATCAGCTTGACCTCCAACAAGCATTTCAGTATTAGTGAGGATGGCACACCAGTCTCCGAGAAATGTCTTCCAGACGTATTTTGCTTACGCCAAATACCCTGTTGACGCTGGTGAGGTTGATGCTGGGCTTCTGACCCCGAAGAAAACTGAGGAGCTTTTCCCTTGTCTTCTTGCCCCACAGGTGGTTGAATGATGGCTTGCTCTTCAACCTTAGATGTTTTCCCCAGTTGGTTATCCCGAAGCAGTTGGTTGACGAGAACCCTGAGATCTCCTTATCTTTGAGATAAGTCTTGGATAAGAGCCATTTGCCCCAGCATATGGGTTCTCATTACATCCACCTCAGCTTGCAGATGTTTCAGCCGTTCGTCCTTGTCGTCTTCGGGACTCTTCCTGACCAAATTCCCCATGAGGAGTGTTCTCAGCTCTTCCTGCCCCTTGGATAGATTTAGGAGGATCTCCCTGAACCGAGTCTCTTGAGCATGAAGATCCTGGTTGTTTTGTTGGGAATCCATTGCTGAAATAAACAGCGAAGATGGTAAGTGACCTGTCAAAGGAGTACCTGTAATGCCATGATATGTATGTATGCATGCAATATTTTCAAGGATCTCGCGGGGTAAACAAGAAAATTGTTAGAATTTGAATTTTGTAGCTTGATGGAAGGGACTTCATGTTGATGAGAGTCCTTCTTCAAGAGTCAAGGCTCACCATATCGAGTGGGTCATAGCCCCTGACTTAAGTCATTAACCTTGGCTAGAGGAAAATAAATCCCCTTTACCCCTTGCTGGACATTTGATTCATCATGACCTGCATCACAAAACCCTTGAGGTCCTTGAAATGGATTAGTCCTTATGTAGGATGCATGCAATGGTATGATGGTATGATGTTATGCTATGCATGGAGTAATGTAGGTAAACCTTGTTATGAGTCCAGATTAAGGACTGTAAACAAAACCTGCAAGAAACTCAAGTGTCAGATAACAAGTATGCAAGTAGTCAAGTTTGAAGGCACACAAGTCACACAAAGAGCCCTTAGAGTTTAGGCCAGCATGAAGTTTGGGATACTACCCTCTTGAAATTGGTGGGCTCAAAACCTGTCCTATCAAAAGTAACCGGGTTCTAAGGAGCGCAATATCATAGGGTTGTTTTCTCTGTTCATTGTTTTGATTTAGCCACTGAACTGGCGATCAAAATATTCCAAGAAAACAACCCTCAATGAGTGTAGTATCGAGTATCAACCAACTTCGGACTGCACCAAAGTCAGTCATCTCACTACCCCTAAAGAGGCCAGGATGGTCAAGTAAGGTTCCTAAGGTCAGTTGATGCTTCACGACACCACGCGGCGGCCCCGTACTCTCCTTGACTTGACTCAAGGGTTACCGGCACTCACCAAAGTGCCACATCAACGTAGCAAACTGCTTCAACCGTGTCGGTATACCCCACACAGTTCCCTCACAGTTTGTTGCTACTTTCAAAGAGGTATCCCCCAGATCCGGGTTAGGATCTATGAAACTCCCAAAACAGGCCCGCAATATTAAAGCAAACTGATCAAGCAATTGAAAACATGATGATGAACTATTCCCAAGGTACACCTCACTTATTAAGAGTTTCCCCAGCAGAGTCGCCAGTTCTGTGATCGGTGGAAATAGAACTGACTATTTTTTAGCTGGTTTTCGCGAAATGTCGCGGTAAGCAAGAGTCGCCACCGTCTTTTATGTTCTGCAATATGGAAAGGACAAAAGCACAGCAAAATTCCTTCTTTGAGAATGTTTCTCGGTTCGGGAGGTAGGTTTATAGAAAGGGAAGGTGTTAGCACCCTTTCTATCCGTGGTTATCCACGGGCTCTTAGGTACTTGCTCTTATGTTTTCAAAAGATTTGTTTGCTTTTCAAGTGTGTGTGGGTTTTGAAAAAGTTTCGTTTGAAAAGTTTCTAAGTAACTCTTGTATCAGTCCTCAAGAGTGTATGAAAAATTTGTTTGAAAACTTTTAGAAAGTGTGAGGTGTGAAAAGTATTTTTGTTTGTGTTGAGAAAGAGCAAGTACTTTAAGAGAATTCTACCTACTCTAAGGAATTAAGCTGTGTAAGAGTCCTTTAGACAGCGCCATCCCACCATTGAGAGGTAGGTATCACCGTCGTTGGAGGTGTTCAGGTCAATTCGATTATTTGGGACATGTGTGGTCACCGAAGCAATGGTAGGACGCCTTAGAAGTAACCCTAATGTCCTAGATCCTTTGTATCTGAGGCAACCGTTTCGAGGCAACTGGATCTTTTGGACAGAAGGGCGACCTCTAAGACACCCTATACTTGATGACCACGTTCGAGGCAACCAGTCAGGCGTACCCTAGGAGTGGCATGTGCTTTGTATGTTGTTTTCATGTTATGTTTATCTTGTACATGTTATTTGTGAGCTACGGATTGGTTTTATTTTTCATACATTCTTTCATGCATTTTTTAACAGTTAGGAGTGCGGAAAATAAATTGCGGAAAGATAAATTCTAACTATTACAAGGTGCGGGTCTATACATCGCCAAAAAAACAAAAACCCGTTTTGGAAAATAAAGTGCGAGAATTTAAATAAGGAGATAAAATCCTAATTAACTATTACATACTCTGTACAGATACATAAATATAATCAAAATAAATAAATACGCGCGAATAGAAATTTAATTGGGAATGTCCTAAGGGTGTTGACCCTTTTTTAAGAAAGAATTGAATTTTTGTCCTTTTTTGTAATTAATGAAATTAAAACTAATAACTAATTAATTAATTAATTAAGAAAATGTTTTTTGTGTTTTTATGTTTTTTAATGAAATAAAATAAAAAAATAAATTAAAAGTTGAAAGTGAAAGACCTAATTCTAAATTAATTTTACTTATTAAAAAAATGTTAAAATTGTCCTAATTACACAACTAATTAATTAATGTTAGAATTTATTTACAAAATAAGTTAATAAATAATAAAATGTTTTTTTTGGTTTCTTCTGAATTTTTATTTGTAAAAATGTTAATTAGTTAATTAATTAAATAATACTAATATTAATAATAATAATTAAAGAAAGTAAAAAGAAAAGGAAAATAGAAAAAGAAATAGAAACCCATGGGGTGTTGACCCAAGAATGGAGGTGTGAAGCCTGGAAATTTTAGGCCCAATAAGCCAAGCCTGTTGACTTTCTGGATTCAGATGCGTGCTTATTGACTTGGAGCATTGTGTGGAGCACCCTTTGGCCTTTGGATTGATCTTTTGAGACACTTGGCGTGCATTTGTATGAGGCCTATGGTGGAACGCGTCTAGGAAGCTGCATGGGAATTTGTTAGAAAAAATAATATTGAGACTTGGGGGGACCTGGGAAAACTTACAGCGCGGTATGATGGACCTTAGGACGTGGCAAGGGTTGCTTTAGCTTCAGAGTATGGCAAAGAAGAGAGTCACGTTCTCCTTTTGGCCTGAAAATGCTTGCAACACTCCTTTTGATCTCACACTTTTTTTTTACACTTTTTGGATTTTGCTCTGGCCGTTTGTGCACACTCTATGTCGTTAATGAGGCTTGCAAGGCTTGCATATGTAGTCATGAATGATAATAATTCACCTTTAGGAGCCTTAAACTTGTGCCATTATGTTTTTGGATTTTGTTTTAACCACCATTAAAGGCCTTTCAAAGCTTTGTCCAAATTCAAAATTTCGTGCATAAATGAGCTTGGCACGGTTTTGGTATGTGGAATATGACACATGAAGGCTAATAAAACCACAAGATACCATTTAATTAATTTTTTTAATTTTATTTGAATTATTATGGATTAAAATGAATTAAATCCATAAAAATTAAATAAAAATGGAAAAATAATTATTTGGTCTTGAAATTAATCATGGGACACGTGGGTGGCATGACAAGGATGAATCAAGTGGAAAAAAGTGGGCCCTTTTGTCAAAAATTGAAGTTTCAAGGATAGTTGACTTTTGCCATTTCACAAAAATTTCCCAACTTCTCCAATGCATATCTTGCTCAATTTTGATCATATGAACATGTTCTTGGACATTTTGGAAAGGTATTGAAGTCCTCTAACCAATGCCTTTGGTCCCAGGTCATTTTGATTTACCAATCTCAAGTTATGGTCTTTGACTTAAAGTGCCTTTTTGTTGACTTTTGAAAATGACCTATAATGTTGAAATTGATAACTTTTTGTGAGGGCATTTCTTGGACTTGGAATGTGAAGATGAGTTGTAGGAAATATCATCCCCTTCAAAATGAGCATTGGATGGGATTTTTCTGATGAACCATGAAAAAGTTATGCCTTGGTCAAGTTACAGTTGACTTTTCAACTGTCCAAAAATAGAAATTTTTGACACCTTGATGATTTTTGAGCCATTCTTGTGAAATCATGGTCAAGATTTGACCAAATGATGATTGTGGCTTCAAAATAAGATGTTGACCAAAACTTTTGACTTTTGACTTCCAAATGACCATTTTGCCCCTACAGTTGATTGTGAAGCAATTAGGGTTTTTGACTGTGCAACTTGACCTTGTGAGCCTTGAAACTTGACATGTAGGTGCTTGACAATGTATATGAGAATATGGGACTTGATTAAGCCCTTGAAAACCTCAACTTCCTTGCAAGAACCAAAACCCTAATTTGACTGGCTTAGGAGGGTGTTTGAATTGTGCAACCCTTGAGTAGACTTGAGCAAATTGAGATGATGCTTGTCAAAACTTTGAAGAATATAGGAGGGAAAATTTTGGGGTACAACACTGACAAAACAGATATACAACATTGGGAATAACCAGGAAAAACCACCTCCGGAACTAACAACACTCAGCTAAACTTCATCCAAGATGATCATTCCAAGAAAAGGTAAATTCTAGCTGAGGAAACAAACCTACTGCCTGCTTTAACTTTACTGGGGAGAAACTTAATCCGGAGGTAGACAAATCAAAGTGATAAAATAGTACAGATATAGGGATAGAACATCCTTCTTTAGGCTTCACCGGGGAAACAAGTGTTTTTCAAAAGTAACATTCCTACTGGAGATTGCAAAACCAGTAGCAAGTAAAGCAGACTGACACCAAAATATCCAAACATTCAATGGGGAATTCAGGCCTACTTCATTGGCGAGGTTAACACCACATCCACAATACGTCCTTCACTTAGAGAAACCAGAGACCTACGTTCTTCAAGAGTGGTTATGATACCAACTTCTCTGGAAAAAGAACTTCTATTAGGCCAAACGAAAACTTAACTAGAGAAATCTCAGACTGAAACTTCACATCATGAAAAATCAGAAAAGAGAAAAAATGAATCCAAACATGACCGAGGATACCGGAATCATAAACCCAATACGACGAAAACATCCTGAGTAAACTTTCCGAGGGGAACAAAAACTTCTCAAAACAACTGGAGTTTGTCCATTCCTGGGATCACAATTTTTTGTTGTCATTGTTTCATCACAAATCTCAAAGTAAAAGCAAATTGTAAATTCTTTTTGAAAAATCAATTTTGTTATTTAATCTTTTTTGCTTTTAAAGTTATTACCAATAATAAATGGAGTCTTTCCAAGCTAAATAAAATAAAGAATACGAAGAATTGGGTGAAAGCTCAAATTTCATTAATAGAATGGTAGTCTGCGAATGGAGAGACTCCATAGATGATTACAAAGTTTGGAAAATGTTAATATATATATATATATATATATATATATATATATATATATATATATATATATATATATATATATATATATATATATATATATATATATATATATATATATATATATATATATATATATATATATATATATATATATATAATGGAAAAGATACATTGAGATACAATGACCCATATCCCCTCTAACAAATTTTGAAATCCTGAGCAGCAGCTTCTGTTGAAGTATGGTAAGGATCCGAGAAGATTGTTGCTTCAACGATCAAGTCTTGGCTGACGTAGTTACTTGCCAAGAAAGTCCCTAACTTTTTCCTAAGCTGCCCCTATGGGTTTTCAACTTAGCGGGAAATTTATTCCGTTTATGTCTCTAATTTATTTCTAGACCACCCTTTCGGGTTTTCCGCCTACCGAGATGCTCCTTTTTTCCTAAGCCTCCCTTTCGGGTTTTCAACTTAGCCAGTTGTTCTTTTATTTCTTTAGGCGAAGTATTTCTTGATTGCGTTAGCATTCATGGGACGTGGGAACACCTCGCCATCCATAGTTTTAAGAATTAATGCACCGCAAAAGAAGGCTTTCTTGACAACATATGGGTCTTCGAAATTGGGAGTCCACTTGCCCCTAGAATCAGCGTTGAAAGATATGATCTTCCTGAGCACGAGGTCGCCTTCTCTGAATTCACGAGGTTTAACCTTTTTATCAAAACCTTTCTTCATTCTTTTCTGATATAACTTCCCATTACATAAATCTTTCATCCTCTTCTCCTTAATCAAATTCAATTGGTCAAACCTGTTCTAGAGCCATTCAGCCTATGTCAACTTGGTTTCCATTATCACGCGCAACGAGGGAATTTCTACCTCGACTGTTAGTACGACTTCCATTCCATACACTAGGGAGAATGGGATGGCTCCTGTTGAAGTGCAGACAGATGTTTGATATCCATGTAGAGTGAAAGGGAGCATTTCATGCTAATCCTTATAAGTAACAACCATTTTCTGGATAATTCTCTTGATATTCTTATTAGCGGCTTCAACAGCCCCATTCATCTTTGGCCTGTATGGAGATGAATTGTGATGGACAATCTTGAATTCCTCATAAAGTTCAGTCATCATCTTGTTGTTCAGATTCGAGCCATTGTCAGTGATAATTCTGCTTGGCACACCATACCGACATATAAGGTTATTCTTAATGAAGTGCACAACCACCTGCTTAGTAACATTGGCATATGAAGCAGCCTCCACCCATTTGGTGAAGTAATCAATTGCTACTAAGATAAAACGGTGTCCATTTGAAGCTTTGGGTTCTATCATCCCAATCATGTCAATACCCCACATAGAGAAAGGCCACAGGGACGAAATTAGATTGAGAAGTGTCATAGGCACATGGACCTTGTCTACATAAATATGGCATTTATGTCACTTCTTTGCAAATTTGGAACAGTCGGACTCCATTGTCAGCCAATAGTAACCTGCCCTTAGCATCTTTTTAGCCATCGAATGTCCATTGGCATGAGTTCCAAATGAACCTTCATGAATCTCATGCATCAACATGTCTGCTTCGTGTCTATCCACGCATCTGAGCAAGACCATGTCATAATTTCTCTTGTAAAACACATTTACACAGAGGAAGAAACTGCCTACCAAGCTTCTCAATGTATTTCTATCTTTTCTCGACGCACCAATCGGGTATTCTTGAGTCTGAAGAAAATGCTTGATATCATAATACCAAGGTTTTTCATCTGCTACCTCCTCTGTTTTAAACACATGAGCGGGCCTATCCAAACGTCGAAACATAATTTGCGGTATATCATTCCAAATATTTACTTGGTACATAGAAGCCAGAGTTTCCAGAGCATCCTCCATATGATTTTCATCTCTAGGAATGTGATGGAATTCAACTTTATTGAAGAAGGGTAACAATCTTCTAGCATAATGTTTGTAAGGGATCAAGTCGGGGTGACGAGTATCCCATTATCCTTTAATCTGATTTATTACCAAAGCCGAATCACCATACACATCTAGAATTTTAATTCTGAGATCCATAGCTTCTTTGAGACCCATGATGCAAGCCTCGTATTCTGCCATATTATTAGTAAAATCAAATGTTAAATTTGCAGTAAAAGGAATGTGCGATCCATGAGGAGTGACAATCACAACACCAATTCCTTTACTATAAGCATTCACAGCTTCATCAAATATCATATTCCAACAGGAATCAGGGTCAGGACCTTCCTCAAGAAATGGTTCATCACAGTCATTCACTTTCAGGAACATCACATCCTAATCGGGGAATTCATATTCTACAGACTGGTGATCCTCCATTTGTTGGTGAGCAAGATAATCTGCCAACACACTGCTTTTAATAGATTTTTAAGTGAGTTATTCAATATCATATTCAGATAACAACATCTGCCAGCGGGAAATTCTCCCAGTAAGAGCAGGCTTTTCAAAAATGTACTTGATTGGATCCATTTTGGAGATTAACCAAGTAGTGTGATTCAACATATACTGCCACAACCGCTTTGCCGCCCAGGCCAAAGCACAACATGTCTTTTCTAGCATGGAATACCACGACTCACAATCAGTGAATTTTTTACTGAGATAATAAATGGTGAACTCCTTCTCCCCTGTTTCATCCTGTTGTCCTAGAATACAACCCATGGATTTATCTAAGACTGTCAGATACATAATCAACGGTCTTCCTTCTATAGGAGGGAGCAAGATAAGAGGTTCAAGCATATATTCTTTAATACTTTCAAATTCCCTTTGGCAGTCACCCGTCCACACACAACCTTTATCTTTCTTTAACAACTTAAAGATCGGTTCACATGTTGCAGTCATGTAAGAAATGAATCTGGAAATATAATTCAAACGCCCGAGGAAACCTCTGACTTGCTTTTCAGTTCTCGGCGTTGGCATTTCTTGAATTGCTTTAACTTTATCAGGGTCAACTTCAATTCCTTTCTGGCTAACAATGAAACCCAATAATTTCCTTGATTGAACATTGAAGGTGCATTTATTTGGATTCAAGCAGAGACAATACTTCCTCAAACGCTGAAACAACTTCAACAAATCTTCTACATGCCCTTCTTCAGTATGGGATTTGGCGATCATATCATCAACATATACTTTAATTTCCTTGTGCATCATATCATGGAATAGGGTTGTCACAACCCTCTGGTACGTTGCACCAGCATTCTTCAACCCGAAGGGTATCACTCTGTAACAGAATGTTCTCCAGGGTGTGATAAACGTTGTTTTTTCCATGTCCTCTAGAGCCATTCTTATTTGATTATACCCGGAAAATCCGTCTGTGAACGAGAATACTTTGAATTTTATTGTGCTATCCATTAACATATCAATGTATGGCAATGGAAAATCATCTTTTGGACTAGATTTATTTAGATCTCTGTAATCTACGCACATGTGGACTTTTCCTTCTTTTTTCAGTACTGGGACAATATTGGAAATCCATTGAGGATACACTGATGTCACAAGAAAAACAACATTAATCTGCTTTAGAACCTCCTCTTTGATTTTTACTACCATATATGGGTGAGTTCTTCTCATCTTTTGTTTAATTGGCGGACATTCTGGCTTCAACGACAAATGGTGCTCTACGATATATGTATCTAAACCAGGCATATCTTGGTAAGACCAAGCAAAAATATCCACATACTCTTTCAACAGTTCAATCAACCTGCTTTTCACATCAGGATGCAGCAATGCTCAGCCCTTGACTTCCTTCAGATCTTCTTCTAAACCCAAATTGATCACTTCCAATGGCTCTTTATATGGCTGAATGGCATTTTCCTCGTGCTCAAGCAAACATGAGACCTCTTATGGAATCTCATCATAATCTTCTTCTTCAGCCCCAAACACAGGACATTCAAAGTTGGGAGAGGGTGCAGGGTCATTGTATTCAACGGGTTTTTTAATTAATCTGCACATATGATTTATGATTGCTTTTAGAAACTGACACATATAGCAAGTGATCATGCAGATTGAATTTCAGTTATTATTTATTTTGAAAGGTTTTTTTTATTACCATTTTCCAAGAAAAAGTAGAAAATAAAGACACAATTTGGGAAACAAAGACAACTTTTATTATTGATTTTAAAATCACAGCAAACAGATAAGCCCTACAACATTAATACTTCCACCATGGGCAGAGTGAAAGCTTTTTCAAAAATATTAACAAAGGAAGTTACTTTGAAACATGTATGCAAGAGGGAACATCAATGGTGATCCAGTTCTGAACCCTAACACCGTGCATCACATAATTAGGAATTTCCTGCTCTACTTCATCTTCCATAATGACATTGACCCCGGAAACAATTGGATAAAGATAACCTCCGCTAAGGAAAATATCTTGATATTTTCCTGTAGCAGACTTCGGCTTCATGCTCTTACCTTTGTGATTCTTCAAAGAGAACCCCAAGTCGGCTCTGTTCTTGTTCACAGGTGGTTCCACGATCTGTTCCCATACCTCACTATGACCATTACGCATAACCTGCTGCGCATCCTTCAGCGAAACCATGGAATTATCATTTCCTCTTATGTTGTCAATGGATAAGGCTTGGAACTGGGTTCCAACAGCAACTTCATCCCCTTTTACAATGCTGAAAAAGGACAAATGAGATATCAACAATGCTTGTTCCCCATTTATGATCACTACTTTCCCTTCACGTACAAAATTTATATTCTGGTGTAAAGTTGAAGTGATAGCCCCTGCTTCATGTATCCGCGACCGTCCTAGCAAACAACTATAAGCAAGAACAATGTCCATGACCTGGAAAGTCATCTAAAACAAATGTGGTCCTATATGTATAGGCAAGTCCACTTTACCAATAATAGATTTCCTTGAACCATCAAACGCTTTCACAATGATGTCACTCGGGCGCATAGGCGTTCCTTGATATTTCAACTTCATAAGAGTACTCTTCGGTATAACATTCAACGCGGATCCATTATCAATCATCAATTGGATAATGAATCATTCTTGCAGTCCATAGAGATGTGGAGGGCCAAGTTGTGATTCCTTCCTTCATCTGGTAATTCATCATCACAGAAAATCAAGTTATTACATGACGTAATGTTTCCTATTACGCTACTGAATTGGTCTATTGGCATATTACTCTCCACAAAAGCTTGGTCCAGTACCCTCATCAAGGATTCTCTGTGAGCAGATGAGTTCATCAATAAAGCCAAGATAGATATTTTGGAAGGAGTCTGCAGTAGCTGATCTACAATTCTGTAGTTGCTCATCTTGATTATCTTCAAAATATCGTCCACTTCTTTCTCTAACGTAGCTCTTCTAGTCTCACCCGTAGCCTTCTTGGGTTCGAAGTTCTCAGCAATTTTCTTTCCAGCACCAACATCTCTTCGAACAACTAGCGTAAACACACGACCGTTGCGGGTCACCCTCCTATTTTCAGCTATATTTCCAACATTAGGCATTGGCTGGATGGGAACTTCCACTCCATCCTCTAAGATTGTAGCGTTGTATTTATAAGGCACAACCTTATCTGACTTGTAGGGGATAGGAATCAACAAACTAATCACCAATGGGGTAATAGTTGGCTTGTTATGATACTCAACTTCAAAATAGGCGGGTGCACCAAAACAAGGAACAATGACGTTTACCCCTTCTTCAACATAATCAGTCATTAATAAGTCATCTCTGGAAAACAAATATTTGTCTGAAGAGAAATACTCATCTGCAGAGACATACTCTTCATTTGAATCTTCTTCAGTCAAACAAACCTCAACCATATCAACTTCATGGTAGTCATCCCTCTGACTTGTGACCTTGATAGTTCCATTGTCTAACAACAACTGAACCCCCTTCTTCACGATTGAACATCCTCGGGAATCTCGACAGCAAACTAGGCAAGATCCATACTGGTGTTCCACCTAACCAGCTGTATGGTAGAAGTTAGCATGCAACTGCACGAGGTCCTCATTCATATACTCTTCATCAAAAATTCTGAATTCTCCAGGATATCCAGAAACCATGTTCACTTCCTCTTCATACTCTGCCCTAGGCCTGATGATATGGATGAGGCCCTCATCCATCATCTCCTACAAATTAACCTTTATCTTATCGCAATCATGTATGTTTGTACTGCAAATAGCACAACCAGAATGGTCATGCGTATAGTAGCTAAATTCACAGAGGTCTACATGCATTTTCACCAAATCTCCTCTAACCTGATTAATATCAAAAATCTAGAAGTCGCCTAGACAACCGGCCACCATATTCACATCATTTACTCTCCCATGCATGGGTAGAGGATTATCTTTCACATTAGGTTCCATGTATTTGAAAGATAGAATACCAGACTTTACCAATTTATGTACCTCAATCTTCAAAGGATAACAATTCTCAGCATTATGCCCTGGTGCTCCCTGATGAAAAACACATGTTTTGTTTGCCTTGTAATACTGAGGCAATGGTGACGGTACAGCAGGAGGTGGTCGGGTCTGAACCAACTTCTTCTGAATCAATTCCGGTAGTAACTCTATATAGCTCATGGGAATAGGGTCATAACTCTCCTATCTATGATTATACCCTTAATTTCCCTGCTAGGACGGTCTCTAATAAGCAACGGTAGTTGGAGCGGTACTCACAACGAGAGTAATTGAGGCGACTTGCTGATGACGCTGATAATTCCTTCTAGGAGTGTTGACCCTCCTTTCTTGTATAACATCATTTGCATCCCCTTCCTTCTTCTTGGTAAACCCATAAGATGGCTTCTTCACAACTCCAGATCCTTCACTCTTCGTCAAACGGCCTTCTCTTACAGCATCTTCTAAGCGGATACCCATTCCTACCATTTTAGTAAAGTCACTTGGCCCACTTGCTACCATCCTCTCATAGTAGAAAGCACCCAGCATCTTCAAGAAGATCTTAGTCATCTGCTTCTCTTCCATTGGAGGAATATCTTGGGCGGCTACCTCACGCCATCTTTGTGCATACTCTTTGAACGATACCCTGTCTTTCTGAACCATGGCCCTAAGTTGATCACAGTCAGGCGCCATATCCACATTGTACTTGTATTGTTTGATGAATTCTTCTTCCAAATCATTAAATGTATGGATATTGGAGTTGTCGAAGCTCATATACCACTTCAGTGCAGCACCAGTCAAACTATCCTGAAAAAAGTGAATCAGCAGACGCTGATCAACAGTATGAGTAGACATTCTCCTTGCGTACATCACCAGATTAGCACGAGGGTAAGTGTTGCCCTTGTACTTCTCAAACTGCGAGACATTAAACTTAGCATGTATCTTAACATTCGGGACCAAACATAGCTCGCTTACATTCTTCCCAAATAGCTCTTTTCCCCTGAGGGCCTTCATCTCTCTCTGCATCTTGTCAAACTGCTCTTGAAAATCATCCATTCTATTATAAAGAACCATGTCTTCACTCGATGGAGGGAAAGGACAACACACATTATCATTAACAAATGGAACCAAATTCACCGATGGCGGTGCAATAGGAACATGCACCACAGGAGGTGCATGAGTAACAATAATCTGAACAACTTTAGTATCTTGGGGACCAAGATTGAAACCTTCTGGTGCAAAATTCTCTGGCATTCCCCATGGATAACTTTGGGGCATGCGATTCTGAATAATAGTTGGAGTAGCAGATACGAGAGTAGTCGGAGCTTCAGTAGTTGCCCTTGTTGGTTGAGGTTGAACACTCGGTGGCTGATTCTGAGCAGCCACCAGAGCTTCCATCAGAGTAGTCAGATTGGTCATGCCGGCCTTCAAAGCAGAAATTTCTTCGTGCAGCTCGCGATTCTCTTGTTCTAGGTTGTCCATATTCTTTTTGAAATTAGCCTGAGTGTTATAGGATGAGTCAGCTTGCTGAACAAAGTAAAGAAGCTTGGTAAGACACCTAGATATGCATAACAAATGCAAGAAATATGTGCAATATGATGCATGATATGCAATGCACATGATTATTTTTACTTTGTTATTTAATATTTCAAGGGGTTTATAGATTTATAGACATATTGCAAACATCAAAGTAATAACGCATTTGAAATACTGAAATTTTTTATTATAATAACTCCAAAATAGATTACAAGTTTCAATGATCCCAAGTACAAGATGAAAATAAAATCATAAACCCTGAGAAATAGAACTGATGGAGATCACTTTGTACGCTGGCGCTTCCCTGTGAGCCTGGCAATATGAGCCTTCAACCTCTGGTTTTCTTCCGCATATCTGGTGGCAACCTCCTTCCAATCATCTGAATCAGGAAGTGAGTAATCAGCACCTGATTGAGGCTTAGGAGAAAATAAATCCCCTTGCCTCTCTATAGACTCTACCGCTCGACTCTCGAGGATCTCAATCAAGCCGTCTTTCTCCTTCAAGTCTGCTCTATAGGAAATCTCTAAAGTTTGGAACTTGTTCTTTCAAGCATCCTTTTCATGTTGCATCCTAACCAAACAAGTTGCAGCTCTTCTAGATCATATAGTAAGGGAGGAGTGGTCTTCACAAATAGATCAGGCATGGGTGTCTCCCGGATATACAACATCTTTAACTGAATAGCTCTCAATCGGACCCACTGAAGATATGGCTCCAAAGACACAGCACCCCTAGGTCCCAAATCCTTCCTACTCTTCTTATAAATGTGACACTAGGCCTTCGCAATCTACTCCCTAGCTTCCCTATAGTCTTCTCCTTCCTTCAGAAATAAACTACTCAAATAAATACTATTCAGTTTATCCCTCACCGGATAACCAAGTTGTCTTCGTGCAAGAACAGGGTTATAGTTAATTCCTCCCTTTGTACCAAGATGAGGTACATTGGGGAAACTACCAAAACTGTCAATAATCTCTATATCCTGGTAAGCTCGATGATACCAATCAATATCCGAGTGAGTAAGTTCCATGATCTAAGGAGCCCAACGGGGTTCCTTCTTGACATCCCAAAAAGCATCAGACTGAGGCATATGAGAGATAAACCACTGATACAACAGAGGCGTGCAACAGACAATTATCCCCCCATGATAAGAATTCCGAAGATGAATAGAGTAATAAGCATCACCCAATAATGTTGGAACTAGGTTTCCAATCATGAAGATCTTGATAGGATTAATGTCAACAAACTTGTCCATATTAGGAAATAAGAACAACCCGTAAGCAAGTAGAGCAAAGATGGCCTCAAAAGCAACTATACTCTTCATTCTGGAAAAGTAACGAGCTTTCTCCAATAAGAACTGAGCTGGTAATCCTCTAATCCCTCCTTTAGTAGTCATATGGGCTTCTACCTCAGACTTCCCCATATGGATCAAAGCAGCAATCTCATGTGGTTTTGGCTCACCCTCCAAACTAGTAAAAGGAACACGATCGGTAACAGGTAAATCCAATAGATAAGAATACTCCTCCAGTTTAGGCATCAACTGATAGTCGAGAAAAGTAAAGAAATGATACATCGGATCATAGAACTGGACCAAGGTCAAGAGAATACCCTCCTTCATCTTCAGCTTCATGAGAGGAATAATGGATCCATACTTCTTCCAAAAGTCTGCAGAACACTCGATCTCGGGAATTAGACTGATCAACTCATTTATCTTGGGATCCTTGAAACTATATTTCACGGTCTTTCTCTTTCCAGAATCCATGGGTAGAAAGTACCTGAGATATTCACAAATGGTCAACCTTTAAATCCCTTGAAATATGGTTTCTTTAAAAGATGCTTATGACTGCATGGATGCATGATGCAGCAATCACACACAAGATCACACATATATGGTTCATAGGTTCAACGTCACGAGCATGAGGTCGGAGGTACCACCCATAAGGTGTTGGTCTAAAAGTTATCACCTGCCGAACAAGGTTCTAAAGGTTCCCAGAGTCTACATCCTTCCTTCGGATATTACTAACTTCCCAATTAACTCGGTAATCAGTAATATTCACACAAAAGACTCGTCCGAGCGTAGTATCGCGTGACAACTATTTCGGATTACTCTGTCATAGCTTCTGTACTACACCTAAAAGGCCAAGACGGGTTTGGTATTCTACGGTTCTCAGTTTCAGCAGGATACCAGGTTGAAAGCAGTATGTCTTCCTGATTACTCGGTAAATGAAACTACAGTCAAAGGGGCCTCCACTGAGTGGGGGATCTCATGCCTCCTTTTTTGGGATTACTCCCTCAAATTTAACATGACTATACCACCCGTCCTATATTAAAGTTTGCCCAAGTCCGGGTATAGGACTTATGAGTAATCACCAATCCCCCTGAAAACTAGGAAAATTCAGACAAGCATACATACAACATATAACACAAAAAAAATAATAACACATATACAGATATAAACAAAGATAGGCTTAACCCACTTAGGGATGAACCAATAAGAGGTCAATCTGTCCCCAGTGAAGTCGCCATTTTTCTGTAGTGGTAGAAATGTTCGAGACTAAGCCATTGGATTGACTAGACTTTGTACAGATAAAAATAAAAATCGCCATCGCGCTTTATTGTTTCCAAAGGAATGGGAAAAGAGCGAATAACCCAAAAAGAGGGGGAAAGATTCAAGGTAAGGGGGTTGGTTATGCAAAGGGAAGCTATTAGCACCCTAAACATCTATGGTACTCCACAGGAACCTCTTTGTAAAATTTGTATATTTTGGCTATGAAAAATGTTGTATATAAAAAAAATGGATGGTGGGGGTGAGAAAGAAATATATTTATTTTATAATTTTTCACCCGCAACGGTTGAGAACCTTTAGTGCCTACTTACCACCTTTTCGTGCAATAGGGGATCAGGGTACACATAGTTCCTCTTTTAAAAAATTTAAACACATGTGTGTTGGTTAATTTTATGAGATAAAACATCATCGTCATTATCCGTGTGGAAAGCATACTTACTACCCACAATCATGAGAAAGGAGAATTTGCATCATCTCAAATTGGAGGATGTGGCTTGGATTTTAAAATCAACAATTCCTCACTCAACACCCAAGTGGAAAATATCTCTCTTCACTACATATTGTAGAAGTATGGTTGTTTGCATCACTACAGGGATTGACAAGAGTTCAATCTTTTTTTTTGAGAAAAGTTTAAAGATAAAATCCAAAATGGCAAAATGGTTTGAAATGAGATTAATTGGCTTTTAGTCTTCTCACAAAATGTCAAAGTATTATTAAGTTGATTAGGGTTTATTTATGAAAATGTTCGAAAATGCATGGACCAAAGTCCAAGTTTATTATGAAAGTGGTTCAAGTTAAAAACAAGAAGAGTTTTCAAAAGGAGGGAGATAATTTTTTAAATTAAAGAAGATGAAAGGGGAAGAAGGGACTATCCTAAAGCATAAAGTAAAAGCTAGAGATAAGAACCATCTAACCAACAAGAAGCCAAAACTTGACATTATGAGCCAAGATAGAATTCCCATTCCTTGGATTGAAACGAATCAGACAAAAGAAATACTAGACCTCTTGAGAGAACTAAACTTCAAGTGCATTAAGTCTTCACAAAAATTGGGCAGAGTAACGGTTGTATGCGGGTGAATTCCAGAGCACAAACAAAGAGTGTAATCATAAAAACCTGCACACAAAAATAAACAAGAAACCCAATGTCTTGAGGTAAACCTCAAGAACTCCAGACAAAATAATCAGATAAGATCACAAGGTCTCCAAGATAGGCCAAGGTTTCTAATCCTAAGTCCAAGAAAAGTCTCATGCTCCATAATGCCAAGGATAGTAACCAAATAATCCAAGTACCATTAAAGATTTTTTAGAGTTTATGTTGATTATTAAGTATCTTTAAAAAGGAAAAGAAAAGCTCAAATGAGCAAAGTAAAAATAACAAGAAAGTAAATGCTCAAATGAGCAAAGATGAAAATGGCATGAAATGTAAATGCTAAAAGTAAATGGTCCATAAAGCCTAAAAAAGAATAAAAGCATAAAGTAAAGAAAGTCAATAATTAGTGGTTAGTTGGATGACCATATTGAAGCTTGCATTTGGAACTCATTAGAGGATTGGTAGAACCAAAGCCTCTACACAACAAGTTGCATTTTCGTTTTGTCAAGTATATCATCCATTTGGAATTCTCACAAGTTCCATTTAATGATCAACAATGTTTAAGTGATCCGCGTTGACCAAAGGTGTTGTAGATCCATTAGATGAATCAAATTAACATACTTGGGCTTACAAACATAAGTTTGGGCCACGAATGATCATTTATTCGAATCGGGAAAAAATGTAGCGCTGTGTTAAGCAATCGTAAGTGGACTTATATAGAATTCGCACCTATTTTGAGGCCGGTCAATAGCAATCTATGCACCATTTGTTTTGAGACATGATATAGAGATCATGCTCCAACAACATTTAGTGCAATAAGAAGGGGATCAAATGAAGATGGATGGGAAAAAATATACAAACCACATTTGAATTAAATTTTAATTAAACTATTAAAATCATTCATCCATTTTTGTGGATTTAAACTCAACACCATGGATTCAATGATGTTAATAAAGTTCATGATCCAAAATCTAACCCAATATCAGCCTGAAAATAGTCACAAAATAACATTACATTTTAATATATACAAAAGGGTTAAAAATGATGTTTAAAAATAGAAAATAAAGAGAAAAATATCAACAATGTTCAAATTTCTCAAGAAATAAAAAGTAAGACCATAGAAAAATCAGAAAAGGGCTCAAATAATCTTACAATTTTTTTTGTAATTTTTTAAAGTCAGAAACTATTTTTAAAATTAAAATAAATGGATAAAATAAACCAAAAATATTAAAAATAGTAAAGTCAGAAACAAAAATAAAATAAGGTCACCAATATTTGTCACAATATCATTGGATCATTCCATAATTTTTTCAGAATTTAAAAATGTATAAACAATTTTTAAACATTTAAAACAAATCAAATAAAGTGTGAATTTATAAAAAATACCAAAACACATAATTAAATTATGAAAAATAAAAATCAGAAAGAGAATAATCAAAAAAAAAATTCATAATTTTTTCAGATTTTTTGGACTAAAAATGAATTTTCTATGATTTGTTGAAAATTAAAACAATTAAAATATAAAAATCAGAAAAAGAAAATAAAATTAAAATATGTGGACCACTGGATGAGTATCAAAATGCGTTAGTAATCAAATCCAAGGGTTCTGGCGCGCTGTGCATATCATGGTCATTAGTGAATAATGTACAGAATCATTAATTAAATCAGATTTAAAAAAAACAGATGGCGCGCCTTCATTGGTTGGAAGATGACACGTTGGTCATCTTCAACCTCCAGCCGACACGAATTTTAGGTCTCTCAAACTGTAAAATCAGAAGCTCAGACCTATGCCATTCGAATCGTCTCTTCAAGACGAAGACAACCACACCCTCGCGCCAAATTTATATAAATTGTAGCTCAAGCAATTTGGAAGGAAAATTTTGGAAAGGTATTTGAAATTTCACGGTCAAAACGTGTTTCCAGTAAGAATTAAGTGTTGCGACTAGAACCAGGGCAATGAGAGCATCACAATGATATCAGAGTTTTGAAGAATTGAAGAAGGAATCTACCTATTGGAGTTGAGTTGCAGAGCTCTGAAACTGGACTTGTATGGAGCAGTATAAGGTACGATTCTCAAATGTAATTATATGGTTAGCTTCAGGGAAGATTAAGGAAGGTGAATTGATGGAAAAATTGGATTGAAAAAGGATCGAGAATGGATTTTGAAGTTATTGAATTCTGAGTTGTGGAACAGGTTTGGCAGGGTGATTCTGGATATCCATGCTTGAGAAAGTGAATGGGATAGTTCATGTATTTATAGGAGAGGCAAATGGGATCAAAAGGAAGAGTGAATGATTCATTTTTGAGGGAATTCGTGCAAACCTGATGCACGAGTGAAGTGTGATCTAAACTTCACCAAAACTCATCCAATTCTTGCTTTTTGATGCGCTAATCCCCTTGGGAAAGTTGGCTAATCATGTTTAGACCCAAAACGCGTGCTAATTTGAGGTTTAGAGGTTGTAACATGAAATTCAAATTGTGACTTGCAATGAAACTTCAATTCCTAGTTACCACTTTTGAAACAATGGCATTCTCAGGTCAAGGGGTCTTAAGGCATGATTCTTGATGATTTAGAAAGATGAGGTTGCAAGCTTTGCAATGGAAAAAAATGGAGTTAAAAGGATGCTTCAGCTGAAAGTTGCATTGAGTCAAAGTTGAAGAAAAAGGGTTAACTTTCCATACATAGAAATATTTCAAATTTTTCTTCAAAAATGACCTATAATGCCTTGCATCCAAACATGGCCTTCCACTTGGAATTTGCTCTTGACCAAAAAATATGGAATGAATTAGATCTCTTGAATGACATTTTGAAACTTGAACCATTCAAAATCTCCAAAATTTAAGAGAGTTATGAATTGTTGAAGTTGGCAAAAAATCATGAAATGACCTATAATCTTTTGTATCCTTAAGGCAACTTCCATCCATTTTCTCCCTTTGCACATAAAAGAAGGCATAAAATTAGCATCTTCAAGATCATTATGGAAAAAGAATGGACTCAATGTGATAAAAATTTACCAAGTTATGATCATTTGAAGTCACACATGGAAAATTGGGGATTCATCTAGAGGACTTGTAATCTTTCTTCCTCATCAAGTATCTTCCTTATTAAAACTCCTTGGAACGTTTGAAGTGATTTGTTAATAACCCTTTTAAGAGAAGTATTTATTTGGAATCACTCAAAAATAACAAAGATGAGCAAGATATATTCCTTTGAAAATCAAAACCCTAGCTCCTAGATCAAGAAAAATGCCTTGAGGAACTTTGACAAACTTGAACAAACTTCTTGTACCAACATTCTTTCTTTATGAATAGAAGTTGTTGAGGATTATAATGAGAACTCATAGCCACCAAAACCACTTCCATATCTTGAAAATTGAAAGAAATATGCTCTTGTGACCAATAGGAACATGGCCTTGTCCAAACATGACAACTTCTCCAATCAACCCCTTGTACTTTTCAACCAAATTTGATAATCTTGGAATATTGTGAACCAAAATAACCTTGCCATACCATTTCTTCTAAAACAAATACAATGGTGAGGTTTGAACTTCTCAAGCTTTATTGACTAGGGCATGGAAATAAACTCATGAACCCATGGGGTAACTTGTTGAATCTCATTGCCTTTACCTACATGGATAACAAGCAAGACAAACCAACATTGCATTTTATTTAGTTAAAAGAAGAAATCAAGACAAAAATATTCATGATCACAAAAGAACATAAGTCAATGTGCTTGGTGATTCCTCAAAAGGGAAAAGCTAAATATAGGGAGGGGAACCAAGAATCCTAGTGTGATCTTGTTGTGAATGAATCAACATGGTATGATGAAGGGATCTTAGGGGGGAAAATTGGGGTACAACAACATTTTATTAATTAAGAGAAGAAATCAAGACAAAAGTATTCATAATCACAAAAGAACACAAGTCAAGGTGCTTGGTGATTCCTCAAAGAGCAAAGCTAAATATAGAGAGGGGAACCAATAATCCTAATGTGATCTTATTGTGATTGAATCAACATGGTATGATGAAGGGATCTTAAGGGCAAAAATTGGGGTACAACACTACGGATGAAAAGGGTGCTAACACCTTCCCTTTTCATAACCTACCCTCCGAACTCAAAATCTATCAAGGTCTTTTCTGTTCTTTTCACCCTTTCCTTATTGGATAAAAGAAAAGTCGATGGTGACTCTTTCTATTTGCAAAATTTCTGATAAAACACAAAAATAAGTTAGTTCTCCCACCGTATTACAGTAGTGCTCGGTTAGTTTTTTTGTGGATTTGGAAATATTTTGAATTTTCCCTGAACCAAGTCTGAGTTTGAAAATAAGAGAATTGTAGACGAAGTTCGCAGTTAATAAGAAATATCTCCATAATCCTTTTTTAAAAATAAATATAAATTTGAGTTATGCTAATAGAAAAACAGTTAGTGTTTGATTGGTTAGATGTTTTCGAGTATATGGTGCAATATGAGAAAATAAGTTTTAATGCATGAGAAAAATGCTTAATGCAATAAAAAAAAGGGTTATTATTTTTTTTAATAATTTTTAATTAATATAACAGTCATTTATGTAAAATTTATATTTAATGCAAATGTTACAAAATGTGATATACGATATTTAAATAAAAAATAGAAAATAAACAAATTAAAAGAAATTAGATAAATTAAACAAATAAATTAATTAAATTAAATAATTTAATTAGGTTCAGGGGGTGCGGAACTGAAATAGGAGGTGTTAAACTTAAGGGCCTAAGTGCTGATATTGGACTTGGCCCATATGCGAGCGAGGGGTGCAAATTTAGTTTGGGTAGTAAAAGCCTAGGGTGTGAATAAGATTGTGCTTAAGCCCAGAATTTGTTTTGAAAAGAGTCCATTGGGATTTTATGCAAAGGCGTGTATGGCATTACGATGGTCTCGCAAGGTCTCGTGCATCTGATTAACATCAAAGGGTGGAAAGTGAGTGTACACGGTAAGGAGGCGTGAGGAGTCGCTATGCAACAATCCATCATGTAGCCAGAAATTGACCATGTGTCGCAGCGAAAGGGGATCACGGAGAGAACATTATATTCCTTTTTCTTTCATTTTTCATGTTTAATAATAATAATAATAATAATAATAATAATAATAATAATAATAATTCCGATAAAAACGTGATAATACCAAATCTCATAATTAAAATAAAAATTAAAAATACATTTAATCATATAAGAGATGTTGACCCTGGGTCAACTTAACCTAATGATATATACATTTTAGTAATACTAATATCAAGATAAATAGTTAATAAATAATCAGAACCAAACATGAGGATAGTTGACTCGGTCAACCTCCAAAAATTTTAAATAAAAATCGAAAAATATACTTACTGATTCGGGCCCAAAATACACCCTTATATTACTTAATACACCCCTTCTTCCTAAACTATAATTTAGACAAAATACAAGATAGTTAACATAGTATAATCATATGCCCCTCTTAAAATTCAAAACTCTTTATATCTAAACAATTTTAAAATTGGGCAACTAAAAAAATACCAAAGAATATAACAATGCCAAGATTAGTAAACAAAGGTAAATTGGTTAGTAATATTAGTGGGGAAATTTTGGGGTATGATAGTTCATTATCAATCTGATAATAAACTGAGGAAAATGTCAGAAGAGGAGGTCTTTCATTTTGAGAAGAAGAAAGAGATCAACATGTCCAAGCACATGTTATAACATACTAACAGAAGAAGTGAATTGTCAAATCAAACTTAATCTACTTAGAGATGTTTCTACGGTGGTGAGTCTGGTCATATAACGACTTTCTCTTTAAATTATATGAAGATCAAAAACCTTCAGTTCATTCTAAGCTAAGAGAGTGAGCAAAAAGAGGATTATTGAAAATAGGGAAAATAACCTCATAGCTCATACTTCCTTGAGAGACTCAACTAGTGAAGACTGGTACTTCAATAATGGATGCTCTAGACATATGACAGGGGTTCAAAAGATGTTGGCGGATGTCTAGCCTCATCCTATAGGTTCTGTGAGATTTGGTGATGGTTTTAACGGACAAATCAAAGGAGTTGGTAAAGGTTTGTTAGTCAACTTCTCAAAATCAGCATGTGTGACAAAGGTTTGTTAGTCAACTTCTCAAAATCAAAATGTTTGGTCAAAGATGAGAAAAAAGATGTACTAATGAAAGGTATCAGGTCCAAATACAATTGCTACTTATGGGAATCTCAAGTAGTTAATTACTCTTCCACATGTTCAACAACCAAGGAGGATGAAGTAAAGCTATGGCACCGAACACTTGGAAATCTTCATTTCAAAAGAATGAAGGAAGTCAAATCTGAAGGAGGCATTGGAGATATGCCAGAGATAAAGATTAAAGAAGAAGAAGAAGTTTGTGATAAGTATGAAAATAAAAAACAAATCCTGATGTCACACCAAATGTTGCAACATCAGACTACTTCCATAGTTTTGGAACTTCTTCACGTGGATGTAATGGGACCATTACAGATAGATAACCTAGGAGGAAAAAGTATGTCTCCTATGGTTATAGATGACTTTTCTGGCTATCCTTGGATGAATTTTATTAGAGAAAAATCATATACATTTGAAGTCTTCAGAGATCAGTGTCAATGCATTCAAGAAGAGAAGATGAGTATGATTGTCAAAGTCATAAAAGACAATGAAAAGAATTTTATGGATGCAAAATTTTCCGAATTTTTTGATTCCGAAGGAATAAGTCATGAGTTCTCTTATTCCTGAAAAACTCAGGGAGATTGAATTTTTGAGCAAAAGACTACAACAATACAAGAATAAGTTAGAGTAATTCTTAGTTCTAAGAAACCGCAATTTGGGTTTTGGGTTGAAGCTATGAATACTGCTTGTTATATTCATAACAGGATCACATTGAGGGGAGGTATTGTCTCTACTCCTTATGAGCTATGGAAAAGAAGGAAACCTAAAGTCAAATACTTTCATATTTTTGGAAGTAAATTAGATCTTTGTGGCTAAAGATTAAGTGGAGAAGATGAGTTCCATAGGGGATGAAGGGATATTTTTGGTTACTCTTCAAACCAAAGAGAATATAAGATCTATAACTCCCGAACTTGTATGGATATGGAATTTATCAATGTGAGAATTGAAGATTCTGTTGTTGAAGAGAAACAGGATGTCAGAGACAATGTTGGAACATACTACATCCAAGATGATGTAACTCTAGGAGAGGGGACTTGTGAATTTACAAACACTAAGATAGTGAATTCATAATCCAGCACTTGTCTGTCTATATAGGGACAGAGATAACAATTCAGGGATCTAACTGAAATTCACCTTGATAAAGGTAACATCACTGAATTTCAACATAAGATATCAAATATAGATGTATGTGTTGCCTTGAAGGAAACAATGGAAAGGTTTTGTGAACTAATGATGAAGAGGTATGATGTCAAGAGAGATGTCATTATATTTCATAACGAAGATCTGAATTCATTCAGATATCTTATTCAACATGACTGGTACAAGAATCTTTATAGTTGTAAACAACTGATGAGGAATCTAGTTGAAGGAAATGATGATACTTTGGAGCTTATAGACAACAAGGAACAACTTGTTGTTATAAAAAACAATGGGATTGTATATTGTACTATTAAGGAGTTATAGCAATTATAGACATGGAGAAGTTCATCAATTTCTAGATATCCCCTCTATAATTTGAGGCATGACATGCCTGAACTAATTGCTGATGAGAAGGACTGAAAGAAAGGTATTTTGTAAGATAATGGGGCTAGCTACAACCCAAGAAATGTAGAAGAAGCTTTGATAGGGGAAGAAGGCTCTTTGACAGGGGCAGCAGGGGGAAAACCACCAAAAGTTAACCAAGAAGTTTTGCTTCCATTTATGTGTTTCCATATGTGGTATTGCTTGTGTGCAATTTCTATGTTTCCATCTATTGTATTTCCTGAGTGCAATATGTTAAGTGCTCCGTTTGTTTCCAATGTATACATTTACTCTGTTTCTTTTTGTCAATATTTTGGCTAAAAAAGGGAGTAAAGTGTTGTGTCCTGATATTATATCACATGTCTCTACATGTTAATTTAGCATTATGATAGGATTGTGTGATACTGCTTTTATGGGTGTAGTTGTGTGTATGGTTTCTCATGCAATCATTGAGGGGGTGAATGATTGTTCATGCTTGTGTATGCTGAAGTTGTTGTTGCTGCTTCTGCTGTTCCGCTGTAGGTGCTTTGGTGTGGATTTTGCCCTTAAGGGGGAGTATCTATTATGTGTGAGAGAGGAAGTGATAACATGTCTGGTTGTACAAGCTTTTTAGATGTGTTGCATGTTGTACAAAGTTTACATGATTATCATGTAGCTTGGGTTGTGGTTTTATTCCTCTCTGCAATTAAATTTGGTTTTTGGTTGTTTTAGCCAAAATTTTCCAAAGTGGCAGATTGTTAGTTCCATGGATTTATGGTGTCTAAATATTGGCTAAGCAGGGTTCTATGTTGATGTTGAGTAAGATGGTACAACATCTTTATCCACTTCCATAACATGTTTCGTTGTTATGTGTTTTTATTCTAGATGTCATAGAAGATGTTGGGACATCATGAGGCTGGTGCAACAGGCACTGCTTTTGGATATCCTTGAAGATTTAATTTGAAGATATGAGTATCTAGAATATTTTATACTCGTTATAGTCACAGGACAATCAAGGATTTTGTTAGAAACAAGTGCAAATTTGGTTGGTTACTAAAAAGGATCTATTGAGACTTTTTAGGAAACTTTTTATGAAGATTGTTTCTATTTTTATGGAGAATATTTTGCAGATATTTTTCAGCTGAAGATTGAAGTTAATTGAAGATTCCAAGCCAGTCCAAGCCCAACTGCAGAAGCCTATATAAGGAGTTGTCCGATACCTAGTGTTTAAGCATTATTTTTATTGTAAAACCTTATAAAAAAGAAGGGTTTAGGTTTTGATAGCCCTTAGGCTCTACGTGTGTTTTTATTGTACGTCCTCATGTATCTATGATACATTTGAGTTTTCTGATTGTGCTTGACAGTTTGTAAATTTATTGTTCTCACTCAAAACCCGTAGGCACAAGTTGAGTATTGTTCTTAGTTAAGCTTTTAAGAAAACTACGTTTTTTTAATTGGGGAGTGTGTACTTCTTAACCGTTCTTGGGACTGGAATTGTTTTTCCTTATGATTGGGAGTTTTTATCACTGCGGTGATTGGAAGTGGGATGACGATTTTCCATATCTATAAGGTGCCTAGGTAGAAGTTGTAGTGGGTAGGGATTAAGCGAGAAGTTGTAAAAAAGGGAGTTTAGCTTCAAATTAATACTCCTGATAGGGGATTCCATTCCTAGCTTGGTAGTCCTCAGAGTAAGTGAGTTTTCACCGAACTAGGTTAACAATTCCTATGTGTTCTTTCTTTTTCTACAAGTTATAATTTTGTTGTGTTGTTATTTTGTTTGTTGTTTTGTCAGCAAATGTCATAACATCTGATGTGACATTGTGTGTTATTGAGACATCAGTCTTGACTTCTGATATTGTGGATGCTATAATTTCAAACAAGTTGGTCCAGTTGTCCTTATATCGTGCCCAACATCTATCCCACTCAGGAATAAAATCTCAATTAGCATTAAAGCAGGTATCCTGTTCTGTTTGGGTGAGCTCTAGGGGTGATATTTTCTACTCAAATGGACAACGGAAAGGATGGTGGTTTAGTCAATAAGCAAACTGTATTGAATGGGATAAATTATGATCATTAGAAAGCCAAGATGGTTGCTTTTCTCAAAACCATAGTCAGCAAAACCTAGAAGGTTGTGGTCAAAGGTTGGAAACATCATGTGATTACTTTTCAAGATGGTTCAACGACCTTAAAGCCTGAAGATGATTGGTCCAAAGATGAAGATGATTGAGCTCTTGGAAATGAAAAAGCCTTGAATGCTATATTCAATGGTGTGAGAAAGAACATGTTCAGACTTATCAACACCTATACTGAAGCTAAAGAAGCTGGGGAAATTCTCAATACTATACATAATGGCACATTCAAGGTTAGGATGTCAATGCTGCAGCTCCACATAACTAATTTTTAAAATCTAAGAATGATAAAAGATGAATTGATATGTGATTTCAACATTATATTGCGTGACATAGCCAACAATTCTTTTGCTTTAGGATAAAATATGTCATAAGAAAAGTTGGTTAGAACAATACTTAGAACTTTGCCTCAAAAGTTTGACATGAAGGTAACTTCCATTGAAGAAGCTCAATACTTAATCACCTTGAAGGTTGATGAACTTATTGTCTATCTTCAAACCTTTGAAGTTTCTATAAATGGTAGATCATAAAATAAGAAAAAAGGTGTAGCTTTTGTATCCAATACTCAAGAAAAAAAAAGGTCAAGGTTATAAGGATATTGAAGAAGTATTTTTAGATGTTATATATTATATTAGAAGAAATTTTAACAAATCCTTAAGAAGACTAGACAAACAATGGAGAACAAATGTGCAAGGCAAATGGTCCTTTATGACAAGAAAGCAATCAATCTTCTTCAAGGTGCACTTTGCATGGGTGAATTTTTTTTCATGTTTCGGCCTGCACAATGACAAAGGAAATTTAAGATACTTTTGTTGAAACACACGACGGATCAATCAAAGTCAAAATATAAAGATTTAATACCTTGAGTCAAGAGTTCAATATGTTTAGAATGCAACCCGGATAATCTATTCTCAATATGAAGAAAAGATTTGTTCATTTGACGAATCATTTAAAACTCTTGGTAAAACTCTCACCAATGACGAACTTAACCTAAAGGTGCTTCGATCTTAAACTAGAGAATGGAAACCGAAAGTAACAACTATTTCCGAAAATAAGAATTTATCCAATATGTCATCCGCAAGTCTATTTGGTAAACTTCAAGAATACGAGATGGAACTTGGTAGACTTGCTAAGCATGAAAATCAAGAAATGAAATCAAAAGGCATTTCTTTGATGATGGAATCCAAGGAAGTCGCTATTGAAGAAAATATGGAAGAAGATGAAAATTTCATGCTTCTTGTAAAAAGGTTAGGCAAATTATTTGGTCCTAAAAATAATTTTGGTAATTCTAACTTTGTCAAAAGGAAGAAATTATCAAAAAGTAAATATAAAGAAGCCTCCACATAAAATGTTACATGCTATGAATGTGGAAAGCAAGGCCATATCAAACCGGATTGTCCAAACCTCTCCAAGAAGGATGGAAACAAAGGAAAGAAAGACTCCAAGTACAAGAAAGCCTACATCTCTTGGGATGACAATGAAGTTAGTACATCATCTGAATCGGAAAATGACGAATGTGCAAATTTAGCATTTGTGGCTACTCATGAATCTGATGGTGATGAAAATGAAGAGGTTAGTACAAATTTTACACTTTATGATGCAAAAGCTCAAGGTGAAGTTGATGGACTTCTAAATGAATGCAAAGTCTTGTATAAAATGGTATCAACACAAGAAAAGGAACTTATTTCTTTTCAAGAAAAGATTGATACTGTGAACAAGGATCTTGAATGTCAAAAACAATTTTTTCTTAAAGAAAAAAAAAGACTTTGTATGCAAAAAATATGAATCATATACTTTTCAAATTGTTCAACTAAAAAGAGTTATTGAACGATATGAAAAGGGGAAAACTGGTTTGGAAGGATTTCTTAGTATCCTAACGTCAAAAGTGGACTTGGTTATTCAAAATTAAATAAGTCAAGTTCCAACAAAACCGTTTTTGTAAAGGCTAGTAATCAATCTGTAACCAAGAAGGCCAACAATATGCAAAATAAGCATATTCATCAAAAGAAAAATAAAAGAGTTGTTAAGAAAAAGCAAGTTCCAATGTACAAGAGCAACTTTATTCCAATTTTTTTTTATTGTGGTATTCTTGGCCATACACCTAATGATTGCTATGTTAAAAACTTTAATATGGCAAGTGGACACTATGAATTGGTTAAGAAAGGAACTAACTATGAAGGACCCAAAGCATCTTGGGTACCTAATAAGAAATAATTTATTTTGTTTTGTAGGTATGCTTGAAATCCATTCAAATTCTTACATTTTTAACTCATAACACAAACATTCTCTCTTACATAAATCTATCCATCCAAAACCCTTTCTCTCCAAGAAAAACTCCAACCTTTGTCGTGGGGCTATCAAGAAAGGAGAAAGGAAAGGAAAAGGCCATTGAAGGAGAATCTCAAAATCAAGAGGAATGTGATCCAATCTTCCAATTCCGACTTCTCACTCCGGTAAAGTATGGTTATTTCCCATCCTTTCCTTCAACAAGTTTTAGTTTTCCATCAATGTTGGCTAGGCAAAAAGTATGTGAACTCATCACTGAATATGGAGTTTACTACCCGAATTTGGTTCGTGAATTCTATGCGACTATGAAAATTGGTGTCGGTGGTGTCTTTCGTCATGGGTAAAAGGGAAACACATATTGATGCCAACCACTCAATTTGGAAAAAGCTTGGGTGTTCCTAGTGAAGGCTTACTCATCAAACATGGGTATACCATTAATGTTAATGCGTACAACAAATCAGTTAACTTTGTATTCCTCCAACCTCACTGTAAGTGACTGTATGCTACATTACGTTATTGCTTAAATTTTGCTTCCTAAGAACTCAAATTACTCTCAAATAAGTGATGTTAAGATGCAAGTCTTGTTTGCAATAAAAAATTATATTCGAGTGAATTGGGCATACTTAATCATGAACTATATGGAGCATCTCAAAAATCTGTCTGGTGGACTTCCATATGCTCATTGGGTAACCAATATTCTCAAGTTTGGAAAGTTTAGCTTCCAAGGAGAAACAAAAACCAAAATGACTTCAAGAGATTGTAAAATTTCGATTGCGGCGGCAAACAAAAATATGGGCATTTTCAAAGATAAAGATTGATTGTTCAAGCATAGGGAAAATCGAACTTCCTCCAATCAAGATGCACATCCTCCACCACCTCCATATAATGATGAAATATCAAATTAGATGATTTATCACAAAATTTGCTCTATGGAAAATTTCATGATATCAGAATTTTGTGATATTCGTCAATACTTGGCCAACCTTCAAGCCAATCAAGAGGATTCAATGGTTGAGAGTGATGATGAAGAATCATAAGTGCCTTAGTACATTTTTTATTAGTTTATGTTCTTCCTATGTAATGTCTTTATCTTTTGCATTTTGTATCGTATTTATTTCCGTATCGTTTATGTAATCAAAGACCTACTTTCTAGTTTGTTTTTTAAGTATGCATTAACTTTGTCTTTGTGTTACAAATTGTGTTATATTTTACTTGTGATTTGTATTCTATTTTATTATAGTATTTTCCCCCATCCTTTTTTATATTGACAAAGGGGGAGAAGACATTGTGTTATCTGTTTAGTGATGCAGAAATTTTTTCCATATTTTAAAGCTTCCTATTTGAAAAACAAGTCTTAAAAGGCTACATAAATTCAAGGGAAGACATCCAACTTAGGGGGATAATGCACATCACTATGATACACATACAAGCAACACTCAAAGACCTTGATGCACAAGTTACAAATGTCAAATTGGTTGTCTACATCAAGAAGGGGGAGAATGTGATTGCATGCACTCCAATCAGAGTGTTTTGATGAAGACCACCATACATAAAGTAAAAGAAATATCAAGATTGTGGAAAAGAAGATGTTCAAGATCATATAATATTTCAAGATCATTCTATGAAGTCTTATACAAGTGTGCAACCAACTTTAAAGATGAAGATTTATGAAAATTCATCAACAATTTAGGTACAAGTTTTAAATTAAGGTTTTTTAAGATGATATAGTGCTCAAAATATACTCTAAACATTTTATATAAGTGCCATGATCATTTAAGAGTAAAAAATTGCATGTCCATCACTTAGAAAATAAGTTTTTATCACTTCCACTCAGTGGTAACCGGTTACAGGGTTATAGTAACCAGTTACAGGGCTTTGGAGAAATAAAAATAAATTATTGGTTCGGTGCTAACTGGTTACAGGTTTTGGGTAATCGGTTACGACCATGCAGATTTGATAAATATATACATTGTTGCGTCTGTGTAACTGGTTACAGCCCTACAGTAACCGGTTACCGCTGAAGAAAATTTTCAAATATTTCCTGTTTTACTTGGCTATTGGTGATACCTATTGTGATCCAACCATTGTATCTTTTTACTCACTTGGGATGTACTGAAAGGGTGCATTTCACATATAAATTTCGTTTGAATTTTGATCATATAGCACATGACACATTATTCAAACTTAAAAAATCATAAGAGTTGTAAAACTTTGAGAATTTACATATTACATGAAACATTGTTCAGAAATTTCATACTCATCATTGTTTCAACATATATTGAGCATTAAATCTAACTACAAACTTCTTATTAAATCTTGTCTTAGTGTCTTGATAACCATAATGTTATTCAAGAATTTATCATACTTTGTAAAAATCAGATTTTGTATAAGATTAACCTTGCATTCCAGGATTGTTGGAGCAAGTGTGTGCGTTGAAGAGGATTGTTCTTCTTGCACGTAGTGTTCAAGATCTTAAAGGATTTAATAGCCTTTGATCTCCCTATAGATTAGATATTAAGGCATCACCTTTGGTGTCATTAGGCTTGTACAATATTCTAAACTATAGTGAAATCTCTTCCGTGTTGGCAAGAGGACTGAAGTACTCTCGAAAAATAAGAAAAATAAGAACTTTAAAAGATAAGGAAAAAATTGACCATAACCTAATTCACCCTATCTTAGGCGCATTATTAACTTACAAGATGTCCCACATGATGCTCCAGCATCATACATTTTCAATGAGCCTTGAGTCAATGCACATGGGAAACATAGGAGAAATAAATAAAACCATGTTTGTTAAGAATGCTAATGAAGAACTCTTGATAGCCAAGAGTTATGGAAAGTATAACCAGATGTTAGGACATTTTGTCCAACATGTGAAGCCTAAAGTTCTGATGATATTAAGAAACAAAGTCGCTAAATTTCTTAAGTGTCAAGTAATCTCACAAAGCAAGTATGGGTTTGAAAAGAAAAAGGGAATTATTAACATTTGCATGTGTGAAAACATATGGCTATTAACTTAAGGGAGACGTGAAGAATTAAAAGGAACGTTTCTCTCTCCTGTGTTCATTTCATCTCCCAACTTAAGAAAAATATCTTCATTCGAACTTTTCTCACACCCACTTATTTCTCCATCGCAACCAGTTTCTCTCTATCTATTGTGCTAGCACATCTGCCTCACTTCATTTTTTTAAACCCTCATTATTGTCCCAAAATGAGTGATAAAGGATCATCAAAGAGAACTAGGGTTTCAAATTCAAGCGACCTTAATGATGATACCATTATATTCCAAAACCCAAAACCTCTAAAAATGATTATTCCAGATGACATTTCAATAGAAAAATCAAAGAGTGCTACCAAGAAGAAGAAAACATCTGAAAAGTTTAGCACCTCTAAAATAGTACCTCATGTGCATGTTGAACCTATTAATGTAGGTAAAGAATATGTACCCAATCCTACTAAGAAAAGTATTGGTCATGCTAAAATGTTATTGAAGACACTTATGTTGAACCAATTGTTGAATCATATGTTATACCAAATGTTGACGTATCTGGTCCAACTTATGGTTGCTCACAGACTGAACCTACCTCTGTACATGTTGGCGAACCACCTAAATCCACTAATAAATAACATGGTAAAGCAAAACCTAATATCAACCCTATTATGGTTGATAATTACCTTGTTGATACACATGTATTTGATAAATTTTTTGATGATATTATCAATGATAACTATGTCTTCTCTGAAAATTCTAATGATGATATCTTAAAAAATAACCATCAAAATGTAGAGGTTGAAGTTTTAAGTAACACATATGATGGAAACAATAAGTTCCATGAAGAAGTGATTAATGAGGATTATCCTTGTGAAAATGATAAGGAACAAGATGAAATTAATGTTGAAGCATATGAGAATGGTAAAAGTGTGACCAAACCTCCATACAAAGACACTCAAGTGAAGGTTAAAGAGGTGGTTCAGGTTGATGAAGAAACGAAAACTGGTGAAGAATTTACTATGAAAAGAATGTCTAAAACTATGAATTATGAAGTAAAAGAGAAAAGAAAAAAGGTTTCTCACAAAACCTCCAAGAGGAACATTAAATTTGAGAAAAAGAGAACTCCTCAACAGAGAAATATTAAAGAGACTACCACTGAAAGGAAGTATCTTAAAAGGAAATGTGTGGTATCAAGCGACTCTGAAACAAATGTTGAAGTAGATGTCCTAGATATCATGCCCTCGTCAATAAAGAAGATTGGAGAAAAAGGATTCCTATGACTATTCATGTTGCACCTTTGAACAATGTGTCTTTTCACTCTGATAGAATTGTAAATAAGTGGATGTTTATGTGCAAAATAAGAATTGCTTTAGAAAAAGAGATGAGTAAGGATAATATTGATTTTCAAGAAATCTGGGATTTGATGAAGGAAACTGGGTAATTGAAAATTATGACAAACATTGGTCCTTTCTATGAGAAGCTTGTCATGTAATTTATAGTTAATTTTCCACATGATTTCATTAAGGAAGGGAACAAAGAATTATGGAAAGTTTATGTTAGAGGATGTTGTGTGAAGTTCTCACCTGAAGTCATCAATGCTTAATCTAGGAAGACGCAAGACTGCTAAATTTGATGTTATCCCTTATCTATACAATATTTGTAGAGAAATCAGAGCTAATCAAGTCCAACAATGGCCAAATAAGAGCTTACTTTCCTCTGAAGTCTTAGTGTGAAATATGTAGTGCTGAATAGAATTGGTGCAATAAATTGTGCACCCGCCAACCGTAGTTCAAGTATCACATTTGTCTTGGCCAAGATTATTTTTCAAATTGGGACAAAGTACAAACTGAATTTTGGATAACATGTTTTTGATCAGACAATAAAACATGATGAATCTTATTTTGTGAAACTTTCCATTGCCTTTCCCTATTTAATAACTTGAATCATGTTGAAGCAACATCCTACCATAGTTCATGCTGATGAAATTAAGAGCAAAAATCCAGGTCCACTGACTTTTGACTATAAGCTCTTTGGTGGAACACATGTCTCAGAAAGTATTATAAGCTCTTTGGTGGACTATAAGCTCTTTAGTAGGAGATTCTCGTCCGTGTCCAATGCCACCAAAAGGATGTTCTCCATGAACTGATGGAAGTGTCCAAAGATATACAAGCAATATTCATTTCAAGCACCAATAAGAAGATGAAGGTGGATGATTTGATCATGTTGTGAAAAGAAGCTGGAAAAGTGGATGATAGTGAAGAAGAATTTGGAAGTGAAGAGGAGGATACAACTCTAAAAATCGTGTTTCAGCTTGAAGAGTTGTTTTGCCAAAAAAATTCAAAGGGGAATTATTGTTCCTTTTGGATTGGATTCATTATATAAAAAATTTTTAAGTATGTTCAATCTATTTCTGGTGCATAAGGGATACATGTGGAACACGATGTTCGATCATGTGTGCTCCAACATCAGGTCTTTGACAACAGAAAAATGTTATTACATTTTTTTTGTTTAGACTCATTCTATCCAAGTTTCACTCTACTAATAAGATCTATATTTATAAAGATATTTAATTTTGATTTTTAAGTGCAACAGGTGGAAAGTATCCTATCATGTGTGCACTGTAACCTTTGGCCCTTGTTAGTAGGCCATGACGAATGTCATTAGTTGTTGAAGATCAAATCATATTTAAATAGAGATTTAAATTTGTATTTGAAATATGACAAATAATATATTTTGATGGATATTTTGTTGGAGAAAATTAAATCCAATAGGTTGTGCTATTATTGTAGACAAAATTAATTCAGAAATTCAAAGGAGAAAAGCCCAAAATATATTGCTATTTAAGGAGAATCAAATATCATGTTTGGGAACACGTTTTATGTGCTAGGATTTTTTAGTCTATTGTTACTTCTATTCAAAGTTAATGTTATCACTCATATTGTAAGTATTAGTGTTAGATCTTGTTTGTATACACCACATTATTGCTTCAGTAACTTGGCATAGTTGTTGGTTTGTCTTACATGGTTTGTAAATTAAACATTAAATATTGTTGTTATTAAATTTTTTACTTAGGATTAGTGATTGGGAGAAAGTTAGAGGAATTATCATATTCAGAGAGAGTCCTAAATAAAAAGTCATTAGGATTAGGAAGAGGCATTGAACATCATGGGGTTGGTGTTCCTATAAGACTAATTGTACTGATTCAAAGTAGTGAATTTCGTTTATTGGATAGAGTGACCTCCATACATAGGTGTTATTTCATTGAATTGGATTATCAGTCTCTTGTGTTCTTTATTGATGTCTTAATTACATAAGGCTTTAAATGGGGAGCAGGAGATTGTTATTGCTCTAAAGCCTTTTGTTGGAGATTTTTATGGAGTAAATTTTAATCCCTTATGTAATTAAGACAAATAATTAGGTATTAGTAATTTTTTATGCTCAAGGTAAACAATCATTTTTCCATTTTTCAATTGGTGGTGGTATGTATCAGTTTCACATATATGACACTATTTTGTCCCTTAAGATTCTATCCCAACAAATTAGTGTATGCATGAAAGTCGTTGATTGTGCAAAACAACATGAAACACTTCTTAAAATTTTCACCTGAATATGCATCATCAACATCAATGTCTATCTCCCACAAAAATCTTAAATATTCAAGCAACGCACTTAGATAAACATCTATGGCGTTTCCTAGTTGCCTTGGGTCCAAAATCATCATAAATAACATTATTTATTTGTACTTCATGCACAACCATGAAGGTTAGTTATAAATTATGAGAAGAAGGAACGTCTACTATAATAAAACTCATTACAAACACTAGAGCATAAACTCTTAAACTAACTATACGATTTATTTCACAAAGATACAAACTTCAACAAGTCATTTTCTTTCTCAAAGATTATAACTTGAACAAATAGCTTTGAGGTATATCTAACTTGTAATAAAAAGTGATTAGTTGTATACACCATAAGTCTCGAATGAGAGAATGTGAAATAATGCTCAATACAAGGAATAATATAGAATAAGGTTTCCTTGAAAATTGGTTATATCTGTGTAGTTCTCTTCTTTTCAAATGTTGAAATTGTAGTATCGTGAATAATGGGTGTAACTTTATTTGGAAGCTAGAGTTGTGTTTATTGTTAGCCACGATTATATCGCTACAAGGTATATTACTTGAGAATTATGTTGTTTCAAGTAATGCATTGTTGTTAGTAATGTCTCACAAACTATTACTCTTTCATACTTTTTTTTCCACATAACTTGTACTATTGTACTATGTTAAGTCAAATATAATTGTTTGCAAAAGGTTATCTAAATATACTTTTGAATATTATCTTTAAGACGGTTCTGACTTAAATTCATATATGCAATATGATTCTAACTTGAATCTTCAAGGAAAACATTAGGTTGATTAACCAGATGAGTTTACTTTTGAGAGTTGATACTCCCTAAAATGAAATTGAATTTTTGTTTTATAGAGATAGACTCAACACCATGGATCTAATGATGTTAATAAAGTTCATGATCAAAAATTCAACCCAAGATCAGCCAGAAAATAATCACAAAATAATATTACATTTAATATATGCATTAAAAAGGGTTTAAAATTTTTTTTTAAATAGAAATAAGAGAGAAAAATATTAACTATGTTCAAATTAATCAAGAAATAATAAGTAAGGCCATAGAAAAATCAGAATTGAACTCAAATATTTTTATAAAATTTTTGGTAATTTTTTAAAGCCAGAAACTATTTTTAAAATTAAAAGAAATAAGTAAAATAAACCAAAAATAGTAAAAAAATAACAAAGTCAGAAATAAAAATTAAACGAGGTCACCAATATTTGTTATAATATCATTAGATCATTCCAAAAAATTTCAGAATTTAAAAATGCATAAAAGTATTTTTAAATATTTAAAACAATTCAAATAAAGTTAAAATTTATAAAAAACATCAAAACACAAAATAAAATTGTAAAAAAATAAAAATCATAAAGAGAAAAATCAAAAATATTTTTCATAATTTCTTCATATTTTTTGGACCTAAAATTAATATTCTATGATTTTTTGAAATTTAAATCAATTAAAATAAAAATCAAAAAATAAAATATCAAACCAAAAAGATATGGGCCATCTGATGATTGTCAAAACACGTTAGTAAACATATCAAGTGGACCTGGCACGATGTGCATGTTATGGACTTTAGTGAATAAAACACTAGATCACTAATTAAATCAGAAATTCAAAAAGAACAAATGGCACACCATCATTGGTTGGAAGGTAACATGTTGGTCATCTTAACCCTCCAGTCAGTCTCAAAACTAGGTCACCTAAACTGTAAAATTAGAGCATGAGACCTATGTCATTCGCTTTGTCTCTTCAAGACGAAGACAAACACACCTTCGCAACAAATTTATATAAATTGTAGCTCAAGCAATTTGGAAGGAAAGTTTTGAAAAGGAATTTAAAATTTCATGGTTAAAACGTGTTTCCAGATAAAAGTAAGTGTTGCGACTAGAACCAGGGAAATGAGAGCTTCACAATGATATCATAGTTTGGAAGAATTGATGGACAAATCTACCTATTGAAGTTTAGTTGCAGAGCTCTGAAACTGGACTTCTATGGATCATTATGGGTCAAGATTCTTGAAGGTAATTGTATGGTTAGCTTCAGAAAAGATCAAGGAAGGTGAATTGATAGAAAAATTGGATTGAAAAAGGATTGAACACTGATTTCGAAGTTGCAGAAAAGTGAGTTATGGAATGAGTTTTGTAGGGTGATTTTGGCTGTTCAAGCTTAAGGAAATGAATGAGGGATGACCCTCTATTTATAGAGAATCAAATGGAATGTTCAAGCATGTGAAATGATGAAGTTTGGAGGGAAATCATGTGAAGTTCCAACCAAGAAAAGTGTGACTTCTATTTTGATCAAAACTCATGCAAAGCGCGCGTTTTTCTAGGATAATCACTTATGGAAGTCCCCTAAACATGTTTAGAAGCAAAAATGCATAGAAAATGTGTTTAGAAGCTTAATCAAGGATTTCAAATTCTGACTTTTGAAGAAAATCCAATTTCAAGTTACCAAATTTAAATCAACGGAATTCTTAGCTCAAGGGGTCTTAGGTTCTGATTCTTGAAGCTTTAGAGAGAAGAGGTTACAAACTTTGCAATGGGAAAATAATGGAATCAAATGGATGTTTGAGTTGAAAGTTACAATGAGTCAAAGTTGGGAAAAAGAAGTTGACTTTCCACACTTAGAAATATCTCAAGTTTTTTCTTTAAAAGTGACCGATAATGTTTTGCATCAAAACATGGCCTTCCTCTTGTAATTTTCTCTTGACCAAAAAAGATGGCATGAAACAGACCTCTTGAATGACATTTTTATACTTGAACCATTCAAAATCTCCAAAAAATTGAGAGTTACGAATTGTTGAAGTTGGCAAAAAATAATGAAATGACCTATAATCTTTTGTATCCTCAGGGCATCTTCCATCCATTTTCTCACTTTGCACATAGAATAAGGAATAAACATTCACATCCTAGAGATCATTGTGGAAACAGAGTGGGCTCAAGGTGATAAAAATTGACCAAGTTATGATCATTTGAAGTCACACATGGGAATTTGGGGGTTCATATGGAGGACTTGCAATCTTTCTTCATCATCAAGTTTCTTCCACATTAAAAATCCTTGAAAATTTTGAAGTGATTTGTTGATAACCATTTGAAGAGAAGGATGTCTTTGTAATCACTCAAAAATACCAAAATATGAGCAAGATATACTTCTTTGAAGTTCAAATCCCTAGCTCCTAGATCAAGAAAATACGTTGAGGAACTTTGACAATTTTGAACAACCTTCTTCTATCAACAATTTTGATTTGTAAATAGAAGTTGTTGAGTATGATAATGAGAACTCATAGCAACCAAAACCACTTCCATATATTGAGAAATGAGAGAAACATACACTTGTGACCAATGGGAACAAAGCCTTGCCCAACCATGACAACTTCTTCAATCAACCCCTTGTACTTTTGAATCAATGTTGATAACTTTGAAATGTGGTAAACCAAAATAAACCTTGCTATGCCATTTCTTCCAAAATAAATTCAATGGTACGGTTTTAATTTCTCAAGATTTATTGTCTAGGGCATGGAAATAAACTCATGAACCTGTGGATCAACTTGCTAAGCCACATTGCCTTTACCTACATTATTAACAAGTAAGACAAACCAACATTGCATTTTATTAATTAAAAGGAAAGTTAAAACAAAACATGCATAATAAAAAAAAGAGATAAGTCAAGGTGCTTGGTGATTCCTCAAAGAGTAAAGCTAAAGATAGGGAGGAGAACCAAAAGCCCATATGTGATCTTGTTGTGATTGAATCAATATGGTATGATGAAGGGATCTTAGGATAAAAATTGGGGTACAACAGCTACGAAATAACATCCTTCTACTTTCACAAACTTTTCATTCTCCTCTACAAAAAAATAACCCTGGTCATTCCTCATCCTTTTGCTCAAAAATCTTCAAAGATGTCTCAACATCATACATTGTCTTTCTCAAAATCTGCCAATGAGAATCTCTCTCTTGATAGAGTACTTGACGTTACTCCTCTAGAAACTATCCCACCTTTTGATAAGAAGGTCAAGAAACCTAGATCATCACCTGCTAAGAAATCCAAAGATGATAAAGGTAACTCTCCTACTGCTACTGACAATAGGATAAAAGAAGAAATTGTTAATGTTTATAGAAGCATTAGAAGGATAGTAGACAGAGTGTTAAATGAAGGATTTGTTGTTCTTGGGATTTCTACCGCTCTTGCTCGTATGCCTCCTCCTGCTGATAAAAGAAATGATCCTAAAAGTGCTACTGCTGGATCATCCACCTTCATGAAAGATGTTGTTGAAAGCAAACTTGAGAAGATTGATACCTCTACTCTAAAAGAAGTGGAAGAAGAAAATGTTGAACAAGATGCTGAGGAAAATGTTGAACAAGATGTTATTGCCTCCAAGGATGCAGAAGGTCAAAATGCTGAGAATGTAGTCAATGTAGAAGAGTTGTCTGACAATGAGCTCATTAGTAATGTTGTGCCTGGTATTACAAGAAGACTCAAATCCAGGAAAGTGAAGGATGCAAGTGTCACACCCCTGCCAAGAAAATCAAGAAGAAAACCATGTATGGACCCCCAAAAGCAGGAAGTAAAATGGTCCCTCCCTCTAGAAAAAGAAAAGCTAGACTTGTTAGCTCCACAGATGATGATGAGGAGGATGCTGTAAAAAGATCCAAGAGTAAGAAGAAAGTTGTTCTAGTTGAAGAGACTTACTCTGAGTATGATTTCAAGAAAGATGTCTAGGAAATATCTCCTATCAAGAAGTCTACAAGTAAGAAACTGTCTGTTAGCGTTCCTGATGCCCCACTTTACAACATCTCCTTCTATTCTGTTGGGAATGCTGAAAAGTGGAAGTATGTGTATCAAAGAAGGATTACCCTGGAGAGAGAACTTGGAGTTGTTGCTTTGGAATGTAAAGAAATTATGGAGCTGATATCTTATGCTAGATTGATGAAAGCAGTTACCAGGTTTTCCAATTGCTATGAAACTCTTGTTAAGGAGTTTATTGTTAATATTCCTGTTGACTGTGCTGAGCACAAAAGTAAGGAGTATAGAAAGGTTTTTGTTAGAGGAAAGTGTGTAGAATTTTCTCCTGCCATCATAAATAGATTTCTAAATAGGCCTGAAGATATCTGTTGTGAGCTGGAAGTAACAGATAATCAAGTGTGCAGAGCCATCACTGCTAATCAAGTAAGTGAGTGGCCCATGAAAAATAAACTTCCTGTCAGCAAGCTAAGTGTGAAATATGCTATTTTACATAGGATTGGAGCTGCAAATTGGGTTCCCACTAATCACACTTCAACCATCTCCATTGGATTAGGAAAGTTTATTTATGCTGTTGGAAACCAGAAACTTTTTTATTATGGTACTTACATCTTTGATCAGACTATTAAGCATGCAGGAACTTGTGCCATTAAGATGCCAATTTCTTTTCCTTCCCTCATATGTGGAATTGTTCTTAATCAACATCATGGAACTCTAAGTGGTAATGATGTAGTGAGCAAGATGGAGTCTACTTTGACCCTTCACTTTAAGATTTTTTCAGGAAAACATGTCCCAGGCATTGTTTTGACATCTGCAACTGCTGAAAAAAAGACCTTCACCAAGGATGACATGATCTCTGAATTAAGGGAAACCTGCAAGGAATTAGATGATGTGATCAGAGTTAGCTCAACAAGGAAGCTAACTTTTGAAAATATGATCCAAGACCTGCAAAAGGACAACAACCTTGATGACACAATGAGCTCTGAAGGTGAAGACTCTAGTAAGGAAGGAAGTTCCAGCTCATCCAAGTCAACTTATTCTGACGACAGTTAGACTCATTGATATTTCTTTACTTGAACCTTTTATTTCATTTTCGCACTTGTATGTGCTTAACATTTGGTTTCTATGGTCTGTACCTGTATAACTGATATTCTCTTGAATGCATGCTTTAAATTTGGCATATTATAACTAAAAAGTGGGAGAGAAACTGACTGACTGACCACTGATTGAGGGGGAGCTCAATACTTGAGGGGGAGCCTCATGTCTCTGAAGACATCTTCCTTTGCTGACAGCTAAATGCTAATTGAGTTTTTTTCGGCCTTGTTTATGCTACTACTCTGATAATGCTCTGATAATGTTCTGATAATATGCTCTGATAATGTTTTAGCCAAAATTTGCCAAAGGGGGAGTTTGTAAGTGTTTGTTGGCAGCACTTTTGGTAAAACAATGTGTTATTAATGTTTTGCTAAATGTCTTGACATTTGTAGAAAACTGTTTTGAAAAATGTCAAAGCAGATGTCTTGACATCTGCCTCCTGAACTGAACTCAGCCAACATCAGTTTATGTTTTCTGTTTCCTGTTTTCACGCGAGCCATAATTCAGGATTTGTGACTCATAAGCTGCAAAAAATATGGAGGAATATTTTTCTATTTGAATTATCTTTATGGATTATATCTTGGCCTATTTTTATAGAAGTATTAAAAATATTTGAATATTTTTTTCATCCCAAGCCCACTGCTGCGCATATATAAGGACCTGCTTCCTTATTCAGAACTGCAACTATTTGAAGAAGAATACTTTCTTTCTGTTCTAGAAGTCTATGGATTTTTATTTGTAATACACTCTAAGTATTGGTTTAATACTTGAGTTGTTATTTGAGTTGTCAATTTGTATCATTCATAAGCTTTTAAGCATTGAATGATTGAAGTCTTTTAAACTTATTATTTCTGTTGTTTCTTCACTGTAAGTGATTGAAGGGATTTGAGGAGGGCCTCATACCTAGGTGAGTCTTAGGTAGAAGTATAGCACGGGTAGTGATTAAATGATTATATAGTAAACTGGTTATTTACTGAGAGTCTATGAATTGATAATATTTAGTGGACTTCTCCCTGGCATGGTAACCCCCAGAGTAGGTGTTGTTGTACACTGAACTTGGTTAACAATCCCGTGTTTTTACTGCTTTTATTATTGTTGCACTTTACTTTGTTCATCAGATATTTGTGTCGTGACATCTCATTCGATATCACATGCCTGATACCAGAATTTCAGAAGGAAATTGGGTTATTGAAAATTGTGATAGACATTGGTCCTTGCTATGAGAAGCTTGTCAAGGAATTTATAGTTAATTTTTCACATGATTGCATTAAGGAAGGGAACAAATAATTATGGAAAGTTTATGTTAGACGATTTTGTGTGAAGTTCTCACATGAAGTCATCAATGTTTATCTAGGAATAAGCAAGGCTGCTAAATTTCATGTTATCCCTTCTCTATACAAGATTTCTAGAGAAATCACAGCTAATCAAGTCCAACAATGGCCAAATAAGAACTTAGTTTCCTCTGGAAGTCTTAGTGTGAAATTTGCAGTGCTGAATAGAATTGGTGCAACAAATTGGGCACTCGGCAACCATAGCTCAAGTATCACATTTGTCTTGGCCAAGATTATTTTTCAAATTGGGACAAATTCCAAACTAAATTTTAGATAACATGTTTTTAATCAGACAATAAAACATGATGACTCTTATATTGTAAAACTTCACATTTCCTTTCCCTATTTAATGACTGGAATCATATTGAAGAAACATCCTAACATAGTGCATGTTGATGAAATCAAGAGCAAAAATCCAGGACCAATGACTTTGTACTATAAGCTCTTTGGTGAAACACATGTCTCAAACATTATGGTGCCAAGAAACAAAAGTCATGTAGCTAGTAGGAGTTTCTCGTCTGTGTCTAATGCCACCAAAAAAGATGTTCTACATGAACTGATGGAAGTTTCCAAGGCTATACAAGAAATATTCACTTCCAACACAAATAGGAAGAAAAAGGTGGATGATTTGATCATGTTGTAAAAAGGAGCTTGAAAATGTGGATGACAATGAAGAAGAAGAATATGGAAGTGAAGAGGAGAAGACAACTCTGAAAATCGTGTTTCTGCTTGAAGAGTTGTTTTGCCAAAATTTTCCAAAAGGGGATTGTTGTTCCTTTTGGATTGACTTCATTATAAAAGAAAACTTGAAGTATGTTCAAGCTATTTCTGGTGCATAAGGGATACATGTGGAACACGATGTTCGAACATATGCGCTCTAACATCAGGTCTCTGAAAACAGAAAAATGTTATTACATTTTTTGGTTTAGACTCATTCTATCCAATTTTCACTCTACTAAGAATATCTATATTCATAAAGATGTTTAATTTGAATGTTTAAGTGCAACATGTGGAACACGTTGTCCTATCACGTGTGCAGTGCAACATTTGACCCTTGTCAGTAGGCGATGATGAATGTTGTTAGTTGTTGAAGATCAAATCAGATTTAAATAGAGATTTAAATTTGAATTTGAAATATAACAAATAATATATTTTGATGGATATTTTTATGGAGAAAATTAAATCCAACATATTCTGTTATAATTGTAGATGAAATTAATTCAAAAATTAAAAGGATAAAAGCCCAAAATGCATTTCTATTTAAGGAGAATCAAATCTCATGTTTGGGAACACGTTTTATGTGTTAGGATTAAGTTCTTTATGCTAGGGATTTTTAGTCTATTGTTACTTCTATTCAAAGTTAGTGTTATCACTCATATTATAAGTATTAGTGTTAGATCTTGTTTGTGTGCACCACATTATTGCTTCAGTAACTTGGCATAGTTGTTGGTTTGTCTTACAAGATTTGTAAATTAAATATTAAATATTATTGTTATAAAATTTTTTTCTTGGGATTAGTGATTGAGAGAAAGTTAGAGGAATTCTCATATTTAGAGAGAGTCCTAAATAAAAAGTCACTAGGATTAGGAAGAGGCATTGAACATCATGGAGTTGGTGTTCCTATAAGACTAATTATACTGATTCAAAGTAGTGAATTTTCTTTATTGGGTAGGGTGACCTCCATACATAGGTGTGGTTTCATTGAATTGGGTTATTAGTCTCTTGTGTTCTTTATTATTGTCTTAATTACACAAGGTTTTAAATGGGGAGAAGGAGTTTGTTATTTCTCTAAAGCCTTTTGTTAGAGATTTTTATGGAGAAAATTTTAAATCCTTATGTAATTAAGACACATAATTAGGTATTATTAATTTTTGATGCTTAAGGAAAACAATTATTTTAACATTTTTTAGTTGGTGATGGTATGTATCAGTTTCACGTATATGACACTATTTATGTCCCTTAACATTCTATCCAAACAAATTACTGTATGTAGGAAAGTCGTTGATTGTGCAAAACAATATGACACGCTTCTTAAAATTTTCACCTTAATATGCATCATCAACATCAATGTCTTCCTCCCACAAAAATCATAAATATTCAAGCAATGTACTTAGATAAACATCTATGGCGTTTTCTAGTTGCCTTGGATCCAAAATCATCATAAATAACATCATATATTTGTGCTTCATGCACATACATGGAGGTTGGTTATAAATTTTGAGAAGAAGGAATATCTAATATAATAAAACTCATTACGACCACTAGAGCATAAACTCTTAAACTAACTATAGTCTAGATTTATTTCACAAAGATACAAACTTCAACAAGTCGTTTTCTTTCTCAAAGATTATAACTTGAACAAATAGCTTTGAGGTATATCTAACTTGCAATAAAAAGTGATTAGTTGTATACATCATAACTCTCGAATTAGAGAATGTGAAATAATGCTCAATACAAGGAATAATATAGAATAAGGTTCCCTTGAAAATTGGTTATATATGTATAGTTCTCTTCTTTTCAAATGTTGAAATTGTAGTATCGTGAATAATGGGTGTAACTTTATTTGGAAGCTAGAGTTGTGTTTATTGTTAGCCACGATTATATTGCTACAAGGTATATTACTTGAGAATTATGTTGTTTCAAGTAATTATTGTCAGTAATATCTCACAAACTATTACTCTTTCATACTTTTTTTTGCACATAACATGTACTATTGTACTATGTTAAGTCAATAACTATGTACTATGTTAAGAACAAAGACTTTTTTGAGTAGGTAGATTGCTCGTAATTGCTTGCTCATAAACTAAAACCATTTTCACACCTCACACTTTCAAAAACTAACATCTTTTCAAACACTCCCTTTTCAACAAATGTTTTCAAAACAAACATTAGGTATACATTCTCAACGATACAAGAATCATTACAAAGTTTTCCGTACAAAGGCATTTTCAAAATATTTCCAAAACAAAGATTTTGTATACATTCTAAATGATACGAGAATCATTACGAAATCACCACTTTTAAAACATTTTCAAAAATACACAAAGCACAAAGCATTTCAAAGTGAGCTAGCAATTAAGAGCCCGTAGATAACTATGGATGAAAAGGGTGCTAACACCTTCCTGTAATACGGTGGGAGAACTGACTATTATACTGGTTTGCATTTGTATTCGCAAATGTTGCTGTAAGAAAGAGTCGTCACCGAATTTTCTTTTATCCAAATAAAGGAAAGGGTGAAAAGAACAGAAAAAAACCTTTCGAGAGTTTTCCGAGTAAGGGGGGTAGATTATGGAAGGGGAAGGTGTTAGCACCCTTTCCATCCGTAGCTATCTACGGGCACTTAGATTCATAGCTCATTTGAAAAATACCTTGTGCTTTTTGTGTGTTTTGAAAAGTATTTTGAAATACCTTAGTGCGGCGATTTTCTTTATGATAACTCTTGTATCAGTCCTTAAGAGTGTTTATAAAGCATTTTTGTAAATTTTTTTGAAATGTTTTTGTGTAGATGTAAAAAAGATTGTTTTTGAGCATAACATCTAGGAATTATCTACTTTTACTCGAAAGGTTTTGTTCTTTTCCTCCCTTCCTTTAGACAGTGTTATCCTACTATTAGTGAGTAGGTGGCCCTATCGTTGGATGTTTGAGGGGCATTCGAAGGGACGTTTTATAGTCACAAAGGCAACTGGGAAAGAAGTTTTAGTAACTACCCTAGGGTTTTAAGATCATTGTTTACCGAGGCAACATCGGGAGGGTCATCGAGGGACTTATGATCTTTTTGAAACCAGATGGTAGCCATTAAAATCTCCCACGTTTCGAGAATTATGACTATTTCCGAAGGCACCCGAAGTGGGAGTACCCTAGAGGTGTATATGTGCAAGTGTGCTTGTTTCAGTTATTTTGTCTTGATGTTATGTTTGCTAACGTTTAGTTTTATTCTTGTCATACAATCATATTAGTAATACATCTAGCAGTTAATAATTGCAGTAATTAAAAGTGTAGAAATATAAAACCTAGTTATTACAAGGCTTCAGTGAGGGGGATTATGTACATATCCAAAACTGGGGAAAAAAATAAATAAAAGCAGTAAAGGTCCTACTAATCATCTATTACATTCCAATATACAGTTACAATAATAAAAGGAAGTGCGAAAGAATAAAAACGCGTGAATTTGAAAAGACGTCTAAAACTCCTAAGATATAAAAAATCTTTTTGTTGTTTTTGTTTTACTTTGGTGAAATGCTAAAATTGATTATGAAATAAAATTTGATTAAATCCTAGTATATTGATTTTAATTTGAATAAATATATTAAAGTAATTAATTAATTATTTAAGGAAATTAATTTTAATAAAAAAAACTAGAACCTTATTTTTTGTGATTTTCTTTTTTATAATCATTTTACTGAGTAAATAAAACAAAAATAAACAAAAGGAAAAAAAAGTTAACAAAGACAAAATTTGAAGAGGCAGGATAATGAAGGAAACTGGAGGCAGTCTGTAAAACATAGGCCTAGATCAAATAGGAGCCTAGAGCTGCCTTTCGATCCATTGAGGAAATTGGTCGAAGGTGTATGCTATACTCCTTCGATCTAGGAAAATGGATCTGCAAGAAATTTATTAGAGAAAACAAAATAAAAATATAGACTTGGGTCGAATCTAGTCTTAGATTCGACAGCCCGTGGCTACATAATCCTAATTAGAATCCTCTAGGTCTGAATCGAAAGCTATTTCATCTTGCAACCTCATGAATCCCGAGATTCGAAAGAAAATATAGATCGTGCCCTAGAAATGGCACGATATCATCCCTACACTTAACCTTGTATGTAACGCATGAAAGTTGTGCTATATGATACCCTGAGCATGAATCAAACACTGAAAAAATATTAATACATCATAAAATCATAGATATGAATTTGAAAATTTACCAAAGATGGGATGCTTCAATTTGGCACTTATGGGTGTGGATTGGCTTGGAGTAGACTCTTGGGAGTCTCAAGAGCACAACACAAGGCTTAGACATTAATGAATATGGACTGGGATGAGAGTTTCAAATTTTTGCAATTCCTTTGAAAAATTGATGATTTAGAGAGGGTTTCTTCAGGTCGTGTGTGCTTGTCCTTGGCTTGTATAGGTGTTGCGTATTTATAGGAGATGGAGAGAGAGTCATGGTGTTGTACCCCAAAAATTTCCTTCCATTTTTTCATGCAAGATGTTTACCCTAGGGTTCCTGTACATTCAATTAGTTCAATGGTCAACCAAACAGGCTCTCTTCCTAGGCAGCAAATTAATAATTAAGGGTTTAGTATTTTCTCAGAGGTAATTGAGTCTTAAAAATCTCCTATATTTTAAAGACAATTTACTGAAGTTTGTTAATTCTACAATGCTGACTAATGTTCTTGAAACATACTTGATAGACAATGAAGTCCTGTTGGAATCAAGAGTAACATGCGATTTCATTATGCTTACCAGTTTAGCTTTTGAACGAGAATTGAAGATTAATACTTTTTGATCATAAGCCTTTGAGGTTAAGTTAATCAAATGGAATTGAAATTCTCAAACTTTCATTTTTGTTTTAAAGGTTTGATTGGAGTGCAAAGTGTTTTGTTATGTTTGATCATCTTTGGTGGTTGCTTGAAATACAAGTTACCTAGAATGAGGTTTCTTACTTAAAACATACAAATAAGAATTACAAGATTTAAAGTTGAAATTGGTACAATATTTTCGCAAGTTTATTCAAAAGTATTGTATTCATTACATTACAAGTTTGAATTTTACAGAAGAAATGTCTACCAATGCAATAAATTACAAAATTTGTTTATGAAAAAAAGGGGGAAGGGAGAAATCCTAAGTCTTCATCCTCAAGCAATCTCTCCAACCTTTTCTTGCCATCCATGCTTCATGTTCATGAAAAGAGAATAGGAGAAGTTTGTGAGTAGTTCAAATATTCAGAAATGAACAAAATATACAAGGTAATCCTAAATTCATCATTAGGGTGGTTTCTGCTGAATCAGAAAAGAAGGGTTTGTATGCTAAGGCCTCATGCAATCTTTGCTAAATCATTGGCCTATGAATTCCTAGTTTGCAAATCACAAATTACAGATTTGGTTCACAAACAAGGACAACTGTCAAAACAGAACAAACAATCAAGGCAAACAACTGAAACAAAACCAGCAAACAAGGCAAACTGTCCAAACAGAACCAACAAACACGGCAAACTGTCCAAACAGAACCAGCAAACAAGGAAAACTGCTGAAACAGAACCATCAAACAAGGCAAACTATCAAAATGGAACCAGCTGCAGGGCAGACAAGCAAGGCCAGCAGCTGCAAACTACTGAAAAAACAAAACTTGTGCAACAATCTTCAAAGTATCAAAGAAAGTCAGAAAAGAGGGTTTTTGATTCTAAGGGCTTCAAACCATGTCAAATTCTATCCTAGGCCCATTATCATTGTAAAATAAATCTTGGCCCACAATAAATAATTCTAACCACATTCCCAGCCTATTAGCCAAATCCGAATCAAGAAATTCAAGCCCAATAAAGGCCTTAAAGCAATGTCCTATCACTGGCCTAAAAGTGTGTTTTCAAATCACAAAAACTTGGTTCACAAGCAAAGGAAAACAGAAAATCAAGCCTCATACATACTTCATAAAGGCATGACTACATCATTGGCTAAGAGGTAACCTGTTGCAAATCTCAAGCATTTGGTTCACAAAAAGTAAAGAGAAAATCAGAAAGCAAAAGCTTCATGTTGTTTTAAATAAGAAAAATATCAAACCAACAATAGCCTCAAAATTGCCAAGTCCTGTCATAGGCCTTTAAGATTTCACTACAAATCTCAAGAACATTTTGTTTGGTTCATAGCAAATACAAAATACAACAAAAGAAGCCTAATAAGTCATAAAAGTATAAACAAGTACAGAAAACTGTAAAAGCAAAAGTAGCAGTCAACCAACCAAAGGATAACCACTTGAGTTGTTAAAACATAGCAAGTACAAAGCCAGAAAAAGTCAGCATCCACCATAAATGAATAACACAGCCAACAAGCAAAGTCAACCAGCAATTTGATTTATCAGAAGAAAAAAAAGGTACAAGCACCAAAAGCCAGTATTCTTTATCCATCACTAAATCAATATAAAACAGGGCAACAATACCAAGCAAAAAAAAAGAGTTTTTTAGCCAACAAGGAGGAAACCCAGAAAGAAAAAAGTCTAGCCATCTTTCAAAGCATACTGTCAACAATTCACAGCATACCAAAACATAGCAAAAGAAAGGTAATTTCCTAAAACTGTTTCAATATGCAAATATTCTGAAAAAATTTCTTGCACCAAATATACAACTTAGGGCCAATCAGAAACCAAAGTAGGAGAAGGTAAACAGAGCCAAAACCCTAAGTCAGATCTTGATCACCAAAACAGAAGCAAATCCAAAAACCCTAAGTAAAAACATCATCACCAAAACAGAAGTAGAGCCAAAACCCTAAGTAAAAACATCATCACCAAAACAGAAGCAAAGCCAAAACCCTAAGTGGATTATTATCAAGTTTCGCAAAACCCTTTATCAAAGAGAAGAGAATACATTCAAACAAAAACACGTAAATAGAAGCATGCAAACAGAAGTATAAACCATAAACCCTTTTTATCATCATCTTCAAGATAAACCTAACCCCTCAGAACTAGCGACGAGATAAGAAAGGAAAAATCTCACCAAATCATGTAGAAGAAGAAAATCGGAACCCTTAAGGTTCTAGTCGTCCCCTTTTAGATCTTGGCCGAATCTCATGTTTTTTGTAAAATCAAAGGCTAAATTAGTAATCAGGAAGAAGAGAGGAATAGATTGATGTAAAAAAGTTGAGGTTTTGAACCCAGCCGCCGCCGTCACCTTCGCGAGGTGATTTCCGGCGTGGCCTCTATTTCTTCTCCGGTGGAGGAACCTCAGAGAATGAACGAGAGAATCAGAGAAGTGAGAGAGAGAAACAAATCAACCAAATGAACCACGTCCCTTGAACCTGGTTGTTTTGTTTAAAAAAACCAGGCCTTCTCATATCAGGCCCAAAACAATAACACTGAGCCAAACCGCCCTTTAGATTTGCTACACCCCCCATCCCCTTCATAAAAACCTGATTTTTGGCCATGAGTTTTGTGGGCTGAAAGCCCAACAGTTTTTTTTTATTTCTTTCTCCAAACACCCTTTTTAATTGTTAACCCCCTTGACTTATTTTATATTTTTTTCTTTACTTTCTTTTAATTACTCTTATTAATATTATAACAATATTTGTTTTTATAAATAAAAATCTCAAAAATATTATTTATGCATACATATTAAATATATTCATATTTGTTTAATAGACTAAAATATTTTCTTGTTAAAATTCATTTTTTTAAAAATTAATTAAATAATTAGATTAGGTTTATGATTATTATTTATTTAGAAATTTATTTCTTTATACTAGTTTCGTTTGCTAACTTAATTCTAATATTCTTTTTAGTTAATTATTTTTTCTTCTAAGTTAATTAAAGTCAAAACAAAATCTATGGCCTTATTCATTCATACTTGTACATTATATTCATTTCACTTCTTATACATTATATTTATATTTGTTTCTTTGTACATTGGATAAATTCGATATGGTTGTTATAGATAATTAGGATTTTTACTTTCTTGCAAATCCTCATTCACGAATTGTATACCCCCTCCCACAAAGTGTTGTAATAACATATTAATCTTTAAATTTCTCAATTTATTGCTTTTACATAACATGTTAGTAATTAGGGTTTGTATGGCAAGATAAAACCAATCAAATAGAAAACCCTAATCCAAGACAAAATCAAGCATGAAAATAACACACTTGCACACAAGCACCTCCTAGGGTTACTCCACTTGGCTGCCTTACACAAAAATGGCCATATTACACATGTGAAGTATCTTAGCAAAACAAACAAATATAAGATCATAGTCCCTCGATGACGCTATCCAAAGTTGCCTTACAAAATGATCTTAGTCCCTTAAAAATGCTAAGATACTTTGCAACATTGCTAATCATGGTTATACAACGACCTGCGCCCGTTCCGTTTACATCCAAAGATAGGGTTGTTTTCCAAATCAATGGTAAGACAACAATATCAAAGGAAAAGGAAATGAACAAGAAAGACATTTGAGTAGGTAGATTACTTCTAGTTACTTGCTCCTTTTCAAATAAATATCCTTGCTATTTTCAAAACAAACACCTACAAAACATATTATAAAATTGAAAACATTTTCAAAAAGATTAACGTTTTTGTATACATTCTTACGAACGAGAATCATTACAAAGATTGCCTAAACAATGGCCTCTTTACAAAATACTTTCAAAAACCACACAAAGCACAATTTTCAAACAAAAGCAAGTGATCTAGCAAGTAACTAAGAGCCCATGGAAAACCTTGGATGAAAAGGGTGTTAATACTTTCCCTTTTCATAATCTACCCCCCGAACTCAAGAAACAATCTCAAAGGTCTTTCCTGTGATTTTTTACCTTTCCTTTTGGATAAAAGAAAAGTCGATGGAGACTCTTGCTAACCGCAACATTTGCGATAAAATGCAAAACCTTCAAGTTAGTTCACTCATTGTATCAAACATGGCATGGAAATGGCAAGGGACATTAACTAGGCTTTGAAGGAAAAATCAGACAAATTAAAGGATTTCCTTTTTTGATGAATTCCTACCCCTTTGAGCTTTGGGATGAACCTGGATATGCTTGACTCCTTCGAATACCATCAATCCTTACTCTTCGATTGGCCCAAAGTTGCCTCCTTCGAATGGCTCCAATCCTCATCATTGGGGCTTCTTCGATTGAGCCCCTGTTTGCCTTGGTGGCTTAATCTGAAACTTTTCAACTAACCCAATCAAAAAATCTTTTCTGGTCAGCTGAAGCTTCTTTTTTTCATGAATGTGATTGTGCAGGAGGCTTGGGCCTGGCAGCATGTAGGACCTTGGCCAGCAAGTATCTTGAACCAAACTCATCAAAAGGCAAAACAAGCTTGTTTCCCACAATTATGTATCCTTCGAATGGACCACATGTATGTCCTTCGAAGGAACCATTTGCATGTCCTTCTAATGGACCTTACTAGGTGTCAAAATGTGGAAAATTGTGTGTTGAATATTTTAGAGTTGGAATTGAAGCAAGCCGTTTCAAAGGGAATTATTGCACAGTCGAAGTTAGCACAAAGGAAGCCAATTCCTTGTGGATGCTAGCATGAGGGAGGCCATTGCTCTGTGGATCAAACAAGCACAAAAGAGGAGATTTCCTAGTGAATCAAATCAGGCACGAAGGATGTATTTTCCTTGTGCGCTGAAGGCATGCACAAAGGAAGCCATTTCCTTGTGGGTCGAAGCACACATGAAACAAGCTCTTACCTTGTGAATCGAAGGCAAACATGAAGAGGACTTTTGCATTGTGAGTCAAAGACAAGCATGAAGAATCCTTTGCCTAGTGGATCAAAGGAAAGTATGAAGCGGCCTTTTGCCTTGTAAGTCAAAGACAATCATGAAGAGGATTTTGCCTTGTGGATCAAAGGAAAGTATGTAGGGGCTACTGTTGGAATGAAGCTTGTGGACCAAAGATTGCTCGAAGTATCTTTAGATGTCCAATCGAAGCTTGCCTGTAGGGGACTACTGCTTTGTGAATCGAAGCAGACATGTAGGAAGTTATTGCCTTGTGAATCGAAGGCAAGCCTGAAGCAGCCAATGCTCAATCAAAGCTTCATGAATTGAACTTGATCGAAGGAGGCCCAACATCCAATTGAAGCTTGTGAATCAGGCTAGCATCAGAGGAGGTCTAACGCCCAATTGAAGCTTGTTCAGATGCTGTTGTACCCCAAAAGTTTCCCTCCCATATTTCTCAAAGCATTGCAAGAAAAATCTCCAAATGGCTCAAGGTAGCTCAAGAGTTGGCCAGACAAGCTCTCTCCTAAGGCAGTCAACCCCAAATTAGGGTTTTGTGTTATACCAAGATCCTTGAGTCCAAATGACCTCAAGTTCTCCCTAATGTCCTAATATTCTCTCAAGACCATCCATGTCAAATTTCAAACCTTGCCGAGGAAGTTTGCTCAGTCAATTGCTCAAAGGTCAAAAAATCTACTATGTTAGGGCAAAAGTCAACTGTGACCTATAAACAGTCAAACTTCAATATTTTTTGTCAACATTCTCATTTTGAAGTATATTTCATCATTATATCAAGGGTTGATCATGATTCATCAAAGATTGTTCAAAATTCATCAAGATTCAAAAGTTGCTAAATTAGGGTTTTGTAGGAAAAGTCAACTCAACTTTGACCAAGCATAACTTTCTCATACTTTATGAGAAATGACCCATCCAAATCCCATTTTGAATAGGATGCAATTTTCTACAATCCATCTTCATACCCCAAGTTCAAAAAATACACTCACAAGAAGTTATGAATTTGGACATTATAGGTCATTTTTGAAAGTCAACAAAAACACCTTTTTATTCAAAGCTTATAACTTGAGCATGGAATATCAAAATGATATGATACCAAAAGGATTGGTTATAGGACGTCCTAAGCTTTCTAAAAAGTCCAAGAACACTTCCAAAAGTTCAAAATTGAAGAAGTTATGCATTGTTGAAGTTAGACTTTTTTGTAAAATTGCCAAAAGTCAACAATCCCCAAAACATCAAATTTTGTCAAATGGGCCCATTATTTTCCACTTGATTTTAGTTTGCATAGTTTCCCACGTGTCCTAGCTTCAGCCATGAGCCCACATTTCATTTTTATTATTTAATTTGATTTTTAATTGAATTTATTCATTTTAAATCAAATAAAATCATATAAAATCCAAAACTTTGATAACACATGATCTTTTGGCTATTTCAGGCTTTGATTACAATCATTATCATCATAAAATTTGTATCAAATCAAATCATGTACAAAAAGATTGGAATTGGACAAATTTGGAAGGTTTTAAAATGGAGATCAAATCAAATTCATGTGCATTGATATGGAGAGATTTAGTCCATGATTCTTACCATAATGCAGAGAACAATACATAAGGAAGCAAAAGCATACGAAATCAGGGTTGGAAACTGTGGAGAGAGGCAGCACAAAAAGTGAAAAAATCACAAAAAAGTGAGAAGTCAAAATCCAGGTTTGAGGCATTTTTAGAGGACGAGACTTGTCCCAATCGCTTCCTGGGCATTCACACAAGCTACCTGGATCAAAAGAAAGCATTTTCAGGCCTCTACAAGCACTATAAGTCTCACGAAACACAACCCTGTTCTTGAAATTGATTTGACTTGTTCTTGCATCATTTGAGAAAACTATTGGCATATTTGTAATCATAAGAACATTTCCAAGCTATTTGCATCATTTAATTTCATTTATATGGTCCGTATTGCAATTCGCCATAGCTAGGTTTTGCTTGGAGTTTTTGGCCGTTTTTATTTCAAGAACAATTGACCTCCATGAAGGGTATGGCTATGGCCGGGAGGTTGAGACGAACATGATTATGCCTTTGGAAATCATTTTTATGGTTTGTACAAGATTTTAGAGGTGGACTTGCTTATAGCTACGGATTTCTGTCTGTTGGTATAGGTTGGTGACCTTTTAGCCACGGACGAGAGGTTGGGGATGATGCGTGGCATCCCCTTACTGGCCAATTCGAATATCACACGCGCTTTTTGTTTTTTCTGGCAATTATTGTGTTTTCATATAATATTATTTGTTTATATTATAATAACAATTGAAACAATGTGGTGTAGTGGCAAAGCAAGCGTGCAAACTTCTTCAGGACCTGGGTTCGAATCCCAGGTCCTCCACTTTCTCAATAATTTTGCTTTTCAGGTATTCCCATACAGGCGCCTATATGCAGTCCATCATGTTCCCTCATGCATCCAATAACCAGATGGCCATTGGCCAGATCTGGTGGCCAGGGTCTGAAGGTCCATAGAAGCGTTGGTCAATGCACATGTACCAGATCAGAGAAAGTCAAAAAAGGGCCAGCAATATTGGGCTTAAGAAACTGCTACTCACACCCTTAATTTAGGCCCAATTCCTCATTCCCTTTATATTTTATTTTAGTTATTTTATTTACTTATTTTTATTTTATTTAATTTCTAACCAATCACCAAATTCCTTTTTTTATTAAATAAAATCACAAAAAATATTTTTTGTTTCAATCAAATTTTTAACTTTTATTTTTCTTAATAAATTTATTAATTAACTAGGTTTTTAATTAGAAAACTTTAATCCATTTTTTAAATAATTTTAATTAATTAGACTTAATTAGATATTAACCACTAATTTAATCATTTTTAATTTCTTTCCTAAATAATCAAAAATTCCAAAAATGATTTACTTTTCATTAATTTATTAATTTAATTTGGTCATTTAATTTAGGTTTAATTTCTTTCTTAATTTAAAAACAACAAAAAAATCAAAAAAAACTTGTTTTTTTAACCAAAAAAGGGTCAAAACCCTAATCATGCGTCTGATTTAACTTTGCGCCGCGACTTACATTTTTTTATCCAATAATGTACCTGCTTCCAGATTGTAATAGTTAATAAGACATTTAATTATTTTTTATCGCTTTATTTTTATTTTTCAAAGGGTTTGTCTTTGGCGAAGTAAATATCTGACGCCTTGTAATTTAAATTCCGCATTTTATTTCCATAAATTATAACTGTTAGATGTTTGATAATAGGTATTGCATGACAAGACGGAATGTTAATCTTAAAATCAAAATTAGATCACCCTTAAAATGTACAAAAATGAAAATAGCTGAAAACGACACACTCTTAGGGTACACCCCACTTGGTTGCCTTCGTACACGATCATTGAGTATAGGTCGTTTTAGAGGTCGCCCTCTTGTCTAAAAGATCATAGTCGCCTCGAAATGGTTGCCTTGGATATTGTTGCCTCAAACAAATGATTTATGACATTAGGGTTACCGCTAAGGCGTCCTAACATTGCTTTAGTGACTGTATGTCCCTCATTCGAATTGACCCTTAAACTCCAACGACGGTGCTACCTACTCGTGAATAGTGGAATAGCATTGTCTAAAGGAAATTAGCATAGAACGATTCCTTTTTCGAGTATGTAGATGGTTCTTAGATACTTTATCTTTCAAAAAACAAAATTGTTTTCACACTTACACTCCTTTTCGAACAAAGTTTTCAAAAACACTTCATACGCTCTTGAGGACAGAAGCAAGAGTTAAATCGAAGTTTTCAAACAAAAACTTTTTTTCAAACCCACAAGAACAAAGAAATCAATTTTGAAAACAATTGAGCAAGTACCTAAGAGCCCGTGGATAACCACAGATAGAAAGGGTGCTAATACCTTCCCTTTCTATAATCTACCCCCCGAACCCGAGAAATATCTCGAAAAGGAATTTTTCTGTGCTTTTTTCCTTTCCTTGTTGGATAAAATAAAATTCGGTGGAGACTCTTTCTTACCGCGACATTTTGCGAAAACAAACGCAAAACACAAACTAGCATTCCGAAAACAGTCAGTTCTTCCCACCGTATCACAGATGCAAATCGAAATACCTTGTTCAGATGCCAATCGAAAGACACTTGATTATCTTTAAAAGTTTTATTTTCTTTAAGCAAGTGTTTGTAACCACCCATGTAAGAGAAGATTTTGGAAAACATGAGAGGGAACATTTTGGGGTACAACAGCTACCCCTGTTCAATCTTCTTGAACTTGAAGATTTAGATTGGCTTGTTTGCCTTTCGTGATCTGAAGGTGGAAGATGATTGGACACTAGAGTGCCCAGAAATTTGCACTCGATGATGTGATAGTTCACTGTGTAGGGAATGGGCTTAAAGATGCCATTTGGAGAAGATGACTGAGAGTTGTCAGAGATGGGCTTAAAGATGCCATCCAAAGTAGATACTGACTTCAAAAGAGGTCTCTTTATGGGGAATTCATGTTCCTGCTGTCTGAGGAGGAGTCCACTGGGGAAGGTTGATATTTGTTATTCTCCTTCTTAAGGAAAACTCTGTGGGGAATAGAGTCTAGGAACTTCAGTTGTCCAAGGCTCTACTGAGGAGTTATCTATGGACTGGAGAGATGAAAGGATGATATTTTTTGGTTGAAATCCAAGCTTCAAAGTAACTTGCTGCGGAGAATGAAATTAACTGCTATCCAAAAATGTATTAGAAAGAGCTAGTGTAGGGCCGCTTCACGATGAGTCTATGTTAGACTGCATCAGGAGATATATGAGAAGGATCCTGTATGGGGATGCTTCAGGATGAGTCTGTGTTAGACTGCATCTGGAAGTTTGAGAAGAAACCCATGTAAGATTGCTTCACCTGGTCGTGTAGATAGTTTTCCTGTTTGGTTTCAGGTATTAATCTACAATCGGCCGTTCATAGATAGTTGTCCTGTCTGGTTTCAGGTATTAATCTGGAACTTCTTTTTGTCGGTCATTGAGATAGTTGTCCTGTCTGGTTTCAGGTATTAATCTCTGACCTAGGCGGAAGAAAGATAATTTTCCCGTCTTGTTTCAGGTATTAATCTTCAATCTGCTCATGTAGATAGTTTTCCTATATGGTTCCAGGTATTAATCTACAGTTGGTCGTCCATGGATAGTTGCCCTATCTTGTTTCAGGTATTAATCTGGAACTTGTTTTTGTCGGTCGTTGAGATAGTTGTCTTATCTGGCTTCAGGTATTAATCTTTGACCTAAGCAGAAGAAAGATAGTTTTCCCGTCTTGTTTCGGGTATTAATCTTCAATCTTCTCATGTAGATAATTTTCCTGTCTGGTTCTAGGTATTAATCTACAATCGATCGTCCACAGATAGTTGTCTTGCCTTGTTTTAGGTATTAATCTAGAACTTGCTTTTGTCGGTCGTTGAGATAGTTGTCCTGTCTAGTTTCAGGTATTAATCTCTGACCTGAGAGAAAGAAAGATAGTGTTCCCGTCTTGTTTCGGGTATTAATCTTTAATCTCCCTATGTAGATAGTTTTTCTATCTGGTTTCAGGCATTAATCTACAATCAGTCGTCCACAGATAGTTGTCTTGTCTTGTTATAGGTATTAATCTGGAACATGGAAATGTTGGTCACATAGATAGTTTCCCCGTCTGGATTCGGGTATTGATTTGTGGCCTACTGTATTTGTTGGTAAACCCGTGTTGCTTCAGAAGTTCATACCACTTGGTCGTGTAAATAGTTTCCCCGTCTGGTTTCGGGTATTAATCTTTGACATGTTGTATAAGTTGATAGTGTTTGTCTATCTTCTAATTTTAACCTTAAAAGGTAAAACCAGTTTCATGTGATGACATGATGTATGAATTGCATGATACTCTCAAAATAAATGAGAGTGTGATTGTTGTACCCCAAAATTTTTCCTCTCTTTTCTCAAGGCATTTCTCACTAGGATTCTAAAAATTCCAAGCTTACACAAGTGCAATTGGATTTTTCAGCATCAAGTTAAAGAATAAATTGTTAAAAAAGGGTAAAATAGATAAAAATAATCTTTTTTGACAAAATTGAAGAAAAAACAAGTTTTCTTTGATTTCACATCTTTCGATTGGGCACTTTGGCTCCTTCGATGCAAGCTTTGGTTCATATTTTTCGTTTGAACATTTGACTTCTTTTGAGCAAGATTCCTGCTTCGTTTGAAAATTTTAGTTTCTTTGTGCAAGATTGGTATACATCTTCTGTTTGGCCATATGGCCCTTTTCCTGCATGTTTTCCAAATTCACAAGGCAGAATTTCCCACCATGCTAGCGTGCACATGGTAAAACCCTCCCTTTGGGGCCTCAAAAATTTCAGATTGACACCCCCAGACTTGCTATTCAACACAGGCCCAGTTTGCATTTTTCTATTTTTCTTTTTAATTTCTTTAATTAATTTCTTTTATTTTTTTTAATTAATTAACCCCAAAATTATTATTTTTCTTCAAAAATCAAAAAATCACAAAAATACATAAAATCTTTTTTTAATAAAAATATTTTATTTCTTAATTAATTTAGTTTATTTAATTTAAGGCAATTTAATCTCTTTTCATAATTAAAAAGAACTAGACCTAGGATTTGAATTGTACAAAATTTAATTAATTTTCTTTAAAAAATACACCAAAAATCATTTTTATTAAAATATTTATTTTAATTAATTAGGTTAATTAGGTTAACTTAAAACACTCTTTTTCATAATTAAAAAGAAACTAGAAATTAGGGTTTCATTTAAATTGCAATTTCATTGTTTTCTCCAATAAAATATGTACAAATATTTTTTTTCTTTCAATTACGGTTTAGCTTTTTTTTCAACATCCCTTGCATTCAATTTACCGTGCGCATTTTTATTTGTTTCATTATTATTGTTACTGTCTCGAGCTTGTAATAGTTTTAATTAGGGTTTTAAATTTCGCACTTTTATTTCCCGTCAAGACAATTATGTAACTGTCAAAGCCTTGTAATAGCTAGGTTTATTTTCTCGCACTTTTAAATACCTGCAAATATTTAAGTGTCTAGATGTATGCTAATAGGATTGTATGGCAAGAATGTTTGGAAATTTAAAACTGTAGATCACCTAATGTGCAAAGATTAAATAACTAAAACAACTCATATGCACATATTCACTCCTAGGGTTTACCTCACTTCGGTTGCCTTCGGTAAACAATCATTAAGCATAGGAGATTTTAGTGGTTGCCCTTCAGTCTAAAAGATCATAGTGTCCCATTCGAATTTTCCCTCGGAAATGTTGCCTCGAAAAGATCTTAAGACTCTAGGGTTACTACTAAAGTTTTCTAACTATTGCTTTAGTGATTGTACTTGTCCCTTTTGAATGTCCCTTAGAACTCCAACTGCGGTGCTACCTACTCCTTAATAGTAGGATAATGTTGTCTAAAGGAAATAGAACGAATAATCTTTTTTCTAGTAGGTAGAATCTTAAGTGCTTGCTCAATAAAACTTTTCACACAAACACCTTTTGAAAAAAACTTTCAAAACAACTTTGTCACATCCTTGAGGACTGATACACGGGTTATCACGAAGTAAAACTTTTCAAAGCAAGCACACACAAGCAATTTTAAAAGATGAGCAAGTACCTAAGAGCCCGTGGGTAAACCACAGATAGAAAGGGTCCTAATACCTTCCCTTTCTATAATCTATCCCCCGTACTCAGAATATCTCGAAAAAAGGTTTTTTCTGTTACTTTTCATTTTCCATGATTGGATGAAATAAAAGTCGGTGGCGACTCTAGCTTACTGCGACATTTTGCAAACAAAAAACGCAAAATGCAAACCAGTATTAACAGTCGGTTCTGCCATCGTATCACAAAGAGAATCTTCCTTAATCTTATTGTTTTCAATAGATGCAGATTCATTGGTCTTTTTAAGATCCTTGAACTGAATCTTGAGTAACTCGTGTTTTTCCATAATTTCAACTAAGGAATATGTTAATTCAGAATGAGTAAGATCATATAATACCTCTTTGCATAATGTTTCTTCTGTTTCTAAATCATCTTCATCTTCTTGAGGGATTTATTCACTTGATGATCCAACATGAGTCATCAGCACCATATTAGCATATTCTCCATCTGAGTCGTAGTCAGAAGAGTTTGAATCATCTCATGTTGCCATTAGCCCCTTATTTTTTCCTTTAGGAAATTTATTCTTTGGTATGTCCTTTAGAAGCTTAGGGCATTCATACTTGTAGTGTCCTTTATCGTTGCATTAAAAATAAATTACTTTGTTTCCACTAGACTTTCTTTGACCATAATTTGATCTGAAGCAACCTCTAATCCTTCTTGAACTTCTGAACCTGTTTCCTTGATTTCTCTTCTAGTTAGCAGAGACAACTCATCTTCTTCATCATCAGAATCTGCTTCTGAATCCTTAATCTCTACTTCCTAAAGAGCTTTGGCCTTCTCAGATTTCTCGATAGACTTTAGCATAATAGAGTTTACCTTTCTTTGAGGTTCGTCCTAGCTCAATATCATGGATTCTCAAAGAACATATATGTTCTTATAGAGAATTGTCTTCAGATCCTTTGTAATCTTGTGTATCATTACAATAGTCCTCCATTTGGATGGCAAGCTTCTGATAATCTTCTTCACATGATCTACCATTGAATAGCATTTGTTCTGAACTCTCAGTCATTAACCTAGGTTATAAATCTTAAGAACATGACTTCAAAGCTTTCATCATCCTCCATCTTGAAGACTTCATAATTATGAATCAAGGCCAGCACCTTGGTTTTTTTACTTGATCATTTCCTTCATGAGTCATTTTGAGAGAGTCAAATATAGACTTAGCAAAGTCTCTATTTGTGACCTTCTCATACTCAGTAAAAGAAAACTTATTCAGCAAGATGGTTCTTGCTTTATGATGATTCTTATAATCTTTCTTTTCTTGATCAGCTCTCCTAGCTATTTCTTTTCCCGTAGTGTCTGTGGGAGGTACATAGCCACCAGCTACCATATCCCAAAGATTAAAATCATAAACTAAAAAGAAACTTCATAGCCTATCTTTCCAGTATTCAAAATTTTCAACATCAAAGACGTGAGGTTTTACATTGTAACTTTTATCTTTTTAATCTGATACAATAACAGCTGGTGTGGATTCAACCATTGTGTTTCTTCAAAGAAACATTTGTTTGGATCTTTATCTGACACGATAAAGTGTTTGATAACTATGAATACTAGAATCGGAGCTCTGATGCCAATTGAAGGTGTGAGAAACATAAGAAAGGGGGTTTTGAATTTGGTTTCACTAAATTAAATCTTTTCATTGTTGACAGATCAAGTTAATTTATAACATAAAAATAAATGAACACGATTATTTTATCCTGATTCGCTGTTAACTAAGATACTCCAGTCCACCCCTTCAAGGATTATTTCACCTTCAACAAGGACTTAAGCCACTTTAGCAGAAGAATAGTATTAATTACAAGAGTTAAAAATATTTGGTTTAGCTAATTAATTTTCATCGAATTTAGAGTCAGCTTTCTCTTCATCTTTTCCATCTTCTTTTGGCACAAACCCAGCAGACACAAAATGATAGTGTAAGGTGGCTGGCATTTTTTCCTAATTAGATTTAGATTTTTCATGAGGATCATAACCAATACTCTTAACTCCATTTATGCTTATATCATAAATCATAAAAGCTAGCACGCTTCTTCCTATGCTCTTAGTTAGAAATGTTTGGAGGGCTTTGTCATGTTTTTTAATGACATCGTCAGTACTCTCATAGGCTTCTGGAGGAGTCCTCGTGCCTTTAAGGGTAGGTTTTTTATATTTTAATAAAAAAAATTCTTATTTTAAAACAAGATTTTTATACCCCAAAATTTTCCCTCTCATTTTACTCAATACATGTCCATTGAGATCTTCAATTTGCTCAAGGTTTCCCAAGAGTTGACCATACAAACTCTCTCCTAAGGTAGTGTACCTCAAATTAGGGTTTCTATTTTCATCAAGATAGGTGGAATCCAAAGGTCTCATATGCTCTCCATGGTCTTAATATTTTCTCAAGGCCCTACATGTCAAATTTCATGCCTTACACAAGATGTTTGCTCAGTCAACTGCTCAGATGCTTGAGAATCGATTGTATTAGGTCAAAAGTCAATTGTGACCCACATACAGTCAAACTTTAATGTTTTTGGTCAACATTAACATTTTTAAGTGAATTTCATCATTTGATCAAGGGTTGATCATGATTCCCCAAGGAATGCTCCAAATTCATCAAAACCCAAAAGTTGCTAAATTAGGGTTTCTCAGTAAAAGTCAACCAAACTTTGACCAAGCATAACTTCCACATGCTTTATCAGACATTTTCCATCCAATGCTCATTTTGAATAGGATGAAATTTCCTACTACTCATCTTCATCCGACAAGTACAAAATATGCACTGATAAAAAGATATAAATTTTTACATTATGGGTCCTTTTGAAAAGTCAACAAAAACACATTTTGGGTCAAAGCTCCTTACATGAACATGGAAGACTCAATTAAGATGAGACCAAAAGGGTTGCTTAGGAGACAACCTAAGCTTTCCAAAAAGTCCAAGAACACCTCTCTAGGGTTAAAATTGGAAGAGATATGCCTTGTCAAAGTTGACCTTTTTTACAAAATTGCCAAAAGTCAAATGTGCTCAAAAATGCATTTTTTGCTAAATGGGCCTAACTTTTTATGCTTGCACCTCACTTATGATGTGGTCCAAGACTCAAATATTCATCCACCCATTATTTGCTTCATTTTTCAATTTATTTTGATTTTTTATTAATGAAAAATTGAATTAAATCAAATAATTGATGAATAATAGCAAAGATATGATTTGATTTGGTTTTTGGACAGATTGGCAATCAAAATATGTTGAATTATCAATGCCAAAATGAATCAAGCATAATTGATACAAAAAAGGGATGATTTGGCTCAAAATAGCAAGTTTGTATATGGCTAAAGAATCAAATCAAATCTCATCAAAACTTCAAGATCCAATCTGTTTTGTAACCCTAATTCATTGAGGGATATATAATGAACAAGAACAAAGAAAAAAACAAGGGTTGCAGTCATGTAAAAGGCTAGAACAAACTTCAAAAAATTCAAAGAAAAATGTGAATTGGTTTTCACTCCACAGGCCATCTCAAGTCATCTAGCATTGCCAATCAATTGCTGGACGTCTTAGGAAGCCATCCCAATCAATTGCAAGCCGCCCCAAGTCTAGAATCATCACGTAGCAGTCACTCGGTTTGCAAAAAAATTCATAAACGATTATCATAATTCCTGCATCATTAGCATGTTTAAGTTATATATTTGTGATCCTCATCATGTTTTCAAGCTGACTGGATGATTTAATTGAGTTTTTGAAGCCTATACGTGCCTTTTCCATTGTTAGGGTTCAGGTGTGCAGTTTAGGGCTTTTGGCTACAGGCAAAATTAGGCCATACGCTGGATACTGGGATGACCGGGAAATCATGACCGTTCGAACCATGGTCTTCAATTCCATTTATATTGTGTCTCGTGAATTTTTGAATTACATAGGTCTTTAGCCATGGAAGCTGACTGTAGGTAAAGGTATGAAAATTTAAAATGATGGATGCGGAAGAAGAAGATAACGTGTCCAATCACCATTGGACCATTTGAAAGTTGGCGCATTTTTTTTTTATTCATTAATCCATTTATTTATTATATAACATATTTTGTTTTCCTTATACTAATAACTAAAGCGCATAACACAGTTGGCAATGAGGCATTGGTATTAATCATAAGGAACTGGGTTCGATCCCAGGTCCCAGCGCTTCCTTTATGTAATTTTCGTTCAAGAGATCCAGCGCATTATTCTTCCCGATGACCACCATGCACCCTTGCATCCAACCATTTGATCAAGCATGCCATCAGATCTAACGCTCCATCCATGAGGGACCATGGTGCACGTTCAAGTCAACGCTACACAGAATCCAATATTGACTAGGTTGGGAGCGTTTTCAGCCTCAAAAATTTCAGATTGACACCCCCAGACTTGCTATTCAACACAGGCCCAGTTTGCATTTTTCTATTTTTCTTTTTAATTTCTTTTATTTGTTTTAATTAATTAACCCCAAAATAATTATTTTTCTACAAAAATCAAAAAATCACAAAAATACATAAAATCTTTTTTTAATAAAAATATTTTATTTCTTAATTAATTTAGTTTAATTAATTTAAGGCAATTTAATCTCTTTTCATAATTAAAAAGAACTAGACCTAGGATTTGAATTGTACATAATTTAATTAATTTTCTTTAAAAAATACACCAAAAATCATTTTTATTAAAATATTTATTTTAATTAATTAGGTAAATATAAATTCTTTTTTTATAATTAAAAAGAAACTAGAAATTAGGGTTTCATTTAAATTGCAATTTCATTGTTTTCTCCAATAAAAAATGTACAAAATTTTTTTTTCTTACAATTACGGTTTAGCTTTTTTTTCAACATCCCTCACATTCAATTTACCGCGCGCATTTTTATTTGTTTCATTATTATTGTTATTGTCTCGAGCTTGTAATAGTTTTAATTAGGGTTTTAAATTCCGCACTTTTATTTCTCGTAAAGACAATTATGTAACTGTCAAAGCCTTGTAATAGCTAGGTTTATTTTCTCGCACTTTTAAATTCCTGCAAATATTTAACTGTCTAGATGTATGCTAATAGGATTGTATGGCAAGAATGTCTGGAAATTTAAAACTGTAGATCACCTAATGTGAAAAGATTAAATAACTAAAACAACTCATATGCACATATTCACTCCTAGGGTTTACCTCACTTTGGTTGCCTTCGATAAACAATCATTAAGCATAGGAGATTTTAGTGGTTGCCCTTCAGTCTAAAAGATCATAGTGTCCCATTCGAATGTTCCCTCGGAAATGTTGCCTCGAAAAGATCTTAAGACTCTAGGGTTACTACTAAAGTTTTCTAACTATTGCTTTACTGATTGTACTTGTCCCTTTTGAATGTCCCTTAGAACTCCAACGACAATGCTACCTACTCCTTAATAGTAGGATAGTGTTTTCTAAAGGAAATAGAACGAATAATATTTTTTCTAGTAGGTAGAATCTTAAGTGCTTGCTCAACAAAACGTTCCACACAAACACCTTTTGAAACAAACTTTCAAAACAACTTTGTCACATCCTTGAGGACTGATACACGGGTTATCACGAAGTAAAACTTTTCAAAACAAGCACACACAAGCAATTTTAAAAGATGAGCAAGTACCTAAGAGCCCGTGGGTAAACCACAGATAGAAAGGGTCCTAATACCTTCCCTTTCTATAATTTATCCCCCGTACTCAGAATATCTCGAAAAAAGGTTTTTTCTGTTCTTTTTCCTTTTCCATGATTGGATGAAATAAAAGTCGGTGGCGACTCTAGATTACCGCGACATTTTGCAAACAAAAAACGAAAAACGTAAACCAGTATTAACAGTCGGTTCTGCCACTGTATCACAAAGAGAATCTTCCTTAATCTTATTGTTTTCAATAGATGCAGATTCATTGGTCTTTTTAAGATCCTTAAACTGAATCTTGAGTAACTCGTGTTTTTCCATAATTTCAACTAAGGAATATGTTAATTCAGAATGATTAATATCATATAATACCTCTTTGCATAATGTTTCTTCTGTTTCTAAATCATCTTCATCTTCTTGAGGGATTTCTTCACTTGATGATCCAACATGAGTCGTTAGCGCCACATTAGCATGTTCTCCATGTGAGTCGTAGTCAGAAGAGTTTGAATCATCTCATGTTGCCATTAGCCCATTATTTTTTCCTTTAGGAAATTTATTCTTTGGTATGTCCTTTAGAAGCTTAAGACATTCGTACTTGTAGTGTCCTGGCTTATTGCATTAAAAATAAATTACTTTGTTGCCACTAGACTTCCTTTGACCATAATTTGATCTGAAGCGACCTCCAGTCCTTCTTGAACTTATGAACCTATTTCCTTGATTTCTCTTCTAGTTAGCAGAGATAACTCATCTTCTTTATCATCAGAATCTGCTTCTGAATCCTTAATCTCTTCTTCCTGAAGAACTTTGGCCTTCTCATATTTCCTGATAGACTTTAGCATAATAGAGATTACCTTTCTTTAAGGTTCGTTCTAGCTCAATCTCATGGATTCTCAAAGAACTTATATGTTCTTATAGAGAATTGTCTTCATATCCTTTGTAATCTTGTGTATCATTACCATAGGCCTGCATTTGGATGGCAAGCTTCTGATAATCTTCTTCACATGATCTACCATTGAATAGCCTTTGTTCAGAACTCTCAGTCATTAACCAAGGTTATAAATCTTGAGAACATGACTTAAACGCTTTCATCATCCTCCATCTTAAAGACTTCATAATTATGAATCAAGGCCAGCGCCTTGGTTTTTTGACTTGATCATTTCCTTCATGAGTCATTTTGAGAGAGTCAAATATAGACTTAGCAAAGTCTGTATTTGTGACCTTATCATACTCAGTAAAAGAAAACTTATTCAGCAAGATGGTTCTTGCTTTATGATGATTCTTATAATCTTTCTTTTCTTAATCAGCTCTCCTAGCTATTTTTTTTCCCGTAGTGTCTGTGGGAGGTACATAGCCATCAGCTACCATATCCCAAAGATTAACATCATAAACTAAAAAGAAACTTTATAACCTATCTTTCCATTATTCACACTTTTCAACATCAAAGACGGGAGGTTTTACATTGTAACTTTTATCTTTTGAATCTGATACAACAACAGCTGGTGTGGATTCAACCATTGTGTTTATTCAAAGAAACATTTGTTTGGATCTTCATCTAACACGGTTAAGTGTTTTATAACTATCAATACTAGAATCGGAGCTCTGATGCCAATTGAAGGTGTGAGAAACATAAGAAAGGGGGGTTTGAATTTGTTTTCACTAAATTAAATCTTTTCATTGTTGACAGATCAAGTTAACTTATAACATAAAAATTAATGAACATGATTATTTTATCCTGATTCACTGTTAACTAAGATACTCCAGTCCACCCCTTCAAGGATTATTTCGCCTTCAACAAGGACTTAAGCCACTATAAAAAATTGATTACAGACAACCCACACTAAGTCTGGTCAACCTTATTGAAACCCCTAATAAGTTTGTCAATCCTTATTACAAATCCACTCAAACCGCAACAAGAATCTTCTTGTGATATGACTGTTACATGATCTCCCAAAGAATTAACAACATTTGAATATTTTCAGTGTATTGCAAATTACTTATTTTAAGCAAATTATAGAGAATTTTTAGTATAAATAAAAACACCTAAGTATTTTACAGCAAGATACAAACAACAACTCCTTATTTATTTTCAAAACTATACACAGAAGATTTCTCTACAGAGTTTGCACAGTGCTTTGGTGTAGTTTTGTTGAGCTTGATTTAATCCAATAGATTTGTCATTGTCATGTTGATTCTTAATTTTCTTCAGCTTCCAAGTCTTCCTATTATAGCTTGTAAAAGAGATCCATTGAAATGGTATAAAGATAATAAGAAATCTAGTTGTTGGTTCTTATCTATCACAATGAGAGTGGTTATAGTAAAGTATAAAAGGATTGTCCTTGCGACATTCTAGATGAGTAGAGGTCATGGAAACTTTATGTACCTTTTATACACAATCACACGTTAACCATTTTGAACTTCTTCTTATCTTGAGAGGCTATGCATAATTTGAATGTTGAAGCTTATTGTAGAAGATTTTCTCTTAAGTCTTAAAACCTAAGTGTGATACGGTGGGAGAACTGACTATGGTTTTGCGTTTGTTTTCGCAAATGTTTCGGTTGAGCAAGAGTCGCCACCGACTTTTTATTTTATCCTAAGGAAAGGTTAAAAAGCACAGCAAAAACCTTTTGAGATGTTTTCTTGGGTTCGGGGAGTAGATTATAGAAAGGGAAGGTATTAGCACCCTTTCTATCCATGGTTATCCATGGGCTCTTAGTTACTTGCTTAGATCACTTGCCTTTTGTTTTCAATTGTTTGAAATGGTGCTCGTGTGTGTGGGTTTGAAAATGTTTTGAAAAGAAGCCAATGTGGTGGCAACCTTTGTAATGATCCATGTGGGGATGTATACAAAGATGTATGTCTTTTGAAAAGGTTTTCATTTGTTTTTGAAAGTTGTTTTGAAAGTGTTGTGAGGTGTGGTTTTAGAAAATAGGCAAGTGTTTTGTTTTTGCAAGTTTGATTCAAGTAACTAAGAGGTTATCTACTCCTTAAATTTCTCAAAGTTTATTGCTATGTTTTAACCCTTTTAACAAGTTTGTTCCACCATTGTATTTGGTGGACAATCTCATGTTAGGATGTGAAAGGGATGAGCGCGGGTCATCGTTTAGACCATAACTGCAATGGTGCTAAGTATCTTTGGGCAATTTTCTTTAAGGGACTTGATCATTTGTTTAGGCAACATTTTGAAAGCGTCATCGAGGGACTATGATCATTTGATTTGTGTTTGTTTAGCCCAAAGAGACCTAACATACAATATGGCCCAATTTTGAAAGGCAACAAGTGGAATACCCTAGGGGGTGCAAGTGTGATTTATGTGTCCATTTTCATGCTTATTTATCTTGAAATTAGGTCAAAGCTATTTTTTATTGTTTTTTCGCATACAAACCCTAATTCTAACATGGTATAATTGGAAAGCAATAGAGTGCGAAAATAAATTTACTAAGCTATTACAAAACCATATATGGGAAGGGGGGTACAAATGTTCAAATGGGGGGATATTTAGACAAAGAAATTAAACCTAGCTATTACATCATTTTTGGAACATTTACAAATAATTGATTGCATAAATTAAATAGAAAATACAATAAAGATGCAAAAAATGCAAAAAGGTTTTTATGTATATGAAAAAAAAGGTATTATTTATGTCAAGTAAATAAAAATAAAAAAAAGGATTATTTTTGGAATATTTTCATATTTAGGGTAAACCCTAATTTATTATATAAAATGTAGTATTTATTCAATATATATAATATTTACTATTTATATACAAAAATAAAATGAAATTGAAGTATATTTGTAAAAATACATTTTTTAGTGTTAAATATAAAAATATGTATATTTTTGGTATTTTTATTCTAAGTGTACTAATGTATATGTATTTATTTCTATTATTTACAAATATATATTAAATATGCACAAAATAAAAATATTTAATTTTTATAAAAAAGTATATTTCATATAAAGTATTTTAAGAAGATAAAAATAAAATAAAAATAGAAAAATACAAAGTGTTTACATTATTTTACCTATTTATTCTAAATAACATAATATGTATTTATTTACATACAAATATCAATGTAATCAAATAAATGCCTAAAAAATATAAAAATGGTGCAAAAAATATTTTTTAGGTTTTTAATATTATTAACAAAAATAAATAAGTTAGAATGAAAAAAGAAAAGTCAAAAAATCATTGAAATAAAACAAATGGGCTGAGGGGGTGCAGAAGAAATAATGTGGTGTGAAAAGAAATTGCACAGAAGGCCCAGCCCATGAACCTTCTTCTTCAACCTTCAGACAAAAAACATGTCAAAACGCGCGCCTGTATTTCACATTCAAACACCTGGATTCTTTGATTTTTTGCACAAACTTCCAACATAAGAAATGTTAAGCATTGAATCACGATTCTAAATATATAAAAAACTCATCCTAACTCTCAGAAATGAGAGAGAATTTTGACATTCCCAAATCCTGACCTAAGTTTTCTGCCATGTTCAGACTCAAAATTCTTGCAGCACACATAATATAAATGAAATCTAATTATATGGGCATGTTCAGGGCTATGAATGTGACATATTCTCTTCACAAACCTAAAGCTAACAATGCCTAATAAGAGAGATACGAATCCATGAACTTACCTGTTCAGTTGAAGTTCTATCTGGCAATGGAGAAGCTTTCAGTGCAAGGTGATGATTGGTATAGCTTCCTTGATGTCCAGGGATGCTATTCCAAGCTTTACTTTGTATTGAAACCTTTTGAATCGTGCTAGAGCTGTTCACCTGCAAATCAGAAAAGTGAAAATGGCCAAAAGGGTTAGAGGAGTTACAGGTTGCTTCTAGTGCTTTGGATAGTTTGGATTGATGGTAGGGAAGGTGTCTGAAGTGGTTTGGGCAAGAATGCTTGAAAGGATTGAGAGTTGGAACTCAATCTGCAGAGGCAACTCTGTTTTTGCAGTTTGAGAGTGATTTTGGCAATGGGGAGGTGTTGATGGTCTTAGGGTCGTGCTTCAGCTTGGTTAGGATGTTTGGAATGTGTCTACAATATTTGCTTAAGGTCACTGATGCTGAGATGAAAGTTGTTGTGATATGGGATGTTTCTTAACACTTAAGCCAACAAAAGCCAAGTTGTGTTCTAGGCATGTAGAGGGCCTCTAATCATGCTGCCAAAACTCCTCTTTGATCAGTGTGTTATGCTCATAATCTTGTGCCAATCAGAAGGTATCTGTACTTGCTTGGATTTTCAATTTGACATAAAGCTTGCTTTTGCAAAAATGGATAAAGTACTTTATCTATTTTGGGATTAATCCACTATGCAATGTTAGAACACAAAGAACATGGTCTTGGCACAAAGAATATGCATTAAATTTATGAGTGTAATTGAGATAAAAGGCTTGTAATCAAGTTGTGCAAGCTGAGATTTGAAATGCATAGTGCTATGAACATGTAACTTGGCCTAATCAAAAGTGAGTTTTTGCCATATTGCAAAATTCGATTCTCCCTAACCATGAGGTTGTTTGAGAAGTTCTTGGAAATTTTGGAAAGCTTGGAATGTGTACTATAATCCATCTTTGAAATGCAAAGTGAAATTCCAAGTGGAAGTGTATGGAAAATGGCCTTGAAGTTAGGTAGAAAACCTTGCCAAAATAGGTTAAAATTTCACTAAGTTAAGAATGGTTTAGTACCCTTATTCCAAAAATTGTAACTTGAGATACAAGCTTCATTTGGGAAAACTTTGTGAATCAAAGTTGTAGATTATGTAACAAGCTACAACTTTCATGTTTTGACTTTTGTTTGAATCCAAATGAATCTTGGTGAGAAAGTGGGGCAAAGTTGGGAAAAAATTAGGGTTTTTCATAACTTAGAAAAATTCTAAGTTATGAAAAATTCTCATTTCTAACCCTAATTTGCATTTTTAGATTTCTTGGTGAACAAGTTTCATGATTTGGCATGTTTTGATGAAAAATGAATCTTGACCCTTGATTTTGACCAAAAAGTCAAAGTTTGACTTTTCAGTATATAGTCAAAATTGATCAATTGACTGGGAAATTCAACATCAATCTTGTGTATTTTGGATCCTTTGAACTTATTGAGCATGTCAAGATAATTCCATGGGGTCCTTGAGTCCATATGTGAGCTTGGTTTGCCATTGGCTAGGTCAAACAGTTAAAAATTGCCTTTGTGCAGTCAAAACCCTAAAAATGACCATTTTGCCCTTTTGATGATCTGATCAAATTTCTTGTGGAATTGTGATCCAAACTTGAACAAATGGTCCATGTGAGTTCATAATGTTGATGTGGGTCAATTTTCATGAGATTTGACTGTCAATTGGCCACAGTTGACTTTTTCCCCAATACAGTTGATTTCTAGGCCAACTGTCTAATTGACTGGGCAAAATTTGGAATCAAGACTTGAAACTTGGTATGGATAAACTTGGGAGTCCAACATGAAGCATGAAAGTCATATTAGGCATTTTAGGTCAAAATATCTTTGTGCAATCATAAACCCTAATTTGGGTCAACAGTGCAAGGAGAAGTCTTGAGCAGAGGAAACTCTAACTGGATCTTGATCTTCAAGGGTCTTGTGATGAGAAAATGTTGATGAAATGGGAGGGCAAATTTTGGGGTACAACAGTTGCCCCTGTTAAATCTTCTTGAACCTGAAGAGTTAGATTGGCAAGCTTGCCTTTCGTGACTCGAGGGTAAAAGAAGATTGGACACTAGAGTGCCCGGAAATTTGCACTCGCATGTTGAAGTATCAGCAATGTGATGTCGGGAATGGGCTTACAGATGCCATTTAGAGAGATGGTGGATAGGGAGATGGGCTTATATATGCCATCTGGAGATGCGACAGAACCTTGTCGGGAATGGGCTTATAGATGCCATTTGGAAGTGTTGATCGCATAAGATATTCCTTAGCGAGAACTTGTGTATTTGAGAAAGACAGATGTTTTCCTGGCTTGATACAGGAATCGAATCTTTGAACTCTTCAGACGTGCCCTGGCTAGATACAGGAATCGAGTCTGGAAATGTTGTAGTTGATAGATGTGCCATGGCTGGATACAGGAATCGAATCTTTGAACTCTTCAGACGTGCCCTGGCTAGATACAGGAATCGAGTCTGGAAATGTTGTAGTTGATAGATGTGCCCTGGCTGGATACAGGAATCGAATCTTTGAACTCTTCAGACGTGCCCTGGCTAGATACAGGAATCGAGTCTGGAAATGTTGTAGTTGATAGATGTGCCCTGGCTGGATACAGGAATCGAATCTTTGAACTCTTCAGACGTGCCCTGGCTAGATACAGGAATCGAGTCTGGAAACTGATCACTCTCAGATGTGCCCTGGCTAGATACAGGTATCGAATCTGGAATTGTGACAGTTGAAGGTAGTTGTCTTCGGGATTGTCTTTTTTCCTGAAAAGGCAAAAACATAAGTTGTATGCAATGTCATGATGTATGATATGCATGATGTCATGATGTTCAACATGAGATAGTGTTGTATGCACTTTATCATGTATGTAAGCAAGATGTATGAAAATGTGAAATGTTTATGAATGTAATTTCGTCTTAGGAAAATAAATCCTTGATGACCGGCCGGGGAATTGCTCTGTGGAAGAGATACTTTGCTGAAGTTTCGATGAGAGGCCTGCTGAGGACTTTAATGATGGATTCCGCTGGGGATAACGATGATAAACTCCGCTGGGGATACCAAAGATAAACTCCGCTAAGGAATGAAAGAAACTTTGCCGAGGGCGATCTTCCGTGGCAATTAGCTGAGGATAACCCAGTTATAAGCCCTTGTGAGGAATAACTTTGAATAAAGCTCGGGAGAGACGTCCGTATTCTGCAGGGAACAAGCTTTCAGAATCTACTGGGGATAAGCTTTGAGACCTGCCGGGGAATGTTGTGCCTTTTCAGGATTGACGGGGAATCAACTCCGTTTGGGGAAAGTATTGCTGAATCTTGTCTTGCTCAGCGGGGAGTTGAGATGATTTGGTCACATTCTTCAGTCGAATCTACCTTGGTACCTTGGCGGACAAAGCAACCAGACTGCATTAGACAACTTCACATTGCCCTTGTTTCTGATGTCACCTGTAATCAATCTTTTGTTTCATATGCAAATATTTATGAATCAACAATTTAATGTCAAATGCATATATCAAAAATGAACATTGGACGTACTTCGCAAGACAAAACAGAAAAAAGGAAAACAATGGCAATTTGTATGGACAAGTGAATTTGTATTGATTTGAATTTTTCCTGTGAATAGGCGTTTTTGTACAAGAGGCTGACATCCTAGTAAGAGAATGCCGCCGAATAACATAGAATTTACAATTTTGAAAAGGAAACAAAACAGCTATTGTGAATAATCCCACTGGGTTCTCACTCTGCTATCGCCTTTATGTCTTCAAGCGTCTCATCACTTTGCTGTCTAGTTGAAGATGAAGCTGATTGGTCGATGCCGAAGCCTGAGCCAGATAGTTGATGCAGAATTCCGGATGCGAAGTGATCCAATGAGACATAGTGTTACGCTTTATCCTTAACTTTTTCCTGGACCGCCCTTTCGGGTTTTCAGTCCACCGGGATACCCATTTTTGCCCAAGCCGCCTTTTCAGGTTTTCGACTTGCCGGGTGTACAGATTTTTTTATTTCATCCCTTATTTTTGCCCGAACCCTTTTGGTTCGCCGGGAAGCCCTTATTTTTGCCTAGGTGTGTCAACCTAGCGGGTCTTTTATCATGCGTAGTATCTTTTTACTATGTCTGCATTGGCGGGGTGAGGAAGGTCGTCACCAACCATGGTGGTTAGGATCATGGCTCCTCCTGAGAACACATGTTTAACCACAAATGGCCCTTCGTATGTAGGGGTCCATTTTCCCCGGGGATCACTTTGAGGAAGGATGATGCGTTTGATTACCAGGTCCCCAACTTGATACTCTTGTGGTCTGACTTTCTTGTTAAATGCCCTGATCATCCGTTTTTGATACATCTGACCATGACAGATAGCGGTGAGCCTCTTTTCGTCAATCAGGTTTAATTGATCAAGTCGAGTCTGGATCCAGTCATCTTCATTCAAGTCTTCATCCTTCATTATCCGGAGAGAGGGTATCTGGACTTCGATTGGCAAGACTGCCTCCATGCCATAGACCAAGGAGAAAGGAGTTACCCCGGTTGACGTCCTTGCTGAGGTACGGTACCCATGAAGGGCGAACGGTAACATCTCGTGCCAATCTTTATAGGTCACTGTCATCTTCTGCACAATTTTCTTGATATTCTTATTAGCTGCTTCCACAGCCCCATTCATCTTCGGCCGGTAGGGAGAAGAGTTGTGGTGCTGTATTTTAAATTGTTCGCAGAGTTCAATGATCATCTTGTTATTGAGATTGGTACCATTGTCCGTAATGATTCTTTCCGGGACGCCGTACCGACAGATCAAGTTATGCCAGATGAAACGTGCCACGACGCTCTTGGTTACCGTTGCGTAGGAAGCTGCCTCAACCCACTTCGTGAAGTAATCGGTTTCCACCAATATGAAGCGATGCCCGTTGGATGTCGTTGGTCGGATCTCACCGATCATATTAATGCCCCACATTGCAAAAGGCCAAGGTGCCGTCAGGATGTTCAGAGGAACCGGGGGGATATGCACCTTGTCAGCATAGATCTGGCATTTATGACAAGTTCGAGAGTGTTGGTAACAATCGGCTTCCATTGTGGACCAGAAATATCCTGCCCGAAGGATTTTATTTGCCATGGTGTGTCCACTGGAATGTGTTCCGAATGTACCTTCATGCAGTTCTATCATGATTTTCTCTGCTTCAGCCTTGTCCACACAACGTAGTAGAGTTGAATCATGATTCTGTTTGTAGAGGATGTCGTTGCTGAGGAAAAATTTTGCCGCAAACCTCCTCATGAACTTCTTGTCATTGACAGATTCACCTTCAGGGTATTCCTGAGCTTCCAAGTACCTCTTCACCTCATGATACCAGGGTTTTTCAGTCACCTTTTCGGCCTCAAGATCGCAGCAGTATGCCGGTTCGTCCAACTTCCAGATAATGATCCGGGGAGCCTCATTGTCCCATTTAACTTTGAACATTGAAGACATCGTAGCTAGTGCGTCTGCTAGCTGATTCTCCTCTCTCGGGAAGTGCTCAAAAGTTATCTCTTCAAAGTGGGGAAGCAAGGTTGACACATACTCCTTGTAAGGAATAAGATTTGGGTGTTTCGTATCCCACTCGCCTTTGATCTAATTGATCACGAGAGCGGAATCTCCGAAGACACTCAGGAATTTGATCCTTAAGTCGATTGCAGCTTGTAGAGCCATGATACATGCCTCATATTCTTCCATGTTGTTGGTGCAGTTGAAACACAATCGGGCGGTGAGTGGAGTATGAGTTCCTTTGGGAGATATGATTACAGCGCCGACGCTGTTACCCAAAGCATTGGAGGCTCCGTCAAAATGCATAAACCATCGGGATCCCTCCTCAGGTCCTTCATCTGGTCCAGGTACTTCACAGTCGGTTACCACCATGATGTCTTCGTCCAGAAAATCAAAGTTCAATGATTGGTAATCGTCCACAGGTTGGTGTGCCAAATGATCTGCCAGTACACTTCCTTTGATTTCTTTCTGAGTTGTATACTGGATATCATATTCTGTTAAGATCATTTGCCATCTTGCTATTCTCCCAGATAGAGCAGGCTTTTCAAATATGTACTTGATGGGATCCATCTTTGAAATCAACAAAGTGGTGTGAGTCAGCATATACTGTCTCAGCCGGCGAGCAGCCCATACCAGAGCGAAGCAAGTTTTCTCAAGCAGTGAGTAACGAGACTCACAGTCGGTAAACTTTTTGCTCAAGTAATAAATAGCATGCTCTTTTCAGCCAGACTCGTCATGCTGCCCCAACACACACCCCATTGAATTGTCAAGTACTGTCAAGTATAGTATCAGAGGTCTCCCTTCCACTGGTGGCATAAGAATGGGTGGCTCTTGGAGATATTCCTTTATCTTCTCAAAGGTAGCATGACATTCATCGTTCCAGCGTACTACTTGATCTTTCTTCAGTAATTTGAAGATTGGCTCACAAGTAGCAGTCAGATGTGAGATGAATCGGGCGATGTAATTTAGTCGTCCCAGGAAGCCTCTAACTTCTTTCTCTGTCTTTGGAGTTGGCATCTCTTGTATGGATTTTACCTTGGCAGGGTCCACCTGAATACCTTTATCACTTACGATGAAACCTAGCAATTTTCCGGACCTCACCCCAAAGGTGCATTTGTTGGGATTCAACCTCAGCTTGTATAACTTGAGACGGTCAAACAGCTTCCTCAGATGGTCAAGGTGCTCCTCCTCAGTTTGGGACCTTGCAATCATGTCATCAACGTATACCTCAATCTCATGATGGATCATATCATGAAATAAAGCAACCATAGCACGTTGATAGGTTGCCCCAGCATTTTTTAACCCGAATGGCATGACCTTGTAGCAGAAGGTGCCCCACTGAGTCACAAAGGTAGTCTTTTCCATATCTTCCGGGGCCATCTTGATCTGATTATACCCTGAAAAACCATCCATGAAGGAGAACACCTTGTGTTGAGCAGTATTGTCAACAAGAACGTCGATGTGAGGTAAGGGAAAGTCATCCTTGGGGCTTGCCCTGTTTAGATCCCTATAGTCGACACACATCCTGACTTTTCCGTCCTTCTTCGGCACTGGCACCACATTGGCAACCCACTGAGGGTAAGAAGTTACTGCTAGAAACCCGGTGTCGAATTTCTTCATAACCTCAGCCTTGATCTTTTCGGATATCTCTGGGCGCATGCGGCGAACCTTTTGCTTTACCGGAGGGCAGTCTTCCTTGGTTGGCAGGTGATGAACTACAATGTCGGCATCCAAACCAAGCATGTCTTCATAGGACCAAGAAAATATCTCTATGTAATCATGTAGCATCTGGATCAATCGTTGCTTCACACTGAGCTCTAGATTAGCCCCAATCTTGACCTCTTTCCTATCTGTCTCCGTACCCAGGTTAATTGTTTCCACCGGCTCTTCATGTGGTTGAATAGCCCTCTCTTCCTGGAGTAGAAGTCTTGCGAGTTCACCAGGTACTTCGCAATCTTCTTCACCTTCGTCTTCGGCCAAGTTGATCGGATTCTCGAAGTCATAACTGGTGGTAGCAGAGCTGTTACCAGTGAGATCCAGAGTGGATTGAAACCTGTATAAGTGAGTGTGTGTAAATATAGCTGTTTTGCAATATATAACACAAAAAGAAAAAGAGCACAAGATTTGAAATGCAACAAACGTCCAATGTTTTGATTGATGATATATGGAAATGTCATACAAAAAGCCCTCACAAATGGAGCTACGATGCCCCGGGTAGGACACCAAGCCAATAAAGTTTTAACATATTGTTTGTTACAAATTGGAAATCAAAAGAAATAATTACTGCGTGACAAATGTGATAGGTGTAAAATCCTTTGCCGTCCAGTTGCTTGGTCCGTTGCTGGTAGTTGGATAGATCCAACTGTCAAACTATGCTTCTTCTACATCCTCCTCGATAGCATTCACCCTTGGGTTGGAGATAAACACCGGAGCCTTTCTGATCTTGTCCTTGCGCACAGCCCTCTGAGCCTCCGCAGTAAAGCCCAGCCCAAACTTGTCGTTCTTTTGAGTGAAGTCAGGAAGCTGACCCCAATTTGCACAATTGCCTTTCTCGATTACAGCCCGGGCATCCTTCAAGGATGCCATCTTCAACGGAAAGTCTTCTTCAACCACTGTTTCAGCTGATGCCAACGTCGGAGGTACTTCCTCAAAATGCTGAAAGGGGGTTTCAATAAACTCCCCGTCCATCTCGATATACCGGAATGAATTCAAGTGACTAACCATGTATTCCTCCTCACCCTGCACAGTAACAATCTTCCCTTTGACAGGGTACTTGCGCTTTTGGTGTAGAGTGGATGTTACTGCCCCAGCCTTGTGAATCCAGGGTCGACCCAACAAGCAGGAATAAGATGGACGAATGTCCATTACATAGAACGTTGAGTTGAAAACTTGGGAACCCACACGAATAGGAATGTCTACTTCACCGTGCACCATCCTCTTAGAACCGTCGAAGGCTCTAACAATGATGTTACTAGGTTTCAACTCCAGACCCTCACAATCCAAGCGATCCAATGCCTTCTTGGGCAAAACATTCAGGGAAGAGCCGGTATCCACTAACACGTGTGCGAGAGTAGTGCCCCTGCATTCTATGGAAACATGCAGGGCATCATTGTGATTTTTCCCTTTGGGGGTAAGGTCAGCATCCGAGAACCCCAAGCCATTGTCAGTTGTCAAATTAGCCACACAGTCGGTGAATTGATCTGCAGAGGTCTCTTGCGGTACATGGGCCGTTTTCAGGAATGAGATCAGGGCTTTTGCATGGGCCTCTGAGCATAGCAGCAATGATAGCATAGAGATTTTGGAGGGGGTATGCCCCAACTGTTCAAAAACATTGAAGTCACTCTTTTTAATGATTTTAAGAATTTCCTCCATCTCTTGTTGGGAGGCCTCAACAGCAGTCTTTTTTGGTGCCTCCGTCCTGGCAGGCAAATCGGTAGCAACTTCTTTGCCCCGAGCATCAGAGGACTCGGCGGCAGTAGTAGACACAGGAACTTGATTTGGAACATGCACACTTGTGGGTGTGATGATAAGAGGCTTTCGGATAACTGGCGGTGCAATGTCAGGCGAGAAGAGCCTGCCACTGCGAGTAATCTTGGCGGGACCAGTGATGTTGCTGATACTGGTATTGGTGTTGAACTCCTGCTTCACCCCGAGCACATACACGTCGGCCCCGTAATGCCATGGGACCGCTTTATCAGACTCATATGGGAGAGGCCCCGGAATAGTAATAGTAATGGGTGCAACAGACACAATTTGGACTGGTTTCTTCATGGGAGCTTTGGTAGGATTGTAAATTGTGACAACAGATACTTCTTCAACGGAGACAAACGGAACAGCAGTTTTCTTGAACAGAATTTCCTTGCTATCCATCAGGCTTTGGATGCCTGATTTCAGCAGCGGACAACCGGTAGGGATAACAGCACACAGGAGGCAGCCCTTGCTACAACCCGGAAATAAACCGGCTAGTAGTAAGTTCCTCTTAACAGTCAAAAGAGGGGTAACAACATCATTCACCGAAATAGCATACAACTCTTCCTCAATGGCATTTACTCTATGCTGGGGCATATGAGCAGTTACAACATTCGGTCTCTCAGGCGCTTCAAACTGAATTTCCTTCGCGTCGATAAGATCTTGCACTTTGTTTCTCAAGGCCCAGCAATCATCAGTAGTGTGCCCGGGGCTATCGGAATGATAAGCACAACGGGCATTTGGGTTATATTTAGGAGATGCAGTATTGACGACCTTAGGAGCTTCTTTGATGGTCACCAAGTTGGTTGATAACAGTTGGGGTAAAATTTGTGATAAGGTCATACTCAGCCTAGTATACTGCCTCTTGGGCCTTTCACCTCTTTGTTGATTGTACTGCTGAGGAGCAGCAACAGGCTTTGAAATGACCAAAGCATTGACGGCTTGGCGACTTTCTGGCATGACTTGTCTTCTAGGACCATAGACTGCACTTGCTTCTTTCTTGAAAGGCCTTTTCTCAGTACTTGGGGAGGCAGCTTTTTGTATCTTTCCTGACCTGATGCCAGCTTCAATTCTTTCTCCCGTCAGAATCAAATCCGTAAACCCAGCGGAGGAGTTACCAACCAAATGATTGAAAAATGGACCAGACAAAGTCCCTAGAAACATATCAACCAGCTCACGATCAGTCAATGGAGGCTGCACCCTGCCAGCCAAATCTCTCCATTTTTGTGCATATTCTTTGAACCCTTCGCCCGTTCCTAGAGACATACCCTGAAGTTGGGTACGCGTAGGAGCGAGATCAGAATTGTATTGATATTGTCTGTAGAATGCGGTTGCCAAATCTTCCCAGTGTCGGATGCTAGTTCCATCTAGTTGGTAGAACCACTCAAGCTGCGACCCCGAAAGACTATCTTGGAAGAAGTGAATCCAAAGGTTCTTATCTGCCGTGTAAGGTTGGATCTTCCTTACGTACGACCTTAGATGCAGCTTTGGACAGGAGGCCCCATCATATTTGGCAAAGGCAGGCGCCTTAAACTTGTGTGGGATTACTACCCCAGAAGACAACCCCAAATCTCTGAAATCCAGCCCCGGCACATTCTGAATCTCCATGGCACTCAAGCGGTCTTCTAATTGCTTGTATCTGTCAGCAGCAGGTGGGTATTGTTTGTCATTGTAGTCCGTCTCGTTGTCAGAGACTGCAGGACTAGGAGCTCCTCCCCCTTGGGGACTGTTTTTCTCAGCAGAAGAAGTAGTTGGTTCAGCTTCATTATGGAGTGTGTTCCCAAATCTGCGTCCAGTGTTGAATAACGCAGTCCTCTTTTTCTTCTTCTTCTTCAGGAGTAGAGTCTTCAACTCTTGCTGACCTTGGGCCAGGCTCAGGACCATTTCTTGAAACTGTGCACTTTGGGCCTGAAGGGCCTTGATTGCTTGCTCGCTAGAGGAGTCTGGATTCATGATGACTATTCAAATAAACAGCGAAGAAGATAAGCAACCTGTGAAATAGGGTACCTGCTATGCATATGGTGCAATGAGATGCGTATGCTTTATGTTTTCAAAGACAAACAGGATTCAACTTTGTAGACAAAAGGGGAAACACACTTCATTAGATTAAAATTTAAATCGTTCAACAACTTGCCCTTAGGCATTACAGGAATGAAAAATACTGGAAAGGAAATACAAGCTATAAAAGGAAATATCAAAGCCCATCAGTGCTCCCATGGCCTCCTTTTCTCAGTGTTGATGTAGTTATTCAGGACCCGCTCTTCCTCCAATTGCTTAGTCAGCCTCTGGATCTTTCGTTCCTGCTCGTTGAACTTTTCCCGATAGAAATCCTGTTCTTCCTTTAGCTGCGCCCAAGATCTCTTCATTGTGTCAAAATAAGTGGGTATTTGAGGAGGGAGGACAGTTGGAGGAACCCCATCTTCATCAGGAGATTCAAGGATGATAGGTCTGACAGCTTCGTACGGCATACCCAACCTCTGAGCACGGATGCGGACCCATTTGCAATAGGGTTCCATTGGTAGAGAAGTCTTTGGTCCCAACTCATGTGGGTCAGCTTTGTGAATTATGTCCCAAGCTTTAATGAATCCATGGCGTAGTTTGTCACTGTCTGCCTGAAACTCAAAATGGAAGTGAGGAGTCAACATTTCATGAGGCCCAACTCCTCTGGCTCTTCCAAACTGGCGGAGAGCTAGGCATGGATTGTAAGAGATTCCTCCTTGGATACCAATCAAAGGGACATTAGGGTATTCTCCGCAACGATCAATAACAGCTACCTCATCCAAACCTCTGAGAGTCCAAGTGATGTCATTATCAGTGAGAGACATTAACCTCCGAGCCCAACCCTTTCCTTCTTCATTCTTCAGCACGAACTTAGGAAGGTGCGAAATAAACCACCTCACTAGCAAAGGAGCACAACACCATGGATTTCCCCGTTTTCGGGCGGTACGAGCATAGAGTTGTTCCAAGATATCACCCAAAAGAGTGGGTACAGGGTTCCGAGACATGAAGATCCTTATGGCATGGATACTGATGAAGGTGTCAGGATTGGGAAACAATATAAGACCATAGATCAAAAGAGCCAGAATATCCTCGTACGCCTTGAAGTCCAAGTCATTCTAGAGATCATTAGCCTTACCAACCAGAAATTTGACCAAAAAGCCCTTGACTCCACTTCTAGTTTCCCAGTTAGCCAATACCTCTTCTTTGGTCAAGGGGAGAATTGCAGCAATCTCTTCAGGCCTAGGAGTCTTTTCCAAACCAATGAAAGGAATTTGCTCCAAGACAGGGATCCCAAGCAAATAGGAGAATTCTTCCAGGGTAGGAACCAGCTGGAAGTCTTGAAAGGTGAAACAATGATACAGGGGGTCATAAAACTGGGTCAGAACACTTATCAGTTGTTGGTCCCATTTTGCAGTGATCAAACCAAGGAGAGAACCATGCCTGTTGATGAAGGAAGAAGTGTTTGGAATCCTACCAACCAAATCCTTGAGCAAAGTTGATGGTTGAACAAAGTTGAGTCAGATAGTATTCCTACGCATGGGCATCATGATGTCCTGCAAAATAGAGCAAAGATGAAACTTTTTGTCTTTGAAATGGGTTAGTCCTTTATACAGGATGCATGCAATGGTATGATGGCATGATGCTATGATGAAGCACACCACAAGTATTCACACAGGCAAGCATGATAAGGCACACAAGTCACACAAGACAACTCTTAGGTTTCAGGCCAGCATGAAGTTTAGGTATTACCCTCTTTTAGTTTCGTCGGTTAAAACCTGTCCTACCAAGAGTAATCGGGTTCTAAAGGATCTCAAATCATTGGCTACCCTCAATCGGTCATAACTCCAGCATCGCAATCTTTTCTTGCAGCCAGAACCATCTCGAGAGTTTAGCCTCAATGAGTGTAGCATACTGCTACTGTCCTAATAGCCAAGTTGGTCAATTTAAGGTTCTAAGGTCGGTTGGTGTTTAATGACTCCTTAGAAGACCTATATTCTCCCCATTGCAACACAAGGGAAATTTATTCTTTGGTATGTCCTTTAGAAGCTTAAGACATTCGTACTTGTAGTGTCCTGGCTCATTGCATTAAAAATAAATTACTTTGTTGCCACTAGACTTCCTTTGACCATAATTTGATCTGAAGCGACCTCCAGTCCTTCTTGAACTTATGAACCTATTTCCTTGATTTCTCTTCTAGTTAGCAGAGATAACTCATCTTTTTTATCATCAGAATCTGCTTCTGAATCCTTAATCTCTTCTTCCTGAAGAACTTTGGCCTTCTCATATTTCCTGATAGACTTTAGCATAATAGAGATTACCTTTCTTTAAGGTTCGTTCTAGCTCAATCTCATGGATTCTCAAAGAACTTATATGTTCTTATAGAGAATTGTCTTCATATCCTTTGTAATCTTGTGTATCATTACCATAGGCCTGCATTTGGATGGCAAGCTTCTGATAATCTTCTTCACATGATCTACCATTGAATAGCCTTTGTTCAGAACTCTCAGTCATTAACCAAGGTTATAAATCTTGAGAACATGACTTAAACGCTTTCATCATCCTCCATCTTAAAGACTTCATAATTATGAATCAAGGCCAGCGCCTTGGTTTTTTGACTTGATCATTTCCTTCATGAGTCATTTTGAGAGAGTCAAATATAGACTTAGCAAAGTCTGTATTTGTGACCTTATCATACTCAGTAAAAGAAAACTTATTCAGCAAGATGGTTCTTGCTTTATGATGATTCTTATAATCTTTCTTTTCTTAATCAGCTCTCCTAGCTATTTCTTTTCCCGTAGTGTCTGTGGGAGGTACATAGCCATCAGCTACCATATCCCAAAGATTAACATCATAAACTAAAAAGAAACTTTATAACCTATCTTTCCATTATTCACACTTTTCAACATCAAAGACGGGAGGTTTTACATTGTAACTTTTATCTTTTGAATCTGATACAACAACAGCTGGTGTGGATTCAACCATTGTGTTTATTCAAAGAAACATTTGTTTGGATCTTCATCTAACACGCTTAAGTGTTTTATAACTATCAATACTAGAATCGGAGCTCTGATGCCAATTGAAGGTGTGAGAAACATAAGAAAGGGGGGTTTGAATTTGTTTTCACTAAATTAAATCTTTTCATTGTTGACAGATCAAGTTAACTTATAACATAAAAATTAATGAACATGATTATTTTATACTGATTCACTGTTAACTAAGATACTCCAGTCCACCCCTTCAAGGATTATTTCGCCTTCAACAAGGACTTAAGCCACTATAAAAAATTGATTACAGACAACCCACACTAAGTCTGGTCAACCTTATTGACACCCCTAATAAGTTTGTCAATCCTTATTGCAAATCCACTCAAACCGCAGCAAGAATCTTCTTGTGATATGACCGTTACATGATCTCCCAAAGAATTAACAACAGTTGAATATTTTCAGTGTATTGCAAATTACTTATTTTAAGCAAATTATAGAGAATTTTTAGTATAAATAAAAACACCTAAGTATTTTACAGCAAGATACAAACAACAACTCCTTGTTTATTTACAAAACTATACACAGAAGATTTCTCTACAGAGTTTGCACAGCGCTTTGGTGTAGTTTTGTTGAGCTTGATTTAATCCAATAGATTTGTCATTGTCATGTTGATTCTTAATTTTCTTTAGCTTCCAAGTCTTCCTATTATAGCTTGTAAAAGAGATCCATTAAAATGGTATAAAGATAATAAGAAATCTAGTTGTTGGTTCTTATCTATCACAATGAGAGTGGTTATAGTAAAGTATAAAAGGATTGTCCTTGCGACATTCTAGATGAGTAGAGGTCATGGAAACTTTATGTACCTTTTATACACAATTACACGTTAACCATTTTGAACTTCTTCTTATCTTGAGAGGCTATGCATAATTTGAATGTTGAAGCCTATTGTAGAAGATTTTCTCTTAAGTCTTAAAACCTAAGTGTGATACGGTGGGAGAACTGACTATGGTTTTGCGTTTGTTTTCGCAAATGTTTCGGTTGAGCAAGAGTCGCCACCGACTTTTTATTTTATCCTAAGGAAAGGTTAAAAAGCACAGCAAAAACCTTTTGAGATGTTTTCTTGGGTTCGGGGAGTAGATTATAGAAAGGGAAGGTATTAGCACCCTTTCTATCCATGGTTATCCATGGGCTCTTAGTTACTTGCTTAGATCACTTGCCTTTTGTTTTCAATTGTTTGAAATGGTGCTCGTGTGTGTGGGTTTGAAAATGTTTTAAAAGAAGCCAATGTGGTGGCAACCTTTGTAATGATCCATGTGGGGATGTATACAAAGATGTATGTCTTTTGAAAAGGTTTTCATTTGTTTTTGAAAGTTGTTTTGAAAGTGTTGTGAGGTGTGGTTTTAGAAAATAGGCAAGTGTTTTGTTTTTGCAAGTTTGATTCAAGTAACTAAGAGGTTATCTACTCCTTAAATTTCTCAAAGTTTATTGCTATGTTTTAACCCTTTTAACAAGTTTGTTCCACCATTGTATTTGGTGGACAATCTCATGTTAGGATGTGAAAGGGATGAGCGCGGGTCATCGTTTAGACCATAATTGCAATGGTGCTAAGTATCTTTGGGCAATTTTCTTTAAGGGACTTGATCATTTGTTTAGGCAACATTTTGAAAGCGTCATCGAGGGACTATGATCATTTGATTTGTGTTTGTTTAGCCCAAAGAGACCTAACATACAATATGGCCCAATTTTGAAAGGCAACAAGTGGAATACCCTAGGGGGTGCAAGTGTGATTTGTGTGTCCATTTTCATGCTTGTTTATCTTGAAATTAGGTCAAAGCTATTTTGTATTGTTTTTTCGCATACAAACCCTAATTCTAACATGGTATAATTGGAAAGCAATAGAGTGCGAAAATAAATTTACTAAGCTATTACAAAACCATATATGGGAAGGGGGGTACAAATGTTCAAATGGGGGGATATTTAGACAAAGAAATTAAACCTAGCTATTACATCATTTTTGGAACATTTACAAATAATTGATTGCATAAATTAAATAGAAAATACAATAAAGATGCAAAAAATGCAAAAAGGTTTTTATGTATATGAAAAAAAAGGTATTATTTATGTCAAGTAAATAAAAATAAAAAAAAGGATTATTTTTGGAATATTTTCATATTTAGGGTAAAACCCTAATTTATTATATAAAATGTAGTATTTATTCAATATATATAATATTTACTATTTATATACAAAAATAAAATGAAATTGAAGTATATTTGTAAAAATACATTTTTTAGTGTTAAATATAAAAATATAGATATTTTTGGTATTTTTATTCTAAGTGTACTAATGTATATGTATTTATTTCTATTATTTACAAATATATATTAAATATGCACAAAATAAAAATATTTAATTTTTATAAAAAAGTATATTTCATATAAAGTATTTTAAGAAGATAAAAATAAAATAAAAATAGAAAAATACAAAGTGTTTACATTATTTTACCTATTTATTCTAAATAACATAATATGTATTTATTTACATACAAATATCAATGTAATCAAATAAACGCCTAAAAATATAAAAATGGTGCAAAAAATATTTTTTAGGTTTTTAATATTATTAACAAAAATAAATAAGTTAGAATGAAAAAAGAAAAGTCAAAAAATCATTGAAATAAAACAAATGGGCTCAGGGGGTGCAAAAGAAATAATGTGGTGTGAAAAGAAATTGCACAGAAGGCCCAGCCCATGAACCTTCTTCTTCAACCTTCAGACAAAAAACATGTCAAAACGCGCGCCTGTATTTCACATTCAAACACCTGGATTCTTTGATTTTTTGCATAAACTTCCAACATAAGAAATGTAAAGCATTGAATCACGATTCTAAATATATAAAAAACTCATCCTAACTCTCAGAAATGAGAGAGAATTTTGACATTCCCAAATCCTGACCTAAGTTTTCTGCCATGTTCAGACTCAAAATTCTTGCAGCACACATAATATAAATGAAATCTAATTATATGGGCATGTTCAGGGCTATGAATGTGACATATTCTCTTCACAAACCTAAAGCTAACAATGCCTAATAAGAGAGATACGAATCCATGAACTTACCTGTTCAGTTGAAGTTCTATCTGGCAATGGAGAAGCTTTCAGTGCAAGGTGATGATTGGTATAGCTTCCTTGATGTCCAGGGATGCTATTCCAAGATTTACTTTGTATTGAAACCTTTTGAATCGTGCTAGAGCTGTTCACCTGCAAATCAGAAAAGTGAAAATGGCCAAAAGGGTTAGAGGAGTTACAGGTTGCTTCTAGTGCTTTGGATAGTTTGGATTGATGGTAGGGAAGGTGTCTGAAGTGGTTTAGGCAAGAATGCTTGAAAGGATTGAGAGTTGGAACTCAATCTGCAGAGGCAACTCTGTTTTTGCAGTTTGAGAGTGATTTTGGCAATGGGGAGGTGTTGATGGTCTTAGGGCCGTGCTTCAGCTTGGTTAGGATGTTTGGAATGTGTCTACAATATTTGCTTAAGGTCACTGATGCTGAGATGAAAGTTGTTGTGATATGGGATGTTTCTTAACACTTAAGCCAACAAAAGCCAAGTTGTGTTCTAGGCATGTAGAGGGCCTCTAATCATGCTGCCAAAACTCCTCCTTGATCAGTGTGTTATGCTCATAATCTTGTGCCAATCAGATTGTATCTGTACTTGCTTGGATTTTCAATTTGACATAAAGCTTGCTTTTGCAAAAATGGATAAAGTACTTTATCTATTTTGGGATTAATTCACTATGCAATGTTAGAACACAAAGAACATGGTCTTGGCACAAAGAATATGCATTAAATTTATGAGTTTAATTGAGATAAAAGGCCTGTAATCAAGTTGTGCAAGCTGAGATTTGAAATGCATTGTGCTATGAACATGTAACTTGGCCTAATCAAAAGTGAGTTTTTGCCATATTGCAAAATTCGATTCTCTCTAACCATGAGGTTGTTTGAGACGTTCTTGGACATTTTGGAAATCTTGGAATGTGTACTACAATCCATCTTTGAAATGCAAAGTGGAAGTGTATGGAAAATGGCCTTGAAGTTAGGTAGAAAACCTTGCCAAAATAGGTTAAAATTTCACTAAGTTAAGAATGGTTTAGTACCCTTATTCCAAAAATTGTAACTTGAGATACAAGCTTCATTTGGGAAAACTTTGTGAATCAAAGTTGTAGATTATGCAACAAGCTACAACTTTCATGTTTTGACTTTTGTTTGAATCCAAATGAATCTTGGTGAGAAAGTGGGGCAAAGTTGGGAAAAAATTAGGGTTTTTCATAACTTAGAAAAATTCTAAGTTATGAAAAATTCTCATTTCTAACCCTAATTTGCATTTTTAGATTTCTTGGTGAACAAGTTTCATGATTTGGCATGTTTTGATGAAAAATGAATCTTGACCCTTGATTTTGACCAAAAAGTCAAAGTTTGACTTTTCAATATATAGTCAAAATTGATCAATTGACTGGGAAATTTAACTATCAATCTTGTGTATTTGGGATCCTTTGAACTTATTGAGCATGTCAAGATAATTCCATGGGGTCCTTGAGTCCATATGTGAGCTTGGTTTGCCATTGGCTAGGTCAAACAGTCAAAAATTGCCTTTGTGCAGTCAAAACCCTAAAAATGACCATTTTGCCCTTTTGATGATCTGATCAAATTTCTTGTGGAATTGTGATCTAAACTTGATCAAATGGTCCATGTGAGTTCATAATGTTGATGTGGGTCAATTTTCATGAGATTTGACTGTCAATTGGCCACAGTTGACTTTTTCCCCAATACAGTTGATTTCTAGGCCAACTGTCCAATTGACTGGGCAAAATTTGGAATCAAGACTTGAAACTTGGTATGGATAAACTTGGGAGTCCAACATGAAGCATGAAAGTCATCTTAGGCATTTTAGGTCAAAATATCTTTGTGCAATCATAAACCCTAATTTGGGTCAACAATGCAAGGAGAAGTCTTGAGCAGAGGAAACCCTAACTGGATCTTAATCTTCAAGGGTCTTGTGATGAGAAAATGTTGATGAAATGGGAGGGCAAATTTTGGGGTACAACACTAAGTCTTGGAGTCTTCAACACTTGTCCCTTCAGAACTTCATTTTTGGCACTTGGTTGTAAGAACTTGCTTTCTTCAGATCGTTAGCGCCTGTTCAATAGAACCTTATATTTGTAATCTTCAGAACTTGTAACACACAGAAGTAAAGCTTTAGAAGGCCTCTAAATCTTAACCACATATTCATGATCAGAACCACTTATACTAACGCTCCTTAGACACGTTGCATAATACGTATTCAGAATCTTGACTTCAACTGTAACACGTAACCAAATGTTTTCTTCCATAGTATTTATCTTTAAAATATGATGATGTCAAATTCCTTGTTCAAGAGTTAGAACATTATAGCAGAAACTACAAACTACAACGAAACCATTAGAATATACAATTGTTCTCTATGATATCATGTAATGTTATCATCAAAATCCTAAGGCCAAATGTAGAAACACTTCTTGTTCTTACAAGATCTATTGTGAGTGAGGTGTTATTATAAATTCTTAATGGTTGTCATTGTATAAGTTCTCTAAGAATGTTGCTTATGTATCTATGATTAACACAGTCCATTTAGAGATAAAACATGTGGTTAGAAGCTAAACCCGTTAAAAGCTTTGGTTGGGGATTGTATGATCATTTCCTATATTTATTTAGGTTGAAGATTATCAATATTGCTGAACTTCCCTTAAGAATATTAGTAAGACTTATTTATTTGAAGGTTGAAGATTATCAATATTGATGAACTTACCATTAGGTTCATGGTTAGCCCAGTTAAAACCATAGGTTAGAAGATCAACCTGTTTAAATCTAAAGAAGTTATTGGTTATCCTGTTAAACCAAATTGAGTTCAGTTGTTTATGGAGAGAAGACTAATCGCTTCAATCTACAATTGGGAAGGAAGGTTGGCCAATTAGGTCTCAGTAATTTCAATGGAGAAGACACAAACGATCATACCTTTCGTCTTGTAATACTCTGGTTTTAGGACAACCACCATTTCCTTGCATGAGGGGGTTCGTGAGCTTCACCTACTAAAAGCTTTCAAGTATATAATGGAAAATCTCAAGATCAATTCTTGGGAAGAGGAGTACGTATTTTTTATTATGGCCGAACCTATATAACTCTTGGTGTTTCTATTCTTCCCTTAAACTCTTTAAATTTTACATTTTATTTCAATATTTATTTTCTACTGCTTACATATAGAAAAGTGTTTTTCAAACTCTGATTTTAATCTCGAAAAGTTTTTAAAACCATGTTTTTCCAAACCATGCAATTCACCCCTGCCCCCTCTTGAGTGTGAAGTCTTAAGTCCAACAAGTGGTATTAGAGTTTAACTCTTGTTCAAGTACTAATCGTCTCAGGAGGAAGATGACTTCCGACACAAGATTCTTTCTCAAAACTCACCACCACCTTTTGAAAATTTATTCTCTCTTTTATATACATGTGTTTTCCTCAAAAGATTATCTTTTTATTTAGAAACTTATTCAATTATCTGATTTACCCTACTCATTAAATGATGAAGAAGTGGAAAAATCTCTTTGACCAAAGATAATTTATAAATCTTGTTTTATAAAACCGCCAAGGAAATGTAGGATACATTGGAAAATATATACGGAGTTTCTCCAAGTATCAAGCCAGAGGATATGAATACAAGAGGCGAAGAAATTATTTTCTCAAAAAATTCTAGATTATTGTTACCAACATTTATCTAGAGAATTAAGAATTGGAAAAATTTTCCAATTCTTAAATCTATAGATAGAAACCTTCATGAATTTCAAGAAAATCGAGAGAGAAGGAAATCATAAAAGTTGATGAAATCAAAAGATTAAACTAGAAGATCGTCACTCATATCATATCATGTTCCAGTTTAATAAACATCAACCAAGGAATCCTCATGCTTAAAGAACAACAAAAAAGATGAAGAAGTTTCTTCAACAGTTGAACAAAGAAGAGAAGGATTTCAACCTTGGGGAGAAATATAAAGAGTCCTCTTCCAACGAAAAAGAGAACACATGCTCAAAGGCATCCAACAAGGAAGATAGGAGATATAAAGAAAAATAAGAATGAGATATTTACTTCTTTTTGCAGGAAATGCAGTCCAGAGAAATATCATTTGAAGAAGAAATCAAAAGTATACTCTAGAAGCATAAATGTTTATAAGTCTTTGATCCTGAAAGATGAACGACAATGACAAATTATGATTAAACCAACACTATTTGAGGCTTTCTCAATTTAATGATCTATTAAGATCGATAAAATAGATAAGCATGTGATGAACTTATTTATTTGTTTACCAACTCTCGCATCCAATGATATATGGAGAAGGACACACCCGTGGGATGTTTTTACCTAAGGGAATTTTATCAAGAATTTTTCTTGTTACACTAAGAATATTTTAAGGTTTAAATAATCAGTTAAATCTGATTAATCCCTTAAAATAATTATTTTTAACTCTTTCATAACTTAAATAAATATTCTTTTATTGTACATTTTCAAAACTAATTATATCTAACCCTTAAAATAAGTTTGCTCAAGTGTTCTTTAAGCTTAGGGGCGTCAAAAGTATGAGTTAGAGGTGTCAATAAAACAACAAGGCCTAACAAAAAAATCAAAGCATCAAGGAGTCCCAGTCCAGGATATTTAATCGACTGACAAGAAGTGTTAATCGATTAAATATGGTTAAAAGTGTTGAGTTTCAAATCCATTATAAATAAGCTTGATGCACAAGGAAGAGCAAATATGAGCATTGACGGGGATCATATGAAAAGCTGGAAAGGTTGAGATATTTAATTAATTAACACAATCAATTAATAGACCTAAATATGATGAGTCTGGATCTGATTTTTGGACAACAGATCTACTCATCAAAAACACTCGACCCTCACACTGAAAAAACCCAGAAGGTATCTCTATAACTAGGTATTGCATTCTAACTTTATCTTGCATCTCATAGTTTCTGTACACACAAATAGGATCATTCTCAAAAAGTTTCATCATAAATTCTAGTCTAGCTGATTAGTTCACAACCAAACAACAAGAAAACAAACTTTTTATGCACTTTTCCAACCGAGAAGTTTTGATAATTCATACCTTAGATCCCGAAGATTTCAAAGACTGGAAGTTTTTCAAAACCCTAGATGAACTCAAAGTCTCAAACTTTCTTTGCACACCCTCAGGAAATATTTACACCACCTTAGTAAAAATGTTTTTCTCAAACCTTTTTCAAATTGATGGTATTCTCCATGATGAAGTAGAAAAACATCCCAAAACCCTGTTTGTAAAAGAATTTAGGAAACTTCTTGATCTCCCTTACTGAATTAGGAGATAAAGATAATAGGTATAACTAATTTAATGTTGCATCCTCCTTAATGATAGAAACATCCTCTCACATTCGTTGTCCACTTACATCCGGATATATCATCCTTGAGAGTAGAATAATCCACTATATAATAACCCACATTTTTTCCCATACCAGGAAACTTTGGCACCCTAACCCAAGAAGAGGTAAACATCATATGGTTCATAGAGAACAAAGTGAAAGTCAAATGGGCCCATCTAGTATTTTATTACATACTAGAAATTAAAACAAAAAATGCACCACTACCATATGGGAATTTGGTCACAAAAATGTTTGAGAAAACAAGGTTCAACCTTGATAAGAAAACATACTTCAATGGCAAAACCATAAAAATGGGAAAATGTATCCTACCCTAAATGCACTATTAGTTGAAGAATAGAAATATCACAGGAAAGCCAATCACTAACAAAAGAAAAAGAAAAGTTAGTAATCAAGTCATACCCATATAAATTATCAAAAGTGATGACTTCTCTCCTCAGATGCTCACAACCAGAGTTTTGATAAAAATCCTATGTAGAAAGATTGACTTGCTAAACAAGAAAATTGATTTCATTGCGCACCACTTCATTCCTTACAAACAAAATCTTCCTAATCCCCTTTTACATCATGATGGTCCTGATGAAGAATAGTTCACATTAGATTTCTAAAATTTCTTGCAATTTAATATTAATTCTTGTAATGTTTATTTTTTTGCATTTTTCCTTTTGTACTTTATTTTCATTTCCTTTATGATTTCAATAAAGTGTGTTTTTCCCTTCATAAATTCCTTTGGTTTGCTTTATATAAATATTTTTGGTTGCTTAAAAATTTATTATGCCTACAACCTAGTTTTACCTTAAATACCCTTGTAAAAAGCCATTAGATATCTTGCAAAAATATTGTGTCCCACATTTAAAAGTAAATATATTGTCTACCACCAAGTGTGACACTTTCTATGCCAAGATTTGAAGACTCTTGCTAGGCACACCTTAAGATGAAAAACTTATACATGTTTTAGGAACCTCATATGCATATATTCTCCATCTAGAGTAATATTTCCTATACCACACACATGCTTAATCAGTATTTAATATCATCTCTATAAGTGTTTCACATCGTGCACATATGCCATGCCTAAGGATTATGAAAGTTTGTTTAGGGTAAAAAAATTATTTCCCACAAAGTGTGATATTTTCCTCATTATTGCAATGATCAAAACCCCTTGTTTTTATTAAAAGAATATATAACATGTATGATCAAAATTGCATTTGATAAATTGTTATCCCATGGCCAAACACATTTTAGGAAATCTTACCTTAAAACATCTTTTTATAATAACAAGAAGCATTTCTACACTCGACCTTAAGATTTTGATGATAACTTTACATGGTATCATAAAGAAAAATTATATACTGTAATGGTTTAATTTTAGTGTGTAGATATTGTTGTAATGTTCTAACTCTAGTATCAGGCGTGTGACGTCATCAAGTTTTGAACATAAACACTACTGGAAGAAAACATTTGGTTAAGTGTTACTATTGAAGTCAAGATTTTGGAATCCGTCTTATGCAACGGTTCTTAGGAACATTAGTACAAGAGGTTTTGATCGTGACATTGTGGTTAAGATTTAGAGGCCTTCTAAAGCTTTACTTATACCTGTTCCAGGTTCTGAAGATTATGAAGATGAGGTTTTACTGAACAAGTTCTTATGATATGAAGAAAAATAAGTTCTTACGACCAAGTTCTGAAGACTCTGAAGACAAGGTTATTATGGGACAAGTTCTAAAGACTCTGAGACTTAGGTTCTAAGACTTAAGAGTGATTCTTCTACAACAAGCTTCAAACATTCAAATTATCTGAAGCCTCTAAAGATTAGAAGAAGTTCAAAATGGTAACCGTGTGATAATGTATAAAAGTTACAAAAAGTGCTCTGTGACCTCTACCCTCTACGTTGGTGTAAGGACAGTCCTTTCATACTATACTATGTACCACTTTCATTATGACCTTTGGGAACAAAGAGTTAGATTTCCGATTACCTTTCTACTCCTTCAATGAATTTATTTTAAAGCTATAAAAGGAAGACTTGGAAGCTGAAGAAAAGTAAGAATCAACATTACAACGAAAAATCCATCAAATTAAACCAAGCTAAAAAAATACTACACAAGCATTGTGCAACACTTTAGAGAAATATTCTATGTATAGTTTTGTAAATAAGCAAGGATTTGTTGCTCGTATCTTACTATAAAACACTTAGGTGTTTTTCTTTGTACTAAAATATTTGTGTAATCTACTTAAAAGAAGAAAATTTTAATACACTGAAAGTATTCAATGGTTGTTGAATGATTCTCTGACTGACCAAGTGAAGGTCTGATCTCAAGAAGACTCTTCCTGCAGTTTTGGTGGATTTGCAATTAGGATCGATTGACTTATTTGGGTGCCAATAAGGTTGATGTGACTTATTATGGGTTATCTTGTAATCATTTTGGTTATAGTGGATTAAGTCCTTATTGAAGGAAAATCACCTTCAGGGGTGGACTGGAGTAACTTAGTTAACAGTGAACCATGATAAAAATAATTGTGTTCATTTATTTTTATGTTCTAAGTTAACTTTGTATTTCATCAAAGAAAAGATTTAAAATTATTTTGAAACCCAATTCAAACCCCCTTTATTGTGTTTCTCACACATTTAATTGGCATCAGAGCTCTAGTTCTGGTATTGATAACTATCAAACACTTAACCGTGTCAGATAAAGATCCTGACAAGTTTTCTCTATAATGTAAAACCTCCCATCTTTAACGGTGAAAAGTTTGAATACTGGAAAGGTAGAATATAAAGCTTCTTTCTAGGAAATGATGTTGATATTTGGGATATGATAGTCGATGGCTACGTACCTCCCACAAATGCTACTGTAAAAGAGATATTTAGGAGAGCTATGACTGATCAACAAAAGAAAGATTATAAGAATCATCATAAAGCAAGAACCATCTTGTTGAATGCGATTTCTTATAATGAGTATGAGAAGGTAACAAATTAAGACTCTACTAAGTCTATACTCCTAAAATGACTCATGAAGGAAATGATTAAGTGAAATAAACCAAGGCGCTGGCCTTAATTCAGAAGTTTGAAGCCTTCAAGATGGAGGATGATGAAAGTGTTGAAGCCATGTTCTCAAGATTTCAAATCTTGGTTGCATGACTAAGAGTTATGAACAAAGGATATTCAGCAACAAATCATGTGTATAGCAGTAAAATCAATAAAGTCGCCACCGAGTATTTATTTATCCCATATGAAAGGTAAAGGAAAATCATCGAAGAAAAACCTAAAGGGGAAATCAAGGTCTTGCGATCGAGATATTGGGTAAGGGAGTCGATTACGTGAGGGGAAGGTATTAGCACCCCACACGTTCATAGTACTCTACGGGATCCACTCTCGTTATTCTAATCAAAGGGTGTGTTTAATCTAATTCTTAAGGATTATAAACTAAGATGGAATGCATGCAAAGAAAGGAGAAATAATGTAGGGAAAATAAAGTTGTACTCGCTTGAGCCCTACCCCAATGCCTACGTATCTTTTTTGAGGAATCAGAGCTACCGTAGTTCGGCTCATATATTTTGTTTGTTTTTATTTTTTATGAACAATGTTAATTCCACCTTCTGCCGCAGCTCGACCTTTGGAGACTTGTGCGTTGGCACAAAAGTAAACTAATTATGTCCTTACCTGAAAAGGGTCTTAGAGAAAAGGTGCTCGAGCGCACAAAATTGTTTGAATTGGTTTGTATTTTTGTTACCTTGAAAAAGGGTTTAAGTATGATTAGCATGTTTTTGATTTGCTAAGAAAAGAAGTTTTTGTTTTGAATGCAAGGATGCGGAGAGGGGGAGAAAAGAGTCTAAGGGAGACTAACCTATTTCTAACCTAGTGTTATCATGCAATGGTAGTCCTATGTTGAGGATGAAAGGGGAAGTTTCTACCTACTGTTAGCATGCATGGTTTACAACCTAGGGTCTAACTTGCGTTCGAACAGAGCAAGCACATCCTAAGGGAACATGGTATGTACAGGGATAAAGAAAACAAGCCAATAAGATCAAGAGAGCACCTAGGTTAGCATGCCAAAGAAAGTCTAACAAAACTATCTTATAGGGAACATGCAATGAGAGCGAAGTCGTGATCTCAATTTCTAAATTGAGTGACTCATCGATCAACAAGAAAGAAAGGAAAGCGATAAAATCTTATAGGGAGCATGCACTGAGAGCGAAGTGGTGATCTCAATTGCTAAATTGAGTGACTCATCGATCAACAAGAAAGTAAAGAAACACAAGCACAACACATATAGCAAATGAAGTGCGGAATTCCTGCTACAGGTCTTTAAACAGCGACTTCGAGCGCACGCTCTTTATTTCCTACTTCTTAGGATATCTAGAAAGCGATAACGAAATGCGATAAAGTGTAGAGAAGTACAAGGGTAGTAGGGGAGGATACCAAAGCAAGTAATTCGTCAAGGGCAGACGAAAGCACTGAAAAAGAAGGGAGTACGCATCGAGCAAGATTCACCAAGAAACAAACAAAGTCAGAAACAATATCCAATTAAGATAAAGGCAAACGCGTGTCGCGAATGCGGCGCATAATCAGTAATTCTATTAAACCGTTGATCATGCCAAGGGAATTGAATCGAGGATACGAGATCGACAAAAAATGCATTAAAACATTGATTCTAAACATATGACAAGCATTAGCTCGATTAATTCCTAAACTAATAACAATAAAAAAATTATGGAAAAAATATCACCAAGTCAGAAATCAACATGTTAACATCCACACAAAATTTCAGTCAAAACTTGTAAGGGGAAATATCAGAATTAATTATTTTACAAAACAAAAATTTAAAAGAAACTAAGAATTCGCTGTGAGGTGTAATGAATTGGAAAAGGGTGTAAATGGAGTGGGATGCTGAGCCCGATTTGCTAAGCCTTTTTTGTTCATCTTTCTCCAGCCATGCCAAAAATGAATATCAAGCTTTTTATACAATAATGGCCCAAAATATAACCTATCTAGATCCATAAATTAACATGGTTCTTTTCATAAAACTTAAAGAGAATGAATCTGAAATTGATACACTGCGTTTTGGCTTTAAGGGCGTTGTGTCTTTCCATCTTCCCTTCAACATTCTCACACTTACTTTTCTATTTTCTCTATTGAGACCATGGTGTGATTCTACCTCTGCCATTACCATCATAACATACCTCAAACCATCCATAATCTTACTCAGATTGCATCCTGACCTCAATCATCATATCAATCTCTCGCGAAAATTCAAGACCAGGCCGGATCTATGAAGTACCTTCGGAACCCTAAATCTATAGAATTCATGGATTTACATTGAGAACATCGAGATTTAAAGTTCAGACTACACTAAAATCACCTTAATCACCATGAATGTATGCTAAACCGCAAGAGAATCACTAGAAAGATCTGAATAAAAGTAACGAAACTTGATTCGATGATGAAATCTATGACCACCGAGGATAAGGTATTTTCTGCATTTTCACTCATTCCTCCCTAATCTCCTTCTTCCATTTATTCTCCGATTAAGTGCTTCATGTGCTTCTGTTATAATTCTGATGCGTTATGCATAATCGATGATTTGGTTGTTTGTAGGAGATTCCATTGCAACAAGACCTGTTGAAAAATGTGATGAAGATGAAGTTATTGCAAAGATCGTGCAATGAATATGATGATGGTTATTTTCTAAGTTCAAGATGATGCCAAGATAATGATGGAGCTTGAAGAGAAAAGTCAAGAAGATTGAAGAATTTGCGATGATGGCTATGTTGCAGTGAGAAGAACCATTATCAGATTGGTGAAGATTGATGATGATAATATTGCAGCAAGGTTCTAGATTGAGAGAATCAGAGAGAGAGGAATCTGGAATTCTCCAGTTGCCCCTAGAGGAAAGAGTTGAGAGGATTAACTGTGGTTCTTGGGGGTGAGAGAGATTCAAGTAGAAGATGAGTATGTTCGATATTTTTTTGAAGTGCAGTGAGAGAATGGAATCGATCTTTTTTCTGGTTCGTCCTTTACTGTTATGATTTTTCTTCTCTTAAACCATTGTATCCTCTCCTCCTTCCATTTTCTGTTATTTCTTTGTTAAGAAGTCGTTAGAAGGGTCAACAGTTGTTATGGCTGTTAGGGAGTTCCTTTTGGTTGGGAATTGCTAACTTTGTTATATTCAGTTTGTTTGGTATTTGTTAGATACAGTTAGGAAATTTGCTAAGATCCTGTTGTGAAATCAGTTTCTATTTTTTAATGTTGATTGGAAGTTAGTTACAGACGGTTAGGAGGTTAGAAAGTTGGTTGGAATTTTGTTAGAGTTAGTTTTTTAGATTAGAAACTGTTAGAAATCAGTTTTCGTTTTCTGTTATGACAGTAATGGACTGGGTTTTTTGATGAATTGTTTTTTGGGTGTTTTTGCAGGGTCCTTTTTATAAGAAAGAAAGAAGTTGCTCGGAAGCATGACCATCAATCAAATTGGACTGCCCAGCCTTTGCACCAAAATCTTTGTCTTGTATGCGCTGCTGAGATGACGAGCCACTTTCACTACCTTGCAACAAAATTGACTATTAGAGATCTTCACATGTAAGAACTGCGAGTAAAATCTCAGGTACCTCGCTCTTGTAAGATAGCTCAGAGTTACTAATAGTGGTACGTGTTACATTTGGTAAGCGCTCACCAGCAGGTTCAGGATTTTGGAAACCATAATTTAGTGCAACATGATGGGTTGGCTCTTCATTGGAAACCTGCATACCACCCTTTTCACCACTAATAATAAGCGATAGCAGGTCATTTGGCGTAGGTGTCAAGTCATCCACTGACTTATTTTCTTCTTCAGCAAACCGATGAGCAAACTTCAAAGTTTGGAAGGCATGTGGACTCCATGTCTCATCTGCTTTATGGTCAGGCTGCTCAACAATACTTAGAAGATATGCCACTGGTTAGCGTTGAATTATGTGAATGGGGAGAAGATTTCTCATCGTTGCTTAAAGCTGCTAAAGTCAAAGAAGGATCCATTGACTCATTGCTTCCAGCAACTAGCCTCTTTGAACTATCGTCGATAAGTGAAGAAAGGTCGAAATCCACTTTATTCTTGTTTGGATTCATCTTAAGCTTTTCAGTTTGCTCTTTTCTCATCAATTCGAAAGAGGATCTTCTCCCCTTTTCTGTTTTTCTTTGGTTATTGATGAATGCAGATTCAGAATTTGGTCGTAGACTTGTGATGCTTAATTGCTTTTGTTTATGACTGTTTTTGATTATTTAGTGTAAATTTTTGTTTTGATTTAGTAATTTTGGATGTAAATGGCCTTTGTAATTTTCTCTTGTAATGCTCCAATAACATAGCTTGTAAGTTGCATGGTTATGACCGAGAATGAAGTTGGATAATATTCGCGGAATGACTCCTTATGAATTGTGGAAGAACAAGAAACCCAACATTTCAGATTTTCATTCGTTTGGATAATCTTGTTTTATCCTAAACACTAAAGAAAATCTTAACAAGGTTGACTCAAAAGCTCAAAGTTATATCATGTTAGGTTGTTATGAACGCTCAAAAGGCTACATAGTATATAACACATAAACACTCTATCTTGAGTAATCAATTCATGTTAGATTTGATGATAAGATTGACTCAGAAAAGTCAAAGCTAGTTGATAAGCTTCCAGGTGTGGATATTATCTTTCAGAATCCGAAGGTAATAAAGTTGTTGTTGAAGTACAAGAAGTAAGAAGATCAGAAGATATTAATTCAAAAGCTTCTAATGATCAAACTCCTTTGAATATGATTCTGCAAAGACTATGATTATGAAAAGATGCGTCTAAGGTTGATATCCGTTAGTGAGTTTACATCAATTGATGAATCTCTTGAGGAAAATGAATTGGAGCTGGTAATTCAAGAAGAATCAAATCATCTATACAAGAAGGACATTCTAGACCAAGAATCTGATCAAAAAGGAACTCATGTTGTTAATACAAAAAGGATGATCAGAAACAACTTCGATGATGAAGGTGATCTCATCATCGACAAAATACATCAGGTCAGTATTTATATATTTTCTGACAAAGTACTTATAGATACTTTTACCAGTTAGAAGTCATCTTGACATGAAATGTTTAAATCAAGAAGGATGTGTATTCTCATTTTTAAGATTATCAATCTTGGAGCAATTAAATGTATTGAGAATAGATGAAAAATATATCTTGTTAAACTTTTATCTCTTATGGCTGAAAATATATGATAAGATATTCGACTGTCAATTTCAAGGTTTTTCCTTGCACGTCCTACCCTAATCTTTGTCCTAACTTTCCATAACTTTTTCATTCGAAGTTATGACGTTGTTTGTTCTCCTTCCTTCCAAATCAAACATTTTATATGTGTCTCGAGGTTAATTACACTGAAGTAATTTAATCTTCTCAATTTGTTACATATCCTTTTGTCTATTTATATCATCCATCATCTTCAGTCTTTCCTCAAGTTTCAGTCATTATTCTCTTTTCATAACCTTTAAATATTTCCTAAAATTCTTGTGTCAAACGGCCATTAAGACGTTTCATGGAGATGAATACCTTTTGGAGGTAATTCATGAAAAACATCCTAATAGCATGTCTGATGACAGTTTCATCAACATGTGTTTTGAAAGCCAGAATTGGTCAGGTTATGCTGCTATGCTACGAGGTCCTATCTACCCTAATATCGTGAAATTTTTTTGGCTTTATGCATCTACTAGAAGTGATGGATGTTGCATTAAATCGTGTATTTATGGTATTCCTTTTATCATCACTTGCCCTTCCATTGTTGAAGCAATTGGGTGTACCCCTAAAGCTAACGTCATGGATCATGCCAGTTTTGACTTCATAGAAGTCAATTTATTCCCAACCATTTATGACACCTCTTATGGGTATGAACCCAACAATCCAGATAACCTAAAACCTCTTGCTAAAATATTGTTTCGATTCTTGCAAACAAACCTTCATCCTAGCGGTGAAGACTTGCATGTTTTGTTTCCTAGGGATAAGCGCCTAGTCTTCTACCTTCTCAACAATATCCTTGTAAATTTGTCCGCAATTATTTTCAACCACCTAAAGGAATTAATTTTAAACTCCAAATATTTCCAAAAATCCTTCATACCCTATGAGGGTGTCCTATATGAACTATTCGAATTAGCTGAGGTAATCAAAAATTTTCAAAAGGCTCAGTTCACAAGAGGAAACACTCTATTTGACGAGTGTTGTGAAGTGTTTGATGTATAAGCTAGTGTCTTTGTACTCGAGATGATTTTGTCTTCTTCGGGCCATGTCTTGTGTATCAAAAAATTATATTCAACATATAATCTTATCACCAACTATTTATGTCAAAGAGGAAGTATGAGCATGAGATATTCTTGATGCATACATTCCTAGATATATATTTTTGTGATACTTTTAAATGTTTTAGAACGACTAATAAATCTCGCTTCAATAAAAAATTCTTCTGATAAAAAAATCAACTCAAAAGAAAGAATATCTAATATTAAATTTAACGATATATAATTGATCAAAATTTTCTTAGAAGATCTCAAGTGATTCTCTTGTAGTTTCAACGAAAGGGTATCAATTTTGTTATTCTGTCTCTTTATTAGCTTTTTGATTTTTGAAAAATGGGGAGAAAGTAAAATTATTTTGATAATGTCTATTATGAGAATCTCAAAATAAAACATATATGATGTTGTTGCTACTAACTGTTTGTTTGATGTTTCATTCCAGGAACTTTGAATAAGTTCACTAAGTATTCTAAGACACGTTGAATATGAAGATCATGTTGACTAAGGCTGAGAACCTTATGGATGAAATCAACTCTGAATTCATATATAAGAATTTGTACACTTTGTGAATATATGTATATTCTAATAGATGTACCAAACACAATTCAGAAGTCATAAACTTACTAAAAGTAATGTAATCTTGCTTGATATCATATTGTTAAGAAATTGAGAACTTTCTGAAAGTATGGAATTCATACTTAAAGCTTCAGAAGTTGTGCTCTCCTGAAAGGAAGTCAAGTCAACATTCTAATGCATGCTCTGATACAGAGATTCCACTTAGAAGATATGCTCTGATACGTGTACTTCTACAACGTGTGCTTCTATAACATGTGCTTCTGCAACATATGCTCAATTCAGAAGTTGTGAACTATCTGAAAGTGTGATATATTGGAATATATCATGTCAAACGCTGATACTTAAGAAGTAGTGAACTTCTCCTAAAGTATAGTGTTTTGGTTGTGATATTAGAATCAAGAAAAAGAAGTGTTGATACATGATGCATGGAATTATTCAATTAGGCTCCAAATCAAGTTTTAATTTTTCATCAAGCTCTGATAGTAACCAGGTTTTTAGATGAAGACCAGGTGTTCTAGTCAGACTCTGATGAGTTTTTGTAGGGAAGTATTCCTTCTCTATTTCTATGTTCTAAAAACTAAAAATTTATTTTGTGAGTCTTGGGCTCAGAGGGAGACTCTGAACAAGCATAAATGAATTTTGGGATTAACAGATTCAATGGGAGTTGTGAGCTTAACTTTAAATTTTTCAGTTATGGTGATTACCCTGTATAAATTGTTCTATCAAAATACATGGTTTTGTCATCATCAAAAAGGGGGAGATTGTAAGAACAAGAAGAGTTTCTACATCTAGCCTTAAGATTTTTATGATAACATTACATAGTATCATAAAGAACAATTGTATACATTAATGGTTTTGTTCTAGTGTGTAGTTTATGCTGTAATGTTTTAACTCTAATATCAATGCATGTGACGTCATCAGGTTCTGAACATAAACACTGCTGGAAGAAAACATTTGGTTACATGTTACAGTTGAAATCAAGATTCTAGAATTTGTCTTATGCAATAGTTCTTAGGAATGTTAGTACAAGAGGTTTTGATAGTGACTTTGTGGTTAAGCTTTGGAGGCCTTTTAAAGCTTTACTTCTATGTGTTCCAAGTTATGAATATTATGAATACGAGGTTCTACTGAACAAGTTCTGATGATTTGAAGAAAAAAAGTTGTTACGACCAAGTTCTGAAGACTCCAAGACTTAGGTTCTAAGACTTAAGAGTGATTCTTCTACAACAAGCTTCAAACATTCAAATTATATGAAGCCTTTGAAGATTAGAAGAAGTTCAAAATGGTTAACGTGTGACGGTGTACAAAAGGTACAAAAAGTGCTATGTGACCTTTTCCCTTTTAGGGTGGCGTAAGGACAATCCTTGTGTACTATACTATGTACCACGATCATTATGATCGTTGGGAACTCACATTTGGATTTTTAATTACCTTACTACCCTTTCAAAGAATTTATTTTACAAGCTATAAAAGGAAGACTTGGAAGTTGAAGAAAAGTTAGAATCAACATTACAACGAAAAATCTATCAGATTAAACCAAGCTCAAACAAAACTACACCAAAGCATTGTGCAACTTTTTAGAGAAATCTTCTATATAGTTTTGTAAATAAGCAAGGAGTTGTTGCTCATATCTTGTTGTAAAACACTTAGGTGTTTTTCTTTGTACTGAAACATTTGTGTAATCTACTTAAAAGAAGAAAATTGTAATACACTAAAAGTATTCAACAGTTGTTGATTTATTCCTTGAGTGACCAAGTGAAGGTCTGATATCAAGAAGACTCTTGTTGCGGTTTGAGTGGATTTTCAATAAGTATCATTTGACTTAGGGGGAGAAGTATTTGTGCTATGATACTTTGTGCTATAGATTGATATAACATGTGTGCATATTTGCATCTTTTACTCGCCTTTTGATTTTGAAAAAGGGGGAGAAGTATACTCTCATAAGGAGGGTATATATTCTATCTGAGTTAGAGGGAGTGTTATCATTCCAAATTATATTCTGCTTTGTTTCTTTTACCACCTTCCTTGAGAGATGCCTTGTCATCATCAAAAAGGAGAATAATGTGGAACCTTGTCTTATAGGTAATAGGTTATCTTTTGATGATGACAGTTGTTAAGAAAATAACAAATACTCAACATGATAAACAAAGATCATAACAAGTAACATTCATCATAGTAAATGTGCAACCATAAAGAAAGTCAATCAATGTACTCAAAGCAATTAAAGATGCAAGCCATGAGGTTTGATAAGGATTGACAAAGTTTCAGACATAGATAAAGCCTCAGACATCTACAAAGTTTCAAACAAGGCAAAAAAATACTACATCAAAATCCTCAAAAGAAATCTCAGAGCAAGAGTCAGCATAAAATAATTTATCAGACATGGCTTAGAGGAGTCAATCTACTAAATTATTAAGTGAGTGGAACTTTTCTAAAAGCAAATTTCTTTCTTTATATAAGTAGATGGATATAAGCACACACACGCACACTTAAAACCTTTTAAAAGGTTTTTGAAAAGAAAAATCTTTGAAGAAATATGTAGAAGTTGCATGGAAATAGATGAGAGCATTCAAGAAACTAATAAAATAATTTTTTACTAAATCTAATCGATTATAACAAAGTGTAAGTCTATTAGATTAGTGCGTTCTTGAGAAACAAGGAAATTTAAATGCACTCAAATGATTAGCAATATCTATACATCACTTCTTTCCTGTTATGGAACTCATAGTCATTACATTTGAATGAGTTAATCGACTGGTTTAATCAATTAATAACACTCATTTTTGCAACGATTATTTTGTGGAGAGAAGACTAATTTCTTCAATCTACAAGTCGGAAGGAAGCTTGGCCACTTTAGTCTCAACAATTTCAATGAAGAAGACGCAAAGGATTATATATTTCATCTTGTAATTCTTTGGTTGTAGGATAACCACAATTTCCTTGTATAAGGGGGTTTGTTAGCTTCACCTACTAAAAGCTCTCAAGTATATAATGGAAAATTTCAATATCATATCTTGGATAGAGGATTATGTCTCTTTTTATTATGACCAAACCTCCATAACTCTTGGTGTTTTTCTTATTCCCTTAAACTCTTTAAATTCAGCATTTTATTTCAATATTTACTTTCCGCTGCTTAGATATAGAAAAAAAAATTTCACCAAACCAAACAATTCACCATCTCCCCTCTTATGTGTGAAGTCTCAAGTCCAACAAATAAAAGTTAAGTCGGTCTGCCTCCCAGTAGCTATTTTATAATCTTTTAGCCCGACTTCAACAAAATTATGGTGAATCATATAAATCCTAGGCGACCCTTGTGTTGTGCAAGGATTCGCCAAAATAAGACTTAAATCCTTGACCATTGACTTTGAATTCTTTTCTTGTTCAAACAAGTCTACTGCCCCATGGGATAAATCTTTACTAATTTAAAGAGATTAGGACATCTAGACTTAAGTTTTCCTGGAAAGATCTTAAGCCTATAATTGAACAAAAGAACCTTTTGACCTACTACCAACTCTCTTTTTCGCATTTACTATCATGCCACCTTTTTGTTTTCTCTTTGTACAATTTAACATTTTCATATGAAAACAACATATGCTCCTCTAACTCATTGAGTTGAAGCATTCTAGCTTGGTTAGTAGTAGTTAAGTTAAAGTTCAAAGTATTGACTTCCCAAAATGCTTTATGTTCCAACTCAATTAGTAAACGGCATGCTTTTCCATAGAAAATCTATAAGGAGACAAGCCTAGAGGAGTATTGTAATCTATTTTACAAGCTCATAAAGCATCATCCAAATGCTTGGACCAATCCTCCCTTGAAGGACTCACAACTTTTTCCAATATCATTTTTATTTCTCTATTGGACACTTCAGCTTAACCACTACTTTGTGGATGATAAGCTGTAGCAACATTGTGTTTAACTCCATATTTTACCATCATGTTTTCAAATAATATATCGTAAAAATGAGTTCCTTCATCACTAATGATTGCTCTAGGGGTTCCATTTCTAGAAAAGATGTTTTTAGTAAAAAAAAATTGTTACCACCTTTGCATTATTAGTAGGAGTTGTTACTGTCTTTATCCACTTAGAGACATTGTCTACTGTCACCAGTATGTACAAGTTTCCAAAAGATTGAAGGAATTTCCTCATGAAGTTTATGCCCCACACAACAAAAAGCTTAATTTCAAGGATGTTAGTGAGAGGCATTTCTTGCCTCATGGAGATATTCCCAACTCTTTGACATCTATCACAATTCTTAACCAGGTCATGTGAATCTTTAAAAAGAGAGGACCAGGAATAACCTGATGGGGGAAATTTGGTAGCAGTTATGGTTCCTCCAAAATGTCACTACTACAAAGCACGCATACAACAACGCCAAAGTCACCACGGTTCGTCCAAATACCGTGGTGACATCTCCAAATCCAGGCACTAACATATTTTATTTTTATTTTTTATTAAAAATTGTAAGGGTATAATAACGATTAATGACAACACTGTGGTAATACAATCAATCTTTCATGGGTTCGAACTTCATCGCCCTCAAATTGTTTATTCCTTTAATGTTAAGAAGCGCTTTTTCTTTTTTATTTTTTTAAATAAAAAATAAAAGGGATATCACTATGAATGTTTTGTGAAACCGTTGTTATATATTTTGTTTTTTTAATTTAAAATCTTTAAATGGTTAAATACTGATGCTTCTTTATAAAATCATATCATCAGAGTTTACAGATTTTGTCGTGGTGGTATCTTTATATATATTATCCACTTCTAGGTAGCTTGTCTTATCAGTATCCATTTTTTCACTGAACAAAGAAACAAGATGACACCAACCCTAATACCAACACCGTCGTCATCATCGGGAAGGAAGACAACACCAACACCAACACTAACACCAACACCAACACCAACACAGTATTCTCCTTTACGGTACTTAAAATATTTTTCCATAGTTGTTGATATTGTTGTTGTTAATATTTTGTTGTTGTTGTTTAGTTTTTTTTCAATGTCGCATTTGAAGAAAAACTCATCCAAAGATGATTCTTCTTTTGTAAAATATCGATTTGAAAAATTATATGGTTGTGATGGTCGTATGGTTTCGTACCAATGCAAGAAGGGACAAAATAAAGGAAGGATTTTTTGGAGATGTCCATTTTGGAAGAGTGATGAGACATATAATTTGTTCATATGGGATGCAGACATGGGAGAAAAAGGTGGAAATGAAGATGGGAGCATTATGAAGTCATAGTTGGAAGCTATGGAAGCTATGGACTTTTTAAAGATTATGTAAGAAGATTCAAAGAAGAAGAACAAGAATATGAAGAACAAACTAAAATTAGAGAGATTTTATGGAAATTTGAATATGTTATTTTTTGTTATCTCCTTTATGTTTAATGTGTAATTTGTTATGAAATATTGATGTTATGTTGAAACTGCAGATGTAGTGAACTTGACAGGAATGCAACTAATGGTCACTTACGAGTAAGTTCATCGCAAACTGTTGAATTTTCAATTACAATTATCGTTCGAGTAGTTATCTGTTTGTTATTTGAGCTTTTCAAAGATGTGTGTATATAAGTAAGTTTAAGTTGCTAGATTTTGTAGCCGATAAGCTGAGAGTTTAAGTTGATAACCTTAAGAGTTGACTGTAAGAGTGTGAGAAAGCCCTAGAGTTAAGCATAAAGATTAAGCAAAATTGATCTTTCATTACATAAACCTTACAGAAGGCCTTAATAATAATATTTAAATCCTCTAGTTGAGAGAAATTTACACCAAGCATAATCCGATTCATCATCATTATCAGAACCGAAAAAAATATTTTGCCTTCTCACCCTTCTTCTTCTTCTTCTTGATCTCCTCTACCTGAGAGCTCTCCTGGGTCTTAATAGTTTGGTTGCACAAGAGCAGCCTCTTTTGTAACACTCAATATTTAATTAATTATTTAATTAAATATTTTCAAATATTTTTTCCGATTAAATTTTCGAAGTTGTGATATATTAATTTAAGTTGTGCCATTTTTAGTTGAATTAATTAGTTGATTAAGTTGTAGGATTAATATTGAATAATGCTATTATTGTTTATGTAGGTCTATTTTAATGTTAGAAGTAGTAGAAAGGGAGGCATAGGAATTTAAGCCAAATAAGACAAAATAAGAATAATAGTATAGTAGTTATATTATTATATTAGTTATTTTAGAAATAATAAGAAGTAGAAGTATCGGTAAGAGAAGAAGAATATGTTTTGGTAGAAGAAGAGGAAATACGGATTTTTGAAGAGATACATAGAAGTGCAATTGGAGAATTAGAGCAACCTTCAATTCAAGGTAAGGATGATATTCTGACTCTATAATAGGGTTTGTGATGAATGGTATGTAGGATTAGGTTGTAAAATTATTTTTGTCTGTGTTTGAAATTGATATATTGTTGAAATTGAGAGATGATTGAAAATCTAATTTAATATATATATATATATATATATATATATATATATATATATATATATATATATATATATATATATATATATATATATATATATATATATATATATATATATATATATATATATATATATATATATATATATATATATATATATATATATATATATATATATATTGCATCGTTGTGTGCTTTAAAGATGTCACAATTAGTAGATATAACAATTTAAAATGCACATTGTAGCAGTCGTTATGAGATGAATGAGAAGCATGTTTCAATACACCAAATATAGTATTTTATGTTTTAAATCCAAGTACCTATATTGTATTTCAAATTTACCAATTTGATAGCATTATGTTAAAAAACCAATGTTTCAACTATATTGTATCATATTAAAAATTAATTTGGTAGCAATGTGATATCGGCCCTTATGTATCAACTATATAAAATATAATATATGCAGTGTTTCATTAGTTTACTGATATATATATATATATATATATATATATATATATATATATATATATATATATATATATATATATATATATATATATATATATATATATATATATATATATATATATATATATATATATATATATATATATATATATATATATATATATATATATATATATATATATATATATATATATATATATATATATATATATATTATAAGTTTATAGTAATTATAATAATAATAGTAAGTTAGTATTATTAGAAAATTAAATTTTAATAGTTTTAAATTAGAAATAATTATTTTGAGTTAATTAATTAATTTAAGTTAATTTTTATTCTGTTACAGTCGTCAATAGAGTTGACAGAGATATTAGAGTTGTCAATAGAGTTGTTTGAATTGCAGATGAAATTGTCAGAGTTGTTTTCAGTTATTAAGAGTCATATTTTTAATAGAGCTTTTAGTCGATAATTAATTAATCAGAAATAGTCGTAATAATCCGAATAATTACACGGTTTATTTGTAATAAATTTTGGTTGACTTGTTGTATTGTGTTCTTTGTTGAAAGATGTGAATTAGTAGTTGATGTTATTTCCTCTATTTATGGGAAAAATATTAAGTTGTAGGCTTATGGTCAATGTTGGTTTGTTGTTTTGTCGTTATGGAATTTTGTTGTTGTTATCCTGACATTTATTGGGTCGCATACATAACATATCAAGTTGGAGTTGATGCTTGGTAAGTTGGTATGGATTGACAAATTAAGTTGAAGGCTTATGCCTTGTTCATGCCTCTATTAATTGGCAGATTTCTAGGTTGGGAGTTTTGCTCCATTGGTACCACATGCACGTGCTTTGTAGCGAGTCGCATTCCGTGTTGCATATTTAACGTGTTGTGTTGTTGAATTGTAATGATTGATGTTGGTTGAAAGTTATGAAGTGGTGATTTTATATAATCTGATCTAATAAATTGTTTATCATAAACTCAATTATATGGTTCCATATCTCACCCTTTCTGTTTGAATGTTTCCCTCTGTCGATAACATGCAGGTAATCAAGACGGGTAGTTGCTACCTTCGTTAGTTCAAGTCGGTGTTGTCACTCTGATACGTAGCACTCGGGGGGATGAACACATATTTTGTTTATTGTTGGTTTTCATTATGTTGCCAAATTTTTAAGTTGTTTTCATTAAAGACTTGTTGTCTTAAAGTCGTTTTGAGTTGGACACGATGTTAGTGTGTTTTCAGTTGAATTTATGAATCCGCTGTGTAGCAACAAAAGTTATTTTATTTTTAAAGACTAAACAGGTTGTTATCAGTTCATCGGAATTTTATGTGTTATGTATATGAGCTATAGGTGATTGATTTTCGTTGTTTCCAAGATGGAAGTGCAGCATTCCATTTATTTGTTGGAAATTTAGTAACTCTAATTTTATATAATTCGTTGGATAGAAATGTGGTGTCACATTAGTGGTATCAGAGCAGGTCGGTCCGTCTGACCAAGTTGTTGAGTCAGTTAAGTAATGTGATAGTTGAATATTATCGATGTGTTGTTTCTTAGTACGTGACATGTGTGCGACACACCATCGATACTTGTTTTCTTTTCCAATCAATTGTATGTAGGAGTTGGTTTGAAGATAAGTGGGGAAGAAGATTTGCTTCTCAGATATGTTTTGGTTGTAAGATGTTAGTTCAGTATGCTGTTGATGGCGACAGTGCAAGTATTGTTGAAGTTTTGTTGTTTCCCAAATCTGAAGGTGACATGGATCAAGGTTTTGTTTGTTAATCAAGTTGGAGCGTCTTGAGGGAGGATGATCAGATATTGTTGATGTTTACTTTTCGAAGGATGAGGAGCAATGTAACGGTTGTTGATATACGAGTAGAGTGTAAATCCCTAATGTTTCTGAAGGTGATTGTTAAGTAACAAGGATAATTTTTAGACGATGGAATTTAGAAAGTTGCGATGTTTCAGTGCTGCTGGTGGACTGTGAGGTTGTCGATTTGGGTAGCCCTTGCGTATGATGTCGACGTTTGAATGGTGATAGAGTGACAGATTGTTGTAGACCTTGTCGTGGGATCCTTGTGAGTGATTGTAAAAGTTGTTGAAGTTGTTGGAATGTTTTGAATCACGAGTCGGAGTCGAAAATGCAAGGAGATGAGTACGATTTCAAGAATGGTAAGTGTTGGTACTGGTAAAAAGAAATTTTGTTCTGATGTTATTGTAAGGTGTGTAATAGTACGTCGCTGTATGACATCGGTGTTCGTATTTTCGGATAAATTTGGAAATTTATATCTTGTGTTCTGGGTATCAGATTGATGTTCCGTTTGAACCTATGAGGAGATAAAAATATATTTTATCTTATGAAAGTGTTTTCAAATATGATATATTCATTCCTATATGGAGGGACTCTGAAATCGGTTATGGAACTAGAGGCTTTTTGGGCATAAACGGTTATTATCGCAATTGTTCGAGGCGAGGTCAAGCGTAATATGTTTTTATTTAATAAGTTGAGAAATAAGATGTTCGACATTAAAAAGGATGTGAAAGTATTGGAGAAGCGGATAGAGATGCAGCTTATGATGATTAACAATGATTATAATGAAGATGTCCTTTTAAAGGAAGATGCTTTTAAGAGAAATTAGAGTTGTATTTATGATGCCAAGGTAGTGGCGTGTGTAAAAGAAGAATTGGGGAGGTTCTATCATCAAAACAACATTGAAGGACATTATTGAGATTTCAAATTGGAACGAGACAACACATAAAGTACTGGTCTAGTAGTAATTCTTGAGTTGGATAATACTTAACCTCTGTGTGAGGCTTAGTTAGTGTAATGTAGACCGTGTAATATGTTGAGCGTTGGTGTCTCATCGACAAGATCGAATGAGAGGGAAATTGTGGGAGTATTTGTAAACCTCTTTGTAATTATTGGATTATGGTGCTTTAGGTGACTTGGGTACAAGTTCTAAAGGAACACTATTATAGTTTGGTAACAATGCTTTATACTCCATTATGGTTGTCGGCTATCTATTGACAAATTGAGGAACATATCACCCTTAATCTCTTGTTGATAGTAGACGAGATCGTGTTGGATGGTATAGACTTGTCTTGCTATCTTAACGGTGTGTAAAATGATTGATGTTATATCGTGAGGATAGTCGCTCACCGGTTTGTGTGAATTAATAGAGGAGTGGTTAGGAAAGAGTTGAGACATATTGAATAATTCATAGTAGCGAGTTTATATGCGAGCTAATGTCGCAAAGTTAAAGATTGAGAATATCAAGTGAACAACAATTTTATGGTGGACGGTGACGTAAGATGAATGATCAAAGTTACGCAACTGAAGCGTGATGTGGCGCAATTTCTATGCGTATACGACTCGTTAGAAGTGAATGACTAAATATCAAAAGCCTATGGGAATGATATGTCTTTATCTACATGTTTGATTTGGTGGATTGTTGATATAGGGATGGTGTGCCAGGGTACTGTGTTTTCTCGTAAATATTTGGTGATTATATAAGGATATTAATGTGGTTATTGGTTGATGGTGAGTTGTGTGTATATTTGTTGAGTTATACTGTTAAGTTGACGTTATAATGATTTTGTTCCCGTTGCCATGATGTTGTTGTTGGTTACCATAAATGATGAATAGTACTTGTAACACCCCGTTTTTGATTAAATGTTAATTCGGTTATTTGAAATAAAAATATTCATAATGATAAAATACTATTTTGAGTAATATTAATTTGGTGTGTAGTAATATTTGACTTTGTTTGATTAATTGGCATGATTAGGTTTATATAGAATAAATATTATTTAATGTAATATTGTTTAATAGGGTTATATATTATAATTTGAATTAAATAATTGTTGGGGCCAAATTACAATTTTAGAAAGATAGAGGGAGGAAAGTTAGTAGTAGAAGGGAGTTTTATAAAAGAGAGAAGGAGAGTTAGTAAGAGTAGGAGAAGAAGAAAAGAAAAGAGGAGAAAGAAGAAAGAAAAGAAGAGAAAATAAGAAAGGGAGCTAGGGTGGAGTTACAACATCTCCATCATCTTGTTTCAAGAAAACCCACACCAAGGTAAGGGGTTTGATTCTCCATCTCATATTGTTAGGTTTTGTATGATACATTTTGGATTTAGGGGTAAAATTGATAGTTGATTTTTAGGGTTTTGTTGGTTGATTGTTAGAGTGGTTTAGAAAAGTTGGATTAGGAGTATGGTTTGTGGGTGTATTAAGTGCTAGCTTGTGGAAATTAAGATTATTGAAATGGGAAAGAAAACCATGGTAGTTGAATGAGGAAAACTCAAAAGAGTGGAGTTTTCACGCAGGCCTCACAACAAGGGCCGTGTTGCAGCACACGGGTGCCCGTGTTGCTGTTATGACTTGGCATTTTCTTGGCTCGTTCTGGTGGCCTCTCAACACGGGCCGTGTTGCAGCACACGGGTGCCCGTGTTGATGCGTCTGTAGCCTCCAAAATTCTAATTTTTGCACTTCCTTTAGAACCCGTTTGTGTTCCGATTTCGGTAGATTCGTCGACGGAGCAAGTTGCTCCGAATCCAAAGAAAATTGACGTGCTAGTGTAATCCGACGTGTAGCTTGACGTAGTGAAGTTCGTCTTGCGAAATTTCGACTTTTAAGAATCGACCCGATTTTAGTGCGAATGAAATAAGTTGAGTTTAATCCCGAATCTAACCGTTCGAGTTACATTCCGGTGACTCGATCGCGATGAGAAACATTGAGAATAATGCCGGTTCATTGATAATGACTTTATGTTGAAATATACTTTCCGATTTGGAATTGTTGATAGTTGATGGTTTATGTTTTGGTTGAGTAAGTAATCTTGTTTGTATACATTTTACTTGACGTTGAGATTGATAAATTATATGTATGCATGCATGTACAATAGTTGATGTTCCATTGGTTGGATTTGATGGCATGTGTATGTTAAGATCATTGTGAGTCTTAATTGCATGCATTGGTTATATTGTTACATTGCATGGCATGGTGGTCTTGAAACAGAGACGGTGGAACTTTGGGTCCACAATATCTAGACGGTGACCCTATTGTGGGAAAAGACGTAGTGACCTTGATCTGGAAGGGAAACATAGGTGGTGGAACTTTGGGTCCACAATATCTAGACGGTGACCCGATTATGGGAAAAGACGTAGTGACCTTGATCCGGAAGGGAAACATAGGTGGTGGAACTTTGGGTCCACAATATCTAGACGGTGACCCTATTGTGGGAAAAGACGTAGTGACCCTTGATCCGGAAGGGAAACATAGGTGGTGGAACTTTGGGTCCACGAGTCGGTACCCGCATTTGCATATGTTGAGTCGTGTTGTGAGTCACATGTATAATTGTGCATGATATGTATGTGTGTTGATATGTTTGATTATGTGCCAATATTGTTGTTGTTTGAATTATGGTTATGTGCCAAGGATGTGAATATTCGGATAATCGGTTTACATGGTTAATGTGTTGGAAATGGATTCCTTGAGTAAGGATGCTACAGGTGATAAAATGAACATGATCATTATGTATTGCTTTATTTATTGCCATTTCATTTACTTAAAATTACCTGTTATATGATTATTGGAATTCTTACCCTTTTGTTGGTCAATGCTCTTGATGGCATTGTGCAGGTACCAAGGACGGTAGCGCGAGGCGCTAGCCTAACGGATGCATTGGATTGCAATATGTTTTATTTTGATTAGAGTCGAGTCGATGCTCTGGTAGTAACACATGGGGGGGAATTTATTTAGTGTCGAACTCGATTATTTTGTATTTGGATTATGATGTATATAATCCTTATTCGTGTATATGATGTTTTGTATATGTGAGATTTGATAACATATGCTTATGTGAATTATGATGGCTTGATGCCTTGAATTATGTTTTGATTCCTCCATAAATGGAGATGATGTGAAATTATGAAACTCCGTTGCGTTTGCACGAGAGAATGAAGTAAATATTTATAGTATGTTTGTTTTGTGTTGGAATGCTTATACTTTCAAACATACCCTGTCTGTTTTTCCTTAAAAACTTTGGATTGTGATGTGTGTTGTGGCATGCCTTCCGTGCAATTTTATTTCTCTGATTTTAATCTTTACCTTTAATTTGGGTATTTAGAAGGGGTGTTACAGTACTCCATAATATGACGAAGTTGATTATGTTGGCTATGTCAATGTCACTATAAGGGTGATACGGCAATATGAATAGAGTTGTTGACATTTTATTGATAATTGACACACAGATACACACACACACAAATATATATATATATATATATATATATATATATATATATATATATATATATATATATATATATATATATATATATATATATATATATATATATATATATATATATATATATATATATATATATATATATATATATATATATATATATATATATATATGAGAATGAAATTGTGTATGTGTTTTGGTGTTGAAAATGTTGTTAAGATGATAATGTGATGTTGTATATCCAAGTATAAGTGTGTTATGGTTGTTACTACATTAAATGTTGTTATGTTAAAATATTGTTGAAGTGATTGATAAGTTATTAACGATTATATCGCGAAGGTGTTGAATGATTATCATGTGTGTGATTTAAATCATGTTGAGTTATTGCTATGTCGAAAAAGTAGTGGTCAAAGTGTTGTCAAACGCGACTTGGCTATCAGAGAGTGAGATGCGAAATTCGCGTTAAGAGTGGTAGTATCGAGTAAATTTTCGAGAACGAAAATATTCTAAGTGGGAGAGAATTGTAACGCCCATATTTAATTAATTATTTAATTATATATTATCGAATATTTGTTTCGATTAATTTTTCAAAGTTGTTAAATATTAATTTAAGTTGTGTCGTTCTTAGTTGAATTAATTAATTGATTAAGTTGTAAGATTAATATTGAATAATACTATTATTATTTATTTGGGCATATTTTAAATGTTAGAAGTAGTAGAAAGGAAGGCGTAGGAATTTAAGCCCAATAAGACAAAATAAGAATAATAGTATAATAGTTATATTATTATATTAATTATTTTAGAAATAATAAGAAGTAGAAGTTCCAGTAAGAGAAGAATAATAGGTTTTGGCAGAAAAAGAGGAAATAAGTGTTTTGGAAGAGATACATAGAAGTGCAATCAGAGAGTTAAAGAAACCTTCAATATAAGATAAGGGTGGGGTTCTGACTCTATAATAGGGTATGTGATGAATGGTATGTGATATTGAGATGTAAAATTATTTCTGTTTGTGTTTGAAATTAATATATTATTAAAATTGAGAGATGATTGAGAATCCAATTTAATATATATATATATATATATATATATATATATATATATATATATATATATATATATATATATATATATATATATATATATATATATATATATATATATATATATATATATATATATATATTACATCGTTGTGTGCTTTAAAGATGTAACAATTGGTAGATATAACAATTTGAAATGCACACTGTAGCAGTCGTTATGAGATGAATGAGAAGCCTGTTTCAATTCACCAAATATAGTATTTTATGTTTTAAATACAAATACCTATATTGTATTTCAAATTTACCAATTTGATAGCATCATGTGAAAAGTCCAATGTTCCAACTATATTGTATCATATTAAAAAATTAATTTGGTAGCAATGTGATATCGTCACTTACGTTTCAAGTATATAACATATAATATATACATAGTGTTTAATTAGTTTACTGACATATATACATGTTATTAGTTTATAATAATTATAATAATAATAATAAGTTAGTATTATTAGTAAACTAACTTTTAATAATTTTAAAATAGAAATAATTATTTTGAGTTAATTAATTAATTTGAGTTAATTAATTAATTTAAGTTAATTTTTATTCTGTTAGAGTCGTCAATAGAGTTGATAGATATGTTAGAGTCGTCAATATAGTTGATAGATATGTTAGAGTCGTCAATAGAGTTGATAGATATGTTAGAGTTGTCAATAGAATTGTTTGAATTGTCGATCAAATTGTCAGAGTTGTTTTGAGTTATTACGAGTCATATTTTTAATAGAACTATTAGCCGATAATTAATTAATCGGAAATAGTCGTAATAGTCTGAATAATTATGGATTTTATTTGTAGTAAATTTTATTTGCTTTGTTGTATTGTGTTCTTTATTGAAAGATGAGAATTAGCAGGTGATGTTATTGTCTCTATTTATGGGCAAAATATTAATTTGTAGGCTTATGGCCAATGTTGGTTTGTTGTTGTGTTGCTATGGAATTTTGTTGTTGTTATCCTGACATTCGCGTTGGGTCGCATACATAGCATATCAAGTTGGAGCTGATGCTCGGTAAGTTGGCCTGGATTGGCAAATTAAGTTGAAGGCTTATTCTTTGTTGATGCCTCTATTAATTGGAAAATTTCAAAGTTGGGAGTTTTGCTCCATTGGTACCACATGCATGTGCTTTGTAACGAGTCGCATTCTGTGTTGCTTATTTAACGTGTTGTGTTGTTGACTTATGATGATTGATGTTGGTTGAAAGTTGTGAAGTGGTGATTTTGTATAATCTGATCTAATAAATTATTTATCAAAGACTCAATTATATGGTTCAATATCTCACCTTTTCTGTTTGAATGTTGCTCTCTGTTGGTAACGTGCAAGTAATTAAGAAGGATAATTATTACCTTCATTAGTTGAATTCAGTGTTGTCTCTCTGATACGTAGCACTCGGGGGGATGAACACAAATTTTCTTTATTGTTGGTTTTCATTATGTTGTTGAATTTTTAAGTTGCTTTCATTAAAGACTTGTTCTCTTAAAGCCGTTTTGAGTTGGATAAGATGTTAGGGTGTTTTCAGTTGAATTTGTGAATCCGCTCTATAGCAACAAAAGTTGTTTTATTTTTAAAGACTAAACAATTTGTTATCGGTTCATCCAAATTTTATGTGTTATATATCTGAACTATAGGTGATTCAATGTCGTTGTTTCTAAGTTGAAAGTGTAGCATTCTATTTGTTTGTTGAATATTTTGTAACTCTGATTTTATATAATTCATTGGGTAGAAATGAGGTGTTACATCTTTTCTCTTCTTGATTTCTGAGGAGGGTTTTGCCCACGAGCAGACTCTACAACCACAACATCTTTTGTTCTTTCAGCATTGTTGGAAGCTTTTTCTCAGCATTGTTGGAAGGTTCGACATAAGTAATCATTTTGATTCTTCTTCTTTTTCACTGATTTCTTTGGATGAAGTTCTTTTTGTCTTTTGATTCAAAGTAATTCTGTTTTTATATTGTTTCTTCTGATTCTTGATCTCGCCTGGTCCTTGAAAGTCTAAAAGCCAAAAGATTTCACGCATGTCAAGTTTAATCATTATTGGTTCTTTAATTCCTCAGGTTGTTGAATGATCATATCTACTTGTCTTTTCAAATTTATTTTTCCCTTCTTTGATATTCCTTCTTACGTATAGTTTGATGTAATAATGTGTACTTAATCGAATTGTGTCATTGATTTAATACAAGTTTTGATATCAATTCACAAATGGTGTATTGTTGATTCTGGTATGATATAAATGAGATTTATTTATAAACATGATCACAACGGTTATTTGTCACAACCGTTGTTATAAGGCGTGCTTTTCCAATTAACTACAACGGTCACTAGATCGTGATTGAAAGTAATGCATATATAACCACATTCTACATAATAATGAATGGACCCGCGTGATTATATATCTTTTCTAACCGTTGTTAAAGGCCTTTTTCGTAGTAGTGTGTCCTCCATAAGGGGCCTCATAATAGGCAGATAAGATCTGTCGTGCCTCTGGTTGGTCTACACATATTCTAAGCAGTCAATCAACATATTTCTTATACATAAAAGATTCATCCCAAAAGTAACTTTTGTTCATATGAAAGAACCTCTTATTTTGTTGAGAGTTAAAATCTGGTGGAATGTATCTACTGACCAAGTAATTCAAAATGTCAGCATACCAAGATGTCACGCCAGAGGTAATAAGCATCAATTTCTCCTAAGGAGTACTCTATGGAATTGAATCATTGTTATTATTTATAACTTCCTCTAAAAACCTTGAGATATAACCAACAACCAAGTTCTTTACTCCCTTCTTATCTCTAATTTCCAGGTCAAACTGTTGAAGTAACAGTTCCCATCTTATCAACCTAGGCTTAGCATCCTTCTTGGAAATAATGTACTTTATAGTAGCATGGTAAGTACACACAATGACCTTTGTTCCTACCAAATAGGAACTGAACTTATCAAAAGCAAAGAAAACAACCAACAATTCTTTTTTTCTGTGGTGGTATAGTTGATTTGTACTTCAACCAATGTCCTAATAGCATACTATATGGTATGGAACACCTTATTGTGTCTTTAACCTAGCACAACTCCAATGGCAAAATAACTGGCATAACACATTAATTCAAAGGGTTTTGTCTAGTTGGAAGTCTTCAATATTACTGTAAAGATTAAGGTTTTCTTGAGAAGTTTGAAAGCATGCATACACTCTTGACTGAAGACGTAAGGCACATCTTGCAACAGTTGGCTCAACGGCTTAGTTATCATGGAAAAATCTTTGATGAACCTTTTGTAAAATCCAACATGTCCCAAAAAACTTCTAATTCATTTGATATCTGATGGTGATAGCTTCTCTACTACTCCCACTTTTTCTTGATCCACTTATAAGTCCTTCTTTGACATTTTGTACCCTATAACAATACCTTCTTTGACCATGAAATGGTGCTTCTCCCAATTCAGTACATGGTTTTTCTCTTCACATTTGGTCAACACCATATCTAAGTTGTCCAGGCATTTCTTGAATGATTCTCCAAAATCAGAGAAGTCCTCCATGAAAACTTCCTTGGAACTCTCAATGATATCATAAAATATTACCATCATGCACCGTTGAGATGTGGCTCTAGCATTACACAATCCAAAAGGCATTCTCCTAAAAGAAAATGGGCCATAAGGACATGTAAATATGGTTTTCTCTTGATCTTCAGGTACAACGGAAATTTGATTATATCCGGAGTACCCATCGAGGAAACAATCTAATTCTTTAACAGCAAATCTATCCAACATCTAATCAATGAATGATAGGGAAAATGATCTTTTCTTGTGTCCTTGTTCAGCTTTCTGTAATCCATAGAGATCCTTCAACCAATCATAATTTTTGTTGGAATTAATTCATCTTTCTCATTGGTGATCACTATTATGCCACCCTTCTTTGGGACACTTTGGATTAGACTTACACATACACTATCAGAGATAGAATAGATAATTCCAACATCAATCCATTTAATGATCTTCTTTTTTACCACTTCCTTCATGATTTGATCTAAACTTCTTTGTCTTTCAATAATACTTTTAGAATTTTCCTCCAACAAAATTATGTGCATGCAAACTGTGGGACTAATTCCTTTGATGTCAGATATTTTCCAAGAAATTATCTTTTTATATTTATTTATAAGTGTTAACATTTGATCCTTATGCTCATCAGATGAACTAGTGGAAATAATTATTGGCAACTTTTGTCCTGCCTCTAAATAAGAATACTGCAAATGAGCACAAATTTTCCATAGGCTCTTATTTACTAAGCAGTTCCATAAAGGTCCAGTTATAATGCTATCCTTTTGGTAATCATCATTTTCCAACTTTTCTAACTCTTTCTCTAAGCCATTGTTGGTTTTGAGGAGATTATTGTGGATGATACATTTCCATCTTGAGATCATTGAATAATCAGCTACGTCTTCATCAGGATACAATAAAGAATTAAGTACATTGAAGACAACTTGTTGCCCATTAACTCTCATAGTGAGTTCTCCTTTTTCCACATTAATTAAATTCTACCAGTAGAAACAGGATGGGAGTTTCCATATCATCATTGAAATCCATGATAATAAAATCAGCATGTAACATAAAATTGTCAACTCTTAATAGCACATCTTCAATATATCTTTGAGGATAACATATACTTTTGTTAACTAGTGGATGAAGAATGGTGGTTGTCCTAGAAGCTCCAATTCCAAGTTTCTTGAATATACAATGGCATGAGATTGATACTTACCCCAAGATCACATAGTGCCCTACAATAAAAATATCTCCAATTATGCAGGGTGTGATACGGTGGGAGAACTGACTTGAGGTTTGCGTTTGTTTTCGCAAATGTTTCAATTGAGCAAGAGTCGCCACCGACTTTTTATTTTATCCTAAGGAAAGGTTAAAAAGCACAGCAAAAACCTTTGAGATGTTTTCTTGGGTTCGGGGAGTAGATTATAGAAAGGGAAGGTATTAGCACCCTTTCTATCCATGGTTATCCATGGGCTCTTAGTTACTTGCTTAGATCAACTTGCCTTGATTTTCAATTGTTTGAAATGGTGCTTTGTGTGTGGGTTTTGAAAATGTTTTGAAAAGAGGCCAATGTGGTGGCAACCTTTGTAATGATCCATATTGGGATGTATACAAAGGTGTATGTCTTTTGAAAAGGTTTTCCATGTTTTTAAAAGTTGTTTTGAAAGTGTGTTGTGATGTGTGGTTTTGAAAAATAGGCAAGTGTGTTTTTTTTTTTTTGCAAGTTGGCAAGTAACCAAAAGTCATTTACCCTACATTTCTCAAAGATCTTTGCTATGTTTTTAACCCTTTTAACAATTTTGTTCCACCATTGCATTTGGTGGACAATCTTGTGTTAGGATGTTGACCGGACGGGCGCGGATCATCGTTTAGACCATGATTGCAATGGTGCCAAGTATCTTTGGGCAATTTTTTCTTTAAGGGACTTGATCATTTTTTAGGAAACTTTCGAAAGCGTCATCGAGGGACTATGATCATTTGATTGTTTTGTTTTTGCCAAAGATACCTAACATGCAATATGGCCCATTTTTGAAGGCAACAAGTGGAGTACCCTAGGGGTGCAAGTATGATTAGTGTTGTCCATTTTCATGCTTGTTTATCTTGAATTTAGGTCAAACTGATTGTTGTTTTTTGATATGCATACAAAACCCTAATTCTAACATGGTATAATTAGAAAGCTTAAAAATGCGAAATTAAAAGTCCTAAGTTATTACACAATGATCATGGGAATGGGGGTACAAATGTTCAAATGGGGATGAGACTTCATAGGAGGATAGTGTCCAATATTTACAACCAAATTGAATTGCGCAAATATAAATGCAAAGATATATAAGAAGAAAGCAATATATATATGTGAAGGTATTTTTGTGTAAGTGTATATTTTATTCACAAATATAAAAATAATTAAAAGAAAGTTAATTAATTTTTTTTGAATATTTTCATGTTTAGGGCAAAAACCCTAATTTTGCTAAATAAAAGGCATTAATTATTTATTAAGTATTATATACAATATTTATTAATTATGTGTAAAAAAATAAATAAAAAATAAAAAAAGAAAGTATATTGTCAAAAAATGATTTTCAAGTTAAATATTAATAAAAATAAAAATGTATTATTTTCTATGTTTTTAACCTAAATATACTAATAAATATATAAGTATTTACATTATTTATCAAATATATTAAATATATACAAAAATTAAGTATTTAATATTTACAAAAAAAAAGAGTATATTTTTTATAAAATATTTTCAAAAGGGTAAAATAAAATAAAATCAGAAAGTAAAAATATTTGCATTGTTTTTAGTTATCTTAAATAAAAGTATTATGTTTATTTTATGTACAAAACTAAATAAAATCAAATAAATATCAAATAAAAATGTAAAAATGTGAGAAAAATAATTTTAATATTTTTTCATGCTTAAATAAAATAAATGAATCAGAAACAAAAATCAAAAGTCAAAAATAATAAAAATAAAATGCAATGGGCCAAGGGGGGTGCATATGTGAGAATGTGGTGTAAAAAGAAGAAAAAATCACAGGCCCAGCCCATGAAAGGTTGTCTTCAACTTTCAGAAAACAACATTTGAAAAAACGCGCCTTTTCCTCCCTGCTTGCTATCTCTTGATTCTTTGATTTTCAGCACAAACTCATAACATGAAAAATGTCAAGCATTGAACCACGAATCCAGACATATAAAAAACTTAACCTAACTCTCAGAAATGAGAGAGAATTTCTCCATCCCTAATTCTTGACCTAAGTTTTCATCAATGTTCAGATTCAAAATACTCTCAACATATGCAATATAAATGGAAAGTGAAGATATGTATAGTTTCAGGGCCATGAGCATGACATTTTTCATTCATAAATCTAAGCCTAACTCTTCCTAGATTGAGAGATAGAGATCCATGAACTTACCTGTTCAGCTTGGATCGTGCTTGGCAATGGAGGTACTTTCAAGGCAAGGTAAGGATTTGTATAGCTTGCTTGATGTCCAGGGATGCTATTCCAATGCTTGGTGTGCTTTGAATCTTGCTATATCAAGCTGCAGAAGTCAACCTGCAAGAGAGAAAAGTGAAAATGGCAAAACTGGTTAGAGGTGTTACAGTCTTCTTCCAATGCTTGGGACAATTTGTATGGATGGTAGGGAATGTGTTTGAACTGGTTTGGATGAAAATGCACGAGTGGATTGAGCTATGGGATTCAAACTGCAGCTTATGCCCTGTTTTTGCAGTTTTATGGTGTTTCTGTGAATGGGGAGATATTGAAGGTGATAGGCCCTTGTTTCAGGTCAGGTTGGATGTTTGGAAGATGCTCAAGAAGTTTGTCTAAGCTTGTGGTTGCAGCAATGTGTGTTGGTGTTACAAAATGCCAAGTTTCTTGTAATGTAAGTCAAAATGCCAAGTGCTGGTACAGGCTCCTCTAGGCCCCTCTAATGTGCTGCTAAACTTGCCCTTGATCAGTGGGATTAGCTCAATAACTTGTGCCAAGGAGATTTGCCTTGTACTACTTGGATTGTATATTTGACATAAAGTTAATCTTTTCAAGAATAGATAAAATGCTTTTTCCATTTATGGCTTAAACTTCCATGTAATGACCAAATGAGCAAAATAATGTCTTGGCACAATGGATTAGCATTGAATTTAAGAGTGTAAATGAGATTTGAGGCCTGTAATCTAGGAGTGCAAGCTGAGTTCAAAAATGCCTAAGTGTATGAACATGAAAATTGGCCATGAGCAAAGTGAGTTTTGCCTATATTGCCAAATTCGATTCTCCCTAACCACAAGGTTGTTTGATGATTTCTTGGACATTTTGGAAAGCTTGGAATGTGTACTACAATCCATCTTTGTAATGCAAGTTGAAATTCCAAGTGGAAGCATGTGAAAAGTTGCCATGAAGTTAGGCAAAAATCCTGCCTAGAATAGGTCAAAATTTTTCTAAGTTAAGAATGTTTTGCACCCTTGTTCCAAAAATCATAACTTGAGCTACAAGCTTCTTTTGAGGAAACTTTGTGAATCAAAGTTGTAGATTTTGCAATGGACTACAACTTTAATTTTTTAACTTTTGTTTGAATCCAAATGTATCTTGGTGAAAAAGTGGGACCAAGTTAGGAAAAAATTAGGGATTTTCATAACTTGGAAAAATTCTAAGTTATGAAAATTCTTCATTTCAAACCCTAATTTGTGATTTTTGATTTCTTGATGAACAAGTTTCATGTTTTGACATGTTTTGATGAAAAATGAATCTTGACACTTGATTTTGACCAAAAAGTCAAAGTTTGACTTTTCAGTATACAGTTAAAAATTGATCAATTGACTGGAAAATTCATCTGTCAATCTTGTGCATTTGGGATCTTTTGAAATTTTTGAACATGTCAAGACAATTCCATGGGGTCCTTGAGTCCATATGTGAGCTTGGTTTGCCCTTGGCTAAGTCAAACAGTCAAAAATTGCCTTTGTGCAGTCAAAATCCTAAAAATGACCATTTTACCCTTTTGGTGATCTGATCAAATTTCTTGTAGAATTGTGATCCAAACTTAACCAAATGGTTCATATGAGTTCATAATGTTGATGTGGGTCAAAAATCATGAGGTTTGACTGTCAATTGGCCACAGTTGACTTTTTCCTCAATACAACTGATTTCTAGGTCAACTGTCCAATTGACTGGGCAAAGATTGGAATCAAGGCTTGAAACTTGGTATGGATAAACTTGGGAGTCCAATATGAAGCATTTAGGTCAAAACATCTTTGCGCAAACACAAACCCTAATTTGGGTCAACAGTGCAAGGAGAAGTCTTGAGCAGAGGAAACCCTAGTTGGATCTTGAACTACAAGGGTCTTGTGGTGAGAAAATGTTGAGGAAATGGGAGGGATAATTTTGGGGTACAACAGTTGCCCCTGTTCAATCTTCTTGAACCTGAAGAGTTAGATTGGAAAGTTTGCCTTTCGCGACTCGAGGGTAAAAGGAGATTGGACACTAGAGTGCCCGGAAATTTGCACTCGCATGCTGGAGTATCAGCAATGTGGTGGCGGGAATGGGCTTATAGATGCCATTTGGAGCCGTGACAGAACCTTGTCGGGAATGGGCTTATAGATGCCATTTGGAAGTGTTGATCGCGTAGGAGATTCCTTAGCGAGAACTTGCGTACTTTGAGAAAAGAAGATGTTTCCTGGCTTGTTACAGGTGTTGATCTTTAGTCTCTTCATGCAGATATGCCCTGGATGGATACAGGTATTGAATCTACAATTGGTTGCTCACAGATATGCCCTGGCTGGATACAGGAATCGAATCTGGAAAACATTGTCGACAAATGTGCCCTGGCTGGATACAGCTATCGAATCTGGAAAATGTTGTCGACAAATGTGCCTTGGCTGGATACAGGTATCGAATCTGGAATTGTTGTCTACAGATATGCCCTGGCTGTATACAAGTATCGAATCTGGAATTGTAAAAGGTTGGTAGAGATGGCTTTCCTGGCTGGATACAGGTGTAAACCTCTGACCTGAGAATGAAAGATAATTTCCTGGCTTGTTACAGGGGTTGACCTTCAAACTCTTCATGCAGATATGCCCTGGCTAGATACAGGTATCGAATCTACAATCAATGACTCACAGATGTGCCCTGGCTAGATACAGGAATCGAATCTGGATTTGTGATATTTGATAGTAATCATCTTTTGGATTGATCTTTTTCCTGAAAAGGAAAAATATCAGTGGTATGCAATGTCATGATGTATGAGATGCATGATGTCATGATGCTCAAAATGAGTTAGTGTTGTATGCACTTTGTCATGTATGTAAATAGGATGTATGAAATATGAAATGTCTATGAATGTATTTTCGTCTAGGAAAATAAATCCTTGACGACTGGCCGGGGAATCAAATCCTAGGCTGATGTTGAAGAGAAGAGTTCTTCGTTTCCGCTGGGGATTATGGTTGCAAGAATAAACCGATAGGAGAAGATGACTCCGTTGGGGCATAAACTTGTTGGAGAGATTACTCTGAGGGGAATTACTCTGTGGGAAGATATAGTTCGCTGAGGCCTTGATGAGAGCTCCGCTGGGGATTCTGCTGTTAAATTATGTCGGAGAATTTGATGAATTCCGCTGGGGGTAGGAAGAACTTCGCCGAGGATGGACTTTCCGTGGTAATCAGCTGAGGATAACCCAGTTATAAGCCCTGATGGGAAATAACTTCTGAATAAAGTCGGGGAGAGTCGTTCGTACTCTGCAGGGGATAAGCTTCCAGAATCTACTGGGGATATGGATTCCACTCTCCTGGAATTTTTTTTCTTCTTTTGAGACTGTACTGGGGTGCTGGTATTCCGTCGGGGAACAATCTCATATTAAGACTACCGGGGATGCTTGTTGAGGGATGTCTATACTCCGCTGGGGATTGTTGAGGTAGCTTGGTCATGTTCTTCAGCTGAACCTACCTTGGTACCTTGGCGGACAAAGCAACTAGACCGCTTGGTCACTTCAAAATTTCCCCCTGTTTCTGATGTCACCTGTCATTAATCCTTTGTTTCGTATGTAAACATTTATGATCTAGAAATTTAATGTCAAATGCATATATAAAAAATGAGCATTGGACGTTCTTTGCAAAACAAAACAGAAAAAAGGAAAAACAATGGATAATTTGTCTGAAAAATTGAATTTGTATTGATTTTGAATTTTGCCTGTAAAATAGGCGTTTATGTACAAGAGGCTGACGTCCTAGTAAGAGAATGCCGCCGAATAACATAGAGTTTATACAATTTTGAAAAAGGAAACAAAACAGCTATGTGAAAACTAATCCCGCTGGGTTCCAACTCTGCTATCGCCTTTATGTCTTCAAGCGTCTCATTATTTTGCTGCTTAGTTGAAGGTGAAGCTGATTGATCGATGCCGAAGTCTGAGCCCTGATAGTTGATGCCGAATTCTGGATGCAAGGTGATCCAATGAGACATAGTATTACGCTTTATCCCTAACTTTTGCCTGGACCGCCCTTTCGGGTTTTCAATCCACCGGGATACCCATTTTTTCCCAAGCCGCCTTTTCAGGTTTTCGACTTGCCGGGTGTGTAGATTTTTTCATTTCATCCCTTATTTTTGCCCGAACCCTTTTGGTTCGCCGGGAAGCCCTTATTTTTGCCTAGGTGTGTCAACCTAGCGGGTCCTTAGTTCATGCGTAGTATCTTTTTACTATGTTTGTATTGGCGGGGTGAGGAAGGTCGTCACCATCCATGGTGGTTAGAATCATAGCTCCTCCCGAGAAGATATGTTTAACCACAAATGGCCCTTCGTACGTAGGGGTCCATTTGCCCCTGGGATCACTTTGAGGGAGAATGATGCGCTTGATTACCAAGTCTCCGACTTGATACTTTTGTCATCTGACTTTCTTGTTAAATGCCCTGATCATCCGTTTTTGGTACGTCTGACCATGACAAATAGCAGTGAGCCTCTTTTCGTCAATTAGATTTAATTGATCAAGTCGAGTCTGGATCCAGTCATCTTCGCTCAAGTCTGCATCCTTCATTATCCGGAGAGAGGGTATTTGTACTTCAATAGGCAAGACTGCCTCTATGCCATAGACCAAGGAAAAAAGAGTTGCCCCTGTTGATGTCTGTGCTGAGGTGCGGTACCCATGAAGAGCAAACGGTAACATTTCGTGCCAATCTTTGTAGGTCACTGTCATCTTCTACACAATCTTCTTGATATTCTTATTTTCTGCTTCTACAGCCCCATTCATCTTCGGTCGGTAAGGTGAAGAGTTGTGGTGCTGTATCTTGAATTGCTCGCAGAGCTCAGTGATCATCTTGTTGTTAAGATTGGTACCATTGTCCGTAATGATCCTCTCAGGTATACCGTATCGACATATCAGGTTGTGCCGAATGAATCGTGCCACAACGCTCTTGGTTACAGTGGCGTAGGAAGCTGCTTCAACCCACTTTGTGAAGTAATCAATCGCTACCAAGATGAATCGATGCCCGTTGGATGCCGTCGGTCGGATCTCGCCGATCATATCAATGCCCCACATTGCAAAAGGCCAAGGTGCCGTCAGAACGTTCAGAGGCACCGGAGGGATATGCACCTTATCAGCATAAATCTGGCATTTATGACAAGTTCGAGAATGTTGGTAATAGTCGGCTTCCATTGTGGACCAGAAATATCCTGCCCGAAGGATTTTCTTTGCCATGGTATGTCCACTGGAATGTGTTCCGAATGTACCTTCATGAAGCTCCGCCATGATCTTTTCTGCTTCAGTCTTATCCACACAACGCAGTAGGGTTGAGTCATGGTTTCGCTTGTACATAATGCCGTTGCTGAGGAAGAACTTTGCCGCGAACCTTCTCAGGAACTTCTTGTCGTTAACAGATGCACCTTTGGGGTATTCTTGAGCTTCCAAGTACCTCTTCACTTCATGATACCAGGGTTTCTCTGTTACCTCTTCGGCCTCAAGATCACAGCAATATGCAGGTTCGTCCAATTTCCAGATAATGATCTGGGGCGCTTCGTTGTCCCATTTGACTTTGAACATTGAAGACATCGTAGCTAACGCGTCCGCCAACTGATTCTCCTCTCTTGGGAAGTGTTCAAAAGTTATCTCTTCGAAGTGGGGAAGCAATGCCAATACATACTCCTTGTAAGGAATAAGATTTGGATGTTTCATATCCCACTCGCCTTTGACCTGATTGATCACAAGAGAGGAATCTCCGAAGACACTCAGAAACTTGATCCTTAGGTCAATTGCAGCTTGGATACCCATGATACATGCCTCAAACTCCGCCATGTTGTTGGTGCAGTTGAAACATAACCGAGCGGTGAGTGGAGTATGAGTGCCTTTGGGGGATATGATCACAACACCAATACCATTACCCAAAGCGTTCGAGGCTCCGTCAAAATGCATAGATCATCGGGATCCTTCCTCAGGTCCTTCATCCGGTCCAGGTACTTCACAATCAGTTACTACCATGATATCTTCGTCTGGAAATTAAAAGTTCAACGACTAGTAATCGTCCACAGGTTGGTGTGCCAAATGGTCTGCCAATACACTTCCTTTGATTGCTTTTTGAGTTGTGTACTGGATGTCATATTCCGTCAAGATCATTTGCCATCTTGCTATTCTTCCGGACAGAGCAGGCTTTTCGAATATGTACTTGATTGGATCCATTTTTGAAATCAATAGAGTAGTGTTAGTCAACATATACTGTCTCAGCCGGCGAGAAGCCCATACCAGAGCGCATCAAGTTTTCTCGAGCAGTGAGTACCGAGTCTCACAGTCGGTAAACTTTTTGCTCAGGTAATAAATAGCGTGCTCTTTTCGGCCAAACTCGTCATGCTGCCCCAGCACACACCCCATTGAGTTGTCAAGCACTGTCAAGTATAGTATTAGAGGTCTCCCTTCCACTGGTGGCATAAGGATGGGTGGTTCTTGGAGGTACTCTTTTATCTTTTCGAAAGCAGCATGACATTCATCATACCAACGTACTACTTGATCTTTCTTCAGTAGTTTGAAGATTGGTTCACAGGTAGCAGTTAGATGTGAGATGAATCGGGCAATGTAATTCAGTCGTCCTAGAAAGCCTCTGACTTCCTTCTCTGTCTTGGGAGTCGGCATCTCTTGTATGGCTTTCACCTTGGCAGAGTCCACTTGAATACCTTTGTCGCTTACAATGAAACCCAGCAATTTTCCAGACCTCACCCCAAAGGTGCATTTGTTTGGGTTCAACCTCAGCTTGTACAACTTCAGACGGTCAAACAGCTTCCGTAGATGGTCAAGGTGTTCCTCCTCAGTTTGAGACCTTGCAATCATATCGTTGACGTACACTTCTATCTCGTGATGGATCATATCATGAAATAAAGCAACCATGGCACGTTGGTAGGTTGCCCCAACATTTTTCAACCCAAATGGCATGACCTTATAGCAAAAGGTGCCCCACTGAGTAACGAAAGTGGTCTTCTCCATGTCTTCAGGAGCCATCTTGATCTGATTATAACCGGAGAAGCCGTCCATGAAGGAGAAAACTTTATGCTGAGCAGTATTATCAACCAGAACGTCGATATGAGGCAGAGGGAAATCATCCTTAGGGCCGGCCCTGTTCAAATCCCTGTAATCAACACACATTCGGACTTTACCATCTTTCTTTGGCACTGGAACCACGTTGGCAACCCACTGAGGGTAAGAAGTCACTGCTAGAAACCCGACATCAAATTGTTTCATAACCTCAGCTTTGATTTTCTCGGACATCTCTGGACGCATGCGACGAACCTTCTGTTTTACCGGAGGGCAGTCTTCCTTGGTAGGCAGGTGATGAACCACAATGTCGACATCCAAACCAGGCATGTCTTCGTAAGACTAAGAAAAGATTTCCATGTAGTCATGCAGCATCTGAATCAACCGTTGTTTCACACTGAGCTCTAGATTGGCACCAATCTTGACTTCCTTTCTATCTGTCTCAGTACCCAGATTTACCGTTTCCACTGGCTCTTCGTGTGGCTGAATGGCCCTCTCTTCCTGGAGTAGCAGTCTTGCAAGTTCACCAGGCACTTCGCAATCATCTTCACCTTCGTCTTCGGCTAAGTTGATTGGATTCTCGAAGTCATAATTGGCAGTAGCAGAGTTGTTACCAGTGAGATCCAGAGTGGATTGGAACCTGTATAAGTGAGTGTGTGTAAATATAGTTGTTTTGCAATATATGATAAAGAAAGAAAAGGAGCACAAAATTTGAAATGCAACAAACGTCCAATGTTTTGATTAATGATATATGAAAATGTCATACAAAAGCCCTCACAAATGGAGCCATGGTGCCCCGGGTAGGACACCGAGCCATAAAAGTTTCAACATATTGTTTGTTACAAATTGAAGACAAAAGAGTTCATTACTGAGTGACAAAAGTAATAGGTGTAAAGTCTTTGGAAGTCCAGTTGCTTGGTCCAATGTCGGTTGTTGGGTAGATCCAGCTGTCAAATTCCGATTCCTCCATGTCGTCTTCAATAGCATTCACTCCCGGATTGGTGATGAACACAGGAGGTCTTCCAATCCTTGCTTTGCGAACAGCCCTCTGAGCCTCTGCAGTGAAGCCCAGCCCAAACTTGTCAGTCTTTGGAGTGAAGTCAGGGAGTCAGCCCCAGTTTGCGCACTCGCCCTTCTCAATCATAGCCCGTGCATCCTTCAAGGAAGTCATCTTCAAAGGAGGGTCTTCAATCACAGTTTCAGCCGACGCCAACGTCTGAGGCACCTCTTCAAAGTGTTGAAAGGGGGTTTCAATGAATTCCCCATCCATCTCTATGTATCGGAACGAGTTCAAGTGGCTGACCATATACTCTTCTTCCCCTTGGACTGTAACAATCTTTCATCTGACTGGGTACTTAAGCTTTTGATGTAGTGTGGAGGTCACCGCTCCAGCCTTATGGATCCATGGACGACCGAATAAATAGGAATAGGATGGACGGATATCCATCACATAGAAAGTAGAATCAAAAACTTGGGAACCAACCCTGATTGGAATGTCAACCTCGCCATGTAGTATCCTCTTCGAACCGTCAAAGGCTCGGACAACAATGTTACTGGGCTTGAGTTCCAGACCCTCACAATCCAATCTGTCTAGGACCTTCTTGGGCAATACATTCAATGAAGAACCGGTGTCCACCAACACACGGGCCAGAGTAGTGCCCCTACATTCAATAGAGACATGCAGGGCATCATTATGGTTCTTTCCTTTTGCAGTCAGATCGGCGTCAGAAAAGCCCAACCCGTTATCAGCAGTCAAGTTAGCCACACAATAAGTAAATTGATCAACAGATGTTTCTTGTGGCACATGAGCTGTTTTCAGAAAGGAGATCAGGGCTTTGGCGTGGGCCTCTGAACACAATAACAGTGATAGCATAGAAATTTTTGATGGGGTGTCCCCCAACTGCTCAACAACATTGAAATCACTTTTCTTGATAATCTTGAGGATCTCCTCCATCTCTTGCTGGGAGGCTTCAACAGCGGTCGTCTTCGGTGCCTCCGTCCGGGCAGGAAAATCAGTAGCAACTCCTTTGCCCCGAGAATTAGAGGACTCGACGGCAGGGGTAGACACAGGAACTTGATTTGGAAGGGAAACATGCACACTTGCGGGTGTGATGATAAGAGGTTTCTGAATAACTGGTGGTGAAATATCTGGTGAAAACAGCCTACCACTGCGAATAATCTTGGCAGGTCCGATGATGCTACTGATACCGGTACTTGTATCAAATTCTTGCTTCACTCCAAGCACATAAACATCTGCCCCATAGTGCCACGGGACAGCTTTGTCGGATGTATAAGGGAGAGGCCCCGGAACTGTAATGATGATGGGAGCAACTTTCTGAGTGGACATAATTTTGACAGGCTTCTTTGAAGGAGCCTTGGGAGGTTTGTTGAAAATAGTGACAATAGAAACTTCTTCGGTAGGGACAGCAGGAACGACAATCTTCTCAAACAAGATTTCCTTGCTATCCATCAGGCTTTGGATACCTGATTTCAGCAAAGGACAACCAAAAGGCGAAACAACACATAGAAGGCAATCTTCATCACATCCCAGAAATAAACCGGCTAGCAACAAATTCCTTTTAACAGTTGATAACGGAGTAACAATCTCTTCCACGGAGGCTACATATCGGTCTTCTTCCACAACACTCACTCCATGCTGGGGCATGGGAGCAGTCACAACATTGGGTCTTTCAGGAGCCTCAAACTGTATTTCCTTAGCATCTATAAGGTCTTGAACCTTATTCCTCAGAGCCCAGCAATCGTCCGTAGTATGCCCGGGGCTATCAGAGTGATAAGCGCAACGGGCGTTAGGGTTGTATTTTGGAGAAGCTGTATTCACCACCTTCGGAGCTTCCTTGACAGTTACCAGATTGGTTGACAGTAGTTGCGGCAAAATCTGAGACAGGGTCATGTTAAGCCGAGTGTACTGCCTTTTGGGCCTCTCACCCCTTTGTTGATTATACTGCTGAGGAGCAGCAACAGGCTTTGAAATGACCAATGCATTGACAGCTTTGCGGTATTCCGGCTTAACTTGTCTTCTGGGACCATAAACGACACTAGCTTCCTTTTTGAAAGGCTTCTTCTCAATATTTGCGGAGGCACCTTTCTGTATCTTCCATGACTTGATACCAGCTTCTTTCCTTTCACCAGTCAAGATCAAATCTGTAAACCCAGCGGAAGAATTACCAATCAGATGATTGAAGAATGGACCAGACAGGGTCCCTAGAAACATGTCAACAAGTTCACGGTCAGTCAAAGGAGGCTGCACCCTGCCAGCCAAGTCTCTCCACTTTTGCGCATACTCCTTGAATCCTTCGCCCGTTCCCAGTGACATACCCTGAAGTTGGGTACGCGTGGGAGCGAGGTCAGAATTGTACTGTAACTGTCTATAAAACGCAGTAGCCAAGTCCTCCCAGTTTCGGATACTGGCTCCATATAACTGATAGAACAATTCGAGTTGAGACCCCGAAAGGCTATCCTGAAAGAAATGGATCCATAGGTTCTTGTCTGCCGTGTAAGGTTGGATCTTCCTTACATATGATCTGAGATGCAGCTTAGAACAGGAAGCCCCGTCGTACTTTGCAAAGGCAGGCGCCTTGAACTTGTGTGGGATCACCACCCCAGAAGATAAACCTAAATCTTTGAAATCCAACCCCGACACATTTTGAATCTCCATGGCACTTAAACGGTCCTCTAGTTGCTTGTATCTGTCTGCAGCAGGAGGGTACTGTTCGTCATTGTAATCCGTCTCGTTGTCGGAGACTGCAGGGCTAGGAGCCCTTCCCCCTTGGGGATTGTCTTTCTCTACAGAGGAAGTAGCCTGATCAGCCTCATTATGGAGTGTATTCCCAAACCTGCATCCAGTGTTGAACAACACAGTTCTCTTCTTCTTCTTCTTCTTCAAGAGCAGAGTCTTCAACTCTTGTTGACCTTGGGCTAAGCTCATGACCAGCTCTTGAAACTGGGCGTTCTGGGCCTGGAGGGCCTTGATAGCTTGTTCGTTGGATGATTCAGGATACATGATGACTGTTCAAATAAACAGCGAAGAAGATTAAGCAACATGTGGAAAAAGGGTACCTGTTATGCATATGATGCAATGAGATGCGTATGATTTATGTTTTCAAAGACAAATGAGATTCAACTTTGTAGACAAAAGGGAAACACACTTCATTAGATTCAAACTTTAAATTGTTCAACAACTTGCCCTTAGGCATTACAGGAATGAAAATACTGAAAAGGAAATAAAAGCTGTAAAAGGAAACATTCAAAGCCCATCAGTGCTCCCATGGCCTCCTCTTCTCAGTATGGATATAGTCATTCAGGATCCGCTCTTCCTCCAATTGCTTAGTCAGCTTTTGGATCTTCCGTTCTTGTTCGTTGAACTTTTCCCGATAAAAATCTCGTTCTTCCTTTAGCTGCGCCCAAGATCTCTTCAGTGTATCAACATCAGTGGGTATCTGAGGAGGGAGGACAGTTGGAGGAACCCCGTCTTCATCAGAAGATTCAAGAATGATAGGTCTGACAGCTTCGTATGGCATACCTAACTTCTGAGCACGGATGCGGACCCATCTGCAATAGGGTTCCATTGGTAGAGAAGTCTTTGGTCCCAACTCATGTGGGTCAGCTTTGTGAATTCTGTCCCAAGCCTTAATGAATCCATGGCGTAGTTTGTCACTGTCTACCTGAAATTCAAAATGGAAGTGAGGAACCAACATCTCATGAGGCCCTACTCTTCTGGCTCTTCCAAACTGACGGAGAGCTAAACATGGATTATAAGAGATTCCTCCCTGGGTGCCGATCAATGGAACATTAGGGTATTCTCCGCAACGATCAATAACAGCTACCTCATCCAAACCTCTGAGAGTCCAAGTGATGTCATTATCAGTGAGAGACATTAACCTATGAGCCCAACCCTTTCCTTCTTCATTCTTCAGCACGAACTTAGGAAGGTGCGAAATAAACCACCTCACTAGCAAAGGAGCACAACACCATGGAGTTCCCCGTCTTCGGGCAGTACGAGCATAGAGTTGTTGCAGGATATCACCCAAAAGAGTGGGTACAGGATTCCGAGACATGAAGATCCTTATGGCATAGATACTGATAAAGGTGTCAGGATTTGGAAACAATACCAGACCATAGATTAAAAGAGCCAGAATGTCTTCGTACGCCTTGAAGTCTAAGTCATTCCAGAAATCATTACCTTTGCCAACCAGAAATTTAACCAAAAAGCCCTTAACTCCACTTCTAGTTTCCCAGTTAGCCAATACCTCTTCTTTGGTCAAGGGAAGGACTGCAGCAACCTCTTCAGGACTAAGAGTCTTCTCCCAACCAGTGAATGGAGTTTGCTCTAAAACAGGGATACCAAGCAAATCAGAGAATTCTTCCAGGGTAGGGACCAGCTGGAAGTCTTGAAAGGTAAAGCAATGATACAGGGGATCATAAAACTGGGTCAGGACACTTATCAGTTGTTGGTCCCACTTTGAAGTGATCAAGCCAAGGAGAGAACCATGCCTCTTGATGAAGGAAGTAGTGTTTGGAATCCTATCAACCAAATCCTTGAGCAAAGTTGGTGGTTGAACAAAGTTGAGCCGGATAATATTCCTACGCACGGGCATCATGATGTCCTACAAAACAGAGCAAAGATGAAACTTTTTTGTCTTTGAAATGGGTCAGTCCTTATACAGGATGCATGCAATGATATGATGGTATGATGCTATGATGAAGCACACCACAAGTATTCACAAAGGCAAGCATGATAAGGCACACAAGTCACACAAGACAACCCTTAGGTTTTAGGCCAGCATGAAGTTTAGGTATTACCTTCTTTTAGTTTCGTTGGTTAAAACCTGTCCTATCAAAAGTAACCGGGTTCTAGAGGATCTCAAATCATTGACTACCCTCAATCGGTCATAACTCCAGCATCGTAATCTTTTCTTGCAGCCAGAACCATCGCGAGAGTTTAGCCTCAATGAGTGTAGCATGCTGCTACTGTTCTACGGCCAAGTTTGGTCAATTTAGGGTTCTAAGGTCGGTTGGTGTTTAATGACTCCTTAGAAGACCCATATTCTCCTCGTTGCAACACAAGGGATATCGGTACAGACCAAGGTGTCACACCAACGTAGCCACTGCTTCACCCATGTCGGTCTATGCCGGACAGGTCCCTCACAGATTATGCTACCTAAAAGGGTATTCCCCAGATCCGGGTTAGGATCTACGAAACTCCGATGCAAAGCCCACAAATATAAAAGCAAACAAAGCAAACAATTGAAAACAAAGGTGATCTAAGCCCTAAGGTTACTCCACTTTTAAAAATTTTCCCCAGCAGAGTCGCCAGTTCTGTGATACGGTGGGAGAACTGACTTGAGGTTTGCGTTTGTTTTCGCAAATGTTTCGGTCGAGCAAGAGTCGCCACCGACTTTTTATTTTATCCTAAGGAAAGGTTAAAAAGCACAACAAAAACCTTTGAGAAGTTTTCTTGGGTTCGGGGAGTAGATTATAGAAAGGGAAGGTATTAGCACCCTTTCTATCCATGGTTATCCATGGGCTCTTAGTTACTTGCTTAGATCAACTTGCCTTGATTTTCAATTGTTTGAAATGGTGCTTTGTGTGTGGGTTTTGAAAATGTTTTGAAAAGAGGCCAATGTGGTGGAAACCTTTGTAATGATCCATATTGGGATGTATACAAAGGTGTATGTCTTTTGAAAAGGTTTTCCATGTTTTTAAAAGTTGTTTTGAAAGTGTGTTGTGATGTGTGGTTTTGAAAAATAGACAAGTGTTTTTTTTTTTTTTTTTGCAAGTTGGCAAGTAACCAAAAGTTATCTACCCTACATTTCTCAAAGATCTTTGCTATGTTTTTAACCCTTTTAACAATTTTGTTCCACCATTGTATTTGGTGGACAATCTTGTGTTAGGATGTTGACGGGACGGGCGCGGGTCATCGTTTAGACCATGATTGCAATGGTGCCAAGTATCTTTGGGCAATTTTTCCTTTAAGGGACTTGATCATTTTTTAGGCAACTTTCGAAAGCGTCATCGAGGGACTATGATCATTTGATTGTTTTGTTTTTTCCAAAGATACCTAACATGCAATATGGCCCATTTTTGAAGGCAACAAGTGGAGTACCCTAGGGGTGCAAGTGTGATTAGTGTTGTCCATTTTCATGCTTGCTTATCTTGAATTTAGGTCAAACTGATTGTTGTTTTTTGATTTGCATACAAAACCCTAATTCTAACATGGTATAATTAGAAAGCTTAAAAATGCAAAATTAAAAGTCCTAAGTTATTACACAAGGATCATGGGAATGGGGGTACAAATGTTCAAATGGGAATGAGACTTCATAGGAGGATAGTGTCTAATATTTACAACCAAATTGAATTGCGCAAATATAAATGCAAAGATATATAAGAAGAAAGCAATATATATATGTGAAGGTATTTTTGTGTAAGTGTATATTTTATTCACAAATAAAATAAAAATAATTAAAAGAAAGTTAATTAATTTTTTTTTGAATATTTTCATGTTTAGGGCAAAAACCCTAATTTTGCTAAATAAAAGGCATTAATTATTTATTAAGTATTATATACAATATTTATTAATTATGTGTAAAAAAATAAATGAAAAATAAAAAAAGAAAGTATATTGTCAAAAAATGATTTTCAAGTTAAATATTAATAAAAATAAAAATGTATTATTTTCTATGTTTTTAACCTAAATATACTAATAAATATATAAGTATTTACATTATTTATCAAATATATTAAATATATACAAAAATTAAGTATTTAATATTTACAAAAAAAAAGAGTATATTTTTTATAAAATGTTTTCAAAAGGGTAAAATAAAATAAAATCAGAAAGTAAAAATATTTGCATTGTTTTTAGTTATCTTAAATAAAAGTATTATGTTTATTTTATGTACAAAACTAAATAAAATCAAATAAATATCAAATAAAAATGTAAAAATGTGAGAAAAATAATTTTAATATTTTTTCATGCTTAAATAAAATAAATGAATCAGAAACAAAAATCAAAAGTCAAAAATAATAAAAATAAAATGCAATGGGCCAAGGGGGGTGCATATGTGAGAATGTGGTGTAAAAAAGAAGAAAAAATCACAGGCCCAGCCCATGAAAGGTTGTCTTCAACCTTCAGACAACAACATTTGAAAAAATACGCCTTTTCCTCCCTGCTTGCTATCTCTTGATTCTTTGATTTTCAGCACAAACTCATAACATGAAAAATGTCAAGCATTGAACCACGAATCCAGACATATAAAAAACTTAACCTAACTCTCAGAAATGAGAGAGAATTTCTCCATCCCTAATTCTTGACCTAAGTTTTCATCAATGTTCAGATTCAAAATACTCTCAACATATGCAATATAAATGGAAAGTGAAGATATGTATAGTTTCAGGGCCATGAGCATGACATTTTTCATTCATAAATCTAAGCCTAACTCTTCCTAGATTGAGAGATAGAGATCCATGAACTTACCTGTTCAGCTTGGATCGTGCTTGGCAATGGAGGTACTTTCAAGGCAAGGTAAGGATTTGTATAGCTTGCTTGATGTCCAGGGATGCTATTCCAATGCTTGGTGTGCTTTGAATCTTGCTATATCAAGCTGCAGAAGTCAACCTGCAAGAGAGAAAAGTGAAAATGGCAAAACTGGTTAGAGGTGTTACAGTCTGCTTCCAATGCTTGGGACAATTTGTATGGATGGTAGGGAATGTGTTTGAACTGGTTTGGATGAAAATGCACGAGTGGATTGAGCTATGGGATTCAAACTGCAGCTTATGCCCTGTTTTTGCAGTTTTATGGTGTTTCTGTGAATGGGGAGATATTGAAGGTGATAGGCCCTTGTTTCAGGTCAGGTTGGATGTTTGGAAGATGCTCAAGAAGTTTGTCTAAGCTTGTGGTTGCAGCAATGTGTGTTGGTGTTACAAAATGCCAAGTTTCTTGTAATGTAAGTCAAAATGCCAAGTGCTGGTACAGGCTCCTCTAGGCCCCTCTAATGTGCTGCTAAACTTGCCCTTGATCATTGGGATTAGCTCAATAACTTGTGCCAAAGAGATTTGCCTTGTACTACTTGGATTGTATATTTGACATAAAGTTAATCTTTTCAAGAATAGATAAAATGCTTTTTCCATTTATGGCTTAAACTTCCATGTAATGACCAAATGAGCAAAATAATGTCTTGGCACAATGGATTAGCATTGAATTTAAGAGTGTAAATGAGATTTGAGGCCTGTAATCTAGGAGTGCAAGCTGAGTTCAAAAATGCCTAAGTGTATGAACATGAAAATTGGCCATGAGCAAAGTGAGTTTTGCCTATATTGCCAAATTCGATTCTCCCTAACCACAAGGTTGTTTGATGATTTCTTGGACATTTTGGAAAGCTTGGAATGTGTACTACAATCCATCTTTGTAATGCAAGTTGAAATTCCAAGTGGAAGCATGTGAAAAGTTGCCATGAAGTTAGGCAAAAATCCTGCCTAGAATAGGTCAAAATTTTTCTAAGTTAAGAATGTTTTGCACCCTTGTTCCAAAAATCATAACTTGAGCTACAAGCTTCTTTTGAGGAAACTTTGTGAATCAAAGTTGTAGATTTTGCAATGTACTACAACTTTCATGTTTTAACTTTTGTTTGAATCCAAATGTATCTTGGTGAAAAAGTGGGACCAAGTAAGGAAAAAATTAGGGATTTTCATAACTTAGAAAAATTCTAAGTTATGAAAATTCTTCATTTCAAACCCTAATTTGTGATTTTTGATTTCTTGATGAACAAGTTTCATGTTTTGACATGTTTTGATGAAAAATGAATCTTGACACTTGATTTTGACCAAAAAGTCAAAGTTTGACTTTTCAGTATACAGTTAAAAATTGATCAATTGACTGGAAAATTCATCTGTCAATCTTGTGCATTTGGGATCTTTTGAAATTTTTGAACATGTCAAGACAATTCCATGGGGTCCTTGAGTCCATATGTGATCTTGGTTTGCCCTTGGCTAAGTCAAACAGTCAAAAATTTCCTTTGTGCAGTCAAAACCCTAAAAATGACCATTTTACCCTTTTGGTGATCTGATCAAATTTCTTGTGGAATTGTGATCCAAACTTAACCAAATGGTTCATATGAGTTCATAATGTTGATGTGGGTCAAAAATCATGAGGTTTGACTGTCAATTGGCCACAGTTGACTTTTTCCCCAATACAACTGATTTCTAGGTCAACTGTCCAATTGACTGGGCAAAGATTGGAATCAAGGCTTGAAACTTGGTATGGATAAACTTGGGAGTCCAATATGAAGCATTTAGGTCAAAACATCTTTGTGCAAACACAAACCCTAATTTGGGTCAACAGTGCAAGGAGAAGTCTTGAGCAGAGGAAACCCTAGTTGGATCTTGAACTACAAGGGTCTTGTGGTGAGAAAATGTTGAGGAAATGGGAGGGAAAATTTTGGGGTACAACAGTTGCCCCTGTTCAATCTTCTTGAACCTGAAGAGTTAGATTGGAAAGTTTGCCTTTCGCGACTCGAGGGTAAAAGGAGATTGGACACTAGAGTGCCCGAAAATTTGCACTCGCATGCTGGAGTATCAGCAATGTGGTGGCGGGAATGGGCTTATAGATGCCATTTGGAGCCGTGACAGAACCTTGTCGGGAATGGGCTGATAGATGCCATTTGGAAGTGTTGATCGCGTAGGAGATTCCTTAGCGAGAACTTGCGTACTTTGAGAAAAGAAGATGTTTCCTGGCTTGTTACAGGTGTTGATCTTTAGTCTCTTCATGCAGATATGCCCTAGCTGGATACAGGTATCGAATCTACAATTGGTTGCTCCCAGATATGCCCTGGCTGGATACAGGAATCGAATCTGGAAAACGTTATCGACAAATGTGCCCTGGCTGGATACAGCTATCGAATCTGGAAAATGTTGTCGACAAATGTGCCATGGCTGGATACAGGTATCGAATCTGGAATTGTTGTCTACAGATATGCCCTGGCTGTATACAGGTATCAAATCTGGAATTGTAAAAGGTTGGTAGAGATGACTTTCCTGGCTAGATACAGGTGTAAACCTCTGACCTGAGAATGAAAGATAATTTCCTGGCTTGTTACAGGGGTTGACCTTCAAACTCTTCATGCAGATATGCCCTGGCTAGATACAGGTATCGAATCTACAATCAATCACTCACAGATGTGCCCTGGCTAGATACAGGAATCAAATCTGGATTTGTGATATTTGATAGTAATCATCTTTTGGATTGATCTTTTTCCTGAAAAGGAAAAATATCACTGGTATGCAATGTCATGATGTACGAGATGCATGATGTCATGATGCTCAAAATGAGTTAGTGTTGTATGCACTTTGTCATGTATGTAAATAGGATGTATGAAATATGAAATGTCTATGAATGTATTTTCGTCTAGGAAAATAAATCCTTGACGACTGGCCGGGGAATCAAATCCTGGGCTGATGTTGAAGAGAAGAGTTCTTCGTTTCCGCTGGGGATTATGGTTGCAAGAATAAACCGATAGGAGAAGATGACTCCGTTGGGGCATAAACTTGTTGGAGAGATTACTCTGAGGGAAATTACTCTGTGGGAAGATATAGTTCGCTGAGGCCTTGATGAGAGCTCCGCTGGGGATTCTGCTGTTAAATTATGTCGGAGAATTTGATGAATTCCGCTGGGGGTAGGAAGAACTTCGCCGAGGAAGGACTTTCCGTGGTAATCAGCTGAGGATAACCCAGTTATAAGCCCTGATGGGAAATAACTTCTGAATAAAGTCGGGGAGAGTCGTTCGTACTCTGCAGGGGATAAGCTTCCAGAATCTACTGGGGATATGGATTCCACTCTCCTGGAATTTTTTTTCTTCTTTTGAGACTGTACTGGGGTGCTGGTATTCCGTCGGGGAACAATCTCATATTAAGACTACCGGGGATGCTTGTTGAGGGATGTCTATACTCCGCTGGGGATTGTTGAGGTAGCTTGGTCATGTTCTTCAGTTGAACCTACCTTGGTACCTTGGCGGACAAAGTAACTAGACCGCTTGGTCACTTCAAAATTGCCCCCTGTTTCTGATGTCACCTGTCATTAATCCTTTGTTTCGTATGTAAACATTTATGATCTAGAAATTTAATGTCAAATGCATATATCAAAAATGAGCATTGGACGTTCTTTGCAAAACAAAACAGAAAAAAGGAAAAACAATGGATAATTTGTCTGAAAAATTGAATTTGTATTGATTTTGAATTTTGCCTGTAAAATAGGCGTTTATGTACAAGAGGCTGACGTCCTAGTAAGAGAATGCCGCCGAATAACATAGATTTTATACAATTTTGAAAAAGGAAACAAAACAGCTATGTGAAAACTAATCCCGCTGGGTTCCAACTCTGCTATCGCCTTTATGTCTTCAAGCGTCTCATTATTTTGCTGCTTAGTTGAAGGTGAAGCTGATTGATCGATGCCGAAGTCTGAGCCCTGATAGTTGATGCCGAATTCTGGATGCAAGGTGATCCAATGAGACATAGTATTACGCTTTATCCCTAACTTTTGCCTGGACCGCCCTTTCGGGTTTTCAATCCACCGGGATACCCATTTTTGCCCAAGCCGCCTTTTCAGGTTTTCGACTTGCCGGGTGTGTAGATTTTTTCATTTCATCCCTTATTTTTGCCCGAACCCTTTTGGTTCGCCGGGAAGCCCTTATTTTTGCCTAGGTGTGTCAACCTAGCGGTTCCTTAGTTCATGCGTAGTATCTTTTTACTATGTCTGTATTGGCGGGGTGAGGAAGGTCGTCACCATCCATGGTGGTTAGAATCATAGCTCCTCCCGAGAAGATATGTTTAACCACAAATGGCCCTTCGTACGTAGGGGTCCATTTGCCCCTGGGATCACTTTGAGGGAGAATGATGCGCTTGATTACCAAGTCTCCGACTTGATACTTTTGTCATCTGACTTTCTTGTTAAATGCCCTGATCATCTGTTTTTGGTACGTCTGACCATGACAAATAGCAGTGAGCCTCTTTTCGTCAATTAGATTTAATTTATCAAGTCGAGTCTGGATCCAGTCATCTTCGCTCAAGTCTGCATCCTTCATTATCCAGAGAGAGGGTATTTGTACTTCAATAGGCAAGACTGCCTCTATGCCATAGACCAAGGAAAAAGGAGTTGCCCCTGTTGATGTTTGTGCTGAGGTGCGGTACCCATGAAGAGCAAACGGTAACATTTCGTGCCAATCTTTGTAGGTCACTGTCATCTTCTGCACAATCTTCTTGATATTCTTATTTTCTGCTTCTACAGCCCCATTCATCTTCGGTCAGTAAGGTGAAGAGTTGTGGTGCTGTATCTTGAATTGCTCGCAGAGCTCAGTGATCATCTTGTTGTTAAGATTGGTACCATTGTCCGTAATGATCCTCTCAGGTATACCGTATCGACAGATCAGGTTGTGCCGAATGAATCATGCCACAACGCTCTTAGTTACAGTGGCGTAGGAAGCTGCTTCAACCCACTTTGTGAAGTAATCAATCGCTACCAAGATGAATCGATGCCCGTTGGATGCCGTCGATCGGATCTCACCGATCATATCAATGCCCCACATTGCAAAAGGCCAAGGTGCCGTCAGAACGTTCAGAGGCACCGGAGGGATATGCACCTTATCAGCATAAATCTGGCATTTATGACAAGTTCGAGAATGTTGGTAACAGTCGGCTTCCATTGTGGACCAGAAATATCCTGCCCGAAGGATTTTCTTTGCCATGGTATGTCCACTGGAATGTGTTCCGAATGTACCTTCATGAAGCTCCGCCATGATCTTTTCTGCTTCAGTCTTATCCACACAACGCAGTAGGGTTGAGTCATGGTTTCGCTTGTACAAAATGTCGTTGCTGAGGAAGAACTTTGCCGCGAACCTTCTCAGGAACTTCTTGTAGTTAACAGATGCACCTTTGGGGTATTCTTGAGCTTCCAAGTACCTCTTCACTTCATGATACCAGGGTTTCTCTGTTACCTCTTTGGCCTCAAGATCACAGCAATATGCAGGTTTGTCCAATTTCCAGATAATGATCTGGGGCGCTTCGTTGTCCCATTTGACTTTGAACATTGAAGACATCGTAGCTAACGCGTCCGCCAACTGATTCTCCTCTCTTGGGAAGTGTTCAAAAGTTATCTCTTCGAAGTGGGGAAGCAATGCCAATACATACTCCTTGTAAGGAATAAGATTTGGATGTTTCATATCCCACTCGCCTTTGACCTGATTGATCACAAGAGCGGAATCTCCGAAGACACTCAGAAACTTGATCCTTAGGTCAATTGCAGCTTGGATACCCATGATACATGCCTCAAACTCCGCCATGTTGTTGGTGCAGTTGAAACATAACCGAGCGGTGAGTGGAGTATGAGTGCCTTTAGGGGATATGATCAAAGCGCCAATACCATTACCCAAAGCGTTCGAGGCTCCGTCAAAATGCATAGACCATCGAGATCCTTCCTCAGGTCCTTCATCCGGTCCAGGTACTTCACAATCAGTTAATACCATGATATCTTCGTCTGGAAATTCAAAGTTCAACGACTGGTAATCGTCCACAGGTTGGTGTGCCAAATGGTCTGCCAATACACTTCCTTTGATTGCTTTTTGAGTTGTGTACTGGATGTCATATTCCGTCAAGATCATTTGCCATCTTGCTATTCTTCCGGACAGAGAAGGCTTTTCGAATATGTACTTGATTGGATCCATTTTTGAAATCAACAGAGTAGTGTTAGTCAACATATACTGTCTCAGCCGGCGAGAAGCCCATACCAGAGCGCAGCAAGTTTTCTCGAGCAGTGAGTACCGAGTCTCACAGTCGGTAAACTTTTTGCTCAGGTAATAAATAGCGTGCTCTTTTCGGCCAAACTCGTCATGCTGCCCCAGCACACACCCCATTGAGTTGTCAAGCACTGTCAAGTATAGTATTAGAGGTCTCCCTTCCACTGGTGGCATAAGGATGGGTGGTTCTTGGAGGTACTCTTTTATCTTTTTGAAAGCAGCATGACATTCATCATTCCAACGTACTACTTGATCTTTCTTCAGTAGTTTGAAGATTGGTTCACAGGTAGCAGTTAGATGTGAGATGAATCGGGCAATGTAATTCAGTCGTCCTAGAAAGCCTCTGACTTCCTTCTCTGTCTTGGGAGTCGGCATCTCTTGTATGGCTTTCACCTTGGCAGAGTCCACTTGAATACCTCTGTCACTTACAATGAAACCCAGCAATTTTCCAGACCTCACCCCAAAGGTGCATTTGTTTGGGTTCAACCTCAACTTGTACAACTTCAGACGGTCAAACAGCTTCCGTAGATGGTCAAGGTGTTCCTCCTCAGTTTGAGACCTTGCAATCATATCGTTGACGTACACTTCTATCTCGTGATGGATCATATCATGAAATAAAGCAACCATGGCACGTTGGTAGGTTGCCCCAACATTTTTCAACCCAAATGGCATGACCTTGTAGCAAAAGGTGCCCCACTGAGTAACGAAAGTGGTCTTCTCCATGTCTTCAGGAGCCATCTTGATCTGATTATAACCGGAGAAGCCGTCCATGAAGGAGAATACTTTATGCTGAGCAGTATTATCAACCAGAACGTCGATATGAGGCAGAGGGAAATCATCCTTAGGGCCGGCCATGTTCAAATCCCTGTAATCAACACACATTCGGACTTTACCATCTTTCTTTGGCACTGGAACCACGTTGGCAACCCACTGAGGGTAAGAAGTCACTGCTAGAAACCCGACATCAAATTGTTTCATAACCTCAGCTTTGATTTTCTCGGACATCTCTAGACGCATGCGACGGACCTTCTGTTTTACCGGAGGGCAGTCTTCCTTGGTAGGCAGGTGATGAACCACAATGTCGACATCCAAACCAGGCATGTCTTTGTAAGACCAAGCAAAGATTTCCATGTAGTCATGCAGCATCTGAATCAACCATTGTTTCACACTGAGCTCTAGATTGGCACCAATCTTGACTTCCTTTCTATCTGTCTCAGTACCCAGATTTACCGTTTCCACTGGCTCTTCGTGTGGCTGAATGGCCCTCTCTTCCTGGAGTAGCAGTCTTGCAAGTTCACCAGGCACTTCGCAATCATCTTCACCTTCGTCTTCGGCTAAGTTGATTGGATTCTCGAAGTCATAATTGGCAGTAGCAGAGTTGTTACCAGTGAGATCCAGAGTGGATTGGAACCTGTATAAGTGAGTGTGTGTAAATATAGTTGTTTTGCAATATATGATAAAGAAAGAAAAGGAGCACAAAATTTGAAATGCAACAAACGTCCAATGTTTTGATTAATGATATATGAAAATGTCATACAAAAGCCCTCACAAATGGAGCCATGGTGCCCCGGGTAGGACACCGAGCCATAAAAGTTTCAACATATTGTTTGTTACAAATTGAAGACAAAAGAGTTCATTACTGAGTGACAAAAGTAATAGGTGTAAAGTCTTTGGAAGTCCAGTTGCTTGGTCCAATGTCGGTTGTTGGGTAGATCCAGCTGTCAAATTCCGATTCCTCCATGTCGTCTTCAATAGCATTCACTCCCGGATTGGTGATGAACACAGGAGGTCTTCCAATCCTTGCTTTGCGAACAACCCTCTGAGCCTCTGCAGTGAAGCCCATTCCAAACTTGTCAGTCTTCGGAGTGAAGTCAGGGAGTCGGCCCCAGTTTGCGCACTCGCCCTTCTCAATCATAGCCCGTGCATCCTTCAAGGAAGTCATCTTCAAAGGAGGGTCTTCAATCACAGTTTCAGCCGACGCCAACGTCTGAGGCACCTCTTCAAAGTGTTGAAAGGGGGTTTCAATGAATTCCCCATCCATCTCTATGTATCGGAACGAGTTCAAGTGGCTGACCATATACTCTTCTTCCCCTTGGACTGTAGCAATCTTTCATCTGACTGGGTACTTAAGCTTTTGATGTAGTGTGGAGGTCACCGCTCCAGCCTTATGGATCCATGGACGACCCAATAAATAGGAATAGGATGGACGAATATCCATCCCATAGAAAGTAGAATCAAAAACTTGGGAACCAACCCTGATTGGAATGTCAACCTCGCCATGTAGCATCCTCTTCGAACCGTCAAAGGCTCGGACAACAATGTTACTGGGCTTGAGTTCCAGACCCTCACAATCCAATCTGTCTAGGACCTTCTTGGGCAATACATTCAATGAAGAACCGGTGTCCACCAACACATGGGCCAGAGTAGTGCCCCTACATTCAATAGAGACATGCAGGGCATCATTATGGTTCTTTCCTTTTGCAGTCAGATCGGCGTCAGAAAAGCCCAACCCGTTATCAGCAGTCAAGTTAGCCACACAATCAGTAAATTGATCAACAGATGTTTCTTGTGGCACATGAGCTGTTTTCAGAAAGGAGATCAGGCCTTTGGCGTGGGCCTCTGAACACAATAACATTGATAGCATAGAAATTTTTGATGGGGTGTCCCCCAACTGCTCAACAACATTGAAATCACTTTTCTTGATAATCTTGAGGATCTCCTCCATCTCTTGCTGGGAGGCTTCAACAGCGGTCGTCTTCGGTGCCTCCGTCCGGGAAGGAAAATCAGTAGCAACTCCTTTGCCCCGAGAATTAGAGGACTCGACAGCAGGGGTAGACACAGGAACTTGATTTGGAAGGGAAACATGCACACTTGCGGGTGTGATGATAAGAGGTTTCTGAATAACTGGTGGTGAAATATCTGGTGAAAATAGCCTACCACTGCGAGTAATCTTGGCAGGTCCGGTGATGCTACTGATACCGGTACTTGTATCAAATTCTTGCTTCACTCCAAGCACATAAACATCAGCCCCATAGTGCCACGGGACAGCTTTGTCGGATGTATAAGGGAGAGGCCCCGGAACTGTAATGATGATGGGAGCAACTTTCTGAGTGGACATAATTTTGACAGGCTTCTTTGAAGGAGCCTTGGGAGGTTTGTTGAAAATAGTGACAATAGAAACTTCTTCGGTAGGGACAGCAGGAACGACAATCTTCTCAAACAAGATTTCCTTGCTATCCATCAGGCTTTGGATACCTGATTTCAGCAAAGGACAACCAAAAGGCGAAACAACACATAGAAGGCAATCTTCATCACATCCCAGAAATAAACCGGCTAGCAACAGATTCGTTTTAACAGTTGATAACGGAGTAACAATCTCTTCCACGGAGGCTACATATCGGTCTTCTTCCACAACACTCACTCCATGCTGGGGCATGGGAGCAGTCACAACATTGGGTCTTTCAGGAGCCTCAAACTGTATTTCCTTAGCATCTATAAGGTCTTGAACCTTATTCCTCAGAGCCCAGCAATCGTCCGTAGTATTCCCGGGGCTATCAGAGTGATAAGCGCAACAGGCGTTGGGGTTGTATTTTGGAGAAGCTGTATTCACCACCTTCGGAGCTTCCTTGACAGTTACCAGATTGGTTGACAGTAGTTGCGGCAAAATCTGAGACAGGGTCATGTTAAGCCGAGTGTACTGCCTTTTGGGCCTCTCACCCCTTTGTTGATTATACTGCTGAGGAGTAGCAACAGGCTTTGAAATGACCAATGCATTGACAGCTTGGTGGTATTCCGGCTTAACTTGTCTTCTGGGACCATAAACGGCACTAGCTTCCTTTTTGAAAGGCTTCTTCTCAATATTTGCGGAGGCACCTTTCTGTATCTTCCATGACTTGATACCAACTTCTATCCTTTCTGTATCAGATGATTGAAGAATGGACCAGACAGGGTCCCTAGAAACATGTCAACAAGTTCACGGTCAGTCAAAGGAGGCTGCACCCTGCCAGCCAAGTCTCTCCACTTTTGCGCATACTCCTTGAATCCTTCGCCCGTTCCCAGTGACATACCCTGAAGTTGGGTACGCGTGGGAGCAAGGTCAGAATTGTACTGTAACTGTCTATAAAACGCAGTAGCCAAGTCCTCCCAGTTTCGGATACTGGCTCCATATAACTGATAGAACCATTCGAGTTGAGACCCCGAAAGGCTATCCAGAAAGAAATGGATCCATAGGTTCTTGTCTACCGTGTAAGGTTGGATCTTCCTTACATATGATCTGAGATGCAGCTTAGGACAGGAAGCCCCGTCGTACTTTGCAAAGGCAGGCGCCTTGAACTTGTGTGGGATCACCACCCCAGAAGATAAACCTAAATCTCTGAAATCCAACCCCGACACATTTTGAATCTCCATGGCACTTAAACGGTCCTCTAGTTGCTTGTATCTGTCTGCAGCAGGAGGGTACTGTTCGTCATTGTAATCCGTCTCGTTGTCGGAGACTGCAGGGCTAGGAGCCCTTCCCCCTTGGGGATTGTCTTTCTCTGCAGAGGAAGTAGCCTGATCAGCCTCATTATGGAGTGTATTCCCAAACCTGCGTCCAGTGTTGAACAACGCAGTTCTCTTCTTCTTCTTCTTCTTCAAGAGCAGAGTCTTCAACTCTTGTTGACCTTGGGCTAAGCTCATGACCAGCTCTTGAAACTGGGCGTTCTGGGCCTGGAGGGCCTTGATAGCTTGTTCGTTGGATGATTCAGGATTCATGATGACTGTTCAAATAAACAGCGAAGAAGATTAAGCAACATGTGGAAAAAGGGTATCTGTTATGCATATGATGCAATGAGATGCGTATGATTTATGTTTTCAAAGACAAATGAGATTCAACTTTGTAGACAAAAGGGAAACACACTTCATTAGATTCAAACTTTAAATTGTTTAACAACTTGCCCTTAGGCATTACAGGAATGAAAATACTGAAAAGGAAATAAAAGCTGTAAAAGGAAACATTCAAAGCCCATCAGTGCTCCCATGGCCTCCTCTTCTCAGTATGGATATAGTCATTCAGGATCCTCTCTTCCTCCAATTGCTTAGTAAGATTTTGGATCTTCCGTTCCTGTTCGTTGAACTTTTCCCGATAAAAATCCCGTTCTTCCTTTAGCTGCGCCCAAGATCTCTTCAGTGTATCAACATCAGTGGGTATCTGAGGAGGGAGGACAGTTGGAGGAACCCCGTCTTCATCAGGAGATTCAAGAATGATAGGTCTGACAGCTTCGTATGGCATACCTAACTTCTGAGCACGGATGCGGACCCATCTGCAATAGGGTTCCATTGGTAGAGAAGTCTTTGGTCCCAACTCATGTGGGTCAGCTTTGTGAATTCTGTCCCAAGCCTTAATGAATCCATGGCATAGTTTGTCACTGTCTACCTGAAATTCAAAATGGAAGTGAGGAACCAACATCTCATGAGGCCCTACTCTTATAGCTCTTCCAAACTGACGGAGAGCTAAACATGGATTATAAAAGATTCCTCCCTGGGTGCCGATCAATGGAACATTAGGGTATTCTCCGCAACGATCAATAACAGCTACCTCATCCAAACCTCTAAGAGTCCAAGTGATGTCATTATCAGTGAGAGACATTAACCTATGAGCCCAACCCTTTCCTTCTTCATTCTTCAGCACGAACTTAGGAAGGTGCGAAATAAACCACCTCACTAGCAAAGGAGCACAACACCATGGAGTTCCCCGTCTTCGGGCAGTACGAGCATAGAGTTGTTGCAGGATATCACCCAAAAGAGTGGGTACAGGATTCCGAGACATGAAGATCCTTATGGCATAGATACTGATAAAGGTGTCAGGATTTGGAAACAATACCAGACCATAGATTAAAAGAGCCAGAATGTCTTCGTACGCCTTGAAGTCTAAGTCATTCCAGAAATCATTACCTTTGCTAACCAGAAATTTAACCAAAAAGCCCTTAACTCCACTTCTAGTTTCCCAGTTAGCCAATACCTCTTCTTTGGTCAAGGGAAGGACTGCAGCAACCTCTTCAGGCCTAAGAGTCTTCTCCCAACCAGTGAATGGAGTTTGCTCTAAAACAGGGATACCAAGCAAATCAGAGAATTCTTCCAGGGTAGGGACCAGCTGGAAGTCTTGAAAGGTAAAGCAATGATACAGGGGATCATAAAACTGGGTCAGGACACTTATCAGTTGTTGGTCCCACTTTGAAGTGATCAAGCCAAGGAGAGAACCATGCCTCTTGATGAAGGAAGTAATGTTTGGAATCCTATCAACCAAATCCTTGAGCAAAGTTGGTGGTTGAACAAAGTTGAGCCGGATAGTATTCCTACGCACGGGCATCATGATGTCCTACAAAACAGAGCAAAGATGAAACTTTTTTGTCTTTGAAATGGGTCAGTCCTTATACAGGATGCATGCAATGATATGATGGTATGATGCTATGATGAAGCACACCACAAGTATTCACAAAGGCAAGCATGATAAGGCACACAAGTTACACAAGACAACCCTTAGGTTTTAGGCCAGCATGAAGTTTAGGTATTACCTTCTTTTAGTTTCGTTGGTTAAAACCTGTCCTATCAAAAGTAACCGGGTTCTAGAGGATCTCAAATCATTGACTACCCTCAATCGGTCATAACTCCAGCATCGTAATCTTTTCTTGCAGCCAGAACCATCGCGAGAGTTTAGCCTCAATGAGTGTAGCATGCTGCTACTGTTCTACGACCAAGTTTGGTCAATTTAGGGTTCTAAGGTCGGTTGGTGTTTAATGACTCCTTAGAAGACCCATATTCTCCTCGTTGCAACACAAGGGATATCGGTACAGACCAAGGTGTCACACCAACGTAGCCACTGCTTCACCCATGTCGGTCTATGCCGGACAGGTCCCTCACAGATTATGCTACCTAAAAGGGTATTCCCCAGATCCGGGTTAGGATCTATGAAACTCCGATGCAAAGCCCACAAATATAAAAGCAAACAAAGCAAACAATTGAAAACAAAGGTGATCTAAGCCCTAAGGTTACTCCACTTTTAAAAATTTTCCCCAGCAGAGTCGCCAGTTCTGTGATACGGTGGGAGAATTGACTTGAGGTTTGCGTTTGTTTTCGCAAATGTTTCGGTTGAGCAAGATTCGCCACCGACTTTTTATTTTATCCTAAGGAAAGGTTAAAAAGCACAACAAAAACCTTTGAGAAGTTTTCTTGGGTTCGGGGAGTAGATTATAGAAAGGGAAGGTATTAGCACCCTTTCTATCCATGGTTATCCATGGGCTCTTAGTTACTTGCTTAGATCAACTTGCCTTGATTTTCAATTGTTTGAAATGGTGCTTTGTGTGTGGGTTTTGAAAATGTTTTGAAAAGAGGCCAATGTGGTGGCAACCTTTGTAATGATCCATATTGGGATGTATACAAAGGTGTATGTCTTTTGAAAAGGTTTTCCATGTTTTTAAAAGTTGTTTTGAAAGTGTGTTGTGATGTGTGGTTTTGAAAAATAGGCAAGTGTTTTTTTTTTTTTTTTTTGCAAGTTGGCAAGTAACCAAAAGTTATCTACCCTACATTTCTCAAAGATCTTTGCTATGTTTTTAACCCTTTTAACAATTTTGTTCCACCATTGTATTTGGTGGACAATCTTGTGTTAGGATGTTGACGGGACGGGCGCGGGTCATCGTTTAGACCATGATTGCAATGGTGCCAAGTATCTTTGGGCAATTTTTCCTTTAAGGGACTTGATCATTTTTTAGGCAACTTTCGAAAGCGTCATCGAGGGACTATGATCATTTGATTGTTTTGTTTTTGCCAAAGATACCTAACATGCAATATGGCCCATTTTTGAAGGCAACAAGTTGAGTACCCTAGGGGTGCAAGTGTGATTAGTGTTGTCCATTTTCATGCTTGCTTATCTTGAATTTAGGTCAAACTGATTGTTGTTTTTTGATTTGCATACAAAACCCTAATTCTAACATGGTATAATTAGAAAGCTTAAAAATGCAAAATTAAAAGTCCTAAGTTATTACACAAGGATCATGGGAATGGGGGTACAAATGTTCAAATGGGGATGAGACTTCATAGGAGGATAGTGTCTAATATTTACAACCAAATTGAATTGCGCAAATATAAATGCAAAGATATATAAGAAGAAAGCAATATATATATGTGAAGGTATTTTTGTGTAAGTGTATATTTTATTCACAAATAAAATAAAAATAATTAAAAGAAAGTTAATTAATTTTTTTTTGAATATTTTCATGTTTAGGGCAAAAACCCTAATTTTGCTAAATAAAAGGCATTAATTATTTATTAAGTATTATATACAATATTTATTAATTATGTGTAAAAAAATAAATGAAAAATAAAAAAAGAAAGTATATTGTCAAAAAATGATTTTCAAGTTAAATATTAATAAAAATAAAAATGTATTATTTTCTATGTTTTTAACCTAAATATACTAATAAATATATAAGTATTTACATTATTTATCAAATATATTAAATATATACAAAAATTAAGTATTTAATATTTACAAAAAAAAAGAGTATATTTTTTATAAAATGTTTTCAAAAGGGTAAAATAAAATAAAATCAGAAAGTAAAAATATTTGCATTGTTTTTAGTTATCTTAAATAAAAGTATTATGTTTATTTTATGTACAAAACTAAATAAAATCAAATAAATATCAAATAAAAATGTAAAAATGTGAGAAAAATAATTTTAATATTTTTTCATGCTTAAATAAAATAAATGAATCAGAAACAAAAATCAAAAGTCAAAAATAATAAAAATAAAATGCAATGGGCCAAGGGGGGTGCATATGTGAGAATGTGGTGTAAAAAGAAGAAAAAATCACAGGCCCAGCCCATGAAAGGTTGTCTTCAACCTTCAGACAACAACATTTGAAAAAATGCGCCTTTTCCTCCCTGCTTGCTATCTCTTGATTCTTTGATTTTCAGCACAAACTTATAACATGAAAAATGTCAAGCATTGAACCACAAATCCAGACATATAAAAAACTTAACCTAACTCTCAGAAATGAGAGAGAATTTCTCCATCCCTAATTCTTGACCTAAGTTTTCATCAATGTTCAGATTCAACATACTCTCAACATATGCAATATAAATGGAAAGTGAAGATATGTATAGTTTCAGGGCCATGAGCATGACATTTTTCATTCATAAATCTAAGCCTAACTCTTCCTAGATTGAGAGATAGAGATCCATGAACTTACCTGTTCAGCTTGGATCGTGCTTGGCAATGGAGGTACTTTCAAGGCAAGGTAAGGATTTGTATAGCTTGCTTGATGTCTAGGGATGCTATTCCAATGCTTGGTGTGCTTTGAATCTTGCTATATCAAGCTGCAGAAGTCAACCTGCAAGAGAGAAAAGTGAAAATGGCAAAACTGGTTAGAGGTGTTACAGTCTGCTTCCAATGCTTGGGACAATTTGTATGGATGGTAGGGAATGTGTTTGAACTGGTTTGGATGAAAATGCACGAGTGGATTGAGCTATGGGATTCAAACTGCAGCTTATGCCCTGTTTTTGCAGTTTTATGGTGTTTCTGTGAATGGGGAGATATTGAAGGTGATAGGCTCGTGTTTCAGGTCAGGTTGGATGTTTGGAAGATGCTCAAGAAGTTTGTCTAAGCTTGTGGTTGCAGCAATGTGTGTTGGTGTTACAAAATGCCAAGTTTCTTGTAATGTAAGTCAAAATGCCAAGTGCTGGTACAGGCTCCTCTAGGCCCCTCTAATGTGCTGCTAAACTTGCCCTTGATCAGTGGGATTAGCTCAATAACTTGTGCCAAAGAGATTTGCCTTGTACTACTTGGATTGCAAATTTGACATAAAGTTAATCTTTTCAAGAATAGATAAAATGCTTTTTCCATTTATGGCTTAAACTTCCATGTAATGACCAAATGAGCAAAATAATGTCTTGGCACAATGGATTAGCATTGAATTTATGAGTGTAAATGAGATTTGAGGCCTGTAATCTAGGAGTGCAAGCTGAGTTCAAAAATGCCTAAGTGTATGAACATGAAAAATGGCCATGAGCAAAGTGAGTTTTGCCTATATTGCCAAATTCGATTCTCCCTAACCACAAGGTTTTTTGATGAGTTCTTGGACATTTTTGAAAGCTTGGAATGTGTACTACAATCCATCTTTGTAATGAAAGTTGAAATTCCAAGTGGAAGCATGTGAAAAGTTGTCATGAAGTTAGGCAAAAATCCTGCCTAGAATAGGTCAAAATCTTTCTAAGTTAAGAATGTTTTGCACCCTTGTTCCAAAAATCATAACTTGAGCTACAAGCTTCTTTTGAGGAAACTTTGTGAATAAAAGTTGTAGATTTTTCAATGGACTACAACTTTCATGTTTTAATTTTTGTTTGAATCCAAATGTATCTTGGTGAAAAAGTGGGACCAAGTTAGGAAAAAATTAGGGATTTTCATAACTTAGAAAAATTCTAAGTTATGAAAATTCTTCATTTCAAACCCTAATTTGTGATTTTTGATTTCTTGATGAACAAGTTTCATGTTTTGACATGTTTTGATGAAAAATGAATCTTGACACTTGATTTTGACCAAAAAGTCAAAGTTTGACTTTTCAGTATACAGTTAAAAATTGATCAATTGACTGGAAAATTCATTTGTCAATCTTGTGCATTTGGGATCTTTTGAAATTTTTGAACATGTAAAGACAATTCCATGGGGTCCTTGAGTCCATATGTGAGCTTGGTTTTCCCTTGGCTAAGTCAAACAGTCAAAAATTGCCTTTGTGCAGTCAAAACCCTAAAAATGACCATTTTACCCTTTTGGTGATCTGATCAAATTTCTTGTGGAATTGTGATCCAAACTTAACCAAATGGTTCATATGAGTTCATAATGTTGATGTGGGTCAAAAATCATGAGGTTTGACTGTCAATTGGCCACAGTTGACTTTTTCCCCAATACAACTGATTTCTAGGTCAACTGTCCAATTAACTGGGCAAAGATTGGAATCAAGACTTGAAACTTGGTATGGATAAACTTGGGAGTCCAATATGAAGCATGAAAGTCATCTTAGGAATTTTAGGTCAAAACATCTTTGTGCAAACACAAACCCTAATTTGGGTCAACAGTGCAAGGAGAAGTCTTGAGCAGAGGAAACCCTAGTTGGATCTTGAACTCCAAGGGTCTTGTGGTGAGAAAATGTTGAGGAAATGGGAGGGAAAATTTTGGGGTACAACACAGGGTATGGTAAAAGTACCAGGATATTTCAATTTTGGAGGGAGCTTGCCTTGAACTAACTGATTTCACTCTTTAGTTAGTGCAACAATATAAAATTCACTTAATCTCTTCCTCTTCGTGAGCACATATTTCATGAACTTTGAAAATTTTGGCATTTGTTAGATGGATTCAATCAATGGTATGTTGATGTGAAGTTGCTTTAAAATCTCCATGAATTTTCCAAATTGTTGCTCTTCTTTAGTTTTCTAGATCCTTTGGGGAAAAGGGGTAGTGGTCTTTCTTTCATAAATTTTAGCACCTTGTCAACTTCTGGCATGATTTTTGACTATTTATCTGGATTGGAGGTCATGCTACTGGTCTTCTTGTTAGTATTTTCTTCAATATTTCCTTCTTTAGAAGGCTCCTAAGTGGGCTTATTTTCTTTTTTTGAATTGTCTTTGTTAGAAAATAGTTTGGTTTTAATCATATCTTAGAGTTTTGATGATAACAATGAAATAAATTTTGTGAAATATATTTTATACTCTTATGTGTATGTTCTCTAAATTCAGATAATGTTCTGACTCATGCATATCAAGAAAGAAACATCATTCTACGCAAGTCTAAAGCAAACTCTGAAGGAAGCACTCCAAGAAAAAATCTGATGAAAAGCAATCCTAAGAAACCTCTGATAAAGCTAGCTGAAGCAAATATTTGAAAGAAGCATGCTGAAAGCAACATCTGATAATGCAAGCTGAAGCAAAATCTGATGAACATAAAATAAGGAATACTCTGATAGAAGAAACTTTAAAGTAAACTCTAAAGTGGCAACGCTGCAAGCAAACTCTTAAACTTCCAGAGACAAGTTCTGACAGTACCGTTGGTCATTTAATGCTAAGACGGCTAGCACACTCAAGTGGTACTACGCATGAGAACATTAGAAACATAAAGACCAAGCCAACACGCTTCATTAATGCATACACTCTCTTCAAGGCAGTAACGGTCAAGACTGGAAGCTATATATAGAAGATCATTTGTTTCAAAGAAAGTTTACTGATCCACGAGAAACATACTAACGCTCATTATTTTCATTCTTGTAAACAAATACTGTATAATGGGTAAATATTAAGTATTGGCCAACAATCTTAGTGATAAATCACAGTTTGTGATAAAGCTTATTAGAAGCATTCTGATTCACTACTGTCAAGAGATATTTTTTGTAAGTGTTCCTTGAGAGACCAGTTGGGTCAAATTTCTCAAGAGGGCTAGGACTAGTTGAGTCTTAGAGGTGTTAGTCACTTGAAGTTGGCTTTTGCATTGTATTGTTAGTCATAACATTTTGGTTGTGCATTTGTAATCAGTTTGATTATAATGGATTAAGTCCTTGTTGAGAGAGGTGAAATCACCTTTGCGGGTGGACTGGAGTAGTTTGAGTTTCAAACAAACCAGGATAAAAATATGTGTCCTTCCATTAGTATTGCGCGAAGAAAAAAATGGAAAAAATTATTCAACCCCCCCCCCCCCCCCTTCTAAGTGTTTTCTCATTCTTTAATTGGCATTAGGGCTCTAGTTATGGGTGCAAACACCTAACAGTGTCAAAAAAATATCCAGAAGGAAAACACTATGGCAACTGAACAAAACAACAACAACTGCACCAAACCTCCTGTGTTTGATGGAGAAGACTTTGAATACTGGAAGGATAGACTAGAAAGTTTCTTTTTAGGTCATGATGCTGATCTATGGGATATAGTTCTAGATGGTTACACACATCCAAAAAACAAGTTTGACAGAAAGAACATGGATAAACAACTGAAGTTAGATTTCAAGAATCACCACAGAGCCATAAACATCTTTCTGAACACTATCTCTAAAACGGAATATCAGAAAATCACCAACAGAGATACAACACATGACATGTTTGAGTCTCTCAAAATGACTCATGAAGGAAATGCTCAAGTAAAAGAGACAAAAGCTCTGGCTCTCATCCAGAAGTATGAAGCCTTCAAAATGGAAGAAAATTAGTCCATTGAAGCTATGTTCTCAAGATTCCAAACTCTGACCGCTGGCCTAAGAGTTCTGAACAAATGATACACCAAGGCATACCATGTTAAGAAAATTATCAGAAGTTTACCCAGAAGATGGGCACCTATGGTTACTGCATTTAAAGTGTCAAAAGATTTGAATGATGTATCCCTTGAAGAAATTATTAGTGCATTAAGAAGTCACGAGATAAAACTTGACGAACATGAGCCTCAGAAGAAAGGTAAGTCTGTCGCCCTTTAATCTATTAAAAAATGTGAAACTAATGCTTTTCAGGTAGAAGAAGGAAACTCTGAAGATTCTGCAACCGAAGAAGATGAGTTATCTCTGCTCTCCAGAAGGATCAACCAGACGTGGAAGCACAGACAAAAGAAGTTCAGAAACTACAAGAGGTCAGAAGATAAACCAGAATCTTCTGGACATAAGAAGTCAAGCAGGAGAGATATAGTCTACTATGAATGTAAAGAACCAGGACACTACAGAATTGATTGTCCTAAGCTACAAAGAGAAAGACCAAAGTAAAAGTTTGGATGAAAGAAAGGCATGATGGACACCTGGGATGATTCAGAATCTTCTGAAGCTGAATCTGACTCAGAAGATGAACACGATAACCTAGCGTTTATGGCTACGACAGCAGATGACGATGACTCAGACTCTGGTTCAGAACTGAAAGAGGTATTCTCTGAATTTTCTAGAATTGAACTTGCTGAAAGCTTATCTGAATTTCTTGAAAACTACAGTCAACTCAAAATCCAATACAAGAAACTCAAAAAGAATCTTGAATCTGATTTTGAGAAACTTGAAACAGAAAACTCTAAACTTAAAGAAAACATTTTTAAAATCAAAGAGGAAGTTCAAAATTTTAAAAAGATTTCTATTTCAGATTCTGCTTCAAGTTTAAAAGATATTCTTAAAGAATATGACTCTAGTTTTCAAACGTTTCTTGCTAAAAGCATAGATAGAAGCAGAATGGCTTCAATGATCTATGGTGTTAGTGAAAATAACAGAAGAGGTATTGGATATGAAACTCCCAAAGGGAAAGAAACATATAAACCTAAGCTTGTTGAGGAAATGGTTATCACATATAAACCAGTACACAAACAATTTAGTTTTGGGCACACACATGATATCAAATACACTTGTCACTCTGAAAATTATTATGCAAAATCAAAGTTAAACCAGAACTTTAGAAACTCTAACCAAAAAGGACCAAAAATAAATGGGTACCTAAGGAGAAAATAATCTATGTTGTAGATGTACTTAACAACTCAGTTGAAACACCAGTCATGGTACCTGGACTCTGGGTGCTCGCGACATATGACAGGAAGAAAGTCTATGTTCCAAAGTCTGGAACTTAAATCTGGAGGAGATGCCAAATTTGGAGGAAATCAAAAAGGAAAGATTATTGGTTCTGGAACCATTGGAAATGGTAACCTTCCTTCTATAACTAATGTTCTGTTGGTAGAAGGATTAGCGCATAACTTGTTGCCCATAAGTCAATTAAGTGACAACGGTTATGACATCATATTTAATCAAAAATCCTGTAGAGTTGTTAGTCAAAAAGATGGATCAATCTTTTTTACTGGAAAGAGAAAGAACAACATCTATAAAATTGATCTTTCTGACCTTAAATTTCAGAATGTAAAATGCCTTTTGTTTGTTAGCGATGAGCAATGGGTCTGACACAGAAGATTGGGGCATGTTAGCATGAGAAGAATATCTCAAATTAACAAACTCAATCTGGTCAGGGGACTTCCAAATCTGAAGTGCAACTCAGAAGCTCTGTGCGAAGCATGTGAGAAAGGAAAATTTTCAAAACCTTCTTTTAAGTCAAAAAATGTTGTTTCTTCCTCTAGGCCGTTGGAACTTCTTCACATTGATCTGTTTGGACCAGTTAAAAATGCATCCATCAGAGGCAAAAAGTATGGATTGGTCATTATTGATGACTACAGCAGATGAACATGGGTTAAGTTTTTAAAACACAAGGATGAGTCACATTCTGTGTTCTTCGACTTCTGCAACCAAGTGCAAAATGAAAAAGAGTTTAGAATCATAAAAGTTAGAAGTGATCATGGAGGAGAATTTGAAAATCATTATTTTGAAAAGTTTTTTTAAATAAAATGACATTTCTCATGATTTCTCTTGTCCTAGAACTCCCCAACAAAATGAAGTTGTAGAACGGAAGAATAGAACTTTGCAAGAAATGGCCAAAACCATGATTAATGAAACTAATATGGCTAAACACTTACGGGCAGAAGCAGTGAACACAACATGTTATATTCAAAATAGAGTCTCTATAAGACCTATTCTTGAAAAGACTCCTTATGAATTATGGAAAAACAGAAAACCCAACATTTCATATTTCCATCCTTTTGGATGCACTTGCTATATTATGAATACTAAAGATAATCTGAACAAGTTTCATTCTAAGGCACAAAAGTGCTTTCTGCTTGGATATTCTTAACACTCAAAAGGCTATAGGGTATACAACACAGAAACTATGATTGTTGAAGAATCAATCAAAGTCAGATTGGATGATAAGCTTGGCCAGAAAAAAGCCAAAGCAGAATGAAAATCCTGCAGGTACAGAAGATCATCTTACAAACTCTGAAGAGTTAGAAGCAAAGGACAACTCAGAAGACCCTCCTATTGAAAACGCTCTGGAAAATATAATAATTTCTGAACAAACCTCACAGAATAAATTCCCCAGAATCATATCAACACATCCAGAAAACATGATTATTGGAAAGAAAGAAGATCCCATCAGAACAAGATCCTCTTTCAGAAACATTGAAGAATCACTGTTTGGGTTGGTCTCTCTGATTGAACCAACCTCAATAGAGGAATATCTGCAAGACAACGATTAGATCCTATCTATGCAAGATGAACTAAATCAATTTTCAAGAAATGATGTGTGGGATCTAGTTCTAAAGCCAAAAGGATTCAATATAATAGGAACAAAATGGGTATTCAGAAACAAGTTGAATGAGCAAGGATAGGTTGTCAGAAATAAGGCACGACTAGTTGCACAAGGTTATAGTCAACAAGAAGGAATTGGTTATAATGAAACATTTGCCCCAGTCGCCAAGTTAGAATCAATTAGATTGTTAATTTCTTTTGCTGTTCAACACAACATCTCATTATATCAAATGGATGTTAAAAGTTATTTTTTAAATGGTTACATAGAAGAAGAAGTTTATTTCCACCAACCTCTGGGTTTTGATGACTCAAAATTTCCAGAACATTTTTTTTAAACTGAAAAAGTCTTTGTACGGTCTGAAACAAGCTCCCAGAGCTTGGTATGAACGTCTGAGTAACTTTCTTTTAGAAAAGAATTTTACTAGAGGGAAAGTGGACACTACATTATTCAGAAAAACATTTAAAAATGACATTTTAATCTGTCAAATATATGTAGATGATATTATTTTTGGAACTTCTAATGTCTCTCTTGGAAGAGAATTTGCTGAGTGTATGCAGGATGGATTTGAGATGAGCATGATGGGAGAACTGAAATTCTTTTTGGGAATTCAAATTAATCAAACTCCATAAGGTACTTACACACATCAAACAAAGTATGTTAAAGAACATCTGAAGAAATTCCATCTATCAGAAAGTAAAGAAGCAAAGACACCAATGCATCCTACATGCATTCTGGGAAAATATGAGGTAAGTAAGAAAGTAGATCAGAAACTCTACAGACGTATGATTGGATCTCTTCTGTATCTGACTGCATCTAGACCAAATATATTATTCAGTGTATGTTTATGTGCAAGATTCCAATCAGATCCTAGAGTATCTCACTTAACTGCTGTTAAGCGAATTCTGAGGTATTTGAAAGGTACTACTAACCTTGGATTGTGTTACAGAAGATCCAAAGATTTTAAACTAGTAGGTTATTGTAATGCTTACTTCGCTGGAGATAGAATAGAACACAAAAGCACCTCTGGAAGTTGTCAGTTTCTAGGTGATAACATTATCTCATGGTACAATAAGAAGCATGCCACTATTGCACTATTAACCACTGAAGCTGAATATATATTTGTTGCTGGATATAGTACTCAGATGATCTGGATGAAGAGCCAGCTGGAAGATTATCATTTATATGAAAGTAAGATTCCTATCTTTTATGATAATACCTTTACTATTTGTCTTTCAAAAAATCCCATCTTACATTCTAAGGAAAAACATATAGAAATTAAACATCATTTCATAAGGGACTACATTCAGAAAGGAATCCTAAGTTTAAACTTCATAAACACAGACCATCAATGGGATGATATTTTCACTAAACCCCTTTTTGAAGATAAATTTAAATTCATTCTGAAAAACATGAGTATGGAATTTTGCCCTGAATGAAATTTTTTTTTTAATATGTGTTTCCAGAATGTTCTGAAATGAGTGTTTTGATTAACTACTCTTCAGCAGTGAGAAGAGGAGTTACATCAGAAGCCATTCATCATGTTCTGAAATGTGTCTAACGTTTCATTACACGAATGGTTCAGAAGTTCATTACATTAAACCAGCTGTCACACGCTACCCTCGGAGGTTGAACGCATGTGTCAACTCTGAAAGGTCACGCATGCATGCGCTGCTATTGAGACGCCATTCCTAGGTAACTGTTCAAATTTGATCAAATCTCATGCCTCCCCTAAATGTCATATTTCATTAATTGCTAGTAATGATTATTTCTTTAATTTCAATCGTTCAAAAGTATTTATTGGTTTTATTACTCCAAATTTGTTTTCAAGCTATAAATACCTTGCAAAATTCCCCTCTTTTACTTTTTACTCTCTCTCTCTCTCTCAAAGTTTCAATCGCCTATGCGTTTTGTGCAAACTCTCTCTATTTTTTTTTTCAAAATCCTAAACCTAAACGTTCCAAATGGCTTAATCTTCATCTCCTTTCGAAAGCATTCCTGTTTCATCAAGCAACTCTCAACATGCAAAAAGATACGTCATTCCTGAGAGTACAACGCTCATACCTGTTGATAGCTTGGAAGTGGTTAGTGAACTTATGTTCGATTTTGATAATCTCAAAGCAAATGGGTTTGATTTGTTTCTGGCTGTGGAGTTCCAAGGGTGGAAAAATTTCGTTGATTGTCTGGTTGGACCAGTCTTCCCTCATCTTGTCAAGGAATTCTGGATTCATGCCATTGATTCTCTAAAGGTCATCCTTTCATTCGTCATGGGAAAAGAGATTTTCATCACTAAGAATCTCATCAGGAGGCTTCTAGGCTTTGAAGAAAATGGTGTTACTGGAATCTCTAGGGGAAGAATAGATATGTCCAAAATTTATGCTGAGATTTTTATTACTGGGAAAGCATCCAACAAAGTCAGAGATTTAAAGAACAAATATAAAATCTGGGCAAGAATTATTCATGGCCCCATTCATCACAGGAAGGAAACTAGTTATCCTGACTACATCAATGCTGACCAACAAAATCTTCTGTTTTGTCTTAGCACAAATGTGAAGATTGATCTACCCTATCTTCTGTTCAACCATCTCAGGACACATGTGAAGGAAACCAGGGAAGCTGAGAGGGTCAAAAACCCTAAGTCAAAAAGAAACTGGATCCCTCTGGGAAGATTAATCTCATACATTCTGATAGAGAATGGTCTGATAGCTCATTTAGAAGACGCCAACTTGCTTGGAGAATTGGAGCCCACGTGTGGAAAAGCTCTGATTGGGAATAACCTTCTCAAAAGGAAGCTGATTGAGAAACTTTTGGTGGAACCTACTCCCTATGTGTCAGCAGCTGTCACCAGAAGGAGAATCCCTGTAGAAGATTTTCCTCTCTTCAACTTTCGTGATCATCCTGAGATTATTCTGCATTTCATTGAAACTTGCAAGGATAAGGGCATTCCCATTGACCATGCATGGCTTCAAGGAAGGAATGTACCTGCTCCAGAAGTTTTTCTCCAGGAGCAGAAGAAAAGGCAAGTTGGAGAAGGTCCATCTGCTCGCCCTTAGAAGAAGAAGAAGAAATCTTCAGGTATGTCCACTGAAACAATCTCTGTTTGTGATTCTGTATGTATTACACCATCTGCTGAACCCAAAACTCTAGGAGATATTGAAGTAGACATAGACCGCACCATTCCCTCTGAACCCCTCCAAAATAATCCTCAAATTGATCAGGTCCTATCTGACATAGACAATTTTGATACTGCAGTTCCTACACAATCTCAACCACAACCACCACTTTCTCCACATATATCTCAACTTGACACGTCGAATTCTGCTCCCCATCAACAAAATCCAAATACACCTGATGAAAACCCTCTTCCAACATCCCCCACCAGACCTTTATCCCCAAGATCCTCTGAGTGGTATGATGGTTCGTGGAGATTACCAGGAATAAATGTGCCTCTGGCTACACAACCTCCATCCTTCATCATTCCCTTTGAAAACATTTTTGCTGTGAACGAATACCCTGCACCTATTCCTTCTTCCCCAGCCCAAACCACCATCATCATCTCTCCTGACATCACCCCTCCTATGTCACCAGCAATTCCCAAACCTCCCTCACCTGAACCCTCACCACCTCACTCTCTAGAACAGACCTTTAGTCCATCCTCATCAGAACCTCCTGAACCATCTGAACCTTCTGACTTCCTTAGGACTGTAATTGATCCTAAAGCTCTACGTTATCTACAAATAAAATCCACCTAAAAGGCTATTCCCAAACCAACCCCAAAACCTGTTCAGTCAGATGTTACTGTATGTTTTCAGAATTTTACAACTGAAATGCAGACGTGGATAGACCTGCCGAAGGCAAACAATGCCAGCAACCTGGACCCAACTGCATGTGATTTTATGTGGGAAGCATTCAGAAGGAAATTCAATGATGAAACCTTCATGTTGCAAGATCTGTGCTATTCTCAGGTTCTTGAGAATTTCACCCAGTATCTGAATGCCTTCAAGACAGAAGTGGTAAATATATGGGATAAACAGTCTCCACTACAGATTACCAATGATCCATTACCACTTGCTGACCACATGGAAATTTCAGAAGATGAATCTGAAGATGGCTCTGAGTCAGACCCAAATCCCTTGGCAATGACTTTGTATCACCAACCTTCTGCTCAAGGTGCCTCTGAGAAAGTGACAACTCTTCTAATTGATCTTGGCACCCTCCTCTCCAATGTTGTAGGCTCAGGCTCTACTGCTTCTGCTCTAAAGGTTGTATCTTCTGAAGCTGCTTCAACATCTGCTCCCTCTTCACTGGTGATGGATACTCTGAATGAACTGAAGAAGGAAAATGAAGCCATCCATGAACGTTTGGACAAACAGGATGAAGCCAACAAGGAAATAAGAACTTGGATGATGAAACAAGAGGAATCCTCAAATGAAATCAAGAATCTTCTTCTTTCTCTTGTCTCTCGTCAATCCTAGTTTTAATTTTTTTAATTTTCTTGTTGTTTTTGTTTTGTACCTCTTTTTTTTTTAATCTTCAAAATACTAACATTTTGAATCTCTTTATTTTTTTTACTTTTTGATTATGACAAAAAGGGGGAGAAAATAAGACTTTAATCTGATCCATGATAACAATTATGGGACTAATTCTCAAACATTTCTAACAAAATATAAAGTTCTTTTCTGTTTAAGAGATATGCAGGTACCTCAAGACTCTGAAAGACTAAGCTCTGAACATCATCAGGAAAATAACTGCTAAAGAAACTCTGAAAGAAAAATGTCTAAAAGCTCTGAAGAACAAATCTCAAGAAGTTTCCCTTATGCTTTTAAACTCTTTAATAATTTTTTTTCAGAAGAATAAATATCAATCTCAGGGGGAGATTATCAATCTCAGGGGGAGATTCTCACTCTTGCACAAAATTTTTATCAAAATCTGAATTGTTTTGTCATCATCAAAAAGGGGGAGATTGTTAGAACAAAGTTTTGTTCTAATCATATCTTAGAGTTTTGATGATAACAATGAAATATATTTTATACTCTGATGTGTATGTTCTCTAAATTCAGATAATGTTCTGACTCATGCATATCAACAAAGAAACATCATTCTACGCAAGTCTAAAGCAAACTCTGAAGGAAGCACTCCAAGGCAAACTCTGATGAAAAGAAATCCTAAGAAACCTCTGATAAAGCTTGCTGAAGCAAAGATTTGAAAGAAGCACACTGAAAGCAACATCTGATAATGCAAGCTGAAGCAAACTCTGATGAACATAAAATGAAGAATACTCTGATAGAAGAAACGTTAAAATAAACTCTGATTTGGAAACGCTGCAAGCGAACTCTTAAACTTCCAGAGACAAGTTCTGACAGTACCGTTGGTCATTTAATGCTAAGACGGCTAACACACTCAAGTGGTACTATGCACGAGAACATTGGAAACATAAAGACCAAGACAACACCCTTCATTAATGCATATACTCTCTTCAAGGTAGTAACGATCAAGACTGGAAGCTATATATAGAATATCATTTGTTTCAAAGAAAGTTTACTGATCCACGAGAAACATACTAGTGCTCACTGTTTTCATTATTGTAAACTAATATTGTATAGTGGGTAAATCTTAAGTATTGGGAAACATCTTAGTGATAAATCACAGTTTATGATAAAGCTTATTAGAAGCATTCTGATTCACTACTGTTAAGAGATAATTTTTGTAAGTGTTCCTTGAGAGACCAGTTGGGTCAGATTTCTCAAGAGGGCTAGGACTAGTTGAGTCTTAGAGGTGTTAGTCACTTTCAGTTGGCTTGTGCATTGTATTGTTAGTCACAACAATTTGGTTGTGCATTTGTAATCAGTTTGATTATAGTGGATTAAGTCCTCGTTGAGAGAGGCGAAATCACCTTGGCGGGTGGACTGGAGTAGTTTAAGTTTCAAATGAACCAGGATAAAAATATCTGTGTCCTTCCATTATTATTGTGCGAAAAAAAGGAAAAACTTATTCAACCTCCCCCCCCCCCCCCCTCCCCCTTCAAAGTGTTTTCTCATCCTTCAGTCTTGAGCTGGCAGTTCTTCACCTGGATCTTTGTTTCTTGAAGTTGATCCTTCACACTCCTTCCCACTTCATAGCTTGATGACTTGACAAGTCTCAACATTATTGACTCCAAATGTAGTGGATTGATCTTCAATAGATCTTGGGAGAAAACCCTTATTTCATGAACCAATTGTTGTGGCAATCTGCCCCACTTGATTATATAGGTTCTTAATTCTAACTACTTTAGCTTGAAACTGATTCTTGGTTTCTTGGATGAAGGATTTCAGTATATTTTCCAATTGGTTATTCCCTTGATTTTCCACAACATAATTAGGTGTAGAAAAACTAGGTGGAACTTGTGGTGCTTGAGTTGTTTGAGGCTTGAGTTGATTCTGATTATTTCTCCATGAAAAACTAGAGCGATTACACCAACCAGTGTTGCAAATGTTGTTTTAGGGGTTATTAAACTTGTTGTTGCCAACATAGTAAACTGAAACTGGATTAGATGAACTTTCTTCAAATAAATGAGCACATCCAAAATACACATAGGAAACCTTTGATGCGCCAGTAACCACCTTGACAGGTTCAAACTTTGTCACTTGAGGAATTGTCAGCATATTCTTTATCATTTGGTGAATCTGAGCCACCTGAGCAGCAAGAGATATGGTCTTAGTGACCTCATGAATACCAGTTGATTTCTTCTGAGTTGAGTTAACAACAACCCTAGTGACAGGCCATTGATAAGTGTTGGCAGTAATACTCTCTATCAATCTATATCCATATTCCTAAGAATTAGACAATAGAGCTCCACCATTTGTGGCATTTCACATGTTCCTTGAAGAAGGAACCAATCCATTATAGAATGTTTCAAGTTGAATACAAATTGGGATTCCATGAAGGGGACATTGTCTAAGAAAATCCTTGAATATTTCCCAATCATCAAACAAAGACTCATCATCTCCTTGTCTAAATGAGGTCATTTCATTTCTCATTCAGGAATTCTTGGAAGGAGGAAAATATTTGGCGAGAAACTTTCAGACAAATCATTCCATGTGGAAATGGAATTGGGCTCCAATGAATTTAACCAATTCTTGGCTCACTCCCTTATAGAGTATGGAAAGAGCCTTAACCTGAGTGCATCATCAGTAACACCAGAGATATTGAAGCTATTTGCAACCTCCAATAATTGTCTTAAGTACAAGTGAGAGTCCTCATTCCTAGATCCTGAGTACTGACCAATAGTTTACAACATCTAAAACATCATTGGCTTGAACTTAAACCGTGCTACAGTGATCTCTAGACGTATGATTCCGGTGTTCATGACATGGGGATCAAAGACTGCATAATCATTGATGTTTCTTGCTCAATCAATGGCAGTGCCAATGACGTCAGTGTTTTCCAAGACAACTTCTTCTTGAACTATCCCTTCTAGATCTTTTAAGTCATCCCCAATGAAGGGGGAGACTCCATGGTAAATGTCCAGTAAGTTGAAATCTCCTTAGTATTTTTAGTGTTGTTTCAGGTTCAGGATCTCCTCTGTAAATTGGGTTTAACAACCTGCACATACAACAACTAAGCACCTGTCGTGACACCAGAATAGAGGAAACGTTAAAGGCTCAAATGCTTAACTAAAAAAATAGTAATAAATACAAAATAAAAATGTTAACTTGGCACTCCCCCACAGCGTCACCAAAAATTTGTTGTCCTTTAAAATGTATCACATGCTAGTATACATGTATATTTGAAAGTAGTAAGTGATAAAAAGTAAGGATATCGTACCCAGAGGGATTGAAAGAAACTTAGATTGATTTTTTAAGAAACTATCTTTTCAATTTAAGCATTAGCAAGGATAAAAAGAATATATGAGAGTCACAAGTTCAGTTATCTCTTAAACAAGATCTAAATAGTGTAAAATGAGTGTTGTGAATATTTCAAGAGAGTGTAACTTGAGCTATGATCCATTAATATTAATGAAGCAACTATGTGTTCATGATGTGCACTGGTGTGCTAGGAAAGGTCAGAAAGTGATCTATGTGTGTATTTCTACAACATCAAAAGCATGTATTTCTAGGAAAGGGGACAGATCTATAAGTCACACTTATAACCCTAATACACATAAATTTATATTTTGAAAATACTTTATAGTTGTAGTTCCTTATCTCTAAGATAACTAATCAAGTGAATATGTCTATCATACTCTTTTCAACTACTTCTATTATGAAATTCACTTGTTGTTGGATCTCTCACAATAATAAGATTTTATCCTTTTCTAAGTTGATCATTCAAAGAATCTGACTTCAGAAATTTTAACACATAATAGAACAAGACACTAGCAACACATCAATTAACATAAAAGAAACATAATATTAACTTATCATTGCTTAACAAACAAAAGTTTTAGCTCATGATGAGTTGAGTACAAACTACAGAGCTGGTTTTTAAAGGAAACATTCTTAAACAAATAATGAAAAAGGAATGTAAACCTAAAAGTAACACGGGGCCTCCTTATGATGGTTAATCAACAAGTAATGGAGAGAATAAGAAACTCTCTTTTCTCTCCACTAACCCTCATACTATTTTGTTTTTTGTTTTCTTTAAGATGCTAAACTCTATTTTGATTCTTCAACATTGTCTATTTATAATCCTTCGGCTAGGGTTCCTTTGCATTGTCTTGGATCATGGGCCTTATGAGAAATCACATCAAGCCCAATGCATTCTTTAGAATATTCCCTTCATTCCTTCTACTTCGCTTGCAAGGAATCAGGTAGAGAGACAATTGTGAGGAACAAGGAGTATTATGACAGTCTTCTACGGGAGGAGTGTTTGCGGCTATGTCCTTTTCTGCAGGGTACTTGTAGTGTGCGTACTATGTACCCTCTTTTGTCTTTTAGCGCCTCTTGATCTTATCCAATTAATTCAAAGGACTTTCCTCCAATGCAACAACAAATATTCCTTCCAATGCAACCTCTTTTCTATGTTTTCCATAGGAATTCAGTTGGTTCCATCATTTCACCCTTTAAGTTGTTTCCCGCTTTTTGCTTCAGCTTGAACTCCCAGATGTTGTCATCTAGTGTCTTGCCTCTGCTCATCGGGACTAACATTGAAACATGAAACAAACATATCAAAACTACAAAAGAGAGCACCTATTATTCTCCAAGAAAACTACTATAAAAGCAGGTAAAATGCAATAAAACAACAACAAAATAACAAATTAACTTTCTAACCATAAATATTAGGATATATAATAACTCATAAAATGTGGGGTATCATTCAACCGTGAAAAACTGTTTAGGACTGATGTTATAGTCACTTAGCCTCTAATCCATAATATTGATACCAACAGAGCCAATGGGGTAATCAAACATATGTTGGATTTCTTAAGAAATGGAACTACTTGGTTTCCATATGAGGATTTAATCACAAATATTCAGGTTTATGTCATAGTCAATCTAGTGAGGCAATAGTGTAATTTAAGCTCCTTAATGATTAACCAAAATTCCTTGATGAAAAGGAAAATAACCAACATAGACGGGGTATGGATGTACAATACTCCTGCTAAAAATGCTCCTTAAGCTCCAGAACAACAAGATCCAACAAATTTGGTTGAGTTCAATTATGAGATACCCAACCTCCTTTAATAGAAGTTCTCCTTAACACCATCATTGCAAACACTCAAGATAAGAACATGATGCTTCATAAAATGTTTGCCCGTGTGGCCTTTCTATCCGAGCACCTAGCCATTAATGATGTACTTGTTCCTCTTTGTTTAATAATGGTGATGGAAACAACTCTTAGTTGTATTTTATGCTTTCATACTTGCTTTATCGGCTTGTTTTCTTTGTTTCTTTGCTATTTTTTAATTGTAACCGTCCCTTTCTTTAAAAATATGAAGTTCGATTTTGTATACTCTTAATATGAAATATGTGTTCTATGAGATGTTTACTTGTTAATTATTCCTCTTTTCTTGCTTTATGATAACTTCGAAGTGGGGAGAAGTATACTTTTATGGAGAGTAGAATATACTCTTTTTACTTGTAAGAGAGAGTTAACTCCAAACTTTTTAATTTTTTTTATAGTTTACCATCTCCATGGGAGATGTGTGGTCATCATCAAAAAAGGGAAGAGTGTCGTTCTATGTGTTGTGTTGGTTACAACATTACCATTTATGGTTTTGATGATAACACAAGAAGAAATCTAAAATAATTATGAGCATCATCTAAATGAAAGTTATCAAAAAACGAAGTTATAAGTGGTTCTTAGTTTGAACGGCAAAGATAGTCAAATGTAAAGATCAAAATTAAAAGGAACTTAAGTTTTAAAACCGTTCATGATCATGTGTTTTATTTTATTTATTTGATTTAGATCATTAAAGTGTATATTAAGCATGATTAGATCCCAAAGTACTAAACAAATGCACACATACACTAAAAAGAATTTAGAAAACCTCATCAATTTTAAACCTTTCTAAAAATCATCTTTCGACTCTGATTAATCGATTAGGAAGCGTCCTAAAAATTTAGGAAAGAGAAATACATCTCTCTAATCTATTAGAACATGTATCTAATTGTTTAAGAAGCATACTCGTTACCTAATTGATTAGGAGCCCTTTTGATCGATTAGGATGCGATTATGGATGATTTGTTTCCTTATTTTATAGGTCTGATCGATTAGTAGCGCAAACTAATTGATCAGAGACCGGCCTGAGTCCATGGATTATTTCTTTTTTAGCTAACTTTCTCAACTATATAAAGGAGTCTTGTGCACTTTTCTAAAACACAGAAATCTGATTCACTAGTCATCTTTCTCACACATTCTCTTCATATAGATTGTCTTTATACATTTTTCACTATCTTAGTCTTGAGAGAGCGAGAGCCATAAAGTAGAGTTGTGTTACTATGTTGTCATGAACAGATTGTGTTGTAATTTTTATTCAAGCGCTTAGTTCTCTTGTAAAGTTGTAAGTGATATAAAGGTTTCAAGTTGAGGTTCTTTAAAACCTTGGCATGAGAAGGTTGAGGGTTGATCCTAGTGTAAAAATTCAAATTTTTTAGTGGAAATTTCAAGGGAAAACTCTTGGGATTGAATTAAGTTACGTTTTTTAAGGTCGAACTATTACAAATCTGTTAGCTGGAATTTTTGACATACCTCAAATTTCAATATATTAAAAAAATATTGATGAAAAACTTGGACAAGTTTAGCTGATTATATTGTTTTTTTTTAAAACAAAGCATTTTTGGCATATTTTTTCAAAGGAGTGTGTCGAAGATCCTATACACGCACTAGTGTTTAGAACTTAGTGAGTTTTAGTGTAACATGAAGATCATTTCGACTGAGAAAGTTGGAATGTAAAGTGAGGCTAAATAACGACTTTTTGGCCTTATCAGTATCTGAAGGACGCGTGGAAGAAAGTGAAAGTCGAAATGCATGCAAACGAAGAGGTGTCAACTTCTAGGGAAAGGAACATCCGTCACAGTTATTAACATTTCTGTATAAATAGGAATTATAGTTATAGATTTCAGCATATTGAATTTACTACAAAACTCAATATACTCAAAGTGTCCAAGCGAAGTGAGAAAAGAGTCTAATCGAGTACAATGTATGTATGCAAACACCATCTTTTATTAATGCAAATTCCTTTACATTAAGTTATTTTTCTGCATTCTCTTTTCTGTCGAAACCTTTTTGCATTTCCTGCATTTCCATTTTATCTTTTTACTTTACCTTAAAGGTTTCTCCCTCGTCGAAATCTTTATCTTTTACATAAAAACTTCATAAACCATAAAACTTTATGCACTTGTGACATAGGATCAATCTAGTCGATCATGCAAGTAACCTTTTGGTAGACTAGCGCTTGTTTACCAAATTTTACGGTAAACAAATTGGCACACCTTGTGGGCCTCTTTTGTGCAAAAGTTGACATTTTTTCTTATTTTCTTGAAAACTTGCATGTTCTTCATCCATAAAATTTCTCAAAAACCGTATGCATGACATTGAGAAATGGTAGGATAACCAAAGAAAATGTTAGAAGACCACTTATGGGATACGTTAGGAGGATGGTTAATCCTAGAAACAATAACAATGGAGAACAAACTTCAAATGCTACGGGAGAAGACATAGTTGCTGCAAATTCGACTGAAGCAATTTCCTTCACGGCAAGCACAACGACCATATATTCGAATTTATAAAGTGGGGCAATTCTCTCCCTATCAATAATACAGAGTCACCATGTGAATCCTAGACCGACTATGGCTAGTGATTTTAGGCCTTACATGCCATGTTTCACAATACCCATGAATGGTTGAGAACAACCTTATGGAAAGCCAACTTCAACGATGGTAGGCTTACATACAAATGTATCAACATTTTCTGACAATGTTGTGACTACATATTCACCATTACAATGGTTAGGATCGACCATAAATAACCTCGGTCAAAACACCCAGCCTTTAGGAATGGAATTTTCTTCCCAAGCGATGCCTACTTTCCCCATAAGTTATATGAATGTGTTGAGGCAACAAATGGATGAAAGTAACCATGAGATGGTTAATTTGCTTAACCGAAAAATGGGTACTATATTTAATCCTTTGATTCAGAGCACGATTCAAAGTAATCAACAACTAGCGACTTAGATGACTCGAATTGGTAATTTCTTTAGTGCCCCTCTAGTGCAAGTTGGACCAACTATAGAGCCTCAACCTGTTAGGCTTGCCTAGAATGAGGGAATAATCCTTGAGGAAACTATTAACCAAGGCTAGAAATAAGTGCCTCGTGTAGTCGAACATCTAAGACCTAGGGAAGTCAGACGTCCACCAATTGTGTTAGTTAATCAAAAACCAGGACGTATACCGAGTGGTCTATATCATGTTCGACAAGAAAATCTAGTAGAAGAAAATAATCATGATACCATAGTCGAAAGGATAATGGTGCAAAATGGTATGAATTTTGGCCTTCAGAGGCCTAATTACTCATCCCTATTGTCGAAGTATGTACTACAGATAAAACTTCCAAGGGGTTGGAAAGTCCCTAAGTTCATTAAGTTCGTGGGCGATAAACTCAGTCAACCATCGAACATATCGCCTGATATCTAACTGAAGCATTAGACATTTCAAATAGTTAGAATTTAAGGATGCTATATTTCCTAAATTCCCTAGCCAAGAATGCTATTACATGGTTCATAACACTCCCTGCACATTCCATCAATGAGTGGACTCGTTTCGAAAAATGTTCCATGAGCAGTTTTATACAGGGTAATCCAAAGTTAGCTTGAAAGAACTGGCTAATGTGAAAAGAATGTTCATTGAGTCGATCGATGATTACTTAAATAGGTTTTGGCTGTTAAAAGCAGGGTGCTTTACCCAAGTGCCTGAACATAAATTAGTTAAGATGGTTGTCGGGGGCTTAGACTTTTCTATTAGAAGAAAATTAGGCACCCAATACTTAAGGGATATGGCCCAATTAGCATACAGAGTTTCACAAGTCGAACGCCTGAAGGCTGAAAAAGCCATGGTAATTAGGAATAAGAAAGAAAGAGTGGCTTACATTGACATAGACGAAAATGACCAAGGGTCATATGTCGAGTATAGTTTTGTCGAGGAAAACAATGTCGATTTGGCTGAATTGAACAGAGGACCTCCATATGTGTGTAAGCTCCTTACAGCAGCAAATGGGAAAAATCTTGTCGAAAACCAGAAGAATAATAAATTCCCCAAGAAAACCTATATTTTCAACGTAATCAAATGTGACGAGATCTCTGATCTATTGGTTGTAGATGGTTAAATATTAGTTCCACAAGGCGTGAAGGTGTCACCATTAGAATAAAAAAGAAATGATATTTTTGTAAATATCATAATTTTTTTGGGTATAAAAGTTCACAATGTTTTATTTTCATGGATCTCGTGCAGAATGCTCATAAAGATGGAAGGTTGAAGTTTACTGAGAAGATTAAGGTTCCCATGAAGATTGATGTTAATCCACTTCAGATTAATGAAACTCATTATGTTGAACTTGTGGAAATCAACATGGTTTAAATTACTAAGGATTTCGACATGGAAAAGGACGCTGGCAAACACATTGAGAATAAGGTGAATATTATGTATCCTAATGCTGGTGTTGGTTTTGAAATTTTGGCACTTGAAATACAAGGTTAAGACTGGTGTCTTAACACAAAACATGATGTTAGGACATATGTTATAACATCACATGCTGAGAAAAAAAATACTTGATAAACCAAAAGATTGTGCAGAAAGATAAATCGTTGAAATTTAAATAACACAATCAATTGTTAACGCAGTTCGATGCAACGTCACATACTCTAGGGGATACCAAGCCAAGAAGGAAATCCATTATGAAAATATTAGTTCAAAGCTAAACCAACACTATTTTACAACTTCTCGCTAAATCACTACCTTGTGCAACTTCTAACCAGAGACCACTAGATATGTGATCCCCCTCTCACTTCCAATCACCGCAATGATATAAATATGGCCACAAACCTTGTGACTATACTTAAAAACCAAAAGAAGATTACAATTCTAATAAACAATACTTAGTGAAGACTCTTAATTTAGAACAATACTTGGTTTTACTTAAAGCTTCAACCAAGAACAATACTCAACTCTTTGCTTAAAAGCTCATGAATGAGAACAACAGCTTGCCAAATAATCAACAATCACTTAATTCTATTCATCAACAATACATGGGTGACATACAAATAACATAAACAATAAAAACTTAAAAGACTCCTAAAACCCTAAACCCTTATGTTGCATCCACATTTTCTTCTTGTGGATGCTTATTATTTTAGGTCTAACAAGTCTTTATTTATAGACTCTTGAAAAATGGGCTTGGACTCTTAGAAAGATCCAATCTTCATGTTTAGAAACAACTCGAATATCTTCTCATAAGAAATAGGAACAAATCTTTTTAAATCTTTCTAAAAAGTCTCCAAGATCCTTTTTAAGAAAACAAATCAAATCTGCACATTGTTCCAAAATCATCGCCTTGATCTGCACATAGTGATGAGTAATATCCAAAAGGATCTCATCAAATCAAATTTAACATGTCAAGAGATAACCAACAATAGCGCCTTCTGTACACAAACTAGGATGTCACAACATCTGTGTTTGACATCTGGTTGAAAACACATATCAGTTGAGCTGTCATGACAGTTGAAGAGGATGTTATAACAATCTCCCCATTTTTTAAATTTTGTCTAAAAACAACCAAAGCATGTTAAACCTGGAGATATGAATAACACCATAACACAAGCTACAGGCAAACATGTAAAATTTGTACAACCTGCATCCATAAAAATGTATCATAGAATTCATGCAGTTACAGATTGTTATCTTTAAAACATCAGAAGAACAAATGTCTAGACACATGGTTTGACATCACACAGTACATCTCCTCCACGACACAGAACGTAGACAGATCTGACAGGTCTAATAATCCTCCTATCACACATGATGAAGACTCCCCCTCAAGGTAAAACTAAATCACCATAAGGTCTACAACACCAAATATGAACTACCCAAGTTCACACATCAGAGGCAGCAGTAGCAGAAGATAAAAATAACCTCACAAACAGATTTCCTCATATCAGACAACATGTCATAACATCAAATAAGACATCATGCACATAACTCTATCACTAGTATCATCAGCAGAAACTTCACCTTCAAACTAGCATGATAGGCTATCATTCTCCCCCTATATAGTTTCATTCCAGCAAGAAGTGATAATAACTACTCTCTCCTTAGCAGTAGCATAGTCCTATCAGTATTCTATTTAATATGTCAAGACATGATTATTAATATCAGGACACACATAATACACTAACACTTTACTCCCCCTTTATAGGAAAAAATTGACAAAAACTGGAGTAAATGTAAAGACAAAATGGAAGGACACATGGAAACACACATAATCAGATGGAAACACAAAAAATCACCAACTTCAGGTGGTCATCCACCTCTCGCCCCTATCAAAGATCCTCCTGCCTCTGTCAAATATCATTTTTCACTCCTTGGTGCTATCACCAACCCTTTGTAGTGAGCCTTTGTCACATCCAATAACAACATGCTTAGGCTTCCTAAGAATCAAAACATAGAGGAAAGATGCAGTATCAGTTGCACTTATTCATAATTTTAATTTCTATAATTCCTTGATAATGCAAATTCCCAGCTCACCCCTAAGCTCTTCAAACTAATTTCCATTTATGGATTTGGTGAAAATATCAACCAGTTGTTTTTAGTGGTTATATGCTTCAGAGTAATCATTTTATCTTCAACTAGGTCTCTAATAAAATGATGACGAATGTTAATGTGCTTGGTCCTACTATGTTGAATAGGATTCTTTGAAATATTGGTAGCACTCATATTGTGATGGTATAATGTCATGACATCTTGCTTGACATTGTATTCCTTCAACATTTGTTTCATCCATATTAATTGAGAACAACTACTTCCAGCTCTAATATTCTCAGCTTCAGCAGTTGACAAAGAAACACAGTTCTATTTCTTACTAAACCAGTAAATCCAATTATTTCCCCAAAAGAAACATCCGCCATAAGTTATTTTTCTATCATCAACATTCCTATCCAAATCTACATCCTAAACAATACCCTACAAGCATGGAGTCTGAACCACGAGAGTATAACATACCATAGTCACTAGTTCCATTGATATACTTAAAAATCCTTTTACTTGATTGATGTGACTAGTTTTTGGCTCATCTTGATATCTTGCACGCACACCCACATCAAATGTGATATCAAATCTGCTAGCTGTAAGGTACAATAAACTACCAATCACACTTTTGTATACGCTTTGATCAACAACAATACCTTTTTCATCTCTTGATAATTTCACTTGAGTAGGAGCAGATGTCCTCTCTCCATTCCAAACGTCTTTACTATATTCTTGGCATACTTACTTTGAGAGATGAAAATAGAGTCATCCATCTATTTCACTTGAAGCCCTAGAAAGTAGGTCAGTTCACCAACAAGAATCATCTCAAATTCTCACTACATTTGTCTAATAAAATGTTCCACCATCTGGTTTGACATTCCTCCAAACACAATGTCATCAACATATATTTGATAAATCATAAGTTTGCTATCTTCCTCCTTGACAAACAGGGTCTTGTTTATTCCCCTTTCCTGTACCCATTATTGACAAGAAACTCTGTCAACATCTCATACCAAACTCTAGGAGCATGTTTCAATCCATAGCGAGCTTTATTGAATTTTAACACATGGTCTGGATAATTATGATTAGTGAATACCTTTGGTTGTTCAACATATACCTCTTCATGTAAGTACCCACTCAGAAATGCACTCTTCACATCCATTTGAAACAATTTAAACTTTAATAAGTAAGACACTCCTAACAAAAGTCTAATAGATTCATGTCTAGCCACTGGGTCAAAAGTCTCATAAAAATATATCCCTTCAATCTAGGTGTCACCTTATGCCACAAGCCTTTCCTTATTTCTAGTGACAACTCCACTTTCACTAGTTTTGTTCTTGTACACCCACCTAGTTCCAATGATATTTGTTCCACATGACCTAAGAACTAAATCCCCCATTTCATTCCTCTTAAATTGGCTTAGTTCATCTTCTATGTCATTTATCCAAAATTCATCAATTAAGGCCTCATTTACATTCTTGGGTTCAATCTTAGAAATAAAGTGTAATACAGTGGGAGAATTGACTTTAGGTTTTGTGTTTAATCGTAAATTTTGCGGATAGTAAGAGTCGCCACCGACTTTTCTTTTATCCAATAAAGGAAAGGGTGAAAAGAATAGGAAAGACCTTTGAGAATTTTTCTGAGTAAGGGGGGTAGGTTATGAAAATGGAAGGTGTTAGCACCCTTTTCATTCGTAGTTATCTACGGGATCTTAATCGCTAGCTCACTTTTAAAAATGCTTTGTGAATGTGTAAGTTTGAAAATATTTTGAAAATGCCTAAGTTTGGCAACTTTGTAGTGATTCTCGTATCAATTAAGAATACATACAAAGTGTTTATTTTGAAAATATTTCAGAAAAGTGTTGGTGTGAAAAGAGATGTTTTTATGAGCAAGCAATTAAAAGCTATCTACCAACTCAAAAGTCTTTTGTTCTTTTTCTCTTCCCTTAGATAGTGCTATCCTACCATTAGTTAGTAGGAAGCCCTATCGTTGGATGTTTGAGGGACAAGTGTGGGTCATTGTACATTCATAAAGGCAACTCGTAGGGCACTTTAGCAACTTATCGTAAGGGACTAAGATCGTTTACTGAGGCAGCATCGAAGGGTCATCGAGGGACTACGATCTTTTAACCGAGGGTCTTTGCTAAAGCGTCCCACGTTTAAGTGACATGACTATTTTTTGTCGAGGAAACTAGGGAGGTTACCCTAGAGGTGCGAGTGTTCAAAGTGTGTTGTGATTCAGTTATTTTAATCTTTGATATTAGGGTTAGCTATCGTTTAATTCTAGATGTTATCATACATGCCTAATTAATATACAATTATATATAAATACAGGCATAATTATAGGTGCATAAAGTAAAAATGCGGAAAGATAAAACCTAGGCTATTACAATGCTTTGGGGATGAGGGTTACAAACCATAAAAATGAGGAAAAAATAGTAAACCCTAGTTTATCTATTACAAACTTTAGCAGTTACAATATTTAGTAAAAAAAAACTCGCGTAAATTTAAATGTAAAACTATTACAACTTGACGTGTATCTTATACATTCGATCTAAGAAATTTAAATAGCGAAGAAAATAAGTATAAGAAATATATTTTTTAAATAAATCTAAAGAAAACCTAATTTGATATGTTTTGGTATTTTTATTAAATGACTAACCTAATTCTAAGTTAAATTATGAATTATTAAAAAATAAAACCTAGGTCTAAAATTAATTAAAAAAAGTTAATTAATTTAAAACGTATTTTTTTATTTAAATTGATTCATTTAGAAAAGTAATTAATTATGTTTTAAAAAATTGAAATAAAATAAATAAAAAGAAAGGTGAGCCTGAAATTAAGTTTGAGGGGTGCAAGGGAAGCAATTGGCTAGGCCCAAGTGCGTTGGCCCTGCTGCTATGTGTGATCCCATGTGATTGATTTCAGGAGGTGCACCATGCTCATGGCTATTTGAAGCGCTGGATCTGGAATGGTTGAGATCAGATGGTTATGAGATGAGGACGCACGGTGAGCATGCTGAACTGGATTCATGATGGATCTGCAAGTTAATTGGGAGAAAAAATAACATACCAGGGGCAGGGATCGAACTCGTGCCCTGGTATGCCAATGCCTTTACTATTCTTGCTCTACTGCTAGGGTGGCCGTTACTTCTGTTTATCTAAATAAAAAAATTAAAAAAATACACAAAGTGAATTATATGGTCGGAGAAGCGCCGGAGCCCTAGGTCTGGTCATCTTTCCCAGCAACCTGATAAATTCAAAAATGCAAAAAGTCAAATTTTAAGGATCCAAGACAACACGTCCCCCCTAATTTGACCCTCTTGAATCCAAATCTGGACTTATTTTTGGCTAAAAGCCCTTGGATCATGCATTTCGAACCAGATTACACCGATCAGAGCAAACTATGGAATCTAGCGAAATAGCATGCATGGGACTACCATATTGATCCAACCCTACTCAGACAAAACTCAGAAGCTTATTAGAAGCATTAACCCTGTCTAAAACAAAACCAAATTAAAGATACAAATTTTTTAGAAAAATGCAAAAAGGTTATGCCATGTCATATAGTTTTACTGGCTTAGGACCGTGGTGATTGATCAAAACTTACTCTCTAATACTTCAGGAAGGGAATATACTCGAGGTTTTGGAATGATAGGGTCTGTAAAACTAGTTTTGAAACTTAGGGTTCTTTGAAATTTTTTAGAGTTTTAGCAAGCTCTTGAGGCAGAGATCGTGGTCCTCTTTGGTGTGAATGTTGTGGTATAAGTAGAGGGGGGAAGTGAGGGTGAACCAATATGGAAGAAAACAATGCATTCATGGTTTTGTGAAAAGAATCAAACAACTTAAAAAATTCATTTCTTGATATTTTCCTTGCTTTTCCATTCGCACATGATTTGGAAAGTTGTGCTGAATTGTTTTGGGCCCTAAGAAACCCATCATGCGCTCGGCCCAATGATTTTGTACCTTATTCAATTTATTTTGTATTTCTTTGAATAAAAACAAAATAAATATAAATAAAATAATAAGAAAATATAAGACAAGGTATGAGTGAACTTAGTAGTCTTACATAAGGTCATGGACATGTTTGAAACATAAAAAGTTAGGCCCAAAAGTCCAAAATTCAAGTTTACTCACTTTGCATTTCATGCATTTTCTCAAAATTGCCCAAATTGTACAACTCATAACTTGATCAATTTTCATTTTTTGAAGATGATCTTTGACTTTTTGGAAATCTCAAGATGTCCTATTCATTTTCTCTTTTGATCATTTTTGCATTTGGAGATTTATCTTGATGTAAGTTGCCTTAACAAAAAGTCTCTTTTTGTTGACTTTTGAAATGACCTGTAATGTATTAGCTCATATCTTTCAAATGAAGCACTTTTTGGACTTAAGAATTCATATAAAAAGTTGTAGGGAATTTAATTTACTTCAAAAAGGGCTTTGGTTTGGAAAAAGTTGATGAAGAATGAGAAATTTATGCTTCGTCAAAGTTCAGTTGACTTCCCCTAAGGAAATCCTAATTTGGCAACTTTTGACTTTTGATGATTTCGGGGCTTTCCTCGAGGAATCATGATCAACCCTTGATCAAATAATGAATATGATTTCAAAATGTTGATGTTGACCAAAAATCTTGAAATTTGACTGTATGTTGACCACAGTTGACTTTTCACCCAATATAGTTGATTTTCAATCATCTGAGCCATTGATTGAGCAAACTTGTGATGCAAGGCTTGAAACTTGACATGAGAATTGTTGAAGACCTATGGAGAACCATGAAAACCATTTGAGACCTTTGAAACCCATTCTTATTTATGCAATATGAAACCCTAGTTTTGTACCCCTTTCTTAGGAGGAGAATTTGTCTGATCAACTGTTAAGAATCCTTGAGAATTTGAGAACCCTTAGAAGAATGTCTTGAAGAAAATGAGAGGGAAAATTTAGGGTACAACAGCTGCCCCTGTTCAATCTTCCTAAACCTGAAGAGTTAAATCGACATGTCTGCCATTCGCGACTTAAAGGAGGAAGATGATTGAACACTCAAGTGCCCAGAAATTTGCACTCACTAGTGCATGAAGTAACACTTTTGGTTGACCATACCGTGAATGGGCTTAAAGATGCCACTTGGAGAGGTGATGGAGAGTCATCGGAGAAGGGCTTATAGATGCCATACAAAGTAAACGTTGATAGAAATTAGACTAAATTATGCCTGACTTTGTCTTAGAAGATATATTTGGAGTGAGTCTACGCCCGACTTGGTCCAAAAGGATAATCAGAATAAATCTATGCTCAATTTAATCTTAAACCAGAAGTTGTCTGCGCCCGACTTTAACTGGAAGGATTCTACGCTCTAATTTTTCCAAAGGAGCTTCAGAAGGAATCTACACTCGATTTCGTCTAAATGATGTGCTAGAAGATGTCTACGCCCGAATTCAACTAGAACAGGTGTTGGAAAGAGTCTACGCCCGAATTCAACTAGAACAGGTGTTGGAAAGAGTCTACGCCCGAATTTTCCAAAGTTGTATTAGAATAAATCTACGCTCTATTTAATTTGAGCCAGAATATGTCTACGCCCGACTTCAATTGGAAGAAGTATCAGAATAAATCTACGCCCGATTTAATCTGAGCCAAAAGATGTCTATACCCAACTTCAACTATAAAATAGTATCAGAATAAATCTACGCTCGATTTAATCTGAGCTTGAAGATGTCTACGCGATAACACGATAAGTTATAGCATATTCCGCCCAATTTACATAGATAAAGCTTCTTATTCTTCGTTTATTATGTCGTACTATGTCTCTATTTGTAGTATTTACAGCATATTTCAAGTATTTAGTTTTTGCAAAGCATAAATGAGAAAAGGAAGAAAAATATTGGAGAAATAAAGAAGAAGTGGCACTTTAGCATCAAAAATGAAAACCTTCTGTATCAGAAGCCATGCCACCCGTCACAGGTGCATGCCGCCCGTCACAAAGTCCAAAAGTGTGCCCATAGACACACTTCTTTTCCCGACCGATACGAAATGGAAATATGTGCCCCACGCCACAATGCATGACACTCGTTACAATCGTTACAAGTCATATATCAGTTACGGAAATGACTCCATGAAACACATGATTTGCTGAAATTCTCCACGAATGAAGAAAGAGGATCAAGAAAGTGTTCCTACTTTTGCTCAACATATGGAATCTATAAAAACTGGACATTTACCAAAACCGGATAGCTTCACAAATCTGCTCCAATTTCTTATTTTTTCTGCATAGTTATTATTTCCAATTTTCCAATTTTTGATATTTTTCCAGTTTCGTTTAGAATTTCCGTAAGCAAAGAAAACCATTATCATTAAAGCAACATTTCTTCACATCAGAGGAATATTGCAACTTTAGTTTCTTTCTAGCTTCCAAAATTTTGTTTAGGTTTATTTATATTTTGTCAAGATATTTTGTTCTGAAGCTAATCCTGCCGGCTTGTGGAGGATAACATACTGCACTATTATTCTTCAGTAATTTATTCCAGGTTCCAATTTTAAATATAGTTTATTTATTTTTTCATCATGCCTATGTTATTGAATGTATGTCTTTATTTTATGTTATCACGCAATAAAATTATGTTTGGCTAATTTTCCCGATACCGGTATGTGAAGTCCTAAACCGAAGGGATTCGGTAATTAATTGGCATAAATATTTTACAAAATACTTTTCTGGTTTTGATTTCCAATTTGGACAATAAACTGTTTTGTTACGAGATTAAAAGACAATCTAAGGATAAAATCAACATAGCAAGAGTTTGAGGTTTTAACCAGATAGTGGTGATTGAAGATTAATTTTAAAAACAGCGAGAACACTTTAAAATTAATTCGATTCTATTTTTTTCAAAAAATACTTTTAAATTTTAAATGACACAATGATAGCGCTCGTTTAAGTTTATTAATATGGCCTGAATCGATAGAACAAAAGTGTGAGATAAGGGTTTTTAAATTAATAGTTTCCACTGAAAATGTATTTTAATACATAAAAGTATGCCAATAACTTATTAATTCCCGTTTACATCCAAACACCATAATTTTATAATTAGCCTTAGCTTTACACAGTGACTATAGATAACAGTATTTTGACCATCAGTCCTTGTGGGTTCGATATCTTTTAAAACTACGCGATTAGATTGTGCACTTGCAGTCACTACACCCGACAGACTCTCTAAGTCACGATAAAGTTTTGGCATCGTTGCTGGGGAATGATTTAGTCAATAATGTGAATCCATTGTTGAATAGTATAGACTATGGAAACTAATTTTATTTTATTTTATCTGTTGATTGTATGCCAAGCACTCTCTCTAAAGGCGAAGAATTAGAGCAATCAATCGACGAGGCCGAGCATTCTGTTAGTATAAGACACCGAATTAAAGAATACCAAATCAATTACAACCTTCCTGAATTCAATCTTCCTGACTATTCTCTTCCTGACCCAAGAATGCTGAAGGACCCCAAAATCTCCTTCTGAAGGATTATGCTACCCCATCGCAAGAGTAACCCTACAACAGTATTGTTGCTCCCGCCATTGCACAGAACAATTTCGAGTTAAAACCTTTATTATTACAAGTTGTCCAACAAAACCAATTTTTAGGATGTCCTACGGACGATCCAAACCTTCATTTGTCCGTGTTTGTGTAGTACGCAAACACAGTGAAAGCAAATGGTGTCTGCCCTGAAGCAATAAGACTTCATCTTTTTCCTTTCTCATTACGAGATAGAGCTTGAGCATGGCTCCAGTCTCTACCATCCAACTCTGTTACCACATGGAACGAGTTGAAGAAAGTTTTCCTAGCGCGATATTTTCCGCCAAGTAAAATGGTTATGCTAAGAGCCAATATCAACGGTTTTAAACAAAAGGAAAGCAAATCTCTCTTCGGAGCATGTGAAAGATACAAAGACATGTTGCGACTCTATCCACATCACGGTCTAGAAGAATGGCTAATCATCCACACCTTTTACAATGGTCTCTTGTACAACATAAGACTAACGATTGACGCAGTTGCTGGCGGTGCACTGATGGATAAACCATACCACGATGCCTATTAACTTATCGAAAGTATGGCTCAAAATCATTATCAGTGGGGAAGTGATAGAACCATGGTGGAGAAACCTCAAATGAAAGGAGGTATACACGAAGTTAGTAGCTTAGACCAAGTTAACGCTAAGGTAGAAGCCCTTACCCAAAAGATAGAAAGATTGACCACAACTCCCACATCCACTATAGCTGCAGTAGCTCCAACCTGTGATTTATGCAGACCTCACGCGTATGTTACACCCGAATCTCCACTCTTAATAGGAGTACCAGTTGATCAAGTGAATTATGCTCAAGGGAACCCCTATGGCAATAACTATAACCCTGCTTGGAAGAACCATCCAAAATTCTCACACAAAAGCAACAACGCTTTGTACACACTTGGGCAAGCTTCTACTACACCTCTAGGATATCAGAAAGCCACCTTAAATGTCTCAAATATTCTGAATATCCCTAGGAAGTCCAACATTGAAATAATGATAGAAAACTTCGTAGCCACCCAAGCTCAAACTAATAAATATTTCATGAATAAAATTATTCACACTAAAGAACATATTAAGCAACTAACAAATAAGGTTGATGCTCTTGCCACACACAACAAAATGTTAGAAACACAAATCTCCCAAGTGGCTCAACAGCAAGCAGCTAGAGCTACTCCAGCTAGAATGTTTCCTAGACAACCCCAACCAAATACAAAGGGACATGCTAATGCCATAACACTTTGTAGTTGGACAAAACTAGGTGGACCAACTAAACCTAGAGTCGAGAACCATGCCATGTACTAGAAACATTGAAAAAGAACTGAGAAGGAAGCTTAGCCGAAGGAAGTATAAAAAGAAGGTGATGTGAAGAGGCCGTGGAAAAAGAAGAACCTTATGTACCTCCGACACCCTATAAACCACCTATCCAATATCCTCAAAGATTTGCTAAGTCTAAAATTGTAGGGAAATTCAAGAAATTCGTTGAACTTCTGAAACAACTTAACTTTACCATAACTTTTACAGAAGCTATCATAAAAATTCCCTCTTACGCTAAATTTCTTAAAGATATCTTATCCAATAAGAAAAATCTTAAGGATAATGAAACTGTATTGCTCATACTGAATGTAGTGTTATAATCCAAAACAAAATGCCTCCTAAACTTAAAGACTCAGGTAGATTTTCCATACTGTTGTACCCCAAAATTCTCCCTCTCATTTCTCAAATAATCTCTCACAAGATCTCCTTTTGTTCAAGACTGCAATAGGGTTGATAAGCTCAAGACACCTCCTCAAGCACTAATGATTGAAAATTAGGGTTTGAGATTGCACAAGGACAATTGGACTTGTAATTCCTCATATGAATTTAATGTATCATTTTGGACCTTAAAGATTTCTCATGTCAAGTTTCAAGTCTTGGATCACATTTTTGCCCAGTCAATTGATCAATTGACCTAAAAATTAACTGTATTGGGGAAAAAGTCAACTATGGTCAGTTTACAGTCAAACTTCATAATGGTCAAAGTAATGAACCTATATATGTCATTTGATCAAGTTTGGATCACAATTCCTCAGGAAATTTGATCAGATCGTCAAAAGGGCAAAATGATCAAAATTAGGGTTTTTGACTAAGAAGGTGCAATTTCTGATTTTTGACCTAGAAAATGATTGATTGGTTTAAGTTATGTCTCAAGGACTCAAATTCTTCATTTTGACCTAATGGCATGGCTCAAAACATCTCTCAAGTTTGATTGGTTGATAGATGAATTTCAGTCAACTGATGAAAAATCAACTATACACTGAAAAGTCAAACTTTGACTTTTTGGTCAAAATCAAGTGTCAAAGATCACAATTCATCAAAACATGTCAAAATGTGAAAATTATTCATCAAGAAATCAAAAAGTCAAGATTTCATTTTGAAAAGTCAAAATTTCTAAACTTAGAAATTTTTCTAAGTGTTGAAAATTTCAAATTTTTTCATAACTTTGAGCCAAATTTCCACCATGATGCAAGTTGATTCAAAGGAAACTTCCAACATGAAAGTTGTAGATCTCAATGTGGTATAAAACATTCTATAACATGACTTCTACTATAAATTGATTGATTTCAAGTTATGATTTTGTGAATACATGTTCATGAAACTTGGAAACTTAGTGAAATTTTGCCCTAGTTTAGGCAGTATTTTGACCTAACTTCATGGCAATTTTTCACATAGTTCCAAGATGAATTTTCTAAAATGTCCAACATAGAGGTTGTATATGATGTTACAAGATTTCCAAAATGTCCAAGAACTCATTGATATCATACTTGAGCAAGGAGAATCGAAGGCAAGAAGTTAGAGTTTTCTAACTTGAATTACAAGTCATTTTGTGAAGAACACATGAACCAAATCCATGCTAGGCTGCATAATATTTGCTTTGCAGGCCTCAAACTTGTTTGTCACTCCATAATTAATGTTTCGCACAGCTGCTAGAAGCTTTAATCCAAGCATTCAATGCATTGCCCATGCTTAATACTATTTTAGGAAGAAAGGCAACATTGCCATTTTGGAAAAGTGGATTTATGCACAAAGTCCACTCTTCTTGAGCCTCTAACTTGTTTGTTCAGCACACACTCAACATACAAAGTCAGATAAACATGTTTAAAGTTGGTAACCACTCTAGTCAGCCTTGTACTATACATTGGGACAATGTGTATCAAGCTTGCTTCAAAAATAAGAAAAAGAGCCATAACATGTGATTTTGAGTTCTGATCAAGGACAAGTCTCCAAACTTGTTGCTTATAAATAGAGTCACTATTTGTGAGCTAAGACACGAGCAAAAAGACCCTGAAACACTCCCAAACTCCCTCAAATCAGAAATTTCCCCAAAACTCCTTTGTTGCATAATTTCTGACTGTGAACTTCAAACTTCCATTTCCCTCGTGCGTTCTTTGGCCTTTTAGTTCCTAAAGCTTACTTTCATCAAATATAAACCATCATTGTCCCTGTTACACGACTTTAACTCCATTTCCACCATCCTCCATAACCAAAAATAGAGCATTGTAATTGGACTTCTCCAGGCCATTTCAGCCACTTTCAACTCAAGCTAAGCATTGCATTAGCTTCCTAGAGACTCAAGGAAGCTAACCTGATCATTGCCGCACCTTGAATCAAGCTCCAACTCATTTCACAATTTCCAATTTTGAGGTATTTTTCTTAAACTTCTATCTTCATATTTAGGCATTGTTAGGCTTGCATTTGTGAAGATAAAATGTAGACATCATTACCCTGAAACTATACGTGTCCATATATTTCATTTATGTTGCTTGAGTAGGAAGAATTTTGAGTTTTAACCTCTGAAAATATTTAGGTCAGATTTTGGTACTGTTAGAAATTCATGCTCATCTTGGAGAATTAGCTTAAGTTATTTACATATTCAGAATCGTGAGGAAATTTCTAACAAGTTTGGTGTTGGAAGTTCTGTGAATGGATGAGAAATGAATGAGTTACATGTTCTCTGGCTGGAGGTTGAAAATGAAGTTACATTCAGGGAAAAACTTATGTTACATATTAATTGTTTTGTTTAAGTTAACAGATGTATCACCACCCCAGGGGTTAAAGCGCGCACCTGTCACCTTTAGGACCTGGGTTCGAGCCCCAGCGTCCGTTTTGTTGTTTTTTTTTCTTCATATTTTGCTTCTTTTTGTTTTACATACAGCAGCGCCTGGGCCCTTTTGTTGGGCCTTCAATTTTTTTTTACTTTTCTCTAACACCCTGTCTACTATTGCACCTGGCCCATTATTTTCTTCATTATTTCATTTTTTTATTTTATTCTCATTTCATATTTTCTTTTATTATTTTCATTATTTTTATTATTATTATTATTATTAATATTATTATTATTAAAAATACAAAAAATATTTTTATTTATTATTCACACTTATTTAGTTTTTTTTTTATAAAACAAAAGACTAAAAAACATTTTCTTTTAACAAATTAATTAATTTTTTTAATAATTAATATTTAGACTTAAGATTAATTATTATATTATTTTTCTTTTCTTAATTAAAATTAATTTAGAACTTAAGTTTATTTTAATTGATTAGCTTTCATTTTATTTTTATTAATTTAAAACCTTTTCATAAAAAACCCTAAAAAAATCCTTTTTAAGTTAATTTCTTTTCTTAGTTAGTTTAAGTTAATTTTATTTAATTTTCATTAATCATTTTCTTAATTAGGTTAAAACCCTTTCATGAAAACAAAAATCATTTCTTTTTCCATTTTGCATTTGTACATTATTTTTCAATTTCTTGTACATTTATTCAATATGGTTGTAATAGATAATTAGGTTTAATTTTCTTGCAAAATCCCCATTTGTAAATTTTTACACCCCCTCCCCTCATGATGTAATAGCTTAGTGTTTTTTACTTTCTGTAATTTATCGTTTTATATAAATGCTAGTAAATTAGGGTTTGTATAGAAATATTAAAATCAACAAGTAGCAGACCCTTATCCAAGATAAACAAGCATGTAAATCAAACACATTTGCACACTTGCACCCTTATGGTAATCCCACTTTGTTTCCTTATAAAAATGACCATGTTATGCATATGGGATATCTTAGCAAGAAGCAATAAAAAATACAAGATCATAGTCCCTCGAGGACGCTATCAATGTTGCCTTTCAAAAATGATCTTTGTCCCTTAAAGAAAAATGCTAAGATATCTAACAACATTGCTATCATGGCTATACGATGACCCACGCCCATCCCTTCACATCCAAAGATAAGGCTTCTTACCCAATCAATGGTAATATAACAATATCAAAGGAAAGGAAGAAATGAACTAAGACTTTTGAGTAGGTAGATTGTTCCTAGTTGCTTGCTCAATTTAAAATCAAACACTCTTGCTTATTTTCAAAACAAACACCAACACTTTCAAAAACACTTTCAAAACATTTTCCAAACATGGAATATTTTAAAAATATCAACACTTTGTATACGTTCTTACAAACGACAACTATTACAAAGTTTTCCTAAACGATGGCGCCTTTTTAAAATACTTTAAAAAACCCACACAAAGCATCTTCAAACAAAAGCAAGTGATCTAGAAAGCAACTAAGAGCCCGTAGATAACTATGGATGAAAAGGGTGCTAACACCTTCCCTTTTCATAATCTACCCCCCGAACTCAAGAAATAATCTCAAAGGTCTTTCCTGTTCTTTTCAGCCTTTCCTTTTGGATAAAAGAAAAGTCGGTGGCGACTCTTGCTAACCGCAACATTTGCGATAAAACACAAAACATCCCAAGTCAGTTCTCCCACCATATCACAGAACTGACGACTCTGCTTGGGATAATGCTAATGTATGGGGTTACCTTAGGGCTATATCACCTTTATTTGCTTTCATTGTTTGATTTGTTTGCTTTATAGTTTGGTTCCTTTTTTGGGCTTGTTTGAATCCTCTACCCGGATTTGGGATACCTTATAGGTAAGTAGCAATACATTGTGGAAACTATGAAGGGTATACCGACATGGTCTAAGAAATAGCTACGTTAGTGGGACATATTTGTGGGTACCGGTATCCCTTTAGTAGTCAAGGAGAATACAGGGCCGTTAAGTGATGTCATGAAGCACTAATTGACTTTTAGAACCTTTACTTGACCAACTTGGCCATTAGGACGTAGTGAGATGACCGAATTTGGTGCAGTACGAAGTTGGTAGATACTCGATACTACACTCATTGAGGTTTGGCTTTTTGGGATATTTTGGTCGACGTAAAAGAGGCTTGCGCTGAAACAATGCCTGAGAAGATAGACCAGTGATATTGGGATCCATTAGAACTCAGTTACTATTTCAAGGACAGGTTTGACCAACTAAACTTCAAGAGGGTACTTACCTATGAGACTCCATGCAAGCCTAAACCTAAGGACTTATTTTCCTTGTTTGTATATTTTTACTTATACATGACATCATAAACATCATAACATCATACTCATTCTGACTAACCATTTCAAGGACTATTAGAATTTATGTTTGTTCTGTTTTGTAGGACATGGCTTCTATCCGCAAAAATACTATTCAAGTCAATCTCGTAAGGATTCCTCATCAACTCAAAGAGTTAGCATCAAGGGTTCCTTAGAATTCTCCATTCACCGAAAGACATGGTCGCCTCATAAGCTTGGTTACCTCTAACACTGATGAAGATATGATGAAGGTGCTCTTCCAATTCTTTGATCCTCTACACCATTGATTCACTTTTCCCAATTATCAACTTGTTCCTACTCTAGAAGAATTCTCACAACTCTTGAGGATTCCCATTCTCAATCAACTACCTTTCAATGGTAAGGAAAGAGATCCAAACCCTGAGGAGATTTCCCAAGCACTACACTTGCAAAAATCTGATATCACAACTAATTGGGAAACAAGGAGTGGTGTCAAAGGTTTCTTATCCAAGTTCTTGTTTGAGAAAGCTCAATACTGTTGGAACTCTTTGGACTTACAAGCTTTTAAAGAAATCTTGGCCCTTCTTATCTATGGGATGGTTTTGTTTCCAAACCCTGACCAACTCATAGATGTAAATGCTGTCAAAATCTTGATGTCTCGAAATCCAGTGCCTACTTTGTTGGGAGATATCCTACATTCTTTTCACTCTCGCACTATAAGGAAGAGGGGGATCCTTATGTGTTTCACTCCTCTCTTGGCAAGATGGTTTATTTCGCATCATCCCCGATCTGTGTTGAAGAACAAGCAAGGTTCAAGATTGTCCCATAGGTTGATGACGCTCATACATTCAGATGTTCACTGGTGTTCCCGGTCCTTGGAGAACGCTATTATGATCGACCGTTGTTGTGAGTTCCCTAATGTGCCTTTACTTGGCATTAGAGGAAGTATCACTTACAACCCTTTCTTATCCTTACGATAATTTTGTTATGCCCGAAGGGATGGTCCACATGAGATGCTCATCTAAGGAGTGGTTTTCTACTACCAGAGCGACAATCAAGGTTACCGCCAGAAGTTTATACGAGCTTGCAGGATGGTGAGCAAGGTGGATAGCAAGATGCTGGGACACAAGAATTTCATTCCCCTCGAGCCTTACCTTAGATGGGTACGAGCTTGTGCTTAGAAACTTGTGATACCTTATCCCTCCATCTTACCAGTCATCATGGAACCTGTGGTTGAAGGAGATGTTCCTTACACTGTCCTCCATCCTGACATGCCTACCACTCTTGAAGACTTGCAAAAGGGTTGGATTCAACTAAAGAAAGAAAGAGATACTTTCGAAGCTCAATTATATGCTAGGGAGAAGAGGGTCTTGGAGCTTACGAAGCAGCTACAAGAAGAGCAAAGTGTGAACGCCTATCTCGCATCGAAGAGGATGCGTTCAGTCTTTTTATCTTAGAAAGTTATTTTGTAAGCCCAAGAGGCATGGTGTAATCCTTTTTTAACTGATTAATGAAAAATTGACGTTTGTTCATTCTTTTGTCTATACAAATTTAAATTTCAGTAATCCTTGAAATCATTTGCATATACATTCCATGAATCATAACATGACAGGTTTTCACATAACAGATTTCCTTATCTTTCTGCTGTTTATTTCAGAAAGATGGATCTAGAGAAAACTGTGAAGGATCTTCAGGCACAAAACTCTCAATTCCAAGAGACTCTACTGGACCTTGCCAAGGGGCATCAAGATATGATGGCATTGTTGGAAGTTAAGAAGAAGCCCAAGAAGAAAGCTTTACTCAACATGGGTAGAAGGTTCAAGGAGACAGTCCGTCAGATCCCGGTAGGAGAAGACTCATATGAAGAAGACGAGAATCAGATTGGTGAGGTTAAGATTACTCATGCTGACTGTGTTAATGATCAAGCGTCTGACGATGATTATTTTGATGAGCAGTATCCACACGCCGATGTCAAGTACAAACAACTAGAAGACAGATTGAAGGTTGTTGAATTCCAAGCCGTCCCCGGTTTAGATTTTGATGATTTGAGTTTGATCTCTGGGGTTGTCATTCCCCAAAAATTCAAAAGACCAGTCTTTGCAAAGTATGATAGAGTTTCTTGTCCATAACGCCACCTGAAATCTTATGTGCGCAAGATACAGCCGCACACTGCTGATAAGAAACTCTGGGTTCACTTTTCCAAGAGAGCTTGGCCGGAACACAACTTGAATGGTTTTATTAGTTAGATGGTTCCCGTATTAATACTTGGGAGGATTTAGCTACCGCCTTCTACCATCAGTATCAGTATAACACCGACTTGGCGCCAACAAGGGTTCAGTTGCAAGATATGACCATGGGAAAGAATGAAAGATTCAAAGAATATGCACAAAAGTGGAGAGAGCTCGCCAGTAGGGTTTAGCCTCCTTTGACTAATAGGGAGAACATTGACATGTTTATGGGCACTTTATTTGGTCCATTCTTAAATCTATTGGTTGGCTGCTCTTCTTCTGGTTTCACCGAGCTAATTTTAACTAGTGAAAGAGTTGAAAGCGACATCAAAAGTGGGAAGATCTATGTGGCGTCTGCTTCCACTTCCAATCCTAAAAAGAAACCTTTTGCTGCAAAGAAGGAAATCAATATTGTGTACGGGGCAAGGGCTCGTACCAAGAAGAATGATCATCCGTCTGTTAATGTTGTCTGAATATCCAATCCAACTCCTACTCCAAGACCATCTGCTAATCACCAACGTTTTGAAACTCCGAGAAGACAATTTACGAGGTTGGGTATGTCATTATCTCAAGCCTTACAACACTTGCTCAAGGCTAATTTGGTGACATTGCGTGATCCTCCTGCCAACCCTGATACCTCTTCACCAAAGTATAATCTGAATGCTAAATGTGCTTACCATTCAAGTAGCCCCGGACATTAGACTGACCAATGTTGGGCCTTGAAGAACAAAATTCAGGATTTGATCGATAACAAGACTATTGAGTTCGATCCTCCTCCAGCTCCGAATGTAATCACCGCACCTATGCCGAAGCATGACAAGGGTGTTAATGTTGTTGAAGATACAATTTTGGTTACCTCTGTTGAAGACTTAACTACTCCGCTGAATATCATCAAAAAGAATATGTTTAAAGTTGGGATTTTCCCTAGATGTGTAAAAAACCGTGTCTGTTGTACTAAACAACTCAATGGATGTGAAGGGACGAAGAAAGGCATTCAACGCCTAATGGATAGCCATGAAATTCTATTTGAGAAGACCCCGCTTGCCAAAAGTTTGACTGATAAATATGAAGATCTCTCCATAATAACCATCTCAAACTAGCCTCTTAGGATCACCTCTAAAGGTCCTATTAGGATTTCAAATGAACCCACTGTTGCTCCCTTAATAATTACCAATCCTGGACCAATTCCCTATTCTTCAAACAAGGCAGTGCCATGGAACTATGGTGCTGAGGTGTTTTATCACGGCATAAAACAAGACGCTTGGATCGAAGAAGAAAAGCTGATGATGTTAGTAACATAACTAGTTCAAGTAAAGTAACCAGAATTAGGAGAATATTTTCACCCAATATCTCACCACCAGTTGTTACAAAGGCACCCATCCGCATTATTATTGCCAAGCCAAGTGTTGATACAAGGGGGAAGGAGAAAGTTGTTGAGCCTGTCATGACAGAAGTACCCGCAAAGGACGTTGCTGATGAAGAACCCTCCGCTCGTGAGATGGACGAGATCTTGAAGATAATAAAAAGGAGCGACTTCAAGAACGTGGAACAGTTGGGGCAAACCCCTTCTAAGATTTAAATGTTGTCATTGCTGCTTTGTTCCGATGCCCATGCTCGGACATTAGTCATATTCCTGAAAAAGGATCATGTCCCCCATGAGACCATAACAGACCAATTTGATTATTGCATGGCTAGCCTGACGGCAGATAATGGCTTGGGATTTTCAGATGCTGACCTAACACCGCTTGGGAAGAACCACAATAAAGCTCTACATGTTTCTTTTGAGTGCAAAGGGACTATCTTAGCACATGTGCTAGTCGACACTGGTTCTTCTCTAAATGTACTACCTAAGGGGGCGTTAGACCGTCTTTACTGTGAAGGTTTAGTCTTGAAACCCAGTGATATTATTGTAAGGTCGTCCGATGGATCAAAAAGGACTGTTCATGGAGAAGTAGATAAAATGTAGACATCATTTCCCTGAAACTATACATGTCCATAGATTTCATTTATCTTGCATGAGTAGGGAGAATTTTGAGTTTGAACCTCTGAAAATATTTAGGTCAGATTTTGCTACTGTTAGAAATTCATGCTCATCTTTGAGAATTAGCTTAAGTTATTTACATATTCAGAATCAGGAGGAAATTTCTAACAAGTTTGATGTTGGATGTTTTGTGAATGGATGAGAAATGAATGAGTTACAGGTTCTCTGGTTGGAGGTTTAAGATGAAGTTACATTCAGGGAAAAACTTATGTTACATATTTATTATTTTGTTTAAGTTAACGGATGTATCACCACCCCAGTGGTTAAAGCGCGCGCCTGTCACCTTTAGGACCTAGTTCGAGTCCTAGTGTCCGTTTTGTTGTTTTTTTTTCTTTTCATATTTTGCTTCTTTTTGTTTTACATACAGCAGCGCCTGGGCCCTTTTGTTGGGCCTTCCATTTTTTTAAACTGTTCTCTAACCCCCTGTCTACTATTGCACCTGGCCCATTTTTTTCTTCATTATATCATTTTTTTAATTTTATTCTCATTTCATATTTTGTTTTATTATTTTAATTATTATTATTATTATTATTATTATTTATTATTATTAAAAATATAAAAAATATTTTTATTTATTTTTCACACTTATTTAGTTTATTTTTTTTTTATAAAACAAAAGACTAAAAAACATTTTCTTTTAACAAATTAATTTCTTTTTTTTTAATAATTTATATTTAGAGTTAGGATTAATTATTATATTATTTTTATTTTTTTAATTAAAATTAATTTAGAACTTAGGTTTATTTTAATTGATTAACTTCCATTTTATTTTTATTAATTTAAAACCTTTTCATAAAAAACCCTAAAAAATCCTTTTTAAGTTAATTTATTTTCTTAATTAGTTTAAGTTAATTTTATTTAATTTTCATTAATCATTTTCTTAATTAGGTTAAAACCCTTTCATGAAAACAAAAATCATTTCTTTTTCCATTTTGCATTTGTACATTATTTTTCAATTTCTTGTACATTTATTCAATATGGTTGTAATAGATAATTAGGTTTAATTTTCTTGCAAAATGCACATTTGTAAATTTGTACACCCCCTATCCTCATGATGTAATAGCTTAGTATTTTTTACTTTCCGCAATTTATCGTTTTATATAAATGCTAGTAAATTAGGGTTTCTATGGAAAGATTAAAATCAACAAGTAGCATACCCTAATCCAAGATAAATAAGCATGTAAATCAAACACATTTTCACACTTGCACCCTTAGGGTAATCCCACTTTGTTTCCTTATAAAAATGACCATGTTATGCATATGGGATATCTTAGCAAGAAGCAATCAAAAATACAAGATCATAGTCCCTCGATGACGCTATCAATGTTGTCTTTCAAAAATGATCTTAGTCCCTCAAAGAAAAATGCTAAGATATCTTACAACATTTCTATCATGGTTATACGATGACCCATGCCCGTCCCTTTACATCCAAAGATAAGACTTCTTACCCAATCAATGGTAAGATAGCAATATCAAAGGAAAGGAAGAAATGAACTAGGACATTTGAGTAGGTAGATTGTTCCTAGTTGCTTGCTCAATTTCAAATTAAGCATTGTTGCTTATTTTCAAAACAAACACCAACACCTTCAAAAACACTTTCAAAACATTTTCCAAACATGAAATATTTTCAAAATATCAACACTTTGTATACGTTCTTACGAACAAGAACTATTACAAAGTTTTCCTAAACGATGGCGCCTTTTCAAAATACTTTAAAAAAAAACCACACAAAGCACATTTTCAAACAAAAGCAAGTGATCTAGAAAGCAACTAAGAGCCCATAGATAACTATGGATGAAAAGGGTGCTAACACCTTCCCTTTTCATAATCTACCCCCCGAACTCAAGAAATAATCTCAAAGGTCTTTCCTGTTCTTTTCAGCCTTTCCTTTTGAATAAAAGAAAAGTCGGTGACGACTCTTGCTAACTGCAACATTTGTGATAAAACGTAAAACATCCCAAGTCAGTTCTCCCACCGTATCACACGTACCCTCAAAGATTTGCTAAGTCTAAAAATGTAGGGCAATTCAAGAAATTCGTTTAACTTCTAAAACAACTTAACATTACCATACCTTATACAAAAGTTATCACAAAAATTCCCTCCTACCCTAAATTTCTTAAATAAATCTTATCCAATAAGAAAAATCTTGAGGATAATGAAACTTTATTGCTCACTGCTGAATGCAGTGCTATAATCCAAAACAACATGCCTCCTAAACTTAAAGACCCAAGTAGTTTTTCCATACCCTGTATAATCATAAAGTTTGTCATAGACAAAGCACTATGCGATTTAGGAGCCAATATTAGTCTGATGCCCTTATAGATTTGCAAGAAACTCAACATGGGAGAACTAAGACCAACAAGGATGTCCGTACAACTGGCGGATCGATTGGTGAAATTTCCTTTACGTATGTTAGAAAATGTTCCTGTACGTATATGACAATTCTATATCCCCACTGATTTCATAATCATGGACATTAAAGAAGACTCGGACATTCCTATTATATTAGGTAGACCATTCCTAGCCACTGCAGGAGCCATCATAGATGTTAAAAGTGGAAAACTAACTTTCAAAGTCGGAGAAGAAAAAGTTGAATTCATCTTGTCTAAATTATTTAAGGCACCAGCCATCGACGGTTCATGTTCTTTCTTAGTTGTAATTGATAAATGCATAAAAGAAATGGAGAAAAACAAATCACCTATTTGGAAGTATTGAAGATTCCTATACCTCCGAGTCTCGAAGATGTTAATTGGCGTTGTGAATATCAAGATGAAAATTTGAGTGAATGCCTAGCTCTATCTCTTGATCCTATACCTTGTCCAAAAAATACAGCCATAGAACTCAAAACACTACCCAAAGACCTAAGGTATGAATTCCTAGACACAAAACTTGAACGATCAGTTATAGTCAATATAGACCTAGGACAAATAGAAACTGAAAAATTATTACATGTCCTAAGAAAATACCCAACCGCTTTAGGTTATAACATCTCTAATCTAAAAGGAATAAGCCCTTCTATCTTCATGCACCGTATTATTCTGGAGGAAGACTGTAAGAACTCTATGGAACATCAAAGAAGAATCAATCCTATTCTGAGCGATGTAGTCAAAAAGGAAGTAGAAAAGCTATTTGAAGCAGGAACCATATACCTAATATCCGACAGTAAATGATTTAGCCCAGTACATGTCGTACCTACGAAAGGAGGCATTACAGTTGCAAGAAACGCTAAAGGATAGTCCATAGAGCAACAAACTCAAACTGAGTGGAGAATATGCATCGACTATAGAAAGTTAAACAAAGCCACTCGTAATGATCATTTTCCTCTACCTTTCATTGATCAAATTCTTGAATGACTAGCTAAACACTCTAACTTCTGCTATTTAGATAGTTTCTCAGGATTCTTCCAAATTCCTATTTATCCTGACGACCAAGAAAACATAAATTTCACTTGTCCTTATGGTACGTTCGCTTATCGCCGAATGCCATTCGAATTATGTAATGCCCCTACAACATTCCAGAGATGTAAGATGTCCATTTTCTCGGATTTTCTAGATGGTATGATGTAAGTTTTTATGGATGACTTCTCCATATGTGGAGAAAAATTTGAAGGATGCTTATCGAACTTTGAAATGGTACTAAAAAGATTCCTAAGTGTCAACCTCGTGCTAAACTGGGAAAAATTACACTTCATGGTCTGACAGGGAATTGTTTTAGGGCACATCGTATCCGATAGGGGAATTGAAGTAGATAAAGAAAAGATTGAAGTAATAGAAAAACTTCAACCGCCCAAAATTGTTATAGAAATAAGAAGTTTTCTAGGACACGCTGGCTTTTATTGACGTTTCATTAAAGACTTCTCTAAAATAACCAAACCTATAATTGAACTGCTAATGAAAGATGTTGAGTTCATCTTCACCGAAAAATGCTTGGACGTATTTACAACACTAAAGAAGGAATTAATTTTAGCACCTATTATGCAACCTTCTGATTGGAATAAGCCATTTGAGATAATGTGTGATGCTAGTGACTGTGCCGTAGACGTGATTCTAGGACATAGAAAGGATAAAAAGCTTCATGCAATCTACTATGCGAGTAGAACCCTAGATCCTGCACAGAGGAATTACGCCACCATAGAAAAAGAACTGTTAGTTGTTGTGTTTGCTTTAGATAAATTTTGTTCTTACTTAGTAGGAACACGAATAATTATCTATACCCATCACACTGCAATCTGGTACCTCTTAAGTAATAAAGACGCCAAACCAAGATTAATAAGGTGGATCTTAATTTTACAAGAATTTGATTTAGAAATCAAAGACAAGAGTGGCACTAAGAATGTAGTAGTTGATCATCTATCTAGAATAGAAGGTCTCAAATCAGATCGTGTATCTATCAATGATTATTTTCCTTATGAACGCCTCGTAGCCCAATTAGAATTGGAAAGTATTACAACCAAATACCCTGTGACTTATGAACACACGAACTCAAATAAAGTCGTGGAAGCAGTCTACATTAAAACCATACTACCATGGTATGCCAATTTTGTCAAATACTTGGTTGCTGGAGTGCTTCCACTTGATATATCTTATCAACAAAAGAAGAAATTCTTTCATGATATTAAACAATATTATTGGGATGAGCCTTTTCTTTTCAAGAGAGGCGCCGATGGTATTTTCTATTGATGTGCTCCCGAAAATGAAATTGAAAACATAAATTTCCACTGTCATGCTGCTCCCTATGGAGGACATGCAAGCACTTCAAATACTTGCACTAAAATATTACAAGCTGGCCTCTATTGGCCTAATCTGTGGAAAGATGTCCATATCACATTTAAAAATTTTGACCAATGCCAACACACTGGAAACATCTCTAGACGCGTCGAGATGCTTCAAAATGGCATTCTAGAAGCTGAAGTCTTTGACGTATGGGGAGTTGGTTTCACGGGACCCTTCTCGTCTTCCTTTGGAAATCACTACATACTCGTTACTATCGACTATGTCTCAAAATTGATGGAGGTTGTAGCCTCCCCAACAAATGACGTAAGAGTAGTAGTCATGCTTTTCAAGAACATAATCTTCCCAAGATTTGGTGTACTGAGACTCGTCATCAATGACGGTGGCTCCCATTTCATTTCCAATCTTAGGAAAAATATTGGTGAAGTATGGAGTCTGAGATTGTGTCGCAACACCTTATCATCCACAAACAAATGGTAAAGTAGAGGTCTCCAACAGAGAGATTAAGGAAATCTTAGAAAAAATGGTAGCAACCTCTAGGAAATATTTGTCATTTAAGTTACACAAAGCTCTATGGGCATATAGGAGGACCTACAAAACTCCAACTGGAACTACGCCATTTAAATTAGTCTATGGTAAATCATGTCACCTTCCGGTAGAAATTGAACATAAAGCTTATTAGGCCATTAAGACCCTTAATTTAAATTACACCACCGTGGGTGAGAAAAGAATCTTAGGTATCCACGAACTTGAAGAACTTAGATTAGACGCTTACGAGAATGCTCAAATTTATAAGGAGAGAACTAAAACATGGCATGATAAACTCATATCTAGGAAAGAATTCAATGAAGGTGATATAGTACTCATATTTAATACCAGACTTAAACTATTTCTGGGAAAACATCGCTCTAGATGGTATGGTCCCTTCGAAGTCACTAAGGTTTTTCAAAATGGCGCAATAGAAATTAAAGGAATGTCTAGTGAACCTTTTATCGTAAACGGACAGTGTTTAAAGCATTATCATTGCATCAATAATAAGGAATATTCCACAACATTTAGGTTAGATGTGCTTCCACCTCACTCATTAGATTAATCACCTGTTATGTCGAGCTTACAACTTAAAACAAATCACTTATTTAGAGACAACCCACTTTTTAGTCTTTTCTTTTTGCTTTACTTATTTTTAGTTTTTATTTTCTTTTCTTACTTTTGTTATTGCTTATTTCTATAAAATTATGCAGTATTGTTTCTCTACTATTACCCACTACTAACTTAATTCTAACTGTCAACCTACTTCAGGGTAACTTAACTTTAGCTAACTACACAAACCACGATGAATCCAGTTGACACGATGGGAATTATTTTCAGAGGAAGAAATCAGTAGATGCATTTTGATTCGTTAGCTGATAGGGAGATGGGATTGAGTATCTACCCTGATGGACCTGTTATGACCACACTAGGGATTAGAGGAAGTGTCTTGTTTCTGTTAAGCCAAATAAGCTGGGACACATATGCCTTAACAAGAAGATTTAGTTCCTACCGTCGATTAACCCTAGAGTTTTTGAGCTCTCTTGTCTATAAGCCTAACCATGGTTTAAGGTTTAACAAGGGACTGATTAGGTTTTGGATGTTTGATATTGAATACACCTATACCCATAAGGAAATGGCGGAACTGTTAGGGTGTCCACACAACCTCGATACATTCACAATAATCCAAGAGGAACTTTTTGATGTGGGTGAACTCGACTATTTCTAGGGTAGTATTACATGTATAAGTAACCATGAGCCTAATGACATGCACTCTGAAAACATTCATAACCCCGCCTTAAGGTATTTTCATAAGATCCTAGCACATACCCTCTTTGGAAAGCCAGAAAACATAACCACAATATCTAGAGCTGAACTTTTTATAATGTTCTGTGCATCACAATACCGCCCCATAAATGGTGCGACCTTTATGATAGCCAACTTTCACCGTCTTGCAAAAACTATCCACGAACCAATCTTGATAGGAGGCCTGGTGACCATGATAGAAAATTCTATCGGCCTGAGATAACCTCTGCTAAACATTGTCCTTCTAGGTAGATTCCAGCCAATGAACATCCATTTTTGCTTCAATAGGGGAATAATTTGTAACCTAGGACCGACTACCTTTGAACTGCTCATTAACAATCAGTTAATGCCTCTTTTCACCCTGCCTGATCCTAGGACTAGCATTCATGATATGAACAATTGGTTATATGATTGAGCCGAACCACAAATGTCACCACCACTTACTCCTGAGACACCCCAAAATTAATGAACACCTTGATTCCTTCCTATCTGATGAAGAAACCGACCCGAAACCCCTCCATTTTACCATCATTTTCCATCTCATGATCAGGCTTACTCAAACACCTTCGTTGCTCCGATTTCTACTCCACCTCCCATATTTGTCCAAGCTCCTGTTATAATTCTCTTCAATATGAGCTTGATTTTTTTAAGAGATGAACTCATTCTTTTGAGGATCAACTTCCATTCTTTCATGGACGTGGTGGCAGAACAGTTGGATCATCTATATCAGCATGTCTACTCTGCTTTTCTTCCTACAAATCGACGTGGCTAATCTTATTTCAGACTTATTGCATATCTTCCATTCACATTTAAATATCGAGGACAATGTTTTGTTTAAGTGTGGAGAGAAGACTAATTAGATTAGAATTTCCATTATATGCTGTTTTAAATTCTTAAGTACATTTTTATCATTTATTTTCAGTTATATTTTGTTTTGTTTTTCCTTCGTTTACTTTTCGAATTTGCATTACTTTTCATTAAATTCTCTATTATCATGTTTACATATATTTTCTATGCTTTAATATTTCCAATTTATATATATATATATATATATATATATATATATATATATATATATATATATATATATATATATATACACACACACACACACACACACACATACGTACTTCCTGCAAGTATTGAAATATATACTTTTTATTATTGAGAAGTCTGGGAGACAAATTAAATTTTTTTATTCTGTTCTGCACTTTGTGTCGGTTGCCATACAAGCATGACGACCTCCACGCTTCACAAATTGGTCCCGCTCGGCACAAAAGCGTGCCCCTCGGCACAGAGTCGGAAACATAAGTGCTTATGTTTTAACACAGAAACCCTTATCGATTTCTCTTCTTCTCATTTTCTTCAACCCCCACTTTAAGTCCATTAAACCACTGCCTATCTCACTCCCTCCATTATCATTATCATAAAAACTCACAAATTCCCACACATTACCCTTTTTGTTTTTCTCTACATATACACTCTCAAAACCCTCTTCCATTCCAAACCCCCAAATTCTCACGTAAAACACCTAACCATCTTCCACCTTTGATTCAACTATGGCCCGCAGAAACTCAAGGCCGGAACCCGACCTTTCAGGGATTACATTTCGAAATGGGGATGCCAGAGAACACCAGGGGGCTCAATATCTCAAATTTTATCATCGCTCCATAATCCCTACACGGTATATTGATAATGAGTGTTTGTGTAAATTAGGACTGCTTGATAGTGTCCGATGGTTATTTAGGAACTCTGATTTATCATTCTTATGCATACAAAATATTCCTACGTATGAGTCGCTAACTTTGAAATTCTTAAGTTCGTTCTCTTTCAACCCACAATTCAACGAAAGCCTGCACCTATCTAGATCGGCAACTTTAATAATGTTCAATGATGAATATTCTATAACTCAAACAACTCTGAGTGATTTCTCCCACTTCCCTCGTGAGGGAGAGGTATACTACTGAATCCCTACAGAAGCATATTGGGCATCTACAACTTTCAGGATTTGGAAAGCGGTCTCTGATGAGGAACCGACCAGTTGCGAGGGGCTTTATTCATCATCTATACATAATATCACAATCCGGTATTTTGATCGCGTCATCTCCAACACTGTTTTTGGGAGGATTAATAACAACAAAGTAAATTCTAAATAACTTTTCCTCCTATATTGTACCTTCACTCCTAACCAGAAGATCAATTTCAACATATTTCTCCTGTCGCATATCCAGTCTTTGTGTGCAATAGGGTCTACTCCTTTCTGCATTGGAGGGATAGTTACCTCTATAGCACTTGGCTCACGCCTCGAAGACAAGCTAGAAAATCTTCCTCCACTGCTACCCACATTCATTCACATCGACAACTGTCAGACTGGACACTTGATTAAGGTCAGAGGAGATGAGAGGTATAATATTATGGTGCATAACGGAGTAGTTCCTAGTGTCACTCTGCCATTCATTACACTTACCGATGTAACAAACATGGAAAAGTGGATTTATGATCTTACTTCTCCTGCACCTGGAGATAATGTGCAAAACAACCAAGGTAATTCCCAGGATGATGAGATGGAGCAAGAAATGGAGCAAGGGGATGCTGAACAACAAGCTCCTTCTAAAAACATGGCAAGCACGTCCACAAGAACCAGAAGAAGACGCGAAAGAGTACCGACCTCAAATGATGACATTATGGTTGCTATCATGCACCAAGATGAGAGGGTGCAAGTTATGCAAAATAATAAAAATGCAATGATGCAACTCATGATAGCTACGCAAACTCAGCAGCAAGAATATGACAATAAGAATGAGATCCAGGCTACAAGAATGATCGAGGAAATGACAGCTTTAATTGTAAGCATGGATGGTTTTCCATAATATATGTACAATGTGGGTATGCCCCATCCTCCGATTGGACGTGATGGACATGGACGAGCATGATGGCAAGGAAGAGGACGTGACAATGAGCAACAGTATATCGAATCTTCTTCTCTTCCTATTTCCTCTTTGCTTTTAAGCATTGGGACATTGTTTGTTTCAATCTTAGATGAGTTAGTTAGTTAGGAAACACTTTACCACTTTCTAAGTAGATTTTTCATTCCCGCTTGTATTTCCTGTTGTTGTACCCAAAAATTTTCCCTCCCATATTTCTCAAGACATTGCAAGAAAAATCTCCAAGTGGCTCAAAGTAGCTCAAGAGTTGGTCAGACAAGCTATCTCCTAAGGCAGTCTACCCCAAATTAGGGTTTGGTGTTGCATCAAGATCCTTGAGTCCAAATGACCTCATATGCTCCCCAATTCCCTAATATGCTCTCAAGATCATCCATGTCAAATTTCAAGCCTTGCAGAGGAAGTTTGCTCAGTCAATTGCTCAAAGGGTCCAAAAATCGACGGTGCTAGGGAAAAAGTCAATTGTGACCTATAAACAGTCAAACTTCAAGATTTTTGTCAACATTATCATTTTTAATGATATTTCATCATTTGATCAAGGGTTGATCATGATTCATCAAGGATTGCTCAAAATTCATCAAGACTCAAAAGTTGCTAAATTAGGGTTTTGTAGGAAAAGTCAACTCAACTTTGACCAAGCATAACTTTCTCATACTTTATGATAAATGACCCATCCAAAACTCATTTTGAAGAGGATGCAATTTCCTACAATCCATCTTCATACACCAAGATAAAAAAATGAACTCAATAGAAATTATGAATTTGGACATTATAGGTCATTTTTGAAAGTCAACAAAAACACCTTTTTTTCCAAAGCTTATAACTTGAGCATGGAATATCAAAATGAGATGAGACCAAAAGGGTTGGTTAGATAACATCTCAAGATTTCTAAAAAGTCCAATAACACTTCCAAAAGTTCAAAATTGAAGAAGTTATACATTGTTGAAGTTGGACTTTTTTGCAAAATTGCCAAAAGTCAACTATCCTCAAAACCTCAAATTTTGTCAAATGGGCCCATTCTTTTCCACTTGATTTGAGTTTTCATAGTTTCCCACGTGCTCTAAATTCAGCCATGTGTCCACATCACATTTTTATTATTTAATTTGATTTTTATTTGAATTAATTTATTTTAAATCAAATAAAATCATATAAAATCTAAAGCTTTGATAACACATGATCTTTTGGCTATTTTAAGCTCCACATACAGCAATTATCATCATCAAATTCGTATCAAATCAAATCATGTGCAAAAAGATTGGAATTAGGCAAATTTGGAAGGTTTTAATGGTGGAATGAAATCCAATTCATGTGCATTGATATGGAGAGATTTGGACCATGATTCTGACCCTAATGCAGTACACATTATATAAGGAAGCTAAACACACGAAAATAAGGGTTGGAAATCGTTGGAGGAAGCAGAACCACTTTGCAAAAATTCACAAAAAAGTTGGAAATCAAAATCCAGGTTAGAGGCAGTTTCAGGAGGCAAGACGTATCCCAATCGATTCCTGGCCGTTCACACAAGCCATCCCAACGAAAACCAAGCATTTTCATACTCCCTAACGCACTGTAAGTCGCACGCTATTCACCCATGTTCTTGGTTTCAATTTGAATTATCCTGGCACCTATTGAACAAACTAATGGCATATTCATGATCACAAGAGCATTTCAAAACTTTTTGCATCATTTAATTTCATTTATATGACCTGTTTTGCAAAACGCCATGGCTAGGGTTTTGTTGTTGTTTTTAGGGACTTTTGTTTCAGGTAAAATTGAGACTCAAGAAGAACATGGTTTTGATCAAGAGGCCATGACGAATTGAACCATGTTCTTGGATTGCATTTATGTGGCCTGGAGAGAATTTTAGGACAGGGTTGCGCTTTTAGCTGCGGATTCAAATCCGCAGGTATTTTTTTACAGGTCTGAGGACAGGGATGAATTTGTGTCATCCGTCCATTGGCCAATTCAAATAATTTTGCGCGTTTTTTTGTTTTTGCTGGCATTTGTTTTGTTTTAATATATTATGATTAATATCTATTATGTTAACAACTAAAGCAGTATGGTGTAGTGGCAAAGCGAGCAATGCATTTCCCACATGACCTGGGTTCGAATCCCAAGTCCTCCACTTTCTCAATAACTTTTGTTTTCAGGTGATTGTATGCACGCTCAAGTTTGAAATCTACCATGTTCCCTCATCTATCCAAGCACCAGATGGCCAAGAGCCAGATCTGGTGGTCAAAAAGCTAGAGGTCCACCATGAGCCAAGTCAACATGCACATACTGGATCAGAAAAAGTCCAAATGGGCCAGCAAAGAATTGCTATTAACACCTCAAAACAGGCCCAATCCCTCTATTCTTTTTATTTATTTTTTTTTTGTTATTCACTTTAATTTTTTTATTTAAATTTTTAACCAATCACAAAATTCCTTTTTTATCAAATAAAATCACAAAAAATATTCTTTTTATCCAATTAAATTTTAAAATTTTTATTTTATTAATAATTACTAACCAATTAATTTAGGTTCTAATTCTAGAAAACTCTAACTTATTTTTGTAAATAATTAAATTGATTAGATTTAATTTAGGTTTTAATTACTAATTTAATTAATTTTATTTTCTTTCTTAAAATAACAAAAAAAAACCAACAATATGTCATAATTTATTTTCTCATTAATTAATTTATTTTATAATTAATTTAGTAATTAATTTAGGTTTAATTTCTTTTCTCAAATAAAAAACAATAAAAAAGACGGCATTTTCTTTCAAAAGGGTCAAAACCCTAAAGTTCTCACTCGATTTAACTTCCCACAGGCTTTATTTATTTTCATCATATTAATGTACCTGCTTCCGAATTGTAATAGTTAAATAGGACATTTAATTATTTTTATCGCTTTACTTTATTTTTCAAAGGGGTTTGTCTTTGTAGATGTAAATACCCGACGCCTTGTAATTTAATTTCCGCACCTTCAATTTCTGCAAATTATAACTGTAGATGTTTGATAATAGGGTTTGCATGACAAGACCAAATGTTAATCTTAAAATCAAATTAGACCACCCTTAACATGTACAAAGATAAGAATAACTGAAAATGACACACTCACACATGCGCACTCTTAGGGTATACCCCACTTGGTTGCCTTCGTACGCGGTCATTGAGTATAGGTCGTTTTAGAGGTCGTCCTCTTGTCTAAAAGATCATAGTTGCCTTGAAATGGTTGCCTCGGATATTGTTGCCTCAAACAAATGATCTAAGACATTAGGGTTACCGCTAAGGCGTCCTAACATTGCTTTGGTGACCGTATGTCCCTCATTCGAATTGACTCTCAAACTCCAACGACGGTGCTATCTACTCATAAATAGTGGGATAGCATTGTCTAAAGGAAATTAGCATAGAACGATTCCTTTTTCGATTAGGTAGATGGTTCTTAGATACTTTCTCTTTCAAAACGAAACAAACTTTTTACACTTACACTCCTTTTCGAACAAAGTTTTCAAAAATACGTCATACGCTCTTGAGGACAGAAGCAAGAGTTAAATCGAAGTTTCAAATAAAAACTTTTTCAAACCCACAAGCACAAAGAAAGCAATATTTTGAAAACAATTGAGCAAGTACATAAGAGCCCGTGGATAACCACGGATAGAAAGAGTGCTAATACCTTCCCTTTCTATAATCTACCCCTCGAACCCGGGAAATATCTCAAAAAAGGAATTTTTCCATGCTTTTTTCCTTTCCTTGTTCGATAAAATAAAATTCGGTGGCGAATCTTGCTTACCGTGACATTTTGCAAACACAAACGCAAAACGTGAACCAGCATTCCATAAACAGACAGTTCTTCCACCGTATCACAGAACTGGCGACTCTGTTGGGGACGCTTATAAGTGGGGTGTACCTTAGGAATAGTTCATATTGTTTTCAATTGCTTGACTTGTATGATTTATCTTTGTGGGCTTGAATCGGAGTTACTATAGATCCTATCTCGGATCTGGGGGATACCATTTAGGTAAGTAGCAATAAACTGTGAGGGAACTGTACAGCGTAGACCGATACGGTTGAAGCAGTAGCTACGTTGGTGTGGCACTTTAGTATGTACCGATATCCCTTGTGGCGCAACGAGGAGAATATGGGTCTGCTAAGGGGTCATTAAGCACCAACTGACCTTAAAACTTATAATTGACCAACTTGGCCATAGAACAGTAGCAGTATGCTACACTCATTGAGACCAAACTCTCGCGATGATTCCGGCTGCAAGAAAAGGTTGCTAAATTGGAATTATGACCGATCGAGGGTGGTCAGTGATATTGAGATCCTCTAGAACCCGGTTACTATTTCTAGGACAGGTTTGAACCAACTGAACTGAAAGAGGGTAGTACCTAAGCTCCTTGCCAGCCTGAAATCTAAGGGCTATCTGTGTGACTTGTTTGCCCTTACCATGTTTTCTATTTGTGGATACTTGTGGTGTGTTTTCTATCATGACATCATGACATCATGACATTGCATGCATATTGCATTAGACTAACCCATTTCAAAGACAGAGGGGATTCATCTTTGTTCTGTTTTGTAGGTCATGGCACCCATGCGTAGAAACACTATTCAGATCAACTTTGTCCAGATTCCCACTCAGCCTAAGGAGTTGGTTGCAAAGGTTCCAGATACTTCCTCCTTTATCAGAAGACATGGGAACCTTCTTAGTTTGGTCACCTCCAAGATGGATGAACAAATGATGAGTGTATTAGTCCAATTCTTTGATCCACTATAGCATTGCTTTACTTTTCCGGACTACCAGTTGGTCCCTACCTTGGAAGAGTTCTCTGATCTACTTGGTATCTCTATTCTGGAGCAGACGCTGTTCACAGGTTGGGAGAAAGTCCTTAGGCTGGAAGAGATTGCTTCAGCCCTCCATCTGACAAAGGCTGAGGTAATGTCTAATTGGGAAACTCGTAGTGGGACAAAAGGTTTCTTGGCTAAATTCTTGGTTGATCGAGCTAATCAGTTTTGGGACAGTCTAGACTTTCAGGCATTTGAAGACATTCTGGATCTTCTCATATATGGTTTGGTGTTGTTTCCTAACTCAGATTCTTTCATTGACGTGAATGCAGTGAATATTTTCATATCCGGTAATCCTGTGCCCACTCTCTTGGGTGATATTTTACACTCTCATTATGCCCGTACTGCTCAGAAACGGGGAACCCTTGTGTGCTGTGCGCCATTGCTGGCGAGGTGGTTTATTTCTCACCTCCCCAAATCAGTTTTGAAGAACAAGGAAGCCATCGATTGGTCCTACAGGATTATGTCCCTAGCTCACACTGACATTATCTAGACTACTAAAGACATGGAAGACGTGGCTATTATTGATCGCTGTGGGGAGTACCCCAATGTTACACTACTTGGAGTTCGAGGAGGGATCACCTATAATCCTTGTCTGGCCTTACGTCAGTTTGGACGAGCTAGGAGGGACGGACCTCATGATTTTCTAATGCCGAGCATTGTCTTTGACTTCCAAGGGGATAGTGATGAGCAACGCTGCAGGTTCATACGAGCTTGGGAAAGGGTATACAGGTCTGATTCGCACGAGTTAGGTTTGAAGACTTCTCTTCCAATGGAACCATATCTTCGATGGGTTCGAATCCATGCCCAAAAGGTGGGAATGCCGTATGAAGCTGTCTTGCCTGTAATTGTTGAGGTTGCTGATGAAGAAGGGGTTCCACCTACCATCCTCCACCCATACATGCCTACTGACATTGGGGCATTAAAGAGATCTTGGATGCAGCTGAGAGAAGAGCGGGATACTTACAGAGAAAAGTATCACGAGCAAGAGCAGAAGATTCAAAAGTTGACAAGGCAATTGGAGAATGAGAAGATCCTGAATGACTATGTCTGCACCGATAGGAAACGACCATGGGAGCAATGATTGTCTTTTTGATTATTTCTAGTTTTGATTTACTTTTCAACTTTTCTTTCTTGTAACGCCTTAAAGGCATTTGTTGAACAATTGAATTCAAAGTTTATCTAATAAAAGTGTGTTTCATTTTGGCTTACGAATTTGAATCTCTAAAGTCTTTGAAATCATATCATGCGTATATCATTCCCATACACCTCATAACAGGTACCCTTACAGGTTTTTCTCATCTTCTTCGCTGTTTATTTCAGCATCATGTCTTCTCAAACATCAACTGAACAACCAATCAAGGCTCTGCAAGCTCAAAATGCCCAGTTCCAGGAATTGTTCATGAACCTGGCTAAGGGTCAGCAAGATCTGAAGACCCTTATCTTGAAAGAGAAGAAGAAGAAGAAGAAGAAGAAGACGATCCTACTGAATATGGGTCGCAGATTTGGAAACAATTTGCGAGAAGAGGTTGATTTGACTCACTCATCTGGAGGGGGAGATAACCAGGAAGAAAGGAGGGCTCCTTGCCCTGTGGTTTCAGACAACGAGACTGACTTTGACGAATACCAGTATCCTCCGACCGAGGATAGATATAAACAACTAGAAGACCAGTTGAGCGCGATGGATGTTCAGAAAGTGCCTGGTCTAGATTTTGATGATTTGGGTCTGTCATCTGGGGTGGTAATTCCCCACAAGTTTAAAGCACCAATCTTTGCTAAATACGATGGGGTTTCTTGCCCAAAGCTCCACCTCCGTTTGTATGTTAGGAAGATTGAGCCATACACCGCTGACAAGAACCTTTGGATCCACTTCTTTCAAGACAGTCTTTCAGGGACTCAGCTTGAATGGTTTTACCAGCTGGAAGGAGAAAGTATCCGTAATTGGGAGGATTTGGCTGCTGCTTTCTATAAGCAGTACCAATACAATGCCGACCTCGCTCCCACGCGTACCCAACTTCAGGGTATGTCTATGGGTGCGGGCGAAGGTTTCAAAGACTATGCTCAAAGGTGGAGGGACCTTGCTGGAAGAGTGCAACCACCCGTGGCTGATAGGGAGCTAGTGGATATGTTTCGGGGGACCTTGTCTGGTCTGTATTTCAAACATCTGATTGGAAGTTCTTCGTCCGGGTTTACAAAGTTGATTATGATTGGGGAAAGGATTGAGGCAGGTATTAAATCTGGTAAAATACAGAAGGGTGCTTCATCAGGCACCGAGAAGAAGCCTTTTAAGAAGGAGTCAAGTGCTGTTTATAGCGCGAAAAGCCATAATAGACCTGAACGCCACCAAGCAGTCAATGCGGTGGTTATATCAAGACCCGTTGTTGCTCCTCAACGCAACAATCAGCCAAGGGCCGAGAGACCGCGAAGATAATTCACCCAGCTCAACATGACTTTATCCCAAATTCTGCCGCAGTTATTAAAGACCAATCTGGTGATTCCAAGGGAGGCCCCGAAGAATCCCAACATTACGTCATCGATGTACAATCCGAACGCCCACTGTGCTTTTCACTGTGATAGCCCGGGGCACGATACGAATGATTGTTGGGTTTTGAAGAATAAGGTACAGGACTTGATTGATGCTAAGGAGATTGAGTTCAAAGCACCTGAAAGGCCTAATGTTATGACTGCTCCTATGCCCAAGCATGGAGTGAATGCTATAGATGAAGACTCGTTTGTGGTTGCTGTGAAAGACATTGTTACTCCATTGATGACTGTGAAGAAGAACCTTCTGTTAGCCGGTTTATTTCCAGGCTATGACAAAGGTTTCTGTATGTGTTCTATCCTACCTACCGGTTGCCATCTTTTGAAGTCAGGTGTCCAACGCCTGATGGATAATAAAGAAATTTTGTTTGAGAAGACTTTTGTTCCTTTGGTTCCTACTGAAGAAGTTGCTATAATCACCATTTTTGACAATTATTCCAAGGCTTCCTCGAGAAAGCCTGTTAGAATTACATCTTTTCCAAGAATTGCACCCCTGATCATTACTGTTCCTCGGCCTATCCCCTATACATCAAATAAAGTTGTCCCTTGGCACTACGGGGCTGACGTATACTATCACGGAGTTAAACAAGATTTGAATGCTGATACTGATGTAAGCAACATTGTTGGATATAGTAAAGTCACCCGCAGCGGAAGGCTTTTCTCCCCTGAAATCTCTCCACCAACTGTTCGGAAGCCTGTTGTTATCACACCTACCAGTACACCTACTACTATCCCTGTTCAAGTTCCAATTCTTACCCCTGTTGCCGAGTCATCTGACACTCGGGGCAAAGAGACCACCAGTGAGCCTGCCCAGACGGAGGCACCGAAGAAGATTACTATTGAAGCCTCTAGACAATAGATGGAGGAAATTTTGAAGATCATCAAAAAGAGCGACTACAATGTAGTCGAGCAGCTGGGGCAAACCCCGTCCAAAATCTCTATGTTGTCTGTTATTATGCTCAGAGGCCCATGCTAAGGCTCTGATTGCTTTCCTGAATACTGCGTACGTACCGCAAGAGACATCAGCTGATCAGTTTAAAGATTGCGTGGCTAGTCTGACTATTGATAATGGGTTGGGTTTCTCTGACACCGACTTGACTACTAAGGGGAAGAATCACAATAACGCCCTGCATGTCTCCATTGAATGCAGGGGCACTACTCTTGCTCATGTATTGGTAGATATTGGGTCTTCGTTGAATGTTTTACCCAAGAAGGCACTAGAACGGTTAGACTGTGAAGGGTTGCAGCTGAAGCCGAGTAACATTGTAGTCAGGGCTTTTGATGGGTCCAAGAGAATGGTACACGGAGAAGTGGATATTCTGATTAAGGTTGGTTCTCAGGTTTTCGCATCTACATTCTATTTGATGGACATTCGGCCATCTTACTCTTGTTTGTTGGGTCGCCCGTGGATCCACAAAGCTAGGGCAGTAACCTCAACGCTCCACCAGAAGCTAAAGTACCCAGTGAAAGGGAAAATTGTGACAGTACAAGGAGAAGAGGAGTACATGGTGAGCCACCTCAACTCTTTTAGGTATGTAGAGATGGATGGGGAGTTCATTGAGACCCCGTTTCAACATTTTGAAGAGGTTCCCAGACGCTGGCATCAACTGAGACTGTTGTTGAAGATCCTCCAATGAAGATGGCTTCCTTCAAGGATGCCCGGGCTGTTGTTGAGAAAGGTGGGTGTGCAAATTGGGGCCAACTCCCTGATTTTGCACATAAGACTAACAAGTTTGGTTTGGGTTTCATTGCAGAAGCTCAAAGGGCTGTTGGGAGTGCATGGATCAGAAGACCTCCCCTGTTCATCAGCAATTCAGGAGTGAATTCCATTGAAGAAGATGTTGAAGAGTCTGAGTTTGACAGTTGGATCTACCCGACTGCCGATGGTGGATTAAGCAATTGGAAGGCAAAGGACTTCGTCCCAATTTCTTTTATTACCCAGTAATGAGACTTTTGTTTTAAGTTTGTAACATACAATTTTTTACGGCCCGGTGTCTTACCCGGGGCACCGTGGCTTTATTTGTGAGGGCTTTATGTGTGTCATATACATATATCATTAATAAAAGCATTGGACGTTTCTTGCATTTAAAATCTTGCGCTCCTTGTTTTTCTTTTATTATATTGCAAAATAGCTATTTTACACACACTCACATATACAGGTCTATATCTACTTTGGATCCTACTGGTAACGACTCTGCTACTGCCGGTTATGACTTCGAAAGTCCGATCAACTTAGCCGAAGATGAAGGTGAAGATGATTGCGAAGTGCCTGGTGAACTTGCAAGACTGTTACTTCAGGAAGAGAGGACCATACAGCCGCATGAAGAGCCTGTGGAAACAGTAAATCTGGGTACATAGATAGACAAGAAAGAGGTCAAGATCGGTGCAAATCTGGAGTCTAGTGTTAAGCAACGGTTGATTCAGATGCTGCGTGACTATGTTGAGATCTTTGCCTGGTCTTATAAAGATATGCCTGGGTTTGATACCGATATTGTGGTTCACCGCCTACCTACCAAGGAAGACTGCCCTCTAGTGAAACAGAAGGTTCGCCGAATGCACCCAGAGATGTCTGAGAAAATCAAGGCTGAGGTGATGAAACAGTTTGATGCCGGTTTTATAGCAGTTACTTCTTACCCACAGTGGGTTGCCAACATGGTTCCTGTGCTGAAGAAGGATGGTAAGGTTCGAATGTATGTTGACTATAGGGATCTAAATAGGGCAAGCCCAAAGGATGATTTCCCTCTGCCTCATATCAACGTTCTGGTTGACAACACCGCACAACATAAGGTCTTCTCTATTATGGATGGTTTCTCCGGTTATAATCAGATTAAAATGTCTCCAAAGACATGGAGAAGAAAACTTTTGTTACTCAATGGGGTACCTTTTTCTACAAAGTTATGCCTTTTGGATTGAAAAATGCTGGGGCAACGTATCATCGCGCCATGGTCGCCTTGTTCCATGACTAATCCATCATGAGATTGAGGTATACGTCGACGACATGATTGCAAGATCCCAGACTGAGGAAGAACATCTTGACCACCTTCAGAAGCTATTTGATAGGTTGAGGTTGTACAAGCTGAGGTTAAACCCGAACAAGTGCACTTTCGGGGTGAGATCTGGTAAGCTGCTGGGTTTCGTCGTAAGTGATAAAGGTATTCAAGTGGATCCTGCAAAGGTGAAGGCTATACAGGAAATGCCTGAACCCCGAATAGAAAAAGAAGTCAGAGGCTTTCTGGGACTTCTGAACTATATTTCCCGATTCATCTCACACCTGATTGCTACTTGTGAGCCAATCTTCAAGCTACTGAAGAAAGATCAAGTGGTAAGATGGAACGATGAATGTCAGGCCGCTTTTGAAAGGATCAAAGAGTATCTCCAAGAGCCACCCATTCTGATGCCTCCAGTTGAAGGGAGACCTTTGATCTTATACTTGAAAGTAATCGACAACTCAATGGGGTGTGTGCTGGGTTAGCATGACGAGTCTGGCCGAAAAGAGCATGCTATTTATTACCTTAGCAAAAAGTTTACCGACTGTGAGACCCGATACTCACTGCTTGAGAATACATGCTGCACTTTGGCATGGGCTGCTCGGCGGCTGAGACAGTATATGCTGACTCACACAACTCTATTGATATCAAAGATGGATCCAATCAAGTATATCTTCGAGAAGCCTGCCTTGTCCGGAAGAATAACAAGATGGTAGATGATCTTGATTGAGTATGACATCCAGTACACGACCCAAAAGGCAATCAAAGGAAGTTTGTTGGTAGATCATTTGGCACAACAAGCAGTGGATGATTACCAGTCTATGAACTTTGAATTTCCGGATGAGAATATCATGATAGTGACCGACTGCGAAGAACCTGGACCAGATGAAGGACCTGAGGAAGGATCCTGATGGTCTATATACTTTAATGGAGCTTCAAACGCTTTGGGTAATGGCATTGGCACCGTGATCATATCTCCTAAAGGCTCTCATACTCCGTTCACCGCCCGACTAAGTTTCAACTACACCAACAATATGGCAGAGTATGAAGCGTGCATCATGGGTATTCGAGCAGCAATTGACCTAAGGATTAAGTTTCTAAGTGTTTTCGGAGATTCCGCTCTCGTGATCAGTCAGATCAAAGGCGAGTGGGATATGAAACACCCAAATATTATTCCTTACAAGGAGTATGTATTGATGTTGCTTCCGCATTTCGAGGAGATAACCTTTGAACACTTCCCTAGAGAGGATAATCAGTTGGCGGATGCGCTGGCTACGATGTCTTCTATGTTCAAAGTCAATTGGGACAACGAAGCTCCCCAGATTACCATTGAAATATTGGACGAATGAGCACATTGTTGTGACATTGAGACTAAAGAGGTAACAGAAAATCCCTGGTTTCATGAGGTGAAGAGGTATCTTGAAGCACAGAAGTACCCCGAGGGTGCATCTATTAATGACAAGAAGTTTCTGAGGAGGTTCGCAATGAAGTTCTTCATCAGCAATGGTATCCTTTACAAGCGCAACCATGATTCAACCTTACTGCGATGTGTGGATAAGAACGAGGCAGAAAAGATCATGTTAGATTTACATGAAGGTACTTTCAGAACTCATTCCAGTGGACACACCATGGCAAAGAAAATCCTACGGGCAGGATATTATTGGTCCATTATGGAAGCCGACTGTTATCAGCATTCTCAAACATGTCACAAGTGCTAGGTCTATGCTGATAAGGTGAACATACCTCCAGTACCTCTGAATGTATTGACGACACCTTGGCCTTTTGCAATGTGGGGCATTGACATGATCAACGAGATCAGACCTACAACATCCAACGAACATCGCTTCATCCTGGTGGCTATTGATTAATTTACAAAGTGGGTTGAGGCAACTTCCTTTGCTACCGTAACCAAGAACGTCGTAGCACAGTTCATTCGGCACAATCTGATTTGTCAATACGGTGTACCAGAGAGGATCATTACAGACAATGGTACAAATCTCAACAATAAATTGATTACTGAGATCTGCAAGCAGTTCAAGATACAGCATCACAACTCTTCTCCCTACCGGCCGAAGATGAATGGGGCTGTTGAAGTGGCTAATAAGAACATTAAGAAGATTGTGTAGAAGATGACGGTGACATACAAAGACTGGCATGAGATGTTACCGTTCGCTCTTCATGGGTACCGTACCTCAGCGAGGACGTCAACAGGGGAAACCCCTTATTCCTTGGTATATGGTATGGAGGCCATCTTGCCCATTGAAGTACATATACCCTCTCCTCGGATTATGAAGGATGCAGGTTTGAGCGAAGATGACTGGATCCAGACCCGGCTTGATCAGCTGAACCTAATCGACGAAAAGATACTTACTGTTATTTTTCATGGTCAGACGTACCAAAAACGGATGATCAAGGAATTTAACAAGAAAGTTAGACGACAAGAGTATTAAGCTGGGGATCTGGTGATCAAGCGCATTATCTTACCTCAAGGTGATCCCAGGGGCAATTGGACTCCTACTTACGAAGGGCCATTTGTGGTTAAGAACATTCTCTCAAGAGGAGCTATGATTCTAACCACCATGGATGGTGACGACCTTCCTCACCCCGTCAATGCAGACATAGTGAAAAAATACTACGCATAATCAAAGACCCGCTAGGTTGACTAGCCTAGGCAAAAATAAGGGCTTCCCGGCGAACCAAAAGGGTTCGGGCAAAAATAAGGGATGAAAATGAAAAAAAACTGTACACCCGGCAAGTCGAAAACTTGAAAAGACGGCTTGGGAAAAAAAGGGTATCCCGGTGGACTGAAAACCCGAAAGGGCGGTCCAGGCAAAAATTAGGGATTAAGGCGTAACACTATGTCTCATTGGATCCCCTTGCAACCAGACTTCGGTATCAACCATCAAGCTCGGACAACACTAATCAATCTGATCTACCTTCAACCAAGTAGCAAATTGATGAGATGCTCGAGGACATAAAAGCAATAGCAGAGTTGGAACCCAGTGGGATTGTTCACATAGATGTTTTGTTTAGTTTTTCACAAATTGTGTAAATTTTATTATTCAACGGTGTTCTCTTACTAGGACGACAGCCTGTTATACGAAAACGCCTATTTACAGGCCAAACTTCAAATCAATACAATTCATTTTCAAAGAAATTTCAAACTATTTTTCCTTTATCTATTTTGTTTTGCAAAGAACGTCCAATGTTCATTTTTGATATATGCATTTGACATTAATTGCTGCTCATGAATATTTACATACAAAACAGAAGACGATTATTGGTAATATCAGAAACAGGGGCAATGAGAAATGTCCAAACTGTACAGTTGCTCTATCCACCAGGTACAAAGGTAGATTCAGCTGAAGAATATGACTGAGGTACTTTCGCTCCCCGCATAGTAAGACAGTAATGATAACTCTCCCCAGCTGAGACTTGCAGCTGCGAATGAATCGGTAATATTCTCCCTAAGCAGAGTTTATTTACCATCAGCACCGAAAGGTCTTAATATTCCCCAGTGGAGTATAAGAATATTCCTCGGAAGAATACAAAATATCCCCAGTGGAGTTTGAAATTTTGCCCAGCGCAGTATGAAAAAGCTACCCCAATGGAGTTTGGAGAATCATCCCCAGTAGACTTTGGAAGATTGTCCCTAGCAGAGCTCAAAGGATTATCCCCACTAGAGTCTAAAAGGTTATCCCCAGGGAAGTCGTAACTGAAAGATCGTCCCCAGCGGAGTTCTTTCCTTTCACAAACAAGAATTCAATCTGCAACATGATTCAGTATCACCAACAACGATAATTCATCCCCAGCAGAATTTATCAGTGGAATCCTCACCAGAACATCACTTCCCCACAGAGTAATCTCCTCATCATTTTATTCCCCAACGGAGTTATCCTCTCCTGCAGGTTTATTCTCACAATCATCTTCGTTCGCCATCCCCAGTGGAAACGAAGAATTCAACTCTTTTCTCCAGCATCTATCCGAGATTTATTTTCCCCAACTAAAAACATTACATTTTCATACGTCATGACAAATGCATATACGCATCATACAACACAATCTCATTTATTTTGAGAACATCATTGTTTGATACGTATCATGCATTACATATAGCTAACCTTTACCTTTCAGGAAGGATGCAGTTAAGTTCTCAGCTATGAAGCTTTTACCCAAGTTGAATTACTGACCAGTTCTTAAATCTCAACAGAATTATTCTCAGTTGAAGTACAAACAAGGTCCTAAATCTCGACAAGATTCCCCCGTCGAATTACAAATAGTTCTTAAATCTCAGCAGAGTTTTCTCAGTTGAATTACGGGCGAGTTCTTAAATCTCGATGAAGATGTTTCCCTAAGTCGAAGTACTGACCAGTTCTTAAATCTCAACCGAATTATCCTCAGTTGAATTACAGATAAGGTTCTAAATCTCGGCAAAGTTCCTCCGTCGAATTACTGACAATTCTTAAATCTCAACAGAATTATCCTCGGTTGAATTACAGACAAGTCCTAAATCTCGATGAAGATGTTTCCCCTCAGTCGAAGTACTGACAAGTTCTTAAATCTCAACAGAGTTAGCCTCAGTTGAATTACAGACAAGGTCCTAAATCTCAGCAAGTTCCTCCGTCAAATTACTGACAGTTCTTAAATCTCAACAGAATTATCCTCGGTTGAATTACAGACAAGTCCTAAATCTCGATGAAGATGTTTCCCTCAGTCGAAGTACTGACCGGTTCTTAAATCTCAACCGAATTATCCTCAGTTGAATTACAGATAAGGTTCTAAATCTCGGCAAAGTTCCTCCGTCGAATTACTAATAATTCTTAAATCTCAACAGAATTATCCTTGGTTGAATTACAGACAAGTCCTAAATCTCGATGAAGATGTTTCCCCTTAGTCGAAGTACTGACCAGTTCTTAAATCTCAATCGAATTATCCTCAGTTGAATTACAGACAAGGTCCGAAATCTCGTCAATTCTCCTTCGTCGAAGTACAGACAGTTCCTAAATCTCAGCAGAGTTTTCTCAGTTGAATTACGGGCGAGTTCTTAAATCTCGATGAAGATGTTACCCCCCAGTTGGATTACGGACAAGTTATTAAAACTCAGCAGAGATGTTCTCTCAGTTGAAGTACAAGCAAGTTCCTAAATCTCAGCAAGATCAGACTTCCCCAGCGGAATCTTCCACAACAACAGGTATGCGAGCTCTCGCTAAGGAATCTCTTATGCGATCGACACTCATGCAGATGGAATCTTTAAGCCCCTCCTCCCGCCAGCAATCTCCAAATGGCATCTGTAAACCCATTCCCGGCATCACAAGGCTGATACCACTTCATGCGAGTGCAAATTTCTGGGCACTCTAGTGTTCAATCATCTTCCACCTTCGGATCACGAAAGGAACGAAAGCCAATCTACATACTCAAGTTTAAGAAGATTGAACAAGGGCAGCTGTTGTACCCCAAAATTGGCCCTCCCATATTTCTCAAGACATTGCAAGAAAAATCTCCAAGTGGCTAAAAGTAGCTCAAGAGTTGGTCAGACAAGCTATCTCCTAAGGCAGTCTACCCTAAATTAGGGTTTGGTGTTGCATCAAGATCCTTGAGTCCAAATGACCTCAAATGCTCCCCAATGCCTTAATATGCTCTCAAGATCATCCATGTCAAATTTCAAGCCTTGCAGAGGAAGTTTGCTTAGTCAATTGCTCAAAGGGTCCAAAAATCGACTGTGCTAGGGCAAAAGTCAACTGTGACCTATAAACACTCAAACTTCAAGATTTTTGTCAAAATTTTCATTTTTAAGGATATTTCATCATTTGATCAAGGTTTGATCATGATTCATCAAGGATTGCTCAAAATTCATCAAAACTCAAAAGTTGATAAATTAGGGTTTTGTTGGAAACGTCAACTCAACTTTGACCAAGCATAACTTTCTCATAATTTATTAGAAATGACCCATCAAAATCACATTTTGAATAGGATGAAATTTCCAACAATCCATCTTCATACCCCAAGATCAAAAAGTGCACTCACAAGAAGTTATGAATTTGGACATTATAGGTCATTTTTGAAAGTCAACAAAAACACATTTTTTTCCAAAGCTTATAACTTGAGCATGTTACATCAAAATGATATGAGACAAAAAGGGTTGGTTGGAGGACATCTCAAGCTTTCTAAAAAGTCAATTAACACTTCCAAAAGTTCAAAATTGAAGAAGTTATGCATTGTTGAAGTTGGACTTTTTTGCAAAATTGCTAAAAGTCAACTATCCTCAAAACTTCAAATTTTGTCAAATGGGCCCATTCTTTTCCACTTGATTTGAGTTTTCATAGTTTCCCACGTGCTCTAAATTCAGCCATGTGTCCACATCACATTTTTATCATTTAATTTGATTTTTATTTGAATTAATTTATTTTAAATCAAATAAAATCATATAAAATCTAAAGCTTTGACAACACATGATCTTTTGGCTATTTCATGCTCCACATACAGCAATTATCATCATCAAATTCGTATCAAATCAAATCATGTGCAAAAATATTGGAATTAGGCAAATTTGGAAGGTTTTAATGGTGGAATCAAATCCAATTCATGTGCATTGATATGGAGAGATTTGGGCCATGATTCTGACCCTAATGCAGTACACATTACATAAGGAAGCTAAACACATGAAAATAAGGGTTGGAAATCGTTGGAGGAAGTAGAACCACTTTGCAAAAATTCACAAAAAAGTTGGAAATCAAAATCTAGGTTAGAGGAAGTTTCAGGAGGCAAGACGTATCCCAATCAATTCGTGGCCGTTCACACAAGCCATTCTAACCAAAACCAAGCATTTTCAGACTCCCTAACGCACTGTAAGTCGCACGCTATTCACCCCTGTTCTTCGTTTCAATTTGAATTATCCTGGCACCTATTGAACAAACTAATGGCATATTCATGATCACAAGAGCATTTCAAAACTTTTTGCATCATTTAATTTCATTCATATGACCTGTTTTACAAAACGCCATGGCTAGGGTTTTGTTGTTGTTTTTAGGGACTTTTGTTTCAGGTAAAATTGAGACTCAAGAAGAACATGGTTTTGATCAGGAGGCCATGACGAATTGAACCATGTTCTTGGTTTGAATTTATGTGGCCTGGAGAGAATTTTAGGACAGGGTTGCGCGTTTAGCTGCGGATTCAAATCCGCAGGTATTTTTTTACAGGTCTGAGGACAGGGATGAATTCGTGTCATCCGTCCATTGGCCAATTCAAATAATTTTACGCGTTTTTTTTGTTTTTGTTGGCATTTGTTTTGTTTTAATATATTATGATTACTATCTATTATGTTAACAACTAAAGCAGTATGGTGTAGTGGCAAAGCGAGCAGTGCATTTCCCTCAGGACCTGGGTTCGAATCCCAGGTCCTCTACTTTCTCAATAACTTTTGTTTTCAGGTGATTGTATGCACGCTCAAGTTTGCAATCTACCATGTTCCCTCGTCTATCCAAGCGCCAGATGGCCAAGAGCCAGATCTGGTGGTCAAAAAGCTGGAGGTCCACCATGAGCCAAGTCAACATGCACATACTGGATCAGAAAAAGTCCAAATGGGCCAGCAAAGAATTGCTATTAACACCTCAAAACAGGCCCAATCCCTCTATTCTTTTTATTTATTTATTTTTTGTTATTCACTTTAATTGTTTTATTTAAATTTCTAACCAATCACAAAATTCCTTTTTTATCAAAAAAAATCACAAAAAATATTCTTTTTATCCAATTAAATTTTAAAATTTTATTTTATTAATAATTACTAACCAATTAATTTAGGTTCTAATTCTAGAAAACTCTAACTTATTTTTGTAAATAATTAAATTGATTAGATTTAATTTAGGTTTTAATTACTAATTTAATTAATTTTATTTTCTTTCTTAAAATAACAAAAAAAAAAACCAAAAATATGTCATAATTTATTTTCTCATTAATTAATTTATTTTATAATTAATTTAGTAATTAATTTAGGTTTAATTTCTTTTCTCAAATAAAAAACAATAAAAAATACGACATTTTCTTTCAAAAGGGTCAAAACCCTAAAGTTCTCACTCGATTTAATTTCTCACACGCTTTATTTATTTTCATCATATTAATGTACCTGCTTCCGAATTGTAATAGTTAAATAGGACATTTAATTATTTTTATCGCTTTACTTTATTTTTCAAAGGGGTTTGTCTTTGGCGATGTAAATACCCGACGCCTTGTAATTTAATTTCCGCACCTTTAATTTCTGCAAATTATAACTGTAGATGTTTGATAATAGGGTTTGCATGACAAGACTGAATGTTAATCTTAAAATCAAATTAGATCACCCTTAACATGTACAAAGATAAGAATAACTGAAAACGACACACTCGCACATGCACACTTTTAGGGTATACCCCACTTGGTTGCCTTCGTACGCGGCCATTGAGTTTAGGTTGTTTTAGAGGTCGTCCTCTTGTCTAAAAGATCATAGTTGCCATAAAATGGTTGCCTCGGATATTGTTTCCTCAAACAAATGATCTAAGACATTAGGGTTACCGCTAAGGCGACCTAACATTGCTTTGGTGACCGTATGTCCCTCATTCGAATTGACCCTCAAACTCCAACGACCGTGCTACCTACTCATAAATAGTGGGATATCATTTTCTGAAGGAAATTAGCATAGAACGATTCCTTTTTCGATTAGGTAGATGGTTCTTAGATACTTGCTCTTTCAAAACAAAATAAACTTTTTACACTTACACTCCTTTTCGAACAAAGTTTTCAAAAGTACTTCATACGCTCTTGAGGAAAGAAGCAATAGTTAAATCAAAGTTTCAAATAAAAACTTTTTCAAACCCACAAGCACAAAGAAAGCAATATTTTGAAAACAATTGAGTAAGTACCTAAGAGCCTGTGGATAACCACGGATAAAAAGGGTGCTAATACCTTCCCTTTCTATAATCTACCCCTAGAACCCGGGAAATATCTCGAAAAAGGAATTTTTCTGTGCTTTTTTCCTTTCCTAGTTGGATAAAATAAAAGTCGGCGGCGACTCTTTCTTACTGCGACATTTTGCAAACACAAACGCAAAACGCGAACCAGCATTCCAAAAACAGTCAGTTCTTCCACCGTATCACACCTGTAATCAAAACATCTTTGTACTTTCAAGTTCTTTTATGCAAACTTTTCTGCTATTATCTAATTTCCCAACTTTCTTGAGCCATAACAAAAAAATTTGTTCGTTACTTGCATAATTTGATGCATTTGAAGAATATACAGGTTGCTCACTTTTAAGATATATGAGAAACCTTGAGTAAAAAAGAAGCACGATAGATACTGTCGTAACACTATAAATCCCCAAATTACGCTAGATTGATTTCAATACCCTTTATATCGAAATGTTAAACATTAGTTTTAAAGTAACTCCGAGTAGTTTATTTAGCAGTCAACACCGTCTTAAACACAAACTACGTACGAATCGAATATAAGTGAATGATCCCGAGTATTTAAAAAAAAGTTACATGCTTTACTATTAGAAAATAGGGAATGCACCAATTAAGCTAGGTGATCCTCACTCGGTCACTTAATCCAACAGTTGTGGAACCTACACAATATAACATAGAAACCCGTTGTCAGTTGGTTCAAAGGTATCTAGTACTGAACTTGGTATGGAGGACTACGATACGATCCCCCACAACTTGCAATTGGGTGAATTAAAGGAGGTTACAACATACATGTTCCAGAACCTCATGCTTAAAGGATCATATTCACTAACCAGCTACTCTACTATGTGTGTAAAGATAAATGGCTTAATGTGATTGCGGTAGAATGAAAATGGGTGAAATTTAGAGAAACAAATTAGGTTGAGCTATAATGGCATGACTGGAATAGGTTTGCGCAGTGGGGGCGTTTAGTCTTATTACTATATCTTTTGTGTTATGTTGAGCTTATATTTCTGCAAAAACATTGGCACAACCTCTTATGATTCGAATTCCATCATGTATTTTCATTTATCTTGTAGTATTTTCAGCATATTTCAGGTATTTAGTTTCTGCAAAGCATAAATGAGAAAAGGAAGAAAAATATTGGAGAAATGAAGAAGAGATGGCACTTTAGTAGCAAAAATGCAAACATTTCGTATCAGAAGCCATGCCGCCCGTCAGAGGCGCATGCCGCCCGTCACAAAGTCCAAAAGTGTTCCCCTTGGCACACTTCTTGTCTCGACCGGCACATAATGGAAATACGTGTTCCACTCCACAACTCTTAACACTCGTTACAATCGTTACAAGTCATATATATGTTACGAAAATTCCTCCATGAAACGTACGATTTTCTGAAAATTATCCACGAATGAAGAACGAGGATCAAAGAAGTGTTCCTACTTTTGCTCAACATATGGAATCTATAAAAGCCGGACAATGACCAAAACCGGATACGTTCACACATCTTCTCCAATTTCTCATTTTTTCTGCATACTGCAGCATTGTTATTGTTTCCAATTTTACAATTTTTGATATTTTTCCAGTTTCGTTTAGAATTTTCGTAAGCAAAGAAAACCATTATCATTAAAGGAATATTTCTTCACATCGGAGGAATATTGCAACTTTAGTTTCTTTCTAGCTTCCAGAATTTCGTTTAGGTTTATTTGTATTTCGTCAATATATTTTGTTCCGAAGCTAATCCTGTCAGCTTGTGGAGGATAGCATATTGCACTATTATTCTTCAGTATTTTATTCCAGGTTCTAATTTTAAATATAGTTTATTTATTTTTTTACCATGCCTATGTTATTGAATGTGTGTTTTTATTTTATGTTATCACGCAATAAAATTATGTTTCTCTAATTTTCCCGATACCGGTATGTGAAGTCCTTAACCGAAGGGATTTGGTAATTAATTCGCATAAATATTTTACAAAAGAATTTTCTAGTTTTGAATTCCAATTTGAACATTAAATTGTTTTGTTACGAGTGTAAAAGAAATACTAAGGATAAAATCAACAGAGCGAGAGTTTAAGGTTTTAACCAGATAGTGGTGATTGAACATTAATTTTAAAAAACAGCGAGAGCGCTTTAAAATTAATTGGAATCTATTTGTTTTCAAAAAATACTTTTAAATTTTAAATGACACAGCGAGAGCGCTCATTTGAGTTTAATAATATGGCCTGATTTGATAGAACGAAATTGTGAGACAAGGGTTTTTAAATTAAAAGTTTCCACTGAAACAGTGTTTTAATACCTAAAACTATTACAATAACTTATTCAATCACTGAAGTTGACAAATTACATACCGGTGTCCCGTTATCAATTATTAGATTTTAGTTAATTCCTGTTTAAATCCCAAAACCCTAATTTTATAATTAGCCTTAGATTTACACATTGACCCTAGATAACACTAGTTTGACCATCAGTCCTTGTGGGTTTGATATCTTTTAAAACTACGCGATCAGACTGTGCACTTGCAGTCACTACACCCGACAGACTCTCAAAGTCGCGATCACTACGCCCGACTTCAAATGGAAGAAGTATCAGAATCACTCTATGCTTGATTTAATTTGAGTCAGGAGATGTCTATGCCCGACTTCAACTGGAAGAAGTATCAGAATAACTCTACGCTTGATTTAATATGAGCCAAACGATGTCTTCTTCTGACTTCAACTGGAAGAAGTATCAAAATAACTCTACACTTGATTTGATATGAGCCAGAAGATGTCTACGCTCGAATTCAACTGGAAGAAGTATCAAAATAACTCTACGCTTGATTTAGTATAAGCCAGAAGATGTCTACACCCGACTTCAACTGGAAGAAGATGTTGGAAGGAGTATACACCCAACTTTTCCATAGGAGCTTCAGAAGGAATCTATGATCGACTTCGTCTGAATGATGTGCTAGAAGATGTCTATGCTCGACCTCAACTAGAAAACATTCCTCTTTGATAATGACCCTCTGAGGAAATTGCTTAAGTAGCCATTTGTGAGATGTAGCCTTTGAGAAGACTATTTGGTCATATAAGTAGTTGATGATGTTTGTTTGTTGATTAATATTTCCCGAAAAGGTAAAGAGTTAGCCGTATACAATGTCATGATGTGTGAAATGTATTGAGTAATGATGTTCTCAAAATAAATGAGACTGTTCTATATGCGTTTTGTATGCATATGTTATGATGTTCCTAAATGATGTATGGATGTGAAATGTTGTTGAAGTGTATTTGTAACCCCGTGCAACATCTTTGTCTGGGAAAATAAATCCCTGGTTGTTTCTATGGATGAATAATGCGTGTTTCTTCAATCTTGATTGGTATTCCTACTTTCTTCTTGAGGAAACTCTGTTGGGGAATGTTGATTTTTGTTTGGGGATAAGAGTCAAAGAATATTTGTTGTTCATTGCTCTACTAGGATTTTAGTTCTTATATACCCTGATTCGGGATAAAAGAGATTGATAAACTTTCAAGGTGTTGTCTAACCGAGTTTTTGATATGGATACTGACTTGTCTTGAAAGAATAAGGTTGAATGATATCTGATCTAGTTTCAGATTTAGTAGCAACTCTCTGGGGATAGAAACCCGGACTGTCCTTTGCTGGAGGTGGGAATCTTGTCGGTAATTTGTGGTAGAAACAGACTCAAGCTGGGGAGACTGTAATCTGTTGGGGAAATGAACCCTTTTGGCGGAGAAATACTCTACTGAGGAAACACCCTTGTTAAGGAGATGAGCTCTGCTGGAGGAAAGAAATCTGTAGGGTTTTTACAATTTTGGAGGAATAAACTCAGTTGGGGAAGAGAATTTCCATAAACTGTACTGATTGGGACATCATAAGTTGGCGACATTGTCGAGAAAAAGATTATATTCCCTTATCTGCCAGAGCGATCTGTTGGTGAGCTTGTTAAGACTACTCTGTGGGGATAATCTAGTAAGGATCTCCATGTGGGGATTTTTGGACAGCTTGAATTTTATCCCAACTCCTAGAGTCTTAAGTAATTGCTTTTTCCTGTTTTTATGCATATATTTGTTAACAGTTAATCATATTCATATACATATGTTCATTCAATTGTATTCATTGGATGTTTTTGCAAACAAAACAGAAAAAGGTAAAACAAAATGTTTGAAATTTGAAATTCGTATTTCTATTGATAGATTGGCCATAAACATGCGATTTTATACAGAGAGACATAAATCCTAGTAAGAGGAAATAGTCGTTAAATGAAAAGATTACAAAGTGAAAATAAGATAATATCTATGTTGGAATAATCTCATTGGGTTCCAACACTCCTATTGCCCCTATGTCTTCAAGCATCTCATCCCTCGCTGTCAGAAGAAAGTGATTGAATTGATATGTACCAAGAGGAAATAGAAACAAAGATTTTATTAGTATGTTCAAAATTATAATTTCCTCTTAGGCTTACAATGAAAATAACAGCAAGAGAAGGACGCATGGAAGAACTAGTATCAGACTTTGGAGGTTTCCTACTCATTAGAATTGAAAGAGAAGGATGACTTGATTGAGATTCTTGAGAGTCATGTTATGAAAATGATGGAGAAGCAAGAGGATTTATTTTCCTCTAGAGTTCAGCCAGGTCCCAGTCACTCATTTTCTTATTCTGGTAATTGGAAAGAAGTTTGTGACAAATATGAAGAAGAGACCGAGCAGTTGAAGGCTCAGATTGTAATACTCATGGGAAAGCATCACTGTATGGAGAGAACTTCACCGACTTTGGCTCCTTAGGATTTTCAGATTCAATCTTTGTACTAAAAGTTGTAATCCATTCCGAAGTAAGTATTAAAATGAGATTTTCAGTATTTTCAAACGTGTTAGTACTTTAATATTTGCAATTGTTTATGATTCTTTGAGTTCCTTGAATAAACAAAGTAAATCATATGCATTGCATATCATGCATCATTTTGAACCTATTTTTGCATTCCTGTTCATTCCCAGGTGCCCTACTTGTTTCTCTACTTAAACAGTGAGCAAGTTGTCTCATCACTACAATAATCGGGCTAATTCTAGAAAGAAGATGGAATATCTTGAAAAAGAGAATTGTGATATGCGCAAAGAAGTTACTGCTTTAAGAGCTAGTATGTCTAATTTGATTACTTTGGTAGAATTGTTCGTGGTTGCTCAGAATCAGCCACCACCTCCTCCTCCGTCTCCTCATGCTACTAAGCCACAACAGACGACATTTACTTTAGAAGTTTCGTCAAATTCCATCTCTGTTACTCCAGTTACTACTGCTTAATACTACATGCCTTGCGATTACCCGTGGGAAATGCCTGAGAATTTCATGCTAGAAGTTTACAATCTTGCTGTTCAAGTTGCTCCGTTCTTTCAAATTGATAATGCTTTTGCACCTCTTGTGGTACACGCTACTCTTGTTGATAATAATAAGATCCATCATGTTGCACCTCCTACAGTGAATGTTGTGCCAATTATTAATGATAAAGTTTATCATCCTTCTCCTCCACCAAGTGAAATTTTGGGCTTTTATGTCCGATTGGATGATTTTCAGGATCAATTCAATGAAATGCAGAAAAAAGTGAAGGCTCTAAGAGGAAAAGAGTTATTCATACAGAATGTGAGTGATCTTTGCCTAGTTCCTAATGTGAAAGTGCTAGCAAAGTTTAAGTTGGAAGAATTTGAAAAGTACAAGGGAAACTCTTGTCCCCGTTACCAGCTGGTGATATATATCAAAAGGATGTCCACTCATATTGATGACCAATTATTGCTTATTCATTTCTTCTAGGATAGTTTAACTGTTGTTTCCTTTAAGTGGTATATGGGATTGGACAGTAGCAACATCCGTACATTCAATGACTTGGGTGAAGCTTTTGTGAAATAGTATAAGTACAACATGTTTATGGTACCTGACAATGGCCAGTTGAGAGCGATGGCTTAGAAAGATAAAGATTCGTTTAAAGAGTATGCGCAACGTTGGTGCGAGGTTTCTACCCAAGTGATACCCCTGATAGGAGAGAAAGAAATGACTAAGGTCTTCCTAAAATCCCTTGGTTCATTTTACTATGAAAGAATGGTTGCAAGTGCACCAAGTGATTTCACTGAGATGGTAATTATGGGTGTTCGTCTAGAAGAAGCTGTCAGGGAAGGATGATTGACAAAAGACGAAGGTTTTAGTGGAACAAAGAAATCATCATATGGGTTTTCTAGAAAGAAGAAAAGTGAAGCAAATATTATGGTTGAGGAAAGAAAGGTTAGACCTCTGAGAAGACGTCATCAGTACCAACAAAAAGTTGCTTATGTGACTCCAATCGTCAATGTAGCTCTGACTGTTTTTTCCTATTAGAGAGCACCTCCTAATCAAGGGCAAGTTAGAAGATAGAAAATTTTGATCCTATTCCGATGAGTTATGTGGAATTGCTTCTGGCTTTGATTCATAAGAAATTGGTACAGACTAGGCCTCCCCTTGCTATACCTTCAACTTTACCATGATATTATAAGGCGGACCAGACTTGTGCTTTTCATCAAGGAGCCCCAGGGCACATTATTGATAATTGTTATCCATTGAAGTCTGAAGTGTAGAAGATGGTAACATCTGGTCTCATGTCTTTTAAATATGTGGGTCCTAATGTGAAGGATAATCCACTACCCAAACATGGAGGTGAAAGTGTTCTAAATATGGTTGCTGGTTATCCTGGGGATTTCCATATTTTTGAAATCAATCTTGTCAGAAGTGATTTAGTGAAGATGCATGCTGATCTTTATGAATTCAACTATTATACACATGACCATGTTGGTTGTAGTATTCGAAGTTCATATATCCATGGATGTGATAAGGTGAGAGATGATCTTCAAGAAATGATGGATGAAGGTCTTATCTACATAATCAGACCAAGGGTTGAGTACGAAGAATATGTGAATATGGTTTATTAATGTCCCAGTGAATTCAAGAATTTTTATGTGAATTACATGAATGATGATTTGGTACAGTTGCATGCCAACCTTTGTCACATGGATGCCCAGGAGGCACATCATTATGGGTCATGTCACATTTGATGTATGAGTTCCCGTGGTTGTTCGGTTGTAAGAAGAGATGTTCAATTGCTGCTAGATGACGGTACCATCCGGGTCACATGCAATAAAGATGATTATAATGGGGTTAATGTGATTGAAGACTACTCAGTTAAAGCCATGTTTGATGATGAGTATGTTTCTGCTGATGAATTATTTTATTCTGAGGAAGATATGTTTTCTGATAATGATTCTGCGATTCTTGAGTATTCTGAAGAAGTAGGGGTGAATGTCATTGTGCCATGTTTTGGTGTTCTCGCTCTGGTAGAGATTACATACCACATCAAGCCTATTGTTTCTCCCCTAGTGATTTGTTTGCCTGGTCCCGTTCCATACGAATCAGATAATGTTGTCCCTGATAAGTACAATGCAACTATCCTATAAGATGGTGTGGAAATTCCTATCCAACCTTTGTCCCATTTGAGAATATTGCTGAACCTAGTCCGATAACTCGCAGTAGTCGTGTCTTTGCCCCTACCTTTCGAGGAGATGTTAACACTGGTAAGAAGGTTGTTAAGAATGCTGAACTTAAGAAAATGGTAGGAGAATCTAGTGGTGCTACCTTAGAAAAGGATGTGGATGACTAGGTTAAAATCATCAAGATGACTGATTACAAGATTGTGGATCAATGGTTGAAAACTCCATGTAAGATTTCCATTTTAGCCTTATTGATGAACTCTTCTGCTCATCGGGAATCTCTGATGAGGGTGTTGGATAAGGATTTTGTTGAAAGTGACATGTCTTTGGATCAGTTCAACAATGTGGTGGGGAATATTACATCTTGTAACAAACTGATCTTTTATGACGACAAGTTGCCTGATGAAGGGAGAAACCATAATCAGGATATGCATATATCTACGAATTGTAAGAATGAATCTTTATCCAATGTGATGATTGATAATGGATCTTCTTTGAATGCAATACCGAGGTGTAATCTCCTGAAGCTTAAGTACCATAGAACTCCTATGCGCCCTAGTGGCATTATAGTGAAAGATTTTGATGGTTCGAGAAAGTATGTCATTAGAGAGGTGGATTTACCTATTCACATAGGTTCACACTTGTTCCAAATCAGCTTTCACATTATGGATATTGTCCCAGCCTATAGTTTTTTATTGGGGCAACCCTAGATCTATGTAGCAGGAGTTGTTACTTCAACCTTGCATTAGAAGCTGAAATTTGTTCATGAAGGAAATGTAGTCATTATGAACAGTGAGCAAGCTCTATTGATATTTCATTTGTCTTCCTTTAGGATCGTGGAAGCTGATGAAGCCACTGTTGGAACTCAGTTCCAAGCTTTGTCTATTAATAATATAAGGAAGAATGAAGATTATATCGCCTCATTTAAGGATGTGTAATAGGTGGTGCAAAAAGGCCCTAGAAAGGTGTGGCGGAAGGTTATTAATATACATGTGAATAGGAATGGGACTGCTTTGGGTTTCTCCATGAAGAAGGAAATTATGAAGCCAAAGTCCTCTTTAAGTAAATACCAAGATATCTTTCACAGTGCATGATATCTTCATCCGACTACTCCAAGGATCAACGCTATTCTCGAAGATGAGTCAGAGCAAGAGATGTCGAGCTTCGTGACACATGGAGTCAGATTCCAGAATTGGATCACTGTTTATGTTCCTTTTTGCATTCACATTTCAAAGTACTTTGTTTTTTTTGTCTTTTCAAATATCTTTCACTCTGGCCAAGGCGAATGTAATGATTGTATGGATGTATCTTTTGTTTTCGTTTATAAGATCATTAATAAAAGTTGTTTTTGATTTCTAAATTGTGTCTTTATTTTCTACTTTTTTCTTGGAAAATGGTAATCAGAAGAAAAAAAATCCTTTCGAAATAAATAATAATTGTAAATAAATCTGCATAATCACTTGTTACATGTGTCAATTTCTAAATTCAATAATAAATCATATGTGTAGATAAATTAAAAAACCCGTTGAGTGCAATGACACTGTACCCTCTCCTAACTTTGAATATCATGTATATTTGGCTAAAGAAGAAGAATATGATGAAATCCCATAAGAGGTTTCATGTTTTCTTGAGCATGAAGAAAATATCATTCAATCGTATAAAGAGTCGTTGGTGACGATTAACTTGGGCTCCGAAGAAGATTCAAAAGAAGTCAAGATTGGGGCACTGCTTCATCCTGATGTGAAGAGAAGGTTGATTGAATTTCTGAAAGAGTATGTCAATATCTTTTCTTGGTCTTATCAATATATACCTAGTTTGGATACCGGTATTGTGGTACGTTATTTTCCTCTAAAGCCAGAATGTTCACCAATCAAGAAGAAGCTGCGAAGAACTCATCCTGACATGGCAGTGAAGATTAAAGAAGAGGTTTTGAAGCATATTGATGCTGGTTTTCTTATAATTTCAGTGTACCCTCACTGGACTGCCGATATTGTTCTAGTACCAAAGCAAGTCTGAAAGATGACTTTCCATTGCCGCATATTGACATGTTGGTTGATAGTAAAACTAAATTCAAAGTGTTCTCGTTCATGGACGGATTTTCCAGATACAATCAAATTAGGATGGTTCATGAGGACATGGAAAAAAAATGTTTATCACACCCTGGGGAACATTCTGTTACAGAGTGATGCCCTCCAGGTTGAAGAATGTTGGTGAAACGAACCATGGGGCTATGAAAACCATATTCCATAATCTCATGCATAAAGAAATTGAAGTATATGTTGATGATATGATCGCCAAATATCAGACTGAGGAAGGGCACATAGAAGAGTTGTTGAAATTGTTTCAACATTTGAGGAAGTATTGTCTCGGCATGAATCCAAATAAGTGTACTTTTGGTGTTCATTCAATAAAGTTATTAGGTTTCATTGTCAGCCAAAAAGGAATTGAGTTTGATCCTGATAAAGTTAAGGAAATTCAAGAAATGCATGCACCAAGAACTGAAAAATAAGTTATAGGCTTCCATGGATGTTTGAATTACATTTCCATATTTATTTCCCATATGACTGCAACATGTAAACCCATCTACAAGCTATTGAATAAAGATCAAGGTTGTGTGTGGACAGATGATTGTCAAAGGTATTTGAAAGTATTAAAGAGTATTTTCTTGAGCCTCCTATCTTGATCCCTCCTGTTGAAGTAAGACCATTAATTATGTATCTGACAGTGTTAGATAACTCCATGGGTTGTAGTTTGGGACAAAAATATGAAATAGGAAGAGAAGAATATGCCATTTATTATTTAAGAAAGAAGTTAATTGACTATGACTCGTGGTATTCTATGCTAGAAAAACATGTTGTGCTTTGGCCTAAGCGCTAAAGCGATTGAGGCAATATATGTTGAATCATAATACTTGGTTGATTACCAAAATGGATCAAATTAAGTATATTTTTGAAAATCCTTCTCTTACTGGAATAATTACCCGTTGGCAGATGTTGTTGTCTAAATATGATATTGAATACCGTACTCAAAAGGCTATTAAAGGCAGTGTGTTGGCAGAGTACCTTGCTCACCAACCGGTTGATGATTATCAGTCTGTTAAGTATGATTTCCCTGATGAGGATGTGATTTTTTTTAAAGTAAAATATTGTGATGAACCTTTGTCTGAGGAAGGTCCTGACCCTGAATCCTGTTGGGGTATGGTGTTTGATGGAACTGTAAATTCTTATGGAAAAGGAATTGGTGTTGTGATTATCACTCCCCATGGGTCACATATACCTTTTACTTCAAGGTTTTCATTTGATTGTACAAATAACATGGCAGAAAATGAAGCTTGTATGATGGGTCTTGAAGAGGCTATAGATCTCAGAATTAAAATTCTTGATGTATATGGCGATTCAGCTTTGGTAATAAATCAGATCAAAGGAGATTGGGAGACTGGTCATAGTGTCTTGATTCCCTACAAATATTATGCAAGAAGTTTATTACCTTTCTTCAATAAAGTTGAATTTCATCATATTCCCATAGTTGAGAATCATATGGCAGATGCTTTAGCCACTTTGGATTTTATGTACCAAGTGAATGATTGGAACGATGTACCTCAGATCACTGTTCGGCGTCTTGATAGACCAGCTCATATTTTTGCTACAGAGGGGATGTCAGATGAAAAACCTTGGTATTTTGATATTAAGCACTTTCTTCAGACCCAAAAATACCTGGTCGGTGCGTCAAATAAAGATAGAAAGACATTGAGAAGGTTGACAGGTAGCTTTTTCCTCAGTGAAGATGTGATATACAAGAGAAATTATGACATGGTCTTGCTCAGATGCGTGGATAGACACGAAGCAGACATGTTGATGCATTAGATCCATGAAGGTTCCTTTGGTACCCATGCCAATGGACACTCGATGGAAAAGAAGATGCTTAGGGCATGTGACTACTAGCTGAAAATGGAGTCTGACTATTATAAATTTTCAAAGAAGTGCCACAAATGTCAGATTTATGATGACAATATTCATTTTCCTCCAACGCTTCTCAATGTTATTTCTTCCCCATGGCCTTTTTTTATGTGGGGTATTGATATGATTGGAATTATTGAACCCAAGGCGTCGAATGGACATCATTTCATCTTAGTGGCAATTGACTACTTCACCAAGTGGGTGGAAGCAACTTCTTATGCTAATGTCACCAAGAAGGTGGTAGTAAGATTTATCAAGAACAATATTATATGTCGGTATGGTGTGCCAAGAAGGATTATCACAAATAGTGACTCAAATTTGAATAATAAGACGATGACAAAACTTTCTGAATAATTCAAGATTATCCATCATAACTCATTTCCTTACAGGCCTAAGATAAATGGGGTTGTTGAAGCTGCTAACAAAAACATTAAGAAGGTCATCCAGAAGATGGTCGTTACCTTAAAGGGTTGGCATGAGATGCTCCCTTTTTCTTTGCATGGGTATCGTACATCTGTCCGTACTTCAACAAGGGAAACCTCATTTTATCTTGTGTATGGTATGGAGGCGGTGCTCTTCGTTGAGTTTGAGATTCCCTCTTCATGTGTAATAATGGATACTAAGTTGTCAGAGGCTGAATGGTCCAGAACAGGTTTGACAGGTTGAATTTGATTAAAGAAAAGAGAATGACGGCCTTGTGTCATGGTCAGTTATATCAGAAAATAATGAAAAAATATTTTGATAAGAAGGTCAAGCCTTGTGAATTCAGAGAACGAGACCTCATGTTCAGAAAGATCATGTCTTTTAACATTGATTCTAGGGGAAAGTGGACTCCCAATTATGAAGGCCAATATTTTATCAAGAAAGCCTTCACTGGTGGTGCATTCATTCTTGAAACTATGGATGGTGAGGAGTTTCCACGTCCTATGAATGTTGATGCAGTCAAGAAATACTTCGCCTAAATAAATAAAAAATTGCTCGCTAAGTTGAAAACCCGAAAGAGAGGCTTAGGCAAAAAAGAGCATCTCAGTAGGCTGAAAATCCAAAAGGGCAATCTAGGAAAAAGTTAGAGACACAAATAGAATAAATTTTCCCGGTAGGTTGAAAACTTGCAAGGGAAACCAAGGAAAAAGGTATGGATTTTCTGGCAAGTAAATACATCAGACAAGACTTGATTGTTGAAGCACCAATCTTCTCGGATTCTCATCACACTTCAACTAAAGTCTCTGCTCCGGAGTTCAAAGTTGTTAGGGATAATAATGGTCATTATTTTTCAATGTATCTTTTCCATGTATTTACCATTTTCTAAAACTTTGTAATCAACCATGGAGTCTCACCATCCGCGGACTACCATTCTATTAATAAAGTTTTAGCTTTTATCCAATTCTTTGTAGTTCTTATTTTATTCTGCTTATAAAAATTTCATTTATTATTGATAGTAATTTTCAAAACAAAAAGACTTAATAATAAAAATGCTTTTTGAAAAGAATTTACAAATTACTTTTTACTTCATATTTTGTGATTCGAATGGAACAAAAGTAGTGATTTCAAGGATGGACGAATTCCGAGGTTTTGAAAACATTCCCCAAGAGGTATCCAAGGATTACTCTTGCTGATATACGCATAGTCCACTTGTGCTTGTTAGATTTCATACCAATTGATATATGGTGTGGGGTTGGGTTTGAGATCCCATTTTCCCCAATTAAGTCCTGGTTCATATTTTTCTCCAAGTTGTTATATGGTGTTGGATTTGTGTGGTTTGATACTTTTATCACATATTCCCCAATCAGGTCTTAATGCGGATTTCTCTAAATTAGTGTGATTCTTTCCCCAGTTGGTTTATGATCAAGCAGAGTTTGTAAAGTTATGAGGAATTTTCTCATTTGTTGAAGCTCTTTCTACCTTTTGTGTGCTGAGAACTGATGAAGAATCTCTGGAAAAAGATTTCCCTCTCGAGTTATGACATTATTGTTATTGTGTACTCCACTAATAGCTAGACGAGGACAATAGCTTTTCTATGAAGTATTGGAACAATTGTCAAATTTTTGGGTTTTCTTTCGCCAAGTGTTAATTTGGATTTAAAATCCCCATATTTTTTACTTGTTGTGTTGTTAACTCCTTAGATCCCCATGAAGCAAAGATGACGCTTATCTCTATAGTTGTTATCCCCATGAAGTTTCATAATTTCTCCCCGAAGAAGCTTGCACAACCATTAGTCTTGATATTGAAGATTGTATTTGGTTTCTTCTCGACAATGTGGTGTTTTTTTCCCTAGGGAAGTCAGTACGAAATCCCCAGTTGAAGTCTAGTTGATGTGGCATTGTCTTCCCTAGCGAAGTTTGCATGACATTCCCCAATGAAGCCAGTAGGAGGGTGTTATATCTTTGCAGCTGTATTAGTTTATTGTTATCAGATTTTTTTTCTTTGTTTATTTTCAAGCCATGTTTCTTCCCAGTGGAGTTAAATCGTGAAGAAGGAATTTGTTTCCTTAGTTGATGCTTATTCTCTTATGGAATCTTCATTCTGGATTTGATTTAGTCGAGTGTTATTCTTACTCAAGTTGATTTTTCCTGGTTATCTCTAATACAATATGTTTGTTTTATTGGCATATACATGATAACATTTATACACTCATACAAATAAATGCAAAATTAATTTAAAATCCATTTCTCATTTGCATCTCATTGATTAGTTTTGTTGGCTTTTTATCCTCTTTGCAGAGTTATGTTACCCTCTCTCCAATAGATTGTAAACTTTTTAATCAAAAAGAGTATATCCTTTCAATTTCCCCATTGATTTATCCCTCGTGGAAGAATATTGCTTTAGTATCCCTACCCAATTCATTACCTGTATGGAATGTGATCCCCATTTGAGTTTATTCCTCATTGGGTTGTGTCTTGGTTAACTGTTTCACTCTGGTATGTTCCTGGTTTGAATGTTGGTCTCCGACAACATTGTTATTTTGTCTTCTATAGACTTTAAGCCGTGGATTGAAAATGTGCATTTATTTTGCACAATAAGGCTTTACCTCCTCAGTAGGAATGTATTGGCATTTCCCCAAAGAAGTCAAGATTCATTTCCTAAAAGTGTTATCGAAATCCTCTTCATAAACATCAAGTGGCAGGTCTATTTATTTGAGCAACTTGTTCTTCCCCAGTAAGTTTGTTAATGCCAGAGAAGATTTTTACTCCAATGGATGGTAGTCTCGCCATTATGGGAGATATTTCATTGTTGAGGTTTGTACTCTGATGGATGGTAGTCTCCTCATTACGGGAGATAGTTCGTTGTTGATATTTTTACTCCAATGGATGGTAGTCTCGTCATTATGGGAGATAGTTCATTTTTTAGATTTGTACTGAGATGGATGGTAGTCTCTTCATTATGGGAGATAGTTCGTTTTTGAGATGTTTTACTCCGATGGATGGTAGTCTCTAATTACAGGAGATAGTTCATTGTTGAGATTTGTACTTCGATGGGTAGTAGTCTCTTCATTACGGGAGATAGTTAGTTGTTGACATTTGTACTTCGATGGATGGTAGTCTCGTCATTATGGGAGATAGTTTGTTGTTGAGGTTTATACTCTGATGGGTGGTAGTCTCTTCATTGTGGGAGATATTTCGTTGTTGAGATTTGTACTCTGATGGATGGTAGTCTCTTCATTATGGGAGATAGTTTGTTGTTGAGATGTTGTACTCCGATCGATGGTAGTCTCTTCATTACGGGAGACAATTCGTTGTTGAGGTTTATACTCTGATGGATGGTAGTCACTTCATTATGGGAGATAGTTCGTTATTGATATGTTTTACTCTTATGGATGGTAGTCGCTTCATTATGAGAGATAGTATGTTGTTAAGGTTTGTACTCCAATTGATGGTAGTCTCTTCATTACGGGAGATAGTTCGTTGTTGAGATTTGTACTCCGATAGATAGTAGCCTTTTCATTATGGTAGATAGTTCATTTTTTATATTTGTAATCCGATGTATGGTAGTCTCTTCATTATGGGAGATAGTTTGTTGTTGAGATTTGTACTCCGATGGATGGTAGTCTCTTCATTACGGGAGATAATTTGTTGTTGAGATTTCTACTTCGATGGATGGTAGTCTCTTCATTATAGGAGATAGTTAGTTGTTGATATGTTTTACTTTGATGGATGTTAGTCTCTTTATTATGGGAGATAGTTCGTTATCGAGAATCACTTTACTCTAATAGAGTTGCTTTGTTCCTAGCCATAAGTGTTGATGTTAACTTTTGTTTCCGATCATAAGTAGTGATGCCACTGATTTGATACCTACTCTAGTATTGGTATTTACCAGTATTATCTTACTTCTTGTATTTGCATCTTTCGGATTGTTAATATCCTATTCCCTGTGATTCGATGTTACTTCTTTACTATCCCCATTAGGGGTGGGTAGTTTGCAGTTATCTATCAATCGTTGTTATCCATTACTTTTTCCTTATTTATTTGGTTACTGATACTTTATCTCCTCTTTTGGCTTTACCCCAATAGAGTTGAGACTTTTATTCCCTAGCGATTTATTTTCCTGGTCGGACTCTCTTTTTGATCTATTCTTTTATCTTTAGTTACCCAGTGGTGTCCTGTGTCACCTTTGGAATTGGTCGTTTGCATTCATGATCATAAGCATTTCATTGCATCTTAGGGCCAATAATAGGGCTTGTTTTATATTTATGTATTTCAATCACGTCGAGACAAAGATTTTAACCTTCGTATCTCCGGATAGAATACACTTAAATAAGGGAATCCGTTATACCCTAATTTTTGCCCCTAAGATTTCTCATCATCTCACTTTTATCAATACATCAAGATCACACATTAGGGTTGGTTCTCTCTTTCTACTTTATTATATCTTTATGTTTGCTCTTGAGGGATCACCAAGCATCTTGAAATGTGTATCTTGTACATGTTTTCTATTAACTAACATAAATATGTGTATATATGTTTCTTTGAATGTTCATATTGTAGGTGACCATAATTGCATTCATCTCACCATCTAACCTAGGGTTTTGAGGGGTGGTTCTCAATAAAATGACGCTTCAATGGATTACAAGAGCTCAATCTTCAAGATCATATCTATGACATCAAATATTTGTGGTTCAAGGAGCTCTCTCACTTTATTTAGGTCAAGACCTCCTCAAAGTTGGTTGTGGCATTCATCAAGAAGTTTCATAGGTTCATGTGTTTATTTCCATGTCTTCTTCAACAAGTTTCATTGAGACTTTAGCTCCATATTTTAGTGTGCCTCAAGACAATATCATTTCAAAGCCTCTTATGATTCATCATGCTTTATTTTTCCAATAAAGTTAAAAGAGATTCAAGTTTGGCTCAACAAGTTTGACCTAATTGAGCAAATGCTTGATTCATTGATCACAAGTGCATAACTCTCTCAATTTTCAACACTTGTAGTTGGTTATTTTTTCTATGGAATCTTACCATCATTAACAACAACCTCTCTTCACATTACAAGATCCAATTGTGCAAGAAAAATTATGAAAAGTCGTAAGGGTTTTCAAGTTATTTTGACACTCTCTGAGCTAGGGTTTGTTGACTTCTAAGGACCATATCTTGCTCATTGTTTGAGATTTTTTATTAGTTCCAAATCCATGATTCTTTAAATGGTCCTCAACAGTATCTCTTCAGAAATCTAAGGCTAATTTTGAATGGAAGATCACTAATGGTTGAGAAAGATTATAAGTCTCCTTGAAAGGCCTTTGAATTTTAGGGTTTGACTTCAAATGATCATAAATTGGTCAATTTTTATCTCCTTGATCCCATTCTCTTTTATGTGCAAGACTTGAGGATACATGGAAAGTGGTTGAAGATTTGAAAAGATTATAGGTCTTTTGTGAATTTCCCCAAATTTGTTCATCATCTTCCAAAGACCATAACTCTTTCAAATTTTATGATTTTTGAGTGATTTAAATTCCAAACTTAAATTTTAGAGGTCTACTTCATGTCATCTTCATATATCAAGATCAAATTTTGAGTGAAAGGTCATGAAATTTTGAAGAAAATTATAGGTCATTTTTAAGATACAACACTTAGAATTTTTCTAAGTACAAAACATCTATGTGTTTTTCACAAATTCAATTAGACATGACTTTTTGCTCAAGCATCCAAATATTGTCTTTCTTGGCACATTGTAAAGATTGTAACCTTGTCTTTCAAATGATTCAAGAATCATCCCATAAAGGTCCCTGAGTAGTGAGCTATACATTGTTGAAGTTGGCTCCAAGGAATCTATTTTTACCTCATGTGAGAGTTTTTACCACGAGTAAACAAGGATTACAGGTCAAATTACTCAAGATTTAGTTGCTAAACATGTTTCACTAATTGTCCAGATGCATTTTGACAAGAATTGGACTTGATATAAGGTCGTTTTAAGGCATTCAAGTCACATGTTTGGCATGATCACAAGTGGCTTGGTTTGCATGATTCATTCACAATTCCTCTAGTTTCTCATCATCATTCACCTTCCTATAAATAGAGGATGATATCCCACTCATCTGACAAGCTTTAGAGAGCCAAAGAACCTATGTTGAACTCCCTCCATAACTCTCAATTTTTCAACTTTGAATTTGGTTTTAAAGCATATTTCAATTCAATTTCTCTGTTCATTCTTCCTCTTTGAACTTCCCTGAAGCTAACAGAAGAAGAACCAACCTTTGAGGTGTCCTAAATCATGCTAGCCAAGTCCAGTTTCAGGGAAAATTCACCTGACTTTGTTCAGGTAGTTTAAGGCACCAAATCTTCTAACTCAAATTACTGGATTGGTTTATGATGTTCACTGATGGTTGCTATTAACTTAATTTTGATGAATCAATGCATTTGATGCTTCTGTTTTTTATTTCAAAATTTTCACAACTCTCTGGTTTTTTCCACTAGTAAGTTGTGTTTTATTTAAATTTTTCGTGACGGTAGGGTTAGGATCGTCTTAAAGAGTAGAATCTAATGACACCACTATGAGTTTCTAATTTTTCCATTTGAAGAAACTCACAAAAAGTCAACGCGCAGGGGTCTAGAAGTTGAAGACGACCTACGTGCCATTCTTGAACCAATGGTGGCGTGACATTCATTTTAATTTCGTTGGCCTAATTTTAATTGATTGTGTGTGTTTCTCACTAAGGTCCATATCAAGCCCAAGGCGCCAAGTCCTTTAGATTTGTTTACTAATTCGTTTTGACTATAGTCAGATGGTCCACATTTTTTTGACATTATTTTTATTTTCTGATTTGTGATTTAATTGTTTTAAACTTGAAAAATTCATAAAAAAATCATTTCAACTTCTAAAGTTTTGAAAAAATTGTCAAAAAAGACTTTTGTTTTTTCACTTTCTGATTCTTATTTTTTCACAATTTTATTTTATGATTTGTTATTTTTTATGATTTTTCACTTTATTTGAATTGTTTTAATTATTTAAAAATACTTTTCTTTATTTTTAAATTTTGGAAAAAACATGAAAGGATCCAATGACCTCTTGACAAATATTGGTGACCTCATTTTATTTTTATTTCTAATTTTACTAGTTTTTTAAAATTTTTGGTTTATTTTTCTTATTTCTTTGAATTTTAAAAAATAGTTTCAGACTTTAAAAAGTTATGAAAATTTTTGTCAACACTTATACACTCATGTTTGACCTCTGACTTTTTTTTAGGATTTCTATTTGGTGTTTTAATATACTTTGTGTATTTTACCAATTATTTCCCTTTTATTAATTGTTTTAATATTGTTTTATTGAATATTATTTTATTATTTTTGTTTGGTCCTGATTTGGGTGTTATTTTGGGACAAGTTCCCCAACCTCATTGGATCTTAGGTGTTGATAGGTTAAAAAACCAATTCCACTAAAATGGATGAATGATGTTGATTATATTTGAAACCCTAATTTCATCTAATACATCTCTTTCCTTTTCATCTTATCCCTTTCTTACTTGTGCTACATGTTGGTGGAGAATAATCTACATATCATTTCTCTAACATGTGGTACATAGATTTCTATTGATCGACCTCAAAATAGGTGTGACTTCTACATAAGTCCACTTATGATTGCTTAACATGGAACTAAATTTATCCCAATTCGAAAAATGATCGTTCATGGCCCAAACCTATGTTTGCAAGCCCAAGTATGTTTAATTTAAAACCTTTGATCCAATAACCTTGAGGTTATTGTTAGGAGGCTTTGATCTTATCAATCCTCTAAATAACTTTCATGAATTTTGGTCTAAGTGAATCATTTAAACATAATTGATCATATATGTTTGCCTCGAGTACTTGAAATGAATGACATACTTGAAAAAAAGCAAATGAAACTTGTTGTTGAGAAACTTTGATTTTTTCAATATTCTAATGAGTTTTCAAATGCAAGTTTCAAGATGGTCATTTAACTAACCTCTAACTTCTAATTCACTAAAAATTTACTTTACTGTGTGCTTTTACTTTATGCCCTTTATTTTATGCCTTTACTTTTATGCACCATTTACTTTAGCATTCACATTTCATGCTATTTTCATCTTTACTCACTTGAGCATTTATCTTTATTTCATTTTAAATTTGTTCATTTGAACAGTTATCTTTATGTCTTTTTTTTATTTTGCTCACTTGAGCTTTCTTTTCTTTTTGATGAAACTTAATAACCAACTTGAACATTAAAAACTTTGATGTTACTTGGACTATTTGGTTACTATCCTTGACATTATGGAGTTGTGGACCTCTTGGACTTAGGATGAGAAGGCTTGATACCCTTGGGACCTTATGATAATGTTGTTATTTTGTCTGAATTTTTTGGGTTTTACTCCAAGACATTGGGTTAATTTTATTTGTGTGCAGGTTATTCTGATTATATGTTTTATCTGTGATTTAGAATTCCTCTATATACAAATGTTACTCTGCCCAATTTTGTGAAGACTTAATGCATCTAAAGCTTGGTATTCTTGAGAGGTTTAGTATCTTTTCTTGCTTGGTTTCAATCCAAAGGATGTGAATTCTACATTGACTTCTTTATGGTAAGTGTTGGCTTCTTGTTGTATAGATGATTCTTTAACTTAGATTTTACTTTATGCTTTAGGATAGTCACTTCATATCCTCATATCTTCTTTAATTTCAAAAATCTTCTCCCTCATTTTCAAAACTCTTCTTGTTTTCTAACTTGAACCACTTTCATAATAAATTGGACTTAGGTCCATGCATTTTTAAAAATCTTTTTTCTCAATCAAAATTTAACCAATTTACACATACTTTGACATCTTTCTCAATACTAAAATTCATTAACCTCATTCAAATCATTTGCCACTTTGGATTTTTACTTTAAAATCTGTTTCTCAAAAGATTAGGCTCTTGTTGATTCTGGTAGTGATGCAAGCTACTATACTTCTATGATATGTAGAAAAGTGAGATATTTTCCACCTTGGTGTCGAGTGAGGCTTTTTTAATTTTAAAATCCAAGCTATATCCTCCACTTTGAGATGACGCAAATTCTCCTTTCTCATAATCTTGGATATTAAGTATGTTTTCCACTCGGATATGACGATGATGTCTTTTCTCTTAAAATTAACCAACACACGTGTGTTTTCAAACTTTTGAGGTGAACTACGAGTACCATGATCCCCTATTGCATGGAAGATGGTACATAGGCACTAAAGGTTCGTAACCGTGACAAGTGCAAAATTGTAAAAAAAATACTTCTTTTCTCATCCCCACCATCTATTTTTGTATACACCTTTTATAGCCAAGATACACAAATTTTCAAAGAAGTTCCTGTGGAGTACCGTAGATTTTTATGGTGCTAATACTTTCCTTTGCATAACCAACCCTCGTACCTAGATTCTCTCCCCCTCTTTTTGGGTTTATTGGCTCTTTTCCCATTTCCTTTGGAAACAATAAAGTATGGTGGCTATTTTTATTTTATTTGTGCGAGTTAAGTCAATCCAATGGATTAGTCTCAACATTTCTACCTCTACAGTATGAAGCTGTTAAAAAAGAGGCTTTTAAGCAAGAGAAACTTCTATTTCCAAGATTTTTTTTCGACAAAAAGGGAGTACATCAACACAATGATTAATACAGAAGATTGTTCCAGCAACCACGATCAAAAAACTTTCACCCTCCGTCGGACACCCTACAAGAAAAATGGGTGGAACTTGTGAGCCAAGAGGGGGGCAAAAGGCCAAAGTGGAAGGTAATTGTGCATGAAGTTGAGGCCCAAAAAGGAAGGCTGAGTCGAAGGATTATCAAGTTTCTCCAAATTATAAGGGAAAAAATACAATGACAATGACAAAGTAGAGGCATTATCAGAGGGACAAAAAGGGTGCAAAGGAGGCTTCGACTTCCCAACCGAGACCTGTCTAGAATACTAAGCATGTCAAGAGAATGCAACTAGCAGAAATTATGAAGCATGGAAAAGTTTTAGTTCAGAAAGGATTTTCTCCAAGATCAATGTTAACTGAAAAATAAAAGATTACTACTAATCATAGGTTGGATATGAGGGTAGCTCCTTTAGGATACAATGAACTGGTGGCAACACAAAGTGTTGGATATACTCCTACACCAGTGGATACTCCTACGTCTGAAGACGAAGAAGAGGAAGAACCTGGTTATGAAAAATCACCGGAAGACGGTATGATAGATGATGACTATGATTATGGTGAAGACTTCATCATTAATTGTGGAATCTTGTCGGTTATGCCTGCAGAATATGACAGGGTATCAGAGGTATTAGAAAATGAAAAAGATTTTACCTCAGCCAAAGCGGCTGATGAAAAGCCTTTATGTTACTATATGATGAACAATGGTGTGGTCAAAGAAAAAAGGTTGTCTTTGAAAAACCAAGCTCATGAATGTTGTATCATCTTAAACCTTTACTCATAAGGGCTAAGGTAAATGGAATGCCAGTGAACAAAGTGTTTATCGATGGTGGGGCAGCTGTAAATTTAATGCCATGTGTCTGTTTAAGAAAATGGGGAAGTGTGGGTCAGAGCTTCGACCTTACAACATGGTTTTATCAAACTATGAAGGAAAAACCAGTAGTATATTAGGCACCATTCAAGTCGAATTGGTTGTAGGAACAACAACCAGGTCGACTCTGTTCATGGTCATAAATTCCAAAGCCAACTTCAATTTATTACTTGGTCGTGAATGGATTCATGGAATAGGTGCAGTCCCTTCGACTTTGCATCAAAAGATTTCCATTTGGAAGAAAGATGGCATAGTGGAAAATATAGAAGATGATCATAGCTACTATAAGGTCGACAAGATAAAAGGTGGAAAGAAGTCTTTCGACCAGCATTTGGCAAATGTGGCGCCTTATAATGATGAAAACTATACTCCTAATGAAAACTCAAATATTTTTCTGAGCTTGGATCTTGATCGTGGTTTTATATGGGATTATTGAGAGGCGGCACTGCCTAGGGAGTCACTTACGTGGCCGAAAACAAAAGAAAATTGGCTTTGGAGGCTGAGAAGTTACAAAACATGGTTGTCAAAGCCAAAATAAAACATCAAGAAAATGGTTAGCAAGGCCAAACAACAACTTCAAAAAGCCAAAGGTTAGAATGTATCTATGACAGTGAACCTTTGGGATTTGAAAAAGACCCACTGAATTTAGTACAAAAGATAAAACCTCAAGATTCATTAGAGGAAATTCTTCTGGGAGATGGCGTAACAAAGAGACAACCTTACATCAGTACTAAAGTTGAGTTGTAAATGAAATCCAATCTAATCAAGCTACTAAAGGAGTATAAAGATTGATTTTCCTGGGATTATGGTGAGATGCCTGAGCTAAGTCGAAAGGTGGGGGAACATCGACTACCTATTCAGCCAGGTAAGAAGCCAGTAAAGCAACATCCTAGGAGATTCGCCCCTGAGATTACTTTCAAGATCAAATAGGAGATTGAAAGGCTGTTCAAAAGTAAGTTCATCAGAATTGCAAGGTAGGTCGAATGGTTAGCAAACATTGTTCATGTTATTAAGAAAAATGCAACTCTTAGAGTTTGTATAAACTTTAGGGTTTTAAATAACACTACACCTAAGGCTGAATATTTGATGCTTGTGGCAGAAATGTTAGTCGATTCAGATGCAGGGTATGAATATCTTAGCATGCTCAACAGATATTATGATTATAACCAGATTTTCATAGCAGATGAGAATGTGCCCAAAATGGTATTTAGATTACCAGGGGCATTAGGAACTTATGAATGGGTGGTAATTTCGTTCGGTCTAAAAAATGTTGGAGCCACCTATCAAAGGGAAATGAATGCCATGTTCCATGATTTTATAGAACATTTCATGCAAATATATATTGATGACATTATGATAAAATCTTCATCTAAGAATGATCATCTAGACCATCTTTGACGATTCTTGGAAAGAATGAGGAAATATGGATTGAAAATGAATCCACTAAAATGTGTTTTTTGTGTACATACGGGAAATTTTTTAGGTTTTATAGTACATAAAAGGGGCATCGAGATCAACCAAAACAAAACAAAGGAAATTTTGGATCTCAAGCCTCCTTAGACAAAGAAACAATTGCAGTCTTTTTTAGGGGAAATCAACTTCTTGAGAAGATTTATCTCAAATCTAAGTGGCAAGACGAAGGTTTTTCACTAAAGATCGAGAAGGAAAGTGACTTTCATTGGTGAAAAGAACAACAAGATACCTTCGATGCTATCAAAGAATATTTAACAAGGCCCCCCGTGTTATTTCCGCCGAGTCGAAATAAGAACATAAGACTATGCATAGTTGCTTCTGACTTAACAATAGTTAGTATGTTAGACCAAGAGGATGAGAATGGAGTCGAGAGACCCATATATTACCTTAGTCGAGTATTAATAGATGCAGAAACTAAGTATTGCATGATAGAAAAATTATGCATGTGTTTATATTTCTCATGTATTAAACTTAAGCAATATATTAAGCCAGTTGATGTTTATGTTTCATATCATTGTGATTTCATTAAACATATGTTGTCCAAACAAATATTTCATAGTCGAATTGGCAAGTGGGTACTAGCCTTAACTGAGTTTGCATTGTTTTATATGCCTTTGAATGCCATGAAAGTCCAAATTATGGTAGACTTCATAGTCGATCACGCCATAGTTGAATCATCAGTAAATCTGATAGCTAGTGACCCTTAGAAATTATGCTTCTACGGGTCAATCCATAAGAATGGAACTGGTGTCGGAGTTCTAATCATCTACCAAAAAGGATTGCCAACAAAATTTAAATTTAGGGTAGATGGAAAATGCTCCAACAACGAAGCAGAGTATGAGGCTTTGAACAATGGGCTTAAACTTCTAAAGGACTTAGGTGTGAAGTGGGTCAAAATCAAAAGTGATTTAGAGCTAGTGATTAAGCAAATAACTCAAGAATATATGTGCATTAAAGAACATTTGTTTTTGTATTTTTCGGTGGTTAATCAACTGATGGAATATTTTGAAGTTGTAAGGGTAACGCATGTGCTCAGATTAGAAAGTCAATTGGCTAATGATTTGGCACAAATTGCTTCTGGGTACAAAATATCATCTGAAAAGCTAAAAAGTTTTGTTGAAGTAAAGGAAAAGGTAGTTTTGACACCATTATCAACATTGTCAATCCTAAAAACTAGAGGGGATTTTGATTTGGAAAATTTAGAAAATTTTGAAGTTTTTGCCATTGACAATTTGTCAGACACCGATTGGCGAATGCCAATTGTGAATTATTTGGAAAATGCAGTTAGAAATTTCGATAGAAAAATAAAGTACAGGGCTTTGAACTACATGTGAATGGTAAATGAATTGTTCAAAAAGACTTCCGAAGGGGTTTTTCTCAAGTCCTTAGGCAATACTGAAGCGTATTTGGCCATATTCGAAGTCCATAGTGGAGCTTGTGGTTCCCACCAAGCCGACCATAAAATGAAATGGTTGTTATTCTGACAGGGTGTCTATTGGCCCAGTATGTTGAAAGATTGTATTGAGTTTGCTAAAGGGTGTCTTGAATGCCAAAACTACGTAGGTATTCAACATGTACCTGTAAGCGAATTGCACACAATTATTAAGTTGTGGTCGTTTCAAGGATGGGCTCTGGATATCATGGGAGAAATTCAACCAGCCTCGTTGAAATAATAAAAGTTGATCATGGTGGGAATAGACTATTTCACTAAATGGATAGAAGCAATACCATTGGTAAATATCGACCAATAAGTAGTGATTACCTTATTCAAAAGCACATCATTTATAGATTTGGAATTCCTTAGAAAGTCACTACAGACCAAGGGTCGATTTTCATTGGGCGTAAGATGCAAGAGTTTGCATCGAAAATAGGCTTAGAGCTGGTACCATCCACGCCTTATTACGCTCAAGCCAATGGTAAGGTTGAAGCTTCCAATAAAGTAATAGTTGGGTTAATTAAGGAACACGTCTCTAAAAAACCCAAGAATTGGCATAAGACGTTGGATCAAGCTTTATAGGCTTGTTGAACATATCCCAAGCAAGCAACTGGATCGACGCCTATTCGATTGTCATTTGGACACAATGTGATTTTGCGTGTTAAAATACACTTGCAATTAGTGCGAGTACAATGCAAACACGAACTTTCATCAGGACAATATTGGAATATGATGTTTGACGAAATAGTGGATATGGATGAAGAAAGATTAGTTGCATTGGATGTGCTAATTCAACAAAAAGAGCTGGTTGAAGAAAGCCTCATAATCGATTAAGTACCGAGCCAACGAGTCATGAAGAGGATATTAGGAAATGGTGTTGAGAAGTTTAAAAATCCCAGCTTCCATTAAAGCGTCCTCCTCGACGATAGCTAAAAACTCACTTTCAAAGAGATAAGAGCTCAGTTTGTGAAGCGCGTGGATTACTTTGGCGTCTAGTTCAGCAATGGGTGGGGATGTCGAACCAAGGTTCGGTGAAGCAATTGGGGTATGCCGAATAAGGTGAATTTTTCTAAATGCTGCCATTGGATCTTTTTGGTTTAAAACTTCGATTTCATTTTAGGTGGCAGAGTCAAGCAGTGGAGCATCGTTCAAAACATGAGAGGTAGTCTTTGTAAAAGCTGGATGACTAGACCTAGAAGTGTTATCAACAATAGGAGAAGTCCTGGTTGGATTCAGTTCGACATCGCCTGCGCAAGAAAACCCCTGGGAAGAAAGTTCAAAGTTAGAATAAAGAAAAAATTATAGGCAAAAGACAAAAAGGAAACGGAATACCTCTGAGTTTTGCAACACAACATGGTGCTTCTTTGAAACTGAGTCTGCAAAGAAGTAGGGTATCGATTCCTGCACTATTTCATAAGATGAACCTTGGTGCAATTCGATCAACGAAGGGCGCTTCTGATTCTTAGAGATAAATGGTGTAATAGGTTGTTGATTCTCTAGGGAAATAAAGGCGTCGATGAGCATTTGAAGAAAGTTTGGTATATAGAAGTATTTCTATTGATACTGGGGCCACCACTGGTTTAAAAACTTTGAAGTGAAGGAGCGTTCAAAATAAAACACTGGAAGTTCAAGATTTTGAGTCACCCGATGAATTTTGAGGTAAGCCTGATGTTCCTTTGTAGTAAGTTATCTACCCACCCAGATGATGTCGGGATGACGGTAGAACAAAGATGAAGGCAAGATTTGGCTGATTCCCAACTGTCGAGATATCAAGTTTGGTTGGTAACCCATGAACCCATATCTTGTTGAGTCACTGTTTATTCGATAAGAAATCACGATGGTTGTTAAAAAGGCCCTCCAGATTGCATTTATATGAGCGGCATTTTAAGAAGTATTAGTGAAAGGTTCCTGAAACCAGTCTGGACCAAATCATTGTTCCCCAAAAGGGGCCATGGCTGAGAAAAATGTCTTGGTTTCGATGAATATATTGACATACTTCATGAAAACAAACTAATCAAGTTTGTGATGGGGAGTGGTCAAGGATAGCCTCAGGCCTTCAATTGCTCTAACATTGTTTAGACACAAATTGTTTCAGAAACAAGATAACCCAATTGAAATTCAAATGTGGCATTCAACCAGTGTTGCAGAAGCAAAAAGGGTCTTAAGAGAGTGGGGTTGTTGTCATGATCGGGAAGTTCCTTTAGTTGCGTAGAAGCGTTGCCCAAAGTTTGGTAAAGATTCACTAGCATAGGATAACTAGCGACATGTTTTGTCCCTCATGGAGTTAAATCTCCAGAGGTATGAAATCCTTAACGATGGTTAAAGATCTTGTGAAAAATAAGAAATGGGAGAGCCAGAGAGTTAGAAAGGCTATATGTTCAGTGTTGGAGACTTCGTTCGTATCCATAGGCGGTGAACAGTAATATAACCGACGAAATCCATTAGTCGAAGACAAATGTATGTTTTGTAGGCGCAGTTGGGTTGAAAGTAATTCCCAGCGGGGAAAGCCCGGTGATAGCTGCCACGTCAAACAATGTAGGTATCAACATCCCACAGGGAAGTTAGAAAGTGTTAGTCGAACTTTCCCAAAAGATAAGTGAAGCAAGAATGAAATTGGGATCAATTGTATGGGAGCTCCTTGAAATTTGAATTGTGTCAAAAATGCCAAGTTTCTCCCATTAAGATCTTCGTTTTTCCTGGACTGTATCGAGCCAAGCAAGATATGTTGTATTACCTGGAATGGTTATAGAGGTAAACACTTTGATATCAGAGACCATGAACCTAACACCAATGGGTTTTATATGGCTAAAAGTAGAAAGGATAGAAGGAATAAAACATGGGAAGTATTGATTGATAGTCTTAGGATGCGTCTCTTGGACGGGATGAGGCCCATGGAATGCAAAGAGTTTCTTTACAATAATAAAAAGAATGATAATTTGGTGTTTCAATGCCTAGACCTTGGATTCCACTTTAGATGGAGGATCTGGGATGAAGTTCAAACTTTGTTTCCCTGAAATTGAGAAAGTTATGGGGTTATTACTGGTATTGAAGGGAGTATGAAATGGAGTGGCCATGATGAAAGATGACTAAGTTTCCTTAAGATTTTCAGAAGTTACAGAGTTGTGAAACTAAACCAGAACGAGAAAAGATAACAATTAAGGGCTTTGAAAGTCAATTTAAAGGGAAATCATAATCGTTATTGGTGAGACAAATATCACTCAAAAAATGTGAGCATGCCAAAAGAAGTGGAAAAGTTAGTGGGGTTGGTTAGAAACTAACGCCCTAAAACCTAGGAGTAATCATGAGAAGTGATTGAAGTGACATGGGAAATTGTTGCACAAAAGTAGTCATGATTACACATGACGTCACCCCAAAGAAGCATGTGGTCGAAAATGTTGGAAGAGAAAATGCTATAGTTCTCCCATCGACAAGGCTCCATCGAACGTGGCATTTTGGGGGGCAATTTGTTGATAAGAAATTTTTGACTGGGATAATAAAGCCTTAGGTGGTGGGGTTTATTTGGTTAAAAAGGCGTAAGTTTGTTGGTTTGAGAATAACATAAAGCGTTGACCAAGACTAAAGGGCATCAAAAGGAATCGACCAAAGGAACTATTCAATGAAGGCTTGGGATGCACAGGCGGTCATCGACAGGCATAGGTGTTGACAAGTAAGGTTTTATGATGGCGGGAACGATTATCAATGCGCAAGCCAGTAAGAACGTGAGAGATTGTAACACGGTATGAGAACTGACTTGGTTTTACATTTTATCACAAATTTTATGGATAGAAAGAGTCGCCACTAACTTTTCTTTTATCCAACAAAGGAAAGGGTGAAAATAACAGGAAAGACCTTGAGATTTCTGAGTTCGGGGGGTAGGTTGTGAAAAGGGAATTTATTAGCATCCTTTTCATCCATAATTATCTACGGGCTCTTAATCGCTAGCTCACTTTTTGAAAATGCTTTGTGTTTGAAAATATTTCGAAAATGCCAATAGTAAGGCAAACTTTGTAATGACCCTTGTATCATTCTCGAGAATGGGTACAAAGCGTTTGTTTGAAAATATTTTTAAGAAAGTGTTTGTGAAAAGATGTTTTTGTTTTGAGATATTTGGGAGCAAGCGATTAAAAGTTTTCTACCCTTACTCAAGGTCTTTATTGTTCTTTTCCTCCTCCTTTAGATAGTGATATCCTACCATTAGTTAGTAGGAAGCCCTATCGTTGGATGTAAAGGGACAGACACGGGTAATCGTACAATCATAAAAGGAAACTTGTAGGTGCGCTTTAGCAATTTCGTAGGGACTAGATCATTTACCAAAGGCAACATTCGGAAGGGTCATCGAGGGACTACGATCTTTGTTTTTGAGGGTCAGTGTTAAAGCGTCCCCACGTTCGATGGACATGACTGTGTTCGTTCTGAAGGAAACAAGGGAGGTTACCTTAGAGGTATGCATTTGCATAGTGTATTCTGGTTCAGTTATTTATCTTGCATTAGGTTAACTATCGTTTGTTTTTATTCTTGCCATACAATCCTATTAGCTAATAGTAATATATACAAAGCATAAAGTAGAAGGGCGGAAAAGTAAAATTTTACGCTATTACAGTGCTTCGAGAATGGGGGCTACAAGTAATAAAATACGGAAAAAGAAAAACCCTAATTATCTATTACAAACCATGAACAGTTACATAATCGAAAAAACGCGAAAATAATAAAATACGAGAAAAATGTAAAAATAAAAGGAAAAGGGAAAGGAAATGGTTTTGGTGATTTTATTGACAAAAAAGAGGTTTGATGACTAACCTAATAACCTAATTAATTTTAATTAATTTAAAAACACAATTAATTAATTAAGTTAAACAAAATCTAAATTAATTTTAATTAAAAAAAGGTTTAGTGAAAAAAACCTAAAACAATAAATTAATTGATTAAATAAAAAATCCTAAAAAATTAATTTGATTAAAGAAAACCTAAAACTAATTAGGGTTTATAAAAAATAAAAGGTTTTAAAAAAGTTTCTGTGAAAAATAGAGAAAAACAAGCGTAAAAAAGTAAGAAGAAGGGAGAATTATGAGGAAAATAACTGAAATGGTAGGGGTGGGTGTTGAACCCACGCCCTCAAAACTTATAGCTAATACTTCACCACTAGGCCAGGTGTGCCTTGATGACAAAGAGAGGAAACCAATGCACTTTATCATCTGCAAAACAAATAAAAGCATAAAATGTCAAAATGCCAAAAGGTTGGGATCTAACCCACGCCTTGGCATATTAAGGTCCTTAACATACACGCTTCAACCGTTGGGGAGGTAATACATCTGTTCACTATAATAAAACAAATAAAACAAATATTCAACGCAAATGCATAGACCGGAGAGACGCTAGAGCCCTAGCTCCGGTCGTCTTCTCCAGTGAGTCAACTTTGTGTCCCTGCAAAATAAAAAATATTAGCAAGCCAAGAGTACCCTACCCGCCTAAATCGAGGGTTGCGAGTTCAATAGGATGGTTATTTTGGACTGAAACGGCATGGTTTGAGAGCTATGGTGTAAACAACTCTGATCGGTACAAAGATGGTGGTTCACGATTTGACCAGCATGGGACCTCCACGATGGTTTTTTTTTTCCTTTTGAACCTTATAAACAAATAAAAGATATTAGTTACAATCAAAATAGTAAGGAAATAAAAATATGAATTTATGTAATGAATAGAGAACAATGATTCATGCAGGTGAGTTTCATGCAGTTTGTGTCGTTGCAACTAGTCCAGTCATACCCTCTGGTGTGCTTGGAAGTGAATGAGCTTGTTAGTTTGTTGTGAAACAATTGTGATAAGGTTTTCGATTTGCTTTAGGTTTTCTTGAAAATTTTGAGATTTTGGACAAGCTTCTTAGTATAAGGGTTACGTTTCTTGCTTGTATGAAGAATCGAGATTAAATAGCATGGAATTAGGTCAAAGATATGGGCTTAGACTTTGTGTAAGAAGCCTTGTATTTTATCTTACTTATTTTTGAATTAATAATGAATAAATAAAAAATAATTAAAATAAAATAGATCAAGGGATGCATGTATAAAATATGAGGTGTATATGAAGTGTAATACACGCTTGGACCTTAAAGCAGTGGCTCGATAGCCCAAAATATCAAGTTTTCTCAATTTGAACTTCATGCATTTGCTAAAAATTTCCCAACTTGCATTGCTCAAAAACCTCTCAATTTTCATCTTTTTAAGGTGATATTTGACTTTTTGGAAAGCTAAAGATATCCTCTACAATCTCTCTCTTTATCATGTTTGCATTTGGAGACCTTATCTTGATGTAAGTTGCCGTGATAAAAAGTGTCTTTTTGTTGACTTTTGAAATGACCTATAAAGTTTTGGCTCATATCTTTCAAATGAAGCATTTTTTTGGATTTGAGCTTAGAGATATATAGTTGTAGAGAATTGAATTTAATTCAAAATGACCTTTAGTTGAGGAAGATCTAATGAATCACGTGAAAGTTATGGTTGGTCAAAGTTCAACTGAATTCTCCAAAAAAAACCCTAATTTGGCAATTTTTACTTCTCATTATTGGAGGGTTTTCTTAAAGAACCATGATCGACCCTTGATAAAATGATGAATATGACTTAAAAAATTTGATTTTGACCAAAAATCTTGAAGTTTGACTATAGGTTGACCAATGTTGACTTTTTGTCCAATAAAGTTGATTTTCAGTCATCTGAGCCATTAACTGAGCAAACTTGTGATGCAAGGCTTGAAACTTGGTGTTGTACCCCAAAGTTTGCCATCTCATTTCTCAAAGGATCATTCCAGACCCTCAGGTTTGCTTCTGGCAAGTTGCAAGTCTTAAATCATAATTTTCTAAATAAAGTCATTCACAAGGGCAAAATGGTCAAGAGCACACTGAAAAGTCAAACTCTGACTTCTTGAGCAAAATGAAGTTCCAACAATCATATTTTATCAAGATAAGAAGTTGGTCCATCAAGAAATCTAAAATCGGAAATTTCCTTGAAAAATCAAATTTCTAGACATTTAGAAAATTTTCTAAGTGTTACGAGAATGTGATATTTCAGAACTTCTGGGCTAGCCTTCACGCAAGTGCAATCAGAATTTGCAAACACGGTTCAGAACATGATTCTTCAGCATATGAAGGCTACGCTTCTGGTCTTCTGCGATCAGAACATCACTAAATCCCAAAACCTCGTTTAAGCAGCCTGCTGCCCTGGTATAGCACAATCCTGCAACAAGCTGTTGATCTGGTCCACGACAGCACTTTCTCAAACCCCATATTTGCACCAAATTAGCATACAAAAGCTGTGATTAAAAAGCAATGGAACAATATGCCAAAAAGGTTTAAATCTTATTTGTTTTCCCCCAAAAAACACAGCAAACTCACCTATAAATAAGTTGCTCCATCGCACTTTCAAGGGGCTGGCTTTTGGAAAGAGATAATTATCAAAGAGAGAAAAGTAAACAGTAAAACATTCGTAAACTCAGAATTCCCAAACAAAACCAACACCTTTGTTTTTCCCTTTGAATCAAAGAACATAACAATTTTTGTTATGTTTCTCTTGCTGACTCCAGAACAGCTGAAGGAAGCAGCTCAAGTCCCAAACACACGCTCCAGATTCAAGTTAAGTCTTTCGGACTTTGAATCTTTTCATTAAGAACATTACTAAATATGTAAATATCATAGTATTGATGTTGTCCATATCATTGCATAAGTAGAAAAAACTGTGGATCATAACTTCTTGAATAAAGCTAGGCTCAAAATTAGGATTAGAACTTTTATAAACTGTTGTGCGTTTATCTTTCTGATTTGTTGTTGTTAAGAACTGACTAAGTTGCTGATGAACTGATTAATGTAAGGAATGAGGCGAAGTGTAACACATAATTTATGGGTTTTTCTTTCCCATTGTTTTAGCACGACACAGAACTTATGAGTTCTCCTCACTGTTTAACACAACATAGAACTTTTGATTTTTACTCACTGTTTAACACAACACAGAACTTCGGACTTTCTATTCATTGCTTAAACAACACAAAACTTCTGACTTTCTGTTCACTACTTAACACAACACAAAACTTCTGATTTTTACTCACTGTTTAACACAACCCAGATCTTCTGTTTTTTCCCCCTAACGTCTCTTTCAGGATTCCAATGGCATCTACCCAAAACTTCTGGTCACCTTTGACTTGTTTTTTCTGAGCTATAGCACACAGCGTCAGAACTTCTGGTCCCCTTCATTTTCGTTTTCAGTAATGTGTTGATCTTGACTTCATTAGTTTTTTCCCTTTTTTTCTTATTTTTATTATTTTCAGCATTAATACTTTTTTAATATAACAAGACATAAAAAAATATTATCTTTTTATTAATTAAATTATTTTTCTTTTTTTATTAAGACAAAAAACCATTTTTAAAACAAGTCTTTTCCATTGCTTATATTATACAATTCAATATGGTTGTAATAGATAATTAGGATTTAAATTCTTGCAAATCCTTATTTGTAATTTTGTAACCCCATCCCATAACGATGTAATAGCGTAGGACTTTACATTTCCGCAAATTTACGACTTTCAAATATAAATGCTAGTAATTAGGGTTTGTATGGAAAGACATAAAATCAACAAATAGATAACCCTAATAAAGACTAAATGCATGTAAATCAAACACACATGCACACTAGCACCCTTAGGGTAGTCCCACTTTGTTGCCTCAGAAAATAGTCATGTCCCTCGAATATGGGCGTTTTAGCAAAGACCCTCGATAAAAAATCGTGGTCCCTCGATGACCCTCAATGTTGCCTTTGGTAAATGATCTAGTCCCTAAACGACATTGCTAAAACGTCCCATTGGTTGCCTTCTATGACTATACAAACGTCCCTCGCCCGTCCCTTCACATCCAACGATGGGGTTTTTTACCAAAACAATGGTAAGATATACAACATCTAAAGGAGGAGGGAAAGAATGTTTAAGACCTTATGAGTAGGTAGTCTACTCCTAGTTGCTCGCTTGCTCACAAAAAAATATTTTATACACCAACACTTCACTTTTAAACATTTTTCAAAAGACAACACTTTGTACGCGTTCTTATAGAGATGAGAACCATTACAAAGATATTCTTTTACAAAATACTTTCAAAACCCACATCACAAACACATTTTCAAACAAAAAGCAAGTGATCTAGCAAGCAACTAAGAGCTCGGAGATAACTATGGATGAAAAGGATGCTAATACCTTCCCTTTTCATAACCTACCCCCTGAACTCAAGAATTAATCTCGTAAGGTCTTTCCTGTTCTTTTCAGCCTTTCTTTATTGGATAAAAGAAAAGTTATTGGCGACTCTTGCTAACCGTAACAATTGCGATAAAACACAAAACGCCCAAGTCAGTTCTCCCAGCGTATTACAGAACTGGCGACTCTGTTGGGGAATTCTTAAAAGTGGGGTTACCTTAGGGCTAGATAACCTTTACTTGATTTCATTGTTTGACTTGTTTGCTTTACATTATGGTTCCTTGTTTTGGCTTGCTTTGATCCTCTACGCGGATCTGAGACACCTTTTTTGGTAAGTAGAAATAGATTGTTGAAACTGTATGACGTAGATCGATATGATTGAAACAATGGTTACGTTAGTGTGACGCATTTGTGGGTACCGGTTTTCCTTGTGTTGAATCTAGGAGAATACGGGGCCGTTGAGTGTCGTCATGAAGCACTAGCTGACCTTAGAACCTTAATTGAAATACTTGGCCATTAGGACGTAGTGAGATAACCGGTTTCGGTGGAAAGCTGAAAATTGGTTGATACTCGATACTACACTCATTTAGATTGGACTTTTGGGATATCTCAGCCGTAAGAAAAGATTGATTATGCTGAGACAATGCCTAAAAGAAAGGTCAGTGATATTGAGACCCTTTAGAACCCGGTTACTATTACTAGGACAGGCTTGAGCCAACTAAAACTTCAAGAGGGTACTTACCTATAAGACTCCATGCAAGACTAAACCTAAGGACTTGTTTGCCTTGTGTGTATATGCTTACATAACATCATAAACATCATAACATCATAATCATTCTCGCTAACCATTTCAAGGATTTAGGAAATTATCTTTGCTTTGTTTTGTAGGCCATGAACTCTGTCCGAAGAAATACCATTAAAATCAACTTTGTGAAAGCACACCCTCAACTCCAAGAGTTAGCATCAAGGGTACCTGAAGACTCTCCTTTCACCAAGAAGTATGGTAGACTCCTCAAAGATTGACATGGTCTCAAAGGATGATTATGGTGTGAAAAATATATTTATTGTTGAAATGTTGTTTTGCTGTTGGAAAATATATGTTATGGGATATGTTGTTGTTATGATATAATGAAGTTGAAACAAAAGGAATTGAAAAAGGAACGTGGGGGCTGTTTTGTTTTCCTTGTTTCTCTAGGATGTACATATATACACATAGTATAGGCACAAGTTAGTTATATTAAAATAATATATTACATATATGAAAATACATAGAATAATAATAGGTGAATGTAACTAGTAGCAGGATATTGTAATTGTGACAATGTTAACAAGAACTTAGTATTTTTTTTGCAGAATGACATAATTGATGACAATGCAATTTTGGTAGCAGGAAATTAATCGGTATCAATAGATCAATTTAGCAGCTCACAGTGTTGTTAAGTTTCATATAAAATAGAAATAATATGTTTATATGAAATAAAATATTATGTTATAGTAATAAATATATGGGATTTAACCGGTAATTCGAGTAACAGGTAAATGATGAAAACGAGTATGATTTGGACGGTTCGAGTTGCATTTCGGAGACTCGGTTATGAAGTTTAATAATATTATTAATGCCGATTATTTTTGGATGATTTTTATGACGAGTATATTTTGTTGAATATTAATCCGTAACCGAAATTAATTAAATTGTGAATATTATTGATATGCTTCTATTAATTGAATGCATGATTTTGGTGTTGATGAATTATTGTTGAGATGATTTTCATAATTCAAAATATGTTGATGTTGATCGTTTTACCTTGAAGTTTGGTAAATGAAACGATGAGGGCTTATGCGTAAATGATGAGTTGATGTTGTTATTGATTGTGGTTGTTGTTGTGTATGTGAGTCGTGTCCATTGAGTCACATTTGTCAGCATAAGCGATGGGGGCTGTAGCCTCGGCCTTAATGGCAACTTGTTGATAGCCATAATGGCAATGATGATGGCCTCTAATTACGGGCAATAGAGATGGGGGCTGTAGCCTCGGGTACCACATGCATAAACATTGTCGAGTCGCATTTTGTTGTTTGTGTTGTCGTTGTGGTTTATGTTGTTTAAGTGGTTGAGTTGTTTGGTGATGCATTAATTGTTGTTGATTTCGTGATGTTTTATGATGATTGTGCGGTGTTGACAAAGTGTTGATATATATGAGTTAAATTGGTGATAAAAGTGTGTGAGATTGGGATATATGTTGAATATTATTTTATCGGTATGTCTTTATAATTCTGAAACTATATATTATTTATCATCTCTTTATTTATATGATTTGAATTATCTCACCCTTTACTTGTTTCGTCGTTACCTTTATATTGGTAACGGGCACGTGATCCGCATCGATGAGGTGGATTAGCTCGAGTATTTACTTTTTGAGTCGCCTTGCTCTGATAGCTTAACACTCAGGATGGGTGCTGTTGATATTTTGATTAGGATAGCATACTTGTATATCCTGATATTCATGTGGATTATGATTATATTATGACATGACTATTTTGTTGATGTTTATGCTCTGTATGGCATAGTTGGTGATGTATCTGCTGCCTTGTGCATATTTATATGCTTACTTGTTGTATGATAACATAATCGGTGTATCCGACTTTTGATTATTCTGATGATGCATTATATTGCAAAGTGGAAACCATGGATATGTGATGCCTCAATTCATTTATTAAATTTTATTACTCTGATTTTTATTATTAATTCTGACAGGTAGAATTGTGGTGTTACACCAACACCCTCTATCTGACAGAGAATTGGTGGATATGTTCTTAGGCACACTATCTTGTCCATTCTTCAAATACATGATTGGAAGCTACTTGGTTGGATTTACTGAACTAATCATGACTGGTGAACGGGTAGAAACCAGCATAAAAAGCGGAAAAATTCAGAGATACGCATCCTCGAGCATGATGAAGAAACCCTTTACCCGGAAGAAGGAGATCAGTGCTGCATATGACAATAGGAATCAAAACAAAACTGAACATCGCCCGACAGTAGGGGCTGTTATGATTTCTAATCCTATACCAAATCAACATAGAAATTATCAACACAGGCCAGAGGCGCCCATGAGACGATTCACCCAAATCAACATGACCCTGTCTCAAGTTCTGTCACATTTTCTGAAGTCCAATCGGGTGACCCTAAAGGAAGCTCCCAAGAACCCCAATACAACTTCTCCTAGCTACAACCCAAATGCTCGATGTGCCTATCATTCTGAAAACCGGGGGCATGATACAAACGACTGTTGGGCCTTGAAGAATAAGATACAAGACCTTATAGAGGAAAAAGAGATTGAGTTTGATCCCCCAGAAACACCTAATGTGATAATGGCGCAAATGCCCAAACACGGTCAAGGTGTCAATGCTGTTGATGATGATTATTTTGTTTCCTCTTTGAAGGACTTAACTACTCCTCTTTTAACTATTAAACATAATCTGTTGCAAGCTGGTCTGTTCCCGGACTGTGATGAAAGTTGTCCCTTATGCGTGTCTCTACCCAATGGCTGTTTGTTACTGAAGATAAGCGCCCAACGCCTGATGGATAACAAAGAAATCATGTTTAAAAAAGTTCCTCTTATCAGAAATTCCTATGAAGATATCTCAATAATCACCATCTCCGACAATCCTCCCAGGGTCTCCACCAAAATACCCGTCAGGATTACATATGTTCCAAAGTTTGCTCCCCTTATCATCACCACGCCGAGGCCAATACCATACTCTTCGAATAAAGTCGTTCCCTGGAACTATGGGGTTAGCGTCTATTATTATGGCGTCAAGCAAGATCTGTTGGCTATCCAAGACAAGATTGAGAAAGACACTGATCCTGACGTCGTCAATATCATTGGGACTAGTAAGATAACAAGAAGTGGAAGAATCTTCTCGCCTGAGATCTCTCCAAAAACCATTGTTACTCCTGGGATTATTCCCGCTACCACTCCTACCAACATTCCAAATAATACTCCTATTATCAATCCTACTGTTATTCCTGCAACCAAGAAAAGGGGCAAGGAAGTGTTATATGAGCCTGTCCAGACGATGGCGCATCCAGAGGATATTTCTGAAGCTTCTAGAAAGGAGGTAGAAGAGATATTAAAATAATCAAGAAAAGTGTATGCAATATCTTGGTAGAGTTGGGGAAAACCCCTCAAAGATATCAATGTTGGCTTTACTCTTGTGTTCTGAGGCCCATGCCAAGGCTCTAGTAAAGTTTATGAAGACCGCCCATGTGCCCCAAGAGACTTCCATTGACCAATTTGAGAATTCTGAGGCCAGTCTAACTGCTGGTAACAGATTGGGATTTTCTGACACCGACTTGACTCCTAAAGGAAGGAAACACAATGATGCCTTGCATGTCTCCATTGAGTGCATGGGCACTACGCTAGCCCATGTTCTGGTCGATACGAACTCATCGCTGAATGTTTTGTCCAAAAATGCTCTTGACTGGCTAGACTATGAAGGACTCACTTTAAAGCCGAGCAACATTGTGGTGAGGGCCTTTGATGGTTCAAAGAGGACAGTGCACGGAGAAGTTGACATCCCTATAAAGGTTGGAACTCAGACCTTTGATTCAACTTTCTACGTGATGGATATCTGCCCTTCCTATTCCTTTCTTTTGGGCCGACCTTGGATTCATGGCACTGGTGTCGTCACCTCTACATTACATCAGATGTTAAAGTACCCAATCAAGGGAAAAATCATCACTGTCCATGGAGAAAAGGAGTATATGGTCATCCACCTGAACTCTTTCAGGTACGTGGAAATAGATGGTAAGTTCATCGAAACTCTGTGTCAGCATTTCGAGGAGGTCCCACAAACAGTTGCAACAACCAAGACTACTACAAAGACTAAAAGGCTACCAAACCGCCATTGAAAGTGGCCTCTTTGAAGGATGCTAGAGCAGTGATTGAAGAAGGTGGATCCACTATCTGGGGTCAACTTCTGGATATTCCCTACAAGTCCAACAAATTTGGTTTGGGTTTTACTTCGGAGGCACAAAGAGTTGTTCGACGAACTCGTGCGGCGGGGGCACCTTTACGTATCAACAATCAGGGAGTCAACATAGTGGAATACAATGATGGCAGTTGTGACATGGATGAGTGGATTTTTCCAACCGTCAGCGAAGGACTCAACAATTAGGAAGCCAAATAATCTGTCCATAATAATTTTATTCAAGAGTAATTGTCATTCAATTTTTGTCAAGATTTGTAATAATTAAACAATTTAGACTTTAAAACCTTGTGTCTTACCCGAGGCACAACGGTCCATTTGTGAGGGTTGTTGCTTCACCTTCATATGTCATCAATAAATCATGGACGTTTTGCATGCAAACTTTTACGCTCATTGTTTTTCTTTTTTTTAACCTTTATCATTTTTCATAGTTATGATCTTACACACACTCACGTATCAAAATGCATATCCATATCCACTCAGGATCCCATGGGTAACGATTCTGCTATGGCCTATCGTGACATTGAAAATACGATCTACCAAGCTGAAGACGAAGGTGAGAAAGATTGTGAGGTACCAGGAGAGTTAGCCAACTTATTTCAACAAGAAGAAAGGACCATACAACCCCACAAAGAGCCAGTGGAAACAATTAACCTAGGTATTAAAGAGGACAAGAAAGAAGTTAAGGTAGGTGCTAACTTGGATACTAGTGTCAAGAAACGCTTAATTCAGTTACTACATGAGTATGTTGAAGTCTTTGTCTGGTCATACGAAGACATGCCAGGACTCGACACTAATATCGTGGTCCATCTTCTGCCGACAAAAGAAGACTACCTCCGGTAAAACAAAAAGGTCTGACGCATGCGGCCAGAAATGTCAGAGAAAATCAAGACTGAAGTCATGAAGCAGTTCAATGCCGTATTCTTAGTTGTTAACTCCTATCCACAATGGGTCGCCAACGTTGTTCCAGTGCCTAAAAAGGACGGTAAGGTACGTATGTGTGTGGACTACAGAGAGTTGAATAGGTCAAGCCCCAAAGATGACTTCCCGCTTCCCCACATCGATATTTTGGTTGACAACACCACACAACATAAAGTATTTTCTTTCATGGACGGTTTCTATGGATACAACCAGATCAAAATGGCAGCCGAGGACATGGAAAAAATGACCTTCATCGAACAGTGGTGCACATTCTGTTACAAAGTTATTCCTTTCGGGTTGAAGAACGTTGGGGAAACCTATCAGCGTGCCATGGTAGCTTTGTTTCATGACATGATCCATCACGAGATAGAGGTCTACATGGAAGACATGATAGCCAGATCTCAAATCGAGGAGTGAAATTCTGGCAACAGATACTTAATGTCACAGTGAATGTTATGACACCGTATCTGACAAATTGTACACAAACCAAACAGTAATTTAAAAGACAATAAATAACACGATCAATTGTTAACCCAGTTCAGTGTGTAACAACACCTACATCTGGGGGCTACCAAGCCAGGGAGGAAATTCACTATAAGAGGTATTAATTTAGGAATAAACCAACCAGTTTATCTCCTTCACTTAAGACCTACCCAATGCAACTTCAATCTAAGTCCTACTTAAACCCGAGTTCCTACTCACTCCCCCACAATCAAAGCAGTGATACTAATCTAATGTTTAATAAGATTATGAAGACATTCTTCAATACACACACTTGATTTTGCTTCAAAGCTTTAATCAAGAGACACAACACTCGTGCTTCAAAGCTTTGAGTGATAAACAACCCTTACAACCAAATCCTACTCCAAGTCACTTATCTAGAGATAATTGCTTGGCTCACAGTAGTTACTAAAACTATCACAACTATACAATGCCTTATTGATCTTCTCTTCAAGCGCTGCTCACCATTAGGCTTCGTGAGAATATATACACAGTCTATTCTTCATTTTGGGCTTCCATAAAATAGATAGGGTTAACCAAAGTTAACCTAAAGACTTGGTCTTGGGCTTTCATCATAACAGATTAGGGTTAAGCAAGGTTAACCTAAATATCCACGTGAGCATCTGATCTAGTCAATATACTTCAACTCAGAATAGCACACCAGATTCTTGAAAAATCTCTGGAACAATAAATCTGCACAACAACTTGATCAGTACAGGATGTCTTAACATTGGTTATGACATCATGTATCCTGCTCAATGATTTTGGTAGAATTCAGTACATATGATCATAGCTTAATCATCATGATATTCATTCATATTGAGTTGTTCCTGTAGAACATTCCTTCTGCAGAATTTGACTTTATCCCAGAATGTTATGACATCAGTCATGACATTCACAAATCTGGTTTTACCAAAAATTAATGCCAACAAGCAAACACTTACAAACTCCCCCTTTGGCAAATTTTTTGGCTAAAACCCCTAAACAATCAGAGATTAGAATGCAGCATAATTTTTAATAACAACCACCTTGACCATCTGGAGAAACTATTCAAAAGGCTGAAGAAATACAAACTAAGGCTGAATCCGAATAAGTGCACTTTTGGAGTGAGGTCTGGTAAACTCTTAGGCTACATTATCAGCGGCAAAGGTATCGAAGTGGACCCTTCAAAGGTAAAAGAAATACAAGAAATGCCTGCTCCTCGAACTGAGAAGGAAGTCAGAGGATTCTTGGGACGGCTAAACTACATCGCCGATTCATTTCCCACTTAACTGCTACTTGTGAACCAATCTTCAAATTACTGAAAAAAGATCAAGTGGTGGAATGGAAAACTACTGATAGGCTGCCTTCGACATGACCACAAAATACCTTCAAGAGCCTCCCGTTTTGATGCCGCTAGTCGAGGGAAGACCGATGATTATGTATCTAACCGTCTTGGAAAACTCAATGGGGTTTGTGTTGGGGAAACATGGCGAGTCTGGCCGAAAAGAGCACGCAATATACTACTTGAGCAAAAAGTTTACCGACTGGGAAACCAGATATTCACTGCTCGAGAAAACTTGTTGCGCTCTGGCATGGGCTGCTCGCCGGCTAAGACAGTATATGTTTACCCATACTACCTTATTGATATCCAATACGGATCCAATTATATACATATTCGAGAAGCCCGCCCTCTCGGGAAGAATAGCAAAATGGCAGATGGTCCTGACTGAATACGACATTCAATACACTACCCAGAAAGCAATAAAGGGCAGTGTGCTAGCCGATCACCTTGCTCATCAGGATGTGGATGACTATCAGTCCATGAAATTAGAATTCCCAAACGAAGATATAATGGTGATAAACAATTGTGAAGAACTCATATCATATGACGAACCTGAACAAGGATCCCGATGGACCATGGTTTTTGACGGAGCTTCCAACACACTCGGCAACAGCATAGGCGCTGTGATCATATCCCCTGAAGGCTGCCATACTCCCTTCACTACTAGATTGTGTTTCAATTGTACCAATAATATGGAAGAATACGAAGCGTGTATTATGGGTCTCAAAGCTGCCATAGATTTGGGAATCAAGTCCTTAAAATTATTTGGAGATTCATCCTTAGTCATCAGCCAGATCAAAGGATAATGGGACACGAAGCACACTAATCTCATCCCCTACAAAGAACATGTGTTGACACTGATCCCACATTTTGAGGAAATTACCTTTGAGCATTTTCCAATAGAGGAAAATCAATTAGCGGACGTGCTAGAAACTATGTCATCCATGTTCAAAGTCAGATGGGATAATGAGGCTCCTAAGATAACCATAGAGAGGATGGAAGAACCAGCTCACTGTCACGAGATTGATACTGAAGAAGTAGTGGACCAGCCTTGGTTTCATGAAATTAAGAGATATCTCGAAGCCCAAGAGTATCCAGAAGGAGCTTCAGTCAATGACAAGAAATTCCTGAGAAGGTTTTCTGCTAAATTCTTCCTCAGTAACAGAGTTCTCTATAAGCGCAACCACGACTCTACTTTACTTTGGTGTATAGACAAGAGTGAGGCAGACAAGATCATGGTTGATTTACACGAAGGTACCTTTGGCACCCATTCTAATGGGCATACGATGGCTAAAAAGATCCTATGGGCAGGATACTACTCGTCCACCATGGAGGCAGATTGTCATCAACATTCACGAACCTGTCACAAATGTCAGATATATGCTGACAAAGTGCATGTGCCTACAGTTCCCCTAAATATCCTAACTGCTCCTTAGCCATTTGCAATGTGGGGCATCGACATGATTGGAGAAATCAAACCTACAGCTTCCAATGGACACTGCTTCATCTTGGTTGCCATTGATTACTTCACGAAGTGGGTTGAGGCAACTTCCTTTGCTTCTGTCACCAAGAATGTTGTGGCCCGATTCATCAAACAGAATCTCATATGTCGGTATGGTATTCTGGAGAGAATCATTACAGAGAATGGTACCAATCTCAACAATACTATGATTACCGCACTATGCGCGTAATTCAAGATATAGTATCATAACTCTTCTCCTTACCGACCGAAGATGAATGGCGCTGTAGAATCCGCTAATAAAAATATCAAGAAGATGATACAAAAAATGACAGTTACCTATAAAGACTGGCATGAGATGTTACCATTTACTTTCCAGGGCTACCGTACCATGGCACGCACATCAACAGGGGCAACTCCTTTTTCCTTGGTATACGGCATGGAAGATGTATTACCAATTGAGGTCCAAATACCTTCTTTAAGAATCATAAGGGATGCAGGGTTGAATGAGGACGAATGGATCCAAACACGATTTGATCAGTTGAACTTGATCGATGAGAAAAGGCTTACGACTGTCTGCCATGGTCAAATGTACCAAAAACGCATGATCAAAGCTTTTAACAAGAAAGTCAGACAGAAGGTATATCTGGTTGGTGACTTGGTAATCAAACGTATCATACTGCCACAAGGTGATCCCAGGGGAAAATGGATTCCTACGCACGAAGGACCATTTGTGATTAAAAACCTATTTTTTGGTAGGGCAATGATCTTAACCATTATGGGCGGAGACGACCTTCCGCACCTTGTAAATGCGGACATAGTTAAAAGATACTACGCATAAATAAAGACCCACTAGGTCGACTGGCCTAGGAAAAAATTAGGGATAAAATATTTAAAAAAATTGTACACCCGGAAAGCTGAAAACCTGAAAGGGTGGCTTGGGAAAAATGGGTATCCCGGTGGACTGAAAACTCGAAAGGGAGGTCCAGGAAAAAGTTAGGGATTTAAAATATATGACTATGTCCCGTTGGATCAACTTATGTTATACTCCAATTTTTCCCCTAAGATCCCTCATCATACATTGTACATCTCATGCATAGCGTTGGCCCCTTGGTTACAGGATCGAAGAGCTTTGGCATTAGGGTTTCTTTCTATGAATTGAGGATACAAAGCTATCTTCATCAGTATTTTTCAAAGAGCAATAATTAGGGTTTCTCCTAAGTTCTTTCTCCAATAGACATTCTTTTTAAGAAGTCTAGAGGACTGAATCAAGGGCTTCTTTCTTGTGATGCTATTTGTTACATGGTTAAGGATTGATTGAAGATTTCATCAAGATAATTCTTGGTGCTCAAGCTGTGAATCAAAGTAGGTTTGCTTCTTGTGCTTTGATTAAATAAAAGATTTGGATTGAGTATTCGTTGGAGGCGACTTGAATATTCGTTTAAGAAATGTCTCTAAGCCCAGATTAATTCAAGACAAATCGTATAATGGTTTGTATGGAATTCAAAGTTGATGATTTGAATATCATTCAATGTCAATATGAATTCAAGTCCTTTCTATGAGAATTCCCTTTTAAGGAGAATTACTTGAAGTTTAGGACACTTATCATTCATTCCAATTCCATTCAAATTCCTTTCAAGTGATTATTTTGGCGCAATTTGCCAGGTGGATTTATATTTCAAAGATGGAAGACTTCTTCAAGAATTAATTCAAGCATCGTCCCATTATTGACCCAAACCTTCATTTTCCAAAGTCATTATCAGATTGTCAAAGATATGATTCCATTTAAAGCTTCAAGCAATTCACCATCCATTATTCGAGATGTCAAACTTTATGGTTTATTCTATATTGCAAAATCAAAGAAAATGTTTCGAATTTCAAAATACAAATTAGAGGAAGTTTTGTTCATTAATATCCTCAAGGAATTATGAGTTGAAATGCTCAAAAAGAGAGAAGGAATGGCAAGGATATCATCCAAGATTACATTCAAGGTGGAACTGCAAATGTTACAAGAAAATTCCAAGTAATACAAGGAAAAAATATCCATACATGAACTTCAAAATGGATTATTCTCATTCTTATACATTGAAACTAGTACTGAACCCATTCTTCCATGCTTTATTCTCATTCTCTTCTCTTTCCCCAAAATTCTCCAATGAGTTACCAAATGAATGGTGAGGATGCACATAGAGGTTTAAAAAGAAAGCTCCCTCAGATGGATCGAAGGACAAGAACTAGATTGCATAATCCCTTCAAAGGTTCCACTTGGCGAATTTGTCAATGATTACATTCTGAATGAAAAAACATGCCCCCTAAGAAAGCAGTTCTGTAACAAAGAGCCTCAGGTGGAGAACTTTGTTTATTCATTGATCTGAAAAATACTACTCATTACTATCCATTATCAGATTGAACAAGAGAAGGGATTGGCCAAGTCAAGATAAGATGCAAATGAAGGGATTTTGTACATGGTGATGAATCTGTACAAACGTTTTGCAATAAGGTTCTGGACTTTTGCTCTCGAAGTTCAAACATAAAGAAATATATACTTGTACCATGCACTAATGAGCATAATCGATCAAATGATGTGATTGTTCATTTTCTTGTGCTTACAGAATCATTGTTATCACCAAGGCAATTCAAAATAACGGTTCTGAAACGTAAGCTGAAATGCAAGCTAACTGCAAAATCATGAAGGAAAACTTGTCAAAATTGAAAAAACAATTCCGGCATTACAAGTGTGTACATGTTCTGTTAAGAAAAAACAACAATACAAAGAAGAAGAAAACTAACTGTTTAACCCTCACAGCAAGACCCCTAACTGTTCTCATTCATCAAAACAAAATTTCTACTTTTTTCTAACAGACTGAACCAATAAAAAACTAAAGAAGAATTCAGTTTATTCAAGCCAGCCTGCATCCAAAAAGAAACAACAATTACACAGTTTCAATTCAATTCACAGCCGTAGTGGTGAACTAACCTTGCCAAACTAAGCTTCTAACAATTTCGCGAGTTCAATTATGGTGACTTTATTCAGAAGACGGTTAGCCTGTAGGAAAAAGGAGGAGAATCAGAAAGACTTACTAATACTCCAAATATCATAGAGTTCCAAAAACAAACTGATATAACAGAAATTAACCACCTCAACTAACTTTCAACTACCTATAATAACCCTCTAACCAATTAATGATATAAGGGATCAAATAACCAGCTTCTAAAACTCCATGTTTTCTAAACTAACTCCTAACGGTTTCAATCTCCTACCATCTATTCTCTATAACCGTTTTCTTTAACCAAGGGCTGAGATTGATTCTAATTGCTAACTGCCTAACAACCTGCTAAGTGGATAACATAAATAACAGAATGAAGAGGAGGCGAGGAGATTAGAAAGAGATTTTGCTAACATATTGAAAAAAATCATAATAGAATTCAAAAGCGATAAGAGAGGAAAGAGGATTCACCTTGGGGGGACTCTCTCTTCCACGCCTCCACCTTCAACAAATTACTACAAAATCTCTCCTCTCTACTTCTACAGAGGCCTGGCTTCAATCACCATCATTCAACAATCACCTTCAATCGTCTTCATCTTCAAACTTCATTCTTCTCATTCTTTCTTCGATCTGCAACCTCCTTGGATGATATCTCAAGGATTCAATCGGCATAATCCTCAATTACCAAGGCATCACTGCATCAGCAAATCGTCGTGATTTCAACGATCTCCATTATGTAAATGCAACAACAACGACGCGACAACACCTTAGTGATGATCCAAATCATACCCAAAACCATAAAAAGAAGAACAGAAGAAAATTAGGAACGAGGAGACATAAAGAATTTCGAAGAATACATGTTTGTGTGAATCTCAAACACCTCCCCGTCGCCACCGTCTTGAGGTAGACATCGTGAGGTATGGTTTCCGTTTTTTTCCAGTGTTGCATTATGATTTAGAGGTCGATTCACCATCATCTTGCGCAATTTCCATGGATTAGCAAACCTAGGATTCAATATCCCAATTTTTTTTATCCTCAAAGTTGAGCGAAGAAGAGATCGAATCACGCGCATAATTGAGACTATGTAGAGCTATCTTCTACGGTGGCCGGATGTGGATGGTCGATCAGAGAAGAAAGGTTGATTTGTAGTGTTGTTCAATGTTTGAGGAGTTTGGAGAAGAAGATCTCTGAGTTCATCGTATAAATTGAAGATTCACGTATAACCCCTATCAGCTCTCAAACGACACCGTTCAAGCTTGCTCTGTTAATTTATTTTTTATTTCAATTTTAATAATAGATAATATTTGAATTTAGTGATAAATCTGAATTATTGCTGATAGTGTTGGTTTATTGGACCCAGGTGGGCTAAACACTATTCCTCCTTTAAGCCCGATGTACCAGTTTTTTTGGTGAGATGTGATACAAAATACAAAAAAAGCTTCTTCTGGATGGGCCTTTTGTCAATTGCTGAAGCAAACTCCCTAATTCTAATTTTCACCTCCCTGATTTTTCTAATTTCTTTTTTTTTAGCTTTTATTTTAGTTATGTTTCTTTCAATTTTCTTAGTAAAAATAGTACAAAAATAATACATGTAATAAAACAATAAAAATATATAGAATTTAGGAATTCTTAAAAAAAAATTTAGATAGTGAACTACAAAAATCAATAAAGTTTTTAGGCTTTTCATTTGATTATTTTTTAGGAAATCAATTCCTAATTTTTGATTACTTAAAACTTGTGATTCATCTTTGCTTGTTGTATTGAGTCTTATGAAGGTTCATTGTTTGATATGCGGATGTGTTTGGATTCCGATTGTGATTTATTTTCACATCGATGAAGCTTCGACACCTATTCCAAAAATTCGATCTCTGACTGTTTGTTTGTTAATGCCAGCTAGCGTGAAGTATCTCGGGTTTCTTTACTTTGGTTGCGCTTTTTGCGGACATTATCATCTGTTTGGTATTATTCTGATTCCAAGTTATATTTCCGCATTTTATCGCTTTCTAGATATCATGAGAAGTTGGAAATAAAGAGCATGCGCTCGAAGTCGCTGTTTAAAGACCTGTAGCAGGCATTTTGCACTTCATTTATTATATGTGTTGTGCTTGTGTTTGTTTCCTTTCTTGTTGATTGATAAGTCACTCAATTTAGAAATTGAGATCACGACTTCGCTCTTACTGCATGCTCTTTATGGGATTTTATTGCTTTCCTTTATTTCTTATTGATCAATGAGTCACTCAACTTAGAAATTGAGATCACGACTTCGCTCTTATTGTATGTTACCTATAGGATAGTTTGTTAGACTTTCTTTGGCATGCTAAATTAGGTAGGATCCCTCATTGTATGATAACATTAGGTTAGAGATAAGTTATTCTCCCTTAGATGTTTTCTTCCTATTTTTGAATAATTGCATTTAAAACTAAAACTTCTTTTTCTTGGCAAATGTATAAGAAATGATAAGCATACAAAAATTATTTTCATGGTAAAAAAAATACCAACCAATCCATTTCTTTTCGCCATTCGGCTTTTCTCTTCTAAGAGCATGTTAGCTCCTTTCCACTACAGGTCGTAAGTCTCCAAAGGTCGAGCAGCGGTGGAATAATCGAATGCAACATTGTTCATTAAAAAATATAAACAAACAAAATATATGAGTCAAACTACGGAGCTTTGATTCCTTAAAGGGGATACGTAGGCATCTGGTCACGGGGCTCAGCCGAGCGAAAATTTGTAAATACATCCTTTCTTCCCCGTGTTTTCTTTGCATGCATTCCCTATTAGTTTATAACTCTTAAGCATTAGACTGAACACACCCTTTGATTAGAATAATGAGAGTGGATCCTGTAGAGTACTTTGGACGCTTGGGGTGCTAATACCTTGCCCTCGCGTAATCGACTCCCTTACCCAATCTCTCGGTCACAAGACCTTGATTTCCCCTTTTAGGTTTTTCTTTGATGATTTTTCCTTTCCCTTTTATGGGATAAATAAATACTCGGTGGCGAATTCATTGATTTTACCGCTACACCTTAAAGACAACCTTCGGAATCGACTTACAAACTCAAACAGTTCTAATCAATCCAATCAGCTTCGAACAAAGAAGCAAGTGGATGATACGCTCAGAGACATGAAGGCTATAGCAGAGTGGGAACCCCATAGGATTATTTCATATAGCTGTCTTTTCTTTGTATCAGTTTTCATTTTTACGACGACATTCTCTTACTAGGATGTTCATCTCTTTGTACAAAAATACTTATTCAAGTTAATACAAAGATATTCCTTTAAAAGTGCAAAACTATCTATTTTTCTTTTATTTTCTTGTTTTGATTGCAAAAACATCCAATGATTATTTTTGAACATATGCATTTGAGCGTGATTACTGTTTACAAATGAGCGCAAAAAGGAGGGGAATAGAAAATAGAAAGACAATTACTAATGGATTTAAGAAATAGGGTGATATCTATAGGCCATTCCATAAAATCCCCGCAGATACTTTCTCTAAACAAGAGCATAACTAAGAACATCTTGCTACAGGATATCTGTCTTATCTCCAGCATGCAGCCTAATGGTATCTTTTGCTTTCATATCTCCGACAGATCAAAACTTTCAGTTACCACCTCAAAGATTCCCCAGTAAAAGTCGCCTAACTTCTTAGGATTTCCCAACAGGATTTCACGTAGCCCACAGACAATGCACGGAGTTTCTCTTCACTAACAAGGTTTATTTCTCTAATAATGGAAACCCATCCTTCAACACTTCAACTTCAACAAAATATGAAGACTTACACTCCTCATTCCCAACGGTAGTCGGGAATTTATTTTCCCCAATCCAACAACACTGCAGCAGAACAACTTGAATGCGCACACATCGCATCCATACATCATAAACATCGATGACACAAATTCATATATCAAAATCCCATTGCACTATGCATTTCATGCATCATGGCATTACATATAACTAACTCTTTACCTTTTTCAGGAAAGATCAACCAACAGAAAATTATTATCAAATTTTCAACAAGATAAGGCAAATATCTATGAAAAAATCAATCGTAGATCAATTACTGAAACAAGACAGGGTGACTATTTACGTTGCAATTACTTCCTTCAGGCTCCTTCCGGTTCAGTTTAAATCCCCTAACAGTTTATCCTAATTCTTTCCTCCAGACTTCTTCTCTGGTTCAGATAAATTGCTCCAAGATTTACTCTAATTCTTTTCCAGACCCCTGTCGGTTCAGTTTAAATCCCTCAACGGTTTATCCTGATTCTTTTCTGCAGACAACCCCTGCTGTTTCAGTTTAAATCTCTCAACAGTTTATCCTGATTTTTCCCCAATAGACACTTTCTCTAGTTCAGATAAATTACCCCAAGATTTATTATGATTCTTCCCAGTTAAAGATTATTCAAGAATTCTGCCAGGTTCAACTTTAAATCGACCAAAGGTTTATCCTGGTTCTTTTCCCAGTTGAAGTCAAACTTAGATCTAGTTTAATTTTCTTCCAATAGTGAACTTTCGATGGCATCTATAAGCCCATCTCCGGCAACTCTCCAGCATTTCTCAAAATGGCATCTTTTAAGCCCATTCCTTACACCTCAACCACAGTATCATCAGAGTGCAAATTTATGGGCACTCTAGTGTTCAATCATCTTCCACCTTCAAATCACAAATGGAAGATTCACCAATCTAACTTCTCAGGTTTAAGAAAATTGAACAGGGGCAGCTGTTGTACCCCAAAATTTTCCCTCTCATTTCTCAAAGGATCATTCTAGACCCTCAGGTTTACTTCTGGCAAGTTTCAAGTCTCAAATCATAATTTTCTAAAGAAAGTCATTCACAAGGGCAAAATGATCAAAAGCACACTGAAAAGTCAAACTCTAACTTCTTGATCAAAATCAAGTTCCAAAAATCATATTCCATCAAGACAAGAAGTTGGTCCATAAAGAAATCTAAAATCGGAAATTGCCTTGAAAAATTAAATTTCTAAACATTTAGAAAATTTTCTAAGTGTTAGGAGAATATGACATTTCAGAACTTCTGGGCCAACCTTCACGCAAGTGCAATTAGAATTCGCAAACATGGTTCAGAACATGATGCTTCAATCAGAACATATGGAAGCGATGTTCTTCGGTCATAAAATGATTCTTCAGCATATGGAGGCTATGCTTCTAGTCTTCTACAATCAGAACATCACCAAATCCCAAAACCTCATTTAAGTAGCCTGCTGCAACCAGCTGCACTTTCTCAAACCCCATATTTGCACCAAATTAGCATACAAAAGTTGTGATTAAAAAGCAATGGAATAGTATTCCAAAAAGGTTTAAATCTCATTTGTTTTTCCCCTAAAAAACAAAGCAAACTCACCTATAAATAAGTTGCTCCATCACACTTTCAAGGGGCTGGATTTTTGAAAGACAGAATTATCAAAGAGAGAAAAGAAAACAGTAAAACATTCATAAACTAAGAATTCCCAAACAAAACCAACACTTTTGTTCTTCCCTTTGAATCAAATAACATAACATTTTATGTTTCGTTGCTCTTGTTGACTCCAGAACATCTGAAGGCAGCAGCTCAAGTCCCAAACACGAGCTCCAGATTCAAGGTAAGTCTTTCTGACTTTGAAGCTTTTCATTCAGAACATTACTCAATATGTAAATATCATAGTATTGATGTTGTCTGTATCATTGCATAAGTAGAAAAAATTGTGTATCAGAACTTCTTGAATAAATCTAGGCTCATAATTAGGATTAGGACTTCTATAAATTGTTGTGCATTTATCTTTCTGATTTGCTATTGTTAATAACTGATTAAGTTGCTGATGAGCTGACTAATGTAAGGAATGAAGCGGAGTGTAACACAAAATTTCTGGGTTTTTCTTTCCCACTGTTTTAGCACAACACAGAACTTCTGAGTTCTCCTCACTGTTTAACACAACATAGAACTTCTTATTTTTACTCACTGTTTAACACAACACGGAACTTCTGGCTTTCTGTTCACTGCTTAACATAACACAAAACTTCTGACTTTCAGTTCACTACTTAACACAACACAAAACTTCTGATTTTTACTCACTGTTAAACATAACCCAGAACTTCTATTTTTACCCCCCTAACGTTTCTTGCAGGATTCCAATGGCATTAACCCAAAACTTTTGGTCACCTCTTACTTGTTTTTTCTGAGCTACAACACACAGCATCAGAACTTCTGGTCCCATTCATTTTTGTTTTCAGCAATGCGTTGATCCTGACTTCATTAGTTTTTTTTCCTTTGTTTCTTATTTTTATTATTTTCAGCATTAATACTATTTTAATATAACAAGACATAAAAAAATATTTTCTTTTTATTAATTAATTTTTTTTCTTTTTTTTATTAAGACAAAAAACCATTTTTAAAACAATTTCTTTACTTTGCTTATATTATACAATTCAATATGGTTATAATAGATAATTAGGATTTAAATTCTTGCAAATCCCCATTTGTAATTTTGTACCCCCGTCCCATAACGATGTAATAGCGTAGGACTTTACATTTCCGCAAATTTACCGCTTTCAAATATAAATGCTAGTAGTTAGGGTTTATATGGCAAGACATAAAATCAAAAAATATATAACCCTAATCAAGACTAAATGCATGTAAATTAAACACACATGCACACTAGAACCCTTAGGGTAATCTCACTTTGTTGCCTCGGAAAATAGTCATGTTCCTCGAATATGGGCTTTTTAGAAAAGACCCTCGATAAAAGATAGTGGTCCCTCGATGACCCTCAATGTTGCCCTCGTTAAACGATCTAGTCTCTAAACGACATTGCTAAAACGTCCCATAAGTTTCCTTCTATGACTATACAAACGTCCCTCGTCCGTCCGTTCACATCCAATGATGGGGTTTCTTAACAAAACAATGGTAAGATAACAACATCTAAAGGAGGAGGGAAAGAACATTTAAGACCTTTTTAGTAGGTAGGTTACTCCTAGTTGCTCGTTTGCTCACAAAAAAATATTTTATACACCAACACTTCACTTTGAAACATTTTTAAAAAGACAAAACACTTTGTATGCGTTCTTATAGAAACGAGAACCATTACAAAGACATTCTTTTACAAAATACTTTCAAAACCCACATCACAAACACATTTTCAAATAAAAAGCAAGTGATCTAACAAGTAACTAAGATCCCGTAGATAACTACGGATGAAAAGGGTGCTAATACCTTCCCTTTTCATAACCTACCCCCCAAACTCAAGAAATAATCTCGAAAGGTTTTTCCTGTTCTTTTCAACCTTTCCTTATTGGATAAAAGAAAAGCCGGTGGCGACTCTTGCTAACGGCAACAATTGTGATAAAATGGAAAACACCTAAGTCAGTTCTGCCACCATATTACACTTGGTATGAGAATTCTGGAAGACATATGAGGAACCAGGGAAACCACTTGATGCCTTTGAAACCTAAACTTCCTTGTGAAAAGTGAAACCCTATTTATAAGTCCATTGCTTAGGAGGAGAATTTGTTTGATTGATTCTTGACACAGCTTTATCATTTGAGAACCCTAGGAGAATGCCTTGAAGAAATAGAGGGAAAGTTTTAGGGTATAATAGCTTCCCCTATTCAATCACCTTAAACTTGAAGAGTTATATTGACATGTCTTCCATTCGTGATCTGAAGGTGGAATAGAATTGAACACTTAAGTGCCCAGAAATTTGCACTCGTGTGTGCAGGAAGTAATGTTGTTGGATGATGATATTTCTTGAATGGGCTTAAAGATTTCATTCGTAAAAGTGACGGAATGTGATCGGAGATGGGCTTATAGATTCCATCAAAAGTAACCGTTGATGGAAGTATCAGAATGAGTCTACGCTTGACTGTATCTGAAGAATGGTATCCAAAATGAACCTCTAGGAAAGGTGTTTAAGTAGATGCTCATCAGATTTGTTCTATGAGGGATGTTCTTGTCATGTAGATAGTCGCCTTGTCTTGTTTCGGGAATTGATCTACAATCTATTTTTATTGGTAAACTCGTCTTGTTTCGGGAATTCATACCACTTGGCCATATCAATAGTTTTCCCGTCCTGTTTCGGGAGTTAATATATGCCTGGTTAAAAGATAGTTTCCCCGTCCTGTTCCAGGAGTTAATCCTATCTCGGTCGTGCAGATAGTTTCCCCGTCCTATTTTAGGAGTTAATCTTTAACCTTCTTTCTATTGGCAAACCCGTCCTGTTTTGGGAATTTATACTTCCTAGTCTACTGATAGTTTCCCCATCCTATTTTAGGAGTTAATCCTCGACCTGGTCATACAGATATTTGCCTCGTCTTGTTACAGGAATTAATCTCTGACTTGTTTGAAAGTTGTTGATGATATTCGTTTGTTCGTAGACTTTTATCTGAAACATAATGTTAGCCCTTATGCAATGTCATAGTGTATGTAATGCATTGCGTAATAATGTTCTCAAAGTAAATAAGAGTTCCATATGCGTGTCGTATGCATATGCTATGATGTTTTGTAAATGATGTATGAATGTGAGATGTCGTTGTAGCGTATTGGTAGCATCGTGTAACATCTTTGATTAGGGAAAAGAAACCATGACTGTCATTGGGGATCAATAATATGTGTCATCTTCAATCTTATTTTGAATATCTGTGTTGGAGATTCCTGCTTTCTATTTGAGGAAACTCCGCTGGGAATGTTTGACTTCTTCTTGGGGATATGAGAATCCAAGAACTTTTGGTCGTTCAACGCTCTACTGGGGAATTTAATTCTTATATACCCTGACTGGGGATAAAATAGATGGATAACCTTCTGAGGTATTGTATGACCGAGTTTCTTATATGGATACCAACTCTTCTGGGAAGGACAAAGTTGAATGATATCTGATCCAGTTTCAAATTTCATAGCAGCTTTTTGGGCATAGTAGCTTGAACTATTCCTTGTTGGAGAAAAGAATCCTGTCGGTGATTTGCAATAGTCGAAGAAATAAACACTATTTGGTGGATTAAATTTCGTTGGGGAAATAAACCCTGCTGGAGAAATATACTCTACTGAGGAAATGAGCCCTGCTGGAGAGGAAAATTCTGCAGGGAATTTGCAGTGTTGAAGAAATAAACTCAACTGGGGAATTAAATTCATGTGAATTATGCTGAGAAAGCAAACTCTGATGGGGATTGAAATTCCATAGGTTGTTTAGAGGAATTTTTGTCGTATGCTGGGGAAATGATCATACTCCTTTATCCTCTAGGGGGGTCTACTGGGGAGTATGGTCATGTTGATTGCTGGAAGATTCCCCAATTTCTGTTTGAAGGCATATTAGACTTATGGGGGAATGTATCTTTGTTGAAGACGAGCTTGTGAAGATGACTCTGTAGGGACAATCTCGTGGAGGTTGTTCTGTGGGGATTACTATATAGGGATTTGTGGATGACTTGAACCTTATCCCAACTGCTAGAGTCTTTAGTAAATGCCTATTCCTATTTATGCATATATTTGTGATCATATTCATATGCATATGTTCATTCAATTTAGTCTTTGGATGTTTTTTCAAATAAAACAGGAAAAGTAAAACAAATTTGAATGTTAAAATTGTATTTGCATTGAAAGTTTGCCTATAAACAGGAGGTTTTGTACAAAGGAGACATAAATCCTAGTAAGAGGAAATCGTCGTAAAATGAAAAGAGCATAAAGTAAAACAGAAACATATAGCTGTGTAAATGATCTCATCGAGTTTCAACTCTACTATTTCCTCTATGTCTTCGAGCATCTCATCCCTTGTGGTCGGAAGAAGTCGACTGAATTGATCTATACCATTTGAACTTGACATTGATGATAAAGCTTGTTATATGTAGATGATCCAACAGGGCATAGTCAAACGATTTAATCCCTAACTTTTCCTAGACCGCCCTTTCGGGTTTTAACTCCACCGGGATACCCTTTTTTGCCCAAACCGCCTTTTCAGGTTTTCAACTTTGCGGGTGTATAGTCTTTTATATATATCCCTGTTTTTTCCCAAACCATTTTGGTTCATCGGAATTCCCTTATTTTTTCCTAGGCCAGTCAACCTAGCGGGCCGTTTTCATGTGTAGTATCTTCTAACTATGTTTGCGTTCACTGGGTGCGGAAAATCTTCACCGTCCATGGTGGTAAGTATCATAGCACCACCATAAAATGTCTTCTTGATTACAAACGGCCCTTCATAGGTGGGGGTCCATTTTCCCCTGAGATCACCCTGTGGTAGGATGATGCGCTTTATCACCAAGTCACCAGCCTGATATACCCGATGCTTGACTTTCTTGTTGAAGGCTTTGATCATACGCTTCGGATACATCTAACCATGAAAAACAGCCACAAGCCCCTTCTTGTCAATAAAATTCAACTGGTCCATCCTAGTATGAATCAACTAGTCTTCGTATAAATATACATCTTTCATAATTCTCAGAGAAGGAATCTAGACTTCAACGGGTAGGACAACTTCCATACTGTAGACTAGAGAGAATGGGGTTGCCACAGTTGATGTTCATATTGAAGTGCGATAGCCATGGATAAAAAATGGTAACATCGCATGCCAATCTTTATATGTCACCGTCATCTTTTGTATAATCTTCTTGATGTTCTTATTGGTGGCTTCAACTGTGCCATTCATCTTCGGTCGATACGGAGAAGAATTATGGTGTTTGATCTTGAACTGTGTGTAGAGTTCCATGATCATAGAGTTATTGAGATTGGTGACATTGTCTATGATAATCCTTTTGGGGATGCCATATCGATAGATAAGGTTATGCTTAATGAACCGGGCGACAACATTCTTAGTAACAGAGGCAAATGAAGCCGCTTTAACCTACTTCGTAAAGTAATCAATGGCGACGGGAATGAAACGATGTCTGTTAGAAGCAGTGGGCTTGATTTCTCCAATCATATCAATGCCCCACATTGCAAATGGCCAAGGAGCAGTTAAAACATTCAGAGATACTGGAGGCACATGTACTTTGTCAGCATAAATCTGACATTTGTGACAAGTCCTAGAGTGGTGACGGTAATCAATTTCCGTAGTCGACCAATAGTAACCTGCTCTCAGGATCTTTTTAGCCACAGTATGTCCACTAGAATGAGTACCAAATATATCTTTGTGCATATCTTCCATAATTTTCTCAGCTTCCTTATTGTCCACACAACGAAGTAGAGTCGAATCATGGTTGTGCTTGCATAAAATTCTGTTGCTCAGGAAGAACTTAGAAGAGAACCTCCGTAGGAATTTATTGTCGTTGATAGATGCACCCTCAAGGTACTCTTTGGCATCGAGGTATCTCTTCACTTCATGAAACCAAGGTTTCTCTTCTACTCTGTTAGTGTCAACCTTATAACAATATACCGGTTCATCTAGTCTTTCAATAGTAATTTGAGGAGCTTCGTTGTCCCATCTGACTTTGAACATAGATGGCATTGTAGCCAATGCGTCTGCCAACTGATTCTCTTCTCATGGGATGTGCTTAAAAGTGTTGTCCTCGAAGTACGAGATTAAGGTCAACACATGTTCTCGATAAGGAATGAGATTTTTGTGGGTTGTATCCCATTCTCACTTAACCTGACTGATCACTAGGGCCGAGTCCTTGTATACATTCAAGAACTTGATTCTCATGTCAATGGAAAATCTGATTCCCATGATACACGCTTCATATTAGGCCATGTTGTTGGTACAATCAAAGCATAATCTTGCGGTAAATTGGGTATGGCAATCCTGGGGATATATGATTACAGCACCAATTTCGTTACCGAGTGCGTTAGAAGCTCCATCGAAAACCATAGTTCATCGGGTTCCTGACTCAGGTCCTTCATACGGTCCAGGTTCTTCACAATTTGTAACTAGCATAGTATTCTCGTCCCGGAACTCAAAATTCATAGACTGATAGTCATCTACGGCTTGATGAGCCAAATGGTCTTCCAATACACTTTCTTTGATCGCTTTCTGAGTGGTGTACTGAATGTCGTATTCTGTTAAGACCATTTTCCATCAGGCTATTCTTCCGGAGAGAGCTGGCTTCTCGAATATGTACTTGATGGGATCCATTTTAGAGATTAATAAAGTATTATGGGTCAACATATATTGTCTTTTCGGAGAGAAACCCATGCCAAAGCGCAGTAAGTTTTCTTGAGGAGTGAGTATTTTGTTTCATAGACGGTAAAATTTTTGCTAAGGTAGTATATTGCATGTTGTTTTCGACCAGACTCGTCATGCTGGCCTAGTACACATCCCCTTGAGTTCTCTAGCACTGTTAGCCACATGATTAGAGGTCTTCCTCTAACATGGTGGCATTAGAAATGGAGGTTCTTGAACGTACTCTTTGATTTTGTCAAAAGTTATCTAGCAATCTTCGTTCCATTTCATTACCTGGTCTTTCTTCAGAAACTTGAAGATTGGCTCACAAGTAACAGTCAAATGAGAAATGAATCGGGCAATGTAATTCAGTCGTCCCAAGAAACCTCTGACTTCCTTTTCAGTATGGGGAGTAGGCATTTCTTGAATAACTTTGACCTTGGCGAGATCAAATTCTATACCTTTACCACTGACAACGAAACCATGAGTGTACCGGATCTCACCCCAAATATACATTTGTTCGGATTCAACCTCAGCTTTTACTTCTTCAGTCTCTCAAATAGCTTATGTAGATGGTCGATATGTTCCTCTTCAGTTTGGGATCTAGCTATCATGTCATTGATGTAGACCTCTATCTCGTGATGAATCATGTCATCGAACAAGGATACCATAACAAGCTGATATGTGGCGTTGGCGTTCTTCAACCCAAAAGGAATGACCTTGTAGAAGAAAGTGCCCCATTGTGTGACGAAAGTAGTTTTCTCCATATCTTCATGTGCCACCTTGATCTGATTATAAATTGAGAAGCCCTCCATGAAGAAGAATACCTTGTGCTGAGTGGTGTTGTCGACCATCATTTCAATATGTGGCAGTGGGAAGTCATCTTTGGGGCTCGCCCTATTCAGATCCTAGTAGTCTACACATATACGTACCTTGGCGTCTTTCTTTGGTACCGAAAAAACATTTGCAACCTATTGAGGATATGATGTGACAGCCAAGAAACCTGTGTTGAATTGCTTCATAACCTCAGCATTGATCTTCTCTGAGATCTCAGGACGCATGTGATGAACCTTCTACTTTGTTAGAGAATAACCCTCTTTCATTGGTAGACAATGAAACACAATATCAATATCGAGCCCTGGCATGTCTTCGTATGACCAAGAAAAGATCTCAACATAGTCGTGCAACATATTGATTAACCTGTTCTTGACACTACCCTCTAGGTTGGCACCTATCTTGACTTCTTTCCTGCTTGCTTTAAAACACAAGTTTACAACCTTGATCGGCTCTTCATGCGGTTGTATAGCCTTTTCGTCTTGCAGTAATAGTCTAGAAAATTCTTCAAGTATTTCACAATCTTCCTCACCTTCGTCCTCGGCTTGGTAGATCAGATTTTCAAAGTCATAAGTGGCAATAGCAGAATCGTTATCAACGGGATCTAGAGTAGATGTGGATCTACAATGTATTGTGTGGGTGTGTGTAAGAACACATAGCTATTCGAAAGTGGTAAAAAGTAAAAGAAAAAAAAAGAGTGCAAAATTTGAATACAAAATATCCAATGCTTTATTAAATGAAAATATGTTTATGAAATAATAACCCTTAACAAATAGACCATTGTGCCCCGGGTAAGACATAAGGCTTAAAGTCATTGTTTAAAAATTACATAACCGAAACTTTGAAAGCAATAAAAACAAAAATCTAGCTACTACTCCTGACTAAAGGAGATTGAAATAATGTCTTCAGTCTTCCAGTTGTTGTGCTCGTTGCCTACGGTAGGAAATATCCAACTGTCAAGTTTATAATTACTGTCAACATCTTCTACTATGTTGAGTCCATTGTTGCTAACGCAGAATAGTGGTTTTCCAGCATGAGCGCGACGAACATCCCTCTGACCCTCTGCAGTGAAACCCAAACCAAACATTTCAGATTTATACAGAATGTTAGGAAGCTGACCCCAAGTATTACAACCACCTTCTCGTATAGCAACTATAGCAACCTTTAATGAAGCCATTCTGGTTGGAACCCTGGTAACCTTTGGAATGGCATAAACGTATTCAGTAACGGATGGAGGCATAAATTCAAAAGTATGACAGGGAGTCTCGATGAATTTGTCGTCCATCTCTACATACCTGAATGAGTTCAAGTGGCTAACCATATACTCTTCTTCACCACAGACTGTAACAACCTTTCCTGGCAGGGGATACTTCAGCTTCTGGTGTAGGGTTAAGGTAAATGCACCTGCCCCATAGATCCAGGGGTGTCCGAGTAAACAATAATAACCCGGTCGAATATCCATCACGTAGAAGGTAGATTCGAAGACCTTCTAACCTACCTTGATTGGAAGATTCACTTCTCTATGTATCATCCTATTTGAATTGTCAAAGGCTCTCACCACAATATCACTAGGCTTCAGTATAACCCCTTTGCAATCCAGTCTGTCAAGAGCACCCTTTGGTAGGACATTAAGCAAGGACCCCGTATCAATCAATACATGAGTCAAAGTAGTGCCCCTGCATTCAATAGAGATATACAGGGCCTTATTATGATTTCTTCCTTCAAGAGTCAAGTCAGAATCAGAGAAACCCAACCCATTGTCAATCGTTAAGCTAACAACATAGTTCTCAAATTGATCGGTAGAAATATCTTGTGGCACGTGAGCAGACTTCAAGAATTTAACCAAAGCTTGTGCATGATATTTAGAACAAAGTAATAGGGATAACATAGAGATCTTGGATAGGGTCTGCCCCAGCTGTTCAACAATCTTGTAGTCTCTCTTACGGAAAATCTTCAGTACCTCTTCCATCTCTTTCCCAAGGGTGTCTTCAGCTGTAACTTCTTTAGGCGCCTCCGTCTAGGAAGGCCCCATTATTTTCTCTTTACCCTGAGCCTCAATAGTTGACTCAGTACCGGTAACTCTAATTGGTGTAGCAACAGTCTTCGGAGAGATTTCTGGAGAAAAAAATCTTCCACTTCTAGTAACCTTACTGGTCCTAGCAATATTGTCAATGTCGGGATCAACAACTTCAATACCTTCATTCTCAGTAGTTGATAGTTCTTTCTCGATGCCATGGTAGTAGACGTCGGTCCATAGTTCCAAGGAATATGGAATAGATCTGGGTGTAGTGATGATTAGAGGAGTAGCTTTGGGATTGGAAGTAACTCTTACAAGACACTTGGAAGTGATCTTGATAGGAGTGACATAAATTATAGATAAGTCTTGAAACAGATTCTCAGTAGACGGAATCTTCTTAACCAAAATTATGTGATTGTCCATTAGGTGCTGAATGCCTTCTTTCAGTAACTTGCAGCCATTGGGTTGGGCCGCGTAGCAGTAACATCTTTCAATATAACCTATAAATAAACTGGTATGCAGCAAATTCTTCTTGATAATAGGGAGGGGAGTAACTAATTCACTTACAGTAGCGACATAAAGAACATCATCAATAACACTTATGCCTTTGTCATGCTTTGGGATTGGTACATTAATCACATTCGAGGTCTCAGGCAGATCAAACTCAATCTCTTTATTGTCAATCATGTCTTGAATTTTGTTTTTCAAGGCCCATCAACTATTGGTGTCATTCCCGAGGCTATTGAAATGGTAGGAACACCTCACATTGGGATTTTAACGAGGAGAGGAGGTGTTGGGATCCTTAGGAGCCTCCCTTAGTATTATCAGTTCCACTTTTAGTAAATGTTGTAATTCTTGAGATAATGGTGCGTTGATCTTTGTAAACTGCCTTCTTGGAGTGTCTGACCTACACTGATTATTTTGCTGAAGTTGTTGTGGATGTGTTGGATTAGAAATTAGTACCGCTCCCACAAATTGATTGCGGTCACTTCTAACACGGCCCTTATAACCATAAACAACATTTGTTTCCTTCTTACTGTTGAATGTCTTCTTCACAACACTCAAAGATGCAGCCACTTGAATCTTTCCACTCTTGATACCACTTTCAACATGTTCCCCAGTTAGAATCAGCTCTGTGAAACCAGATGAAGAGCTTTCGATAAGGTGATTAAAGAAAGGCCCCATTAAAGTGCTCATGTACATATCAACCAGCTCCCTGTCAGACAAAGGAGGTTACACTCTTCCATCCAGATCTCTCCACTTTTGGGCATACACATTAAACCCTTTATTCGAGCCCATAATCATAATCTGTAATTGCACACGAGTTGGTGCAAGGTCAGCATTGTATTGGTACTGCTTGTAAAAAATAGCAACCAGGTCTTCCCACGTGCGAATGTTGGTTCCTTCCAGCTAATAGAATCATTCAAGTTGTGTCCCAGCTAAGCTTTCTTAAAATAAGTGAACTCATAACTTTCTGTCAATAGTATGGGGTTGGATCTTCCGAACATAGGGCCTTAATTACAGTCTCAGACAAGACACGCCATCATATTTAGAAAAGAAGGGGACCTTGAACATGTAAGGGATAACTACCCCCGAGATAAGACACGGCTCTTCAAAATCTAGTCCAGGCACTTTCTGAATTTCCATAGCATTAAGGTGATCTTCCAACTGCTTGTTTCTGTCGTCAAAGGGAGGATATTATTCATCAAAGTAGTCTTCATCATTAGGAACCTTGCTATAACCAAGGTTTCTTCCTCCCTCAGCTTCAACACTTCTATCATCTTCCTCTTGACTGTCGTCTTCATCAGAGGAGATATCAGCAGCTTGAACCTGTTTGGCGGGACATTTGAACCTTCTCTCCATGTTAAAGATACCAACCGGTTTCCGATTCTTCTTTTTTTTGGCGATGAGAGCCATCATCTCTTTCTGCCCCTGTGCTAGGTTTATGAGCGTCTCTTGAAATTGGTAATTTTGTGCTTGGAGTTCCTTCACGATATGTACTAGAGCCGTCTTTTACTAAAATAAACAGTAAGAAGATGAGAAAACCTGTAATGGAAAACCTGCTATGTAATGATGTGCATGATATGTGGATGCAATGTTTTCAAGGATCTCATGGGATAAACAAAAAAGAAGTGTTAGAAGTTGAGTCTGGCTGCAGCTTTGACTGAAGAACTTCGCGTCGTTGAACGTCCTTCTATGAGCATCAAGCTCACCATGTCTAGTGGGACCTAGCCTTTGACTCAAGATAACGTAATTCGAACTTTGACGGAATTGGTTACAGGAAAATAAATCCTCTTGCCCCTTGCTAGACATCTGGTTCGTGATACTTTGACGACATTTGGTTAGAGGAAAATAAATCCTCTTGCCTCTTTCTAGACGTCTGGTTCATGATAACCTGCATCACAGGAATTGTTTCAATACAACGTCTTTTTAACCTGTCCTAAGAAAAGTAATTGGGTTCTAGGAGTCTCATATCACTGATTTTTATCTCAGGCATTGTTTCAACACAACATCTAATTTGCAACCGAAATATCCCGAGAGTCGAATCTCAATGAGTGTAGCATCGAGTATCAGCCAACTTTGGACTGCACCAAAGCTGGCCATATCACTACCTTCTAATGGCTAAGTTGGGTCAATTAAGGTTCTAAAGTCAGTTAGTGCTTATGACACAACGCGTCAGCCCATTATTCTCCTAGGCTGACTCAATGGAAAAGAGAACAAACCAACGTGTCGCACTAACATAGCCATCACTTCAACCATATTGGTCTACACCGTATAATTTCCACGACCTATAGCTACTTACCTAAAATGTCCCCAGATCCGAGTATAGGATCTTTGCAAGAATGTAAACCCGAGCAAACCCTATAAAAATAAAGCAGACAAATCAAGAAAAGTAGATAAAGTGATCTAGCTCTAAAGGTAGCCCCTCTTTTTACTTTTCCGCAGCAAAGTCTCCAGTTCTGTAACACGGTGGGAGAGCTGACTTAGTTTTGCATTTTATCGCAAATGTTATAGATAGAAAGAGTTTCCACCAACTTTTATTTTATCCAACAAAGGAAAAGGTGAAAATAACATAAAAGACCTTGATATTTCTGAGTTCGGGGGGGTAGGTTATGAAAAGGGAAGGTATTAGCATCCTTTTCATCTGTTGTTATCTATGGGCTCTTAATCGCTAGCTCACTTTTTGAAAATCCTTTGTGTGTTTGAAAATATTTCTAAATTTCCAATAGTAAGACAAACTTTGTAATGACCCTCATATCATTCTCGAGAACACGTACAAAGCGTTTGTTTGAAAATGTTTTTGAGAAAGTGTTTGTGAAAAGATGTTTTTGTTTTGAGATGTTTGTGAGAAAGCGATCAAAAGTATTCTACCTTTACTAAAGGTCTTTATTGTTCTTTTCCTCCTCCTTTAGATGGTTCTATCCTACCATTAGTTAGTAGGAAGCCCTATCGTTAGATGTAAAGGGACAGGTGTGGGTCATCGTACAATCATAGAAGGCAACTCGTAGGGGTGCTTTAGCAATTTCGTAGGGACTAGATCGTTTACCGAAGGTAACATTCGAAAGGGTCATCGAGGGACTACGATCTTTTTTTAGGGTCAGTGCTAAAGTATCCCCATGTTCAAGGGACATGATTGTGTTTGCTCCAAAGGCGACAAGGGAGGTTACCCTAGAGGTGCGCGTGTGCAGAGTGTATTTTGGTTCTGTTATTTATCTTGCATTAGGTTAACTATTTTTTGTTTTTATTCTTGCCATACAATCCTATTAGCTAACAATAATATATACAAAGCATAAAGTATAAGTGCGGAAAAGTAAAATTCTACACTATTGCAGGGCTTCGGGAATGGGGGGTACAAGTAATAAAATGCAGAAAAAGCGAAACCCTAATTATCTATTACAAACCATGAGCAGTTACATAATAGGAAAAATGCGAAAATAATAAAATACGTGAAAAATGTAAAAATAAAAGGAAAAGGGAAACGAAATAGTTTTGGTGATTTTCTTGACAAAAAAGAGGTTTGATTTTGAAATGACATGTAATGTATTGGCTCATATCTTTCAAATGAAGCATTTTTTGAACTTGAGCTTAGAAATACAACGTTGTAGAGAATTGAATTTCATTTAAAATGAGCTTTTGTTAAGGAAGATCTGATGAAGCATGTGAAAGTTATGCTTGGTCAAAATTCTGTTGACTTCTCCGAAAAAAACCCTAATTTGGCAATTTTGACTTTTGATGATTGGAGGGTTTTCTTGAAGAATCATGGTCAACCCTTGATCAAATGATCAATATGACTTCAAAACTTTGATGTTGACCAAAAATCTTGAAGTTTGACTTTAGGTTGACCAATGTTGACTTTTTATCCAATACAATTGATTTTTAATCATCTAAGCCATTAACTGAGCAAACTTGTGATGCAAGGCTTAAAACATGGTATGAGCATTCTTGAAGACATATGAGGAACCATGGAAGCCACTTGACGCCTTTGTAACCCAAACTTCCTTGTGAAAAGTGAACCCCTATTTGTAAGTCCATTGCTTAGGAGGAGAATTTGTTTGATCAATTCTTGAACCACCTTGAGCATTTAAGAACCCTAGGAGAATGCCTTGAAGAAAATGGAGCGTAAATTTTGGGGTACAACAGAGATGTTCAAAAGCAGTTTAGAGTAGTTCTCCAAAAGGCCAAACGTGGGATAGTAACCATCGACAGTTACACAATTAGGATTTCTATTTAAGAAAATTTTGTATTTGTGTCAAAGGTCACATTTTCTTCACATTTTGAGCATTACACTCAAAGTACCCGCATCTAAGAGAGAAACGGGTTTCGGGATTAACAACGTATGAATGCTTCCACCTTTAAATTCATAGCAACTTCCAATTTCTACTTTGAAATTACAAGTCTTGTCTTTAATTTATCTACTTTGAAATTATCTTTTGTTTTTCCCTTTTACCTTTTATAAACTAGTTTCAACCCAAAAACACTCAAAACGTTAAGTCTAGGATTATTGTAGTCGATCTTGCAAGTAACCTTTAATAAGAGGCCAGCGATTGTTTCATGGAGAAACACCCACCCATGGGTTTATATGGGACAGATAAATAATGGGTGATGGTAGTGAGCATACCATCTAGCCGCGTGGCTTGGGAAGATTGTTAGTTCCATGGTTTTATGATTGGCTAAATTTTTTTTAAAAATGGTTCTATACTAATGTTGAGCAAGATGTTGTAACATTTGCATCAACTGTCATGATAATTCAGCTGTTAAGAATTTTCAACTAGATGTTGAAGACAGATGTCGTGACATCATGGTCTGTGTACAACAGGCACTGTTGTTGGTTATCTCTTGACAGATTTGTTTTGATAAAATGATATCCTTTTGGATATTCCTCATCATTATGCGCGTGTCAATGAGATGGTTTAGGAACAATGTGCATATTTGATTTGTTTTTTTCTTAAAAAGGATCTTGGAGACTTTTTAGGAAGATTTAAAAATATGTGTTCCTACTTTTATGAGAATATCTTCTAGCTGATTTAAAACATGAAGATTGGATCTTTTGAAGAGTCCAAGACCATACTGCAAGAGTCTATAAATAAGGACTTGATAGACCTAAAATAACAAACATCCACAAGAAGAAATTGTGGGTGCAATATAAGGGTTTAGGGTTTTGGAAGTCTTTTATGTTTTTTGTGTTTTTGTTCTTTGTATGTCACTCATGCATCTTTGATGCGTTGAGTAACTGATTATTGCTTGTTTATCAAGCTATTATTCTCACTCGTGAGCTTTTAAGAAAATAGTTGAGTATTGTTATTGGTTGAAGCTTTTAAGAAAAACTAATTATTTTTCTTAGGTAAGAGTCTTGACTAGGTATTATTTATTGGAAGTGTAATCTTCTTTTGTGTGTTTATGTCTAGTCACAAGTGTTGTACCCTAATTTTCCCCCTAAGATCCCTTTATCATACCATATTGATTCAATCACAACAAGATCACATTAGGGCTTTTGGTGCTCCTCCATGTCCTTAGCTTTCTCTTTGAGGAATCACCAAGCACCTTGACTTGTTTTTCTTTTGTGATCATTCATGTTTTGTTTTTACTTTACTTTTAATTAATAAAATGCAATGTTGGTTTATCTTACTTGTTAATAATGTAGGTAAAGGCAATATGGCTTAGCAAGTTGATCCATGGGTTCATGAGTTTATTTCCATGCCCTAGTCAATAAAGCTTGAGAAGTTCAAACCTCATCATTGAAGTTATGTTGGAAGAATTGGAATGGCAAGGTTTATCTTGGTTCACCACATTTCAAAGTTATCAAGATTGATTCAAAAGTACAAGGGGTTGATTGAAGAATTTGTCATGGTTGGACAAGGCTTTGTTCCCATTGGTCACAAGTGCATATCTCTCTAAATTCTCAAGATATGGAAGTTGTTTTTGTGGCTTTGAGTTCTCATTACCATCCTCAACAACTTCTATTTACAAAGCAACATTTTTGGTACAAGAAATTTGTTCAAAATTGTCAAAGTTCCTCAAAGCATTTTCTTGATCTAGGAGTTAGGGTTTTGAACTTAAAAGAAGTATATCTTGCTCATATTTTGGTATTTTTGAGTGATTCCAAATACATCCTTCTCTTCAAATGGTTATTAACAAATCACTTCAAAAGTTTCAAGGAGTTTTCATGTGGAATAAGCTTGATGATGAAGAAAGATTACAAGTCCTCCAGATGAACCCCCAATTTCCCATGTGTGACTTCAAATGATCATAACTTGGTCAATATCTATCACCTTGAGCCCACTCGTTTTCCAAAATGATCTTGAGGATATGAAGTTTATTCCTTCTTTTATGTGCAAAGTAAGAAAATGGATGGAAGATGCTCTAAGGATACAAAAGATTATAGGTCATTTCAGGATTTTTTGCCAACTTCAACACTTCATAACTCTCTCAATTTTTGGATATTTTGAATGGTTCAAGTTTCAAAATATCATTCAAGAGGTATTTTTCATGCCATCTTTTTTGGTCAAGAACAAATTCCAAGGGGAAGGCCATGTTTGGACGCAAAAGATTATAGGTCACTTTTGAAGAAAAACTTGAAATATTTCTAAATATGGAAAGTCAACTTCTTTTTTCCCAACTTTGACTCACTGCAACTTTTAGCTCAAGCATCCATTTGATTCCATTCTTTTCCCATTGAAAAGCTTGTAACCTCATCTTTCTAAAGCATCAAGACCCATGCCCTAAGACCCCTTGAGCTGAGAATGCCATTGATTTGAACTTGGCAACTTGAAACTGAATTTCTCACCAAGTCAGAATTTTGAAATCCATAATGTGGCCTCTAATCATAAGATTTGTGCGTGTTTTTGATTTAAACTTGATTAACAAAATTTCCAGAAGTGTTTAGCACCTCAAAACACAAAGATTGGATGAGTTTTGGTGAAAATGAGATCACACTTCACTCGTGTCCAAACTCCACACGAATTCCCTCCAAAATGCATCATTCACTCTTCCTTTTGATCACATTTGCTTCTCCTATAAATACATGAGCTATCCCATTCATTTTCTCAAGCTTGAACAACCAGAACCACCGTGCCAAACTTGCTCCACAACTCAATATTCTGTAACTTCGAAATCAGTGTTCAAGCCTTTTTCAATCCAATTTTTCTATCAATTCACCTTCCTTGATCTTTCCTGAAGCTAACCATACAATTACCTTCAAGATTCGTGCCCTATATTGCTCCATAGAAGTCCAGTTTCATAGCTCTGCAACTCAATTTCAATAGGTAGATTTCTCTATCAATTCTTTAAAACTTTGATATCATTGTGAAGCTCTCATTTCCCTAGTTCTAGTTGCAACACTTGATTTTATCTGGAAACACGTTTTGACCATGAAATTTCAAATCCCTTTTCTAAACTTCTCTTCCAAATTGCTTGAGCTACAATTTATATAAATTTGTCGCGAAGGTGTGGTTGTCTTCGTCTTAAAGACACAAAGCGAATGGAATAGGTATGAGCATCTAATTTTACAGTTTGAGAGACCTGCAATTCAAGTTGGCTGGAGGTTGAAGATGACAAACGTGTCACCTTCCAAACAATGATGGTGCGCCACTTGTTTTTTTTTAAATCTGATTTAATTAATGATTCAGTGCGTTATTCACTAAAGTCCATAACATGCACAGCATGCCAGATCCTTTGGATTTGATTAGTAACGCGTTTTAACATTGATCAGATGGCCTATATTTTTTTGGTTTGATATTTTATTTTCTGATTTTTATTTTAATTGTTTTAAATTTCAAAAAATCATAGAAAATTCATTTTAAGTACAAAAAATATGAAAAAATTATGAAAAATATTTTTCATTTTACTCTTTCTCATTATTATTTTTTCACAATTTTATTTTGTGTTTTGATATTTTTTATAAATTTTCATTTTATTTGATTTTTTTTTAAATGTTTAAAAATACTTTTATGCATTTTTAAATTCTGAAAAAAATATAGAATGATTCAATGGTATTGTGACAAATATTGGTGACCTCACTTAATTTTTATTTCTTACTTTGGTATTTTTTTTATCATTTTTGGTTTATTTTTCCCATTTCTTTTAATTTCAAAAATAGTTTCTGACTTTTAAAAATTACCAAAAATTTTATAAAAATATTTGAGTCCTTTTCTGATTTTTCTATGGTCTTACTTTTTATTTCTTGATTAATTTGAATATAGTTGATATTTTTCTCTTTTATTTCTATTTTAAAACTTTTTTTAATGTATATATTAAATGTAATATTATTTGGTGATTATTTTCTGGATGATCTTGTGTTGAATTTTTTATCATGAACTTTATTAACATCATTGGATCCATTGTGTTGAGTCTAACTCCACAAAATTGGATGAGTGATTTTAATAATAGTTTGATTAAATTTTAATTCAAATGTGGTTTATATTTTTTCCCACCCCTTTTCATTGTCCCTTTCTTATTGCACTAAGTGTTATTGGAGTGTGATCTCTATACCATGTCTCAAAACAAATGGTGCATAGATTGATATTGACCGGCCTCAAAATAGGTGCAACTTCTATATAAGTCCACTTATGATTGCTTAACATAGCGCTAAATTTTGTCTCGATTCGAATAAATGATCATTCGTGGCCCAAACCTATGTTTGCAAGCCCAAGTATGTTAATTTGATCTCTTTGATCCAATAACCTTGAGATTCATTGCGTGGAGGCTTTGGTTCTAGCAATCCTCTAATGGATCTACAACACTTTTGGTCAACGCAAATCACTTAAACATCGTTGATCATTAAATGGTACTTTTGAGGATTCCAAATGGATGGTATACTTGACAAAAAGCAAATGCAACTTGTTGTTTGGAGGCTTTGGTTCTACCAATCCTCTAATGAGTTCCAGATGCAAGTTTCAAGATGGTCATCCAACTAACCACTAATTATTAAAAAAAATTTACTTTATGCATTTATTTTTTATGCTTTATGTACCATTTACTTTAAGCATTATATTTCATGCCATTTTTATTTTGCTCACTTGAGCATTTATATTCTTGTTATTTTTATTTTGCTCACTTGAGCTTTTATTTTCTTCTTTCAAGACACCTAATAATCAACATGAACCCTAAAAAATGCTTTAATGATACTTGGACTATTTGGTTACTATCCTTGGCATTATGGAGTATTGGACTTCTTGGACTTAGGATTAGAAACCTTGGCCTTTGTTGGAGATCCTGTGACCTTAACTGATATTTTATCTGGAGTTTTTGAGGTTTACCTCAAGACATTGGGTTGTTTGTTTGTTTTGTATGCAAGTTATTATGATTACATTCTTTGTTTGTAATCTGGAATTCACCCGTATACAACCGTTACTCTGCCAAATTTTTCTGAAGACTTAATACACTTTAAGTTTGATTCTCCCAAGAGGTCTAGTATCTTTTCTTGCTTGGTTTCAACCCAAATAATGGGAATTCTATCTTGACTCATAATGTCAAGTATTGACTTCTTGTTAGTTAGATGGTTCTTATCCCTAGCTTTTACCTTATGCTTTAGGATAGTCTCTTCTTCTCCTCCCATCTTCTTTAATTTCAAAAATCTTCTTCCTCCTTTTGAAAACTCTTCTTGTTTTTAAACTTGAACCACTTTCATAATAAACTTGGACTTAGGTCCATGCATTTTCAAAACATTTTTCATAAATAAACTCCAATCAATTTAATAATACCTTGACATTTTTTGAGAAGATTAAAAGTAAATCAATCTCATTTCAAACCATTTTTGCCACTTTGGATTTTTATTTTAAAACTTTTCTAAAAAGATTAGACTCTTGTCAATCCTTGTAGTGATGCAAACATCTACAATATGTAGTTAAGAGATATATTTTCCACTTGGGTGTTGAGTGAGGCATTGTTGATTCTAAAATCCAAGCCATATCCTCCACTTTGAGATGATGCAAATTCTCCTTTCTCATAATTGTGGGTAGTAAGTATGTTTTCCACACGGACAATGACGATGATGCCTTATCTCATAAAATCCATCAACACACTCATGTTTTAAAATTTTTAAAGGTGAACTATGTGTACCCTGATCCCCTATTGTATGAAAGGTGGTACGTAGGCACTAAAGGTTCACAACCGCGGCGGGTGCAAAATCATAAAAAATATACTTCTTTTTCTTACCTTCACCATCTATTTTTTTATACAACATTTTGTAGCCAAAATATACAGATTTTTCGAAGAGGTTCCTGCGGAGTACCGCATATGTTTAGGGTGTTAATACCTTTCCTTTGCATAACCAACCCCCGTACCTAGAATCTTTCCCCCTCTTTTTGGGTTATTCGCTCTTTTCCCATTCCTTTGGAAACAATAAAGCGCAATGGCGATTTTTATTTTGATTTGTATAAGTCTAGTCAATCTAATGGCTTAGTCTTAAACACTTCTAATGCTACAACAAGGTTTGTAATGTAGGTATATCATTGTGGTGATTGGAAGTGAGAGGGGGATCTCATATCTAGTGATCTCTAGGTTAAGTTGTACAAGGTAGTGATTAGGCGAGAAGTTGTAAACTAGGGTTGGTTTAGCTTTGAAATAATACTATCATAATGGATTTCCTTGCTTGGTAGCCCTCAGAGTAGGTGACGTTGCACCAAACTATGTTAACAATTCATTATGTTCTTTAAATTTATGCAATTTATCTTTCTGCATAATCAACAGTTTTAGCAGGTTTTATGTTGACATATGTCATTGCATATGCCTTGACATCGTGTTTCTGTGTTAAAACATAAGTCTTGATATTGTATTCCAAGTGCCCGAATTTCAATTGGCATCAGAGCAGACACTTTGTTTTGTCTATTGGGTGAGCTCCAGGGAAACTATTTTCTGGTACGATGGATAAAGAAGGAGGATACAACAACAAGTCACCTTTGTTAGATGGGTAAAATTATGATTGGTGGAAGGTTAGAATGGTACCTTTTCTAAAGTCCATGGACAACCAAGCATGGAAGGATGTTTTGAAAGGACGGGAACGTCCTTTGATCAAAGACAAAGATGGGAATGTGCCTTTGAAGCTAGAGGAAGAACGAGATGATGAGGATGATAAACCAGCTCTTTGAAATTACAAAGTCTTGAATGCCTTATTCAATAGAGTTGAGAAGAATGTCTTCTGGTTAATTAATACATGTACTGTAGCCAAAGATGCTTGGGAAATTCTCAGAAAAACTCACGAACGCACACCTAAAGTAAAGATTTCTATAATCCAATTTCTCACTACTAGATTTGAATGCCTTAAAAGTGAATGATGATGAAAGAATTCAATACTTTCACATGAATGTTATTGAAATTGTAAAAGCATCTAGGGCCCTAGGAGAAAAGATGTTAGAAGAGAAGCTTGTCAGAAAGAAATCATATCTCTTCCTAAAAAATTAGATATGAATGTGACAGCCATTGAAGAAGCTCATGACATCAGCAAATTGAGGGTTGATGAACATGTTGGCTCACTTCAATCTTTTTTTGGCCATTAGTGTCAAGGATGAGAAAAATGGAAAGAGCATAGCCTTTGTATCAATTGCTCAAGATAAAAATGTCAATATAACATGGACATTGATGAAAGAATATCACATGTTATTGTACTTCTTGGGAAGAAATTAAATCAAATGTTGAAGAACTTAAGTTCAAGACCAAATGTCCAGAACATCTATCTTGACATCAGCAAGAATAGTGTGGAAAAAACAAAAGGAAGAACATAAGTTAAGCAAAATCAGGGAAGAGGCAACTAGTGTCATCAATATGAATATTTTGGCCCTGACAAATCCAAATGTCTTTCACATCTCAAGAATCAAGAGAAAGGATTCCCTATTTCCTGGAATGATGACTCTAAAGATGAAACTAATAATGGAACCTCTAGGCATATTACAGTTATGACTGGTAGATATGAATTTGAGAAATATTTATATGATAAGGATTTATCTTATGAAGAATTAGCTGCTTCCTACAAGGAACAGTGTTCCAAAAGTGAAGAAGATTGTAAGTTAAGTAAAGCTCAGAAGAAGGTCCTGGTTCAACTTCAGGAGGAAAAAGACAAACTTCTTGTTATAAACTCTAACCTTCTAGGAAAGGTAACTTTATTATCTTCAAAACTTGAAAGCATGACTTATGGATTTGATATATTGATTGAAATTTCTCATGTTTGAGAAGGAGGTAGAAAATTCACTGGTATAGGTTTTAACTATCAGTCGCTGAATGAAAAAGAAGGCTTATCTATGGAAAAAATGATAAAATAATGTCATACCAAATGTTCCAACATCCTACTAAGTTACTCAGAACTCAGAACAAAGTCAAAATGCATCTCTGGAAATGTCACTATTGTGGTAATTATGGGCACATAAAACCCTTCTGTTTTAAATTATATGGTTATCCAAGACATTCTTCTCAATCTAGAGATTATTATGGAAGGTATAGGATCACAAAAATATTGAAGAACAAGGGTGTTACTACTACTCTTGTAACTTGTACCTCTACTAAAATCTTATATGAGGATGTAGTGTGTCTTTTCATATGTTCATCAATTCAGGAAGTAGAAATAAAAAAAGATAAACAACGCTGTAATGCCCTGAACCTGAATATGGATAAAGAAAAGAGAAAGGGGGTTCAAATATATTGGATGAGTGTCTTGAAAAAATATTTTTTACTCTGGGACATCAAGAAACAACGAATAGAAATCTCCAATTGTCTTTTAAAAATAGACCGTTATGAGAGAAGTTGCTCTAACAAATTAAAGGTGCACAATAATTTAGGAAAATGATTGCATTTATTATATAATCCCTCTCTTCAAGATGTCATATCTTCCCCTACGCTCTACAATTTTCATTCATTAGCCGTTAACAAAAACGATTAAACTTCAACTTGCTCTCGCATCTTCCATTTGTATCAAGATTAATCAAACCTCAAGATGTCAAACTATCCCGACTCAAGCTCGAGTACTGAGTTTGTGGACCTTCTCATGAATGTTGTCCCTCTTGCTACTATTCCCCCAATTTCTCCAAGAAGGGTGAGGACTAAGACAATTATTGTCAGGACTGGTGCAACCTCCAGGGTAAGAAAACCCTATCCTACTATGCCAATTACTAAGGAAGCTAATGATGATAGGAATTCAAAACCCATCAGTGTTATCAAAAATTCTCACTCTGTGTCCAGCTTAGGCACTAAGGTTGATTCAAAATTTTTAATCCCAATCAGGGAGGGTACTTTTGAGAAACCTGAATTTACTACTGCTGATAGTATCTCTGTTGATCAAATCATCCATAGGGTAATCTTAATCATCTTGGGTGTTAACCCTAATGTTGCGCCAAGTGTTGCACATCCCTGGCACATTCTTGTCATCCTACTCAAGAACATAACAAAGAAATTGAACCCGTTGAGTGTTCTAATCATTCTTAAAAGGAAAGAGTTATGAAATAAAATAAAGGACATATGTATATGGAAGACGAAGAGACTCATTGTAACAAAGAAGAAGAAAAACGGTTGTGAACAAGGATCCGAATATTAAGGTTATTGTAGTTGATGATTTGGATACTGATCATGAACCAATTGTTAGGAAACTAAATACTGAAATAAAAAAGAGGTTGAAAAGCATAAAAGACATAGTTATTGAATCCTCTAGCAGTCTTCAAAAGATTCCCAAAAATAATTATGTTGCTTCTCAAGACAAGAAGTGGAGTAAAGTAGAAACTTTTGTTGTCCAGAAGAAGTCTCTGAAAAGAAAGAAGGCATCATCTAGTTACTCAGAATATGAGGTAGATGTTGAACCCACTGTTCAAGACATTTTTCCAACTGTGAGAAAGATAGTTGCATGTAAAAAGGTTCCTCTCAACATTCTTGAAATGGAAATTGATAATACTTATGCTCATTCTATTAAGTATGCAAAAAAATGGAAATTTGTGAGCCATATGAGAATAGTAGTGGAAAGAGAATTGGGCAAAGATGCTCTTGAATGTAAAGAAATAATCAGTCTGATCAAGGAAGCAGGATTAATGAAGATTGTAGCTGGATTGGAAGAGTGTTATGAAACACTACTGAAGGAATTCATAGTAAACATTTTGAGGGTTGTGACAACAAAAGAAGCAGGGATTTCATAAATGTTTTTGTCAGAGGAAAGTGTGTTGAGTTCTCTTAAAAAATAATCAACAAATATATGGGAGGACGTGAGGAGGAGAAGGGAAAAGTAGAGGTTACCGATAATATCATATGCAGAAAGATCACTGCAAATCAAATGACTCAATGGCCAATGAAAAATAAGTTATCTGTGAGTAATCTGAGTATTAAATATGATGGGTTGAATAGGATAAGATCTTCTAATTAGGTTCCTACGAATCACACCTCCTCAATAGCCACAAGCTTAGGCAAGTCCATTTGTATAATTGGAATTAAAACCAAATTTGATTTTGGTACCTGTGTCTTTGAGAAAACAATCAAGCATACTCATTCCTATGTTGTGAAAATGCTCATTGCCTTTCCTACTCTAATTTGTGGCTTCATTCTAAGTCAGCATCCTGATATCCTAAATAGTTCTGATAATGTAAGCAAGAGGGAAACTCCTATATCCTTACACTACAAACTTTTCATAGGAGCACATGCTCTAGACATTGCTACAACATCAGGAAAGGAGGTTACTTGTCCAGGGTCAAAATAATGAACCATAGTTGAGCTCGAGGCTACTTGCAAGGAATTGAGTGAAACCATAAAGACCTACACTGAGAGAAATAAAAAATTGGAGATGCTTATTAGGTCTTTGGAGATTGAAAAAGTTATGATATGTGAGGATGAAGAATAGGAAGAAGCTGGGAGTGAAATTGATGGTAGTGAAGAAAGCACTAAAGAGGAAGGTACAACCAGCAACACTAGTGCTTAAGTAGCTGTATTTATTTTGTTTGTTTGTTTTGATGATATTCTGTTTAAGGGCTTATGATCCTATTTTTTGTAAGGCACTGTGTGTTATTTGTGGTCTAATTCCTGAAAATATTTTGTGCTTCCATATGTGTTTATTGCTTGTGTGCAATATGTGTGCTTCCAATTTTTATGTTTACATTTACTCCAGTTTTTGTTAATTTTTGGCTAAAAAGGGTGAGTAAAGTATTAGTATATTATGTGTGTCCTGATGTTATTAAACATGTCTTGACATGTTAAATAGCATACTTATAGGACTGTGTTGCTACTAAGGAGAGAGTAGTTATTGTGGTTGCTTGCTGGAATGTAACTATTTAAGGGGGGTATGATAGTCCGTCCTGCTAGTTTGAAGGTGGAGTTTTTGTTGCTGCTACTGTCGATGGAGTTGTGTGCAGGATTTCTTATATGATGTTAGGAAATCTTGTCTGATATGAGGAAATCCTGTTGTGAGGTTGTTTTTATCTTCCTATAATGCTGCCTCTGATGTGTGAACTTGGGTAGTTCATATTTGGAGTTTTGGATTTTCTAGTGATTTGGGTTTTCCCTTGAGGGGAAGTCTTCATCATGTGTGATAGTGGGAGTATTTTTAGACTATGACGTCTTACCTAGAGGGGAGTGAATAGATCACTAAGCCAAAAAATTCAGAAAATTTTGGTTTTAAAAATATTTAGAAAAGAGTGTACGCGGAAGGTTTTTATAAAGAGTCTTCAATACAAATCGTGTTTTTGGAAGTCAAATATGAAAATATAACCAATCGAGTATGGAATGAAAGAAGTAAATTGGAATTAAGATACTTCAATTAATTAACAACTTATTTAACGTTTATAGAAGGTTACTAGCAATATTATTTCCAATTATACCAATCAAAAGAATAAACTAAATAATTTTTTGAACACTTGGTGTGCAGTAGATTTTTAATAATTTTCCTGTGAGTTAAATAAACTACACAATTTGTAAAGCACTTGGTGTGCAGTCAAATTTTAAGAATTTTCCTTTGAGTTATGTTGATATGAAAAAGCACTTATAATCAAAAGTGATTATAAGCAAATCAACACACAATTCAAAACAAAAACATTCTCAGAAAATTCATATGCATCAATAGATTACTCAATGCTATTTGACAAATTAATGTATGAAAACTAAATCATGTAAAGCGATAAGAGAAAAGAGACACGGGGTTTTGTCTTCACAGTTCCCCACTTTCTTCCTCGCGTGTGGGTACGTTTGTGCCTAATTCAAATGGAATTATGATCATTCTTACTATGCAAAAAGTTGATATAAGATAAGTGTTCAAGAGAAAATCTATAAACCCTAATGCTTGTGGTTTATTCAACCCCTTCTCTTCCTTTGATCTTGAGAAATACCAAGACACAATAGATCCCAATTGACTTGTCAATATTGCTACTCCTTTGCGTTCTTTATCTTTAAATATTTCGCGCATGATCAATTGTACCTATTGCAACACAAGACTTTGATTCGACTCGTTGTTCTCATGCTACTTCCTTTGTGTTCTTTATCTCCAAAGGATCATTTGTGTTTTTTATCTCCAAAGGATCCTTTGCGTTCTTTATCTCTAAAGGCTTTCACTAGGCTGCAATCATCTCTTGAACGTCTTGCACGAAAACCCCCAAATCAATCAATGATCTTGGAGGACAAACTTGCAGTTTTTACGGATGAAGACCCCTGAAAATCTCAACCCAATATTCTCGGATACACACAAACCTAATTGAAAGTTATCAAACCTCGTCTAGATGGCACCCCAACAAAATATCATTACAATGGTTTATTAGTGTGCATGCGTAGGTTAGAGGTTGAAGGTGAAGAGCAATTGCATGAAATTTTTATGGAATCATCAAGTTGTAATGATGCATGAAAGATGTATTTATAGTTATGAAAATATTGGGGAAAAAGAGGAAAAATCATAATTAAAATAAAATAGAGAATTTGACCCTTTAAACAATATGAGTCGGCCTTTAGCTTGGATGAGCCGGATCATAGTGATAATTTTAACAGTATGAGCTGGCCTAAAATGACCTATGAGTCGGCCTGATCAAAACATAAAAGATCAGCTTATTTAGGACAGTACAAGAGCCGACCTTAAATGGCTTATGAGTCGGCCTGACCAAGACAGAAGAAAACATCTTTTCTAGGACAACACATGAGCCGACGTGTAATGAATTATGAGTCGACTTGTAAATGCATTTTTAGTTTAGTAAATGATTTTTTGAGACTAGGTCAGTTTTTAGTGTGTTTCCAATGACTCATAAGACCTTTAAATGTGTAGGGTGCCATCCAAAGTCAGAGATACCACTCAATATTCATAAGTTCTATATGCTTTAAGTTTTGACATCATGCAAAACACATCTTGAGGAAAGTTTAACTCACATACTCCCCCCTTTTGATGATGGCATAAATGCGAAGATGATGGCATTTTGTGTGTATTTGACGCTCCCCTGACTATGTGCTTCCAAACTTCATCTAGCATATCCTTCTTCCCCTTTGACATCATCAAAAAGAGAACAAGCATATCATTAGAAGTATTGTAGTATTTCATAACAACCAATATATCATACAGAGACGATTTTGCATAGAAGAGACACAAGTACATATCCCCATATATACGTAATAATGTAAATTAATAAATAGCCAGCAAACAACATTACCACATATGTGATGCAGTTTAATAAAGAATAAAGAATGCAAGTAAATGGAAACTTTTCAAGTTGCGTCTTTAGCATCACGATTAGGTAACACAACATAATGGAACTCCCAATGCCGCATGTGCATGTGCCTAGCATAGAAACAAGAACATGTCACTAATAAACCAGAATGAAGATGTTTATCATACCATGTCGCCAACATCAACAAAGAAATATATTTCAAATGACTCACATATAATTAACTCAAGCAAAAATACAAGAAACAAAGAATAAACAAAACACATGCTTGCACACTAAGAACAAACTTATACAAATGTGAAGAATTAATAATTGAAGTCATTATAAGCATATAGATTAAGAACACCCAATGGTTATCAATGATTTTTTTTTAAATGAACATTCATGGTTTTCATCAATTGAGAGAATATCAAGCATTTTTGGAAATGAAGTAACACGCATTAAGGAAAATCTTACTTTCAAGGAGAAATTGAAATGCCATTACCTCACTCTTGATGGAACGGAAGTTGCACTCACATGATGTAAATTACTCAAATAAAGAGTTAGAGTGAAAGTATAAAGTGCAAGCAACAATATAGAATTAAGAAACATTGGAGATATCGATGACCCCTAATGTTAAACTACAGCGAATTATATAGAGGGCGGGTGAATAGATCCCCAAATTAAAAAACACCTTTCAAAATGGTTACTTACAAACTTATTTGAAATAAAATGTTGAGCGGGAGGTTTTTGGCCTAGATCAAAATAGTAGTCTAAACTAACCTAGTTATTAGAAACTCAGATATGCACAAGTCATATGAAATTAAGATAATGATAAAATCAATCAAAATAATAATATATCAATTAATAGTTTAATATCAAACAAAATGGTTTCATATTTCCAATGAAATCATATTAAAAACATAACTTCACAATCAACATTCAGTTGATAAAGTTTGTGTTTACGTGATTCCTTCTTTCTAATAAGATTACACTAATGATTAAGTCATGATTGTTTGACACAATTATGAGCAACAACTCTTGTGTACAAACAATTTACGTGAAGAATTAAAGATATAACACAATATGATAAACAACTCTTGTGTTTACATATTTCTACATAGATAAATATAATCTAAGTTTGAATGCAGCATCTTGTAGTCTTCTTGTCTTCATCTTCTTTATTGAGCAATCTATAAGCAACAACTCCTTGCATCTTCATATTTCTACCAAGATGTACTTGATACGAATTTGAGTATCATCTTGTAGAATTCTTCTTCTTCATCTTCAGCGTAACAGCTCCAACAACATCTGCTTTCATGGATTTTCAACACTTTTCTTCATTTCATTTATCTCCTTTTATAGCCTTTAAAAAGATTCATTGTAAGGATATAAAAGTCATTTCTCCTTCCAATGGTTGATTCCCAACAGATATATTCAAGAGAGGTTTGGAACAGTATGAAACGTCATTTTCCTTATCTTGCTGCTTGTAGTTGTTAGCATGAAATATGGAAGATAACTTCTTTGAATAGTACAACCAATATCATGATAGTGGGATTTGTGGTGTATTGTTTGTACTCTATTATTCTTGACTAAGTTTCTTGATGTTGATCTTCTGATGATGTACTTATGATTCTGAAGTATTAAGCTTGGAAGAGATCAATCACCTATCTTTGTTCTTCTGATGAATGACTGGGGAGTAATTCAGAAACTACTTTGTTGTTGTAGCACAGTGTTGTACCCCAAATTTTGACCTAAGATACCATCTCCCATCTGCATCATTACATTGCAAGCGTTTTGATCTATTGATTTTTAAATTCATAACTCTTTCAAGTCGAGAGCTGTTTATTTGTTGAACGCTAAATTTATTAACTGATCAAGACTTAAGTGATGTTTATTAATTATTTATCATCTTAAATTTAAATAATTGGAATTTATTTTCAGTTATTATATAATTTAAAGATTTATAAATAATAAAGTAAATATTTGAAAAGAGGTATATTAATTGTTCAGACAGTGTTTATTTATTATTTATTATCTTAAATTTAAATAATTGGAATTTATTTTCAGTTATTATATAATTTAAAGATTTATAAATAATATAATAAATATTGGAAAGGAAGTTCATTAATTGATCAACAATGTTATTTAATTATTTATTATCCTAAGTTTAATAGTTGAAATTTATTTTTTCGGTTATTATAATTTAGAGAATTATAAATAATGAAATAGATTGAAGAAAATTTATTGATCGAATGATGGTTATTTAATCGTTTATTATTCTGAATTTAAGTAATTGAAATTTATTTTCAATTATTATATAATTTAAAGAATTATAAACGGTAAATAAATAATTGGAAAGAAAAAGAATTGACTGGGAAATAATAGAATTTTATTTCTCTTTATTCTATTTTATTACAATTGTTATTTAAATATTGTATTATTTACAAAATATTTATAATAACAAATTACATAAAAGTTTAAAGTAAAATAGAACTATTTTTCTAAGATTCTAATTCTAAATCTTCTATCCAATGCTTTTGTGTGCTCATTTAATTTTACCTGCAAAAACAATTAAAAGAAAAGTTAGAAATAAATAAATGATTAAAAGCAGAAAATTATTTCAGTGTTCATCATTAAAAGCAACGGCTGGAATCAGTTTACCCTTTTTTGCAAATCACGGGATTTCTCCCGGTTCACAAAAAAGGGGAGGAATTTTTATTTTCATAAATGAATGCACAATTTAAAAACATGCACAAATTCATTTTATTTTCAAAACTGCATAATTAAATTGCATTTTAAAAAAAGCCAACTGCATATTTCAAATATGCATAATTTCTTATGCCAAAAACTGCATATTTCAAAAATATACACAACATACAAAACCAACAGCATATGCAAGCTTCCCACCAAAAGCCAACGTAAACCATGCCATACAACATAGGAAGAGGCCAAAACAAATAGGCTCCTACTGTGCCATGCAGAAATCAAAAGAAATATGCAGTTCAAAACCATTTTGCAAGCATAATATATTTCCTTTTACATCATGTTCCAGCCTATGCAATTTCAGAATACAGTACAGTACATCATCTTAATGCATCAAATGTACTTAAGAGAGAGAAGAGAGATAGAAAGATGGTTTTACAGGTTTTGGTTTAGGCAGAAGGAGTTATAAAACAAAGCTACAGCAGTAACTCAGTAGAAAAAGAAGCATGAAATTAGAATACAAACAAACCATATGAAGCAGGTGTGCAGAAGGCCAAGAGAATATTGTAAAATATTCAAACCTAAGCCTGTAACGTAAACCAAGCAAGCAGTTGTTATAACAAGCACAAAACCCCCCTTCAAAGAGAGTAGTTGAACCTGTCTAAAGAACCTTGAAGCCTCCAACACAAAAATTGTCAAAAACCATTTTCAAAACCTACTGTCAAACCAAAGGTTAAACCTGCTATAACATAAATCACATCAGAACCATTTTAACATGTTATCTCATAAACCTTCATGGCCTAAAACCAGTAAGAACCTGCATAAACCATTCCTACTGTCTAAACCATCAAACCTTCATGGCCTAAAACCAGTAAGAACCTGCATAAACCATTCCTACTGTCTAAACCATCAAACCTTCATGGCCTAAAACCAGTAAGAACCTGCATAAACCATTCCTACTGTCTAAACCATCAAACCTTCATGGCCTAAAACCAGTAAGAACTTGCATAAACCATTCCTACTGTCTAAACCAAAACCATATGGCCTAAACAATGGAACCTGCATACACCATTCAAAACCTACTGTCATAAACCAAAAATTCCATAAAACCATAAACAAAACAAAAACCATGGCCTACTGCATAAAAACCAGTAAAACCAATTTCCATCAAACACCATAAAAACCAGTAAAACCAATTTCCATCAAACACCATAAAAACCAGTAAAACCATAGCCATTACCAAAAACCTTCCGTCTACTGTCCAACAAACACCATCACCATTTCAAAACCAACAAAGCATAAACCATTGAAACCAATGTCCAATACCGAAAACCTCAGTATATCATCATAGGTCAAGTTCAGGGCAATGAAGCATTAACCAAAAGCGTACAGAATCACAGTGAAGAAGAAGAGAGAAAATCAAAGGTATTCAGAAGTGTTCAAAGCATCTAGGGCAACAGTAGCAAGGCAATAGAGGAAGAGAAAAGATAGGGTACCAGGATACTAAGCAGTAGCTAACGCGCCTTCGCCTCTCCGTCCGCCCTTGGCCTCCGTAGCAACCACAATCTCCTCCTCCGTCTCCAGGTAACATGTCCCATTTCTCTTTCTTTCAAAACCTCAAACAAACATTAAAAAACTTGAAGTTAGAATCAACGGATTAGACAATCACAACATGCAATCGTAACAAACCCTAACGAATTAAAAATTGGAATTGTTACCTAATTCTGTCGCCTTAACGTGGTCGTCGGAGGGAAGAGGAAATGGAGGAAGCTGGTGGCCTTGGGCTGAGGAAACGCAGAGGCATGCATGAGGAAGACGAAGAAGAACGCATGAGGAAGCGAACGGCGCCGTCGCTGTTAAACCAAGAACCTAATCCCTTTCTCAACTGAAACCCTTTGCTTAACCCCTAAAACAAATTAAAATGTGAATGGACCCTGTTCCGTGCCTAAGCCCAACGAATTTTACATAATACCCCCCCATACCTTCTTTGTTACCCCTGTTTAGGCCCTCTTGAAACCTTTTGGCCCATACATTATCAACTCACCCTTTTATTTTCTTGATACCTTTTTTATTTTATTTATTTTGTTTTCTTTAGCCATTTTTAGAGTTTTTATTAATATTAATTAGACTTAATTAATAAGAGGTATATTTTAATTAAAACATTTTAATAATTGATCAATTTTATTAGTTTAACTTTTAGGATTTAATTTGATAATTTTAGTATCCTTTTTTAATTAGACTTAAGTTAGAAGTTTTTTTTTAGTTTTAATTTAGTTTAAAAATCATTCAATAACTCTTAAAAAATAATATTTTTATATTAATACAAAACATATAAAAAGTAGAAACATATAAAAAACATTTTATTTTTCATTAATTCTCATTACTTTTATCCATATTAAAAATGCGTAAAAAATGAAAATTATTAAAACATTTTCTTTTCATTAATATTAACAAAAATCCAAAAATGCACGTTCACACACTTAGTCTTTTATTTAATCGTTATATATCATTATCCGCATAATTTTTCTTTTTAATTATTTCATATTTACTTGTTTATTCTGTTTACTTCTAAATCCAAGGGGAAAACGATTAAATTTGTCGACTTCATGTCCTCAAGTCTAATCGCGCGAACATTCGCATTTCATTAAAACTTAGGATAATTTTTCCTCAAATATTCAATCTTTTCAAAACTTATACCCTTTAAGCAAAAACTTCGACATTAGGTCGTCGTATCTTCAAAAACCCGTCCGTACCCTTTTTTTCGGCCAAAACAATTTATTTTAAATCAAACAAACAATTTTAATAAACAGATATTTCAAAAGGTTCCTATAGAGTACTATAGATACATTGGGTGCTAATACCTTCCCACTGTATAACCAACCCCCGAACCATAGATCTCTTTTCAAAAACGCCTTGTATTTTTATTACTTTCAAAAAGTATTATTTACATTGCATATTTAGGGTTTTATTTCGCTCTTTCCCCTTTTCCCTTGGAAACAATAAAGCGCGGTGGCGACTCTTGCTTTTGTGAGACGAATTAATCAATAATTCGATCTCCGATTTACCCCGCTACATTTTTTATCGCTACACACAGGAACACCAGAGTGGTCAGAACCAAATCTTGTCTTTAGAATTATGGGCAACAGTCGATCTGAAACATGAAGATTTTCTTCTAATCTTGAACTAGTCTTGAAGGCATATTTCTTATCTAATATTAGAGATGAAGATTTAGTGAGAAGATGTTTCATTTCAGAATATTTCATTAGTGGATTCATGTCTTCAGAATGATTGACAATAGACTATTTGAGAAACAAGTCTTGTTGTTTTACGTGAAACCTTTTATGATGATATGAAAAGATTTTTTGATGTTGGATCTTGTAATCAAATATTGAGACAACAGCCTTTATGATTAACAAGTCTTTAAATTCTTGAGCTTTATTTCTTTGTTCTTGCTAGATTGATTTCTGATTGAGGAGTGATAATGATCAAAAAGATTCTTCTTTGTTGTAGAGTCAATGTCTTTCAGATGTTTGAACTCTGTCTTCAGATATACAAGCAACAACTTTTTTGAGGAACAACTTCTTTTAGTGAAAGCTTTTCTGATCCACTTCTTTTTATTTTTTATTGATCTTTGATAATTAGCTTTTCTTAGCTACATATCTGATGTCTGATTTTTGAAGCAAAAGCTTATATCAATACATCTTATTTTGACGTTGAATTCCTTTCTTTCTGATCTCTTGAATTTTAATCTTTGGATTGAGCTGGAAGCAACAACTTATGTCAGCTGCATATTGATTTCTGATCTTGAATTCTTTATTCTGAATATATGAGATCTTTGTTTCTGATACTGACGCTTTCCTGAGAACATTCTTGATTCCCTTTCTAGTGAACATTTAGCATTATTTAGAATTGTTGATGTTTCTTTAGAAATGTTCACAATAGTTCTTCTATTGAGTAGATTGGCTTGAGAGGATATCATTATTTGATCTTGTCTTCCAATGGACTATATGATGTTGATTTGAATTAAGTCTAGAATATCTTTCTTCCGTTCATCCTTTCTTCATAAACTTGACTTTGTCGTCAGAAATGTGAGGAGTAACTCTTCTGATGAACAAATCTTGTATTCTGATCTTTACATTGGAAGTTTGAACAAATCTTTTCTTTTGATCTTTTTTCTTGTCAAACATTCAACACTCAATAGAACTACTGATGTTTCATTAGAAACAAACTCAATGGTTCTTATTCTGAGTGATAAAGTGATTATGATGATATCTCGATTAAGACTATCCAGAATTCTGATATCTGCACACTCAGTGAAACCATTATAACTAAAATTATTCTTTATAAAATATATTCATAGTTATCATTAAACCACATAGATTTAAACACGGATATAAATCTTGTTCTAACAATATCATCGTTCATGTCACTTTGCTTCATAACTATTGATTGGTTTTGAGCAAAGACAATTTTCTTAAGAACACGAAAAACCCTAGTTCTTCAAAGTAAAATTAAATGACAAATACAAACGATAAATTCCAGGTAAGTGGAGGCTTTTGATCAATGGATTAAGAAGAAAAGTGTGGTAACTTTTTTGTTCATATATTTAACTCGTATCTACCTTTCCAATTGAAGCTTCGAAGGTCAACAATGGTAAAATCAATTTGAAGGTTGCAGGATGGTTCAAGCTTCAGTAATGCTTCATTTATCTTCAGATGGTTCCAATGAGTGATTCTAGACAGAGATTTGAAGTTAAAACTAGCTTAAAATGGAAAGAGGTTTTCTGGTTTTTAAATTTTTTCGTGAGTGAAAATGGAAGAGGTTTAATGGCTTTCTAAGCTTGCAAATGAAGGAAAAATGGTCCTCTATTTATAGGAAATGAAATGAGGTCATGGTACATGCAAATTCAGATCTAGAACGTGTGAATTAAGTTGGAAATTTTCGTTTTGCAATCCGTGTGAGGGTGAAATGCATGAGCTTGGCATGAAACATGGTTATTTTGTACTTCACACTATGCGTTTTTCAACAAAAAATAAGTTTGCATATGTGGTAGTGGTTCCAAGTGAAGATTTGGTAAATTTCAAGTTACAGGTCACTCGTGTAATGTAGAGTCCATGGAACCATGTTTGAACCTAGGCCAAATGAAATCCATTTGTGCATTTTGAGATATTCTTTATGCCAAATGATCTCCTCAAGATTAAAAATAAAATGCAAAAAGAATCATATCAAAAGTATGCTTGAGTTGAAAATGGCATGGATGACAACTTCTGGTCATTACCTGATTTCTAGGTCAAGCAATAGGTCAAACTAGGTTTTGGACCAGCTTTTGTGTACACAAGGGCATCTTGTCCAATTCCAAAATTGAGGTACTTAGACGCAAAATTGATGTTTGACCCTTGAAACAAAGTTGTAGAGGGGTTTAAATGTGACATTTAGCTCGAAGTAGATTCCAAAAATGTTGAAAAATGAGAGAGTTATGGTGTTTGGACCAAGTGGTATGCCATACTTGATTTTAGGTCAACCAAACATGTACCAACTTGTGATTTTTGTTATTTTATTGCATCCAAAGGACCAATGATGAACACTTGAATACCAAATAAAGGAATCTTGATTTTTCATTGAATAATCTTGATAGTTACTTGAGAATTGGATGGAGATGGCATGGAAATAAACACATGAACTATACTTGAATCAACTTTGAAATCATGCACCAAACTTGAACTTCCCTTTGTCAAATGATGTTGAATGAAGATTGAAATGAATATGACCTAAGATTATAGGTCATTGTTATGCCCCAATTTTTCCCCTAAGATTTCATATCATCTCATTTTTATCAATACATCAAGATCACACACTAGGGTTGGTGTTCTCTTTCTACTTCATCCTATATGTGAGTTTGCTCTTGAGGGATCACCAAGAACCTTAAATTGTGTATCTTGTGAATGTGTTTTTAGATGGATTAAGTAACATCAAGATATGTATATATGTATCTTTGGATGTTAATATTGTAGGTGATGACACAATTGTATTTATCTCACCATCTAACCTAGGGTTTGAGAGTTGGCCCTCAGTCAAGTGGTTCTTCAATGGATTGCAAGAGATTAAGTTTCAAGGTCATGTCCGTGATATCAAATATTTTTGGTTCAAAGATTTCTCTCAATTTATTTAAACTCAATTTTTCTCAAAGTTGGTGGTGGCATTCATCAAGAAGATTCATAGGTTCATGTATTTATTTATATGTCTTCTTCAATAAGTTTCATTTAGACTTAAGCTCAATCTTTGAGTGTGCTCCAAGACAACATATTTTCAAGGCATATTGTGATTCATCATGCTTTATTTTTCCAAGAATGTTCAAAAAGATGCAAGGTTAATCCAACAAGTTTGACCTAGTTGGGCAGGTGCTTGACTTAGTGATCATTTTGAGTTGGTTATTTTTTCTATGGATACTTACCATTATCTACAACAACGTCTCTTCACATGTAAAGATCCAATTGTGCAAGAAAAATCATCAAAAGTTGAAAGGGGTTTCAAGTCATTTTGACACTCTCTGAGCTAGGGTTTGTTGACTTCCAAGGACGATATTTTGCTCATTTTTAAGATTTTCTATTGAATACAAAGATATGATTCTCTTTAAAGGGTCCTTAAAAAAATTTCTTCAGGGATCTAAGACTAATTTAAAATGAAAGATCACTAATGGTTGATAAAGATTACAAGTCTCTTTGTAAAGGCTTTGAATCTTGGGGTTTGACTTAAAATGATCATAACTTGGTCAATTTTTATCTCATTGAGCCCATTCTTTTTATATAACAATCTATGGGATGTCTAATACAACTTTGTTTCAATGTGAAAGACTTGAAAATACTTGGAAAGTTGTTGAAGAATTGAAAATATTATAGGTCTTTTGTGAATTTTCCCAAATTTGTTCATCATCTTACAAAGACCATAACTCTTTCAATTTTATGATTTCTGAGTGGTCTCAATTCCACAATTCAATTCAAGAGGTCTACTTCATGTCATATTCAGATATCAAGATCAAATTTTGAGTGGAAGGTCATGTAATATTTAAGAACATTATAGGTCATTTTGAGGTCTCATACTTAAAAATATTTTGAAGTACAAAAATCAGTTTATTTTTCACGATTTCAAGAGGACATAACTTCGACCTCAATTATCCAAATGGAGTCTTTCTTGGCACATTGTAAATATTTTAACCTTGTATTTCAAATGCTTCAAGAATCATGTGATAAATCCTCTTCAATTGTGTTCACCATGGATTCAAAGTTGGCACCTTGAAACATATTTTGTCAAAACAGTCAGATTGCAAATTGGTTAGTGTGGCCTCTAATCACAAAATTGTTGCACATTTTTACTTCTAATCATGTTTAGAAACCTTTCAGAAGCAATTAGCATCTTGAAACGCAAGTTTTGGCTGAGTTTTGAGCAAATATGTGTCACACTTTTCATGCTTGCAACTTCACGCGAAAAGTGTGTGATATGATGAGATTTTAAGAGAATTCGCGTGAAGAGGGTCTGGAAGTTAAAGATGACCTACATGTCGTTCTTCAACCAATGATCGTGTGACATTTGTCTTAATTTCTTTGGTTGGTATTTTACTTATTCTGTGTGCTTCTCAATAAGGTCCATAACATGCACGACGCACCAGGTCCATCAGATCTGCTTACTAATGTGTTTGACAATGATCAGATGGTCCATATTTTTTTAGTTTATTATTTTATTTTATGATTTTTTTTAATTGTTTTAAACTTCAAAAATTCATAAAAAAACTCATTTCGACTTCCAAAATTCTGGAAAAAAATTACCAAAAATACTTTGATTTTTTCTCTTTCTGATTCTTTTTTTTCACAATTTTATTTTGTGATTTGGAATTTTTTTATGATTTTTCACTTTATTTGACTTGTTTTAATTTTTTAAAAATACTTTTCTTGATTTTTAAATTCTGGAAAGATCCAATGACTTCTTGGCAAATATTGGTGACCTCATTTTATTTATATTTTTTATTTTACTATTTTTCAAAAAATTTGGTTTATTTTTCTTATTTCGTTAAATTTTAAAAATAATTTGACTTTAAAAACTTATTGACTCATATTTGACTTCTGATATTTTTTCAGGAATTTTATTTGGTGTTTTAATACAATTATTTTCTTTTAAAATCATTTAAATTTTGTTTTATATTAAATCTATTTTATTATTTTTTTGATTGGTTCTGATTTGGAGACACTTGGGTGTTATTTTGGGACAAGTTTCTCTACCTCATTGGATCTTGGGTTTTGATTGGTTGAAAAACCAAATCCACCAAAATGGATGAATGATTTTGATGATATTTAAAAACCCTAGTTTCATCTAATACATGCCCCCGTCCTCTTCATCTTATCCCTTTCTTGTTTTTACTTGTGCTACATGTTTTTGGAAAATGATCTAAATATCATTTCTCTAACATGTTAGTAAATAGATTTCTATTGACCAGCCTCAAAATAGGCGTGACTTCTACATAAGTTCACTTACGATTGCTTAACGTATCACTAAATTTGTCCCATTCAAAAAATGATCATTCGTGGCCCAAACCTATGTTTGTAAGCCCAAGTATGTTTAATTTTAAACCTTTGATCCAATAACTTTGAAGTTCCATGTTAGAAGGATTTGATTCTAGCAATCCTCTAATGAACTTCATAAATTTTGGTCTAAGTGAATCATTTAAACATCATTGATTATATGGGGTTGCTTTGAGTACTTGAAATGAATGATATACTTGACAAAAAGCAAATGACACTTGTTGTTGAGAAGCTTTGATTTTATCAATCTTCTAATAAGTTTTCAAATGCAAGCTTCAAGATGGTCATTTAACTAACCTTTTAACTTCTAATTTACTAACAATTAACTTTACCTTATGCCTTTATTTTGTGCCTTTACTTTTATGTACCATTTATTTTAGCATTTACATTCCATGCCATTTTTTCTTTTGCTCCCTTGAGCATTTATCTTTAGGTCATTTTATCTTTGCTCACTCGATAATTTATCTTTATGTAATTTTATTTTTGCTCACTTGAGCTTTCTTTTCTTTTGAAAACACTTAATAATAAACTTGAACATTAAAAAATACTTAAGGTTACTTGGACTATTTGGTTATTATCCTTAGCATTGTGGAGTTGTGGATCTCTCAGACTTAGGATTTGAAGCCTTGATACTTGGGACCTTGTGACTCTGTTGTTATTTATCTGTCATTGAGAATTCCTCTATATACAGTTGTTACTCTGCCTAATTTTTATGAAAACTTAATTCATCTGGAGCTTGGTATTTCTGAGAGGTTTAGTATTTTTGCTTGCTTGGTTTCAATCCAAAGGATGAGAATTCTATATTGACTTCTTTATGTCAAGTGTTGGCTTCTTGTTGGCTAGATCATTCTTTTCCTTTGTTTTTACCTTATGTTTTAGGATAGTCCCATCATCTCCTCCCATCTTCTTAAATTTCATAAATCTTCTCCCTCCTTTTCAAAACTCTTCTTGTTTTATAACTTGAACCAATTTCTTAATATACTTGGACTTAGGTCCATGCATTTTCAAAAATATTTTCTTAATAAAACTTTAATCAACTTAACCATAATTTGACATATTTCCCAAGACTAAAAGTCATTAACCTCATTCAAATCATTTGCCACTTTGGCTTTTTACTTTAAAACTTTTCTCAAATGATTAAACTCTTGTCGATTCTTGTAGTGATGCGAGTTACTATACTTCTACGATATATAGTGAAGTGAGATATTCTCCACATGGGTGTTGAGTGAGGCTTTGTTGATTTTAAAATCCAAGCTATATCCTCCACTTTGTGATGACACAAATTCTCCTTTCTCATGATTGTAGGTAGTAAGTATGTTCATCCACTCAGATATGACGATTATGTCTCTTCTCTTAAAATAAACCAGCACCCACGTGTTTTCAAATTTTTGAGCTGAATTACGAGTACCGTGACCTCTATTGCATGGAAGGTGGTACGTAGGAACTAAAGGTTCTCACCCGCGACAGGTGAAAAAATTGTAAAAATACTTCTCTTCTCATCTCCACCATCTTATTTTCTTATACACCTTTTATAGCCAAAATACACAGATTTTCAAAGAGGTTCATGTGGAGTACCATTGATGTTTAGGGTGCTAATACCTTCCATTTGCTTAACCAACCCCCGTACCTATATTCTCTCCTATCTTTTTTGGGTTTATTCGCTCTTTTCCCATTTCCTTTGGAAATAATAAAACATGGTGTCAATTTTTATTTGATTTATGTGAGTTAAGTCAATCCAATGGCAAAGTCTCAAGATTTCTACTGCTACAGTCATTTCTTAGAGTAAAAGCTCTTGTGGACTACTTGTTGACCAAACTTTGACCTTGGGAACCGAAACCCTAATTTAGAAATCAAGCTTGAACCTTTGATTGCAAGTCACTACCTTGTGCAATAAGAAAAGAAAGCAATGCATATTTGTATTTTGAATAAGGTTAGCAAAGTTAAAATGTAAACAAGCATATATGAAAAACTAAACACAAAAAGTGCTTGTTGATCTCCCATAAAGGTTAAAGGTGTAAAGGTTAGGAGCATGTCATGCTTGTGATCTTAAGTTAGATGTAAATGGTATGATAAGTGGAATCTTAGGGGTAAAAATTAGGGTATGACACACTCTATACTTACAATTTACATCAAAGCAGATTATAGGTAACATGTTCCTAAAGATCCAGAATGGCTTCTACAAATGCAAATTATGTTTTTAGAGATGGTGGTGGCAATAACAACCCTCCATTGTCTTGTGGTGAATACTTTGATTGTTGGAAAATTTGTATGAAGGAACATCTAGAATCTCAAGGAAGAGATGTATGGAAACCACTAGAAAATTGTCCTTTCATTCCTACCTGTTTTGTTAATGGTGTTGGCACCGCCAAGCTCGAAAGTTCATGGGATGAAGATGATGAGAAAAAAGTCTTCTACGACAAGAAAGTAATAAATCTTCTTCAAGGTGCTCTTATCATGGATGAATTGTTTCGCATTTCAACATGCATAATGGAAAAATAAATATGGGATACATTGGTAGAAACTCATGAAGGAATCAATGAAGTTAAAAGATCTAGATTCAATACTTTGATTCTAGAGTACGAATTATTCAGAATGCAGCCCCGAGAATCAATCCTTCACTTGAAGAAAATATTTGTGCATTTGACAAATCACTTGATAGCACTTTAAATAAGAATGACCTTAATCTTAAAGTGCTTAGATATTTTACCAGAGAATGGAAACTAAAAGAAAAGACGGTATCCTAAAATAAGAATCTATCCAATATGACATCCACAGCATTGTTCGAAAAACTTCAAGAGCATGAAATAGAACTTGGAAGATTGGAGAAGCATGAAATTCAAGTAAAATATTCAAAAGATATTTCCTTAAAGACGAGGGTCAAACATCATGATAGAAATGAAGAGGATGGGTCCATTAGTGAATAAGATGACGATCTTATCAATAAGTTTGAAAAGTTTTTAAGAAATGAAAAGAAAAAGAAGATCATTAAAAGGGAAGCACCAACAAGGAAGGTTATATGTTATGAATATGGTGAAATAGGACATGTTAAAAGTGATTGTGCTACACTTGAAAAGAAAAATAAATAATTCAAAAGCAAGAAGGAAAAAAGGCCAAAGAAAGCATATGTAGTATGGGTTGAGAATGAAATAATTTCATCTTCAGATGAAGAACGTGTAAATCTTGCATTGATGGCTTCACACCATTCGGATGATGAAGAAGAAAAGGTTAGTAATGAAACATCTTCTTATAATGATGATACACAAGGTGAAATTAAATAATTACTAAATAAATGTAAAGTTCTGTATAAAACGGTGTCAACATAAAAGAAATAAATTTTATCTCTTGAAGAAAAGATTCACACGGCGGAAAATGATTTTGAAGTTGAAAGACAAACTTTTCTTGAAAAAGAAAAATAGAATTTTACATGCAAAGAGTGTGATTTGATTTATTTCCAAATTGTTTAATTGAAAAGAGTTCTTGAAAGATATGAAAAATGAAAAATTGGATTGGACAATGTCCTTAGTCAATAAAGATACTCAAATGATAAAAGTGTACTTCGTTATTTTAATAAACCAAGTACTGGTAGAACCATCTTTTTTAAGGCAAGTGACCAATCTAATAAATAGAAAGTGAATAAAGCAAAAAAAGTTCATCATCATCCTAATAAGATATTCCCTAAAAAGAAATCTTATGTTCCTAGATATAGAAGTAATTTTGTTCCTACATGTTTCTATTATGGTATAAGTGGCCATACACCTAATGCTTTCTATGTAAGAAACTTTAGTGTGGAAAGTGGGCATCATGTGTGAGTTGAGAAAGGAACTACTTATGAAGGACCCAAGGTATATTGGGTATCCAACAAAACCTAATTTGTTTTATAGGCATGCTTGAAGAGCACTACAAACTTATGGTATCTCGATAGTGGTTGTTCGAAGCATATGAGGGGAAAAATAAGCAAATTTTCAAATCTAGTGCTTAAGGCTAATGGCTATGTCACTTATGGAGAAAACAACGAAGGAAAAATTCTTGGCATATGTAAAGTTAGAGCACCAACTTTCACAACTATTAAAGATGTACTTTATGTTGAAGGACTAAAGCATAATATTTTAAGCATAAGCCCATTTTGTGACAGGGGTTTCAAAATCAAGTTCACTAAAGATTAATTATTGATTAAAGATGAAGCCACTTATGAGGTAATACTGATAGGTAAAAGAATTAATGATTTCTATGATTTCTTTGGATAATTTAAATTTTTCCCATTCTTTTTGCTAATGACAAAGGGAGAGAAGATATATGTGAATATGCATACTTGTCTCTAACTTTTACTACAATAAAGTTGTTAAAATTCTCTATGAATCAAGAAAGAGATTTTATCAAGGGGGATTTATCAAAGTTAGGGGGAGCATTCACTTAAGTTCTTCTCAACGTTCTAAGAGATTCAAGCTTCTTAACTTTCATGGTTGTCATCATCAAAAATGGGGAGAATGTTAAGACAAGCTTCCAACATGATTTGATGAAGACAAACCCAATCATATACATTATAAAAGAAGAAGGAGAAAAAGATATATGAAGATATGAATTGGTTCACAATATTTTGTTCATCATCTTAGGTATATGAATTTCATATCATATACATTTCTTAGTGCTCAAACTATTTTGTATCATGCATTGGAAAATTTATTTTTCATGTTTGAACCATGTTAAATCACTTTCGAATATAATCTATTGAATTGGATAAATTATTATATGTTGCATAAGGTTGGTTCAAATACTTAGATAATTTTTAATTTTCAAACATGTTGTTTTTGGTAAATTGTGTCATTTGAACCCGTTGTAACAACACATAAAAGCTGCCACAATTTGCATCGGTCTGAAACATTATTTAATTTTGAAATTTGAAAAACATTGTGAAATTGTTAGATTTGTTGACCATTTAAACCAAATTAATAAGTATTTTACATAATTCGAAATGATGTCTTTTCATGAACCATTGTCATTCTAAACTATTGCAAATCTTCATAAAAATGTCTCAAACTTTTACATTAATTTATAGAGGTTTCTTAGGATGTATTTAAGGAAAAACACATTATTTTTAATATCACCTCTTTCAATCAAAATCCTAACGTGCTCTCTACATAATTTGTATTAAAAATTTCAATACTTAGATGCTTTTTGAGAAAATTTTCATATCATTCTAAAAGCATCATTGAGCACTTAGAGAGTTTATGATATTGATATTTCATATTTGAAAGAGAAGAAGACTTTGGTCATTTGATTAAGTCTTGTCTATTAGATAAACTTTCTTATTATACAAATTATTGTTGTGTTACAAATTACTAAGTATCAAGGATTGTTTGATATTATGTGTGTTTGCTTAATATCCAGGATTGTTGGAGATAAGGTTACAAGAAAATGGAGGATCATTTTTCTTCTTCTTATGGAACAAGTTTCAAGAGGATTGTTTATTTTTTCTTCTTATGGAACAAGTTTCGGGAGGATTGTTCATGATAACTTGGTCATAAGTCTTTACTTATTTTCCAATATTATTAGAAATCAGTGATTAAAATCACAAGAGGATTATTCTTGGTGATTTGGTTAATGTCTTGTATAGGAAGACTAGAGAGTCTTGTCCATAAGATCTAACAATAATAAAAAAATATTTTATATGTGGTAAGGGGACTAGATGTACTCTTAGATTGTGAGGAGAACTATTTTAAATTTCTGATGTTCTTTACTTTCCACACTTTACCGCTTTCATCACCTATCCATTAACCAAGATTAAAGTGAACATCATCATCTCTAAAGACAAGAAAATTTCAACATACCTAATTCACCCCCCCCCCTCCCCACTTATTAGGTGCACTCAGTACTTACAAGTTGGTCAAGAGATCCTTCTCATTCCTCATCTTCATGTATTAGAGAAAGTATCCTGACATGTTTTATGTCGACATAAAGGTGCCCTTGGAAGCTTTGTAAGTCATGCTTAGTCGGAACCACCCTTTTAGCCGATTTTAAAAGTTCATTTTGTAACACTTTTAGATGCAAACCACCATGGAAATGGAGGTCTAAATGCCAAGGCCATATCAGAACTTGGCAAAGGTGGTAACTTAGGTGGATGAAATTTGAAATATAACTCATATCTGACTTCTTCTTTAACAACGAAAGGGATATTAAAATCAGAGAGTTTCTTCATAAGTTTTTCTTTTAAAGTGACAGTTGCATCAAAGATGATTTTACTAAGATCATTTTGCCTATATATAATTTCAAAGTAACATTGGATGGCTCGAATATCCTTTATGTGTTTGTCCTTACCTTTCTTGAATATCTTCTGTATGGAAGAATATAAATCCATTAGATGTTGCGACAAAACAGAGACTTCCAAAAATTCTTCGCATAATAAGCTCTCCACCAAGCATCAATTTCATGGGTGCAATAGAAATATGGTAGAAACGAAATTAAAATAAGCTTAGCAATGTCAATAGAGTGTCGATCCATATGTCTTACATATTCATTTTCAGAAAAGTTGATATTATGGAGACAAAGTTCATTCTTTCGGCTGAAAAATAACTTGGGAAATAGTTGGTTGAGTCCAAATTATTGAGACACAAGATTAGGTTGATAACTAAATATTTTTACATGTTCTTTAGAAATCCAAAGCCTGGTCGGAATAAATAAATTTAGGGACAAGGAAAGTGATAATTAGTAAATATATGTGTTTTCTAGCTTATTTTCTATGGCATTTCTTAGGTGTTTTTACTGTTTAAGTTCGTTTTTACGTGTTTTTTCTACATTTTCATGTTTTAAGACAATAAAGGAGTTCATACAGTGAATCAGGATGATAAAGAGCTAACTCAACCAGCCAGTGTCCCATGACACAGGCCATGTTCTCCCCAAAGATCCACCTCCATACATGCCACCAAAAGATAACACGGGCACCCCGTGTTGCCTAACACAGGAAGTCCGTGTTAGATGACACTGCCCGTGTTAGCTGACATTGCCTGTGTCAGCATGCTAGGTAGCTACAAAATTTGAGCATAGGATGCCTTTTTTTATTCTTTAGCATTTGTAACTCACATTTTCTCTTTGATTATTTTTAAGTACTCATTAAGCACGAAATTAGTGCATGTAATTAGTGTCTTTGTCCTTGGATTGCTATAAAAATAGGCTTAAGCATCAAGCAAAATGGGGGAGAAACATAAGGGTGACACTTAGGTAATATCCATCACTTTCTACTACATCACATGTACTCTTTAAGCTCTTGTTATTCAATAACTTAAAGCTCTTGATTTATATATTGCAAGTGTTCTGATTTTATCTTGTTATTACTTTGTCATCTATTTTTATTATTATTCATAATTATTTATAATCTTGTTGTTATTTGTGAGATATTGTATTGAACTCTATTGGGTCGAATGGTAGCTTTTGGTTCGACCAAGAATAAGCATGAGGTTGAATCTTGTTTGCATGCTATTGTCGATGTATTGTGTGTTGTAGTCGAAGTTGTTTTAACATGCATTGGTCGATATTTCTAGGTTTGTTAGCAATGTCAAATTGGGCCTGTTTATTATGTCCAATTGTTTAAGTTAGATTGTACCCTAAGTTAGCTTGTAATGGATATTTGTGAAAATCCATTTAGTTTAATATATTAGGTTTATTACAAATAGCATACTAGTCTCTCATCATTGCATAAAGCAAATCCTAATTTAGGGTGAGAGGGTTATTTGTTATTCTTGTGTACTTATAATATTGTTTGGAAGAGAAAATAAAGAATATAAATTAATAACCAATTCCTTGTGTTCTTCTTGCTTTCCTGATTCATACCTTGTGGGTTTCTTGCCTTAAAGATACTTGTTATACTCTGTTCTTGGCATCGTTTTCACAATACTATTTACATTACCATGATTGTGTAAACTCAAAGGGACTTGGAGGTTATGTAAATCCATGTTATGATGAACTTCTACTAATCTATATAAAATTTATTGGAAAGTTAAAAGGAAATATTTATTTTAGAACTTTAGTACACTTTGCACGTCTATGATTGTTGCAAACGCAAGATCAATATAGATACCATACATATATTAAAAGGTAATGGAATGGAATCCAAAAGCAACTTACTAGACAATTTAGTTTGAGGTGCCACTAACAAGGAGACTTTATCTCAATTGAGAAACATTCAAGATTGTGGCGCTTATGTGTCAAAGTGTATGCTCTTAATTGTATTAGCCTGCATATAAAATGTCTAGTTGAGCATGCTACGAAAGTGGGTGACACACGTAATTTTCTACATCTATAAAAATTTCTTAAAAACTTCCCATAATTCAAAACATATGAAAATAGTAGATGTAAGTCTAGATGGACAAAACATAACTCTCATGTCCCGCTTTAGCTATTATTGTTATCCTTTATTTATTTTTCTCCTTAAAACAAACAAACAATTATTGATCACCTTAGATAAGCACAGTTAAAATAGATCTTGGTAATCAATCACTTCTCTATGGGATTAAAATCTTTGTATTACTTGACATAAACCGTGCACTGGAGGTTCACACACCGTCAAGTTTTTGGCACCATTGTCAGGGAAGTATTTTGATATCAAAGATTTGTTTTAACACCATTTAGACTAAGGTGTGTTTTTGTATACTCTGAGGCCTCTTTCTAAATAATTCAAACTTTAGAATGTGTTAGCGAGATGGACATTTTCATGAATAATAACCTTTGAAGCCCATACTCTGATACCTATAGATTAGAGTAGGGCGATCACCCAAATTTTCTTTACAATAAACACCCCGACTATACCAGGCAACCACATAATTTCCAACCATACAACCTTGAATTGTTAATGGAGAACTTTATTATGACGCAAGCTCGCTCTAACCCAGAATCTATGATGGATAAATTTGTGGCGACACAAACTCTCCAGAATAAAGAGCTTATAGAAAAAAAACCTACATACTAGGGAGGTCCTTAGGCAGCTAACAACTATGGTTATGTCCCTCGCGACTCACGACAAGGAATTAGAACCTAAATCTCTCAGCTTTCACACATCCCTCTAGGAACAACCAGAAGTGGAAAATAAACAAAAGATTATAGCGATAGGGATAAAGAGGTTAAGGAAATTTATTGTGAGGAAAAAGTAGAGATTGATAAAAGTTCACCCACACCACCCTAAAAGGAGGTTGTCAAAGAGGTAGAGAAGGAAGCACCTTATGTTGTTCCTCCTTCTTTCATGCTACCATTTTTTTTGCAAATAGTTATTGACTATAAGGCAAGGCATCATGAAATTGGGGAAATAATTAATGTCAAGAGGGGAAGGTTTATCCTTGAGGTGGGAGACAAAAAAGTTGAGTTAATAAAGACAAATCTCCTAAAACCACACCACAGTTTCATAAGTATGAACCATCCCATAGGAAGAAGAAAAATAAGAGTAGTGGATACGAGAGATGGTTGGATATATGGGCATGGTGCCGCTTATGGACCGTCGAGCTATAATATCGTTAAACAAAGTGCTTCATCGGAGACAACCCACGCTTTTAAATAACTTTTATTATATTTTCAATTTACATGATCGTTTAATAAAGAAGAAGAAATAAAAAAGAAGAGCACAAAATTAGAGGTCTCTGTAGGATCTCTTGTTACGCTTCCCACCTCCTCAGTGAGGTTTTAGTGACTTTTCTATTCACTTCTCATCCTTGAATCGGAACATTAGGGACAATGTCCGAATAAGTTTGGGGGTATTTTCATCTTATCATTTTGTATTTCCCTTATTTATTTTTCTTGTGTCATTGTATGCTGTTAGGATAGTTTAGTTCAATAAAAATACATATACCATTGTAAATAACCAAAAATTTGAGATATAAATTTTTTTTCTTTGACAGTTATTTATTTTGATAGTTTTGTTTAAAAGGTGTATAAATCTGTAATAATGTTTGGCTTAGTTTAGGAACCCGTGGAAAATCGGTATAATCGATATTACCTTAACACCCTTAGTTTCTTACGAAGGATATGAGTCCAACGCGTAGATTTGTACCATAGTACCCATAATTATGATAAGTACTCCCTTATTCATTTTATGATAGTCTTCCATAACTTAGATTCACATATCATGTATGATTGGTTAAGAAAAATAATTTTGGCACCAAGATGATGAAAAGTAGGTAAAAGGCAACTACACCATTTAAGTTAGGTAACGCTCACCTGGTTGCTTAACTTAACGATGATTGAACCCCAAACATCGTCCCAAAAGTGGAAAATAAATAAACACACAAAATTGTGTAATTTCATAAGTAAATAAAGATGGCAATTGTTGCTTGTCTGGTCCTTTGACAAAAAATTTCAACCAATCTTGTGCTTGTGATGATTATCATAAATTCAATTGTCTTAATTTGATTATCTTAATGAAAAGGGGGGAGGAAAATCAAAAAGGACTTAAGTACAACACGTAGTTGGAGAGGTAGCCTGAAGTAGAAACTAATGACTATAGTATAGTATCGTGTTTTGGTAATACTTTTGGTATCAGAAAGTATGGAAGGTATTAAGTACTAGCCATATGAAATATCGAACCACATATGAGTACCAATAAGTTTCATCCTCTTAAATTTTAAGGAAACTGAAAATCGCTCGATCCTAATTCTTCCTAAGCAAGCTTGTTGTTTGAGGACAAACAACAATTCAAGTTTGGGTTTATTTGATAAGTGGTAAATGCATGTGTTTTCTAGCTTGTTTTCTATTGCATTTCTTGTGTGTTTTTACTATTTAACTTCATTTTTACGTATTTTTTCTTTATTTTCATGTTTTCAGTCAATAAGAAGTTCATGCAGTGAATTGGGATGATAAAAAGCCAAAAGTCGCACAAAGAACCACTTTCAGTATAAAAATTGAAAGACAAACACGACCATCCTGTCTCCCAAGACACGAGTCGTGTTCTCCCAAAAGATCCACCTCCATATATGTAACCAGAGGATAACACGGGTAGCCCGTGTTGCCTGACCCAAGCGTATTTCCAGACACGGGAAGCCCGTGTTGCCTGACACAGCCGTATTACCTGACACGGGCAATTTCCTGACATGGGCATCCTGTATCAGCCGACACTTCCCGTTTCAGCATGTAAGGCAGTTATAAAATCTGAGCCTTGGATGCCTTTTTTTTATTCTTTAGCAATAGTAACTCCCATTTTATCTTTGATTATTGTTAATTACTCTTGAAGCATGAAATTAGTGCATGTAATTAGTGTCTTAGTCCTTGGATTACTATAAAAAAAGGCTTAGTCATCAAGCCAAAAAAGGGAGAAACCTAGGGGTGACACTTAGGTAATATCCATCACTTTCTACTACACCGCATTGTACTCTTTAAGCTCTTGTTATTCTATAACTTGAAGCTCTTGATTTATATATTGCAAGTGATCTGATTTTATTATGTTATTACTTTGTCATCTATTTTTATTATTATTTATAAATCTTTATAATCTTGTTGTTATTTACTTTACAATGAGTGAGTAAACTCATAGGGACTATGAGGTTATGTAAATCCATCTTATGATGAACTTCTACTAATCTATGTAAAAATTATGGGAAAGTTTAAAGGCAATATTTATTTTAGAACTTTAGTACACTATGCATGTCTATGATTGTTGCAAATGCAAGATCAATATAGATTCCATACATGTATTTGAAAGGTAATGGAATGGAATCTGAAAGCAAGTTGCTAAACAATTAAGTTCAAGGTGCCACTAACAAGGCGAATTGATCTCAATTGAGATTTTACCAAGATTGTATCGCTTATGTGTCAAAGTGTGTGCTATTAATTATATTAGTCATGCATATAAAACGTCTAGTTATGCATGCTACAAAAGTGGGTGAAACGCATAATTTTCTACTTTTATAAAAATTGCCTAAGAAATTCTCATAATTTGAAACATATGGAAATAGTAGATGTAAGTCTAGATGGACAAAACATAACTCTCTTGTCGTGCTTTAGATATTATTGTTATCCTTTATTCATTTTTCTCCTTAAAACAAAAAAAAATATTGATCACTTTAGATAAGCATAATTAAAATAGATCTTGGTAATTAATCACTTATCTATGGGATTTAACACTATGTATTACTTAACACAAATTGTACACTTGAGGTTCACACACTATCAAGCTTTTAGTGTCGTCGCCGGAGAACTATTTTGATATCAATGATTTGTTTTAACTAGTGATGTAAATGGATATTCATCGGAACAGATAGTATGATATTTGTGTCTGCCCTGTTGGATAAATATGATATCCATATTTGCCCCATATTTGTGCGGATATCTACTAAACATTTAATCTACGTGTTTTAAAATATTTTTGGATATTCACATATATCAATGGATAAAAAAAAATTAAAAATAAATTTTGAAAAAATTAAACATTTTCTACTTTTTTAAAGACACAATAAGTTATTATAATATAACATCCATACAAGTCTCTCTTATTTTCATAACAAAATTTTATCACAATAATTTTTCTCATTTTCACAAAAACATAATATCCTTACTTTTTTAAAATGAAAGATATTGTGATTGTGAGTTATGGTGAAAGAACATACGATAGAGGAGTAGAAATAAACACATTGATTGGACATGGAAAGTGGTTGGTTGAAAGGTGGAATTATTGACATGGGGTATGGAGTAAAGAAAAAACTTAAATATGAAATAGCGAATATGATTCGTGTGGAATGTTAAAGATTTTCTTTTTAAGAAAACTTTAAAAAAATAAAAAATAAAAAGAGAAAACTGGTTTTTTAAAAGATGATAAGACATATTATAATAAATTAATATTTAAGTAATTCTTATAATTTATTAACAGATATGGATATTCGTTGTCCCTATCCATTACTAAACATGTATTTAAATATCCATTTATTTTATCCATGGATATCAATTAAGCTATCTGCCCCGTATTTGAGGTAGATTTTATCCGTGGATATCTGCGGGTACAAATATTTTTTCCGTCCCTAGTTTTAACACAGTTTAGACTAAGGTGTTTTTTGTGTGCTCTAAGCCCTCATTTCTAAATAATTCAAACTTAAGAATCTATTAGAGAGATGGGAATTTTCATGAATAATAACCTTTAAAACCCGTACTCCAATACATATAGACTGGAGTGGGGCAATCACCCAAACTTTGTTTACAATAAGCACCTCCACTATACCGAGGAACCACATAATTTACAACCATACAACCTTGAATTGTTAATGGAGAACTTTATTGCGACGCAAGCTCTCTCTAACCTAGAATCTACGATAGAGAGTTTTATGGCGATACAAACTCTCCAGAATGAAGGTCTTATAGAACAAAATATATATATTAGGGAGGTCCTTAAGTATCTAACATCTATGGTTAAGTCCCTCGCGACTCACAACAAGGAATTAGAGGCCTAAATCTCCCAGCTTACACACATCCCTCTAGGACCAACCAAAAGTGGAAAACAAGCAAAAGATTATAGGGATAATGATAAAGAGGTTAAGGAAATCTATTGTGAGGAAAAAGTAGAGATTGATAAAAATTCACCGACACCATCCAAAAAGGAGGTTCAAAGAGGTGGAGAAGGAAGCGTTGTATGTTATTCCTCCTCCCTTCAAGATACCAATTCGTTTTTCACAAATAGCTACGGAGTCTAAAGCAAGGGACCATGAAATCGGGGAATAGTTAATGTCAATAAAGGAAGGTTTACCCTTGAGGTGGGAGATGAAAAGTTGAGTTAATAAAGAAAAATATCCTAAAACCACCCCACAATTTCATAACTATGAACCATCCCATAGGAAGAAGAAAAAGAATAGTAGTGGATACAAGAGATGGTTGGATAAATGAGCATGGTGACGCTCATGGACCGTCGAACTATAATGACGTTAAACAAGGTGCGTCATAGAAGAAAACCCACGCCTTTAAATTATATTTATTATATTTTCATTTTGAATGATCATTTGATAAAGAAGAATAGGTCAAAAAGAAGATAGAAAAATCGGAGGTCATTTTTGGATCTCTTGTTACGCTTCCCATCTCCTCAGTGAGGTTTCAGTGAGTTTTTTCTTCACTTCTCCTTCTTGAATTAGAACATTGGGGACAATGTCCGCTATATGTTTGGGTGGTATATTCATCTTAACATTTTGTATTTCCATTATTTCTTTTTCTTGTGTAATGTTAGGATAGTTTAGTTCAATATAAATACATGTACCATTGTAAATAACCAAAAATTCGAGCTATAAAATTTTTTTCTTTGAAAGTTCTTAATGTTGATAGTTTTGTTGAAAACGTGTATAGGTTTGTTATAAAGTTTGGCTTAGTTTAGGAACCCATAGAAAATTGGTAAAATCGCTATTACCTAAACACCCTTAGTTTTTGGTGAAGGATATGAGTCCAACGCGTAGAATTTGTACCATAGTACCCCTAATTATGAGAAGCACTCCCATATTCGTTTCATGATAGTCTGCCATAACTTAGATTCACATGGCATGTACGATTGGTTGAGAAAAATAATTTTGATTCCAAAATGATAAAAAGAAGGTAAAAAGCAAGTACACCTTTTAAGTTAGGTAACCCTCACCCGGTTGCTTAACCTAACTGTGGTTGAACCCTAAACTTCGTCCCAAAATTGGAAAATAAATAAACACACAAAAGTGTGTAATTTCATAAGTAAATAAAGATAGAAATTGTTGCTTGTCTGGTCTTTTAACAAAAATTCTCAGCCAATCTTGTGCTTGTGATGATTATCATAAATTCAATTGTCTTAATCTGATTCTCTTAATGAAAAAGGGGAAGGAAACTCAAAAAGGATTTAGGTATAAAGCATAGTTGGAGAGGTTTACTTAATTAGAAACTAATGACTATAGTATACTATTGTGTTTTGGTAATACTTTTGGTATCAGTAAGTACGGAGGGTCATAAGTCCTAGCCAATCAAAATAGCGAACCAAATATGAATACCCACGGGCTTCATCTTCTTGAATTTTAAGGAAACTTAATATTTCTTGATCCTAATTCTTCCTAAGCAAGCTTGTTGCTTGAGAACAAGCAACAATTCAAGTTTGGGGTTATTTGATAAATGGTAAATGTGTGTGTTTTCTAGTTTGTTTTGTATTGCATTGTTTGTGTGTTTTTACTGTTTAAGTTTGTTTTTACGTGTTTTTGCTTAATTTCATGTTTTCAGTCAATAAGGAGTTCATACAGTGAATCGGGACAATAAAGAGCCAACAGTCTCACAAAGGACCACTTTCAATATAAAAAGTCGAAGACAAACACGACAACCCTGTCTCCCAAGGCACGGGTTGAGTTCTCCCCAAAGATCCACCCCCGTACATGCAACTAGAGGATATTAGGGGAAGCCCATATTCCCTGACACAATCGTATTTCCTGACACGGGCAGCATGTGTTTCCTGACACGATCGTATTGCCTGACATGGGCAGCCCGTGTCTGTTGACATTGTTCAGGTCAGCATGCAAGGAAGTCGTTAAATTTGAGCATTGGATGCGTTTTTTTTATTCTTTAGCAATAATAACTCCCATTTTATCTTTGATTATTGTTAATTACTCATTAAGATTAAAATTAGTGCATGTAATTAGTGTCTTAGTCCTTGGATAACTATAAAAAATAGGCTTAGGAATTAAGTGAAAAAGGGTAGAAACCTAACGGTGACACTTAGGTAATATCCGTCACTTTCTACTACATCGCCTTGTACTCTTTAATCTCTTGTTATTCAATAACTTAAAGCTCTTGATTTATATATAACAAGTGATATGATTTTATTTTGTTATTACTTTGTCATCTATTTTTATTATTATTCGTAATGCTTTATAATCTTGTTGTTATTTACTTTACAATGAGTGAGTAAACTCATAGGGACTAGGAGGTTATGTTAATCCATGTTATGATGAACTTCTAATAATCAATGTAAAAATTATGGGAATGTTTAAAGGCAATATTAATTTTAGAAATTTAGTACACTTTGCACGTCTATGATTGTTGCTAACGCAAGATCAATATAGATGCCATACATGTATCGAAAGGTAATGGACAGGCATCCGAAAGCAAGTTGCTAGACAATTGAGTTTGAGGCACCACTAACAAGGTGACTTGATCTCAATTAAGAAACAATTAATATTGTGTCGCTTATGTGTCAAAGTGTATGATCTTAATTGTATTATCCATGCATATAAAGCATCGAGTTGTGCATTCTCCGAAAGTTGGTGTCACACGCAATTTTCTTCTTCTATAAAAATTGCCTAAGAACTTCTTATAATTTGAAACAGATGCAAAGAGTAGATCTAAGTCTAGATGGACAAAACATAACTCCCATTTCCTGCTTTAGCTATTATTGTTACCCTTTATTTATTTTTCTCCTTAAAACAAAAACCAATATTGATCGCCTTAGATAAGCACAGTTAAAATAGATCTTGGTAATCAATCACTTCTTTGTGGGATTGAACACTTTATATTACTTGACACAAACTGTGCACTTGAGGTTTAGACACCATCAAGTTTTTGGCATCGTTTCCGGGGAAGTATTTTGATATCAAAGATTTGTATTAACACCATTTAGACTAAGGTGTTTTTTTGTGTGCTCTGAGCCCTCTTTTCTAAATAATTCAAAATTAAGAATTTGTTAGAATATGGGCATTTTCATGAATAATAACCTTGAAGCCCGTACTTTGATACCTATAGACTGAAGTGGCGAGACCACCCAATTTTCTTTAAAATAAACAACCCCACTATACTAAGGAACCACATAATTTCCAACCATATAATCTTGAATTATTAATGGACAACTTTATTGAGATGAATGTTAACTCTAACCTAGAATCTAGGATTGAGAGTTTTGTAGCGACACATAATCTCCAAAATATAATCTTATAGAACAAAATATACATACTAGAGTGGTCCTTAGTCAGATAACAACTATGGTTAACTCCCTCGTGACTCACAACAAGGAATTAGAGACATAAAACTCTCAACTTGACACATCCCTCTAGGACCAACCAGAAGTGGAAAATCAGCTAAAGATTATAGGGATAGTGATTAAGAGGTTAAGGAAATTTATTGTGAGGAAAAGTAGAGATTTATAAAAATTCACCGACACCACCCAAAAAGGAGGTTGTCAAAGAGGTAGAGAAGAAAGCACCTTATGTTGTTCATTCTCCCTTCAAGCTATCAATTCATTTTTCACAAATAGTTATGGAGTTTAAGTCAAGGGACCATGAAATTGGTGAAATAGTTAATGTCAATAGGGGAAGGTTTACCCTTAAGGTGGGAGAAGAAAAAGTTGAGTTAATAAAGACAAAACTCCTAAAACCACCCCACAGTTTCATAAGTATGAACCATCCCATAGGAAGAAGAAAAAGAAGAGTAGTGGATACAAGAGACGGTTGGACAAATGGGCACGGTGACACTCATGGACTATCGAGCTATAGTGACTTTAAATAAAGCGCTTCATGGGAAACAACACACGCTTTTGAATTTCTTTTATTACATTTTCATTTTGCATGATCGTTTGGTAAAGAAGAACTCAAAAAGAAGAGAGAAAAATTAGAGGTCACTTCAGGAGTTCTTGTTACGCTTTCCACCTCCTCAGTGAGGTTTTAGTGAGTTTTCTCTTCACTTTTCCTCCTTGAATTAGAACATTGGGGACAATGTTCTGTATAAGTTTGGGGGGTATTTTCATCTTAACATTTTTTATTTCCATTATTTCTTTTTCTTATGTGATTTTGTGTTGTTGTGATAATTTAGTTCAATAAAATTACATGTACCACTGTAAATAACCAAAAATTTGAGCTATAAATTTTTTTCTATGAAAGTTCTTAATTTTGATATTTTTTGTAGAAAAAGTGTATAGGTTTGTAATAAAGTTTGGCTTAGTTTAGGAACCCGTGGAAAATCGATAAAATCGGTATCACCTTAACACCCTTAGTTTCTTGTGAAGGATGTGAGTCCAACACGTAGATTTGTATCATAGTACCCAAAATCATGAGAAGTACTCCCTTATTCATTTCATGATAGTCTGTCATAACTTAAATTCAAATGGCATGTATGATTGGTTAAGAAAAATAAGATTGGCATCAAAATGATGAAAAGAAGACAAAAGGCAACTACACCTTTTAAGTTAGGTAACCCTCACCCGGTTGCTTAACTTAATGATGGTTGAACCCCAAATGTCGTCCCAACAGTGGGAAATAAATAAACACACATAAGTGTATAATTTCATATGTAAATAACAATAGCAATTTTTGCTTGTCCGATCCTTTAACCAATGTTCCCAACTAATCTTGTGCTTGTGATGATTATCATAAATTCAATTATCTTGATCTGATTATCTTAATGAAAAGTGGGGGAGGAAAGTCAAAAAGGACATAAGTACAAAGCGTAGTTGGAGAGGTAGCCTGAAGTAGAAACTAATGATTATAGTATAGTATCGTGTTTTGGTAATACTTTTGGTATCTATAAGTACGGAGGGTCATAAGTCCTAGACAATCAAAATAGCGAACAAGATATGAGTACCCACAAGCTTCATCCTCTTGAATTTTAAGGAAACTGAATATTTCTTGATCCTAATTCTTCCTAAGCAAGCTTGTTGCTTGAGAACAAGCAACAATTCAAGTTTGGGGTTATTTGATAAGTGGTAAATGTGTGTGTTTACTAGTTTGTTTTGTATTGCATTTCTTGTGTGTTTTTACTGGTTAAGTTTGTTTTTCGTGTTTTTGCTTAATTTCATGTTTTCAGTCAATAAGGAGTTCATACAACGAATCGAGATGATAAAGAGCCAAAAGGGGCACAAAGAACCAATTTCAATACAAAAAGTAAAAGTCAAACACGACCACCCTGTCTCCCAAGACACGGGTTGAGTTCTCCCCAAACATCCACCTCTATACATGCAACCAGAGGCTAACACAGGCAGCCTGTGTTGCCTGACACAGTCGTATTGCCTGACACGGGCAGCCCGTGTTGCCTGACATGGTCGTATTGCCTAACATGGGCATCCTGTGTCAACTAACACTGCCCGTTTCAGCATGCAAGGTAGTTACAAAATTTGAGCATTGGATGCCTTTTTCTAATTCTTTAGCAATAGTAACTCCCATTTTATCTTTGATTATTGTTAATTACTCTTTAAGCATGAAATTAGTGCATGTAATTAGTGTTTTAGTCCTTGGATTACTATGAAAATGAGGCTTAGGCATCAAGCCAAAAAGGGTAGAAACCTAAGGGTGACACTTAGGTAATATACATCACTTTCTACTACATCGCATTGTACTCTTTAAGCTCTTGTTATTCAATAACTTGAAGCTCTTAATTTATATATTGCAAGTGTTCTAATTTTATTTATTACTTTGTCATCTATTTTTATTATTATTTATTATTCTTTCTAATCTTGTTGTTATTTACTTTACAATGAGTGAGTAAACTCATAGGGAATAGGAGGTTATGTAAATCATCTATGATGAACTTCTACTAATCTATGTAAAAATCATGGAAAAGTTTAAAGGAAATATTTATTTTAGAACTTTAGTACACTTTGCACGTCTATGATTGTTGTAAATGCAAATTGAGTTCAGCGCACCACTAACAAGGCAAATTGAACTCAATTGAAAAAAAATCAAGATTGTGTCGCTTACGTGTCAAAGTGTATGCTCTTAATTGTATTAGTAGTGCATATAAAACATTGAGTTGCACATGCTACGAAAGTGGGGGACACACGTAATTTTCTACTTCTATAAAAATTTCCTAAGAACTTCTCATAATTCAAAACATATACAAAGATTAGATGTAAGTATAAATGGACAAAAAATGACTCCCTTTTCCTTCTTTAGCTATTATTGTTATCCTTTATTTATTTTTATCCTTAAAACAAACAACCCAATGTTGATCTCCTCAGATAAGCACAGTTAAAATAGATCTTGGTAATAAATCACTTTCCTGTGGGGTTGAACACTTTGTATTACTTGACACAGACCGTGCACTTGAGGGTCACACACCATCTAATTTTTGACGTTCTTGCAGGGGAAGTAGTTTGATATCAAAGATTTGTTTTAACACAGTTTAGACTAAGGTGTTTTTCGTGTGCTCTGAGCCCTCTTTTCTAAATAATTCAAACTTAAGAATATGTTAGAGAGATGGTCATTTTCATGAATAATAACCTTTGAAGCCCTTACTCCGATACCTATAGACAGAAGTGGGGCGATAACCCAATTTTCTTTACAATAAACACCCCCCATTATACCGAGGAACCACATAATTTTCAACCATACAACCTTGAATTGTTAACAGAGAAATTTATTGTGACGCAAGCACACTCTAACCTAGAATCTATGATGGAGAGTTTTGTGGCGACACAAACTCTCCAGAATGAAGAGGGTATAAAACAAAATCTACATACCATGGATGTCCTTAGGAAGCTAACGATTATGGTTAAGTCTCTCGCAACTCATAACAAGGAATAAGAGACCTAAATCTCTCATCTTGCACACATCACTCTAGGACCAACCAGAAGTGGAAAACAAGGTAAAGATTATAAGGAAAGTGATAAAGAGATTGAGGAAATTTATTGTGAGGAAAAAGTAGAGATTAATAAAAATTCACTGATACCACACAAAAAGGATGTTGTCAAAGAGGTAGAGAAGGAAGCACGTTATAAGTATGAACAATCCCATAGGAAGAAGAAAAAGAAGTTTAGTGGATATGAGAGATGGTTGGATGAATGGGCATGGTGACGCTCATGGACCGTCGAGCTATAATGACGTTAAACAAAAGGCTTTATGGGAGACAACCCATGCTATAAAATTTCTTTTATTATATTAATTTTGCATGATTGTTTGATAAAGAAGAAGAACTCAAAAAGAAGAGAGAAAAATCAGAGGTCACTTCAGGATCTCTTGTTACGCTTCCCACCTCCTCAGTGAGGTTTTTGTGAGTTTTCTCTTCACTTTTCCTCCTTGAATTGGAACATTGGTGACAATGTCAAGTATAAGTTTGGGGTTATTTTCTTCTTATCACTTTGTATTTCCCTTATTATTTTTTCTTGTGTGATTGTGTGTGTGATACAGTGGGAGAACTGACTTGAGGTTTAGCGTTTGTGTTCGCAAATGTTTCGGTTTAGCAAGAGTCGCCACCGACTTTTTATTTTATCCTAAGGAAAGGTCAAAAAGCACATGAAATACCTTTGAGATGTTTTGTTGGGTTCGGGGAGTAGATTATGAAAAGGGAAGGTGCAAGCACCCTTTTAATCCATGGTTATCCATGGGCTCTTAGTTACTTGTTTAGATCACTTGCTTTTGCTTTTCAATTGTTTGAAATGGTGCTTTGTGTGTGGTTTTGAAAGATGTTTTGAAAAGAGGCCATTGTTGTGGAAACCTTTGTAATGATTCTTGTTTGAATGTATACAAAGATGTATTGTCTTTTGAAAAGATGTTTCAAGGTTTGAAAGTTTGTTTTTTGGAAATGTTTTGAAATTGTGTTGTGAAGTGTTTTTGAAAATAGCAAGGATGTTTTGCAAGTTTTTTGATCAAGTAACTAAGAGTTGTCTACCCTATTTTACTCAAAGGTATTTCCTACACATTTTTAACCCTTTTGACAGTGTTATTTTACCATTGCATTTGGTAAACAACCTTGTATTAGGATGTTAAACGGGACAGGCGCGGGTCATCGTATAGACCATGATAGCAATTGTATTAAGTATTTTTGGCAATTTTCCGAGGGATTTGATCATTTTGTTTAGGTAACCAAGATAGCATCATCGAGGGACTATGATCTTTTGTTTTGTTTTTGTTTTGCAAAAGTACCCAACATGCATAACATGGCCCATTTTTAAGGCAACAAGTGGATGTAACCCTAGGGGGTGCAAGTGTGCATTGTGTATTGATTTCATGCATTTTTTGTCTTTTGCATTAGGTCAAGCTACTTGTTAATTTTGGATTTTTGCATACAAACCCTAATCTCTAATCATGGCATAATTAAAAGCTTAAAGTGCGTAAAATAAATCTACCACTATTACAACATGATTATGGGGATGGGGATACAACTTTTGAATGGGGATTATTTGACAAGAAATTAAAACCCTAGTTTTACTATTACATCCAAATTGAATCAAATGGCATAAATAATGAACAAATATTTAAATAAACAAATTAAATAATCATTCAAAATAATATGAATATGCTAAAAGGTTTTTGTTTATTTTTATGTATGTAAAAATATTTAATGTAAAAGGAAAGAAATAAATAAAAAGATAATTATTCTTTTTTTATCAAGGGTAAAACCCTAATTTTCTTTAAGAAAATAAATATGTGAATTATATTATTTATACAATAAAATAAAATAGTATATATACAAAAAATAAAATGTATTTAGAAAAAGTATTTTTCAAGTATAAACAATAATAAAAATAAAAATGTAATATTTTTATGTTTTTATTCTAAAGTATCTAATAAAATAAAAGTATATATATATATATATATATATATATATATATATATATATATATATATATATATATATATATATATATATATATATATTATGTTAATTATATAATAAAATAAAATATATACAAAAAATAAAATATATTTAGAAAAAGTATTTTTTTAGTGTGAATAAAAATAAAGAATAAAATAAAAGTATAATTTATATATTATTTTCAAATTTTTAGTAAATAAAATAAAAGTATATAATCACTAAAATAATTTTATGTTGAGAAAAAAAATAACAATAAAATACAAAATAAAATGTAAAAATTTATAAAAATATTTTTGAGTATTTTTTATATTTGGAAATAATAAAATAAAATCAGAAATGAAAATAAAAATACAAAAATACAAAATATAAAGAAATTGGGCCAGGGGTGCAAAAGTAAAAAGGGGGTGTCAATAGTGAGCCAGGACCAAGCCCAGCCCACCACTTCATCTTCAACCTCTGTTCTTCACAAAACGTGCGCGCCTGTACCAATCATGAACATCCTGCATACGAGCTCTATTGGAAAAACACATAACATCAAAGTTGTAGAGCTCTTCAAGACGAATTCAACCATATAAAAAACTAATCCTAACTCTCAAAGACCAGAGAGAATTTCTCTGGCCTTAAAATCTAACCTAATTTTTTCAGTATGTTCATGGACCAAATTCTCTTAGCATGCTTAATAAAAATGAAAACTGAGCATATGTACAGCTTCATGGCTATGAAAACTACATTTCTTATTCACAAACTTAAGTCTAAATGTTCCTAAATAGAGATATAGGAAGTTGATAAAAACCTGTTTCAGCTGACTTCGTGTATGGCAATGTGGAGCTTTTCAACAAGGCTTGAGATGTTTGGGAGCTTGCTTGAACTTCACTTGACCTTCTCCAATACCCTGCTTGCCTTGAATATGCTTGAGCAAGCCTACAGAACTCAACCTGCACAAGCTCAAAATGAAAATGGCAAACCCTGTAAATGGAGTTACAGTTGGTGTTTAAGGTTTGGGATAGCTTGGATGAGTTATGTGGAAGATGTTTGAACCAACTTGGGGCAAAACGCACGAGCAAAATGTGAGATAGAACTCAAGTTACAGATGTTGCCCTATTTTGCCAATGGAATGTGATTTTGAGTTATGGGATGTTTGAGGGCTCAAAGGGGTGTGAGAAAGATGTCTCAAATCCTTGCACAAGTTGGTTTTTGCTGATGTTCAAGTTCTAGTGTTTTGGACAAATTTCTTGGTTATGAAGCAAAGTGTGTGAAGTGATTGAAACAGGCCTGTACAGGCTATTCATATGCTTGCACCCTTTTCCTTTTGGCCCATCTAATTTGTGGATTTGATTTGCTGCATAAGATCTGGACCAATGCTCAAAGATTGTGGTTTGACATAAAGCAAGATTTGGCAAAAATGGAAATGTTGCTTTTTCTACTTAGGGATTAATTTTGTGTGCAATGTTCTAATGACCAAAAGAATGCCTTAGACCAATGGATTTGAATTAAATTATTGAGTGTGGAATGGTTTAGAGGCCTGTAATCTAGTGCAAAGCAAGCTGACTTGAAATTGCAATTTGTATCAACATGAATATGCCATGGATGAAAAGTGAGTTTTTGCCAACTTCAAGCCTTTGATTCTCCCTAACCAAAAATGAGTTTAAAGAGTTCTTGGACATTTTGGAAAGCTTGAAACATGCTCTACAATACATCTTTGAAATGTAATTTGATATTCCAAGTGGAACTATGTGAAAAATGGACATGAAGATAGGTCAAAATCCTGCCTAAACTAGGGCAAAATTTCACTAAGTTAAAAGTTTTAGGGACCCTTGTTCCAAAAATCATAACTTGAGATCCAATATTCTTTTGGGAAAGCTTTGTGAATCAAATTTGTATACTTTGTGGAGGAATATAACTTTCATGTTGGAAGTTTTGATTGAATCCAAATGCATCATGGTGAAAATGTTGGGCAAAATTAGGAAAAATTAAGAAAAATTCTTAACTTAGAAAAATTCAAAGTTATGAAATTTTTCAACTTTAAACCCTAATTTGCAAAAATGGGTTTCTTGATGAACAAGTTTCATGTTTTGACACATCTTGATGAAAAATGACCCTTGGCACTTGATTTTGATTAAAAAGTCAAAGTTTGACTTTTCAGTGTATAGTCAAAATTTGATTAGTTGACTAAAAATTTCATGTGTCAATCCAATGCAATTGAGATCTTTTGAACCTTGTGAATAGGTTAATATGTTGCCATTGAGTCCTTGAATCCATGTTTGAACCCAATTTGCCATTGGCTACATCAAAAATCAGAAATTGCCCTTGTGCAGTCAAAACCCTAAAAATGACCATTTTGCCCTTTTGGTGATCTGATCAAATTTCTTGTGGAGTTGTGGTCCAAACTTGATAAAATGGTTCATATGAGTCCATAATGTTGATGTGGGTAAAAATTTATGAGGTTTGACTGTAATTTGGCCACAGTTGACTTTTTTTTCAATACAGCTGATTTATAGGTCAACTGTCCAATTGATTGGGCAAAACATTGATTCAAGGCCTGAAACTTGGTAGAGGTAATATTGTAAGTCCAACATGAAGTATGAAAGCCATTTTGAGCATTAGAAATCCAAAAATCCCTGTGCAAACTCAAACCCTAATTTAGGTTAACATTGCAAGGAGATGTCTTGGGCAGAGCAAACCCTAGCTTGATCTTGAGTTCAAAGAGCCTTGTGATGAGAAATGTTGATAAAATAAGAGAGAAAATTTTGGGGTACAAAAGTGTGCTCTTAGGATATTTTAGTTCAATAAAAATACATATACCATTGTAAATAACCAAAAATTTAAACTATAAAATATTTTATCTTTGAAAGTTCTTAATTTTGATAGTTTTATTGAAAAAGTGTATAGGTCGGTAATAAAGTTTTGCTTAGTTTAGGAACCCGTGGAAAATCGATAAAATCGGTATTACCTTAGCACCCTTAGTTTCTTGTGAAGGATATGAGTCCAATGCGTAGATTGGTACCATAATACCCATAATCATGACAAGCACTCCCTTATTTGTTTTATGATAGTCTACCATAACTTAGATTCACATGGCATGTATGATTGGTTGAGAAAAATAATTTTGGCACTAAAATTATGAAAAGGTGGTAAAAGGATACTACACCATTTAAGTCACGTAACCCTCACCTGGTTGCTTAACCTAACGGTGGTTGAACCCTAAACATCGTCCCAAAAGTGAAAAATAAATAAACACATAAAAGTGTGTAATTTCATAAGTAAATAAAAATAGAAATTATTGCTTGTATGGTCTTTTAACAAAATTTCTCACTCAATCTTGTGCTTGTGATGATTACTATAAATTTGATTATCTTAATGAAAAGAGGGAGGAAAATCAAAAAGAACTTAAGTGCAAAGCATTGTTGGAAAGGTAGCCTGAAGTAGAAACTAATGACTATAGTATAGTATCGTGTTTTGGTAATACTTTTGGTATCAGTAAGTATGGAGGGTCTTAAGTCCTACCCATTCAAAATAACAAACCACATATGAGTACCAATAAGATTCATCCTCTTGAATTTTAAGGAAACCGAAAATTTCTTGATCCTAATTCTTCCTAAGTGTTAATTCCCTATTTTTGTAATTGGAATTATGTTTGATAAAACTAAGTTAGCATGACCATGTTGAAATAAGATGTTCTATCAACTTGAGCTAAATGTCGAAAGCGATGTCCTATGCAGAATCCTTTAACATCGTGACTATGTACAACTGCACAGTTAGATGCTTTTAGTTTATTGCAGATGCAAAATATTTTGGGAATAACTTAGTTTCTGCATAGGGATATAACTTAGGAAACTAATGATTGAAGTCCTAATTTTATGCAGAAGTTTTTGAAGATTTTTTGCAGCTGATTTGCGGAATTTTTGAAACCCAATCCAGCCAAGAAGATTGTTTTTAAATAGATTGTCACTAAACTAGTTTTAGTGTGGAACTTACGTGTGTTTTTGTTAGGGTTTGTGTGTGTTAATTGTGAGCATCTCTAATATCATCTTGATAAAAGAGAAGGATTATTCTATTGAGTTGTAAGTTATGTCAGTCATTATAAAGATTTTAAGCAGTGAATGATTGTATGTTTTTTAAGGTTGTTTTCTAATTCTTTTGAAATGTATTCTTGTCACTATTTTTGACTGAAAGGGATTTGAGAAGGTTCTCATACCTAGGTGAGTCTTAGGTAGAAGTTAAGCATGTGTAGTGATTAAGTGAGTTTATTATAAACTAGTGAGAGTTTGTTGTGGATCTACAAATAGATATTACTTAGTTGATTTTGTCCCTTACTTGGTAGCCCTTGGAGTAGGTGTTGTTATACACCTAACTTGGTTAACAATTTTGTGTGTTCCTTAATTTTTCTACATTGTTTATTGTTTGAAGTTGTTCATTTTATTGTTGTTCAGAGATCAGTGTCTCGACATCTCTTAGGACATCTATAATCTGAATACCAGAATTTTAATTGGTATCAGAGTAGGATGTCTGCTCTGAATCTGGGTGAGATTCAGGAAAGATACTTTCTGGTACAATGGAAAAGGAATTAGGATTTGTGAACAAATCGCCCATCCTTGATGGAACCAATTATGATTATTGGAAATCTTGTATGGTGGCTTTCATCAAGTCCTTGGATATCAAGGCACGGAAATCTATGGTTAAGGGATGGGATCCACAAAAGGTTATAGGTCAGGAAGGGAAGGTTACTGATGAAGATGAAAAATCATCTCAAGTAAACTCTAAATTTTTTAATTCTTTGTTTAATCTAGTGGATAAAAATATCTTCATACTGATAAGTAAATTCATTATTGCTAAAGAAGCCTGGGAGGTGTTGGAGACTGCTCATGAAGGAACCTCTAAGGTGAAGATGTCTAGGCTCCAAATTCTTACCACCAAGTTTGAGAACTTAATAATGAAGGAGGATGAAAGTATCCATGACTTTCACATGAACATTATTGAGATAGCCAATACATCAAGTGCCATGGGGGAGAAGATGTCAAAAGCCAAATTGGTGAGAAATATTCTCATAACTCTCCCAAAGAAATTTGACATAAAGGTGACTTCCATTGAAGAATCCCAATATATAAACAACATGAAGGTTGATGAGCTTATGGGATCCCTACAGATCTTTAAGCTAGGGATCAGGGGAAAGTATGAAAAGAAGAAGAGAATTTCCTTTGTCTCTAATAATGATGACCTAAAAGATGAATGTGACTTAGATATAGAAGGGATATTTAATACTATTGTGTTACTTAGAAGACAGTTCAACAAAGTATTGAAGAAGGTATACTGGAAGTCAAGATCAAATTTCAAGAACAAGTCATTCGACATCAACAAAAATTAGGATTTTAGAAGAAGGGGCAGGCCTGAAGAGAAGACCAAACAAGGAAGAGGAGTTCAGTGTCATGAATGTGAAGGTTTTGGACACATAAGGGTTGGATTTCCAACATAAATCAAGAAGCAGAAGAGAAGTTTATCTGTATCTTGGTCAGGAGAAGACTCTGAAAGTGATCCTAAAGAAGAAGCTGTCAAATAGGTCATTGCATTGACTGAAATTTGTGACTCTGATGAATAGTCAGACTGTAAAGAGCTATCCTTTAAAGAACTTGCTTCTTCTTACAAGGATTTGTGCCTCCAAAGTCAAGAGGTGGGACAATTAGAAGAAACGCAAAAGAAAACTATTGCCCAACTGTAGATTGAAAAAGTGGAGCATCTGTCTATCATATATGGTCTGGAGGCTGAAAAAGAGGAGCACATGTCCATCATCTCTGGTCTAAAAGGTGAAGTTCTTTTGCTCAATTCGCAACATGATAATATGACCAAGTCTGTAAGAATTCTTAACAGTAGTTCTTATATGCTTGAAGAGATTTGTTAGTCTGGAAAGAATGCTAGAAATGTTAAAGGGATTGGTTATGAAAATCAAGCTATGAAGAATAAAGACAAAGAGGCTGAGGTGAAGTTTATTCGTCCAAAGAAAGAATTAGAACATAAGATGTCAAATAAAATGTTTCAACATCAGCATGGACAATAGAAAAGTCACTTAGGAAACAAGACTCAACGATGGAGATGTTATTATTATGGAAGGTTTGGTCATATAAAATCCTCCTGCTACAGGTTATATGGTTATCCCAAATATGAAGCACAACACAGAAGATAACAGATGTTTGTTAAAGCTAAGAAGATGTGGTTCTTAAGAAAGGGTACTTATGGACTCATAGGTCACACCTCTCTTAGAGCTTATGCTAGAGAGGATGGGTATTTTGATAGTGGTTATTCTAGACACATGACAGGTGTCATGAAATTTTTGGTGGACATTAACCCACACTCCACTAGATATGTCACTTTTGGAGATGGATCAAAAGTTGAAATAAAAGGTGTTTGACAGTTGGACTATACTGGACAACCTAGTCTTGATGATGTGTTATTTGTTAAGGGGTTGACTAACAACTTGATTACTATTAGTCAAATATGTGACCAAGGTCTCAAAGTTAATTTTACTGAATCTGAATGTCTTGTTATAAATTAGAAGAATGAACTTTTCATAAAAGGAGCCAAAACAAAAGACAATTGTTATATGTGGATTTGTCAAGAAACAGACTGTTTCTCCACATGCTTAATGACTTAAGAAGATGAAGCTAAGTTATGGCATCAAAATCTTGGTCACTTGCATTTTAATGGTATGAAGAAAATTTTGTCTAATGAATTTGTTATAGGTATTCCCAAACTGAAGATTATTGAAGGAAAAATATATGGTGAATGTCAAATTAGGAAGCAAACATGGATGTCACATAAGAAGATCTAACACCTGACCACATCAAAAGTACTGGAGCTACTGCATATGGACTTGATGGACCCTATGAAGGTTGAAAGTCTAAGAGGAAATAGGTATTCTTATGTTGTTGTTGATGATTTCTCAAGGTCCACCTAGGTGAATTTCATTAAAGAGAAATCTGAAGTGTTTAAAGTCTTTAAAGAGTTGTGTCAAAGGATTCAAAAAGAGAAGGATTGTAGTATAGTCAGAATTCGAAGTGACCATGGGAAAGAATTTGATAATAGCAAGTTTGAGGAATTCTGCACCTCTGAAGGGATTAGTCATGAGTTCTCTTCACCTATCACTCCTCAACAAAATGGTGTGGTGAAATGCAAGAATATGAATATTCAAGAATGTATCAGAGTTATGCTTCATGATAAGAAACTACCTTATCATTTTAAGACTGAATCCATGAACATTGCCTGTTATATTCATAATAGAGTGACTATCAGATTTGGTACATCTGTTACTCTTTATGAACTGTGGAAATCAAGAAAGCCAACCGTGAAATATTTCCATGTCTTTGGAAGTAAGTACTACATTATGGAAGATCGTGAGCAAATGAGGAAGATGGATCCTAAAAGTGATGAGGGAAACTTTCTGCTATACTCTACAAATAGTAAAGGCTATCGAGTATTCAATCTCATGCTAAAGTGATGATATAGTCCATAAATGTTGTAATTGATGACACATCTAAAGAAGTCGGTGTCATAGATGATGTTGGATCATTTGTTTCCCATGAATGATGATATTCCTGAAGATGTTGCAGATTTAAGTGTCAACACTGAACCTGAAGAAACTGATGCAGCTAATAAAGGACCTTCTATTAGGATTCAGAAATATCACGCTAAGGAGCTTATTATAGGAAGTCTGAATAAAGGAGTCAAAGCCAGATCAAGGGAAGTTGTGTGAAACTCTTGCTTTGTTTCAAAATTTGAACCAAAGAATGTCATAGAGGCCTTAACTGATGAGTTCAAGATTCATGCTATGCAAGATGAACTTGGTCAATTCAAGAGAGATGAGGTTTGGGACTTGGTACCAAGACTTGAAGGGGTAAATGTTATTGGTACTAAATGAGTGTATAAGAACAAGTCAGATGAACAAGGTACTGTCACCATAAACAAGGCCATACTTGTTGCTCAAGGGTACACTCAAATTGAAGGAGTGGACTTTGTTGAAACATTTGCTCTTGTAGCTCTTTTGGAATCTATCATACTACTTCTTAGAGTGACATGTCTCTTAAAGTTCAAATTGTTCCAAATTGATGTCAAAATGCTTTCTTAAATGGTTATCTACATGAAGAAGGATATATTGAATAGCCAAAGGGATTATTGATCCTTATTTCCCAGATCATATGTTTAAACTAAATAAGGCATTATATGGTTTAAAGCAGGCTCCAATAGCTTGGTATTAGAGGTTGACTGAGTTTCTCATTAACCATGGTTATAAAAAGGGAGGAATTGACAAAACTCTCTTTGGCAAATAGAAAGGTGGAAACTGATGATAGCTCAGATCTACGTGGATGATATTGTTTTTGAAGGAATGTCGAATGAAATGGTCCAACATTTTGTAAAATAGATGCAATCTGAGTTTGAGATGAGCTTGGTGGGTGAATTAACATTCTTTTTGGGGTTACAAGTCAAGCAAATGGAAGACTCCATTTTTCTTTGTAAAAGCAAATTCACAAAGAATATTGTGAAGAAATTTGGAATGAAGAATGCCAGCCATAAGATAACTCCTTCTCCTACAAGCTTGAAGTTATCCAAAGATGAAAAGGGATATGATGTTTATCAAAGTTAATATAAAAAGCATGATTTGAAGTCTTTTATATCTTACATCAAGCATGCCAGATATAGCTTTTGTTGTTGGAGTTTATGCTAGATATCAAGAAGCACCAAACTGTGTCACATCAATCAAGTCAAGATAATTCTAAAGTATGTGAATGGTACATGTGAGCATGAAATATTGTATTCTCATAGCTTAAATTCAGTGCTTGTGAGATACTATGATGCTGATTTGGCTGATAGTGTTGATGATAGAAAGAGTACCTTTGGTGGATGTTTTTTCTTGGGAAACAATTTGATTTCATTGTTCAGCAAGAAACATGATTGTTTATCTCTATCTACAGCTGAAGTTGAGTACATTATTGTAGAAGGTAGTTGTTCTCAACTTGTATGGATGAAACAGATGTTATTTGAATACAATGCCACACAAGATGTCATGACATTATTCTATGACAACTTAAGTGCTATTAATATTTCCAAAACTGCTATTCAATATAGTATGACTAAGCACATTGATATCAGGCACCATTTCATTAGAGAGCTTGTTAAAGACAAAGTCATAACACTTGATCATGTTAGCACTGAAAATCATCTCGTTGATATTTTTATTAAGGCTATAGATGCAGTTTAGTTTGAAAACATAAGAAGAAGACCTGGGATCTGTGTCTATGAGGACTTATAGCCATTACTGCTATTGTTGTGAGTCAATATAATTCTTTAATCATACCACCTACATCATGGTATTTTATTGGCTATGGATAGTACTAAAAAATAGGAATCTCCTTTATCTTTTCATTATGGATTTTTTTAGTGGAACACATGTTCCAAATATTACTGTGACATCTTCCTAGGTGAAGATCATGCTGACAGAAGTAATGATATTGTTGTTATTGGTGAAATTGTTGAATATGCGGATGCTGATGCTGATGGAGAAGTATAAGAATATGAGGTTGAGGCTGATGCGTGATTATTGCCTTAGTAAACCTTTTTGGTTTTACTTTGTGTACTTGTTTTTAATAGTTTATGATTTTGTAAGGGTTAAATTCCCATGACGTGTTTAGCATTTGTGCTAATGTATTACTATGGTTGATGTTGCTTAGTTACTCATTATTGTCATATTATGGCAAAAAAGGGCGAGTAAAACTATGTGTGATCTAACCATTATCTGATTGTTGTTATTGAGGGGGAGAATTGGTTACTCTCTGAAGTAGTACTTAGAAAGTTTTAAGGGGGAGTCCCAGTTCTGGACTGGACTATTGTGAAGAGTTGTCAGACATGATGTCCTGACTTATTGATAGTTTATTCTCTTGTTTCTGTGATGAGTAGATTTCACTGTACTCTAATAATATTTTTGTTGTGCCTCTGATATTTGTGTTTGATTTATTTTCAAACTTGAGTTATTTTTATATTTATGTTTGCAAGGAGTATTAAGTTGTTTTATCCAAAATAAGCCAAAGGGGGGAGATTTTTTAATTCTATATTTTTGTGATTGGCATTATGTTTGGTAAAACTAACTTAGCATAAGCATGTTGAAATAAGATGTTCTATCAACTAGAGCAATATCTCGAAAGTGATGTCCTATGCAGAATCCTTTGACATCATGACTATGTACAGCTGGACAGTTGGATGTTTTTAGTTTATTACAGATACAGAATATTCTAGGAATATTATATTATCCTATGTGGCACTCAGTTGAAGGATTAAGAGATTTAAGCTGAATTCAAGGAGTATTCTTAGTTTCTAATTATGGAGATAATTTAGGAAACTAATGATTGAAGTCCTATTTTTATGCAGAAGTTTCTACAGATTTTTAGCACTTGATTTGATGCATTTTTGAAGCTCAATCCAGCCCAAAAGATTATTTTAAATATACTGTCACTAACCTAATTTTAGTGTGGAACTTACATGTTTTTTTGTTAGGGTTTGTGTGTGTTTGTTAATTGTGATCCTCTCTAATATCATCTTGATAAAAGAGTAGGAATATTCTATTGAGTTGTAAGTTATGTTAGTCATTCTAAAGCTTTTAATCAATGAATGATTGATTGTTTTTGAAGGTTGTCTTCTCATTCTTTTGAATTGTGTTCTTGTCACTATTTGTGATTGAAAGGGACTTGAGAAGGGTCTTATACCTAGGTGAGTCTTAGGTAGAAGTTAAGCACGGGTAGTGATTAAGTGAGTATATTGTAAACTAGTGAGAGTTTGTTATGGGTCTAAAAAATGATACTACATAGTTGATTTCGTCCCTCGCTTAGTAGCCCCCAGAGTAGATGTTGTTGTAAACCGAACTGGGTTAATAATTATGTGTGTTCCTTTATTTTTCTGCACTATTTATTGTTTGAAGTTATTCATTATGTTATTTTTCAGAGATCAATGTCTCAACATCTCTTAGGACATCTGAGATCTTAATATTAGAATTTCACTAAGCAAGCTTGTTATTTGAGGACATGTAATAGTTCAACTTTGGCGTTATTTGATAAGTGGTAAATGTATGTGTTTTCTAGCTTGTTTTCTATTGAATCCTTGTGTGTTTTTACTGTTTATGTTTGTTCTTAGGTCTTTTTACTTTATTTTTTGGATTATTTGTTGAATTTGTGAGATGTTGTAGATTGTTGGTATAAGTTGTTAGATTATTATTAATTAATTAATTAGTTGATTAATAATAATAATAATGTTGGAATTAATTGTAATAGTTGTTCGGTTTTCTTCGGTGATAGAAGTAGTATTAAGGGGGTGTGAGAAATTAGGCCCAATAGACATAATTCTATTATTATTGAGTTTAGTTATAATAATAGAAAAATAGGTTTTTGTCAAGAAGAAGAAGAAGAAGGGTTGGAAGAGAGAAAAAGAAAGTAGAAGTTTCAAAGAAGAGGAAAAAAGGCAAAGTGGGATTCGATCGGAAAATTATAGAGCAACCTTCAATCCAAGGTAAGGGTGGGGTTATGACTCTATAATTGGGGTTATAATGCATGTTACGTGGGATTGGGTTGTGTGAAATTGTTACTGTATGTGATGGTTGTACGAATAAATTATTGTTTGTGATCTGAAATAGTTGTGCTAATATTTCAGTGATTCAATCGATGAATCGAGTGTTGTAAATTACCATATATTGATGTGGGTATAATTTTTTTGTTGGCCTGAGATTTGGACAGAGAAGGAATTACTGATCGCAGGAAAATTTGGACGAAGTTGCAGAACTATAACTTGAATTATGGACTTGTGCCGAGCGGCATAATTATGGTGGTGATGGGGTGCCGGCCGACAACATGTTTCTGTGCCGAGGGACACGGTTCAAATTCCGAGGGGTACAAATCCATTTACTGCATCTTCTTTTAATTGTTATATGCTTTGTGTGTATGTTACTGAGTAGTTGTTACAGAAAAATGTTTATTACAGTAGCAGGGTTATCAATTCAATTTATTTAGCAAAGTAGGTGTACATGTAGCAGAGGTAATTGGTTGGTTATAGAGTTAACAATAATGAGTAACATGGTAGTAAATGTTAGTAGAAAATTATTAATTAGCAGAGTAGTAAATTAGTAGAGTTTTTTTAGTAGCGGAAAATAATAGAGTATTAATGCATAGCAGGATTGGTTTATAATAGAGATGGTAAGTATGAAAATTGTAGAGTTCATATTTAACAGAGCTAATTAGATGGATACTTTAGCAGCAGTAACAGAGAATTAATTATAGCAGAGTTAATTTAATGGTGTTGGTAAATGTATAGCAGAATTGAATAGCAATGTAGTATTAAGTTGTCAGAAAACTAGTAAGGAATATTAGTATAAAGTAGAAATATTAGAACTTTTAGCCGATAAGTAATTAGCAAGATTTAGTTGATTTAGTTTATTAGTCGATACGGTGTGTTGAATACTTTGCTGAAAAATATGAATTTCAGGTGGTATTGAATTGTTAAGCTTATGGCCAATGTTGTTTTCTTATTGATGTTGTTGTCGAATTACTATTGTTAATATGTTATTGTTGTTGTGACGTACTAAGTTGTAGGCTTATGCAAATGTTCCGTTAATTGTTGTTGTTGAAATATTAAGTTGTAGGCCTATGGCCAGTTTTGAATTATTATTAAGTTGTAGGCTTATGCCAATGTTGTTATGATGTAGTTGTTGTTGCTACAATCATGTTGTGTCGCATACATTGCATATCAAGTTGGAGTTGATGCTCGTTAAGTTTTCCTGGATTGGCAAAATATTAAGTTGAAGGCTTATGCCTTGTTGATGCCTCTATTAATTGGCAATTCCTAATTTGGGAGTTCTGCTCCGTTTTTAAGTTGGGAGTTCTGCTCCGTTTTTAAGTTGGGAGTCCTGCTCCGCTGGTACCACATACATATGCATACTAACAAGTTGCATTTCACGTTGCATATTGAGTTGTTATGTTTGTAAATTATTTATTATTCCTTGATGATTTCGTTGTGATTGACGTTGTTTAAAGTTGTGAAGTGGTGATTTGGCATAGACTAATTCTAATGTAACATTATCATACATCTGATTATATTGTTCAATATCTCACCCCTTCTGTTTGAGTGTTACCCCGATGTTATTAACATGCAGGTAATCCATAGTGAAGGCGGTTTACCTTCAGTAGTTTGGGTCGGTGTCATTGCTCTGATACGTAAGACTCGGGGGGGATGAACGCTTGTTGTTTTATTGTTGTTATTATTTTAGTTGATTAAACCTTAAGTTGTTGTTCGTTAAATACTTATTTTTGAAGTTGTTTCAGTTGGACGAAGATGATATATTCTTTAAAGTTGAATATTTGATTCTGTTGCGTAGTTATGGAAGTTGTTGGTTTTAAAAGATTAATTTATGTTGCTGTTGGTTCATCCCAGTTTAATGTGTTATGTATTTGTCATGAATGTCGTTGTTTTAAGTTGAAGTTGTAGCATCCTGATTCGGTTGTCGAATTTTTGTAACGTTGATCTTTATATTAATTGTCGGGTAGAATTGGGGTGTTACAAAGTCGGTATCAGAGCAGGTCGGTCCATTCGGCCAAGTTGTCTAATGTTGATTGTTCCTTAGTATGCGACAAGTGTGTGAAACACTATCGGTGCTTGCATGCTTTTCTAATCGCTTGTATGCAGGAGTTGGTTTTAAGATAAGTGGGGGAGACTCTTTGTATCTAGGATATGTTTCAGCTATAAGATGTTAGTTCTGTATGCTGTTGATGGCGACAATGCGAGTATTGTTGAAGTTTTTTTGTTTCTCGAATCTGAAGGAGACATGGATTAAAGATTTTGATTATTAATCAAGTTGGGACGTCTTGAGGGAAGATGATCGAACATTGTTGATGTTAACTTCTTGAAGGATGAGGAGAAATGTAACAGTTGTTGATATACGAGTAGGGTGCAAATCCATGATGTTTCTGAAGGTGATTTTTATGTAACAAGGATAATTTTAGAAGATGAAATTTATAAAGTTGCGATGTTTTCAGCGCTGCTGGTGGACTGTGAAGTGATCAGTTTAAGTAGCCCTTGCGTAAGATGTTGACGTTTGAACGGTGATAGAGTGACAAATTATTGTAGACCTTGTCGTGGGATCCTTGTGAGTGATTTTAAAAGTTGTTGAAGTTGTTGGAATGTTTTGAATCGCGAGTCAGAGTCGGAAATGCGAGGAGATGAGTATGATTTCAAGGATGGTAAGTGTTGGTACTAGTACAAAGAAATTTTGTTCTGATGTTATCGTAAGGTGGGTAATAGTATATCGTTACATGACGCCGGTGTTCACATTTTCAGATAACTTTTGAAATTCATATCTTGTGTTCCGAGTATCAGATTGGTGTTCCGTTTGAACCTATGGGGAGATAGAAATATATTTTATCATATCAATTTTTTTTCAAATATGGTTGATGAATTCCCATATGGAGGAACTCTGAAGTCGTCTATGAAACTAGAGGCTTTTTGGGAATAAATTATTATTACCGCAGTTGTTCGAGACGAGGTCAAGCATAATATGTTATTGACGATTAAGTTGAGAAATGAGAGACTCAACATTAAAAAGGATAGTCATTCATCATTTCAAGTATGGGATGTTGCATGTGAAGAAAGTTTTGTAGAACTAAAGAAAAGATTGACGATTGCTCCGGTATTGGTTTTGCCTAATCTGAGTGAGTCATTGGTAATGTATTATGAATGCGTCTAAGGTGGGACTTAGTGGTGTTTATGTTGAATATTTTGAGAAATTATCTTTTTGGTTCTAGATTTGAAGTATTTAGCGACCATAAGAGTTTAAAGTATTTATTTGATCAGAAGAAATTAAATATGAGACAATGAAGATGGTTGGAGTTGTTGAAATATTATGATTTCGGTTTATCATCCAGGTAAAGCTAATGTCGTGGCTGAAGCTTTAAGTCGAAAGAATTTACATATGTCGGCAATGATTGTTAAAGAATTTGAGTTAATTGAATAGTTCGGAGATATGAGCTTAGTTTGTGAAGTGACACCGAAGAGTGTTATATTGGGGATGTTGAAGATTAACAATGATTTTTTGGATAGTATCAAAGAAGCTCAGAAGTTAGATGTGAAATTGGTAGATTCAGTGGTTGGACTCGATCAATATGAGAATGATGATTTCAAGTTAGATGTACAGGATGTGTTGAGATTCTGTAATTGAAATTGTATTCCTAATGATGCGGAGATGAAGAAAGTAATTCTAGATTTGGAGGATACTTAACCTTCGTGTGAGGCTAAGTGAGTGTAATATGGACCGTGTAATATGTTGAGCGTCGGTGTCTCATCGACAAGATCGAATGAGAGGAAAATTGTGGGAGTGTCTGTAAACCTCATTGGAAATTATTGGATTATGGTGCTTCAGGTGACTTGAGTACAAGTTCTAAAGGAACACTATTATAGTTTGGAAATGATGGTTTATACTCCATTATGGTTGTCGGCTATCTATTGACAAATTGAGGAACTGATCACCCTCAATCCCTTGTTGATAGTAGACGAGATCGTGTTGGATGGTATAGATTTGTCTTACAGTCTTAATGGGGTGTAAAGTGATTGATGTTATATCATAAGGATAGTCGCTCACCAATTTTTGTGAATTAATAGAGGAGTGGATAGGAAAGAGTAGAGACATGTTGAACAATTTAGAGTAGCGGGTTTATATGCGAGCTAACATCACAAAGTGAAAGATTTAGAGTATCAAGTGAACAATGGTTTTATGGTGGATGTTTAGGAATGTCTGAAACTAGAATGAGACTTGTAAACTGTATAGTTGGAAGAAATTTTAATGAGGACGGTGACTTAAGATGGATTATCAGAGTTGTGCAGCTAAAGCGTATGTGGTGCAGTTGCTATGAGTATACGACTCTACATGCTTGATATGGTAGATTGTTGATGTAGGGATGATGTGCCAGGGTACTGTGTTTTCTCGTAAATATTTGCTGATTATAAGGATATTATTATGTTTGTTTGTCGATGGTGAGTTGTGTGTATATTTGTTGAGTTATACTGTTAAGTTGACGTTATAATGATTGTGTTCCCATTGTTGTGATGTTGTTGTTGGTTACCGTAAAGGATGAATAGTACTCCATAATGTGATGAAGTTGATTATGTTGGCTATTTTGATGTCACTATTAGGGTGATACGACGATATGAATAGAGTTGTTGATATTTTGTTGATAATTGACATTATATATATATATATATATATATATATATATATATATATATATATATATATATATATATATATATATATATATATATATATATATATATATATATATATATATATATATGGGAATGAAATTGTGTATGTGTTTTGGTGTTGAAGATGTTGTTAAGATAATAATGTGATATTGTATATCCAAGTATAAGTGTATTATGGTTGTTACTACTTTAAATGTTGATATGTCAAGATATTGTTAAAGTGGTTGATAAGTTGTTAACGATTATATCGCGAAGGTGTTGAATGATTAGCATGTGTGTATTTGATTTAAATCGTGTTAAGTTAATGTTATGTCGATAAAGTAGTGGTCAAAGTGTTGCCAGACGCGACTTGGAGATCAGAGAGTTAGATGCGAAGTTCTCATTAAGAGTGGTAGTATCGAGTAGATTTTCGAGGATGAAAGTATTCTAAGTGGGGGAGAGTTATAACGCCCAGTAATTTAATTAATTATTTAATTAAACTATTTTTTGGAATATTTGTTGAAGTTGTGAGATATTGTGGATTGTTGGTATAAGTTGTTAGATTATTATTAATTAATGAATTAGTTGATTAATAATAATAATAATAATAATAATAATGTTGGAATTAATTGTATTAGTTGTTAGGCTTGCTTTGGTGATAGAAGTAGTAATAAGGGGGTGTGATAAATTAGGCCCAACAGACATAACTCTATTATTATTGAGTTTAGTTATAATACTAGAAAATAGGTTTTTGTCAAGAAGAAGAAGAAGAATAAGGGTTGGAAGAGAGAAAAAGAACATAGAAGTTATAGAGAAGAGGAAAAGAGGCAAAGCGGGATTCGATTGGAAAATTATAGAGCAACCTTCAATCCAAGGTAAGGGTGGGGTTCTGACTCTATAATTAGGTTTATGATGCATGTTGCGTGGGATTGGGTTGTGTGAAATTGTTACTGTATGTGATGGTTGTATGAATAAATTGTTGTTTGGCATCTGTAATAATTGTGCTAATGTTGCAGTGATTCAATCGATGAATCGAGTGTTGTAAATTACCATATATTGATATAGGTATAATTGTTGTGTTGGCCTGATATTTGGACAGAGAAGGAATTACTGATCGCATGAAAATTTGGACGAAGTTGCAGAACTGTAACTGGAATTATGAACTTGTGCCGAGCGGCACGAGTGTGGTGGTGATGGGGTGCCGACCGACACCATGTTTCTGTGCCGAGGGGCACGGTTCAAATTCTGAAGGGTACCAATCCATTCACTGCATCTTCTTTCTAATTGTTTTGTGCTTTGCGTGTCTATTACTTAGTAGTTGTTACAGAAAAAGGTTGATTACAGTAGCAGAGTTATCAATACAATTTATTTAGAAAAGTAGGTGTACATGTAGCCGAGGTAATTGGTTGGTTACAGAGTTAACAATAATGAGTATCATGGTAGTAAATGTTAGCAAGAAATTATTAATTAGTAGAGTAGTAAATTAGTAGAGTGGTTTTAGTGGCAGTAAATAATAGAGTATTAATACATAGCAGGATTGGTTTATAATAGAGATGGTTAGTACGAAAATCATAGAGTTGCTATTTAACAGAGCTAATTAGTTTGATACTTTAGCAACAGTAATAGAGAATTAATTATAGCAGAGTTAATTTAATGGAGTTGGTAAATGTATATAGCAGAATTGAGTAGCAGTGTAGTATTAAGTTGTCAGAAAACTAATAAGGAATATTAGTATAAAGTAGAAATAATAGAACTTTTAGCCGATAAGTAATTAGCAGGATTTAGTCGATTTATCTGAACAACTATATGGAACAATTGTATAATATTTTAGTCGATACGGTGTGTTGAATAATTTTATGAAAAATATGAATTTTAGGTGTTATTGAATAGTTAGGCTTATGGCCAATGTTCTTTTCTTGTTGATGTTGTTTTCAAATTACTATTATTGATATGTTATTGTTGTTATGACGTACTAAGTTGTAGGCTTATGCCAACGTTGCGTTAATTGTTGTTGTTGAAATATCAAGTTGTAGACATATGGCCAGTGTTGAATTATTATTAAGTTTTTGGCTTATGTCAACATTGTTATGTTGTTGTTGTTGTTTCTACAATCATGTTGTGTCGCATACATTGCATATCAAGTTGGAGCTGATGCTCGTTAAGTTGGCCGGGATTGGCAAAATATTAAGTTGAAGGCTTATGCCTTGCCTTGTTGATGCCTCTATTAATTGGCAATTTCTAAGTTGGGAGTTCTGCTCCATTTTTAAGTTGGAAGTTCTGCTCCGTTGGTACCACATGCATGTGCATAGTAACAAGTTTCATTTCACGTTGCATATTGAGTTGTTGTGTTGGTAAATTATTTATTATGTTTCATTGATGTTTTCATTGTGATTGACGTGTTTAAAGTTGTGAAGTGGTGATTTGGCATAGACTAATTCTAATGTAATATTATCATACATATGATTATATTTTTTTATTATGTTGTTTACCTTCAGTAGTCCGAGTCGGTGTCATTGCTCTTATACGAAACACTCGGGGGGGGGGGGGGGGATTGAACGCTTGTTGTTTCATTGTTATTATTATTTCAGTTGATTGAACCTTAAGTTGTTGTTATGTATCTGTAATGAATGTCGTTGTTTTATGTTGAAATTGTAGCATCCTAATTCGGTTTTCAAATTTTTGTAACTCTGATCTTTATATTTATGAGTAGCTGTTGGATTACTATAAAAACGGCTTAGGCATCAAGCAAAAAAGGGTCGAAACCTAAGAGAGATAATTAGGTAATATCCATCACTTTCTACTACATCACCTTGTACTCATTAAGCTCTTGTTACTCAATAACTTGAAGCTCTTGATTTATATATTGCAAGTGTTCTGATTTTATTTTGTTATTACTTTTTCATCTATTTTTATTTTTATTCATAATGCGTTATAATCTTGTTGTTATTTACTTTACCTTGAGTGAGTAAAATCATAGAGATTGGGAGGTTATGTAAGTCCATCTTATGATTAACTTCTAGTAATCTATGGAAAAATTATTGGAAAGTTTAAAGGAAATATTTATTTTTGAACTTTAGTACACTTTGCACGTCTATGATTGTTGCAAAAGCAAGATCAATATAGATGTCATACCTGTATCAAAAGGTAATGAAATGGCATCCAAAAGAAAGCTGCTAGACAATTGAGTTGGAGGCGCCACTAACAAGGCGACTTGATCTCAATTGAGAAACAATCAAGATTGTGGTGCTTATGATTCAAAGTGTACGCTCTTAATTGTATTAGCCATGCATATAAAATGTCTAGTTGTTCATGCTGCTAAAGTGGGTTAGACGCGTAATTTTCTACTTCAATAAAAATTGCCTAAGAACTTCTCATAATTCAAACATATGCAAAGAGTATATGTAAGTCTAGATGGACAAAACATGACTCTCATGTCCTGCTTTAGCTATTATTGTTATCCTTTATTTATTTTTATCCTTCAAACAAATAAACCAATATTGGTCGCCTTGGATAAGCACAATTAAAATAGATGTTGGTAATCAACCACTTCTCTGTGGTATTGTGCACTTTGTATTACTTGACAATAACCGCGCACTTGAGGTTCACCCACAATCAAGGTTTGGGGGCAGTTGTCGGGGAAGTATTTTTATATCAAAGATTTGTTTTAACACCGTTTAAACTAAGATGTTTTTCTTTACAATAACCGTACTCCGATATCTATAGATAGGAGTGGGGCGATCACCCAAATTTTCTTTACAATAACCCCCCCATATCTCGAGGAACTACGTAATTTCCAACCATACAACCTTGAATTGTTAATGGAGAACTTTATTGGGACGCAAGCTCGCTCTAACCTAGAATCTATGATGGAGAGTTTTGTGGCGTCAGAAACTCTCCAGAATGAAGAGCTTGTAGAATAAAATCTACATACTAGGGATGTCCTTAAGAAGCTAATAAATATGGTTAAGTTCCTCGCTGTGATACGGTGGGAGAACTGACTTGGGTTTTGCGTTTGTTTTTGCAAATGTTTCGGTTGAGCAAGAGTCGCCACCGACTTTTTATTTTATCCTAAGGAAAGGTTAAAAAGCACAGGAAAAAACCTTTGAGATGTTTTCTTGGGTTCGGGGAGTAGATTATAGAAAGGGAAGGTATTAGCACCCTTTCTATCCATGGTTATCCATGGGCTCTTAGATCACTTGCCTTGCATTTTCAATTGTTTGAAATGGTGCTTTCAATTGTTTGAAATGGTGCTTTGTGTGTGTTTGAAAGATATTTTGAAAAGAGGCCATTGTTGTGGCAACCTTTGTAATGATCCATGTTTGAATGTATACAAAGGTGTATTGTCTTTTGAAAAGTTTTTCAATGTTTTGAAAGTTGTGTTGTGATGTGTGTTTTGAAAAATGGCAAGGATTGTTTTGCAAGTTTGGTCAAGTAACCAAGAGCTACCTACCCTAAATTTCTGAAAGATCTTTCTCATGTTTTAACCCTTTTAACAGTGTTGTTTCACCATTGTATTTGGTGAACAACCTTGTGTTAGGATGTTAACGGGATGGGCGCGGGTCATCGTTTAGACCATGAAGGCAATAGTGCCAAGTGTCTTTGGCAATTTTCTCAAGGGACTTGATCATTTTTGTTTAGGCAACTTGATAGCGTCATCGAGGGACTATGATCATTTGATTTGTTTTTTGTTTTGCCAAAGACACTTAACATGCAACCATGGCTCATTTTTGAAGGCAACAAGTGGATTGAAAGCCTAGGGGTGCAAGTGTGTATTGTGTTTTGATTTTCATGCATGTTTATCTTTGAATTAGGTCAAGCTATTTGTTGATTTTATTTGTATACAAACGCTAAGTCTATCATGGCATAATTGAAAGCTTTTAAATGCAGAAATTTAAATGCTAAGCTATTACAACCATGATTATGGGGATGGGGGTACAAGTTTAAATTTGGGGATATTTGACAAGAAATTAAATTCTAAGCTATTACATCCATATTGAATATACAAGGCAAATATCTAATATTTAAATAAATACAAACAAACAAATATCAAATAAAAATGCATTATGCTAAAAAGGGGATTTTTTATGTATGTAAAAGTATCTTTTAATGTGAAATATAAACAAGATAAAAAAGTCAATTTTTGGTTATTTTTATTGTTTTAGGGTTAAACCCTAATTTTTTGAATAAACATTATTATTTATTGAGTATATACAAAATAAATTAATTTATGCACAAAATAAAAAGTATATGGTTTAAAAGGTATTTTTGATGTCATATATTAATAAAAATAAAAATGTATTATTTTCATATTTTTGTCCTAAATATTTAATAAAATGTGTATAAGTATATATTATATATATATTAAATATGCTAAGTATATACAAAAAATAAAATATTAATTATTTACAAAAATGCATTTTTAAGAGAATGTTTTCAAAATGTAAATAAAAAATAATAACTAAAAATAATATATATTTTTGTATTATTTTCTAGTGTTTTGAATAAAAAGGAAATATATTTATTTACATGTATATGCTAAATAAGACAAATAAATGCCAAATAAATGCAAAAATGTATGGAAAAATATTTTTTATATTTTTTATATTTGAGCAAAAAATATTAAGTCAGAATCAAAAGGAAAAAGTCAAAAATGATAAATATTTCACACAATGGGCCAGGGGGTGTAAATTAGAAAAGGGGGCGCAAAGAGCAGGACTGACTCAGGCCCAGCCCAAGCCAGTCATCTTCAACCTTCAGCATTGTTTGAACAAACAAAAACGCGCGTTTCTTGTACCAAAGCTAACTCCTGATTCCTAGACTTTCATGCAAAACTCATAACATCAATATTATAGAGCATCAAGAGACGAATTCAGACATATAAAATACTTGACCTAACTCTAAGAATCCAGGGAGAATTTCTTCATCCCCAATTTCTGACCTAATTTTTCGTCAATGTTCATGGCCAACATTCTCAGAGCATACTTAATATAAATGAAAAGTGATCATATGTATGGCTTCAGGGCTATGAGTAGAGCATGTTTCATTCACAAACCTAAGCCTAACTCTTCCTAGATTGAGAGATAGAAGTCCATGGTTTTACCTGTTTCAGCTTGAATCGTGTACAGCAATGTGGCCAACTTCAATGGAGTTTGAGCTTCTGTATAGCTTGCCTGAAGTCCAAGGAAGCTTCTCCAACACCTAGCTTGTTTTGAATCACTATGAATCGTGCTATGGAAGTTCACCTGCAAAACTGAAAAATGAAAATGGCAGATGAGGTTAGGGTGTTACAGCTGGTGTTTAGAGCTTGGAATAGTTTCAGTGGATGGTAGGGAATGTGTTTGAACAAGCTTTGGCCAAAACGCACGAGTGGATTGAGTTATGGACCTCAATCTGCAGCAGGTACCCTGTTTTGCAGCAAAACTGTGATTTGTTGAATGAGGAGGTATTGAGGATGAAGGAATCGTGTTTTAGGTCAGCTAGGATGTGTGGAAGATGTTCACAAAGTTTGTTTTTGCTTATGCTTGCAGGAAATGGGAGATGTGTCTGTTTTGCAAACTTGCTTGTTTTTGAAGTAAGAAGGTTCAAGTCGTTATGCAGGCCTGTGTACCCTCTCTATATATGTTGCACAAATTGCTCTTGATCAGTGGGATTTGTGGATTTGATTTGGCTCCAAGATCTGGCCCCATGCCTCCAAGATTTGGAACTTGACATAAAGTGTAACTTTATCAAAATGGCATGTTTGCTTTTTTTAATTAAGGATTGATTCTATGTGCAATGCCCAAAGGGAAGAAATAATGCATTAATACAATGGTTAGGCATTTAATTATGGAGTGAAAACTTGGTTTAGAGGCCTGCAAGCAAGTACCAAGCATGCTGATTTGAAAATGAAACTTGTATGAACATGTATTTGGTTATGAACAAAAGTGAATTTTGCCCAACTTAGCAAATTCGATTCTCCCTAACCACAAGGGTGTTTTAGAAGTTCTTGGACAATTTGGAAAGCTTGGAATATGTACTAAAATCCATCTTCGTAATGCAAATTGAAACTCCAAGTGGAAGCATGTGAAAAATGGCCAAGAAGTTGGACAAAAATCCTGCCTAGAATAGGTCAAAATTTCTCTAAGTTAAAAATGTTTTGTACCCTTGTTCCAAAAATTATAACTTGAGCTAAAAGCTTCCTTTGAGAAAACTTTGTGAATAAAAGTTGTATATTTTGCAATGGAATACAACTTTCATGTTTCAAGTTTTGTTTGAATCCTTTTTCATCTTGGTGAAAAAATGGGACAAAGTTAGGAAAAAAATAAAGAAGTTTCATAACTTAGAAAAATTCTAAGTTATGAAATTTTCTCATTTTAAACCCTAATTTGCAAATTTGGATTTCTTGATGAACAAGTTTCATAAATTTACATGTCTTGATGAAAAATGAATCTTGGCACTTGATTTTGACCAAAAAGTCAAAGTTTGACTTTTTCAGTATATAGTCAAATTTTGATCAGTTGACTGAAAAATTCATCTTTCAATCCTATGCATTTGGGATCTTTTGAACTTGTTGAATGTGTCAAGACAATGCCATTGAGTCCTTGAGTCCATGTGTGAGCTTGGTTTGCCATTGGTTAGGTCAAACAGTCAAAAATTGCCTTTGTGCAGTCAAAACCCTAAAAATGACAATTTTGCCCTTTTGGTGATCTGATCAAATTTCTTGTGGAATTGAGATCCAAACTTGACCAAATGGTTCATATGAGTTCATTTGTTGATGTGGGTCAAATTTCATGAGGTTTGACTGTCAATTGGCCACAATTGACTTTTTCCCCAACACAGCTGATTTTAGGTCAACTGTCCAATTGACTGGACAAAAATTGGAATCAAGGCTTGAAACTTGGTATGGATAAACTTGTGAGTCCAACATGAAGCATGAAAGTCATTTTGGGCACTTTAGGTCAAAACATCCTTGTGCAAACTCAAACCCTAATTTGGGTCAACATTGCAAGGAGGGGTCTTGAGCAGAGCAATCCCTAATTTGATTTTGAGTTCCAAGAGTCTTGTGATGAGAAAATGTTGATGAAATGAGAGGGTAAATTTTGGGGTACAACAGTTGCCCATGTTCAATCTTCTTGAACCTGAAGAGTTAGATTGACAAGTTTTCCTTTTGCGTCTCGAAGGTAAAAGGAGATTGGACACTAGAGTGCCCAAAAAATTTGCACTCGTCCAAGCGTAGTTGAGGGAATGGGCTTAAAGATGCCATTTGGAGATGGGCTTAAAGATGCCATCTGGAGATGGGACAGAATCTTATAGGGGGTGGGCTTAAAGATGTCATCTAGAATGTTTGTTAAATTGTAATGTGATAGGTCAGAAGAATGAGGATCAAAATGGTATCCGTGTCTGGAATGCATTTGAATTGTATCTGGAGACTGAGTTTGTATGAGAAAAAGAATGGACTCCGTGTCTGGGGCGTATCTGAGCTGTAACTGTGTTTGAATGTAGAGTGAATATCAGAATGACTGTCGTGTCTGGAGTGTATCTGTATTGTATTTGGGTGACAGAGAACTATCTGTGTATGGAGCAACTGCGTGCTGGGGATAAACTCTGAATGAGTGACAGAATGGCAACCGTGTTTGGAGCGTATCTGGACTGTATCCGAAGTTGAGATTTGTATGAGTAGCAGAATGACTTCCGTGTCTAGAGTGTATCTGAAACTGTAACTAGGATCTGAATAAGTGACAGAATGACTTCCGTGGCGAATGCACTGGGGAGAATCAAACTACTGCTGTAAGGGTCAGAATGGTATCTGTGTTTGGAATGCATTGAACCTTGAGGTTGATAAATGAATCTGAATGAGAGATAGAATGGCTGCCGTGTCTGGAGCGTATCTAGTCTGTATCTGATTGTTGTAGTCTGAATGAGTAGTAGAATGACCACCGTGTCCGGGGTGTATCTGTATTGTATTTGATTTGAAGTTATGAATGAGTAATAAAATGACCGTCGTGTCTGGGGTGTATCTATACTGTATCTGAATAATTATTAATGATAGCCTTTTAATCTTATCCTGAAAAGGATAAAATGTTAGCTGAAACAAAAAGTTATGTTGCATGATATGTATGATGTAATATATGTGTTATATCAATGTTTATGATATACGAATGTAATGAATGCGCATATAAGCTGATGAGCTGTCTTGCTGAGGATAGATGAATCCTGGATAGCCAGAGATAATAGAATCTTGACTGCTGTCGGGGAAAGTGAATCCTTGACTGCTGACTGCTTGGGGAATAAAATCTTCAGTTGTTGAGGGATTTTAGGACCATTGTCGGGGATTGAAACTCCTTGGTGACTTGTGGGGAATGAGAATTCTGATGATCTCTACTGGGGAGTCCAGAACTTGGTAGACTTATGCTGGAGAAGTAAGACTGAGAATCTTCAATCTGAAGGGAAGTATCTCTGTGGGGAGAATGTTCAATAATCTGGTTCCGCTGGGGATTAATAGTTTTGGCTCCACCGGGGATTTTTGACTTCAACTGGGGATAAGATTTTCAGATTTTTAGGGCTCTACCGGGGATACTGAAACTTAACTCTGAGGGGAATTAAGTTCTGGAAGGCTCTCTGGCTGGGGAAATCAGCTTTGAGAAAGCTTTTGTTCTGCTGAGGATCCTGAAGTTTAACTCTGTTTGGGGAATTAAGCTCTGGATTTTAACTTTGTCAAGGAATTTGGAGTTTAATTCCGCTGGGGATTTCCTCTGAAAGGGAATCAAGATATCTAACTGTACCTTCAATCTATCAGCAATCATCTTTCTTGATTTGTAAGGAAATGATTATGTTCAAATGCATATGCCTATTTAACAAAACATTGGACGTTTCTCAAATAAAACATAAACGTAAAAAAAAGCAAATGGAAGACAAAGCAAACTTATGTATTTGGAAAAGTATTTGTATTAACTTTTTATGAGTATCTTTGTACAAAGGAGACAGACATCCTAGTAAGAGGACGTTGTCGTAAAAAATTGAAATTTTTATACAAAAGAAAGATGGCTATGTGTAACAATTCCATGGGATTCCATTCTGTTATAGCCTTCACAACTCTGAATATCTGTCCATTTGTTGCTTCGTCCGCCGATGATTGGATTAATCAGAAGCTCGGAGTTTGTTGATGAAGAGATTGCTCCTTAAAGTGATCCGACGAGACATAGTCATACGCTTTAATTCCCTAACTTTTGCCTGGACCGCCCTTTCGGGTTTTTAATCCACCGGGAAACCCTTTTTTTCCCAAGTTGCCCTTTCGTGTTTTCAAATTGCCGGGTGTACAGAGTTTTTTGTTTTATCCCTAATTTTTGCCTGAACTGCCCTTTCGGGTTTTCGGTTCACCGGGATGCCCATTTTTGCCCAAGTCGCCCTTTCGGGTTTTCGACTTGTCGGGTCGTTTTATGCGTAGTATCTTTTGACTATGTATGCGTTCGCAGGGTGTGGCAAATCGTCGCCTTCCATGGTGGTCAGAATCATTGCACCACCAGAAGATATGCTCTTGATCACAAATGGTCCTTCGTAAGTAGGAGTCCATTTTCCCCTGGGATCACTTTGCGGCAAGATTATCCGCTTGATCACAAGATCTCCGACTTGATATACTTGACGTCTGACTTTCTTGTTAAAAGCCTTGATCACCCTTTTTTGGTACGTCTGACCATGGCAAACAGCAGTGAGTCGCTTTTCGTTGATTAAATTGAGTTGATCAAGTCGGGTTTGAATCCAATCGTCTTCACTCAAACCAGCGTCCTTCATAATCCTTAAAGAAGGAATCTGAACTTCCATGGGTAGGACAGCTTTCATGCCATATACCAAATAAAATGGGGTTGCCCCTGTTGAAGTACGTGCCGTGGTACGGTATCCATGCAGAGCAAACGGTAACATCTCATGCCAGTCCTTGTAGGTAACTGTCATTTTCTGAATGATCTTCTTGATGTTTTTGTTCGCAGCTTCAACAGCACCGTTCATCTTCGGTCGATAGGGAGATGAATTGTGATGATAAATCTTGAACTGTTCGCATAGAGCGGTGATCATAGTATTGTTCAGATTTGTATCGTTGTCTGTGATGATCCTGTCGAGGACACCATACCGGCATATGAGGTTCTGCTTGATGAAGCGGGCAACCACATTTTTTGTAACAGAGGAAAAGGAAGCTGCTTCGACCAACTTGGTGAAATAGTCAATAGCGACCAAGATGAAGCGATGTCCATTGGAGGCCGTGGGCTTGATCTCTCCAATCATGTCAATGCCTCACATTGCGAATGGCTAAGGAGCTGTCAGAACGTTGAGAGGAACAGGAGGAATATGAATCTTGTCAGCATAAAATTGACATATGTGGCAAGTACGGGAATGTTGATGGCAGTCAGCTTCCATGGTAGACCAGTAATAGCCTGCCCTTAGAATCTTCTTAGCCATCGTATGCCCGCTCAAGTGGGTGCCAAATGTGCCACTGTGTATCTCAGTCATGATTAACTCTACTTCGGCTTTGTCTACACATCAGAGTAAAACACAATCATGGCTGCGCTTATAAAGCATGCCATTGCTTAGGAAGAACTTGGCAGCAAATCTCCTTAAGAACTTCTTGTCATTTACGGAAGCTCCTTCAGGATACTCTCTAGTCTGGAGATACCTTTTGATTTCATGAAACCAGGGTTGTTCCACTACTTCTTCGGTATTAATCTCGTGACAATGCGCAGGTTCATCCATTTGCTCGATGGTGATTTGGGGAGCCTCGTTATCCCAGTTGAGTTTAAACATGGAAGACATTGTAGCCAGAGCATCTGCTAGCTGATTTTCTTCTCGCGGGAAGTGCTCGAAGGTGATCTGCTCGAAATGAGGCAGCAATGTCAAGACATGTTCTTTGTATGGGATAAGATTAGGATGTCTGGTATCCCACTCTCCTTTGATTTGACTGATAACCAAAGTCGAGTCCCCAAATACGATCAAAGATTTGATTCCCAAGTCTATAGAAGCCTTGAGACCAAAAATGCAAGCTTCATATTCGACCATGTTGTTGGTACATGTGATCGGTGGATCTGGAACTGACTGTTTAACGCTGGTTCGCGAAATGTCGCGGAAGCAAGAGTCGCCACTGTCTTTTATTTTCTCCAAATGGAAAGGACAAAAGCACAGAAAAATTCCTTAAAGAGATTGCTCTCGGTTCGGGAGGTAGATTATAGAAAGGGAAGGTGTTAGCACCCTTTCTATCCATGGTTATCCATGGGCTCTTAGATACTTGCTCACTTGTGTTTTCAAAAATGGTTTGTTTGCTTTTCAACTGTGGGTTTTAAAAAGTTTCTTTGAAAATTTCAGTTCGACTCTTGTATCAGTCCTCAAGAGTGTTTGAAAAATTGCTTTCGAAAGCTTTTGAAAAGGTGTCGGTGTGAAAAGTATTTTTGATTTGTTTTGAAATTTAGAGCAAGTATCTAGAGTCGTCTACCTACCCTAAGGAATTCGTCTGTGTAGATGTCCTTAAAGTAGTGCCATCCCACCATTGAGAGGTAGGTAGCACCACCGTTGGAGGTGTTCGGGTCAATTCGAGGTTCGGGACATGGTGATCACCAGAGCAATGGGAAGACACCTTAGAAGCTACCCTCATGCCAGGTTCCAGGATCATGAGGACTTACTAAGACATCCTCTACTCGACGATCACCTTTCGAGGCAAGGCAACAGTGAGGCGTACCCTAGGGGTGGTGTGTGATTCGTGTGTCAGATTCAGATATTTTATCTTGTCATGTTATTGGTGATCTATACGTTATTTTTATTTTGCCATTCATTCTTGCATGCCATTATTTAACAGTTAAAAAAAATTGCGAGAAGGTAAAAATTCTAAGCTATTACAAAAGGCGCGGGTCCACATCGCCAAAATTTCCAGAACCCGATTTGACATAAAGTAAATAAAGAAGTAAAGAAAAGTAAAGTGCGAGAAATACGTTACACGGCTTTGGGAGAGATACATAAATATTATACGAGAAAAAGAAATAAATATGCGAACTGAAATAAAGTTGAAACGAGGGCGTTGGACCCTTTTTTATGAAACTAAATTAAATTATTAAATTAATGAAACTAATAATGAAAAGAAATTGTTTTTGGTATTTTTGTATTTTTATGATTTTTATGAAAAAAAGATTAATTAAAATAAAATGCTAACCCTAATTCTAGTTGTTTTTAGTTTATTAAGAAAGAATTAAATTTTAACCTAATATTAACCTAATGATTTACATGCAATTTAATTACAAAAGTAATAATAGGAAATATTTAGTTATTATGAAATAAAAGAAAAAGGATAAAAAATTATTCAAACCCTAATTCTACCAATTTTAGATTTTTATTAAAAAAAGTTAAGGTTGAAACCTAAATTAAAAAAACTAAGTTAATTAATGCACTTTATTTACAAAAATATAACATTAAATAAAAATATTAATTTTTGTCCTTTTTCTGATTTTTATTGTTTTTATGTTTTTTATGAAAATAATTAAATTAAAGGAATTAATAAAAAAAGAATAATAATTGAAATAAAAAAAGAATGAAAAAAAAGGTATTGCAAACCTCAGGGGGGTGTTGTCCCCAGTAGGAGGTGTAAATAAGCATTTTAAGTCCATTAATCTTTGGCCTGGTGGACTTTTCCAGCTAGCATGTATAGGCGTTGACTAGAGTGCACTGAGTTCATCAGATCTGGGCCATTGGAGGGAGGTTACTGAGCGCGTGGCAGGATTTGATTTTGGACGTATGGTATTCCCTCATAGTGAACCTGCACAAGATCATTAATAGAAAAATAATGTGAAGGGGGTGGGGGACCTGGGGCTCGAACCCAGGTCCTGAAGATTACCAACCAAGCGCTTTGCCATCCATGCTGTTTGATTTCTTTGTATATTATATAATTAATAAACATAATAAAACAAACACGCGTTAATGTTTCTTTTTTCGCGCGAAAGTTTAAACGGACCAACCAATGCTCTACACATCATCTTCTTCCTCCTTAGTGCGCTTTTCCCTGAAACATACAAAAGGTTAGCGGGGGTTTTGAACCCCCTCAAAACAAGCTTGTTCTGATAATAGCGATTAGGCCATGTGGCCTCAGAAATTAGGCGCGAGGGTCCTAATCTGATCGTCCAAGCCTGCTGGTTTTATTCATGGTATTGCCAGGTCTTAATTTTACAGGGATGAGAAACGCCCAATTTGGAACTTGGAAAACCCTAGATGATAACAATGGTGAATCCTTCCATGATGCACGAAAACAAAATCAAACCATACAGTTAGCTTCAGAATTGCATAATGAACATAAATTACATGTTAAAAATTGCTAAATATGCATGAATTGAGATGCAAGAATATGAAATCTTTTCTGTACAGGTTGCGATCGTGTTACCAATTTAGGGCGTTAGGATGATTGATTTCGATTGGAAAACTTTCCTTGAAGCCTCAGGAAGCTAATGGGATAAAAAATTTGCCTTGAATCGTCCTAGAACTTGGTTTTCAGATTTGAGTTTTTTAGGCAAAAGTGTGAGTTTTCTTATGGCTCTTCTGCGCAGCTTCTTGGTTACCAGGCATTAGGTGTTGATCCAGCTTATGTATGGAATCAATTAGGGTTAAAATTTGATCCAAAAAACCTTTGCATTGATTGAATAATATTTGATTTTCAAGGCAAAATATTTTCTAATCTTTTCATGCAAACTTCTACCAAATCATTACCAATTTAGCAAGATTTTTTCCAAATCTGATTATACACAATATCTTGAAATTATTTCATGCACAAAAAGATTCAACAAATTAGGTTTAGTATTTTTCACATATTTAATTTAATTAAATGAATTATTAATAATTAAAAATCCAAATAAATAAATAAAAATGATAAAAAACTTCCCTTTGGGCCAAATGGTCGTGCACATGCCTTGGATAATGAATTGTGGAAGAAAAAGAGGCCCATTAGCAATTTTAGGTCATTTGAATCAATGTTGACTTTTCAAAATGTCCAAATATTTCCCAACTTCCACAAGGCATAACTTGCTCCATTTTTAAGCTTTGCTCATGTTCTTGGACATTTTGGAAAGGTCTTTGAGTCCTCTAACAAATGCCTTTGGTCCCATGTCATTTTGATTTACCAATCTCAAGTTATGGCCTTTGACTTAAAGTACCTTTTTGTTGACTTTTGAAAATGACCTATAATGTTGAAATTGATAACTTTTTGTGAGAGCATTTCTTGGACTTGAAGTGTGAAGATGAGTTGTAGGAAATGTCTTTATCTTCAAAATGAGCTTTGGATGGAATTTTTCTGATAATCCATGTGAAAGTTATGCCCTGGTTAATTTATAGTTGACTTTTTCAACTGTCCAAATATGGAAACTTTTGCATCTTGATGATTTTTGAGCCAAGCTTTGAGAATCATGATCAAGCATTTATCAAATGATGTTTGTGGCTTCAAAATGAGATGTTGACCAAAAATTTGAACTTTTGACTGTCAAATGACCATTTTGCCCCTACAGTTGACTGTAGTGCAATTAGGGTTTTTGACTGTGCAATTTTGTGCTGAAAGTCTTGAAACTTGGTATGAGGATGCTTGACCATATTTATAGGCATGTGGGACTTGTTTGGACCCTTGGAAACTTCATTTTCTTGATCAGAACCAAAACCCTAATTTTGACTGTTTAGGAGGCTCTTACACTGTGCAACCCTTGGGGAATTTTGAAGCTTTGACTTTGCAATTCTTGAAGAATATGGGAGGGCAAATTTTGGGGTACAACAGTTGCCCCTGTTCAATCTTCTTAGACCTGAGGATGCAGATTGGCTGACATGCCTTTCGTAATCCGAGGGTGGAAGATGATTGAACACTAGAGTGCCCAGAAATTTGCGCTCACATAGTAGCAGTGTGATGGTGGAATGGGCTTATAGATGCCATTTAGAGATTGCTGGATAGGGTGATGGGCTTATAGATGCCATGCTAGGAGATGATGGAAGGTGGATGGGCTTATAGATGCCATCTGGGTGTCAATCGCATAAGAGATTCCTTAGCGAGAACTGGCGTACCTGCATAAGAAAAATGAGTACCTGACATGTTGCAGGAGCTGGTCTTCAAATTCTTTGTATAGATGTGTCCTGACTGGTTACAGGAGCTGAATCTGGAGCTTCAAACGGTGATGAATGAACCAGGGATGGTTACTACCTCAACAGGAACGGTGAGAGAACCTTAGGCGACTACAACCTCAACAGCAAACATTGAGAGAATCTTGGATAACTTCAACTTCAACAGCAATCGTTGAGCGAATCTTGGGATTACCACCTCCGCAGGATCGGGGAGAGAACCATAGGCGACTACAACCTCAAAAGCAAACATTGAGAGAATCTTGGTGGGAATTACCATCTCCGCAGTATCAGGGAGAGAACCATAGGCGATTACAACCTCAATAGAAATCATTGAGACAACCTTGGATGGAATTATCATCTCCGCAGTATCGGGGAGAGAACCATAGGCAATTACAATCTCAATAGCAATCATTGAGAAAACCTGGGATGGAATTATCACCTCCGCAGTATCGGGGAGAGAACCATAGGCAATTACAATCTCAATAGCAATCATTGAGAAAACCTGGGATGGAATTATCACCTCCGCAGTATCGGGGAGAGAACCATAGGCAATTACAATCTCAATAGCAATCATTGAGAAAACCTGGGATGGAATTATCACCTCCGCAGTATCGGGGAGAGAACCATAGGCGATTACCACCTCAACAGCAAACATTGAGAGAACCTTGGATGGAATTATCGTCTCCGCAGTATCGGGGAGAGAACCATAGGCGATTACAACCTCAATAGCAATCATTGAGAAAACCTGGGATGGAATTATCACCTCCGCAGTATCGGGGAGAGAACCATAGGCAATTACAACTCAATAGCAATCATTGAGAAAACCTTGGATGGAATTATCATCTCCGCAGTATCGGGGAGAGAACCATAGGCGATTACAACTCAAAAGCACTCATTGAGAAAACCTTGGGTAACTTCTACTGAGTCTTCATCAGAAAAATCTGTTTGGAGTCGATTTAACTGGACTAGAGAAGGCCTTGGACTAGATAAGAAACAGAGAAATCTTTGGAGTCGATTAACTGAACCGGTCTAGGTCTTGGAATGTCTTCAACTGGGTTTTTATCAAAAATATCTGTTTGGGGTCGATTAACTGAATTGGTCTAGGTCTTTTGACTGGATAAGAAATCTTTGGAGTCGATTAACTGAACCGGTCTAGGTCTTGAAATATGAGTGAGAATTTAACTGAATCTTTTCTGAAAGGTAAAGGTCAGTCATATGCAATGCATGATATGGACCAAGCAATGATGTTCTCGACATAAATGAGATTTGTAAGATATGATGCGTCTATGCATGCTATAATGATGTATGGAAGTGCGATGTTTATGAATGTATTTTTCATCTAGGAAAGTAAATCCTTGACGGGTGCCGGGAAGTCATATCCTGGGCTGATGTTGGAGAATAGCTTTTGCTTCCGTTGGGTGATAGTTGCAAGAATACCGGTAGGAGAAGATGACTCCGTTGGGAAATAGACTTGGCGAATGAATTACTCTGCGGGGAGAAAAGTACTCTGACGATTTTGCTGGGAAGTAATACTCTATGGGGAGAGAGGTATTTTGTTGAGTTGTTGATAATAACTTGCTGGGGATACTCTTGTTGTATTGGAAGCGTTAATGGACTTCGCTGGAGATAAGAAAGAACTGTGTTGACGACGACCTTTCCGTGGCTTTTGGCTGAGGATAACCCAGTTATATCCTGGTAAGGAAATAACTCTTTGAATAAAGTCGGGAGACGTATTCGTGCTCTGCGAGGATAAGCTCCCAGAATCTACTGAGGATGAGCTTACTGCTTAGGGAGATGGGTTCCAACTTTCCTGGGGAAACTGGATTGGACTCTCTTGGGGAAGTTTGAGCTGCATCGGAGAAGTGGTTCCTTCGAATGTCTGGTATACCGCCGGGGAACAATCTTTAGACCAAGATTGCCGGGGATGCTTGTTAAGAATATATGCTGCTGGGGAATGTTGAAATCTGCGGGAGGATACCCAACTTCCTTAAGGTTCAATAGTAGCTTCGCTTGAGGAGAGTGTATTGACTTGCTGACGTACTCTCTAGGGAATTAAGATATGCCGGTTATGTTCTTTAGCTGAACCTACCTTGATACCTTGGAGGACAGAACAATCAGATTGCTTAGACGACTCTTTATTGCCCCTGTTTCTGAGGTGGGAGAGGAAGACCTGTGAGGTGCTGATAGTTGTTGACGGGAAAACCTTCTTTTGGTAGGCAGGTGATAGGATGACAGGACATAGTCGTACGCTTTAATCCCTAACTTTTGCCTGGACCGCCCTTTCGGGTTTTCAGTCCATCGGGATACCCATTTTTGCCCAAGCCTCCTTTTCAGGTTTTCGACTTGCCGGGTGTACAAATTTTTCATTTCATCCCTTATTTTTGCCCGAACCCTTTTGGTTCACCGGGAAGCCCTTATTTTTGCCTAGGTATGTCAACCTAGCGGGTCTTTGATTATGCGTGGTATTTTTTTTCGACTATGTCCGTGCTTTCAGAAAGTAGGGAGTTGCCCCTGTTAGAAGTGTTTTGTCATGCCACCAGAAGGTATTTGATCAGGCAAGATTCGTTGTTGGAATGCCCCAAGTGACTCAGGCGGAGATTTGCCCCAGGCTATTAGGCCTTTGAGATATTCTCCAAATCTTGATTGGACTGCCCCAGATGATGGACCATGACCATGCCCTGCCCCTTGATTGGAGGTGCTTTTGTCCATTAGGCATTCGTCGTGCGAATTTCTATGCTATTCAAACAAAAAGTCATATGCAAACAAAGTTATGTTAAAAATGCAAAGCTCATGTCTGTCTTGAAGATTTTAAAAATGCATTCTTTTTCATAAAACAAGTGAATGTTTGTAAAACGTGATGTCAACTCCTTCTTTATAGTAAGCCTTAAGGAGTCAGGATACCTTTCGTAACAGTATGCTTTCGAACTAACCCGTGCTTCAGCTAGGACTTTTAAGGGTTATAACGTGGCCTGGTTCACGGTTTAAGAAACAAAGGATAAAGGCTCAAATTTTATTTGTACCCACCCACTCTTCGTGATGTTCTCCAAACCTAAACTCAGTTGATCATACGTTAGACCTTGTTTGAGTCTTTGCTCTGATGTTCCAATGATGGTTCAGATATTGATGATTTATTCTGAATAGGCAATCATTCCTTTTTTGTTAAGGGTTTGTAGGACCTCTTTCTTTTTGATTTTATGATCCCTATTTTTTCCTGAGCTATTTCCTTTTTTGGAATTACAGTCAGCGGGATGCCCCAGTTTTGTAAGTCTCCTTTATAGGTTTTGACTTAATGGGTTTTTATTTCTGAGATAATGACTGCCTTTCTTTTTTGATTATTCGGAACCATCACTGTCTTCTTTTGTTTTCGTAAGGACTGCTTTGGTGCCATTTGTTATGCACTTGGAGCAACTGAGAGACTACCCTGCCCCAGGTTATGATTAAGGGTTTTAAATTTCGAAAATAAAAACTCCTACTTCTTTGGCTCAGAGGGGTTGACGAGGGATTATCATCCTTATAACTCCAATGTTTAGGGATTGAAACAATGCCTGTACCTCATCAGCGGGGTCTGTTCAAAAGCATACTGTAATGATCGCGGTATCGTTTTCGTCATCCTCCCTCAAGAGGCTTTAGAATTTTAGATCAAGAGTTGACATCAGAAAAAATATGAAAATAATTTGCATTTAGTGAATACGAATATATTGTTTCAGAACAGACATATGCGATGCATTAATGAAATAGCAATGTTTAACATGAGTAAAGGTTTGAACAAAAGAAAATTGCAACTTGAACATTCGAATGAACAAAAATTTCTCAATCCTAGCCATGTTTTGGCAAGGGAGCAGTGATCACGTGGGGAGTCTTGGGTACTTCAAACTGAATCTCTCCAGCGTCGATCATGTCTTGAATCTTGTTTTTGAGAGGCCAGCAGTTGTCCGTAGTATGCCCCGGGCTATCAGAATGGTATGCGCACCTATCGTTGGGATGATAGTTAGGAGCAGAAGTGTTTGGATTCCGGAGAGGAGCCCTTAAGGTGATTAGCCCTGCCTTCAGCATTTGTTGTAGTGCTTGATCCAGCGACATGTTGATCTTGGTGAACTGCCTTTTAGGCTTGTCTAGTTTACTCTGATCAACCCGTTGTTCTAGGCGAGGTCGTTGTTGGACCTGTGAAGTAATAGCAGCTTGGAGAGGCCCAAACCTTTGACTTCTTGGAAGTTGATTAATGACTGGGTCCCTGACTTGGGATGGTTGCTTCATGTCTTGATGAAGCTGACTGATCATGGACCTCATCTCTCCTTGCTCCTGAGCTAAACCTTGAATGAGTGCCCTTTGCCCCATCATCTGGGTTTTCAATGTGTCTACCTCAACTTGTAGACGTTTCAGCTGTTCGTCCTTGTCATCTTCAGGACTCTTTCTGATCAGATTCCCCATGAGGAGTGTCTTCAACTCTTTCTGCCCCTTGGGTAAATTCAGGAGGATTTCCCCGAACCGAGTCCCTTGAGCAAGAAGGTCCTGGTTATCTTGTTGGGAAGCCATTGCTGAAATAAACAGCAGAGATGGTAAGTGACCTGTCCAAAGGGTACCTGTTATGCAATGATGAGTATGACATGCATGTAATGTTTTCAAGGACCTCGCGGGGTAAACAAGAAAATTTGTTAGCATTTGGATCCGGTAGCTTGATTGAAAGAACTTCATATTTGTTGAGAGTCTTTCTTCCAAGGGTCAAAGGCTCACCATATCAAGTGGGTCATAGACCCTGACAACTTTGGCTAGAGGAAAATAAATCCTCTTTGCCCCTTGCTAGATGTTTGATTTATCATGACCTGCAACACAAGCCCTTGAGATCCTTGAAATGGGTTAGGATGTATGCAATGGTATGATGTCATGATGCATGGGGTAATGTAAGTAACCCTGTTATGAGTCCCAATTAAGGACTGCAAACCAAAACCTGCAAGAAACTCAAGTAAAACCTGTCTTGAGTCCCAGTTAAGGACTAAAACAAACCCTACAAGAAACTTGGTAAACCTTGTTATGATTCCTAATTAAGGACTACAAGCAAAACCTGCAAGAAACTCAAGTTTCAGACAACAAGCATGCAAATAGTCAAGTTGGAAGGCACACAAGTCACACAAGAGAAGCCCTTAGAGTTTAAGGCCAGCATGGGGTCTAGGTATTACCCTCTTGAAGTTTGTTGGTTCATACCTGTCCTATCAAAGTAATCGGGTTCTTAGAGGATCCCAATATCATTGACTACCCTCAATCGATCATAACTCCAGTATCGCAATATTTTCTTGCGGCCGGAACCATCACGAGAGTTTAGCCTCAATGGGCGTAGCATACTGCTACTGTTCTAATGGCCAAGTTGTGTCATTTAAGGTTCTAAGGTCTGTTGGTGCTTAATGACTCCTTGGAAGACCCATATTCTCCTCGTTGCGACACAAGGGATATCGGTACAGACCAAGGTGCCACACCAACGTAGCCACTGCTTCACCCGTGTCGGTCTACGCCGAACAGGTCCCTCACAGCTTATGCTACCTAAACAGGGTATCCCCAGATCCGGGTTAGGATCTATGTAACTCCCATGCATCCCACAAATTTAAAGCAGACAATTCAATACAATTGAAAACACAGTTATGAACTAACCTTAAGGTATACCTCACTTTAAGTTTCAGTCCCCAGCAGAGTCGCCAGTTCTGTGATCGGTGGATCTGGAACTGACTGTTTAACGCTGGTTCGCGAAATGTCGCGGAAGCAAGAGTCGCCACCGTCTTTTATTTTCTCCAAATGGAAAGGACAAAAGCACAGAAAAATTCCTTAAAGAGATTGCTCTCGGTTCGGGAGGTAGATTATAGAAAGGGAAGGTGTTAGCACCCTTTCTATCCATGGTTATCCATGGGCTCTTAGATACTTGCTCACTTGTGTTTTCAAAAATGGTTTGTTTGCTTTTCAACTGTGGGTTTTAAAAAGTTTCTTTGAAAATTTCAGTTCGACTCTTGTATCAGTCCTCAAGAGTGTTTGAAAAATTGCTTTCGAAAGCTTTTGAAAAGGTGTCGGTGTGAAAAGTATTTTTGATTTGTTTTGAAATTTAGAGCAAGTATCTAGAGTCGTCTACCTACCCTAAGGAATTCGTCTGTGTAGATGTCCTTAAAGTAGTGCCATCCCACCATTGAGAGGTAGGTAGCACCACCGTTGGAGGTGTTCGGGTCAATTCGAGGTTCGGGACATGGTGATCACCAGAGCAATGGGAAGACACCTTAGAAGCTACCCTCATGCCAGGTTCCAGGATCATGAGGACTTACTAAGACATCCTCTACTCGACGATCACCTTTCGAGGCAAGGCAACAGTGAGGCGTACCCTAGGGGTGGTGTGTGATTCGTGTGTCAGATTCAGATATTTTATCTTGTCATGTTATTGGTGATCTATACGTTATTTTTATTTTGCCATTCATTCTTGCATGCCATTATTTAACAGTTAAAAAAAATTGCGAGAAGGTAAAAATTCTAAGCTATTACAAAAGGCGCGGGTCCACATCGCCAAAATTTCCAGAACCCGATTTGACAGAAAGTAAATAAAGAAGTAAAGAAAAGTAAAGTGCGAGAAATACGTTACACGGCTTTGGGAGAGATACATAAATATTATACGAGAAAAAGAAATAAATATGCGAACTGAAATAAAGTTGGAACGAGGGCGTTGGACCCTTTTTTATGAAACTAAATTAAATTATTAAATTAATGAAACTAATAATGAAAAGAAATTGTTTTTGGTATTTTTGTATTTTTATGATTTTTATGAAAAAAAGATTAATTAAAATAAAATGCTAACCCTAATTCTAGTTGTTTTTAGTTTATTAAGAAAGAATTAAATTTTAACCTAATATTAACTTAATGATTTACATGCAATTTAATTACAAAAGTAATAATAGGAAATATTTAGTTATTATGAAATAAAAGAAAAAGGATAAAAAATTATTCAAACCCTAATTCTACCAATTTTAGATTTTTATTAAAAAAAGTTAAGGTTGAAACCTAAATTAAAAAAACTAAGTTAATTAATGCACTTTATTTACAAAAATATAACATTAAATAAAAATATTAATTTTTGTCCTTTTTCTGATTTTTATTGTTTTTATGTTTTTTATGAAAATAATTAAATTAAAGGAATTAATAAAAAAAGAATAATAATTGAAATAAAAAAAGAATGAAAAAAAAGGTATTGCAAACCTCAGGGGGGTGTTGTCCCCAGTAGGAGGTGTAAATAAGCATTTTAAGCCCATTAATCTTTGGCCTGGTGGACTTTTCCAGCTAGCATGTATAGGCGTTGACTAGAGTGCACTGAGTTCATCAGATCTGGGCCATTGGAGGGAGGTTATTGAGCGCGTGGCAGGATTTGATTTTGGACGTATGGTATTCCCTCATAGTGAACCTGCACAGGATCATTAATAGAAAAATAATGTGAAGGGGGTGGGGGACCTGGGGCTCGAACCCAGGTCCTGAAGATTACCAACCAAGCGCTTTGCCATCCATGCTGTTTGATTTCTTTGTATATTATATAATTAATAAACATAATAAAACAAACACGCGTTAATGTTTCTTTTTTCGCGCGAAAGTTTAAACGGACCAACCAATGCTCTACACATCATAGTCTTCCTCCTTAGTGCGCTTTTCCCTGAAACATACAAAAGGTTAGCGGGGGTTTTGAACCCCCTCAAAACAAGCTTGTTCTGATAATAGCGATTAGGCCATGTGGCCTCAGAAATTAGGCGCGAGGGTCCTAATCTGATCGTCCAAGCCTGCTGGTTTTATTCATGGTATTGCCAGGTCTTAATTTTACAGGGATGAGAAACGCCCAATTTGGAACTTGGAAAACCCTAGATGATAACAATGGTGAATCCTTCCATGATGCACGAAAACAAAATCAAACCATACAGTTAGCTTCAGAATTGCATAATGAACATAAATCACATGTTAAAAATTGCTAAATATGCATGAATTGAGATGCAAGAATATGAAATCTTTTCTGTACAGGTTGCGATCGTGTTACCAATTTAGGGCGTTAGGATGATTGATTTCGATTGGAAAACTTTCCTTGAAGCCTCAGGAAGCTAATGGGATAAAAATTTTGCCTTGAATCGTCCTAGAACTTGGTTTTCAGATTTGAGTTTTTTAGGCAAAAGTGTGAGTTTTCTTATGGCTCTTCTGCGCAGCTTCTTGGTTACCAGGCATTAGGTCTTGATCCAGCTTATGTATGGAATCAATTAGGGTTAAAATTTGATCCAAAAAACCTTTGCATTGATTGAATAATATTTGATTTTCAAGGCAAAATATTTTCTAATCTTTTCATGCAAACTTCTACCAAATCATGACCAATTTAGCAAGATTTTTTCCAAATCTGATTATACACAATATCTTGAAATTATTTCATGCACAAAAAGATTCAACAAATTAGGTTTAGTATTTTTCACATATTTAATTTAATTAAATGAATTATTAATAATTAAAAATCCGAATAAATAAATAAAAATGATAAAAAAACTTCCCTTTGGGCCAAATGGTCGTGCACATGCCTTGGATAATGAATTGTGGAAGAAAAAGAGGCCCATTAGCAATTTTAGGTCATTTGAATCAATGTTGACTTTTCAAAATGTCCAAATATTTCCCAACTTCCACAAGGCATAACTTGCTCAATTTTTAAGCTTTGCTCATGTTCTTGGACATTTTGGAAAGGTCTTTGAGTCCTCTAACCAATTCCTTTGGTCCCATGTCATTTTGATTTACCAATCTCATGTTATGGCCTTTGACTTAAAGTCCCTTTTTGTTGACTTTTGAAAATGACCTATAATGTTGAAATTGATAACTTTTTGTGAGAGCATTTCTTGGACTTGAAGTGTGAAGAGGAGTTGTAGGAAATGTCTTTATCTTCAAAATGAGCTTTGTATGGAATTTGTTTGATAATCCATGTGAAAGTTATGCTCTGGTTAATTTACAGTTGACTTTTTCAACTGTCCAAATATGGAAACTTTTGCATCTTGATGATTTTTGAGCCAAGCTTTGAGAATCATGATCAAGAATTGATCAAATGATGTTTGTGGCTTCAAAATGAGATGTTGACCAAAAATTTGAACTTTTGACTGTCAAATGACCATTTTGCCCCTACAGTTGACTGTAGTGCAATTAGGGTTTTTGACTGTGCAATTTTGTGCTGAAAGTCTTGAAACTTGGTATGAGGATGCTTGACCATATTTATAGGCATGTGGGACTTGTTTGGACCCTTGGAAACTTCATTTTCTTGATCAGAACCAAAACCCTAATTTTGACTGTTTAGGAGGCTCTTACACTGTGCAACCCTTGGGGAATTTTGAAGCTTTGACTTTGCAATTCTTGAAGAATATGGGAGGGAAAATTTTGGGGTACAACAGTACAGCTGAAACAAAGTCGGGCCGTGAAAGGTGTATGGCAACCTTCCGGGGAAATGAGTATCGCACTGATACCGTTTCCAAGTGCATTTGAAGCATCATCAAAGTACAGGGTCCATCGGGATCCATTCTCAGGTACGTCATACGGTCTGGTACCTTCAATGTTGTCCAAAGTCATGATGTCCTCTTCCGGGAAGTCGAATCTCATGGATTGATAATCTTCGATAGCTTGATGAGCTAGATGGTCAGCTAGTACACTCCCTTTTATAGCTTTTTGGGTGGTATACTGGATGTCATACTCAGTCAGGATCATCTTCCATCTAGCGATTCTTCCAGATAAAGCAGGATTCTCGAAGATATACTTGATAGGATCCATTTTGGAAATCAGCAGAGTGGTATGAGTCAACATATACTGCCTTAGTCGGCGAGCAGCCCATACCAAAGCGCAGCAAGTTTTCTCGAGCAGTGAGTAGCGAGTCTCACAGTCGGTAAACTTTTTGCTTAGGTAATAAATGGCATGCTCTTTTCGACCAGACTCGTCATGCTGGCCCAATACACACCCCATTGAGTTGTCCAAAACAGTCAGATACATGATCAGCGGCCTTCATTCGACGGGTGGCATCAGAATAGGAGGTTCTAGCAAATACTCCTTGATTTTATCAAAAGCAATTTGACAGTCATCGTTCCATTCAACTACCTGATATTTCTTTAATAGTTTGAAAATTGGCTCACATGTAGACGTTAGATGAGAGATGAATCTGGCAATATAGTTCAAGTGTCCCAAGAACCCTCTAACCTCCTTTTCAGTATGGGGGGCAGGCATTTCTTGTATAGCTTTTACTTTTGTTGGATCGACCTCAATGCCTTTGTTGCTGACAATAAATCCCAAAAGTTTACCAGACCTAACTCCAAAAGTGCACTTACTTGGATTCAGCCTGAGTTTGTATTCCTTCAACCTGGCAAACAGCTTTCGCAAATGTTCAAGGTGTTCCTCCTCTGTTTGTGATCGAGCTATCATATCGTCTACGTAAACTTCAATCTCATGATGTATCATATCATGAAATAAAGCTACCATGGCGCGTTGATAAGTTGCCCCTGCGTTCTTCAGTCCGAACGGCATCACCTTGTAGCAGAAGGTACCCCATTGCGTAACAAAGGTTGTTTTCTCCATGTCCTCGGGGGCCATTTTGATCTGGTTGTAACCCGAGAATTCGTCCATGAAGGAAAATACTTTGTGCTGAGCTGTGTTGTCAATCAAAATGTCGATATGTGGTAGCGGAAAATCATCTTTAGGGTTGGCCCTGTTCAAATCCCGGTAGTCCACACACATTCTGACCTTGCTGTCTTTTTTAGGTACTGGCACGATATTAGCAACCCATTGTGGATAGGATGTGACAGCCAGAAAGCCAGCGTTGAATTGCTTCATTACTTCAGCTTTAATCTTCTCAGACATGTCGGGCCTCATTCGGCGGACTTTTTGCTTGATCGGTGGACAGTCTTCTCTTGTAGGGAGACGATGTACCACGATGTCTGTATCTAACCCTGGCATGTCTTCATAAGACCAGGCGAAGATTTCAACGTATTCATTTAACAGCCGTATTAAGCGCTCCTTGACACTTGGTTCCAGATTGGCACCCACTTGTAATTTTTTCATGTCTTCCTCTATTCCTAAGTTGACAGTTTCCAACAACTCTTCATGAGGCAAGATGACCCTCTCTTCTTGTTGTAGAAGTCTGGCTAGCTCTCCCGGTACTTCACAATCTTCGTCATCTTCGTACTCAGCCTGATTGACCAAATCTTCAGATTTTTTGAAGGATACAACAGAATAGTCACCCATGGAATCCGGAGTGGATGGGTACCTGCATTTGTGAGTGTGGGTGTGTGTAAGGGATAGCCATCCTTAAACAAACAAAAATGCAAAAGGAAAGAAAATGAACACAGCATTTTATAAATGAAAAACGTCCAATGATTCATTAAACATGGCATATGATTTATGAAGAGAATCAAAACCCTTACAAATGGACCTGCATGCCCCGGGCAAGGCATGAGGTGAAAAATAGTGTGCAGATTGTTTTAGTAATTATTATAGACCAACATGAAATGTTCGAAAGATAAATTATTGATTGATGAAAGTAATGGGAACGAAGTCTTTCGCCTCCCAGTTGTGCAGTCCCCCTTCAATGGTTGGGAAGATCCAATCTTCAATGTTACCCTCTTCGTCTTCGTCTTCCAAAGCATTGATTCCATGAGGAGAAATCTTTATGGGTGCCTTTTCAATTTTTGAGCGACGCATAGCTTTTTTCCCCGCAGCTGTAAATCCCAACCCAAACTTGTCTGTCTTGTGGGGAAAGTCAGGCAACTGTCCCCATGTTGAGCTCTTCCCCTCCTTCATTGCAGCCTTTGCGTCTTTCAGAGATGCCATCCTGGCCACCTGCTTGGGTACCTCAGCTACTGCCTTTGCTACTGCCACTTTGGGAGCAACTTCCTCAAAGTGTTGAAAGGGTGTTTCAATGAATTCGCCATCCACTTCCACATACCGAAAGGAGTTCAGATGACTGATCATGTACTCCTCCTCACCGTGTACAGTTATGATTTTTCCCTTAACAGGGTATTTCAGCATCTGATGTAGGGAGGAATTGACTGCCCCAGCATTATGAATCCAAGGTCTTCCTAGCATGCAAGAGTACGATGGGCGGATGTCCATTACATAGAATGTGGAGTGGAATACCTCAGTGCCTACTTTGATGGGAATGTCGACCTCACCATGCACCATTCTTTTAGACCCGTCAAAGGCCCTGACAATGATATTACTTGGTTTCAGCTCCAAGCCTTCATAATCCAACCGGTCGAGAGCCTTCTTAGGAAGCACATTTAGGGAGGAACCTGTATCGACCAAGACATGGGAGAGAGTAGTTCCTCGGCATTCAACTGACACATGCAGTGCGTCATTGTGCTTTCTTCCCTTCGGAGTCAGGTCAGCATCAGAGAAACGCAGGCCGTTGTCGGCGGTAAGGCTGGCTACACAATCCTGGAATTGATCGGCTGAGGTTTCCTGGGGCACATGGGCTGTCTTCAAAAACCTTATTAGAGCTTTGGCATGAGCCTCCGAACAAAGAAGCAAAGTTAACATGGATATCTTCGAGGGGGTTTTCCCCAGTTGCTCTACAACGTCATAATCGCTCTTCTTGATTATTTTCAGAATCTCCTCCATTTCTTTTTTAGAGGTCTCAGGGATGACCAAAGGTTGAGCCCTCATCCTGACGAGCTCTTCTTGGATCCCTTTCCCCTTATCAGCAGCAACAGCAGGGACAACCACAGGAGTAACAGCTTCTTCAATCATTGGAGTTTTTGTAAATAGTTTTACCGGTGTAGGGGTAACCTTGGGAGCAGCTGAGGGTCCAAAGATTGCCTTTGGAGGGGCAATCTCTGGAGAGAAAATTCTTCCACTTCGGGTAATTTTGCTTGTACCGGCAATGTTTCCAATGTCGGCAGTTTCTTCGTCAGAGCTCTCTTCAGTTATCTCAATTTGTTTAACACCATGGTAGTAGATTTCTCCACCGTAATTCCATGGTATTGATTTGTCTGATTTGTAGGGGACGGGCCCAGGCATGGTTATTTTCAAGGGTACAATCTTCAGAGCGGATGTAATCTTAACAGGCCTTTTGGGGACCTTGGAAAGATTGGCGGAAATGGTTATTATTGAAACTTCATTGATAGGAGTTGGAGTAACAGGAGTCTTTTCGAAAAGAATTTGTTGGTTGTCCATTAGGCGTTGGATGCCTATCTTCAGCAATGTACAGTCGATCGGTAGGGAGGAACAAAAGTAGCAATCTTCTTTGCAACCTGGGAAAATCCCAGCCTTCAACAGATTCAACTTGATTGTCAGTAGTGGGGTTATCAGATCATCAACAGCAGAAACAAACAGGTCCTCTTCCACCGCATGGACGTTGTGACCATGCTTTGGCATCGGAGCGGAGATCACATTCGGCTTCTCAGGGGCGTCGAACTCAACCTCTTTAGCATCTATCAAATCTTGAATTTTATTCTTTAACGCCCAACAATTGTTGGTGTCATGTCTGGCGCTGTCAGAATGATAGGCACATTTAGCATTCAGATTGTAAGCTGGAGAGGTTGTATTCACATTTTCCGGCGCTTCTTTGATATTGGTGAGATTCAGTTTCAGCAAATGGGGAAGAACTTGTGCGGGCGTCATGTTGATGCGGGTGAACTGCCGTTGTGGCCATTCTCCCCATTGCTGTTTAGGTTTAGACTGATTGTTATGAGGATGATCATTTGACGAATTTTGAATCATTATGGCCCCTACAGTCGGTCGGCGCTCAGTTCTTCCTGATCCTTTCTGAGAGTATACAACAGCTGCTTCTTTCTTGGCCGGAAATGATTTCTTAACAGTTGTGGAGGCAGAGGTATCCCTTTGAATCTTCCCACTCTTAACTCCAGCTTCCACCCGTTCGCTAGTCAGAATCCATTCAGTAAACCATGCGGAAGAGCTCCCGATCAAATGGTTGAAAAACGGGCCAGATAGGGTCCCCAAGAACATATCAACTAGTTCCCTATCCAAAAGAGGTGGCTGCACTCTTCCGGCCAAGTCGCGCCATTTCTGGGCGTATTCTTTGAATCCCTCATTTGAGGCCATCCCCATACTTTGTAACTGAGTACGGGTTGGTGCCAAGTCGGCGTTTTATTGATACTGGCGATAAAAAGCATCTGCCAAATCCTCCCAACTGTGCACTTCTGGCCTCTCAAGTTGGTAAAACCAATCTAGCTGTGTACCAGACAGGCTATCCTGGAAGAAGTGTACCCAAAGATTTCTATCGGATGAATGAGGTTGAATTTTTCTGACATACGACCTCAGGTGCATCTTCGGGCAAGACAGACCGTCGTATTTTGCAAAAGTTGGCACCTTAAACTTTGGAGGGATCACAATCCCAGCAATCAATCCCAATTCTTCAAAATCTAACCCGAGAACCCTTTGCAGCTCCATAGCTGCCAGTCTATCCTCCAGGTTTTTGTATTTGTCGTCCACTGGCGGGTATTGCTGCTCTGAATAATCTTCATCTTCCTCAAGCTCTTCTTCTTCAGCCTCGGACTCAGAAGGTAATGCAGCTCCTTTTCCCTTACCGGTCCCCTCATCAGATGTGGATGGGAACTCAAGAACTCTCCTAGCTTCATTCTCAAATCTTTTTCCCAGTGTAGCTACCCCTACTCTTTTCTTTTTCTTTTATCCTTTTTCTTGCTCTTTATTCCCTAACAGTGCTTTAAGATCCTCCTGACCCTTTGCCAAGGTCATAAGGAGTTGTTGAAACTGCGAGTTTTGTGCCTGCAGATCTTTGACCGTCTGTTCAAGATCCATCTTACTGAAATAAACAGCAGAAAGATAAGGAAACCTGGTGTGAAGACCTGTTTATGCATATGATGAATGATATGTTTATCCATGTAATGCATTCAAGGATTTAGAAATTCAAAGTTGTTGCAAACAAAAAGAACACACGTCATATTAATAAGAAGAATATTGTCAGTACATAAATGCCCCATGGGTCAAATATTACAAAAACTTCTTAAGGTAAAAAGACGTTGCGCATCCTCTTTGGTGCGATGTAAGTGTTAAGGGTCTCCTCCTCGTGAAGTCGGCGGGTAAGCTCCAAAACCTTCTTCTCACTGGCTTAGAAGCTGGCTTCAAAAGTATTTCGTTCTTCCTTGAGTTGGATCCAACTCTTCTGCATTTCCTCCCATGATGTTGGCATGTCAGGATGTAGGATAGTGTATGGAACCTCTCCTTCCTTAACAGGCTCTTTAATCAAAGGGAGAATGTGAGGGTAAGGCATCATAAGACTCTGGGCGCGGGTTCGTACCCACTTGAGGTAAGGCTCAAGAGGGATGGAGTTCTTGTGTCCCAGTGTCTTGCTATCTACCTTGTTAGGCATCCTCCAAGCTCTGATGAATCTTTGGCAAAGTCCTTGCGCATCGTTGTCGAAATCAAAAACTAGGTTAGGAATCGGCATGTCATGAGGGCCATCCCTCCGAGCATATCCAAATTGTCTTAAAGCTAGACATGGGTTGTAGGTAATGCCTCCCCTAATGCCAAGTAATGGAACATTAGGGAACTCACCACAATGATCGATGATGATGATGACATTTTCTCTGGACCGAGAACACCAATGTACATCAGAATGTGTGAGGGTCATCAATCGTTGTGACCACCTTGAACCTTGTTCATTCTTCAAAACAGATTGTGGAAGGTGAGAAATAAACCACCTTGCAAGGAGAGGAGTACAGCACATGAGAACACCTCTCTTCCTCATTGTTCGTGTGTAAAATGAGTGGAGGATGTCCCCAAGCAATGTAGGTATGGGATTCCTTGACATGAAAATCTTGACAGCATTGACATCTATAAGTTGGTCAGGATTTGGGAACAAGACCAACCCATAAATGAGGAGTGCCACAATTTCTTCAAAGGCTTGCAGATCCAAAGAATTCCAACACTCTTGTGCCTTCTCAAACAAGAACTTTTCCAAGAAGCCTCTGACACCACTTCTAGTTTCCCAATGCCCCTTGATGTCAGATGGTTGCAAGTGTAGTGTTTGAGCAACATCTTCAGGCTTTGGTTCTTTTTCCGTACCATTGTAGGGTAGTTGATTAGGAATAGGAATTATCAGGAGTTGAGAAAATTCCTCTAAAGTAGGCACCAATTGGTAGTCGGGGAATGTGAAACAGTGGTGAAGGGGGTCAAAGAATTGGAACAACACTTTCACCATGTCTTCTTCAATGCTGGTGTTGACTAGGCTGAGCAGTCTACCATGTCTTTCACTGAAGAGAGAGCTTTCTGGAATTCTGGATGTAAGCTCCTTGAGTTGAGGAGGGATTCTTACAAGGTTGACTTGGATAGTTTTCCTGCGAAGAATTTCCATAACCTACAAAACAAGAACAAAGATGAAGATCCAAACCCTTGAAATGGTTAGTAGATGCATATGATGCTTTATGATGTTCATGATGTATGCACAAACGCATGTACAAGCAAGTCACACAAAAACCCTAGTTTCAGGCTTGCATGGGGTTTCATAGGTAAGTACCCTCTTGAGTGAAGTTGGCTTAAAAACCTGTCCTATAAATAGTAACCGGGTTTCAAGGAGCTCAATATCATTGGATTGTTTTCTACGTTTATTGTTTTGGTTTAGCCACTTAACTAGCGACCAAAATATTCCAAGAAAACAACCCTCAATGAGTGTAGTATCGAGTATCTACCAACTTCGGACTGCACCAAAGCCGGTCATCTCACTACCCCTAATAAAAGGCCAAGATGGTCAAGTAAGGTTCTAGGTCATTAGTGCTTGGTGACATCACTCAGCGGCCCCGTACTCTCCTTGATTGAACTCAAGGGTTACCAGTACTCACAAATATGTCGCACTAATATAGCTATTGCTTCAACCGTGTTGGTATACCCCGCACAGTTTCCACAACATATTGTTATCTATGAATGTTTCCCAAATTCGGGTGTAGGATTTGAAGCCCAAACAAGAGAACCAAAATGTAAAGCAATCAAAGCAAACAATTAGTCATGCAAAAGGGTGATCTAGGCCCTAAGGTTACTCCACTTTTAAAGTTGTCCCCAGCAGAGTCGCCAGTTCTGTGATACGGTGGGAGAACTGACTTGGGTTTTGCGTTTGTTTTCGCAAATGTTTCGGTTGAGCAAGAGTCGCCACCGACTTTTTATTTTATCCTAAGGAAAGGTTAAAAAGCACAGGAAAAAACCTTTGAGATGTTTTCTTGGGTTCGGGGAGTAGATTATAGAAAGGGAAGGTATTAGCACCCTTTCTATCCATGGTTATCCATGGGCTCTTAGTTACTTTCTTAGATCACTTGCCTTGCATTTTCAATTGTTTGAAATGGTGCTTTCAATTGTTTGAAATGGTGTTTTGTGTGTGTTTGAAAGATATTTTGAAAAGAGGCCATTGTTGTGGCAACCTTTGTAATGATCCATGTTTGAATGTATACAAAGGTGTATTGTCTTTTGAAAAGTTTTTCAATGTTTTGAAAGTTGTGTTGTGATGTGTGTTTTGAAAAATGGCAAGGATTGTTTTGCAAGTTTGGTCAAGTAACCAAGAGCTATCTACCCTAAATTTCTCAAAGATCTTTCTCATGTTTTAACCCTTTTAACAGTGTTGTTTCACCATTGTATTTGGTGAACAACCTTGTGTTAGGATGTTAACAGGACGAGCGCGGGTCATCGTTTAGACCATGAAGGCAATAGTGCCAAGTGTCTTTGGCAATTTTCTCAAGGGACTTGATCATTTTTGTTTAGGCAACTTGATAGCGTCATCGAGGGACTATGATCATTTGATTTGTTTTTGTTTTACCAAAGACACTTAACATGCAACCATGGCCCATTTTTGAAGGCAACAATTGAAACCCTAGGGGTGCAAGTGTGCATTGTGTTTTGATTTTCATGCATGTTTATCTTTGAATTAGGTCAAGTTATTTGTTGATTTTATTTGCATACAAACCCTAGGTCTATCATGGCATAATTGAAAGCTTTTAAATGCGGAAATTTAAATGTTAAGCTATTACAACAATGATTATGGGGATGGGGGTACATGTTTGAATTTGGGGATATTTGACAAGAAATTAAATTCTAAGCTATTACATCCATATTGAATATACAAGGCAAATATCTAATATTTAAATAAATACAAACAAACAAATATCAAATAAAAATGCATTATGCTAAAAATGGGATTTTTTATGTATGTAAAAGTATCTTTTAATGTGAAATATAAACAAGATAAAAAAGCCAATTTTTGGTTATTTTTATTGTTTTAGGGTTAAACCCTAATTTTTTGAATAAACATTATTATTTATTGAGTATATACAAAATAAATTAATTTATGCACAAAATAAAAAGTATATGGTTAAAAAGGTATTTTTTATGTCATATATTAATAAAAATAAAAATGTATTATTTTTATATTTTTGTCCTAAATATTTAATAAAATGTGTATAAGTATATATTATATATATATTAAATATGCTAAGTATATACAAAAATAAAATATTAATTATTTACAAAAATGCATTTTTAAGAGAATGTTTTCAAAATGTAAATAAAAAATAATAACTAAAAATAATATATATTTTTGTATTATTTTCTAGTGTTTTGAATAAAAAGGAAATATATTTATTTACATGTATATGCTAAATAAGACAAATAAATGTCAAATAAATGCAAAAATGTATGGAAAAATATTTTTTATATTTTTTATATTTGAGCAAAAAATATTAAGTCAGAATCAAAAGGAAAAAGTCAAAAATGATAAATATTTCACACAATGGGCCAGGGGGTGTAAATTGGAAAAGGGGGTGCAAAGAGCAGGACTGACTCAGGCCTAGCCCAAGCCATTCATCTTCAACCTTCAGCATTGTTTGAACAAACAAAAACGCGCGTTTCTTGTACCAAAGCTAACTCCTGATTCCTGGACTTTCATGCAAAACTCATAACACCAATATTATAGAGCATCAATAGACGAATTCAGACATATAAAATACTTGACCTAACTCTAAGAATCCAGGGAGAATTTCTTCATCCCCAATTTCTGACCTAATTTTTCTTCAATGTTCATGGCCAAAATTCTCACAGCATACTTAATATAAATGAAAAGTGATCATATGTATGGCTTCAGGGCTATGAGTAGAGCATGTTTCATTCATAAACCTAAGCCTAACTCTTCCTAGATTGAGATATAGAAGTCCATGGTTTTACCTGTTTCAGCTTAAATCGTGTACAGCAATGTGGCCAACTTCAATGGAGTTTGAGCTTCTGTATAGCTTGCCTGAAGTCCAAGGAAACTTCTCCAACACCTAGCTTGTTTTGAATCACTATGAATCGTGCTATGGAAGTTCACCTACAAAATTGAAAAATGAAAATGGCAGATGAGGTTAGGGGTGTTACAGCTGGTGTTTAGGGCTTGGAATAGTTTCAGTGGATGGTAGGGAATGTGTTTGAACAAGCTTTGGCCAAAACGCACGAGTGGATTGAGTTATGGACCTCAATCTGCAGCAGGTACCCTGTTTTGCAGCAAAACTGTGATTCGGTGAATGAGGAGGTATTGAGGATAATGGAATCGTGTTTTAGGTCAGTTAGGATGTGTGGAAGATGTTCACAAAGTTTGTTTTTGCTTATGCTTGCAGGAAATGAGAGATGTGTTTGTTTTTGCAAACTTGCTTATTTTTGAATTAAGAAGGTTCAAGTCGTTATGCAGGCCTGTGTACCCTCTCTATCTATGCTGCACAAATTGCTCTTGATCAGTGGGATTTATGGATTTGATTTGGCTCCAAGATCTGGCCCCATGCCTCCAAGATTTGGAACTTGACATAAAGTGTAACTTTATCAAAATGGCATGTTTGCTTTTTCTAATTAAGGATTGATTCTATGTGCAATGCCCAAAGGGAAGAAATAATGCATTAATACAATGGTTAGGCATTTAATTATGGAGTGCAAACTTGTTTTAGAGGCCTGCAAGCAAGTACCAAGCATGTTGATTTGAAAATGAAACTTGTATGAACATGTATTTGGTTATGAACAAAAGTGAATTTTGCCCAACTTAGCAAATTCGATTCTCCCTAACTACAAGGGTGTTTGAGAAGTTCTTAGACAATTTGGAAAGCTTGGAATGTGTAATACAATCCATATTTCTAATGCAAATTGAAACTCCAAGTGGAAGCATGTGAAAAATGGCCAAGAAGTTGGACAAAAATCCTGCCTAGAATAGGTCAAAATTTCTCTAAGTTAAAAATGTTTTGTACCCTTGTTCCAAAAATCATAACTTGAGCTACAATCTTCCTTTGAGAAAACTTTGTGAATAAAAGTTGTATATTTTGCAATGGAATACAACTTTCATGTTTCAAGTTTTGTTTGAATCCTTTTTCATCTTGGTGAAAAAATGGGACAAAGTTAGGAAAAAAATAAAGAAGTTTCATAACTTAGAAAAATTCTAAGTTATGAAATTTTCTCATTTTAAACCCTAATTTGCAAATTTGGATTTCTTGATGAACAAGTTTCATAAATTGACATGTCTTGATGAAAAATGAATCTTGGCACTTGATTTTGACCAAAAAGTCAAAGTTTGACTTTTTCAGTATATAGTCAAATTTTGATCAGTTGACTGAAAAATTCATCTGTCAATCTTATGCATTTGGGATCTTTTCAACTTGTTGTTTGTGTCAAGACAATGCCATTGAGTCCTTGAGTCCATGTGTGAGCTTGGTTTGCCATTGGTTAGGTCAAACAGTCAAAAATTGCCTTTATGCAGTCAAAACCCTAAAAATGACCATTTTGCCCTTTTGGTGATCTGATCAAATTTCTTGTGGAATTGTGATCCAAACTTGACCAAATGGTTCATATGAGTTCATTATGTTGATGTGGGTCAAATTTCATGAGGTTTGACTGTCAATTGGCCACAGTTGACTTTTTCCCCAATACAGCTGATTTTAGGTCAACTGTCCAATTGACTGGGCAAAAATTGGAATCAAGGCTTGAAACTTGGTATGGATAAACTTGTGAGTCCAACATGAAGCATGAAAGTCATTTTGGGCACTTTAGGTCAAAACATCCTTGTGCAAACTCAAACCCTAATTTGGGTCAATAGTGCAAGGAGGGGTCTTGAGCAGAGCAATCCCTAATTTGATTTTGAGTTCCAAGAGTCTTGTGATGAGAAAATGTTGATGAAATGAGAGGGCAAATTTTGGGGTACAACACTCGCAAATAAAAACAAGGAATTAGAGAGATAAATCTCCCACCTTGCACACATCCCTCTAGGACCAACCAGAAGTGGAAAACAAGTTAAAGATTATAGGAATAGTGATAAACAGGTTGAGGAAATTTATTGTGAGGAAAAAGTAGAGATTGATAAAAATTCAACGACACTACCCAAAAAGGAGGTTGTCAAAGAGGTAGAGAAGGAAGCAACTTATGTTGTTCCTTCTCCCTTCAAGCTACCAATTTGTTTTTTCACAAATAATTATTGAGTCTAAGGCAAGGGACCATGAAATCGGGGAAATAGTTAATGTCAATAAGGGAAGGTTTACCCTTGAGGTGGGAGACGAAAAAGTTGAGTTAATAAAGACAAATATCCTAAAACCACCCCATAGTTTCATAAGTATGAACCACCCCATAGGAAGAAGAAAAATAAGAATAGTGGATATGAGATATGGTTGGATAAACGGCCATGGTGACGCTCATAGACCGTCGAGCTATAATGACATTAAAAAAAGTGCTTCAAGGGAGACAACCTGCGCTTTTAAATTGCTTTTATTATTTTTTTCATTTTGCATGATTTTTTGATAAACAAGAAGAACTCAAAAAGAAGAGATCAAAATTAGAGGTCACTTTAGGATCTCTTGTTACGCTTCCCACCTCCTCATGAGATTTTAGTGAGTTTTCTCTTCACTTCTCCTCCTTGAATTGGAACATTGGGGATAATGTCTGGTATAAGTTTGGGGGCATTTTCATATTCTCATTTTGTATTTCCCTTATTTATTTTTCTTGTGTGATTGTGTATTGTTAGGATAGTTTAGTTCAATAAAAATACATGTACCATTATAAATAACCAAAAATTTGAGCTATAAAATTTTTTTCTTATAAAGTTCTTAATTTTTAATGTTTTGTTGAAAAAGTGTATAGGTCTGTAATAAAGTTTTTCTTAGTTTAGGAACTCGTGGAAAATCCATAAAATCGGTATCACCTTAACACCCTTAGTTTCTTGTGAGGGATATGAGTCCAACACGTGGATTTGTACCATAGTACCCATAATTATGAGAAGTACTTCATTATTTGTTTTATGATAGTCTGACATAACTTAGATTCACAAGGCATGTATGATTGGTTGAGAAATATAATTTTGGCACCAAAATGATGAAAAGGCGGTAAAAGGCAACTACACCTTTTAAGTTAGGTAACCCTCACCTATTTGCTTAACCTAACTGGTTGAACCCCGAGCATCATCCCAAAAGTGGAAAATAAATAAGCACGCAAAAGTGTGTAATTTCATAAGTAAATAAAGATAGCAATTATTGTTTTTCTGGTCTTTTAACAAAAGTTCTCAACCAATCTTGTGATTGTGATGATTATCATAAATTCAATTGTCTTAATTTGATAATCTTAATGAAAAGGGAGGTGGAAAATAAAAAAGGACTTAAGTACAAATCTTAGTTGGAGAGTTATCCTGAAGTAGAAACTAATGACTATAGGATATTATCGTGTTTTGGTAATACTTTTGGTATCAATAAGTACTGAGGGTCTTAAGTCCTAGCCATTCCGAAATAACAAACCACATATGAGTACCAACAAGCTTCATCCTCTTTAATTTTAAGGAAACCGAAAAATGCTTGATTCTAATTCTTCCTAAGCAAGCTTGTTGCTTGAAGATAAGCAACAGTTCAAGTTTGGGGTTATTTGATAAGTGGTAAATGTATGTGTTTTCTAGCTTGTTTTCTATTGCATTTCTTGTGTGTTTTTACTCTTTAAGTTTGCTTATATGTGACTTTGCTTTATTTTCATGTTTTCACTCAATAAGAAGTTCATCCAGCAAATCGGGATGATAAAGAGCCAAAAGTTGCACAAAGGACCACTTTCAGTATAAAAAGTCCGAGAAACCACGACTAGCCTGTCTCCCAAGACACGGGTTGTGTTCTCCCGAAAGATCTATGAGTACTGAAACAACCAGCCAAACCGTCATCTGATAATAAAAATCAATGAAGTCGCCACCGAACGTCTTTTATCCCACAGAAAAGGAAAGGTAAACATCGAGAAAACCTAAAGAGGGTGAAATCACGATCTTGCAACCGAGAGATCGGGTAAGGGAGTCTGTTACGCGAGGGGGAGGTATTAGGACCCCACACGCCTGTAGTACTCTATGGTATAAACTCTTGTTGTCTAATCTAATGGGTGTGTAAAATCTATATCTAAGGTTTAAAGCTGAAAAGGGAATGCAAAGAGGGAATGCATGCAAAAGATAATAGAAAATAATGTAGGGAAAATAAAATTTATGCTCGCCTAGGCCCTACCCCAATGCCTACGTATCCCTTTTAAGGAATCAGAGCAGCCGTAGTTCGGCTCACATATATTAGTTGGTTTGTGTTTTTTAGTTAAGTAAATAAAAGCAACAAACAATATGGCAAAACATCAGATAGATCAACAAAAATATCAACAGTGATGACAAAATAGCAAAAAGAGATGACAAGACATCGCATGACAACACAAACTCAGATAAGGTGGTAAATGCCAGCATGATAGCAAAATATCAGACAAGACGATAAAACATTTCACCTAACAATGATATTGAAAGTCAAAGTAGGATAACAAACATGTGTGATGGCGAAACATCGGCTACAAACATGTGTGATGGCGAAACACCGGCTAAGAGATAGGAAGATAACATGGCAAAGATGGTGAAACATCAATAAAATAGAGAACAAAACATCACACCTAACAATGATATTGAGAATCAAAGTAGGATAACAAACATGTGCGATGGAGAAACATCGGCTAAAAGAATGTGTGATGGCAAAACATCGGAAAATAAATGTGTAATGGCGAAACATCGGCCAAAAGAATAAGCGATGGTGAAACATCAGCTAAAAGATGGCAAGATAACATGGAAAATATGGTGAAACATCAATAAACCAGATGATAAAACATGACACCTAACAATGATATTGAGAATCAAAGTAAGATAACAAACATGTGTGATTGCGAAACATCAGCTAAAAGAATGTGTCATGGAGAAACATCGGCTAAGAAAAAGGAATATAACATGGAAACGATGGTGAGACATCAATAAACTAGATGACAAAACATCACACCTAACAATGATATTGAGGATCAAAGTAGGATAACAAACATGTGTGATGGCGAAACATCGGCTAAAAGAATGTGCGATGGCGAAACATCGGCAAAAGAATATGCGATGGCAAAACATCAACAAAAAGAATATGCGATGGCGAAATATCGACTAAAAGATGGCAAGATAACATGGCAAAGATGGAGAAACATCAATAAACCAGATGATAAAACATCACACCTAACAACGATATTGAGAATCAAAGTAGGATAACAAACATGTGCGATGGCGAAACATCCGCTATAAGAATGTGCGATGGCGAAACATCGGCTAAGAAAAAGGAAGATAACATGGAAAAGAGGGTGAAACATCAATAAACTAGATGAAAAAACATCACATCTAACAATTCTATTGAGGACCAAAGTAGGATAACAAACATGTGCGATGGAGAAACATCAGCTAAAAGAATGTGCGATGGTGAAACATCGGCTAAAAGAATCACAAAATGACATGGTAAAGAAGGCAAGACATAAATGAAGAAGTGAAAAACACAAGAAGGGGGGTTGAATTATAAAACTTAGAACTTAAATGCAGACAACACGTTATTTTTATCTTGGTTCGTTTGATCTCAAACTACTTCAGTCCACCCGTCAAGGTGTTTTCGCCTCTCTCCAACGAGGTCTTAATCCACTATATTCAACTGAATACACAATTGCTTTAACAATTGTTAAAGCCTTCTTGATTCTAACCACAGACCGGTTTATCTCAAGGAATTTCTTTTACAGATAAATGAACAAATGTGTGTTTGATGTTTTCTAGAAAAAACTATATATCACAACTGTGATAATACACAATATGAAGCTTATAATGAACTAGACTGCTAATGCTATTGAGTAGGCGTGGTTGAAAGCTTTAGCAATTTGAGTGAGAGAGATTCTGTATGCGTGCGTGCGTAAAGAGTATTAGCCAATTCTTTTCTCACTGACTTGTTTAAGTAGCCTAGGAATAGATACGTTGTTGTCCATAAATCCATTTCAATGCTCATAACGTTCTTTCCTTTTTGAGAAGATATTTGTCTTGGAATAAAGCCGTTGGTAATTAATCTGTCTTGAATGCATGTAACGTTGACACTTCAGAGTGTTCTGCTAATAACAATCAGAGTGTTCTTGGCTTTAGCTTATTCTGACACTTCTGAGTGCTGATCATATGGTTAGGATCTTGATCAGAGTCAGAGTATGCTTTGCGCCGATTCTGTTCATCAGACTTCAGCGTATAGCACATGCTATTTGATCTTCTGATGCTGACATATATTCTGATGCTGATGTTGATACTGATATTTTGGTGCTGATTCCATCAGAGTTTCTGTAAATACAAAACATAATTTTGAGTAGCATATATGTCTTATATAAATCTCATAATTCATTTAATCTTGTATTTTTTTATCATCAAAACTTTAACTGAGGGTTGTAGAATTAAACTATGTTCTAACAATCTCCCCCTTTTTGATGATGACAAAAACCAGATTTTTTTCCAATTAAAATACAATGATGAAAGGTATCAGAGTTTGAGGATAGAGAGGAAACGGTATCAGAGATAATCAAATAGCGAATAAAAGGTATCAGAGATAAGAAGATAATGAGATCAGATTTTCTCCCAGAAACTAGCAGCTTCCAGAAGTGCTTTTACGTTCTACTCTGTCTCCAGCAAAGTCAGCATCATAGTAACCTACTAAGCTGTAATCACTTGATTTTCTATAAAACAGACCCAGATTAGTAGTACCTTTCAGATACTTGAAAATTCGCTTAACAACTGTTAAGTGAGATTCTTTAGGATCTAATTGGAATCTTGCACAAATGGATACACTGAATAAAATATCAGGCCTTGAAGCTGTCAGATAAAGAAGAGAACCAATCATACCTCTGTAGACCTTCTGTTCTACCTTTTTGCTTACCTCTTCTTTTTCCAGAATGCACGTGGGATGCATTGGAATCTTTGATGGCTTACATTCTGAGAGATCAAATTTCTTCAGAAGTTCTCTGACATATTTGCTCTGATGAATGTAAGTTCCTTCTGGGGTTTGATTGATCTGAATGCCCAGAAAGAATTTCAGTTCCCCCATTAGGCTCATCTCAAATTCTTCCTGCATACACTTAGCAAACTTTCTTCCCAGAGAAGGTTTAGTAGATCCAAAAATGATATCATCAACATAAATCTGACATACCAAGATGTCATTCTTAACTGTCTTACAGAATAAGGTTGTGTCCACTTTCCCTCTGGTGAATTCCTTTTCTAACAGGAAGTTACTCAGTCTTTCATACCAAGCTTTGGGAGCTTGTTTCAGACCATACAGTGACTTCTTTAGTTTGAAAACATATTCTGGATTTTTTTAACTTTCAAAACCAGGGGGTTGGTGCACATATACCTCTTCTTCTATATAGCCATTTAAGAATGCACTCTGAACATCCATATGATACAGAGTGATGCCTTTATTAACTGCAAATGAAATTAAAAGTCTGATAGATTCTAACCTAGCGACTGGAGAAAAGGTTTATGTATAGTCTATCCCCTCTTGCTGACTATAACCTTGTGCTACCAATCGTGCCTTGTTTCTGATGACTTCACCTTGTTCATTCAGTTTGTTTCTGAACACCCATTTTGTTCCAATGACGTTGAATCCTTTTGGTTTGGGAACTAGATCCCATACGTCATTTCTTGTGAATTGATTCAGCTCCTCTTGCATTTCTAGAATCCAGTCATTGTCCAGAAGTGCTTCATCAACTATTGATGGTTCAATCAGAGAGACAAGTCCTATGAGGGATTCTTCAGAGTTTCTGAAGCTGGCTCTTGTTCTGATTGGATCTTCCTTTCTTCCTAAGATTGTTTCTTCTGGGTGATCCATGCTGCTTCTGGATGGTCTTTTCTGAAGTTGATCAACAGACGGTGCTGGATTGCTTGCAGTGCCTCTTTCTATTGTTGAGGGAGTGTCTCTGTTGAGAGCTTCTGATGATTTTTCTTCAGTACCTGTGAATTCAACTTCCATACCTGCAAGTAATTCATTATGCTTTGACTTTTGAGAGTCAAGCTTATCATCAAAACGAACACTGATTGATTTTTCCACAAAGTAATTTTTTGTATTCAAAATAAATAAAGTACATCCAAATGGATGAAAATATGAAATGTTGGGCTTTATGTTCTTCCACAATTCATATGGAGTCTTTTCCAGAATAGGTCTTATGGAGATTCTATTATGAATGTAGCACGCTGTGTTTATTGCCTCTGCCCAGAAGATCTTAGCAACGTTAGTCTCGTTGATCATGGTTCTGGCCATTTCTTTCAATGTTCTGTTCTTTCGTTCTACAACTCCATTTTATTGGGGAGTTCTAGGACAAGAGAAATCATGCAGAATGCCTTTGTCATTAAAAAATGATTCAAAATCTTTGTTTTCAAACTCTCCACCATGATCACTTCTGACTTTGACGATTCTAAGATCCTTTTCATTCTGAACTTGGTTGCAGAAGGTGACAAACACAGAGTGTGACTCGTCCTTGTGTCTTAAGAACTTTACCCATGTCCATCTGCTATAGTCATCTACGATTACTAACCCATACTTCTTACCACTGACTGAGGCAGTTTTAACTGGTCCAAATAAGTCAATGTGCAGAAGTTCTAATGGCTTAGAGGTGGAAACAACGTTTTTAGATTTGAAAGCTGGTTTTGCAAACTTGCCTTTCTGACATGCTTTACACAGAGCATCTGAATTGAACTTCAGGTTAGGAAGTCCTCTAACCAGATTGAGTTTGTTAATCTGAGATATTCTTCTCATACTAACATGCCCCAATCTTCTGTGCCAGATCCATTGCTCGTTGTTAACAGACAGAAGACACTTTACATTCTGACTTTTCAGTTCAGAAAGTTTTATTTTATAAATGTTGTTTCTCCTCTTTCCATTTAACAGGATAGTCCCATCTTTCTGACTAACAGCTTTGCATGAATTTTGATTAAAGATTATATCATAACCGTTATCACTTAATTGACTTATGGATAACAGGTTATGCATTAATCCATCTAATAATAAAACATTACTTATAGAGGGAAGATTTCCATTACCTACTGTTCCAGAGCCAATGATCTTTCCCCTCTGATTGCCTCCAAAGCCTACGTGGCCTCCAGGATTAAGTTCCATGCTTTGGAACATATGCTTTCTTCCCGTCATGTGTCGTGAGAAGCCAGAGTCCAGGTACCATGACTGGTGTTTCTTCTTTGCTGCTAAAGATGTCTGCAACATGTATTATTTTATCCTTAGGTACCCATATTTTCTAGGTTCCTGATTTATTAGTTTTACCAAAACTCTGGTTGAATTTTGGTTTGACAGAATAATTACTACTAGTATATTTGATGTCGTGTGTGTGCCCATATACAAAGTGTGAGTTAAGTGGAGTTCGTTTTATAACTAAATCCATGGCATTCTTTAGTGTAGGTACCTTACCTTGGTATCCTATTCCTTTTCTGCCATTTCTGCTAACTCCATAGATCATTGAAGTCATTTTGCTTCTATCTATGTTTTTAGCTAGAAACTTCTGAAAGCTGTGATCATACTCCTTGATGATCTCATCAACACTGCTGGGAGTTTCAGGAATTGTTTCATTCTGAGAGTTTTGCAATAGATTTTCTAATTTTGAACCTTTATCTTTCAACTCGGAATTCTCCAATTTGAGACTCTCAGTTTTATCAGAGTCAGAAGCAAGATTCCTTTTCAGGTTTCTGAATTTGACTCTGATCTGCTGATATCTTTCCAGAATTTCATTAAGGCTTTCAGCTAGTTCAGCCTTAGTAAAGTTAATAGCAAAGTCAGGGAATACCTCTTCTGTGTCTGATTCAGAGTCTGATTCAGAAGCTTCACTATCTTCTGTTTTGTTTACCATGAGAGCTATGTTTGCTCTCTCATCATCTGATTTTGATTCAGCTTCAGATGTGTCAGAGTCATCCCATGTAGCCATGAGACTTTTCTTCTTTTCCTTTCCAAACTTCTTTTTGGGCTTTTCCCTCTGAAGCTTTGGGCAATCACTCTTGTAGTGTCCTTGCTCGTTACATTCATAGCAGATGATGTCTTTGTTGTTTGGCTTTCTGCTTCCTGAAGAGCCTTCAGATCTTCTGTGTCCAGAGGAGGATTCTGACCTTCTGTATCTGGAGGAGGATTCATTATGATTCTATGATCTTCTTGGATTCCTGAACTTTCTTTGCCTCTGCTTCCACATTTGGTTCACCCTTCTGGAGAGGAGAGACAGTTCATCTTCTTCTGATGAGGACCCATCAGAGGTTTCTTCTACGGCCTGCAAAACTTTGGAGTCAGATTTTCTGTTAGATTTTAAAGCTAATGGCTTACCTTGCTTTTGAGGTTCATCTGCTTCTAGCTCTATCTCGTGACTTCTGAGGGAGCTGACAAGTTCCTCCAGAGAGATTTTGTTGAGATCCTTAGCTAGCTTCAGCGCTGTGACCATTGGCCTCCACTGTTTTGGCAAGCTTCTGATGATCTTCTTGACATGATCAGCAGTAGAATACCCTTTGTCCAGAACTTTGAGACCAGCAACCAGAATTTGAAATCTTGAGAACATCGTTTCAATTGATTCACTTTCTTCCATCTTGAATGCCTCATACTTCTGAATGAGCTCAAGAGCTTTAGTTTCTTTAACTTGAATTTTGCCTTCATGCGTCATTCTTAGAGAGTCAAACATATTCTTTGCAGTGTCTCTGTTTGATATCTTTTCATATTCAGAGTAAGAGATGGCGCTGAGAAGAATTGTTATGGCTTTGTGATGATTTCTGAAATCACGCTTTTGTTGATCAGACATTGTTTTCCTGTCAATCTTCTGACCACTTGCATTCACTGGGTGCGAGTATCCATCAGTCACCATATCCCACAGATCAGCATCGTGGGCCAGAAAGAAGCTTTCAATTCTGTTTTTCCAGTAATCAAAGTTCACTCCATCAAAGACTGGAGGTTTGCCACTGAATCTGTCTCTTTCTTCATTGTTGTCATTGCTGATGTTTTGATGTGGTCCTGCCATTGTGTTTTTCTAACGCTGGATCTTGTACTGACACGGTTAAGTGTTATAAGCTCATAACCATGCGCTCTGATGCCAATTGAAGAAGTGAAAAACACAAGAAGGGGGGTTGAATTGTAAAACTTAGAACTTAAATGAAGACAACACGTTATTTTTATCCTGGTTCGTTTGATCTCAAACTACTCCAGTCCACCCGTCAAGGTGATTTCGCCTCTCTCCAACGAGGTCTTAATCCACTATATTCAACTGAATACACAACTGCTTTAACAACTGTTAAAGCCTTCTTGAGTCTAACCACAGACCAGTTTATCTCAAGGAATTTCTTTTACAGATAAATGAACAAATGTGTGTTTGATGTTTTCTAGAAAAAACTATATATCACAACTGTGATAATACACAATATGAAGCTTATAATGAACTAGACTGCTAATGCTATTGAGTAGGCGTGGTTGAAAGCTTTATCAATTTGAGTGAGAGAGATTTCATATGCGTGTGTGCGTAAAGAGTATTAGCCAATTCTTTTCTCACTGACTTGTTTAAGTAGCCTAGGAATAGATACGTTGATGTCCGTAAATCCATTTCAATGCTCATAACGTTCTTTCCTTTTTAATAAGATCTTTGTCTTGGAATAAAGTCGTTGGTAATTAATCTGTCTTGAATGCATAGTAACGTTGACACTTCATAGTGTTCTTCTAATGACAATCAGAGTGTTATTGGCTTTAGCTTATTCTGACGCTTCTGAGTGCTGATGACATGGTTAGGATCTTGATCAGAGTCAGAGTATGCTTTGCGCCGATTCTGTTCATCAGACTTCAGGGAATAGCACATGCTATTTGATCTTCTGATGCTGACATATCTTCTGATGCTGATGTTGATACTGATATTCTGATGCTGATTCCATCAGAGTTTCTGTAAATACAAAACATAATTTTGAGTAGCATATATGTCTTATATAAATCTCATAATTCATTTAATCTTGTATTTTGTTATCATCAAAAATTTAACTGAGGGTTGTAGAATCAAACTATGTTCTAACAATAAACAATCAGATGATAAAACATCACACCTAACAATGATATCGAGAATCAAAGAAGGATAACAAACATGTGCGATGGCGAAACATTGGCTAAAAGAATGTGCAATGGTGAAACATCGGCTAAGAGATAGGAAGATAACATGGCAAAGATGGTGAAACATCAATTTAAAACAAAGCCAAGAGGCGCACAAACAAATAATATTGGTTTGTATTTTTTACCTTGAAGAAGGATTTATGTTTATTAGAGATATTTTATGATTTTCCAAGAAGAAGTTTAGCTTTAGAAATGCAAGAACGCAAAGAAAAGAAAATAACTAAGGGAGACTATCCTAATCTCTAGCCCTAATGTTATCATACAATGATTGATCCTAAGGTTGAAGATGAAAGAGGGAAGTTTCTACCCTATGTTAGCATACAGAGATTCCTATCCTAAGGTCTAGCTCGAGGACTAACCCTGCACGAGTAATCCTAGGGGAGCATGGTAAATACCAAACAAGTAAACAAACAGGTGTTTAAACATGAGTAGTAAGCAAGGTACATATGCAGAATTGCCTTAAACAAGTCTTTAAATAAATCAGAGGGACTCCTGACATATATCAATAATGGAGGTCCCATCATGCAATAGAAAGTAATAAGGAGCGAAAACAATAAAAGGGAAATAGTGTAATACCAAACAGATAACTATCCGTAGCAAATGAGCAAGAAAAAGAAACCCAAAGAACTTCAAGAAAGCTAGCATTAGTAAATAAGTCAAGTCAGAAATCACGACATCAAATATATGCACTGAGTCCTCAAGAGCAGGACTATAGCAGTCACAATCATACACACACACACACACACACACACACACACACACACACACACACACACACACACACACACATATATATATATATATATATATATATATATATATATATATATATATATATATATATATATATATATATATATATATATATATATATATATATATATATATATATATCCTGTAAAAGAATGACAAATATACAAAGCACAGGAATAGTTCAAACACAACCAATTGTGTTCCACAAATAAAGTGGAACACTATAGTCCCAAGTCTAAATGGAAAAACTTTCCTCAGAGTACCTCGCACATTCAACAGTCATATTAGTGATTCTAAAGAGAAATGATAAACCGATAAAGGATGGATGATGATATAATCATGAGAATGTAAAATAAACATGATGACAAACATCAAAAGCAGTAGATGTAAGAAGCATCAAGCAAACTCAAACAACAACTAGGTCAAAACTAAAGAACGGTGGCTCCTTTCCTGTCACCATGTTGAATTAACAAGTAAATATCAATCAAGGATCAAAGGAGGAAGAGAAGAATACAATCAAAGTATTTTTAAGTCAATAGTAAACCCTTCACATTCATACTTATCCATTTCAATTAGGGTTCACAAGCATGATAAAAAAAAAGGTACAACAGAACGTATCACAAAGTTTGGATCACAAGTTAACAAGGAAAAGAATTCAAACAAAGATAAAGTTAGAAAACTTAAACCATTTAAAGACTTGAAATAAAGCTTCTACATGCTATGAGGATATGATCAAGAGTTTAAAATGTTGATTCTAAAGCATGTTACACAAGTGCATTCAATATACCTCAAGGATTTAAAAAGAAAGGAGAAAGGAACATCGAATTCATATATGAATGAAATTGGTTCAAGCATTAAAGGTCAAGTGATCTCAAGTCTTTATGAGACTATCCTTGATGTATCATTACTCAACATGTTATCATTGGTCATTTAATGACCTCAAACTCAAGCCAAAAGTTTTAATGTTTAAAGCAAAAATAAGAAGAGAACACTACTTAGGAGGCATGAATTAAAAGGGGTCATCAACCAATTATGGGAAATCAAAAGGATTGATTTAAATTTTTGTGAGGAAACATAAGAAACATGATCATTAAATGCCAAATTACAGGCCTCACACAAATTCATTGGCCATCAAATAAATTGCAACAAGATATCCAACATCCCTTGGGCACTTTCACTTTGAAAATTCATCAAAAATAGAAATAGACTTCCATAATTCAAACAAAAAATTTCTTAGCATCTTTAAGATGTGTAGAAGTCAGAATGTAAGTCTCAAGTTCATTGATGGTTGAGGAAAGGATCAAATAAGATTCAAACATCAAACTAGTTGGTAAAACCACCAATCTAGACAAGTTTTCAAAATAAATCAATGGAAAATACCAAATCTCATCAATTAATTCAATAAAAATATTTTTGAGATCCTCAATCCATCTATGAACTTCAAACAAGAGCTGAATTCAATTGAAACTTAAGGCAAATTGGTTTTTTAGAACCAAATCAAACAAGGGGATTATCAAAACCCTAATTATTTATAAAATAAACTTAATTATTGATTAATCAAGTTCCAATTCTAAATAATTCAAACTAAAATCATACACAAATAAAGAAAACTAAATTGATCAGAAAACCTATTTTTCCGTATTTGTTGCATTAAGGAAAAGTCAAAAATAAAATCAAAATTTAAACCATTAAATAATTAAACAAATATTCATATTTTAAAACAAAATTCTAATCAAAAGATAGAAAAATATTCAAAAAAAATTATATTCAAATATTAGAATTAAAAATAAGCTTCTATGATATTTTGTGGAATTTTTTGGATCAAGGGAAATATCAAAATAAATCAAATGCCAAACAAACAATTAATTGATCACACGAATTTCAAAACCAATCAAAACATTTTCAAAAAATCTGGAAAAAAATGCAGAAGGTCAGAAATATTATTTTTAGGTTTCATGAATTTTTTTCATAATTTTCATCAAGTTTTGATCAAGAAATAAAATCAGGGAAGATCAAGTTATAAAACAAGATTCAAATAATTCAAAATTCAAAGGGACTAATGGAATTGCGCCACCAAATCATCTTCAACCTCCATCCTTAGCCAGGAACGGGCGAAATGCTGAAGCTAGGGCTCAATGTTCAGATTATCACTACATACTCATTTCTCAATCGTTTTTCACCAAAAGAAGCGCAAATTAAAGCTGAATTAACAAGCTATATCATGATGTTCAAAAAATTTCATATAGATCCAAGATCAGAGAGAAAGAAGCATGAGAAAATAGCACAAAATACTGAAACACACAAGTTGCAAAGATCTTTAATGCACGATTCAAGCTTCAGCAAGGCATCAAATATACATCAGACCTAAAGTCTGGCCAGCTAAACCATAATACACACAATTTACATCATTAATTCAAGCTTAATCATAAGAGTCGAAGTCCATGAAAAACCTACCTCAAGGCAAAAGCAATCTACTGACTCATTCACTCCTACTGCAAACCAAGCCTCGGTCTACAATCCTTAGCACTTAGAGAAGAGAGTGTAACAAGAATCACTCAAAATGCACAAGCAAACTTGGAGAATCGAAGAAATGGATTTCTGAGAGAAAAAAGTAACTTCAGATCTGAACTTCCTCCAGCCTTTCGTTCCTCTCCTTCTCCTCTTCCTCTTTTGAATGAACAATGCAGTGTTTATATAGAGTGTTTGGAGTGAGGGCAATAGGGTCATAACTCATATAAATCCGTTGGGGGGCAATTTGGCCAAAACAGGCAAATGGAAATGTGAGATCATGTGCTTGCATTTTGTTTGTTTAGTTGCCTTTTTATGCTGCGTTTTGATGAGATATGAGTTGTATGAGTGAGTCAAACAAAGCGTGAGCGAGTGAGGTGGTAAGGATTGCACATGGGACTGATTTTCTTGTGATGAAAGTTACCAATTTTGGAAAAAGTGCAGAAAGTGTGGGGAGGCAAGGAAAGTGTGATTGTTTGGCCAAAAGGAGTAAGAAACAAAGTGTGTGGTTTGTGCCAAGCATGTGTAATATAACCCTGAAACCAAACAGAATCGAAGGATGTATAAAATCTGCAACTTGTATGACCCAAGTGTGCAGCAAAAGTCATAATTGAAGGATAATGTAAAAAAACCTGCAACTTGCATGACCCACGCGTGCACTAAGAGTCAGTTGATTTCTAAATGAGGCCATAGAAAATTGGCTTGTGCATTCTCAAATTTTCCTTGAGCCAATTAAAGAACATATTCTATGCTTCGAAACAAGCTTAGGTTCGAAAGAAATGATGAAGGGATGAGCAAGATATGAGGCTTAGTATTCTTAGGAAACTCAAACCAACTTGCCTAAGACTGCGCGCGTGCTGGCCTGCTCAATATAACACTTCGACTGGTCCAAAATAAGAGAGAACGAAGGGAGCAGAAATGATACTTCAACTAGCCCAAGGTCACTTTGAATGGTCTAGATTGAAGAATACCAAAGTAGGAAACAAGAGGCTTCGAACAGCCTTCAAAGCCACTTCGAACGGTCCAAATGGAAGCAAGAATAATGAAGCTTCGACCAGTTCACAAGGATGACACTTCAATTAGTTCAACTCGAAGAGAGAAAAAATGAGGCTTCGACCAACCTTCAAGATCAATTCGAATGTCTAAATTGAGAGAAAACAAAGAGGGCAAAAGGAAGCTTCGACCGGCCCATAAGGTAACACTTTGGATGTCCAAACGAAGAAAGAAGAATGAGGCTTCGACCAGCCCTCAAGGTAACACTTTGAATGTCCAAACGAATAGAGATCAAAGTAAGAAGAAAGAGGCTTGGACCAGCCCTCAAAACAGCACTTCGAATCTCTAAATTGAAGAAGAACAAAGTAGGAAGAAAGAGGCTTCGACCATCCCTCAAAGCCACTTCGAATGGTCCAAACTGAATCAAGAAGAATGAAGCTTCGACCAGCTAACATGGATGACACTTCAATTAGTTCAAATCGAAGAGAGAGAAAATGAGGTTTTGACCATCCCACAAAGTCACACTTCGAATGGTCCACATTGAGAAAAATCAAAGGGAGCACAAGGAGGCTTAGACCAGCCCACAAAGCCAACTCAAATGGTCCAAGCTAAAGGCAATCAGAGAGAGCCACTCGAATCCAATTTCAGCACCCAACTTCCTCAAACCACAACTCTTTCAAATTTAAATCAAATTGATTGATTCCAAGTTTAATGAGAAGCTTTCATAGTCCTCTTCAAAATGCACGGGACACATTTTTGAATTATGCCTTGAACCAAAAGATATAGGCATGTTACCAACTGTTTGATGAATTTCCTAGGCCAAATGCCTTGCCTTTCCTGGCCGGACGCCCAAGGTGCCTCAACAAATGCCCAACTTGCCCTAAACTTCAAAGGCTCATAACTTTTGATTTTGAGTATGAAGTGTGTTTTTTGTCCTCTGTGGGCCCTTGTAGATCTTTTTCCCCTCTTCAATTGGCAAAAAGAACCACCAAAATCCCCTGAAAAATGAGAAAGTTATGCCCTTGCAAAGTCAGGCCAAAAATCAAGGACACTTAGTGAAATTTTCAATCACCAAGATAACTTCAAATCCAAGTAACCTCTCAAACTTGAAATTATCATCAAAACCAATCATCAATGATCATCCCTCATGAAAATACATGTCAAATGTCTCACGTTGACCAAAAGTTCATTTGGTCAACTTTGACTTTGTTGACCTTGAGTTAAATGAATGTTTTGCCCATTTGATTCAATTGAACCACTTCTCTTCAAAATTGGTGAACAAAACTTTAGACATATGACATTCCAAACACATAGAGGCTATGGAAAGAGTTTCCACTCAAAATTTCAAAGAATCCCTTATTAAAACTCCAACCCTAGTTTTGAGTGATGAATCAAAAGGAAGTGATTATCCTTATAAACAACACAATACTCAATCTTCTGGTGATCCAATGAGGTGGATAAGATATCTTGAGATATGTGATACCTTTGGGCTTGAAAGATTCATAGGTTTAGATAATAGGGCCCTCCTTGAGAAATTTGTCAATACAATCAATCTTCCAAAGCTTGAGGGAGGCTTGATAAACAAAATACCTTGATCCCTACACCATGTATGAATGCAATGCAATATGATGTTTATGATGAAATATAAGCCTAAACCAAGAGGGTAAATTTTAAGGTGCAGCAGCTGCCCCTATTCAATTATCTTTAACTGGATAAGTGAGAAAAGTGACAACTTTCAAACGTACAGAGTTAAAGATGATTAAATACGAAAGAACCCGAAAATTTACACTCTTGAAGAAAAATGCAAAATATCCCCAAAGACAAAGAAAACCAGCAGACGCAGGATTAAGAAGATACCAAACGAAATTGGATTTAGCAAACAGAGGGTTTAATGAACATTGAACCTCCCAAGACATGCGTCAAAATGAAGTTTTGACATAGATTTTAATAAAGTTGAAACAAAGTTAAAACTTAGAAGAGTATATGAAACTAAACTTCAGAATAAATGTTCCAGGGTAAAACTGTGCTTCAAAAAGAGGTGAGATAAGACTCAAACCACAGAGAATAGGCGAAACTAGACTATGGAAAAGAAAAAGTACGCAGGGAAAAGTGGCTAGAGTGCTTGATTCTAGGAGCACCTGTAAATCTCAACCTAAGATAGACGGTTTGAAGGAACTAAAAGAATCCCTGGAGTGAGGAACAAAATGAGACGAAACTCGACCCAGAAACTAGTTAGACGAAACTAAACTAGATGAGTACCAGGAAGAAACTAAATTTCACGCACGGGTAACGAGGCGAAACTCGGCCCATAGAAAGAGTGGTAAGAGTGCATGTTTCTCATAGCACCTACTGGTCTCAGATCAATGGATAAACAGTGACGAAAACTGATAGAAGAATCCAAGGATCAAAAGAGACTGATTTCAATCAGGAATGCAGCACGAACACTGCACTCAGTAAATGAACACAGTCAAAGGGTCCAAGGTATGAAAACAAAAATGAGACGAAACTCGACTCATTAACTAGTTAGGCAAAACTAAACTAGATGAGTACCAGGATGAAATTGGATTTCATGCACAGGCGACGAGATCGAAACTCGACCCAAAGTAAAGTGATGAGAGCGCATGTTTCTTAGAGCACCTGATGGTCTCACATCAATGGATAAATAGTGACAAAAACTGATAGAAGAATCTAAGGATCAAAAGAGACTGATTTCAACCAGGGACGCAGCATGAACACTGCACTCGGTAAACAAACATCATCAAAGGGTCCAAGGTATGAAAACAAAAACAAGGAGAAACTCGACTCAATAACTAGTTAGGGGAAACTAAACTAGATGAGTACCAGGGCGAAACCGGATTTCATGCGCGGGTGAGGAGACGAAACTCAGAGCTCGACCCAAAGCGAGGTGATTAGGGCGTAAAACTAAAAATCTACTGAAAGTGAATACCAGGGCGAAACCGGTATTCAAAAGGTACATCAATAGACATTGAAATGAACCGACGAGGATAGTAAAGACCCGAGAAGACTGTGCCAGGGCAAAACTAAACTACAATCAAGAGAGGACACTCAACCAATCAAATGATTAACATCAATTGGATATTTGTATGGGGTGGAACTGAGACAATGAGGGTGAAGACCTCGCTGGGGATATAATTTGAAGAATTAAAAAAATCACTAGGGAAAACAAGAAACAGTAAGGACTTATGTTTTGATCCATGTTTGAAACTTTTTTTAATTTAGCGTAATGCTCCATATAATGGAAATCTACGCGTTTTAGTAAATGAAATGTAATGATGCATGTTTGAAAAAAAAATATAGTGTGATGCTCCATATAATGGAAATGCTACGTATTTTGGTAGACGCAATGCAATCATGCATGTTTAAATGTTTCATTGGGGAATGGCCAAACAAGAAGCCAACAACCAAGAAGTCATAATTTGTCTAACTTGCAAAAATAAATTGCAAAATCTGTTGGCGAAGAGAAAATATGAGGGACCGTTGAAGAGGAACCCTTGAAGAGCTGAAACTCTATCGAGAGTAAAAATTGAGCAACCGGTAGAAACAGGCTACAAATACTGAGAGGAGCTTTAAAAATAAATTGTGAACTCTGTTGGAGAAGACCGAGTCGAAACTGATCAACTTCAAGAAGAAATGCCAAATGAAGATTGGACGTTGTGGGAGAAGATCAGGACAAGACTGTAGCTTTTGAAGGAGAATGCCAAATAGGAATTGGCTGGTGTCCGGGAAGATCAGGGTAAGACTGTAATTTTTGGAAAATACGGCATGCAGCCGTGTTGGGAATGATACCAAGATAACAAACCAGATGTGAGAAGAAAAACCCTCGCTAGGGAAACTTCTGTTAAAAAGTCCTCTACTGTTTGCCGAAGATTAATAAAATATCAACTAACTGACCAGTAATGACTAAATTGAGGATAAGTAAAGATCTTTAAATAAGGATGCCCCAAGCAACCAATTAGCTAGGAAATGAGAGATCAGGACGAAGAACCCCTAATTGGTAAGTCCGCTTAGGAATTGAAACTTCTTCAGGCTGTGAATTCACATCTAAGCAACTCCACTAGGGACATGAGACATCTTCAAACTTGAAGACTTAGGATGAAGCCTTTGTTTTGAAAAATATTTTTGGGCAACAAAACTTTGTTGAGGAAACAAAACTCCACTGAAGATACAAAACTCTGTCGGAAAGTATTTTGTTGGGGACTCCAGAACCTTCGATATGCAATTGTAACATAGACCATCAAGATAGTTAAATAGTATTGACTTTACCAGGGATATGGAAGTCTCAGCCAACATCAACCCTACTGATGATAACAGATTCTTTTTGTAAGTGTTTGGTTATTGGCATGTATTTTTGGTAAAACCAGGTGTGTGAATGTCATTACTGATGTCATAACATTCTGGCTTACTAGGTACTTTCTGCAGAAAAAGAATGGCATACAGTAGCTGGTCATTATGAGTGTGTAGCTGATCATTATGCAATGATCACATTTATTACATTCTACCTAAATCAGTAAACAGGATTCTTGTTGTCATAACCAATGTTAAGACATCCTGTACTGATCTAACAGTTATGCAGTTTTGTTAATTCTGAGATTTTTCAGGAATATGGTTCATACATTCCAGAACAGAATCTCACGTGGACTTTAGGTTAACTTGGCTTAACCCTAATCTGGTTGATAAAGTCTTGTGACCAAGTCTTGAGGTTAACCCTAATTAACCCTAGCTATTTTCGTGGAAGCCCTAACTGAAGAACAGCTGCCTATATATTCAACAGGAAGGCTGTTGGTGAACTCAACTTTTTGACAGAAGATCAACAAGGGGCTGTATAGTTTTAACTACTGTAATCCAAGCAAGTATCATTGTGATGAGTGACTTGGAGTAGGTTTTGATTGTAAGGGTTGTGTATCACTCAAAGCTTTGAAGCACGAGTGTTTGTGTCACTTGATTAAAGCTTTGAAGCAAGGTCAAGTTAGGTTGATGTATCACTCAAAGCTTTGAAGCACGAGTGTTTGTGTTACTTGATTAAAAGCTGTGAAGCATAATCAAGTGTATGTTTTGAAGAGTGTCTTCATAATTTCATTAGTCAATTGTTTAGTATCACTGCTGTGATTGAGGGGGAGTGAGTAGGAACTCAGGTTTAAGTTGAACTTAGATTGAAGTTGCATTGGGTAGGTCTTAAGTGAAGGAGATAAACTTGTTGGTTTATTCCTGAATTAATATCTCTTATAGTGAATTTCCTCCCTGGCTTGGTAGCCCCCATAGTAGGTGTTGTTTCACACTGAACTGGGTAAACAATTGACTGTGTTCTTTACTGCTTTTTGATTTACTGTCTTATAGAAAGTCAGATACGGTGTCATAACATTCACTGTGACATTGAGTATCTGCTGCCAGAATTTCAATTGGCATCAGAGCAGGCACCCTGCCTGTCTTACTGGGTGAGATCTAGGGATATCACTTTCTGGCGCTATGGACAAATAAGGATTTTTTGGAAATAGACCACACATTCTGGATGGATCAAATTATGACTACTGGAAACCTCGTATGATTGCCTTCTTAAAATCACTGGACAAAAAGGCTTGGAGAGCTGCTGACAAAGGATGGAACCATCCCACCATAACTGAGAAAGATGGGACAATCAGTCTGAAACCTGAGGAAGAATGGAGCAAAGAAGAAGATGAGTTAGCCCTGGGTAATTCCAAAGCATTAAATTCCTTGTTCAATGGAATTGATAGAAACATATTCAGACTAGTACATCAATGTGAACTGGCCAAGGAAGTTTGGGACACTCTCAAAACTACCCATGAGGGCACATCCAAAGTAAAAATGTCAAGGCTTCAGATGCTGACTTCCAAATTTGAGAACCTAAGGATGATGGAAGATGAAACCATTCATGAGTTTCACATGAACATCTTGGAGATTTCCAACACCTCAGAAGCATTGGGAGAAAAGATGTCAGAAGAAAAACTGGTGAGAAAGATTCTTAGATCCTTGCCTAAAAGATTTGCAATGAAGGTAACTGCTATAGAGGAAGCCCAGGATATCAGCAATTTAAAGGTGGATGAACTCATTGGGTCTCTTCATACCTTTGAGATGGGGATCAGTGACAATGTCGACAAGAAAAACAAGAGCATAGCACTTGTATCTAATACTGAAGATGAAAACAAGGAGGATGAAGAAGAAAATATTTCAGAAGCTATAGCCATGCTTGGAAGACAATTCAACAAACTCATCAAGAGAATGGATCCAAAGTCAAGGTCAAATGTTAAGAATATTCCTTCTGACATTAACAGATCTTATGACTCCAGCAGAAGACCAAAGTCTGAAGAGAAGGGAAATCAAAGCAGAGGAATTCAATGCCATGGATGTGAAGGATATGGGCACATTCGAGCTGAATGTCCTACCTTTCTTAAGAAACAAAAGAAAGGAATGTTTGTTACTTGGTCTGACTGTGATTCAGAAAGTAATTCTGAAGAAGAATCTGCCAAACTAGTTACTGCACTAACTGGTATTTGTAACTCTGATAGTGACTCTAGTGATGAGGAAGTGACATTTGAAGAACTGGTTGATTCCTACAAGAAATTATGTATCAGAAGTGCTGAAGTCTGTCAGCAAAATGAGAGACAAACAAAACTCATAATAAAGTTGGAGGCTGAGAAAAAGGCAGACATTGATACTATAAGTCATCTAGAAGGGGAAGTTCAAATGCTAAACTCAAAACTGGACCAGATGACCAAATCTGTCAAGATGCTGACAAATGGAACTGACAAATTGGAAGAAATCCTTCAGGTTGGACAAAATGTGGGAAACAAGTCTGGTCTAGGATTTGTGGCAGCAAAGAAATCTGGTATAGACAAGAAGATCAGGCCTGATAAACAAATGTCAAAGCAGATGTCACAACATAGCACTCAACATCGAGAACAGAGAAATATGAAGAAAAAGTATCAAAGATGGAGATGTCATCATTGTGGGAGGTTTGGTCACATAAAGCCATTCTGCTTCAGATTATATGGATATCCTAATCAGAACCCAGGTGTCAAACCTAAGTCTAACAAGGTACCATATACTCCACAGTGGAAGAAAAAGGCTACTGCCCTGATAGCTCACACTTCCCTTAGAGTCTCTGTAAAGGAAGACTGGTACTTTGACAGTGGATGTTCTAAGCACATGACTGGAATCAAGAATCTTCTCAATAATGTTAAACCTCACACCACTAGTTATGTGGCCTTTGGAGATGGTGCTAGAGGATAAATCAAAGGAGTTGGAGACTTGGACTGCCCTGGAGTTCCAAATCTAAATGAAGTATTGCTGGTAAAAGGCTTGACTGCTAATCTCATAATTATCAGCCAATTATGCGACCTAGGATTCAAGGTCAACTTCTCCAAATCTGAATGTCTTGTAGCTAATGAGAAACAAGAAGTTGTAATGAAAGGAGTCGGATCTAAAGACAAATGCTACTTGTGGGAGCCTGAGAACACTAATTACTCTACTGTGTGTTCTATTGCCAAAGAAGAAAAAGAAGTGAAACTGTGGCACCAAAAACTTGGTCATCTACATCTAAGAGGAATAAAAAGGACTATATCCATGGAGGCAGTCAGAGGGATTCCAAGACTTCAAATTGATGAAGGGAGAGTCTGTGGTGAATGTCAGGTTGGTAAGCAGACTAGGATGTCACATCCAAAGTCAAGACATCTGACCACCTCTAAGGTTCTAGAACTTCTACATATGGATCTGATGGGACCAATGCAGGTGGAAAGTCTTGGTGGAAAAAGATATGCCTATGTTGTTGTGGATGATTTTTCCAGATTCACCTGAATTAACTTCATTAGGGAAAAATCTGATGTATTTGAAGTTTTTAAAGAACTGTGCAAAAGAATTCAAAGAGAAAAAGAAGGGTGCATTGTCAGAATCAGAAGTGATCATGGCAAGGAATTTGAAAACAGTAAGTTTAATGAGTTCTGTTCCTCAGAAGGATTTAATCATGAATTCTCTTCACCTATAACTCCTCAACAAAATAGAGTTGTAGAAAGGAAAAACAGGACCATACAGGAATCTGCCAGAGCAATGATACATGCCAAAAGACTTCCTATTCGTTTTTGGGCTGAAGCTATGAATACATCCTGTTATGTCCATAACGGGCTCACCTTGAGAAAGGGAACCTCATCCACCATTTATGAACTCTGGAAAGGAAGAAAGCCAACAGTGAAGTACTTCCATGTATTTGGTAGCAAATGCTATATTCTGGAAGATCGTGAACAAAGGAGAAAGCTGGACCCTAAAAGTGATGAAGGAATATTTCTAGGATACTCCACCAACAGCAGAGCTTATAGGGTATTCAATTCCAGGACCAAAGTCATGATGGAATCAATAAATGTCATAGTTGATGATTATCATGAGGAAACAGATGTACCTTATAATGTTGAGACATTCTTTGAGACTTCAACTCAACAGAATGATCTACCTAACACTACTGCATCAGACTCTGAATCAAAGGAAGCTAACAAAAACCCTTCGATCAGAATTCAGAAAGATCATCCTAAAGAACTCATCATAGGAGATCCTAACAGTGGAGTCATTACAAGATCTAGAGAAATCATCTCAAACTCTTGCTTTGTGTCTAAAATTGAACCAAGAAATGTTAAGGAGGCTTTAACTGATGAATACTGGATTGGAGCAATGCAAGATGAATTGAACCAATTCAAGCAACATGAAGTATGGGAGTTAGTTCCTAGACCAGGAGGAACAAACATCATTGGCACAAAATGGATCTACAAGAACAAATCAGATGCTGAAGGAGTTGTCACCAGGAATAAGGCAAGACTTGTTGCTCAAGGATACACTCAAGTTGAAGGGGTTGATTTTGATAAGACCTTTGCCCCTGTAGCCAGACTGGAATCAATCAGACTCCTATTGGGAATTGCTTGTCTCCTGAAGTTCAAGTTATTTCAGATGGATGTAAAAAGTGTCTTCCTAAATGGGTACTTAAATGAGGAAGTTTATGTGGAACAGCCTAAAGGATTTGTGGATCCAAACTACCCTGATCATGTCTACAAAGTGAGGAAAGCTTTATATGGCCTGAAACAAGCTCCTAGAGCATGGTATGATAGGTTGACAAAATTTCTCTCTGACAAAGGATACAGAAAAGGAGGCTTGGATAAAACCCTTTTTGTCAAAAATGAAGGAGGAAAGATAATGGTAGCTCAAATCTATGTTGATGACATAGTGTTTGGGGGAATGTCAGATAAAATGGTTAAACATTTTGCTGACCAGATGCAGGCTGAATTCGAAATGAGCCTCATGGGAGAATTGACCTACTTTCTTGGACTGCAAGTCACACAGATGGAAGACTCAATTTTTCTGTCTCAAAGCAAGTATGCAAAGAACATTGTCAAGAAGTTTGGAATGGAGAATGCCAGTCACAAAAGGACTCCTGCACCTACTCATTTAAAGCTATCCAAAGATTCAAGTGGGGTTAAGGTGGACCAAAGCCTGTACAGAAGCATGATAGGAAGTCTGCTATACTTAACAGCCAGCAGACCTGACATTGCTTTTGCAGTTGGAGTATGTGCAAGATACCAAGCTGATCCCAAAGTCAGTCATATCAACCAAGTGAAGAGAATTTTGAAGTATGTAAGTGGAACTTACAACTATGGCTTGTTGTACTCTCATGGTTGTGAACCAACTCTGACTGGTTACTGTGATGCTGATTGGGCTGGAAGTGCTGATGATAGAAAGAGCACCTCTAGAGGATGTTTCTTCTTAGGAAATAATCTGGTCTCCTGGTTCAGCAAGAAACAGAACTGTGTGTCTCTCTCTACTGCTGAAGCTGAATACATAGCAGCTGGTAGTAGCTGTTCTCAAATGATCTGGATGAAACAGATGCTTACTGAGTATAATGTCACACAAGATGTTATGACATTGTACTGTGACAATCTGAGTACAATCAACATTTCCAAGAATCCTATTCAGCATAGCAGGACCAAGCATATTGACATTAGACATCACTTTATCAGAGATCTTGTAGAGGAGAAGACGATTAAACTGGAACATGTTGCCACTGAACTACAGTTGGCTGACATTTTTACCAAGGCTCTTGATGCAAATCAATTTGAAAATTTGAGGGGCAAGTTGGGTATTTGCCAACATGAGGAAATGTAGCAATTAATTTTGCTTAAAACAAGGGATGAAGGAGTTTTTTGTGTTAAGTCTATTTTGATTGGGTTAATCATATGTTTCCCTATTTCTTTCAAAATTATTAAGAAGTTGAATAGACACTCATTTACCTCCTTCCTCTCTCGGCAACAATCTCCATTCTCTCAATCAAAGATTTCACTCTCGTTGTTACTGGTTTTCTAAGACTCTCAAAATGTATCAACTATCCATGACATCATCCTCTTCAAAGACGACTGGTTCTTCCGTATCCTCTGATCGAGAACCTAGGGAAATCACAACCTGCATGGATTATGATGTTGTGGAGATTACTCATCTTAGAGAACTGGCAGCTAACCCCTCTAAGATTAAAAAGCTGAGAACAAGGCATGCAGGAAGGTCTCAAGCTTCTTCATCTGGTAATCCCTCTCAACCATCATCTTTTGTTCCCTCAGAAATAGCAAATAGGGAAGGCTCAACTTATGTTCATCAAGCAATAGCTAGACTTGTTACAAGAATTCTGAATGAGAACCACTCGGTACCTGGCATTTTTGTTCCTTTAAATCAAAAATCTGCTAGTCCAAATGTTGAAATGAATCCAGATGTCACTAAGAATGTTGAGACACCAGATGACAACATTCGGAAATCATCTGAAAATTTTGATGATCTCCAGAACTCTTCAGAGAAGGATGTTGAACCCCCGGTTATTGATGTGGATGAAGAATACTCTGACAATGACCTAATTGCAAATATCAACCCTAGAATAGCTAGAAGGATGATGAACAGAAAAGGAAAGCAGGATGCTGCAAAATGTCTGACCAAAGAGAAGACTGCTGATGTTGTTCATAAGAAAACCAGGTCTAAAGACAAGACTGGTGTAGAAACTATGAAGACTGGATTGTCCAAAGGGAAGGTGAAAACCCGAGTACCTACTGGTAGTCTCTCAAAGCCTGTGAGACAACCAATAGCAAAGAAAAGGAAAGAGCCTGAACCTTCTGATTCTGATGAGGAATCAGAATTTGAAGTTGATGCTGAAGACATTCCTCTCAGAAGGAAACTCCCATCAAGCAAAATGGCTAAATTTCCTGAAGTCCCCACTGACAACATTTCTTTTCACCACCCTGAAAATGCTAACAGATGGAAGTATGTTTGTTTGAAAAGAATAGCCTTAGAAAGAGAACTGAACAATGGTGCCATGGAATGTAATGAGATCATGGACCTAATCAAAACTGCTGGTACCTGTTGCTGCAAGTGATTTCAGATTTTTTTTGTTTTTATTACTCATTTTGGATGACTGTATAACCTAAAAGTACATGTATCTTTGGCCTATTTATGGCTAAAGAGGGGGAGAAGATTTTGTGTTAATTATACTTGGTAGACATTATTTTTTCTGCAGACATATTATTTCAGCTGCTCTCTAATCTCTGATTGTTTAGGGGTTTTAGCCAAAAATTTGCCAAAGGGGGAGTTTGTAAGTGTTTGGTTATTGGCATGTATTTTTGGTAAAACCAGGTGTGTGAATGTCATGACTGATGTCATAACATTCTGGGTTACTAGGTACTTTCTGCAGAAAAAGAATGGCATACAGTAGCTGCTCATTATGAGTGTGTAGCTGATCATTATGCAATGATCACATTTATTACATTCTACCTAAATCAGTAAACATGATTCTTGTTGTCATAACCAATGTTAAGACATCTTGTACTGATCTAACAGTTATGCAGTTTTGTTAATTCTGAGATTTTTCAGGAATATGGTTCATACATTCCAGAACAGAATCTCACGTGGACTTTAGGTTAACTTGGCTTAACCCTAATCTGGTTGATAAAGTCTTGTGACCAAGTCTTGAGGTTAACCCTAATTAACCCTAGCTATTTTCGTGGAATCCCTAACTGAAGAACAGCTGCCTATATATTCAACAGGAAGGTTGTTGGTGAACTCAACTGTTTGACAGAAGATCAACAAGGGGTTGTATAGTTTTAACTACTGTAATCCAAGCAAGTATCATTGTGATAAGTGACTTGGAGTAGGTTTTGATTGTAAGGGTTGTGTATCACTCAAAGCTTTGAAGCACGAGTGTTTGTGTCACTTGATTAAAGCTTTGAAGCAAGGTCAAGTTAGGTTTATGTATCACTCAAAGCTTTGAAGCACGAGTGTTTGTGTTACTTGATTAAAAGCTGTGAAGCATAATCAAGTGTATGTTCTGAAGAGTGTCTTCATAATTTCATTAGTCAATTGTTTAGCATCACTGCTGTGATTGAGGGGGAGTGAGTAGGAACTCAGGTTTAAGTTGAACTTAGATTGAAGTTGCATTGGGTAGGTATTAAGTGAAGGAGATAAACTTGTTGGTTTATTCCTGAATTAATATCTCTTATAGTGAATTTCCTCCCTGGCTTGGTAGCCCCCAGAGTAGGTGTTGTTTCACACTGAACTGGGTAAACAATTGACTGTGTTCTTTACTGCTTTTTGATTTACTGTCTTATAGAAAGTCAGATACGGTGTCATAACATTCACTGTGACATTGAGTATATGCTGCCAGAATTTCACTTTTGATAAAGAAATGCCCCAAGTCACAACTCAGATGGGAAAATAAGAACTTCTGAATGCAAACTTCAACGATAATTCAAATCGGAAGATAAACTCCGATGGGAATAGTCTCTGTTAAGAAACAAGATAATGGTCATCCAGACTTGGTTGGGTAATGGAGGTATCTAAAGACCTTATCTGCCTCGAGAATCCCTCATATGACAATGTTGGGGAGAAACAACTTTGCGGGGAATTCCCTATTCCAAAGTTCAAAAGTTAGAGGTAAGACTTTTGCATTTGTGCTAACAAGCTGCAACTTACAAAGTGAACAATAATTCCTCAAGAGGACTTCATGGGGTTCGTACCATCTTTGATATGCTGCCCCAGAGTAGAAGAACTTTGAGAGATCGATCCTCCACTTAATTGCCCAAGATTGATGAAATGAAAATACTAATAACCATAGACCGAACCCTGATAAGTCTTGCAAAAATAAATCGCAAATTTTGCTAGAGAAGATCAGATCAAAATTGTAACATCTGCGAGGAAATACCAAATGGATACTTGACGTTGTTGGAGAGAGCATTAATAAAATGGGGTATGTAGGAAATCACAATTCACATGACTTTTGTTTGATAACTTGTCAATTTGTCACTGGGGATAGCTTCCTGGGGAGAATACTGCAAAAAATAAATTGCAGTGCAGAAGAAATCATGACTTATGTTCCACCTCTTAACCTTCTGGGAAAATATCCAATACCTCCTTCCATAGATAAAGACAACATTGGTAGGAGCTGGGACCTTCTGATGTAAGTCCTTAATGAAAGCGACTTCGACTGGGGAAACGTGAAAATTCTTAAACAAAATAATTCTAACCAGGCCAACCCGGGGATATTACCTCTAGGGAGTACCAATCTTCACCTGGGGGAAATGAGGGTATCTTTGAACCATAAGCTTGAGGTTCAGAACTCGCCTAAGGAAATATTTCAGTCATACTCTATCACTAAGGATAAAGAGTGCTTATAATTCCAAGGATACGAAGATCCATGTTAGGTTAAGCGAATCTTACAAAAAGAACTCTTGTCAGGAGTGAGATATTCTCTGTACGAGAAACTCAACAAAGTATGTTACTGCTGGAAATACGAGAATCTTCGGCTCCACTAGGGAATGAGTATGTGATTCAATCAGAACAAAATCTTGTTATGAAGCTCTACCCTGGGGCTAGCAACCACAATAGAATACTCTTTTGAAGAAGTAATACTTATCAACATCCAGGATTGAGACCTACTGGAAAAAAAGAGAATTTGTAAATAAGTGCTTTCGATGAAATGACTCCATTTTTGAGAAATGAGAATTCCTGAATAGGATATTTCTTGATAAGGAAACTTTACAAGGTAGATGACAATTTCTGAATAAGAAATTTCTGAAGGCAGCTCCCCTAGAGAAAGGAGAAATTTTGCATAAGAGATCTCAGCCAATGGTCTTTACTGGAGAGATGAAATAAACCTCAACACAAATTATCTTGGGGAAAGAAAATTCCTGAGAGAGAAATCTTCAATAAGGTAGTTCCACTGAGGAATGAGAAATCTTGGACAAGAAATCCTCATAAACAGCCTCCTTTGAGGAAGTGAGATGATGCTCCCATGACTTCGCTAAGAAATCGAACAGACTTGAATAGTCTTTATTGGGGATGAGAAAAAATTCTCAGCACAACGAACTTCAAGCCTTACTTCTGCTATGGAGATTAGATAATTCTTGAAAAAGAAATCTTTATAAAGTGACTTTGCCGGGGAATACGATAAATTTCCAAGGGAACTCTCGACTTCAGCTGGGGATGAGAACACTCCACTTCATGGAATATACATTCTCTTTTGCTAGGTGGTGTTGGGGAGACAATACTTCAAGCACTTGGAGAATAAGACTCTCTTAATCTAAAATTCCAATTAGTCAATCCTTAAAATTTTCTCCTCTTTGGGAGATTCACTAGGGAGCGATAGAAACTTCAATCTTGCTTGGAAGAAACAACCCAAGTTAGGGACACTTTAATTATCTTGAAAGATGTTGCTCTGGTAATGGTGAATTACACAAATAAGCAAAGCAAATGAAAACTCATGCGAAACAGATTAGTGATCGTGCCTCGGGCATAATGTGACAACTTTGCTGGAGAGGGTCCTTTTGACTTGATATAATCTGCCCCAGATTATTTGAGCTCTGAGTAATTTTCTGACACAACAAGTCCTCGGACAGATTTGTTGAATCTCGACATAACTGCTTTAAGTTGACTATCCTTTGAAAAGACTCGCCTCAAGAGGACTTCTTGAGATATGTGGTGAGGATAGCACTCTTGGCTTTAGTTAGAGATAAAGATCTCAACTTTTGATGAAGAAACAACAATTCATAGACTTTAAATTTTGATGAGCTAAGGATAACAATTCTGACATCTGGTCATGCTCTTCAAATTCATAAGTTGTTTAGCCTGCGACTGGACTTAACCTGGTCAACTCTGAGGCTAAGCAATGCCCCTGTATAATGCCTTGCCCCAGTCTATAGGGTTGTTAAAGAACGTGCCTTGAAAGGACTTCATGAGATCTGTATCATCCAGATAAACTTCCCCAGTGTTACAAACTTTGAAACACGGCTTCCGACTAATCAATATTAGAAGTGGCATCAATGAATCTTGGGTAACGGACCCTGATCACTCGGCATTTTGAGAGATTTGTTGAATCTCGACATAATTGTCCCAGATTGATGAAACTTTGAGAGTCAATGGGTCTTGACTTGGTTGCCCCAAATTAGAAGAATCTTGGCAAACCATTTCCTTACCTCATGCTCGCAGCGGAATGAGAAGTTCACGGAGTTTGGAAGTTAACACCTCCTCAGGATAATTGACTTACGTCCTCAAAACAAGCTAGCACACAACCATACTTCTCAACTGAAACTGCTTCGCGCACAAGCATATGCTTGAAGAAAATTGTCCTTTGGGACCAATTGGAAACGATACGTCATTGCTCAATAGAGACTTGTCGATAGACAAAACTTCTGCATAATCATCAAAGAAATGGTTCTTGATCAACCTCTCATAATGGTCTTCTTCAATTCAAAGGAGCAGCTAGAAAGCATGCCCCAGATTAAGATCATTCTTTTCAACAGATTCCTGAAGCATTTCGTCCCTCGGGATAATCAAACTCTTCATTTAATGCTCATTATGCAAGCTAGCTTGATGTTTATGCACCTTTTCATATGCAAAGAATGTTTTATCCTATGAAGGATAAATCTAATGCAAATCCTATGTTTATCTTGAAGTTAGAAAACTTTTATTGAAAAAAATGTTAAAACATTGAAACATTTTCGGTACAAAGAAAATAAAAGACGGAGTGATACCAACTCAAAAGGTTTTTAGTAAGTCTCCTAGGAGTCAGGTTACCATATTCTCGTAACAGTTTTGCTTTCGAATTAACCCATGCTTCAATTAGGACTTTTAAGGGTTGTAACATGGCCTGGTTCACGGTTTTTAGAAAAAAGGATTTAAGGCTCAAAAATTTTGGTGCCCACCTATTATCCATGATGTTCTCCAGTCCTACATTCAGTTAATTCGACACGAGCATTCATCTCTCAAAAGAGGAGTTTTGGAATGATTGAGGAGTCAAACGAGGTTTTTGGACAAGACAGTCACTCACCTCTTTCATTCTTTTGTGCTTCTGGTCACACGACTTTGTTCTTTGCTGAGGATTTTTGTAATCCCATTTTTTCCTTTCATACTTTCCATTTACCTTCGCTTGCCCTGGCTTTTGCCTAAGCGACTTGTTTCCAAGTTTCGACTTAGCGGGGCTTTTTTGTCTCTTTCCTTTTTTTTACTTTCATTTTGAACATATCGTGTGATCCTGAGGCTTTTGTCTTGTTGGAAGTTGAGCGACTTCCTTATTGCTTGGTTGATGAGGGATAACCATATGGTATCGTCATCTTTCATCCTCCTGTCGTGCGAGGGATACTCATTGGGATATAGCTCTCTTTAATGCACATTGTTGATATGAGGGTTAACCATTGCGATTTTGTTCTTCCTCAACCTTTTGAAGGATACCTATTATTGTATCCTTCGATGCGCACTCCTGATGATTTTTGAACGCTCAATCAGATTAACTGAAATCTACCCTGCCCTTGGGTTAAGAATAAGGTTTTTTTCCTAACAAAAAAAACAACTCCTACTTCGAAGGCTCAGAGGGGTTAACAAGGGTCTATCTCCCTTATATCTCCAGTGTTTGGGGATTGAAACAAGGCATGTACATTGTCAGCAAGGTTTTTACTCGAAAGCATACCATTTGAGATTCCAGGTAAATTTTTGTCATCCTCCCTCCAAAGTTATTTCTTTATTAATAAGAGTTGAATATCAAAAACGTAGTAAAACAAACAAGAGTGATAACAAATGGATTAATTCAAGACAAATATATTCAATGCATTAGGATTTAATATTCAAAAGATGAACAAGTTTGCATACAAGAAAGTACTGAACAAAATAATTAAGCTTGCAAATGAGAATGCAAATGAAATTTTGAAATTTCCATGTTGAGGAGACAAGTCTCTGTATGAACTGATTGCTTTAAATGATCCTGAACAACCTTGAGTCTCTCTTGGATAAGAGATTCCTCGATGATTTGGACACAACAGTCTCTAAATTGATCCAAGCTTGGACTTTATTTCTGGATGCCAACCCATCTTCAACTGAATAGCCGAGTGCCCCGGAATGATGTTCACAAAAGATTCTTAAAAGGGAGGGTGAACGTTGTACCAAGAAAAAATTTCGAAATGATCCGCCACATTAGAAATTGGACTTTGAGAAAGACTTCAGGCAGGTGCTAGGTTTTATACTTCAACCCTTGAAATCATTAACATCACAGCCAGGTGCCCCAGAATGGGAGACACACCTAACATTTGCATTAAGAGAGAGATCAATCAACTGAATAGTCTCCAAAGTACGAAGCTTAATCAACTGAATTCCCAACAGACGAGGAAGTTCCAGGATGTAAGTCATTGAGATGGTATCAACATACTTCTCAGGCTTCTTCTATCTTTGCTTAAAAGCTTTGCCCCATGGATTCACTTGGGAAATAAACACTAACTGCTGAAGAGAAAAATCAGGTGGCCCAAAGTTATAGAGAGTGTGCCTTGTTTGAATAATCAAGTACCTCGGTGTGGTAACCACATATGGCATTGATAACAAGATTTGGAAGGGAGATTTGTAGACGATACTTAAGTATGGAGCCTAACCAACTGAAGCTCAAACAATCTTGGAAACAAATGAGAATAAAGCATTGAGATGGGATCACAACTGCTCTCCAGTCCTATTCTGCCCTTGTTGATAAAACATACCCTCTTGAATTCCACTGAGGAACGAGAACCATCAGTCGATAAAATGTTCCGGGTACTCAAGATAGTGGATGAAACCCAAAAGGAACTCCATGGTTTGAAAGAAATCCCAAATGACAAGGAGAAGAGAATAACTCATGTTGCAACAGTCAGTGTAGGATTGCTGACACTATCATCAAGGCTTCCATGACCAGACTCAGCTGGGTCTCCAACTGACTATCTTCCTTCTTGAAGAGTTACCAATGACGGGCCAAGGCTTGCATGTATACCATAAACAACCACATCTGAATCTTCATATCAATCGATACCCCCACGAAGTTGTTCCATAACTGACCTCTGAACACGTGACAGCAAAAGTTCAAGTCTGTATATCTGAAGAGAGTACCAAGTCTAAATAAGAATTCCAAACTTTGAGTACCTGTTATGAATGCATGAATATGCATGAGGTTCTTGAGTGGATGTAATTACATGTTCGATCATTATCAAGGAACTCACATGCTTTTAAATTTTATTTTTCAGTAAGATATGGAAAAGCGCAACACAAAGCTCACAAGCATGGTTCCTTGGAAATGGAAATAACATGTGTGCTAAAATGATGTTAACATGTTATGTGTGCAAGACCACGAGATCAAAGTTCCATAAACATGGAAAATGGTTACATTGTCTCTGCACTGAATAATGAATATCACTGGATCAAAGGTTCGACGCCACCTTGAAACACAAAAGAATCAAGTACCAAGTGGATCAACAACTGCATGAGACCAAGATATCCCTATCTTACAAGATAACTGTAAAACTTCCGAAATAAACGGCCATTACATGGTGAGAAGTTCGGGGAAAAACCGAGAGAACACACAGTCACCGACAGTATCAAGTCACCATATAAAACACACAGTAACTATCGGAACATGGTCACCAACAGAACTCAAGTCAGCAACATAACCAAAGTCACCGTCAGAACTAGAGTCACCACCTGTACCTGTAAGAATCAATCATCCCTCGCCACTCACGGGTGAAACTATGTCAGGTTAAAGCAAGGTGTTGTACCCCAAAATTTGCCCTCCCATTTCTCATTGATTTCTCATCACAAAGCCCTTGGAGATCAAGATCAAGTTAGGGTTAGCTCTGCTCAAGACTTCTCTTTGCACTGTTGACCCAAATTAGGGTTTGTGTTTGCACAAAGATGTTTTGACCTAAATTGCCTAAGATGACTTTCATGCTTCATATTGGACTCCCAAGTTTATCCACATCAAGTTTCAAGCCTTGATTCCAAGTTTTGCCCAGTCAATTGGACAGTTGACCTAAAAATCAGCTGTATTGGGAAAAAAGTCAACTGTGGCCAATTGACAGTCAAATCTCATGAAAATTGACCCACATCAACATTATGAACTCACATGGACCATTTGATCAAGTTTGGATCCCAATTCCACAAGAAATTTGATCAGATCACCAAAAGGGCAAAATGGTCATTTTTAGGGTTTTGACTGCACAAAGGCAATTTTTGACTGTTTGACCTAGCCAATGGCAAACCAAGCTTACATATGGACTCAAGTACCCCATGGAATTGTCTTGACATGCTCAACAAGTTCAAAAGATCCCAAGTACACAAGATTGACAATTGAATTTCCCAGTCAATTGATCAATTTTGACTGTATACTGAAAAGTCAAACTTTGACTTTTTGGTCAAAATCAAGAGTCAAGATTCATTTTTCATCAAACCATGCCAAATCATGAAACTTGTTCACCAAGAAATCAAAAATTGCAAATTAGGGTTTGAAATGAGAATTTTTCATAACTTAGAATTTTTCTAAGTTATGAAAAACCCTAATTTTTTCCCAACTTTTCCCCACTTTCTCACCAAGATTTATTTGGATTCAAGCAAAAGTCAAAACATGAAAGTTGTAGCCTATTGCATAATCTACAACTTTGATTCACAAAGTTTTCCCAAAAGAAGCTTGTATCTCAAGTTACAATTTTTGGAATAAGGGTACTAAACCATTCTTAACTTAGTGAAATTTTGACCTTTTTAGGCAAGGTTTTTACCTAACTTCAAGGCCATTTTCCACATACTTCCACTTGTAATTTCAATTTTCATTTCAAATATGGATTTTAGTACACATTCCAAGCTTTCCAAAATGTCCAAGAACTCATCAAACAACCTCATAACTTGAGAGAATCGAATTTTGCAATATGGCAAAAACTCACTTTTGAATTGGCCAATCTCCATGTTCATAACTTATGCATTTTCAAGTCAGCTTGGTTTATGCTACATTACAGGCCTCTAAACCATCCAACACTCAATAATTTAATGCATACTCATTGTGCCAAAATGTTGTTCTATGAGTTCAAACATTACATGCAAGTTTAATCCATTTATGGAAAAAGTGAAATAGCCATTTTTGAAAAGTTAAGCTTTATGTCAAATTGAAAATCCAAGAAGTACATTTGAAATCTCTTTGGCACAAGTTTATGAGTTAATCACTCTGATCAAGACAAGGTTTTACAGCATGTTTAGGGGGCCTCTACCTGTCTAGAACACAACTTGGCCTTTGCTTGCTTAAGTGTTAAGAAACATAGCATATCACAACACAACTTTCATCTCAGCATTAGAACCCTTAAGCAAATATCTTGTACACATTCAGGACATCCTAACTGAGCTAGCACACGACTCCAACACCCCCAATACCTCCACAAACTCAAAATCACCATTGAACTGCACAAAAACAGGGCTTGCTGCAGTTTGAGTGCCATCTCTCATTCCTTTCATGCTTCCTTGCTAAAAGCTCATCAAACACATTCCCTAGCATCACTTGAAGCTAACCCAAACATAAAACACGACCTGTAACTCCTCTAGGAAGTTCCACCATTTTCACTTTCTTGTTTTGCAGTTGAAGGTCCATAGCTCGATTCAAGGTGTTTCAAAGCAAAGTAAGTATTGGAATAGCATCACTACACTTCAGGCAAGCTGTACAGATCATCATCTTGCCCTGAAAGCTCCCCCATTGCCAGATAGAACTTCAACTGAACATGTATCTTCTTGAACTTCTAACTCTTAGTGTAGGCATCATTAGCTCTAAGTTTGTGAATAAGAAGTGTTCTACTCATGCCCCTGAATCTGTACATGCTTTTACTTTTCATTTATTTTGCCTGAGCTATGAGAATTTAAGGTCTGAATATGGAAGAAAAGTTAGGTTAAGATTTGGGAATGTTAAAATTCTCTCTCATTTCTGAGAGTTAGGATGAGTTCTTTACATATTTAGAATCGTGGCTTGATGATTAACAGTTCTTATGTTGAAAGTTTGTGCAAAAAATCAAGGAATCCAGATGTTTGAACTTGAGTACAGGCACGCGTTTTTGGACAAGAAGTTGTCTGAAGGTTGAAGAAGAAGCCACATGGGCTGGGCCTGCTTTTGTAATTCTTTTCACACCATATTTTTGATTTCATACCCCCTGAGCCCATTATGTTTATTTTCATGATTTTTGACTTTTCTTTTTTTCATTTTGACTTATTTATTTTTTCTCATAATATTAAAAACATGAAAAATTATTTTTACACCATTTTTATATTTTTTAGGCATTTATTTGTCTATATGAAACATTTGTACATAAATATATATATATATACTATTATTTAGAAAAACTAGAAAAAAAATGCAAATATATTTTATTTCTGATTTTTATTTCATTTTCTCTTTTGAAAACATTTTGTATCAAAAAAATATTTGTTTTATAAATATTAAATATTATTATTTTGTATATATAATATTTGTTTAGTAAATAATAAAGATATTTATATATATATTAGTACATTTAGGTAAATAATACAAAAAATAGATACATTTTTATTTTATTAATATTTGACATAAAAAATACTTTTTATAAATATACTTCATTTTATTTTTTGTATATAATAAATAAATACTTGTATAAATTAAATAATATATATATATATATATATATATATATATATATATATATATATATATATATATATATATATATATATATATATATATATATATATATATATATATATATATATATATATATATATATATATATATATATATATATATATATATATATATATATATATATATATATATATATATATATATATATATTTACTTAGTAAAAATTAGGGTTTTACCCTTAAAACACAAAAACTCCAAAAATGTTACTGTTTTTATTTTATTCATTTTTTGTTTATTTGACATAAAAAATATCTTTTTTCCATACATATAAAAAACCCTTTTTGCATTTTGCATCTTTATTTTATTTTCCATTTAATTTATGCAATTAATTATCTTGTAAATATTCCAAAATTGATGTAATAGCTAGGTTTAAATTCCTTGTCTAAATATCCCCCCATTTGAACATTTGTACCCCCCTTCCCATATTGTGTTGTAATAGTGTAGGAATTTTACTTTTCGCACTTTAACGCTTTCTAAATATACTATGCTAGAATTAGGGTTTGTATGCAAATAAAAAGAACAAAATAGTTTGACCTAATTTCAAGATAATCAAGCATGAAAATGGACAACACATATCACACTTGCACCCCTAGGGTATTCCACTTGTTGCCTTCCATAAATGGGCCATATTGTATGTTAGGTCTCTTTGGGCAAAACAAATACAAATCAATTGATCATAGTCCCTCGATGACGCTTTCGAAAAGTTGCCTAAAATGGTCAAGTCCCTTTCAAAGAAAAATTACCCAAAGATACTTAGCACTATTTCAATTATGGTCTAAACAATGACCCGCGCCCGTCCCTTTCACCTCCTAACACAAGATTGTCCACCAAATGCAATGGTGGAACAAAATTGTTAAAAGGGTTAAAACATAACAAAAATCTTTGAGAACTTTAGGGTAGATAGCTCTTAAGTACTTTTCAACTTGCAAAAGAAAACACTTGCCTATTTTCAAACCACACTTCACAAACACTTTTAAAACAAACTTTCAAAAAACCTTGAAACATCTTTTCAAAAAGACAAACACCTTTTGTAAAACATTCGAGTAAAGAATTGTTACAAGGTTAGCCTAGACAAGGCATCTTTTTCAAAACATTTTCAAAAGCCACACACAAAGCACCATTTCAAACAATTGAAAACTAAGGCAAGTTGATCTAAGCAAGTACCTAAGAGCCCATGGATAACCATGGATAGAAAGGGTGCTAATACCTTCCCTTTCTATAATCTACTCCCCGAACCCAAGAAAAATCTCAAAGGTTTTTGCTGTGCTTTTTAAACCTTTCCTTAGGATAAAATAAAAAGTAGGTGGCGACTCTTGCTCAACCGAAACATTTGCAAAAAGAAACGCAAAACCCTAGTCAGTTCTCCCACTGTATCACAGAACTGGTGACTCTGCTGGGGAGAAATTTTAAAAGTGGAGTAACCTTAGGGCTTAGATCACCCTCTTGCATGACTAATTGTTTGAATTGTTTGCTTTATATCTTGGCTCTATTGTTTGGGTTTGCAATCCTACACCCGGATTTTGGGAAACATTCATAGATATCAATACGTTGTGGAAACTGTGCGGGGTATACCGACACGGTCGAAGCAATAGCTATATTAGTGCGACATATTTGTGAGTACCGGTAACCCTTGAGTTCAATCAAGGAGAGTACGGGGCCGCTGAGTGATGTCACTAAGCACTAATGACCTAGAACCTTACTTGACCATCTTTGCCTTTTATTAGGGGTAGTGAGATGACCGGCTTTGGTGCAGTCCAAAGTTGGTAGATACTCGATACTACACTCATTGAGGGTTGTTTTCTTGGAATATTTTGGTCGCTAGTTAAGTGGCTAAACCGAAACAATGAACAATGAAAAAAATCCGATGATATTGAGCTCCTTAGAACCCAGTTACTATTTATAGGACAGGTTTTTAAGCCAACTACACTCAAGAGGGTACTTACCTATGAAACCCCATGCAAGCCTGAAACTAGGGTTTGGTGTGATTTGCTTGTACATATGTTTTGTGCATACATCATAAACATCATAAAACATCATATGCATTCACTAACCATTTCAAGGGTTTGGATCTTCATCTTTGTTCTTGTTTTGTAGGTCATGGAAATTCCTCGCAGAAACACCATTCAAGTCAACCTTGTGAGAATCTCTCCTCAACTCAAGGAGCTCACCTCAAGAATTCCGGAAAACTGATCCTTCAGTGAAAGACATGGTAGACTACTCAGCTTAGTCAACACCAACATTGAAGAAGACATGATGAAAGTGCTATTCCAGTTCTTTGACCGTCTTCACCACTGCTTCACTTTCCCTGATTATCAGTTGGTACCCACTTTAGAGGAGTTTTCTCAACTCCTGAGAATCCCTATCCTTAATCAACTACCCTTCAACGGTACGGAAAAGGAACCAAAGCCGGAAGATGTTGCTCGAGCATTACATCTACAACCATCCGACATCAAGGGGCATTGGGAAACCAGAAGCGGCGTCAAAGGATTCTTAGCAAAATTCTTGTTTGAGAAGGCACAAGAATGTTGGAACTCATTGGACCTACAAGCCTTTGAAGAGATTATGGCACTCCTTATCTATGGGTTGGTCTTGTTTCCAAATCCTGACCAATTGGTAGATGTCAACGCCGTCAAAATCTTCTTGTCCAGAAATCCAATACCAACATTGCTTGGGGACATTCTTCACTCATTTTACACACGAACAATGAGAAAGAGGGGTGTTCTCATGTGCTGTACTCCTCTCCTTGCAAGGTGGTTTATTTCGCACCTTCCACAATCTGTCTTGAAGAATGACCAAGGCTCAAGGTGGTCCCAACGGTTGATGACTCTTACTCACTCTGATGTACATTGGTGTCCTCGGTCCAGAGAAAATGTCATCATCGTCGATCATTGTGGGGAGTTTCCTAATGTTCCTTTACTTGGAATTAGAGGAGGTATCACCTACAACCCTTGCCTAGCTTTGAGGCAATTTGGATATGCACGGAGGGATGGCCCTCATGACATGTTGATTCCTGACCTAGTTTTTGACTTCGACAACGATGCACAAGGACTTCGCCAAAGATTCATCAGAGCTTGGGGAAGACCCAACAAGGTTGATAGCAAGACTCTGGGACACAAGAACTCCATCCCTCTTGAGCCTTATCTCAAGTGGGTACGAGCCCGAGCCCAAAGTCTGATGATGCCTTATCCTCATGTTCTCCCTGTGATTAAAGAGCCTGTTAAGGAAGGAGAGGTTCCCTACACCATCCTACATCCTGACATGCCTACATCGTGGGAGGAAATGCAGAAAAGTTGGATTCAACTCAAGGAGGAACGAAATACTTTTGAAGCTAGCTTCTACGCCAGTGAGAAGAAGGTTTTAGAGCTTACCCGCCGACTCCATGAGCAAGAGGCCCTCAACACCTACATCGCACCAAAGAGGATGCGCAACGTCTTTTTGCCTTGAGAAGTTATTTTGTAATATTTGGCCCATGGGGCATTTATGTACTAACAAATTTCTTCTTATTAATATGACGTGAATTCTTCTTTGTCTGCAACAATTTTGAATGTTCTAAATCCTTGAATGCATTGCATACATAAGCATACCATTCATCATGTGCATAAGCAGGTCTCACTCCAGGTTTCCTTATCTGTCTGCTGTTTATTTCAATAGGATGGATCTCGAGCAAACAGTCAAAGACCTGCAAGCTCAAAATGCACAGTTTCAGCAACTCCTGACAACCTTGGCTAAAGGTCAGGAGGATCTCAAGACCTTGCTGGGGAATAAAGACCCAGTGAAGAAGAAGAAAAAGAGACTCGGGGTGGCTACTTTAGGGAGAAGATTTGACGGAGAAGCTCGGAGAGTGCTTGAATTTCCTCCTACTTCTGATGAAGGAACCAGCAAAGGAGGTGGGGCTGCGGTACCTTCCGAATCCGATGTGGAAGAAGAGGAGGTTGAAGAGGATGAAGATTATTCTGACCAACAATACCCTCCAGCTGATGACAAATACAAAGGGCTAGAAGACAGGTTGGCCGCCATGGAGCTACAAAGAGTACCGGGTTTGGATTTTGAAGACTTGGGTTTGGTCGTCGGGATTGTGATTCCCCCAAAGTTCAAAGTGCCAGTGTTTGTGAGGTATGATGGGCTGTCTTGTCCAAAAATTCATCTCAGGTCCTACGTGAGAAAGATCCAACCCTATACGGCAGATAAAAACCTTTGGATTCATTTCTTTCAAGACAGTCTTTCTGGAGCTCAATTGGAGTGGTTTTATCAGCTAGAGGGAACCAGCGTCCGAAATTGGGAAGATTTGGCCACCGCCTTTTACAAACAATACCAGTACAATTCTGACCTTGCCCCTACTCGTACCCAACTTCAGCGTATGTCATTGGGAACAGGCGAAGGATTCAAAGAATATGCACAAAAATGGAGGGATTTGGCTGGCAGGGTGCAGTCTCCTTTAACCGACCGCGAACTTGTTGATATGTTTCTTGGGACCCTATCTGGGCCATTTTTCAATCATCTGATTGGTAACTCTTCCGCGGGGTTTACCGATTTGATCTTAACGGGCGAAAGAATAGAAGCTGGCATCAAGTCAGGAAAGATTCAGAAGGGTGTTGCTGCAAGTGTTGAGAAGAAGCCTTTTAAGAAGGAAACAGCTGTGGTATATTCTCAGAGAAGAGCAGGGAAGACGGAGCATCGGCCGACTGTGGGGGCCGTAATGATTCAAAACTCTTCAAGTGAGCAGCCTCACTATAACCAATCCAGACCAAATCAACAACGGGTGGAACGGCCACAACGGCAGTTCACCCGTATTAATATGACTCCAGCGCAAGTGCTTCCCCACCTGTTAAAGTTAAATCTCGCCACCATCAAGGAGGCACCAAAGAATGTGAATACGTCCTCTCCGCATTATCATCCTAATGCTAAATGTGCCTACCATTCTGATAGTGTCGGGCACGACACCAATGATTGTTGGGCACTCAAGCATAAAATCCAAGACCTGATAGAGGCAAAGGAGGTGGAGTTCGACGCTCCGGAGAAGCCTAATGTGATATCTTCTCCCATGCCGAAGCACGGCCGAAATGTCAATGCCATTGAAGAAGATTTGTATGTTGCTGATGTTAATGATCTGATAACTCCTTTGTTAACCATCAAGTTGAATTTGTTAAGGGCCGGGATCTTCCCGGGATGTAAAGAAGACTGCTATTGTTGTTACTCTCTGCCGTTTGATTGTCCGTTACTGAAGAAAGGCATCCAAGGCCTTATGGATAGTCGACAAATTTTGTTTGAAAAAGTTTCTGTTGTTCCAACCCATATCGAAGATGTCTCAATCATAACCATTCACGCCAATCTTCCCAAGGCCGTCAAAAAGCCTGTTAAGATTACACCAGCTACGAAATCTGTTCCTTTGAAGATAACAATGCCAGGGCCTGTCCCCTATGTTTCTGAGAAGTCGATACCATGGAACTACGACGGCGACGTCTACTACCATGGTATTAAACAAATCGAAATAACTGAAGAAAGTTCGGATGATGAAGAAGCCAGCATTGGTAACATTGCAGGCACGAGTAAAATCACCAGGAGCGGGAGAATATTTTCTCCAGAGATTTCCCCTCCAAGAGCAATCTTTGGACCCTCATCAGCTGACAAGGTCATCCCTGCACCAATAAAACTCTCTGCTAGAGCCCCTTTGATTGAAGATGTTGTTGTTCCTAGTATTGTCCCTCCTACCACTGCTGACAAAGGAAAGGGAATCCAAGATGAGCTCGTCAGGACGAGGGCTCAACCCTTAGTCATCCCGGAGACCTCCAAGAAGGAAATGGATGAGATCTTGAGGATAATCAAAAGGAGTGATTACGATGTGGTAGAACAGCTGGGGGCAAACCCCCTCAAAGATCTCCATGCTGGCACTACTACTTTGCTCGGAAGCGCACGCTAAAGCTCTGATAAAATTCCTGAAGGCAGCCCATGTGCCCCAGGAAACCTCTGCAGATCAATTTCAAAATTGCGTGGCTAGCCTTACTGCGGACAACGGATTAGGGTTCTCTGATGCCGACCTAACTCCTAAAGGTAGAAACCACAATGATGCTTTACACATTTCAGTCGAGTGTCGAGGAACTACTCTCGCACATGTCTTGGTTGACACTGGTTCGTCGCTGAATGTATTGCCTAAGAAGGCCTTGGACCGACTAGATTGTGAAGGGTTGGAGTTGAAGCCGAGTGATATTGTTGTCAGAGCTTTCGATGGTTCGAAGAGAATGGTCCATGGGGAGGTTGAAATTCCCGTCAAGATAGGCACTGAGGTGTTTAAGTCTACTTTCTATGTGATGGACATCCGTCCGTCATACTCTTTCTTGCTGGGTAGGCCTTGGATACACCATGCTGGGGCAGTCACCTCCTCCTTACATCAGATGTTGAAGTATCCTGTCAAGGGAAAGATCATTATTGTCCATGGTGAAGAGGAGTACATGATTAGCCACTTGAATTCTTTCTGGTACGTGGAGGTAGAGGGGGAGTTCATTGAAACGCCTTTTCAGCATTTCGAAGAAGTCCTTCCTGAAATAACAGTAGCAAAGCTGGCAGTTGAGACGCCGAGGCAGATGGCCAGGATGGCATCTCTGGAAGACGCAAGGGCCGCAATAAAGGAAGGGAAGAATTCAGCATGGGGAAGGTTGCCTGATATTCCGCATAAGACCGATAAATTTGAGTTAGGGTTCACAGCCGCAGGCCAGAAAGCTATGCGCCGGTCGAAGATTGAAAGAGCGCCGGTCAAAATTTCTCCCTACGGAATCAACGCTTTGGAGGATGAAGACAAAGAGAGCAACATCGAAGAGTGGATTTACCCAACTGTCAAAGGAGGATTGAGCAACTGGGAGGCAAAAGACTTTGTCCCCATCACTTTTATTCATCAGTAATTTATCTGTTAAACATTTCTTATTTGGTTTGTAATATTTATTTTCAAACAATCCGTACACTATCTTTTCACCTCATGCCTTGCCCGGGGCATGTAGGTCCATTTGTAAGGGTTTTGATTATCTTTCATATCCATGTGCCATGTTTAATGATTCATTGGACGTTTTTCATTTGATAAACTGCTTGTGCTCATTTTCTTTCCTTTTGCATTTTTTGTTTAAGGATGGCTATCCCTTACACACACCCACACTCACCAATGCAGGTACCCATCCACTCCGGATTCCATGGGTGACTATTCTGCTATATCCTTCAATAACTCTGAAGATCTGGTCAATCAAGCCGAGTATGAAGATGACGAAGGTTGTGAAGTACCAGGGGAACTAGCCAGACTTTTACAACAAGAGGAAAGGGCCATCTTACCGCACGAAGAGTCATTGGAAACTGTCAACTTAGGGACCGAGGAAGACCGAAAGGAGGTGCAAGTGGGTGCCAATCTGGAACCAAGAGTCAAGGAGCGCCTGATACAGTTGTTGAATGAGTATGTTGAAATCTTCGCTTGGTCTTATGAAGACATTCCGGGTTTAGACACAGACATCGTGGTTCATCGTCTCCCCACAAGAGAGGACTGTCCACCGATCAAGCAAAAGGTCCGCCGAATGAGGCCTAACATGTCTGAAAAGATCAAAGCAGAAGTGATGAAGCAATTCGGCGCTGGCTTTCTGGCTGTTACGTACTATCCTCAATGGGTCGCTAACATCGTGCCAGTACCCAAGAAAGATGGCAAAGTCAGGATGTGTGTGGACTACCGGGATTTGAACAGGGCCAGCCCCAAAGATGATTTTCCGCTTCCACACATTGACATTTTGATCAACAATACAGCTCAGCACAAAGTGTTTTCCTTCATGGATGGATTCTCGGGCTACAATCAAATCAAAATGGCCCCCGAGGACATGGAGAAAACTACTTTTGTCACACAATGGGGCACTTTCTGTTACAAGGTGATGTCGTTCGGGCTGAAGAACGCAGGGGCAACTTATCAACGCGCCATGGTGGCTTTGTTTCATGATATGATACATCATGAGATTGAAGTTTACGTAGACGATATGATAGCTCGGTCACAAACAGAGGAAGAGCACCTTGAACATCTAGAAAAGCTATTTTCCAGGTTGAAAGAATACAAACTCAGGTTGAATCCAAGTAAGTGCACTTTTGGAGTTAGGTCTGGTAAACTCCTGGGATTCATTGTAAGCAACAAAGGCATTGAAGTCGATCCAGCAAAAGTGAAAGCAATACAAGAAATGCCTGCTCCCCGTACTGAAAAGGAGGTTAGAGGATTCTTGGGGCGCTTGAACTATATTGCCAGATTCATCTCGCATCTGACTTCTACCTGTGAGCCAATTTTCAAACTCTTGAAGAAAGATCAGGTAGTCGAATGGAACGACGATTGCCAAGCTGCTTTTGATAAGATCAAGGAGTATTTGCTAGAACCTCCTATTCTGATGCCACCCGTCGAAGGAAGACCACTGATCATGTATTTGACCGTCTTGGATAACTCAATGGGGTGTGTTTTGGGCCAGCATGACGAGTCTGGTCGAAAAGAGCATGCTATTTATTACCTTAGCAAAAAGTTTACCGACTGTGAGACTCGCTACTCACTGCTCGAGAAAACTTGCTGTGCTTTGGTATGGGCTGCTCGCCGACTAAGACAGTATATGTTGACTCATACTACCTTGTTGATTTCCAAAATGGATCCTATCAAGTATATCTTCGAAAAGCCTGCTTTATCTGGAAGGATAGCTAGATGGCAAATGATCCTAACTGAGTATGACATCCAGTACACCACCCAAAAAGCTATAAAGGGGAGTGTACTAGCTGACCATCTGGCTCATCAAGCTATCGAAGATTATCAACCCATGAGATTTGACTTCCCAGACGAGGACATCATGAATTTGGACAACATTGAAGGTAACGGACCGTATGACGGACCCGAAAAGGGATCCCGATGGACCCTGTACTTTGATGGTGCTTCAAATGCACTTGGAAATGGTATCGGCGCAGTACTCATTTCTCCAGAAGGTTGTAACACACCTTTCACGGCCCGACTTTGCTTCAGCTGCACAAACAACATGGCTGAGTACGAAGCTTGCATCTTTGGTCTCAAGGCTGCTATAGACTTGGGAATCAAATCTTTGGTCGTATTTGGGGACTCGGCTTTGGTTATCAGTCAAATCAAAGGAGAGTGGGATACCAAGCACCCTAATCTTATCCCATACAAAGAACATGTCCTGACATTGTTGCCTCATTTCGAGCAAATTACCTTCGAGCATTTCCCGCGAGAAGAGAATCAGCTAGCAGATGCTCTAGCCACAATGTCTTCCATGTTTAAACTCAACTGGGATAACGAGGCTCCCCAAATCACCATCGAGCGAATGGATGAACCTGCACATTGTCACGAGATTAATACCGAAGAAGTAGTGGAACAACCTTGGTTCCATGAAATCAAAAGGTATCTCGAGACTAGAGATTATCCCGAAGGAGCTTCCGTAAATGACAAGAAGTTCTTAAGGAAATTTTCTGCTAAGTTCTTCCTGAGTAACGGCATCCTTTACAAACGAAGCCATGATTGTGTATTACTCCGATGCGTAGACAAAGCTGAAGCAGAGTTGATCATGACTGATATACACAGCGGCACATTTGGCACTCACTTGAGCGGGCATACAATGGCTAAGAAGATCCTAAGGGCAGGCTATTACTGGTCTACCATGGAAGCTGACTGCCATCAACATTCCCGTACTTGCCACAAATGTCAAGTCTATGCTGACAAAGTTCATATCCCTCTGGTTCCTCTCAATGTTCTGACTGCTCCTTGGCCATTTGCAATGTGGGGCATTGACATGATTGGAGAGATCAAGCCCACGGCTTCCAATGGACATCGCTTCATCCTGGTTGCCATTGACTATTTCACCAAATGGGTCGAAGCAGCTTCCTTCGCCTCTGTTACTAAAAATGTGGTTGCCCGCTTTATCAAGCAAAATCTCATATGCCGGTATGGTGTTCCAGACCGGATCATCACAGACAACGGTACAAATCTGAATAACACGATGATCACCGCATTGTGCGAACAGTTCAAGATTTACCATCACAATTCATCTCCCTATCGGCCGAAGATGAACGGTGCTGTTGAAGCTGCGAACAAAAACATTAAGAAAATCATTCAGAAAATGACAGTCACTTACAAAGACTGGCATGAGATGTTATCGTTTGCTCTACATGGATACCGTACGACGGCACGTACTTCGACCGGGGCAACCCCATTTTCTTTGGTATATGGCATGGAAGCTGTCCTGCCTATGGAGGTTCAGATTCCTTCTCTAAGGATTATGAAGGACACAGGTTTGAATGAAGATGATTGGATTCAGACCCGACTTGATCAACTCAATCTGATCGACGAGAAGCGACTCGCTGCTATATGCCATGGTCAAACGTATCAAAAACGGATGATCAAGGCCTTCAATAAGAAAGTCAGACGTCAAGTGTATCAAGTCTGAGATCTCGTAATCAAGCGGATCATCTTACCGCAAAGTGATCCCAGGGGCAAATGGACTCCTACATATGAAGGACCATTTGTGATCAAGAGCATATTTTCTGGTGGTGCAATGATTCTGACCACCATGGACGGCGACGATTTGCCGCACCCTGCGAACGCAGACATAGTCAAAAGATACTACGCATAAAATAACCCGACAAGTCGAAAACCCGAAAGGGCGGTTTGGGCAAAAATGGGCATCCCGGTGAACCGGAAACCCGAAAGGGCGGTTCAGGCAAAAGTTAGGGATAAAAATTAAAAAAAATTTGTACACCCGGCAAGTTGAAAACCCGAAAGGGCGGCTTGGACAAAAAGGGGTTTCCCGGTGGATCGAAAACCCGAAAGGGCGATTCAGGCAAAAGTTAGGGAATTAAAGCGTACGACTATGTCTCGTCGGATCATTTCAAAGACCATCTCTTCACCAACCAGTTCCGGGTTTCTGATCAATCCAATCATCGGCAGACGAAGCATTGAATGGACAGATATTCAGAGTTGTGAAGGCTATAGCAGAATGGAATCCCATGGAATTATTTCACATAGCCATCTTTATTTTGTACAAATCTTTCAATATTTACGACAAAATCCTCTTACTAGGATGATTGTCTCCTTTGTACAAATATACTCAGAGAAAGTTAATACAAATACTCTTCCCAGAAATTTGTGTCATTTCCCTTTTCTTTTTCTCTTGCACTAATTGTTTTATTTTGAGAAACGTCCAATGTTTTGTTAAATAGGCATATGCATTTGAACCCAATCATTCCCTTATAAATCAAGAAAGAGGATTATTGATAGGTTGAAGATACAGTTGGATATTCTGATTCCCTTTTCAAAGGAAACCCCCAGGAGATTTGGAATCCATATCCCCAGCAAGTCTTGAGGCTTATCCCCAGTAGATTTTGGAAGCTCATCCCCTGCAGAGTACGGACGTCTCTCCCGAGTTTTATTCAAAGTTATTCCTCACAAGGGCTTATAACTGGGTTATCCTCAGCTTATTGCCACGGAAGATCGCACTCGCCAAAATTCTCCCTACCTCCAACAGAGTTCATCAGAGTTCCCCAGCATAACTTATCAATACAATCCCCCGGAGGAACCTATCTTTGCAATCCCCAGTCGGAGAATCCTCCAGAACTCAATTCCCCTCAGAATTTAAGTTTCAGTATCCCCAGCGGAGCCAGACTAATGAACCTTCTCCCCACAGAGTTTTGGAGGGCAAATCTTGAGTTCCCCAGTGAAGTCGCCAGAAATACTTCCCACCAAACTGAAGATTCTCAGTCTTACATCCCCAGCATGAGTCTATTAGATTGGAATTCCCCAGTAGAAGTCATCAGGAATTCCCCGGAAGATTGGTATACAACCCAAGCTCCTTATTCTCCAGCAACAACCCGGAATTATTCTTCCCAGCAGCAGTCAAGATACTTTTATCTTCAGCCATCCCGGATTCATCTATCCTTTGCAAGACAGCTCTCCGGCTTACATGCGCATCCATTTACATTCATATCATATAACATACATTGTATCATGCATCATGACATTGCATACAACTAACTCTTTACCTTTTCAGGTAAGACTAGTCGACAGACTAAAATCATTATCTTCCGAGATTCTTTCTAGGAATAATTCGGATGTGACCCAGACACGACAACATTCTAATGCTTATTCCAGATTTATCCAGATGCAGTTTTACGCGAGCTCATCATCAGGGAACCCTACACCGGTTCTTCCTTCAACTCCAAGATTTCTGAAAACAGTTCACGGGTTCTCCAAGTAACGAATGTTAACCTATCACTTGTTCAGTTTCTTCTCAAGACTTCTGAAAACATTTTATGGATTCTTCCCAACAACGGATGTTAATCTATCACTTGTTCAGATGCGACTTTTGAAAACAGTTTACGGACGCTTCCCAATAATGGATGCTGCTCTATTGCTTATTCAACTCCAAGATTTCTGAAAACAGTTCACGGGTTCTCCAAGTAACGGATGTTAACCTATCACTTGTTCAGTTTCTTCTCAAGACTTCTGAAAACAGTTTATGGATTCTTCCCAACAACGGATGTTAATCTATCACTTGTTCAGATGCAACTTTTGAAAACAGTTTACGGACGCTTCCCAACAATGGATGCTGCTCTATTGCTTATTCAACTCCAAGATTTCTGAAAACAGTTCACGGGTTCTCCAAGTAACGGATGTTAACCTATCACTTGTTCAGTTTCTTCTCAAGACTTTTGAAAACAGTTTACGGGTTCTCCAAGTAATGGATGTTAACCTATCGCTTGTTCAGATTCTTCTCCAGACCTCTGAAAACAGTTTACGGATGCCTCCAGATACGGATGTCAATCTATTGCTTATTCAGACCCCAGCTCGAAGATGGTCCTAAACATGGACACCTTTCTGATACTCATTCCAGATGGCATCTTTAAGCCCATCCCCGACAAGTTTCTGTCACTCCTCCCGATGGCATCGTTAATCCCATATCCAAATGGCATCTCTAAGCCCATTCCCACATCCCTTGCTTTGACGAGTGCAAATTTAAGGGCACTCTAGTGTCCAATCTCCTTTTACCCTCGAGTCACGAAAGGCAAGCTTGCCAATCTAACTCTTCGGATTCAAGAAGATTGAACAGGGGCAACTGTTGTACCCCAAAATTTGCCCTCCCATTTCTCATTGATTTCTCATCACAAAGCCCTTGGAGATCAAGATCAAGTTAGGGTTAGCTCTGCTCAAGACTTCTCCTTGCACTGTTGACCCAAATTAGGGTTTGTGTTTGCACAAAGATGTTTTGACCTAAATTGCCTAAGATGACTTTCATGCTTCATATTGGACTCCCAAGTTTATCCACATCAAGTTTCAAGCCTTGATTCCAAGTTTTGCCCAGTCAATTGGACAGTTGACCTAAAAATCAGCTGTATTGGGGAAAAAGTCAACTGTGGCCAATTGACAGTCAAATCTCATGAAAATTGACCCACATCAACATTATGAACTCACATGGACCATTTGATCAAGTTTGGATCACAATTCCACAAGAAATTTGATCAGATCACCAAAAGGGCAAAATGGTCATTTTTAGGGTTTTGACTGCACAAAGGCAATTTTTGACTGTTTGACCTAGTCAATGGCAAACCAAGCTTACATATGGACTCAAGGACCCCATGGAATTGTCTTGACATGCTCAACAAGTTCAAAAGATCCCAAGTACACAAGATTGACAGTTGAATTTCCCAGTCAATTGATCAATTTTGACTGTATACTGAAAAGTCAAACTTTGACTTTTTGGTCAAAATCAAGAGTCAAGATTCATTTTTCATCAAAACATGCCAAATCATGAAACTTGTTCACCAAGAAATCAAAAATTGCAAATTAGGGTTTGAAATGAGAATTTTTCATAACTTAGAATTTTTCTAAGTTATGAAAAACCCTAATTTTTTCCCAACTTTGCCCCACTTTCTCACCAAGATTTATTTGGATTCAAGCAAAAGTCAAAACATGAAAGTTGTAGCCTATTGAATAATCTACAACTTTGATTCACAAAGTTTTCCCAAAAGAAGCTTGTATCTCAAGTTACAATTTTTGGAATAAGGGTACTAAACCATTCTTAACTTAGTGAAATTTTGACCTTTTTAGGCAAGGTTTCTACCTAACTTCAAGGCCATTTTCCACATACTTCCACTTGGAATTTCAATTTGCATTTCAAAGATGGATTGTAGTACACATTCCAAGCTTTCCAAAATGTCAAGGAACTCATCAAACAACCTCATAACTTGAGAGAATCGAATTTTTCAATATGGCAAAAACTCACTTTTGAATTGGCCAATCTCCATGTTCATAACTTATGCATTTTCAAGTCAGCTTGGTTTATGCTACATTACAGGCCTCTAAACCATCCAACACTCAATAATTTAATGCATACTCATTGTGCCAAAGTGTTGTTCTATGAGTTCAAACATTACGTGCAAGTTTAATCCATTTATCGAAAAAGTGAAATAGCCATTTTTGAAAAGTTAAGCTTTATGTCAAATTGAAAATCCAAGAAGTACATTTGAAATCTCTTTGGCACAAGTTTATGAGTTAATCACTCTGATCAAGACAAGGTTTTGTAGCATGTTTAGGGGGCCTCTACCTGTCTAGAATACAACTTGGCCTTTGCTTGCTTAAGTGTTAAGAAACATAGCATATCACAACACAACTTTCATCTCAGCATTAGAACCCTTAAGCAAATATCTTGTACACATTCAGGACATCCTAACTGAGCTAGCACACGACTCCAACACCTCCAATACCTCCACAAACTCAAAATCACCATTGAACTGCACAAAAACAGGGCTTGCTGCAGTTTGAGTGCCATCTCTCATTCCTTTCATGCTTCCTTGCTAAAAGCTCATCAAACACATTCCCTAGCATCACTTGAAGCTAACCCAAACATAAAACACGACCTGTAACTCCTCTAGGCAGTTCCACCATTTTCACTTTCTTGTTTTGCAGTTGAAGGTCCATAGCTCGATTCAAGGTGTTTCAAAGCAAAGTAAGTATTGGAATAGCATCACTACACTTCAGGCAAGCTGTACAGATCATCATCTTGCCCTGAAAGCTCCCCCATTGCCAGATAGAACTTCAACTGAACAGGTATCTTCTTGAACTTCTAACTCTTAGTGTAGGCATCATTAGCTCTAAGTTTGTGAATAAGAAGTGTTCTACTCAAGCCCCTGAATCTGTACATGCTTTTACTTTTCATTTATTTTGCCTGAGCTATGAGAATTTAAGGTCTGAATATGGAAGAAAAGTTAGGTTAAGATTTGGGAATGTTAAAATTCTCTCTCATTTCTGAGAGTTAGGATGAGTTCTTTACATATTTAGAATCGTGGCTTGATGATTAACAGTTCTTATGTTGAAAGTTTGTGCAAAAAATCAAGGAATCCAGATGTTTGAACTTGAGTACAGGCGCGCGTTTTTGGACAAGGAGTTGTCTGAAGGTTGAAGAAGAAGCCACATGAGTTGGGCCTGCTTTTGTATTTCTTTTCACACCATATTTTTGATTTCATACCCCCTGAGCCCATTATGTTTATTTTCATGATTTTTGACTTTTCTTTTTTTCATTTTGACTTATTTATTTTTTCTCATAATATTAAAAACATGAAAAATTATTTTTACACCATTTTTATATTTTTTAGGCATTTATTTGTCTATATGAAACATTTGTACATAAATATATATATATATATACTATTATTTAGAAAAACTAGAAAAAAAATGCAAATATATTTTATTTCTGATTTTTATTTCATTTTCTCTTTTGAAAACATTTTGTATCAAAAAAATATTTTTTTTATAAATATTAAATATTATTATTTTGTATATATAATATTTGTTTAGTAAATAATAAAGATATTTATATATATATTAGTACATTTAGGTAAATAATACAAAAAATAGATACATTTTTATTTTATTAATATTTGACATAAAAAATACTTTTTATAAATATACTACATTTTATTTTTTGTATATAATAAATAAATACTTGTATAAATTAAATAATATATATATATTTACTTAGTAAAAATTAGGGTTTTACCCTTAAAACACAAAAACTCCAAAAATGTTACTTTTTTTATTTTATTCATTTTTTGTTTATTTGACATAAAAAATATCTTTTTTCCATACATATAAAAAACCCTTTTTGCATTTTGCATCTTTATTTTATTTTCCATTTAATTTATGCAATTAATTATCTTGTAAATATTCCAAAATTGATGTAATAGCTAGGTTTAAATTCCTTGTCTAAATATCCCCCCATTTGAACATTTGTACCCCCTTCCCATATTGTGTTGTAATAGTGTAGGAATTTTACTTTTCGCACTTTAACGCTTTCTAAATATACCATGCTAGAATTAGGGTTTGTATGCAAATAAAAAGAACAAAATAGTTTGACCTAATTTCAAGATAATCATGCATGAAAATGGACAACACATATCACACTTGCACCCCTAGGGTATTCCACTTGTTGCCTTCCATAAATGGGCCATATTGTATGTTAGGTCTCTTTGGGCAAAACAAATACAAATCAATTGATCATAGTCCCTCGATGACGCTTTCGAAAAGTTGCCTAAAATGGTCAAGTCCCTTTCAATGAAAAATTGCCCAAAGATACTTAGCACTATTGCAATTATGGTCTAAACAATGACCCGCGCCTGTCCCTTTCACTTCCTAACACAAGATTGTCCACCAAATGCAATGGTGGAACAAAATTGTTAAAAGGGTTAAAACATAACAAAAATATTTGAGAACTTTAGGGTAGATAGATCTTAAGTACTTGTCAACTTGCAAAAGAAAACACTTGCCTATTTTCAAACCACACTTCACAAACACTTTTAAAACAAACTTTCAAAAAACCTTGAAACATCTTTTCAAAAAGACAAACACCTTTTGTAAAACATTCGAGTAAAGAATTGTTACAAGGTTAGCCTAGACAAGGCATCTTTTTCAAAACATTTTCAAAAGCCACACACAAAGCACCATTTCAAACAATTGAAAACTAAGGCAAGTTGATCTAAGCAAGTACCTAAGAGCCCATGGATAACCATGGATAGAAAGGGTGCTAATACCTTCCCTTTCTATAATCTACTCCCCGAACCCAAGAAAAATCTCAAAGGTTTTTGCTGTGCTTTTTAAACCTTTCCTTAGGATAAAATAAAAAGTCGGTGGCGACTCTTGCTCAACCGAAACATTTGCGAAACAAACGCAAAACCCTAGTCAGTTCTCCCACCGTATCACACAAGGGTAACTCAAAATCACGTGTACGCCTGAAGCCACTATCATCGAAACACCTATGTGAAATGATAGCACCCCATTTGTAATCTCATCTAAGAGTGGACGACATGAGCGCACTAGCAAACCAAAGTCGACTAGTCGTTCATGTTCCACTCTATTCCTAGGGTTTTTATGGTTTTCACTTGGCCTGCATATTGGGCCTTTTACCTCTTGTAACACCCACCCAACATGAAAGTAGAGCCAGCATAGCAGATAACCAAATATATGGAAAGCGGTAAAATGCATGCACAGACATATGCACACAGTATATACAAAACTAGAATTAAATAAACACCCAAAGAAAACAACAAACAAGATCTAGGATCGACTCCAGGATAGACCAGAAATAGGTCAATCATTTTCCCCAGTGAAGTCGCCAGCTGAAACAACCGGCTGAATCGTCATCTGATAATAAAAATCAATGAAGTCACCACCGAACGTCTTTTATCCCACCGAAAGGGAAAGGTAAACATCAAGAAAACTTGAAGAGGGTGAAATCATGGTCTTGCAACCGAGAGATCAGGTAAGGGAGTCTGTTACGCGAGGGGAAGGTATTAGCACCCCACACGCCCGTAGTACTCTACGGTATCCACTCTTGTTGTCTAATCTAATGGGTGTGTAAAATCTATATCTAAGGTTTAAAGATGAAAAGGGAATGCAAAAAGAGAATGCATGCAAAAGAAAGAGAAAATAATGTAGGGAAAATAAAAATTATGCTCTCCTGGGCCCTAACCCAATGCCTACATATCCCTTTTAAGGAATCAAAGCAGCCGTAGTTCGGCTCATATATTTTTGTTGGATTGTGTTTTTTAGTTAAGGAAATAAAAGCAACAGACAAGATGGCAAAACATCAGATAGATCAACAAAAATGTCAATAATGATGATAAAATAGCAAAAAGAGATGACAAGACATCGCATGGCAACACAAACTCAGATACGGTGGTAAAACGCCAGCATCATAGCAAAATATCAATCAAGACGATGAAATATTACACCTAACAATGATATTGAAAGTCAAAGTAGGATAACAAACATGTGCGATGGCGAAACATCGGCTAAGAGATAGGAAGATAACATAGCAAAGATGGAGAAACATCAATAAACCAGAGGACAAAACATCACATCTAACAATGATATTGAGAATCAAAGTAGGATAACAAACATGTGCGATAGAGAAACATCGGCTAAAAGAATGTGTGATGGCGAAACATCGGCAATAGAATATGCGACGGCGAAACATTGGGGAAAAGATTATGTGATGGCGAAACATCGGCTAAAAGATGGCAAGATAACATGGCAAAGATGGCGAAACATCAATAAACCAGATGATAAAACATCATACCTAACAATGATATTGAGAATCAAAGTAGGATAACAAACATGTGCAATGGCGAAACATCGGCTAAGAAAAAGGAAGATAACATGGAAAATATGGTGAAACATCAATAAACCAGAGGACAAAGCATCACACCTAACAATGATATTGAGAATCAAAGTAGGATAACAAACATGTGTGATAGAGAAACATCGGCTAAAAGAATGTGCGATGGTGAAACATCGGCAAAAGAATATGCGATGGCAAAACATCTGTGAAAAGAATATGCGATGGCGAAACATCGGCTAAAAGATGGCAAGATAACATGACAAAGATGGCGAAACATCAATAAACCAGATGATAAAACATCACACCTAACAATGATATTGAGAATAAAAGTAGGATAACAAACATACGCGATGGCGAAACATTGGCTAAAAGAATATGCGATGGCGAAACATTGGCTAAGAAAAAGGAAGATAACATGGCAAAGATGGCGAAAAATCAATAAACTAGATTACAAAACATCACACCTAAAAATGATATTGAGGATCAAAGTAGGATAACAAACATGTGTGATGGCGAAACATCGGCTAAAAGAATGTGCGACGGCGAAACATCGGCTAAAAGAATAACAAAATGAAATGGTAAAGAAGGCAAGACATAAACAATCAGATGATAAAACATCACACCTAACAATGATATCGGGAATCAAAGTAGGATAACAAACATGTGCAATGGCGAAACATCGGCTAAAAGAATGTGCGATGGCGAAACATAGGCTAAGAGATAGGAAGATAACATGGCAAAGATGGCAAAACATCAATTTAAAAACAAAGCCAAGAGGCGCACAAACAAATAAGATTGGTTTGTATTTTTTACCTTGAACAAGGATTTAAGTTTATTAGAGATATTTTATGATTTTCCAAGAAGAAGTTTAGCTTCAGAAATGCAAGAATGCAAAGTAAAAGAAAATAACTAAGGGAGACTATCCTAATCTCTAGCCCTAATGTTATAATACAATGATTGATCCTAAGGTTGAAGATAAAAGAGGGAAGTTTCTACCCTTTGTTAGCATACATAGATTCCTATCCTAAGGTCTAGCTCGAGGACTAACCCTGCACGAGCAATCCTAAGGGAGCATGGTAAATACCAAACAAGTAAACAAAAATGTTTTTAAACATGAGTAGTATGCAAGGTACATATGCAAAATTGCCTTAAACATGTCTTTAAATAAATCAAAGGGACTCCTGACATATATCAACAAAGGAGGTCCCATAATGCAATAGAAAGAAATAAGGAGCGAAAACAGTAAAAAGGAAATAGTGCAATACCAAATAGATAACTATCCATAGCAAATCAGCAAGAAAAAGAAACCCAGAGAACTTCAAGCAAGCTAGCGTCAGTAAACAAGTCAAGTCAGTAATCACGCCATCAAATATATGCACTGAGGTCTCAAGATCAGAACTATAGCAATCACAATCACACACACACGCATACACACACACAAACACACACACACACACACACACACACACACACACACACACACACACACACACACACACACACACACACACACACACACACACACACATATATATATATATATATATATATATATATATATATATATATATATATATATATATATATATATATATATATATATATATATATATATATATATATATATATATATATATATATATATATATATATATATATATATATATATATCATGCAAACTGCAAAAGAATGACAAATATAAAAAGCATAGGAATGGTGCAAACACAAGCAATTGTGTTCCATAGATAAAGTGGAACACTATAGTACCAAGTCTAAATGGAAAAACTTTCCTCAGAGTACCTCGCACATTCAACAATCAAATTAGTGATTCTAAAGAGAAATGATGAACCGATAAAGGATGGATGATGATATAATCATGAGAATGTAAAATAAACATGATGACAGACATCAAAAGCAGTAGATGTAAGAAGCATCATGCAAACTCAAATAACAACTACGTCAAAACTAAAGAAATGTGGCTCCTTTCCTGTCACCATGTTAAATTGCCAAGTAAATATCAATCCAGGATTAAAGGAGCTAGAGAAGAATACAATCAAAGGCTTTCGAAGTCAGAAGTAAACCCTTCACATTCATACTTATCCATTTCAATTAGGGTTCACAAGCATGATAAAAAAAGATACAACAAAATTTATCACAAAGTTTGGATCACAAGTTAACAAGGAAAAGAATTCAAACAAAGATAAAGTTAGAAAACTTAAACCATTCAAAGACTTGAAAACAAGCTTCTAACATGCTATGAGGATATGATCAAGAGTTTAAAATGTTGATTCTAAAGCATGTTGCACAAGTGCATTCAATATACCTCAAGGATTTAAAAGGAAAGGAGAAAGGAACATCAAATTCATATATGAATGAAATTGGTTTAAGCATTAAAGGTCAAATTATCTCAAGTCTTTATGAGATTATACTTGATGTATCATTACTCAACATGTTACCATTGGTCATTTGATGACCTCAAACTCAAGCCAAAAGTTTTAAAGTTTAAAGCAAAAACAATAAGAGAACACTACTTAGGAGGCATCAATTAAAAGGGGTCATCAACCAATTATGGGAAATCAAAAGGATTGATTTGAATTAGTGTGAGGAAAAAGAATCAACATGATCATTAAATGCCAAATTACAGGCATCACACAAGTTCATTGGCCATCAAACAAATTGCAACAAGATATGTAACATCCCTTGGTCACTTTCACTTTGAAAATTCATCAAAAATAGAAATAGACTTCCATAATTCAAACAAAAATTTTCTCATCATATTTAAGATGTATAGAAGTCATAATGTAAGTCTCAAGTTCATTGATGTTTGAGGAAAGGATAAAATAAGCTTCAAACATCAAAACTAGTTGGTAAAACCACCAATCTAGACAACTTTTCAAAATAAATCAATGGAAAATACCAAACCTCATCAATTAATTCAAGAAAATTATTTTTGAGATCCTCAATCCATCTATGAACTTCAAACAATAGCTTACTTCAATTGAACCTTAAGGAAAATTGGTTTTTTATAATCAAATCAAACAAAGGGATTATCAAAACCCTAATTATTTAGAAAATAAACTTAATTATTGATTAATCAAGTTCCAATTATAAATAATTCAAACTAAAATCATACACAAATAAATAAAACCCCATAGATCAGAAAACTTATTTTTCCATATTTTTTTCATTAATGAAAAGTCAGAAATAAAATCAAATATTAAACCATTAAACAATTAAACAAATTTTCACATTTTAAAACAAAATTCTAATCAAAAGTCAGAAAAATATTCAACCAAAATTATATTCAAATATTAGAATTAAAAATAAGCTTCTATGATTTTTTGTGGAATTTTTTGGATCAAGAGAAATATCAAAATAAAACCAAATGTCAAACAAACAATTAATTGATCACACGAATTTTAAAACCAATCAAAATATTTTCAAAAATTCTGGAAAAAAATGCAGAAGGTCAGAAATATTATTTTTAGGTTTCATGAATTTTTTCAGAGTTTTCATCAAGTTTTAATCAAGAAATAAAATCAAGGAAGATCAAGTTATAAAACAAGATTCAATTAATTCAAAATTCAAAAGGACCAATGGAATTGTGCCAACACATCATCTTCAACCTCCATCCTTAGCCAGGAACGCGCGAAATACTAAAGCTAGGGCTCAATGTTCAAATTATCACCACATACTCATTTCTCAATCGTTTTTCACCAAATCAAGCGCAAATTAAAGTTGAATTAACAAGCTATATCATGATGTTCACAAATTTCTAAATAGATCCAATAACAGAGAGAAATAAGCATGAGAAAACAACACAAAATAGTGAAACACACAACTTGCATAGATCTTTAATACACGATTCAAGCTTCAACAAGGCATCAAATATATATCAGACCTAAAGACTGGCCAACTAAACCATAATACACACGATTTACATCATCAATTCAAGCTTAGTCATAAGAATCGAAGTATATGAAAAACCTACCTCAAGGCAAAAGAAATCTACTGACACCTTTACTCCAACTGCAAACCAAGCCTCGATATACACTCCTTAGCACTTGGAGAAGAGAATGCAAGAAGAATCCCTCAAAACGCACAAGCAAACTTGGAGATTCAAAGAAATGGATTTATGAGAGAAAAAAGTAACTTCATATTTGAACTTCCTCTAGCCTTTTGTTCCTCTCCTCCTACTCTTCCTCTTTTGAATGAACAATGCAGTGTTTATATAAAGTGTTTAGAGTGAGGGCAATAGGGTCATAACTCATATAAATCTGTTGGGGGGCAATTTGGCCAAAATAGGAAAATGGAAATGTGAGATCATGTGCTTGCGTTTTGTTTGTTTACTTGGCTTTTTATGCTGCGTTTTGATGAGCTATGAGTTGTATGAGTGAAGCAAACAAAGCGTGAGGGGTGAGGTGGCAAGGATTGCACATGGGACTGATTTTCTTGTGATGAAGGTTACCAATTTTGGCAAAAGTGAAGAAAGCGCGGGGAGGCAAGGAAAGTGTGATTGTTTGGCCAAAATGAGTAAGAAACAAAGTGTGTGGTTCGTGCCAAGCATGTGCAATATCACCCTGAAACCAAACAGAATCGAAGGATGTACAAAATTTGCAACTTGTATGACCCACGCTTGCACCAAAAGTCAGAATCGAAGGATAATGTAAAAAAAACTTGTGACATGCATGACCTACGCGTGCACCAAGAGTCAATTGATTTCTAAATGAGGCCATAGAAAGTTGGCTCATGCGCTCTCAAGTTTTCCTTGAGCCAATTATGAACATATTCTAAGCTTCGAAAAAAGTTGGGGTTCGAAAGAAATAATGGAGGGATGAGCAAGATATGAGGCTTAGGATTCTTGGGCAACTCAAAAAAACTTGCCCAAGACTGCGCGCGCGCTGGCCTGCTCAATATAACACTTTGATTGGTCCAAAATGAGAGAGAACGAAGGGAGCAAAAATGAGACTTTAACTAGCCCAAGGTCACTTCGAATGGTCCAGATTGAAGAAGACCAAAGTAGGAAACAAGAAGCTTGAACCAGCCTTCAAATCCACTTCGAATGGTCCAAACTGAAGCAAGAAGAATGAAGCTTCGACCAGCTCACAAGGATGATAGTTCAATTAGTTCAAATCGAAGAGAGAGAAAATTAGGCTTCGACCAGCATTCAAGATCAATTTGAATGTCCAAATTGAGAGAAAACGAAGAGGGAAAAAGGAAGCTTCGACCAGCCCATAAGGTGACACTTTGAATGTCCAAACAAAGAAAGAAGAATGAGGCTTCGACCAGCTCTCAAGGTAACACTTTGAATATACAAACAAACAGAGATTAAATTAAGAATAAAGAGGCTTCGACCAGCCCTCAAAACAACACTTCAAATGTCTAAACTGAAGAAGAACAAAGTAGGAAGAAAGAGGCTTCGACCAGCCCTCAAATCCACTTCGAATGGTCCAAACTGAAGCAAGAAGAATGAAGCTTCGACCAGCTAACAAGGATGACACTTCAATTAGTTCAAATCGAAGAGAGAAAAATTGAGGCTTCGGCCAGCCCACAAAGTCACACTTAGAATGGTCCACATTGAGGAAAATCAAAGGGAGCACAAGGAGGCTTCGACCAGCCCACCAAGCTAACTCGAATGGTCCAAGCTAAAGGCAGTCAGAGAGAGCCACTCGAATCCAGTTTCTGCACCCAACTTCCTCAAACCACAACTCTTTCAAATTTAAATCAAATTGATTGATTCCAAGTTCAATGAGAAGCTTTCATAGTCCTCTTCAAAATGCAAGGGACACATTTTTGAATTATGCCTTGAACCAAAAGATATAGGCATGTTACCAACTGTTTGATGAATTTCCGAGGCCAAATGCCTTGCCTTGCCTGGCCAGACGCCCAAGGTGCCTCAACAAATGCCCAACTTGCCCTAAACTTCAAAGGCTCATAACTTTTGATTTTGAGTATGAAGTTTGTTTTTTGTCCTCTGTGGGCCCTTGTAGATCTTTTTCCCCTCTTCAATTGGCAAAAAGAACCACCAAAATCCCCTGAAAAATGAGAAAGTTATGCCCTTGCAAAGTCAGGCCAAAAATCAAGGACACGGTGAAATTTTCAATCACCAAGATAACTTCAAATCCAAGTAACCTCTCAAACTTGAAATTATCATCAAAAACAATCATCAATGATCATCCCTCATGAAAATACATGTCAAATGTCTCACGTTGACCAAAAGTTCATTTGGTCAACTTTGACTTTGTTGACCTTGAGTAAAATGATTGTTTTGCCCCTTTGATTCAATTGAACCACTTCTCTTCAAAATTGATGAACAAAACTTCAAACATATGACATTCCAAACACATAGAGGCTATGGAAAGAGTTTCCACTAAAAATTCCAAAGAATCCCTTATTAAAACTCCAACCCTAGTTTTGAGTGATGAATCAAAAGGAAGTGATTCTCCTTATAAACAACACAATACTCAATCTTCTGATGATCCAATAAGGTGGATAAGATATCTTGAGATATGTGATACCTTTGGGCTTGAAAGATCCAAAGGTTTAGATAATAGGGCCCTCCTTGAGCAACTTGTTAATACAATCAATCTTCCAAAACTTTAGAGAGGCTTGATAAACAAAATATCTTGATCCCTACACCATGTATGAATGCAAAGCAATATGATGTTTATGATGAAACATAAGCCTAAATCAAGAGGGTAAATTTTGGGGGTGCAACAAGTACAAAGTTTATTCGTTTGATGTTTTTTGAATGATGACAAAATTGGAAAAGCTTATACTTCTGGGTATTGTATAGTATCCTTATGTCTTGTGGCACTCCTCTATATTAGAGGTCTAGGAACCATCAAAAAGCATTTAGAAATTGTTTCAAGTCATTAAAAATAAGTTTTTGCATGATTTTCAACTGCATGAGTCGACACATCCTTATTTCAGGTCAACAGATGTAATGCATTTTTAAAGCATGTATCTTCTGTAACCCTTAGGCCACCACATACACCCATTAGGTCAACACATATTGAAGCTTTTCTTAATTTTCTGAAAAAATTATTTTATGTATCCACACATCCACTTTTCAGGTCGACACATTTACTATCATATTAAAGCATGTAGCCTATGTAACTGTGCGGTCGACACATAGACCATGTTAGGTCACACATGCTTTTAAAATATCATGTATGTCTCGACATATACGAATCTTGAGTTGACACATACTGTTTTACTTGGTCAATTTTTTAATTTCTTTTACTCTGAAATTATCCCTCTTTGCCCTAAATTTTCCAAAACTATAAATACTCATTCATGCCTTATTCTAACTTGTTGAAAACCATAAAATTAGCCTATTTCTCTCTTCATCTTATTCCTCCAAATCTATGCATACACACTTACATTACATTGTAACGATGTTCCATTGGGGTGCCATCTAGACAATGATTGTTATTGTCCAATTGTGTATTGGGTGGAGTTTTGTAGGGGTTTTCATCCAGACAAAAACATCAGGTTTGTCCTTCAAGATCATTGGTTGATTTTGGGGTTTTTGTGAAAAATGTTTGAGAGGTAATTTCGGTAAAGTGAACAACCTTGGAGTGCTTAGAATCTTTACAAGGAACCTTGGAGTGTTTGAAATCTTTGCAAGGAAGTAACTTGGAGTATCGGATTGAATCAAAGTTTTGTGTTGTATTTGTTTGAGATTGACGGTGCACGAAAGCTTTAGAGATAAAGAACTCAGAGGAGTAGCAAGATCTAGATACTCATTTCTCACCAATTGTGTCTTGGTCTCTCTCAAGATCAAAAGAAGATAAAGGGTTGAATCAACAACAAACTTAGGGTTTGTGGAGTTGCTCTTGAACACTTATCTTATATCAATAATTATTTTCCATAGTAAGAATTATCCTAATTCCATGGGAATTAGGCATAGACGTACCCACACGCGAGGATGACAGTGGGAAAATGTGAAGACAAATTCATTGTGTCGCTTTTATTTTTCGTTTTTACTTGTTTTGATTCTCATTGATCAATATATCAAATAGAATTGTGTTATCATTTGAATTGTAAGAATTTTCTTACGTGATTTTGCTTTTAAGTCAAGTTTTGATATATCTTATAATCACTTTTTATTATAAGTGGTTTTGTGTATCAACACAATAAAAGGAAAAATTCTCAAAATTCACTTGCACACCAAGTGTTTGATAAATTTACTAAACTAGTTATTTTGATTTTATCATTGGAAATAGCCTTGTTAAGCAAAATTGATTAAATAATAAATAAGTTGCAAAGTGATTCAAGGTTATTAATTCAATTGTTCTAATTCCATATTAATTTTTTATTTACGGTTTGGATATTCGAGCTTCCCAATAACGTTTGTAAAGATGACAATTTGCTTCCGCTTAACACTTTGATAAAACTTTTTCACAACAAAACTTTATTTGGATATTTTCAAAATGGGTATCTATTCACCCCCCCCCCCCACACTCTATATACCATTTTCGTTGTCTAACAAGTGGCATCAAGAGCCCAGTTCGTTCCAGCTTCAACACTTTTTAGAAAATGGCTTAAAAACCTAAAGGGGATTATAAAAGAGCCCCAATTTTCACGGGAGAAAATTATAGTTATTGGAAAGCTTGTATGAAAATTCATGTAAGCTCATATGAGAAAGGTGTTTGGGAAGTTATTCTAAATGGCCCAACATCGGTGACATATGATGTTGATGGTGTTACCGTACTAAAGCTAGAAAATCTATGGGATGAGAAAGATGAGAAAAGTGGTCTTATGATTGGAAAGCAAAGAACATCATCGTATTCACACTTGGTGTTGATGAGTTATATCACATTTCCCATTGTCAAACTGCTAAAGCTATGTGGGACGCTCTACAAGTTACCTATAAGGGAACTAATAAGGTCAAACTAGCTAGAACTAATGCACTTAATAAAGAGTTCAAACTCTTTTGCATAAAGCAAGGGGAAATTATTGTTCAAATGCAAAAGAGGTTCTCTCATCTTATTTATCGTTTAAATTTACTTGGTAATCCTATTTCCAATGTTATTTCTACTAACAAGGTGTTGATATGTCTTACTAGAAATTGGCAACCAAAAGTCTCCACGATCAAAGAAGCCAACAATCTTGCTACACTCGTTCTCACTGCATTGTTTGGCAGGTTATAAGAGCATGAGCTAGAACTCAATTGCTTAGATAAACATGAAAAGAAGCTTGAGAAAAAGAAGAAAGAAAAATGGGCCATTAAATAGGAAGTATTGAAGTCTAAGGCTCTCAAGGCTTCAAGCTCAAAGTCCTCAAGGGAAGAGCCCACAAATGATAGTGACACTAGTAATGAAGAAAGTTCGGATGATGATGAGATAGGATTATTTGTGAAGAGGTATAATTGATACATTCGAAAGAATGGAGTCAAACACTATAACAACAATCTTGTTAAATTTAGAAGATAATCCTCCTCCTCTAAAGATGAAGACAACAAAAAAGATAAGTCAAAGGGTATTTGTTATGAATGCGGAAAACTGTGTCATTATAGACCGAATTATTCTTCACTTACTAAGAAGAAAGTAAAGGGTCAACGAAACAACTCCAAAAATTCTAGACAAGCTTATGTGGCTTAGGATAGTGATAGTTATATCTTAACAAATGAAAGCTCAAGTGAGAGTGATGAAGAGGCAAACTATTGTTTCATGGAAAATCATCGTCAAAGCAAGAAAAATGATGTAAGTCATTCTAAATACTCAAATATTTCAAATTTACCCTTTAATGAGTTGAAAAAGAAATTTGAAAACTTACAAAAAGATTATTTATATGCTAACAAAAAGTTTGCCTCCCAAGAAAAAGTTTTTACATAATTATAGGCCAAGGTTGAAGAAACAAATGAGTAATTTGATGCAATGAAGAAACTCATTGTAAATGGTTCAAATTATGTAAAAGATAATGAACAATCTTCTATATATGGATGTGAAACATGTAAATTTTGGAAATAAGAAGTGAGTGCTCTTGAAACCAAATTTGAAAAATTACATCATCCTACTAACACTATTGTTATTGAACGCTCAAAGGTTGAAAAGTCTCATAAGAGCTATAACTTGATTAAAGAAAAGTCCAATAGCATAAGTGATTCTCATCATAAACTATTTTGTCAGTATTGTTGCAAAAAGAGACACACTATTGTTCGATTTTTGTAGGATGATTGTCTTGATGCTATGATGGATAAATGGATTCTCGATAAAGGATGTTCAAGACATGTGACGGGATACATAATTCTCTTCTCTTACTTTGTGGCAAAGAAGAAAGGATTTGTACCTATGGTGATAACAACAAAGGTGTGATACTCGGAAAAGGTAGTATAGGTAATCCCTCAACTATATTTATCTCAAATTATATGCTAGTAGAAGGACTTAGGCATAGCCTTCTTAGTATTAGTCAATTATGCGATAATGGTTATAAAGTAATTTTTACCAGAGATTGTTGTATAATTGAACACAATTATAATAAGGATTGTATATTTAAGGGTTTGAGGGTTAATAATATCTATATGCTTGACCTAAGGGAATTATCCTTGAATAATGACCAATGTCTTGTTATCTTGAGGGAAGACTCTTGGTTATGGCATAGACGTTTAGCTCATGTCAACCTTGATCTAATTAACAAAATTGTTGCAAAAGATTTAGTAGTCGGTCTACCAAAGATAAATTTTTCAAAAGACCATCATTGTGATGCATGTCAAAAGGGTAAGCAAACAAGGGTCTCTTTTAAATCAAAAAATGTTATTTCAACATCAAGACCACTTGAGCTCCTGCACATGGATTTATTTGGTCCCTCACTGACTAAAAGCATAGGTGGTAATTACTATGGTCTTGTAATCGTAGATGACTACTCAAGATTTTGTTGGACATTTTTCTTACGTAGCAAAGATGAAACATTCTCGGCTTTCAAACGTTTTGCCAAGTTATCTCAAAACAAATTAAACTCAAAAATTATTTCCACTCGAATTGATCATGGAGGTAAATTTGAAAATCATCTCTTTGAAGAATATTGTGATAAATTTGGTATTGAACATAACTTTTAAGCTCTTAGAACTCCACAACAAAATGGTGTTGTGGAACTTAAAAATCGTGTTCTAGTGGAGTTGGCAAGAACAATGCTCAATGATTATGGTCTACCAAAATAATTTTGGCTCGATGTTATTAGAACGACTTGTTATGTCTTGAATAGGATACTTACTCGTCTCATTCTTGACTTGGGGGTTTTCGTGCAAAATGTTAGAGAGGTAATTTCGATAAAGTGAACAACCTTGGAGTTCTTAAAATCTTTTCAAGGAACCTTGGAGTGTTTGAAATCTTTGCAAGGAAGTAACTTGGAGTATCAGATTGAATCGAAGTTTTATGTTGCAATTATTTGAGATTTACGGTGCGTGAAAGCTTTGGAGATGAAGAACGCAAAGGAGTAGCAAGATCCAGATAGTTATTTCTCACCAATTGTGTCTTGGTCTTTCTTAAGATCAAAATAAGATAAGGGGTTTAATCAACAACTAGCTTAGGGTTTATGGAGTTTCTCTTGAACACTTTTCTTGTATCAACAATTATTTTGCATAGTAAGAATTATCATAATTCCATTGGAATTAGGCACAGATGTACCAACATGCGAGGACGACAGTGGGGAACTGTGAATACAAATTCCTTGTGTCGCTTTTACTTTTCGCTTTTACTTGCTTTGATTCTCATTGATCAGTATAAAAAATAGCATTGCGTTATCATTTGAATTGTAATAATTTTCCTATGTGATTTTTTTTTAAGTCAAGTGTTGACATAGCTTATGATCACTTTTGATTATAAGTGGTTTTGTGTATCAACACAATGAAAAGAAAAATTGTGAAAATTCACTTGCACACCAAGTGTTTAATATATTGACTAAACTAGCTATTGTGATTTTATCATTGGAAATAGCCTTGTTAAGAAAAATTGATTAAATAATAAATAATTTGCAAAGTGATTCAAGGTTATTAATTCAATCGTTCTCATTCCATCTTAATTTTTGATTTACGGTTTACATATCCGAGCTTCCCAATAATGTTTGTAAAGATGATAATTTACTTCCGCTTCACACTTTGATAAAAAAATTTCCAAACCATATTTTATTTGGATATTTTCAAAAGGGGTATTTATTCACCACCCCCCCCCCCTCTATATCGTTGTCGTCTTCTAACAAGATCCACCTCCATACATGCAGTCAGAGGCTAACACGGCCAGCCTGTGTTGCCTAACACAGTCGTATTGCTTGACACGAACAACTCGTGTTGCTTGAGACGGTCGTATTGCCTGACATGGGCATCCCGTGTCAACTGACATTGTATGTGTCAGCATGCAAGGCAGTTACAAAATTTGAGCATTGGATGCCTTTTTTTATTCCTTAGCAATAGTAACTCCCACTTTATCTTTGATTATGGTTAATTATTCATTAAGCATGAAATTAGTACATGTAAGTAGTGTCTTAGTCCTTGGATTACTATAAAAAAGGGCTTATGCATCAAGAAAAAAGGGGGATAAACCTAAGGGTGACACTTAGGTAATATCCATCACTTTCTACTACATCGTCTTGTACTTTATAAGCTATTGTTATCCAATAAATTGAAGCTCTTGATTTATATATTTCAAGTGTTATAATTTTTTTTTGTTATTACTTTGTCATCATATTTTTATTATTATTCATAATGCTTTATAATCTTGTTGTTATTTACTTTACCATGAGTGAGTAAACTCATAGGAACTAGGAGGCTATGTAAGTCCACATTGTGATGAATTTCTACTAAGTATATGTAGAAATTATGGGAAATTTTAAAGGAAATATTTATTTTAGAACTTGAGAACACTTGGCATGTCTATGATTGTTGGGAATGCAAGATCAATGTAGATGCCATACATGTATCAAAAGGTAATGAAAGGGCATCCAAAACCAAGTTGTTAGACTATTGAGTTCGAGGCGCCATTAATAAGGTGACTTAATCTAAATTGGGAAACAATCAAGATTGCGGCGCTTATGTGACAAAGTGTACGCTCTTGATTGTATTAGTCATTCATATAAAACGTCTAGTTATGCATGCTATGAAAATAGGTGACACACATCAATTTCTACTTTGATAAAAATTTCCAAAGAACTTCCCATAATTCGAAACATATGCAAAAAACATGTAAATCTAGATAGACAAAACATAATTCCCATGTCCTTCTTTAGCTATTATGGTTATTGTTGCACCCCAAAATTTTCCCTCTCATTTTATCAAGATTCTCCTCACAAGACTTCTTGGACTCAAGACCAGATTAGGGTTTGCTCAGCTCAAAACATCTCCTTGCACTGATGACCTGAAATTAGGGTTTGAGTTTGCACAAGGATTTTTGGACTTCCAGTGCCTAATGTGACGTTAATACTTCATGTTGGACCTCTAAGATTGCCCATACCAAGTTTCAAGCCCTGAATCAAATTTTTGCCCAGTCAATTGGACAGTTGACCTAAAAATCAACTGTATTGGGGAAAAGTCAATTGTGGCCAATTTACAGTCAAACCTCATAATTTTTGATCCACATCAACATTATAGACTCATATGAACCATTTGATCAAGTTTGGACCACAACTCCTCAAGAAATTTGATCAGATCTTCAAAAGGGCAAAATGGTCATTTTAGGGTTTTGACTGAGGAAGGGCAATTTCTGATTTTTCACCTAGCCAATGGCAAATTGGGTTCAATCATGGTTTCAAGGACTCAATGGCATCATCTTGACCTAATCACAAGGTTCAAAAGATCTCAAATGCATTGGATTGACAGATGAATTTTCCAGTCAACTGATCAAAAATCAACTGTACACTGAAAAGTCAAACTTTGACTTTTTGGTCAAAATCAAGTGCCAAGGGTCATTTTTCATCAAGATGTGTAAAAACATAAAACTTGTTCACCAAGAAACTTAAATTTGGAAATTAGGGTTTAAGTTTGAAAATTTTCATAACTTAGAAATTTTCAAAGTTATGAAAATTTCTTATTTTTCCCCAACTTTTCCCAACTTTTTCACCATGATGCACTTGGATTCAAACAAAACTTCCAACATGAACGTTGTAGTCCTCAACAAAATCTACAACTTTGATTCACAAAGTTTTCCCAAAATATGCTTGTATTTCAAGTTATGATTTTCTGAATAAGGGTCCATAAACTTTTTAACTTAGTGAAATTTTGCCCTAGTTTAGGCAGATTTTTTATTAACTTCATGGAAACGTTTCACCTAGTTCTAAGAGGAATTTCAAATTTCATTTCAAAGATGGATTGTAGAGCATGTTACAATCTTTCCAAAATGTCCAAGAACTCTCCAAGATCATTTATGGTTAGGGAGAATCGAAGAAAAGAAAATGGCCATTTCTCACTTTTGTCCATGGAATTTTTCACATTGTTACAAGTTGCAAACCTGTCCTAAGCATGCTTGTACTTGTTTTACAGGTTAACTTCTACGGGGAGATTCAGGAAACTTGAAGCAAGCTCACAAGTACTTCAGGCCTCACTCAAAGTTGCTACATTGCCATATCCAAACTCAACTGAACAAGGTATTTGCCAAGTTTCTATCTCTCTATTTAGACATCCTTAGGCTTAGGTTTGTGAAGCAAAAATGTAGTCTTTAATGTGCTTGAGTTGTACATATGCATAGTTCTTATTTATATCAACTGAGCTAGGAGAATTTGGATGATGAACATGCTAAAAATTTTAGGTCAGAAATTAGGGCCATTAAAATTCTCTCTGATCTTTGAGAGTTAGGTCAAGTTCTTTATATCATTGAAATCGTGTGATGATAAGCTACATTTTTCATGTTATAAGTTTTTGATTTTATGCAAAGGATAACAAGAACAGGATTTGAAGTACAGGGCGCGCGCGAAGAAGACGAAGGTCAAGGATGAAGTGAACTTGGGCCTGGCGCTTGGGCCTATTTCTATTCACACCACCCTGTTTCCTTTTTGCACCCCCTTGGCCCATTTTATATATTTTTGTATATTTTTCATTTCTTTTATATTTTCTGACTTTATTTATTTTTTATAAATATTTAAAATCACAAAAAATATTTTCTTAATTTTTCACAGTTTATTTTATTATTTTTATTATTTTCTTGGCATAAAAATAGTTTATTAAATAACAATATACTTTATTTTCTTAAATAAAACTTGTAAATAATATAAAAATATTATACATTTTTATTTTTATTATTTGTACACTTAAAATAATATTTTCTCACATAATTTATTTTTTAACATTTTTTGTATATATTTTTATTTATTTTCTTGTACATAAATGAAATGAATAATAATAGAATATATATTTTCTTTTAAACCAAAAATTAGGGTTTTTACCCCTTTCAAAAATAATCATTTTATTTTCTTTTTTTAAGACATAAATAAATTTATTTTCTCATACATAAAACAAATACAAAAAACATTTCTTTCATATTTACATTGCATTGTACATTTAAATAATTGTTCATCTATTTATTGTATAAATTCAATTGAGTTGTAATAGTAAATTAGGGTTTTATTTTGTGCAAATACCCCCTATTCAAACTTGTACCCCCCTTCCCATAATATTATTGTAATAGTCTAGATTTACTTTTACGCATTTTATTGCTTTCATATACCATGGATAGTAAACTAGGGTTTTGTATGCAAAGACCAAAAATCAAACAAATAGCATGACCTAACACAAGACAAAAATGCATGAAAAAATGACAACACATTGCACACAAGCACCCCTAGGGTTTCATCCACTTTGTTTCCTTAATATGGCCATGGTATGCATGCTAGGTATCTTGGCAAAATCAATCAAAACAAAAGATCATAGTCCCTCGATGACGCTATCACAAGTTGCCTAAAAACAAATGATCTTAGCCCCTCAAAATGCTAAAGATACTTGGCACCATTGCTATCATGGTCATACGATGACCCACGCCCGTCCCGTTTAACATCCAAAGATAGGGTTGTTTACCAAATACAATGGTAAAACAACAATGTCAAAGGGTTAGAAATGTGTAGGAAAGACTTTTGAGTAGGTAGATGCTCCTAGTTACTTGATCAATTTGCAAACCATCCTTGCTATTTTCAAACAAACACACACATAATTTCAAAACATTTCCAAAACAAACTTTCAAACATTGAAACATTTTTCAAAAGACAAACATCTTTGTATACATTCTTACAAACAAGAATCATTACAAAGATTTCCAAAACGATGTCCTGTTTTCAAAATACTTTCAAAACCACACAAAGAACCATTTCAAACAATTGGAAAAGCAAAGCAAGTGATCTAAACAAGTAACTAAGAGCCCATGGAAAACCATGGATGAAAAGGGTGCTAGCACCTTCCCTTTTCATAATCTACCCCCGAACTCAAGAAAACATCTCAAAGGTCTTTCCTGTGCTTTTTGACCTTTCCTTTGGATAAAATAAAAAGTCGGTGGAGACTCTTGCTAAACCGAAACATTTGCGAACACAAATGCAAAACCTAAAGTCAATTCTCCCACCGTATCACAGTTATCCTTTCTTTATTTTTTTGCTTAAAACAAACAAACCAATATTGATCACCTTGGATAAGAACAGTTAACCTAGACCTTGATAATCAATCATTTCTCTGTGGGATCGAACACTTTGTATTGCTTGACACAAATTGTGCACTTGCAGTTCACACGCTATTAGAAAGCTTCCCATATAGCAAGAGTTTTCGCTTCATGATACGAGTTAGCGGCAGGGACTTCTCTAGTGAACCATTCAAGACCATGAGTTAGATTAGCAAAAGAGGCCATGGGGGAGTAAAGTTATGGCACTTGGCGAAATCATAACATACCCTGTGAAGGTTTTCTACAAATTACGCCTGTAATAGGGTGGGAGAACTGACTTGGGGTGTTTTGCGTTTGATCGTCGTTGTTGCGGTTAGCAAGAGTCGCCACCGACTTTTCTTTTATCCAAAAGGAAAGGTGGAAAAGAACAGGAAAGACCTTTGAGATTATTTCTTGAGTGTGGGGGGTATATTATGAAAAGGGAAGGTGTTAGCACCCTTTTCATCCATAGTTATCTGTGGGCTCTTAGTTGCTTGCTAGATCACTTGCTTTGTTTGAAAATATGCTTTGTGGTGGTTTTTTAAAGTATTTTGAAAAGGCGCCTTTGTTTAGGAAAACTTTGTAATGGTTCTCGTTCGTAAGAACGTATACAAAGTGTTGGACTTTTGAAAATATTTTAAGTTTTGAAAGTTTGTTTTTGAAAGTGTTTGGTGTTTGTTTTGAAAATGAGCAAGGATGTTTGTTTTGAAAGTGAGCAAGGATGTTTATTTTGAAAGTGAGCAAGCAACTAGGAACAATCTACCTACTCAAAAGTCTTTTGTTCATTTCTTCCTTTCTTTTGATATTGTTATCTTACCATTGATTGGTAAGAAGCCTTATCTTTGGATGTAAAAGGGACAGGTGTGGGTCATCGTATAGTCATGATAGCAATGTTGTAAGATATCTTAGCATTTCTCCTTGAGGGACTAAGATCATTTGAAAGGAAACATTTATAGCATCGTCGAGGGACTATGATGTTGTATTTTTTATTGTTTTTGCTAAGATATCCCACATGCATAACATGACCATTTTTGTAAGGCAACAAGTGGAATTACCCTAAGGGTGCATGTGTGAATAGTGTGTTTGATTTGCATGCATTGTTTATCTTGGATTAGGGTTATCTACTTATGGGTTTTATCTTTCCATACAAACCCTAATTACTAGCATTTATATGAAAGCGATAAATTGCGAAAAGTAAAATTACTACGCTATTACATTATTAGGGGGATGGGGTGTACAAATTTATAAATGGGAATTGCAAGAAATTAAATCTTACTATCTATTACAACCATATTGAATAATGTACAAGAAATGAAAATATAATATACAAGGATATAAATGGAAAAGAAAAGGATTTTTATTTGGATTTTTGAGGAAAGGGTTTTAAATTAATTATCTAAAAGAAAAGGATTAATTAAAAATTACCCTAAACTAATTAAGAAAAAGAAAATAAGTTAGAAAGCATTTTTTAGGGTTTTATAGAAAAGGGTTTAAGTTTAATCAAAATAATATGGAAATTATTTAATTAAAAAAAAAGCTAAATTATAAGTGGATTTTAATTAGAAAAGAAAAGAACTAAGCCTAAATCTAATTATTAATTTATTAAGAAAAAGAATTAAATTTGTTTAAGAAAATATTTTTGTCTTTTTGTTTTATAAAGAAAATGAAAATATAAGTATATAAAATGCAAATAATAAATAAAAATATATTTTTAGATTTTTTATTAATAAAAATAATAATAATAATAATAATAATAATAATAATAATAAAAATAAAGAAAAATAAAATAAAATAAAATATAAAAATAAAAATAAAAGTCAGGGGGATTTGAAATGGGATTTTTGGTGTACTTTAGGAAAAAAAACAGTTTTGGAAGGCCTGGCCCAATGGGATTTTTTTAAGCAAAAAAATAAACAAAATAAAAAAAAGTGGGCATGTGTTGTGAAGTGAAGTGGGGGTGTGTTTCAGCAAAAATGGCAAGGTCCAATACTTGGAGGCCTAGCGCGCTTAGTTTGTAACAAAAAAAAGAAGAACATATGAAAAAAATGACAAAACGCAGCGTTGGGTCTTGAACCCATGACCTTGACCATAAACGCGTGCTGCCTTTACCACTAGGGTGGCTTTACATTCGTTAACTTAAATGAAACAGTAAATACATAACATAAATCAAGTCTTAGAAATGACTTCATCTTCAACCTCCAGCCATGGTTCCTGTAACTCAACCATTTCTCATCCATTCACAAAACTTCCAACATCAAACTTGTTAGAAATTTCACCACGATTCTGAATATGTAAATAACTTAAGCTAATTCTCAAAGATGAGCAAGAATTTCTAAAAGTACCAAATCCTGACCTAACTTTTTTCATAGATTCAAACCTAAAATTCTCTAAGCTCAATCAATATAAATGAAAACTATGAACTTGTACAGCTTCAGGGAAATGATATCTACATTTTATCTTCACAAATCAGAATCAAATGATGCTTATATGAAGAGATAGAAGTTCAGAAAACTTACCTTGCAGATGGAGGTCGTGTTTTCAGTTTGAGCAAGCTTTGAGGTTTCCCAATGATCTATTTAGCTGGCCTGGACCTTCTTGAGTGTATTCCAACTTCTACTTTGCTTTGAGGATAGTTGAAACTCCCAACTCAAGTCAAGTTGCAAGCTTCAGTTTTGAAAATGGTGGATGGTGATAGAGGGGTTACAGTCAGGAAACAGGGGCCTGGATCACTTTTATATGATGTATAGAGAGTGTATAGATGATTAGATTTCAAAACGCACGAGTGAAAATGGAGATGATGAGTTTTGGCTCAAAATTGTCAAGTTTGGGTAGTTCTGTGCAGCAAGGTGCTTGGAAGAGTTTTGGGGTGCTTGAGATCATGTGCTAGCTTACAAATAACTTGTATAGTTATATGAAAAAGGTTAGAGGGTTTGAAGTTGACAGCTCTGAAATATAGAGTTATGGCTATGTTACTTGGTTTTGAAGAAAAGTGGAAAACATGGTTTCAAGGCATAGTACAAGCATGGTCTGAGTTTCTTGGAGGCTCTAGACATGTTTCTTTTATCTTTGACATTGCTTGTACTCAGATTAAACAAGTTGGGAGCTCTATGCATTGACTTTTGCAATAAAGCTTTCTTTTCAAAAATGGAAGTGTTACCTTTGTGCCATTAATGAAATAACCATTTGGACAATGCCTTAAATGCTTGGATCAAAGCTCTAACATTTGTGTAAACATTTTATTATGGAGTTAAAGGCAAGTTAGAAGCCTGCAAAGTTGGATTTGTACAGCATGCTTGAAGATTGGATCAATTGTTTATCACAAAATTGACTTGTAATTCATGTTTGAAACCCTAACTTCTTGCCTTCGATTCTCTTAGCTCAAGTATGATCTCAATGAGTTCTTGGACATTTTGGAAAACTTGTAACATCCTCTACAACCTTCATGTTGGAAATTTTTGAATATTCATCTTGGAACTAGGTGAAAAGTTGCCATGAAGTTGGTATCAAAAATCTGCCTAACTAGGGCAAAATTTCACTAAGTGTTTTAAGTTCATGAGCATGTATTCACAAATTCATAACTTGAGATCCAAGAATTTATATAAAAAAGTTCTGCCCTACAATGTTTTAGATCTCATTGAGATCTACAACTTTCATGTTGGAAGTTTCTCTTGAATCATCTTGCATCATGGTGGAAATTTGGCACAAAGTTATGAAAAAAATATGAACTATCTAATACTTAGAAAAAATTCTAAGTCTTAGAATTTTGACTTTTCAAAGATGATTTTGACTTTTCAATTTCTTGATGAACAAGTTTCATATTTTGACATGTCTTGATGAATTGTAATCTTTGAAACTTGATTTTGATCAAAAAGTCAAAGTTTGACTTTTCAGTGTACAATTGACTTTTCATCAGTTGACTGAAATTCAACTATCAATCAATTGATCTTGAGAAATGTTTTGAGCCATGCCATTAGGCTAAAATTATGTATTTTAATCCTTTAGATCATGTCTTAAACCAATAAGTCATTGGTTAGGTCAAAAGTCAAAAATTGCACATTCTTAGTCAAAACCTTGATTTTGACCATTTTTCCCTTTTGATGATCTGATCAAATTTATTGAGGAATTGTGATCCAAACTTGATTAATTAACATATATGAGTTCATGATGTTTATATGGATAAAAAATTATGAAGTTTGACTGTAAATTGACCATAATTGACTTTTTCCCCAATACAGCTGATTTTAGGTCAATTGATCAATTGACTGGGCAAAAATGTGATCCAAGACTTGAAACTTGACATGAGCAATATTGAGGGATCAAAATGATTCATTAAAGTCAATTTAGTCTTATAAAGTTCAATTATCCTTGTACAAACTTAAACCCTAATTTGAGTCATCAATGCTTAAGGAGGTGTCTTGTGCTGATCAAACCTTATGCAGTCTTGAATCAAAGGAGATCTTATGAGATATTACTTGAGAAATGAGAGGGTAAATTTTGGGGTACAACAGATTCCCATTATCAATCTTCTTAAACCTGAAGAGTTAGATTGGCGGATCCGCCATTCATGACTTGAAGGTGGAAGATGATTGAACACTAGAGTGCCCAGAAATTTTCACTCGAAGATGTATTGGGAATGGGCTTATAGATGCCATTTGGAGGAATGATGGTAAATACTGGAGGAAGTATCAGCACAAATCTTTGGTCGATTTATACTAAAACTTGATGTTTTACCTGTGGAAAAAAAGGGTTAGTTAAATGCAGATGTATGCATGATGTTCACAAGATGAATGAGATTGTGCTAAATGCATTTCGTATGTATATGTTATGATGTATGAATTTGAGATGCATATTTTGTTTGGGAAAATAAATCCCTGACAACTGTTGAGGATTTCTGGGAAGCGGAATCCCGGATTAATGTTGGGGATGAAGAATATACATATCTTCAAACATTGTTGACAGAATGCTTCCGTCGAGGAATATCTCTTGAATGTTAGTTGTATCTGGTAGGATCTAGGCTTCACAACAACTTGCTGAGAATGAGGAAGTCAACTTCTATCTGGTCGGATTCCAGGTTTCACGGTAACTTATTGGGGAAGAATAAATTAACTGTTATCTGGTCGGATTCCAGGCTTCGTAGAAAATTTCTTGAAATTGAACTGTTATCTGGTCGGATCCAGGCTTCACAGTTACTTGAAATGGTAACTACTATCTGGTTAGGTCCAGGCTTCATGGTTTTTGAAAAGTTATACTATTATCTGGTCGATTCCATGCTTCACGGTTACTTGCTGGGGATTGTAGCTAGTTGTTATCTGGTCAGACTTCAGGCCTCATAATAACTTGCTTGAATAGACGAAGTTGAACTGATATTTGGTCGTATCCAGGCTTCGCAGATTTTTGAGATGGATGAAGTTAATTGCTATCTGGTTGGGTCCAGGCTTCACAATAACTTACTTGAAAATATGAAGTTGAACTGATATCTGGTCGGGTCCAGGCTTCACAGTGACTTACTGGGGTAGAGGCAAACTCTACTGGGGAAAAGAAGTTAAACCCTTGTCTGACTGAGTCTAGGTTCTTCAATATCTCGAGGAGTTAAACTTTTATCTAGTCGGGTCTAGGCTTCAAAGCACTTGGACAAGTTACACTATTATCAAGTCGGGTCCAGGCTTCATAATAATTGAAGGTCGTACTATTATCTGGTCGGGTCCAGTCTTCATAGTATTTAAAAGTTGTACTATTATCTGGTCGGGTACATGCTTCATAGTATCTTGAACGAATGAAGTTGACTGCTATCTAGTCGGATCTAGGCTTCACAACAACTTTTGGAGATAGCAAAGGCTTTGTTGGCGACTTAACTGTGGATTAGGGGTTGTGGCCCTCTGATTTGTAATAGTCTAAAAAACAAACTCAAGCTGGAGAGGATAGACTATGTCGGGGAATTTTGTCGTCCGTTGTTTGTTGTATGTTGTTTGTTGGGGAAATAAACCATGTTGGGGAAATAAACCTTGTTGATGAATACTTGATGAACTATTGACGAGGTAAGTTCTTTTAGGAAGAGATCCATAAGGCTTCTTAAATTAGCTGGAGAGAGAGTTGTCAATAGATTAAGACTTTGGTTGGGGATCAACCTATGCAAAGAGATTTTGTTGGCAACTCTGTTGAGGATTGGTTTATTATAGCTGGTCTTGTGGGGATAATGTTAATGAAATAACTATGTGGGGATATTCCTTATACATTAAATAGATGCTTATTGTTGCTTAGCAGGACACATGTTCCAAATAGTTTTAATTATGTTCACATGCACATGTTCATTCAATTTTAGTCATTGGACATTTTTGCATTCACAACAAAAACAGAAAGTTTGCACTTTAAAGTATATTTGTATTGATATTTTGCCCATGAATAGGAGTTTTTTGTACAAAGAGACGGAGATCCTAGTAAGAGGAAATCGTCGAAAGGAAAACAAAAATTGAAAACAAAAACAAATAGCCATGTGGAAATGATCTCATTGCATTCCAACTCTACTATTTCCCCAATGTCTTCGAATGCCCCTTGCCGTTGATAGAAGTTGATTGGATTGATCTTGGACCGTTTGAACTCGGACCTTGGTAATAAAGTCGATTGTGGTGATTCCACGGGACATATTCATACACTTTCAATCCTTAATTTTTTTCCTGGACCGCCCTTTCGGGTTTTCAGCCCACCGGGATTACCCATTTTTGCCAAAGTCGCCCTTTCGGGTTTTCAACTTTCCGGGCGTACAATCTTTTGTATATATCCCTAATTTTTTCCCAAACCTTTTGGTTTGCTGGGATTCCCTTATTTTTTCTAGGTGTGTCAACCTAGCAGGTCCTTTATGCATAGTATTTTTTAACTATGTCCGCGTTCACAGGATGTGGGAAGTCTTCACCATCCATGGTAGTCAGCATCATGGCACCGCCAGAGAACACTCTCTTGACAACAAATGGCCCTTCGTAGGTGGGAGTCCATTTGCCCCTGGGGTCCCCTTGTGGTAGAATGATGCGCTTTATCACCAAGTCACCAGCTTGATATACTTGAGGCTTGATCTTTTTGTTGAAAGCCTTAATCATGCGTTTTTGGTACATCTGACCATGACAAACAGCAGCCAGTCGCTTTTCATCGATCAAGTTCAACTGATCCAATCTTGTCTGAATCCACTCCACTTCGTTTAGGCCTGCCTCCTTCATAATTCTTAGTGAGGGAATCTGAACTTCCACTGGTAGAACAACTTCCATGCATAGATCAAAGAAAAGGGAGTTTCCCCAGTTGATGTCCTAGTTGAAGTACGGTAGCCATGAAGAGAAAACGGTAGCATCTCATGCCAGTCCTTGTAGGTTACTACCATCTTCTACACAATCTTCTTACTGTCTTTGTTGGCCGCTTTGACTGAGCCATTCATTTAAGTCTATAAGGAGAAGAATTGTGATGCTTGATTTTGAACTGAGTGTAAAGCTCGGTAATCATAGAATTATTGAGGTTAGTCTCATTATCGGTGATGATCCTTTCGGGGATACCATAGCGGCAGATGAGGTTATGTTTGATGAATCTGGATACCACGTTCTTTGTGACTGAGGCAAATGAAGCGGCTTCGACCCATTTGGTGAAATAATCAATAGCGACCAGAATGAAGCGATGTCCATTGGAAGCAGTGGGCTTGATCTCTCCAATCATGTCAATGTCCCATATTTCAAATGGCCACGGAGCGGTCATGACATTCATAGGGATGGGAGGCACATGGACCTTGTCAGCATAGACTTGGCATTTATGGCAAGTTCTTGAATGTTGATGGCAATCAGTCTCCATTGTTGACCAATAGTAACCAGCTCTCAGGATTTTCTTGGCCATAATATGTCCTCTAGAGTGAGTGCCAAAGAGACCATTGTGCATGTCTTCCATAATTTCCTCTGCCTCCTTCTTGTCCATAAATCGAAGTAGAGTAGAGTCATGGTTACGCTTGTACAATATTCCGTTACTTAGGAAGAAGTTGGCTGAAAATCTTCGTAAGAACTTTCTGTCATTAGCGGATGCTCCTTCAGGGTACTCTTGTGCTTCCAGGTATCTCTTCACCTCGTGGTACCATGGCTTTTCTTTGTCAGTGTCGAGCTCATAGCAGTGTGCAGGTTCGTCGAATCTCTCAATTGTAATCATAGGAGCTTCGTTATCCCATCTGACCTTGAACATAGAAGACATAGTGGCCAAAGCATCGGCTAACTAATTTTCTTCCCTAGGGAAGTGTTCAAAGGTGATCTTTTCGAAGTAAGGAATCAGAGATAGCACAAGCTCCTTGTACTGGATAAGATTAGGGTATTTAGTATCCCAATCTCCTTTTACTTGGCTAATCACTAGAGCGGAATCTCCAAACACATTCAAATGCTTGATCCTCAAATCAATGGCAGTCCTCAGACCCAAAATGCATGCTTCATACTCAGCCATGTTGTTCGCTCAATCGAAGCATAACCTGGAAGTGAAAGGAGTGTGGCAACCTTCAGGGGAGATAATTACATCACCTATTATGTTACCTAAGGCGTTGGAAGTCCCATCGAAGACCATAGTCCATTGGGATCCTTGTTCAGGTCCGTCATACGGTCCATGTTTCGCAGAGTCGGTCACTAGCATGATATTCTCATCTGGGAAGTCAAAGTTCATAGACTGATAATCATCAACAACTTTATGGGCCAAATGATGTGCTAATACACTCCCTTTGATGGCTTTTTGTGTTGTGTATTAAATGTCGTACTCAGTCAAGATCATTTGCCATATAGCTATTCGTCCAAAAAGAGCAGTTTTCTCGAAGATGTACTTGATTAGGTCCATCTTAGAAATCAACAGAGTGGTATGAGTTAACATATACTGTCTTAGTCAGCGAGCAGCCCATGCCAGAGCGCAGCAAGTTTTCTCGAGCAGTGAATATCTGGTTTCACAGTCAGTAAACTTTTTGCTCAGGTAGTAAATAGCATGCTTTTTTCGGCCAGACTCGTCATGTTGGCCCAAAACACACCCTATAGAATTCTCTAGTACTGTCAAATACATGATCAAGGGTCTTCCTTCAACCAGAGACATGAGAATAGGAGGTTCTTGCAGATATTCTTTGATTTTGTCGAAGGCACCTTGGCATTCATTATTCCATCTAACTACTTGATCTTTCTTCAAGAGTTTGGAGATTGGCTCACAAGTAGCAGTCAAGTGAGATATGAAGCGGGCGATGTAATTAAGACGACCCAAAAATCCTCTAACTTCCTTTTCAGAATGGGGGACAGGAATTTCTTGGATGTCCTTTACCTTGGCGGGATCGACTTCGATGTCTTTACCATTGACAACAAAACCTAGAAGCTTTCCAGATCGTACTATGAATGTGCACTTATTAGGGTTTAACCTCAACTTGTACTTTTTCAACCTCTCGAATAGCTTGTATAGGTGATCGAGATGTTCCTCTTCAGTTTTTGATATTCCAATCATATCATCCATATATACCTCTATCTCATGATGGATCATATCATGAAACAAATCTACTATATCCCTCTAATATGTTGCCCCTACATTCTTCAACCCGAACGGCATGACCTTGTAGCAAAAGGTGCCCCCATTGCGTAACGAAAGTGGTCTTCTCCATGTCTTCAGGAGCCATTCTAATTTGATTATAGCCGGAGAAACCATCCATGAAAGAGAAGACTTTATGTTGAGCAGTATTATCAACCAAGACATTAATATATGGTAGAGGGAAGTCATCTTTGGGGCTTGCCCTATTCAGATCCCTATAATCTACGCACATATGAACTTTTCCGTCTTTCTTTGGCACTGGAACCACATTTGTAACCCATTGGGGATAAGATGTCACAGTTAGGGATCCTGCATCAAATTGTTTCATCACCTTAGCTTTTATCTTTTCAGACATGTCAGGCCTCATGCGACGGACTTTTTGTTTGACAGGAGGACAATCTTCCTTTGTCAGCAGACGATGAACTACAATGTCGGTATCCAACCCTGGCATATATTCGTATGACCAAGCAAATACTTCCACATATTCATGCAATATCTGAACCAATCTGCTTTTGACACTGCCTTCCAAGTTAGCGTCGATCTTAACCTCTTTCTTGTCTGTCTCGGTACCTCGATTGATGACTTCAACTGACTCTTCGTGCGGCTGAATAGCTTTTTCCTCTTGTAATAGAAGTCTGGCTAGTTCTCTCGGTATTTCACAATCTTCCTCGCCTTCGTATTCGGCTTGGTTAATTGGACGTTCAAAATCATAGTCGGCAATAGTATAGTCATTGGCAATGAGATCCAGAATGGATGAGGACCTGCAAGAGTGTACGTGTGTGTGCATGTAAGATACATGGCTATTTTGAAAAACGCATTTGAAGAAAAGAAAGACAATGAGCATAAAGATTTGGAATGAAAAAGTCCAATGATTTGTATTGAATGATCATATGATAAAATGAACATAAATAAAACCCTTGACAAATGGACCAAAGTGCCTCGGGCTAGGCACATGGCTTAAAAGTCATTGTTTAATATTACAAACAAAATGTTCTTGAATTAAAAGGAAGCAATAAAAAAGTGATTACTCCTCAATGAAGGAGATGGGAACAAAGTGCTTTGCGTGCCAAATGTTGAGCTCCATTGTAGTAGGGTATACCCAATATTCAAATGCAACTTCATCATCAAAATTACCAACAGCGTTAACTTCATGACTCCCAATACGGAGAGACGGCTTCCATGTGTGAGCGTGCCTTACTTCTTTCTGAGCCTTTATAGTGAAGCCCAAACCACATTTGTCCGCTTTGAATGGGATCTCGAGGAGTTGCCCCCAAGTATCACATCTTCCTTCTTCGACTGCAGCACGAACATCTTTTAATGAAAGCATCTTTGGCACAACCTTAACAGCTTTGGACACATTATAGGAAAATTTGGAAGTAAAAATCATTGGTGGCACAACTTCAAAAGCCTGGCATGGGGTTTCTATAAATTCGCCATCCATCTCCACATATTTGAAAGAGTTAAGGTGGCTTACCATGAACTCCTCCTCACCACAGACAGTGACAATCCTTCCTTTGACCGGATACTTGAGCTTTTGATGAAGAGTTGACGTTACCGCCCCTGCTCCATGGATCCAAGGGAGACCCAACGAACAGGAGTAGGCAGGATAGATATCCATGATGTAGAAAGTAGAGTTAAAAATTTGTGAGCCCACCTTTATCGGGAGATCCACCTCTCTGTGAACTGTCCTTTTGGGCCCATCGAAAGCCCTCACAATGATATCACTTGGCTTCAAAACTAGTCCTTCGCAATCTAAATGGTCCAAAGCTCCCTTGGGTAGCACGCTTAAAGAAGAGACAGTGTCAACTAGAACATGTGCTAAGGTAGTCCCCTTACATTCAACAGAAACGTGCAGAGCCTTGTTATGGTTCTTTCCAAGTGGTGTCAGATCAACATCCGAGAACCCTAAACCATTATCTTCCGTAAAGCTTGCCACACAATTTTCAAACTGGTCAGTTGTGGTCTCATGAGGGACATGAGCCTTCTTCAAGAATTTGATTAATGCCCGAGCATGGGCATCGGAACAGTATAGCAAAGATAACATGGAAATCTTAGAAGGGGTTTGCCCCAACTGCTCCATAATTTTGTGAAATTCTGGCTGCAGATACTCAATGTCACGTTCAATATTATGACACCGTATCTGACTTACTATATGACAGTAAATACAAAAGCAATAAAGAACACAGTCAATTGTTTACCCAGTTCAGTGTGCAACAACACCTACTCTGGGGGCTACCAAGCCAGGGAGGAAATCCACTATAAGAGATTTTAATTCATAAATAAACCAACCAGTTTATCTCCTTCACTTAAGACCTACCCAATGCAATTCCAATCTAAGTACAACTTAAACCTGAGTTCCTACTCACTCCCCCTCAATCACAGCAGTGATACATAAACCAATTTGACTTAAGAATTGATGAAGACACTCTTCAAAAACAAACACTTGATTAAGCTTCATAGCTTTTTAATCAAGCAACACAATCACTCGTGCTTCACAGCTTTGAGTGATGCACACAACTAACTTGACTCTGCTTCACAGCTTTAGTCAAGGAACATTCAAACACTCTTGCTTCAAAGCTTTGAGTGCTACACAACTATTACAATTAGAAACCTATTCCAAGGCACTTATCACAATGATAATTGCTTGGAGTACAATAATCAAATCTATACAGATTACAAATGATCTTCTGATCAATCAAGAGGGATCGTTGAAAAACAGCAGCTCTGTTGAATATATAGCAGCTGCAACTTCAGTTAGGGTTTCCACAAAAACCTAGGGTTAATTCCGTTTGACCTAAAGACCAGGTCACAGGACTTTATTAACCAGGTTAGGTTGAGCTAGGTTACCCCTCAGAAAACGCAGGATTCTATTCAGGAAAGACTGAGTTATTTCCTGAAAAAACTCAGACTTATCCATCCTGCAAACCTGTTAGTTCAGAACAGGATGTCATAACATCTGTTATGACATCTGAGAAAACCTGTCTACTGATTTAGCAAAATGTGATCATTTTGCAAAATGCTCAGATACACACTTATAAACATCAGTACTTCAATTACAATATTTTTCTGCAAAGGTACCTAATGAGTCAGTACAAACTGAACTAGAATGTTATGACATCAGTCATGACATTCACACATACACTTGGGATTTACCAAAAATGCAAGCCAATACCTAAACACCTACAAACTCCCCCTTTGGCAGATTTTTGGCTAAAGACCCTAAGCAATCAGAGATAGATAGCAGCAGAAATAAGTGACAGCAGAAAAATAGAATGTCAAGTACTAATTAAGTAAGTACCAAAATATTCTCCCCCTCTTTAGCCACAAATGGGCCAAAGATACATGTTCATAAAATTATACAGTTATCCAAAACAAAATAATAAGAGCAGCAGCAGAAAACAACTGAATACACTTCCAAACTCCACCAGATATCAGCAACAACCAGCAACACCACCAAACAGCAATCAACCTTCAAGCACTGTCATCAGACTCAGAGGAGCTAGTTTCTTCAATGTTGAGATGTCCTTCAGCTTCTACACCTTCTTCCCTTCTGTTTTCTTCAGCTTCCTCCTTTTCTAGCCTGGCAATTAGAGTTTCTAGGGTCCTTTTTCTAGCATCCAGCTCTTTGCAAGTTTCTTTTAAAACAGCTATGACATCTGATGTCTTGGACTGGGTCTTCACAGACGATGTCTCAGCTGATGTTATGACAATGTCTGGAGCATGAGATCCCTGAAACAGTTTGTAGTGCAGGCCAAGGGCAGCAGCTCTTTTGCAGACTGTATCTCTTGCCACAAGGATATCAGGGTATTGTGCAAGGATGATTCCACAAAGGAGGGAGGGAAAGGCAATTGGTCCTTTGACAGCATAACTGCCAGCATGCTTTAAAGTTTGTTCAAAGATGTACCTCCCATAGTCAAAAGCAGTCTTGGTTCCCACAGCATAGATAAATCTCCCCAATCCTGTGGAGATAGTTGATTTGTGATTTGTAGGCACCCAGTTGACTGCACCTATTTTATGCAAGATGGCAAATTTCATGCTGAGTTTACTAGCATTCAGCTTCCCTTTCAAGGGCCAGCACTTTACTTGCCTGGCTGTGATGGTTAGACAAACTTCATTGTCAGTTGCCTCTAGATCAGGACAGTCCTCATTTGTTCTTCCAAGAAACTTGTTGATTTCTGATGGAGAGAACTTGACCCTTCTTCCTCTAACAAAAACACTTTCAAAGTCAGCTGACCTTCCATCAGCACAATCATTAGACAAGTTCACCACAAACTCCTTGACCAGATTTTCATAACATTTGTTAAACTTTATCACTGTCTTCATTAGTCCAGCATTCTTGATCAGGTCCATGATGTCTTTGCACTCCAAGGCATCATTGTTGAGTTCTCTCTCTAAGGCTATTCTCTTTAAGCAAACATACTTCCATCTGTTTGCATTGTCAGGATGATGAAAAGAGATGTTGTCTGTTGGCACTTCAGGCACTCTAGCAATTTTGCTGGAGGGGAGCTTCCTTCTGATGGGAGTTTCTTCAATATCAATCTCAAATTCTGATTCCTCATCAGAATCAGAAGTTTCAGGTTCTTTACTCTTCTTAGAGATTGGTTGTCTAGCAGTATGCACCTGGGCCTTCTTCCCTTTTGTCTGAATACTTTTCTCAGCCATGCCTTCAGCCTTGGATTTCTTAGCATTAGGTTTATCATTCTGACTATTCTTTCTTTTCATCAATCTCCTAGCTATGCTAGGGTTCACATTAGCAATCAGATCATTATCTGAGTAATCCTCGTCCACATCAATGATAGGTGGATCAGCAGCCTTTTCTGAGAGGTTCTGAATGTTGTCTTTTTGTGTCACAACATTCTCAGTGACATCTACATTTTCAGAAACTTCCACATTTGGACTTTCTGATTGATTTAAAGGGACAGAAATCCCCGGTACAGATTGGTTGCCACTCAGTATACTAGTAACCAGCCTAGCAATAGCTTGGTGAACTTGAACTGATCCTTCTCTATTAGGTACAGAAGACGAAGGATGAGAAGAATTACTAGAGGCTGTAGCTTGAGCTCTTCCTGCATGTCTGGTTCTGAGCTTTTTGACTTTGGCTGGGTCAGTTGCCATCTCTCTGAGAGGAGTGACCTCAAGAACTTCAGATTCTATGCATGTGGTGATTGCCCTAGAATCTTGGTCAGATGATGACGATGATGAGGATGACGAATTTGCCATGGTTGAAGGCGATGTCTGAGACATTTTGATTGACTTTGAGTAATGGTAGCAGTTTGAGAAAGATCTTTGATTGAGAGGAGAAAACAGGTTGCAAGGACGAGAGAGGTAGAGGGTAAAAGGGAGTATTTTCAACTTCTTAAAGATTTTGAAAGAATTGTGAAAGTATAAGATTAACCCACTAATGACAGACTTAATAAAGTTAATTCCTTCAACCTTTGTTTTAAGCAAAATTAATTGCTATAATTTCTTATGTTGGTGAATACCCAACCTGCCCCTCAAATTTTCAAGTTTATTTCCAACAAGAGCCTTGGTAGAAGAATCAGTCAGCTGAAGCTTAGAGAAACTATGTTCCAGTTTAAATGACTTCTTCTCTTCAAAGTCAATAGGGTTCAAGGAAATGTTGATTGTTTTCAGATTGTCACAACACAATGTCACAACATCTTGTGTAACATTGTACTCAGGGAGCATCTGTTTTGACCAGATGTTTTGAGAACAGAATTTATTAGACTTGTTATTTCCAACATCCTTGTCAAGATGACTTAAGGTTCTGACAACACATCCTTCTTCAAGTTTATTTGCCACATCACAAATATTATCAACCTGTAGTTTTGGAGTTCTTCTGACAGCTTCCATAGAAATAGCTCTTTTCATTCTTCTTAGATGAAGGAGACCAAGCTTATGTTGCCACAGTTTCATCTCTTTTTCTTCTTTGATGATTTGACACATAGTGGAGATATCAGTGTTCTCAGGCTGCCACACGTAACAGTTATCTTTGGATCTGATTCCTCTCATTACAACTTCTAGTTTTTCATTAATTACTAGACATTCAGATCTTGAGAAGTTGACCTTGAATCCTAGATCACATAATTGACTGATACTAATGAGATTAGCAGTCAACCCTTTTACCAGCAGTACTTTATTCAGACTTGGAACTCCAGGGCAGTCCAAATTACCAACTCCTTTGACTTCACCTTTAGCACCATCTCCAAAGGTCACAAAACTGGTGGTGTGAGGCATAACATTATTGAGGAGATTTTTGAATCCAGTCATGTGTCTGGAACATCCACTGTCAAAGTACCAATCTTCCTTTGCAGAGACCCTCAGGGAAGTGTGAGCTATCAGGGCAGTAGCCTTTTTCTTCCATTTAGGAGCATGTGGTACCTTTTTAGACTTAGGTTTGACACCTGAGTTCTGATTAGGATATCCATGTAGTCTGAAGCAGAAGGGCTTTATGTGACCATATCTCCCACAATGATGACATTTCCATCTTTGGTACCTTTTCTTCATATGTCTCTGTTCTTGATGTTGAGAGTTGTGTTGAGACATCTGTTTTGACATTTGCTTACCAGTACCAGATTTCTTTGCTTCCATAAATCCTAGTCCAGATTTATTTCCCACATTTTGTCCAACCTGAAGGATCTCTTCCAATTTGTCTGTTCCATTTGTCAACATCTTGACAGATTTGGTCATTTGATTCAGTTGTGAGTTCAGCAATTGAACTTCTCCTTCTAGATGACTTATAGTTTCAAGATTTGCCCTTTTTTCAGCCTCCAGCTTTATAATGAGTTTTGATTGTTTCTCATTCTGCACACAGACTTCAGCACTTCTGATACACAATTTCTTGTAGGTATCAGCCAGTTCTTCAAATGTCACTTCTTCATCACTAGTGTCACTTTCAGAAGTACAAACACTAGTTAGGGCAGTAACTAGTTTGGCAGATTCTTCTTCAGAATTACTTTCTGAATCATAGTCAGACCAAGTAACAGTCATTCCTTTCTTTTGTTTCTTAAGAAAGGTAGGACATTCAGCTCGAATATGTCCATATCCTTCACATCCATGGCATTGAATACCTCTGCCTTGGTTTCCCTTATCTTCTGACCTTGGTCTTCTGCTGGAACTGTCAATGTCAGAGGGAATGTTATGAACATTAGACCTTGACTTTGGATCCATTCTTTTGATGAGCTTGTTGAACTGTCTTCCAAGCATGGCAATAGCTTCTGATATGTTTTCTTCTTCATCCTCCTTGTATTCAACATCAGTGTTGGATACAAGTGCTATGCTTTTGTTCTTCTTGTCACCATTATCAGTGATCCCCATCTCAAAAGTCTGAAGAGACCCAATAAGTTCATCCACTTTCAACTTGCTAATGTCCTGGGCTTCCTCTATGGAAGTTACCTTCATTGCAAATCTTTTAGGCAAGGATCTGAGAATCTTCCTCACCAGTTTTTCTTCTGACATCTTTTCTCCCAGTGCTCCTGAGGTGTTGGCAATCTCCAAGATGTTCATGTGAAACTCATGAATGGTTTCATCTTCCATCATTTTTAGATTCTCAAATTTGGTAGTCAACATCTGAAGCCTTGACATTTTTACTTTGGAAGTGCCCTCATGAGTAGTTTTGAGAGTGTCCCAAACTTCCTTGGCCAGTTCATATTGATGTACTAGTCTGAAAATGTTTCTATCAATTCCATTGAACAAGGCATTTAAAGCTTTTAAATTTCCCAGAGCTAACTCATCTTCTTCTTTACTCCAATCTTCCTCAGGCTTCAGACTGATTGTCCCATCTTTCTCAGTTATGGTGGGATGAATCCATCCTTTGTCAGCAGCTCTCCAAGCCTTTTTGTCCAGAGATTTTAGGAAGGCAATCATACGAGGTTTCCAGTAGTCATAATTAGTTCCATCCAGAATGGGTGGTCTATTTCCAAAAACTCCTTCTTTGTCCATAGTGCCAGAAAGTGATATCCCTAGATCTCACCCAGTAATACAGGCAGGGTGCCTGCTCTGATGCCAATTGAAATTCTGGCTGCAGATACTCAATGTCACGTTCAATGTTATGACACCGTATCTGACTTACTATATGACAGTAAATACAAAAGCAATAAAGAACACAGTCAATTGTTTACCCAGTTCAGTGTGCAACAACACCTACTCTGGGGGCTACCAAGCCAGGGAGGAAATCCACTATAAGAGATTTTAATTCAGGAATAAACCAACCAGTTTATCTCCTTCACTTAAGACCTACCCAATGCAATTCCAATCTAAGTACAACTTAAACCTGAGTTCCTACTCACTCCCCTTCAATCACAGCAGTGATACATAAACCAATTTGACTTAAGAATTGATGAAGACACTCTTCAAAAACAAACACTTGATTAAGCTTCACAGCTTTTTAATCAAGCAACACAATCACTCGTGCTTCACAGCTTTGAGTGATGCACACAACTAACTTGACTCTGCTTCACAGCTTTAGTCAAGGAACATTCAAACACTCTTGCTTCAAAGCTTTGAGTGCTACACAACTATTACAATTAGAAACCTATTCCAAGGCACTTATCACAATGATAATTGCTTGGAGTACAATAATCAAATCTATACAAATTACAAATGATCTTCTGATCAATCAAGAGGGATCGTTGAAAAACAGCAGCTCTGTTGAATATATAGCAGCTGCAACTTCAGTTAGGGTTTCCACAAAAACCTAGGGTTAATTCCGTTTGACCTAAAGACCAGGTCACAGGACTTTATTAACCAGGTTAGGGTTGAGCTAGGTTACCCCTCAGAAAACGCAGGATTCTGTTCAGGAAAGACTGAGTTATTTCCTGAAAAAACTCAGACTTATCCATCCTGCAAACCTGTTAGTTCAGAACAGGATGTCATAACATCTGTTATGACATCTGAGAAAACCTGTCTACTGATTTAGCAAAATGTGATCATTTTGCAAAATGCTCAGATACACACTTATAAACATCAGTACTTCAATTACAATATTTTTCTGCAAAGGTACCTAATGAGTCAGTACAAACTGAACTAGAATGTTATGACATCAGTCATGACATTCACACATACACTTGGGATTTACCAAAAATGCAAGCCAATACCTAAACACCTACATTTTGAAATCGCTCCTTTTTATAATTTTCAAGATCTCGTCCATCTCACGAGCGGAAGGTTCTCCATCAGCAATGTCTTTTGCGGGTATTTCTATCTCAGCGGGCTCAACCACTTTCTCTTTTCCCTTTGTATCAGTACTAGGCTTCACAGCAGTGATACGGACAGGCGCCTTTGTAACAACTGGTGGTGAAATGTTGGGTGAAAAGATTCTCCCAGTTCTAGTCACCTTACTAGAGCCAGTAATGTTACCAACGTCATCAGCTTTGTCTTCTTTAATCCAAGCATCTTTCTTTATCTCATGGCAAAACACCTCAGCACCATAGTTCCATGGCACTTCTTTGTTGGAAGTGTATGGAATTAGCCCGGGGGAGGTAATTATCAGAGGAGCAATAATTAGTTCATTTGAAATCCTGATAGGACCGTTGGAGGAGATCCTAAGAGGCTTGTTTGAGATGGTTATGATGGAGAGATCTTCACACTTATTGGTCAAACTTTTGGCGAACAGAGTCTTCCCAAATAGGATCTCATGGCTATTCACCAGGCGTTGAATTCCTTCCCTCATCCCTTCACATCCATCGAGTTGTTTGGCACAACAAGCACAGTCCTTCAAACAGCCAGGGAAAATCCAGGCTTTCAACAGATTCTTTTTTATGATGGTTAACGGACTAGTCAAGTCTTCGACGGAGGAAACAAAAATGGTATCTTTAACAGTATTGACACCCTGGCCATGATTTGGCATAGGCGCGGTGATTACATTCAGAGTTGGAGGAGCATCAAATTCAACGGTCTTGTTGTCTATTATGTCTTGAATTTTATTCTTCAATGCCCGGTATTGGTCCGTCTCATGCTCGGGACTATTTGAGTGATATGCACACTTGGCGTTCGGATTGTATTTGGGTGAAGAGGTATCTAGATTGGTCGGAGGATTACATAGTGTCACCAAATTATCCTTTAGTAGGTGTTGTAAGGCTTGGGATAGTGACATGCCTATCCTTGTGAATTTTCTTGGTGGAGCCTGAAATTGTTGATGATTTGAAGATGGTCTTTAAGCAGGAGTTGGATTGGAAATCCGGACAGCATTAACAGCCGGACGGTCATCCTTCTTGGTACGGGCCCTTGCCCCATACACAACATTCGTTTCTTTCTTCCCGACAAAAGGTTTCTTTATAGGATTGGAGGTGGAGGCAGATGCCATGGGAATCTTTCCGCTTTTGATATCGCTTTCAACTCTTTCACCGGTTAAGATCATCTCGGTGAAACCGGAAGAAGAACAGCCAACCAATAAGTTAAAGAATGGACCAGATAAAGTGCCCATAAATATGTCAATGTGCTCCCTATCAGTCAAAGGTGGTTTAACCCTACTAGCAAGATCTCTCCATTTTTGGGCGTACTCTTTGAACCCTTCATCCTTACCCATTGTCATGTCTTGCAACTGAACTCTTATCGGTGCTAAGTCGGCATTATACTGGTATTGGTGGTAAAAAGCAGTGGCTAAATCTTCCCATGTATGGATACAGGAACCATCCAATTGGTAAAAACACTCTAGTTGCGTCCCAGCCAACCTTTATTGAAAAAAGTAAACCCATGGTTTCTTATCAACGGTGTGCGGTTGAATTTTGCGCATATAAGATTTTAGGTGAAGTTTTGGACAGGAAACCCCATCGTATTTTGCAATGAATGGTGTCTTGAATTTGTGGGGAATGACAACTCCAAATATTAAACCCAAATCATCAAAATCCAAACTGGCGACGGCTTGAATCTCAACGGCCTTCAATCTGTCTTCTAGCTGCTTGTACTTGACATCGGCAGGAGGATACTGCTCATCAAAATAATAATCATCATCAAACGCTTGATCGTTGATACACCCAACCTGGGTACTCCTAGCTTCTCCAATCTGATTCTCGTCTTCCTCAGATGAGTCTTCCACTACTGGGATCTGACGGACCGACTCTTTGAATCTTCTACCCATGTTGACTAGGGCTTTCCTCTTTGGTTTCTTTTTGGCTGCTAGCAATGCCATCAAGTATTGTTTCCCCTTGGCTAGGGTCAGCAGAGTCTCTTGAAACTGGGAGTTTTGTGCTTGTAGGTCCTTCATTGTTTTCTCGATATCCATCTTGCTGAAATAAACAACAGAAAGATAAGGAAACTTGTCGTGTGAAAACCTGTTATGTTATGATGCATGGAAGATGTGTATGCAAATGATTTCAAGGATTTATGAAATTTAAATTTGTATAGACAAAGAATGAACAAACGTCAATTTTCATTAATTAGTTCAAAATGAGTACAACACGCCTCTTGGGCTTACAAAATAAATCTCTAAGATAAAAAGGTCGAACGCATCCTCTTCGGTGCAAGGTAGGCGTTCACGCTTTGCTCTTCATTGAGTTTCTTTGTAAGCTCCAAGACCCTTTTCTCACTAGCGTAGAATTGAGCTTCGAAGGTATCTCGTTCTTCCTTCAGCTGACACCAACATTTTTGCAAGTCTTCGAGAGAAGTAGGCATGTCGGGATGGAGGACAGTGTACGGGACATCTCCTTCAACCACAGGTTCCATGATAACTGGTAGGATGGAGGGGTAAGGCATCACAAGCTTCTGAGCACGAGCTCGTACCCACCTAAGATAAGGTTCAAGTGGAATAGAATTCTTGTGTCCCAACGTCTTACTATCCACTTTGTTTACCATCCTCCAAGCTCGTATAAACCTCTGACGGCAGCCTTGATCGTCGCTCTCGTAGTCGAATACCACTCCTTGGATGAGAATATCATGAGGACCATCTCTTCTGGCATATCCAAACTGTCGTAAGGCTAAGAAAGGGTTGTAAGTGATACCTCCCCTAATGCCAAGAAAAGGTACATTATGAAATTCCCCACAACCGTCGATGATAGTAATGTTCTCTAAGGATTGAGAACACCAATAAATATCTGAATGTCTGAGCATATCAACCTATAGGACCATCTCAAACCTTGCTCGTTCTTCAACACCGACCGGGGAAGATGCAAAATAAACCATCAAGCCAAGAGAGGAGTGCAACACATGAGGATCCCTCTCTTCCTTATAGTGCGAGAGTGGAGAGAATGTAGGATATCTCCCAACAAAGTAGGCACCAGATTGCGAGTCATGAAGATTTTCATAGCATTTACATCTATAAGTTGGTTAGGATTTGGAAACAAAACCATCCCATATATGAGAAGGGCCAAGAATTATTCAAAAGCTTGTAAATCCAAATAATTCCAACAATCTTGATCTTTCTCAAACAAGAACTTGACTAAGAACCATTTGACACCACTACTTGTTTCCCAATTAGTCGTGACATCAGATTATTGCAAGTGTAGTGTTCGGGAAATCTCTTCAGGTCTTGGATCTCTTTCCGTAGCGTTGAAAGATAGTTGATTAAGAATAGGAATCCTCAAGAGTTGAGAGAATTCTTCCATAGTAGCCACAAGCTGATAATCGGGAAAAGTAAAGCAATGGTGTAGAGGATCAAAGAACTGGAAAAGCACCTTCATCATATCTTCATCAGTGCTAGAGGTAACCAAATTTAGGAGGCGACCATGTCTTTCGGTGAATGAAGAATTCTTAGGGACCCTTGATGCTAACTCTTTGAGTTGAGAAGGAATTTTTACGAGATTGACTCGGATAGTATTCCTGCAGATAGAAGCCATGTCCTACAAAACAGAACAAAGATAAATCCCAATAATCCTTGAAATGGTTAGTGAGAATGCTTATGATGTTATGATGTTATGGTGTTTATGATGCTATGTACAAGTAAGCATATAAAAACAAGGCAAACAAGTCCCTAGGTTTAGGCTTGCATGGACTCTTATAGGTAAGTACCCTTTTGAAGTTTAGTTGGCTCAAACCTGTCCTAGAAATAGTAAATGGGTTCTAAGGGATCTCAATATCACTGATCTTTCTTATCGGGCATTGTTTCAGCGCAAGCCTCTTTCATGGCGACCGAAATATCCCGAGAAGTCTGATCTCAATGAGCGTAGTCTCCAGTTCTGTAATACGGTGGGAGAACTGACTTGGTATGTTTTGTGTTTATCGCAATTGTTGCGGTTAGCAAGAGTCTCCACCAACTTTTCTTTTATCCAAAAGGAAAGGTGGAAAAGAACATGAAAGACCTTTGAGATTATTTCTTGAGTTCGGGGGGTAGATTATGAAAAGGGAAGGTTTTAGCATCCTTTTCATCCATAGTTATCTATGGGATCTTAGTTGCTTGCTAGATCACTTGCTTTGTTTGAAAATATGCTTTTTGGTGGTTTTTGAAAGTATTTTGAAAAGGCGCCTTTGTTTAGATTACTTTGAAGTGTTTGCGCCCATAGCTAGACATAAAAGAATCTAGTTGGTGATTGCTATAGCTGCAAATAGGAATTGGCCTCTGATGCATTTGGATGTTAAATATGCTTTTCTGGACGGTCCATTACAAGAAGAGGTATATGTGTCACAACCTCCGGGATTTGTGAAGAAGAACAAGGAAGGGATGGTGTGCAAGTTACATAAGCATTGTATGCACTGAAATAAGCTTCTAGAGCTAGGAATCTGAATATTGGTTCATTTTCCATGCTTCAAGGATTTATAAAAGTGTGAGAAGGAGTATGGCGTTTATGTTCAGCATACCTCTGAAAGCAATATGATTCTGGTGTATCTTATTGTTGATGACATATTACTAACAAGGAGATATTCTGATGAGATATTCAAGTTCAAGAAAGTGTTGATGAATGAGTTTGAGATGATTGATTTGGGAAATATGGTATATTTTTTAGGGACAAAGATTTTGTACTCTGAGAAGGGTATGGTTTTGCATCAGTTGAATTATGAACTAGAGATTCTGAAGAGATTTGAGTTAAAAAATTGAAAGACTGGAATCACACTTACTGAGACAAATCACAAACAGGATTCTGATGTTAAGGGTGATGATGTAGATGTTACAACTTTTAAATAGTTGATTGGCTCATTGAGATATCTCTATAACTCCAGATTTGACATTTGCTATTCAGTTAAAATGGTGAGTTGATTTATGAACAAACCAAAGTGGTTACATTACCAAGTTGTTGTCAGGATACTGAGCTATATTAAAGGGACTCTGAGGTTTGCAATGTTGATATGAAAAGAGGTGTTAGAAGTAATTCATATTCAAAAGTAGTTGATTCAGAAGTTGTTGTTAGAGTCAAAAGCTTCTAAGGTTGTTAATTAGAATATGCTTTTTCTAGAAGCTATGTTGTTCAGAAGCTACAAGCTTCAGAACATTTCTCAACGTAGCTGAGAAGTTGCATGTTTAGAACTTTATTCTGAGTTTTATTAGCATAAATTAGTTTTGTTTACATGGCATTGTTTGCTGACGTGTCATTTGATTTTGTTGTATTTTAACAAGTTTGTTACATTAAAATCAGAACTGAATTTTATATATATATATATATATATATATATATATATATATATATATATATATATATATATATATATATATATATATATATATATATATAGTATATATATATATATATATATATATATATATATATATATATATATATATATATATATATATATATATATATATATATATATATATATATATATATATATATATATATATATATATATATATATATATATATATATATATATATATATATATATATATATATATATATATATATATATATATATATATATATATATATATATATATATATATATATATATATATATATAAAGTGATGTTAATTAAAATTCTCATTATTTTGAAATACGCCAACATATATCCATTTATATTTGAGCTCATTAATTAATTATTAAATAAAAAATTAATTTATTATTTTAATTTTATTTAATCATATAATCGATTAAGATTCTTAATCGATTAGATAAACAAAATTGTGTAAAATGATGTTATATCTGTTTTTTGTTTGATATTATCAAGCTATAAAGTTGAAAATATTCTTACTTGACGCTGAAAGAGTTGTCATTTTAATTAATTGTTTTTGGTGTTCAAACTTATAAGATTATGACTAAACACCAATTTGGCACATCATGAATTGTAGTCATAATGGTTATCAAAATTTTCCATAAACTAAAGCATAAAAAACTATAAACTCAAGTGCATGATTCAGCAGGAAAGGTAATAACATGTCTTGTTCTTATGGGTACGCTTTTCCCTCCTCATATGAAACATAACACGATCTCAAACCATTTTAAGAATTCATCTAAAAATCTTACACGAGCAAGGTCTGTATTAGGTATATGTCCCTTCATTGGCATGGTGGAGTTTTTGCTTTTGTCTTTAACCTAATCGATGACTTTATTTTATTTTAGAAAATATTATTTCTTACATCAATATGTTATATTTATTCCGTATTTTATTGTTTACAATAAACAGTAAAATATTATAATCATAAATTATTTTTTATAAAATGAAGAATTTTATTTTTATTTTATATTTTTTTAAATTAATGGAGTACAGATAAAAATTATATAATTAACCAATTTATAATTTTTATTAATCAATGTTATAAATATTAAAAATTTGAATAATTATTAATCAATTTCATAATTTTGTTAATCAATATTTTATATTATATTAATCAATATTATTTTTCTGTTATAAATTATTTTTAATATTTTAATTTATTAATCAACTTTATTATTTTATTAATCAATTATTTATATTTTATTAATCAATTTTATTTTATTATTAAAAATTGTTATTTATATATTGTTTATGAATACTGTATACAACTATTATACATATATTGTTCACATATTATTTATATTACTGTTCATAAATATTTTTTACTTAAAATTTCATTATATAAATACGTTAAATAGTGTTTTAATATAATATTAATATAAAATTAATATAAAATTGTAGTGTAGAAATAACATTCCTCTTTATTTTATTGACGAAAACCTTGTGAACATATTGCTTTATTTTAAGTTCAAGATTTTTTAAAAGCAAGTATATTTGAGAAACAAATATAACCGACCTCATTGATTATATTTTTCTAGAAATTTGACTTTATGTTTAGTTTTACACTCATACTAGAAGCTAAGGTAAAAATTCAAATACGTAACCGACTATTTTGACCATTTGGCCATACCTGATAGTAGATCAAATTGGAGTCGCAATTCTCAAGAAAATTTGGTTAATTTCGGATAATTGCCACGAACTTGATGAGGGGTACTTGGATAAACATAGGGGTGTGTATGGTTACTATATATTGTGATTCAATCCACTTTTATGGTTATGGTTTACAAACCAAACTATTAATCACAAAAACTGATTTAAAAAATATAATTGATTTCAAACTAGATTAAAATCGATTTGAAACCAGTTTTAATTTTAATCCAAATTATTTAAATATAATTTAATATATATTTAATTCATTTTAATTAATAAAATTTTAAAATTAATTCAGTACTAATTTTTTTAAACATTAATAAAGTACATCTTTAATTTAATTTTAAGCAGATTTTAAAAAATTGTCCCGGTCGTATTATAATTTTTGTAATTTCGGTCGATAGATGTGTTACGACATTAATTGTGTTCATCAGTGTAAATTATTAATTATAATTTATTTTTTAATATAAAACAGATATCAAAGTATCGATATCGACATATGTCCAAAATATTTTGTCGCAATCGTTCTCACACAAAGCATTTTTTAAAACCTTTTTATATTTAAATGATCCTTTTTGTTTTATCAATCCTAAAAGAAAAATCAATTAATACTGAGATAGTATTAATTAATTCACTATGCACATTCGTTTTCTTATATAAAGTATATGTATATTGAATGAAAAGAGATCAAATTCAAACAAATTTCTTTCAAATTTAAATTTGTCTTCTACAGTGATAATAATATATCTTGCTTTTTAAATGTTTAGTATACTATATCTTTCAATTTATTTGAGAGTGTTTGCATATTTTTTAACTATAATTAAACATTTTTATATTTATTTAATCATTAATCATTTGAAATAAAGTGTTAAACATCATTCAATTTTTATGAAAATGTATAGTGCTTATTTTCTTGAGAAAGTGTGAAAATTGAAAAGCAGAAAATTTTGATGAGAAAGAAATTTGGATATCCAATAACCATTTTATGAATACCAGTTTATCATTTTGACCATAGATGAACCACCAAATCTAATATTTAATATTTGGATTGAGTTTTAATAAATGAAACAATTTGAATATAAATTTAGTTATCAGTAACCAGTTTTTTTTTGCACACCCCTTAAACACATTGAAAAACAAGTTACGAACACCAAAATTGTGAGGGATATTTAGACTTTTATTTCACATATTTTATATTTAATAATATTTTCTTTTTTTAATATTTATTTCATATTTAATATATTATTTATTTTAAAATAAATATGTTTAAAATGAATAAAATTTATGAATTTTATTTAAAGATTTACTATCAACATATATTAAATATTGTTAATACTTCAAAAATAATAAAATATATATTCATAAATATCATCAACAAGTAAGTTATATCATCAAATAAAATTAATACTTGATATATTTTGAAGAATGTATTAATAAAATATTTTCAACATGGACTTAATAATTCAAAAATATATTTAACATGTTGTATATAAACATATATGCCATTCATTTAAGTTTTACAAATTCATATATATGAAATAAAATAAAAATTATGTACGAGCTCCTAAAAACATTAATTTTAAATTTCAAATTAAATTTCATACAAATTAAAATTACAAGAAACATTATTTTAAATTTACAGTTTAAAATTTAAAATTTAAAATTTCAAATAAGAGTATATTGTATGTAGTTTAAATTTTTTTACTACTTAGTATAATAAATAGATATTTTGTTTATTTTACTATATTAATATAATTCTTCTTTTTAATAACATATATTCCTTTTTTAACACATTGAATAATAAATTAAAATTATTAAAATTATACATTTAAATTAAATTTTTACGTTTGAAGTAAAAATGTAAGTGAGAGAGGGAGAGAGATAATTGAAATAGAAGTGTGATTGAAATCCTATATTTTATCATTTGGATGAATTTTGTAAATTATTTAATTATATATATTCTTAAATAATAATAATTTTTTGTTAATTATTTACTTAAATATGTTTAAATAATATTTAAAAGCAATTTTAGTATGTGAATTTTATTTGAAGATTTATTATTAAAATGTATCAAAATTATACTATATTATTAATATTTTAAAATTTTAAACATCCATTTTGTTCATTTTGACATGTTTTATAAATAAATATTCAATATGAAATAAATATTAAAATAATAAATTAATATGTAAAATAAAAATGTAAGTGAAAGAGAGATAATTGAAATAATTAAAATACTGATGATTTCTAATATTGAAAATTAACTATGTAATAACTATACCTTTAGGAATTATTTTAATAAATGAAATTAATAACCTAATTATTAGACCCTTGTGTAACTCGTGAAAGGTCCTTTGTTCAACTCCTCTTGGGTGAAGTATTTTTTTTTAATACATTCAATCATAAAAAAGTAAAAAAATGATATTAACTCGACTCCGTAGACCTCCCTCAGGTATTATAAACAAAAATGAATTTAATTAAAAATATAAAAAAAATCTTAAAGTGAATAATAATCGTCATATCTTAAATATATTAAATTTTATTTTATTTTTATTTTAAATATATTTAAAGTAATAATTATGAAGGATTATGATAAATTAATTTTATAAATTTTTTTATACTTTATAAAAATTAAAATTTTCAATTTCATTAAATAATTATGTATACTAGTACGTATATTCGTACGAGACACGAATTAAAATTTAATTAAGTAAATAATTTTTTTTAGAATTAATTATAATTTATAAATAAAATTATAATAATATATAATTGTTTCTTTAAATAATAAAATACTTATTATTAATATATATTTGTGATAAAGTATTTATGCTAAATATTTATATTATAATATTATGATAAAGTATTTAACAATAACAATATATAAAAGAAAAAAATATGGGAGCTAATGAGTGTAAGGTATATATTGTAAAAGTACCATGACTCAATTTCTATAAAATATACTTGTACATTGGAAAGGCATATAAACTGAATGTTTTAAAGTATAGCCAAGTTAATTTGAAAATTCTGCTATTGTATTAATATTCAATTTGGCCCAAAAGTATATTGTATATCCTGCAAAAGTATATAATAAAACCAATTTCTATTGTAACTGAACTCAAAGTACATATATTTATTGCTAAATGATTATTAATAACTGCAATTTTAAGATATACAGAAACATAGGTGACATAAGACAAAGTCACGTTTGGGTTGATGGTAAAATGGGGAGCGGAATGTAATCTAATATAATGGAGTGGAATAAATAGAGATTTTTATTTTATAGAAATTACTAATCTCTTAGATTGATCTCATTTGGCAACACATAAACAAACTTGTGAACATACATCATGAGGCTCTACCTAAAAATTGAGATCACACTCATTTAAGTTGCATAAGAGGAAAAGGAAAGGAGTGCAACTCAAAGCAAAAAGAAAAACAAAAAAAGGGTGAACAAAAGAACATATATATACTATCAAGAGTTCTCAAATCAATTAAACTACTACTTCTTCAAAGTAAAACAGTAAAGAAATCTGAAAAGTTTTTTAAGCCACGAATGTTAAAGTACCACACCTCATTGATAAACAAAAACTACGATAAATGTTGCTACTGATCAGCATGACTCCATAACTAAATTGGCGGTGAATTCAACCCTAAAGTAAACATGATTTAAAAAGAAAAGATGGGACACACAATAGAGCACACAATTATAAACTCAAAGGAAAATTTACATTCTAAAGACACAATTTTCAGAAGATTTTTTCATAAAATATTTACTTAGGAAATACTTTAAGTGTGTACTATTTTGAATACATCCTGAGATGCATCTCCATTCCGTTATTGTAAAAGCTGGGTTTGTTGGAAATTGACAGTCTCATTACGAAACTGATACTAAGATTATAGTTTATTGCAGACCATAAATAGAAGTTGGATTCAAAGCATTTGCTTCATGGTTGGCCTAAATAAAGGTTTCCAAAACACTTTAGTTTTCCAACAATTCTTGCAATTCAAACATTTATCTGAAGAATAAATATCAAGACAACTGCAACAAACATGCAAAAGGAAATTATAAACCCATATCAACTTCTCCCAGACACAGAAGCAACCTCATTTCTAAAAACCATCACTGCATAATTGAGATTTATGCAGAGCTAAACACTCAAATCTCGTTTATTAGGCAACAAACACAACAATTAACTGAACAAATATATGAAGCATGTGAATAATTATTGCTCAATACAAAACTTAAATCAAAACAAATTCATGCATTTTCATTTCTCAGAATCTGAATATATGCAAGTTACTCATCAGTCACAGCCTAAAGCTTTGGAACACTTGTTTCATGATTTGAAAAATACTTAAAGTGATTAGTGAGTAGTTATTCAATATGAGAACATTACTAAAGCAACTAACACATAATCAAAGGCAATTCAAGCAATAGAAAGCATGGAAGAGGATTATCACAAAATTCAAATTTAAACTCAAATCTACTCCTGATGCGTCCGCAAGTGCACGGAAATATCAAAGTAATATAAAAGATTATCGAACCCATAGAGACCAATTCCAACCTACTGTAATCTATTGTCGCTTTGTAAAGCTAGGGATAATGAATGATTAATTAAGGGGAAGTTAAGACTAAGTGGAAACTAAGACTAAAATAAATACTATAATAATATTAAAGAAATATATAATAAAAGAGAAATCGTAATGTGTATTCCGCGTACCTCAGGGACTCTGTAACTTGTTCGCTTATACTGATGTCAAAAATGTGTTTAGTAGAAAATATCAATTTAAAGACTGAACTTCACACTCTTGTGGTTTTGAATAAAGTCGCATTCCTTAACTATGAGATTTTGCTCTCGCTCGCCCATTTTAATTAAGGAATGTGTTTTGAAAATTGAAAAGTCCTAATCGATACTTAAAGCGCTCTCGCCCTCTTTAAGATCGATGTCCCATTTTTACCATCTGGTTCGACCCCCATGCTCTCGTAGTGCCGACTCGAACCTTAGTTAATTTCTCACTTTCCTGAAAAAAATCATGTTAAGTAACCTCTCACTCTCGTGACAAGGCTATTTAAATTAATTTTAAAAATAAAGACCAAAACAAAATTCTCAAACAGATGCTAAGCCAACTTATTACCGAGTCCTGTCAAGAACGAAGATTCTCACATACCAGACTCAATATAAATTAGTTAAACATGGAATTAAGCGTAAATAAACTAAACATAAAGACCGCAATTAAGAACAACATGGAAATTAAATTAAACATACAAAACAATAGAAATGAGAAATGCGATAAAGAGAAATTTGTAAAAGAAACTGGAATAAACGAAACTGGAATTAACTTCTAAAATTATCTTCGCGTACAATAATAGGAACTGAATTCATAATGTGCCGACACACTTAAAAATCAAGTACAAAATTGAAATAATAATAATAAAAACAACAACACCTAAAATTAACGGTGTGGTAGTTCCTCGATGTGAGAAACCACCACTTTTACATGGTAAACTTCTCTGCTTAAAATCTATAAATAATACTCTAACTTAAAAACGATAAATGGTGGAAACTCTTCATGTAGAACTTCCCTGCTTTTATATTATGTTTGTGACCTCAGTACCCATAACGTGCATGGAGAAAATTCCAGAAAATGGCTTCATGGAGAAGCATTCAGAAGACTCCGCTCGTGGAGAATTATCAGGGGACTGAGCTTCATGAGTTATGACGTGGAGAACGCCACAAAAATAAAATATGTGGCATGTGAAATAAGGTTATGGTGAGGGCCACAATATTGTGTGGTGAGGGCCACAATGTTGGAGTGTGTGGCGAGTGCCACAGGTCCAAACTTCACTTTTCAATTATTTTTCTTATTTCTTCCAATCTTCTCAGTATCTTGGCCATTTCTCTATCTTTTTCACATGGAAGCTTTGTATTAGAAAATACCTGAAATGAAAAAGAAATATCGGCTTAACATGACATAAATAAACGAAAACAGTAATAAAATTCATGCGAGTCGAGTCGAATAAACAGTGTAATTTCGTGTTATCAACTCCACAGAAAAATCTAATTAATAACTGGGAAATCTTCCAAAATAAGTTTTGACAGGACAACAAAATACAGGATTGATTCAACAAATAAAATCAAACGCAAAAATTCTAAAAACTCTACTCAAGAGCTATCCAAAAATCCAACACACCTAGTGTTCAACGCTTCCTGTTTGAAATTGAATCTGTTTGAAACATGTTTGAAATTTGAGACAAAATTTTCCTATTTATATACAGGAATTCATATGGATTTTGAACAAATAAGAAACAATTAAACTTCTAAATCATTATGTTACCTGGGAAAAAGAAACCATTGATGAGAAAAAAATTGAAATCGATTGTTTGAGGCATGAGAATACATGGATGAATACATGAATTAGGGTTTGGGAAATGGAAAAAAATAATTGCAGAAACTGTGGTTGGAAGTTGATGTGGTATAAATTTATATGGAGGAAGAGGAAAGGTATGCGACAGTTGATTTCTCCAATGACCCAAGCGTATCCCAAAACAAAGTGATAATTGAGTTAATTTTTTATTTAATTTTAAAAAATAAAACCATGATATAAAAAGAAAGTTTCATTTTATAGTAGAATTGTAAATAGAAAAATGCATGAGAGAGTGTCAAGTGGCAAACTTGCCAAAGTACTTATCTTGCATTATTAGATTGTCTAGATGAACTAAATATATATTTTATACCGTTTTTATTATTTTATCAATTTTTTATATTTTGTTTAAAATGCTCACACACGTAATAATCAATTGATATTTAATACTGCACCTTTTGATAATACTATTTTTCAAGTTACATTTTTATTTAAAGTTTAATGGTTATGCACTGACAGTTTAAAATAGATTTACACTATCAGTTAATAAGAATAAATTATTCAGTTATATTATATCAATAATTTAAATTTTACCGTCTGATGTGGCAGGATTCATGGTGTTGATTGATTGATAATGCAAAATAATTTTACACTATCAATGCATATTCTATTTTCTCTTTTCTTTAATGAATTTTTTTACAAATTACGCATCAGTTATAGGTCACTTCTAGGTAATATATGTCTTTAATAAATATAACAATATTTTTATGATGATAACTAATGTTTAATTATGACAAGTAGTTCATAATGACCAGTAAAGCATAAGCAGTTAAAGGGATTAAAGATACAAAGTATTAGGGTTTGATAGACTTGACTCTCTGATAATTGCAACCAAATGAAATCACTATGCCAAAACAAATCTTAGGCAACACAGTTTATACAATGCTTGTAAATTAAAGCGCTGCTATGTATCACAATATAATTTTAAATTTTAAATTATATATATTAGACAACGCTTTTGAAAAAAGAGTTGCCTAAAGTTAAGAAAAAGTGTTGCCTAAGCCTCACTTTAGGCAGCGCTTTATTGAAGAGCTGCTAAATATCAGGATAAAAATTTAAATTTTAAATTATAAATATTAGACAACGCTTTGAAATAAAGTGTTGCCTAAAGTTAAGAAAAAGCGCTGCCTAATCCTCACTTTAGTCAGCGCTTTATAAAAAGCGCTGCCTAAAGTCAATTAAAATTGAAATAAAATAAATAAATTCTAGAAGCGCTGCTATAGGCCCAACAGTAGGAAGCGCTGTTATAGGCCCAAAGCGCTGCTAAAGGCTTATTTTGGAAAGCGCTATTATAGCCTAATAAGAAATTTGAGATAAAGCGCTGCTAAAAGGCGTACTTTAGAAAGCGCTTATAAGAAGCGCCGCTTAAGGTCATAAGCGCTGCTATAAGGCATACATCAGAAAGCGCTTTTATTTAGAAAGCGCTGCTAAAGGTAATACATTAGGAAGCACTTTATAAAAAGTACTGCCTAAGGTTATTAATGTCTTATTTCTAAATTAAAAAAACTAAAACCCTAAAACACAGTTTTCGTTCTCAAAACAGGAAGAATCTCCAACGACGCTCTGCAACTGATTTTTAACAACTTTTTCAACGCGATTCTCCAACTATTATCCAACAAAAATTCTCCAACGAAGCTCTATTTTGTTTTCAACGCGATTATATTTTCTTTTCTCCGCGATTCTATTTTGTTTTGCTCGATTCTGTAAGTTCTTCAACGCCATTCCGTTTTCTTCTCTGCAATTCCGCTTTTATATGCTTCATATTTTTCATTTTCAATCCCTATAAAAGTTTGTTAAGGTTTGTGTTCATATTCATATAACATAGGAAAACTGCTTTTTATTCTCTTTTGATGGTCATATTATGCATGTTGGAATTAGTGTAAGAGAAAACATGAACAAATATTAGATAAACTAAAATCTGAACATGAACAAGCAAACGACATGAAGGACAAGAAGTGAAAATGGTAAGCATATAAGAATTTTCTTCAACTATTATTATCCTTTATCTTGTATGAACTTTTTTAATTATTTCATCTTGTTTATGCAAAATGTATATAAGTATAATAATGTGAAATTCATGCAGCAAGAAAGAAAGTTTGTTTTTCTAAGATATGAAGTTGACTATTTCTTTTCTCTATTTTGGTTGTAATGTTAAATCTCATTAATTCTTTATTCGTATACATATTGTTTGAATGATTTGGTATGGTTATATAATTTTCTTAGATATATATACAAGTGGACAAATAGTACTTAAGATTGTGACATATCATGTTTTATCACTATATGATCGAATCTTAGATATATACATGCATTATCATAGTGAAAAGGTTTACAGTGTCTACTAACAAATCTAATACTGAAAATTATAATTAAAAAGAGATGATTGTGATATCATATTTAGTGTCTTTTATTTTCTCAAACGCAACAGGGAAATTCACATAGATATATCTTGGATTATTCAATTGTTCTATTTGTTTAACTTTGTTGAGATGGGGTCACGAGTCTTAGTTTTTTGAACAAGTTAGATCTCTTTCTCTCAGCTTTATTCTTTGCAATTCAATATTTGTTTGTCTTAGTTGTTATGGACAAGAATGATGAGTGAGGACTTCATAGTATAATTTTCTAGTCCCACACTACAAATGAGAGAAATTAGATGACTTTGAAGTTATATATAAAAGGAAGTTTATTCAGTGCTAAAGTTCTTCAACGCAATTTTTTCTTCTTTTGTTATTAGGTCAGAGATAAAGTTGTGAGTTGTGATATTCAATAGTTTGGCTTTCTAAAAGATCAGCATCTCAGGTAAGGAGTTTACAAAGTTAGGTTCATTAATATATTACAAGATACACTTAAAACCCGTTTTGTTTTAAACATGTTTGAAATTGAAGTAGTGAGCCTAATTGTTTATGTGTAGTTGCTGCCCGATTTCATAGCCGCTTTCACAATCTTACGCTGTGTGGTTCCAGAAGTTGCTGACTTCTCTACAGGTAATTAGGTGTTCTTTTGTTATAGATACGTGATTAATTATAGTGTTTTTGTTTAGGCTACTTAGTAGTAAAACCATGTATAAAAATGTATGTCTTCCAATCGATTGTCAAAAGAGTACGAGAATGGGGTATTAGAATTCGTTAAGTTTGTTGTTGAACATGCCGAAAACCCCAGTCGAATGAAATGTCCTTGCTTGGGTTGTTGTTATGGGGGTCGGGTTGACGCAGTTGAATTGGAATTGCATTTGTCGAGGAATGGAATTGATTGAAGTTATACATGTTGGATATTTCATGGTGAGAAAAGTAACGGGAATGTTGAACTGGGGGATAGTACGATATATGCTTCAGACGGCAATGGCAGAGATATATACGATTGTGATCGTGTCGAAGAGATTGCAGAAGCACTTGAAGAAGATCTTTAGGATTGTCCCAAAATGTTTGAGAGGTTGGTAAGTGGTGCAGAGAAACCATTGTATAAAGGTTGCAGTAATTCACAAGACTGTCCACAGTATTAAAGTTGTACAACTTAAAGGCGGACAACAGATGGTCGGATAAAAGTTTCACAGAGTTATTAGTCCTTATGAAAGATATGCTTCCAAAGGATAATGTTCTTCCTGATCGAACATATGCAACCAAAAAAATGTTGTGCTCTATTGACATGACCTATGATAAGATACATCCTTGTCCAAATGATTGCATTTTGTTTCGAAACGAATATGCATCATTAAATGAGTGTCCTAAACACGGTTTATCTCAATATAAGAAAAAATTGTCTCCAGCAAAAGTCTTATGGTATTTTCCTATAATTCAGAGATTTAGACGCATGTTTCATAGTGAAACCGATGCAAGACAGTTAACTTGGCATGAAGATGAAAGAATTATTGATGGAAAGTTTTGACATCCTCCAGATTCACCACAGTGGTCGAAAATTGATAATGATTATCCCGATTTTGGAGGAGAAGCAAGAAACCTTTGCTTGGCATTATCTACAGATGGAATGAACCCGCATGGTCTTCAAAGTATCTCACATTCCATGTGGCATGTAATTATGATGATTTATAACCTACTTCCATGGCTATGTATGAAGCGTAAGTACATGATGTTATCTGTGTTAATTTATGCACCTGAACAACCAGAGAATGACATAGACGCATACTTGACACCGTTAATCGAGGATTTAAATATTTTGTGGGAGAATGGTGTGGAGGTTTATGATGGATATAGGAAAGAAAGTTTCAATTTGAGGGCGATGTTGTTTGGCACAATTAATGATTTTCTGGCATACGGAAATCTATCAGGGTATAACATTAAAGGTCAAAAAGCGTGTCCTATTTGTGAAGAACACACAAATTGGAAGCGATTGGAATTTTTTCAAAAGAATGTATTTATCGGTTATCGTAGATTCTTAAATTCTAATCATCACTACCATGGGTGGAGAAAGGTATTCAATGGAAATCCAGAACATGATAGAGCTCCACCTATGTTGACAGGTGACCAAGTTTTTGAGAAGGTGAAAGATAAGATTACTCAGTTTGGCAAGCCTTTTGCAAATACGCTTGTCAAAGGTGGGTGGAAGAAGATGTCATTTTTTTTTAATTTCCATATTGGAAGTCGTTGTATGTAAGACATTTTCTTGATGTTATGCATATTGAAAAAAAAGTATTTGAAAGTGTTATTGGCACGTTACTCAATATACAAGGAAAGTCTAAGGATGACCTTAAAGCAAGAAAGGACTTGATAGAGATGAGAATAAGAACTGAATTAGGACCCATGAAGAAAGGAACACGAACATATCTTCCGCCTACTGCTTATACTTTATTGATAAAGGAGAAAAAATTATTGTGTAAGTTTCTAAGTGAAGTTAAAGTTCCAGAAGGTTACTCTTCAGATATTAGAAGACTTGTGTCTATGAAAGACCTCAAGTTAATGAGTTTAAAGACACATGATTGTCATGTCATAATAGATCATTTTCTACCAATATGTATACGTTCTATTTTTCCAGAAAAAGTAAGAAGCGCCATAACTAAATTGTGTTTTTTCTTCTGGTCAATTTGTAGTAAGGTGATCGATCCTGAGATCTTACCAATATTGCAAAAAGAAATAGTTATTACTTTGTGTGAGCTTGAAATATATTTTCCTCCCTCATTTTTTGACATTATGGTACATCTTGTTGTTCATCTTGTGAAATAGACACAATTGTATGGACCAGCTTATATGAGATAGATGTACCCCGTTGAGCGTTATATGAAAAATATTAAAAGGGTACGTGAAAAATTGAAGTTGGCCAGAAGGTTGTATGGTCGAACGATACATTTTTGAAGAAGCAGTTGAGTTTTATACTGAATATTTGACTAATGTTCAATCTATTGGACTCCCAAATCTCATATTTTAGAGAGGAAGGAAGGAATAAATTTAATCAAAAATAAAATTGTGACAGTATCAAGGATTGAATGGGATCAAGTGCATTTATATGTTCTGCACAATGACAATGAGGTTGAGTCGTATGTTGAAATGCACAAGTATGTACTCCGGGGTTTAAATCCGAATAAAAATGAAAATTGGATTGTACGAGAGCATAATCAAAGTTTTATACAATGTCTCAAAGATCATATTCATTCAAAGTTTGATTTAGATCCCGCTTCATTAATAGAAAGGTTGATATGTTTAGCATATGGTCCGAGTTTGCCCGTGTTTTCTTATAGTGCATACACAATTAATGGATACACGTTTTATACCAAAGAACAAGATGATAAAAGCACTATGCAGAATAGTGGTGTCACTATTGTAGCTGAAGCAATGCACATTTCAAGTATGAATGACTTAAACCCCAAATTTGAAAATCTATCATATTTTGGGGTTATCGAGCATATTTGGGTGTTTGATTATGAGAAGTTTCAGATTCCTATCTTTGCTTGCAAGTGGGTACATAATAGTGGCATACAAATGGATAAGTCGGGATTTTTAAGAGTGGATCTTGATAGGATGGGGTACAAAGATGAGCCTTTTATTCTAGCCTCTCAAGCTAAACAAGTGTTCTATGTCACTAATTCGACAAGTACGAAATGGTCTATAGGGCTTTTATCTAACAAAGTGGTTAATGATAACAGTGTAAATCAAAGTGATGTTGATGTTGAGAATGAGTCATATGTTAGAGGGAATGAGTCGTATGTACGAAATGATCAAGATAAGAATATTATAGCGGATGAAACATATATTACAAATGATCATAATAAGAGAATTTGGATCAATCCATCCGTCCGAGTTGTTAAGAGTCAAGTAATTCATATTCCAACCAAGAAATGAAAGAGATGTTAGTGAAAAAGGTACTAGTAATTCATATTGTGTTTATGTTTTTATATTGTGTTTATTAATTCAATGCTACTTGAATTTTATATGGTGTTTATGTTTTTATATTGTGTTTATTAATTCAATGCTACTAGAATTTTATACGGTGTTTATATTTTTATATTGTGTTTATTAATTAAATGCTACTTGAATTTTATATGGTGTTTATGTTTTTCTTTAATATTACAGGTCAAATGGCTACCAATGAGGAAAAATCACATCCTGCTTCTAATAATGATGGAAACGAAAGAGATGTTAATGAAATAGGTACTAGTAATTCATATTGTGTTTATGTTTTTATATTGTGTTTATGTTACTTGAATTTTATATGGTGTTTATGTTCTTTAATATTACAGGTCAAATGGCTTCTAATAATGATGGAAAAGAATTAGCTCGTGATGTGGAGAATGATATTAGACGAGGTATAACAATTATGAAGTCAATAATTCGTGCAAGAGATAAAGGTATCAAATTTGACGTATATTGGAATGAAGACAAACAATTAATTGAGCATAACGGTTCAATGTTAACAAGTTACATTGGTTCCATTGTGAGGAGAGAAGTTCCAATCACTTGTGATGATTGGAGAAGGCGTGAGTTGAAACCCGTTAAAGAAAAATTATGGACTGAAATACAGGTGCCATATGTGATGGCTTTCGTTTTTTTGTCGCGTATGTCTTTAAACTACTAACGCTTTTTATATTGTGTTTTTTTGTAGAAGTCTTTTAATATTGATGATGATCGAAAATCATATTGTCTTCAATTGGCCGGAAAAATACTAAGAGGGTTTCGATCTTTTTTGACAAACAAGTTTCTTAGGGATGCCAATAACAATTTTATCGATACGGAGCATCCACAAGCGTATCCAGACTTGATATCGTTTGAATAATGGGAAACATTCAAATAAAAAAAGAAGAACCTCCGATTTTCAGGATGTGAGTGGCATAAATCGCCAACGAGCATCAAGTCCCCCGTATCCATACAGAAAAGGGCATATGGGATATGCACGCTTACAATAAAGATTGGTAAGTATATATGAATGCTATGATATAATTGTTCATCATGTGTTATGATTGATTTTATTATTTTTCTTAATGTGTAGTTAGAAGAGGAGAAAAGTCAAGAAACATCTCTTCCGGAACATGTTCTGTGGAAGGTTTCTCGGGTGGGTAAGGATGGAGTTGTTAAGGAAGATGTTCAACAAATTTATGAGCAATTTGTAAGTATATCAATATTCCTTTAATTAAATATCGAGCTTATTAAAATAAAGAAAATATGAGTTTAATCACCCCTAATTTATTTCACTATGCATATGAATTTCAGGAGAGTTTATCTCAATCTTTAACTCAAGCTGAAGACCATGATTGCAGGAGCATACTTAGTTGGGTATTAAATGTTCTTGAGTATACCGGTCGTGTGAGGGGTAAGGGATTTAGAGTGACTCAAACATATTTGGGTAACCATCAAAATAGGAAAGGTCATAGCAATAAAGAAGTGATGGAAGAGTTAGAAAAATTAAAAGCTAAAGTTCGTGAGCTGAAAAAGGACAAAGAAAAATACATGTCAGAAAGGGAAGGTCCAGGATTCAAGGATACTAGTGACAAAGATAGTATCAATTGTGATTTCCAACATAAAATTCCCGAGGTAATATATATTATTATGAATTAGCACAATTTTTTTAATTGACATATATACACATTAACAATTTCATATTTATTATTGGTTTAGGGCATTTCACCTTGTCAGCTATATTTATCGTCACTGACTTATTGCATGGTTGGCAAGGGAAAAGTGCATAACACCTTGGGATAAGTACTTCACCATAAACCGCTCCCTGCCAGATTTATGAAAGTATCAATTGATATTGCTTTAGAGAGGGATGATCCATTACCTTTTCCTGACGATATTTTAGATGCAACATTGGTGGGAGAGGCAATAGGATCGTATGTTGCATGGCCGTGAGACCTCATTTGCATGGATGAGGAGGTATGTTTTAAACCATTATGAACCTTTGAGTATTCAAATTTTTTACACCATTTAACGTACATTTTTTTCATGGTAATGTTAGACTCCCACAAAATCTAAGTAAAAAGATAAGGGGATTAAGAAGCAAACTGAATCAGTTGCATAAAAAAAGAGGTATAACATAATTATATGATATTTATTCATAGAATGATCTTATACTTAACCTAAATAATTAAATGATATTTAGATTCATGCTAAAGAGATTGAGCAAGTAAGTAGGGGTAAGAAGACAACGGCTAGCAAAAAACCTACTTCTCAGTATAGGTCGTGCCTTCAGACATATATAGGAATAACAGATACTCCAATTGGTGGTAATCGTCTTATACCTATGAAGGCAGACATTTTTGGTTATGAATACATGGAAGCAATTGGTAGAGAAGATATTGATCAAGCTTTAGAACATTCTACTTTAGGCCTCAATGTTATCAATACATACATCAGGTATACTCCGATCAACTTTGTCTAATTAAATGAACAATTTATTTACTCATTTCAATGAATATAGTCTAATTTTAATGATGTTTTTATTTAAGGTTTTTGTATGAAAAAGTGATGCACCCGCGTGGATTGGAAGAAAGATTTGCTTTCTTAGCTCCCAACATCATCAACGCAGGGTTAATTATAACAAAACCAAATGATGTCATACCGTATGTACTCAGTTTATTTATGGTTAACAAAGATACATAAAAGTTGTTCTTTTCACCATATAATACTGGAAACAGGTTAGATTTTCATCCTAACTTCATATATTATAATTTTTTGATTTTTGACGTTGTGTAGAAACTTTCCATCAAACATTTGTTTAATTTTATAGAGGACATTGGTTGTTGCTTGCAATTAATCCTGTTAGAGAGATTGTATACTATCTGGATTCATTATACAATGATTGGATAGATTGGACAACATACCCAGATTTGAAGAAGATGATTGATACATAAGTGAGATTGTTCTAAATATTCGTGTGTATATTTATTTATCTATGTGAGATTATTCTAAATAGTCATTTATATTTTATTATAGCGTTCAACAAGCTTTTAGATCACAAAGAGGTATTCAAGTACCAAAGAGTAGAGCCAACAACATTACGTGGATCAGAGTGCAAGTATATTTTCACAATTTTGATTATATTAGTGATGATACTTGATAAAACAAGTTAAGGGGTATATATATATATATATATATATATATATATATATATATATATATATATATATATATATATATATATATATATATATATATATATATATATATATATATATATATATTCTTTCCATGTGTAGTGTCCTCATCAATATAATGGTATAAATTGCGGTTATTTCATGTTGAGGTTTATGAAAGAAACGCTTCTTTTGGACCGAATAGAGTTTCCATCCACGATATGAATTTCTAACTTAGGAATTATTTTAATATTTCTCATAAAATGGCATAGTGTTTTAACTAAATACATACTATGTTATTTTACTATGTAGTACTTTGACGAATTCAATTGTGCTCATTACTCAAAAGATCAATTGGATGAACTTATGGAGGAATTGTGTCAATTTATTATGGGGTTGAGAATTTCATAAGGTATATTGTCTTTCTTTCATTGATGAGAATTTTGAGTACAACTTTTGAGTTTTAAGTTTAAATTGGAATAAAGTTTTGTTTTATCATGGTATGAATTTCGATCTTTTGGTTTTATTTCAGGTTATAGGTGCAGACGTAGAAGATAGAGCTAACAAGTTCTTTGTTGTTGTTTTTTAGAAATTGTCGAAGATAGTAATATGTAGATTAAACATCAATTTAGAATTTTCAAGTTGTATCATCAATTTTCAAGTTATTGTTGTATATATCATCATTTATATATATGTAGATTTTTTGTATATGCAAATTTGATGCATATATATTGGATCGAAGCTACCAAATCTGGTGGAGAATGTGGTGAAAACCTGGTGCAAAAAATGGTGAAAACCTGGTGCAAAAAATGGAGAAAATTTGGTCAAAATTTATTGTATATATTGGACAACGCTTCTATAAGTGAAAATATGTCTAATATTTTTAAAAAATTATTAACATTAGACAGCGCTTAATGAGAAAAGCGTTGTCTAAAGTAGGGAGAAAGCGCTGCCTAAGGTGGGGAACAAACAACTGTTTTAAAGAAAAGCAATTTCTAAAGTAGGGAGAAAGTGCTACCTAAAATGGGAAAGCGCTGCCTAAGGGGGGAACAAACAACACTTTTAAAGAAAAGTGTTGTCTAAAGCGATGCAAAAAGCGTTGTCTAAAAATGAGAAAGCGCTGCTAAAGGTGTACTTACCAAAGCGCTCTCTAAAGTGAAAGCGCTTCTAAAGGGGTTCATAAGAAAGAGCTCTTAAAGTAAAAGCGCTGCTAAATGGGATATATAGCAATGCTTTTACATTAATCCAAACCGCTGCCTTTACTTATAGCAGCGCTGGTTTAGGCAGCGCTTTAAAGCGCTGTCTATGGCCAAAAAAACATTGTCTATGCGCTTGTTTGGCATAGTGAATCCAACTCAAGCCTCATCTCAAGTAAACTCAAGAAAGTGTCTACAAAAGAAACATTTGACAAATATTAAACTATACAGAAGAATGTAAGTGCCTGCCTCGACACACCAGAGTGAACATATTATAAAGCATGAGCATATTCTCGTAAAAGTGCACGGCTAAATCACACACACAGATGAACATGTTTCCCAACTTATTTTCTCAAGTAAATATTTTCAAAAATTTCTTCAAGCCATATCACTTGAGTTAAGAGCTATCATAAAATCTCTAGGAGAATTTTTGCCTCTACTAATTGATTGACACTCTTCCAATCGATTGGAACAATTAAAAAATGCATCCTAAGAGATTAGCACAACATCTTAATAATGTGTAGCAACTAAATATCTTTCCTTTCCTTTTTGAGCTTAATAATAAATTAGTTTAGGTTTACCAATCGATTCATACATATTGTCAATTGATTAGAAAGTCATTAAAAACCTTAGGAAAAATACCCTTTTTCGTCCCTTAATTTTTAAAAAGTTCAAATAACTCCCTTATCTATTAAAATGGTATCACATAAGTCCTTTTCATTTATTTTATGGAAACAGGCGTTTAGGATTGCTTGCATGGCATATGAAGTGGATCTTAAGCTTTATCTCCTTTGTTAAAAGAATCATGAGCTTCATCTTCTTCCAATGCAAATGAAATTTTGATTTGGGGGCTAGGGTTATCGTATGCAATCTTCGTTTGTATCCAGAAATTGAGCGTCATGAAACGTTCGTATCCAGAAATTGAACGTCATGAAATCCTCGAGTTGTTCTTCGTTTATGTTACAAGGAAGCCATGAAAGTTTGAACTCCCAACCTTGTATGATGTCAAATCTCCCATGGAAGCTGGTTTCTCATTTTGGAGATAAAGCCATTCTATGTAGGGCAAAGATAACTAAGAGTTATGGAAAACAATTTTGGGTGTGTCCTCATTTTAAGGTATGGTTTTTGTTCACAAATTGTTGATTTTTAGGTTTAAGAAATTGAACATTAATATATGTGACATGTAGGGACTTGTGCATCCTAGGGGTGGGTTTTTCGAATGGTTTATGGAGGAAGCTAAAGATAACAATGGGAAAATTAATATGGCTAGGTTGGAAAATATTTAAAATAATTAGAAGACTTACAAATGGATGTTGTCAAAGTTAGGTTGTCAATTGAAGAAATAAGTAAAGATACTAATCAAATTCAGAGGCAGTTGAACAAGATGATGTGTCATACCCCAAATTAGACCCATTAGTGTTAACAGTCAATTTATGTCACTAAGTCATGTTCATTTGTTTATAACTATATTATCATGTATATTGATATTTAATTAAGTGTTCTAAAAGCAAAAAAAAAAACAATTTGATTTTATTTATTTATTCAAGGGTCATTTGTGTATCTATTGGGCTTATCATTTGGAAAAATCTAACAATCCCATTTTAATGATGTTAAGTCCATAAGGGGGTTTAGTAAAGTATGGGGTTGAGGCTGATTCAATTTTTCTGGCCCAAGTATCATTGTTTTATCTATTTTATTTATTAAAATTATTATTATTTATTTTTAAGTTGACTAAAGTCAACTAACGTTATTATTTAATTATTGTTATTATTTCATTATTATTCATTTTTACTATTATTATTATTTTTATTATTATTATTATTTTTATTTAGACTAAAGCCAAAATTAGGGTTTCTTTACCCTTGTACAAACGAAACATGTTCTTCTCTTCTTCTTCCCTAAGACAACACAAGCCTAAATTCCAGATTTTCGTAAATCAAATCCAAGTGAATCAGAGATTGGTAAAAAAAATAGATTTTATTGATTTATATGAACACAAATAAAAAATTTGTTCGGATACATTGTGAATCTCAAAACCCTAATATTTTATTTCTAAATCAAATCCTAATCTAATCTCTAATTTACAGTCTAAATCAATTATATCTCAATATAAAATTATCACAACAAATCGGATTAAAAAATTTCCTAATCAATCTATTCCTAAAAACTATTTAAACCCTAACCCTAAACATAAGAAAGGACCGAAAATTGAAAGAAGGAGAAGTTGGAGGAGAAATCGAAGTCTGAAATTTGGAGAAGGAATCCGAGGTAAAATCTTGAAGCCTTCAAGTCCAAACCCTAGCGCTTTTGTCCTCATACCTACAAATAGAGAACATGGAAGGAGATTAGAAGCAGAAAACACAGAAAGATCTAGGAGATTTGCAAAAGGATTCACGGCCAAGAAGGTTGGTGGAATCACTTAGCTTTCTTTATTTGTTGCATCGCTATTATTGTTGATTGATTTTGGGTTTAATTTGGGGTTTCTGGGTTTTTAGGTTTAGGGTTGCTCAAGATTAGGGTTAGGTTTCATGTTTTGTGCTTAGGGTTCATGGGGTTAGGGTTGAGATTCATAGGGTTTGTTGTTGTTATTGGGATGTTGTTGTACAAGGCATAAGATAAAAAGAGAGAGACGAAAATAAGAGAGAGAAGAAAGTTGGCGGACGCGCTAGCTACGATGTCTTCTATGTTCATAGTTAATTGGGATAACGAAGCTCCCCAGATTATCATTGAAAGATTGGACGAACCTGCACATTACTGTGATCTTGAGACTGAAGAGGTAACAGAAAAACCCAGGTATCATGAGGTGAAGAGGTATCTTGAGGCTCAGGAATACCCCGAGGGGGCATCTGTTAATGACAAGAAGTTTCTGAGGAGGTTTGCAACAAAGTTCTTCATCAGCAATGGCATCCTTTACAAGCATAATAATGATTCAACCTTACTGCGTTGTGTGGATAAGATGAAGCAGAAAGGATCATGGAAGAGTTACATGAAGGTACCTTCAGAACCCATTCCAGTGGACATACCATGGCAAAGAAAATCCTTCGGGAAGGATATTACTGGTCCACAATGGAAGCCGACTGTTATCAGCATTCTCGGACATGTCACAAGTGCCAAGTCTATGCTGATAAGGTGCACATACCTCCAGTACCTGTGAACATCTTGACAGCTCCTTGGCCTTTTGCAATGTAGGGCATTGATATGATCGACAAGATCAGACCTACAACATCTAAAGGACATCGTTTCATCCTGGTAGCTATTGATTACTTTATGAAGTGGGTTGAAGCAGCTTCCTTTGCTACTGTAACCAAGAGCATTGTGGCACAGTTCATTCGGCACAATCTGATCTGTCGATACGGTGTACCAGAGAGGATCATTACAGACAATGGTACCAATCTCAACAACAAGATGATCACTAAGCTCTGCGAGCAATTCAAGATACAACATCATAACTCTTCTCCCTACCGGCCGAAGATGAATGGGGCTGTTGAAGCGGTTAATAAGAACATTAAGAAGATTGTGCAGAAGATGACAGTGACATACAAAGATTGGCACAAGATGTTACCATTTGCTCTTCATGGGTACCGTACTTCAGCGCGGACGTCAACAGGGGCAACACCCTATTCCTTGGTTTATGGCATGGAGGCAGTCTTGCCTATTGAAGTTCAGATACCCTCTCTTCGGATCATGAAGGATGCAGGTTTAAGCGAAGACAACTGGATTCAGACCCGGCTTGATCAGTTGAACCTAATCGACGAAAAGAGACTTACTACTATTTGTCATGGTCATATGTACCAGAAACGGATGATCAAGGCATTTAACAAGAAAGTTATACGACAAGAGTATCAAGTTGGGGATCTGGTAATCAAGCGCATCATTCTACCTCAAGGTGATCCCAGGGACAAATGGACCCTTACTTACAAAGGGCCATTTGTGGTTAAGAACATTTTCTCAGGAGGAGCTATGATTCTAACCACCATGGATGGTGACGACCTTCCTCACCCCGTCAATACAGACATAGTGAAAAGATACTACGCATAATCAAAGACCCGCTAGGTTGACTGGCCTAGGCAAAAATAAGGGCTTCCCGGCGAACCAAAAGGGTTCGGGCAAAACTAAGGGATGAAAATGAAAAATCTGTACACCCGGCAAGTCGAAAACCTGAAAAGGCGGCTTGGGCAAAAATGGGTATCCCGGTGGACTGAAAACCCGAAAGGGCGGTCCAGGCAAAAATTAGGGATTAAAGCGTAACACTATGTCTCATTGGATTACCTTGCATCCAGACTTCGGTATCAACTATCAAGCTCAGAAGGCACAGATCAATCAGATTCATCTTCAACCAAGCAACAAAGTGATGAGATGCTTGAGGACATAAAGGAAATAACAGAGTTGGAACCTAGTGGGATTATTCACATAGCTGTTTTGTTTCCTTTTCACAAATTGTATAAATTCTCTTTGTTCGGCGGCGTTCTCTTACTAGGACGTCAGCCTCTTGTACAACAACGCCTATTTACAGGCCAAACTTCAAAATCAATACAAATTCGTTTTCAAAGAAATTTCAAAATGTTTTTCCTTTATCTGTTTTATTTTGCAAAGAAAGTCCAATGTTCATCTTTGATATATGATTTGACATTAATTGCTGCTCATAAATACTTACATGCGAAACAAAAAGATGAATTACTGGTAACAACAGAAACAGGGGCATAAGAAGTGTCCAAGCTATATAATTGCTTTGACCACCAGGTAACAAGGTAGATTCAGCTGAAGAATGTGGCCAAGATATCTTCACTCCCCGCAGAGTAAGACATTAATGGTATCTCTCTCAGCTGAAACTTACGACCATGAACGATTCAGCAATACTCTCCCCAAGCAGAGTTGATCTACCATCGGCCCTAAAAAGGCTTGGTATCCCCGGAAGGTCTTAATATTCCCCAGCGGAGTATAATAATATTCCCCAGCAAGTATAAGAGTATCCCCGACAGTCTTAATATTCCTCAACAGAGTATAAGAGTGTTCCCCGACGGAATACAAGATACCCCCAATGGAGCCATTTCCCCAGCGCAGTCTAAAAAAGCTTTCCCAACCGAGTTGAATCATCTTCCTCGGTAGACTCTGGAAGTTTATCCCCGACATAGTACAATAAACCTCCCCAGCCAGGTTCAAAGGAGCATTCCTAGAAGAACTTAGAGGTTTATCCCCACAAGATTCTAACAGGATTATCCCCAGCAAGTTACAATTGAAAGATCATCCCCTAGCAAAGTTCTTTCTTTCCCCCCAACAGGAATTCAACCCTCAACAGATTCAAAATCACTAGCAACGGTAACCCATTCCCAGTGGAGTTTATCAGCGGAATCCCCAGCAGAGTTTATCGTTAAAATCCTCAGCAGATCATCTCTTCCCCACAGAGTAATTCCCCTCAGAGTAATATCTTCATCGGTTTATTCCCCAACGGAGTCATCTCCTCCTACAGGTTTATTCTCACAATCATCTTCGTTCATCATCCCCAGCGGAAACGAAGAACTAAACTCTATTCTCCAGCAGCTCCGGGATTTATTTTCCCCAGCTAAAACATTACATGTCCATACATCATGATGCATGCATATACGCATCATACCATACAATCTCATTTATGTTGAGAACATCATTGCTTGATCCATATCATGCATTGCATATGACTGACCTTTACCTTTCAGGAAGGATGCAGTTAAACTCTAAACCATGTCAATGGAGACAAATTCAGTTAAATCGATTCCTAAAGATTTTTCTGAGGCGAAGCCAGTCAATGGAGACAAAATCAGTTAAATCGATTCCTATAGATTTTTCTGAGGCGAAGCCAGTCAATGGAGACAAAATCAGTTAAATCGATTCCTAAAGATTTTTCCTGAGGCAAAGCCAGTCAATGGAGACAAAATCAATTAAATCGATTCCTAACGATTTTTCTGAGGCGAAGCCAGTCAATGGAGACAAAATCAGCTAAATCGATTCCTAAAGATTTTTCTGAGGCGAAGCCAGTCAATGGAGACAAAATCAGTTAAATCGATTCTTAAAGACTTTTCTGAGGCCCAACCCGTCAATAGAGATAAACCATCAAAAGAGACAACCTGTCAATAGAGACAACCCGTCAATGGAGACAACCCGTCAATGGAGACAACCCGTCAATGGAGACAACCCGTCAATGGAGACAACCCGTCAATGGAGACAACCCGTCAATGGAGACAACCCGTCAATGGAGACAACCCGTCAATGGAGACAACCCGTCAATGGAGACAACCCGTCAATGGAGATACCATGTCAATAGAGACAACCCGTCAATGGAGACAACGCGTCAATAGAGACAACTCGTCAAATGAGACACCCCGTCAAAAGAGACAACCGGTCAACGAAGACAAAACCACCTACCAACAATCTCCAAATGGCATCTGTAAGCCCATTCCCGACATCACCAGGCTGATACCACTGCATGCGAGTGCAAATTTCTAGGCACTCTAGTGTTCAATCACCTCCCACCTTCGGATCACGAAAGGCCCGAACGCCAATCTATATCCTCAGGTTTAATAAGATTGAACAGGGGCAACTGTTGTATCCCAAAATTTGTCCTCCCATATTTCTCAAGACATTGCAAGAATAATCTCCAAGTGGCTCAAGATTGCTCAAAAGTTGGACAGTCAAATCATCTCCTAATGTAGTCAATTCAAAATTAGGGTTTTGTGTTGCATCAAGGTCCTTACATCCAAATGACCTCAAGTTCTCCCCAATGTCCTAATATGTTCTTAAGTTCATCCATGTCATATTTCAAGCCTTGCAGAGAAAGTTTGGTCAGTCAATTGCTCAAGAGGCCCAAAAATCGACTATGCTAGGGCAAAAGTCAACTGTGACCTACAAACAGTCAAACTTCAAGATTTTTTGTCAACATTCTAATTTTGAAGGATAATTCATCATTTGATCAACGGTTGATCATGATTCATCAAGGATTGCTCAAGATTCATCAAGATTCAAAAGTTGCTAAATTAGGGTTTTGTAGGAAAAGTCAACTCAAATTTGACCAGGCATAACTTTCTCATACTTTATGATAAATGACCCAACCAAATCTCATTTTTAAGAAGATGCAATTTCCTACAATCCATCTTCACACCCCAAGATCAAGAAATGCTCTCACAAAAAGTTACAAATTTGGACATTATAGGTCATTTTTGAAAGTCAACAAAAACACCTTTTTTGCCAAAGATTATAACTTTAACATGGTACATCAAAATGATATGAGACCAAAAGGTTTTGTTATAGGACATCTCAAGGTTTCTAAAAAGTCCAAGAACACTTCCAAAAGTTCAAAATTGAAGAAGTTATGCATTGTTGAAGTTGGGCATTTTTCCAAATTTGCCAAAAGTCAACTATCCTCAAAACTCCAATTTTTGACAAAAGGGACCACTTGTTTCCACTTGATATGGTCTTATCACACCACACACGTGTCCCATCTTCAGTTTCATGTCCATTCATTAATTTTTCTATTTTATTTAATTTTTATTAAATGAATTCATTTTAAATCAATATTAATTTAAATAAAATCCAAAAATTGATAGAATGATATCTTTGTGATTGGTATAGACTTCAATTATCATCATGAACCCAATCAAATTCGTATCAAGCATTGTTGTGAACAAAATATTTGATTTGAGGCAATTTTGGAAACTTTATCAATGGTGATCAAATCATATCTCAAAATCTTCAATGCACATGGATTAAAGCCCAATTCTTGACCTAATGCAATCCCATATACACACACAAGCTATACACATCAAGGAAATGACCTGAAGCTGCCCAAAATCAAGAAACCAAAACTGAAAAAAGCTTGGAAAAAGTGGAGATCGAAATCTTGTTTAGAGGCAAATCCAAGGCAAAAGCTCAACACTATCATCTTGCCTGATACCCACTGAAGCGTTTGTAACCATTCACACACCCTGAAGCCACTTGAATCACGCTGTAAGTCATCCTTAACATAGCCCTGTGCACGAATTCACAACCTTGGATTCTTGCGTTTTCTTGCAAAAATATTGATATATTTTTTATCCTTGCATAATTTCTTAGCATTCTGCATTATTTAATTTTGTTTTCATGGCCTATAACGCAATACCCGAATCTAGGGTTTCCATTCTTTGTTTTTAGGCGTTCTCTATGCAGGAAAAATTAGGACAAATAATTTGTACAAGGATGCTCAGGGAGGAGAGACGAACACGTTGGTGTTCTTAGTTTGTGTTTATAGGGCCTGGAATCCATTCTAGAATCGAGCCATGGATTTTGATGAGGAATAAAATCCGTAGGAAAAAATACAGTCTTCGTTGAAGAATATGAAGACGTGTCTCTTCTTCACTGGCTCGTTCAAACAAATCGCGGGTTTTTTTTATATTTTCCAGGATGTTATTTGATTTTCTCTTATAATGTTACTTATCCATCATAATAACAAATGAGCAGGTTAGTTGAGTTGGAAAATGCGTTGGTGGAAACCCCCTTGGGACCTGGGTTCGAATCCCAGGTCCCCCAAAAACTTTGTGTAATTTTTATTCAGGTACTCTCATGCAATGCTCAAGATGCAGTCCACCATATGCCTCATAGATCCAGGCGCCAAATGGCCTTCAGGCCAAATCTGAAGGCCAGGATTGAAGGTTCACCATACATCTAGGTCAACATACGCGTGGGTGATCCAAAAGGTCAAAGCAGGCTGGAGCGTTTTGGGCCTCAGAATTGCCAAACATACACCCAAATTCAGGCCCAATACCCCCCCCCCCCCCCCCCATGGGTTATTTCTTATATTTTCTCTTTTTATTTATTTGCTTTATTTAATTAATTATTATTATTATTACTAACCAATAACTTTTCCTTATAAAAAATCAGAAAATACAAAATATTATTTTTTATAAATTTCACCATTTTATTTTTGTAAATAAACATTAATCAATTAATTTAGTTTAATTAGGTACAATCTTAATATTTTTTGCAATAAATTAAAATTAATTTAGAACATTAGGTTTTAACATTTTTGTCCAATTTTTATTTTATTTCCTTAAATATTCAAAAAAACCAAAAATATTTTAATTAATTAATTAATTAATTGTTCACTTAATTTAATTTCCATTTAATTCAAAAATAAACAAAAAATGCTTCCTTTTCCAAAAGGGGTCAAAACCCTAAAAAATACGCCGATTTAATTTTCTCGCATGCGATCCATATTTCGATATTGTAATTGCTTCCAGTATGTAATAGCTTTTAAATTAGGACTTTAATTTATTTATCGCTTTATTTTACTTTCCGCAATTTAAATTAAAGGGTTGTTTTTGGCGATGTAAATACCCGACGCCTTGTAATAGTTTAGATTTAATTTCCCGCAATTTAATTTCCGCACAATATTAACTGTTAGATATTTGATAAATAGGGAATGCATGACAAGATCAAATCTTTAACCTAAAATCGATGATAGCTCACCCATGACATGTACTGATAAATTAACTGAACTAACACACTCGCTCATGCCACTCTTAGGGTACACCTCACTTGGTTGCCTTCGAACGTGGTCATTAAGTATAGGAAGTTTTAGAGGTTGCCCTCTTGTCCAACGATCATAAGTTGCCTCGAAACGGTTGCCTCAGAAAAAATGATCTAAGACACTAGAGTTACCGCTAAGGCGTCCTAACGTTGCTTTAGTGACCACACGTACCTTAATCGAATTGACCCTTAAACTCCAACGACGGTGCTACCTACTCATCAATAGTGGGATAACATTGTCTAAAGGACACTTGTACAGTTTAATTCCTTTTTTCGAGTAGGTAGATGGTTCTTAAGTACTTGCTCCTTTTAAAAACAAAACAAAACTTTTCGCACTTACACTCCTTTCAAACAAAAACTCTTTCAAACCCACAAACACAAAGAAAAGCAAATTTTGAAAACACAATGAGCAAGTACCTAAGAGCCCGTGGATAACCACGGATAGAAAGGGTGCTAACACCTTCCCTTTTTATAATCTACCTCCCGAACCCGATAAATATCTCAAAAAGGAATTTTTCTAAGCTTTTGTCCTTTCCTTGTTGGATAAAATAAAAGATGGTGGCGACTCTTGCTTACCGCGACATTTTGCGAACATAAACGCAAAACGCGAACCAGCATTCCAAAACAGTCAGTTCTCATTCCCACCGATCACAGACTTCAAATGCAAAGCTATAACAACATTTTCAGAAGCTAGATCTTGTTCTAAACCAGTGAAAGGTACCTGCTCCAAAATAGGCAAATTGAGTATCTTGGAAAGTTCTTCTGGTGTAGGCACCAATTTATAGTCTGGAAATGTGAAGCAATAGTGCTTAGGATCGAAGAATTGTAATAGGACACTCATCAGACCTTCGTCAAAACCGGTAGTAACCAAACTGAGCAGGTGACCATATCTCTTTTTGAATGATGAGCTCTCAAGAACTTTTAAGACCATTTACTTGAGTTTGGGAGGGATCTCTACAAAATTAATGTAGATGGTTTTTCTGCGAGTTGAATCCATGTCCTACAAAAAAGATAAATCCACAGGCCCTTGAAATGGTTAGCGTACATGTTATGATGCTTATGATGTTATGATTATGCTTTAAAATCACATATATGTCAAACAAGTCACACAAAGACCTTAGGTTTAAAGGCTTGCATGATTTTTAAAGGTAAGTACCCTCTTGAAGTTTAGTTGGCTCAATCTGTCTTAGAAAGTATTCGAGTTCTAAGGAGCCTTATATCACTAAATTTTCTTTTAGGCATTGTTTTAGCCCAAGCACCGAAGTATTGCAGCCAAAATATCCCAAAAGTCCAATATCAATGAGTGTTGCATCGAGTATCAACCAATCTTCAGTTGGAACCAAAGTCGGCCATCTCACTACTTTTTAATGGCTTAGGATGAGTCAATTAAAGGTTCTAATGGTCATTTAGTGCTTAACGACACTATAAGGAAGCCTAATGCTATCCTTGACTGACTCAAGGAACATTAGTATAAACCAGAGTATCATGCTAACGTGGCTATCACTTTGTCCATATCGTTCTATGCCGTATAACCTCCATGATTTATTGCCACTTACCTAAAAAGGTGCCCCAGATCCGGGTGTAAGATCTTTAACAATAACCCAAACAAGAACCCAAGGAAAATGTAAAGCAAGCAAGTCAAACAAGGAAAGCAAGTAAATGTGATCTAGCTCTAAGGTAACCCCACTTTTAAGTTATTCCCCAGCAGAGTCGCCAGTTCTGTAATACGATGGGAGAACTGACTTGATTGTGTTGCATTTGATTGCAATTGTTTAGGATATCAAGAGTCGCCACCGACTTTTCTTTTATCCAATAAGGAAAGGGTGAAAAGAGCAGGAAAGTCCTTTAGAGATGTTTTCTTGAGTTTGGGGGGTAGATTATGAAAAGGGAAGGTGTTAGCACCCTTTTCATCCAAACTTATCTACGGGCTCTTAGTTGGTTGCTAGATTAAAAAATGCTTTTGTTTGAAAGTGTGCTTGTGGTGGGTTTTGAAAGTATTTTGCAAAATGCCTTTGTTTTTCGGTAACTTTGTAATGATTCTCGTCTCTATAAGAATGTGTACAAAGTGTTGGTTTTGAAAATAGTTCAAAGAGTTTGTTTTTGAAGATGTTTTTGAAAGTGTAAGTGTGGAAAATGGTTTTAGTTCAAGATAAAGCAACTACTAGCGTCCTACCTACTCAAAAGGTCTAATGTTCTTTTCCTCCTCCTTTAGACGTTGCTATCTTACCATTGATTGATAAGAAGCCCCGTCGTTGGATGTGAAGGGACGGGCGTGGGTCACTTGTATAGTCATAGAAGGCAACCAATGAGACGTTTTAGCAGTTTCGTAAGGGACTAGGTCGTTTATCAAAGGAAACATCGAGGGACACCGAGGAACTACGATCTTTTTACCAAGGGTCTTTACTAAAACGCCCATATTCGAGGGACATGACTATTTTCTGAGGCAACAAGTAAGATTAACCTAGAGGAGCATGTGAGTTTAGTGTGTTTGATTGCATGCATTTTTGTCTTGATTTTAGGGTGGTCTAAGTATTGGTTTTAATCTTGTCATACACACCCTAGTTACTAACATTTATGAAAGCAATAAAAATACGAAAAATAAATATCCTACGCTATTACATGTTTTTTGGAGGATGGGGTATACAAGTTTACAAATGGGGTTTGGAAAGCAATAAAAGTCCTAATTATTACAACCATATTGAATAGCAAGGAAATGTAAGTATATAGAAAATATAAAGACAAAAATAGTGTAAAAGAGAGAAAGAAAAGACATATTGGATCGAAGGATGTGTCTTTCGATTCCCACATTTTCCTTCTTTCGAATGGGCTTGCAACAAGTGTTGCATCCTTCAATTCAAACTCTCTCTCCTGTCATTTGGATCTGCAAATCAGTGTGTATCGAAGCATACCCTTTCGATTCACACATCTTGTTTTCTTTTCTTTCATTTGGGACATGATAGTAGTAAGGGTCGAAACTATGCTAATATGTCCTGTACAGATTAGTCTCTAACATATATTTGGACAAGAAAAGCAAACCATTGAAAGGGTATAAATGAAAAATAAGCAGAAGGTTATTTACATGCTATGCTTGAAACGAAAGGTTCATAGTCAAGGAGACTTACCTTGAATCTTGATTTAGTATTTTGAACCTTGAGTTTATTCCTTAAATACTCTTAGATTCGAAGGAAGGAAAGAAGTTATTCGAAGGGCAAGGAAACTTGGAGTCGAAAGAAAGAACAAAGGTGTAGTGTTTCTTTTTTTGATTATGGGTTGAATAATGTATGAAGGGGTTTGAGATTTTTGTGAGAGTTTGAGAGTTTGAGAATTTTAAGAGTTTGAGAGCGTTTAATGATTTTTTCACACAACAAAAGTTTCTTCAGCTACTACAAAGTCACCCTTAGATGTGTGGTGGAACCTGTTATTTATAGATGAAGTTGGCTGAGGTTTGGGGGGAAAACGAATGAGATTTGAACAAATTGGGTATGGTGCTTTTGTAGCTTTCGAGGTGCAATTTTTGTATGCCAATTTGGTGCTAATATGGGAGCAGCGTAGTAGAGCTGCTTTGTAGCAGTTTTGGAGTGTTATGGCTAGTGCAACAGGCTTGGGCTTGGCAGCACATAGGACTCTGGCCAAAAAGCATCTTGAATACTTCACCCTTTCATTTTGACCATATAGGTTCAACCTTCTACCAAACTCCTCTTCAGATAACAATATTTTTTCCCAACCGATATGTGTCCTTCGAATGGACCATTTGCAATTCTTCGAATGGACCACCAGTATTTATCCTTCGAATGGGACACCCAGGTATGCCTTTCAAATACACCAATGCATGTCCTTCGAATGGACCATTTTCAATTCTTCGAATGGGCCACCAATATTTGTTCTTCGAATGGGACACTCATGTACGTCCTTCAAATCCACCAATGTATGCCCTTCAAATGGGACACCCATGGTGTGTCATAGTGTAGAAACTATGTGTGTTAAAGATTTTTAAAGGTGGAATCGAGGCAAGACGTTTCAAAGGGATCCACTGCCCAGTGAATCGAAACACGCATGAAAGAAGCCAACTGTATCATGGGTGATAACATGAAGGGAAGCCATTTCCGTGTGCATTAAAGGCAAGTACAGAGGAAGCCATTTTCTTGTGGGTTGAAAGCAAGCAAAGAGGAGGCACTTGTCTTTTAGATCAAAAGCAGGAATGAAGGATGGACTTGCCTTGCGGGCATGAAAGAAGTACTGCTTGTGAATCGAAACAAGCATGCAGGAGGATAATGCTTGTGAATCGAAGGATTTATGTAAGAGGCTACTGCTTATGAATCGAAGGATGCATGTAGGAGGATGCTGCTTGTGAATCGAAGGATGCATGTAGGAGGCCACTACTTGAATGAAGCTTGTGGACCAAAACTCGCTCTAAGGGGACCAGATGTTCAATCGAATCCCCTGAACCAAACATGCTCGAAGGAAGCTAGATGCCTAATCAAAGCTTAAGAATCAAGCCTGCTCGAAGGAATCCAGATGCCTAATCGAAGCTTAAGAATCAAGCCTTCTCGAAGGAAGCTATATTCCTAATCAAAGCTTTAGATTCAAACCTGCTCGAAGGAAGCTAAATGCCTAATCGAAGCTTAAGAATCAAAGCAAACTTGCTCTTATTTGATTTGATGCTTGATAGGACAATATGACCCATGGAAACTTGTCCAGTCTTGACTTAGTAGAAATTTTGTAAGAAAAAGTTTGAGACATGAGAGGGAAAATTTTGGGGTACAACAGTGCGTGTTTCTAAGCATTTGATAAGGATCACACGATGATCATTGAAGGTGCGTGGTAATGATCGTGGGGTGGCGCACATAGGATCATTGGACATAATATAATTTTCTTTTGTTTTTTTTTTCAATTCATTTCCCCCGCCTCTCTCTCTCTCCACCACTCTCTCCTCTCTTTCTTTCTCCTAACCCTAAATAGAGCCAACTCTAACCAATTCTAAGCGGCGGCACCGATCGCTTCATTCCTTCTCACTCACAACAACAATAACATATAACCCAACAATAACGCCAAACCCCACATCTACAAAGAAAACACAAAGATAATAAACCTTAGAGCTAAGTGTTAAGAGGGTTATCATCTGCTGTGATTTCACATTTGCTTCGATTCTGGATCCTCTCGCTAATCTCTCTTTCTTTCTTCCTGTTCACAGGTACGATGGCGATGAAGGAGAAAAGAATAGGGTTTCAGATGTTGAAACCCTGTTGAAGGGAGCTCCAGTGAGGCGATTTTTGGTGAGGAAAAGTGGTGCTCCAAACTTCCTATCTCAAGGATCTCTATTCTTCAGGATCTCTTCCTTTGTTACTTCTCTTTATTTCAATTTTTCCTCCCCCATCTCATTTAGGATTCTTAAGTACTTATAGATTTTCAGATTAGATAGTTTAGGAAAGAAAATTATGATTTTTCGTTACAGAGTGAGTTAGAGATTTGTTAGAGATTGACTGTAACTTTAGAGATTTCATTTGTTCATGTTTTGTATTGATTCTGTTGTAAATTTTCGATTCATATTTGTAATAGGTCTGTAAACTTTAATGTAAGATTTGATTCAGTTTGATTTAGGACTGTAAAGATTTAATCTGATTCAGCTTGTACTTTTAAACCATTTTTCCACTTAGGCTTTTTACTTTTAAACTTTTTTCTCAAAATATTAGACTCTTGTCGATTCTTGTAGTGATGTGAGCTACTATACTTCTACAATATGTAGTGAAGTGAGATATTTTATACTTGGGTGTTGAGTGAGGCTTTGTTGATTTTTAAATCCAAGCTATATCCTCCACTTTGAGATGATGTGAATTCTCCTTTCTCATGATCGTGGGTAGTGAATATGTTTTCCATTCAGATATGACAATGATGTCTCTTATCTTAAAATTAACCAACACACTTGTGTTTTAAATTTTTTAAGGTGAACTACGAGTACCCTGATCCCTATTGCATGCAAGGTGGTACGTAGGAACTAAAGGTTTGTGTGATCTGGTGGGAGAACTGACTTTTTGTTTTGCGTTTGTGTTCGCAAATGTTGCGTTTTAGCAAGAGTCGCCATCGACTTTTCTTTTATCCAAAAGGAAATATGAAAAAGCACAGGAAAGACCTTTGAGATGTTTTCTTGAGTTCAGGGGGTAGATTATGAAAAGGGAAGGTGTTAGCACCCTTTTCATCCATGGTTTTCCATGGGCTCTTAGTTACTCGCTAGATCACTTACTTTTGTTTAAATGTGCTTGTGGTGTGGTTTTTTTTGAAAGTATTTTAAAAATGTCTTTGTAATGGTTCTCGTCTCTATAAGAACGCGTACAAAGTTTGTTTGGAAAATAGTTCAAAGATGTGTTTGTGAGATGTGTTTTTGAAAGTGATTTCAAAAAAACAGTGCCTTTGTAATGGTTCTCGTCTCTATAAGAACGTGTACAAAGTGTCGTCTTTCAAAAATGTTTTCAAAATGAAAGTGTGGGTGTATAAAATGTTTTTTTTGTGAGCAAGCGAGCAACTAGGAGCAAATCTACCTACTCAAAAGGTCTTGGACGTTCTTTTCCTCTTCCTTTAGATGTTGCTATCTTACCATTGATTTGGTAAGAAGTCCCATCGTTGGATGTTAAGGGACGAACGCGGGAAGTTTGTATAGTCATAGAAGGCAACTTATGGGACGTTTTAGCAATGTCATTTTTTAGGGACTAGATTGTTTACCCAAGGCAACATTGAGGGTCATCGAGGGACTACAATCTTTTATCGAGGGTCTTTGCTAAAATGCCCATATTCGAGGGACATGACTATTTTTCCGATAGGCCACAAATGAGATTACCCTAAGGGTGCTAGTGTGCAAGTGCGTTTGATTGCATGCATTTTAGTCTTGATTCGGGTGATCTATTTGTCAATTTCATATCTTGCCATACACCCTAGTTACTTACAGTATATGAAAGCAATAAACGTGCAGAAAGTAAAGATTCTATGCTATTATAATCGTTAAGGGGATGGGGTATACGAATTTACAAATGAAGGGCTTGCAAGAAAATAAATTTAATTACTTGTTACAACCATATTGAAATAATAATGCAAGAAAGCAAATCAAAAAAGACTTGTTTAAAAAGGTTTTTTGTCTTAACGAATTAAAAAAGGGGATGAACCAACTAGTGAAAAGAAAATATTTTTATGTATTTTTTATATTGATAAAAAGAATATTAATATTAAAAGTGATAAGAAAGGAAATGGATGAGATTAGAATCAGCGTGCTGCTACAAACAAAACAAACAGAATCAGAAGTTATGATGCCAGGAGTGCCGTGACTCAGAAGGAAACGTCAGTGGGTATCAGAAGTTCTGGATTGGTAAACTCCGAGGTCCTGCAAGAAACGTTAGAGGGAAAACACAGAAGTTCTGGGTAGTATTCAGACAGTGGGCCAAAAGTCAGAAGTTCTTTGTTATGCTAAAACAATGAGTGGAAGTATCAGAAGTTCTGTATTGTGCTAAGTCAGTGAGTGAACATCAGCAGTTTAGTGCGTTATCAGCATGAAAGAATCAGAAGTTCAGTGTGTGTTAACAGTGAGAACAATCATAGAAGTTCTGTGTGTTAAAATGGTGAGCGAAAAACAGAAGTTCTATGTTATATTTCAACTCTTTTCTCATATTAATCAACCATCAGCAACTTATTCAGTTCTTAATCAAACCACAAATCAGAGGGATAAGAGCACAACAATTTATAGAAGTTCTAATCCTAATCCTAAGCCTATCCTTAATCAAGATGTTCTGATCCACAGTTTTTTTACTACTCTTACAATGATATAGACAACATCAATACTATGATATTTACATGTTTAATGATGTTCTGAATGGAAAGATGCAAAGTCAGAAAGACTTACCTTGAACCTGGAGCGTGCGTTTGGAACTTGGACTGCTGCCTTTAGATGTTCTGAGTCAGCAAGAGCAACGAAAGAGAAAAATGACAAGTTCTTTGAATCAAAGGGAAGAACAAAGGCTTTTATTTTTCTGTATGGGAATTCTGGATTTTCTTATGAAGGTTTCACAGCTTTCTTTTCTCTCTTTTAACAATTCTCTCGTTTCAAAAGCCAGCCCTTTGAACGTGTGATGGAGCAAATTATTTATAGATGGGTTTGCTGTGGTTTTGGGGGGAAAATCAAATGGGATTCAAACCTTTTTGGTATACTGTTTCATTGCTTTTAAATCAAAGTTTTCGTATGCTAATTTGATGCAAATATGGGGTTTGAGAAAGTGCAGACGTGGACTCGGTCAACAGCTGATTGCAGGACTGTGATGCAGCAATGCAGCAGGTTGCTTAAACGAGGTTTTGGGATATGGTGATGTTCTGATCGCAGAAGATCAGAAATGTAAACTCCATATGCTGAAGAGTCATATTCTGATTGAAGAACTATGTTCTGAACCATGTTTGCAACTTCTGGCTGCACTTGCGTGGAGGCTAACTCAGAAGTTCTGAAGTATCATATTTTCTTAACACTTAGAAAATTTTCTAAATGTTTAGAAATTTGATTTTTTTCCAAAGTAATTTCTGACTTCTGATTTCGATGAACTAGTTTCATGTCTTGATGAAATATAATGGTTGGAACTTGATTTTTGATTTAAAAGTCAAAGTTTGACTTCTGTGCTTTTGACCATTTTGCCCTTATGGATGATTTTCTTGGAAAGTGATAATTCAAGACTTGGAACTTGATAGAAGCAAACCTGAGGGTCCAGGATGATCCTTTGAGAAATGAGAGGGCAAATTTTTGGGTACAACAGTTTCCCCTGTTCAATCTTCTTATGCCTGAGGATGTAGATTGGCTGGTCTGCCTTTCGTGATCTAAAGGTGAAAGATGATTGAACACTAGAGTGCCCAAAAATTTGCACTCGCATGAAGTAATGTTGATTGGTGATATCAAAAATGGGCTTACAGATGCCATTTGGAAGTAGACGGGGAATCGTCGGAGATGGGCTTAAAGATGCCATATGGAAAAGATCGGTTGTGTAAGAGATTCCTTGGCGAGAATTCCTGTACCTGCTGTTGAGGGGAACTTTGCCGGGGAATGTTGATTTATGCACTAGTAAGTAAAGTCTAGGAGCTTCGGTTGTCTATTACTCTACTGGGGAATTATCTCCTGACTGAGGGGGGTGAAAGTAAAATGTATATCTGGTCAGGGTCCAGGCTGTACAACGACTTACTGGGGAAATGCGAAACCGATCGCATCCGGTCGGGTCCGGGCCTTACATTGTTGTAAGCTGTTATCTAGAGATAAGGGATAAGGAACCTAGATAGTAGGGTTACTTCGAAATGAAAGCCTGGATAGTAGGGCTAAGAGAAGGAACCTGGGTAGTAGGGTTACTTCGAGATGAAAGCCTGGATAGTAGGGCTAAGAGAAGGAACCTGGGTAGTAGGGTTACTTCGAGATGAAAGCCTGGATAGTAGGGCTTGTGGGAAGGAACCTGGATAGTAGGGTTACTTCTAAATGAAAGCCTGGGTGGTAGGGCTTGTGGGAAGGAACCTGGATAGTAGGGTTACTTCGAAATGAAAGCCTGGGTAATAGGGCTTGTGGGAAGGAACCTGGATAGTAGGGTCACTTCGAAATGAAAGCCTGGGTAGTAGGGCTTGTGGGAAGGAACCTAGATAGTGAGGTTACTTCATTTGATCATGTAGATTAGTTAACCCGTTTGGTTTCAGGAACTGATTTTCCCTTGGTTTCCTGCACATGTGACATGTATAACTGCTGTAATTGTTGGTGATAACTGTCCTTCCTGAAAAGATAACAGGGTTAGTTATATGCGATGCATGAAATGCGTTGTGAGATGATGTTCTCAAAATAAACGAGATTATGCTGTATGTGATATGTATGTGCATGTCATGATGTATGAGCATGTTAGTTGTGACATATCCGACTCTGGGAAAATAAATCCCTGACTGCTGGAGAAAATAGAATTACTGACTATTGTAGAGAAATATGGCTCTTCTACTTCTGTTGGGGATGATGAATGAAAGTGACTGTACTTCTGTCAGGGGGAGATTCTGTTTGAGAATAACTCTGCGGGGAACAACTTGTAAGGTGAATTTCCATAGCTGAAGTAATGTGCTCTGTCGGGGATGGAGCTTCTGCATCCATAAAAATAAAATCTTCTTGGGGAGTTAGAAATTTATGATGATCCACTCGCGATTATGAAATTTGGTCGGGGGATATAGATGTCAGGTTTCTGGACGACCCTGGATAGGGAGATTACATCCCATTCTGAGAGAACTGATATCAAGGCTTTGATTACCTCTACTCTGTGTGGAATACAAATGTTACAAGGTCACATGTATTGATGACTGTACTCCAAAGCTGTCTTTGCCCTGGTACCTGCTAGACAGGGTAACTATCGGGTTTGACATTTTAGTTTTTCGCCCTTGTTTCTTAAGTTATGAGAAATTGTCTTTCTTTTCCTATACAAATATTCGTGAATAACAATCATATTCAAGTGCATATGTCAAGAATAAATCATTGGACGTTCTTGCAAAAACAAAACAGAAAAAGAAAAACAAATAGTTTTGTAAAAATGACTTGTATTAATTTTTGAAGTTGGTCTATAACAGGTATTTTTGTACAAGGAAGCTGACGCTCTAGTAAGAGAACACCGCCGTAAAATGAAAGATATACAATATTGTGTACAACAAAAAGAAAACAGCTATGTGCAACGACCCCATTGGGTTTCAAATCTGCTACTGCCACTATGTGTTCGAGCGTCTCCTCACTTTGCTGCTTGCCCAAAGCTGATTAGATTGATTGATGCCGTTCGAGCTTGACAATTGATACAGAGGTCAGATCACAGGGTGATCCAATGGGACATAGTGATACACTTTTCATCCCTAACTTTTTCCTGGACAGCCTTTCTGGTTTTCAGTCCACTAGGATACCCTTTTTTTCCCAAGTGGCCTTTTCAAGTTTTCGACTTGCCGGGTGTACAAATTTTTTTATTTTTATCCCTTATTTTTTCCTGAACCCTTTTGGTTCGCCGGGAAGCCCTTATTTTTTCCTAGGCCAGTCGACCTAATGGGTCTTTTATCATGTGTTGTATCTTTTCACTATGTCTGCGTTGACAGGGTGAGGGAGGTCGTCACCGTCCATGGTGGTTACAATCATGGCTCCACCCGAGAAAATGTTTTTAATCACAAACGACCCTTCGTAGGTGGGAGTCCATTTTCCCTTGGGGTCACCTTGCGGCAGTATGATGTGCTTGATCACTAGATCCCCGACTTGATACTCTTGGCGTCTGACTTTTTTGTTGAAAGCCTTGATCATCCGTTTTCTATACGTTTGACCATGACAGACAGCAGTAAGTCGCTTTTCATCGATCAAATTTAGTTGATCGAGTTGAGTCTGGACTCATTCGTCTTCGTTTAAACCTGCATCTTTCATAATCCTTAAAGAATGGATATGAACCTCAATGGGAAGGACTGCCTCCATGCTATATACCAGAGAGTAAGGTGTTGCCCCTATCGACGTCCATGCTGAGGTACGGTACCCATGAAGAGAAAATGGTAACATCTCATGTCAGTCTTTGTATGTCACCGTCATCTTCTGTATAATATTCTTGATGTTCTTGTTAGCCGCTTCAACAACACCATTCATCTTTGGCCGGTAGGGAGAAGAATTATGATGCTGTATCTTGAACTGTTTAGAGAGCTCGGTGATCATTGTGTTGTTGAGATTCGTACCATTATCAATAATAATTCTCTCTGGCACACCATATCGACATATCAGATTATGTTGGATAAACCGCGCCACAACATTCTTGGTTACCGTGGCAAAAGAGGATGCCTCAACCCACTTCGTGCAGTAATCAATGGCTACTAGGATGAAGCGATTCCCATTAGAAGCGGTGGGCCTGATTTCTCCGATCATGTCGATGCCCCACATTTCAAAGGGCCACAGAGCTGTCAAGACGTTCAAGGGGACCAGAGGCACATGCACCTTATCAGCATAGACTTGGCCCTTATGGCAAGTTCGAGAGTGCTGATAACAATTTACTTCCATAGTGGACCAATAATATCCTGCCCGTAGGATCTTCTTAGCCATGGTGTGTCCACTGGAATGGGTTCCGAAGGTACCTTCATGTAGATCTGTCATAATCCTCTCTGCTTCACTCTTGTATACACACCGCAGTAAGGTAGAGTCATGGTTGCGTTTATAGAGGATTCCATTATTGAGGAAGAACTTTGCAGCGAACCTTCTCAGAAACTTCTTATCATTGACAGATGCCCCTTCGGGATACTCTTGAGCCTCGAGATACCTTTTGACTTCGTGAAACCATGGTTTGTCGGCTACCTCTTCAGTATCAATCTCGCAGCAGTGTGCCGGTTCATCCATCCTCTCAATGGTGATTCGGGGAGCTTCGTTGTCCCACTTGACTTTGAACATGGAAGACATGGTGGCTAGTGCGTCCGCTAACTGATTCTCCTCTCGTGGTAAATGTTTAAAGGTTACCTCTTCAAAGTGTGGGAGAAACGTCAGTAAATGCTCTTTATACGAGACAAGATTCATATGTTTTGTATCCCATTCGCCTTTGATCTGACTTATCACCAAAGCAGAATCCCCGAATACACTCAAGGACTTGATCCTTAGGTTGATAGGAGCTCGAAGGCCCATAATACATGCTTCATACTCCGCCATATTGTTGGTGTAGTTGAAACATAATCAGGCAGTGAACGAAGTATGACAGCCCTCGGGAGATATGATTACAGCGCCAATGCCGTTACCCAGTGCGTTTGAGGCTCCATCAAAATACATAGACCATTGGGATCCTTTCTTAGGTCCTTCGTTCGGTCTAGGTTCTTAGTAGTCGATCATCAGCATAACATTCTCATCCAGGAACTCAAAATTCATGGACTGGTAGTCATCCATGGCCTGATGAGCCAAATGATCAGCCAATACACTTCCCCTGATTGCTTTCTGGGTTGTATATTGTATATCATATTCAGTTAAGATCATCTGCCATCTCTCTATCCTTCCGGAGAGAGCGGGCTTCTCGAAAATGTATTTGATCAGATCCATCTTTGATATCAACAAAGTGGTGTGAGTCAGCATATACTGTCTCAGTCGGCGAGCAGCCCATGCCAAAGCGTAGCAAGTTTTCTCGAGCAATGAGTACCGTGTCTCACAGTCGGTAAATATTTTGCTAAGGTAGTATATTGTGTGCTCTTTTTGACTAGACTCGTCATGCTGCCCCAGCACACACCCCATCGACTTGTCTAGCACTGTCAGGTACAGTATCAAAGGTATCCCTTCAACTAGAGGCATCAGAATTGGTGGTTCTTGCAGGTATTCCTTGATTCTTTCGAACACGGTCTGGCATTCATCATTCCACTTTACCACTTGATCATTCTTCAGAAGCTTGAAGATCGGCTCACAAGTAGCAGTCAGATGTGAAATGAATCTGGCGATATAATTCAGGCATCCCAAGAAACCTCTAACTTCCTTCTCCATACGGGGAGCTGACATTTCTTGTATAGCCTTTACCTTTGCAGGATCTACTTGGATGCCCTTGTCGCTGGCAATGAAACCCAGAAGCTTACCAGACCTTACCCCGAAGGTGAACTTGTTCGGATTCAACCGCAACTTATATATCTTCAACTTGTCGAACATCTTTTGGATATGACCAAGGTGTTCTTCCTTAGTCTAAGACCTGGCTATCATTTCATCAACATAAACTTCGATCTCATGGTGAATCATATCATGGAATAAAGCAACCATGGCCCGCTGATAGGTTTCTCCAACATTCTTCAACCCAAAAGGAATCACCTTGTAACAGAAGGTGCCCCACTGTGTGACGAAAGTTGTCTTTTCCATGTCTTCAGGAGCCATCTTGATCTGGTTGTAGCCAGAGAAACCATCCATGAAGGAGAAGATTTTGTGTTGCATGGTGTTGTCAACCAGAACATCAATGTGGGAAAGCGGGAAGTCATCCTTGGGGCTTGTCCTGTTCAGATCTCCGTAATCCACACACATCCGTACCTTGCCGTCCTTCTTAGGTACCAAAACGAAGTTAGTAACCCACTTCGGATAGGAGGTGACAACTAGGAACCCTGCGTCGAACTTCTTCATAACCTCTGCCTTGATCTTCTCCGACATTTTAGGGTGTATACGACGGACCTTCCGCTTAATCGGTGGGAAGTCTTCCTTAGTCGGCATGGGATGTACCACAATATTAGTGTCCAAACCAGGCATGTCTTCAAAGGACCAGGCGAAGATCTCAACATAATCGAGCAACATCTGTATCAACCTCTGCTTGATGCTAAGCTCCAGATTTTCACCTATTTTAACCTCTTTTTTGTCTATCTCTGTGCCCAAGTTTATTGTCTCAACTGACTCTTCTTGAGGCTGTATTGCCCTCTCTTCTTGTTGTAGCAGTCTAGCAAGTTCTCCAGGTACCTCACAATCGTCCTCAACTTGGTTGATTGTATTTTTGAAGTCATAACTGGCAATAGCAGGATTGTTATCAATGGGATCCAGAGTGGATATGGATCTGCAGTTCGATACGTGAGTGTGTGTAAGAGCATAAATGTATTGATAATGCAAAGACATAAAAGAAAAAAACAGAGAGTGCAAAATTTGTATGTGTGATCGGTGGATCTGGAACTGACTGTTTAACGCTGGTTCGCGAAATGTCGCGGAAGCAAGAGTCGCCACCGTCTTTTATTTTCTCCAACATGGACAGGACAAAAGCACAGCAAAATTCATTATGAGATAGTTTCTCGGTTCGGGAGGTAGATTTATAGAAAGGGAAGGTGTTAGCACCCTTTCTATCCATGGTTATCCATGGGCTCTTAGATACTTGCTCATTTGTGTTTTCAAAATGTTTGCTTTTCAATTGTGAGTGGGTTTGAAAAAAGTTTCGTTTAAAGATTTCAGATCGACTCTTGTATCAGTCCTCAAGAGTGTTTGACAAATTGTTTTGAAAGCTTTTTGAAAAGTGTCGGTGTGAAAAGAGTTTTGTTTGTTTTGAATAGAGCAAGTATCTATGAGTCATCTACCTACCCTAAGGAATTAGGCTGTGTAAATGTCCTTAAGGTAGTGCCATCCCACCATTGAGAGGTAGGTAGCACCATCGTTGGAGGTGTTCGGGTCAATTCGTTTGTAGGGACAGGGTGGTCACCAGAGCAACAGTAGGACACCTTAGAAGCTACCCTTATGCCATTGATCATTTTTTAGTTCGAGGCAACCGTTTCGAGGCAACTGTTTCGAGGCAACTTGTTTTGAGGCAACGGGATCAATGGACATAAGGACTTACTAAGACGTCCTATACTCGACGTCCACGTTTCGAAGGCAAGGCAACAGTGAGGCGTACCTTAAGAGTGGTGTGTGAATTTGTTTGTTGTTTTCAATTTATGTCTTATCTTGTACATGTATCATGGTGATCTACGCTTGTTCTTAATTTAGGCCATACATTCTTTCATGCAATTAGAATTTAAAAGTGCGGAAATTTAAATGCGGAAAGTAAAATCCTACGCTATTACAAGGCGCGGGTCTATACATCGCCAAATTAACAAAGACCCGTTTGGTAAAAAAAATGCAGAAAATAAATAAATTCCTAATTACTATTACATGGCTTGAACCGTTACATAATATTCACAAAGAAAAAGATAAGAATAAATGCGCGAAAGAATTAAAGTTGCACGTTCGAGGGCGTTGGACCCTTTTGAAATTAAATTGAAATTAAAAACTAATTAAGATTTAATTAAAGAAAGGAATTATTTTTTAGGTTTTCTTTGTATTTGTGAAAATAAAGAAAGATTAAAAATTAAAAGAAACCCTAGTTCTAAGTTATTTTTAATTATTAATGAAAAAAATATTAAAGTTTAACCTAATTTACTAAATAATTTATGTATATGTTTATTTACAAAATATTTAATAATTAATAATGATAATAATGATGAGAAAATTATTTATTAAAAAAAAAAGGATGAAAAAGTTAAGAACCCTAATTTCTACATATTTTAATTTATTAAGAAAAAGATCAAAATTTTAACCCTAAATTAAACTAAATTAATTATTAAACATTTATTTACAAAAAGAATGGTGAAATTAATATTAATAACAATAAACATTTTTTTTTATTTTTCTGTATTTTATTTTTATTATGAAAATTATTTTAGGAAATTAAAGAAAGCAATTAAAACAATTAATAGAATTAAGAAAGAAAAACAAATAAAAATTAAAAAATTGATGCAAACCATGGGGGGGTGTTTGGCCCTTTTTGGAGGTAAATTGAGAAATTCAGGCCCACTGGATACAAGGCCTTTGTTGACTTTCTGTGCTTGCGTGTGGATCCATTGACTAGCGTGTACCATGGACTGCACGTTATGGCCATTGGATTGATCATCAGGGACACTTGGCAGGCACAAGCATGAACGTGCATGGTGAGCAATGGAATGAGTGCTACACAGGAAAGCATTAAAACAAAAATTATAGATAATATGGGGGGACCTGGGAATCGAACCCAGGTCCCAATTCCTGTAGGACAACTCATCCACCAACTGAGCCATTGAGTTTCTTTGTTAACCTAACGCATGGAAAATATAATATATAAACAATGTTGGTTAGTGGTGTAAACAAAAAATTGCGCGCCAGTATTTGAACCCTCCACTCACGCTTGAACACATAGGCTTCTTCTTCATCTTTCTGCAAAAACACAAAACAAGTAGCGGGGGTTTTAAACCCCCACTAAACAAGACCTGTAAAAATAGCGAATAGCCCATGCTGTAATATAAAAAGGGCGCGATGTCATGGTTTGCTTCGTCTTCATGTCACGAATCCAATGGCACAGGTTTGGTGGTTCAATTTTGCCATATGTGAAAACCCCTAAATTTGGAGCTCTGAAACCCTAGAAAACGTTAATGGAAAATCTCGATACAGGCATTGTTAGTTCAATTAAATGGTACCATTAGCTTCAAAACATCATTGTTAGTGTAAATCAACCATTAAAAAACATGAATAATGCATGGAAATTAAAGAACGATTATGGGCATATTCAAGAAAAGTGTAATGCTGTTATACCAATTCTTTGAGTGTGGAGGCGTGTTCTTGATTGCAACACGTTCCTAGCAATGTCAGGAACGCAATGGGATGCTTTTCAAGCCTTGAATCTTCCTCTAACTAGGATTTCAGATTTCAAGTTTTTATGGAAAAAATGCAATTTGGTTATGCCTCTCTAGCAGCTCTTTCGTGTCCAATGGAATAGGGTTAAGTTGTGCCTTTGTACATGAAGCAAATTAGGCTAAAAAAACAAGCCCAAAGTCCATGTATTAATGTTTTCAATCTTTGATTTTTTCACATCTTTTTTCAATCTTTTTGCCATGGAAAACTTGCCAAATAGGGATGATCTTGTCCCCTTGAGATGATGCACGAGATCTTTTGCATATCATGAATATATTTGCTGCACAAAAAAGATTTAAAACCATGATTTGATATTTTTCTCATATTTAAATTTAATTAAATGAATTAATAATAATAAAAATTCAAATAATTAATCAAAAATAAGAAAATACATCCCTTTGAGGTCAATGGGTCGTGCATAGCCTTTGGGTAATGATTCATGAAAAAAAAATTGTGGCCCATTAGCAATTTTGAAGCTTTTGAAGCAAAGTTGACTTTTCAAAATTCCCAAAAATTTCCCAACTTCTCCAAGGCATATCTTGCTCAATTTTGAAGCTATGATCATGTTCTTGGACATTTTGGAAAGGTCTTGAAGTCCTCTAACCAATGTATTTGGTCCCATGTCATTTGGATTTACCAATTTCAAGTTATGGTCTTTGACTTAAAGTGCCTTTTTGTTGACTTTTGAAAATGACCTATAATGTTAAAATTGATAACTTTTTGTGAGAGCATTTCTTGGACTTGAAGTGTGAAGATGAGTAGTAGGAAATGTCATTCTCTTCAAAATGAGCTTTGGATGGAATTTTATTGATAAACCATGAAGAAGTTATGCCCTGGTCAACTTGCAGTTGACTTTTTTCAACTGTCCAAAAATAGAAACTTTTGCATCTTGAGACTTTTTGAGCCATGCCTTGAGAATCATGATCAAGAATTGATCAAATGATGTTTGTGACTTCAAAATAAGATGTTGACCAAAATTTTTGACTTTTGACTGTCAAATGACCATTTTGCCCTTGCAGTTGACTGTGAAGCATTTAGGGTTTTTGACTGTGCAACTTGATGCTGGGAGTCTTGAAACTTGACATGTGAATGCTTGACAATGTTTATGGGCATATGGGACTTGATTGGACCCTTGGAAACCTCAATTTCTTTGTCAGAACCAAAACCCAAATTTTGACTATGTTAGGAGGCAATTGGACTGTGCAACCCTTGAGGGATTTTGAATCATCTGGAGATTGATCTTTGGCAAATTTTGAAGAATATGGGAGGGCAAATTTTGGGGTACAACAGTTGCCCCTTTTCAATCTTCTTAGACCTGAGGATGTAGATTGGCTGGCGTGCCTTTCGTAATCCGAAGGTGGAAGATGATTGAACACTAGAGTGCCCAGAAATTTGCACTCACATAGTAGAGTGTCAACAGTGTGATGGCGGGAATGGGCTTACAGATTCCATTTGGAGACTGTTAGTATGTGGATGGGCTTATAGATGCCATCTGGAAGTGTGACAGTACCTTGTCGGGAATGGGCTTATAGATGCCATTTGGAACTGCAATGGATAGTTGTGGAGATGGGCTTATAGATGCCATCGGGAGGTTGTCGATCGCGTATGAGATTCCTTAGCAAGAACTTGCGTACCTGAGAAAGAAAGATAATTACCTGGCCTGTTACAAGAGTTGATCTTCAAACCCTTCGTGTAGATGTGCCCTGGCTGGATACAGGAATCAGATCTTTAAACTCTTCAGACGTGCCCTGGCAAGATACAGGAATCGAGTCCGGAGAATATAGTCGTCAACAAATACACCCTGGCAAGATACAGGAATCGGATCCTCAAACTCTTCAGACGTGCCCTGGCAAGATACAGGAATCGAGTCTGGTAATGTTAGTCGTCAACAAATACACCCTGGCAAGATACAGGAATCAGATCTTCAAACTCTTCAGACGTGCCCTGGCAGGATACAGGAATCGAGTCCGGAAAATAGTCGTCAACAGATACACCCTGGCAAGATACAGGAATCGGATCTCCAAACTCTTCAGACGTGCCCTGGCAGGATACAGGAATCGATTCTGGAATTAGTCGTCAACAGATACACCCTGGCGAGATACAGGAATCAGATCTTCAAACTCTTCAGACGTGCCCTGGCAGGATACAGGAATCGAGTCTGGAATTAGTCGTCAACAGATACACCCTGGCAAGATACATGAATCGGATCTTCAAACTCTTCAGACGTGCCCTGGCAGGATACAGGAATCGAGTCTGGCATTAGTCGTCAACAGATACACCCTGGCAAGATACAGGAATCAGATCTTCAAACTCTTCAGACGTGCCCTGGCAGGATACAGGAATCGAGTCTGGAATTAGTCGTCAACAGATACACCATGGCAAGATACAGGAATCAGATCTTCAAACTCTTCAGACGTGCCCTGGCAGGATACAGGAATCGAGTCTGGAATTAGTCGTCAACAGATACACCCTGGAAAGATACAGGAATCAGATCTTCAAACTCTTCAGACGTGCCTTGGCAGGATACAGGAATCGAGTCTGGAATTAGTCGTCAACAGATACACCCTGGCAAGATACAGGAATCGGATCTTCAAACTCTTCAGACGTGCCCTGACAGGATACATGAATCGAGTCTGGAATTAGTCGTCAACAGATACACCCTGGCAAGATACATGAATCGGATCTTCAAACTCTTCAGACGTGCCCTGGCAGGATACAAGAATCGAGTCTGGAATTAGTCGTCAACAGATACACCTGGAAAGATACAGGAATTGGATCTTCAAACTCTTCAGACGTGCCTTGGCAAGATACAGGAATCGAGTCTGGAATTAGTCGTCAACAGATACACCCTGGCGAGATACAGGAATCGGATCTTCAAACTCTTCAGACGTGCCCTGGCAGGATACAGGAATCGAGTCTGGAATTAGTCGTCAACAGATACACCCTGGCGAGATACAGGAATCGGATCTTCAAACTCTTCATACGTGCCCTGGCAAGATACAGGGATCGAATCTGGAATTAGTCGTCAACAGATACACCCTGGCAAGATACAGGAATCGGATCTTCAAACTCTTCAGACGTGCCCTGGCAGGATACATGAATCGAGTCTGGAAATAGTCGTCAACAGATACACCCTGACAAGATACAGGAATCGGATCTTCAAACTCTTCAGACGTTCCCTGGCAGGATACAGGAATCGAGTCTAAAATTAGTCGTCAACAGATACACTCTGGCGAGATACAAGAATCAGATCTTCAAACTCTTCAGACGTGCCCTGGAAGGATACAGGAATCGAGTCTGGAATTAGTCGTCAACAGATACACCCTGGCAAGATACAGGAATCGGATCTTCAAACTCTTCAGTCGTGCCCTAGCAGGATACAGGAATCGAGTCTGGAATTAGTCATCAACAGATACGCAATGGCAAGATACAGGAATCGGATCTTCGAACTCTTCAGACGTGCCCTGGCAGGATACATGAATCGAGTCTGGAATTAGTCATCAACAGATACACCCTGGCAAGATACAGGAATCGGATCTTCAAACTCTTCAGACGTGCCCTGGCAAGATACAGGAATCAAGTCTGGAATTAGTCATCAACAGATACACCCTGGCAAGATACTGGAATCGGATCTTCAAACTCTTCAGACGTGCCCTGGCAAGATACAGGAATCGAGTCTGGAATATAGTCGTCAACAGATACACCCTGACAAGATACAGGAATCGGATCTTCGAACTCTTCAGACGTGCCCTGGCAGGATACAGGAATCGAGTCTGGAATATAGTCGTCAACAGATACACCCTGGCAAGATACAGGAATCAGATCTTCAAACTCTTCAGACGTGCCCTGGCTAGATACAGGAATCCAGTCCGGAATATAGTCGTCAACAGATACACCCTGGCAAGATACAGGAATCGGATCTGGAATCACGACAGTTGATAGTAATTATCTTTGTATTGACCTTTGTCCTGAAAAGACAAAACGTTAGTTGTATGCAATGTCATGATGTATGACATGCGTGATGTTCTCAGAATACATGAGATTGTATGTTCATGATGCGTATGTGCATGCTATAATGTATGAAGATGTGATGTTTATGAATATATTTTTATCTAGGAAAGTAAATCCTTGACGGGTGCCGGGAAGCTAAATCCTGGGATGATGTTGAGGAGTAGAGGTTCGTTTCCACTGGGGATGATGGTTGCAAGAATACCGGTAGGAGAAGATGACTCTGTTGGGGAATAAACTTGGCGAATAGATTACTCTACGGGGAATACTCTGTGGGGAAAGAGAGGTACTTTGCTGAGGTTTGATGATAACTCCGCTGGGGATACCATTGATTTGCTCTGTTGGAAGTTTTGATGAACTCCGCTGGGGAAAAGAAGACTTCGTTGGGAACGGTCTTTCCGTGGCAATTTGCTGAGGATAACCCAGTTATATCCTGGTGGGGAAATAACCTTCTGAATAAAGTCGGGGGAGCGCTCGTACTATGCGGGTGACAAGCTTCCAGAATCTACTGGGGATAAGCTTCCAGAATCTACTAGGGAGATTGATTCAACTCTCCTGGGGAGACTTTTGGAACTGTACTGGGGAATGGTTCCACTAGGGGTGTCTGTATTCCGCCGGGGAACAATCTTATATTAGGACTGCCGGGGACACTTACTGAGGAATATCTTTATACTCCGCTGGGGAATATTGAGATCTTCTGGGGGTACCCAACTTCCTTAAGGCTGACAGTAGACTAACTCTGCTTGGGGAGAGTATCGCTGACTTGCTAGGGATGTTGTGCCTTTTCGGGGCTGATTGGAGACCAACTGCTTGGGAGAATTGTTGAATTTTGGCTCACTCTCTGGGGATTTAAAATATCTTGGTTACCTTCTTCAGCCGAACTTACCTTGGTACCTTGGTGGACCGAGCAATTAGACTGCTTAGACAACTCATTATTGCCCCTGCTTCTGATGTAACCTGTAATTAATCCTTTGTTTCGCATGCAAATATTTAGGAGTTAGCAATTAATGTCAAATGCATATATCACAAATTGAACATTGGACGTTCTTCGCAAGACAAAACAGAAAAAGGAAAAACAATTGGCAATTTATCTGAAAAGTGAATTTATATTGATTTTTGAATTTGCCTGTAAATAGGCGTTTTATGTACAAGAGGCTGACGTCCCGGTAAGAGAACGCCGCCGAACAACAAAGTTTATACAATTTTACAAAGTATACAAAACAGCTATGTGAAAAGAATAATCCCACTGGGTTCCAACTCTGCTATCGCCTTTATATCCTCGAGCGTCTCATCACTTTACTGCTCGGTTGAAGATGAAGCTGATTGATCGATGCCGTCTGAACTTGAGGTTGATACTGGATTCTGGATGCAAGGTGATCCAATGAGACATAGTATTACGCTTTAATCCCTAACTTTTGCCTGGACCTCCCTTTCGGGTTTTCAGTCCACCGGGATACCCATTTTTACCCAAGCCGCCTTTTCAGGTTTTCGACTTGCCGGGTGTACAGATTTTTTCATTTCATCCCTCATTTTGCCCGAACCCTTTTGGTTCGCCGGGAAGCCCTAATTTTTGCCTAGGTATGTCAACCTAGCGGGTCTTTTATCATACGTAGTATCTTTTTACTATGTCTGCATTGGCGGGGTGAGGAAGGTCGTCACCATCCATAGTGGTTAGAATCATGGCTCCTCCTGAGAACACATGTTTCACCAGAAATGGCCCTTCGTATGTAGGGGTCCATTTTCCCCTGGGATCACTCTGAGGAAGGATGATGCGTTTGATTACCAGGTCCCCAACTTGATACTCTTGTGGTCTGACTTTCTTGTTAAATGCCCTGATCATCCGTTTTTAGTACGTTTGACCATGACAAATAGCAGCGAGTCTCTTTTCATCAATTAGGTTTAGCTGATCAAGTCGTGTCTGGATCCAATCATCTTCGCTCAGATCTGCATCCTTCATTATCTGGAGAGAGGGTATCTGGACTTCAATCGGCAAGACTGCCTCCATGCCATAGACCAAGGAAAAGGGAGTTGCCCCGGTTGACGTCCTTGCTGAGGTACGGTACCCATGAAGAGCGAACGGTAACATCTCGTGCCAATCTTTATAGGTCACTGCCATCTTCTGCACAATCTTCTTGATATTCTTATTAGCTGCTTCTACAACCCCATTCATCTTCGGCCGGTAAGGAGAAGAATTGTGGTGCTGTATCTTGAATTGCTCGCAGAGCTCAGTGATCATCTTGTTATTAAGATTGGTACCGTTGTCCGTAATGATCCTTTCCGGGACGCCGTACCGACAGATAAGGTTGTGACGAATGAACCGTGCCACGACGTTCTTGGTTACTGTAGCATAGGAAGCTGCTTCCACCCACTTTGTAAAATAGTCTATCACTACTAGAATGAAGCGATGGCCGTTGGATGCCGTAGGTTTAATCTCGCCGATCATATCAATACCCCAAATTTGTCAGTTTTGTGAATAAAATCTGGAAGCTGTCCCCAATTGGTACTCCTATCTTCTTCAACTACTGCTCTAGCGTCCTTGAGAGAAGCCATCTTCAGAGGAGGTTTGGTGCTGGTAGTGGTCTTAGTTGACGCCAAAATTTGGGGAACCTCTTCAAAGTTTTGACAAGGAGTCTCTATAAATTCTCTGTCCATCTCTACGTACCTGAAGGAGTTCAGGTGGCTCACCATATACTCCTCTTCGCCATGCACAGTGACTATCTTCCCCTTCACCGGATACTTTAACATTTGGTGTAGTGTAGAAGTGACAGCCCCAACTTCGTGGATCCAAGGACGACCCAACAAACAAGAGTACAATGGCCTGATGTCCATCACATAGAAGGTGGAATCCAAAGTCTGAGAGCCTACCTTGACAGGGATGTCCACCTCCCCATGCACCATTCTTTTCGACCCGTCAAAAGCCCTTACCATGATGTTACTAGGCTTTAAAGTCAAACCCTCGCAATCCAATCGGTCCAAAGCCTTTTTGGGCAGAACATTCAACGATGACCCAGTATCCACCAACACATGAGCCATAGTGGTGCCCCTGCATTCAATCAAGACATGCGGAGCATCATTATGCTTCCTTCCCTTCGGTGTCAAGTCTGCATCTGAAAAACCTAGCCCATTATCAGCAGTCAGGCTAGCCATACAATCTTTAAATTGATCAGCTGAAGTCTCTTGCGGCACATGCACAGTTTTGACGAATGCAATCAAAGCCTTCGCATGGGTATCAGAGCATAACAACAGGGATAACATGGATATCTTTGAGGGGGTCTGGCCCAGCTACTCGACCACATTGTAGTCACTCTTTTTAATTATTTTCAATATTTCCTCTATCTCTTGCTTAGAGGCTTCGACAACAATTTTTCTAGGTGCCTCTGTCTGGGTAGGCTCACCTACAACTTCTTTGCCTCGAGTCCCAGATGACTTATCGGTAGGGGTACCAGCTGGAATAAGAACAGGAATAGTAACTGAAGTACTAGCAGATGCAGAAGATGAAGTAACGACATGCTTAGTGACAGTCTTCGGGGAGATCTCAGAAGAGAAAACCCTTTCACTTCTAGTAATCTTGCTGGTCCCGACAATGTTACCGACATCAGGATCAACTTCTTTGGTATTCAAATTTTGTTTAACGCCATGATAGTAAACATCGGCGCCATAATGCCAAGGGACAACTTTGTCCGAGGCGTAAGGGATAGGACAAGGACATGTGATTATTAGCGGAGCGATTCTTGGATCAGATGTAATCCTAACAGGTCTTCTCGAGGAGACCTTGGAAGGATTGGCGAAAATGGTTATAATGGCAATTTCTTTAGATGGAACAACGGGAACCAGAGTTTTCTCGAACAAAATTTCTTTGTTGTCCATCAGGCGTTGAACACGTAACCTCAGCAAATGGCAACTAGAAGGTAGAAATGAACACATGTGGCAACCTTCACCATAACCCGAAAATAAACCGGCCAACACCAAATTCTTATTAACAATCACAAGAGGAGTAGAAACTTCGTCCACTGAGGTTACGAACAGACCGGTGTCAACGACGTTAACTCCATGGTTGTGTTTAGGCATGGGAGCAGTTATAACGTTGGGCTTTTCTGGAGCGTCGAACTCAATCTCCTTGGCTTCAATCAAATCTTGTACTTTATTTCTTAGAGCCCAACAATCATTTGTGTCATGACCGGGACTCCCATAATGATAGGCGCACCGAGCGTTCAGATTGTATCGATGAGAGGAGGTATTAGGATTCTTGGGAGCCTCTTTCAAAGTTGCCAAGTTAGACCTCAGTAGATGGGTTAGAACCTCTGTCAACGCCATGTTAATCCGGGTGAACTGCCTTTGTGGTCTTTCTACCCCTTACTGATTGTTGCATTGTGGGGAAGCCTCCGACCTAGGTATTATTACAACACTTACCGCTGGATGGTATCCCGCTCTACTCTAATCTCTCGGGCTATAAATGGCACTAGCCACTTTCTTACCAGTGAAGGGTTTCTTCATCATGCTTAAGGATGCATCTCTTTGAATTTTACCACTTTTTATATCGGCTTCGACCCGCTCATCGGTCATGATTAGTTCAGTAAATCAAGCTGAGGAACTTCTGATCAGGTGGTTGAAGAATGGACCTGATAATGTGCCTAGGAATATATCCACTAATTCTCTGTCAGATAGAGGGGGTTGGACTCTGCCTGCGAGATCCCTCCATTTCTGAGCATAGGTTTTGAAACCTTCACCTGCACCCATAGACATGCCTTGCAATTGCGTCCGAGTTGGAGCTAAGTCAGCATTATACTGGTATTATTTGTAAAAGGCGGCAGCCAAATCTTCCCAATTGCGAATATTGGTCCCTTCCAACTGATAGAACCAATCCAAATGCGTCCCTGACAAGCTCTCGAAAAAAATGCACCCATAGATTCTTATCAGTCGTATGAGGTTGAATCTTTCTAACGTATGATCGCAAATGTAGTTTCGGGCAAGAGACACCATCATATTTAGCGAAAGTGGGGACCTTGAATTTCTGCAGGATGACAAACCCTGAGACAAGTCCTAACTCTTCAAAATCCAATCCGGGTACCCTCTAGACCTCCATAGCATTCAAACGATACTCTAGCTCTTTGTATTTGTTAACAACGGGAGGATACTGTTCCTCAGAGTAATCAGGTTCTTCCTCTTCTTCGGGTGCTGGGTTGTTGTTCACTTCCTTGGTCCTGTCTTCTTGATTATCTCCTTCACCCGATGATGTTGCCAAGTCCAAAGTCCATCTGGATTGTCCTTTTAACCTTCTTCCCATTATCACAATACCGGTTGGTTTCTTCACTTTCTTCTTCTTCTCTTTGGCCAGTAGAGTCTTCAACTCCTCTTGTCCTTTTGTCAAAGTCAAGAGCATTTGTTGAAACTGGACGTTCTGTGCCTGAAGATCTTTCACTTTCTGTTTAATATCCTTCTCACTGAAATAAACAGTAGAAGGATAAGGAGACTTGTTGTAAGAAACCTGTATGATGTTATGATGAATGAAGATACAATATGCAAATGATTTCAAGGAAATTAGAGATTTAAATTTGTTCAAACCAAAAGGAACACACGTTATATTAAATCCAAGTTTTGAGCACATCATGCCTCTTTGGGCTTACAATGAAAGGAACAAAATACAACAAAAACTCCTAAGATAGAAAGGTTGAACGCATCCTCTTTGGAGCAATGTAGGCATTCAGATTCCGCTCTTCATGAAGCAGCTTGGTCAGTTCCAGAACCTTCTCATTGGCGTAAAATTGGGCTTCAAAGGTGTCTCGCTCTTCCTTCAATTGAACCCAAGCTTTCTGCAAGTCTTCGAGAGAGGTAGGCATGTCGGGATGAAGGACAGTGTATGGGAAGTCTTCTTCAACAACAGGCTCTATGATAGCAGGGAGGATGGAAGGGTAAGGCATCAAGAGTCTCTGAGCACGAGCCCGTACGCACCTAAGGTAAGGCTCGAGAGGGATAGAGTTTTTGTGTCCCAAAGTCCTACTTTCCAACTTGTTCACCAATCTCCAAGCTCGTGTAAACCTCTGGCGGTAACCTTGGTCTTCTTTGTCATAGTCAAACACCAGACCTTAAATGAGCATCTCATGAGGGCCGTCTCTTTGGGCATACCCAAACTATCGAAGAGCTAAGCAGGGATTGTAGGTGATACCTCCCCTAATACCAAGCAAAGGGACGTTAGGGAATTCCCCATAGCGGTCAATGATAGAGACATCTTCCAAGGATCTTGAACATCAACGGATGTCAGAATGGGTGAGAGACATCATCCTTTGAGACCATGTCAGTCTTTGCTCGTTTTTCAATGCTGATTGAGGTAGGTGTGAAGTGAACCATTTGCGAGTAGGGTAAAACAACACAAGAGAGTACCTCTTTTATTCATGGTGCGGGTATGAAGGCAATGCAATATGTCTCCCAGTAAGGTAGGTACGGGATTGCGAGAGAGAAAGACTTTGATGGAATTAACATCTATGAATTGGTCTGAATTGGGGAACAAAACCAAAACATAAATGAGAAGAGCCAGGATGTCTTCGAAAGCTTGAAAATCCATGTCATCCCAGAATGAACGAGCCTTCTCCGATAGAAATTTGGCTAGGAAACCTTTAACCTCGCTTCTTGTCTCCCAATTAGCTATGATGTCAGCTGTTTTCAGATGCAAAGCTTCAACGATGACTTCAGGTTTTGGAATCCCCTCTATACCGGTGAAAGGTATCCGATCGAGTATGGGCACCCTTAAGAGTAGATAAAACTCTTCCAGTATAGGTACCAACTGATAGTCCGGGAAAGTGAAACAATGATGTATGGGATCAAAGAATTGGAACAACACACACATCATCTCTTCTTGGAAACTGGATGTAGCCAAACTGATGAGTCGACCGTATTTCTGGGTAAAAGGAGAATCCCTGGGAACTCTTGAGGCTAACTCTTGAAGCTGGGGGTGTGCTTTTACAAAGCTGGTTCAGATGGTGTTTCTTCGGATATAATTCATGACCTACAAAACAAAAACAAATATAACTTTATAAATCCTTGAAATGGTTAGTGAGCATGCTCATGATTCTTATGATGTTTATGATTTTATGTATAAGTATATACACACAAAGCAAATAAATCCTTATGTTTTAGGCTTGCATGAGGTTTTATAGGTAAGTACCCTCTTGAAGTTTAGTTGGCTCAACATGTCCTAGAAATAATGATCGGGTTCTAAAGGATCTCAATATCACCGACCTTTCTCTTAGGCATTGTCTCAGCATAATCAATCTTTTCTTGTGGCTGAGATATCCCAAAAGTCCAGCCTCAATGAGTGTAGTATCAAGTATCAACCAATTTTCAGCGCTACATCGAAACCGGTTATCTCACTACGTCCTAATGACCAAGTTTGTTCAATTAGGGTTCTAAAGTCAGTTAGTGCTTCATGACGCCACTCAGTGGCCCCGTATTCTCCTCGATTCACCACGAGGGATACCAGTACCCACAAATGCGTCACACTAACGTAGCCATTTGTTTAACCATATCGGTCTACGCCGTACAGTTTCCACAATCTATTGCTACTTACCTAAAAGTGTGTCCCAGATCCGGGTGGAGGATCAATGCAAGCCCAAACAGAGAAACAAGATGTAAAGCATACAATTTTACACAATGAAAGCAAGTAAATTTGATATAACCCTAAGGTAACCCCACTTTAAGAAACATTCCCCAGCAGAGTCGCCAGTTCTGTGATCCGGTGGGAGAACTGACTTTTTGTTTCACGTTTGTGTTCACAAATGTTGCGGTTTAGCAAGGGTCGCCATTGACTTTTCTTTTATCCAAAAGGAAAGGTGAAAAAACACAGGAAAGACCTTTGAGATGTCCTCTTGAGTCCGGGGGGTATATTATGAAAAGGGAAGGTGTTAGCACCCTTTTCATCCATGGTTTTCCATGGGCTCTTAGTTACTCGCTAGATCACTTGCTTTTGTTTGAATGTGCTTGTGGTGTGGTTTTTTTGAATGTATTTTGAAAATGTCTTTGTAAAGGTTCTCGTCTCTATAAGAACGCGGACAAAGTTTGTTTGGAAAATAGTTCAAAGATGTGTTTGTGAGATGTGTTTTTGAAAGTGATTTCAAAAAATCAGTGCCTTTGTAATGGTTCTCGTCTCTATAAGAACGCGTACAAAGTGTCGTCTTTTAAAAATGTTTTCAAAATGAGAGTGTGGGTGTATAAAATTTTGTTGTTGTGAGAAAGAGAGCAACTAGGAGCAAATCAACCTACTCAAAAGGTCTTGGACATTCGTTTCCTTTTCCTTTAGATGTTGCTATCTTACCATTGATTTGGTAAGAAGTGCCATCGTTGGATGTTAAGGGACGGACGCAGGACGTTTGTATAGTCATAGAAGGCAACTTATGAGACATTTTAGCAATGTCACTTTGTAGGGACTAGATCGTTTACAGAAGGCAACATTGAGGGTCATCGAGGGACTACAATCTTTTATCGAGGGTCTTTTCTAAAATGCCCATATTCGAGGGACATGACTATTTTTCCGATAGGCCACAAATGAGATTACCCTAGGGGTGCTAGTGTGCAAGTGTATTTGATTGCATGCATTTTAGTCTTGATTCGGGTGATCTATTTGTAAATTTCATATCTTGCCATACACCCTAGTTACTAACAGTATATGAAAGCAATAAAAGTGCGGAAAGTAAATATTCTACGTTATTTCAATCGTTAAGGGGATGGGGTATACGAATTTACAAATGCAGGGGTTGAAAGAAAATAAATCCTAATTAATTGTTACAACCATATTGAAATAATAATGCAAGAAAGAAAACCAAAAAAGACTTGTTTAAAAAGGTTTTTTGTTTTAACGAATTAAAAAAGGGGATGAACCAGCTAGTGAAAAGAAAATATTTTTATGTCTTTTTTATATTGATAAAAAGAATATTAATATTAAAAGTGATAAGAAAGGAAATGGATGAGATTAGAATCAGCGTGCTGCTACAAACAAAACAAACAGAATCAAAAGTTCTAATGCCAGGAGTGCTGTGACTCAGAAGGAAACATCAGTGTGCATCAGAAGTTCTGGATTAGTAAACTCTAAGGTCCTGCAAGAAACGTTAGAGGGAAAACACAGAAGTTCTGGGTAGTATTCAGACAGTGGGCCAAAAGTCAGAAGTTCTTTGTTATGCTAAAATAGTGAGTGGAAGTATCAGAAGTTCTGTATTGTGCTAAGTCAGTGAGTGAACATCAGCAGTTTAGTGCGTTATCAACATGAAAGAATCAGAAGTTCAGTGTGTGTTAACAGTGAGAACAATCATAGAAGTTTTGTGTGTTAAAATGGTGAGCGGAAAACAGAAGTTCTATGTTATATTTCAACTCTTTTCTCATATTAATCAACCATCAGCAACGTATTCAGTTCTTAATCAAACCGCAAATCAGAGGGATACGAGCACAACAGTTTATAGAAGTTCTAATCCTAATCCTAAGCCTATCCTTAATCAAGAAGTTCTGATCCACAGTTTTTTTACTACTCTTACAATGATATAGAGAACATCAATACTATGACATTTACATGTTTAATGATGTTCTGAATGGAAAGATGCAAAGTCAGAAAGACTTACCTTGAACCTGGAGCGTGTGTTTGGAGCTTGGACTGCTGCCTTTAGATGTTCTCAGTCAACAAGAGCAATATAAGAGAAAAATGCCAAGTTCTTTGACTCAAAGGGAAGAACAAAGGTTTTGGTTTTTCTGTTTGGGAATTATGGATTTTTTAATGAAGGTTTCACAACTTTCTTTTCCTTATTTTGACAATTCTCTCGTTCCAAAAGCCAGCCGCTTGAACGTTGGATGGAGCAAATTATTTATAGATGGGTTTGTTGTGGTTTTAGGGGGAAAAACAAATGGGATTCAAACCTTTTTGGTATACTGTTTCATTTCTTTTTAATCACAGTTTTCGTATGCTAATTTGATGCAAATATGGGGTTTGAGAAAGTGCAGGCATGGACTGGGTCAGCAGCTGATTGCAGGACTGTGATACAGCAGTGCAACGGGTTGCTTAAACGAGGTTTTGGGATTTGGTGATGTTCTGATCGCAGAAGATCAGAAACATAAACTCCATATGCTGAAGAGTCATGTTCTGATTGAAGAAATATGTTCTAAACCATGTTTGCAACTTCTGGCTGCACTTGCGTGGAGGCTAACTAGGAAGTTCTAAAGTATCGTATTCTCTTAACACTTAGAAAATTTTCTAAATGTTTAGAAATTTGATTTTTTTTCAAATAAATTTCTGACTTCTGATTTCGATGAACTAGTTTCGTGTCTTGATGAAATATAATGGTTGGAACTTGATTTTTGATTTAAAAGTCAAAGTTTGATTTCTTCAGTGTGCTTTTGACCATTTTGCCCTTATGGATGATTTTGTTGGAAAGTGATAATTCAAGACTTGGAACTTGATAGAAGCAAACCTGAGGGTCCAAGATGATCCTTTAAGAAATGAGAGGGAAAATTTTTGGGTACAACAGTTCATACATGCCTCGCCTATTTAAACAAAGTTTGAAGGATAAATCGTTTGAAGGGTAAAACATCACTTGTGATACTGTTTTATTAGAAAACATTCTTGTACACTTTTATTCAATATTGTTTAGTGAAATTCCTTGAGAAAACCGGCTTGTGGTTTATACTCAAGAAGACATTGACAGTTGTCATAGTAGTTTTGTAATCAAGATTTATTAGTGGAGTAAGACCTTGTTCAGAGAGGCGAAATCACCTTGGCGGGTGGACTGGAGTAGTTTGAGTTCAAATGAACCAGGATAACCAACATGTTCTTTTCTTTAAGTCTTAAAAACACAAATTAAAACCCCCCTTTCTTATGTTTTTCCATTCTTCAATTGGCATCAAAGCGTCTGGGTTTGAGTACAAGCACCTAACCGTGTAAGAAAAAGATCGAAGCTAAGAAAAACTCTATGGTGGGACCAAGTCAGAACATCAGCAATGACTACCATGATAAGAAAGACAGAATCAACGGCAAACCTCTAATATTTGATGGTGAGAACTTTGATTACTGGAAAGACATAATCAAAAGTTTCTTTCTGGCTCATGACATTGATCTCTGGGATATGGTGACTGATGGGTACATACATCCTGTGATACGATGGCAGAACCGACTGTTATACTGGTTTTGCATTTGGGTTCGCAAAAGTTGTGGTAAGCAAGAGTCGCCACCGACTTTCCTTTTATCCAACATAAGGAAAGGGTGAAAAGAACAAAAAAAAGACCTTTCCATATTTTTCGTAGTAAGGGGGTAAATTATGGAATGGGAAGGTGTTAGCACCCTTTCCATCTGTAGTTATCTACGGGCTCTTAGTTGCTAGCTCATTTTGAAAATGATTTTTTGTGTAAGTGTGTTTTGAAGAGTATTTTTGAAATGCCAATAGTAAGACAATTTTATTTATGATAACACTTGTATCAGTCCTCAATTGTGTTGATAAAGCGTTTGAAAATGTTTTTGAAAATAAGTTTGTGTATGTGTAAATGTTTGTTTTTGAGCAAGCATCTAATCAACTATCTACTTTATTTCCGAAGGCAACCAAAGTGGGAGTACCCTAGAGGTGCACATGTGCAATTGTGTTGTTTTTAGTTATTTTAGTCTTGTGTTAAGTTTGCTAGCATTTCGATTATTAAGCTCTTGTCATGCAATCCTATTACCATACATCTAAACAGTTAATATATGTACAGGAAATATAAAGTGTCGAAATTAAATCCTACGCTATTACATGACTTCGGGGAGGGGGAATTACAAATCCAAAACGGGGAAATAAAAAGGTAAAGGTCCTAATTTTATAACTATTACATCCTTTTTTGCAGTTACATTAATATAAGAATGCGAAATTTAAAATGAGCGCACAAATACAGATAGCTGAGTAGAAACCCAAATATATTTCAATACACTTAGCATATTTTTTTGTTATTTTTATTTGGAAAAAATATTTGAAATAAATGAACCTATATCTAATTGGTTTTTAAATTAGTCAAAATGATAAAACGAATAAATTAATTAATTTACATAAATTAAATTTAATTGAAAAAAAAAACCTAAATCATTTTTTTTTGTGATTTTTACTGTTAAAAGAAAATTAATTTTGAAAAGTATATAAAAGAAAACGAAAAAAAAAACAAAATTGCAATGGGCCTGGTGCAACAAGCAATCGGGGGGTGAGTTCCTGGAGATTTGTTAGGCCCAACGAAGGCTGAGCTCAACAACTGCGTGTGGTATCAGAAAAAATGGAGGGGTATGCGTCTAAAACTCACGAGCCCATCAACGTGAAGGCCCAAGCATTTTCAATAACCTGCAAAAAAACATGATGTAAGCAAAAAAGCAAAACCCAGGATAGAAACCAGGTCTTGGGGAGGAAGTGCCTTACGTGCACGTTTCTTGCCACTAGGCCATTCAAGTCAATTGTTATTACAATAAAACAGTAATAATATAATGGAAAATCAATGCTATTCCTAGATTTTTAAAACGCGCATGCGAATACTCAAACGGGCCAATGAGAAGACGATGCGATGGTCACCAGAGTCAACCCACTGGAGTTAATATTCTGGTTGTCTTCTCCGGTGGGTTCCAAACCCTAACATGCAAAATAGGCATAATCAATGGATCAAAATATCCCTACCCCCCTTAAAGTGACGCGTTGAGTCCGAATCTGGCCTTAATTTTGGCTAAAAGTCGCTGGATTTTGCATTTCAAAGCAAAGTAAAAGATCAAAGTCAAACATGGCATCTCATGATTTTGGCCCTAAATCTTACATGTTCCATGTCCAACCTGTTCTCAATATGATTATGAATACATAAGAAAATGTTAAACTAGACAACAACGTAGATTATGCGAGATTGGATTTAAAAAATACCATACCAAACCAGAGTGTATATGTGGGACGTTCTGGGATGTTTGAGAGCAAGCTACGGATGTGTATGGCCTCCTGGAACCTTCAGGAAGATAGTATGGAGGTTGAAACTTCTTGAACGAGGTTGGGAATTGATATACGATATTGCAATTTTTTTGATGGCAATCGAAAGCTTGGGATGCGTTTGTTCTTTTTGATGGCTTTGGGCTTCAATTCGATTTGCTCACAGGTTCATCCCCATGGCTTCTTCGATTGAGTCCATCTGCATTGGTTGTTTGACCTGGAAAATTCTCATATTCAAACAGCCTAGTTGAACTCCATTCTTATTCCTTTCGATTTCCTTTTCTTGAGGTTTCATTTTGTTCACCTCCTTCGAACATAATTTTGACTATTGTGACCGTGTCGAAGGTTTGTGCTGCTCACCTCCTTCGAATCACCGTTTTGGCTGTGGTGATTATGTCGAAGGTTTGTGCTGCTCACCTCCTTCGAATCACAGTTTTGGCTGTGGTGACCGTGTCGAAGGTTTGTGCTGCTCACCTCCTTCGAATCACCGTTTTGTTGTGGTGACTGTATCAAAGGTTTGTGCTGCTCACCTCCTTCGAATCACAATTTTGACTCTACTCCCACCTTTTTGCTTTCATTCACAAGGCCATCTTTACTGATTATTAGTTCACCCTCGATTGGTGAATACAACTTGTATGCACCAATCGAAGGGTAACCTAAGAGCATCAGAACCTCTCTTCAAACATCCAACACCTGTTCAGGTACATGCTAGAAGTTCTGAGGTGACTTATACTTGGTTGATTCATCTCAAATTGTCCTTCGATCATGCCATGCTTAAAGATGGCATGTCCATCAAATCATGAGCCTTCCACATGTTTTCTTTGGATAAAATAAAAGCCTTTCGATTCGAAAATATTCTTCTTTTCAAAGTGACCATTCAAACAACGTTCCAGTTGAAAGGTGTCTTCCTTGTAATGCTTCGAATGATTTCCATTTCAGTGGTTTAAAAACGAACCCTTCGAAGCTCCTTATTAGCTCTTCCAATCGAAGACTTCTTAAAAGCTTCCTCACATTTTCCTTCGAATTAGCATTCCTTTGATCCTTTAAATTAGCATGTATACTGCTGTCGAAGCTGCTTCGACCCAAAACCCCTTAGGCATATTTTCAACCTTCGACCTACACTTTATCATGCACACTTCTTTTCTATCTTTCAACTGTGCCATTATGCTGAGGCATATAGGGGCCATGAAAATCATTTGAAGCAGTGGAACTCACACATCTTGGTGAAAAGTGAAATTATTTGAAAGGCCATTGCTTAGGAGGAGAATTTATCTGATCAATTCTTGGTCAACCTTAAGCAATTGGGGAACTTAATGAGCATGCTCTGAGTAAGATGGGAGGGAAAATTTTGGGGTGCAAAATCTTCCCCTGTTCAATCTTCTTAAACCTGAAGATGTAGATTGGCTTGTCTGCCTTTCGTGATCTGAAGGTGGAAGATGATTGAACACTAAAGTGCCCAAAATTTTGCACTCGTATGAAGTAACATTGTTAGTTGATAATGTCAGGAATGGGCTTACAGATGCCATTTGGAGAAGATGACTGAGAGTTGTCAGAGATGGGCTTAAAGATTCCATCCAGAGTAGATGCTGACTTCATAAGAGGTCTCTTTGGGGGGATTCCTGTTCTTGTTGTCTGAGGAGGGCTCCACTGGGGAATGTTGATTTCTATTGTTCTCCCGCTTGAGGAAAACTCTATGGGGAATAGAGTCTAGGATCTTTAGCTATCCATGGCTCTACTAAGGAGTTATCTCTGGACTGGAGAGATGAAAGTTAGTTGTTTTTTGGTTGAAATCCAGGCTTTACAGTAACTTGGTGGGGAGAATGAAATTAACTGTTATCTAGAAATATATTAAAAAGAGCCTGTGTAGGGATGCTTCATGATGAGTCCGTGTTAAACTTCAGCTAGAGATATACGAGAAGGAGTTTGTGTAGGGCTGCTTAAGGACGTGTCCGTGTTAGACTGCATTTGAAAATTGCGAGAAGGAATCTGTGTAAGATTGGTTCAGGATGAGCCCATGTAAGGCTGCATCTGGAGATTGAGAGAAGAAACCTGTATAAGATTGCTTCATCTGGTCGTGTAGATAGTCACCCCGTCTTGTTTTAGGAATTGATCCATAATCAGTTATTCACAGATAGTTGTCCTGTCTTGTTTCAGGTATTAATCTGGAAATATCTTTTGTTGGTATTTGAGATAGTTGCCCTGTCTAGTTTCAGGAATTAATCTCTAGCCTAAGAGAAAGAAAGATAGTTTCCCTGTCTTGTTTCGAGAGTTAATCTTTAATCTGCTCATGTAGATAGTTGTCCTGTCTGGTTTGAAGTATTAATCTACAATCAGTCATCCATAAATAGTTATCCTATCTTCTTTCAGGTATTAATCTGGAACTTGTTTTTGTTGGTCGTTGAGATAGTTGCCCTGTCTTGTTTCAGGAATTAACCTCTGACCTGTTTGAGAAAGAAAAATAGTTTCCCCGTCTTGTTTCAGGAGTTAATCTTCAATCTGCTCATGTAGATAGTTGTCATGTCTGGTTTCAGGTATTAATCTACAATCAGTCGTTCATAAATAGTTGTCCTGTCTTGTTTCAGGTATTAATCCAGAACTTTTTTGATGATATTCATCTGTCGATCTTTCCTGAAAAGGTAAAGAATTAGTTGTATGTAATATCATGATGCATGGAGTGCGTTGGGTAATGATGCTCTCAAAATAAATGAGATTGTGATATATGCATTTGTGATGCAAATGCTATGACGCTTGAAAAATGATGTATGAATGCAATGTATGAACGTATCAGTTGTTCTACTGCAGTGTTCTTGAACTAGGGAAAATAAATCCCTGATTGTTGCTTGGGATGAAGAGTGTAAGTCTTCAAATTTTGTTGAAGTTGAAATGCTGGGAGATGGATTTCCATTGTTAGAGAAATAAAATCTGTTGAAGAAGGGAAACTTCGTAATCCGCTTGGGGATTTTTATGAAATCCTGCTGGGGGATCCGAAAATCTTGTGAACTAGGCTAGGAAATTCTTTAAGATGCCGGGGCAGTAATTGGAGATTCTTGTTCTGTCGGAGATATGAGAAACTTTGACATCATTAGGCTATAAAATGAGGATATGGTAGTGAATTTACATTAGTACGTCTCTTCCTATGTACCTATTGGATAAAATATCTATGGGGATTTGCAGATGGCCTTTAGACATTGTCCTGCTTCTTAAAGCCTTTAGTAACTGTCTTTCTGTTTTTTATGCGTGTATTTGTAAACAGTAATCACATTCAAATGCATATGTTCAAAAATAATCACTTGACGTTTTCACAAACAAAACATAAAAATAAAAAAAATAGTTTTGCACTTTCAAAGAGATAGTTTTAGTATAAATTTGAAGGAGCTTTGCCTATAATAGGCGTTTTTGTACAAGGAGACGGACATCCTAGTAAGAGAATGTCGTCGTAAGAATGAAAACTATACAAAATAGTATACAAAGAAAAACAGCTATGTGAAGTAATGTCATTGGTTTCCCACTCTTCTATTGCCTTATGTCTTTGAGCGTCTCATCTCTTTGCTGCTTGTCCGAAGCTGACTAGATTGTTTAGTATCATTTGAGCTTGATAGTTGATGTTGAAAATTGTTTGGAAGGTGATCCGACGGGACATATTTATACGCTTTAAATCCCTAACTTTTTCCTGAACCGCCCTTTCGGGTTTTCAATCCATCGGGATACCCTTTTTTGCCCAAGCCACCTTTTCAGGTTTTTGACTTGCCGGGTGTACAGATTTTTTCATATGTATATCCCTAATTTTTGCCCGAACCCTTTTGGTTCACCGGGATGCCCTTATTTTTGCCTAGGCCAGTCAACCTAGCGGGTCTTTGTTCATGTGTAATATCTTTTAACTATGTCCGCGTTTACAGGGTGCGGAAGGTCGTCACCGTCCATAGTGGTTAAGATCATGGCTCCACCAGAAAATATGTTCTTAATCACAAATGGCCCTTCGTATGTGGGGGTCCATTTGCCCCTGGGATCACTTTGTGGCTATATGATGCGCTTGATTACTAGGTCACTAGCCTGATATACCTGACGTCTGACCTTCTTGTTTAAATCTTTAATCATACTTTTTTGGTACATCTGACCATGGCAGACAGCCACGAGCCTCTTCTCGTCAATCAGGTTCAATTGGTCAAGTCGAGTCTGAAACCATTCGTATTCATTCAAACCTGCATCATTCATGATTCTCAAGGAAGGGATCTGGACTTCGATGGGTAGAATAGCTTCAATACAGTATACCAGAGAGAAAGGAGTTGCCCTTGTTGAAGTACATACTGAGGTACGGTAACCATGAAGAGCAATTCATCTTTGGCTGGTAAGGAGAAGAGTTATAATGCTGGATCTTGAATTGCGTGCAGAGCTCGGTGATAACAGTATTATTGATATTGGTACCATTATCCGTGATGATTCTTTCTAGAATTCCGTACCGACAGATAAGGTTATGTCTGATGAATCGGGCCACAACATTCTTGGTAACAAAAGCAAAAGAGCCCCCCTCGACCCACTTTGTGAAGTAATCGATGGCAACCAGGATGAACCGGTGCCCATTAGAAGCTGTAGGTTTGACTTCTCCAATCATGTCGATGCCCCATATTGCAATGGTCAGGGAGCAGTCAAGATGTTCAGAGGAACCAGAGGCACATGTACTTTATCAGCATAAATCTGAAATTTGTGACAAGTTCGTGAATGCTGATAACAGTATGCTTCTATAGTGGACAAGTAATATTCTGCCAATAGGATCTTTTTAGCCATTGTGTTCCCTCTAGAATGGGTGACAAAAGGGCCTTTGTGCAAATCTGCATAATCTTCTCTGCTTCACTCTTATCCATACACCGAAGCAAAGTAGAATTGTGGTTGCGCTTGTAGAGGATTCCGTTACTGAGGAAAAACTTGGAAGAGAATGTTCTCATGAACTTCTTATCATTGATGGAAGCTCCCTCGGGATACTCTTGAGCTTCAAGGTATCTTTTGACTTCATTGAACCAAGGTTTGTCCACTACTTCTTCAGTATCAACCTCGTAACAGTATGCTGGTTCATCCATTCTCTCAATAGTGATATGAGGAGCTTCATTATCCCACCTAACCTTGAACATGGATGACATAGTACCTAGTGCGTCCGCTAACTGATTTTCTTCTCGGGGAATATGTTTAAAGGTATCTTCTTCAAAATATGGAATTAGTGTCAGCACATGTGTTGTACCCCAAAATTTTCCCTCCCATATTCTCCAAGATTTGCTAAGAGCATGCTCCAAAATCTCCCAAGGGTTGCACAGTCCAATTGCCTCCTAACAGTCAAAAATTAGGGTTTTGGTCCTGGCAAAGAAATTGAAGTTTCCAAGGGTCCAAACAAGTCCCACATGCCTATAAACATTGTCAAACATCCTTATGCCAAGTTTCAAGACTTACAGCACAAAATTGCACAGTCAAAAACCCTAATTGCCCTACAGTCAACTGCAGGGGCAAAATGGTCATTTGACAGTCAAAAGTCAAAATTTTTGGTCAACATCTTATTTTGAAGCCACAAACATCAATTGATCAATTCTTGATCATGATTCTCAAGGCATGGTTCAAAAAGTCTCAAGATGCAAAAGTTTCCATATTTGGACAGTTGAAAAAGTCAACTGTAACTTGACCAAGGCATAACTTCCACATGGTTTATCAGAAAAATTCCATCCAAAGCTCATTTTGAAGAGAATGACATTTCCTACAACTCCTCTTCACACTTCAAGTCCAAGAAATGCTCTCACAAAAAGTTATCAATCTCAACATTATAGGTTATTTTCAAAAGTCAACAAAAAGGCACTTTAAGTCAAAGACCATAACTTGAGATTGGTAAATCAAAATGAAATGGGACCAAAGACATTGGTTAGAGGACTTCAAGACCTTTCCAAAATGTCCAAGAACATGATCAAAGCTTAAAAATTGAGCAAGATATGCCTTGTGGAAGTTGGGAAACTTTTGGGATTTTTGAAAAGTCAACTTTGCTTCAAATGCCTCAAAATTGCTAATGGGCCACAATTTCTCCCAAGAATCATCATCCAAAAGCTATGCACGACCCATTGGCCCAAAGGGGAGTTATTTTCTTATTTTTAATTTATTAATTGAATTTTTAAATCTATTAATTCATTTAATTCAAATTAAATATGAAAAAATACTCAATGCCACCTTTCAAATCTTTTTATGCAGCATTTCTACTCATCATAACTTCAAGATTTCGTGCATCACTAAAAGAGCAAGAATTGGCAATGATTGGCATCAAAAAGGAAGGAAAAAGATTGAAAAAGATTCATGAAAAATCAAATATTGAAACATTGATTGCAAAGGTTTTTGGACTTGTTTTGTAAACCTAAATCATTCCTCATATAAGCCAGAACACAACCCTAATGCACAGAACCAAGAAGCTGCGCTCAGAATCAAGAACACAAACTCACTTTTTTCTTAAAAACTTCAAATCTGTTTTCATAGTTTGAAGGCATTTCAAGGCGTGGAAAGTATCTCAAAAGCTTGCTGGGACTTCTATGAACATAACCCAATACTTTTCCACTCTCCATACATCCAGAAACGGTAGAACGCCATAGCCCTGTTCATGGAAATTTTCATAATCGCATTTTGATTTATATGCATGTTTCATGTCTTTTAATTGTCGTTTTATACTAGCATGATGTTTCTGAAGCTAACAGTACCGTTCAATTGAAGAATGGTCGTCTAAATAAGAAGTTACCATGAACACGCATTAGGGTTTCAAAGCTCTAAATTTGGGTTTTCTTTCATCTGGTAAAATTAGACCATGAGACTAGGACCATTGAATTCGTAACATTCTAACGAATTTAAAACACTCATCGCGCTCAATTTATCATTGACCAATTTCTATTCGCTATTTTTGTTGTTTCAGATTGTGGGGGTTTAAAACCCCCGCTATCTAGCTTGTTTTTTAGGTAAAACAAACAACAATTGAAGAAGACGATGCGTGGAAGACTATGGTTGGCTGATTCAAATAACTGGCGCCTTTTTTATTTGTTCCACTAACCTGTGTTTTCTCTCTCTTATTATTCATATCCCATTATATTAACAAAGAAAACAAACAGCACAATTGGCAAGGCGTTAGCATGGTAAACGTTGGGACCTGGGTTCAATTCCCAGGTCCCCCACTTTCTTCAATAATATTTTTTCCAATACACTTCCATGCAGCGTGCTATCCAGGTTCCACAATACACCTTCACATCAGTGCCTGCCACATGTCCCTGAAGCTCAATCCGAGGGCCATCACAAGCAGCCTACCATACGCGTTGGTCCAAGGAGCCACACACCATCCCAGAAAAGTCAACGAAGGGCTTGAATTCATTGGGCCAGATTACTCATCATAAACCCCCCTTTTTGTTTGTATTTCTTTCTCTTTTCTTTTTTTTCTCTTTTTTATTTGTTTTAATTTATTTGTTTTCTTTTAATTCCTCCAAATAATTTTTTTTATATAACACAAAAATAAATATTAAATCAGAAAAATCATAAAAATAAAATATGTTGGTTATTTAATTTACTAATATTTATTTTGTAAATAAATTTTTTTAACTAATTTAGTTTTAATTTTAGGTTTAATTTCAATGTTTTTTTTAATAATAAACTAAAAAATATAGAGATTAGGGTCTTAATACTTTTATTCTTTTTCTTTTCTTTTTACCATTATTAAGTATTAATTATTTTTGTAAATAAATATGCCATGTAAATAATTAATGTAAATTAGGTCAAACTTGAATTTATTTTTTTAATAATTAAAAATGCTTAGAATTAGGGTTTTAATTCCATTTAATTTTCTCTAATTTCATAAATACAAAAAAAACACAAAAAATAAGTCCTTTCCTTTATTTAAATTAATTAATTTAATAATTTCAATTTAATTTTCTCAAAGGGTCCAACGCCCTCGCACCTTCGAATATAATTTTCTCTTCGCGCGTTTATTTTATTTTTCTTTGTGAAATTTATGTACTTGCCCCAAAGCCTTGTAATAGATAATTAGGATATTTACTTTCTGCATTTTATTTATTTCAAATCGGGTCTTGGTTTAATTTGGCGATGTAGACCCGCGCCTTTGTAATAGCGTAGGACTTTTATCTTCCCGCACCTTTTAACTGTTAATAACCACATGAAAGAATGAATGCCAAAAATAAAAACAAAGCGTAGATCACCAATGCATGACAAGATAAACATAATTGAAAATGACACACAATTCACACACCACTCTTAGGGTACGCCTCGCTGTTGCCTTGCCCCTCGAAACGTGGTCGTCGAGTAGAGGACGTTTTAGTAAGTCCTCATGTCCATGAACATGGCATGGGGGTAGCTTCTAAGGTGTCTTCCTATTGCTCTGGTGACCACACTGTCCCTAATCCTCGAATCGACCCGAACACCTCCAACGATGGTGCTACCTACCTCTCAATGGTGGGATGGCACTACTTTAAGGACATTTACACAGACTGATTCCTTAGGGTAGGTAGATGACTCGTAGATACTTGCTCTAATTCAAAACAAATCTAAAACTTCTTTTCACACCGACACTTTGCAAAAAGCTTTCAAAAACAACTTTTCAAACACTCTTGAGGACTGATACAAGATTCGAACTGAAATTTTAAACGGAACTTTTTTAAACCCACAGTTGAAAAGCAAACAAACAATTTTGAAAACACAAATGAGCAAGTATCTAAGAGCCCATGGATAACCATGGATAGAAAGGGTGCTAACACCTTCCCTTTCTATAAATCTACCTCCCGAACCGAGAACTAATTTCAAAAGGAATTTTTCTGTGCTTTTGTCCTTTCCATTTGGAGAAAATAAAAGACGGTGGCGACTCTTGCTTCCGCGACATTTCGCGAACCAGCGTTTAACAGTCAGTTCCAGATCCACCGATCACAGAACTGGCGAATCTGCTGGGGATACTTTATAAAGTGAGGTGTACCTTAGGATAGCTCAGACTTGTGTTTTCAATTGCTGTGTTTGTTTGCTTTATATTTGTGGGCACTGCATCGGAGTTACATAGATCCTAACCCGGATCTGGGGATACCCTGTTAGGTAGCATAAGCTGTGAGGGACCTGTCCGGCGTAGACCGACATGGGTGAAGTAGTGGCTATGTTGGTGTGGCACCTTGGTCTGTACCGATATCCCTTGTGTTGCAACGAGGAGAATATGGGTCTTATGAGGAGTCATTAAGCACCAACCGACCTTAGAACCTTAAATGACCCAACTTGGCCAATAGAACAGTAGTAGTATGCTACGCCCATTGAGGCTAAACTCTCGTGATGGTTCTAGCCACAAGAAAAGATTGCGATGCTGGAGTTATGACCGATTGAGGGTAGTCAGTGATATTGGGATCCTCTAGAACCTGGTTACTTCTGATAGGACAGGTATTAATCAACAAACTGAAAGAGGGTAATACCTAGACCCCATGCCGGCCTAAACTCTAAGGGCTCTCTTGTGTGACTTGTGTGCCTTCCAACTTGATTATTTGCATGCTTGTTATCTGACACTTGAGTTTCTCACAGGTTTTGTTTACAGTCCTTAATTAGGACTCATAACAGGGTTTACCTATATTACCCCATGCATAACATACCATCATACCATTGCATACATCCTGCATAAAGACTAACCCATTTCGAGGATCTCAAGGGCTTGTGATGCAGGTCATGATGAACCAACTGTCCAGCAAGGGGCAAAGGGGATTTATTTTCCTCTAGACAAGGTTGTCAGGGGCTATGACCCACTGGATATGGTGAGCCTTTGACCCTTGAAGAAGGACTCTCAACAATATGCAGTGCCTTCAATCAAGCTACAAAATGCAAATTCTAACAAGTTTCTCTGTTTACCCCGCGAGATCCTTGAAAACATTGCATGCATACATACATCTCATCGCATTACAGGTACCGTTGTTGCAGGTCATTTACCATTTTTCGCTGTTTATTTCAGCAATGGCCTCCCAACAAGATAACCAGGGACCTCATGCTCAAGAGACTCAGTTCAGGGAGATCTTCTTAAGCCTATCCAAGGGGCAGGAAGAGCTGAGAACACTCCTCACAGGGACTTTGGTCAGGAACAGTGTTGAGGACGACAAGGACGAACGGCTGAAACGTCTACAAGCTGAGGTAGACACATTGAAAACCCAGATGCTGGGGCAAAGGGCTCTCATCCAAAGTTTAGCTCGGGAGCAAGGAGAGCTGAGGGCCATGATCAGTCAGCTTCATCAAGACATGAAGCAACCAGCCCAAGTCAGGGACCAGGTCATTAATCAACTTCCAAGAAGTCAAAGGTTTGGGCCTCTCCAAGCTGCTACTACTTCACAGGTCCAACAACGACCTCGCCAAGAACGACGGACTGATCAGAGCAAGCCGGACAAGCCTAAAAGGCAGTTCACCAAGCTCAACGTGTCACCGTCTCAAGCATTACAACAATTGTTGAGGTTGAAACTGGTGACGTTAAAGGACCCTCCTAAGAATCTCAACACAGCCTCCCCAAAGTACAATCCTGAGGAAAGATGTGCATACCACTCTGACAGTCCAGGACATGACACCGACGATTGCTGGGCTCTGAAGAATAAGATCCAGGACCTGATTGAGGAAGGAGCTGTGGATTTCACCCAGATGGGCCAGGCTGAATGCTCTTGTCATCCCTACAAGATGCACCAGTTGAAGTAACAAGCCCTGAGATGTGAAGACTTTTGTTTATTAGAATTTTCAAGTTATAAATTTCTTTTGACTGTTCAAACATTTATCCGTGTTAAACGTTGTTATTTCATTAATGCATCGCACATGTCTGTTTTGAAGTAATTATTTCGCATTCACTATATTGCAAACTGCCTTCATCTTTTATGTCAACTCTAAATTAACAATTCTAAGCCTCTTGAGGGAGGATGATGAAAACGATACCACAATCCTTACAATATGCTTTTGAACAGACCCCGCTGATGAGGTACATGCATTGTTTCAATTCCTAAACACTGGAGTAATAAGGAAGATAATCCCTCGTCAACCCCTTTGAGTCAAAGAAGTAGGAGTTTTTTTCTTTTCGAAATTTAAAACCCATAATCATAACCTGGGGCAGGGTAGTCTCTCAGTTGATCCAAGTGCATAACAAATGGCACCAAAGAGGTCCTTACCAAAAAGAAGACAGTGATGATTTCGAATAATCATAAGGATAGGCAGTCATTATATCTCAAAAATAAAAACCCAATAAGTCAAAACCTATGAAGGAGACTTACAAAACTAGGGTATCCCGCTGACTGTAATCACAAAAGAAACAGTTCAGGCAAAATTTAGGGATAACGAAATCAAAAAAGAAAGAGGTCGTGCAAACCCTCAATAAAAACAAAAATAACTGCCTATTCAGAATAAATCATCAATATCTGAACCATCATTGGAACATCAGGACAAAGACTCAAACAAAGTCTAACACATGATCAACTGAGTTTAGGTTTGAAGAACATCATGAAGAATGGGTGGGTACAAATAATTTGAGCCTTTATCCTTTGTTTCTTAAACCGTGAACCAGGCCACGTTATAACCCTCAAAAGTCCTAGCTGAAGCATGGGTTAGTTCGAAAGCATACTGTACGAAAGGTATCCTGACTCCTTAAGGCTTGCTATAAAATACGGAGTTGACATCACAGCTTACAAAAAGTTTTGCTTGTTTTACAAAAAATGCATTTTCAAAAACTTCAAGACAGACATAAGCTTTGCATTTTAAACATAACTTTGTTTGCATATGACTGTTTGTTTGAACAGCAGGGAAATTCGCACGATGAATACCTAGTGAACAAAAGCACTTCCAATCAAGGGGCATGGCATGATCAGTGTCCATCATCTGGGGCAGTCCAGTCAAGATTCGGAGAATCTCTCAAAAGGCCAACCAGCTTGGGGCAAATCTCCATCTGGATCACCTGGGGCATTCCGACAACGAATCTTGCCTGATCAGGCATCTTCTAGTGGTACGACGACACGACACTACTAACAGTGACAACTCCCTGCTCTTTGAGAACACGGACATAGTCGAAAAAATACTACGCCTAATCAAAGACCCGCTAGGTTGACACACCTAGGCAAAAATAAGGGCTTCCCGGTGAACCAAAAGGGTTCGGGCAAAAGTAAGGGATGAAATGAAAAAATCTGTACACCCGACAAGTCGAAAACCTGAAAAGGCGGCTTGGGCAAAAAAGGGTTATCCCGGTGGACTGAAAACCCGAAAGGGCGGTCCAGGCAAAAGTTAGGGATCAAAGCATACGACTATGTCCTATCATCTTGGCACCTGCCTACCAGAAGAAGGTTTGTCCATCAACAACTATCAGCACCCCACAGATGCCTTCTCCCACTGAAACTGGGGAAATAACGAGCTATCTAAACGATCTAATTGCTCTGTCCGCCAAGGTATCAAGGTAAGTTCAGCTGAAGAACATAACCAGTATATCTTAACTCCCCAGAGAGTGAGCAAACAAGTCTTCCTATCCCCAAGCAGAGTTATCCTGTCAGCCTTAGGAAAGCTGGGCATCCTCCAGCAAATATCAAACATTCCCCAGCATATTATACAGACATTCTTAACAAGCATCCCCGACAGTCTTGACCTAAGATTGTTCCCCGGCGGTATATCAGACACTCAGTGGAGCCACTTCCCCAACATATCTCAAGAATTTCCCCAGGAGAGTCCAATCCAGATTTCCCCAGGAAAGTTTGAATCAATCTCCCCAGCAGGAAGCTTATCCCCAGTAGATTTTGGAAACTTATCCCCTGCAGAGCACGAACGCGTCCCCCGGCTTTATTCAAAGGTTATTTCCCTACCAGGATATAACTGGGTTATCCTCAGCCAAAAGCCATGGAAAGATTGTCCTCGGCACAATCTTCTTATCCCCAGCGAAGTCTATTAACACTTCCAACATAACAACGGTATCCCCAGCGAAGTTACCATCAACCTCAACAAAGTACCTCTCTCCCCATAGAGTACTGTTCCCCAACAAGGTAGCTAGAGCAGTTATTCCCCGCAGAGTAATCTCTTCGTCAAGTTTATTCCCCAACAGAGTTATCTTCTCCTACCGGTATTCTTGCAACTATCATCCTCAGCGGAAACAACAAAGCACTATTCTCTAAACATTAGCCCAGGATGTGACTTCCCGGCACCCGTCAAGGATTTACTTTCCTAGACAAAAACATACATTCATAAACGTCGCATTTCTATACATTATAGCATGCATATACGCATCATGAACATACAATTGCATTTATGTTGAGAACATCATTGCTTGATACATATCATGCATTGCATATGACTGACCTTTACCTTTCAGGAAAGATCCAGTTAAGTTCTCAGCTATATTCCAAGACCTTGCCTGGTTCAGTTAAATCGGCTCCTAAAGATTTTTCTGATTATTATCCAGTCAAAGGCCTTCTCTGGTTCAGTCAGATCGACCCTAAGATCTCCCTGATTCTTATCCAGTTGAAGATTCCAAGACCTTGCCCGGTTCAGTTAAATCGACTCCTAAAGATTTTTCTGTTTCTTATCCAGTCAAAGGCCTTCTCTGGTCCAGTTAAATCGATTCCTAAAGATTTTCCTGATGAAGACTCAGTTGAAGATTCCAAGACCTTGTCCGGTTCAGTTAAATCGACTCCTAAAGATTTTTCTGATTCTTATCCAGTCAAAGGCCTTCTCTGGTCCAGTTAAATCGATTCCTAAAGATTTTCCTGATGAAGACTCAGTTGAAGATTCCAAGACCTTGCCCGGTTCAGTTAAATCGACTCCTAAAGATTTTTCTGATTCTTATCCAGTCAAAGGCCTTCTCTGGTCCAGTTAAATCGATTCCTAAAGATTTTCCTGATGAAGACTCAGTTGAAGATTCCAAGACCTTGCCCGGTTCAGTTAAATCGACTCCTAAAGATTTTTCTGATTCTTATCCAGTCAAAGGCCTTCTCTGGTCCAGTTAAATTGATTCCTAAAGATTTTTCTGATGAAGATCCAGTTGAAGATTCCAAGACCTTGTCCGGTTTAGTTAAATCGACTCCTAAAGATTTTTCTAATTCTTATCCAGTCAAAGGCCTTCTCTGGTCCAGTTAAATCGATTCCTAAAGATTTTACTAATGAAGACTCAGTAGAAGACGTCCAATATTCTCTCATCGTTACTGTTGAAGTTGAAGTCGCCTATGATTCTTTCATCGTTACTGTTGAGGTTGAAGTCGCCTATGATTCTCTCATCGTTACTGTTGAGGTTGAAGTCGCCTATGATTCTCTCATCGTTACTGTTGAGGTTGAAGTCGCCTATGATTCTCTCATCGTTACTGTTGAGGTTGAAGTCGCCTATGATTCTCTCATCGTTACTGTTGAGGTTGAAGTCGCCTATGATTCTCTCATCGTTACTGTTGAGGTTGAAGTCGCCTATGATTCTCTCATCGTTACTGTTGAGGTTGAAGTCGCCTATGATTCTCTCATCTTTACTGTTGAGGTTGAAGTCGCCTATGATTCTCTCATCGTTACTGTTGAGGTTGAAGTCGCCCAAGGTTCTCTCATCGTTACTGTTGAGGTTGAAGTCGCCTATGATTCTCTCATCGTTACTGTTGAGGTTGAAGTCGCCTATGATTCTCTCATCGTTACTTTTGAGGTTGAAGTCGCCTATGATTCTCTCATCGTTACTGTTGAGGTTGAAGTCGCCTATGATTCTCTCATCGTTACTGTTGAGGTTGAAGTCGCCCAAGGTTCTCTCATCGTTACTGTTGAGGGCACGTCTGAAGAGTTCAAAGATTCGATACCTGTAACCAGCCAGGGCACGTCTATATAAAGAATTTTAAAGGCAAACTCCTGTAACAGGTCAGGTAATCATCTTTCCTTTTTTCAGGTACGCAAGTTCTCGCTAAGGAATCTCTTACGCGATCGACACCCAGATGGCATCTATAAGCCCATCCACCTATCCATCACCTCTCAACATGGCATCTATAAGACCATCTTCCTATCCATCAATCTCCAAATGGCATCTGTAAGCCCATTCCCCACATCACACTGCTAACACGTGAGCGCAAATTTCTGGGCACTCTGGTGTTCAATCATCTTCCACCTTCGGTTTACGAAAGGCACGCCAGCCAATCTACATCCTCAGGTCTAAGAAGATTGAACAGGGGCAACTGTTGTACCCCAAAATTTTCCCTCCCATATTCTCCAAGATTTGCTAAGAGCATGCTCCAAAATCTCCCAAGGGTTGCACAGTCCAATTGCCTCCTAACAGTCAAAAATTAGGGTTTTGGTCCTGGCAAAGAAATTGAAGTTTCCAAGGGTCCAAACAAGTCCCACATGCCTATAAACATTGTCAAACATCCTTATGCCAAGTTTCAAGACTTACAGCACAAAATTGCACAGTCAAAAACCCTAATTGCCCTACAGTCAACTACAGGGGCAAAATAGTCATTTGACAGTCAAAAGTCAAAATTTTTGGTCAACATCTTATTTTGAAGCCATAAACATCATTTGATCAATTGTTGATCATGATTCTCAAGGCATGGTTCAAAAAGTCTCAAGATGCAAAAGTTTCCATATTTGGACAGTTGAAAAAGTCAACTGTAACTTGACCAAGGCATAACTTCCACATGGTTTATCAGAAAAATTCCATCCAAAGCTCATTTTGAAGAGAATGACATTTCCTACAACTCCTCTTCACACTTCAAGTCCAAGAAATGCTCTCACAAAAAGTTATCAATCTCAACATTATAGGTCATTTTCAAAAGTCAACAAAAAGGCACTTTAAGTCAAAGACAATAACTTGAGATTGGTAAATCAAAATGACTTGGGACCAAAGACATTGGTTAGAGGACTTCAAGACCTTTCCAAAATGTCCAAGAACATGATCAAAGCTTAAAAATTGAGCAAGATATGCGTTGTGGAAGTTGGGAAACTTTTGGGATTTTTGAAAAGTCAACTTTGCTTCAAATGCTTCAAAATTGCTAATGGGCCACAATTTCTCCCAAGAATCATCATCCAAAAGCTATGCACGACCCATTGGCCCAAAGGGGAGTTATTTTCTTATTTTTAATTTATTAATTGAATTTTTAAATCTATTAATTCATTTAATTCAAATTAAATATGAAAAAAATACTCAATGCCACCTTTCAAATCTTTTTATGCAGCATTTCTACTCATCATAACTTCAAGATTTCGTGCATCACTAAAAAGAAAGAATTGGCAATGATTGGCATCAAAAAGGAAGGAAAAAGATTGAAAAAGATTCATGAAAAATCAAATATTGAAACATTGATTGCAAAGGTTTTTGGACTTGTTTTGTAAACCTAAATCATTCCTCATATAAGCCAGAACACAACCCTAATGCACAGAACCAAGAAGCTGCGCTCAGAATCAAGAACACAAACTCACTTTTTTCTTAAAAACTTCAAATCTGTTTTCATAGTTTGAAGGCATTTCAAGGTGTGGAAAGTATCTCAAAAGCTTGCTGGGACTTCTCTGAACATAACCCAATACTTTTCCACTCTCCATACATCCAGAAACGGTAGAACTCCATAGCCCTGTTCATGGAAATTTTCATAATCGCATCTTGATTTATACGCATGTTTCATGTCTTTTAATTGTCATTTTACACTAACATGATGTTTCTGAAGCTAACAGTACCGTTCAATTGAAGAATGGTCGTCTAAATAAGAAGTTACCATGAACACGCATTAGGGTTTCAAAGCTCTAAATTTGGGTTTTCTTTCATCTGGTAAAATTAGACCATGAGACTAGGACCATTGAATTCGTAACATTCTAACGAATTTAAAACACTCATCGCGCTCAATTTATCATTGACCAATTTCTATTCGCTATTTTTGTTGTTTCAGATTGTGGGGGTTTAAAACCCCCGCTATCTAGCTTGTTTTTTAGGTAAAACAAACAACAATTGAAGAAGACGATACGTGGAAGACTATGGTTGGCTGATTCAAATAACTGGCGCCTTTTTTATTTGTTCCACTAACCTGTGTTTTCTCTCTCTTATTATTCATATCCCATTATATTAACAAAGAAAACAAACAGCACAATTGGCAAGGCGTTAGCATGGTAAACGTTGGAACATGGGTTCGATTCCCAGGTCCCCCACTTTCTTCAATAATATTTTTTCCAATACACTTCCATGCAGCGTGCTATCCAGGTTCCACAATACAACTTCACATCAGTGCCTGCCACATGTCCCTGAAGCTCAATCTGAGGGCCATCACAAGCAGCCTACCATACGCGTTGGTCCAAGGAGCCACACACCATCCCAGAAAAGTCAACGAAGGGCTTGACTTCATTGGGCCAGATTACTCATCATAAACCCCCCTTTTTGTTTGTATTTCTTTCTCTTTTCTTTTTTTTCTCTTTTTTATTTGTTTTAATTTATTTGTTTTCTTTTAATTCCTCCAAATAATTTTTTTTATATAACACAAAAATAAATATTAAATCAGAAAAATCATAAAAATAAAATATGTTGGTTATTTAATTTACTAATATTTATTTTGTAAATAAATTTTGTTAACTAATTTAGTTTTAATTTTAGGTTTAATTTCAATGTTTTTTTTTAATAATAAACTAAAAAATATAGAGATTAGGGTCTTAATACTTTTATTCTTTTTATTTTCTTTTTACCATTATTAAGTATTAATTATTTTTGTAAATAAATATGCCATGTAAATAATTAATGTAAATTAGGTCAAACTTGAATTTATTTTTTTAATAATTAAAAATGCTTAGAATTAGGGTTTTAATTCCATTTAATTTTCTCTAATTTCATAAATACAAAAAAACACAAAAAATAAGTCCTTTCCTTTATTTAAATTAATTAATTTAATAATTTCAATTTAATTTCCTCAAAGGGTCCAACGCCCTCGCACCTTTGAATATAATTTTCTCTTCGCGCGTTTATTTTATTTTTCTTTGTGAAATTTATGTACTTGCCCCAAAGCCTTGTAATAGATAATTAGGATATTTACTTTCCGCATTTTATTTATTTCAAATCGGGTCTTGGTTTAATTTGGCGATGTAGACCCGCGCCTTTGTAATAGCGTAGGACTTTTATCTTCCCGCACCTTTTAACTGTTAATAACCACATGAAAGAATGAATGCCAAAAATAAAAACAAAGCGTAGATCACCAATGCATGACAAGATAAACATAATTGAAAATGACACACAATTCACACACCACTCTTAGGGTACGCCTCGCTGTTGCCTTGCCCCTCGAAACGTGGTCGTCGAGTAGAGGACGTTTTAGTAAGTCCTCATGTCCATGAACATGGCATGGGGGTAGCTTCTAAGGTGTCTTCCTATTGCTCTGGTGACCACACTGTCCCTAATCCTCGAATCGACCCGAACACCTCCAACGGTGGTGCTACGTACCTCTCAATGGTGGGATGGCACTACTTTAAGGACATTTACACAGACTGATTCCTTAGGGTAGGTAGATGACTCGTAGATACTTGCTCTAATTCAAAACAAATCTAAAACTTCTTTTCACACCGAAACTTTGCAAAAAGCTTTCAAAAACAACTTTTCAAACACTCTTGAGGACTGATACAAGAGTCGAACTGAAATTTTAAACGGAACTTTTTTAAACCCACAGTTGAAAAGCAAACAAACAATTTTGAAAACACAAATGAGCAAGTATCTAAGAGCCCATGGATAACCATGGATAGAAAGGGTGCTAACACCTTCCCTTTCTATAAATCTACCTCCCGAACCGAGAACTAATTTCAAAAGGAATTTTTCTGTGCTTTTGTCCTTTCCATTTGGAGAAAATAAAAGACGGTGGCGACTCTTGCTTCCACGACATTTCGCGAACTAGCGTTAAACAGTCAGTTCCAGATCCACCGATCAAAACATTCTCCCGGTAAGGGATGCGATTAGGATGCTTTGTGTCCCATTCTACTTTGATTTGACTTATTACTAAGGCCAAGTCTCCAAATACACTCAAAAATTTGATCCTCAAGTCGATAGCAGCTTTGAGACCCATAATACATGCTTCATATTCAACCATATTGTTGGTACAATTGAAACATAGCCTGGCAGTGAAAGGAGTATGACAACCTTCAGGAGATATAATCACAACACCGATGCCATTGTCGAGTGTGTTGGAAGCTCCGTCAAAACCCATAGTCCATCGAGATCCTTTTTCAGGTCCTTCATCCAGTCCAGGTTCTTCATAATCAGTTACTAAAATGATGTTCTCATCTGGGAACTCAAAATTCATGGATTGGTATCGTCCACAGCCTGTTGAGCCAAATGATCGGCTAGTACACTTCCCGTAATTGCTTTCTGGGTTGTGTACTGAATATCATATTCGGCCAAAATCATTTTCCATCTTGCTATTCTTTCGGAGAGAGCGGGTTTCTCAAAGATGTATTTTATAGGATCCATTTTAGATATCAACAAGGTAGTGTGAGTCAACATATATTGTCTCAGTCGGCGAGCAACCCATGCCAAGGTGCAACAAGTTTTCTCGAGCAGTGAGTATCTTGTCTTACAGTCGGTAAATTTTTTGCTAAGGTAGTATGTTGCATGCTCTTTTCGACCAGACTCGTCATGTTGCCCCAGCACACACCCCATTGAATTCTCTTATATTGTTAAGTACATGATCAGAGGTCTTCCTTCAACAGGAGGCATGAAAGTTGAAGGCTCTTGAAGATATTCCTTGATTTTTTCAAAGGCGGTCTGGCAATCGTCATTCCATTTCACTGCTTAATCTTTCTTTAGTAATTTGAAGATTGGCTCACAAGTAGCGGTTAAATGGAAAATGAATCTGGAAATGTAGTTTAGATGCCCAAGAGTCTCCTAACCTCCTTCTAAGTGATGAGAGTTGGAATTTCTTGTATAGCTTTAACCTTTGTAGGGTCTACTTCAATACCTTTTCCACTGACAACGAAGCCTAAGAGCTTACCAGATCTTACCCCAAAAGTGCACTTATTCGGGTTCAGCCTCAATTTGTACTTTTTCAGTATTTCAAATAGCTTCTGCAGGTGATTAAGGTGCTCCTCTTCAGTCTGAGATCTGGCTATCATATCATCGAAATAGACCTCTATCTCGTGATGGATCATGTCGTGAAACAAAGCTACCATGGCACGCTGATAGGCTTCCCCGACGTTCTTTAACCCAAAAGGAATAACTTTTTAGCAGAAAGTTCCCCACTGCGTGACAAAGGTTGTTTTCTCCATATCTTCAGGTGCCATTTTGATCTGATTGTACCCGGAGAAACCATCCATGAAGGAGAAAACCTTATGATGTGCGGTGTTGTCAACTAGAACATCAATATGGGGAAGCGATAAGTTATCCTTGGGGCTTTCCCTATTCAGGTCTTTTTAATCCACACACATACGTACCTTACCGTCTTTCTTAGGTACCAGAACAACATTAGCAACCCATTATGGATAATAAGTAACAACTAAAAAACTGGCGTTGAACTGTTTCATGACTTTAGCTTTAATCTTTTCTGAAATCTCAAGATGCATATGATGAACCTTCTGTTTCACTGGAGGGAAGACTTCTTTTTTCGATAGGCGATAAACCACAATATCAGTGTCAAGTCCCAGCATGCCTTTGTATGACCAGGAAAAAATCTCAACATAGTCATGTAACATCTGGATTAACCGTTCTATGACACTATGCTCCAGATCGGCACCTATATTGACTTCTTTCTTATCCTCTTCATTACCCAAGTTCACTGGCTCAACCGGATCTTCACGAGGCTATATTGCCCTTTCCTCCTGTGGTAACAGTCTGGCAAGTTCTCCTGGTACTTCACAATCTTCCTCACCTTCGTCCTCGGCTTGGTAGATTGGACTTTCAAAGTCATCATTGGTAATAGCATAACCGTTATCAATGGAATCCAGAGTGGATGTGGATTTGCAGTTTGATATGTGGGTGTGTGTAAGAGATTGTATATATTTTGATAAAGTAAAAGCAAAAAACAAATAGAGAGAGCGTAAAATTTGTATGCAAAACGTCCAATGATTTATTAATGACATATGAAGATGAAGTAATAACCCTCACAAAATAGACCATTGTGCCTCGGGTAAGACACAAGGCTTTTGAGTTTCAATTTTTCAAATATTACATATCCCAAAAAACAAAAATTCAATTACTCCTGAATAAAAGTAATAGGAACATAATCCTTGGCCTGGCAATCGCTATCACTGGCTTCCAGGCTTCCAGAGCATTGATTCCAAGGTTGCTGATGCGTAGTGGTGGTCCTCCAGCGCAGGCACGACGAACAACTCTTTGGGCTCCTAAAGTAAAACCCAAACCAAACTTGTCAGATTTCTAGGGGATATCCGGAAGTTGGCCCCAAATGGTACACCCACCTTCCTCGACTACTTCTTTGGCATCCTTCAAATAAACCATATTCAATGGAGGTATGGTAATCTTCGGGACATTAGTAGCAATCTTGGTCGCACAATTGTCTGAGGAATCTCCTCAAAGTTCTGGCAGGGGGTCTCAATGAACTCGCCGTCCATTTCAACATACCTGAAAGAGTTCAGGTGGCTCACCATGTATTCTTCCTCGCCATGGACTGTGATAATCTTTCCGTTAACTGGGTGTAACATGGTGGGAGAAATGACTTGGGGGTTTTTCGTTTGACCGCAATTGTTGCGGATAGCAAGAGTCGCAATCGACTTTTCTTTTATCCAATAAGGAAAGGCTGAAAAGAACAGGAAAGCCCTTTAGAGATGTTTTCTGAGTTCGGGGGGTAGATTATGAAAAGGGAAGGTATTAGCACCCTTTTAATCCGTAGTTATCTACGGGCTCTTAGTTGCTTGCTAGATCACTTGCTTTGTTTGAATGTGCTTGTGGTGTGTGTTTTGAAAGTATTTTGAAAATGTGTTTGTAATGATTCTCATTTCTATAAGAACGCATACAAAGTGTTGTTTCAAAAATAGTTCAAAGTGGTGTTTGTGGAATGTGTTTTTGAAAGTGATTTTGAAAAGGTGTCTTTGTAATGACTCTCGTTTCTATAAGAACGCGTACAAAGTGTTTGTCTTTTGGAAATGTTTCAAAATGAGTGTGTTGGTGTATAAGATCTTTTTGTTGTGAGTAAGCGAGCAACTAGGAGTAAATATACCTACTAAAAAGGTCTTAGATGTTCTTGTCCTCCTCCTTTAGATGTTTCTATCTTACCATTGTTTTGGTAAGAAGCCCCATCGTTGGATGTGAAGGGACGAGCGTGGGATGTTTGTGTAGTCATAAAAGGCAACCCATGAGACGTTTTAGCAATGTCATTTAGGGACTAGATCGTGTATCGAAGGCAACATCGAGGGTCATCGAGGAACTACGATGTTTTATCGATGGTCTTTGCTAAAACGCCCATGTTCGAGGGACATGACTATTTTTCTGATAGCCAACAAGTGAGATTACACTAAGGGTGCATGTGTGCATAGTGTGTTTGATTGCATGCATTTGTCTTTGATTTTTAGGTTCTCTACTTGTTGATTTTATCTTGCTATACACTCCTAATTACTAGTATTTATACAAAAGTAATAAAGAATGCAAGAAATAAAACCTACACTATTACAACCATATCGTAAGGCATACAAATATGAAGGCAAAAATAAGATAAAAGCAAGAAAAATGAGTGTCTTTTTATTGAGGGGAGACATCCTTCGATTTAAATTCTGTTGGCCTCCTTCGATTGGGGACTGGCATCAGTAAGGTCAAGTCTTTCGATTGGGCCTTGGCAGCAGCAAGGTCCTGTCCTTCGATTGGGAATTCTGGAGCTGGGAAGCAGCAAATGGTATCCTTCGACTGGGCCTGGAAGCAGCAAGTTGTTCCTTTCAATTATGGCTTTCTGGGGCTTGGCAGCAGCAAGTGGTATCCTTCGACTGGGCCTAGAAGCCAGTGCGGTGCAGCCTAAGGTTCTGCCTTTCGATTCTGCCTGGACTTTAGTGTAAGCATGCCTTTTGATTTTGAATTTCTGCCTTGGAAGTCAGCAAGGAAGCCCAAGGCTTTGTTTCATGTTTCCTTTCCTCTGTTTCTTTCGTTTTAAATGTTAAATAGCAACATGGCCTAAGGCCATTCTAGTACTTCCTTATGTCCAAGTTAGTTCTTAAGATATTTGTAAGAAAACAAAAGCAAAAACCAAAAGGCGATTGAATAAAGCTAAAAGGGTGTAAACGAAAAAGGAAAAAAAACAACAATATGTACATGCTTGAAAACGAAAAGGAGTTGTATTTAAATGTGCTGGAAATGAAATATTCAAGGGTAAGAGTGACTTACCTTGCTGGAGTCTTTGAATGAGTGTGGGACCTTGAGTGGAGGCCCAGGGTGCTGGATTCGAAAGAGGGGGCCAACAGCTGTACTTGGAACGCTAGATTCAAAGGAAAGAAAGAAACAAGTCTTATGTTTCTTTCCAAGCTGGATTCGAAGGAATGTAAAGTGTTGGGACTTTTCAGAATCGAAAGATGGAGATGTTTGGGATTCTAGGTTTTTGATTTCACAAGTGTTGATGAACTTGAGAGTTTTGTTGTTTGTGTTTGAGAAAAATTTGAAGATTCTTTTTGCCTGGTCCAAAAGTCCTCTGTCAACTTTGCAAAAATTCCTCTATTTATAGAGAAAAAGATAGGATATCTTCCAAAGCCAGCCTTGCAAAGAATAATAAAATAATGAAACGTGAAAGGTACAAGTGGGGGGCTGTTGGTAGTTGATTAGACTTGTGCCTCTTGCCCTGCTTTTCGTTCAGACGAAATTCAGGTGGAAAGCTGCTTTTGTGATAAAAGTGCTTTCTATGAAAAGAAATAGATAGTAGCCTTTTGCCAAGAGAAATATTATCCAAAAGACAAAATTCAAAACCTTTGTACAAACCTCTGATTATAAAGATTTGGAAAAAAAGTAAACCTGACAAGTGAGATTTGGTCTTAAGATTTGTTCAGACTTACTTCAAACAAGCTTGCTTCGAATGGCCCAAACTGGATTCGAAGCATGCTGATTGGAAAGGAATCAGAACTTCAAACGAAGCTTTGTATGTAGGTTTCTTCTGTTAAATCGAAGGTTTTCTTTCCAGGAGTCACATGTGGCCAAATGAAAGGTTCATGCTGGAGTCAAATTCCTTGTGTGTATTTAGCATGAGGTAAGTTCCTTCTGAATCGAAGGGTGTTCCTTCAAGGGAAACAATAACTTTAGTCAAATCTTGCATGAAGACATCTCTTGGCCCAAATGAAGCTTTCCCCAAATGAAACAACATACAGGCAGCATGCAGCAGGTAGCATATGCCCAATCAAAGAAGCTTGCAGGCAGTATGCAGCAGGCATCATGTTCCTAATTGAAGTAGCTTGCAGGCAGCATGCAACAAGAAGTATATGCCCAATCGAAGCAACTTGCAGGCAGCAGGCAACATGCAGTATGTGCCCAATCAAAGCCGCTTGCAGTCTGCTAATTTTGAGCAATCAAAGGAGGCTTGTACGTAGTAAACTTGGGCAATCCAAAGAGGCTGAGAGGCAATTGAAGGGTTTTCATGCAAGGGGCCCGTGTGGCTAGTATGTCATGTCCTTTGATTGCAAGCATACGGGCAGAACACCTCTCCAATCGAAAGGCTGAATCGAAAGATGTCGGTTTTCTCTAAATTTGTCAAAAATGTTATTTTTATCTGATTTCTCCCTTTTTGACAGTTTCCTTTTAATTCTAGCACTGGAAAATCCCAATGCACTCGTGCAAGCTTGAATACTGAGAATCTTTGTGAGAAAACCCTTAAGAATTGAGAGGGCAAATTTTAGGGTACAACAACTTCCCTTGTTCAATCTTCTTACATCTGAAGAGTTAGATTGGAAAATCTACCATTCGTGACTTGAAGGTGGAAGATGATTGAACACTAGAGTGCCCAGAAATTTGCACTCGATGATGTTGTGGTTGATTGTGTTGAGAATGGGCTTAAAAATGCCATTTGGAGAAATGATGAATAGTTGTTGGAGATGGGCAGATAGATGCCATCCGAAGGTGATTGTTGACAGAAATTAGACTAAGTCTAAACTTGATTTCAACTGAAAAAGAATCCGAATAAATCTTGGAGTGATTTATCTGAACCATAGAAAATATCTACCAGAAAGAATCAGGATAAACTGTTGAGAGATTCAAACTGAACCAGTAGAGGTCTTGAATTTTCTTTGACTGGAAAGAATCAAAATAAATCTTGGAGCGATTCATCTGAACCAGAGAAAATGTCTACAGGAATGAATCAGGATAAACCATTGAGAGATGTAAACTGAACCAGTAGAGGTATTGAATTTTCTTTGACTTGAAAGAATCAGAAGAAATATTGGAGCGATTCATATGAACCAGAGAAAATGTCTACAGGAAAGAATCAGGATATACCGTTGAGAGATTTAAATTGAACCAGTAGAGGTCTTGAAAAGAATCAGAATAAATCTTGGAGCGATTTATCTGAACCAGAGAAAATGTCCGCGGGAAAGAATAAGAATAAACCGTAGAGAGATTTGAACTGAATCTGCAGTGGTTTGGAGAAGAATCAAAATAAATCTTGGAGAAACTTATCTGAACTAGAGAAAATGTCTACGGGAAAGAATCAGAATAAACCGTTGAGAGATTTAAATTGAACCAGCAGTGGTCTGGCGAAGAATCAGAATAAATCTTGGAGCGACTTATCTGAACCAGAGAAAATGTCTACGGGAAAGAATCAGGATAAAGTGTTGAGAGATTTAAACTGAACCAATAGAGGTCATGAATTTTCTTTGACTGGAAAGAATCAGAATAAATCTTGGAGCGATTTATCTGAACCAGAGAAAAAGTCTACGGGAAAGAATCAGGATAAACCATTGAGAGATTTAAACTGAACCAGTAGAGGTCTTGAATTTTCTTTGATTGGAAAGAATCATAATAAATCTTGGAGCGATTTATCTGAACCAAAGAAAATGTCTACGAGAAAGAACCAGGATAAACCGTTGAAAGATTTAAACTGAACCAGTAGAGGTCTTGAATTTTCTTTGACTGGAAAGAGTCGGAATAAATCTTAGAGCGATTTATCTGAACTAGAGAAAAAGTCTACAGGAAAGAATCAGGATAAACCGTTGAGAAATTTAAACTGAACCAGTAGAGGTCTTGAATTTTATTTGACTGGAAAGAATTAAAATAATCTTGGAGCGATTTATCTGAACCAGAGAAAAAGTCTATGGGAAAGAATCTAGATAAACCGTTGAGAGATTTCAACTGAACCAGTAGATGTCTTCAATTTTCTTTGATTGGAAAGAATCAGAATAAATCTTGGAGCGATTTATCTGACCCGGAGAAAATGTCTATGGGAAAGAATCAGGATAAACCGTTGAGAGATTTAAACTGAACCAATAGAGTTCTAGAAAGAATCATAATAAATCTTGGAGCGATTTATCTGAACTAGAGAAAATGTCTGTGGCAAAGAATCAGAATAAATTTTTGAGAGATTTAAACTGAACCAGTAGTGGTCTTGAGAAGAATCAGAATAAATCTTGGAGCGTTTTATCTGATGCAGAGAAAATGTCTGCGGGAAAGAATCAAAATAAACCGTTGAGAGATTTAAACTGAACCAGTAGTGGTCTGGAGAAGAATCGGAATAAATCTTGGAGCGACTTATCTGAACCATAGAAAATGTCTACGGGAAAGAATCAGGATAAACCGTTGAGAGATTTAAACTGAACCAGTAGAGGTCTTGAATTTTCTTTGACTGGAAAGAATTAGAATAAATCTTGGAGCGATTTATCTAAACAGAGAAAAATTCTACGGGAAAGAATCAAGATAAACCGTTGAGAGATTTAAACTGAACTAGTAGAGGTCTTGAATTTTATTTGACTGGAAAGAATCAGAATAAATATTGGAGCGATTTATCTGAACCAGAGAAAATGTCTATGGGAAAGAATCAGGATAAACCGTTGAGAGATTTAAACTGAACCAATAGAGTTCTAGAAAGAATCATAATAAATCTTGGAGCGATTTATCTGAACTAGAGAAAATGTCTGTGGCAAAGAATCAGAATAAATTGTTGAGAGATTTAAACTTAACCAATAGTGGTCTTGAGAAGAATCAGAATAAAAATTGGAGTGATTTGTCTGATCCAGAGAAAATGTCCGCGGGAAAGAATCAAAATAAACCGTTGAGAGATTTAAACTGAACCAGTAGTGATCTGGAGAAGAATCAAAATAAATCTTGGAGTGACTTATCTGAACCAGAGAAAATGTCTACGGGAAAGAATCAGGATAAATCGTTGAGAGATTTAAACTGAACTAGTAGAGGTCTTGAATTTTCTTTGACTGGAAAGAGTCATAATAAATCTTGGAGAGATTTGTCTTAACCAGAGAAAATGTATGCGGGAAAGAATCAGGATAAACCATTGAGAGATTTAAACTGAACCAGTAGAGGTCTTGAATTTTCTTTGACTGGAAAGAATTAGAATAAATCTTGGAGCGATTTATCTGAACAAGTGAAAAAGTCTACAGGAAAGAATCAGGATAATCCGTTGAGAGATTTAAACTGAACCAGTAGAGGTCTTGATTTTCTTTGACTTGAAAGAGTCAGAATAAATCTTGGAGCGATTTATCTGAACTAGAGAAAATGTCTACGGGAAAGAATCAGGATAAACCGTTGAGAGATTTAAACTGAACCAGTAGAGGTGTTTAATTTTCTTTGACTGGAAAGAATCAGATTAAATCTTGGAGAAATTTAACTGAACTAGTGAAAAAGTCTACGGGAAGGAATCAGAAAAACCGTTGAGAGATTTAAACTGAACCAATAGAGTTCTAGAAAGAATCATAATAAATCTTGGAGCGATTTATCTGAACTAGAGAAAATGTCTGTGGAAAAGAATCATAATAAATTGTTGTGAGATTTAAACTGAACCAGTAGTGATCTTGAGAAGAATCAGAATAAATCTTGGAGCGTTTTATCTGATCCAAAGAAAATGTCCGCGGGAAAGAATCAGAATATACCGTTGAGAGATTTAAAATGAACCAGTAGTGGTCTGGAGAAGAATCAGAATAAATCTTGGAGCGACTTATCTGAACCAGAGAAAATGTCTACGGGAAAGAATCAGGATAAACCGTTGAGAGATTTAAACTGAACTAGTAGAGGTCTTGAATTTTATTTGATTGGAAAGAATTAGAATAAATCTTGGAGTGATTTATCTGAACCAGAGAAAAATTCTACGAGAAAGAATCAGGATAAACCGTTGAGAGATTTAAACTGAACCAATAGAGGTCTTGGATTTTATTTGACTGGAAAGAATCAGAATAAATATGGGAGCAATTTATCTGAACCAGAGAAAATCTCTATGGGAAAGAATCAGGATAAACCGTTGAGAGATTTAAACTGAACCAATAGAGTTCTAGAAAGAATCATAATAAATCTAGGAGCGATTTATCTGAACTAGAGAAAATGTTTGTGGCAAAGAATCAGAATAAATTGTTGAGAGATTTAAACTTAACTAGTAGTGGTCTTGAGAAGAATCAGAATAAATCTTGGAGGGTTTTACCTAATCCAGAGAAAATGTCTGCGGGAAAGTATCAAAATAAACCGTTGAGAGATTTAAATTGAACCAGTAGTGATCTGGAGAAGAATCAGAATAAATCTTGGAGCGACTTATCTGAACTAGGGAAAATGTCTACGGGAAAGAATCAGGACAAACCGTTGAGAGATTTAAACTGAACGAGTAGAGGTCTTGAATTTTCTTTGACTGGAAAGAGTCATAATAAATCTTGGAGCGATTTGTCTGAACCAGAGAAAATGTCTACGGGAAAGAATCAGGATAAACCATTGAGAGATTTAAACTGAACCAGTAGAGGTCTTTAATTTTCTTTGACTGGAAAGAATTAGAATAAATCTTGGAGCGATTTATCTGAACAAGAGAAAAAGTCTACAGGAAAGAATCAGGATAATCCGTTGAGAGATTTAAACTGAACCAGTAGAGGTCTTGAATTTTCTTTGAGTTGAAAGAGTCAGAATAAATCTTGGAGCGATTTATCTGAACTAGTGAAAAAGTCTACGGGAAAGAATCAGGATAAACTGTTGAGAGATTTAAACTGAACCAGTAGAGGTCTTTAATTTTCTTTGACTGGAAAGAATCAGATTAATTCTTGGAGCAATTTAACTGAACTAGAGAAAAAGTCTACGGGAAGGAATCAGGATAAACCATTGAGAGATTTAAAATGTACCAATAGAGGTATTGAATTTTCTTAGACTTGAAAGAATCATAATAAATCTTGGAGCGATTTATCTGAGCTAGAGAAAAAGTCTACGGGAAAGAATCAGGATAAACCGTTGAGAGATTTAAACTGAACTAGTAGAGGTATTGAATTTTCTTTGACTGGAAAGAACCAGAATAAATCTTGGAGCAATTTATCTGAACCAGTGAAAAAGTCTACGGGAAAGAATCAGGATAAATTGTTGAGAGATTTAAACTGAACTAGTAGAGGTCTGGAATTTTCTTTGACTGGAAATAATAAGAATAAATCGTGGAGTGATTTATCTGAACCAGAGAAAATATCTACGAGAAAGAATCAGGATAAACCGTTGAGAGATTTAAATTGAACCAGTAGAGGTCTTGAATTTTCTTTGACTAGAAAGAATCAAAATAAATCTTGGAGCGATTTATCTGAACCAGAGAAAATGTATACGGGAAAGAATCAGGATAAACCATTGAGATATTTAAACTTAACCAGTAGAGGACTTGAATTTTCTTTGACTGGAAAGAATCAGAAATAAATATTGGAGCGATTTATCTGAACCATAGAAAATGTCTACGGAAAAGAATCAGGATAAACCGTTTAGAGATTTAAACTGAACCAGTAGAGGTCTTGGATGAGTATCAGAATAATATTCATAAATGAATTGTATCTAACTCGTATTTGAAAGATGTACTGAATGAGAGTCAGAATGACATCCGTATCTGGAACATATCTGGAATATATTGGAAAGGTATGCTGAAAAGAGTATCAGAATGATATCCGTATCTGGATTGTATCTGGAATGTATTGGAAAGGTACACTGAAATAAGTATTAGAATGATATCCATATCTGCATCGTATTTGGACTGTATTTGAAGGGATATGGAGTAAGTATTAGAAAGTCAGCCCTATCTAGATCGCACCTGAACTGTTTCTAGAAGAGGTCTTTGGTCGCCTCAGAAAGATGATGAAGGAATCTTGGACCATTGCTACCTCAGTAGGATGATGAAGTAATATTGGACGATTACTACCTCAGCAGGATGACGAAGGAAACTGAGACAATTGCTACTCCAAAAAGATGATGAAGGAATGTTGAACGATTACCACCTCAGCAAGATGGTGAAGGAATCTTGGAAGATTACTACCTCAGAAGGATGATGAAGGAATCTTGGACGATTACTACTCCAAAAAGATGATGACCTTTATCTGTTGATTGATCTTTCCTGAAAAGGTAAAGAGTTAGTTGTATGCAATGTCATGATGTATGAAATGCATGGTGAAATGATGTTCTAAAAAATAAATGAGATTGTGTCGTATGCACTTGTTATGTATGTATGAAATGTGAAATGTTAATGAATGTATTTTTGTCTGGGAAAATAAATCCTTGACAAATGCTGGGGAGTCATAAATCTAGACTGCTGTTGAAGAGTAGGTGTGTCTTCAAACTTTGCCTAGAATGTTTCCACCGAGAATTCCTATTTTGTTGTTTGAGGAGAATTTCGTTGGGGAATATTGAAAACTCTATGGAGAGTGTTGATTCTTGCTTGGGGAAAAGAGATCAGGAGTTTCAGTTGTCTGTTGCTCTACTGTAAGTTATCTCTTGATAGACGAAGTTGAACTGATATCTGGTCGGGTCCAGGTTTCAAAGTAACTTGTTGGGGATGTAGAGTAGTCTACTGGGGAAGAAGAGTTGTGGTCCTTTTATTTGTATTAGTTGTAGAGGAGAACTCAAGCCTGGGAATCCTGCTGTTTGTTGGGGAAATAAACCCTGTTGCCAGTCTGTTGGAAAGGTAGCAACTTCACTGGGGAAGATCCTCGAGGATTCTTGAAGTCGACTCAGCTGGGGAGAGGTTTTCAAAGATTGACAATCTGGTTGGGGAATCATCCTATGAGAAGGATTCTAGGGAGATTTGTCACTGCCCCTAGTAGAAAGTGTTTATGGAACTGCCAGGAAATGTTTGATTGTACGTAACCCTTTGTCGGGGTTCGCATTCAATTTCCCAAGTGATGGAGATGGAGACCTGCCCCTGATTATTCTGCACTTCTTGAGAGATTTCTTGGAATCTTGGCTGGACTGCCCCAGGTGTGCTGGATAGTGACATGTCATTCCCCCTTGTTGATAGGATATTTGCCATTGGAAGTGTCATCCCATTTGAAGTGATTTTGTTCACTGAGAGAGATTTCGTTCATCGGATATTCGTTGTGTGAATTTCTCCATTGTCAAACAAATATCCATATGCAAACCACGATATTCAAATAATGCAAAGTTTATGCTTGTCTTGAGGTTTTGAAAATGCGTTTTAGAAAGTAAAGAAGTTTTGTAAGAAAATTCAAACTTAGGATTTAAAGTAAAGCCTTATAGGAGTCAGGATACCTTTTGTGACAATATGCTTTCGAACTAACCCATGCTTCAATTAGGACTTTTGAAGGGTTGTAACGTGGCTTGGTTCACGATTTAATAAACAAAGAATTAAGGCTTAAAGTGTATTTGTACCCGCCCGTTCTTCGTGATGTTCTTCAGTCCTAAACTCAGCTAATTATGCGTTTGAACTCCAATTGAGTCTGGAATGACGTTTTGGTGATGGTTCAGAAATTTAGAAGTTTATTTGTTAGAAGGAAGTTATTTTTGAAACTTTTCATGTTGTTGAGGATTTGTAGTGACCTCTTTCTTTTGATTTGTTATCCCTAATTTTTGACTGACTATTCTTGTTTTGAGATTATAGTCAGCGGGATGCCCCCGTTTTTCTTAAGTCTCCTTTGTAGGTTTTGACTTAGCGGGCTTTTCTCTTGAGAGATGATGATTGCCTATTTGGTAGGGAACCATCACTGTCTTTTAATTCTAGAGGAATATTTTTGATGTCGTTCATTGTATTACGAAGTGAAAGTTTGTGACTGAACGCACATTCGAATTAACTGAGAGACTACCCTGCCCCAGGTTTTGATTAAAGGTTTAAATTTGTGTAAAAAAGAAAACTTCTACTTCTTTGGCTCGAAGGGGTTAACTAGGGATTATCTTCCTTATAACTCCAGTGTTTAGGATTTGAAAGAACGCCTATACATCTTCAGCAAGGTCTGTTCAAAAGCATACTGTATGAGATTATGGCATTGTTTTAGTCATCCTCCCTTTAAAGGCTTGTAACTTTTTAGCAAGAGTTAAATGTCATAAAGAGAGTAAAAAGCATAGTTTAAATATAGTGAAAACGGATGGATGAATTCAAGACAAACATATGCAATGCATTAATGAAACAGAGTTCGACATTAATAGATAATTGTTTGAATAACAAAGGAATTACAACTGAAAATTCAAATGAACAGAAGCCTCTTTGTATGAACTTGTCACTTTAGGTGGTGAGTCTTCGAGGGATGGCAGAAGAACTCAGTCTGGCCATATTGTGTGAACTCCAACAATCCTTTGTCGATCAGGTTTTGAATCTTGTATTTCAGCGCCCAATAGTCGTTTGTATCATGTCCAGGACTATCGGAATGATAGGCACACCTGGCATCGGGATTGTAGTTGGGAGAAAAAGTTTTGGGATTTGGATGAGGTCTTATTGGTGTAATCAGATTCATCCTTAACATGTGTTGCAAAGCTTCAGATAGTGGTATGTTGATGTTGGTAAATTGTCTTTTGGGCTCGCTTTTCCTTTGTTGACTTTCAGGTTAATGTTGACGAAGTCGTTGTTGGGCTCGTGATGTGGAAGCAATTTGGGAAGGTCTCTTCTCCTTGAAACTGGCTTCTTGTCTCATGGGAGGCTGAATGATGACTTGATCCCAAATTCTAGCTGTTTGCCCCATTTGGTTACATCTGTCTTGACGAAGCTTGTTGATGAGGACTCTCATCTCTTCTTGTCCCCGAGCCAAGTTTTGGATTAGAGCCATCTGACCCACCAATTGTCCCATCATCTGGACTTTCATTACGGCTATCTCGGTTTGTAACCGCTCCAATTGGTCATCTCTGTCGTCCCCAGGATTTCCCATGACCATGCCCCTTGTGAGAAGTGCCTTCACCTCTTCTTGTCCCTCGGATAGGTTCAAGAACATCTCTTAAAGTTGACCGTTTTGAGCCTGGATGTCCTTGATGGTCTGTTCTAGGGCCATCTTTACTGAAATAAACAGTAGGAAGATAAGAAGACCTGTGTGGGAGAAACCTATCAAGATATGATGCATGATATGTGGATGCATGTTTGCAAGGATCTCGCGGGGTAAATGTTAGTAGTCACTTACAACTTTGATTGGAGAACTTTGTATCAGTGGATGTCCTTCCACGAGAATTAAGCTCACCATGTCAAGTGGGTTGTAGCCCTTGACTCAAGTTGTTGTACTTGATCTTTGAAGGCGTTTGGTTAGAGGAAAATAAATCCTCTTGCCCTTTAATAGACGTCTAATTCAACGTGAACCTGCATCAAAGACCCTCAAGATCCTTGAGATGGTTATTGAAAATGCTATGGTATGATTCTATGATGTTATGTACAGGTATGCAAAGTAAGCAAGTTTATATACAAATAATCATATACACACAAATCAGACAAGTCCTTAGGTTTAGGCTTCCATGGAGTTTGTAGGTAAGTACCCTCTTGAAGTATAGTTGGCTCAACCTGTCCTAGTAATAGTAACCAGGTTCTAAGGGATCTCAATATCACTGGCGTTTCCCACAAGCTTCATTCGATAGGCGATTGACTCGTAACCAAACAAAACTCAAGAGTCAACTCTCAATGAGTGTAGCATCGAGTATTAACCAATCTTCAGTCAAAACCAAAGCTGGCTATCTCACTACTTCCTAATGGCCAAGGATGAGTCAATTACAAGGTTTTAAAGGTCAGTTAGCGTTTAATGATACTAAGGAAACCTAATGTTATCCTTGATTGACTCAAGGAACATTAGCACAAGCTAAAGTATCACGCTAACGTAGCTATCACTTCGTCCATATCGGTATACCTCGTACAACTTCCATGATTTATTGCTACTTACCTAAAAAGGTGCCCCAGATCCAGGTGTAGGATCTTTAACAATAACCCAAACAAGGATCCGAAAATGTAAAGCAAGCAAAGCAAGTAAAGGTGATATAACCCTAAGGTAACCCCACTTTTTAAGTCAATATTCCCCAACAGAGTCGCCAGTTCTGTAATGCGGTGGGAGAACTGACTTGGGGGTTTTGCGTTTGATCGCAATTGTTGAGGATAGCAAGAGTCGGCACCGACTTTTATTTTATTTAATAAGGAAAGGCTGAAAAGAACAAGAAAGACCTTTAGAGATGTTTTCTGAGTTCGGGTGGTAGATTTTGAAAAGGGAAGGTATTAGCACCCTTTTCATCTGTAGTTATCTACGGGCTCTTAGTTTCTTGCTAGATCACTTGCTTTATTTGAACGTGCTTGTGGTGTGGGTTTTGAAAGTATTTTGAAAATGTATTCGTAATCGTTCTCGTTTCTATAAGAACGCGTACAAAGTGTTGTTTCGAAAATAGTTCAAAGAGGTGTTTGTGGAATGTGTTTTTGAAAGTGATTTTGAAAAGGTGTCTTTGTAATGGCTCTCGTTTCTATAAGAACGCGTACAAAGTGTTTGTCTTTTGAAAATGTTTCAAAATAAGTGTGTTGGTGTATAAGGTGTTTTTGTTGTGAGCAAGCGAGCAACTAGGAGTAAATTTACCTACTCAAAAGGTCTTAGATGTTCTTTTCCTCCTCCTTTAGATGTTGCTATCTTACCATTGTTTTGGTAAGAAGCCCCATCGTTGGATGTGAAGGGACGAGCTTGGGAAGTTTGTATAGTCATAGAAGGCAACCCTTGGACTTTTTAGCAATGTTGTTTAGGGACTAGATCGTTTACCGAAGGCAACATCGAGGGTCATCGAGGGCCTACGATCTTTTATCGAGGGTCTTTGCTAAAACGCCCATGTTCGAGAGACATGACTATTTTTCCGATAGGAAACAAGTGATATTACCCTAAGGGTGCATGTGTGCATAATGTTTTTGATTACATGTATTTATATTTGATTTTTAGGTTGTCTACTTGTTGATTTTATCTTTCCATACACACCTAATTACTAGCATTTGTACAAAAGTAATAAAGAATGCAAGAAATAAAACCTACACTATTACAACCATATCGAAAGGCATAAAAATATGAAGGAAAATATAAGATAAAAGTAAGAAAAATGAGTGTATTTCGATTGGGGGGAGGAAACCTTCGATTTGCATTCTGTTGGCCTCCTTCGATTGGGGGCTGGCATCAGTAAGGTCAGGTCTTTTGATTGGGCCTTTGTAGCAGCAAGGTCCTGTCCTTCGATTGGGCATTTTGGGGTTGGGAAGCAACAAGTGGTATCCTTTGATTAGGCCTAGAAGCAGCAAGTTGTGCCTTTCGATTCAGGCTTTCTGGGGCTTGGCAGCAGCAAGTGGTATCCTTCGACTGGGCCTGGAAGCCAGTGTGGTGCGGCCTAAGGTTCTTCCTTTCGATTCTGCTTGGACTTTAGGCCAAGCATGCATTTTGATTTTGACTTTCTGACTTGGAAGTCAACAAGGAAGCCCAAGGCTTCGTTTCATGTTTCCTTTCCCCTGTTTCTTTCGTTTTAAATGTTAAATAGAAACATGGCCTAAGGCCATGCTAGTACTGCATTATAGCCAAGTTAGTTCTTAAAATATTTGTAAGAAAACAAAAGCAAAAACCAAAAGGAAATAGAACAAAGCTAAAAGGGTGTAAATGAAAAAGGAAAAAAAAACATCAATATGTACATGCTTGAAAACGAAAAAGGAGTTGTGTTTTCATGTGCTGGAAACGAAAGATGCAAGGTACAAGTGGGGGGATGTTGGTAGTTGATTAGACTTGTGCCTCTGTCCCTACTTTTCGTTCAGACGTAATTCAGATGGAAAGTTTCTTTTGTGATAAAAGTGCTTTCTATGAAAATAAAGAGATAGTAGCCTTTTGCCAAGAGTAGTATTATCCAAAAGACAAAATTCAAAACCTTTGTACAAACCTCTGATTATGAAGATTTGGAAACAAAGTAAGTCTGACAAGTGAGATTTGGTCTTGAGATTTGTTCATACTTGATTCAAACAAGCTTGCTTCGAATGGCCCATACTGGATTCGAAGCATGCTGATCGGAAAGGAATCAAAAACTTCAAACGAAGCTTTGTATGTAGGTTGCTTCTGTCCAATCGAAGGTTTGCTTTCCAGGAGTCACATGTGGCCAAGCGAAAGGTGCATGCTGGAGTCAAATGCCTTGTGTTTGTTTAGCATGAGGGAAGTTCCTTCTGAATTGAAGGGTGTTCCTTCAAGGGAAACAAGAACTTTAGTCAAATCTTGCATGAAGACACCTCTTGGCCCAAACGAAGCTTGCCCCAAATGAAACAACATGCAGGCAACATGCAACAAGCAATATGTGCCCAATCGAAGCAACTTGCAGGCAGCATGCAGCAGGCAACATGTGCCCAATCGAAGTATCTTGCAGGAAGCATGTAGCAGGTAGTATGTGCCCAATCGAAGCAACTTGCAGGCAGCAGGCAGCAGGAAATATGTGCCCAATCGAAGCAGCTTGTAGGAAACTGATTTTGAACAATCGAAGGAGGCTTTTAGGCAGTAAACTTGGGAAATCGAAAGAGGCTGAGAGGAAATAAAAGGGTTTGTCTTGCAAGGGGCCCGTGTGGCCAGTATGTCATGGCCTTGGATTGCAAGCATGTAGGCAACACACTTGTCCAATCGAAAGGCTAAATCGAAAGAGGCTTGTTTTCTCCAAATTTGTCAAAAATGTTATTTTTATCTGTTTTCTCCATTTTTGACAGTTTCCTTTTAATTTTGGTACTGGAAAATCCCAATGCACTCATGCAAGCTTGAACCCTAATAATCTTTGTGAGAAAACCCTTGAAAATTGAGAGGGAAAATTTTGGGGTACAACACTGGGTACTTCAACATTTGATGCAGAGTAGAAGTAACAACACCGGCCCCTTGGATCCAAGGTCGGCCCAATAAACAGGAGTAAGACGCGCAAATGTCCATCACGTAGAAAATGGAGTCAAAAGTATGCGTACTAACTTTAATAGGATTGTCCACCTCCCCATGCACCATTCTTTTGGAACCATCGAAGGCCCTCACCACAATATTACTAGGCTTTAGTGTGAGTCCTTCAAAATCCAATCTGTTCAAAGCATTATTTGGTAAGACATTCAATGATGAACCTGTATCCACCAAAACATGAGCTAGGATAGTGCCCCTGCACTCAATGGAGACATGCATAGCATCATAATGCTTTCTTCCCTTGGATGTTAAATTGGTATAAGAGAAACCAAGTCCATTGTCAACTGTCAAGCTAGCAACGAAGTTCTCGAATTGACCGGAGGAGGTCTCTTGAGGCACATGGGCATACTTCAGCAACCTTACCAAGGCCTTAGCATGGGCTTCAGAGCATAATAGTAAGGCCAACATTGAGATTTTTGAAGCGGTATGCCCCAACTGCTCCACAATGTTATAATAACTTTTCTTTATGATCTTCAGTATCTCTTCCATTTCTTTTTTAGAAGCATCAGGAACAACTTCTTTATGTGCCTTCGTCTGGATAGGCTCAAGTAGTACCTATTTGCCCCGAGTCTCAGCTGACTCAGTAGCAGGGATAACAACAGGGATAACATTAGGAGTAGAAATGATCTTCAGAGAAATTTCAGGAGTAGAAACAAGAATAACCAAGGGAGTAGCAACAGTCTTCGGAGAGATTTCAGGAGAGAAAACCCTTCTGCTTCTGGTAATTTTACTGGTCCCATCGATGTTGTCGATGTCAGGATCAGTATCTTCAACAACTTTATTTTTAAGAGCCAATAGGTCTTGCTTGACGCCATGGTAGTAGACGTCAGCCCCATAATTCCAAGGAACAACTTTATCGGAGGAATATGGTATTGGCCCAGGAAGAGTGATAATCAAAGGAGAAAACTTAAGAATGGATGTAATCCTAACGGGTCTTTTGGAGGAGACATTGGGAGGATTTTCAGAAATGGTAATTATTGATATATCTTCACACAAATTTATTGCAGGGTGAACTTTCTCAAATAGAATTTCTTTGTTAATCATCAGGTGCTGGACACCCATCTTTAACAACAAGAAACCATTGGGTAGAGACATACATAGGTGGAAACCTTCACCACAGCCCGGAAATAAACCGGCTCGCAACATATTCTTTTTAACAATTGGAAGAGGAGTAACTAGTTCATCAACAAAAGAAACAAACAGGACATCATCAACAACATTGACACCCTGGCCATGTTTGGGCATTGGTGCAATTATTACATAAGGGGTCTCTGGAAGGTCAAAATCAATCTCCTTTGCCTCGATAAGATCTTGCACTTTTTTTTTAGAGCCCAACAATCGTTTGTATCATGCCCTAGACTTTCGGAATGGTAGGTACATCGAGCATTTGGGTTTTAGCGGGGAGACAAAGTATTTGGATTTTTAGGAGCCTTCTTTAGAGTAACCATATTAGGCTTTAACAGGTGTGGCAAAACTTGAGATAAGCACATGTTAATCCGGGTGAATTGTCTTCTGGGCGCATCCGTTATGCGCTGATTGTTTTGTTATTGGTTTGATACAGGATTGGAAATCATAACAGCTCCTACCGTTGGATGGCTTTCAGTCTTGCTTTGATTCCTCTGACTATAGGCAACACTTACTTCTTTCTTCCTAGAGAATGGTTTCCTTACTCTACTTGAGAATGAATCTCTCTGGATCTTACCACTCTTAATACCAGCTTCTACTGGCTCACCAGTCAAAATCATCTCGGTAAACCCTGCTGAAGAGCTTCAATCAAATGGTTGAAAAATGGACCAGACAAATTGCCCAAGAACATATCTACCAGCTCTCTATGAGACAAAGGAGGATGGACTCTTCCCGCAATATCTCTCCACTTTTGGGCATAATCTTTGAAACCCTCTCTGGAACCCATAGGCATACTTTGCAATTGTGTACAGGTTGGAGCGAGGTCAACATTATATTGGTACTACCTGTAGAAAGAAGCAGCCAGATCTTCCCAGTTGCGGATGTTGGTTCCCTCCAGGTGAGGGATATCAACCTATTATACCACCTCATGCCTTGCTCATTCTTTAACACATATCGAGGTAGGTGTGAAATAAAATACCTAGCTATAGGAGGAGTGAAAAACATAAGGGTCCCTCTTCTCTTTATGGTGGGAGTGTGAAAAAAGTGCAAAATAACTCCAAGTAAAGTAGGCACCAGGTTACAAGACATAAAAACTTTGACTGTATTCACATCTATGAGTTGGTCCGGATTAGGGAACAGTGCCATCCCATAGATGAGAAGGGCCAACACCTCTTCAAAGGCTTGTAAATCTAAAGTATCTCAAAAATAGTGAGCTTTCTCAAACAAAAACATGGCTAGAAACCCTTTGACACCGCTTCTTGTTTCCCAATTTGCCACAATGTCGGACCGTTGTAAATATAGAGCTTGAGCAATCTACTCAGGTTTTGGGTCTATTTCCATACTTTTGAAGTGTAATTGATTGAGAATAGGAACTCCCAATAACTGAGAAAACTCTTCCATGGTAGGTACTAACTAGTAATCGAGAAATGTAAAGCAATGGCGTAAAGGGTCAAAGAACTGAAATAGAACTTTCACCATGTCTTCATTAGGGCTTAAGATGACCAAATTGAGGAGTCAACCATGTATTTTGGTGAATGGAGAATTCTCAGGAACCCTTGATGCCAACTCTTTGAGTTGAGGAGGCACCCTTACGAGGTTGACTTGGATATTATTTCTGCGAGTGGGAGCCATGTCCTACAAAACAGACACAAAGATAAGTCCTAAAAAATCCTTGAAATGGTTAGTGTGATATGCCATGTTATGATGTCATGATGTTATGTACAAACAAATATATACAAGCATACAAACAAGCCCTTGGGTTATAGGCTTGCATGAGTTACATAGGTAAGTACCCTCTTTAAGTATAGTTGGTTCAACTTATCCTAGAAAGTAACCGGGTTCTAGGGAATCTCAATATCACTGATCTTTCTTCACCCAACATTGTTTCAGCGCAAGCCTCTTTATTGGCGATCGAAATATCCTGGAAGTACGATCTTAATAAGCATAACATCGAGTATCAACCAACTTCGGACTGCATTGAATCCGGCTATCTCATTACTTCCTAATGGCCAAGTTTGTTCAATTAAAGGTTCTAAGGTCAGTTGGTGCTTCATGACACCATACAGCGGCCCGTATTCTCCTTGACTACTCAAGGGCTACCTGTACCAACAAATGTGTCACACCAACGTAGCTATCGTTTCAACCGTGTCGGTATACCCCGCACAATCTCCACGATCTATTGCTACCTACCTAAAAGGTGCCCTAGATTCGGGTGTAGGATCTTTAGTAACAACCCAAACAAGCCCTCAAAAGATAAAGCAAACAAAACACACAATGAGATCAAATTAAAATCAACTAAGCTATAAGGTAACCCCACTTTTTATATATCCCCAGCAGAGTCGCCAGTTCTGTGATATGATGGCAGAACCGACTATTATACTGGTTTTGCATTTGTGTTTGCAAATGTTACAGTAAGCAAGAGTCTCCATCGACTTTTCTTTTATCCAACATAAGGAAAGGGTGAAAAGAACAGAAAAAGACATTTCAAGAGTTTTCTGAGTAAAGGGATAGATTATGGAAAGAGAAGGTGTTAACACCCTTTCCATCTGTAGTTATCTATGGGCTCTTAGTTGCTAGCTCACTTTGAAAATGCTTTTTTGTGTAAGTGTGTTTTGAAAAGTATTTTTGAAATGCCAATAGTCAGGCCGTTTGCTTTATGATAACTCTTGTATCAGTCCTCAAGAGTGTTGATAAAGTGTTTGAAAATATTGTTGAAAATAAGTTTGTGTATGTGTAAAATTTTGTTTTTCAGCAAGCATATAACCAGCTATCTACTTTACTCGAAAGGGTCGTTCTTTTACTCTTTTCCATTAGACAATGCTATCCTACTATTAGTGAGTAGGTAGCCCTAGTCGTTAGATGTTTTGAGGGACATTCGAAGGGATGTTTATAGTCACAAAGGCAACTGGGCAAGAAACTTTAGTAACTACCCTAGGGTTTTTTAAGATCATTTTATCGAAGCAACGTCGAGAGGGTCATCGAGGGACTTATGATCTTTAAACCCGAGGGTAGCCTCTAAAATCTCCCACATTTCGAAAGATGTGATTGTTTTGCGAAGGCAACCAAAGTTGGAGTACCCTAGAGGTGCGCATGTATAATTGTGTTGTTTTCAGTTATTTTAGTCTTTTGTTAAGTTTTCTAGCGTTTTTATTATTAAGCTCTTGTCATGCAATCTCATTACCATACATCTAAACAGTTAATATATGTACAGGAAATATAAAGTGTGGAAATTAAATCCTAGGCTATTACATGGCTTAAGGGAGGGGTAATTACAAATCTAAAACGGGGAAATAAAAAGGTAAAGGTCCTAACTTTACAACTATTATATCCTTTTTTGCAGTTACATTAATATAAGAATGCGAAATTTAAAATGAGCGCGCGAATACGAAAACCGGAATAAAAACCCTAAAATATTTCTATACACTTAGCATATTTTTTTTGTTATTTTTATTTGGAAAAAATAGTTGAAATAAATGAACCTAGTTCTAATTGGTTTTTAAATTAGTCAAAATTATTAAATGAATAAATTAATTAATTTACAGAAATTAAATTTAATTGAAAAAAAAAATTTTAATCAATTTTTTTGTGATTTTTATTGTTAAAAGAAAATTAATTTTGAAAAGTATATAAAAGAAAACAAAAAAAAAACAAAATTGCAATGGGCCTGGTGCAACAAGAAGTCAGAGGGTAAGTTCCTGGAGATTTGTAAGGCCCAATGAAGGCTGAGCCAACAGCTGCGTGTGATATCAAAAAAAATGGAGGGGTATGCGTCCAAAACTCCTAAGCCTATCAGTGTGAAGGCCTAAGCGTTTTCAGTAACCTGATAAATAAACATGTTGAAAGAAAAAAAATCAAAACCCAGGATCGAAAACAGGTCTTAGCGAGGAAGTGCCTTGCGTGCATGTTGCTTGCCATTGGGCCATTCAAATCAATTGTTATTACAATAAAACAATAATAATATAATGGAAAATCAATTCTATTCCCAAATTTTTAAAACGCGCGTGCGAATATTCAAACGGGCCAATGAGAAGACGACGCGATGGTCACCAGAGTCAACCCACCCGAGTCAACATTCTAGTTGTCTTCTCCGGTGGGTTCCAAACCCTAACCTGCAAAATAGGCATAATCAATGGATCAAAATACCCCTACCCCCTTAAAATGATGCGTTGAGTCCGAATCTGGCCTAAATTTTGGCTAAAAGTCGCTGGATTTTGCATTTCAAAGCAAAGTAATAGATCAGAGTCAAACATGGCATCTCATGATTTTGGCCCTAAATCTTACATGTTCCACGTTAAACCTGTTCTAAATATGATCATGAACACATATGCAAATGTTAAACTAGACAACAACACAGATTAAGCGAGATTGGATTTAAAAAATACCATACCAAACCAGAGTGTATATGTGGGACGTTCTGGGATGTTTGAGAGCAAGCTACAGATGTGTATGGCCTCCTGGAACCTTCAGGAAGACAGTACGGAGCTTGAAACTGCGTGACTGAGGTTGGGAATTGCTATACGAGATTGCAATTTTTTGGAAAAATGTGAGGAATTTGAACAAGCTTTTGGAGGTAATTTTTTTTCGTCTTCTGCCTGCACTTCTATTCTGTATTTATAGAGGGATGTGAGGATGAACAAACATGGCAAGAATCAGCCATTAACCATGGCTTTGAAGGCAGAATCAAAAGTCTTTAAAAAGTTTCCATTTTTGATGATTTTCTATCATTTTGGGTTTTGAGTGAACCTGGACATGTTTCACATCTTGACTATTTCGAATACTCTCAAACCCTATTCTTCGATTGGCTCTAAGTTGTTTTAGGCCTCCAACTTGATGGGAATCGAAATCTTGGGATGTATTTATACTTTTTGATGGCTCTGGGCTTCAATTTGATTTGCTCATAGTTTCATCCCCATGACTTCTTTGATTGAGTCCAGCTGGATTGGTTGTTTGACCTGGAAAATTCTCATATTCAAACAGCCTAGTTGAACTGCATTCTTATTCCTTTCGATTTCTTTTTCTTGAGGTTTCATTCTGTTCATCTCCTTCAAACACAATTTTGACTGTTGCGACTGTGTCGAAGGTTTGTGCTGCTCACCTCCTTCGAATCACCGTTTTGGCTATGGTGACAATGTCGAAGGTTTGTGCTGCTCACCTTCTTCGAATCACCGTTTTGGTTATGGTGACTGTGTCGAAGGTTTGTGCTTCTCACCTCCTTCAAATCACAATTTTGACTATGGTAACCGTGTCGAAGGTTTGTGCTGCTCACCTCTTTCGAATCACCATTTTGGCTGTGGTGACTGTGTCTAAGGTTTTTGCTGCTCACCTCCTTCAAATCACAGTTTTGACTGTGTCGAAGGTTTGTGCTGCTCACCTCCTTTGAATCACAGTTTTGACTCTACTCCCACATTTTTGCTTTCATTCACAAGGACATCTTTAATGATTATTAGTTCACCCTCTATTGGTGAATACAACTTATGTGCACCAATCAAAGGGTAACCTAAGAGCATCAGAACCTCTCTTCAAACATCCAACACTTGTTCAGGAACATGCCAGAAGTTCTGAGGTAACTTATACTTGGCTGATTCATCTCAAATTATCCTTCGATCATGCCATGCTTGAAGATGGCATGTCCTTCGATTCACGAGCCTTCCACATGTTTTCTTTGGATAAAATAAAAGCCTTTCAACTCCAAAATATTCTTCTTTTCAAAGTGCCCATTCAAACAACATGCCAGTCGAAAGGTGTCTTCCTTGTAATGCTTCAAATGATTTCCATTTAAGTGGTTCAAAAACGAACCATTCAAATCTCCTTGTTAGCTCTTACAATCGAATACTTCTTAAAATTTTCCTCACATTTTCCTTCGAATTAGCCTTCCTTCGATCCTTCAAATTATCCTGTATACTGTTGTCGAAGCTGCTTCGACCCAAAAGCCCTTAGGCATATTTTCAGCCTTCGACCTACACTTTGTCATGCACACTTCTTTTCTTTCTTTTAGATGTGCCATTATGCTGAGGCATATAGGGGGCTATTAAAATCATTTGAAGCCCTGGAACTCACACATCTTGGTGAAAAGTGAAATTAGTTGAAAGGCCACTGCTTAGGAGGAGAATTTATCGGATCAATTCTTGGCCAACCTTGAGTAATTGGGGACCTTAATGAGCATGCTATGAATAAGATAGGAGGGAAAATTTTGGGGTGCAACACATCCTGTTGATGAAAGCGGTCAGAAGATTGGCAGAAAAAGAATGTCAGGTCATCAAATGTGAGATTTCATAAATCATCACAAGGCAAGAACTATTCACTTGAGTGCTATCTCACACACAGAGTATGAGAAGATCACAAATATAAAGTCAACAAAACACATGTTTGATTCCTTGAGAATGACGCATGAAGGAAACACACAAGTTAAAGAAACCAAAGCTCTTGCACTCATTCAGAAGTATGAAGCCTTCAAAATGGAAGAAGATGAAACCATTTAAACAATGTTCTCAAGATTTAAAATTCTGGTGGCTTGGTTAAAAGTTCTGGTTAAAGGGTACTCAACTGCTGACCATGTAAAGAAGGACATCTGAAGTTTACCCAAGAAATGGAGACCCATGGTCACAACTCTCAAACTAGCCAAAGATCTGAACAAAATCTTGTTAGAACAATGTTTGAATCTACTACCCTATATTTAAGTTTTGATGATAAAAAAGTGAAAAGATATAGTATTTATAAGTTTCATGAATGAACTATCTGCTGCCTAAAATTATCATGTTCTGACTTGCAGATACTCTGATTGAAATAAACAAGGTCACGTTTATTCAGCATCAGAATTTGATTTCATACACCAGCATCAGAATTTGCTACATCAGAACGTCAAGATCAGATGATCAACTCACATACATGCTGAAGCTTGATGAACAAGACTGCGCTCAAACACTCTGATACAGAAACACAATAGTTCATCAGCAGCGAAGCAGAATCAGAATGAGCCAAGCCAGAACGTGCATTGAAGAAGCAACGGTACTGTGCATTGAAAGCTAATTAATTCCAACGGCCTCATTCCAGACAAGATCTGCTCAATAAGGAAAGCTTGTTATTAGCATTGAATCAAGAATATTGCATTCAACGTTCATCTTCTCAAGTGCTATATAAACAAGGCTTCGAAGATTATAATGGCTAATGCTCTCAAAATCTCTACACGCACAAAGCTGAACCATAATCTTCATTTAACCAGTTTTGCTAAACCACAAACTCTGATATTCCATTATTGTTTAGCAATCTAGTTTCTAAGCTTCATTTGTGTATACATCACAGTTGTGATAAAGTTTTGTAGAAAACATTCACACACATTGTTTTATACCTTTGTAAGAAAGTGTTGCCTTGACAAACCGGGTTGTGGTTTGAATCAAGAAGGCTTTAGCAGTTGTTAAAGCAGTCTGTAATATTCAGTTGAATATAGTGGATTAAGACCTCGTTGGAGAGAGGCGAAATCACCTTGACGGGTGGACTGGAGTAGTTTGAGATCAAACGAACCAGGATAAAAATATCTCGTCATTTGCTTTAGATTTCAGTTTTACAATTCAACCCCCCCTTCTTGTGTTTTTCACCCCTTTAATTGGCATCAGAGCGCCTGGTTCTGAGCTAAAACACTTAACCGTGTCAGTACAAGATCCAGCGTCAGAAAAACACAATGGCAGGAAACAATTCTCACTTCAGCAATGACAATAATGAGGACAGAGACAGATTCAGTGGCAAACCTCCAGTCTTTGATGGAGAAAACTTTGATTACTGGAAAGACAAAATTGAAAGCTTCTTTCTAGCACATGATGCTGATCTGTGGGATATGGTGACAGATGGATACACGCACCCTGTGAATGCAAGTGGTCAGAAGATTGATAGAAAATCAATGACTGATCAACAAAAGCGTGACTTCAAGAATCACCACAAGGCTAGAACCATCCTCCTCAGTGCCATCTCCTATACTGAGTATGAAAAGATCTCCAACAGAGACACAGCAAAAAATATCTTTGATTCTCTCAGAATGACGCACGAGGGCAATGTTCAGGTCAAAGAAACAAAAGCTCTGGCGCTCATTAAGAAGTATGAGGCGTTCAAAATGGAAGAATCTGAATCCATTGAAACTATGTTCTCTAGATTCCAGATTCTGGTAGCTGGTCTCAAAGTTCTGGACAAAGGATACTCTACTGCTGACCATGTCAAGAAAATTATCAGAAGTTTACCCAAGCAGTGGAGGCCTATGGTTACTGCTCTGAAGCTAGCTAAAGATCTCAATAAGATCACTCTGGAGGAACTTATAAGCTCCCTCAGAAGTCATGAGATAGAGCTAGAAGCTGACGAGCCTCAGAAGCAAGGTAAGCCTTTAGCTTTAAAATCTAACAGAAAATCTGAGTCTAAAGTTTTGCAGGCAGTTGAAGAAACATCTGATGGATCCTCATCAGAAGAAGACGAACTTTCCCTTCTTTCCAGAAGAGTAAATCAACTGTGGAAGCAAAGACAAAGGAAGTTCAGGAATCCCAGAAGATCTGATCAGAACGAGTCCTCTTCCAGATACAGAAGGACAGATTCTTCCTCTGGATACAGAAGATCTGAAGGCTCCTCCAGTAGCAAGAAGCCAAACACCAAAGACATCATCTGCTACGAGTGCAATGAGCAAGGACACTACAAGAGTGACTGCCCAAAGCTTCAGAGGGAAAAGCCCAAAAAGAAGTTTGGAAGAGAGAAGAAGAAAAGTCTCATGGCCACATGGGATGACTCTGACTCGTCTGAAGCTGACTCAGAATCAGATGATGAAAGGGCAAACATAGCGCTCATGGCTAACATCTCAGAAGATAGTGAAGCTTCTGAATCAGACTCAGAATCATACACATAAGAGGTATTTCCTAACTTCGCTGTTAATTTTACAAAGGCTGAACTTGCTGAAAGCCTCAATGAAATTCTGGAACGCTATCAGCAGATTAGAGCTAAATTCAGAGACCTGAAAAGGAATCTTGAATCTGACTCTAATAAGTCTGAGAGTCTCAAATTGGAAAACTCTGAGCTGAGAGATAAAATTTCAAAATTAGAAAACTCTTTACAAAACTCTCAGAAGGAACCAATTTCTGAAACTCCCAGCAACGCTGATGAGATCATCAAGGAGTATGATCACAGTTTCCAGAAGTTCCTAGCTAAAAGCATAGATAGAAGAAGAATGGCTTCAATGATCTATGGAGTTAGCAGAAACGGCAGGAAAGGTATAGGATACCAAGGTAAGGTTCCTACACCAAAGAATGTCATGGACTTGACCATTAAACACACTCCTCTAAATTCACACTTTGTGTATGGTCACACACATGATATCAAATATACTAGCAGTAAGCACTCTGTGAAACCAAAATTCAACCAGAGTTTTGGTAAAACTAACAAGTCAGGACCCAAGAAAATCTGGGTACCTAAGGATAAAATAATACATGTTGCAGATATCTTTAGCAGCAAGTCAGAAACACCAGTCATGGTACCTGGACTCTGGCTGCTCACGACACATGACGGGAAGAAGGCATATGTTCCAAAGCCTGGAAATTAAGCCTGGAGGCCACGTTGGCTTTGGAGGCAATCAGAGGGGAAAGATAATTGGCTCTGGAACTGTAGGTAATGGAAATCTTCCCTCTATTAATAATGTTCTGCTAGTAGATGGATTGATGCATAATCTGTTATCCATAAGTCAATTAAGTGATAACGGTTATGATATAATCTTTAATCAAAAATCATGTAAAGCTGTTAGTCAGAAAGATGGGACTATCCTGTTTAATGGTAAGAGGAAAAACAACATTTACAAAATCAAACTTTCTGAACTAAAGAGTCAGAATGTAAAATGTCTTCTGTCTGTTAACAATGAGCAGTGGATCTGGCACAGAAGATTGGGGCATGTTAGTATGAGAAGAATATCTCAGATTAACAAACTCAATCTGGTCAGAGGACTTCCTAATTTGAAGTTCAATTCAGATGCTCTGTGTGAAGCATGTCAGAAAGGCAAATTTGCAAAACCTTCTTTTAAATCCAAAAATGTTGTTTCCACCTCTAAGCCATTAGAACTTCTGCACATTGACTTATTTGGACCAGTTAAAACTGCTTCAGTCAGTGGTAAGAAGTATGGGTTAGTAATCGTAGATGACTATAGCAGATGGACATGGGTAAAGTTCTTAAGACACAAGGACGAGTCACATTCTGTGTTTGTTACCTTCTGTAACCAAGTTCAGAATGAAAAAGATCTTAGAATCGTTAAAGTCAGAAGTGATCATGGTGGAGAATTTGAAAATAAAGATTTTGAGTCATTCTTTAATGACAAAGGCATTCTGCATGATTTCTCTTGTCCTAGAACTCCCCAACAAAATGGAGTTGTAGAACGAAAGAACAGAACATTGCAAGAAATGGCCAGAACCATGATCAATGAGACAAACGTTGCTAAGACTTTCTGGGCAGAGGCAATAAACACAGCGTGCTACATTCAGAATAGAATCTCAATAAGACCTATTCTGGAAAAGACTCCATATGAATTATGGAAGAACAGAAAGCCCAACATTTCGTATTTTCATCCATTTGGATGTACTTGCTTTATATTAAATACAAAGAATTATTTGAACAAGTTTGACTCTAAGGCACAGAAGTGTATTATGTTAGGATACTCTGAACGCTCAAGAGGGTACAGAGTATACAATAGAGAAACACAGATTGTGGAAGAATCAATCAGTGTTCGTTTTGATGACAAGCTTGACTCTGAAAAGTCAAAGCAGAATGAAATTTTTGCAGGTATAGAAATTGAATTTGCAGGTTCTGAAGACAAGTCATCAGAAGCTCTCAACACAGACATTCCTTCAACGTCTGAAAGGAGCACTGCTAGAAATCCTTCAACAGCTGCTGATCAACCTCAGAAGAGATTGCCCAGAAGCAGCTTGGATCACCCAGAAGAGACTATCCTAGGAAGAAAGGAAGATCCAATCAGAACAAGAGCAAGCTTCAGAAACTCTGAAGAAACTCTTATGGGACTTGTGTCTCTGATTGAACCTTCTTCTATTGATGAAGCACTTCTGGATAATGACTGGATTCTGGCAATGCAAGAAGAGCTGAATCAATTCACCAGAAACGACGTATGGGATCTCGTTCCCAGACCAAAAGGATTCAACGTCATTGGAACAAGATGGGTGTTCAAAAACAAGCTAAATGAACAAGGTGAAGTCATCAGAAACAAGGCACGACTGGTTGCACAAGGTTATAGTCAGCAAGAGGGGATAGACTATACAGAAACCTTTGCCCCAGTCGCCAGGTTAGAATCTATCAGACTTTTAATTTCATTTGCTGTTAATAGAGGCATCACTCTGTATCAGATGGATGTCAAAAGTGCATTCTTAAATGGTTATATAGAAGAAGAAGTTTATGTTCACCAACCCCCAGGTTTTGAAAATACAAAACATCCAGAACATGTTTTCAAACTAAAGAAGTCACTGTATGGTCTGAAACAAGCTCCCAGAGCTTGGTATGAAAGGCTAAGTAACTTTCTGCTTGAAAATTAATTCACCAGAGGGAAAGTGGACACTACTCTATTCTGTAAAACAGTTAAGAGTGACATTTTAGTCTGTCAAATTTATGTTGATGATATAATTTTTGGTTCTACTAATCCTTCTCTTGGAAGAAAATTTGCTAAGTGTATGCAGGCAGAATTTAAGATGAGCCTCATGGGGGAACTGAAATTCTTTTTAGGAATTCAGATCAATCAAACTCCAGAAGGAACTTACATTCATCAGAGCAAATACATCAGAGATCTTCTGAAGAAATTTGACCTCTCAGAATGTAAGCCATCAAAGATTCCAATGCATCCCACGTGCATTCTGGAAAGAGAAGAGGTAAGCAAAAGTGTAGAACAGAAAGTCTACAGAGGTATGATTGGTTCTCTCCTCTATCTGACTGCTTCAAGACCTGACATATTATTCAGTGTTTGTATCTGTGCTAGATTCCAATCAGATCCTAGAGAATCTCACTTAACAGCTGTTAAGCGAATTTTCAAGTATCTGAAAGGTACTACTAATCTGGGTTTGTTTTATAGAAAATCTAGTGATTACAGCTTAGTAGGCTACTGTGATGCTGATTTTGCTGGAGACAGAGTGGAACGTAAAAGTACTTCTGGAAGCTGCCAGTTTCTGGGAGAAAATCTGATCTCTTGGTCCAGCAAAAGGCAATCAACAATTGCTCTGTCAACAGCAGAAGCTGAGTACATAGCAGCAGCAGGATGTAGCACACAAATGCTCTGGATGAAAAGTCAGCTTGAAGACTTCCAGATTTTTGAGAGTAACATTCCTATACTTTGTGATAATACTTCTGCTATTTGCTTAAGTAAGAATCCTATTTTACATTCTAGGGCTAAGCATATAGAAATAAAACATCATTTCATTAGGGACTATATTCAGAAAGGTATTTTGAACTTAAAATTTATAGATACAGACCATCAATGGGCTGATATCTTTACTAAACCCCTTTCAGAAGATAGGTTTAATTTCATTCTGAAACATCTCAGCATGAAAGTATGCCCAGAATGAAAATGTTTTAATTCCATATATTTATCTTCAGAATGTAATTATATTACTGTGATCTTCTGATCAATCTTCTTTCAGAAAAATAGAACATGCAGATTGTATCAGATGCAAGTCTAAAGATCTGAGAGTCTAATCTCAAAGACAGACGTGCTGATCACTACATCAAACAAGTGTCATCCAATCATCAGCATATCTCTGAAGCAGAACGCGTGCATGCTTCTGAGAAGGCAAAGCGCTGATTGGGTGCATTGAGACACATGTCTGGTAACCGTTTTTAAGTATCTTTCTCAAATCCCCCAAAATCAGCAAGCATTTAATGAAAAGTAATCACGCTTTTTAAATGGCAATCATTATTTTTCTCTCTCTTAAAAACGTTTAACTTTTCAAAACAATTTTGAAAACTCTATTTAAGCACATTAATCTCTCATTTATTCTTTACGCTTTCTCACAATCACTCAAGCATTTTCTGCATATTTCTGAGCTCATCCCTTGCAAACCTTTTTCTCTCAATTCATTCTCAAAGCTTTTTTAGTGTGAACAATGGCATCCTCCAGCATTTCTGCAGGCAATCAGAAGAAAGCAACTTCTGAGCAATATCAGGTGCCACTCAGAACTCCCCTTACTCCGGTAAAGAACCTTGAAGTGCTCTCTGAGTTAATCATTGACTTTGAAAGCTTGAAGGAAAATGGTTTTGACCTAACTGAAGAAATTAGGGCTCAAAAGTGGGAAAGGTACTTCGATAGGTTGGTTGGACCAACATTCCCAGCGCTAGTCAAGGAATTTTGGATTCACGCCAAGGTTTCAAAACATCTAGTCATTTCTTCTGTTATGGGAAAGAAGATTGTGATTTCTGAAGATCTCATTGCAAGGCTAATCGGTCAAAGTGGTGGTGGAGTCCGTTGTGTGGACATGGCCGAAAGATGCGCTGATGTAGGTGTGGTAGCCAACAGGATTTTCACTCTTGGAATGCCCAGCAGCAAGATTAAGGATCTGAAGGATCACTGCAGAGTATGGGCTAAGATTGTTCTGGGATGCTTCAACCACAGGAAACCAACAAGTTCTCCTGATTATATAAATGTGGATCAGCAGTTTCTGATCTACTTTATTGATCAGAAGATAAAGATAAATCTGGCTCACTTCCTGTTCAACCATCTCAAGACCAGTGTGAAAGAAACAAGAGAAGAAGAAAGAACCAAGAGGGACTGGATACCGTTTGGAAGGCTTATATCAGATATTCTGACAGAGAATAGGCTGATTGAACATCTGATTGAAGCTCAGGAGCTGAGCACTATTGAACCAACTATTGGGAAACCTCTGAACGCTAAGAATCTGAAAAAGATGAAGCTGATAGAAAATATTCAGAAGGAACCCAGAGCTACTTCAACTGCTGACATCTCCAGCAGAAGAGTGCCTCTGAGTGATTTTCCGGTATTTTCTGAAATGGAATCCAAACCAGAGATGTTTCTCAGGTACCCAGATGCGTACAAGGCAGAAGATACAGGTTCAAAGCTGAAGATCAAAGATCTGAGTCAATCCCAACCAGAAGTGACTCTGAAGAAGACAAAGAAGAGGAAAGCGCCATCAGAAGGATCGTCTCAGCAGACTCCAAAGAAAAGAGGTATTTCATCTGCTGCCCCTATTTCAAAATCTTTTACTATTCCAGTATCTGTTGCTCCTCAAACCTCCCATAGAATATCAATCCCAATCCCTACCATTGATGAAACCATACCAGAAGACCCTTCTGAGGCCTTACTACTCAGAAGACCCAGAACCAAACTACCCAAACAACCAACAATTTCAACAACACCAGCACTTGGCCGAGTGCTAGCTGATATTGAGCGTGAACATGCTTCTGCTCAACCACATTCTGAACCACTAAACATTCCTCCTCCACAACCAGAACAACAACAACAACCAGAACCAGAACCACAACAACAACCACTCTCAGAAGAACCTCTGATCCCTGAGCAATCAGAGATTCCACCTCCCTCTCCCCAACCAGAAATAAATCCACCTTCACCACAAACAGAGTTTCACCACTATGAAACCCCTTCTCCTCATCATTCTGACCCTCACTCACCTCAACCATCACCATTGGCAATCCAGTTGCCATGTGGAACCACTGTTTTCAGGCCCCAGTTACCATCCTCATTAGAATCGACACCTCCAAAAACTCCCAGAACACCACCCACTCCAATCGAAATATCTGACTCTGATACCCCTCCTCCAAAACAAACAGCCTCTCAGAAAACCGCTGAAAACCCCAGCAGGACTTTCATTGACTTAACCAGTCTTGAACGTCTTGCTGATCTAAGACACAAAATTGCCATCCCCAAACCAAAGCAACCAGATGTTGGCTCTGGTATTTTGGATTTTGAAACAGGTGTGCTGCAATGGATTGCTTCTTTGAAGCAAGTTTGCCCTGGGATGATTGACCCAGCTGCTTCTGATCAGCTCTGGTCACAGTTCAGACTATGGGTACGTGCTGAAGCCCTCAAGTTGCAGGATGTCAACTATGAGCAGGCACAACAGAACTTCAGCAAGCTGCTGAAGGAAGTTGAAAGTCAGCTACCTCAGGAAGTTGTGCTCCCTCTGGACTCTGAACCTTGGTCTGAGAAACAGCAAGCTGCAAAGGTGCAACCATCAGAAGAAGACAAGACCATTCCAGCTGAAGAAAATCAAGCAGAGGATGTCGCTGAAAGTTCTGAGAAGCCTCCTCCTTCTGATGCTTCTCAAGCTGCCTTGGACAGGCAGACTCTGGAAGAATTAAGGCTGAATGACTTGCGTCTACAGCAGCGGATGGAAGAAAATGATCAGAAGATGAAAGCAAGAATGGATGTGCAGGACAGCAAGATTGACTCTGTTGTCAGCATGGTGCAGAAGCAAAATGAAACTTCTGAAAAGATTCAAGCTATGCTGCAAAGCCTGTTCACACGCATGCCTCCTCAACCTTAAATCTTTTTCATGCATGACCTTTTTTTTCCATGTTTTCTTCATTTTTCTGATGTACTGTTCTGATTAAGTTTTTGTAATATTTTCTTGCTCTGATTCTGAACTATCTTAATATAATTTGTTTTTCTGATCTTAATGGTTTTAGCACATCACCAACACTTTTTGATTGCTGACAAAAAGGGGGAGAACAAGAATGATATTTAAATCAATAATGGCTAACTAGACAGAAATTCTCAAACATTCTAACTTTATTACTTGAAATGTTTTTTCTGTTTTGTTTAAAGTCTACAGGCACAAGGAAGCTCCTGGACACTCTGAAGACTAGAAACTCTGATCAATGTTGCTCTGATCAATATGAAGTTCTGATCGTCCTAAATACTCTGATCCAAAGCAAAGCTCTGACAAGAAAAGCTCTGAAGCTCTGCTCTCTGATAATCTGATGTTCAAAGAAAGAAAAAGATCTGATCCTGAAGAACACGTATAATCAAAGGGAAGTAATCAACTCAGGGGGAGTATCTCTTAACTCTGACTTCTCCGTACTTCTTAACTCTGATACCTTTTCACGTTATTTTTTATTTAAAATATCTAGTTTTTGTCATCATCAAAAAGGGGGAGATTGTTAGAACAATGTTTGAATCTACTACCCTATATTTAAGTTTTGATGATAACAAAGTGAAAAGATATAGTATTTATAAGTTTCATGAATGAACTATCTGCTGCCTAAAATTATCATGTTCTGACTTGCAGATACTCTGATTGAAATAAACAAGGTCACGTTTATTCAGCATCAGAATTTGATTTCATACACCAGCATCAGAAGTTGCTACATCAGAACGTCAAGATCAGATGATCAACTCACATACATGCTGAAGCTTGATGAACAAGACTGCGCTCAAACACTCTGATACAGAAACACAATAGTTCATCAGCAGCGAAGCAGAATCAGAATGAGCCAAGCCAGAACGTGCATTGAAGAAGCAACGGTACTGTGCATTGAAAGCTAATTAATTCCAACGGCCTCATTCCAGACAAGATCTGCTCAATAAGGAAAGCTTGTTATTAGCATTGAATCAAGAATATTGCATTCAACGTTCATCTTCTCAAGTTCTATATAAACAAGGCTTCGAAGATTATAATGGCTAATGCTCTCAAAATCTCTACACGCACAAAGCTGAACCATAATCTTCATTCAACCAGTTTTGCTAAACCACAAACTCTGATATTCCATTATTGTTTAGCAATCTAGTTTCTAAGCTTCATTTGTGTATACATCACAGTTGTGATAAAGTTTTGTAGAAAACGTTCACACACATTGTTTTATACCTTTGTAAGAAAGTGTTGCCTTGGCAAACCGGGTTGTGGTTTGAATCAAGAAGGCTTTAGCAGTTGTTAAAGCAGTCTGTAATATTCAGTTGAATATAGTGGATTAAGACCTCGTTGGAGAGAGGCGAAATCACCTTGACGGGTGGACTGGAGTAGTTTGAGATCAAACGAACCAGGATAAAAATATCTTGTCATTTGCTTTAGATTTCAGTTTTACAATTCAACCCCCCCTTCTTGTGTTTTTCACCCCTTCAAATCTCTCTCGAAGAACTTGACAGCTTCTTGAGAAGTCACGAGATTGAGTTAGAAGAAGATGAGCCCCAGAAGCAAGGTAAGTCTTTAGCCCTTAAATCTAACAAAAAATATGAATCTAAAGTTTTGCAGGAAAAAGAAGAAAACTCTGATGGATCCTCATCAAAGGAAGACAAACTATCTCTTCTCTCCAGAAGAGTCAATCAGCTGTGGAAGCACAGCTAAAGGAAGTTCATAAATTCCATAATAATAGGGAATCTATCTGAACCGTCGTCTGGATACAGAAAGTAAAGTAACATAGACATTGTCTGCTATGAATGAAATGAACAAGGGAATTACAAAAGCGACTGTCCAAAGCTTCAAAAGGAGAAACCTAAACAGAAGTTCTTCAAGGAGAAGAAGAAAAGTCTCATGGAAACATGGGATGACTCAGGCTCTTCTGAAGCAGACACACAATCAAAAGATGAAAGAGTCAACATAGCCCTTATGGCCAACGTGTCAGATGATACTGAATCATCTGGATCAGAATCAGACTCAGAGGAAGAAGAGGTATTTTCAAAATTTTCTAGATCTCAATTAGAAGAAAGTTTGTCAGAAATTCTAGAAATATATCAGAAACTTCGAGTCATAAACAAGAACTTGAAAAAGGATCTAGTTTCTGACTCTGACGAAACTAAGAAACTGATATTAGAAAACTCTGAGCTGAAAGAAACAATTTCAAAACTTGAAAATAAATTACAAAATTCTCAGAAGGAAACTATCTCAGAAGTTCCTAGTAGCCCTGATAAGATTATAAAGGAATATGATCATAGCTTTCATAAATTTCTTGCTAAAAACATAGATAGAAGCAAGATGGCTTCAATGATCTATGGATTTAGCAGAAATGGAAGAAAAGGAATAATATACAAAGGGTAACTCTAGTAATGCTTTTTCTGCTAAACCAAAATTCAAACAAAATTTTGGTAACTCTAACAAACAAGGACCCAAAAAGATATGGGTACCTAAGGATAAAATTGTCTATGTTGAAGATATCTTTAACAGCGAGAATGAAACACCAATCCTGGGACCTGGACTCTGGATGCTCTCGACACATGACAGGAAGAAAGCATATGTTCCAAAGCCTAGAGATTAAATCTGGAAGCTACGTAGGTTTTGGAGGCAATCAAATGGGGAAGATCATTGGCTCTGGAACTATTGGTAACAGTACTCTTCCCTATATAACTAATATTCTTTTAGTAGATGGATTAATGCATATTTTGGTATCCATAAGTCAATTAAGTGATAACGGTTATGATATAATCTTCAATCAAAAGTCCTGTAAAGTAGTTGGTCAGAAAGATGGATCTATCCTCTTTAATGGAAATAGAAAGAATAACATTTACAAAATAAAACTTTTTGAACTGAAAAGTCAGAATTTAAAATACCTATTGTCTGTTAACAATGAGAAATGGGTCTGGCACAGAAGATTGGGGCATGTTAGTATGAGAAGAATATCTCAGATTAACAAACTAAATCTGGTTAGAGGACTTCCTAACCTGAAGTTCAGCTCACATGCTCTGTGTGAAGCATGTCAAAAGGCAAAATTTGCAAAACCTTGTTTTAAAACCAAAAATGTTGTTTCTACCTCTAGACCATTAGAACTTCTGCATATAGATCTATTTGGACAAGTGAAAACTGCATCCATTAGTGGCAAGAAGTATGGATTAGTGATTGTAGATGACTATATCAGATGAACATGGGTAAAGTTCTTAAGACACAAGGGAGAGTCACACTTTGTGTTCTTTTCCTTCTGTAACCAAGTCCAAAACGAAAAATATCTTAGAATTGTTAAAGTCAGAAGTGATCATGGTGGAGAATTTGAAAACAAAAAATTAGAACTATTTTTTAATGAGAATGGCATCTCTCATGATTTCTCTTGTCCTAGAACTCCCCAACAAAACGGAGTTGTAGAACAAAAGAAAAGAACTTTATAAGAAATGGCCAGAACCATGATCAATGAGACTAACATTGCTAAGAACTTCTGGGCAGAATAAATTAAAACATCGTGTTACATTCATAATAGAATCTCCATGAGACCTATTCTGGATAAGACTCCATATGAACTGTGGAAGAACAGAAAGCCCAACATATCGTATTTCCATCCATTTGAATGTACTTGTTTTATTCTGAACACTAAAGAACATCTGAACAAGTTTGACTCTAAAGCACAAAAGTGTATTATGTTAGGATACTATGAACGCTCAAGAGGCTATAGAGTATACAACACTGAAACACATATTATAGAAGATTCAATCAGTGTCAGATTTGATGATAACCTTGGCTCTTAAAAGTCAAAGCATGATAAATCTTTTGCAGATATAGAAATGCAATTTACAGATACTGAAGACATTGCATCAGAAGTTTCTCACAAATAATCACAGTCAACTCCAAAAGAAGATGTCACAAATATTACATCAACATCTGAAGAGCCTCTCCAGAAAAGACAATCCAGAAGCAACTTAGCTCATCTAGAAGACAAAAAATTTAGGAAAGAAAGAAGGCCCAATCAGAACAAGATCCACATTCAGAAACTATGAAGAATCTCTCATGGGATTAGTGTCTCTGATTGAGCCAACTTCCATTGACGAAGCTCTTCTGGACAATGATTTGATACTTGCAATGCAGGAAGAATTAAACCAATTCACCATAGACGATGTGTGGGATCTAGTTCCTAAACCAAAAGGGTTTAAAATCATTGGAACCAAATGGGTATTCATAAATAAACTAAATGAACAAGGAGAAGTCAATAGAAACAAAGAACAACTGGTGTCACAAGGTTATAGTCAGCAAGAGGGGATAAACTATACAGAAACCTTTGCTCCAGTCACCAGGTTAGAATCTATCAGGATTTTAATTTCTTTTGTTGTAAATAATGGCATCACTCTCTATCAGATTGATGTCAAAAGTGCATTCTTAAATGGTTACATTGATGAAGAAGTTTATGTGCACCAACCCCATGGTTTTGAAAATTCAAAACATCCAGAATATGTATTTAAACTAAATAAATTACTATATGGTCTGAAACAAGCTCCCATAGCTTGGTATGAAAGACTAAGTAGCTTTCTGTTAGAAAATGATTTTACCAGAGGGAAGGTGGACACAATTTTATTCTGTAAGCCATTTAAAAATGACATTCTAGTTTGTCAAATTTATGTAGATGATATTATTTTTGGATCTACTAAAGCCTCTCTGGGAAGATAATTTTCTATGTCTATGCAGCCAGAGTTTGAGATGAGCTTGATGGGAGAACTCAAGTTCTTTCTAAGCATCCAGATCAATCAAACTCCAGAAGGAACATACATACATCAAAGCAAATACGTCAAAGAACTTCTAAAGAAATTTGACCTATCAGAATGTAAGTGAGCCAAAATTCCAATGCATCCTACATGCATTCTGGAAAAGGAAGAGGTGAGTAATAAGGTAGAACAGAAGATCTACAGAGGTATGATTGGTTCTCTCTTATATCTTACAACTTCAAGACTTGATTTTCTGTATAGTGTATGTCTGTGTGCTAGATTCCAATAAGATCCTAGAGAATCTCACTTAACAACTGTTAAGCGAATTTCCAAGTATCTGAAAGGTAATACTAATCTTGGTCTATTTTATAGAAGAACCAAAGAATACAAATTAGTAGGGTACTGTGATGCTGACTTCGTTGGAGACAGAATAGAAAGAAAAAGTACTTTTGGAAGCTGCCAATTTCTGGGAGAAAATTTGATCTCATGGTCCAGCAAGAGGCAATCCACAATTGCATTATCAACCGCTGAAGCTGAATATATAGCAGTAGATGGATGCAGCACACAAATGCTCTGGATGAAAATTCAGCTTGGAGGCTTCAACATATTTGAGATTAACATTCGTATACTCTGTAATAATACTTCTGCCATATGTTTAATTAGAAATCCTATTTTACAATCTATGACTAAGCATATACAAATAAAACATCACTTCATTAGGGACTATATTCAGAAAGAAATTCTTTCATTAAAATTTATTGACACAGACCATCAATGGGCTGATGTCTTCACTAAACCCCTTTCTAAAGATAGGTTTAATTTCATTCTGAAACATCTCAACATTAAATTATGTCTAGAATAAGATTTTTATTTATGTATTCTTTAACCCTCGGAATTTTATGTTTTTTTTCTGTGAACATCTGATCAATAATTATTGAGAAGTTTGAAGGAATGTTGTATCAGGATCTATCTAAGAAGATCTAAACAGTTTCCAAACAGTTCATTTCAATGATAGAAACATGCAGTTCACAACATCAACATTTGTCATCCTCTCGCAAGAGTTTCTTCTAAGGCTGAACACGTGTTCAAATTCTTAAGAGCTAAAGCGTTGATTAGATGCATTGAGACTTATGTCGTATCGGTAACTATTTTGTATCTCTACGTTATCTCCCTATTTTCAGGAATCATTAATGCTATGTAATCATTTATTTTCACTCTTTTCTTATTAATTGAGTTTTCTATTTTTCTATAAATACACCGATCACTTTCACTTTCACTTTTTCACTCTCACTTCTTCTCTCTATTACTTGTGTTCAATTTTTTCTTCAAAAATCCTCAAAAGTCTGTGTGAACAATGGCTTCTTCTCAAACTGATCAAAGCTCTCAAAGTGTTCCTAGCTCATCTTCTTCAACAATAGACATGTATAAAGAACCTTCAAGAACACTCCTAACTCCCATTGATTTTCTAGAAGTTCTTTGTGAACTCATTATAGACTTCGTTAGTATGAACGAAAGCGGTTATGATCTTACTCCTGATGTTGAACTTCAAGGGTGGACAAAGCATTTTGATCGTGTACTGGGTCCAGTTTTTCCAAGATTAGTTAAAGAATTATGGATTCACGCTACTACCTCAAATTATCAAGTTACTTATTTTGCAATGGGAAAGAAACTAGTAATCTCTGAAGACCTTATTCCGCGTTTGATAGGTCATGACGACAGATGCATTCGTTGCAGCGACATGGAAGATAAATACTCTGACCTAACAAAGATTTCAAAAGAGATTTTTTCTTCTAGCCAACCTTCTAACAAAATAAATGATCTGAAAGAATACTTCATAATTTGGTCAAAAATCATCTTGGGCTGCATCAACCACAGGAAACCCACAAGTTCTCCAGACTATATCAACATTGATCAACAATCTCTTCTGTACTTCATAGCAACCAAGGCAAAGTTCAATCTTCCTCATATGATGTTTAATCATCTGAAGATCAGCGTCAAAGAGACTAGAGATAAAGAAAGGACAAAGAGGGACTGGATACCTCTGGGCAGGCTCATATCAAATATTCCGATGGAAAACAAACTGGTAAAATATCTGACGGAGGCTCAACATGTTAGTACTCTAGATGCATGTGCTGGTAAACCTCTGAATGCAAAGAAAAATGAAGAAAATTAAGATCATTGACACCATCAAGAAGGATCCAGTAGTAACAATAAAGGAAGTCACCACAACTAGAAGAGTACCTCTGAAGGATTTTCCTCTCTTCTCTCATACATATGCTTCTCTAGAAATTATTCTCAGATATCTGGAGGCTTGCAAAATGGACGAGACTAATCCAGAAGTGAACATTCGCGGTCTATGACAATAGGCTCCAGAGATTATCCTCAAGAAATCAAGGAATTGGAAAGCCGCTGGAGAAGGATCTTCTTAGAAGGTTCCCAAGGCTGCTAAGAAGAAAGGTAATTATTCTTTTATTTATGTTATAGAATAAGTTCTTTTATCAACATCTGAAACCCCCTCCTCTCCAAAACCCACAGAAGACCCTTCACCATAAACCTTTGATGACTTTAATATTGAATTTTACCCTTCACTTACTCTAGAAAACATTCTGGACGAACCACCTTCTACCCATCTTGACCAAAATCAGCTGGAACTTGCTCAAGTTCTTTCTGATATTGATCAATTTGATCCGGTGTTCCAAACTCCCCACTCAGAAAAACGAAACTTCCAAGCTCCCCACTCAGAAAATCCAAACATTCATGCTCCCCACTCAAAATCCAAATTTTGAATCTGATACCACTACATCCATTCCTAGAATAACATGCCCTCTCATGGTCCAACAACCAGTCACAATCCACGACATCCTACAAATTCCATCTCCCTATCATTTCACTCCAACAAACCCACCACATTCACCCATTATTATCTCTGATTCTCCCTCTCCAAAAAACCATCCAGAAGATCACCTTCGCACCATTATAGACCTAGAAGCTCTGGACAATGTTGTCTCATGCTATCAAAAAATTGCCATACCAAAACCAAAACCAAAAATTACCAAAGTAGATGTTGGAAAAAATTTGCTAATTTTTGAAATAGAAATACTTGAATGGGTTAACTCTCTGAAGTTGGCCTACTTAGAGAATCTTAATCCTGTTGCTTCTAATTCACATTGGAACCAGTTCAGAAAATGGTTCAATTCTGAGTCCCAAAAACTTAAGGAGTTGAGTTATGAAATTTCTCAATAGAACTTTTGTGATCATCTGAAAGTCTTCAAAGATCAAGTTCTGCGACACTAGGAAAAGAAACCTCTCCTTCTGCTGGACAATGCTCCCTGGGAAGATCAGCAGCCTTCAGAATATGATGAACCATCCTCTGATACTTTTCCTCTGGTTACGGTTCAAGACTAAGGCAAGGAAGTTGAAGAAGCTACTGAGTCAGAATCAACCACAACTTTCTCTGAAAAGGTAGCATCTTCTGTTGATATACCTTCTTCATCTCTAGTCCTGCAAACTCTAGAGGAGTTGAATAAATAAAATGTAGTGTTCAAGGAGAGACTAGACAAGAAAGATGACACATGCAAGATAATCAAATGGATGCTGGGAAAACCAGAAGAGTCAAACACTCAGATAAAGAATTTGTTGGAAGCCCTGTTCACATGACTTCCTCCACCTCAACCTTAGTTTTGAAAATTGTTTTCTTTACTGTGTTCTTTTTTTTTGTTTTCTTATGAATATGTTATTACAATCCTTTTGAATACAACTCATATTTTATTGCTTAAAGTGTTTATGTTGCTTTTTGTATCTTGACAAAAAGGGGGAGAACGTAAGATATTTCTAATAACAGTATCGAGACACAGTCTCAAACATTTTGTATATCATAACTTCTACTGTTTTTTTGAAAGCAAAATAGGAACAAACTCTTCTGAAGACAGAAGTAGATGCATCAAAAACTCTGATCAGAATAAATTTTAGGGAAGTATTTCTTCTCTATCTGAGTATTCAACTCAGGGGGAGACCTTAAAATGCTTTATGTTTCTATTGAAATATCATAGTTTTTGTCATCATCAAAAAGGGGGAGATTGTTAGAACATAATTTGATTCTACATTTATATTTTGTTTTGTAGAGAAGTTCTGATGGAAGAAGATCAGAAGATGAGTTAAAAAGTTGTTTCAACTCTGATTCTAAACATCTCTTAAAGAAGTTCTAACGCTGCAAACAGGACTTCGTGTTTCTGATTCAAAAAGATCTGGAAAGAAGCAACGAAAACTTTCATGTTCTGAAGGAAGCATGTTCTGAAGTGTTACAAATAAATTATTACCATTTAAAGAGTAACAGAGGGAAGGGAACAAGGATCTAAAATTTTGGAAAGCTCTTTAATTGTCATTATTCAACATTCCAAAAGCTCCTACATGCTTCTCCTATTTAAACAAAGTTTGAAGGATAAATCGTTTACGGTTTTTCACGCACAGTAACGAAGCTATCTTTTTCATCCTCAAACACTCAAAATTAAAACTGTGTAAAACATCACTTGTGATACTGTTTTATTAGAAAACATTCTTGTACACTTTTGTTCAATATTGTTTAGTGAGATTCCTTGAGAAAACCGGCTTGTGGTTTATACTCAAGAAGACTTTGACGGTTGTCATAGTAGTTTTGTAATCAAGATTGATTACTGGATTAAGACCTCGTTGAGAGAAGCGAAATTACCTTGGCGGGTGGACTGGAGTATTTAAGTTTAAACGAACCAGGATAACCAACGTGTTCTTTTCTTTAGGTCTTAAAAACCCCAATTCAAACCCCCATTTCTTGTGTTTTTCCATTCTTCAAAGACTACTACAAAATATCTTTGAGCCTGCTATCAACTAAGACATCTACGCGAACCAAAAATTTCAAACCTTAGCATTATTCAAACTATACCTTGATTGAGAACAAACACAATCGGTAAATCAGGGTTGTACTGGGTGATATATCAGTAATTTATATCTTTGGTTTAATCATCTAAGATTCACCTATCAAGTTAAATTTCAAACATCAAATCCGCATTATTTATCCCCTAGGTTGTGATAAATATGCAAGTTTATTTTATAACTCGCTATGTTAGTCTCAAATTTATAGCTAGTTTGTCACCAGATCTGACTCTATTAGATTAGCCCCATGGCGTAAATAGAGTTAATACTTGTGTCATTTACCCACTAGGTTGAGGTAGATATGCGAGAATCTGCAATATAGTTTATTGTGTCAGTCTCAAAGCAACAATAAATTATCAAGTTTGTGGTATTTATCCTCTAGGTCGTGATAATTATGCAAATCTATGATATAGCTTACTATGTTAGTCTCGAAGCGTTAGTAAGATATTTTTGAACCCATATTATTTACTCCCTAGGTTGTAGTAGATATACGAAAATCTGTGGTATAACTGATTGTGTTAGTCTCAAAGCAGCAATAAGTTATCTATTTTCTACGATATAGTTCATTATGTTAGTCTCGAAGCGACAATGAATTATCAAACTTGTGTTATTTATCCTCTAGATCATGGTAAATACGCAACAACTATGATTTAACTCGTTACATCAGGCTCAAAGCGACAATAAGTTATCTATTCTCATGTTTTCATTATTTACCTCCTAGGTTATGGTAAATAAGTGAAACTAGCAATTACTTTTTCTAGGTGTTGACGAGTTATCAGCGTCATCATATCTAGGTCAATTATATTCTTGTTCTAGGCATTGGTGAATTAACTGTGTTATCCTTGCCTATTTACCTTTTAGTTTATCTTACAATATATTTTTTAAATATTTCGGTCAAATATTGGGGTCTTCCTTTATTTAATAACTCTCTAATTCGAATATGCGAGACCTTCATATTCTCGCACCTTCAATCGAAGAGTAATTAAATAGGGGCAACTGTCATACTCCAAATTTGACCCATTGGTGTTAGCAGTAAATTTATGTCACTAAGTCATGTTCATTTGTTTATAACTATATTATCCTGTATATTGATATTTAATTAAGTGTTCAAAATGTAACAAAAACAATTTGGTTTTATTTATTTATTCAAGGGTCATTTCTGTATCTATTGGACTTATCATTTGGAAAAAAGCTAACAAGCCCATTTTACTGATGTTAATTCCATAAGGGTGGGGGGGGGGGGGGGGGGGGGGGGGGGGGTTGTATCAAAGTATGGGGCTGAGGATGATTCAAATTTTCTGGCCCAAGTATCATTGTTTTATCTATTTTATTTATAAAATTATTATTATTTATTTTTAAGTTGACTAAAGTCAACTAGCATTATTATTTCATTATTGTTATTATTTCATTATTATTCATTTTTACTATTATTATTATTTTAATTATTATTTTTATTTGGACTAAAGTCAAAATTAAGGTTTTTTTACCCTTGTACAAAAGGCGCATGTTCTTCTCTTCTTCTTCTTCCCTAAGATAACACAAACCCAAATTCCAGATTTTCATAAATCAAATCCAAGTGAATCTGAGATTGGTAAAAAAATAGATTTTATTGATTTATATGAACACACATACAAACATTGTCTAAATACATTGTGAATCTCAAAACCCTAATATTTGATTTCTAAATCAAATCCTACTTTAATCTCTAATTTACAGTCTAAATTAATTACATCTTAATAAAAAATTATCACAACAAATCGGATTAAAAAATTTCCTAATGAATCTATTCCTAAAAACTATTTAATCCTTAACCCTAAACATAAGAAAGGATTGAAAATTAAAAGAATGAGAAGTTGGAGGAGAAATCAAAGACAGAAATTTGGAGAAAGAATCCGAGGCAAAATCTTGAAGCCTTCAAGTCCAAACCCTATCGCATTTATCCTCATACATGCAAATAGAGAAAGTGGAAGGAGATTAGAAGCAGAAAAACACAGAATGATCCAGGAGATTTTCAAAAAGATTCACGGCCAGGAAGGTTGGTGAAATAACTTAGCTTTCTTAATTTGTTGCATCACTATTATTGTTGATTGATTTGGGGTTTAATTTGGGGTTTCTGGGTTTTTAGGTTTAGGGTTCCTCGAGATTAGGGTTAGCATTCATGTTTTGTGCTTAGGTTTCATGGGGTTAGGGTTGAGACTTATAGGGTTTGTTGTTGTTGCTGGGATGTTGTTGTACAAGGCGTAAGAGAACAAGAAAGGGACGAAAATAAAAGAGAGAATGAAGTTGGTAAAATGATAAGTTTGTGAAGAAAAAAAAAATATATCTCTCCGTATGTCCGTTGATGTGCACCATGTGGCCTCTGATGACCACGTGATTTGAATATTGTTGACTAGTCATCTTCTCGCTCATCTACAGTGTTCACTCAATAACTCTTAATCTTGACTTTCCTTGTCACATACTTTTTATCAATGATAACATGAAATTGCATTGCATATTCGACTCGACTCGAATGAATTATTTTACCATTTTTAGTTATTTATGTCATTTTATATCGGTAGTATTATTGTGTTTCAGGTACTTTCATCAACTAAGCTTGCATGAGAGAAGAAGAGAAATTGGCAAAGAAAATGTAAGGAAATAGGAAGTATCAGAAAAGTTAAAGAAAATCTGCACACAGAAGGTTGTGGCCCTCGCCGCACAACTTAAAGTTGTGGCCCCCGCCACACTTTATGTGGCCACCACCACAAGCTTCTAAAGGCAATACCACATATTTCGTTTCTCTCCCACGTCAGAGCATAAAAACGAGTTGTCCCTATTTTCTCTCTGCAACACCAGGCCTCCCTGAAACTTCTCCATGAAATAAGACACTCCAGATTCTTCTTGATGGAAGTTACGAGAATCAGGCAAGGAATCTATAAAAGGGGAAAGGCTTGACAATTACGGGGGTTGTCCAATTTTTGATAGTTCACAACACTTTAGTTTTAGATTCAATGCAATAAATTCACCATTAAAGTGATATATTTCCACATCGGGGAGCTATTGCAACATTAGTCTTAGATTTATATTTTAGCATTCATTCTGTATTTTTGAAGAAGAAAATCCTGCCAACATCTGTGGAGGATTACAGACTTTAAGTTTTCAGTTTATATTCCAGTTTTCGCTTTTAATTTCAGGTTTCAATCTAGTTTATTTTTATTGTCTCTATTTTCAGTAATCATGCTTAAGTTTATAATTTACTACTGGTATTACATGTTTACGTCTAAAAGCATGTCCCACTAACTTTTTTAGGTACCGGTATGTAAAATTAATCTAACCGAAGGGATTCAGAAATATATTGGCACAAATATTTACAAACTACTTTTCTAGTTTTGGTTTCTAATTAAAATATTAAAACAATTTTGTTACGAGAGTAAAAGACAAACAAAAGTTAAAATCAGTAAAACGGGAGTTTGAGATTTCTAATCGGATAGTAGCAACTGGACATTAATTTTAAATACAACGAGAGTTCTTTAGGATTAATTAGATTTTATTGGTTTCCAAAAAGTATTTTTAAATTCGAATGAGAAAGCGAGAGCAAGCATTTAGATTTAAGAATATAGTCCAAGTCAATAAACACGAGAGTGTGAGATAAATGCTTTCAAATTAATATTTTCTACTTAAGAGAATTTTTTAAACTACGCCAATAGTTTATCAAATCCCTGAAGTCTGACGAATTACATATCGATGTCCCGTATTTGAATGTTTTTATTAAACCTGAGTTTATTCCCCATTTCTCTCAAAAACCTAAGATTAATCATCAGCCTTAGATTAGATAGTAACATTAGATAACATTAGTTTTATTATCAGTCCTTGTGGGTTCAATATCTTTTTAAACTACGCGTTAAGACTGTGCACTTGTAGTCAGTAATTCTGATAGACTCTTAAAGTCACGATCATGTTTTTTACGCCGTTGTCGGGGACTGATTTAGTCAATATTGTGATTCCCTTATTACACAGTATAGACTAAGGCAACAATATTTTATTACCTTTAGTTTGTTGCTTGTATGACAAACACTCGCTCTCAAGGCGAAGAATTAGACCATCCAATCGAAGAGGTCGAGCATTTTATTAGTATAAGACGCCGAATTACAGAATACCAAATTAAGTACAATCTTCCTAAATTTAATCTTCCCAACTTTTCTCTTCCTGAACCTGAACCAAGAATGGCTGAAGGACCCCAAAATCACCCTTTAAAGGATTATATTTCCCCATCACAAGAGGAATCCCATAACAGCATTGATTCCCCCGCTATCAGCCCGAACTTACATTTTTGTGTGTTTGTGCACTACACAGACACAGTAAAAGAAAATGGTGTCAACTCCTAAGAAATAAGACTACGTCTTTTCCCTTTCTCATTACAAGATAGAGCTAGAGCTTGGCTTCAGTCTCTACCATCCAAATTTGTTACCAGATGGACAGAGTTGAAGAAAGTTTTCCTATTGCGATATTTTCTGCCAAGTAAGACAATTATGCTAAGAGCTAATATCAATGGGTTTAAACAGAAGGAAAGCGAATCTCTTTTCGAAGCATGGGAGAGATACAAAGACATGTTGCGACTTTGTCCACATCATAGTCTAGAAGAATGGCTGATCATCCATACCTTTTACAATGGTCTCTTGTATAACACAAGATTGACAATAGGCGTTGCAGCTGGTGGCACACTGATGGATAAATCTTACCATGACGCTTATCAGTTTCTCGAAAGTATGGCTCAAAATCATTACCAATGGGGAAACGATAAAACCATTATGGAGAACCTCAAACAAAAGGCGTTATGTACGAGGTTAGTAGTTTAGACCAAGTTAAAGCTATGGTATAATCCCTTACTCAAAATATAGAAAGCTTGGCCACAACTCCCGCAGCCACCGTGGTTGCAGTAGCTGTAACCTGCAATTTATGCGGACTTCACGCACATGTTGCGCCCGAATTTCCAATTTTAACAGGAATACATGTTGGTCAAGTGAATTATGCTCAAGGGAACCCATATGGTAATACTTATAACCTTGCCTGGAAGAATTATCTAAACTTTTCATACAATAACAACAATTCATTATATGCACCGCGCCAAGCTCTAGCTACACTGCCAGGATATCAGAAAACCTCCCCAATTTCTCCAAATGTTCCTAGGAAATCCATTATAGAAATCATGATAGAAAGTTTTGTAGCCTCTCAAGCTCAACAAAATAAAGATTTTACAAATCAGAACATACACACTAGTGAACAACTCAAGCAACACATAACAAAATGCTTGAAACACAAATATTTCGAGTGGCTCAACAGCAAGCGGCTAACGCTGATCTAGCTGGCACTTTTCCTGGACAACCACAACCAAATCCAAAAGGTCATGCAAATTCTATAGCACTCCGGAGTGGGACGGAATTAGAAGGACCAACTGACCCAAGAACCAAAGATCCAACCATGTATCAGAATACTGGTAAACCAACTAGAAAGGAAGACGAACCAAAAGAAGATGAGAAGGAAGATGAAAGAGAAGAGGCAGAAGAGAAAGAAAAAACCCATGTGCCTCTTCCGCTGTACAAACCACTGATAGCATACCCTCAACAGTCAGCTAAGTCTAAAAATGTAGAACAGTTTAAGAAATTCATTGAACTTTTGAAACAATTGAATATCATTATAACTTTCAAATAAGATATCACACAAATTCCCTCTTATGATAAGTTCCTTAAATAAATCTTACCCAATAATAAAAAGCTTGTGGACAACGAAACTATTATGCTTAATGTAGAGTGTAACGCTATAATCCAAAATAACATGCCTCCAAAGCTAAAAGACTTGGTAGCTTTTCCATACCTTGTGTAATTGGAAAGTTTGTTATAAACAAAGATCTATGTGATTTAGGAGCCAGTATTAGCCTAATTCCCTTATCAATTTGCCAAAGGCTGAACATGGGAGAATTGAGACCAAAAAGAATGTATGTGCAACTTGCTGATCATTCAGTGAAATTTCCTTTAGGTATGCTAGAAAATGTTCCAGTACGTATAGGAACAATTCTATATTCCCATTGATTTCATAATTATCGACATTAAGGAGGATTCCAACATCCCTATTATATTAGGAAGACCATTCCTGGCCACCGCCGGAGCCATTATAGTTGTAAAAAGGGGAAAACTAACTTTTGAGGTTGGTGAACAAAAAGGTCGAATTCAATCTCTCACAATTCTTCAAGTCACCTGCTATAGATGATTCATGCTGTATATTAGAAGTCACTGATGAATACGTGAAAGAAATGGAGAAACAACAAACTACATATTCTGAAGTTTTGAAAATTCCTATACCTTATATCCTTGAAGACGATAATTGGCGTGATGAATACAAAGATGACAATCTAAGTGAATGTCTCGCGCTAACTCCTGCCCCCATGCCTTGCCTAAAGAAACCAGCCGTCAAACTTAAAACACTACCCAAAGGTCTAAAGTATGAATTCCTAGATACATAAATTGAACAACCCGTTATAGTCAACACAAATTTAGGGCAGGTAGAAACAGAAAAATTATTACATGTTTTAAGAAAATACCCAACTGCTTTAGGATATAACATCTCAGATCTAAAAGGGATATGTCCCTTTGTTTGCATGCATCACATTATGCTTGAGGAAGATTTTAAGTCCTCGAGAGAACATTAGAGAAGAATAAATCTCATTCTGAGTGATGTAGTCAAGAAATAAGTACAAAAGTTATTAGAAGCAGGAATCATATACCCGATATCCGACATTAAATGGGTTAGCCCAGTACATTTTGTACCAAAGAAGGGAGGTGTTATAGTTGTCAGAAATGCAAAAGGTGAATCTATAGCACAACATACTCAAACCAGATGGAGAATATGCATTTACTATAGGAAACTAAACAAAGCCACTCGAAAAGATCACTTTCCCTTACCTTTTATTGATCAAATGCTTGAATGATTGGCTAAGCATTCTCACTTCTTCTATTTAGATGGTTATTCAGGATTCTTTAAAATCCCTATTCATTCTGACGACCAAGAAAAGACAACATTCACTTGTCCTTATGGTACATTTTCCTATCGACGAATGTCGTTTGGACTATGTAACGCTCCCGCGACATGTTAAAGATGCATGATGTTAATTTACGATAATTTTATAGACGAAACCATGGAAGTATTTATGGATGATTTCTCTATTTGTGGTAAAAGTTTTGAAGGATTCTTCTCGAACTTAAATATGGTACTTGAACGATGCGTAAAAGTAAATCTCGTGTTAAATTGGGAAAAATGTCATTTCATGGTCCGATAAGGAATCGTGCTTGGACACATAGTGTCAAATAAGGGGATTGAAGTTGATAAAGCTAAAATATAAGTTATAGAAAATCTTTAACCTCCGAAAATCGTAAAATAAATACGAAGTTTGTTAGGACACGCTGGTTTCTACCAACGATTCATTAAAGATTTCTCTAAAATCACCAAACCACTAACTGGCCTATTAATGAAAGACGTTGAATTCATTTTTAATGACAAATTCTTAAAACAATTCGAACAATTAAAAATGACATCCCATTTTTGCACCTATTATGCAGCCACCGGATTGGAGATTACCGTTTGAAATCATGTGTGACGCTCGTGATTATGTCGTAGGTGCAGTCTTAGGACAAAGAAAGGATAAAAAGCTTCATGCAATTTATTACGCTAGTAGAACACTAGATCCTGCACAGATGAACTACGCCACCACAAAAAAGTAACTTTTAGTTGTCGTGTTTGGTTTGGATAAATTTTTTTCTTACTTAGTAGGAGCAAAGATAATTATCTATACCGGTCATGTTGCAATTAGGTACCTATTGAGAAAAAAGGGCACCAAACCAAGAGTACTCATGTGGATCTTACTCCTACAAGAATTTGATTTAGAAATAAAAGACAAGAAAGGAACTGAAAGTGTAGTAAATGATCACTTATCCATAATGGAATGCATTAAGCCTGAACAAGTGCCTATCAATGATGATTTCCCTTACGAACAACTCATAGCCTAGTTGGAAAAGAATACAATTGAATGCTGTGTAACTTATAACGATACTGAAACAAATGAAGTTATGGAGGAAATCTACACTAAAACCACACTACCATGGTATGCTGACTTTGTCAACTACTTAGAAACTGGAGTGCTTCCACCAGATTTAACTTACCAACAAAAGAATAAATTCTTCCATGATCTTAAACAATATTACTAGGACGAACCACTACCTTTCAAGAGAGGCGCCAATGGTATTTTCGGTCTATGTGTCCCCAAAGATGAATTAGAAAGTATAATTTCCCATTATCATTATGCCCCATATGGTGGACATGCAAGCACTTCAAAGACTTGAGCTAAGATCTTACAAGCTGGCCTCTTTTGGCCTAATATATGGAAAGATGTCCGTATCGCGGTCATAAATTGCGACCAATGCCAACTCACGAGCAACGTCTCTAGGCGCGACGAGATGCCACAAAAGGGAATCTTAGAAGTAGAAGTCTTTGACGTGTGGGGAATAGATTTCATAGGACCATTCCCATCTTCGTTTGATAACAAGTATATACTCGTTGCTGTTGATTATATATCAAAATAGATCGAAGCTATTGCCTCTCCAACAAATGATGCATGAGTAGTAATTAAGCTCTTAAAGAATATAATCTTTCCTAGATTCGGTGTGCCGAGACTTGTCATCAGTGATGGTGGCTCCCATTTCATTTTAAAGATCTTTGAAAAACTATTACTGAAATATGGAGTCTAACACCGTGTAGCAAGAACCTATGACCAGCAGAAAAGTGGGCAAGTAGAGGTCTCAAATAGAGAAATTAAGAAAATCCTAGAAAAAACGGTTGCCACCTCTAGGAAAGATTGGTCTTCAAAGTTACACAAAGCTCAGTGGGTATATAGGACAACCTATAAGACCTCAAAAGGAACCACACCATTTAAGCTAATTTATGGTAAATCATGAAATCTGCCAGTAGAAATAGAGCATAAAGCTTATTGGGCTATGAAGACCCTTAATTTAAATTATACTTCCACAGGCGAGAAAAGAATTTTAGACATTTATGAACTAGAAGAAGTTAGATTAGACGCATACGAGAATGCCCATATCCATAAAGGAAGAACTAAAAAATTGCAAGACAAGCGTATATCGAGGAAAAAGTCTAATGAGGGTGACGTTGTACTTCAGTTTAATTCTCGACTTAAAATTTTCCCTGGTAAACTTTTTTCTAGGTGGTCTGGTCCCTTTAAAATTACCAAAGTTTTTTCAAACAACACAATAGAAATAAAAGGTAAATCTAGTGAACCAATTATCGTAAACGGGAAGAGCTTGAAACATTATCATTGCATAGAAAACATATACTACTACTGTAGTCTAAATCTTACAGAGTTATCGGGAAACTCTCAGAATTAATCTTTTTATTCAGTCGAGCTTACGACATAAAACAAATCTCTTGGTGGGAGACAACCCTTATTTTAACTTTAATATTAATTTTCTTTTATCATTTCTAACTATTTACTTTTTCTTTAATTTACAATATTATTCTTGAGAATTTGTCCTTATTGACTTAGTATCATTGTTTACTTACTTTTAGGCTAACTTAACTTTAGCCAACTACTAACTCTCACGATGCAACAAGTAGACTATATGGATATCGTTTTCAGAGGCAGAGCTCAGAGGCGGAGATTTGAAGTTTTGTCTTAAAGAAAGATGGCACTAACTATCTACCCTGATAGTCGCACCATGACCTCACTTGGCATTAGAGATAATGTCATGTTTTTGCTTGACCAAATAGGTTGGAACAGTTTTACTGTAGGGAGAAGATTTAGTTCATACCGTAGGCTAACCCTTGAATTCCTAAGTTTGCTTACTTTCATGCCTGACCATAGATTAGGATTTAACTGAGGCCTAATTATTTTTAGAATGTTTGGTATTGATTTTTGATATAACATCCGAGAGTTTGCTAACCTTTTAGGAGTTCATGGTGGCCCACATGTCTTTGCTAGTACCCAAGAAGACATTCTTTTGGACTTTGAGCTTGGATATTTTTGGGGTAGCATAGCTGGAGATAATAATCCTGAGCCTAATAACATGTTTTCTGAAAATATCCATAACCCTGCTATTCGTTACTTTCATAAGATCCTTACTCACTCCCTATTCAGAAAAGAAGTAAACTTAACCTCTGTGTCCAGAGATGAACTTTTCATCATGTACCGTGCTTCCCAAAATCACACCTTTAATGTTTCTACCTTTATGTTAGCAAATTTTTCGTCTTACATAAGCTGACCATGAACCAATCTTAATAGGAGGCTTAGTAACCATGATTTCAAATTCTATTGGGTTGAGACAACCACTTGTCAGCCTTGACCCTCAAGGAGGAATCCGTCCCATGAACATTCAGTTCTGTTTCAATACTGGCTTCATTAGAAACCTAGGCCCAAATGAGTTTGAACTTCTTATCAACAATCAAGTTCTGCACCTTTTTACCTTTCCAAATCCCAGGACCAGTGTACATGACAGAAATAACTGGTTGTTTGAATTGGATGTACCCAAAAATGACCCACCAACTCCTCCTAAGACACCTCGAGTTTATAACCACTTTGATAACTATGTCTCTGATGTTGAAACCAACCCGCCGCCACTCTTTTCAACCATAATTTACATCCCCAGACCATACCAACCCTCGAGTTACCTCTCCAAATATTGTATGACCTCCAAATGAATACCATGTCCCTGACACAGCTTCTTGTACCTCTGCTGCTCCATTTGCTCCACCTTCTGATCACACTGCTTCCATCATCGCCCTCTGAACTGACATTACTAATATTAGAGACGACATGACATCTTTGCACGTTGATTTTTACGGGTTTATGGACACAATGACAAAGAAATTTGATAACATGTATCAACATATTTATTCTGTTGCTCCTCATTTTGGATGTAATGGCTAATTTTTCTGGATAATACTGCTTTCTTATGTTAGGACTTACATTGTTTTCTATATTAGATTTAATATTTTCAGACTATTTTGTAATTCTTTTCCTACATTCTTATTGATACAGTAGAAATTTTTAGTATTCAATTTGATTATAAAATTTATTTAATTCATGTATTTCCATTTTCTAAAATTTATCTGCTTTGCGTGAAGAATGGTTTAATTTAGAAGTATGTTTAAAATTTCATATTTTTTCTGAGTTTTAAACATGTGGCCATCGCTACGGTATCCATATTGTGTGGCCCTTGCCATAGGATTGTGTGGTCCTCGCCACACTCTTCACGAACAGAAACAAGAGTGTTTCATGAGACATTTCTCGTCTCTCTCTTCTTCTTCCATTCAAATCACTCTCTTTCTTTTCCAAATCTTTCCAAATTCCCATTAACTCCCATTAACACCCACTCACGTCTTACTTTCCAACTTCCATTCCTGCTTTAAATTTCGTGAATGACCTCATAAAAAACCCTTCATTTTCAAAGTAGTGTATTCATCATGTCTCAACGCGCTCTCAACAACCAAACAGAAGGGTACGACCATCACCATATTTGTCCACAAGGTACGTTGATGAATTAGGCATGTTAGTTAGTGTTCAATGGATGCTGAATAATTTGAGTCTAACATACCTTTGTTTGTTGAACCACCCCACCTACAAACCTTTAACTTTGGAATTCTTGAGTTCGTTTATCTATGACACCCCTATGGCAGAACCATATCTCACCGGAACTGCCAGGTTTAGAATGTTCAACATAGAATAGTCCTTGAGCCAAGATACCCTTGGTGATATGTTACATTTCCTACACGGAAAAGATGTTGCCTGAAGAGTTCCTCTAGAAGCAGAATGGAAGACAATAGCATTTGGCCTTTGGTAAAACATAACAGATGAGAAGACTCTAAATTGGGAAGGACTTAATGCCTCACTAATCCATAATCCTGCCATACGCTACTTTCACCGTGTTCTGGAAAGCATAATTTTTGGTAGGATAAACAACCACAAGGTGAATTCTAAAGAGTTTTTCTTTCTGCACTGTATCTTTGCACCGACTAGAGTCAATGCCACTCCATTTTTATCGGCACACATTCATTCCATTTATGCAAGAGGAACCAATCCTTTATATATAGGGAGGATAATGTAACACCCCATTTCTACCCGGTGAATAATATTAAAATCAGAGTTACAAAATTTCGACACATAAATAGGATGCAACACTTACTACTTAAAAACACCTTTAGTTAATCTCATGTAAAACAGATACATAACACTTTAACTCGGATGAACCGTTAACCACATGATTTAGTCTTTAGAATAAAATAACTTTTATAAACAAGCAGCGGAATCAAAACTTTCAATTAAAATGACATAACATCTTTGTCTAAATAAAACAACTTTAAAAACAACAAAGTACTGAGTAATCAATTTAAAATTCAGCAACAAAAGTAATCACAACAATAAAGTAACAAACATTCATCCCCCCAAGTGCTACGTATCAGAGCAACGACACCGACTCAAACTACTGAAGGTAAAGAGCCTTCACTCTGGATTATCTACACGTTACCAACACAGGGGTACCATTCAAACAGAAGGGGTGAGATATCGAACAATATAATAGAACGCATGATAAATAATATATAAGAATCAGTGCATACAAAATCACGACTTGGAAGCTCTTTAACAACATTTAACATAATCAATTCACCCGCACACAACTCAGGATGCAACATAAAGCGTGACTTCTTTTTATGTGCGTGCATGTGGTACCAATGGAGACGAACTCCCAACTTAATAATTTACTAGTTAATAGAGGCATCAACAAGGCATAAGCCTTCAACTTTGTATTTGCCAATCCAGGCCAACTTGCCGAGCACGAGCTCTCAACTTGATATGCTATGTATGTGAAAACACTATGAATGTAGTGAAAACAACAACATAAATTCGATGACAACTCAACATAATTCGACATTAGCCATAAGCCTACAACTTAATATCTGCCAATAATTAGAGGCATCTCAACAAAAGTCATCATGACCTACCCATTCTCAACTTATAACAAGGTATACAATACACAATATCAACCAAGATATACCATGACGTCCTATGTAATTATTCTGGAAATTCGACTATATCTGGCTAAGTAGTTATATGCTAAAATACTAATGTTTTCGATTCTCTACTACTATCTCCAATTTCATACGGTTTACTACTAGTCACTTATTAATTATATTATTTATCCTGCTACTAACTTATATTTATCCTTCAGTGTGCATAGGAACAAAAGAAAATAATTACTAAAAACAAGTGCCCCTCGGCACAATGTCCATGCCGCTCGACACTTCCCTTTATTCCTCTGCATCGATCGACACACACTACGCCCCTCGGCACACCTTGCAGCCTTGTGCCCTCAACCCAAATAATTTTGCTCCTCGGCACACCTTGCAGCCTTGTCCCGCTCGACACCTAGAACCTGTGCTCCTTGACACACCTTTCAGCCTTGTGCCACTCAACACAAGTACCTATTCCACTCGGCACGGCGGGTCTTCGACATATTTGTACAGACTCCTTCCAGTCTGTGACGAATATTAACCCAGCCTTTCAGTATTCTCCTCGATCACTAATTTTAGACCGACCACATGGAATAACATAGAAATAAGACAACTATATCAACATGCGATATTCTCCCCTAATAGATTCATCAATTTTTACGGGACAATTATGCAGAAAATTCCTAAACAACCATAACATGAAAATAGGTAATTTCAAGAACAGATCCAGAAAATCATATGCACGACAATTATACATGCAACAAATCTCTATAGAGTCAGAACCCCACTCTTACCTTGGATTGAAGGTCGCTCTATAACTCTCTGATCGAAAACCTTGCTTTGTCTCTTCTCCTTATTCCTCTTCACTACAACTTCTCACAACCAATTCCAACTCCTTAGCAATTAACCTTATTCTTTATTTAAATACAACCTCACAATATTATTTTTATTAAAGGGATTAACATCACACCCCTCATATCTCTACTTCTAACCCTTAAAATAGGCTCAACACAATTATTCTATTATTCTACTAATTCTAGTGTTATTACTATTATTAATCAACTAATTAACTAATAATAATCTAGCAACTTATGCCAACAATTCACAATATCTCACAACTTCAACGAATAGTTTGAAAATATTTAATTAAAAAATTAATTAAATTACCGGCCGTTACAACTCTCGCCCACCTAGAATATATTCGTCCTCGAAAATTTACCTTGTTCAAACAGCTCGGGATAGGATTCCCGCATCTTACTCTCCAACTCCCACGTCATGCTTTCTCTGATAGCTCCTAACCATACTAATTTCACCAAAGCAATCTCTTTGCCTATAAGAGTCTTCATCTTATGATCTGCGATCCATACAGACATCATTTCTATAATGAGATTATCCCGTACTTGCACAACATCTATATGTATCATATGAGATGGATCTGAAATATACTTTTGGAGTTGTGACACGTGAAACACATCATGCAAATCCGAAGCATTAGGCGGTAAAGCCACTCTATACGCAACATTCCCAACTCTGTCTGAAATTGGATACAGACCAATAAAATGAGGAGTGAGCTTCTTAGACTTTAATGATCGGCCAACACCGGTCACAGGTGTGACTCTCAAAAATACATGGTCACCCTCTTGAAGTTATAAATATTTACTTCGCTTGTCATGATAACTTTTCTGTCAACTTTTGGAAGTTTTCATATTTTCTCGAATCAACTTCACCTTCTCAGTAGTCTCTCGAACAATTTCAGGTCCAAGCACTACACTTTCTCCAGACTCATGCCAACATAAAGAAGTTCTACATCTCCGACCATAAAACATTTCTAAAGGTGTCATTTCAATACTAGAATGGTACCTATTATTATAAGTGAACTCTATTGATGGAAGATAAGTGTCCCATGAACCTCCCTGTTCAAGAACACATGCTCTCAATAAATCTTCTAACGACTGAATAGTCCTTTCAGTCTGGCCATCCATCTGAGGATGATACGCCGAACTCAGCCTCAACTTAGAACACAACGCCTCTTGTAGACTCTTCCAAAAATCAGAAGTAAACCTCAGATCTCTACCTGACACAATACACAAAGGAACACCATGCAGCTTTACAATTACACTAGTATAAATCTCTTCCAGCTTTGACACTGGAAAACTGATGTTAATAAGAATAAAATGATCTAACTTCGTAAGCCTATCAACAATCACCCAAATTGAATCATGTCCTCTTGGAGTATTAGTTAATCCTGTTACAAAGTCCATTGAAATGCTATCCCATTTCCATTATGGAACTTCTAACGGTTGCATCAACCCTGCGGGCTTCTGATGTTCAACTTTTGACTTCTGAGAAGTCAAACATGCATACACAAAATGTGCTACGTCACGCTTCATCCCAGGCAACCAAAATAAATTCTTCAAATCTTGATACATTTTTGTAGCTCCCGGATGAATACTCAAATTACTTCTATGAATTTCCTCAATAATTGTTCTTTTCATCTCTGTATCGTCAAGAATACAAATTCGATTACGAAATCTCAACACACTTGCACATGTAACTTGAAATCAATATTCTCAGACTGATCGATTCCAACCATTAATTTTACCAATTTCACATCTAACTTCTGAGCTTCTCTGATACTATCCAAAAAATCATTATTAATCTTCAACATTCCAAACGTAACACTCTACAGTGTCACCTCACAAACTAAGTTCATACCTATGAATTGTTCGATTAATTCCAATTCTTTAACCATTATTGTCGACATATGTAAGGTCTTTCGACCTAAAGCATCAGCCATAAGATTAGCTTTACCTGGATGATAATTCAAACTGAAATCATAATATTTTAATAACTCTAACAACCTTTGTTGTCTCATATTCAGCTCCCTCTGATCAAATAAATACTTTAAACTCTTACGGTCACTAAATACTTTGAATCTAGAACCATAAAGATAATGCCTCCAAATCTTCAGCACAAAACAACTGCAACGAGTTCTAAATCATGTGTAGGATAGTTTTTCTCATGAGTTCTCAACTGCATTTACGCATAAGCAACTACCTTGTTGTTCTGCATAAGTACACCTCCTAAACCCAAATTAGAAGCATCACAATATACAACAAAAGGTTCTCCTGAATTAAGAGATGTCAAAATCAGAGCCGACGTCAATCTGTTCTTCAATTCCGTAAGACTTTCTTCACATTGAATGTCCCATACAAAAGCTCTACCTTTACAAGTCAACTTAGTTAACAAAAGTGCCAACTTAGAAAAACCTTCAATAAACCTTCTATAATAACCAGCTATCCCCAAAAAGCTTTTAATCTCGGTAGCCGACTTTGGAGTTTCCCATTGTAACACATCATCTACTTTAGATGGAACTACAATAATGCAACTACCTGAGATAACATGGCTAAGAAAACTAATTTCCTTTAACCAAAATTTCCACTTAGACAACTTTGCATACAACTTATTCTCTTTCAAAACTTGCAATACTATTCTTAAGTGTTCTGCATGCTCTTCTTCCGACTTAGAGTAAATCAACATGTCATCAATGAAAACCACAACAAAACGATACAAATAAGTATGAAAGATACGGTTCATGTACTCCATGAACACTCCCGACACATTAGTAACACCGAAAGGCATAACTGAATACTCACATGTCCATATCGCGTCCTGAAAGCCGTCTTCTATATATATTCATCCTTCACTTTTATATAATGATATCCCGACCTTAAATCAATCTTGCTAAACACAAGATCACCCACCAATTGATCCATAAAGTCATCTATTCTTCGAAGTGGATACTTGTTCTTAATCGTTACATTATTCAATTGTCTAATCAATACAAATCCTCATACTTCCATCTTTCTTCTTTACTAGCAACACTAGAGCTCCCCACGGTGATACACTTGGTCTCACAAACTTCTTTACAAGTAAATCTTCCAATTGCTTCTTTAATTCTGACAATTTAGATACTGACATCTCGTATGGTGCCATAGAAATAGGTCTGGTTCCAGGTACAAGATCAATAGCCAATTCGACTTCTCTCTCCGGCGGTACCTCGGGAATTTCATCAGGAAAAACATCAGGAAATTCGCGCACCACTTCCAACTCCCCAATTATATCTTGATTCTTGACAGATAGCGACGCCATTAACCAGAACATCAGAGCCTCATCTTGCATCAACTGCCACAACTATCTAGCAGATAACAGACCAACTTCCTCTTCCTCAAGAGTAGAAAACCTCACAGACTTGTTATAACAGTTAATATGAACATAGTTTTGCTCTAACCGGTTCATACCTAAGATCACATCTAACCCACTTAAAGGCAAACAAACTAAATCAACGGAAAAGTTTCTGTCGAAGATCGACAAAGGGCACTTTAAAAACACAAAAGAAGTAGTCACTGATCCCTTAGCTGGAGTATCGACGACCATATCTCCATTCATAGAAGACAACATAAGACCCAATCGTTCAACACAGTCAACAACAATAAAGCAATGAGTAGCACTGGTATCAATAATAGTAATTAAAGGAGTACTATTAATGAAACATGTATCTCTGATGAGTCTGTCCTCATTAGTTGTTTGAGTCCTAACCAAAACAAACACTTTCCCACTGGTTTGCACCTTATTTGGTTTCTGACACTGACTACCAATGTGTCCTTCTTCACAACAGTTGAAATAAATCATCTCTTTATGCTTGCACTCAGATATAGCATGCTTAATCTTACCACAACAGAAACACCTTTTCACCTCAGCAGTACACACATTACTCTTATGACTAGGTTTTCCATATTTGAAACAAACCACACTAGTAGGAGCATCTTCCCTACTAGTTCTTTGACCCTGAGAAACTCTATGTTTACCCTTATCAACTGAGGAATCGTAGTTTTTACCATGGTTTTGTTGGTGTTTAACCCTCCTCTCATTGATAATCTTATAGTGAGCATTATTATCTTCTTTATAGATCCTGCAACTATCAATAAAATCAGCAAAGACACGAATATTATGGTATCCAATTTCCTTCTTGATCTCTGAGTGCAACCCATTCTAAAATTTGAAACACTTCGAAAACTCAACATTTGACTCGCTATAGTGTGGATAAAACTTAGCCCACTCAACAATCTTTGCAGCATATTCTGTAATCGACATATTCCCTTGCTTTAGCTCAAGAAACTCAATTTCTTTCTTACCACTAATGTTTTCAGGGAAATACTTCCTCAAAAATTCCCTACAGAACACACCCCAAGTGATATCTTCACCTAAAACCTCTAATTTCTGATGAGTCTCCATCCACCAGTCATCAGCCTCGACTGCTAGCATATGAGTACCATATCGAAACTTCTACGTTTGAGTGCAGTCCATCAAACAAAAGATTCTCTCGATCTCATTCAATCAATCTAACGCTCCATCATGATCGTACTTACCCTTGAACGTAGGCGGATTCTTCATTTGGAAAGTTGCCAAAGTACGAGATCTAACATTCTCGTCAGTATTCGACTGATTCTCCATAGCTTGAGCAATTGCTTCCAAAGCAGCAACAATTGCAGCGTCATTCCTTCCAGCCATCTCAAACTTATAATCTCAACACAAATAACAATTAGAATTCAAATTATTAATACTCGATTGTTAAACAAACTACGACTCGACATCTTGGTAGAACATACCAACTCGCTCTGATACCACTAACGTAACACCCCATTTCTACCCAGCGAATAATATTAAAATCAGAGTTACAAAATTTCGACATACAAATAGGATGCTACACTTACTACATAAAAATACCTTCAGTTAATCGCATATAAAACAGATACATAACACTTAAACTTGGATGAACTGTTAACCACCTGATTTAGTCTTTAGAATAAAACAACTTTTATAAATAAGCAGCGGAATTACAATTTTCAATACAAATGACATAACATCTTTGTCCAACTGAAACAACTTTAAAAACAACAAAAAACTTGGTAATCAATTGAAAATTCAGCGACATAAGTAATCACAATAATAAAGTAACAAGCGTTCACCCCAGAGTGCTACGTATCAGAGCGAAGACACCGAATCGAACAAGTGAAGATAAACAACCTTCACTCTGGATTACCTGCACGTTACCAACATAGGGGTAACATTCAAACAGAAGGGGTGAGATATCGGAAAAATATAATTGAACGCGTGATAAATAATATATTAGAATCAGTGCATACAAAATAACCACTTTGCAACTCTTTAACAACATTTAAAATATTTAATTCACCCACACACAACTCAGGATGCAACGTAAAATGCGACTTATTTTTATGCACATGCATATGGTACCAACGGAGTAAAACTCCCAACTTAATAATCAACCAGTTAATAGAGGCATCAAGAAGGAATAAGCCTTCAACTTTATATTTTCCAATCCATGCCAACTTGCCGAGCATGAACTCTCAACTTGATATGCTATGTATGTGATAACACTATGAATGTAGTGAAAATAACAACATAAATTCGACGACAACTCAACATAAATCGACATTAGCCATAAGCCTACAACATAATATCTGCCAATAATTATAGGCATCTCAATAAAATTCATTATCACCTGCCAATTCTCAACTTATAACAAATTATACAATACACAGTATCAACCAAGATATACCACGACATCCTACGTAATTATTCAGGCAATTCGACTATATCTGACTAAGTAGTTTTCTGCTAAAATACTAATGTTTTCAGTTCTGTACTAAAATCTATAATTTCATACAGTGTACTTCTAGTCACTTATTAATTATATTATCTCTCCTGCTACTAACTTATATTTATTAATCCGTTAATAATTTAGGGATATATTACCTTAACGACTCTAATTATTATACTGAGAATGTTAAACAAAATTAATTAACCAATTAGCCTGCACTGGCGTTAAGGGATAAGAAAAAAATATGCCCCTCAATGTGCACAGGAACAAAATAAAAGAATTACTAAAGACATGCTCCCTCGGCACAATGGCCATGCCGCTCGACACTTCCCTTTATTCCTCTGCACTGGTCAACATACAATATGCCCCTCGGCACACCTCATAGCTTTGTGTCACTCGACACAAGTACTTGTGCTCCTCGGCATACCTTGTAGCCTTGTGCTGATCGACACCTAGAACTTGTGTTCCTCTACACACCTTGCAGCCTTGTGTCGCTCGACACAAGTATGGATGCCCCTCGACACGGTGTTTCTTCGGCACTTTTGCACATACTCCTTCCAGTCTCGGACGAACATTAACCTAGCCTTTCAATATTCTCCTGGATCACTAATTTCAGACCGACTGCATGGAATAACATAACAAAGTGACAACTATATCAACATGTGATATTCACCCTTAACAGATTCATCAATTTATACCGGATAGTTATGCAGAAAATTCCTAAACGACCATAACATGAAAACAAGTAATTTCTGGAACAGATCTAGAAAATCTCACGCACAACAATTATACAGGCAACCAATCTCTACATAATATTCATCATAAGCCCCATTATAGAGTCAGAATCCCACCCTTACATTGGATTGAAGGTCTCTCTATAACTCTCCGATCGAAAACCTTGCTTTGCCTCTTCTCCTTATTCCTCTTCTCTGCAACTTCTCACGACCAATTCCAAATTTTTATTGTGATACGGTGGAAGAACCGACTGTTATACTGGTTTGAATTTTTTGTTTACAAATGTAACGGTATGCAAGAGTCGCCACCGACTTTTATTTCATTCAACAAAGGAAAAGGGAAAAGAACAGAAAAATGCTTTTTCGATATATTTCTGAGTACGGGGGGTAGATTATGGAAAGGGAAGATGTTAACATCCTTTCCATCTGTAGTTTTCTACGGGCTCTTAGATGCTAGCTCATGTTTTGCAAATTGCTTGTGCTTTGTGTGTTTTGAAAATTCCTTAGTCCGGCGATTCGCTTTGTGATAACTCTTGTATCAGTCCTCAAGAGTGTGACAAGGCGAATGTTTTTGAAAGTGTTTTGAAATATTTTTGTGTAGGTGCAAAAAGTTGTTTTGAGAAAGCATCTAAGAACTTAATTACTCATTCTCGAAAAAGGCTGTTCGTTTTCTTATTTCCTTTAGACAATGTTATCCTAATATTAAGGAGTAGGTAGCTCCATCGTTGGAGTTTGAGGGACAATTGAAAGGGACGAGTACGATCACTAAAGCAATGGTTAGGGAACCTTAGTAATTACCCTAGAGTCCTAAAGATCTTTCCGAGGCAACATTCGAATGGGTCATTTTTTATCTTTTGGGGCTAGAGGACAACCACTAAAATTACCTATACTTCACGACCGTTTACCGAAGGCACCCGAAGTGGGGCAAACCCTAGGAGTGAGCATGTGCAAGTGTTTGTTTTTTCAGTCATTTATCTTTGCACAGTTAGGGTTTTCTACCGTTTTAAATTATGATCTTTTGCATACAATCGTATTATCAATCATCTAATGGTTTATAATGACGGAAAAGAAAAGTGCGAGAAATTTAAACCTAGCTATTACAAGGCCTTGGGGAGGGGGATTACATAATAAAAAACTGGGGGAAAACAGTAAATGAAAATAATAATAAACCTAATTAACTATTACAAACTCGGAGCAATTACATTAATTGAAAAAATAATGAAATAAATGCGCACGCTGAAATTAAATACGAGGAATTAAAATTAAATTCAAAGACATTTAATTTAGTAAATAAAGAAAAGTACTTTTTTTGGATTTTTTTGAGAAAAATAATAATTAATTTTTCAAATTAACCTAATTTCTAGTTAATTTTAATTATGAAAAAAAAGTTTAAGTTATCCTAATTAACTTAATTAATTAATGAAATTAAATATTTTATATAAAAAACTAATTCTAATTTTTTTCTGTGATTTTGTGATTTTAATATTTAATTAAAAAGATATTTAATACAATTAAAAATAAATAGAAAAAATAATAAAAAAAGGGTTAAAGAAATAAAAACCAAAAAATAAAATGGGCCTGAAGAAAAGTAATTATGGGGGTGTGAATTGGAATTTTTCAGGCCCAGAATAGCTGGCCCAAGGCTGGCATTTAATCCAGTTCCATTAGATCTGGGATGCCCACCATGCACTACATCCACTGCATGTTGGATCTTGGATGAAGATGAATTTGGTGGTCAGATCCTAAGTTGCATGATGGACACGTTTGAATGGTGGTGCATTAGACCCTGTGTAGAAATATTAGAAAATGAAAAATTGGGTTTCTGGAATCGAACCCAGGTCTTTGACATTGCATACTCGTTCCCTGGCCATCTACGCTAGTAGTCATTCATTTATAATAATCAAACAAAAATAGAATAAAGGAAAAAGCCTGTTAATTGTTGATTTGTCACACACACAAGCGACGTAGGGCCCCTGGTTGTTGAACAACCCAATCAAAACGTATCCAAATGCCACACCAAAGTCAGACTATCGCCCCAGCATTGACCCACCGGAGAAGCACCGGAGCCCTAGCTCCGGTCACCTTCTCCAGTCACCTATTTTTTTCAAACTTGAACAAACTTGGAAAAAAAAAGCAATAATTGTACCTTACCCCCCTAATTCAAGGGCTGCGGATCCAGTAGTGACATTCTCATGTCCTAAAATAGCCTACAAGCATCACTATGGAAAAAATGTGAAACTACGATCGTTAATGGAAGAGGAAGATCATGGGCCTTAACTTTACATGTTATACGTTCAAACACCCACAATTATCAATAGAAACACATATATGCAATTGATATAGATTTAAGTTAAGTGTCGTGTGAGTTTGATATCAAAGAAATCATACCCAAAAGTGAGGTATGGATCTGCCGATTCTGGATGCTACAGGCTTGCTCAAGGTTTGGGTTAAATCCCTGGATGTTACAGGAGTAAGTTTGGATGCTTAGAAGCAGTGGAAAAGGGCTAGATCATGCAAGAACAAATTGTCTCTTTTTTGAAATTTTGGAAGTTTCTTTTGGTAGGGTTTTGGGCAGGCTGCGTGCTAGTCTATGTCCTTAGGGTTGGAATGGCTTGGCATGTATATGTTAATCACATTAGGTCAACTAGTATGGCAAGAATGCAAAGATATCAATGCCTTTCAATTTTGCTTCAAACCTTACCAATTTTGAATATTTTTGCCCATTCATGGCTTGTATGATTTTTTGGGTATTTGACAGCATATAGGATCTCCATTCAATGCACAAATCAATCTTAAAACAAATTCTATGATTTATTTGGATTTATTTGATTTTATTTGATTTTTAATTGAATAAAAATCAAAATAAATTAAATAAATGAGTGAATAAGGCATGGGGGGTCCCATAGGTCGTGGACCATGCTAGGACTGAGATTCAATCTTTAAAAGATGAGCCCATGTGGGGAAAAAATGCAATTTTGGGCATTGTTGACTTTGTGCAAATTTCCAAAAATGACCAACTTTGACAATTCATATCTCTCTGAATTTTAACCCTAAGAGGGTTTTATTGGACTTTTTTGAAAGCTTAGGATGTCCCCTAAGCAACATATTTGGTTTCATCTCCATTGGGTCTTCCATGTTCATGTAAGAAGCTTTGACCGAAAAGGTGTTTTTGTTGACTTTTTGAAATGACCTATAATGTCTGAATTTATATCTTTTCATGAGTGCATTTCTTGAACTTCAAGGATGAAGATGAATTATAGGGAATTGAATTCTCTTCAAAATTATCCTTGGATGAGAAATTTCTGATAAAGAATGAGAAAGTTATGCCTAGTCATAGTTTGGTTGACTTTTCCTATAGAAACCCTAATTTAGAAACTTTTGAGTTTTGATGAATTTGGGGCATTCCTTGAGGAACCATGATCAACCCTTGATCAAATGATGGATGTTACTTCAAAATGTTGATGTTTACAAAAAATCTTGAAGTTTGACTGTATGTGGGTCACAGTTAACTTTTGACCTAACAAAGTTGATTTCCAAGCATCTGAGCAGTTGACTGAGCAAACTTCTTGTGCAAGGCATGAAAATTGACATGGATGATCTTGAGGGAATATTAGGGCAATGGAAACCATTTAGGACCCTTGGATCGCAAACATCTTGATGAAGAGTGAAACCCTAGTTTGAGGCTCATTGTCTTAGGAGGATGATTTGTCTGGTCAATCCTTAGTCAACTTGAGCAATTGAGAACCTCTAGGAGTATGTTTTGTGTGAAAATGGGAGGGAAAATTTTGGGGTACAACAGCTTCCCCTGTTCAATCTTCTTAAACTTGAGGATGAAGATTGGCTGGTATGCCTTTCGTGATCTGAAGGTGGAAGATGATTAAACACTAGAGTGCCTAAAAATTTGCACTTGCATGAAGTAATACTGATTGATGATATCGGGAATGGGCTTACAGATGCCATTTGGAAGGTGCTGTAGAATCTTCAGAGATGGGCTTAAATATTCCATCCAGAAAAGATATCAGTTGCATAAGAGATTCCTTTGTGTGAATTCCTGTACCTGTCATTGAGGATGACTTCACCGGGGAATGTCGATTTATGTCCTGGGAAATAGAGTATAGGAGCTTCCGTTGTCCACTACTCTACTGGGGAATATGAAATTGACCGTATCTGGTCGGGGCCAGGGGTTACAGTATTGTAACTGTTGTCCGGAGATAAAAAGAGAAGGAACCTGGATAGTAGGGTTACTTCAAAATTAAAGCCTGTAGAGTAGGGCTATGAGAAGGAAACCGGATAGTAGGGTTACTTCGAAATGAAAGCCTAGATAGTAGGGCTGTGAGAAGGAACCTGGATAGTAGGGTTACTTCGAAATGAAAGCCTGGATTAGAGGGATGTGAGAAGGAACCTAGATAGTAGAGTTACTTCAAAATAAAAGCCTGGATAGTAGGGCTATGAGAAGGAACCTGCATAGTAGGGTTACTTTGAAATGAAAGCCTGGATAGTAGGGCTGTGAGAAGGAACCTGGATAGTAGGGTTACTTCGAAATGAAAGCCTGGATAGTAGGGCTGCGAGAAGGAACCTGGATAGTAGGGTTACTTCGAAATGAAAGTCGGGATAGTAGGGCTATGAGAAGGAACCTGGATAGTAGGGTTACTTTGAAATGAAAGCTGGATAGTAGGGCTATGAGAAGGAATCTGGGTACTAGGGTTACTTCAAAATGAAAGCCTGGATAGTAGGGTTATGATAAGGAACCCGGATAGTAGGGTTACCTCAAAATGAAAGTCGGGATAGTAGGGATATGAGAAGGAACCTGGATAGCAGGGTTACTTTAAAATGAAAGTCTAGATAGTAAGGCTATGAGAAGGAACCTGGATAGTAGGGTTACCCTTAAAATGAAAGCCTACATAGTAGGGCTATGCGAAGGAACCTGGATAGTAGGGTTACCTCGAAATGAAAGTCGGGATAGTAGGGCTATGAGAAGGAACCTAGATAGTAGGGTTACTTTGAAATGAAAGCCTGGATAGTAGGGCTATGAGAAGGAACATGGATAGTAAGGTTACCTCGAAATGAAAGCCGGGATAGTAGGTCTATGAGAAGGAACCTGGATAGTAGGGTTACCTCGAAATGAAAGTCGGGACAGTAGGGATATGAGAAGGAACCTGGATAGCAGGGTTACTTCGAAATGAAATTCTAGATTGTAGGGCTATGAGAAAGAACCTGGATAGTAGGGTTACCTCAAAATTAAAGCCGACATAGTAGGGCTATGAGAAGGAACCTGGATAGTAGGGTTACCTCTAAATGAAAGCTGGGATAGTAGGGCTATAAGAAGGAACCTGGATAGTAGGGTTACCTCGAAATGAAAGCCTGGATAATAGGGCTATGAGAAGGAACCTGGATAGTAGGGTTACTTCGAAATGAAAGCCATGATAGTAGGGCTACGAGAAGGAACCTGGATAGTAGGGTTACTTAGAAATGAAAGTCTGGATTGTAGGGTTGTGAGAAGGAACCTGGATAGTAGGGTTACTTCGAAATGAAATCCTGGATAGTAGGGCTATGAGAAGGAACCTGGATAGTAGGGTTACCTCAAAATGAAAGTCGGGATAGTAGGGATATGAGAAGGAACCTGGATAGCAGGGTTACTTTAAAATGAAAGTCTAGATAGTAAGGCTATGAGAAGGAACCTGGATAGTAGGGTTACCCTTAAAATGAAAGCCGACATAGTAGGGCTATGCGAAGGAACCTGGATAGTAGGGTTACCTCGAAATGAAAGTCGGGATAGTAGGGCTATGAGAAGGAACCTAGATAGTAGGGTTACTTTGAAATGAATGCCTGGATAGTAGGGCTATGAGAAGGAACATGGATAGTAAGGTTACCTCGAAATGAAAGCCATGATAGTAGGGCTATGAGAAGGAACTTGGATAGTAGGGTTACCTCGAAATGAAAGCCGGGACAGTAGGGATATGAGAAGGAACCTGGATAGCAGGGTTACTTCGAAATGAAATTCTAGATAGTAGGGTTATGAGAAGGAACCTGGATAGTAGGGTTACCTCAAAATTTAAGCGGACATAGTAGGGCTATGAGAAGGAACCTGGATAGTACAGTTACCTTGAAATGAAAGCTGGGATAGTAGGGCTATAAGAAGGAACCTGGATAGTAGGGTTACTTCGAAATGAAAGCCTGGATAATAGGGCTATGAGAAGGAACCTGGATAGTAGGGTTACTTCGAAATGAAAGCCATGATAGTCGGGCTACGAGAAGGAACCTGGATATTAGGGTTACTTTGAAATGAAAGTCTGGATTGTAGGGTTGTGAGAAGGAACCTGGATAGTAGGGTTACTTCGAAATGAAATCCTGGATATTAGGGCTATGAGAAGGAACCTGGATAGTAGGGTTACTTCAAAATGAAATTCGGGATAGTAGGGCTATGAGAAGTAACATGGATAGTAGGGTTACTTTGAAATGAAAGCCGAATAGTAGGGCTATGAGAAGGAACCTGGGTAGTGGGGTTACTTCGAAATGAAAGCCTGGATGGTAGGGCTATGTGAAGGAACCTGAATAGTTGGGTTACCTTGAAATGAAAGCCGGGACAGTAGGGATATGAGAAGGAACCTGGATAGCAGAGTTACTTCGAAATGAAATTCTAGATAGTAGGGCTAAGAGAAGGAACCTGGATAGTAGGGTTACCTCAAAATGAAAGCCGATATAGTAGGGCTATGAGAAGTAACCTGGATAGCAGGGTTACTTCGAAATGAAAGCCTGGATAGTAGGGCTATGAGAAGGAAAATGGATAGTAGGGTTACCTCGAAATGAAAGCCGGGATAGTACGACTATGAGAAGGAACCTAGATAGTAGGGTTACTTCGAAATGAAAGCCTGGATAGTAGGGCTATGAGAAGGAACCTGGGTAGTAGGATTACTTCAAAATGAAAGCCTGGATAGTAGGGCTACGAGAAGGAACCTGGATAGTAGGGTTACCTAGAAATGAAAGTCGGGATAGTAGGGCTGCTTCATTTGATCATGTGGATTAGTTGACCTGTTTGGTTTTGGGAACTGATTTTCCATTAGTTGTTTGCAGATATGACATGTATAGCTTCATGGATTTAATCTTGAACTGTTGGAATTGTTGATTATAACCATCTTTCCTGAAAAGGTACAGGATTTATTATATGTGATGAATGCAATGCATTGTGCGGTGATGTTCTAAAAATAAATGAGATTATGCTGTATGCAATATGTATGCGCACGTCATGATGTATGAACATGAAATGCTATTGTGACATATCCAAGTCTGGGAAAATAAATCCTTGATTGTTGCTGGAGAGTACTGAAAATTGAATTCCTGACCGTTGTAGGAAAAGTGGTTCTTCTACTTCCGTTGGGGATGGTGAACGGAGATGACTATGCCTTGGATTTACTCCTTTATGCTTGTGAATATTATGTCGGGGAGAGACTCTGCTTGAGATTAAATCTGCGGGGGAATAACCTTGTTTGAGAGAGGAGATGCCTTGCTGGAACATTTTGCCGATTCAGAGAAATAAACTCCACCGGGGGATGAACTTCCATAGCTGGAGAAATAAAATCTGTTGGGGATTGAGCTTATGTATTCAAAGAAATAAACTCTGCTTGGGAGACAACTTTATGAACCGATTGCAATTATAAAATTCGGCTGGGGAAATAGATGTTGGATCTTTGAAGGAACTTTGCTGGGGAAAGTAAATCCTATTTGGGGAAGCAGATGTCAAAGCTTTAGTTGCCTCTACTCTGTGGGGAGTGTAGACGTCACGAGGTCACATGTAATTGCAACCTTGTTTCAAAGTTGTCTCTGCCCCTGTACCCGCTGAATAGAGTAACTGTCGGGCTTAGGCTTTGCCCCGTTTCTTAAGTTATAAGCAAATGTCTTTCTGTTTCATATGCAAATATTTGTGAATAGAAATCGTATTCAAATGCATATGTCAAGAATAAATCATTGGATGTTTTTGCAAGACAAAACAGAAGAAGACAAACAAATGATTTTGTGAAAATGATTTGTATTAATTTCTTGAAGTTGGCCTATAACAGACATTTTTGTACAAGGAAGCCGACGCTCTAGTAAGAGAATGCAGCCGTGAAAAGGAAAGCTATACAATATTTTGTACAAAGAGAAGAAAACAACTATGTGTAATAATCCCCTTGAGTTTCAATTCTGCTATTGTCGCTATGTCTTCGAGCGTCTCATCACTTTGCTGCTTGTCCTAAGCTGACTAGATTGATTGGTGTCGTTCGAGCTTGACAGTTGATACTGAGGTCTGGTTGCAAGGTGATCCAATGGGACATAATGATACGCTTTAAATACCTAGATTTTGCCTGGACCACCCTTTCGGGTTTTCAGTCCACCGGAATACCCTTTTTTGCCCAAGCCGCCTTTTCAGGTTTTCGAATTACCGGGTGTAAATTTTTTTTTGTTTTCATCCCTAATTTTTGCCCAAACCCTTTTGGTTCGCTGGGAAGCCCTTATTTTTTCCTAGGCCAGTCAACCTAGCGGGTCTTTAATCATGCGTAGTATCTTTTCAATATGTCCACATTAACAGGGTGAGAAAGGTCGTCACCGTCCATGGTGGTAAGAATCATGGCTCCACCCGAGAAAATGTTTTTGATCACAAATGGCGCTTTGTATGTGGCAGTCCATTTTCCCCTGGGATCACCTTGTGGAAGTATTATGCGCTTGATCACTAGGTCCCCAACTTGATATTCTTGGCGTTTAACTTTTATGTTGAAAGCCTTGATCATCCGTTTTTGATACATTTGACCATGATAGACAACAATAAGTCTCTTCTCATCAATCAGATTCAGTTGATTAAGTCGAGTCTGGATCCAGTCATCTTCGTTCAAACCCGCATCTTTCATAATCCTCAGAGAGAGGATCTGGACCTCAATAGGCAGGACAACCTCCATGCCATATACCCGAGAGTAGGGGGTTGCTCCTGTCGAAGTTCGCACGAAGGTGCGGTACCCATAAAGAGAAAATGGTAACATCTCATGCCAGTGTTTGTATGTCACCGTCATTTTCTTATGATCTTTCTGATGTGCTTGTTAGCATCCTCCACATCCCCATTCATCTTCGGCAGGTAGGGAGAAGACTTATGATGTTGTATCTTGAATTGCTTACAGAGTTCGGTGATCATCGTATTGTTGAGATTTATACCATTGTCAGTGATGATTCTTTCGGGGACACCGTACCGACTGACCAGGTTATGCTTGATAAACCGCGCCACAACATTCTTGGTAACAGTAGCAAAAGAGGTAGCTTCAACCCACTTCGTGAAGTAATCAATGGCCACCAGGATGAAGAAATACCCATTGGAAGCGGTAGGTCTAATCTCTCCGATCATGTTGATGCCCCACATTGCAAAGGGCCAGGGAGCCATCAAGATGTTTAAGGGAACCGGAGGCACATGCACCTTATCAGCATAGATCTGGTATTTATGACAAGTTCGGGAATGCTGATAGCAGTCTGCTTCCATAGTGGACCAATAGTATCCTGCCCGTAGGATCTTCTTAGCCATGGTATGTCCACTTGAATGGGTTTCGAAGGTACCTTCATGTAAATCTCCCATAATCCTCTCTGCTTCGCTCTTGTCTACACACCGTAGTAAGGTAGATTCATGGTTGTGCTTGTAGAGGATTCCATTACTGAGGAAGAATTTCGCAGAGAACCTTCTCAGAAACTTCTTATCATTGACAGATGCCTCCTCGGGATACTCTTGAGCCTCAAGATACCTTTTTATTTTGTGAAATCAAGGTTTGTCTGCTACCTCTTCAGTATCAATTTCACAACAGTACGCTGGTTCATCCAACCTCTCAATGGTGATTCGGGGAGTTTCGTTGTCCCACCTGACCTTGAACATAAAAGACTTGGTAGCTAGCGCATCCGCTAACTAATTCTCCTCTCGTGGGAATTATGTTTTTGAATTTTGACAACCTTGCTTTTTTGTAAGTTTCGTGTGACTCTTTTGGGCTCTGTATGTGTGTCAAAATTCCTGCTAATGTCTTGTTTATCTAGAGAGTAGTAAGGAGATAAGATATCATAGGATTAAACAACCTTGATTATGTGTTTGAAAGCCATTAATGAAAATTTGTAACTTTGGACAAAAACATGGAATCTTGTCCTTTTTTGAAATTTGAATAGATGTGGACATCAATGGCCTTAGAATACCTTGAGTTCATGCCCTTCGATTGGACTTCTTGTACATCCTCCAAATGGGGCTTTAGATGGACCTTTTGTGTACCCTTCGAATGGGCCTTTGGTTGCCTCCTTTGAATGGACTTTTTGAGTGTCTTTCATATGTATGCTTTGTGCCCTCTTTGAATGGGCCACTAAGGTGTGTCCTTCGAATGGGCTATGATGTGTGTTGATGTGTGCACAAATATTTCAAAGGGGGCCATTGCCTAGTCGAAGCTGGCACAAAGGCAACCTATGCCTTGTGGATGCTAGCATGAGGAAGGTCAAAGAAAGCGTAAAGGAAGCCATTGCCTTAGGCAAAGCTGGAACAAAGGTATCCAATGCCTTGTGGGTGGAAGGAAACTTTTTTTCCTGATGGATCAAAAGAAGCTTTTTTCCTAGTGGATCAAAGGAAAATATGAGGGAGTCTTGGCCTTGTATGCTGAAGGCAGGCTGAAGAGGGGCCTTTTCCTTGTGAATCGAAGACCGGTGAGAGAGGCCTTTTGCCTTGTGAATCAAAGGCAAGCTAATGGGTCTTTGCCTTGTGAAACCAAGGCAAGCATGAAGAGGCATACGTGCGGTGGCGGCAAGCTGAGGGTCCTTTTTCCCAGTGGGAGCTTTGTGAACTAGGCTTGATCGAAGGATACTCAGCGCCTAATCGAAGCTAGTATGCAGGGGTTCATTGCTGGTGAATCGAAACAAACTTGTAGGGGATTCTTGCTTTGTGCGTTAAAGGCACGCACAAAGGGAGTATTTTCCTAGTCGAAGCAGGAATCAAGCTTACACCAAATAAATCAAATGCCCAAACGAAGCAAGAATCAAGCTTGGTTTAAAGAAACCAAATTCCCAAACGAAGCAGGAATCCATCTTGCATGCAGGTATCCATTGCATTGTGAATCAAGCCAACATGCAAACCAATGGTCCAATCGAAGGATGTATGCAGGAGGCCATTACTTTGTGCTTGTTGGCATGAAGGAACTTCCTGCCTTGTGAGTTTAAGGCAAGTGTAAAGAAGGCCCTTCCCTTTTGAATCGAAGGAGGTTGTTTCAAAGGAAACACATGCCCAGTCGAAGCTTGTATGTAGCAAACAAGCAAAAGGTAAAGGCTTTAATCGAAGCTTGTAAATTTGAAGAAAGGCTGGAGGAGGTTAGGTGCTCAATTAAAGCTTGTCAAGATGGCCATCGAAAGACCTTGTTTATCTTCAAATAAATTATTTTTTCTTTAATCAAGTGTTTGTAATCACCTATGTAAGAGAAAAATCTTGGAAAAATATGAGAGGGCAAATTTTGGGGGACAACAGCTGCCTCTGTTCAATCTTCTTAAACCTGAGGGTTTAGATTGGCTTGTCTGCCTTTCGTAATCTGAAGGTAGAAGATGATTGAACACTAGAGTGCCCATAAATTTGCACTCGCATGAAATAACACTGATGGTTGATGATGTCGGGAATGGGCTTACATATGCCATTTGGAGGAGATGACAGAGAGTCGTCGGAGATGGGCTTAAAGATGCCACCTAAAGTAGATGCTGATTTCACACATGGTCCCTTTGGGGGTTCCTGTTCCTGCTATCTGAGGAGGAGTCCGTTGGGGGATGTGGGTTTCCGTTGTTCTCTTATTTGAGGAAAACTCTGTGGAGAATAGAGTCTAGGAACTTCAGTTGTCCAAGGCTCTGTTGAAGAGTTATCTCTGGAGAGATGACAGTTTTATGTATTCTGGTTGAAGTCCAGGTTTCTAGTGATTTGCAGGGGGAGAATGAAATTAACTTTTATCTGGAGATGTATCATAAGAAAACCTATGTAGGGCTATTTTAGGACGAGTCTGTGGTGGACTGCCTCTGGAGGGTTATATGAAGGAATCTTTGACGATTGCTATCTCAATGGATAATGAAGGAATCTTTGATGATTGCTACCTCAACAGATAATGAAGGAATCTTTGACGATTGCTACCTCAACAGATAATGAAGGAATCTTGGACGATTGCTACCTCAATAGATAATGAAGGAATCTTGGACGGTTGCTACCTCAATAGATAATGAAGGAATCTTTGACGATTGCTACCTCAACACATAATGAAGGAATCTTGGACGATTTCTACGTCAATAGATAATGAAGGAATCTTTGACGATTGCTACCTCAATAGTTAATGAAGGAATCTTTGACGATTTCTACCTCAACGGATAGTGAAGGAATCTTGGACGATTTCTACCTCAAAAGTTAATGAAGGAATCTTTGACGATTGCTACTTCAATAGATAATGATGGAATCTTTGACAATTGCTACCTCAACGGATAATGAAGGATTCTTGGATAACTGCTACCTCAATAGATAATGAAGGAATCTTGGACGATTGCTACCTCAACAGCTAATGAAGGAATCTTCGAAGATTTCTACCTCAATAGATAATGAAGGAATCTTTGACGATTGCTACCTGAATGGATAATGAGAAACTCATCTGTGTATAGACTTTACTTGAAAAGATAAACATTTAGTTGCATGCAATGTCATGATGCATGAAGTGCAAATGATGTTCTAAAAATGAATGAGATTTGTAATATATGCATTCGTGCTGCCTATGCTATGACAACTGTAAGATTATATATGAACGCAATGTAGGAATGTGTCAGTCATTCCATTTCTGTATTATTGAACTAGGGAAAATGAATCCCTGATTGTTACTAGAGAGTACCGAGAAGCTGAATCTCGTACTGCTGTTGATGAGTGAAGAAAGTGATTCTTTAATTTTCTTTGGGGATAATGAATGGAGATAGTTTTGTTGGTGATTCCCTTTCTCTGTCGAGGATCTTCGACTTCTGTTTGAGAATGATTTTTCCAAGGGGAAGAGTTCTGTTGGAAGATTTCACCAATTTGGAGAAATAAACTCTGTTGGGGGATGAAATTCCGTAGCTAGAGAAATAAAATCTACTGGGTATAAGGCTTTATAAAGTACTTGAGATTTATAAAACTCTATTGGGGATTACTTTGATTTCATCTCTCTGTGGGAACTTTGCTGGAGAGAGGGATTTGCCAGTGATTTGTGGTAGAAACACACTCAAGTTGGGAAGTGTCAGAATAAATCCTTGCCTTGATTGTATCTGAAGATGTATCGAATGGATATCAAAATAATATCCATATTTGGAGCATAGCTTGATTGTATCTGAAAGAGAAATCTTGAATGATTATCATAATGGCATCCGTATCTAGAGCATATCTGAACTGTATCTGACAGCTGTATTTAACGAGTATCAGAATGACATCTGTATCTGGAGCGTATCTAAACTGTATCTGGAAGCTGTATTGAATAAGTATCAAAATGGAATCCATATCTGGAGCGTATCTGAACTGTATCTGACAGTTATATTGAATGAGTATCAGAATGGCATCCGTATCTAGAGCGTATTTGGATTGTATCTGGAAGCTGTATTGAATTATTATCAGAATGGCATCCGTATCTGGAGCGTATTTGAACTGTATTTGGCAGTTGTATTGAATGAGTATCAGAATGGAATCCATATCTAGAGCGTATCTGAACTGTATCTGGAAGTTGTATTGAATGAGTATCAGAATGGCATCCGTATCTTGAGCGTATCTGAATTGTATCTGGAAGAGGAATCTGGAATGAGCATCAGAATGGCATTTGTATCTGGAGCGTATCTGAACTGTATCTGACAGCTATATTGAATGAGTATCAGAATGGCATTCATATCTTGAGCGTATCTGAACTTTATCTGGAAGAGAAATCTGGAATGTTTAGAGTGTTTCCGCTGGGAATTCCTGTTTTATTGTTTTGAGAAGAAATCCTCTAGGGAACATGAAAAGCATGTGAACCAGGCTACATAATTCTTTAAGATGCCGGAGCAGTGATTGGAGATTCTTGCTCTGCCGGGGATACAAGAACACCTGACATCATAAGGTTGTAAGCTGAGGATGTGGCAGTGACCTTTTAGTAGGATGCCCCTACCTCTATACCTGTTGGAGAAAGTATTTGTGGAGGTTTTTTGGATGGTTTGAGTATCATCCTAACTCCTGGGGTTTTGAGTAGATGTTGATCGGGGCGATAAGTCTTCAACTGATAGACAAGTGACGAGATGACGAGACATGGTTGTACACTTTAAATCCCTAACTTTTTCTTGGACTGTCCTTTCAGATTTTCAGTCCAACGGAATACCATTTTTTTCCAAGCCGCCTTTTTAGGTTTTCGACTTCCGGGTGTAAAGTTTTATTTATATATCCCTAATTTTTTCCCGAACCATTTTGGGTTCGTCGGGATGCCCTTATTTTTTCCTAGGCCTGTCAACCTAGCGAGTCTTTTTCATGCATCGTATTTTTAGACTATGTCCGTGTTCATCGAGTGCAGAGGATTGTCACCATCTATAGTAGCAAGTCTTGTCACACTACGAGAAGATATTTATGTGATCACATGTGCCCTTTCATATGTGGGAGCCTGTGTGGGGCTGCTTCAGGATGAATCTGGTGCACTTGATGTTTGATCAAGTTTCTGATAGTCTTGAATTTCCTAGGTATCTTTTCTAAGAACTGTCATGGAAGGATTCAAAGACATGATACTGACACCATATGATACTACTAGCATAGACAAGCAATTTCATGGACCAAAGGTTCAAATTTGGCAGTGATTTTTGCTAGAATCCCCGATCAATGTAACAGGCCCCGAATGATTCAGATGGAGTCCTGCCCCCGGCTATTAAGCACTTTTGGAGATTCTTTGCATATTGGCTTGACTGCCCCAGATTAACTAGACACCATGTCGTGCCCCTTGATTATGAAAGGCCTGTTATTGGCAATGTTTTTTCCGTCTGAGGTGATTTTGTCCAATGAGAGGATCTTTGTTCACTGAATATTCGTTGGGTGAATTTTTCTGTTGTTTGAACAATTAGCCATATGCAAACAATGTCATTTAAATAATGCAAAGCTTATGTCTGTCTTGAAGTTTGAAAATTCATTTTTAGTAAAACAAGCAAATTTTGTAAGAGTGTGATATCAACTCAGGATTTGTAGCAAGTCCTACAGAAGTCAGGATACCTTTTGTAACAGTATGCTTCTGAACTAACCCATGCTTCAGCTAGGACTTTTAAGGGTTGTGGCGTGGCCTGGTTCACGGTTTTAAGAAACAAAGGATAAAGGATCAAAATTCATTTGTACCCAACTCGTTCTTCGTGATGTTCTTCAGTCCTATGCTCAATTAATTGTGCGTTTAGATCCCAATTGAGTCTGGAATCTTTGCTCTGATACTTGGTGATGGTTGCGAAATTGAACGTTTGTTTGATAAGGCATTCATTTTTATAACCTTTTCTTTTTGTTGAGGATTTGTAGCGACCTCCTTTTTTATTTTTATTATCCCTGCTTTTTCCTGAACTGTTTCTTTTGTGATTACAGTCAGCGGGATGCCCCAGTTTTTTTCTTAAGTCTCCTTCATAGGTTTTGACTTAGTGGGCTTTTCTTTTGAAAAATAATGATTGTCTGCTTTGATGATTATGCCGAATCATCACCATCTTTTGGAAGGTATCTTCTACACTATTTGTCATGTATGAAGAATGAGCTTGCGACTGAATGAATCTCTGAATTAACTGAGAAAGCTACCCTGCCCCAGGTTATGATTAAGGGTTTAAATTTGTGTGAAAAGAAAAACTCCTACTTCTTTGGATCAAAGGGGTTGACTAGGGATTATCTTCCTTATAACTCCACTGTTTAGGATTTGAAACAACGCATGTACATCGTTAGTAGGGTCTATTCAAAAGCATATTGTAGAGATTGTGGTATCATTTTCATCATCCTCCCTCTAAAGGCTTAGAGCTTTTGATCGAGAGTTGAATATCACAAAAAGGAAAGAAATTTAAATATAGTGAATACGAATGAATTGATTCAAAACAAACATATGCAATGCCTTGATAAAGTAACAAAGTTTAACATGAAACAAATTTTCGAACAATCAAAAGAAAATTACAAATTAAGAATTCAGATGAACAAAAAGCCTTTTTGTTTTAATTTGTCACTTCAAATGGTGCGCCTTTGAGGGATCGCAAAAGAATTCAGTTTGGCCATCTTGTGTAAACTCCAACACTCCTTCGTTGATCAAGTCATGAATCTTATTTTTGAAGGCCCAACAACCATTCGTATCATGTCCAGTACTATTGGAATGGTACACACATATTGCATCAGGATTGTAGTTAGGGGAAGAAGTTTTGGGGTTTGGGTGAAGTCTTATCAACGTAACCAAATTCATCCTCAACATATGTTGCAATGCCTGAGACAATGGTATGTTGATTTTGGTAAACTGTCTCTTGGGCTTGTCTTGCCTTTGCTGATTACCCTATTGTGGTTGGCAAGGTCATTGTTGGACCCTTGGTGTAGCAGTCATCTTGAAAGGTGTTTTTTCAACCAAATCCTCTTGAGGATGATTAAAGACTCGATCCCCAATTCTCGTGGTTTTCTCCATATGATTGCATCCATCTTGATGAAGCTTGTTAACAATGCCTCTTCGCTCTTCATGTACCGGGCTAGGTCTTGGATAAGATCCATTTTCCCCAGCATATGGATTCTCATTGTTTCTACCTCAGCTTGCAGTTCTTCCAACTGTTCATCCTCGTCGTTGTCAGGATGTTTCTTGGTCAGATTCCTGGTGAGAAATGTTTTCAATTCTTCTTTCCCATTGGCTAGATTCAGAAAATTTCTTTGAATTGAGCATCTTGAGTTTGGAGATCCTTTACTGTTTGTTCAAGAGCCATTTCTTCTTGCTGAAATAAACAACGAAGAAGATAAGAAACCTGTCCTGAAACCTGTTTATGCAATGATATGTATGATATATGTATGCAATGTTTTCAAGGGCCTTATAGGATTTAAACTCTTTTAACAAAAACAGAAACAAAGACTTTTTATTAGTAATCTCAAATGAAATCAAATTTTACAAAGGAATAATAAATAAGAAACTTCTAAAAATTCTAAGTCTCCCAAGGACGCTTCCTTTTGGTGCTAATGTAGGCATTGAGATTCTGCTCTTCATGAAGCCGCTTTGTCAGTTCCAACACCTTTTTCTCACTGGCATAGAATTGGGACTCAAAGGTATCTTGTTCTTCTTTAAGTTATATCCAAGTTTTTTGCAGTTCTTCGAAGTTTTTTGGCATATCAGGATGAAGAATGACGCGATACTCGACCCCTTGAACTATAGGCTCTGAAATCACTGGTAGGATAGCAGCATACGTCATCATAAGGATGGAATTCTTGTGCCCTAGAGTCCTGCTATCAGTCTTTTTAACCATTCCCCAAGCGCGGATGAACCTCTGATGATAACCTTGTAGGTCATTTGAATAGTCGAACACAATACCTTGAATGAGCATATCATGAGGACCATCCCTCCAGGCGTAGCCGAACTGACGTAAAGCTAAAGAGGGGTTATAGGTGATGCCTCCTTTAATGCCAAGGAGCAGCACATTGGGAAATTCTCCGCAGCGATCAATAAGAGAGACGTATTCATGGGAGCGAGGGCACCAATAGATGTCAGAGTGAGAAAGAGACATTAATCTTTGGTTTCATCTTAAACCTAATTCATTCTTCACTTATGATCGAGGAAGGTGAGAAATAAACCACCTGTAGGTGTTTAGGTATTGGCTTGAATTTTTGGTAAATCCCAAGTGTATGTGTGAATGTCATGACTGATGTCATAACATTTTAGTTCAGTTTGTACTGACTCATTAGGTACCTTTGCAGAAAAATATTGTAATTCAAATACTGATGTTTATAAGTGTGTATCTGAGCATTTTGCAAAATGATCACATTTTGCTAAATCAGTAGACAGGTTTTCTCAGATGTCATAACAGATGTTATGACATCCTGTTCTGAACTAACAGGATTGCAGGATTGGATAAGACTGAGTTTTTTCAGGAAATAACTCAGTCCTTCCTGAACAGAATCCTGCGTTTTCTGAGGGGTAACCTAGCTCAACCCTAACCTGGTTAAATAAAGTCCTGTGACCTGGTCTTTAGGTCAAACGGAATTAACCCTAGGTTTTTGGAAACCCTAATTGAAGTTGCAGCTGCTATATATTCAACAGAGCTGCTGTTTTTCAAGGATCCCTCTTGATTGATCAGAAGATCATTTGTAATCTGTATAGATTTGATTATTGTACTCCAAGCAATTATCATTGTGATAAGTGCCTTGGAATAGGTTTCTAATTGTAAGGGTTGTGTAGCACTCAAAGCTTTGAAGCAAGAGTGTTTGAATGTCCTTGACAAAAGCTGTGAAGCAGAGTCAAGTTAGTTGTGTGCATCACTCAAAGCTGTGAAGCACGAGTGATTGTGTTGCTTGATTAAAAAGCTGTGAAGCTTAATCAAGTGTTTGTTTTTGAAGAGTGTCTTCATCAATTCTTAAGTCAAATTGGTTTATGTATCACTGCTGTGATTGAGGGGGAGTGATTAGGAACTCAGGTTTAAGTTGTACTTAGATTGGAATTGCATTGGGTAGGTCTTAAGTGAAGGAGATAAACTGGTTGGTTTATTCCTGAATTAACATCTCTTATAGTGGATTTCCTCCCTGGCTTGGTAGCCCCCAGAGTAGGTGTTGCTGCACACTGAACTGGGTAAACAATTGACTGTGTTCTTTATTGCTTTTGTATTTACTGTCATATAGTAAGTCAGATACGGTGTCATAACATTGAACGTGACATTGAGTATCTGCAGCCAGAATTTCAATTGGCATCAGAGCAGGCACCCTGCTTGTATTACTGGGTGAGATCTAGGGATATAACTTTCTGGCACTATGGACAAAGAAGGAGTTTTTGGAAATAGACCACCCATTCTGGATGGAACTAATTATGACTACTGGAAACCTCGTATGATTGCCTTCCTAAAATCTCTGGACAAAAAGGCTTGGAGAGCTGCTGACAAAGGATGGATTCATCCCACCATAACTGAGATAGATGGGACAATCAGTCTAAAGCCTGAGGAAGATTGGAGTAAAGAAGAAGATGAGTTAGCTCTGGGAAATTCAAAAGCCTTAAATGCCTTGTTCAATGGAATTGATAGAAACATTTTCAGACTAGTACATCAATATGAACTGGCCAAGGAAGTTTGGGACACTCTCAAAACTACTCATGAGGGCACTTCCAAAGTAAAAATGTCAAGGCTTCAGATGTTAACTACCAAATTTGAGAATCTAAAAATGATGGAAGATGAAACCATTCATGAGTTTCACATGAACATCTTGGAGATTGCCAACACCTCAGGAGCACTGGGAGAAAAGATGTCAGAAGAAAAACTGGTGAGGAAGATTCTCAGATCCTTGCCTAAAAGATTTGCAATGAAGGTAACTGCCATAGAGGAAGCCCAGGACATTAGCAAGTTGAAAGTGGATGAACTTATTGGGTCTCTTCAGACTTTTGAGATGGGGATCACTGATAATGGTGACAAGAAGAACAAAAGCATAGCACTTGTATCCAACACTGATGTTGAATACAAGGAGGATGAAGAAGAAAACATATCAGAAGCTATTGCCATGCTTGGAAGATAGTTCAACAGACTCATCAAAAGAATGGACCCAAAGTCAAGGTCTAATGTTCATAACATTCCCTCTGACATTGACAGTTCCAGCAGAAGACCAAGGTCAGAAGATAAGGGAAACCAAGGCAGAGGTATTCAATGCCATGGATGTGAAGGATATGGACATATTCGAGCTGAATGTCCTACCTTTCTTAAGAAGCAAAAGAAAGGAATGACTGTTACTTGGTCTGATTATGATTCAGAAAGTAATTCTGAAGAAGAATCTGCCAAACTAGTTACTGCCCTAACTAGTGTTTGTACTTCTGAAAGTGACACTAGTGATGAAGAAGTGACATTTGAAGAACTAGCTGATACCTACAAGAAATTGTGTATCAGAAGTGCTGAAGTCTGTGTGCAGAATGAGAAACAATCAAAACTCATTATAAAGCTGGAGGCTGAAAAAAGGGCAAATCTTGAAACTATAAGTCATCTAGAAGGAGAAGTTCAACTGCTGAACTCACAACTGAATCAAATGACCAAATCTGTCAAGATGTTGACCAATGGAACAGACAAATTGGAAGAGATCCTTCAAGTTGGACAAAATGTGGGAAATAAATCTGGACTAGGATTTATGGAAGCAAAGAAATCTGGTACTGGTAAGCAAATGTCAAAATGGATGTCTCAACACAACTCTCAACATCAGGAACAGAGACATATGAAGAAAAGGTACCAAAGATGAAAATGTCATCATTGTGGGAGATATGGTCACATAAAGCCCTTCTGCTTCAGACTACATGGATATCCTAATCAGAACTCAGGTGTCAAACCTAAGTCTAAAAAGGTACCACATGCTCCTCAATGGAAGAAAAAGGCTACTGCACTGATAGCTCACACTTCCCTGAGGGTCTCTGCAAAGGAAGACTGGTACTTTGACAGTGGATGTTCCAGACATATGACTGGAATCAAGAACCTCCTCAATAATGTTAAGCCTCACACCACCAGTTTTGTGACCTTTGGAGATGGAGCTAAAGGTGAAATCAAAGGAGTTGGTGATTTGGACTGCCCATGAGTTCCAAGTCTGAATGAAGTACTGCTGGTGAAAGGACTGACCGCTAATCTCATTAGTATCAGTCAACTGTGTGATCTAGGATTCAAGGTCAATTTCTCAAAATCTGAATGCCTTGTAATCAATGACAAACAAGAGATAGTAATGAAAGGAGTCAGATCCAAAGACAACTGTTACTTGTGGGAGGCTGAGAACACTAATTTCTCATCTGTGTGTTCCATTGCAAAAGAAGAAAAAGAGGTGAAACTGTGGCAGCATAAGCTTGGTCTCCTTCATCTAAGAAGAATGAAGAGAGCTATCTCTATGGAAACTGTCAGAAGAACTCCAAAACTACAGGTTGATAAACTTGAAGAAGAATGTGTTGTTAGAACCTTAAGTCATATTGACAAGGATGTTGGAAATAACAAGTCTAATAAATTCTGTTCTCAAAACATCTGGTCAAAACAGATGCTCCCTGAGTACAATGTTACACAAGATGTTGTGACATTATGTTGTGACAATCTGAAAACAATCAACATTTCCTTGAACCCTATTGACTTTGAAGAGAAGAAGTCATTTAAACTGGAACATAGTTTCTCTAAGCTTCAGCTGACTGATTCTTCTACCAAGGCTCTTGTTGGAAATAAACTTGAAAATTTGAGGGGCGGGTTGGGTATTCACCAACATAAGAAATTATAGCAATTAATTTTGCTTAAAACAAGGGTTGAAGGGATTAATTTTATTAAGTCTATATTTAGTGGGTTAATCATATTCTTTCACAATTCCTTCAAAAGCTTTAAGAAGTTGAAGAGACTCCCTTTTACCCTTTACCTCTCTCATCCTTGCAACCTGTTTCCTCCTCCCAATCAAAGATTTTTCTCAAACTGCTGCCATTACTCAAAGTCAATCAAAATGTCTCAGACATCGTCTTCAACCATGGCGACTTCGTCTTCCTCATCATCGTCATCATCTGACCAAGATTCTAGGGCAATCACTACATGCATAGAATCTGAAGTTCTTGAGGTCACTCCTCTCAGGGAGATGGCAACTAACCCAGCCAGAGTCAAAAAGCTCAGAACCAGACATGCAGGAAGAGCTCAAGCTATAGCCTCTGGTAATTCTTCTCATCCTTCGTCTTCTGTACCTAATAGAGAAGGATCAGTTCAAGTTCACCAAGCTATTGCTAGGCTGGTTACTAGTATACTGAGTGGCAACCAATCTGTACCGGGGATTTCTATCCCTTTAAATCAATCAGAAAGTCCAAATGTGGAAGTTTCTGAAAATGTAGATGTCACTGAGAATGTTGTGACACCAAAAGACAACATTCAGAACCCCTCTGAAAAGGCTGCTGATCCACCTATCATTGATGTGGATGAAGATTACTCAGATAATGAACTGATTGCTAATGTGAACCCTAGCATAGCTAGGAGATTGATGAAAAGAAAGAGTAGTCAGAATGATAAACCTGATGCTAAGAAATCCAAGGCTGAAGGCATGGCTGAGAAAAGTATTCAGACAAAAGGGAAGAAGGCCCAGGTGCATACTGCTAGACAACCAATCTCTAAGAAAAGTAAAGAACCTGAAACTTCTGATTCTGATGAGGAATCAGAATTTGAGATTGATATTGAAGAAACTCCCATCAGAAGGAAGCTCCCCTCCAGCAAGATTGCTAGAGTGCCTGAAGTGCCAACAGACAACATCTCTTTTCATCATCCTGACAATGCAAACAGATGGAAGTATGTTTGCTTAAAGAGAATAGCATTAGAGAGAGAACTCAACAATGATGCCTTGGAGTGCAAAGACATCATGGACCTGATCAAGAATGTTGGACTAATGAAGACAGTGATAAAGTTTAACAAATGCTATGAAAATCTGGTCAAGGAGTTTGTAGTGAACTTGTCTAATGATTGTGCTGATGGAAGTTCAGCTGACTTTGAAAGTGTGTTTGTTAGAGGAAGAAGGGTCAAGTTCTCTCCATCAGAAATCAACAAGTTTCTTGGAAGAACAAATGAGGACTGTCCTGATCTAGAGGCAACTGACAATGAAGTTTGTCTAACCATCACAACCAGGCAAGTAAAGTGCCGGCCTTTGAAAGGGAAGCTGAAGGCTAGTAAACTCAGCATGAAATTTGCCATCTTGCATAAAATAGGTGCAGCAAACTGGGTGCCTACAAATCACAAATCAACTATCTCCACAGGATTGGGGAGATTTATCTATGTTGTGGGAACCAAGACTGCTTTTGACTATGGGAGGTACATCTTTGAACAAACTTTAAAGCATGCTGGCAGTTATGCTGTCAAAGGACCAATTGCCTTTCCCTCCCTTCTTTGTGGAATCATCCTTGCACAATACCCTGATATCCTTGTGGCAAGAGATACAGTCTACAAAAGAGCCCCTGCCCTTGGCCTGCACTACAAACTGTTTCAGGGATCTCATGCTCCAGACATTGTCATAACATCAGCTGAGACATCGTCTGTGAAGACCCAGTCCAAGACATCAGATGTCATAGCTGTTTTAAAAGAAACTTGCAAAGAGCTGGATACTAGAAAAAGGACCCTAGAAATTCTAATTGCCAGGCTAGAAAAGGAGGAAGCTGAAGAAAACAAAAGGGAAGAAGGTGAAGGACATCTCAACATTGAAGAAACTAGCTCCTCAGAATCTGATGACAGTGCTTGAAGGTTGATTGCTATTTGGTGGTGTTGCTGGTTGGTGCTGATATCTGGTGGAGTTTGGAAGTTGTTTTCTGCTGCTGCTCTTATTATTTTGTTTTGGATAACTGTATAATTTTTTGAACATGTTTCTTTGGCCCATTTGTGGCTAAAGAGGGGGAGAATATTTTGGTACTTACTTAATTAGTACTTGACATTCTATTTTTCTGCTGTCACTTATTTCTGCTGCTATCTCTGATTGTTTAGGGTCTTTAGCCAAAAATCTGCCAAAGGGGGAGTTTGTAGGTGTTTAGATATTGGCTTGAATTTTTGGTAAATCCCAAGTGTATGTGTGAATGTCATGACTGATGTCATAACATTCTAGTTCAGTTTGTACTGACTCATTAGGTACCTTTGCAGAAAAATATTGTAATTCAAATACTGATGTTTATAAGTGTGTATCTGAGCATTTTGCAAAATGATCACATTTTGCTAAATCAGTAGACAGGTTTTCTCAGATGTCATAACAGATGTTATGACATCCTGTTCTGAACTAACAGGATTGCAGGATTGGATAAGACTGAGTTTTTTCAGGAAATAACTCAGTCCTTCCTGAACAGAATCCTGCATTTTCTAAGGGGTAACCTAGCTCAACCCTAACCTGGTTAAATAAAGTCCTGTGACCTGGTCTTTAGGTCAAACGGAATTAACCCTAGGTTTTTGGAAACCCTAACTGAAGTTGCAGCTGCTATATATTCAACAGAGCTGCTGTTTTTCAAGGATCCCTCTTGATTGATCAGAAGATCATTTGTAATCTGTATAGATTTGATTATTGTACTCCAAGCAATTATCATTGTGATAAGTGCCTTGGAATAGGTTTCTAATTGTAAGGGTTGTGTAGCACTCAAAGCTTTGAAGCAAGAGTGTTTGAATGTCCTTGACAAAAGCTGTGAAGCAGAGTCAAGTTAGTTGTGTGCATCACTCAAAGCTGTGAAGCACGAGTGATTGTGTTGCTTGATTAAAAAGCTGTGAAGCTTAATCAAGTGTTTGTTTTTGAAGAGTGTCTTCATCAATTCTTAAGTCAAATTGGTTTATGTATCACTGCTGTGATTGAGGGGGAGTGAGTAAGAACTCAGGTTTAAGTTGTACTTAGATTGGAATTGCATTGGGTAGGTCTTAAGTGAAGGAGATAAACTGGTTAGTTTATTCCTGAATTAACATCTCTTATAGTGGATTTCCTCCCTGGCTTGGTAGCCCCCAGAGTAGGTGTTGTTGCACACTGAACTGGGTAAACAATTGACTGTGTTCTTTATTGCTTTTGTATTTACTGTCATATAGTAAGTCAGATACGGTGTCATAACATTGAACGTGACATTGAGTATCTGCAGCCAGAATTTCACCACCTATAGAGTAGAGGTGTACAACACATAAGAGTCCCTCGCTTCTTCATGGTATGTGTATGGAGTGAGTGCAGAATATCCCCGAGCAATGTAGGCACTGGATTGTAAGCAAGGAAAATGTTGATGGCATTGACATCTACAAACTTGTCTGAATTGGGGAGAAGAACCGAGCCGTAGATCAAAAGATCTAAAATATCTTCAAAGGCATGGTAACTCATAGCGTCTAGGAATACCTGGGCTTTCTTCATCAAGAAACTTGTGAGGAGGCCCTTAACTACACTCCTTCTTTTCCAATTGGACTCAATGTCAGATGGCTTCAAATGCAAAGCTATGGAAACATCTTCAGCAGTTGGATGTTGTTCTAAACCGGTAAAGGGTATCTGCTCCACTATAGACAAACCGTGTATTTTGGAGAATTCTTCCAACGTAGGAACAACCTGATAGTCTGGAAATGTGAAGTAGTGGTGCTTAGGGTCGAAGAACTGGAATAATACACTCATCAAACCTTCATCAAAACCAGTAGCAATCAAACTGAGGAAGTAGCCATATCTCTTGGTGAATGAGGAACTCTCAGGAACCTTTGAAACCAATTATTTGAGTTTGGGAGGGGTATCTACAAAATTGATTCAGATGGTTTTTCTACGAGCTGAATCCATGACCTACAAAACAGATAAGAGATAAATCCACATGCCCTTAAAATGGTTAGTGTGAATGACATGTTATGATGTTTATGATGTTATGATTATGCTTTGACATCATAAGTATATCAAATATAAACAAGTCACACAGAGAGCTTAGGTTTAAAGGCATGCATGAGTTTTAAAGGTAAGTACCTTCTTGAAGTTTCAGTTGGCTTAACCTTTCCTATTAATAGTAACGGGGTTCTAAGGAGTCTCATATCACTGATCTTTATTTTAGGAATTGTTCTAGCTCAAGCACCAAAGTATTGCGGCCAGAATATCCTAAAAGTCTAGTCTCAATGAGTGTAGTATCGAGTATCAACCAATCTTCGATCGGAACCAAACTAGCCATCTCACTACTTTCTAATGGCCAATTTGTTCAATTAAAGGTTCTAAGGTTATTTGATGCTTCATGACACCACTCAGCGGCCCCGTATTCTCCTTGACTACTCAAGGGCTACCGGTACCAACCAAAGTGTCACATCAACGTAGTTATCGCTTTGACCGTGTCGGTATATCCCACACAATTTCCATGATCTATTTCTACTTACCTAAAAGGTTCCCCCAGATCCGGGTGTAGGATCTATAGTAACCCAAACAAAGCCTTCAAAAGTAAAGAAAACAAAGCATATAAGGTAAAGAAACTTACAATGAACTAGACTCTAAGATAACCCCACTTTTTATTATCCCCAGCAGAGTCGCTAGTTTTGTGATACGGTGGCAGAACCGACTGCTAATACTAGTTTTGCATTTGTGTTTGCAAATGTTGCGGTAAGCAAGAGTCTCCACCGACTTTTCTCTTATCCAAATTAAGGAAAGGGTGAAAAAAACATAAAAAGACCTTTCTTGAGATTATTTTGAGTAAGGGGGGTAGAATATGGAAAAGGAAGGTGTTAGCACCCTTTCCATCTGTAGTTATCTACGGGCTCTTAGAGGTTTGGTCATTTTGAAATACCTTTGTGCTTTGTGTGTTTGAAGATGTTTTGAAAATGCCTTAGTATGGCGAACTTTGTAACTTTTCTCAGGATAATGGAGAAAGTATACAAAGTGTTTTGGAAAATGTTTATTTGAAAAGTAGTATTTGTGTAAGTGCAAAATGTTTTGAGCAAACTTCTAAAACCTATCTACTTTATACTCGAAAAAGGTTATTATTTTCCTCCTTTCCTTTAGACAATACTATCCTACTATTAGTGAGTAGGTAGCTTGTCGTTTGATGTATAAGGAACATTCGAAGGGAAGTTACAATCACGAAGGAAACTTATGGAGACGCTTTAACAATTGTGTTTAGGGACTAGATCATTTACCGAGAGACAACTGTAGGGTCATCGAGGGACTATGATCTTTTTGATTTACGGGTCTTTGCTAAAGCGTCCCCGTTTCGAGGGACATGACTGCTTTATTTTCGAAGGCAACCAAAGTGGGGTACGCTAGAGGTGTATATGTGCAATGTGTTTCGTTCAAGTATTTATCTTGCGCGTTTAGGTTTGCTAGCATTTTAATTTCAGTCTTGCCATACATGCCTAGTTACTAGCAGTAAATATGTACATAATATAAAGTGCGGAAGTATAAACCTACACTATTACATGGCTTCGGGGAGAGGATTTACAATGTACAAAAATTGGGGGAAGAGAAATAAAGAAAGCGGATAAAACCCTATTAACTATTACATCTAGTGTACAGGTACAATAATGTAAAAATACGAAAGAAAATAAATAACGCGCGAAAGTTAAAAGTACATCTAAAAACCTAGTAAGTAAAAATGAAATAAGAAAATCTTTTTATTGTTCTTTTTTATTTATTTAAGAAAATAATTAAAATTAAATTAAAGAAAATAGTCTGAGTTCTTTTTGGTTTTTGTATTATGAAAAGAAAATAATTAAAGTTAAATTAAATCCTAAACTCTAACTTATTTTAAATTAAAAAACTAGTTTAATAATTAAAAAAACCCTAAAACTAATATTTTTGTGATTTTGATTATTTGTGTAATTAAATAAATAAAGAAAAACAAAATAATAAAAAAGAGAAATTAAAACAATACAAAAAAAATGATAAATGGGCCTAAGTATGTAAAACAGACAATGGGTGCTTATTGAAATTTGCGTTGGGCCCAGATTGTGATGCCCATGTTGCTTTATGATCAGTTGAGATGAGGCCTTGAGGGTGCATGGTGAGCTTGCATACTAGATGCGTCCATCTTGATCAGATGTACATCTGATGGCAAGGGTTTGATCGAGTATGGTGAACCCTAGGCAGCATAGCACATGAAATCTGCATGAAACAAATTAGAAAATATAAGAGGTTGAACCTGGGATTCGAACCCAGGTCCTCTTCCTCTCACACACGCGCCTTTACCAGCTGAGCCACCTGTTTATTCATGCATAATATAAAAGAAAAATATAATATACAAAAAATGTCAATATTTGAGAATTAAAAACAAAACGCGCGCAATTTGAATAGGCCAATGGGAGTGAGACAAGTTTGCGCGGGAGTCAGTCCACCGGAGTCAACTCTCCGGTCATCTTCTTTAGTGGGCTGGAAAATCAACCTGCCAAAACAATGAGATTCATAGAATCAAATTGATCCTACCCCCTTAATTTTTCCTCCTGGTCTCAAAAATGAGGTCCTTTTGACCTGAAAACCCCTGGTTATTGAGATACGATGAAGAAACTCAGATCGTGCTCTAAAATGGCACGATCCTATTCTGGCCCTTATTCTTGCATGTTCTTCATTGGATTTGTCCTATAGATCAACCTGATCATGAACCAAGCATGGAAAAGTATTAATACATCAAGAAATTACAAATATAAATTCCATAAAATTACCAACAATAAGGGTTTCGATTCATGGATTCTGGGCATGAGATTGCTTTAATAATGGTTGGGTTGAGTTCTTGGAAGTCTCAGGAAGGTGCTTGAGCCCTTGGTTTGGACATATGATGGCTAGAATTATGTTTTTGAATTTTGACAACCTTGCTTTTTTGTAGGTTTCGTGTGACTCTTTGGGGCTCTGTATGTGTGTCAAAATGCCTGCTAATGTCTTGTTTATATAGAGAGGAGTGAGGATACAAGCTATCATAGGATTAAACAACCTTGATTATGTGTTTGAAATCCATGAATGAAAATTTGTATCTTTGGCCAAAACCATGGAATCTTGTCCTTTTTTGAAATTTGAATGGATGTGGACATCAATGGCCTTCGAATGCCTTGAGTTCCTTCTCTTCGATTGGACCTCTTGTACATCCTTTGAATGGGTCTTTAGATGGACCTTTTGTGTACCCTTCAAATTGGCCTTTGGTTGCCTCCTTTGAATGCACTTTTTGAGTTTCTTTCATATGTATGCTTTGTACCCTCTTCGAACGGGACACTAAGGTATGTCCTTCGAATGGGCTATCATGCATGTTGAAGTGTGCACAACTATTTCAAAGGGGGCCATTACCTAGTCGAATCTGGCACAAAGGAAGCCTATTCCTCATGGATGCTAGCATGAGTCAGGTCAAAGCAAGTGTAACGGAGGCCATTGCCTTAGGAAAAGCTGGCACAAAGGTAGCCAATGCCTTGTGGGTCGAAGGAAACTTTTTTGACTGATGGATCAAAAGAAGCTTTTTTCCTGGTGGATCGAAGGAAAATATGAGGGAGTCTTGGCCTTGTGTGCTGAAGGCAAGCTGAAGAGGGGCCTTTTCCTTGTGAATCTAAGACCAACGAGAAGGGCCTTTTTTCTTGTGAATCGAAGGCATGCTGATGGGTCTTTGCCTTGTGATACCAAGGAAAGCATGAAGAGGCATATGTGCACTGGTGGCAAGCTGAGGGGCATTTTTCCCAATGGGAGATTTGTGAACTAGGCTTGATCGAAGGATACTCAGCGTCTAATCGAATCTAGTATACAGGGGTTCATTGCTAGTGAATCGAAACAAACTTGTAGGGGATTCTTGCTTTGTGCGCATGCATAGAGGGAGTATTTGCCTAGTCGAAGTAGGAATCAAGCTTACTCCAAAGAAATCAAATGCCCAAATGAAGCAGGAATCAAGCTTGGTTCAAAGAAACCAAATTCCCAAACGAAGCAGGAATCCAGCTTGCATGTAGGTAGCCATTACATTGTGAATCAAGCCAGCATGCAAAGCCAATGGTCTAATCGACGGATATATGCAAGAGGCCATTTCTTTATGCTTGCTGGCATGAAGGAAGTTCCTGCCTTGTGAATTTAAGGCAAGCGTAGAGAAGGCCCCTCCCTTTTGAATCGAAGGAGGTTGTTTGAAAGGAAACACATGCCCAGTTGAAGCTTGTATATAGCAAACAAGAAAAAGGCCAAGGCTTCAATTGAAGCTTGGAAATTTTAAGCAAGCTTGGAGGAGGTTAGGTGCTCAATAAAAGCCTGTCGAGATGACAATCGAAAGACCCTTTGACATGCCAATTGAAAGACCTTGTTTATCTTCAAAAAAAATATTTTTTCTTTAATCAAGTGTTTGTAATCACCTACGTAAGAGAAAAATCTTTGAAAATATGAGAGGGAAAATTTTGGGGTACAACACCCTCGAAAGATAGGGGCGAAGACACGGCCAGTGCGGGTTACCCAACTAGCTTCAACAATATTTTTGACATTAGACAATGGTTGGATAGAAATTTCCACACCATCTTCCAGGATAGTCTCATTGTACTTATATGGCACAACTTTGTCTGATTCATATGGAACAGGACCAGGCAGACAAATAACCATTGGAGCAACATCATGCTTGTTATGGTACTCAACCTCTATGGGAGCAAGAACACCAAAACACGGCACAATAACAATCACCCCTTCTTCAGAATATTTAGGCAATACAAAATCATTATCGGAGAACATATCTTCATCAGAAGAAAAAAACTCATCAGCAGAAACATATTCATCATCAGACATGGCCTCAACCGAGCAATCTTCAATCACATTAACTCCATTGTAATCATCTCTATTGCCTATAACTTTTATAGTAGAATTATCTAACAACAATTGAACGCCTCTTCTTACAATAGAAAAACCACGAGGATCCCTACAACAGATCTTACAAGACCTATGATGGTGTTCTTCTTGGCCATCCATGTGACAAAACATAGCGTGCAACTATACCAAATCATCGTTCATATAATTTACATCAAAAATTCAGAATTTACCGGGACATCCATAAACCATATTCACGTCTTCTTCATACTCAACCCTTGGCTTAATTATGTGGATAAGACCTTCATCCATCATCTCTTGAAGATCATCTCTCACTTTATCACATCCATGGACATATGTACTACAAATACTACAACCAGCATGGTCATGTGTATAATATCTGAGTTCATAGAGATCAACATGCATCTTCACTAAATCCCTTCTAACCAAGTTGATATAAAAAATTCAGAAGTCCCCAAGACAACCAGCAACCTTATTTACAGCATTTGCACCTCCATGTTTGGGTAATGGATTATCCTTCACATTAGGACCAACATCTTTACAGGATATGAGTCCAAATCTTGCCATATTCTATACTTCAGACTTCAAGGGATAACAATTTTCGATGTTGTGCCCTGGGGATCATTGATGAAAAGCACAAGTCTGATCTGCCTTATAATACCATGGTAAAGGTGAAGGTATAACAGGGGGAGGCCTAGTCTGCACCAAGTTCTTCTGAATTAAAGCTGGATATAACTCTACATAACTCATTGGAATAGGGTTAAAAGCTTCTCTCCTTTGATGTTGCCCTTGATTTCCTTGAGGAGGTGGTCTCTGATAGGAAACAATGATTGAAGCTACATTGACGATTGCAGTTACAGAAGCAACCTGCTGTTGGTACCGATGATGTCTTCCCGGTGGTCTAAACTTCCTTTCCTCAACAAAAACATTTGTTTCACGTTATTTATTTCTTTCTAGAAAACCCATATGATGATTTCTTTGTTCCTTCGTCTTTTGTCAAACGTCCTTCCCTGACAGCTTCTTCTAGACGAACACCCATGATTGCCATCTCAATGAAATCACTCGGTGCACTGGCGACCATCCATACATAATAAAATGATCCAAGGGTTTTCAATAATACCTTGGTAATTTCTTGTTCTCCCATCAGGGGTACCACCTGGGAAGCTACCTCGCGCCAATGCTACACATATTCTTTGAATGACTCCTTGTATTTTTGAGCCATTGCTCTCAATTGGTCACGGTCAGGCACTATAAACATATTGTACTTATACTTCTTGATGAAAGCTTCATTTAAATCATTGAAAGTATGAATATTGCTACTGTCCAAACCCATATACCACTTCAAAGCGGCACCGATTAAACTATCCTGGAAGAAATGAATGAGCAAGCGTTGATCATCAGTATGGGTGGACATCTTTCTGATATAAATCACCAGATGGTCACGAGGATAAGAGTTGCCCTTGTATCTCTCAAATTCTGGTACTTAAAACTTCACTGGCACTTTTACGTTAGAAACTAAGTAGAGTTCACTGACGTTTTGTCCGAATAATTCCTTTCCTCGAAGAGCCTTCATTTCTTTCTGCATCTAATTAAACTGATCTTGAAAATCATCCAATCAGTCATAGAAACCCACACTTTCACTTGGTGGAGTAAAATGGCGATAAACTTCATCATTAATAATCAACACAACATTCACTGAAGGTGGCACAGCATAATGAATTTCATTTCTAGCAACAGGACCAACATGCACCACTGGAGGCACAATAACAACAACTGCTTGAGCAAATGGAGAAACTTGAATATCAGGATTGTATCCTTATGGTATGAAATTTTAAGGCATTCCCCAGGGGTAACCCTGAGGCATATGGTTTTGATCAGTGGTAATTAGAGTAACGGAAATGGGAATTGACGGAACTTCGGAAGCAACCGTTGTTTATTGTGGCTGAGCAGTATGAGGAGATGGAGGAGCAACTGGTGGCTGATGGTGAGAAGCCACCAATGATTCCATCAAAGAAGTCAAATTAGCTATACCAGCCTTCGCAGTAACCTCTTCACGCAGCTCATGGTTCTCTTGTTCAAGATTCTTCATTTTCTTCCTAGAATTTTCATGAGTATTGTATTAGTGAGACAACTTGTTGACTGAACGAAGTAGAGAAACACAGTAAGACACCTGGATATGAACATGAATGCAAAAATATGTGCAAAATGATACATGATATGCAATGCATATGACTTATTCATCATTATTAATATTTCAAGGAACTCAAAGAATTATGGATATTTTGCCAATATTAAAGTACTAACACATTTTGAAATACTGAAAATTTCATTATAATAATTTTAGAATGGATTAAAACTTTTAATAAAAGTTTCAATAATCTAAGTACCGGAGAATAAAGATAGAATTTAAAATCCTAAGGAGCCAAAGCTGATGAAGATCTCTCCACACACAGATGCTTTCCCATGAGTCTTGCAATCCGAGCCTTCAACTGCATGTTCTATTCAGCATACCGGTCAACGAATTCTTTCCAACCATCCGGTTCAGGAAGTGAGCAACTAGGTCATAGCTGATCTCTAGAGGAAAATAAATCCTCTTGCTTCTCCATTATCTCCATAGCACGACTCTCAAGAATCTCGATCAAGTTATCCTTCTCTTTCAATTCTATTTGGTAGGACATCTCTAAAGTTTGAAACTTATTCTTCAATGCTTCCTTCTCTTGTTACATCCTAACTAGGGCAAGCTGGAGTTCTTCCACATCATCTAAAAGGGGAGGAGTAGTCTTCAAAAACATATCAAGTATAGATTCTTCACGGGAATATGGCATCTTCAAATGAATTTCCCTTGCTTGTACCTGTTGTACCCCAAAATATTCCCTCCCATTTTCTTCAAGACATTGTTTCAATCCTTCTCAAAACACTTAAGATAAACATAATAGAAACACAACACACTCGCACACGCGCACCACTAAGGTACCTCCACTCGTTGCCTTTGGAATAAACAGTCACGTCTCTCGAACATGAGATACTTTAGGAGTGACCCTTTGGTTATAAGATCATAAGTCACTCGATGACCCTTTCAACATTACCTCGGTAAATGATCTTAGGACTTTAGAGTAATTGCTAAAGTATCTTATGAGTTGCCGTCGTGATTGTACCATGACCATCGTTTGTCCCTCAAAATATTCAACGATAGGGCTACCTATTGAATAATAGTAGGATAACACTGTCTAAAGGAAAAGAGGAAAAGAACAAAGATCATTCGAGTAGGTAGACAGTTCATAGTTTCTTGCTCACAAATAAAAACAAAACAATTTTTTCACACATACACTCTCTTGTTTCTAAATATTTTCAAAGAAAAAACACTTTCTATAAGTTCTCAACGATATGAAAAACATTACAAAGTTTGTCTCACTAAGGCGTCTTTTTCAAAAAATATTTTCAAATGCACTTACACAAAAAAGCATTTTCAAAGTGAGCTAGCAACTAAGAGCCCGTAGATAACTACAGATGGAAAGGGTGCTAACACCTTCCCTTTCCATAATCTACCCCCCAAACTCAAAATCTTTAAAAAGGTCTTTCCTGTTCTTTTCACCCTTTCCTTTGTTGGATAAAAGAAAGTTCGGAGGAGACTCTTGCTAACCGCAACATTTGCAATAAAATGCAAAACCAGTAAATTCATTTCTCCCACCGCATTATAGAACTGGAGACTCTGCTGGGGAGTGGAGAAACTAAAATTGGGGTTACCTTAGAGCTAGATCATATTTAAATTGCTTTCCTTGTTTGATTTGTGTGCTTTAACTTTCGGGTTTATGTTTGGGTTATTGTTAAAGATCCTATACCCGGATCTGGGGAACTTTTAGGTAAGTAGCAATAGATCAGGGAGACTGTACGGCGTATACCGATATGGTTGAAGCGATGGCTACATTAGTGGGACACATTGGTTGGTACTGGTGTCCCTTGAGTAAGTCAAGGAGAATTTAGGTTGTCGTGTGGTGTCATAAAACACTAATTGACCGTAGAACCTTAGTTAACACAACTTAGCCATTAGAAAGTAGCGAGATAGCCAACTTTGGTGCTGACTGAAGTTGGTTAATACTCAAGGCTACACTCATTGAGGTTGGACTCTTAGGATATTTCGGTCGCAATTTAGATGCTTGAGCTAAAACAATGTATGAGAGAAAGATTAGTGATATTGAGGCTCCTAGAACCCTGTTACTTCTTTTAGGACAGGTTGAGCCAACTAATTTTCAAGAGGATACTTACCTATAAACTCCACACAAGCCTGGACCTAAGGCTACTTGTGTGACTTATTTGCATTTGTCATCTAACAACTTGAACTCCTTGCAGGAATTGTTTGTATTCATTATCTAATAACTGAGACTTCTTGCAAGACTTACTTATTTTCATCACCTTACACTTTTTCTTGGTGCATAACATCATGACATCATGTCATAGAATTTTCATTAACCATTTAAAGGATCTCAAGGGCTTGTGATGCAGGTTATCATGAACCAGATTCTTAACAAGGGGCAAGAGGATTTATTTTCCTCTAACCAAATGCCGCCAAAGTTTCATGAACCAACGTCTAGCAAGGGGAAAGGGGATTCATTTTCCTCTAGCCAATGTCGTCAAAAGACCAAAGCACGATAACTTGAGTCAGAGGCTATGAACCACTCGACATGGTGAGCTTGATTCTTGTAGAAGGACGTTCAACGATACAAAGTTCTTAAGTCAAAGCTATAGTCGAATTCTAACATTTTCTTTGTTTACCCCGAGAGATCCTTAAAAACATTGCATCTACATATCATGCATCATTTCATGAACAGGTTTTCTAATACAGGTTTCTCATTTTTCTCGCTGTTTATTTCAGTAGAAAAATGGCACTCGAATAAAATGTCAAAGATCTCCAGGCTCAGCATGTACAATTCCAAGAGACCCTTTTGAATCTGGCCAAGGGGTAGCAAGAAATAATGACGCTCCTTGACAAGCAAAAGAAGAATACTAAGAAGCCAATTATTGTCTTTAATCTGGAAAGCAGATTCAAAGGTTCGGCCCAAACGATTCAAGCTGTTGAAGTCTCCTCTGATGAAGATGACGACCAAGATGAAGAGGATAGAAAAATTAAGCTAGAAGACAAGAATAATCAAGGTTCGGAAGACGAGGATTACTCAGATGAACAATACCATCCTGCTGATGACAGGTACAAACAGTTCGAGGATATGCTCAAGGCTTTGGATGTCTAGAAGATACCAGGATTAGATTTCGGTGAACTAGGGCTGGTTCCAGGGGTGGTCATCCCACCTAAGTTCAAGGTCCCTGTCTTCGCCAAATATGACGTGGTCTCTTGTCCTAAACTTCACTTGAGGTCATGCATTAGAAAGATCCAGCCTCACACTGCTGACTGGAAGTTATGGGTCCATTTCTTCCAAGAAAGTTTGGTTGGCACTCAACTGGAATGGTTCTATCAGCTGGAAAGAACCAACATTTATATCTGGGAAGAATTGGATGCTGCTTTCTACAAGCAATACCAATACAATGCTCACCTGACACCAACTCGAGTGCAATTGCAGAATATGTCCATAGGCTCAAGGGAAGGATTCAAGGAATATGCACAGAAATGGAGGGATTTAACTGGCAGGGTGCAACCTCCAGTAACTGTTCGGGAAATGGTAGACATGTTCATGGGAACTCTGACAGACCCGTTCTTAAATCTACTGATTGGGATTTCTTCGTTTGGTTTTACAGAGATGATTCTGATTGGGGAAAGAATTAAAAGCGGTTTCAAAAGTGGGAAGATCCAAATGGCCTCAACCTATAATGATGTGAAGAAGCCCTTTGTTGGTACAAAATAAACTAATGTTGTCTATGGTCAAAGGAGCCAAAGTAAAAATGATAACTATTAGTCCGTGGGAGTGGTGTTAATTTCTAATCCTACACCTGTTCAAAAACAACAGTGCAATAGGAGTAGGATAAAGTTTCAAGAAAGGAAGTAAACTAAGATTAATATTCCATTGTATCAAGCATTACAACATTTTCTAAAAGTGAAACTGATTACACTAAGGGATCCTCCTCAAAACCCCGATACCTCCTCTCCTAAGTACAATCTGAATATGAAGTGTGCCTACCATTCTAATAGTCTTGGGCATGACACTGATAGTTGTTGGTCTTTGAAAAACAAGATGCAAGATTTGATTAACAACAAGGAGATTAAATTTGACCCTCCTAAGGCTCCCAATGTGATCACTGCTCCCACGCTGAATCATGGCCAAGATTGAGAGCGCTTATTTTATTTGAATTCTCAAATTGTAATTTCTTTTGTTCGAACACTTATTTTATGTCAAACTTTGTTATTCCATTAATGCAATGCATATGTTTATCTTGAATTAATCCATTCATTTTCATTATATTTAAAATATTATTTTACTTCCTTTTTGTGATATTTAACTCTCATTTAAAAAACTGTGAGCCTTTAGAGGGATGATGACAAAAAAGATACCACAATCTCTATAGTATGCTTTTGAATAGACCTGGATGACGATGTATAGGTGTTGTTTCAAATACTAAACAATGGAGTTATAAGGAAGATAATCCCTAGTCAACCACTTTGAGCCTAAGAAGTATGAGTTTTCTTTTTCACATAAATTGAAACCTTTAATCATTACCTGGGGCAGGGTAGATTCTCAGTTAATTTAATGGTGCATTCAATCACAAGCTTTCCCTTCGTACACAACGTGTAGTGTCAGAGGTATCCTTCAAAAACAAAATAGGTGATGGTTCCGCATAATTATTAAAACAGACAGTCATTATATCTCAAAAGAAAAGCCCGTTAAGTCAAAACCTATGAAGGAGACTTAAGGAAAAAACTAGGGCATCCCGCTGACTGTAATCACAAAAGAAATAGTTCAGGAAAAAGGTAGGGATCATTAAAAAAAATAGGTCGCTACAATTCCTTAAGAAAATAAAAAATGTTACAAAGAAAAGACTGCCTTCTCAAATAAACTTTCGGTATCCGAACTATCACCGGAATATCAGGGCAAAGATTCCAGACTCAATTGGGATCTAAACGCACAATTAACTGAGTATAGGACTGAAGAATATCATGAAGAATAGTTTGAGTACAAATAAAGTTTGAGCCTTTATCCTTTGTTTCTTAAACCGTGAACCAGGCCATGTTACAACCCTTAAAAGTCCTAGCTGAAGCATAGGTTAGTTCGAAAACATACTGTTACAAAAAGGTATCCTGACTTATGTAAGGCTTGCTACAAATCCTAAGTTGATATCATATTCTTGCAAATTTTGTTTTACTAAAAAATGAACTTTTAAAAACTCCAAGACAAACATAAGCTTTGCATTTTTAAATGCCATTGTTTGCATATAACTAATTGTTCAACAACATAGAAATTCGCACGATGAATATTCAATGAACGAAAATCTTCTCAATGAACATCATCACCTCGGATGGAAAGACATTTCCTGTAACAGACCTTTCATGATCAAGGGGCACGATATGGTGTCTAACTGATCTAGGGTAGTCAAGTCAAGATTCAAATAATTTCTCAAAAGTGTTGAATAGCCAAAGGCAGATCTCCATCTGAATCACTTAGGGAATTGAACATGAGTTCTAGCAAAGGGTCATGTACGATCAAGCAAACATTTTCGGGCAGTGCTACAACACTTACTACTATGGACAGTGACAATTATATGCACCCTTTGAACACAGACATAGTCGAAAAATACTACGCATGAAAAAAGACCCGCTAGGTTGGCTGGCCTAGGAAAAAATAAGGGTATCTTGGAGAACCAAAAGAGTTCAGGAAAAAATTAGGGATATATAAAAAAAACTGTACACACTCAAGGGCCGCAAGATTCAAAGAATATCTCAAAAGTGTTGAATAGCCAAAGGCAGATCTCCATCTGAATCACTTGGGGAATTGAACATGAGTTCTAGCAAAGGGCCGTGTACGATCAAGCAAATATTTTCTGGCAGTGCTACAACACTTACTACTATGGACAGTGACAATTATATGCACCCTTTGAACACAGACATAGTCGAAAATTACTACGCATGAAAAAAGACCCGCTAGGTTGGCTGGCTTAGGAAAAAATAAGGGTATCCTAAAGAACCAAAAGAGTTCAGGCAAAAATTAGGGATATATAAATAAAACTGTACACCCGGCAAGTCGAAAACCTAAAAAGGAAGCTTGGGCAAAAAAGGGTATCCTGGTGGACTGAAAATCTGAAAGGATAGTCCAGGCAAAAGTTAGGGATTAAAGCGTACTACTATGTCCCGTCACTTGTCTATCAGTAGAAGACTTATCGCCCTTATCAGTATTCACCAAGGGCTCTGGAAGTAGAGGTATGTTCAAGTCTCCACGGATCCCCATAGAGTTACTTCCATAAGATTATCCCCACAAAGAAATCTTCACAAGTTCATACATTCCCCGCAATTTCCATGGCAGATCAGTCTGGATGATAAAGGAGTATGATTTTCTCCCCAGAAATATCACCAACCTATGGAGTTCCAAGCAGTACAGTTCATGGATTTTCTCTTCCCCAGTTGAACTTGTTCCTCCAAGGTTTAAAAACCCCCTTTAAGACTTTTGTTCTCCAGCAGAGTTCATTTCCTTAACAAGAATGTTTCCTCAACAAGAGTATTTCCCTAATAGGGTTTATTTCTCCAACAGTTTATCATCTTCTAGATATAGTTCAGACACAACCTATATATAGATTCATTATGACACTCATTCTAGATTCTCTTCAAGATACATTTCATATACAGTATAAATATAGATTCATTCTGACACTCATTCCAGATCCACTTCTAGATACAGTGCAAATACAATCAAGATATAGATTCATTCTGGCACTCATTCTAGATTTGTTTCAGATACAGTTCAGATACGATCTAGATATAGTTTCATTCTAGCACTCATTCCATATTTCTCTTCCAGATACAGTTCATATACGATCAAGATACAGATTCATTATGATACTCATTCAGTATATCTTACAGATATAGTTTAGATATGATCAAGATACAGATCCATTCTGATACTCATTCAGTACATCTTTCAGATACGGTTCATATATAGTCCAGATATGGATATCATTTTGATACCCATTCGATACATCTTCAGATACAATCAAGGCATAGATTTATTCTAACACTCCCTAGCTTGAGTGTGCTTCTACACCAAATCACCGACAAAACTCCCTTCCCCGGTGAAGTCATCACTATCCCCAGAGATTTGCTACTGAATCTAAAATTGGATTAGATGTCAGTCAACTTTATCCTTCTCAGACGAGTCAGAAATTTATCCATTGATGTTATCCCCAGTCAAGGTATACAAGGAATTATAACTCCCCAGTAGAGCAAAGAGCAACCAAATTTTTGAACTCTTCTTCCCCAAGCAGGAGTTAACACTCTCCCGCAGAGTTCCCTCAAGAAAGCAAAAATCAATGTTCCCCAACGGAGTTTAAGATACACATACTCTTCATCCCTAGCAATAATCAGGGATTTATTTTCCCCGGACAAAGATGCTGCTCAAATTTCCAAATGCACTTCAATAACATTTCACATTCACCATCATTTACCAATACCATAGCATATGCATACGAAACACATATAGCACAGTCTCATTAATTTTGAGAACTTCATTACGCAATACATTTCATACATCATAACATTTCATACAACTAACCCTTTATCTTTTCAGGTAAATTATATAAATAGACGAATATCATAAAAAATCTACATGACCAGAAAAATTTCTTCAAAAATTAAATTCTGACAAGTATTTCCCTCAAAGACTTTCCCTAGAAAGTCATTCTGAAAAATATCTCTTTTAGATAAAGTCAGGCATAGACATCTTCTAGTGCATCATTCAGACAAAATTAAGCGCGAATTCCTTCTGGTACCCTTTGAAGTAGTAGTCTCCATATATTCCTTCTGGTACCCTTCGAAGTAGTAGTCGCCATAGATTCCTTTTGGTACCCTTTGAAGTAGTAGTCGCCATAGATTCCTTCCAGTACCTTGTGAAGTAGTAGTCGCCATAGATTTCTTCTGCTACCCTTTGAAGTAGTAGTCGCCATAGATTCCTTCTGGTACACTTTAAAGTAGTAGTCACCAGAGATTCCTTCCCGTAACTTGTTGAAGTAGTAGTCGCCAAAGATTCCTTCTGGTACCCTCTGAAGTAGTAGTCGCCATAGATTCCTTCTGGTACCCTTTGAAGTAGTAGTCGCCATAGATTCCTTCTGGTACCCTTTGAAGTAGTAGTCACCATAGATTCCTTCCAGTACCTTGTTGAAGTAGTAGTCGCCATAGATTCCTTCTGGTACCCTTTGAAGTAGTAGTCGCCATAGATTCCTTCCAGTACCTTGTGAAGTAGTAGTCGCCATAGATTCGTTCTGGTACCCTTTGAAGTAGTAGTCGCCATATATTCCTTCTTGTACCTATTGTAGTAGTAGTCGGTCGTAGACTCCTTCCATTACCTACTGAAGTAGTAGTCAGGAATAGACCCCTTCTGGATACATCTCTTAAAGACCAAGTCAATCATAGACTTATTCTTATATTTCTATCAACAGTTACTTTTGATGGCATCAATAAGCCTATCTCTGACGACTCTCCATCACCTTTGGATGGCATCTATAATCCTATCTCCAACAATTCTCTATCACCTCTCCGAATGGAATCTCTAATCCCATTCCCGGTATAATCAACCATCAACTTTACTTCTATCACACACGAGTGCAAATTTCTGGGCACTTAAGTGTTCAATCATCTTCTACTCTGAAGACACCTATGGCGAACAAGCCTATCTAACTCTTCAGGTTTAAGAAGATTGAACAACGGAAGCTGTTGTACCCTAAAATTTTCCCTCTCATTTTCTTTAAGACATTCTTTCAAGGCTTCTCAAAACACTAAAGATAAACATAATAGAAACACAACACACTCGCACACGTGCACCTCCAAGGTACCTCTACTTGTTTCCTTCGGAATTAACATTCATGTCTCTCGAACGTAAGAAATTTTATAAGTGACCCTTTGGTTATAAGATCATAAGTCTCTCGATGACCCTTTCGACGTTGCCTTAGTAAATGATCTTAATACCTTAGAGTAATTGCTAAAGTATCTTACGAGTTGCCTTCGTGACTGTAAAATGACCTTCGCTTGTCCCTCAAAACATCCAACGATAGGGCTACCTACTGACTAATAGTAGGATAGCACTATCTAAAGGAAAAGAGGAAAAGAACAAAGACAGTTTGAGTAGGTAGACAGTTCATAGTCGCTTGCTCACAAAAACAAACAAAACAATTTTTTCACACATACACTCTCTTTTTTCTAAATATTTCAAAGACAAAACACTTTGTATAAATTCTCAACGATATGAGAAACATTAAAAAGTTTGTGGCACTAAGGCGTCTTTTTCAAAAATATTTTCAAACGCACTTACACAAAAAATCATTTTCAAAGTGAGCTAGCAACTAAGAGCCCGTAGATAACTACAGATGGAAAGGGTGCTAACACATTCCCTTTTCATAATCTACCCCCCGAACTCAAAATCTTTAAAAAGGTATTTCCTATTCTTTTCACCCTTTCCTTTGTTGGATAAAAGAAAATTCGGTGGCGACTCTTGGTAACCGTAACATTTGCGATAAAATGTAAAACCAGTAAAGTCAGTTCTCCCACCATATTACAGTACCCAACAGAGATGAGGCTCCAAAGAAACAACTCTTATTGGTCCCCAATATTTTCTACTCTTCCTATGAATATGGAGCCAAGGCGTTACAATTTATTCCTTAGCTTCCTTATGATTCTCTCCTTCTTTGAGAAAGAAACCACTCAGATGAATACTATTTAGCTTGTCTGTTATTGGATATCCAAGTTGACGATGCGCGAGAACAGGATTGTAGTTAATTCCTCCTTTTGTACCAAAAAGAGGTACATTGGGGAAACTACCATAAATATCAATAATCTTCACATCATACTAAACCTAATGATACCAAACAATGTCGGAATGAGTGAGATACATAATCTTCGGATCCCAACGAGGTTCTTTCTTATTATCCTAGAAAGCAACAAACCGAGGTAAGTGAGAAATAAACCAATGATATAACAAAGGTTTGCAATAAATGATCATCCCTCCATGATAAAAAAATCCGAAGATGGATGGAATAAAAAGTATCTCCTAATAGTGTAGGGACTGGATTCCCAATCAAAAAGATCCTAATGGCGTTGATGTCCACAAATTTGTCGATGTTAGGAAATAAGAACAACCCATAGGTAAGCAAAGCAAAGATAACCTCAAAATCAATTGTACTCTTCATCCTAGAAAAGTAGTGAGCTTTCTCCAATAAAAACTGAGCGGGTAAGCCTCTGATTCCTCCTTTAGTAGTCATGTTAGCCTCAATCTCAGACTAAATGAATCATGGCAGCAACCTCATGAGACTTAGGCTCTCCCTCTAAACCAGTGAAAGGAACATGATTTGTAACAAGTAAACCCAGTAGGTAAGAATACTCCTCCAATATAGGCATCAACTGATAATCAGGGAAAGTAAAACACCGACACAATGGATCATAGAACTGGACTAAAGTAGAAAGAATACCCTCCTTCATCTTGAGCTTCATAGGAGACGCGATGGATCCATACTTCATGCAAAAATATGTAGAGCTCTCGATCTAGGGAATCAAACTCATCAATTCATCTATCTTAGGATCCTTGAAATTGTACGTCTGAGTCTTTCTTTTTCCATAATCCGTGGTCAAAAAGTACTTGTAAAAATTTGCAAAAAGTTAACTTTAATTCCCTTGGAACAAATGTTTTAAAGGATGCTCATGGGTGTATAAATGCATGATGCAACAATCACACACAAGATCACAAATATGGGTGTTCATAGGTTCGACGTCACGAGTATGAAGTCAAAGGTACTACCCACAAGATATGGGCTAATATTTTATCACCTACTGAACAAGGTTCTAAAAGGTTCCCAGAGTCTACATCCTTTCTTCAGATATTACCAATGTCCTGATTGACTCGGTAATTAGTAATATTCTCAAGAAAAACTCGTCTGAGTGTAGCATCGCGTGACAACCATTTACAGATTACTCTGTCATAGTTTCCGCGCTACACCTAAAAGGCCAAGATGGGTTAAGGGTTATACGGTCCTCAACTTCATCAGGCTCCCAGGTTGAAAGCAGCATGTCTTATCAATTACTTGGTAAACGATACTACAGTCAAAAGGGCCTCCACTGAGTGGGGGATCTCACTTTGCCTTTTTGGAATTACTCCCTCAAAGTTAACATGACTATACCACCCGTCCTATCTTAATTTTTCCCATGTCCGGGTAGAGGACTTATGAGAAATCACCAAGCACCTTGAAAACCAAGAAAATCCAGACAAACATATATACAACACATAATATACAATAAATAATAACACGTACACAAATCAAAACTTTTTCAAACACACAAACACACAAAAGCAATTTCAAAAATGACAAGTACCTAAGAGCTCGTGGAAAACCACAGATAGAAAGGGTGCTAACACCTTCCCTTTCTATAATCAACCCCCCGTACTCAGAAACATCTCGAAAAAGGTTTTTTCTGTTCTTTTCCCCTTTTCCTTTGTTAGATAAAATAAAAGAGGGTGGCGACTCTTGCTTACCGCACATTTGCAAACAAAAAATGCAAAAAACAGTAGTAACTAAACAATCAGTTCTGCAACCATATTACCTTAGGATCTAGGTCATTCTTAAATGCTTCTTTGGTTTCTCTTGTTTGATTTATCTTTAAGGGTATCTGTTTGGGTTGTTTGGATCCTAAACCCGGATCGGAGGATTCCTTTTAGGTAAGTAGAAATAAACTATGAGGGAGTTGTGTGGGGTATAATGACACGGTTGAAACAGTAGCTACGTTAATGCGATACTTTGGTGTGTACCGGTAGCCCTTGAGTAATAAAGGAGAATATGGGGCCACTGTGTGGTATCATAAAGCGTCAACCGACCTTAGTACCTTAATTGACCAACTTGAATTTTAGGACGTAGTGAGATAGCCGTCTTTGGTGTAAACCTAAAGTCGGTTGATACTCGATGCTACACTCATTAAGGTTTGACTCTTGAGTTTTGTTTGGTGGCAAGTCAATTGTCTATCGGAACGAAATTTGGGGGAAAGATCGATGATATTGAGATCCCTTAGAACCCAGTTACTATTATAGGACAGGTTGAACCAATCCAACTTCAAGAGGGTACTACCTTAAAACCATGCAAGCCTAAACCTAAGGCTGCTTGTGTGATTTATTTGCTTTCAACTTGAACTACTTGCAGGGTTTTTATCTGACAACATGATTTCTTGCAGGGTTTACTTGCTTACATCACCTTACACTTTTGCTTAACGCATAGCATACACATCATAACATCATCCCATAGTATCTCCTTAACCATTTCAATGATCTCAAGGGTTTATGATGCAGGTTATGACGAACCAGTCGTCTAGCAAGGGGCAAGGGGATTTATTTTCCTCTAGCCAATGTCGTCAAAAGACCAAAACACGATAACTTGAGTCAGGGGCTATGACCCACTTGATATGGTGAGCTTGACTCTCGTAGAAGGACAATCAACGATACAAAGTTCTTCAATCAAAGCTGCAAAATTCAACTTCTGACATTTCTTGTTTACCCCACGAGATCCTTGAAAACATTGCATACGCATATCATCCATGACATTGCAAAACCATGTTTCATAACAGGTTTCTCATCTTCCTCGTTGTTTATTGTAGCAATAATGACTTCTGAACAAAGTATCAAGGATCTCCAGGCACAAAATGCCCAATTTCAGAAATGTTCGTAGCTTTGGCTAAAGGGCAGGAAGCTCTGAAGGCCCTTATTCTGAAAGACAGAAAGAAGAAGGCGAAGAAGATTGTTGGTGTCCTGAATTTGGGAAGAAGATTTAGGGGATCGTTGAAGCAAACGGTTGATCTGACCTCTTCGTCCAAAGAAGGGGAGAACCAAGAGGTTGAAACAAGGGAGGAAGACCCTAGTCCAAGGGTTTTTGAAGGTGAATCTGATTATAATGATGAAAGTATCCTCCCACTGAGGATAGATACAAATAGTTAGAGGATCGTTTGAGCGCAATGGAGATCCAAAGAGTACCTGGCTTGGACTTTGAAGAATTAGGGCTGGTTTCTGGTGTGATCACCCCACCAAAATTCAAGGTCCCCACATTTGCTAAGTACGACAGTGTCTCCTTCCCTAAGTTGCATTTAAGATCCTATGCCAGAGTTCCAACCTCACACTGCTGACCGAAAGTTATGGGTTCATTTCTTCCAAGAAAGTTTGGCCGGCACTCAACTGGATTGGTTCTATCAGTTGGAAGGAACCAACATCCATACCTGGGAAGACTTGGCTACTGCTTTCTACAAGTAGTACCAATACAATGCTGACCTGGCACCAACTCAAGTGCAACTGCAGAATATGTCCATGGACTCGAAAGAAGGGATCAAGGAATATGAACAAAAATGGAGAGATCTAGCTGGCAGAGTACAACCTCCTCTGACTGATCGCCAAATGGTAGACATGTTCATGGGCACTATGACAGGACCATTCTTCACTTTGCTGATTAGGAGTTCCTCACCCGGGTTCACAGAGATGGTTCTGACAAAAGAGAGGATCGAAAATGGTATCAAGAGCGGGAAGATCCTGATGGATGCATCTTCTAATGCTGAGAACTAGCCATTTGGTGGTAAGAGGGAAGCCAACGCTGTGCACGGCCAGAAGGGGCGTAATAAGGCAGACTACCACCATTATGTGGGTGCAATGCTGGTCTCTAATTCGGAACACGCACAATGACCACAACAACGGAACAATTAGCCAAGGGTAGAAAGACCTCAAAGGTAGTTAGACCAAATCAACATGCCATTGTCACAAGCATTGCAACACATGTTGAAGATGAATCTGATCACGGTAATAGATCCTCATCCAAACCCTAAGACTTCCTCTGCTAACTACAATCCGAATGTAAGGTGCACTTATCATTCTGGCAGCAAGGGGCACGATACTAACGATTGTTGGGCGCTGAAATACAAGATTCAGAATATGATGGACGCCAAGGAGATTGAATTCGACCCTTCTGAGACTCCCAATGTGATCACTTCTCCCATGCCAAAACATGTCTAGGATTGAAAGAATTTTTGTTCATTTGAATTCTCAAGTTGTATTTTCTTTGTTTATTCGAAACATTATTATCATGTCAAACCTTTGTTATTTCATTAATGCATTACACATGTTTGTCATGAATTAATGTGTTTTCATTATGCTTAAACTACTTTATACTTCCTTTTCGTGATATTCAACTCTCGATTAAAAGCTCTAAGCTTTATAGGGAGGATGAAGAAAATGATACCGTAATCTCTACAGTATGCTTTTGAACAGACCCCGCTGATGATGTACAAGCGTTGTTTCAAATCCAAAACAGTAGAGTTATAAGGGGGATAATCCCTAGTCAACCCCTTCGAGCCAAAGAAGTAGGAGTTTTTCTTTTCACACAAATTAAATCCCTTAATCATAACTGGGGTCAGGGTAGTTTTCTCAGTTAATTCAGAGGCGCATTCAGTCGCAATCTTCCGCTTCGCACACAATGAATGGCCTCGAAGACGTCCTTACGAAACAGAAGATGGAGATGGTTCCGCATAATCATTAAATCAGGAAGTCATTATCTCTCAAAATAAAAGCCCATTAAGTCAAAACCCATGGGTTGTACCCCAAAATTCTCCCTCTCATTTATCAAGTATTTTCTCACAAGATCTCCTTTGGTTCAAGACTGCACAAGGGTTAATCAGCTCAAGACACCTCCTTAAGCACTGATGACTAAAATTAGGGTTTGAGATTACACAAGGATAATTGAAAATTCAATGCCTCATATGATTTTCATGGATCATTATGGACCCCCAAGATTACTCATGTCAAGTTTCAAGCCTTGGATCACATTTTTGCTCAATCAATTGAGCAGTTGACCTAAAAATCAGTTGTATTGGGGAAAAAGTCAATTGTGGTCAATTTATAGTCAAACTTCGTGATTTTTGATCCATATCAACATTATAAACTCATATGTATCATTTGATCAAGTTTGGACCACAATTCCTCAGGAAATTTGATCAAATCATCAAAAGGGCAAAATGGTCAAAATTAGGGTTTTGACTGAGAAAGGGCAATTTCTGATTTTTGACCTAGAAAATGGTTAATTGGTTTGAGGTATAATCTCAAGAGTTCAATTGAATCATTTTAACCTAATGGCATGACTCAAAACATTTCTCAAAATCAATTGGATTGATAGTGAATTTTCAGTCAACTAATCAAAAGTCAACTATACACTTAAAAATCAAACATTGACTTTTTGGTCAAAATCAAGTGTCAAAGATCACAATTCATCAAAACATGTCAAAATATGAAACTTATTCATCAAGAAATAAAAAAGTCAAGATTTCATTTTGAAAAGTCAAAGTTTTCTAACTTAGAAATTTTTTTAAGTGTTGAAAACTTCATGTTTTTTCACAACTTTGAGCAAATTTTTCACCATGATGCAAGATGATTTAAAAGAAACTTTCAACATGAAAGTTTTATATATCTGTGATATCTACAAAATTTCTTTACACAACTTCTCCTAGAAATGATGTTATTAATTCATGAAGTCATGGTCTTGAAATTAAACACAGTGAAATTTTGCCCTAGTTTAGACAGGATTTTGACCTAACTTCATGACACTTTTTCATATAGTTCCTAGGGGAATTTTAGAAAGTGATTCAAAGATGGGTTGTAGAACACATTAAAAGATTTCTAAAATTTCCAGGAACTCCTTGATATCATTCTGGAGCATGGAGAATCGAAGAGAGGAAGTTATGGTTTCAAACTATAATTATAGGTCATTTTGTGATGAACAAAGATTCATATTTCAAACCTATGCTGCATAATATCTACTTTACAGGCCTCAAACTTGTTAGGCACTCCATAATTAAATGATTTCACATATGTTAGAGGCTTTAACTCAAGCATTCAATGCAATTCCATGCTTTATATCCATTTTAGGAAGAAAGTGCACAATGCCATTTTGAAAAAGTAGCTTTATGCACAAAACTTGTTCTTGACGCTTGCAATGGTTTTCTTCTGATCATACACGTCCTATAGCTCAAGAGAAGTTTGTCTAAAACCTTACAATCACTCAACCCATGCTTGTACTTCATCTTGGAACCATGCTCCCACTTTTCTTCAAAATCAAGTAACATAGGAATCAGTCTAGAACTTGTACTTCTGACCCTCCCAAACACAAAAACCTCCTCATTACTTATGTACAAGTCCTTGGCAACAAAACACACGCATGCTTAAGCCCTAAAAACACCAAGAACTCAGAAATGCATCACATATTTCCATTCTTACATAACCTGACCAAAAGTTTTAAACTCATATCTCCCTCGTGCGTTTTCAAGCCTTTTTGTTCCTAAAGCTTCTAAACATAATTTAAAACTCATCCCTCACCCTGTTACAAGACTGTAACACCATTAACACCATCCTCCATTTTCAAAAATAGAGCTTTGCACTTGGACTTCTCAAGAACTCCTCAGGCACTTTCAGCTCAAGCTAAGCATCACATTAGCTTCCTAGGAACTTGAGGAAGTTAATCCAATCATTGGAACTCACTAAAAGTTGCTCAAACTCAACACACGATACCCTCTTGCAAAGTGAGTTTTCTGACTTTTGAACTCTTCATACATGCATCATTAATGGTTCATTTATGAATAGGAAATGTAGGTATCATTGTCCTGAAGCTAACCATGTCTTTAGATTTCATTTATATTGCTTAAGAAGTAAGAATTTTGGATCTGAACATCCTGGAAAAGTTAGGTCATAATTTGGTACCATTCAAAGTTCATGCTCATTTTTTAGAATTAGTTTAAGTTGTTTACATTTCTGGAATCATGGTGAAATTTTACACAACTTTCAGGTTTACATTTTTGCAAATGGTTGAGAAATGAACAAGTTGCAGGGCTTCTGGCTGGAGGTTGAAGATGAAGTACATTTAGGGCAAGACTTAGATTATATATTTATTGTTTTACATAAGTTAATGGATGTATCACCACCCCAATGGTTAAAGCGCGCGCTTGTCACCATGAGGTCCTGGGTTCAAGCCCCAGCGTGACCTTTTGCACATTTTTCACATTTTTGTTCTTTTGTTTTTGCTGAAACAGGCGCTTGGGCCTTCCTCCATTGGGCTTGGGGTTTTTGCTACACTTTCACACTCTTGACTATTTTTTAACCCCCCTGACTTTATTTATATTTTGACTTTTTTTTATCTTTTATTTATTATTATTATTAATACTATTATTATTACTATTGTCATTAATAAGAAAAATCCAAAAAATATTTATATTTTATTATTTATATTTATTTAGTTTATTTTTATTTACAAAAATAAAAGAACAAAAACCTTTTCTTTAATTAATTTCCTTTTTTACTTAGATAATTTAATTTTAGTTATTATTATATTAAATTATTTATTTTTCTTGTAAAATTAAAATCAATTTAGAACTTAGGATTTTTATGTAATTATTTTTATTTACTAGTTTAATTAAATTTAAAAAAAAAACCCTAAAAAACATGTTTTTATTTAAATTAATTTAGTTTACTAATTTAATCTTAATTTTCTTATTTTTCTTAGTTAATTATTTTATTTAATTAGGTCAAAAAACCCTTTTCATAAAAACCAAACAAAAAAAATCATATATCTTTTTACATCTACATCCTTGTATTTTATTTGTTCATTTTGTACATTTTATTCAAAATTCAATATGGTTGTAATATTTATTTAGATTTAAATTCTTTCAATATTCCCCAATTGTAATTTGTACACCCCCTCTCCTAAGTATTGTAATAGCGTAGTAATTTCAATTTCTGCAATTTATCGCTTTATATACAAAATGCTAGTAATTAGGGTTTTGTATGGAAAGACTAAAACCAATCAATAGAAAACCCTAATAAAAGACAAATCAAGCATATAAATAAATCCACTTGCACACAAACACCCCTAGGGTAAATCCACTTGGTTTGCTTACAAAAATGGCCATATTATGCATGTGAGGTATCTTAGCAAAAACAAACGAAATACAAGATCATAGTCCCTTGATAACGCTATCTATGTTGCCTTTCAAAATGATCTTAGTCCCTAAAGAAAAATGCTAAGATATCCTGCAACATTGCTAACCATGGTTATACTATGACCCTTTCCTGTCTCTTTTACATCCAAAGATAGGGTTACTTACCAAATCAATGGCAAGATAACAATATCAAATGAAAATGAAAGACTTTTGAGTAGGTAGAATATTCCTAGTTACTTGCTCAATTTCAAAACCAAAACATCCTTGCTATTATCAAAACAAACACCAACACTTTCAAAACATCTTTCAAACTTGAAAACATTTTCAAAAAGATCAACACCTTTGTATACATTCTTACGAATGAGAATCATTACAAAAGTTTGCCTAAACAATGGCCTCTTTACAAAATACTTTCAAAAACCACACAAAACATATTTTCAAACAAAAGCAAGTGATCTAGCAAGTAACTAAGAGCCCATGGAAAACCATGGATGAAAAGGGTGTCAGTACCTTCCCTTTTCATAATCTACCCCCCCCCCCCCCCCGAACTCAAGAAACAATCTCAAAGGTCTTTCCTGTGCTTTTTCACCTTTCCTTTTGGATAAAAGAAAAGTCGATGGTGACTCTTGCTAATGACAACATTTCCGATCAAACGCAAAACACCCAAGTCAGTTCTCCCACCATATCACAGAACTGGCGACTCTGCTGGGGAAAATTCATAAAGTGGGGTTACCTTAGGGTTAGATCACATTTACTTGCTTTCATCATTTGACTTGTATGCTTTACATTATGGTTCTTTGTTTGAGTTTAAATCCTCTACCCGGATTTGGGATACCTTATAGGTAAGTAGCAATACATTGTGGAAACTGTGCAGGGTATACCAACATGGTATAAGAAATAGCTACATTAGTGAGAGATATTTGTGGGTACCGGTAGCCCTTGAGTAGTCAAGGAGAATACGGGGCCGCTGAGTAATGTCATGAAGAAATAATGAACTTTTAGGACCTTTACTTGACCAACTTGGCCATTAGGACGTAGTGAGATGACCGTCTTTGGTGAAGTCCGAATTTGGTAGATACTCAATCCTACACTCATTGAGGTTTGGATTTTTGGGATATTTCGGTCGCCATTAAAGAGGCTTGTGCTGAAACAATGCCCAAAGAAACAAACCAGTGATATTGAGCTCCTTAGAACCCGGTTACTATTGCTAGGACAGGTTCGAGCGAACTAAACTTCAAGAGGGTACTTACCTATGAGACTCCATGCAAGCCTAAACCTAAGGACTTGTTTGCTTTGCTTGTATATATATACTTGTACGTAACATCATAAACATCATAACATCATAATCATATTCACTAACCATTTCAAGGATCTTGGGTTTTATCTTTGTTCTATTTTGTAGGACATGGATTCTATTCGCAGGAAAACCATTGAAGTCAATCTTGTAAAGATCCCTCCTCAACTTAAAGAGCTAGCATCAAGGATTCCTGAAAATTCTCCGTTTACCAAAGGACATGGTCGCCTACTAAACTTGGTTACCTCCAATACTGATGAAGACATGATGAAGGTGCTCTTCCAGTTCTTTGATCCTTTACACCATTGCTTCACATTTCCCGATTATCAACTTGTGCCAACTTTGGAAGAATTCTCCCAACTCTTGAGGATTTCCATTCTCAATCAACTACCTTTCAACGGTACGGAAAGAGACCCAAAGCCAGAAGAGATTGCTCAAGCTCTACACTTGCAACCATCTGATATCACAACTAATTGGGAAAAAATGAGTGGTGTTAAGGGTTTCCTAGCAAAGTTCTTGTTTGACAAAGCCCAAAACTATTGGAACTCTTTGTATTTGCAAGCTTTTGAGGAAATTGTGGCTCTCCTCATCTATGGGGTGGTTTTGTTTCCAAATCCTGACCAACTCATAGATGTGAACACCGTCAAAATCATCATGTCTTGTAACCCGGTGCCTACTTTGCTAGGGGACATCTTACATTCTTTTCACACTCGCACTATAAGGAAAAGAGGTATCCTTATGTGTTATACTCCTCTTTTGGCAAGATGGTTTATTTCTCATCTTCCCCAATCTGTATTGAGGAACGAGCAAGGTTCAAGGTGGTCACATAGGTTGATGACACCATTCAGACATTCATTGGTGTTCCCGATCTATAGAGAATGTTACTATTACCGACCGTTGTAGAGAATTCCCTAATGTCCCTTTACTTAGAATTAGAGGAGGTATCACCTACAACCCCTGCTTAGACTTAATACAGTTTGGTTACGCCCGAAGGGATGGCCCACATGAGATGCTCATTCAAGGTTTGGTATTTGACTACGAGAACGAAGATCAAGGTCACCGCCAGATATTTATCCGAGCTTGGAGGATGTTGAATAAGGTAGATAGAAAGACATTAGGGCATAATAATTCCATCCCTCTTGAGCCTTACCTCAAGTGGGTAGGAGCTCGTGCTCAAAGTCTTATAATTCCTTACCTCTCCATTCTCCCGGTTATCATAGAGCCTGTTGTGGAAGGAGATGTTCCATACCCTATCCTGCATCCTGACATGCCCACCTCTCTTGAAGACTTACAAAGGGATTGGATACAGCTTAAGGGGGAACAAGACACTTTCGAGGCCCAATTATACGCCAACAAGAAGAAGGTTTTGGAACTCACTAAGCAACTTCATGAGGAGCGGAGTCTGAACACCTACATCACACCAAAGAGGATGCGTACAACTTTTTTATCTTAGAGTTTTTGTATTTCTTTGTAAGCCCAAAAGAGGCGTGATGTGCTCAAGCTTTGATTTATTAATATAATGTGTGTTCCTTTTTGGTCTAAAGCAAATTTTAATCTATAATTTCCTTGAAATCATTGCATATGCATTTACCATTCATCATAACATTAGCAGGTTTCTTACAACAAGTCTCCTCATCTTTCTACTGTTTATTTCAGTAGGATGGATCTCGAGCAGACAGTAAAAGACCTCCAGGCACAGAATGCTCAGTTTCAACAGATGTTCTTGACTCTAGCCAAAGGATAAGAGGATTTGAAAACTTTGTTGGTTGAAGAAAAGAAGAAGAAGAAAGCAAAGAAAATAACCGGAGTTCTGAATATTGGAAGACGATTCCAAGGACAAGCCAGACGGACCCTAGACTTTGCAATGTCATCTGGTGAAAAGGATAATCAATAAGTGAAAGGCAAGGAAGCGGTTTTACAGCCAGAATCTGAAGAGGAAGAAGAAGAAGATTACTCGGAAGAGCAATATCCTCCGGCCGACGACAAATAAAAACATCTGGAAGAGCATCTAAGTGTAATGGAAATTCAGAAAGTTCCCAGGCTGGACATTGAAGAACTGGGTTTAGTGTCTGGGATTGTTATTGCACCAAAATTCAAAGAACCAGTGTTCGCTAAATACGACGGGGTCTCGTGTCCCAAAATGCATCTCCGATCTTATGTGAGGAAAATATAGCCTCACACTGCTGACAGAGATTTGTGGGTCCACTTCTTTCAAGATAGTTTATCCAGGACTCAGCTAGATTGGTTCTATCAACTGGAAAGGGACAATATTCATAATTGGGAGGACCTTGCCGCTGCTTTCTATAAACAATATCAGTATAACGCAGATCTTGCTCCCACCCGTACTCAACTCCATAGTATGGCTATGGTTTCAAGTGAATGTTTCAAAGACTACGCTCAGAAATGGAGGGACTTAGCAGGGAGAGTCCAGCCTCCCCTTTCTGAAAAAGAGCTAGTAGACATGTTTTTGGGTACCCTGTCCGGTCCTTTCTTCAATCATCTAATTGGAAGCTCTTCAGCAGGCTTTACTGAATTAATCTTGACCAGAGAAAGAGTGGAAGTTGGGATTAAGAGTGGAAAGATTCAAAAAGACGCATCCTCTGCTGCTGTAAGAAAACCCTTTATTCGAAAAAAGAAGTTGGTGTTGTGTATCCTCAAAGAAATCAAGATAGAACTGAACGCCATCCAATGGTGGGGGCTGTCATGATCCCTAAGCCTGCACCTACTCAACAGAGGAGCAACCAGCCAAGAACTGAAAGACCAGTAAGACAATTTACCTGGATTAATATGACACTATCTCAAGTCCTGCCACATTTGTTGAGATCTAATATGGTAACTTTGAAAGAAGCTCCGAAGAATCCTAACCCACCTCTCGTCATTACCATCCTAATGCTCGTTGTGCATACCATTCAGAAAGTCCAGGCCATGATACTAACAACAGTTGGGCTTTGAAAATTAAAGTGCAAGACCTTCTTGAAGCCAAAGAAATTGTATTCGATGCTCCTAAGATCCCAAATGTTATCACCGCTCATATGCCCAAGCATGGTCGTGATGTTAACCTGTTGAAGATGATATGTTTGTTACTTTTGTTGATGAACTTGTTACTCCTCTCCTGACTATCAAGAGGAACATGTTGAATTCAAGTTTATTTCCAAGCTGTGATGAAAGCTACCACCGTTGTTTATCTCTACCAATTGGCTGTCGTTTATTGAAAGAAGGTGTTCAACGCCTAATGGATGACAAAGAGATTTTGTTTGAAAAGATTCCCATTCCAACCATTTCTTACAAAGACGTTTCAATAGTAACCATTTTCGCCAATCCTTCCAGGGTCTCCACCAAAAGATCCGTTAGGATTACATCAGTTCCTAAAGTAGCTCCACTGATAATTACTATGCCTGGACCAATCCCGTACTCATCAAAAAAAAATTGTCGCATGGAATTATGGGGGAGGCGTCTATTATCACGGTGTCAAGCAAGATTCGCTGGCTGATGAAGATTCAGTTTTTGAGAAATCCGACCCCGACATCAACAACATTGCAGGAAACAAAAAATAACCCAAAGTGGCAGAGTATTCTCCCCAGAGATTGCACCTCCGAAAATTGTTACCGGTCCTGTGATCATCCCTGTTTTTGTTCATGTTGACATTACTACTACTACAGTTCCTATAGTTATACATGTTGATACTCCTACCTCCGAGTCGACCGAGACTCAGGGCAAAGGCATTCTAGTTGAGCCTGTCTAGATGAAGGCACAATCAGTATCTATCCCTGAGGCCTCCCAAAAGGAGATGGAAGAAATTCTAAAAATTATAAAGAGAAGCAACTACAACATAGTCGAACAGCTAGGGCAGACTTCGTCAAATAATTCCATGCTGGCTTTATTGTTATGCTTCGAGGCTCATGCGAAGGCCTTGGTGAAATTTCTTAAAACTGCCCATGTACCACAAGAAACCTCTGTTGATCAAGTCTAAGATTATGTGGCCAGCTTGACCGTGGATAATGGTTTAGGATTTTCTGATGCTGACCTGACGCCTAGAGGGGGGAAGCACAACGAGGCATTTCATGTCTCTGTCGAATACAGGGGCATAACTTTGGCCCATGTCTTGGTGGATACCGGTTCATCTTTGAATGTGCTGCCTAAGAAGGCTCTTGATAGGCTCGACTGTGAAGGATTGAACTTAAAACCCAACAACATAGTGGTAAGGGCCTTCGACGATTCAAAAAGAATGGTGCACGGGGAGGTGGACATCCCCATAAAAGTTGGAACCCAAACCTTTGATTCAACTTTTTACGTGATGGACATTCTCCCTTCCTATTCTTGCTTATTGGGCCGACCATGGATTCACAACGCTGGTGCCGTTACCTCTATATTACATCAAATGCTGAAAATATCAAATTGAGGGGAAAATCATTATTGTCCATGGAGAAGAGGAATATATGGTCAGTCAGTTAAACTCCTTCAGATACGTGGAATTGGATGGTGAATTCATTGAAACTCTGTTTCAAAATTTCGAGGAAGTCCCACAAACTGTGGCAGTAACCAAGGTTGTTTCCCAAGTCCCAAAGATTACAAGACCTCCGTTAAAGATGTCTTCTCTAAAAGATGCCAAGGCAGTGATCGAAGAAGGTGGGTGTACTATTTGGGGCCAACTCCTGGATATCCCATACAAACCTGACAAATTTGGTCTGGGTTTCACTTCAGGAGACCAGAAAGTTGTACGCCGTGCTCGTGCCGGGGGACCACCCTTGAAGATCAGCAACCACGGAGTCAACACAGTGGAAGATGATGAGGATAACTATGACCTGGAGGAATGGATTTTCCCAACTGTCATTGGAGGACTCAGCAATTGGGAAGCTAAAGACTTTGTCTCAATTACTTTTATCCAACAGTAATTGTCTTTAAATTTTTGCCGGACCTGTAATAATTAAACAATTCAGACTTTTAAAACCTTGTGTCTTACCCAAGGCACAATAGTCCATTTGTAAGGGTTGCTACCTCATTTTCATATGTCATCAATGAATCATGGACGTTTTTTGCATACAAACTTTGTGCTCTTTTTCTTTCTTTTTACACTTTTATTTCTTTCAAAGATAGATATACTCTTACACACACTCATATTCAAAATGCAGATCTACATCCATTCGGGATCCCATGGGTAACGATTCTGCTATGGCCTTTTGTTACTCTGAAAATATAATCTACCAAGACGAAGACGAAGGTGAGGAAGATTGTGAAGTGCCAGAGGAACTTTCCAGGTTACTACAACAAGAAGAGAGGACCATACAGCCCCACAAAGAACCAGTGGACACAATTAACCTAGGTACCGAAGAGGATAAGAAAGAAGTCAAGGTGGGTGCCAATCTGGAACCCAGTGTCAAGAAGCGGCTAATTAAATTGCTACATGATTATGTTGAGGTCTTTGCCTGGTCGTACAAATACATGCCAGGACTTCATGATGATATCGTGGTACATCGTCTACCAACAAAAGAAGACTGCCCTCCGATAAAACAGAAAGTTTGTCGCATGCGACCAGACATTTCAGAGAAGATTAAGGCTGAAGTCATGAAACAATTCAACTCCAGATTCTTGGCCATCACCTCCTATCCACAATGGGTCGCCAATGTTGTTCCCTTGCCTAAAAAGAACGGCAAAGTATGAATATGCTTGGACTATCGAGATATGAATAGGGCAAGCCCTAAGGATTATTTTACACTCCCCCACATTGATATTTTGGTTGACAATACCGCACAACATAAAATGTTCTCATTAATGGATGGTTTCTCAAACTACAATCAAATCAAAATGGCGCCAAAGGACATGGAGAAAACAAACTTTGTCACACAATGGGGCACATTCTGTTACAAGCTTATGCCATTCGGGTTGAAGAACGCTGGGGTAACCTATCAGCGTGTCATGGTAGCTCTATTTCACGACATGATACATCATGAAATAGAGGTCTATATGGACGACGTGATAGCCAAATCTCAAACACAAGAGGAACATCTTGATCATTTGCAAAAATTGTTTGAGAGACTAAAGAAATACAAGCTGAGGTTGAACCCAAATAAACGCACATTTGGGGTAAGGTCCGGTAAACTCCTAGGCTTCGTCGTCAGTGGTAAGGGTATCGAAGTGGATCCTGTGAAGGTGAAAGAAATACAAGAAATGTCTGATCCTCGTACTGAGAAGGAAGTCAGAGGATTCTTAGGGCGGATAAACTACATTGCTAGATTCATTTCTCACTTAACAGCCACTTGTGAACCAATCTTCAAATTACTGAAGAAAGATCAAGTAGTCAAATGGAATGATGAATGCCAAACTGCCTTCGACAAGATCAAAGAGTACCTACAAGAGCCTCCTGTTTTAATGCCACCAGTCGAGGGAAGACCCTTGATAATGTATCTAACTGTTTTGGAAAATTCAATGTGGTGTGTGTTGGGGCAGCATGACGAGTCTGGCCGAAAAGAGCATGTTATTTTATACCTGAGCAAAAAGTTTACCGACTGTGAAACAAGATATTCACTACTCGAGAAAACTTGTTGCACTCTGGCATGGGCTGCTCACCGGCTAAGATAGTATATGCTTACCCATACTACCTTATTGATATCCAAGATGGATCCAATAAAATACATATTTGAGAAGCCTGCCCTCTCTAGGAGAATAGCGAGATGGCAGATGATCCTGATGGAATATGACATTCAGTACACTACCTAGAAAGCAATAAAGGGCAGTGTGCTAGCCAATCACCTTACTCATCAATCTATGGATGACTACCAGTCCATGAAGTTCGAATTCCCAAATGAAGACATCCTGATGGTAAACAACTGTGAAGAACTCAGACCATATGACGGACCTGAACAAGGATGCCGATGGACCCTGGTTTTTGATGGGCCGTCCAACGCACTCGGAAATGGCATTGGTGTTATACTCATATCCCCTGAAGGATGTCACACTCCCTTCACTGCAAGACTCTACTTCAACTGTATAAATAACATGGCAGAACACGAAGCGTGCATCTTTGGTCTCAAAGCTGCCATAGATTTGGGGATCAAGTCCTTAAGTGTATTCGAAGATTCAGCCTTAGTAATCAGCTAAATCAAAGGAGAATGGGACACGAAGCACCCTAACCTTATCCCCTACAAAGAACATGTGTTGACATTAATCCCATATTTTGAGAAGATTACCTTCGAGCATTTCTCACGAGAAGAAAATCAACTAGTGGATGCCCTAGCCACAATGTCATCCATGTTTAAACTTAAATGGGATAACGAGGCTTCCAAGCTCACTGTCACGAGATCAATACTGAAGAAGTAGTGGATCCCGACCTTGGTTCCATGAAGTTAAGAGGTATCTCGAGGCTCAATAATATCCAGAAGGAGCTTCAGTCAATGATAAGAAGTTCCTAAGGAGATTCTCTGCTAAGTTCTTCATCAGTAATGGCATCCTCTACAAACATAACCACGACTTTGTATTACTTTGTTGCATAGACAAGGTTGAGGCTGAAAAGATCATGGATGATCTACACGAAGGAACTTTTGGAACCCATTCCAGTGGGCATACGATGGCAAAGAAGATCCTACGGGTAGGTTATTACTGGTCTACCATGGAAGCAAATTTCTATCAACATTCACGAACCTGTCATAAGTGTCAGATCTATGGTGACAAGGTGCACGTGCCTCCGATTCCTTTGAATGTCTTTACGGCTCCTTGGACCTTTGTTATGTGGGGCATCGATATGATTGGGGAAATCAAGCTAACAGCCTCTAATGGACACCGCTTCATCTTGGTGGCCATTGACTATTTCAATAAGTGGGTTGAGGCGGCTTCTTTCGCTTCCGTTACCAAGAATGTTGTCGCCCAGTTCATCAAATAGAGTCTCATATTTCGGTACGGTATCCCACAGACGATCATCACATATAATGGTATGAATCTCAACAATACTATGATCACCGCACTGTGCGTGCAATTCAAGATCCAGCACCATAATTCTTCCCCTTACCGGCTAAAAACGAATGGTGTTGTCGAAGCCACAAATAAAAAAATCAAAAAGATCATATAGAAAATGACAGTAACCTACAAAGACTGGCATGAGATGCTACCATTCGCTCTCCACGGTTACCGTACCATGGCGCACACATAAACCAGGGCAACACCTTACTCTCTGGTATAAGGCCTGGAGGTTGTCTTGCCTATTGAGGTCCAGATTCATTCTCTAAGAATCCTGAAGGATGCAGGGTTGAATGAAGATGACTGGATCCAAACTCGACTTGTTTAACTGAACTTGATTGATGAGAAAAGGATTACTGTTGTCTGTCATGGTCAAATGTATCAAAAGCGGATTGTAGCAGTAGAAATGTGCAAGACTAAGCCATTGGATTGACTAGACTTTATACATATCAAAATAAAAATCGCCACCGCGCTTTATTGTTTCCAAAGGAATGGGAAAAGAGCGAATAACCCAAAAAGAGGGGGAAAGATTCAAGGTAATGGGGTTGGTTATGAAAAGGGAAGGTATTAGCACCCTAAACATCTACAGTACTCCGCAGGAACCTCTTTGAAAAATCTGTATATTTTGGCTATAAAAATGTGTTGTATATAAAATGGATGGTGGAGGTGAGAAAAGAAATATTTTTATGATTTTTGCACCCGCCGCGGTTGCGAACCTTTAGTGCCTACGTACTACCTTTCGTGCAATAGGGGATCAGGGTACACGTAGTTCCTCTTTTAAAAATTTGAAACAGAAGTGTGTTGGTTGATTTTATGAGATAAGACATCATCGCAATTGTCCGTGTGAAAAACATACTTACTACCCACAATCATGAGAAAGGAGAATTTGCATCATCTCAAAGTGGAGGATATGGCTTGGATTTTAAAATCAACAATGCCTCACTCAACACCCAAGTGGAAAATATCTCACTTCACTATATATTGTAGAAGTATAGTTGTTTGCATCACTATAAGGATTGACAAGAGTCTAATCTTTTTGAGAAAAGTTTAAAGATAAAAGCCAAAGTGGCGAAATGGTTTGAAATGAGATTGATTGACTTTTAGTCTTCTCACAAAAAAAGGTCAAGGTATTATTAAATTGATTGAAATTTATTTATGAAAATGTTTCGAAGATGCATGGACCTAAGTCCAAGTTTATTATGAAAATGTTTCAAGTTTCAAAACAAGAAGAGTTTTTTTTTAAAGGAGGGAGAAGATTTTTGAAATTAAAGAAGATGGGAGGAGAAGAAGAGGCTATCCTAAACATAAGGTAAAAGCTAGGGATAAGAACCATCTAACCAACAAGAAGCCAATACTTGACATTATGAGTCAATATAGAATTCCCATTCTTCGGATTGAAACCAAGCAAGCAAAGATACTAGACCTCTTGAGAGAACCAAACTTCAAGTTTTTTAAGTCTTCGCAAAAATTGGGCAGAGTAACGGCTGTATACGGGTGAGTTCCAGATTACAAACAAAGATCGTAATCTCAATAACCTGCACACAAAACAAACAAACAAACCAATGTCTTGAGGTAAACCTCAAGAACTCCAGACAAAATATCAAATAAAGTCACAAAGTCTCCAAGATAGGCCAAGGTCTCTAATCCTAAGTCCAAGAAGTCCATCACTCCATAATGCAAAGGATAGTAACCATGTAGTCCAAGTATCATTAATGATTTTTATGGTTCATGTTGATTATTAGGTGTCTTTAAAAAGAAAGAAAAGCTCAAGTGAGCAAAATTAAAATGACATAAAAGTAAATGCTCAAGTGAGCAAAGATGAAAATAGCATGAAATGTAAAATGATAAAAGTAAATGGTACATAAAGCATGAAAATAAAAGCGTAAAGTAAAGTTAATTGTTAGTAATTAGTGGTTAGTTGGATGACCATCTTAAACCTTGCATTTGGAACTCATTAGAGGATTGGTAGAACCAAAGCCTCCACAAAACAAGTTGCATTTGCTTTTTGTCAAGTATATCATCCATTTTGGAATTCTCACAAGGCAACATGTAATGATCAACGATGTTTAAGTGATCCGCGTTGACCAAAGGTTTTGTAGATCCATTAGAGGATTGGTAGAACCAAAGCCTCCACACAATGAATCTCAAGGTTATTGGATTAAAGAGATCAAATTAACTTACTTGGGCTTGTAATCATATGTTTGGGCCACGAATGATCATTTATTCGAATCGGGACAAAATTTAGCGCTATGTTAAGCAATCATAAGTGGACTTATGTAGAAGTCACACCTATTTTGAGGCTGGTCAATAGCAATCTATGTACTTCATGTTTGGATAAATGATATTGAGATCACCATCCCTTAACATGTAGCACAATTAAAAAAGAAAGGGATAAGATGAAGAGGGAGGGGAATGATAAGCTAATTTGGATCACCATTTCAAAATTCTTTCATCTTTAAATTCAACCACTCCTCTAGATGGATTAAAGCACTAAACATATCATTAATCCAAAGCACCAAAAGTGAATTAAATAATTCACTCTTAGGTAGATTTGAATTGATGAACATTTATCCAACTTCATCTACATCACAAAGTCCATTGAGTTTAAAGACAAATTGGACATTTAAAATTGCAATCCAAACCAACAATCAAAAAGGAGTGAGTAGAAAAATCATTTTGGATCAAAGCTGCCCCAAAACAAGGCAAAAAAGTGCATTCTGTCCCTGTTGTAAATCGATTGCACTGCTGTGTAAATCGATTTACACTGTACAGTTTTCAAAAATTTGTGCAAAATTGCTTCTGTGCAATCGATTGCACTACAGTGCAAATCGATTGCACACTGTTACAGTAGCAAAAACAACATTTTAAATGGCCAATTTCTTGTTCAAACTTTCCATCAAACACCTTATGATCATGGATCCAGTTGAGCACGAAAATTCCATCATATTATGAGAAAATAACACCATTGGAATCACAAAATAATGCTCAAAGAATCAATCCTAAAGATCACCAAGAGATCACATTGTGAAAGATGAATTATCCAACTTACCAAAGGTAGATCTAGAGAATTATCAAAACAACTTCAAGAATTTGCTTCAATTCAACCACAAGAATCAATTTACCAAGCTTTGATGTAGAGAATTGATGGAGAAAAAGTGTTTGGATGAAGGTTTAGCTCAAAGATTAGAAAGCTTCAATGCAAAGCTTACTAACTTTTTGAAAATGGAGCTTTGTGTGAATTTGGTAGATGGAGAGAATTGAGAGATTTTTTAGCAAGGTGGATTTGGCTATCAAAAGCTTGAAATTTGAATGAAATGAGAGCTCTATTTATAGAGTTTTAGAATTGAGATTAGTGGTAATTTGGTAATTGATTCTTGGAGCCAAAATTTGAATTAACGATAACTCTTTAAAAAATTAGAGCCAAAATTTGAATTAATGATAATTCTTTCAAATATTAGAGCCAAAATTTGAATTAATGATAATTCTTTTTAAAAATGAAAGATTGGAACTAAAATTTGAATTAATGATACATCTTTCAAAAGTGAAGGAAAATTGGAGCCAAAATTTGACAAGTTTAAAATGCTGATTTTTTTAATTTTCACACTGTGCAATCGATTGCACTACAGTGCTAATCGATTGCACAGTGTATTTTTTTCAAAATTGCGCAAAATACACTATGTGCAATCGATTGCACTTTAAGAACAATCAATTGCATCAGTGAAAAAAATGAAAATTTTTAATTCTTTTTCTTTGCAAATAGAGATTTTAGGAAAATAATACCAGAAATCCTTATTTGTCAGATGCTTCGACTTGGTACCTACAAAACAAAAATATACAAAGACAAAGACAAATATTTTTTTGTATTTTGATTAGAAGTTAGTCAACAACACATATACAAAATATACAACCAAGGTGCTTGGAGATTCCTCAAGAGAAAACTTAAAGATAGGAAAAAAGAGGAAGAACCAACCCTAATGTGATCTTGTTATGATCGAGTTGATATGATATGATAGAGGAATCTTAGGGGCAAAAATTGGGGTACAACAACTGCCCTTATTTAAGTGTCTTCTATCTGGAGATATGAAGGTTACAAATCTTCGTGTCGAAGCGATTGAAGATACTTAAATATAAAACAAGCCCTATTTTTGTCTCTAAGATGCCATGCAATGCTTATGATTATGGATTCATATGAACAGAACAAAAGAGACGCAAAGTAACACTGGGGATGCCACAAAAATGAAGAAACAAAGGAGCAACCCCACCAGGAAAATAAATCACTGGTGGACCAAAAGAATAGAACCAGAGAGGAGGATAACAAGCATCGACGTTCACTGCCGATGCACTACCAACGTTCACTGAAGGTAGAGAGAAGAAGATATACCACCTCACAGATGACGGTAAACTAACAACTCAATAGTTGAAGGTAGAAGAGAAAATATATCATGCCATCGCTGTTCACTGACGAGGAACTATCACCGTTCACTGATGATAGCAAAAAGATAAGAAACACCGATGTTCACTATCGATGCACTACCAACGTTCACTGAAGGTAGATTTTGAAAATATCATACCATCGCCGTTCACTGACGAGGAACCACCACCGTTCACTGATGATAGCAAAAAGATAAGAAACACCAACGTTCACTGCCGATGCACTACCACCGTTCACTGAAGGTAGATTTTGAAAATATCATACCATCGTTGTTCACTGACGAGGAACCACCACCGTACACTGATGATAGCAAAAAGATAAGAAACACTGACGTTCACTGCCGATTCACTACCAACGTTCACTGAAGGTAGATTTTTAAAATATCATACCATTTCCGTTCACTGACGAGGAACCACCACCGTTCACTAATGATAGCAAAAAGATAAGAAACATCGACGTTCATTGTCGATGCACTACCAACGTTTACTGAAGGTAGATTTTGAAAATATCATACCATCGCCGTTCACTAACAAGGAACCACCACCGTTCACTGATGATAGAAAAAAGATAAGAAACACCGATGTTCACTGCCGATGCACTACCAACATTTACTGAAGGTAGATTTTGAAAATATCATACCATCGCCGTTCACTGACGAGGAACCACCACCGTTCACTGATGATAGCAAAAAGATAAGAAACACCGACGTTCACTGACGATGCACTACCAACGTTCACTGAAGGTAGATTTTGAAAATATCATACCATCGCTGTTCACTGATGAATAACCACCACCGTTCACTGATGATAGCAAAAAGATAAGAAACACCGACGTTCACTGCCGATGCACTACCAACGTTCACCGAAGGTAGATTTTGAAAATATCATACCATCGTCGTTCACTAACGAGGAACTACCACCGTTCACTGATGATAGCAAAAAGATAAGAAACACTGACGTTCACTGCCGATGCACTACCAACGTTCACTGAAGGTAAATTTTGAAAATATCATACCATCGCCATTCACTGACGAGGAACTACCACCGTTCACTGATGATAACAAAAAGATAAGAAACAGCGACGTTCACTGCCGATGCACTACCAACATTCACTGAAGGTAGATTTTAAAAATATCATACCATCGCCGTTCACTGACGTGGAACTACCACCGTTCACTGATGATAGCAAAAAGATAAGAAACACCGACGTTCACTGTCGATGCACTACCAACGTTCACTGAAGGTAGATTTTGAAAATATCATATGTTTCCCAAACTTCTAGTGTTTCACCTAGAACGGGTCTCAACTTCTTCCTTAACCAAGGAATTCCGCCTGAAAAGGGTAATATGTAAGCTGTCTCAAATAAAGAGACTTCCACTTGCAAAGATTTCACAACGAGCAATTTCTGTGAATTTGAAAGTCTTGCCATCCACTGGCGTAAACTGACGACAGACTGCAAGCTAACCACTCATAGAGGAAATAGCAAAAAAAGTTACGTGGACTTGTACAGGGAAGCACGAGTTGCTCAAATAAATATACATGTTGCTTGTTATCATGGAGGATTGCAAAAAGAAACGACTTTCTGGGGATAGAAATGTGGCTTCCCGGGGAAAGAGATATGACTTCTTGGGGATAGAAATATGGCTTCCTGGGGAAATAGATATGACTTCCTGGGGATAGAAATATGGCTTCCCGGAGAAAGAGATATGATTTCCTGGGGATAGAAATATGGCTTCCTGGGGAAATAGATATGACTTCCTGGGGAAATTAGATATGACTTCATGGGGAAATGAGATATGACTTCCTGGGGAAATGAGATATGACTTCCTGGGGAAATGCCACATTATTCCTGCTGAAGAGATAAAGTCTTCTCGTGCAAAATAAATGCACAAATCAAAGCTCAAAGTCCTCAGAAATCCAGAGTAAATAATATTGTCATGCAACCACGAATCCAATTAGAAACAAACTGGAGCAAGACGGCCAAAGAAGATACATCCTTTGAGAAATAAACTCAAGAGGGAAAACCAAATCCAAATAAGCAAGGAGTGCTGCAGGAAGGTTTGAACACAATGTCAATAAAAAATGATTTGTAACAATGCATGATACAATATGAATGTATGAGTGATATCGTGCATATGCTGGTAAAAGGATACATAATCGAACAAAACTGCCTCAGGTACTAACAACATTGGTCTAAACTTCAACCAGAAAGATCAATCCAAGAAAGGTAAAAGCAACTGCGGAAACCAAACCTATTGTCTGTCCTAACTTCATTGAGGAGAAACATAATCCGGATGTAGCTAAATCAAACAGATACCGGGATAGAACATCTTTCTTCCGTTTTCATCGGAGAAACCAGTTTTCCAAAAACAACGTGCCTACTGAAGATTGCAAAACTAGTCTCAAATAAAGCAGACTGACACCGAGACAACGAAACCTCACTGAGGAATTCAAACCCACTTCCCTGGAGAAAGAAAAAAAACTGAGGATTGAAACCTTTTCATCATGAATACTCATTCCAACAAGAGATTCCCTGGGATAACCTTCCCAGGGAATAACACACAGACTTCCATGGGGAAAACAAATGTTTCACAGTCCGTACTCCTACTGGGGATTTCGATACTGGTTGTGAATAAGGCAAATGGAAACCAAATTGTCAAAACATTCACTGGGGAAATCATTCCCACTTTGAAGGAACAAAAACATACGGACTTCACTAAGGGAGACAAAACTTCATCATCGAGACCTCTACCGGGGACTTCATGCTGACTTCATTGGGGAGGTCGACACCATATCATCGAGGGGAAACCAAGATACGTTCTTCATTGGGGAAAAAGGACTTCTATCAAATAAACAAGGTCTTCACTGGAAAATACTGGATTGAGTCTTCATATCAACCAAACCTATTCCAACAAAAGATGCCCTGGTGTAGTCTTCCTGGGAAATCAAGAAGTCAACACTAATGCCAATACTGCAAAAAGAGTGATATCTTAGCACACCAAGGGAATAAAACCTTTCATTATATGAGGGAAAATTTCGCTGGGGAACCTGGGACAGAGGCTTCTGACCATGCAAACCCAAAATCAAAAGCGAACCAAGACTTGGCCGGGGATCATGGGATCACAATCCTAATACTGTACCTTACGCCAACTGGTATCGTCTTTAATTATCTGAGAAACACACAAAGATTGCGCATATACCAATAAGATGACCTGAGAAAAACCCTCACGAAGGAAGTAAATATTCTTAAAACAACCGGAGTTTGTTCGTTCCAGGGATCGCCATTTTTGTTGTCCTTGTTTCATCACAAATCCCAAAGTAAATTGAATTGTAAAGATGTCTTTCTTTTTGAAAAGTCAATTTTGTTTTTTTAATCTTTTTGCTTTGAAAGTTATTATCAGTAATAAATGATGTCTTTGCAAGCTAAATAAAAATAAGAACACAAAGAATTGGGAAAAAGCTCGAATTTTATTAATAGAATGGTAGTCTGCGAATGGCGAGACTCCATGGATGATTATAAAGTTTGGGAAATGGTAATATATAATGGAAAAGATACATTGAGATAAAATGACCACCATTCCCCTAACAACTTTTGAAGTCCTGAGCAGCAGCTTTTGTTGAAGTATGGTGAGGATCCGAGAAGATTGTTGCTTCAACGATCAAGTCTTGTCTGGCGTAGTTACTTGCCAAGAAAAATCCATAACTTTTGCCTAAGCAGCCCTTGCGGGTTTTCAACTTAGAGGGAAATTTATTCTATTTATGTCTCTAATTTTTGCCTAGACCGCCCTTTCGGGTTTTCAGTCTACCGAGACGCTCCTTTTTTGCCTAAGCTGCCCTTTCGGGTTTTCAACTTAGCGAGCTGTTCTTTTATTTCTTTAGGCGAAGTATTTCTTGACTGTGTCAGCATTCATGGGACGTGGGAACTCCTCGCCATCCATAGTTTTAAGAATTAATGCACCACCAGAGAAGGCTTTCTTGACAACATACGGGCCTTCAAAATTGGGAGTCCACTTTCCCCTAGAATCAGTGTTAAAAGACATGATCTTCCTGAGCACGGGGTCGCCTTCTCCGAATTCACGAGGTTTGACCTTTTTATCAAATGCTTTCTTCATTCTTTTCTGATATAACTGCCCATGGCATAAAGTTGTCATCCTCTTCTCTTCAATCAAATTCAATTGGTCAAACCTGTTCTGGGCCCATTCAGCCTCTGTCAACTTGGCTTCCATTATCACACGCAACGAGGGAATCTCTACCTCAACAGGGAGTACAGCTTCCATTCCATATACCATGGAGAACGGGGTTGCTCCTGTTGAAGTGCGGACATATGTTCGATATTGTGATCGGTGGATCTGGAACTGACTGTTTAAAGCTGGTTCGCGAAATGTCGCGGAAGCAAGAGTCGCCACCGTCTTTTATTTTCTCCAAATGGAAAGGACAAAAGCACAGAAAATTCCTTAAAGAGATTGCTCTCAGTTCGGGAGGTAGATTATAGAAAGGGAAGGTGTTAGCACCCTTTCTATCCATGGTTATCCATGGGCTCTTAGATACTTGCTCACTTGTGTTTTCAAAATTGTTTGTTTGCTTTTCAAGTGTGGGTTTTAAAAAGTTTCTTTGAAAATTCCAGTTCGACTCTTGTATCGGTCCTCAAGAGTGTTTGAAAAATGCTTTCGAAAGCTTTTTGAAAATGTGTCGGTGTGAAAAGTATTTTTGATTTGTTTTGAAATTTAGAGCAAGTATCTAGAGTCGTCTACCTACCCTAAGGAATTCATCTGTGTAAATGTCCTTTAAAGTAGTGCCATCCCACCATTGAGAGGTAGGTAGCACCACCGTTGGAGGTGTTCGGGTCAATTCGAGGTTCGGGACATGGTGATCACCAGAGCAATGGGAAGACACCTTAGAAGCTACCCTCATGTCAGGTTCCCGGATCATGAGGACTTACTAAGACATCCTCTACTCGACGATCACCTTTCGAGGCAAGGCAACAGTGAGGCGTACCCTAGGGGTGGTGTGTGACTTGTGTTTCGTTTTCAGATATTTTGTCTTGTTCATGGTATAGGTGATCTACGCATTTGTTTTTATTTATTGTCATTCATTCTTGCATGTCATTATTAACAGTTAAAAAATGCGAGAAAGGTAAAGTTCCTAAACTATTACAAAGGCGCGGGTCCACATCGCCAAATTAAAATCCAGGACCCGATTTGACAGAAAGTAAATAAAGTGTGAGAAATAAAATGTCCGAGTTTACAAGGCTTTGGGAGAATTACATTAACATTTACAAGAAATAAATAAAATGCACGAATTGAATAAAAAATCGCAAGCGAGGGCGTTGGACCCTTTTTAAGGAAATTAAATTATGATAATTAAATTAATGAAATAAGAATGAAAAAAGAAATTATTTTGAGATTTTTGTATTTATGGTTTTTTATGAGAGAATTAAATGAAATCTAACCCTATTTCTAGTTGTTTTTTAATTTATTAAGAAAACATATTAAAATTAAACCTAAGATTAATCTAATTATTTACATGGTAATTTAATTACAAAAATAATATTTAATAATTAATTATTGTGAAAGAAAAGAAAAAAAAGGATAAAAATTGATTAAAACCTAATTCTACCAATTTTAAGTTTATTAAGAAAAATGTTTGAATTAAACCTAATTTTACAAAGCTAAAATTAATTAGTGATATTTATTTACAAAAAAAAATAACATTAAATAAAAATACTTATTTTTTTGTCTTTTTTCTGATTTTTATATTATTTTATTTTTTTATGAAAATAAATTAAATTAAAGGAACTAATTAAAAAAAGAAATAATTGAAACAAATAAAATAAAGAAAAGAAAAGAAATACAATACCTTGGGGGTTCTTCCCCAATTGGAGGTGAATTGGGGTGGTTTGGCCATGTACTGGTGTCATGCATAAGTTGTTCTACTTTGACCATTTGGCTTTTGGCTTTTGGCCATTTGCGTTTTGGCTTTTGGCCATTTGTGTTCTGGCTTCAACGTTCCTTAATGTCTGGCTTAATGTCTGCCTCGCCATGTATTTGACTTTTGGCTTTTGGCCTTTTGGCTTTTGACTTTTGGCCATTTGGCTTTTGGCCTCAACGTCCCTTAATGAACCTGCATGGGATCCTGTCTAAACCTGTAGTGTTGAATCTCATGAAAACATTAAATAAAATCATAAAATGCAAATAAAGTCAATATATGAAGAAATTTAATGTTTAGGCACAATATGGCATGTATGAATGATTATACCCTTTTGATCATGGAGATCAAATCAACCTTACCCTTACTGGAAAAGTAGTGACATGAATGATTTTATGCCATTTGGATCATGGAGATCAAGCCAGCCTTACCCTTACTGAAGAAGTAATAAGATGTTGGTTTGTAACTGAGATGGCTTGTTTGTAGTGAGAGAGGGATTTGTAATAAGGATTTCAAGGTTTTAGGGTTCTTGAAAGAGTTTGATATTCTAACAGTGTTGTGGCAAGGTTTTTTTTCTCTTTTTTCTCTTCTCCTCTTTTTCTCTCCTCCTGGTTTGTGTGAAAAGAAGGTGATTATATAATGGAAATTAGGGTAAAGCAAATGGGTTTTGAATGTGCAATTGGGCCTCCAATATTCACTTGAATTCGTCACTTTCCAGGCTAAATCGCAGGGACTTAAGTGCATTTTTTGAAGTTGAAATGTGAAAACAAAATGTAGCCGACATCGAGAACTAACTCCTGTCCGAAAATCGACTCAATCAGATAAACGGTGAATTAGTTATGAATTTTTGAAGTTTCAGCTCAGACAAACTTATTTTGGGCTCCAGTGTCGACTCTGACACGTTCTTCAATAAAAAACTGGTATTGATCGGTGCATAATTTGGTCTCGACTTTTGAAACAAAGTTGTAGATTTATGAGTCAGTAACCTTGTGTAAAAATATGAGTCCAATCCGATAAAAATTGACCGAGTTATGAATTTTCGAAGTTTCGGCTCAGATGAAATAATATTCAGCATTCAGGATTTTCAGCGTGTCACGCATTCTGAGCAAAAAACGAAGGCCTTTTGAATACCGTTTGAACTCAATACCTTATGTGAAAATATAGCCAACCCAATTTCTGAAACTTTGGCACCGGAACCAGCTCGATACGATGAAAATCGACCAAGTTATGATTTTTTGAACATGACGCAAATAAACTTCTGTCACAAATTTTCTGCACGAAAATACTTGATAAATCCACATTTTTGAAGACCTTCTGATCGAAATTGGCTTCCAGCCGTGAGAGATGAAAATGTAGATAATGTCAAGACGGAATTTGGGCCACCGGAACGGGTTCAAAACGAGTCACGATCTTCAAGTTATGAATTTTTTAGCGCGTAAAAACTGCACTTTCAGCACACTTTTTCACTATATTTCTTCAAGAAAACTCACACATTCGGATACCTTCTTTAAAGAATTGACTCTTGAGCCGAACCTGAATTTGAGAATACGTTATCAGAGATATCTTGGCGAAAGAATACCTGAATATGACGGGCCGGGTTGGACTTGTGAATTTTTCTTGAAATGTTTTTTTGAGAAATATGGGAGGGCAAATTTTGGGGTACAACAGTTGCCCCTGTTCAATCTTCTTAGACCTGAGGATGCAGATTGGTTGACGTGCCTTTCGTAATCCGATGGTGGAAGATGATTGAACACTAGAGTGCCCAGAAATTTGCGCTCACATAGTAGCAGTGTGATGGAAATGGGCTTATAGATGCCATTTAGAGATTGATGAGTAGGATGATGGGCTTATAGATGCCATCTGGATGTTGATCGCGTAAGAGATTCCTTAGCGAGAACCTGCATACCTGCAAAAGAAAAATAAGTACCTGACACGTTGCAGGGGCTGATTTCAGATGCTTGGCGTAGATATGTCCTGACTGGTTACAGGAACTGAGTCTGGAGCTTCAAACGATGACGAATGAACCAGGGATAGTTACTACCTTAGCATGAATGGCAAGAGAACCTTGGGTGATTTTAACTTCAACAACGCTCGTTGAGAAAATCTTAGCGGGAGTTACCATCTTTGCAGTATCGGGAAGAGAACCATAGGTCATTATAATCTGAAAGGGAATCACCTCACTCACCGTCGGAGAGGGAACTATCGGAAATTATAATCTGAAAAGGAATTACCACCTCACTCACCGTCGGAGAGGGGACCATAGGAGACTATCACCTCACTCACCGTCGGAGAGGGAAACATCTGAAAAGGAATTACCACCTCACTCACCGTCGGAGAGGGGACCATAGGAGACTATCACCTCACACTCACCGTCGGAGAGGGAAACATCTGAAAAGGAATTACCACCTCACTCACCGTCGGAGAGGGGACCATAGGAGACTATCACCTCACTCACCGTCGGAGAGGGAAACATCCGAAAAGGAATTACCACCTCACTCACCGTTGGAGAGGGGACCATAGGAGACTATCACCTCACTCACCGTCGGAGAGGGAAACATCTGAAAAGGAATTACCACCTCACTCACCGTTGGAGAGGGGACCATAGGAGACTATCACCTCACTCACCGTCGGAGAGGGAAACATCTGAAAAGGAATTACCACCTCACTCACCGTTGGAGAGGGGACCATAGGAGACTATCACCTCACACTCACCGTCGGAGAGGGAAACATCTGAAAAGGAATTACCACCTCACTCACCGTTGGAGAGGGGACCATAGGAGACTATCACCTCACACTCACCGTCGGAGAGGGAAACATCTGAAAAGGAATTACCACCTCACTCACCGTCGGAGAGGGGACCATAGGAGACTATCACCTCACTCACCGTCAGAGAGGGAAACATCTGAAAAGGAATTACCACCTCACTCACTGTTGGAGAGGGAACCATAGGAGACTATCACCTCACTCACCGTCGGAGAGGGAAACATCTGAAAAGGACTTACCACCTCACTCACCGTCAGAGAGGGAACCATAGGAGACTATCACCTCACTCACCGTCGGAGAGGGAAACATCTGAAAAGGGATTACCACCTCACTCACCGTCGGAGAGGGAACCATAGGAGACTATCACCTCACTCACCGTCGGAGAGGGAAACATCTGAAAAGGACTTACCACCTCACTCACCGTTGGAGAGGGAACCGTTTGAAAAGGAATGATCGCCTCACTCACCGTCGGAGAGGGAACCATCTGGGATAACTTCTACTGAGTCTTCATCAGAAAAATCTGTTGGGAGTCGATTTAGCTGGACTAGAGAAGGCTTGGGAATGGATAAGAAATCTTTGGCATTGATTAACTGAACCGGTCTAGGTCTTGACATATGATTGAGAACTTCAACTGTATCTTTCCTGAAAGGTAAAGGTCAGTCATATGCAATGCATGATATGAATCAAGCAATGATGTTCTCAACATAAATGAGATTTGTATGATATAATGCGTCTATGCATGCTATAATGATGTATGTGATGTTTTATGAATGCATGCTTTTTTTTCGTCTAGGAAAGTAAATCCTTGACGGGTGCCGGGAAGTCATATCCTGGGCTAATCTTGAAGAAAAGATTTTTGCTTCCGCTGGGGATGATAGTTGCAAGAATGCCGGTAGGAGAAGATGACTCCGTTGAGGAATGAACTTGGCAAATGGAAGATTCTGCGGGGAGAAAAATACTCTAGCGACCATACTGGGGAGTGATACTCTGTGGGGAGAAAAATACTCTAGCGACCATACTGGGGAGTGATACTCTGTGGGGAGAGGGATGCTTTGCTGAGTGTTGATGATAACTTGCTGGGGATACCCTTGTTGTGTTGGAAGTGCTGATAGACTTCGCTGGGGTAAGAAGACTTCGTCGAGGACGCTCTTTCCGTGGCTTTTGGCTGAGGATAACCCAGTTATATCCTGTTAAGGAAATAACTCTTTGAATAAAGCCGGGAGACGCGTTCGTGCTTTGCGAGGATAAGCTTCCAGAATTTACTGGGGATAAGCTTACTGCTTGGGGAGATGAGTTCCAACTTTCCTGGGGAAACTGGATTGGACTCTTCTGGGGAAGTTTTGATATGCTGGGGAAGTGATCCCTTTGAATGTCGATATGCCGCCGGGGAACAATCTTTAGACCAAGACTGCCGGGGATGCTTATTATGAGTGTATATGCTGCTGGGGAATGTTGATATCTGCTAGAGGATACTCAATTTCCTTGAGATTTGATAACTCTGCTTGGAAAAGAGTGTATTGACTGCTTACTCTTTGGGGAATTGAGATGTACTGGTGATGTTCTTTAATTGAACCTGCCTTGGTACCTTGGAGGACAGAACAATTAGATTGCTTAGACAACTCTTTATTGCCCCTGTTTCTATGGGAGAAGGCATCTGTGGGGTGCTGATAAAGGCTGATGGACAAACCTTCTTCTGGTAGGCAGGTGATAAGATGACAGGACATAGTCGTACGTTTTGATCCCTAACTTTTGCCTGGACCGCCCTTTCGGATTTTCAGTCCACCGGGATACCCATTTTTGCCCAAGCCGCCTTTTCAGGTTTTCGACTTGCCGGGTGTACAGATTTTTCATTTTCATCCCTTATTTTTGCCCGAACCCTTTTGGTTCGCCGGGAAGCCCTGATTTTTGCCTAGGTATGTCAACCTAGCGGGTCTTTGATTAGGCGTAGTATTTTTTCGACTATGTCCATGCTTTTGGAATGTAGGGAGTTGCCCCTGTTAGGAGTGTTTTGTCATGCCACCAGAAGGTATTTGATCAGGCAAGATTCGTTGTTGAAATGCCCCAAGTGACTCAGGCGGAGATTTGCCTCAGGCTATTTGGCCTTTGAGAGATTCTCCGAATCTTGACTGAATTGCCCCAGATGATGGACAATAATCACGTCTGCCCCTTGATTGGAAGTGCTTTTGTTCACTAGGTATTCATCGTGCGAATTTCCCTGCTGTTCAAACAAAAAGTCATATGCAAACAAAGTTATGTTAAAAATGCCAAGCTTATGTCTGTCTTGAAGATTTTGAAAATGCATTCTTTTTTCGTAAAACAAGTGATTGTTTGTAAAACGTGATGTCAACTCGTTATTTTATTGCGAGCCTTAAGGAGTCAGGATACCTTTCGTAACAGTATGCTTTCGAACTAACCCATGCTTCAGCTAGGACTTTTAAGGGTTATAACGTGGCCTTGGTTCATGGTTTAAGAAACAAAGGATAAAGGCTCAAATTATTTGTACCCACCCGCTCTTCGTGATGTTCTCCAAACCTAAACTCAGTTGATCATACGTTAGACCTTGTTTGAGTCTTTGCTCTGATTTTTCGGTGATGGTTCAAATATTGACAGTATATTTGGATTAGGCAGTCATTTCCTTTTTATTGAGGGTTTGTATGACCTCTTTCTTTTCTGATTTTTTTGTTATCCCTTTCTTTTTTTGCCTGAACTGTTTCCTTTTTTGGAATTACAGTCAGCGGGATGCCCCAGTTTTGTAAGTCTCCTTCATGGGTTTTGACTTAATGGGTTTTTTATTTTTTGAGATAATGACTTCCTTTCTTTATTGATTATTCGGAACCATCACTGTCTTTCTTTGCTTTGTAAGGACCTCTTTGGTGCCATTCGTTATGCACTTGGATCAACTGAGAGAACTATCCTGCCCCAGGTTATGATTAAGGGTTTTAAATTTCGAAAAGAAAAACTCCTACTTCTTTGGCTCAGAGGGGTTGACGAGGGATTATCATCCTTATAACTCCAGTGTTTAGGAATTGAAACAATGCCTGTACCTCATCAGCTGGGTCTGTTCAAAAGCATACTGTATATTATGGTATCGTTTTCGTCATCCTCCCTCAAGAGGCTTAGAATTATTGATTGAGAGTTGATCATCAGAAAAAATATGAAAATAATTTGCGTATAGTGAATACGAATATATTGATTCAAAATAGAAATAAGCGATGCATTAATGAAATAACAATGTTTTAACAATGAGTAAATGTTTGAACAAAAGAAAATTGCAACTTGAACATTCGAATGAACAAAAGTCTTTTCAGTCTTAGCCATGTTTTGGCAAGGGAGCAGTGATCACGTTGGGAGTCTCGGCAGGCTCGAACTCGATCTCTTTAGCATCGATCATGTTCTGAATCTTGTACTTCAGTGCCCAACAATCCTCAGTATCGTGCCCCGGGCTACCAGAATGGTAAGCGCACCTTGCTTCTGGGTTGTAACTTAGAGAGGAGGTCTTTGGATTTGCAGGAGGGTTGATCACCGCAATCAGGTTCATCCTTAACATGTGCTGTAAAGCTCGTGACCATGGCATGTTGATGTTGGTGAATTGTCTCTTAGGCTCGTCCGACCTGTTCTGATCAACCCGCTGTTCTTGGCGAGGTCGTTGTTGGACCTGTGAAGTAGTAGCAACTCGGAGAGGTCTATTCATTGGACCCGACCTTTGCCCTCTTGGAAGCTGTTCCATGACCTGGTCCCTGATTTGGGCTGGTTGCTTCATGCCTTGAGGAAGCTGACTGATCATGGCTCTCAGCTCTCCTTGCTCCTGAGCTAAACCTTGAATGAGGGCCCTTTGTCCCAGCATCTGGGTTTTTAATGTGTCTATCTCAGCTTGTAGACGTTTCAGCCTTTCATCCTCAGCATTGTTCTTGACAAAAGTCCCCATGAGAAGTGTCCTTAGCTCCTCCTGTCCCTTGGATAGATTCAGGAGGATTTCCCCGAACCGAGTCTCTTGAGCAAGAAGGTCCTGGTTATCTTGTTGTGAAGCCATTGCTGAAACAAACAGCGAGAAAGGTAAGTGACCTGCAACAAAGATACCTGTTATGTAATGATGTGTATGACATGCATGCAATGTTTTCAAGGATCCCGCGGGGTAAACAAGAAAATTTGGTAGCATTTGGATCCGGTAGCTTGATTGAAAGAACTTCATATTTGTTGAGAGTCCTTCATCAAGGGTCAAAGGCTCACCATATCCAGTGGGTCATAGCCCCTGACTTCAATCATCATGTCTGGTTTTGATTTCCAAACAACCTTGGTTAGGAGGAACTTCTCCAGAAGTCAGAGCTCACCATATCAAGTGGGTCATAGCCCCTGACAACCTTGGCTAGAGGAAAATAAATCCTCTTTGCCCCTTGTTGGGGTGGCTGATTCACCATGACCTGCATCACAAGCCCTTGAGATCCTTGAAATGGGTTAGGATGTATGCAATGGAATGATGTTATGGTATGCATGGGGTAATGTGAGTAACCCTGTTATGAGTCCCAATTAAGGACTTAAGACATAACCTGCAAGAAACTTAATACCCTGTTATGAGTCCTAATTAAGGACTACAAACAAAACCTGCAAGAAGCTCAAGTGTCAGACAAAAAAGCATGCAAGTAGTCAAGTACGAAGGCACACAAGTCACACAAGAGAAGCCCTTAGAGTTTAGGCCAGCATGGGGTCTGGGTATTACCCTCTTTCAGTTGGTGGGCTCAACCTGTCCTATCATGAGTAACCGGGTTCTAAGGTTCCCAATATCACGGGATTGCTTTCGTTGTTCATCGTTTCGATTTAGCCACTGAACTGGCGACCGAAATATTCCAGGAAAGCAACCCTCAATTGAGTGTAGTATCGAGTATCAACCAACCTCGGACTGCACCAAAGTCAGTTATCTCACTACCCTAAAGAGGCCAAGATAGTTCAATTAAGGTTCCTAAGGTCTGTTGATGCTTCACGACACCACGCGGAGGCCCCGTACTCTCCTTGACTGAACTCAAGGGTTACCGGTACACACCAAAGTGCCACATCAACGTAGCAGACTGTTTCAACCATGTCGGTATACCCCGCACAGTTCCCTCACAGCCTTGTTGCTACTTTCTAAGAAGGTATCCCCTAGATCCGGGTTAGGATCTATAGAACTCCCAAGCAACCCACAATAGTAAAGCAAGCAAAGAAGACAATTGAAAACACAGTGATATTAATCCTAAGGTACACCTCACTTTAAGTTTAGTCCCCAGCAGAGTCGCCAGTTCTGTGATCGGTGGATCTGGAACTGACTGTTTAAAGCTGGTTCGCGAAATGTCGCGGAAGCAAGAGTCGCCACCGTCTTTTATTTTCTCCAAATGGAAAGGACAAAAGCACAGAAAAATTCCTTAAAGAGATTGCTCTCGGTTCGGGAGGTAGATTATAGAAAGGGAAGGTGTTAGCACCCTTTCTATCCATGGTTATCCATGGGCTCTTAGATACTTGCTCACTTGTGTTTTCAAAATTGTTTGTTTGCTTTTCAAGTGTGGGTTTTAAAAAGTTTCTTTGAAAATTCCAGTTCGACTCTTGTATCGGTCCTCAAGAGTGTTTGAAAAATGCTTTCGAAAGCTTTTTGAAAATGTGTCGGTGTGAAAAGTATTTTTGATTTGTTTTGAAATTTAGAGCAAGTATCTAGAGTCGTCTACCTACCCTAAGGAATTCATCTGTGTAAATGTCCTTTAAAGTAGTGCCATCCCACCATTGAGAGGTAGGTAGCACCACCGTTGGAGGTGTTCGGGTCAATTCGAGGTTCGGGACATGGTGATCACCAGAGCAATGGGAAGACACCTTAGAAGCTACCCTCATGTCAGGTTCCCGGATCATGAGGACTTACTAAGACATCCTCTACTCGACGATCACCTTTCGAGGCAAGGCAACAGTGAGGCGTACCCTAGGGGTGGTGTGTGACTTGTGTTTCGTTTTCAGATATTTTGTCTTGTTCATGGTATAGGTGATCTACGCGTTTGTTTTTATTTATTGTCATTCATTCTTGCATGTCATTATTAACAGTTAAAAAAATGCGAGAAAGGTAAAGTTCCTAAACTATTACAAAGGCGCGGGTCCACATCGCCAAATTAAAATCCAGGACCCGATTTGACAGAAAGTAAATAAAGTGCGAGAAATAAAATGTCCGAGTTTACAAGGCTTTGGGAGAATTACATTAACATTTACAAGAAATAAATAAAATGCACGAATTGAATAAAAAATCGCAAGCGAGGGCGTTGGACCCTTTTTAAGGAAATTAAATTATGATAATTAAATTAATGAAATAAGAATGAAAAAAGAAATTATTTTGAGATTTTTGTATTTATCGTTTTTTATGAGAGAATTAAATGAAATCTAACCCTATTTCTAGTTGTTTTTTAATTTATTAAGAAAACATATTAAAATTAAACCTAAGATTAATCTAATTATTTACATGGTAATTTAATTACAAAAATAATATTTAATAATTAATTATTGTGAAAGAAAAGAAAAAAAAGGATAAAAATTGATTAAAACCTAATTCTACCAATTTTAAGTTTATTAAGAAAAATGTTTGAATTAAACCTAATTTTACAAAGCTAAAATTAATTAGTGATATTTATTTACAAAAAAAAATAACATTAAATAAAAATACTTATTTTTTTGTCTTTTTTCTGATTTTTATATTATTTTATTTTTTTATGAAAATAAATTAAATTAAAGGAACTAATTAAAAAAAGAAATAATTGAAACAAATAAAATAAAGAAAAGAAAAGAAATACAATACCTTGGGGGTTCTTCCCCAATTGGAGGTGAATTGGGGTGGTTTGGCCATGTACTGGTGTCATGCATAAGTTGTTCTACTTTGACCATTTGGCCATTTGCGTTTTGGCTTTTGGCCATTTGTGTTCTGGCTTCAACGTTCCTTAATGTCTGGCTTAATGTCTGCCTCGCCATGTATTTGACTTTTGGCTTTTGGCCTTTTGGCTTTTGACTTTTGGCCATTTGGCTTTTGGCCTCAACGTCCCTTAATGAACCTGCATGGGATCCTGTCTAAACCTGTAGTGTTGAATCTCATGAAAACATTAAATAAAATCATAAAATGCAAATAAAGTCAATATATGAAGAAATTTAATGTTTAGGCACAATATGGCATGTATGAATGATTATACCTTTTTGATCATGGAGATCAAATCAACCTTACCCTTACTGGAAAAGTAGTGACATGAATGATTTTATGCCCTTTGGATCATAGAGATCAAGCCAGCCTTACCCTTACTGAAGAAGTAATAAGATGTTGGTTTGTAACTGAGATGGCTTGTTTGTAGTGAGAGAGGGATTTGTAATAAGGATTTCAAGGTTTTAGGGTTCTTGAAAGAGTTTGATATTCTAACAGTGTTGTGGCAAGGTTTTTTTTCTCTTTTTTCTCTTCTCCTCTTTTTCTCTCCTCCTGGTTTGTGTGAAAAGAAGGTGATTATATAATGGAAATTAGGGTAAAGCAAATGGGTTTTGAATGTGCAATTGGGCCTCCAATATTCACTTGAATTCGTCACTTTCCAAGCTAAATCGCAGGGACTTAAGTGCATTTTTTGAAGTTGAAATGTGAAAACAAAATGTAGCCGACATCGAGAACTAACTCCTGTCCGAAAATCGACTCAATCGGATAAACGGTGAATTAGTTATGAATTTTTGAAGTTTCAGCTCAGACAAACTTATTTTGGGCTCCAGTGTCGACTCTGACACGTTCTTCAATAAAAAACTGGTATTGATCGGTGCATAATTTGGTCTCGACTTTTGAAGCAAAGTTGTAGATTTATGAGTCAGTAACCTTGTGTAAAAATATGAGTCCAATCCGATAAAAATTGACCGAGTTATGAATTTTCGAAGTTTCGGCTCAGATGAAATAATATTCAGCATTCAGGATTTTCAGCGTGTCACGCATTCTGAGCAAAAAACGAAGGCCTTTTGAATACCGTTTGAACTCAATACCTTCTGTGAAAATATAGCCAACCCAATTTGTGAAATTTTGGCACCGGAACCAGCTCGATACGATGAAAATCGACCAAGTTATGATTTTTTGAACATGACGCAAATAAACTTCTGTCACAAATTTTCTGCACGAAAATACTTGATAAAGCCACATTTTTGAAGACCTTCTGATCGAAATTGGCTTCCAGCCGTGAGAGATGAAAACGTAGATAATGTCAAGACGGAATTTGGGCCACCGGAACGGGTTCAAAACGAGTCACGATCTTCAAGTTATGAATTTTTTAGCGCGTAAAAACTGCACTTTCAGCACACTTTTTCACTATATTTCTTCAAGAAAACTCACACATTCGGATACCTTCTTTAAAGAATTGACTCTTGAGCCGAACCTGAATTTGAGAATACGTTATCAGAGATATCTTGGCGAAAGAATACCTGAATATGACGCGCCGGGTTGGACTTGTGAATTTTTCTTGAAATGTTTTTTTGAGAAATATGGGAGGGCAAATTTTGGGGTACAACAGATATCCATGCAGAGCAAAAGGGAGCATTTCATGCCAATCCTTATAAGTAATAACCATTTTCTGGATAATTCTCTTGATATTCTTATTAGCAGCCTCAACAGCCCCATTCATCTTTGGCCTGTATGGAGACGAATTGTGATGGACAATCTTGAATTCTTCACACAGTTCTGTCATCATTTTGTTGTTCAAATTTGAGCCATTGTCAGTGATGATTCTACTCGGCACACCATACTGGCATATCAGATTGTTTTTTATGAAACGCACAACCACTTGTTTGGTAACATTGGCATAAGAAGCAACCTCTACCCATTTGGTAAAGTAGTCAATCGCTACCAAAATAAAACGGTGTCCATTCGAAACTTTGGGTTCTATCATCCTGATCATGTCAATACCCCACATAGAGAAAGGCCATGGGGAGGAAATTACATTTAGAATTATCGGAGGCACATGGATCTTATCTGCATAAATCTGGCATTTATGGCACTTCTTTGCAAATTTGCAACAATCAGATTCCATTGTCAACCAATAGTAACCTGCCCTTAGCATCTTTTTAGCCATCAGATGTCCATTAGCATGAGTGCCAAATGAACCATCATGAATCTCATGCATCAACATGTCTGCTTCGTGTCTATCCACGCATCTGAGCAAGACCATGTCATAATTTCTCTTGTATAACACATTTTCACTGAGGAAGAAACTTCCTGCCAATCTTCTCAATGTCTTTCTATCTTTCCTCGATGCACCAATCGGGTATTCCTGAGTCTTAAGAAAATGCTTGATATCATAATACCAAGGTTTTTCATCTGCTACCTCCTCTGTCGCAAACACATGAGTGGGCCTATCCAGTCGTCGAACTGTAATACGGGGTATATCATTCCAAGAATTCACTTGATACATGGAAGCCAGAGTTTCCAGAGCATCCGCCATTTGATTTTCATCTCTAGGGATGTGATGGAATTTAACTTTATTGAAGAAGGGTAGCAATCTTCTATCATAATATTTGTAAGGGATCAAGCCAGGGTGACGAGTATCCCATTCTCCTTTAATCTGATTTATTACCAAAGCTGAATCACCATACACATCTAGAATTTTGATTCTGAGATCAATAGCTTCCTCAAGACCCATGATGCAAGCCTCATATTCCGCCATATTATTAATGCAATCAAATGTTAGCCTCGCAGTAAAAGGAATGTGCAATCCATGAGGAGTGACAATCACAACACCAATTCCTTTACCATAAGCATTCACCGCTCCATCAAAAATCATACTCCAATGTGATTCAGGGTCAGGGCCTTCCTCAGGCAATGGTTCATCATAATCTTTCACTTTCAAGAACATCACATCCTCATCAGGGAATTCAAATTCTGCAGACTGATGATCTTCCACCGGTTGGTGAGCAAGGTAATCTGCCAACACACTACTTTTAATAGATTTTTGAGTGCGATACTCAATATCATATTCAGACCACAACATCTGCCAGCGGGCAATTCTCCCCGTAAGAGCATGCTTCTCAAAAATATACTTGATTGGATCCATTTTGGAGATCAACCAAGTGGTATGATTCAACATATACTGCCGCAAACGCTTTGCCGCCCAGGCCAAAGCACAACATGTCTTTTCTAGCGTGGAATACCACAACTCACAATCAGTGAACTTTTTGCTGAGATAATAAATGGCAAACTTTTTCTTTCCCGTTTCATCCTGTTGTCCCAGAATACAACCCATGGATTTATCTAACACCGTTAGATACATAATCAGCGGTCTTCCTTCTACGAGAGGGAGCAAGATAGGAGGTTCATGCAGATACTCTTTAATACTCTCAAATTCCCTTTGACAATCATCCGTCCACACACAACCTTGATCTTTCTTTAACAACTTAAAGATCGGTTCACACTTTGCAGTCATGTGGGAAATGAATCTGGAAATATAATTCAAACGCCCAAGGAAACCCCTGACTTTCTTTCAGTTCTTGGTGCTGGCATTTCTTAAATTGCTCTGACTTTATCAGGATCAACTTCAATTCCTTTCTGGCTAACAATAAAACCCAATAATTTCCCCGATCTAACTCCGAAGGTGCATTTATTTGGATTCTAGCGGAGACGAAACTTCCTCAAACGCTGAAACAACTTCAACAAATCTTTTATATGCCCTTCTTCAGTTTGGGATTTCGCAATCATATCATCAACATATACTTCAATTTCCTTGTGCATCAGATCATGGAATAAGGTTGTCATAGCCCTCTGGTATGTTGCACCAGCGTTCTTCAACCCGAAGGGCATCACTCTGTAACAGAATGTACCCCAGGGTGTGATAAACGTTGTTTTTTCCATGTCCTCTGGAGCCATTCTTATTTGATTATACCCGGAAAATCCGTCCATGAACGAGAATACTTTGAATTTTGCTGTGCTATCCACTAACATATCAATGTGAGGCAATGGAAAATCATCTTTTGGACTAGCTTTATTTAGATCTTTATAATCTATGCACATGCAGACTTTTTCGTCTTTTTTAGGTACTGGGACAATATTGGCAATCCATTTAGGATACACTGACGTCACAAGAAAACCAGCATTAATCTGCTTTAGGACCTCCTCTTTGATCTTTACTGCCATATCTGGGTGGGTTCTTCTCAACTTTTGTTTAACTGGCAGACACTCTGGCTTCAATGGCAAATGATGCTCAACAATGTCTGTATCTAGACCAGGCATGTCTTGATAAGACCAAGCAAAAATATCCACATACTCTTTCAACAACTCAATCAACCCGCTCTTCACATCAAGATGCAACGATGCTCCAATCTTAATCTCTTTCGGATCTTCTTCTGAAGCCAAATTAATCACTTCCAAAGGCTCCTTATATGGCTGATGGTATTATCCTCGTGCTCAAGCAACCGTGAGACCTCTTCTGGAATCTCATCATAATCTTCTTATTCAGCCCCAAACACAGGACATTCAAAGTTGGGAGAGGGTGCAGGGTCATTGTATTCAACGAGTTTTTTAATTAATCTGCACATATGATTTATGATTGCTTTTAGAAACTGACACATATAACAAGTGATCATGCAGATTAATTTTCAGTTATCATTTATTTTGAAAGGGTTTTTTATTTGATTACCATTTCCTAAGAAAAAGCAGAAAATAAAGACATATTTTTGGAAGCAAAGACAACTTTTATTAATGATCTTAAAAATCAAAGCAAACAGATAAGCCCATACAATACTTTCACCTTGGGCAGAGTGAAAGCTTTTCAAAGAAAGAAACAGATTAACAAAACAAATTACTTTGAAATATGTATGCAAGAAGGAACATCAATGGTGACCCAGCTCTGAACTCGGACTCCATGCATCACAAAATTCGGTACTTCCTGCTCTGCTTCATCTTCTTCAACAACATTGATTCCAGAACTAATTGGATGGAGGTAGCCTCCGCTGTAGAAAACATCATGATAACTGTTCACAGGAGACTTTGACTTCAAACTTTCTCCTTTGCCATTCTTCGAAGAAAAACCCAAACCAGTTCTGTTCTTGTTCACGGGTGGATCCACCATTCGTCCCCAAACTGCATTATGACCATTGCGCACAACCTGCTGCGCGTCCTTCAGGGAAACTACAGAATTCTCATTCCTCCTTATGTTGTCAATGGATAGGGCTTGGAATTGGGTTCCAATAGCAGCCTCATCCGCTTCTACAATACTGAAAGAGGATAGATGGGATATCAACAACGCTTGCTCCCCATTTATGATCACTACCTTCCCTTCACGCACAAATTTTAGCTTCTGATGCAGAGTTGAAGTGACAGCCCCTGCTTCGTGTATCCATGGTCGTCCAAGAAAACAACTATATGCGGGAATAATATCCATAACCTGGAAGGTTATCAAGAATAAATGTGGTCCTATATGGATGGGCAGGTCCACTTCACCGATGACAGATTTCCTCGACCCATCAAAAGCCTTCACAATGATGCCACTCGGGCGCATAGATGTTCCTTGATACTTTAACTTCAAGAGGGTACTTCTCGGTATGACATTCAGTGAGGATCCGTTATCAATTAGCACATTGGACAGCGAATCATTCTTACAGTTCATGGATATGTGGAGGGCCAGGTTGTGATTCCTCCCTTCATCTGGTAACTCATCATCACAGAAGCTCAAATTGTTACATGACGTAATGTTTCCAATCACGCTGCTGAATTGATCTAATGGCATATCATTCTCTACAAAAGCTTGGTCTAGTACTCTCATCAGCGATTCTCTATGAGCAGAGGAATTCATCAATAAGGCTAGAATAGATATCTTTGAAGAAGTCTGCAATAGCTAATCTACAATTCTGTAATCGCTCATCTTAATTATCTTCAAGATATCATCCACTTCTTTCTCTAATGTAGCTCCACTAGTCCCTCCTGCAGACTTCTTAGGCTCATCATTCTCAGCAATCTTCTTTCCAGCAACAACATCTTTTCGAATGACCGGCGCAAATACACGACCACTACGGGTCACTCTGCTATTATCAACTATATTTCCAACATCTGGCATCGGCTGGATGGGAATCTCCACCCCATCTTCTAAGATCGTAGTGTTGTATTTGTAAGGCACAACCTTATCTGATTCATAGGGAATAGGACCTGGCAGACTAATTACCAATGAGGCAACAGCTGGTTTGCTATGGTACTCCACCTCAAGATGAGTGGGTGCACCAAAACAAGGTACAATGACATTCACCCCTTCCTCAACACAATCAGCCATCAAGAATTCATTTTCGGCAAACAAATCTTCATCTGAAGAGAAATACTCATATGTGGAGGCATACTCTTCCTCTGACTCTTCCATCAAACAAACTTCAACCATATCAATCTCATGATAATTATCTCTTTGACCTGTGATCTTGATGGTTCCATTGTCTAACAGCAACTGAACACCTTCCCTCACAACAGAACATCCTCGGGGATTTCGACAACAAATTATGCAAGATCCATATTTGTGTTCCACCTGACCAGCAGTATGGCAGAAGGTAGCATGTAACTGCACTAGATCCTCATTCAAATGATCCACATCAAAATTCTGAATTCACCCGGACATCCAGAAACCATATTCACTTCCTCTTCATATTCTGCCCTAGGCCTGATTATATGGATTAAACCTTCATCCATCATCTCCTGCAAATTAGCATTTATCTTCTCGCAACCCTGTATATATGTACTGCAAACAGCACAACCGGTATGGTCATGCATATAATAACTGAATTTACAGAGATCTGCGTGCATCTTCACCAAATCCCCTCTAACCAGATTAATGTCAAAAATTCTAAAGTCGCCTAGACAACCGGCCACCATATTCACAGCATTCACTCCCCCGTGCTTGGGTAGAGGATTGTCTTTCACATTAGGTCCCACGTCTTTGAAAGATAAAATTCCAGACTTCACCAACCTTTGCACTTTAGTCCTCAAAGGATAACAATTCTTAACACTATGCCCTGGTGCTCCCTGATGAAAGGCACACGTCTGGTCTGCTTTGTAATACCACGACAATGGTGATGGTACAACGGGAGGTGGTCGTGTCTGGACCAACTTCTTCTGAACCAATGCTGGTAATAGCTCTGCATAGCTCATGGGAATAGGATCATAGTTCTCCCTTCTTTGATTATACCCTTGATTCCCCTGATGGGATGGTCTCTGATAAGCAACGGTAGTTGGAGTGGCATTCATAAAAGGAGTAACTGAGGCGACTTGCTGATGACGCTGATAATTCCTTTTAGGAGCGTTTACCTTTCTCTCTTGCATAACAACATTTGTATCCCCCCTCTTTCTTCTTTGTAAACTCGTAAGATGGCTTCTTTACACCTCCAGATCCTTCACCCTTTGTCAAACGGCCTTCTCTTACTGCCTCTTCTAGGCGGACACCCATTCCTACCATCTCTGTAAAATCACTTGGGGCACTTGCTACCATTCTTTCGTAGTAGAAAGCTCCTAGCGTCTTTAGAAAAATCTTGGTCATTTATTTCTCTTCCATGGGCGGAATCACTTGTGCAGCCACTTCGCGCCATCTCTGCGCACACTCTTTGAATGATTCTCTGTCTTTCTGAACCATGGCCCTAAGCTGGTCACAGTCAGGCGCCATGTCCACATTGTACTTGTATTGTTTAATGAATGCTTCTCCCAAATCATTAAAAGTATGGATGTTGACGTCGTCTAAACTCATGTACCATTTCAACGCAGCACCGGTCAGACTATCCTAGAAAAAATGAATCAGCAGACGCTGATCATCAGTATGGGTAGACATCCTTCTCACATACATCACCAAATGAGCACGAGGGCAAGTGTTGCCTTTGTACTTCTCAAATTCCGGGACTTTGAACTTAGCAGGCACTTTAACATTCGGGACCAAACACAACTCATTCATATTCTGCCCGAACAACTCTTTTCCCCTAAGAGCCTTCATCTCTCTTTGCATTCTATCAAACTTCTCTTGGAAATCATCCATTCTGTCATAAAGACCCAAGTCTTCACTCGGCAGAGGGAAAGGACGACACACATCTTCATTAACAAACGGAATCAAATTCACCGAAGGAGGTGCAGCATGAACAGTATGCACCACAGGAGGTGCAGGAGTAACAACATTTGGAACCACTGGAGCATCTTGAGGACCCAGATTGAAACCTTCAGGTGCAAAATTCTCTGGAATTCCCCATGGATAACCCTGAGGCATACAGTTTTGAACAACAGCCGGAGTAGCGAATACAAGAACAGTCAGAACTTCAGTACTTGCCCTTGTTGGTTGAGGTTGAACACTCGGTGGCTGATTCTGTGCAACCACTAGAGCTTCCATCAGAGTAGTCAAGTTGGCCAAGCCAGCCTTCAAAGCAGAAACTTCTTCGCGCAACTCGTGATTCTCCTGTTCTAAGTTGTCCATCTTCTTTTTGAAATTAGCCCGAGTGTTGTAGTGATGAGTCAGCTTGCTGAATGAAGTAAAGAAGCTGGGTAAGGCACCTGGATATGCATAACAAATGCAAAAACATGTGCAATATGATGCATGATATGCAATGTATATGATTATTATTATTTTATCATTTAATATTTCAAGGGATTTAGGATTTACAGACATATTGCAAACATCAAAATAACAACACATTTGAAATACTGAAAACTTTTAATATAATAACTTCGAAATGGGTTACAAGTTTCAATGATCCCAAGTACAAGATGAAAATACAATCTAAAATACTGAGAAAAGGAACTGATAGAGATCAATCTGTACGAATGCGCTTCCCTGTGAACCTGGCAATCTGAGCTCTCAACCTCTGGTTTTCTTCCACATGTCTGATGGCAACCTCCTTCCAATCATCTGAATCAGGAAGTGAACAAACAACACCTGTTTGAGGCTTAGGAGAAAATAAATCTCCTTGCCTCTCCATAGACTCTACTGCTTAACTCTCAAGGATCTCGATCAAATCATCTCTCTCCTTCAGGTATGCTCTGTAGGAACTCTCTAAAGTCTGGAACTTGTTCTTCCAAGCATCCCTTTCCTGTTGCATCCTAACCAAAGCAAGCTGCAACTCTTCTAGATCATCTAATAAGGAGGAGTGGTCTTCACAAACAAATCAGGCATGGGTGTCTCCCGAGTATACGGCATCTTCAACTGAATGGCTCTCGATCGGACCCACTGAAGATATGGCTCCAAAGAAACAACACCCCTAGGTCCCAAATCCTTCCTACTCTTCTTATGAATGTGACGCCAGGCCTTCGCAATCTGCTCCCTAGCTTCCCTGTGGTCTTCTCCTTCCTTCTGAAAGAAACTACTCAGATGAATATTGTTCGGTTTATCCCTCATTGGATAACCAAGCTGTCGTTGTTTAAGAACAGGGTTATAGTTAATTCCTCCCTTTGTACCAAGAAGAGGCACATTGGGGAAACTACCACAACTATCAATAATCTCTATATCCTGGTAAGCTCGATGATACCAATCAATATTCGAGTGAGTAAGTGCCATGATCTTAGGAGCCCAACGGGGTTCCTTCTTGACATCCCAAAAAGCGTCAGACTGAGGCATATGAGAGGTAAACCACCGATACAACAAAGGCGTGCAACAGATAACCATTCCCCCATGATAAGAATTCTGAAGATGAACAGAGTAATAAGCATCACCCAACAGTGTAGGAACCGGGTTTCCAATCATGAAAATCTTGATAGCGTTAATGTCGACAAACTTGTCCACATTAGGAAATAAGAATAATCCATAGGCGAGTAAAGCAAAGATGGCCTCAAAAGCAACCGTACTCTTCATCCTGGAAAAGTAACGAGCTTTATCCAATAAGAACTGAGCTGGTAATCCTCTAATCCCTCCTTTGGTAGTCATACGAGCTTCCACCTCAGACTTCCCCAGATGAATCAAAGCAGCAATCTCATGTGGTTTTGGCTCACCCTCCAAACCAGTAAAAGGAACGCGATCGGTAACAGGTAAATCCAATAGATAGGAATACTCTTCCAGTGTTGGCATCAACTGATAATCGGGAAAAGTAAAGCAGTGATACACCGGATCATAGAACTGGACCAAAGTTGAGAGAAAACCCTCCTTCATCTTCAGCTTCATGAGAGGAATAATGGATCCATACTTCTTCCGAAAGTCTGCAGAACACTCGATCTCGGGAATTAGACTGATCAACTCATCTATCTTAGGATCCTTGAAACTGCATTTCCCGGTCTTTCTCTTTCCAAAATCCATGGTTTAAAAGTACCTGAGATATTCACAAATAGTCAACCTTTAAATCCCTTGAAATATTGTTTTTTCAAAAGATGCTTATGAGTGCATGGATGCATGATGCAACAATCACACACAAGATCACACATATAGGGTTCATAGGTTCAACGTCACGAGCATGAGGTCGAAGGTACTACCCATAAGGTATTGGTCTAAAAAGTTATCACCTGCCGAACAAGGTTCTAGAGGTTCTCAGAGTCTACATCCTTCCTTTGGATATTACCAACTTCCCGATTAACTCGGTAATTAGTAATATTCTCAAGAAAGACTGGTCTGAGCGTAGTATCGCGTGACAACTACTTCCGGATTACTCCGTTATAGCTTCCGCACTACACCTAAAATGCCAAGAGGGGAATGGGACACGAAGCACCCTAACCTTATCCCCTACAAAGAACATGTGTTTACATTAATCCCATATTTTGAGAAGATTACCTTTGAGCATTTCTCGCGAAGAAAATCAACTAGCGGATGCGCTAGCCACAATGTCATCCATGTTTAAACTTAAATGGGATAGCGAGGCTTCCCAGCTCACTGTCACGAGATCAATACTGAAGAAGTAGTGGACCCTGACCTTGGTTCCATGAAGTTAAGAGGTATCTCGAGGATCAAGAATATCCAGAAGGAGCTTCAGTCAATGATAAGAAGTTCCTAAGGAGATTCTCTGCTAAGTTCTTCATCAGTAATGGCATCCTCTACAAACATAACCACGACTCTGTATTACTTTGTTGCATAGACAAGGTTGAGGCTGAAAAGATCATAGATGATCTACACGAAGTAACTTTTGGCACCCATTCCAGTGGGCATACGATGGCAAAGAAGATCCTGCGGGTAGGTTATTACTGGTCTACCATGGAAGCAAATTGCTATCAATATTCAGGAACCTGTCATAAGTGTCAAATCTATGCTGACAAGGTGCACGTGCCTCCGGTTCCTTTGAGTGTCTTTACGGCTCCTTGGACCTTTGTTATGTGGGGCATCGATATGATTGGGGAAATCAAGCTAACAACCTCTAATGGACACCGCTTCATCTTGGTGGCCATTGACTATTTCAAGAAGTGGGTTGAGGCGACTTCTTTCGCTTCCGTTACCAAGAATGTTGTCGCCCAGTTCATCAAATAGAGTCTCATATGTCGGTACGGTATCCTAGATAGGATCATCACATATAATGGTAAGAATCTCAACAATACTATGATCATCGCACTGTGCGTGCAATTCAAGATCCAGCACCATAATTCTTCCCCTTACCGGCTAAAAACGAATGGTGTTGTCGAAGCCACAAATAAAAAAATCAAAAAGATCATATAGAAAATGACAGTAACCTACAAAGACTGGCATAAGATGCTACCATTCGCTCTCCACGGTTACCGTACCACGGCGCACACATAAACCAGGGCAACACCTTACTCTCTGGTATAAGGCCTGGAGGTTTTCTTGCCTATTGAGGTCCAGATCCATTCTCTGAGAATCCTGAAGGATGCAGGGTTGAATGAAGATGACTGGATCCAAACTCGACTTGTTTAACTGAACTTGATTGATGAGAAAAGGCTTACTTTTGTTTGTCATGGTCAAATGTATCAAAAGCGGATTGTAGCGGTAGAAATGTGCAAGACTAAGCCATTTGATTGACTAGACTTTATACAAATCAAAATAAAAATCGCCACCGGGCTTTATTCTTTCCAAAAGAATTGGAAAAGAGAGAATAACCCAAAAAGAGGGGGAAAGATTCAAGGTAAGGGGGTTGGTTATGCAAAGGGAAGGTATTAGCACCCTAAACATCTACGGTACTCCGCAGGAACCTCTTTGAAAAATCTGTATATTTTGGCTATAAAAATGTGTTGTATATAAAATGGATGGTGGAGGTGAGAAAAGAAATATTTTTATGATTTTTGCACCTGCCGCGGTTGCGAACCTTTAGTGCCTACGTACCACCTTTCATGCAATAGGGGATCAGGGTACACGTAGTTCCTCTTTTAAAAATTTGAAACACAAGTGTGTTGGTTGATTTTATGACATAAGACATCATCACAATTGTCCGTGTGAAAAACATACTTACTACCCACAATCATGAGAAAGGAGAATTTGCATCATCTCAAAGTGGAGGATATGGCTTGGATTTTAAAATCAACAATGCCTCACTCAACACCCAAGTGGAAAATATCTCACTTCACTACATATTGTAGAAGTATAGTTGTTTGCATCACTACAAGGATTGAAACAAGAAGAGTTTTTTTTTAAAGGAGGGAGAAGATTTTTGAAATTAAAGAAGATGGGAGGAGAAGAAGAGGCTATCCTAAAGCATAAGGTAAAAGCTAGGGATTAGAACCATCTAACCAACAAGAAGCCAATACTTGACATTATGAGTCAATATAGAATTCTCATTCTTAGAATTGAAACCAAGCAAGCAAAGATATTAGACCTCTTGAGAGAACCAAACTTCAAGTGTTTTAAGTCTTCGCAAAAATTGGGCAGAGTAACGGCTGTATACGGGTGAATTCCAGATTACAAACAAAGATCGTAATCTCAATAACCTGCACACAAAACAAACAAACAACCCAATGTCTTGAGGTAAACCTCAAGAACTCCAGACAAAGTATCAAATAAAGTCACAAAGTCTCCAAGATAGGCCAAGGTCTTTAATCCTAAGTCCAAGAAGTCCATCACTCCATAATGTAAAGGATAGTAACCATGTAGTCCAAGTATCATTAATGATTTTTATGGTTCATGTTGATTATTAGGTGTCTTTAAAAAGAAATAAAAGCTCAAGTGAGAAAAATAAAAATGACATAAAAGTAAAAGCTCAAGTGAGCAAATATGAAAATAGCATGAAATGTAAAATGCTAAAAGTAAATGGTACATAAAGCATGAAAATAAAAGCGTAAAGTAAAGTTAATTGTTAGTAATTAGTGGTTAGTTGGATGACCATCTTGAACCTTGCATTTGGAACTCATTAGAGAATTGGTAGAACCAAAGCCTCCACACAACAAGTTGCATTTGCTTTTTGTCAAGTATATCATCCATTTTGGAATTCTCACAAGGCAACATGTAATGATCAACAATGTTTAAGTGATCCGCGTTGACCAAAGGTGTTGTAGATCCATTAGAGGATTGGTAGAACCAAAGCCTCCACACAATGAATCTCAAGGTTATTGGATCAAAGAGATCAAATTAACTTACTTGGGCTTGCAATCATAAGTTTGGGCCACGAATGATCATTTATTCGAATCGGGACAGAATTTAGCGCTATGTTAAGCAATCATAAGTGGGCTTATGTAGAAGTCACACCTATTTTGAGGCCGGTCAATAGCAATCTATGTACTTCATGTTTGGATAAATGATATTAAGATCACCATCCCTTAACATGTAGCACAATTAAAAAAGAAAGGGATAAGATGAAGAGGGAGGGGAATGATAAGCTAATTTGGATCACCATTTCAAAATTCTTTCATCTTTAAATTCAACCACCCCTCTAGGTGGATTAAAGCACTAAACATATCATTAATCCAAAGCACCAAAAATGAATTACATAATTCACTCTTAGGTAGATTTGAATTTATGAACATTTATCCAACTTCATCTACATCACAAAGTCCATTGAGTTTAAAGACAAATTGGACATTTAAAATTGCAATCCAAACCAACAATCAAAAAGGAGTGAGTAGAAAAATCATTTTGGATCAAAGCTTCCCCAAAACAAGGCAAAAAAGTGCATTTTGTCCCTGTTGTAAATCGATTGCACTGCTGTGTAAATCGATTTACACTGTACAGTTTTCAAAAATTTGTGCAAAATTGCTTCTGTGCAATCGATTGTACTACAGTGCAAATCGATTGCACACTGTTACAGTAGCAAAAACAGCATTTTAAAAGGCCAATTTCTTGTTCAAACTTTCCATCAAACACCTTATGATCATGGATCCAAATGAGCACGAAAATTCCATCAAATTATGAGAAAATAACACCATTGGAATCACAAAATAATGCTCAAAGAATCAATCCCAAAGATCACCAAGAGATCACATTGTGAAAGATGAATTATCCAACTTACCAAAGGTAGATCTAGAGAATTATCAAAACAACTTCAAGAATTTGCTTCAATTCAACCACAAGAATCAATTGACCAAGTTTGGATGTAGAGAATTGATGGATAAAAAGTGTTTGGATGAAGGTTTAGCTCAAAGATTAGTAAGATTCAATGCAAAGCTTACTAACTTTTTGAAAATGGAGCTTTGAGTGAATTTGGTAGATGGAGAGAATTGAGAGATTTTTTAGCAAGGTGGATTTGGCCATCAAAAGCTTGAAATTTGAATGAAATGAAAGTTCTATTTATAGCGTTTTAGAATTGGGATTAGTGGTAATTTGGTAATTGATTCTTGGAGTCAAAATTTGAATTAATGATAACTCTTTCAAAAATTAGAGCCAAAATTTGAATTATTGATAATTCTTTCAAATATTAGAGCCAAAATTTGAATTAATGATAATTCTTTTTAAAAATGAAAGATTGGAACTAAAATTTGAATTAATGATACATCTTTCAAAAGTGAAGGAAAATTGGAGCCAAAATTTGACAAGTTTAAAATGCTGATTTTTTTTTAATTTTCACGCTGTGCAATCGATTGCACTACAGTGCAAATCGATTGCACAGTGTATTTTTTTCAAAAATGGCGCAAAATACACTATGTGCAATCGATTGCACTTTAAGAGCAATCGATTGCATCCGTGAAAAAATGAAAATTTTTAATTCTTTTTCTTTGCAAATAGAGATTTTAGGAAAATAATACCAGAAATCCTTATTTGTCAGATGCTTCGACTTGGTACCTACAAAACAAAAATATACAAAGACAAAGAAAAATATTTTTTTTGTATTTTGATTAGAAGTTAGTAAACAACACATATGCAAAATATACAACCAAGGTGCTTGGAGATTCCTCAAGAGCAAACTTAAAGATAAGAAAAAAGAGGAAGAACCAACCCTAATGTGATCTTGTTATGATCGAGTTGATATGATATGATAGAGGAATCTTAGGGGCAAAAATTGGGGTACAACACGGATGATCAAGGATTTCAACAAAAAGGTCAGACGCCAAGTGTATCATTTCGGGGATCTGGTGATCAAGCGCATCATACTGCCGCAAGGTAATCCCAGGGGAAAATGGACTCCTACACATGAAGGACCGTTTGTGATCCAGAGCATATTTTCTGGTGGAGCGATGATTTTAACGACTATGGATGGCGATGACCTTCCGCACCCTATGAATGCAGACATAGTTAAAAGATACTATGCATTAGAGACCCGCTAGGTTGACACGCCTAAGCAAAACATGGGCATCCCGCAAACCAAAAAAGATTCGGGTAAAAATTAGAGATAAAACAAAAAAATATGTACACCCGGCAAATTGAAAACCCGAAAGGGCGACTTGGGAAAAAATGGGTATCCCGGTGGACTGAAAATCCGAAAGGGCGGTCCAGGAAAAACTTAGGGAATTAAAGCGTATGAATATTCCTTGTTGATCACCTTACGGGCAACCTTTAAGCTTCGACTGACAAGATCAATTGTTCTAATCAATCCAATCAACTTTTTACAAGGCAGCAAGTGGGCAAGACGCTCAGAGACACGAAGGCTATAGCAGAATGGGAACCCCATGGGATTATTGCACATAGCTATCTTTTCTTTGTATCAAATTTTCATTTTTTACGACGACATTCCATTACTAGAATATTCGTCTCATTGTACAAAAAAGACTTGTTCAAGTTAATACAAATATACCCCTTTGAAAGTGCAAAACTATCTGTTTTTTCTTTATTTTTGTGTTTTGTTTACAAAAATGTCCAATGATTTATTTTTGAACATATGCATTTGAACATCACTACTGTTTACAAATGAACAAAAAAATAGAAAGACAATCACTAATGGCTTTAGGAAATAGGATAATATCTTTAGACTATAAAATCCCCCACATTGTGCAGCTTAATGATGTCAAGCTCTCTCACATCCCCGACAGAACAAAACTTCCAGTTCTCACTCCCCAGTAGAAGTCACCCAATTTCTCAGGATTCCCCAACAGGATTTCACAAACAATACACGGTGTTTCCCTTACAACAGAGTTTATTTCTCTAATAAATAGAAGGTTATCAACTCATCGACACTTCAAAACATAAAGACTTACACTCCACGTCCCCAACAACAGTCAGGGATTTATTTTCTATAATCCAATGATATTACAGCAGCATATCTTACATACCCATACATCGCATCCATATGTCATAAGCATCCATGACACGAATGCATACAACATAATTTCATTCATTTGTTAGAACATCATTATACAATGCATTTCATACATCATGACATTGCATATAACTAATCTTTCAGGAAATATCAGTCAGCAGATGGCTATCATCAACAATTTGAAAAAGGTTAGATATTGATACCTGAAACTAGCCATGACAATTATCTACACGACTAGCTGAAGCAATCCTACACTGGTTTCTTCTCATTCAGCTTTCGGCTTTCAGATACACTCTAGACACGGACGCCATTCTGATACTCATTCAGATTCAGCTTTCAGATACAGTTCAGATACGCTCCAGACACGGACGCCATTCTGATACTCATTCAGATTCAGCTTTCAGATACAGTTCAGATACGCTCCAGACACGGACTCCATTCTGATACTCATTCAGATTCAACTTTCAGATACAATTCAGATACGCTCTAGATACAGATGCCATTCTGATACTCATTCAGATTCAGCTTCCAGATTCAGCTTCCAGATTCAGTTCAGATAAGCTCTAGATACGGATGTCATTCTGATACTCATTCAGATTCAACTTTCAGATACAAGTCAAATACAATCCATTTATGGAAATTATCCTAATACTCAACCCAACATATCTACTATTCCAGTGTAAATTAACCATAGATTTATTTTGACACTTCTTCTATTCCTACCAACAATCATTTTGGATGGCATCTACAAGCCCATCTCCAACAACTTTCCATCACCTCTCCAAATGGCATCTTTAATCCCATTCCCTACACCATCAACCATCACATCCTCGAGTGCCAATTTCTGGGCACTCAAGTGTCCAATCATCTTCCACCTTCAAATCATGAATGGCGGATCCGCCAATCTAACTCTTCCGGTTTAAGAAGATTGAAAACGGATAGCTGTTGTACCCCAAAATTTGCCCTCTCATTTATCAAGTATTTTAACACAATATCTCCTTTGGTTCAAGACTGCATAAGGGTTAATCAGCTCAGGACACCTCTTTAAGCACTGATGACTGAAATTTGGTTTTGAGATTACACAAGGATAATTGAACTTTCAATGCCTCATATGATTTTCATGGATCACTATGGACCCCCAAGATTACTCATGTCAAGTTTCAAGCCTTGGATCACATTTTCACTCAGTCAATTGAGCAGTTGACCTAAAAATCAGTTGTATTGGGGAAAAAGTCAGTTGTGGTCAATTTACAGTCAAACTTCATGATTTTTGATCCATATCAACATTATAAACTCATATGTATCATTTGGTCAAGTTTGGACCATAATTCCTCAAGAAATTTGATCAAATCATCAAAAGAGAAAAATGGTCAAAATTAGGGTTTTGACTGAGAAAGGGCAATTTCTGATTTTTAACCTAGCAAATGGTTAATTGGTGTGATACGGGGGGAGAACTGATCTGGGTGTTTTGCATTTTATCGCAAATGTTGCCGTTATCAAGAGTCACCACCGACTTTTCTTTTATCCAAAAAGAAAGGTGAATAAAGCACAGGAAAGACCTTTGAGATTGTTTCTTGAGTTCGCAGGGTAGATTATGAAAAGGGGAGGTATTAGCACCGTTTTCATCCATGGTTTTCCACGGGATCTTAGTTACTTGCTAGATCACTTGATTTTGTTTGAAAATATGCTTTGTGTGGTTTTTGAAAGTATTTTGAAAAGGTGTCATCGTTTAGGCAAACTTTAATGATTCTCGTTCGTAAGAATGTATACAAAGTGTTGATCTTTTGAAAATGTTTCAAGTTTGAAAGATGTTTTTGAAAGTGTTGGTGTTTGTTTTTGAAAATAGTAAGGATGTTTTTGGGTTTTGAAATTGAGCAAGCAACTGGGAACAATCTACCTACTCAAAAGTCTTTCATGTTTATTTCCTCTTTCCTTTGACATTGCTATCTTACCATTTATTTGGTAAGTAACCCTATCTTTGGATGTAAACAGGACGGGCGTGGGTCATCGTATAACCATTATTAGCAATATTGCAAGGTATCTTAGCATCTTTCTTTAGGGACTAAGATCATTTTGAAAAGGCAACATAGATAGCGTCATCCACGGACTATGATCTTGTATTTTTTCTTGTTTTTGCTAAGATACCTCACATGCGTAATATGGCCATTTTTATAAGGCAACCAAGTGGATTTTACCCTAGGGATTCTTGTGTGCAAGTGTATTGATTTTCATGCTTTGTTTAGTCTTTGATTAGGGTTTGCTACTTGTTGATTTTATCTTCTCATACAAACCCTAATTACTTGTATTTATTTAAAGCGATAAATTGCGAAAAGTAAAGTTACTACGCTATTACATCATTAGGGGAGGGGGTGTACAAATTTACAGATGGGGATTGCAAGAAAATTAAACCTAATTATCTATTACAACCATATTAAATATTGTGCAAAATTGAAAATAAAATTAAATAATATAAATGGAAAAAAGAAATGATTTTTGTTGTTTTTGTGAAAGGGTTTAGTTTTGACCTAAATAAAGGAAATGATTAATTAAAATTAAATAAAATTAAACTTAAACTAATTAAGAAAAGAAATTATTTTGAAAAGGATTTTTAGGGTTTTTTATGAAAAGGTTTTAAATTAATGAAAATAAAATTAAGATTAATTAATTAAAATACCCTAAGTTCTAAATTAATTTTAACTAAAATAAAATAATATACTAATTTAACCTAAGTCTAAAAATTAATTATTTAAAAAAAAGGAAATTAATTTATTTAAGAAAAATGTTTTTTTAATCTTTTTGTTTTATAGAGAAAATAAATATATAAGTATAAATAATAAATAAAAATAAATTTGGATTTTTTTTATTTATGAAAATAATAATAGTAATAATAATAATAATAATAATATTAATAATAATAATAATAATGAAGAAAAATAAAATAAAAATAAAAATATAAAGAAAAGTCAGGGGGGTTAGAAAATGAAACGGGGAGTAAAATAAGCAAAAAAAGATTAGGCCCAGTAAAAGGGAAGCCCAGCGCTATAAAAAATCCAAAAAAAATTGTAAAATGTGAAAAAGATAACACAAAAGGTAGCACTGGGTCTTGAACATGTGACCTTGAGGTTACCAGCACGCTGCCTTACCACTGGGGTGGCTGTACATCAGTTAATATAACTGAAATGATAAATACATAACACAAAACGCGTCGTGATTACACTTCATCTTCAACCTCCAACCAAAGGATCTGTAACTTGCTCATTTCTCAACCATTTGCAAAAATGTAAACATGAAAATTTCTCCATTTTGTCACACAAATCACCCCATATAAATATCATAAGCTATAAATCAAAGATGAATGAGAATTTCTAAAAGTACCAAATTCTAACCTAAATATTTCAGAAAGTTCAAACTCAAAATTCTCCTAGCTCAATCAATACAAATGAAATCTATGGACATGTATAGTTTCAGGGCAATGATGTCTACATTTTATCTTCACAAATGCAAGCCTAACAATGACTAAATATGAAGATAGAAGTTCAAGAAAAATACCTTAAAATTGGAAATTGTGAAATGGATTTGAGCTTGTTTCAGGTAGTGGTGATGGTCAGGCTAGCTTCCTTGGACCTCTAGGAAGCTAATGCAATGTCTGACTTGAACTGAGGGTGGATGGAATGGTCTGGAGAAGTCCAACAGTGATGCTCTGTTTTTAACTTGGAAATGGATGAAGATGGTGTTACAGTCGTGTAACAGGGATAGGGGTGTCTTATGTATGATGTTTGGAAGCTTTTGGAAGCAAAAGGCCAGGAAACGCACGACTAAAATGGAAGTTTGAAGTTCTTGGTCAGAATATGCAACAATGGTGGTTTGTGATACAATCCTGAGTTTTGGCTAGTTTTGGAGCTTGTATATTCGTGCGTTCTCTTACAAATAGTATCTCTATTTATAGAGGAATGGTTTTGAGGTTTGAAATGGTCAGAAACAAAGAATCACATGTTATGAGTTTTTGACTTGTTTTTGAAGTTATCTTGACAAACATGGTTTCAATGCAAGGTACATGTCTTGTAGGGTGGCTAGCAACTTTAAACATGTTTGTTCTGAGTTTATAGAGCATGCTTGTGCATAAATAACAAGTGCAAAGCTACATACAAGTTGACTTTGTGATTAAAGCTTCTTTACAAGAATGGAATGGTTACTTTCTTCCAAAAATGGAAATGCAATTTGGATAATGATTCAAATGCTTGGACAATGGCTCTATATGTTGTGTAAACATTTAATTATGGAGTGACAAACAAGTTTGAGGCCTGCAATGTGGAGATTATACAGCATAGGCTTGGATTTAAATTGTTGTTCATCATGAAATGGCTTGTAATTCAAGTTTGAAAACCCTAAATTCATCTCTTCGATTCTCCTTACTCACAAATAATATCAAGGAGTTCTTGGAAATTTTGGAAATCTTGCAATGTGATATACAACCCCTCTTTGAAGCACTTTTGAAAATTCCCCTTGGAACTATATGAAAAATTTCCATGAAGTTAGGTCAAAATCCTGACCAAAACTAGGGCAAAATTACACTAAGTGTTCAATTTCAAGACCATGACTTTATGAATTAATAACTTGAGATCCAAGCATTTTTAGAAGAAGTTGTGTAAATCAATGTTGTAGATATCATAGAGATATACAACTTTGATGTTGAAAGTTTTTCTGAATCATCTTGCATCATGTTGAAAAATTGGCTCAAAGTTATGAAAAAACATGAAGTTTTAAACACATAGAAAAATTTCTAAGTTAGAAAACTTTAACTTTTCAAAACGAAATCTTGACTTTTTGATTTCTTGATGAATAATTTTCATATTTTTACATGTTTTGATGAATTGTGATCTTTAACATTGGATTTTGACCAAAAAGTCAAAGTTTGACTTTAAAGTGTACAATTGACTTTTGATCAGTTGACTGAGAATTCACTATCAATCCAATTGATCTTGAGCAATGTTTTAGGTCATGTCATTAGGTCAAAAATATGAAATTGAAATATTGAAACCATGGTTCAAACCAATTGACCATTTGCTAGGTCAAAAATTAGAAATTGCTCTTTCTCAGTCAAAACCCTAATTTTGACCATTTTGCCCTTTTGATGATTTGATCCAATTTATTGAGGAATTATGGTCCAAACTTGATCAAATAATACATGTGAGTTTATAATGTTTATTTGGATAAAAAATTATGAAGTTTGACTATAAATTTTCCATAGTTGACATTTTCCCCAATACAGCTGATTTTTAGGTCAAATGCTCAATTGACTGAACAAAAGTGTGATCCAAGGTTTGAAACTTGACATGAGTAATCTTGGGGGTCCATAATGATCCATGAAATTCATATGAATAATTTAAAATTCAATTACCCTTGTGCAATCTCAAAGCCTAAGTTTGGTCATCAGTGCTTAAGGAGGTGTCTTGAGTTGATCAACCCTAGTGCAGTCTTGAACCAAGAGAGATCTTTGTGAGAAAATACTTGATAAATGAGAGGAAAAATTTTGGAGTACAACAATTGGTTTGAGTCATAATCTAAAAGTTAAATTGCATCATTTTGACCTAATTTCATGACTCAAAACATTGCTCAAAATCAATTGGATTGATAGTGAATTTTCAGTCAACTGATCAAAAGTCAACTGACACTGAAAAGTCAAACTTTAACATTTTGGTCAAAATCAAGTGTCAAGATTACAATTCATCAAAACATGTCAAAATATGAAACTTATTCATCAAGAAATCTAAAAGTCAATATTTCATTTTGAAAAGTCAATGTTTTCAAACATAGAAATTTTTCTAAGTGTTGAAAACTTCATGTTTTTTCATAACTTTGAGCAAATTTTCACCATGATGCAAGATGATTCAAACGAAACTTTCAACATTAAAGTTGTAGATCTCCATGATATCTATAACATTTCTTTACACAATTTCTCCTAGAAATGCGGTTATTAATTCATGAAGTCATGGTCTTGAAATTAAACACAGTGAAATTTTGCCCTAGTTTAGGCAGGATTTTAACCTAACTTCATGGCACTTTTTCATATAGTTCCAAGGGGAATTTTCGAAAGTGATTCAAAGAAGGGTTTTAGAGAATATTACAAGCTTTCTAAAATGTCAAAGAACTCCTTGATATCATTCTTGAGAATGGAGAATCGAAGAGAGGAGTTAGGGTTTCAAACTAAAATTATAGGTTATTTTGTGATGAACAAAGATTCAAATTTCAAACCTATGCTACATAATCTCTACACTACATGCCTTAAAATTGTTAGACACTCCATAAATAAATGCTTTCACAGATGTTAGAGGCTTCAACTCAATCATTCAATGCAATGCCATGCTTTATATCCATTTTAGGAAGAAAGTGCACAATGCTATTTTGAAAAAGTAGCTTTATGCACAAAACTTGTTCTTGAGCCTTGCAATGGTTTTCTTCTGATCATAAACGTTCTATAGCTCAAGAGAAGTTTGTCTCAAACCTTACAATCACTCAGCCTATGCTTGTACTTCATCTTGGAACCATGCGCCCACTTTTCTTCAAAATCAAGTAACATAGCAATCAATCTAGAACTTGTACTTCTGACCCTCCCAAGCACAAAAACCTCCTCATTACTTATGTACAAGTCCTTGGAAACAAAGCACACGCATTATTAATCCCTAAAAACACCAAGAACTCATAACTGCATCACATACTTCCATTCTTGCATAACCTGACCAAAAGTTTGAAACTCACATCTCCCTTGTGTGTTTTCAAGCCTTTTTGTTCATAAAGCTTCTAAACATCATTTATAACTCATCCTTCATCCTGTTACAAGACTGTAACACCATTAACACCATCCTCCATTTTCAAAAATAGAGCTTTGCACTTGGACTTCTCCAGAACTCCTTAGGTACTTTCAGCTCAAGCTAAGCATCACATTAGCTTCCTGGGAACTTGAGGAAGCTAATCCAATCATTAGAACTCACTAAAAGCTGATCAAACTCAAAACACGATACCCTCTTGCAAGGTGAGTTTTTTGACTTTTAAACTCTTCATATAGGCATCATTAATGGTTCATTTGTGAATAATAAATGTAGGTATCATGGTCTTGAAGCTAACCATTTCTTTAGATTTCATTTATATTGCTTAAGCAGTTAGAATTTTGGATCTGAACATCCTGGAAAAGTTAGGTCAGAATTTGGTACCATTCAAAATTCATGCTCATTTTTTAGAATTCGTTTAAGTTATTTACATTTATGGAATCGTGGTGAAATTTTACACAACTTTCATGTTTACATTTTTGCAAATGGTTGAGAAATGAACAAGTTGCAGGGCTTCTGGCTAGAGGTTGAAGATGGAGTACATTTAGGGCAAGACATAGATTATATATTTATTGCTTTACATAAGTTAATGGATGTATCACCACCCTAGTGGTTAAAGAGCGCACCTGTCACCATGAGGTCCTGGGTTCAAGTCCCAGCGTGACCTTTTGCATTTTTTTCACTTTTTTCTTTTTTTTTGCTGAAACAGTCGCTTGGCCCTTCTTCCATTGGGCTTGGGGTTTTTGCTACACTTGCACACTCTTGACTATTTTTTAACCCCCCCTGACTTTATTTTTATTTTTACTTTTTTATCTTTAATTTATTATTATTAATACTATTATTATTATTATTATTATTACTATTGTCATTAATAAGAAAAATCCAAAAAATAATTATATTTATTATTTATATTTATTTAGTTTATTTTTCTTTACAAAAATAAAAGAACAAAAACCTTTTCTTTAATTAATTTCCTTTTTTTACATAGATAATTTAATGTTAATTATTATTATATTATATTATTTATTTTTCTTGTAAAATTAAAATCAATTTAGAACTTAGGATTTTTATGTAATTATTTTTATTTACTAGTTTAATTAAATTCACAAAAAACCCTAAAAAACTTGTTTTTCTTTAAATTAATTTAGTTTACTAATTTAATCTTAATTTTATTATTTTTCTTAGTTAATTATTTTATTTAATTAGGTCAAAAAAACCCTTTTCATAAAAAACAAACAAAAAAGTCATATTTCTTTTTACATCTACATCCTTGTATTTTATTTGTTCATTTTGTACATTTTATTCAAAATTCAATATGGTTGTAATATTTATTTAGATTTAAATTCTTGCAATATTCCCCATTTGTAATTTGTACACCCCTCTCCCCTAAGTATTGTAATAGTGTAGTAATTTTAATTTCCGCAATTTATCGCTTTATATACAAAATGCTAGTAATTAGGGTTTTGTATGGAAAGACTAAAACCAATCAAATGAAAACCCTAATCAAAGACAAATCAAGCATGTAAATCAATCCACTTGCACACAAACACCCCTAGGGTAAATCCACTTGGTTGCCTTACAAAAATGACCATATTAGGTATCTTAGCAAAAACAAACGAAATACAAGATCATAGTCCCTCGATGACGCTATCTATGTTACCTTTCACAATGATCTTAGTCCCTAAAGAAAAATGCTAAGATATCTTGCAACATTTCTAACCATGGTTATACGATGACTCTTGCCCGTCCCTTTTACATCCAAAGAGACTTACCAAATCAATGGTAAGATAACAATATCAAAGGAAAAAGGAAATGAACATGAAAGACTTTTGAGTAGGTAGAATGTTCCTAGTTACTTGCTCAATTTCAAAACCAAAACATCCTTGATAATTTCAAAACAAACACCAACACTTTCAAAACATCTTTCAAACTTGAAAACATTTTCAAAAAGATCAACACCTTTGTATACATTCTTACTAACGAGAATCATTACAAAAGTTTGCCTAAACAATGGCCTCTTTACAAAATACTTTCAAAAACCACACAAAGCACATTTTCAAACAAAATCAAGTGATCTAGCAAGTAACTAAGAGCCCGTGGAAAACCATGGATGAAAAGAGTGTTACTACCTTCCCGTTTCATAATCTACCCCCCGAACTCAAGAAACAATCTCAAAGGTCTTTGCTGTGCTTTTTCACCTTTCCTTTTGGATAAAATAAAAGTTGGTGGCAACTCTTGCTAACCGCAACATTTGCAATCAAACGCAAAAAACCCAAGTCAGTTCTCCCACCGCATCACACCATGAAAGGGACTTAAGAAAAAAACGGGGGCATCTCGCTGACTGTAATCACAAAAAGAAACAGTTCAGGCAAAAGAAGGGATAACAAAATCAAAAAATAAAGAGGTCCTACAAATCCTCAACAGAAAGAAGATTACAAAAATGAATGCCTATTCAAAATAAACTTTTAGTATCCGAACCATCACCAGAACATCAAGGACAGTACTCCAGGACTCAACTGGGATTCTAAACGCGTAATTAACTAAGCATAAGACTGAAGGACATCACGAAGAACGGGTGGGTACAAATAAATTCTGAGACTTTATCCTTTTTTTCTTAAACCGTGAACCAGGCCACATTATAACCCTTAAAAGTCATAGCTGAAGCATGGGTTAGTTTGAGAGCATATGTTACAAAGGTATCCTAACCCCTGTAGGACTTGTTACGAATCCTGAGTTGATATCACATTCTTGCAAATTTTGTTTTACTACACAAAACACACATTCAAAAAAAAAATTCAAGACAGACATGACTTTTGCATTCTTTAAATGACATTGTTTGCATATGACTAATTGTTTGACAGCAGACAAATCTGCACAATGGATATTCAATAAACAAACATCCTCTCAATGGACAGGATCACCTCAGCGGGAAAGACACTTCCAATAACAGGTCTTCCATAAGCAAGGGGCATGACATGATGTCTAACACACCTGGGGAAGTCTCTCCAAAGGTGCGAAATAACCAGGGGAAGATCTCCATCTGAATCACTTGGGGAATTACGCATGCATTCTAGCAACAAATCATGTGCCATCAAGAAAACATTTTTGACAGTACTACAACACAACACTATGGACAGTGACAACTCCCTACATCCTGAGACTGTGGGCATAGTCAGAAAATACTACGCATGAACAAAGACCCGCTAGGTTGACTGGTCTCGGCAAAAATAAGGGCATTCCGGTGAACCAAAAGGGTTCGGGCAAAAGTTAGGGATATACATATGAAAAAAATTGTACACCCGGCAAGTCGAAAACCTAAAAAGGAGGCTTGGGCAAAAAAGGGTATCCCGATGGACTGAAAATCTGAAAAGACAGTCCAGGAAAAAGTTAGGGAATAAAGCGTACGACTACGTCCCGTCATCTCATCACGTAGAAGGTTTATTATCCTGATTAACATTTACCAAGCACCCCAGGAATTGTGATGCCACTCAACCATCCACAAAGTCTCTGCAGGCACTTTCTCCAGCAGGTACAGGGGCAGAAAAGTCCTGATGCAAATTCATTTCCGTATCCTCAACATGTGTCCGAGTGACATCTACACTCCCCACAAAGTAGGGGAAACTAAAGCTTGGACATCAGCTCCCCAAACAGGAGCTACTTTCCCCAGCAAAGTTCCTTCAGAAAACTGACATCTATGTTCCCCAGCCGAATTTTATAAATTGCAAGCGGTTCATAAAGTTTTCTCTCGTGCAAAGTTTATTTCTCTGAATATAGAAGATCAATCCCCGACAGAGTTTGTTCCTTCAGTTACGGAAGCTCATCCCCAAGCGGAGTTTATTTTCCCAAAATCAGCAAAATCTTCCTGCAAAGCATCTCCTCTCGCAACAAAGTTATTCCCCGGCAGAGTTATTCTCAAGTAGAGTCTCTTCCCGGTAGAATACCCATAAACAAGGAGAAAATCTCAAGCATAGTCATCTATGTTCACCATCCCCAGCGGAAGTAGAATAACCACTCTTTCTACAACGGTCAGGAATTCAATTTCCAGTACTCTCTAGCAGCAGTAAGGGAATTATTTTCCCAGACTCGGATATGTCATAATAGCATTTCATGTTCATACATCATGACATGTGCATACATATTACATACAACATAATCTCAGTTATTTTGAGAACATCATCACACAATACATTTCATGCATCACATATAATTAACCCTCTACCTTTTCAGGAAAGATGGTTATCATCAACAATTCCAACAATTCAAGATTAAATACATGAAGCTATACATGTCATATCTGCAGAAAACTAATGGAAAATCAGTTCCCCAAACCAAACGGGTCAACTAATCTACGAGATCAAATAAGGCGACCCCTACTATCCAGGCTTTCATTTCGAAGTAACGCTACTACCCAGGTTCCTTCTCATAGCCCTACTATCCAGGCTTTCATTTTGAAGTAACCCTACTATCCAGGTTCTTTCTCATAGCCCTACTATCCAGGCTTTCATTTCGAAGTAACCCTACTACCCAGGTTCCTTCTCATAGCCCTACTATCTAGTCTTTCATTTCGAAATAACCCTACTACCCAGGTTCCTTCTGAAGTTTTACACGGACTCATCATGAAGCAACCCTACCCAGGATCCAAATGAAGATTCACACGGACTTATCCCGAAGCAACCCTGCCCAGGTTCCTTATGAAGTTTTACACAGACTCATCATGAAGCAACCCTACCCAAGTTCCAAATGAAGTTTCAGACGGACTTATCCCGAAGCAACCCTACCCAGGTTCCTGATGAATTTTTACACAGACTTAACATGAAGCAACCCTACCCAGGTTCTAAATGAAGTTTCACATTGACTTATCCCGAAGCAACCCTACCCAGGTTCCTTCCGAAGTTTTACACGGACTTATCCCGAAGGAACCCTACCCAGGTTCCTTCTGAAGTTTTACACGGACTCATCATGAAGCAACCCTACCCAGGTTCCTCCTGAAGTTTTACACAGACTTATCCCGAAGCAAACTTACCCAGGTTCCTTCTCGATTCAGATGCAGTTTTACCCTAACTCATCCCGAAGCAACCTTACCCAGGTTCCTTCTTGGTTCAGATGCAGTTTTACCCGAACTCATCCTGAAGCAACCTTACCAAGGTTCCTTCTCGGTTCAGATGTAGTTTTACCCGAACTCATCCCGAAGGAACCTTACCCAGGTTCCTTCTCGGTTCAGATGCAATTTTACCCGAACTCATCCCGAAGAAACCTTATTCAGGTTCCTTCTCGATTCAGATGCAGTTTTACCCAAACTCATCCCGAAGCAACCTTACCCAGGTTCCTTCTCGGTTCAGATGCAGTTTTACCCGAACTCATCCCGAAGTAACCTTACTATCTAGGTTCCTTCTTATAGCCCTACTATCCAGGTTCCTTCTCATAACCCTACTACCCAGGCTTTTATTTCGAAGTAACCCTACTACCCAGGTTCCTTCTCACAGCCCTAGCACCCCGACTTTATTCCAAAGCAACCTTACTATCTAGGCTTTATTTCGAAGAAACCCTACTACCCAGGTTCCTTATCATATCCCTACTATCTTGGCTCCTTTTCATGAATTACCTGACGCAGTTTTGCATGGACTTATCCCGAGAAAGCGCTATACATCTTCCTTCTCTTTTATCTCCGGACAACAGTTTACAACACTGTAAACCATGGACCTGACCAGATACGGTCGATTTCATATTCCCCAGTAAGTCGCCATAAAACCCAGACTCAACCAGATAACAGCTCACTTTTGTCTCATCAATCAAGAGTTAATTCCCCAGTAGAGTAATGGACAACCGAAACTCCTATACTCTATTCCCCAACACATAAATCAACATTCCCCGACGAAGTCCTCCTCAATGGCAGGTACATGGATTCTCGCAAAGGAATCTCTTATGCGACCGATATCTTTTCTGGATGGCATCTTTAATACCATCTCCAAAGATTCTCCATCGCCTTTCAAATGGCATCTGTAAGCCCATTCCCAATATTATCGGTCGACATTCACTTCATGCGAGTGCAAATTTCTGGGCACTCTAGTGTTCAATCATCTTCCACCATTAGATCACGAAAGGCAGACAAGCCAATCTACATCCTCGGGTCTAAGAAGATTGAAGAGGGGCATCTGTTGCACCCCAAAAATTTCCCTCTCATTTTACTCAACACATGCTCATTGAAGTCCTCAACTTGCTCAAGGATGCCTAAGAATTAACCAGACAAATTCTCTCCTAAGGCAACGAACCTTCAACTAGGGTTTCCACTTTCATCAAGATATGGGAACTCCAAATGTATCAAATATTTTACATGGTCCCAATATGTCCTCAAGTCATCCAGGTCATGTTTCATGCCTTGCACAACAAGTATGCCCAATCAATTGCTCAAATGCATGAAAATCAACAATGTTAGGTCAAAAGTCAATTGTGGCTTATTTACAGTCAAACTTTAAGATTTTTGGTAAACATCAACACTTTGAAGTGATATCCATCATTTAATCAGGGGTTGATCATGATTCCTCAAGGAATGCTCCTAATTCATCAAAACTCAAAAGTTGTTAAATTAGGGTTTCTACAGGAAAAGTCAACCAAACTTTGACCAGACATAACTTTCTCATAATTTATCAAAAAAAATTCCACCAAGGCTCATTTTGAAGAGAATCCAATTCTATACAACTTCTCTTTAACCCTCAAGTTCCAGAAAAGCACTCATTTAAAGATATAAATTCAAACATTATAGGTCCTTCTAAAAAGTCAACAAAATACACCTTTTGGGTCAAAGATCCTTATGTTATAATGGAAGATCCAATTGAGATTAAACCAAAAGATTTGTTTAGGGGACATCCTAAGCTTTCTAAAAAGTCCAAGAACACCCTCATAGGGTTAAAACTGAGAGAGATATGCATTGTCAAAGTTGGCCAATTTTTGGAAAAATGCATGAAGCAAATATTGACCAAACTTGGATTTTTTTTCCAAATGGGCCTATCTTTTCAAGTTTGAAACTCATTCCTAACAGGGTCCACGACCTCTAATCCCACCCATACATTTTTATACTATTTATGCTATTTATTTTGATATTTTATTCATTAAAATTTAGAATTAAATAAATAAATAATATAAATAATGTAAATTTTTATGTGAATCCATTTTGGGAACGTTTTATGTTGGTTTATGTCAATTGATTTCATGCAATAACCCTTCAAATATGTCCAGGTTCATCCACATGTGAAAATGGCATGAAATCATCAAATATGGCATTTTTTCAAATTTTGATCATGGTCTTAAAACACAACATTATGAGGGAGATTCTTTCCATGCTTTCTTGTCTCCTCATTCTCCTCTATAAATATAGAGCCATACAAACTTGAAAGATACAAAATTCCTCTTCAAGAAAGCTCTACAAAATTCTCAAAAAAATTGCTAAAAGTTGCAAGAGTTCACATCTATATTCTCGGGTGCTATTAGTCCAAACAAGTGGGAAAATCACATTTCTGAGACTTACAAGAGTCTACTCATGCCTCTTGCCAAGCCAGTCCACGCCCAAAACAGCCGCACCAAGTAGCTCCGGTTGGGTAAAAATTATTAATTACAAACTCTCAATTCTTACGTTGTAAATGGTTTATAAGCGTTCATGCATGTTCATACTAATGTTTAGAATGTTTTAGAACCATTGATTTTAAGTTTTGATGCAGGAATCTAAAAATTCCAGATCTAAAGCGTCAAAGTCGCGTCCCCGTGGTGCACCCCAAGACGTTATCCACACTGGATCCAGTGTACAACCGGGCTTTGTCTAGTTTGGGCTTTTAATTCTGCTTCTTTCTCACCCCTCATTTTCATTTTTGCAGCGCGACCCATTTTTCTTTTTTGCTTTATTTATTTTCTTTTATTTCAATTATTTTCCTTTTATTAAAAAAATCATAAACATCATAAAATCAAGAAATCACAAAAAAATGTAGAATTAGTTTTTTCTTCCTTATTTATTAAAATTAATTTTGAAAATATATTAGTTTAATTATTATAATTTGGTTTATTTTCATGATTAAAATTAGCTAGAAATTAGATTTAAATTACAAGTTAATTATTTTTTCTCAAATAAAAATACAAAAATATTAAGTTATTTAGAGTTAATTGCCTTTCATTTTTAACTTAATGTTTTTTCCTAAAAAATAAAAAAATAACAAAAAAATGTTTTCATTAATTAAGTTTTTTTAGAATTTAAACTTTAATTCCAATATTTAATTTTTCGCGCTCATTTTCTTCTTTCGCACTTTTACATTCTTGTACATATCAATGTAGCCAAACAATAAGGTATTTTTATTGTTTTCCTTTATATTTCTCCTGGTTTTGGACTTGTAATTAAATCCCTCTCCCCGAAGCCATGTAATAGCGTAGGAATTTACGTTTCCGCACTTTATATTTGTGTACATATATTAACTGTTAGATGTATGGCTAAATAGGATTGCATGAACAAGATAAAAAAATCGCTAGAAAACTAAACACAAAGACTAATATATCTGAAACCAAATACACTCACACATACGCACCCCTAGGGTATCACCACTTCGGTTGCCTTCGGTAAACGGTCATGAAGCATATGGAGTTTTAATGGTCACCGTCCAGTCCAAAAAGATCAAAATGACCCATTCGAATGTTGCCTCGAAAAGATCTTTAGGACTCTAGGGTAACTACTAAGGTTTCCTAATCATTGCTTTAGTGATCATACTCATCCCTTTCGATTGTCCCTTAAAATCCAACGATGGAGCTACCTACTCCTTAATAGTAGGATAGTGCCGTCTAAAGGAAATAAGAAAACAAACAGCATTTTTCGAGTAGGTAGAAAAACTTTTCAAACTTTTCAGACTAAAGTTTTCAAAACACTTTATCACACCCTTGAGGACTGATACATGGGTTACCATAAAGTGAAACGTCGCACCAAGGCATATTTCAAAACTTTTTCAAACACACAAACACACAAAAGCAATTTCAAAAATGAGCAAGTACCTAAGAGCTCGTGGAAAACCACAGATAGAAAGGGTGCTAACACCTTCCCTTTCTATAATCTACCCCCCGTACTCAGAAACATCCTGAAAAAGGTTTTTTCTATTCTTTTTCCCTTTTCCTTTGTTAGATAAAATAAAAAACGGTGGTGACTCTTGCTTACCGCACATTTGCAAACAAAAACGCAAAAACCAGTAGTAACTAAATAGTCGGTTCTGCCACTGTATTACACTAGGGGATGAATAAAACAAAGTGTGATAGAAATTTTTTTCATGGAGACTGATACAATGAGCTATATCGAGGAAGAAACTTGATAATAACATTGCTTCCTGGAGACTGATGCAATGGATTATGTCGCAAAAGAGAGTTTGATAATAAAATTTCAGCATGGAGACTGATGCAATGGGTTGAATTACAGATCTCACACATTGTTGCATGGAGCTTGACACAATGAGCTATATTCGCAAAGAGGGAAACATATTGCTTAATAGAGATTGACACAATAAGATAAATATAGAAACTTTCACACATTGTCGCATAGAGACCGACACAATGGGTAGAATTGCTGATTTTGCAACATTGTTCCTTGGAGTCTGACACAATGAGCTATATTCGCAAAGAGGTGAACATATTGTTGCGCGAAGACTGACACAATACGTTAAATATAGAAACATTCACACATCATCACCTAGAGACTGATACAATGGGTAGAATTGTTGATTTCGCAACGTTGTTTCCTGGAGTCTGACACAATGGGCTAGATCCCGAAAAAAGAACATATTGTTGCATGGAGACTGACACATTAAGTTAAATATAGAAAATTTCACACATTGTTGCATAGAGACTGACACAATGTGTGGAATTTCCGATTTAGCAACATTGTTTCCTAGAGTCTGACACAATGAGCTAGATCACGAAAAAAAAGAACACATTGTTGCATGGAGACTGATACAATAAGTTAAATATAGGAAATTTCACACATTATTGCATAGAGACTAACACAATGGGTGGAATATACAGGAAGTTGTTTTGAGTGATCCATATCTTAGTTAACTAAAACTAAGACGAGCACAGATTTTGCTAGCTATTTGTTCCTAACTGAGGTAAGAATTAATTGGAGGGCCCTAAGATACCGACTTTGTTTGTATTGGGTTTCGAGGAATGCGATATGCGCCGTATGATGTGTAATGATTGATTGATGTATGTGATGTGATGATTGACTGATGTATGTGATGAATGACTTGGATAATGTGTGAATGGATATTGGATTTTGAAATCGCAATGCGACGAATGAGAGTATGTCTCAAATATATATTGGTGAAAACCATGTATATATAACCTAAATATTATGGAAAATGATTTTGTATTCTCCTCTTTAAACCATTGGTTTTGAGTTACCAACCCCCTTTGCAACGTCGTGGTATCTTTTGAATTTGATTTGAACATAGATCTTGATGTTTGTGGCGTGGGTGCAACTGTAGGTATGGATGTAGACATGGACGTTATCGACGTGAATATTGACATAGTAACATACGTAGGCATGGGCGTAGAAATTGGGTGTGGATGTAGGTGTGGATTTTCCTTCAGTTGTTTTCTTAAAAAATGATTTTCGATGTTTTATCGAATGCTTTTATTGGTATGTCAATTCCCCAACATGATTTCAAACGATATTTACAAAAATAATTGCAGTATTTTGCAAACAAGTCTAAAAAGAAAGAAACACATTTGAAATATTTGAATAAGACTTCAATGTTTTTATTGATAAATATGCGTCTGAATAGGCGAGTGCACAAGATGTAATTCCTAAAAAGAGGTAATTATAAAAAGTTTTAATAAAAGGTTGTAAATGGCAGTAAAAATGATGGTTGCTACTACTATTTCCCCAATGTTCTCTTGATAGCTCCAATCTTCTTTGCTTTTGAGTCAAATGATTTAAAGCAATCCCTCCCTTCGTGGTTCGTAAACGTGGTTCGTAAACGTGGTTCGTAAATTGCAGTCTTTTTGTTCTTTATTTCTTTGAATGAAATCTTTAACTTTTGCCTGGATTGCCCTTTTGGGTTTTCAATCCACCAGGATAATTTTTTTTTGTATGCCCCTAATTTTTTGCCTGGATCTCCCTTTTAGGGTTTTCAATCCACTGGGACGCTCCTTTTTTCCTAAGTCACCCTTTTTTAAGGGTCGAGCTTAGTGAGATTTCTTATATATAGTATTTTTTAACTGCGTCTGTGTTCTCCATAAACGATAACTTTTCCCCATCCATTGTTGTGAGGATAAGACCACCACCGGAGAATGTTGTTTTTACCATAAATGGACCCTCGTAATTGGGTTTCCATTTACCACGTGAATCAAGGCAGGGTAGAAAAATATTTTTGAGTACCAAGTCCCCTTCTTTAAATACACGAGGACGAACTTTCTTGTCGAAGGCTTTTTTCATCCGTTTTTGATATAATTGGCCATGGCACACATCCGTCAAACTCTTCTCTTCAATGAGGTTGAGTTGATCAAGTCGTGTTTGAACCCAATCGGCTTCTTCGATCTTCGTTTCTATTAACACTCGGAGTGAAGAAATTTCTACCTCAACTAGGAGTACTGCCTCCATGCCGTATACCAGAGAAAAAGGAGTTGCACCTATTAATGTGGGTACAGAGGTACGATAGCCATGTAAAGCAAAGGGAAGCATTTCGTGCCAATCTTTGTATGTCTATACCGTTTTTTGAATGATTTTCTTGATATTCTTATTTGCAGCTTCGACGGCCCCATTCATCTTAGGTCGATATGGTGAGGAATTATGATGATCGATATTGAAATTTTTTCATAATTCTTTCATCATTTTCTTATTTAAATTAGATCTGTTATTGGTTATGACTTTGTTTGGAACTCCATATTTTCATATGAGATTTTCCTTGATGAAACGAGTGACCACTTGGATTGTCACATTTGCGTATGATGCTGCCTCTACCCATTTGGTGAAGAAATCGATGGCGACCAGTATAAATTGGTGTTTGTTAGATGCCTTCGGTTCGATCATACTTATCATATTGATTCCCCACATTGAGAACAACCAAGGAGAGCTCATGACATTCATAGGAGTAGTTGGTACATTCATTTTATCAGCGTAGATTTCGCATTTGTGACAAGTTTTTGTATAATGATAGCATTCTGCATCCATCGTTAACTAGTAATACCCTGCCCTTAGAATCTTTCTTTCAATAGCATGCCCATTTGTATGGGTTCCAAAGGTGCCTCCGTGGATTTACCTCATAAGCGTGTCTGCTTCTTGTTTCTCTACACACCTGAGTAACACCATATGGTAATTTCTTTTGTATAGTACATTACTACTCAGAAATAATTTTGATTCTAGGCTTCGCAAGGTTCATTTATCGATGATAGAAGCACCTTCAGGTTATTCTTGTTTTTCAAGATACCTCTTGATGTCGTAGATCTAAGGTTTGTCATCTGGTTCTTCTTCAATAGCGAGGTAGTGTGCTGGCTCTTCAGAATGTCTGATAGTGATATGTGGCTCATGGTTGGGCCAAGTTACTTTAAACATAACTGACAAGGTTGCTAAATCATCTGCCATTTTATTTTCTTCTCGCGGGATATGGTTGAAAATAATTTCGGTAAATTCTGCAGCCATCTTTAAGACGTGATCCCGATATGGAATCAAGTTTGGGTGTTTGGTGTCCCATTCACCTTTGACTTGTCATATGACCAATGCGGAGTCTCCGAATACCTCAAGATATTTTATTCTCAAATCGATGGCAGCTTCCAGCCCTAGGATACAGGCTTCATATTCGACGATATTGTTGGTGCAGTCGAAACATAACCTCGCAGTATAAGGTTTGTGATAGTTCTTTAGAGAAGTTAAGACTGCCCCGATACCATGCCCTAATGTATTTGAAGCTCCGTCGAACATGAGTGTCCACCGTGCCCCTGGTTCAGATCCTTCGTCAGGTCCTGGTATTTCGTAATCATCAATAGCCATAACATCTTCGTCTGGGAAGTCAAATTTCATGGGCAGATATTCTGGAAATGGTTCATGGGCTAGATGATTAGCCAATACACTACCCTTGATAGCCTTTTGGGTAACATATAGCATGTCATACTCTGATAGTAACATCTGCCATCGAGCAATTCTCCCTGTAAGAGTTGGTTTCTCGAACACATATTTTAAAGGATCCATCCTTGCTATTAGCCATGTGGTATGCGTCAACATGTATTGCCTCAATATTTTAGTGGCCTAAGCCAAAGCAAAACCGGTTTTCTCAAAAAGTGAGTACCTAGTTTCGCAGTCAGTGAATTTCTTACTAAGGTAGTAGATTGCATGCTCTTTTCTACCCGTTTCATCTTGCTAGCCCAATAGAAACCCCATCGACCCTTCAAGTACAGTTAGGTACATAATGAGAGGTCTCCCCAAGACTGGCGGCATCAATATTGGTGGCACTTGCAAATACTGCTTTATTGCTTCAAAAGCTGCATGGAAATCTTCATTCCTTGTTATCATTTGATCTTTCTGCAGTAATCTGAATATAGGCTCCCATGTGGCAGTTAGGTGTGATATGAACCTTGAAATGTAGTTCAATTGACCTAAGAACCCACGAACCTCTTTTTTTGTTTTTGGTGCTGGAATTTCTTGTATGGATTTTACTTTGGAAGGGTCCACTTTGATACCATGCTGGCTTACAATAAAACCTAATGACTTGCCTGATCTGACACCAAAGATACACTTGTTTGGGTTCAACCTTAACTTAAACATTCGCAGTCGATCGAATAACTTTTGTAAATGTATGATGTTGTCCTCCTCTGTATGAGATTTGGCGATCATATCATCTACGTACACCTCGACCTCCTTGTGAATCATATCATGGAATAGTATCACCATTGCTTGTTAATAGGTTTCCCCTGTATTATTCAAACCAAATGGCGTTACTTTGTAACAGAAAGTGCCCCAAGGGGTCATGAATGTAGTCTTTTCCATATCTTCGGGCGCCATTTTGATTTGATTGTAACCTGAGAAGCCGTCCATGAATGAAAATATTGAAGCTTGAGTTGTGTTGTCTATAAGAACATCTATGTGAGGTAAATGGAAGTCGTCTTTAGGGTTTGCTCTATTTAGATCCTGATAGTCTACACACATGCGTACTTTACCATCTTTCTTGGGTACTAGCATAATGTTAGCTATCCAAAATGGATAGTCTACCACTGCCAAGAACCCTACTTCGAATTGCTTAAGAACCTCTTCTCGAATTATGTTGGACATATCTGGACGAGTTATCCTAAGCTTTTTCCGGACCGGAGGACAACCTTCATTAAGAGGTAACATGTGCACTACAATGTCTGTAACTAACCATGGCATGTCTTTATACAACCAGGAAAATATATCCATATACTCGTCCAACAACTTGATCAGTCTTTCTTTGACGCTTTCTTCTAACATTGCACCTAGCTTGACCTCTTTTGGATCTTTTGTTGTGCTGAGATTAATGGTCTTGATAGGCTCTTGATATGGTTGTATGTTGTTGGCCTTCTGTTCTATTCTTCTTGCCAATTCTTCAGAAATTTCCAGATCCTTAACATCTTCCTCTTCAGCTTGGTTGATATGATTATAAAAATCATATCAGATAGTAGCAGTAACGTCATCGGTGATTTCTGGTATGAATCTGCACATTTATCATGTTTTGGTGCAGTTTTTGTTTAGTACGTGAATTTGGAATATGCATATGAGAAAATGTATTACCCTTTTTTTATAAAATATAAAATGCAGGAAGAAAAACAAGGATCTCAATTGAATCCAAAACAAGTTTTTATTATTCATAAATATTGATTGAAACACATGGGGACCCTTACAAAAAACCCATATGCCTCAGGCTTGACATAGGTTCTTTCAAAAACAAAGAAAATTACTTTGGAAAGAAAATTTCAGGAATTTCCACACTTGTCCAACTCTTTAATTCTTTGTTTGGGGAGCATTCACGAATGAAATGTGTCGCATTTTTGATGGTATTTTTGTGGGACACCATTGCCACTTGTTCTCCATGCTCTACTCCTTTACTGATGAAGATTTCCTAGATTGGTGGAAACCTTGCTTTCCCTTTTAGAGTAGCCTTTGATAATTCATAACCCAAGCCAAAATGATTCTTCTTCGCATATATATCAGGGAGATTTCCCAACCTTTCGAATCACCATTCTCCACTGCCATTTGTAAGTCTTTCCATGAAGTCATATTGGGCTTTTTGATCTTTTCTACCGGTAAGGTTATTGTTGAAGCAACCTCCAGCACTTGAAATGGTGTATCTATGCAATATTCGTCAGCAATGATATACCTGTAGGACTCAATGTGACTTACGAAGATGTCCTCTTCCCCAACAATTATGACTAATCTCCCTTCGACAAAGATTTTCAACTTATGATGTAAAGTCGACGTGACTGCCCCTGCCGCATGAATCCAGGGTCGTCTGAGTAAACACGTATATGTCGGTTCTATATCCATGACTTAAAAAGTGATGTATAACATGTGTGGATCGATATTGACGGTCGTGCTCTAAGAACCATCAAAGGCTTTAACTATCGTGGAACTTGGTCTTATCACAATACTGCCCAGTGTTAACTTCGTCAGGTTAGACTTGGGTAACACGTTGAGAGCAGAACCAGTATCAGTAAGTACCCTGGATAGACTCGTAATACCTATTTATATTTAAATGTGTTATGATTGATTGTGAGCTCGACCTTGTGGAGGTAACTCACTATCGTTGAAACCCAAATACGACCGAGACGTCAGATTGGCCACCACATTATCAAATTGGTTCACATTGATTTCTTCTGCAACATGAGAAGAACTTAGGACTTTCATTAAAGAATCCTGATGCGCTTCTTAATTGATGAGTAACGAGAGTATATAGATCTTGGTCGGCATTTGGTGCAGTTGGTCCACCACCTTATAATCACTTCTCTTAATTATTTTCAAGAATTTGTCGGCCTCTTGGTTGTGAAGCTTTTTTTTGAAGGCTCCTGATTCACCCGTTCGACCGCTTTTCCTTTCTCTTTTGTCAACAAGTCATTTTTGTTTTTCAACACATTGTCGTTCTTCTCCGATGGTTTAGATCCGAACACCCAGACACTACGGGTCATGCCCCTTGTCCCTGCTATGTTTGAAATTGCATGTTCTTGACTTAATGATGACTCACATTCTTGTTTTGAGCCATGAATATACACTGTCGGATCATAATTCCATGGTACTTCCTTATCAGTTTTGTAAGGGGTAGGAGATGGCCTTTTAATTACCATCGTAGCCTTCGGTGATACTGGAATTCTTAGAGTCTGCTTTACTGTAGGGGTTTATGCCGAATCTCCCCATGGGATCACGAGAGTTTTCTTGTCATGATAAGGAATCACCAATGGTTTCTTCGTACTTCCTTCAATTGTTGCTATATATTTAACCTCAGGAAATGGTCCGAATTGGACTATTCCCTGATCCGCCAATTGTTGTAAGGTCTTTTCAAAAGCTTCGTTGTGTTCCAACAGGAAACTATACTCTAACAAGTATTCTTTCAACAGTCTTATCGGAGACTTTGCTTGTCTTTCATCCCCATAGTTGGTGACCACTTCAATTTCATTTATTGTTGGACCATGATGCGAAGGCATGGGGTTTGATTTGATGTTTGGTTTTTCAAAGTTAATGTCTTAGGAGTCTACTAGATCTTATACTTTATGCTTGAAATCCCAGCATTGATCTATGGTATGCCTCAGAGAATTGGCATGGTATTCACATTTGGTATTGGCGTTGTACTTGGGAGGAAATGGCCCAACAGGAGGAGCTAATCATTTCAGCTCTATTAAAGATGCTTTGATCAGATATTGTAGTAATTTGATGGGTGGCATAGGGAGTGAATCCAATTTTCTTAGTGGCTTTTCAAATTTTTGTTGTTGTTGTCCCCGCGAGATGATTAACGATTATTGTGTTCTTGGTTGTGAAGCCACAACATTAACTTCACCTTAATTCCTCTTTGTAAAATTAGGTATTGGCCTTTTTATGTTGAAAGGAGAATTTGATGACCCCCCTAGAATCTTTCCATTTTGTATCCCTGCTTCAATTCTTCCTCCAATGGTCACTAAGTCGGAAAATCCTGAAGAAATGCTTCATACCATCTTTTCATAGTATACCCCTTATAGAGTTCCCATGAACATGTCGACTAATTCCTTCTCCAGAAGTGGTGGTTGTACTCGAGACGCCATCTCTCTCCACCTTTGAGCATATTCTTCGGAGGACTCTTCCTTTTTCTGGGATAAGTTTTGGAGTTGTGTGCGGGTAGGTGCCATATCCAGGTTATGCTTATAATGTTTCAGGAACTCATTGGCAAGATCTGCCCATGTTTTTATATGCGTCATTTCTAAATGCATATACCAATCCAATGATGCTCCACTTAAACTGTCCTGAAAGCAATGAATCATTAGCTTCTAGTTATGATCATAGGCAGGCATTTTCCTACAGTACATGCGCAAGTGGTTTGTCTGACAAGTGAGCCCTTTATATCTTCCAAAGTCAGGTACTTTGAACTTCGGTGGGATTATCACATCCAGAACGAGACCCATCTCAAGGGTATCGACGTCAAAAGCATCATATCCTTCCACAACTTTCAATCTTTCTTCTAGAGCTTTGTATTGATCCAGTGCCGACGAGTTTTCAATAGTAGTGGTGTCGGCCACTTTCTGCGGTGCCTGATTAACGTCTTCCAAATTGGGATATCTGTATTGTAAATCTAAGTAATCCCTGCTATTTTCTAAAATTTTAAAAATTGTTTAATTAACCTTAAACTTTTAAATTTTCGAATAATATTTTTCATACATGTTTAGAATACTATAAAATGTTTCTTTATCAAATTTTAGAATTTTTTAAAATGAGAAGAATTAAATATAAATTTTTAAAATTTCAAAAGATAATGATAAAAATAATGAAAAATCTTGACTTAGAAATCATATTTTAAATTTCTTTTTTTCAAGGAACTTTTTATAACGTTCTAAACATGTCTACAAAATAATCATTCAAAAATATACATTAGTTTAACAACAGGGACGAAAACTACGTGCATAATAATTTTGTAGGGACTAAAACTTGTCATTATTTTAATAAGGACTAAAAATGAAATTTGAGATATTTATAGAGACCCAAGACCATATTTAACCCTATTTTTTATATAAGAAAGTGATTATATTGTACAAAGAGTACTAGGGTTCTATAACCCTTTTACACAAACACCAACTTTACAATACAAAGCTAAATTAGTTTGAGATATTTTATAGGGTGTTTACACCACTCATATAAGATACATTTAAACATACAATTAGGGTCTATTACTTACCATAACCAAGATATAAGTTTTACGTTGAAAACAATTCATTGACATCACCAAACTCTTCATTAAAGAGTGAAATCCTAGAACATGTAATGCAAAGGTTAAGACTGATATTTTAACATACAAACACGACGTCAGGACAAATGTTATGATATCTGTTAACATAAAACCACATATTATGGAGAAAAATAAATTGCTTAAAATTAAACAACACAATCAATTGTTAATCCAGCTTGGTGCAACGTCACCTACTCTGGGGGCTACCAAGCCAAGAAGGAAATATACTATGATAATATTAGTTTGGATCCTAAACAGTCTCAATTTACAACTTCTCTCATAATCACTACCTTGTGCAACTTCTACCTAGCAACCTCTTAGATATGAGAACTCTCTCTCACTTACAATCACCGTAGTGATATACCTACAGCCACAAACCTTGTGAGTAGACTTAAAACCCAAAATAATATTACACTTCTAATAAACAATACTTAGTTTTTTCTTAAAAGCTTTGACTATGAACAATACTCAACTCTTTGCTTAAAAGCTCATAAGTGAGAATAATAGCTTGATAAACAAGCAACAAACAATCAACTCAATTCATCAAAGATACATGAGTGACACACAAAGAACACAAACATTAAAAACCTAAAAGACTCCCAAAACCCTAAACTCATGTTGCACACACAGTTTCTTCTTTTTGAATGCTTACTATTTTAGGTCATAGCAAGTCCTTATTTATAGACTCTTGCATTATGGGCTTGGACTCTTCAAATCAGATCCAATCTTCAGTTTTTAAATCAGCTGCAAGATTCTCACATGAAAATATGACCAAATCATTTTATAGTTTCCTAAAAAGTCTCAAAGATCATTTTTAATGAAACAAATCAAATCTGCATTTTATTACTATATAATCTACTTGACCTGCGCATAATGATAAGATATATCCAAAAGGATCTCATCAAATCAAATTAAATATGTCAAGAGATATACAACATCAGCGCATGTTGTACACAGACCACGATGTCATAACATTTGTCTTTGACATCTTGCTGAAACACATAACAATCAAACTGTTATGACAGTTGATGAAGACGTTACAACATCTTGCTTAACATCAATATAGAACCATGTTTTATAAAAAAATAGCCTTTCATAAAACCATGGAACTAACAATCTCCCTCTTTAGAAAATTTTGGCTAAAACAACCAAAGCATAATAATCATGGAGAGAGGAATAACACCACAACACAAGCTACACACAAACATGTAAATTTTGTACAAAGTACAACAGAAGAATACATGAAATTAAAAATCACCATCTTTAACACTTCAGAAGAACAAATGTCCAAACATGTGGTCTGACATCATACAACACAACTTCTCCAAAGCACATGGTCAAGACTCCCCCTCAAAGGAAAAACCCAACACACCAAAAAATCCTGAGAACCAAATATGAATTACCCAAGTTCAGACATAAGAGGAAGTAGAAGAAGATAAAATAGCCTCACATCAGGAAAGATATCAGAACATTATATAATACATCATGCACATAACCTTCATCAACAGTCAGCAGCAGTAGTAGAAGCTCCTATATGAGCAAGAAGTGTTTCTACATCTGGCCTTGGGATTTTGATGATAACTTTACATGTTATCTTAGAGAACAATTGTATTCACTAATGTTTTTGTTGTAGTGTATAGTTGCTGCTATAATATTCTAACTCTGGTACAAGGTATGTGACATCATCAAGTTGTGAATATATACTATTGGAAGAAACATGTGGTTATGTGTTACAGATTGAAGTCAAGGTTTTGAATCTATCTTTTGTAACGTCTCTAAAGAATGCTAGTACAAGAGGTTATGATCGTGACTTTTAGGTTAGGCTTTGGAGGCCTTCTAAATCTTTGCTTCTATGTGTTATAAGTTCTGAAGATTATGAAGACGAGGTTCTGCTGAACAAGTTCTGATGATCTGAAGAAAAACAAGTTCTTACAACCAAGTGCTGAAGACTCAAAATACGAGGTTATGTGTGACAAGTTCTGAAGACTCAAAGACTTAGGTTCTAAGGCTTAAGAAAGATTCTTATACAACAAGATTCAATGTTCAACATTCAAATATCGGATGGCACTAAACATAAGAAGAAAAGTTCAAAATGATTAACGTGTGACAGTGTACAAAAGGTACATAAAGTGTCTGTGACCTCTACACTTCTAGAGTGGCGCAAGGACAATCCTTTTGTATTTGATTGTGACTAGTCTCATTATAGTCGTTAAGAACCAACATCTAGATTTATGATTTACCTTTCTACCCTTTCAATGAATCTCTTATACAAGCTATAAAAGGAAGACTTGGAAGTTGAAGAAAAGTAATAAATAACACTACAACGAAAAATTAATCGATTCAAATCAAGCTTAACAAAAATCCACCAAAGCATTCTGTAAACTCTATAGAGAAATAATCTATGTATATTGTTGTAAATAATCAAGGAATTGTTGCTCGTATCTTGCAATAGAACACTTAGGTGTTTTTCATTGTAGTGAAAAGTCTGTGTAATCTGCTTACAAGAAGCAAATATGTAATACACTGAAAGTACTTAATTGTTGTTGAATGATACCTTGAGAGATTGAGTGAAGGTCTGATCTCAAGAAGACTCCTGTTGCGGCTTGAGTGGATTTTCAATAACGATCGACAGACGTATTGGGGTTGCCAATAAGGTTGATCAGACTTATTGTGGGTTGTTCTATAATCAACTTGGTTATTGTGGATTAAGTCCTTGTTGAAGGTAAAACTGTCCTTGAGGGAGTGGACTGGAGTAGCTTAGTTAACAACGAATCAGGATAAAAATCATCATATTCATTTACTGTTATGTTCTAAGCTAACTTAGTTTGTCACCAACGAAAATACTTTATTTGGTGAAACTCAATTTAACCCCCCCCCCCCCATTTCTTGTGTTTCTCACACCTTCAATTGGCATCAGAGCTTCGGTTGTGGTATTGATAGTTATTGAACACTTAACCATGTCGGATAAAGATCAAGATGAATTTTTCATTGAAGAAACACAATGGTTGAACCCACACCAGTTGTTGCTGCAATAGATTCAAACGACAAAAGTTACAATGTTCAACCTCCTATCTTTGATGGAGAAAAGTTTAAATACTGGAAAGATAGACTAGAAAGTTTCTTTCTAGGTCATGATGATATTTGGGATATGGTAGTCGATGGCTACGTACATCCCACAGATACTACTGGAAAATAGATAGCTAGGAGAGCTATGACTGATCAACAAAAGAAAGATTATAAGAATCGCCATATAGCAAGAACCATCTTGATGAATGTGATTTATTATACTGAGCACGTGAAGATCACAAATAGAGGCTCTGCTAAGTCTATATTTGACTCTCTCAAAATGACTCATGAAGAAACTAATCAAGTCAAAGAAACCAAGGCGTTGGACTTGATTCAAAAATATGAAGCTTTCAAAATGGAGAATGATGAAAGTGTTGAAGTCATATTTTCAGGATTTCAAACCTTTGTTGTAGGACTTAAAGTTCTGAACAAAGGATACTCAATGAAGGATCATGTGAAGAATATTATCATAAGCATGCCATTCAAAGGGAGGCCTATGGTAACTGCACTCAAGCTTGCAAAAGATCTAAGCAACCGTTATCTAGAATAACTGATAAGTTCTCCAAGAAGTCCTGAGATTGAGCTAGAACAAGATGAACCACAGAAGAAGATAAAATATATTGCACTCAAATCGATCAGAAAATTTGAGAAGTCCAAAGCTCTTCAAGTAGAAGAGATTGAGAATTCAAAAGGAGATTCCGAAGATGAAGAAGATGAGTTGTCTCTGCTAACCAGGAGGGTTAATCGTCTCTGGAAGAGAAATCAAGGCAACATGTTTAGAAGTTTAAGAAGGACTGGAGGTTGCTTTGAATAAATGTTTGGTCAAAGGAAGTCTAGTGGAAACGAAGTCATTTGTCATGAATGCAATAAGCCAGGACACTACAAGAATGATTGTCCTCATCTTAAAAAGGACATACCAAGGAAGGAAGCTCTCAAAGGCAAGAAGAAAGGGCTAATGGCAACATGGGATGATTCAAATTCTTCAAACTGTGACTCAGATGAGGAATATGCTAACATGGCTGTGACGAATCATGTTGGAACATCTAGTGAAGTATTCCCCTCAGAAGATGAAGCTGATTCAAAAACAAAAAATTATTTTGCAAAGAGGTATTCTCTGATTTTACTCATTCTCAATTAACATTTTCCTCAGTTTAAATTATGGAAAAACATGAGTTACTCAATATTCAAATCAAGCATTTTAAAAGGACCTATGAATTTGTATATGTTGAAATCATAAATTTGAAGGAAGAAATTTTTATTTTAAAAGAAGACATTTTTTATTGAAACATGAAAACTCCGCCCTTAAAGGCATGAAAACTCTTCCAGAAGCCACTGAGAGTATTTATGGCGTCATTGAAAAATATGACAAAGCCTTCCAAAAATTTCTAGCTAAGAGCATAAGGAGAAGTATGCTAGCTTTCATGATCTATGGTGTAAGCAGAAATGGAGTCAACGGTATTGGTTATGATCCTCATGAAAAATTTGAATCTAATAAGGAAAACAACTAACTTATACTTTCATTTTGTGCTTGTCGAGATTTTGCCAAAAGAAGATGGAAAAGATGAAGATAAATCTGATTCTAAATCTGATGAAAATCAACTGGCTAAACCAATCAATTTTATCTCTTACAGATATGATTATTCCTCTGCTAAAGCTAAAGATTTTCATAACTATGGTAGAACTAATAAAAAGGGATCCAAGAAATTATGGGTACCAAAAGTTGAGATGATCTATGATGCATATATCCTTAGTAGTGGAATTGATACACCTGTTCTGGGTCCTGGACTCTGGCTACTCGCAACACTTAATAGGAAAAAGGAAAATGTTCTAAGACTTGGAACTTAAGCCTAGAAAGGTCATAGGTTTCAAATATGATCTAAAAAAGAAAGATTATAGACTTCAGAATAGTAGATTAATTGTCATGAATATAGCTTACAAAATTCAAGAATATTAGGTCAAAAAGTCAGAAGATGCATAAATCCTAAATGATCAAGATCCTCTGGGAAAGGCTCAAACAAGTCCATCACATTCTGAAGAAAAGCTTATGGCATGTCTACAGCAAGGTAAGTGTTTAAAAATGCTTATTTTTACCTTTCTCTGAAATTTATGTCTGTTTAATCTATTAATTCTCTCTAACATCAATAGATGCTTAAGGAAGAAAAATGTATTGCTTATATCCTCTAGAATCTAAAGTACTTATATCAATTAAATGTGTAGTTAAAAATAGAAAATAATTCTGCTTTAATTTAAGACAACTGTCCCTTTTACACTTGTGCTTAACAATTAAATGCAACATATTAAGGAGTAAGTAGATCTTGGGAATAAGTGAAAAATGTTTTTAATTTACCCCGTGTTAGATTTTTGGTCGTTTCAAAGCTTTTGTATTTACCTCAAAAGGCATTTTAAATATTAACCTCTACCATTCTCTTTCCCCTCTTCATAATTCTCTCAGACCCAATCTATCTAAAACCCTAAAACTCTGTCAGTTCACACCCTATCTTCCCCATCAATGGAACCTCAGAGAGTAACCGCTAATCTAGGTCCAACGTCATCTAAGAAAAATTACAAAGTATTCCTATCTACCCCTGTGGATAAGTTGATAGTTCTTGGAGAAGCTCTAGTGAATTTAAAAAATCTTGCTGTGAACGATTATGATCTACACGATATCGTTAGTTTTCAGAATTGGGAAAACTACTTTAATCGTCTTCACGGGCCAGTTTATATTGATTTGGTTAAATACTTCTGGATACATGCATATATCTCGGTAAGTGGGCATGTCTGCTCAAGCATCCATGGGAAGAAGATCTCCATTAGAGAGTAAGACATGACCATGCTCTACAGTCTTGATAGATTGGGATTTACTTCGCCTAACATGTCAACAAAAGACTTCAACAAATCTGTTATAGATGAAGTTATCTATCAAAAAGGGGTTGAGGAACCAAAGGCAAAATATCTGATTCCAAAACTAAGGGTTTGGTTTAGAATATTTTTGGGAAGTTTTACTCACTGTTGTCCAAAAACCTCTCCAGATCATGTCAATTCTACTCAGAAATATCTTTTGCATGCCATCCAAATCTCCAAGAAGATTAACCTTCCATCAGTTCTCTTCAATCATCTAAAAACCACTATTACTTATTCAAGGGATGAAGGATCCAAAAAGAAGATGAAAATTTCTTTCGAAAGACTTATTTCAGACATTCTTGTCGAAAGTAATCTTTTTGAGTCTCTGAACATTTCAAATCCTAATGTGATCACCGGAGCCTCCATAAATGGAATTACCCTAAGATACCTCGGTCTGGAAAAGGGAGAAGAAATACTAGATCCTGAGGAATCTAGTTCATCGGATTTAAAAGAGAGAAGAATTCCATTAATAGGATTCCCAAACTTTATGCTCGATCGATCATCCATAATCAACAATAAACTCCTCATTGCTCCCATTCCAAATAAAAAGTGAAAAGTGACTAAAGAATCCAAGGTTAAAGAAGACTTTTTAGCTCCCAAGGAAACAAGAACATTAAGAAAACGAGTTCTGATTCTTGAAAGCTCAGATAGCTCTGAATCCTTTAAGGTTGCTAAGGCTTAAAACGGAACTACGGCTCCCTCTAGAGCTAGAGCTTCTAAAATAGAATTAAATGAACATGCAGTAGCCTCTAACCAAGAAATCTCTAAAAAATCCATTGCAACTATCTCCATTCTTACTGAGCCTCAGAAAAATCCAAACTCTTTTGAACCTCCGTCTCCACACTCCTCTTTCATTTCCCCTAAAGTATTAACATTAAATCTCCTCCATACAACCACCTCTCCTAGTCTGAAGAAGTCCTTGTTAATAATCAAGATATTTCCTTACTTGAAGAAGGAATTTTAGAGGCAGTTGTTGTGCCTAACAGAGATCCGTGCCCATATGTGATGAAACCCTTGATATACTTTTCCAAAATTGACATTTAGCACATTCCTCTGAACGAGTTATTATAACATTTTAGCGTACGTGTCAGGAGTGCTATGAAACTGGTAGAAAGAAGAACCCTAACTAGCATAAATCCAGAAGAGCTAGAAGAGACTTGGAAGTCATTCAGGTATTGGATAGAAACAAACTCTAGAATCATGGAATCCTATGGTCTTGTTGAAGCTTCCAAGAAGCACAAAGCCTGGGAAGAATCTACCACATAAGTTCTTCTCTTACCAGCTCCAAAACCAGAAGTCGTGCTTGCCTTAAAAGCCATTCCATCGTCGAGTATTTATGATACTGCATTAACAATAGTTGACCCCTCTTGCTCTTAAATAAAGACTTCTATGAAATTTGAAAAGGAAATCAATGGGCTGAAGGAAACTCTTGAAAAATTCCAAGAGAGCAATCAGCATATTAAAGAAAGACTGGACAAAATAAGGAAAGCAACGTTGCTCAAGCAACCTCCTTCAATCAGATGGTTGAGATGTTAAATCAGTTTATGATGAAGTTCAATAAGGAATCTTAGGAGTATAAATTTTGTATTAGAACTTAAGATTTATTTTCTTTTGTTTCTAAAACAATTGTACCTTTTAAACCCATTGGTCATCAATCAAATTTATTTTTCTATCTCTTTATCACCTTTTTGATTTTTGACAAAGGATGGGAAAGTAAAATGATATTTTGATAATACTGCTCAAAACATTAAACTCAAACATATAAAATGTTGTTGCTACTAACTGTTTTTTGATGTTTTCAATACGGGAACTCTAAACAAGTTCACCAAGTATTCTTAAGACAGGTCGAAGATGAAGATGCTGATGCTAAGGTTGAAAACCTTATGGATGAAATCAACTCTAGTTTTATACAGAAGATGTTTTACACTTTTTGAATATATGAATATTCAAACATATGTACCAAACACAATTCATATGTTTTAAACTTACTGAATGTAAGGTAATTTTGCTTGATAACATAGTGTTCAGTAGTTGTTAACTTTCTAAAAGTATGAAATTCAGACTCAAATCTCAGAAGTTGTGCTCTCCTGGAAGGAAGACAAGTCAACATTCTGATGCATGCTCTCATACAATGATTCCACTTAGAATCTATGCTCTGATACATGGGCTTCAGCCAAATATCCTCTATTTAGAATTTGTGAACTATCTGAATGTCTGATACATTGGAATATATCATATCAAACGCTGATGCTTGAAAATTATAGTGTTTTGGTTGTGATATTATAATCAATTAACATAAGCGTTGATACATGATGCGTGGCATTATTTAATCATGTTTAAATCAAGTTTTGATTCTTCATCAAGTGTTGATAGAAACCAAGTTCTAAGATAAAGACCAGGTGTTCTAGTCATACTCTTATGAGTTGCTGTAGGAAAGTGCTACTTCTCTATTTTATGTTTTGAATGCTCAAAATTTATATTGTGAGTCTTGGGCTCAGGGGGGGACTCTAAACAAGCTTAAATGAAATTTTAGGTTTAACAAATTCAGGGGGAGTTGTGAGCTTAACTCTAAATTTGTCAGTTACGGTAATATCCATGTACAAATTATTCTTTCAAAATACATGGTTTTGTCATCATATAAAAGGGTGAGATTATAATAACAAGAAGTGTTTCTACATCTAGCCCGGGATTTTGAAGATAACTTTACATGTTATCTTAGAGAACAATTGTATACACTAATGGGTTCATTCTAGTGTGTAGTTGCTGCTATAATATTTTGACTCTAGTACAAGGCGTGTGATGTCATCAGGTTCTGAATATACACTACTGGAAGAAAACATGTGGTTATGTGTTACAGATTGAAGCCAAGGTTCAGAATTTATCTTCTGCAATGTATCTAAGGAACGTTAGTATAAGAGGTTTTGATCGTGACTTTGTGGTTAAGCTTTGGAGGCCTTCTAAAGCTTTGCTTCTATGTGTTACAAGTATTGAAGATTATGAAGACGAAGTTCTGCTGAACAAGTTCTGATGATCTGAAGAAAACAAATTTCTTACAACCAAGTGTTGAAGAATCTAAATACAAGGTTCTATGTGACATGTTCTGAAGACTCCAAGACTTAGGTTCAGAGGCTTAAGAAATAATCTTCTACAACAATCTTCAACGTTCCACATTCAATTATTTGAAGCCACTAAAGATACAAAGAAAAGTTCAAAATGGTTAACGTGTGATAGTGTACAAAAGGTACATAAAGTGTCAGTGACCCCTACTATTCTTGAGTGGCGAAAGGACATTCCTTTTGTATTTGATTGTGACTACTCTCATTATAATCGTTGAGAACCAACAACTAGATTTCTAATTTACATTTCTACCCTTTCAACGATTCTCTTTTACAAGCTATAAAAGGAAGACTTGGAAGCTGAAGAAAAGTAAGAAACAACAATACAATGACAAATCTATCAAATCAAACCATGCTCAATAAAACTACACCAAAGCATTATGCAAACTCTGTAGAGAAATCATCTGTGTATAGTCTTGTAAATAAGCAAGGAGTTGTTTCTCGTATCTTGCAGTAGAACACCTAGGTGTTTTTCGTTGTACTGAAAAGTTTGTGTAATCTGCTTATAAGAAGAAAATTTGTAATACACTGAAAGTACTCAACTATTGTTTAATGATACCTTGAGAAACTTAGTGAAGGTCTAATATCAAGAAGACTCCTACTGCGGCTTGAGTGAATTTGCAATAACGATTAGTGGACTTATTGGGGGTGCCAATAAGGTTAATCAGACTTATTGTAGGTTGTTCTGTAATTAGTTTAGTTATAGTGGATTAATTCCTTGTTGAAGGTGAAATCATCCTTGATTGGCTGTGTAATACGGTTGGAGAACTAACTTTTTTGGTTTTATCCAAATGTGAGGATAACAAGAGTCGCCACTGACTTTTATTTTATCCAATATTTAGGAAAGGTAAAAGAACAGGAAAGACCTTGATAGATTTTTAGTTAGGGGGTTAAGTTATGAAAATGGATGGTGTTAACACCCTTTTCATCCGTAGTTATCTATGGTCTCTTAATCGCTAGCTCACTTTTGAAAATTTCTTTGTCTATGTGATTTGAAAATATCTTGAAAATCCATAGTACAACTAACTTTATAATGGTTCTTGTATCAGTCCTTAAGAACGCGTGCAAAGTGTTTTTTTTTTATTATTTTGAAAGTGTGATGTGTAAAAAAATGTTTTTTAGAAAAAAGATTACGATCAAACGATTAACAATTATTACCCACTAGAGGTCTTTCTTGTTATTTTCCTTCTCCTTTAGAGATAGTGCCATCCGTACCATTAGTTGGTAGGTAGCCATTTCTATTGGATATGAAGGGACATGCGAAGGGTCATCGCATGGTCATCGCATGGTCATCGAAGGCAACATATAGAGAGACTTTAGCAATTTATCGGAGGGACTAGATCATCTTTCGTAGGCAACATCGAAGGATCCTCGAGGGACTATGATCTTTATTCGAGGGTATTTCCTAAAGTATCCCTACTTTTGAGGGACATGACCACTATTTTCTAAAGGCAACAAAAGGAGGTTACCCTAGAGGTGCAAGTGTGAATAGTGTATTTAGTTCAATTATTTATCTTATACTAGGGTTATCTATTCATTGCTTTTAGATCTTGCCATACATACCTAGTTACTAGCAGTTGAATATATACAAAAAATTAAAGATGCGGAAAGTAAAGACCTAAGTTATTACAGGGATTTGGAGCAGTTACATAAAAAATGAGGAAAAGTAAAATGCGGAATTTAAACCTAAACTATTACATCCAGTAAGCAGATACATAATAGAAAAATGCAGAAAGATAAATCTAAACTATTACAAGAATCGTACAACCTATACATTCGTCTAAAAAATTTAAAGGCAAAAAGAAATAGGAAAAACGTTAAGAAAAGCGTTTTAATGTTTGTTTATATTTTTTACAAAATAATTTGAAGTTGATTAAATAATGAGAACCCTAAGTCTAATTAATACCTAAAGTCTAATTAGTTTTAATTTTAAGAAAATATTAATTAACCTAATTAATTAGTAAATAATAAAATGTCTAAATTAATTATTGATTAAAAAACCTAAACCTAATTTATTAGGTTTTTTAAATAAATAAAAAATTGAGTAATGGTTAATTAAGAAAATAATTAAAAAGGAAAAAATTAGGGTTAGAAATCAAGGAAATTAGGTAAATACCAAAAAAGAAGGAAAATCGTTTGGGGTGGGTGTTGAACCCACGACCTCTAGCCTTCCACACTACATCGTTTGCCACTAAGCCAAGCGCTCATTGGTGTTAGGAAATAGGCGCTGCATAAAATATATGAACCCTGCACAAATTGGAAAATAGAAAAAAATATGCAAAAGGCATGGATCGAACCCACACCCTTAGAGACCAAAGCCTTAGCAAGCGCATTCTTGCCACTGGGGTGGTTGTTTCGTCCAGTTATGCAATGGGAACAAATAAATATAATATCAACAAAATAGATGGATCGGAGAGGCGTCAGAGCCCTAGCTCCGGTCGTCTTCTCCGATAAGATTCTTTTTGAACCTGCAAAATAAACGTACGTCATTACACAAGAAGGACCCTACCCTCCTAAATTGACTCTTGTGAATCCTTTGGTGGCCTTAGTTTTGGCTAAATCGTCCTTCATAATGAGATATGAACAAAATATTATAAATTGGTTCAATCATGGCACTACATGGGCTTGGACCTCTTGTAAAAAAACCTTTTGATTTTGTTTAGAAATAGGTTGGAATAAGACAAAAGCATGGAGATTTGATACAAAAATAGGTTCACATGGTTGGCAATGTGATCTTGGGCCTCCAAAAGATTTGAATCAAAAGCCTTTTATGCCTTGTAACTCCACTTAATATTTATTTGATTTAATTTGCATTTAAATGAATAAAAATTCAAATAAGAGAAATAAAAATCATAAAAAAAATATGTGAATGGTTTTGGGGGTCCCCCAACATGTCACAAACACATTTGAACTTCAAAAGTTAGGCCCATTAGTCAAAAGCCCAAAATTGTTCAATTGAGGTTTCATGCAATTTCACATAATTACCCAACTTGTGCCACTCATAACTTGTTCAATTTTTGTCATATGAAGGTGATCTTAGACTTTTTGGAAAGCTCAAGACGTCCCCTACAACTTTTGTGACGGTCATTTTTCCATTTGAAGATATTAACTTGATGCAAATTTAATTGACAAAAAGTGTCTTTTTGCTGACTTTTAAAATGACATGTAATGTTTTTGCCCATATCTCTCAAATGAAGTATTTTTGGCCTTGAGCTTAGAGATAAAAAGTTGTACATAATTTAATTTCCTTCAAGATAGGCCTTGGTTGAAAATTTTCTGATGAAGTATGTGAAAGTTATGCTTGGTCAAAGTTCAGTTGACTTATCCTTAAGAAAACCCTAATTTAGTAACTTTTGACTTTTTGATGAATCTTGAGTTTTCTTGATGAGTTATGATCAAACCTTGATCAAATGATGAATGTGACCTCAAAATATTTATGTTTACCCAAAATATTGAAGTTTGGCTGTATGTTGACCATAATTGACTTTTTGTCCAATATAGTTGATTTTCACTTGTTTGAGCAATTGATTGAGCAAATTTGTGATGTAAGGCTTGAAGCTTGACATGGGGATTATTTGAAGCATACGAGGAATCATGAAACTCACTTGAGGCATTATAAGTCCTAATTTCCTTGAGAACACCAAAACCCTAGTTGTAGGCCATTGCTTAGGAGGAGAATTCATATGATACATTCTTGAGTAGTTTTGAGCACTTGAGAAACCTTAGGAGCATGAGAAGATATATGGAAATGGGAGGGAAAATTTTGGGGTAGAATAGCTGCCCCTGTTTTATCTTCTTAAACATGAGGAGTTAGATTGGCATGTTCGCCATTCAGGATCTAAATGTGGAAGAGGATTGAACACTTAAATGCCTAGAAATTTGCACTCGTCGGTGCACTAAGTAACAGTGTCGATTTAATATATTCCTTGAGTGGGCTTAAATATTCCATTAGGATGGGTGATAGAGTATCGTCGGAGATGGGATTACAGATGCCTTCCAAAGTAGTTGTTGATAGGAATATCAGAATGAGTCTACGCCTGATTGTATCTGAAGAATGCTTTTCAGAAAATCTCTGAAGGGAAATGCTTTTCAAAACAAAGCCCTGAAGGAGATGCTTTTCAGAATAAACTTCTGAAGGAGAATGATTTTCATAATAAACTTCTGAAGGCAATGCTCGCCAGAACTTGGTCTCTGGGGGGAATGCTTTTTAGAATGAATCGCTAAAGGAAATGCTTTTCAAAATAGATTTTTGAAGGGGAATTATTTTCAGAATAAACTTCTGAAGGGGAATGCTCGGCAGAACTTGGTCTCTGGGGGGAATTTTTTTGAGAATTCTATCTCTGAAGGGGAAATGCTTTTCAAAATGAAGTGTTAAAGGAGATAATTTTCAGAATAAACTTCTAAAGGGGAATTGTAGCGGTAGAAATGTTTAAGACTAAGCCATTGGATTGACTAGACTTATACAGATCAAAAATAAAAATCGCCACCGTGATTTATTGTTTCCAAATGAATGGGAAAAGAGCGAGTAACCCAAAAAGATGGGGAAAGATTCAAGGTAAGGGGGTTGGTCATGCAAAGGGAAGGTATTAACACCTTAAACATCTACAGTACTCCACATGAACCCATTTGTAAAATATGCATATTTTGGCTATAAAATGTTGTATAAAAATGGACGGTGGAGGTGAGGAAAGAAATATATTTTTATGGTTTTTGCACCCGCCGCGATTGAGAATCTTTAGTGCCTACGTACCACCTTTTCGTGCAATAGGGGATCAGGGTACATGTAGTTCCTCTTTTAAAGATTTTTAAAACACAAGTGTGTTGGTAGATTTTAAGGATAAGACATTGTCGTCATTGTCCGTGTGGAAAACATACTTACTACCACGATCATGAGAAAGGAGAATTTGCATCATCTCAAAGTGGAGGATATGGCTTGGATTTTAAAATCAACAATGCCTCACTCAACACACAAGTGGAAAATATCTCACTTCACTACATATCGAAGAAGTATAGTTGTTTGCATCACTACAAGGATTGACAAGAGTCGAATATTTTGAGAAAAGTTTAAGATGAAAGCAAAGATGGAAAAATGGTTTGAATGAGATTGATTGATTTTTAGTCTTCTCACAAAAAATGTCAATGTATTATTAAGTTGATTGAAGTTTATTTGTGAAAGATGTTTTGAAAATGCATGGACCTAAGTCCAAGTTTATTATGAAAGTGGTTCAAGTTTTTTATAAAAAGAACAAGAAGATTTTTTCAATAGGAGGGAGAAGATTTTTGAAATTAAAGAAGATGGAAGGAGAAGAAGGTACTATCCTAAAGCATAAGGTAAAAGCTAGGGTTAAGAACCATCTAACCAACAAGAAGCCAATACTTGACATTATGAGTCAAGATAGAATTCCCATTCTTTTGATTGACACCAAGCAAGCAAAGATACTATACCTCTTGTGAGAACCAAACTTTAAGTGTATTAAGTCTTCACAAAAATTGGGCGGAGTAACGGCTGTATACGGGTGAATTCCAGATTACAAACAAAGTATGTAATCACAATAACCTGCACACAAGATGAACAAAAAACCCAATGTCTTGAGGTAAACCTCAAGAAATCCAGACAAAATATCAATTAAGGTCACAAGGTCTCCGATATATGCAAAGGTTTCTATTCCTAAGTCCAAGAAGTCCAATACTCTATAATGTCAAGGATAGTAATCAAATAGTCCAAGTATCATTTAAGCTTTTATAGTTCATGTTGATTATTAGTTTTCTTAAAAAAGGAAAAGGTTAAGTGAGCAAAATAAAAATAAAAAGAATATAAATTCTCAAGTGGGCAAAATAAAAATGGCATAAAATGTAATGCTTAAAGTAAATGGTACATAAAGCATAAAAAATAAAAGGGCATAAAGTAAAAACAATTTAATAATTAGTGGTTAGTTGGATGATCATCTTGAAACTTGCCTTTGGAACTCCTTAGAGGATTGGTAGAACCAAAGCCTCCATGCAACAAGTTGCATTTGTGTTTTGTCAAGTATAACATCCATTTGGAATCCTCAAAAGTACCATTTAATGATCAACGATTTTTAAGTGATCCGCGTTGACCAAAAGTGTCGTAGATCCATTAGAGGATTGGTAGAACCAAAGCCTCCACACAATGAATCTCAAGGTTATTGTATCAAAGGGATCAAATTAACATACTTGGGCTTGCAAACATAGGTTTGGGGCACGAATGATCATTTATTCGAATCGGGACAAAATTTAGCGCTATGTTAAGCAATCGTAAGTGGACTTATATAGAAGTTGCACCTATTTTGAGGTCGATCAATAGCAATCTATGCACCATTTGTTTTGAGACATTATATAGAGATCATGCTCTAATAACACTTAGTGCAATAAGAAAGGGACAAGATGAAGAGGAGTGGGAAAGAATATAGAAACCACATTTGAATTAAATTAAAACAAACTATTATTAAAATCATTCATCCATTTTTATTGAGTTAGACCGAACACCCTGGATCCAATGATGTTAATAAAGTTCATGATCAAAATTCAACCCAAGTTCAGTCAGAAAATGATCACAAAATAATATTGCATTTAATATATACATTAAAAAAATGATTTAAAAATGTTTTAAAATGGAAATAAGAAAAATATCAACTATATTCAAATTAATCAAGAAAAATTAAGTAAGACCATAGAAAAATCAGAAAAGGAATCAAATATTTGTATAAAAATTTTGGAAATTTTTAAAAGTCAGAAATTATTTTAAAACTAATTAAAATTGTTCAAACAAATAGAAAATAGATAAAAAATAGTAAACATCAATATAAAATTTCATAAAATTTTCAAACAAGTCAAAAATATGCAAAATGATATTTATGAAATTTTTTAGAATTAAGAGAAGTCAGAAAGTATTTTTAAGGTAATTAAAACAAAGAAAATAATGCAAAAAATATAAAAAATATCAATTTTCAAAATAAAAATATGAAAAAATATTCATGAGATCAGAAATAATTTAAAGTATTTTTGTGATTTTTTTTGTAATTTTTGGATAAAAAATAAGAGTTATGAATTTTTTAAAATTAAATCAATAAAAATATAAAATCAAAAAATAAAATAAAACCAAAAAGATATGGGCCATCAGATCATAGTCAAAACGTGTTAGTAAGCTAATCTAATGGACCAGACGCACTGTGCTTGATATGGACTTTAGTAAGATGCGCATTGGCAACTTGGTTAAACATGTTTAGATCATAAACGCGTGATAATTTAATGTTTAGAGGCCAAAACATGAATTTCATTTTCTGACTTATGAAGAAAATTCAGTTCCAAGTTACCAAGTTCAATCCAATGGCATTCTCAGCTCAAGGGGTCTTAAGGCGTGATTCTTGATGCTTTAGAAAGATGAGGTTACAAGCTTTGCAATGGAAAAGGAAAGGAATCAAATGGATGCTTGAGCCGAAAGTTGCATTGAGTCAAAGTTGGGGGGAAAAGGTTGACTTTCCATACTTAGAAATGTTTCAAATTTTTCTTCAAAAGTGACCTATAATGTTTTGCATCCAAACATGGCCTTCCACTTGGAATTTTCTCTTGACCAAAAAGGATGGCATGAAATAGACCTCTTGAATGACATTTTGAAACTTGAACCATTCAAAATCTTCAAAAATTGAGAGATTTATGAATTGTTGAAGTTGGAAAAAAATCATGAAATGACATATAATCTTTTGTATCCTTAGGGCATCTTACATCCATTTTCTCACTTTTCACATAAAATAAGGCCTAAAGTTCACATCCTCAAGATAATTATGGAAAAATATTGGGCTCAAGGTGATAAAAATTGACCAAGTTATGATCATTTGAAGTCACACATAGGGAAATGGGGGTTCATCTGGAGGACTTGTAATCTTCCTTCATCATTAAGTTTCTTCCATATGAAAACTCCTTGAAAATTTTGAAGTGATTTGTTTATAACCATTTAAATATAAGGATGTCTTTGAAATCACTCAAAAATACCAAAAGATGAGCAAGATATGCTTCTTTTAAGTTCAAAACCCTAGCTCTGAGATCAAGAAAATGCTTTGAGGAACTTTGAAAATTTTGAATAAACATCGTATACCAACACAATTGCTTTGTAAATAGAAGTTGTTGAGGATGAAAATGAGAACTCATAGCCACAAAAACCACTTCCATATCTTGAGAATTTATAGAAATATGCACTCGTGATAAATGGGAACAAGACTTTGACAAACCATGACGACTTCTTCAATCAATCCCTTGCACTTTTGAATCAATCTTGATATCTTGGGAATGTAGTGAACCAAAATAAACCTTGCCATGCCATCCCTTCCAAAACAACTTCAATGGTGAGGTTTGGACTTCTCAAGCTTTATTGCCTAGGGCATGGAAATAAACTCATGAACCCATGGAGCAACTTGCTAAATCTCATTGCCTTTACCTACATTAGTAACAAGCAAGACAAACCAACATTGCATTTTATTAATTAAAAGGAAAAAATCAAGACAAAATATTCACGATCACAAAAGGAAACAAGTAAAGGTGCTTGGTGATTCCTCAAAGAGCAAAGCTAAAGGTAGGGAGGAGAACCAAGAACCCTAATGTGATCTTGTTGTGATTGAACCAATATGGTATGATGAAGGAATCTTAGGGGAAAAATTGGTTTACAACAACTTCCCTTATTTATGTTTCTTCTATCCGTAGATACAAAGGTTAAAAATCTTCGTGTCGGTGCGATCGAAGATACTTAAATATAAAACAAACCCTATTTTTGGCCCTAAGATGCCACGCAATTCTTATGAATATGAGTGCACATGGACAAATTCAAAGGGATGCAAAACACCACTAGGGATGAAACAAAATAAAAAAACAAGAGAGAAACCCGACTAGGAAAATAAATCACTGGTGGATCAAAAGACCCGACTTATAGAGGATGATAAAAAGTCAAAGGATACACCAACTTCTATGGAAGGCAAAGCTACCAATGTTCGCTGAAGGTAGAAAGAGGAAAGAAATAATAACACCAACGTTCACTGACGGTGAGCTACCAACATTTATTAAGAGTCGAAAAAAGATAACAATCACCAACTTTCACTGAAGGTGACCTACCAACTTTCACTGAAGGTAGAAAGAGAAAATATCATAGCATCGTTGTTCACTGACGATGAACTACCAAGGTTCACTGAAGGTAACAAAAAGATAACAAGCACCAACTTTCACTGAAGGTGACCTACCAACTTTCACTGAAGGTAGAAAGAGAAAATATCATAGAATTGCTGTTCACTGACGATGAACTACCAACATTCACTGAAGGTAGAAAAAAGATAACAAGCACCAACTTTCACTGAAGGTGACCTACCAACTTTCACTGAAGGTAGAAAGTGAAAATATCATAGCATCGCCGTCCACTAACGATGAACTACCAACGTTCACTGAAGGTAGAAAAAATATAACAAGCACCAACCTTCACTGAAGGTGACCTACCAACTTTCACTGAAGGTAGAAAGAGAAAATATCATAGTATCTCCGTTCATTGACGATGAACTACCAACGTTCACTGGAGATAGCAAAAAGATAACAAGCACCAACTTTCACTGAAGGTGACCTACCAACTTTCACTGAAGGTAGAAAGAGAAAATAAGTTTCCCCATAATTTTGGCGTTTCACCTAGAATGGGTCTCAGCTTCATCTTTAACCAAGGCACTCCGCCTGGAAAGGGTAATATATAAGCTGTCTCAAATAAAGAGACTACCACTTGTAAAGATTATGTATCTGCGATATTGAAAGTCTTGCCATCCACTGGAGTAATTTGACGATAGACTGCAAACTATCCAATCATAGATAAGATAGCAAAAAAGTTACGTCGACTTTTACAGGGAAGTACAAGTTGCTCAAATAAAGAGACCTGCTACTTGTTGTTATAGGAAGGATTGTAAAAAAATGATTTCCGGGGAAAGCAATATGACTTCCTGGGGAGTGAATCATGACTTCCTGGGGAAATGCCAATATATTCCTGCTGAGGAGATAAAGGATTTCTCGTGCAAAATAAATGCACATTCTCAAACCAAAACTCGAAGCTTGCGGAAATCCAAAGTAATAATATTGTTGGGCAACAAAGATTCAATCCAGAAATAAACTGGAATAAAACAGTCTACCAAAATACATTCTTTGAGAAATAAACTCAAGAGGGAAACCCAATCTATCCAGACAAAGAGTTGTACAGGAAGGCTAAAGCAAAAATCTTCCATGAGGGATAACTCAGTGGGGAAATTGAAAGAATATATGCTTTCTGCTTAAGGTCGACACTCTATTGGATAGAGGATAACACAACTATTCAAAACAGGGTAATATGTCAACAAAATATTAACGAATGTGAATGAGCAATGATTTGCCAATTTTAGCTATGCATGATGTATGTATGAATGTATGAGTGTTATCATGCATATGCTGACAAAACAGATATATAACACTGGGAGTAACCAGGCAAAACCAACTCGGGCACAATCAACACTAGACTAAATCACATCCAAGATGAACATTTCATAAGAAAAAAGTAGGCGCCAACTGAGGAAACAAAACCTACTGCGTGGCTTAACTTTACTGGGGAGAAACATAATTTGAAAGTAAACAAAACATAGCGACGAAATAGTATATATACAGAGATACAACATCCTCTCCCAGGCTTTACCAGGGAATAACACTCATACTTCAACGAGGAATCAAATATTTTCAAAAGTAACGCTTCTACTGGGGAATTGAAAAATCAATTTCAAGTAGAGCAGACGGACACCAAATCATCAAAACATTCACTAGGGAATTTGTGCTGACTTCATTGGAGAGGTCAACACCACATTCACAAAAGGAAAAACCAGTATACGTTCTTCACAGGAGAAACCAGAGGCTCTTGTTCTTCAAGAGTAATTATTGTACCAACTTCTTTGGGAAGAAAGGACTTCTATCCAACAAGCAAAACCTTCACCGGAGAAATCTTGGATTGAGTCTTCATATCATGCAAACTCACAAAAGAGGATAAATGAACCAAACCTTGATCGGGGACACTGGAGTCACAAACCTAATACAGCAAAAACATCTTGAGAAAAACTTCCCCGGGAAACAAAACACCTTAAAACAACTGGAGTTCATCCATTGCAGGGATCACCACTTTTGTTTTTTTTTCTCTTGCGTCACAAATTTTAAAGTAAAAGCAAATTGTAAATTATTTTTGAAAATCAATTTTTTTATTTAATCTTTTCGCTTTGAAAGTTATTATCAATAATAAATGGAGTCCTTGCAAGCTAAATAAAATAAGAAATACAAAGAATTGGGTAAAAGCTCAAATTTCATTAATAGAATGGTAATTTGTGAATGGCAAGACTCCATGGATGATTACAAAGTTCGGAAAATGGTAATATATAATGGAAAAGATACATTGAGATACAACGAGCACTATCGCCTCTAACAACTTTTGAAATTCTGAGCAGCAGCTTCTGTTGAAGTATGATGAGGATCCGAGAAGATTGTTGCTCCAACGATCTAGTCTTGTATGATGTAGTTACTTGCCAAGAAAGTCCCTAACATTTTCCTAAGCTGCCCTTGCGGGTTTTCAACTTAGCGGGAAATTTTATTCTGTTTATGTCTCTAATTTTTGGCTAGACCGCCCTACCGAGACGCTCTTTTTTTCCTAAGCCGTCCTTTCGGGTTTTCAACTTAGCGAGTTGTTCTTTTATTTCTTTAGGTGAAGTATTTCTTGACTGCATCAGCATTCACGGGACGTGGGAACTCCTCGCCATCCATAGTTTCAAGAATTAATGCACCGCCAGAGAAGGCTTTCTTGACAACATATGGGCCTTCAAAATTGGGAGTCCACTTGCCCCTAGAATCAGCGTTAAAAGACATGATCTTCCTGAGGACGAGGTTGCCTTCTCTCAATTCACGAGGTTTGACCTTCTTATCAAAATCTTTCTTCATTCTCTTTTGATATAACTGTCCATGACACAAAACTGTCCTTCTCTTCTCTTCGATCAAATTCAATTGGTTAAACCGGTTCTGGACCCATTCATCCTCTAAAAACTTGGTTTCCATTATCACACGCAAAGAGGGAATCTCAACTTCAATTGGGAGTACCACTTACATTCCATACATAACGGAGAATGGGGTTGCTCCTGTTGAAGTGCGGACAAATGTTTGATATCCATGCGAGCAAAAGGGAGCATTTCATGCCAATCCTTATAAGTTATAACCATTTTCTGGATAATCTTCTTGATATTCTTATTAGCGGCTTCAACAACCCCATTCATCTTTGGCCTGTATGGAGATGAATTCTGATGGACAATCTTGAATTCTTCACACAGTTTTGTCGTCATCTTGTTGTTCAGATTTGATCCATTGTCGGTGATAGTTCTGCTTGGCACACCATACCGACATATGAGATTATTCTTAATGAAGTGCACAACCACCTGCTTGGTGACATTAGTATATGAAGCAGCCTTCACCCACTTGGTGAAATAATCAATTGCTACCAAGATAAAATGGTGTCCATTCGAAGCTTTGGGTTCTATCTTTCCAATCATGTCAATACCCCATATAGAGAAAGGCTATGGGGAAGAGATCACATTAAGAAATGTCGGAGGCACATGAACCTTGTCCACATAAATCTGGCATTTATGACACTTCTTTGCAAATTGGTAATAATTGGATTCCATTGTCAGCCAATAATAACCATCCCTTAGCATCTTTTTAGCCATAGAATGTCCATTGGCAAGAGTGGAAAATGAGCCTTCATGAACCTCATGCATCAACATGTCTGCTTCGTGTTTATCCATGCATCTGAGCAGGACCATGTCATAATTTCTATTGTACAACACATTTTCACTGAGGAAGAAACTTCCAGCCAAGCTTCTCATTGTCTTTCTATCTTTATTCGATGCACCAATCGGGTATTCCTGAGTTTGGAGAAAATTCTTGATATCATAATACCAAGGTTTCTCATCTTCTACCTCTTCTGTTGTAAACACATGAGCGGGCCTATCTATTCATCGAACCATAATTCGAGCTATATCATTCCAATTATTCACCTTATACATAGAAGCCAGAGTGGCCAGAGCGTCCGCCATTTGATTTTCATCTCTAGGAATGTGATGGAATTCAAATTTATTAAAGAAGGGTAACAACCTTCTAGCATAATCTTTGTAAGGGATCAATCCGGGGTGACGAGTATCCCATTCTCCTTTAATCTGGTTTATTACCAAAGCTAAATCACCATACACATCTAGAATTTTAATTCTGAGATCAATAGCTTCCTCGAGACCCATGATGCAAGCCTCATATTCTACCATATTATTAATACAATCAAATTTCAACCTTGTAGTAAAAGGAATGTGCGATCCATTTAGAGTGGCAATTACAACACCAATTCCTTTACCATAAGCATTCACAGCTCCATCAAATATCATACTCCAATGAGATTTAGAATCAGGACCTTCCTCAGGCAATGGTTTATCACAATCTTTCACTTTCAGAAACATCACATCCTCATCGGGAAAGTCATACTTCACATACTGATGATCATCAACTGGTTGGTGAGAAAGATAATTTTCCAACATGCTGCTCTTAATAGCCTTTTGAGTGCGGTATTCAATGTCATATTCAGATAACAGCATCTGCCAGTGGGAAATTCTCCTAGTAAGAGCAGGCTTTTCAAAAATGTAATTGATTGGATCCATTTTGGAGATCAACCAAGTGGTGTGATTCAACATATACTTTTATTATTTGGGAAAGAAGGACAACTTTTATTATTGATTTTAAAAGTCACAGCAAATAAATAAGCCCATACAATATTAACACTTGCACCTTGGGAAGAGTGAAAGCTTTTCAAAAAGATTAACAAAATAAATTATTTTGAAACATGTATGCAAGAGGGAACGTCAATGGTGATCCAGTTCTTAACCCTAACTCCGTGTGTCACGTAATTTGGAATTTCCTCTTCTGCTTCATCTTCCACAATGGCATTAATCCCAAAGACATTTGGATGAAGATAGCCCCTGCTACGGAAGATGTCTTGATACTTTCCTGCCGCAGACTTCAGCTTCGTGCTCTTACTTTTATCATTCTTCAGAGAGAACCCCAAGTCGGCTTTGTTCTTATTTACAGGTGGATCCACAATATGTCCCTATACTTCACTATGACCCTTACGCACAACTTGTTGCGCATCCTTAAGCGAAACCATAGAATTCTCATTTCCTCTTATATTATCAATGGATAAGGCTTGGAACTGGGTTCCAATAGCAGCTTCATCCGCCTCCACAATGTTGAAAGAGGACAAATGAGATATCAATAATGCATGTTCTCCATTTATGATTACCACTTTTCCTTAACGTACAAACTTTAATTTCTGGTGTAAAGTTGAAGTGACAGCCCCTGCCTCATGTATCCACGGCCTTCCTAGGAAACAACTATAAGCGGGTACAATATCCATGACCTGGAAAGTAATCTGAAACAAATGTGAGCCTATATGAATAGGCAAGTCCACTTCACCAATAACATATTTCCTTAATCCATCAAACGCTTTCACAATAATACCACTTGGGCGCACGGGGGTTCCATGATATTTCAATTTCATAAGAGTGCTCCTTGGTATAACATTCAAAGCGGATCCATTATCAATCAACACATTGGATAGTGAATCATTCTTGTAATTCATAGAGATGTGGAGGGCCAGGTTGTGATTCCTTCCTTCATCTGGAAATTCGTCATCGCAGAAACTCAGGTTATTACATGACGTAATGTTCCCTACTACACAATTGAATTGTTCTACATGCGTATCACTTTCCACAAAAGCTTGGTCCAGTACCCTCATCAAATATTCCCTATGAGTAGAGGAGTTCATCAATAAAGCCAAGATAAATATTTTTGAAGGATTATGTAGTAACTGATCTACAATTCGGTAGTCGCTCATCTTGATTAACTTAAAAATATCATCCACTTCTTTCTCTAACGTAGCTCTACTAGTTTCACTCATAATCTTCTTGGGTTCAACATTCTCAGCAATTTTCTTTCCAGTGCTAACATCTCCTCGAACAACTGGTGCAAATACACGGCCGTTGCGGATCACTCTGCTAGTCTCAGCAATATGTCCAACATCAGGTATTGGCTGGATGGGAACTTCCACACCATCCTCTAAGATTGTAGGGTTATATTTGTAGGGTACAACCTTATCTGACTTGCAGGGGAAAAGACCGGGCAAACTAATCACCAATGGAGTAATAGCCGGCTTGCTATGATACTCGACTTTAAAATGGGAAGGTGCACCAAAACAAGGAACCATTATGTTTACTCCCTCTTCAACATAATCAGTCATTATTGAGTCATCTCTGGAAAACAAATCCTCATCTAGGGAGAAATACTCATCTGCAGAGGCATACTCATCATCTGACTCTTCTTCAGCCAAACAAACCTCAATCATATCAACTTCATGGTAATCATCTCTTTGACATGTAACCTTGATAGTTCCATTTTCCAACAACAACTGAACACCTTTCTTCACGATTGAACATCTTCGGGAGTCTTGACATCAAATTCGGCAAGATCCATACTGATGTTCCACCTGACCAGCCATGTGGCAAAAAGTAGCATGCAATTGCACAAGGTCTTAATTCATATACTTCACATAAAAAATTATTAACTCTCAAGGACATCCAGAAAACATATTCACCTCCTCTTCATACTATGCCCTAGGCCTCATTATGTGGATGAGGCCCTCATCCATCATCTCCTGCAAATCAGCCTTTATCTTGTCGCAACCCTGTATGCATGTACTACAAATAACAAAACCAGAATGGTCATGCGTATAGTAGCTAAATTCACAGTGGTCTGCATGCATTTTCACCAAATCTCCTCTAACCAGATGAATATCAAAAATCCGGAAGTCGCCTGGACAACCGGCCACCATATTCAGAGCATTTGCTCCTCCATGCTTGGGTAGAGGATTGTATTTCACATTATGACCGACATCCTTGAAAGATAGAATACCAGACTTCACCAATTTCTGCACCTCAGTCTTCAAAGGATAGAAATTCTCAACATTATGCCCTGGTGCTCCCTGATGAAAAGCACATGTTTCGTCTGCTTTATAATACCAAAGGCAATGGTGATGGTACAACGGGAGGTGGTCGGGTCTGAACCAAATTCTTCTAAATGGGTGCTGGTAGTAACTCCGTATAACTCATAGGAATAGGTTCATAACTCTCCCTTCTCTGATTATACCCTTGATTACCCTGTTGGGAGGGTCTCTGATAAGAAACGATGGTTGGAGCTACACCAACAACTGGAGTAACTGAGGCGACTTGCTGATGATGCTGATAATTTATTCTAGGAGGATTGGCCCTCCTCTCTTGCATCACAACATTTGTATCCCCTTCCTTCTTCTTGGTAAACCCATAAGAGGGCTTCTTCGCACCTCCAGATCCTTCACTCTTTGTTAAACGACCCTCTCTTATAGCCTCTTCTAAACGGATACCCATGCCTACCATTTCAGTAAAGTCACTTGGTACACTTGCTACCATCCTTTCATAGTAGAAATCACCTAGAGTCTTCAAGAAAATCTTAGTCATCTCCTTCTCTTCCATGGGAGGAATCACTTGGACGGCTACCTCACGCCATCTCTGCATATTCTTTGAATGATTCCCTGTCTTTCTGAACCATGGCTCTGAGTTGATCACGGTCAGGCGCCATGTCCACACTGTATTTGTATTGTCTACTTAATGCTTATCCCAATTCATTGAAAGTATGGATATTGACATTGTACAACCTCATATACCACTTCAGCGCAGCACCTGTCAAACTATCCTGAAAAAGTGAATCAACAGACGCTGATCATCAGTATGGATAGACATTCTCCTTACATTTATTACCAGATGAGCACGAGGGAAAGTGTTGCCCTTGTACTTCTCAAACTCCGGGACCTTAAACTTTGCAGGTATCTTAACATTTGGGACCAAGCATAACTCATTCACATTCTGACCAAATAACTCTTTTCCCATGAGGGCCTTCATCTCCCTATGCATTTTGTCAAACTGCTCTTGAAAATCATCCATTCTGTCATAGAGACCCAAGTCTTCACTTGGTGGAGGAAAAGGACGACACATATTATCATTAACAATTGGAACCATATTCACCGAAGGAGGTGCAACAGGAGCAACATGCACCACAAGAGGTACAAGATAACAATAGTCTGAACAATTGGAGTATCTTTAGGACCAAGATCGAAACCTTCAGGCACAAAGTTCTCTGGAATTCCCCATGGATAACCTTGAGGCATGTAATTCTGAATAACAGTTGGAGTAGCAGATACATGAAAAATTGAAGCTTTAGTAGTCGCCCTTGTTGGTTGAGGTTGAACACTCGGTGGCTGATTCTGAGCAGCCACCAAAGATTCCATCAGAGCAGTAAGATTGGCCATGACGACCTTCAAAGAAGTAACCCCCTCGCGTAGCTTGAGATTCTCTTGTTCTAAGTTGTACATCTTCCTTCTGAAATTAGCTCGAGTGTTGTAGTGTTGAGTCAGTTTGCTGAACAAAGTAAAGAAGCTTGGTAAGATACCTGGATATGCATAACAAGTGCAAGATATATGTGCAATATGATGCATGATATGCAATGCACCTGATTTTATTTTGTTATTTAATATTTCAAGGGATTTAAAGATTTATAGACACGTTGCAAATATCAAAGTAATAATACATTTGAAATACTGAAAATTTTTATTATAATAACTTCAAAATAGGTTACAAGTCTCAATAATCCCAAGTACAAGATGAAAATAAAGTCTAAAACCCTGAGAAGTAAAGTTGTCAAAGATCACTCTATACGCTGGTGCTTCCCTGTAAGCCTGGCAATCTGAGCCTTCAACCTCTGGTTTTCTTCTGCATACCTGGTGGAAACCTCCTTCCAATCACCTGAATCAGGAAGTGAGTACTCAGCATCTGACTGAGGCTTAGGAGAAAATAAATCCCCTTTCCTCTCCATAGTCTCTACCGCTCGACTCTCAAAGATATCAATCAAGTCGTCTTTCTCCTTCAAGTATGCTCTATTGGAAATCTCTAAAGTTTGGCACTTATTCTTCCAAGCATCCTTTTCCTGCTGCATCCGGACCAAAGCAAGTTGCAGCTCTTCTAGATCATCCAATAAGGGAGGAGTAGTTTTCACAAACAAATCAGGCATAGGTGTTTCCCGGGAATACGATATCTTCAACTGAATAGCTCTCGCTTGAACCCACTGAAGATATGGCTCCAAAGAAACAACCCCCTAGGTCCCAAGTCTTTCCTACTCTTCTTATAAATGTGACACCAGGCCTTCGCAATCTTCTCCTTAGCTTCCTTATGGTCTTCTCCCTCCCTCAAGAAGAAACTTCTCAAATGAATATTGTTTGGTTTATCCCTCATCTAATAACCAAGTTGTCATCGTGCAAGAACATGGTTATAGTTAATTCCTCCCTTTGTACCAAGAATAGGTACATTGGGGAAACTTCCATAACTGTCAACAATCTCTATATCCTGGTAAGCTCGGTGATACCAATCAATATCTGATTGAGTAAGTGCCATGATCTTAGGAGCCCAACGGGGTTCCTTTCTGACATCCCAAGAAGGAATCATACTGAGGCATATGAAAGATAAACCATCGGTACAACCAAGACGTGCAACAGATAATCATCCCCTCATGATAAAAATTCCAAAGATGAATAAAGTAATAAGCATCACCCAACAATGTAGGAACTGGGTTTCCAATCATGAAGATCCTGATAGCATTAACATCAACAAACTTGTCCACATTAGGAAATAAGAATAACCCGTAAGCAAGTAGAGCAAAGATGGCCTCAAAAGCGACTGTACTCTTCATCCTGGAAAAGTAACGAGATTTCCCCCAAAAAACTGGGTCGGTAATCCTCTAATCCCTCCTTTAGTATTCATATGGGCTTCCACCTCTGACATTCCCAGATGGATCAAAGCAGCAATCTCATGTGGTTTTTCCTTACCCTATAAACGAGTAAAAGGAACATGATCGGTAACGGGTAAATCCAACAAATAAGAATACTCCTCCAGTGTAGGCATCAACTGATTGTCGGGAAAAGTAAAGCAATGATATATCGGATCACAGAACTGGACCAAGGTTGAGAGAATACCCTCCTTCATCCTAAGCTTCATAAGAGGAATGATGGATCCATACTTCTTCCGAAAATCTGCAGAACACTCGATCTCGGGAATTATACTGATCAACTCATCTATCTTTGGATCCTTGAAATTGTACTTCCCGGTCTTTCTTTTTCCATAATCCATGGTTAAAAAGTACCTGAGATATTCACAAACGGTCAACTTTTAAGTCCCTTGAAATAAAATTTCTTCAAAAGATGCTTATGAGTGCCTGGAATCATGATCCAACAATCACACACAAGATCACAAATATAGGGTTCATAGGTTCAACGTCACGAGCATGAGGTCGAAGGTACTACCCATAAAGTCTTGGTCTAAAAGTTATCACCTGCTAAACAAGGTTCTAGAGGTTCCCAGAGTCTACATCCTTCCTTCAGATATTACCAACTTCCTGATTAACTCGGTAATTAGTAATATTCTGATGAAAAACTCATCCGAGCGTACTATCGCGTGACAACTAAAGGCCAAGATGGGTTTGGTATTCTACGGTCCTCAGCTTCAGCAGGCTCCCAGGTTGAAAGCAGTACGTCTTCCCGATTACTCGGTAAATGACACTACAGTCAAAGGGGCCTCCACTGAGTGGGGGATCTCATGCCTCCTTTTTTGGGATTACTCCCTCAAAGTTAACATGACCATATCACCCGTCCTATATTAAAGTTTGCCCAAGTCTGGGTATAAGAATTATAAGTAATCACCAAGCACCCTGAAAACTAGGAAAATCCAAACAAACATATATACAACATATAATATATAACAAACGATAGCACATATACATATATAAACAAAGATAGCTTTAACCCACTTAGGGATGGACCAGCAAGAGGTCAATCTATCCCCAATGAAGTCGCCATTTTTTTCTATAGCGGTATAAATGTTTAAGAATAAGCCATTGGATTGACTAGACTTATACAGATCAAAAATAAAAATTGCCACTGTGCTTTATTCTTTCCAAAGGAATTGGAAAAGAGCGAGTAACCCAAAAATATGGGGAAATATTCAAGGTAAGGGGGTTGGTTATGCAAAGGGAAGGTATTAGCACCCTAAACATATATGGTACTCCGCAGGAACCTCTTTGTAAAATCTGTATATTTTGGCTATAAAATGTTGTATAAAAATGGATGTGGAGGTGAGAAAAGAAATATATTTTTATGGTTTTTGCACCCGCCGCAGTTACGAACCTTTAGTGCCTACTTACCACCTTTTCGTGCAATAGGGGATCAAGGTGAATGTAGTTCCTCTTTTAAATATTTTTAAAACACAAGTGTGTTGTTGATTTTAAGGGATAAGACATCGTCGTTATTCTACGTGTCGAAAACATACACTACCCACGATCATGAGAAAGGATAATTTGCATCATCTCAAAGTACAGGATATGGCTTGGATTTTAAAATCAACAATGCCTCACTCAACACACAAGTGGAAAATATCTCACTTCACTACATATCGTAGAAGTATAGTTGTTTGCATCACTACAAGGATTGACAAGAGTCGAATCTTTTGAGAAAAGTTTAAGATTAAAGCCAAGATGGAAAAATGGTTTGAATGAGATTGATTGATTTTTAGTCTTCTCACAAAAAATATCAAGGTATTATTAAGTTGATTGAAGTTTATTTGTGAAAGATGTTTTGAAAATGCATGGACCTAAGTCTAAGTTTATTATGAAAGTGGTTCAAGTTTTTTTTTTTTAAAATAAGAAGAGTTTTTTAAAAGGAGGGAGAAGATTTTTGAAATTAAATAAGATGGGAGGAGAAGAAGGGACTATCCTAAAGCATAAGGTGAAAGCTAGGGATAAGAACCATCTAACCAACAAGAAGCAAATACTTGACATTATGAGTCAAGATAGAATTCCCGTTCTTTGGATTGACACCAAGCAAGCAAAGATACTAGACCTCTTGTGAGAACCAAACTTCAAGTGTATTAAGTCTTCACAAAAATTGGGCAGAGTAACAGCTGTATATGGGTGAACTTCATATTACAAACAAAGTATGTAATCATAATAACCTGCACACAAAACGAACAAAAAACCCAATGTCTTGAGGTAAACCTCAAGAACTCCAGACAAAATATCAATTAAGGTCACAAGGTCTCCGATATAGGCCAAGGTTTCTATTCCTAAGTCCAAGAAGTCCAATACTCCATAATGCCAAGGATAGTAACCAAATAGTCCAAGTATTATTTAAGCTTTTATAGTTCATGTTGATTATTAGTTGTCTTAAAAAAGGAAAAGCTCAAGTGATCAAAATAAAAATAAAAAGAATATAAATGCTCAAGTGAGCAAAATAAAAATGGCATGAAATATAATGCTTAAAGTAAATGGTACATAAATCATAAAAAATAAAGGGCATAAAGTAAAAACAATTTAATAATTAGTGGTTAGCTGGATGACCATATTGAAACTTGCATTTGGAACTCATTAGAGGATTGGTAGAACCAAAGCCTCCACACAACAAGTTGCATTTGCTTTTTGTCACGTATATCATCCATTTGGAATCCTCAAAAGTACCATTTAATGGTCAACAATGTTTAAGTGCTCAGCATTGACCAAAAGTGTTGTAGATCCATTAGAGGATTGATAGAACCAAAGCCTCCACGCAATGCATCTCAAGGTTATTGGATCAAAGGGATTAAATTAACATACTTGGGCTTGAAAACATAGGTTTGGGCCACAAATGATCATTTATTCGAATATGGACAAAATTTAGCGCTATGTTAAGCAATCGTAAGTGGACATATATTGAAGTTGCACCTATTTTGAGTCTGGTCAATAGCAATCTATGCACCATTTGTTTTGAGACATAATATAGAGATCATGCTCCAATAACATTTAGTGCAATAAGAAAGGGACAAGATGGAGAGGGGTGGGAAAGAATATACAAACCACATTTGAATTAAATTTAAATCAAACTATTATTAAAACCAGTCATCCATTTTTATGGAGTTAGACTCAACACCATGGATCCAATGATGTTAATAAAGTTCATGATCAAAATTCAACCCAAGTTCAGCCAGAAAATAATCACAAAATAATATTGCATTTAATATATACATTAAAAAAAGGATTTAAAAATGTTTTAAAATGGAAATAAAAAAGAAAAATATCAACTATATTCAAATTAATCAAGAAAAATTAAGTAAGACCATAGAAAAATTAGAAAAGGACTCAAATATTTTTATAAAATTTTAGGCAATTTTTAAAAGTCATAAACTATTTTAAAAATAATTAAAATTGTTCAAACAAATAGAAAATATATCAAAAATAGTAAACATCAATATAAAATTTCATAAAATTTTCAAACAAGTCAGAAATATGCAAAATGATATTTATTAAATTTTTTAGAATTAAGAAAAGTTAGAAAGTATTTTTAAGGTAATTAAAACAAATCAAACAATTCAAAAAATATAAAATATATCAATTATCAAAATAAAAATATGAAAAAATATTCATGAGATCAGAAATAATTCAAAGTATTTTTGTGAATTTTTTCATAATTTTTGGATAAAAAATAAAAGAGTTATGGATTTTTGAAAATTAAATCAATAAAAATATAAAATCAGAAAATAAAATAAAACCAAAAATATATGGGCCATCAGATCATAGTCAAAACGCCTTAGTAAGCTAATCCAATGGACTAGACGTGTTGTGCTTGATATGGACTTTAGTAAGATGCGCATGGAATCAGAAAAAAAGCAACCAATGAAATTAAAACGTTTGGCACGCTATCATTGGCTGAGACGAGACATGTCATCATCTTCAACCTCCAGCCACCCTGCAATGGAGATTTTGTGAGATCTTTCAAACGGTAAAATTAGGATCCCAGACCAGTATCATTGGATTCGTCTCTTCAAGACGATCCTAACACCACCATCGCACCAAATTTATGTAAAGTATACAAAGAGATGTGAATCAAAAACCCAGAAAATTACGAGCACCTTCAACTTGGGATTTCTCTCTCAATTCTCAATGGATTTAAAAATTGTAAGAAGCACTAGAATCAGGAAAAGGAGTAGAATAGGTTAGTGCTTTATTTGGATCCAAATGGTGGAGAATTCTACCTTTTCGAAGTTCAAGAAAGAAGCTCTGAAACTTGACTTCTGTAGCTTAGATTATAGCTCGTTTTGCTTGGTTTAAGTGCTGGAGAGTTTGTATGATGCTTAACGAAGATGAATGTGCAAAGATTTTAGGAAGAAAAGGTTGGCATCTAAAAAACTGATTTCAAAATCTTGAAGTTCGTGTGAGGTTTTGACAGAGTGTTTTTGGATCTCAAAGCTTGAGGAAATGAATGAAGGATGACCCTATATTTATAGGGAATCAAATGGAATGTTCAAGCGTGTGAAATGATGAAGTTTTGAGGGAAATCATGTGAACCTGATGCACGAGCAAAGTATGATCTGATTTCCATCAAAACTCATCCAATCCTTGCATTTTAAGGCTCTAATCCACTTTGGCAACTTGGTTAAACATGTTTAGATCATAAACGCGTGCTAATTTGATGTTTAAAGGCCAAAACATGAATTTCAAATTCTGACTTATGAAGAAAATTCAGTTCCAAGTTACCAAGTTCAATCCAATGGCATTCTCAGCTCAAGGGGTCTTAAGGCATGATTCTTGATGCTTTATAAAGATGAGGTTACAAGCTTTACAATTGAAAAAGAATGGAATCAAATGGATGCTTGAGCTGAAAGTTGCATTGAGTCAAAGTTTGGGAAAAAAGGTTGACTTTCCGTACTTAGAAATTTTTCAAATTTTTCTTCAAAAGTGACCTATGATGTTTTGCATCCAAACATGGCCTTCCACTTGGAATTTGCTCTTGACCAAAACATATGGCATGAAATACACCTTTTGAATGACATTTTGAAACTTGAACCATTTAAAATCTCAAAAAATTGAGAGAGTTATGAATTGTTGAAGTTTGCAAAAAATCATGAAATGACCTATAATCTTTTGTATCCCTAGGGCATCTTCCATCCATTTTCTCACTTTGCACATTAAAGAAGGAATAAAGTTCACATCCTTAAGATCATTATGGAAAAAGAGTGGGCTCAAGTTCACATCCTTATGATCATTTGAAGTCACACATGGGGAAATGGGGGTTCATCTGGAGGACTTGTAATCTTTCTTCATCATCACATTTCTTCCATATGAAAACTCCTTGAAATTTTTGAAGTGATTTGTTGATAACCCTTTGAAGATAATGATGTCTTTGGAATCACTCAAAAATACCAAAATATGAGCAAGATATGCTTCTTTGAAGTTCAAAACCCTAACTCCTATATCAAGAAAATGCTTTGAGGAACTTTGACAATTTTGAACAAACTTCTTGTACCAACACAATTGCTTTGTAAATAGAAGTTGTTCAGGATGAAAATGAGAACTCATAGCCACCAAAACCACTTCCATATCTTGAGAATTGATAGAAATATGCACTTGTGATCAATGGGAACAAGACTTTGTCAAACCATGACAACTTCTTTAATCAATCCCTTGCACTTTTGAATCAATCTTGATATCTTGGGAATGTAGTGAACCAAAATAAACCTTGTCATTCCATCCCTTCCAAAACAACTTCAATGGTGAGTTTTGGACTTCTCAAGCTTTATTTCCTAGTGCATGGAAATAAACTCATGAACCCATGGAGCAACTTGCTAAATCTCATTGCCTTTACCTACATTAGTAACAAGCAAGACAAACCAACATTGCATTTTATTAATTAAAAGGAAAAATCAAGACAAAATATTCATAATCACAGAAGAAAACAAGTAAAGGTGCTTGGTGATTCCTCAAAGAGAAAAGCTAAAGGTAGGGAGGAGAACCAAAAACCCTAATGTGATCTTTTTGTGATTGAATCAATATGGTATGATGAAGGGATCTTAGGGGAAAAATTGGGGTACAACAGGAATGCTTTTCAGAATAAACTTCTGAAGGCGAATGCTCGCCAAAAGTCAATCTCTGGGGGGAATGCTTTTCAAAATTCCATCTCTGAAGGGGAAATGCTTTTCAGAATGAAGTGCTAAAGGAGATGCTTTTTAGAATAAACTTTTGAAGGGGAATGCTTTCCAAATCTCAGTCTCTGGGGGGAATGCTTTTCAGAATCCTTCTCTGAAGGGGAAATGCTTTTCAGAATTTCTTCTCTGAAGGGGAAATGATTTTCAGAACGGAGCGTTGAAGGAGATGCTTTTCAGAATAAACTTCTGAAGGGGAATGCTTTTCAGAATAGAATTTTAAAGGGGGATGCTCGCCAGAACTCGGTATTTGGTGGGAATGATTTTCATAATAAACTTCTGAAGGGAAATGCTCATCAGAACTCGGTCTCTGGGGGGAGTCACTTGGTTATGTAGATAGTCGCCCCGTATTGTTTTGGGAATTGATCCATAACCTATCTATAAATTACTTGTAATATTTGTCCGTTTGTGAACTTAACCTTAAAAGGCAAAGTTATATTTGTGCAATATCATGATGTATGCAATGCATTTTGTAATGATACTCTCAAAATAATTGAAAATGTTATATGCGTTTCGTATGCATATGTCATGATATTTTTTGTGAATGATGTATAGGTGCAATATGTAATTAAAATGTATCAGTAGCTTTGTATAATAATGTATGGCTGGGGAAAATAAATCCTTGATTGTTGCTGAGGATGAAGATAGTAGTTACTTAATTTGTTTAGAATGCCTCTACTAGGTATTTCTTCTTTCCGTTTGAGGACACTCTGTTGGGGATCTTCGGCTTCTGCTTGGGGATAGAAGTATTCAAGGAGAGTCGGTCATTCATCGTTCTTTGTAAGGTTTGTATTATGACAAGAGATGAAAGAGCTGAAATTCTCTAAGGTGTCGTTTGACCGGGTTTTGGATATGAATATAGACTCTTCTAGGGAGGACAACATTGAATGTTGTCTGGTCTGAGAAGAGGATCTTATCGGGGAATAACAATATTGGAGAAATAAAAGTTCGTTGGGGAAATAAAACCTATAGACTATGCTGAAGAGATAAACTTTGATGGGAATTAACTTGTGAAAAATTGCTCTGTGGGAATTTACGGTCCAATTTGAACGTTATCCTAACTCCTGGAATCTCTCGTAAATGCTAATCCTATTTTCATGCATATATTTGTGAATGGTAATCATATTCAAATGCATATGTTCATTCAATATAATCATTGGACATTTTTGAAAACAAAACAGAGAAAGTAAAAATAGTTTCTGAATTTGAAACTGATTGCATTGATTTGGAAAATTTTCCTATAAGTAGACAGTTTTATACAAAGAGACATAAATCCTAGTAAGAGGAAATTGTCGTAAAAGAAAAGGTGTACAAAGAGAAACAAAGAAAAAAAGCTATGTGGAAATGATTCTATCGAGTTTCAACTCTGCTATTGCCCATATGTCTTCAAGCATCTCATGCCTTGCTGTTGGAAGAAGTTGATTGAACTGATTTGTACCCTTTGAACATGACGTCGGTAATTTTGTTGGCTGTAAGTAGATGGGTGATCCAACGAGACATAATTGTACGCTTTAATCCCTAACTTTTTCCTGGACCGCCCTTTCGGGTTTTCAGTCCATCGGGACATCCTTTTTTTCCCAAGCTGCCTTTTCAAGTTTTCGACTTTCTGGATGTACATTTTTTATATATATTCCTAATTTTTTTCCCGAACCCTTTTGGTTCACCGAGATGCCTTATTTTTTCCTAGGACAGTCAACCCAGTGGGTCTCTTTTATGTGTAGTATTTTTTTACTATGTTCGTGTTCACAGGGTGTGGAAGATCTTCACCGTCCATGGTGGTAAGTATCATAGCACCGCCAAAAAATATATTCTTGATCAAAAATGGCCCTTCGTATGTGGGAGTCCATTTTTCCCTGGGATCACCTTGTGGTAAGATGATGCGCTTTATAACCGGATCATCAGCCTGGTACACCTGATGTCTGACTTTCTTGTTAAAGGCATTGATCATGCGCTTCAGGTATATCTGACCATGGCAAACAACCGCCATCCTTTTCTCATCAATCAAATTTATCTGGTCAAGTCTAGTCTGAATCCATTCGTCTTCATCCAAACCTGCATCTTTCATAATCCTTAGAGAAGGAATTTGGACTTTGACAGGCAGGATAACCTCCATACAGTAGACTAGAGAAAACATAATTGCCCCAGTTGATGTATGTTCTGAAGTGAGATAACCATGAAGAGAAAATGGTAGCATCTCATGCCAATCTTTTTATGTCACTATCATCTTCTGCAAAATATCCTTAATATTCTTGTTGGCGGCTTCCACTACGCCATTCATTTTTGGTCGACACAGAGAAGAGTTATGGTGTTTAATCTTGAACTGCATGCAGAGTTCCGTGATCATAGTATTGTTATGATTCATACCATTATCCGTGATGATCCTTTCAGGAATGCCATGCTGATAGATGAGGTTATTCTTGATGAACCAGACCACAACATTCATGGTAACAGAGGCAAACGAGGCTGCTTTTACCCACTTCGTGAAATAATCAATAGCGACCAGGATGAAACGATGCCCATTAGATGCATTAGGCTTTATCTCTCCAATCATATCAATTCCCTACATTACAAATGTCCAAGGAGAAGTCAGGACATTCAGAGGAACCAGAGGCACATGTACTTTATCAGCATAAATTTGGCATTTGTGACAAGTTCTGGAATGACGATGGTAATTAGTTTCCATAGTCGACTAATGATAACCCACTCTCAGAATTTTATTAGCCATCGTATGCCCACTGGAGTGAGTACCAAGGACTCCTTCGTGCATATCTTCCATAATCTTCTCAACTTCCTTCTTGTCTACACAACGAAGCAGAGTCGAATCGTGATTGCGCTTGTACAAAATTTTGTTACTCAGATAAATTTGGCAGAGAACCTCCGTAGAAATTTCTTTTCTATAATAGATGCCCCTTCATGATACTCTTGAGTCTCGAGGTATCTTTTCACTTCATGGTACCAAGGATTTTCCTCCACTCCATCAGTATTAACTGTGTAGCAATGTGTCGGTTCATCTAGTCTCTCAATAGTAATTCAAGGAGCTTAATTGTCCCATCTGACTCTGAACATAGATGACATGGTAGCCAATATGTCCGCCAATTGATTCTCTTCTCGCGGAATATGTTCAAAAGTGATTTCTTCGAGGTACAAAATTAATGCCAACACATGGTCTCAATAAGGGATGAGATTCGAGTGCTTCGTATCTCATTCTCCTTTAATCTGACTAATCACTAGGGTTGAGTCCCCAAATACACTTAAAATTTTAATTCTCATATCGATGGCAGCTTTGATGCCCATGATACATGCTTCGTATTCTGCCATGTTATTGGTGTAGTCAAAACATAATCTGACGGTGAAGGGCGTATGGCAACCCTTAGGAGAGACACTTACAACTCCAATTCCATTACCAAGTGCATTGGATGCTCCATCAAAAACCATAGTCCATCGGGATTCTGGCTCAGGTCCTTCATACGGTCCAGGCTCTTCGCAATCAGTAACTAGCAAAATATTCTCATCTCAAAACTCAAAATTCATAGAATGGTAGTCATCTAAATTCTGATGCGCCAAATGATATGCCAATACACTTCCTTTTAATTCCTACTGAGTAGTATACTGAATGTCGTTTTTCGTCAAGACCATTTTCCATCTTGCTATTCTTTCGGAGAGAGCGGATTTCTATAATATATACTTTATTGGGTCCATCTTAGAAATCAATAAGGTAGTCTGAGCCAACATATATTGTCTTAGTCGGCGAGCAGCCCGTGCCAAAGCGCAACAAGTTTTCTCGAGCAATGAGTATCTTGTTTCACAGTTGGTAAACTTTTTGTAAGGTAGTATATTGCATGCTCTTTTCGACCAGAGTCATCATGTTGCCCTAATACACACCCCATTGAGTTCTCTAACACTGTTAGGTATATGATCATAGGTCTCTATTGTACCCCAAAATTTTCCCTCTCATTTTATCAATATTTCTCATCACAAGACTCTTTGAACTCAAGACCAAGCTAGGGTTTGCTCTGCTCAAGACATCTCCTTGCATTGTTGACCTAAATTAGGGTTTGAGTTTGCACAAGGAATTTTGGACTTCTAATGCTCAATGTGACTTTCATGCTTCATATTGGACTTATAGAATTGCTCATACCAAGTTTCAATCCTTGAATCAAATTTTTGCCCAGTCAATTGGACAGTTGACCTAAAAATCAACTGTGTTGGGGAAAAAGTCAAATATGGCCAATTTACAGTCAAACCTCATAAATTTTGATCCACAACAACATTATAAGCTCATATGAACTATTTGATGAAGTTTGGACCACAACTCCTCAAGAAATTTGATTAGATCATCAAAAGGGCAAAATGGTCATTTTTAGGGTTTTGACTGCAGAAGGGAAATTTCTGACTTTTCACCTAGCCAATGGAAAATTGGGTTCAAGCATGGATTCAAGGACTCAATGGCATCATCTTGACCTATTCACAAGGTTCAAAGGATCTCAATTGCATTGGATTGACAGATGAATTTTCTAGTCAACTGATCAAAAATCAACTGTATACTGAAAAGTCAAACTTTGACTTTTTGGTCAAAATCAAGTGCCAAGGGTCAGTTTTCATCAAGATGTGTCAAAACATGAAACTTGTTCATCAAGAAACCTAATTTTGCAAATTAGGGTTTAAGATTGAAAAATTTCATAACTTAGAATTTTTCTAAGTTATGAAATTTTCTTAATTTTTCCCAACTTTGCCTAACATTTTCACCATGATGCAATTGGATTCAAACAAAACTTCCAACATGAAACTTGTATCACTCCACAAAATCTACAACTTTTATTCAAAAAAATTTCTCAAAAGAAGCTTGGATCTCATGTTATGATTTTTGGAACAAGGGTCCATGAAACTTTTAACTTAGTGAAATTTTGCCCTAGTTTAGGCAGAATTTTGACCTATCTTCATGGCAATTTTTCACCTAGTTCCACTTGGAATCTCAAAATTAATTTCAAAGATGGATTGTAGATAATGTTACAAGATTTCCAAAATGTCCAAGAACTCTCCAAAATCATTTATGGTTAGGGAGAATACAAGATTTGAATTTGGCAAAAACTCATTTTTGATCCATGGCATTTTCATATTGATACAAGTTCCAATTTCTGACCAGCTTCATTTGTACTTGAATACAGGTCCCTAAACCCTTCCATACTAAATAATTAAATGCAAATCCATTGGTTTGAAGCTTTGTTCTGATCATTAGAGGATTACACAAGAGATTAATCCAAAAATAGCAAAAAGGCAACATTGCCATTTTTGTCAAATTTTGCTTTATGTCAAATTGCATCCTTGAGCCTTAAACCAAATCTTGGACAGCAAACAATATCAACAAAATTGAGGGGCCAAGATCATAAAGTGCAAGCTGGAAGATAGCTTGTATAGGCATGTCTTGTACCACTTGATACTTTTGCTTAAAATACAAGAAACTGCCAAAATCACATAACTTGCATATTTCTTATAACCAACTCTTGCAAGCATTTGAAACAAGTTTTGCACATTGCCTTGAGCCAGAAACACGAGCCCTCCATCCCTCAAACACTCTTGAACATCAAAACACCAAAAACTTGCAAAACAGGGCAGTCCTTGCAGTTTCACTTCCATCTCATAAGTTACTCGTGCGTTTTGCCCCAAACCTGTTCAAATACATTCCATATAACCTATCCAAGCTATCCCAATCATTGGCCACTGACTGTAACTCCATTTGCAAGCTTCACCATTTTTGTTTTCAACTTGTGCAAGCTGACTTCTATAAGCTTGTTCAAGCAAATCCAAAGCAAACTAAGCATTGGGGAAGATCAGAGGAAGTTCAGGCAAGCTCCCAAGCACCTCAGGTCTCATTGAAAAGCTCCACATTGCCATACACGAGTTTAACTGAAACAGGTACTTGTCAACTTCCTATCTCTCTATTTAGGAATCATTAGGCTTAGGTTTGTGAATAAAAAATGTAGTACTCATAGCCCTGAAGCTGTACATATGCTTAGATTTCATTTAAGTTAATCGTGTTAAGAGAATTTGATTCATGAACTTCCTGAAAAAGTTAGGTTAAAATTTAGGGCCAGATAAATTCTCTCTGGTCTTTGAGAGTTAGATTGAGTTCTTTACATGGTTGAAATCATCTTGAAAAATGCTATAACTTTTGTGTTATGAGTTTTTGCATTAGAGCTTGTATGCAGGAGTTGGATATTTAAATCAGGCGCGCGTATTATGTGTGACAAAGGTTGAAGATGAAGTCGAAATGGGCTGGGTTGGCTTATTTCTGTTTTTGACACCCCCTGCATTGCTGACTACACCCCCTGGCCCATTTGTTTTATATTTTCATATTATTTTCATTTCTTTTTATTTCTGATTTCATTTTATTTTTTCCAAATATAAAAAATTACTAAAAAATATTTTCCTTAAATTTTCACATTTTTATTATTTATTTTATTTTATTTTGACACAATATTTAGTTTATTAGGTTTACTCTATTTTATTTTTTCAAATAAAAAACTTGTAAATAATATATAAAAATATCATATATTTATTTTTATTTTTAGTATTTTTATACTTAAATAATATTTTTCTCATATATTATTATTTTCTAAACGAATTGTATATATTTTTATTTTTTATTATTTACTTGTACATAAATAAATAATATAATTAATAAATATATCTTCTTAAAACCAAATTTAGGGATTTTTACCCTTAACAAAAATAACTTTTTTTATTTTCTTTTTAATACATTAAATATCATATTTTTGTACACATAAAAATAAACAAAAACATTTTTTGCATACTTATATTATTTGGCATATTCATACTTAATTTGTTTATTTAAATATTGTTTATTTATTATTTGATACAAAGGAATTCAATTTGGATGTAATAGTAAATCTTAGGGTTTTATTTTCTTGCAAATATTCCCCATTCAAAAATGTATCCCCCTCCCCATATCAATGTTGTAATATCTTAGGTTTATTTTACGCATTTTATGCTTTCATATATGCCATGTTAGAGATTAGGGTTTGTATGTAAATGTCCAAAATCAAAACAAATAGCTAGACCTAATACAAGACCTAAAATCATGTAAATTGACAACACAATACACACATGCACCCCTAGGGTTTCATCCACTTGTTGCCTTTAAAATGGCTATGTTATGCATGTTGAGTATCTTGGCAAAACAAAAATAAAACAAAAGGTCATAGTCCCTCGATGACAATATCTTGTTTGCCTATACAAAATGATCTAGTCCCTCAAAGATTTGCTAAAGATACTTAGCACAATTGCTATCATGGTCCATACGATGACTCGCGCCTGTACCGTTTAACATCCAAATACAAGGTTGTTTACCAAATGCAATGGTAAAACAACACTGTCAAAAGGGTTAAAAATGTGTAGGAAATATCTTTAAGTAAAATAGGGTAGACTAATCTTATTTACTTGATCAAAACTTGCAAAAACATCCTTGCTAATTTCAAAACACACAATTTCAAAACATTTCCCAAATATCAAACTTTCAAACATTGAAACTTCTTTTCAAAAGACAAACACCTTTGTATATATTCAAACAAGAATCATTATAAAGGTTGCCACAACGATGGCCTTTTTTTCAAAACATTTTCAAAACCACACACAAAGCACCATTTCAAACAATTGAAAAGCAAAAGCAAGTGATCTAAACAAGTAACTAAGAGCCCATGGATAACCATGGATAAAAAGGGTGCCTGCACCTTCCCTTTTCATAATCTACTCCCTGAACCCAAGAAAACATCTCAAAGGTATTTCCTGTGCTTTTTGATGTTTCCTTTGGATAAAATAAAAAGTCGGTGGCGACTCTTGCTAAACCGAAACATTTGCAAACACAAACGCAAAACATCAAGTCAGTTCTCCCACCATATCACACTCTCCCTTCAATCGATGGCATCATAATTGGAGGTTCCTTAAGATATTTTTTATTTTGTCAAAGGCTATCTGATAATCGTTGTTCCACTTCACTATTTGATCTTTCTTTAGTGACTTGAAGATTGGCTCATAAGTAGCAGTCAAATGGAAAATAAATCTGGCAAGGTAGTTCAATCGTCTCAAGAAACCTCTGACTTCCTTCTTAGTACGGGGAGCTGGAATTTATTGAATAGCTTTAACCTTGGAAGGATCAACTTCAATACCTTTACCACTGACGATGAAACCTAGGATTTTACCGGATCTTACCCCAAAGGTGCACTGCTTTGGATTCAACCTCAGTTTGTACTTCTTAAATCTCTCAAACAGCTTGTGTAGGTGGTCAAGATGTTCTTCTTCAGTCTAAGATATGGCTATCATGTCATCAACGTAAACCTCTATTTCATGATGGATCATATCATGGAACAAAGCTACCATAGCACACTGATATGTTGCACCAGCATTCTTTAACCCAAAAGGCATAACTTTGTAACAGAAAGTACCCCATTGTGTGACAAAAGTAATCTTCTCCATGTCTTCAGGTTCCATCTTGATTTGATTATACCTGAAGAAACCATCCATGAAGGAAAATACTTTATTTTTAATGGTGTTATCAACCAGAACATCAATATGTGGAAGCAAAAAGTCGTCTTTGGGGCTTGCCCTATTCAGATCCATATAGTCTACACACATACACACCTTGCCATCTTTCTTAGGCACTGGCACCACATTTTCAACCCACTAAGGATAGGATGTAACAACTAAGAATCATGTGTTGAACTGTTTCATAACCTCAGCTTTGATCTTTTTAGACATCTCAGGACGCATACGACGAACCTTCTACTTTATAGGAGGACAACCTTCCTTCATCGGTAAACGGTGAACCACAATATCACTATTAAGCCCTAGCATATATTTGTACAACCAAGCAAATATCTCAATATAGTCATACAACATCTGGATTAAACTCTTTTTGACATTGTCTTCTAGGTTAACACCTATCTTGATTTATTTCTTGTCCTTTCCAGTACCCAAATTTACAACCTCGATTGGCTCTTCATGTTGTTGTATGGCTCTTTCTTCTTTCATTAACAACCTAGAAAGCTCTCCAGATATTTCATAATCTTCCTCACCTCCATCATCGGCTTGGTAGATAGGATTTTCTAAGTCATAATTGGTAATAGCAAAATTGTTATCAATGGGATCCATGGTGGATATGAATATGCAATTTGTTGCGTGGGTGTGTTTAAGAATACATAGTTATTTGAAAACAATAAAGTAAAAGAAAGACAAAGAGCGCAAAATTTGAATGCAAACATCCAATGATTTATTAAATTAAAATATGTTGATGAATAATGACAATCCTAACAAATGGACTATTGTGCCCCGGGTAAGGCGCAAGGCTTAAAATTTATTGTTTAAATTACATAGCCAAAAAATTTAAAAGTAGGATATTGGTATAAAGTATTTAGTCTTCCAATTGTGTAGCCCACTTCCAATGGTAGGGAAGATCCAACTGTCTATGTCGCAGTCACTACCAGCGTCTTCCACAAAGTTGACGTGATTGTTATGAACACCATTATTGTTGATGCGGAAAGGCAGTCTCCCAGAGTTAGCGCTAGCATGACGGACAATCCTCTGAGTCTGAGAAGTGAAACCCAAACCAAATTTGTCTAACTTATGGGGAATATCGGGAAGTTGACCCAAAATTGTGCAACAACTTTCTTCGACCACAGCCCTAGCGTCTTTTAGAGAAGCCATTTTTGATGGGGTCTTAGGAACAGCAGGAGCATCTTTATCAACAATTTCAAAGGTCTGGAAAGGGGTCTCGAAGAATTCACCATCCATCTCAAAATAATTAAAAGATTTCAAATGGCTCACCGTGTATTCTTCTTCACTGCAAACAGTAACAATCTTTTCCTTCACGGGATACTTCAACTTCTGGTGTAGGGTAGGAGTAACAACACCTGCCCCATGAATCCAAGGGAATCCCGGTAAACAAGAATAGGCTGGACAAATATCCATCACATATAAAGTAGATTCGAAGACCTGGGAACCCACTTTGATTGGGAGATCAACCTCCCCATGCACCATTCTCTTTGAACCATCAAAAGCTCTTACCACAATGTCACTGGGTCTTAGCACGATCCCCTTGTAGTCATGATTGTCTAAAGCAGCTTTTGGCAATACGTTCAATGTGGATCCTGTGTCCACCTGCACATGAGATAAGGTAGTTCCCCTACACTCAATAGAGACATGCAGGGCCTTATTATGGTCCCTTCCTGTGGGAGTCAAATCAACTTCAAAAAAGCCTAACCCATTCTCAGTTGTTAGATTAGCGACACAATTTTTTAATTGATCAACAAAGATTTCCATCGGTACATGAGAAAATTTCAGAAATTTCCCCAAAGCCTGAGCATGGGCTTCATAATAAAACAACAGGTATAACATGGATATCTTGGAGGGTGTCTGCCCTAGTTGTTTAACAATATTGTAGCCACTCTTTCAAATAATGTTTAATATTTCCTCCATCTCTTGCTTGGAGGTGTCTTTAATAATAACTTCTTTTGGTGCCTCCGTCTGGGCAGGATTGGTCATATGTTCTTTGCCTCGAGTTTCAGTAGTAGTAGTGATACGAACCGGTGTAGTAACAGCCTTCGGATAGATCTCTAGAGAGAAAACCCTTCCACTTCTGGTAACCTTACTAGTCCCAACAATTTTACCAACATCGGGATCAGTAACTTCAGCATTTTCAATCAACTATTCTTCCTTGACGCCATGGTAGTAGACATCAGCTCCATAATTCCAAGGGATTTCCTTATCAGAGGAATATAGAATTGGCCCAGGTGCATTGATGATTAGAGGAGCAACTCTAGGTTCAGCAGTAATCTTCACAGGACCCTTAGAAGTGATCCTTACAGGAGTACAGGAAATTGTAGACACGTCTTCGAGATTCAGTTCTTGGGATGTACTCTCTATAGAAGGAGTCTTCTCAAAAGGAATCTTCTCAAATAGGATCCCACGATCATCCATTAAACACTAGATACCTTTATTCAGCAGTGCATAACCATTACATTAGGATGCATAGTAGTAGTAGTCTTCAGCACAACCCGAAAATAAACCGGCTTGCAGAAGCTTCTCCTTAAAAATCATCAGAAGAGTAGTCAAATCATTCATATTAGGAACATAAGAAACATATTTAATAGCATTAACTCCCTTGTCATGATTGGGCGTAGGCTCAGTAATCACATTAGGATTCTCAAGAGGATAAAATTCAATTTCTTTAGCATCAATCATATCTTGGATCTTATTCTTCAGGGCCCAATAGTTGCTAGTGTCATGCACATGGCTGTCAGAGTGATAGGCATATGTTGCATTGGGATTGCAGCGGGGAGAGGAAGTGTTGGGATTCTCCGGAGGTTCTCTCAATGTAACCAGCCCTTCCTTCAACATGTTTTGTAATGCTTGAGCCAACAGCATGTTGATCTTTGTAAACTGTCTCCTGGGTGCCTCCTTCCTACGCTGGTTAGTCTGTTGTTGTTGTTACACTGGCGCAGGATTGGAGATCAGTACTACCCCCACAGATTGGTTGCGGTCACTCTTATTACGCCCCTTCTGGCTGTACACAACATTGGATTCTCTCTTACCATTATAAGCCTTCTTTACAGTATTTGACGATGTGGTTACTTGAATTTTACTGCATCTGATTCCATTTTCTACATGTTCCCCAGTCAATACCAGTTCAGTGAACCCAGCTGAAGAACTTCCAAGCAGATGATTATAGAAAAGACCGGCCAGTGTACTCATGAACATTTCAACTAACTCTCTATCAGAAAAAGGAGGTTGGACTCTGCCCGCAAGATATCTCCACTTTTGTGCATATTCTTTGAAACCTTCCTCAGAACCCATGGACATACTCTACAATTTCATGCGGGTTGGTGCCATATCAGAATTATATTGATATTGTTTGTAGAAGGTGGCATCCAAATCTTCCCAAGTTCGAATATTGGCACCTTCAAGTTGATAGTACCATTTCAGTTCTGTCCCAGATAGACTCTCTTGAAAGAAATGCAACCACAATTTCTTGTCAGCAGTATGTGGTTGAATTTTCCGAACATAAGATCTCAAATGCAGCTTCGAGAAAGAAATTCCATCATACTTAACAAAGACTGGAGTTTTGACTTTAGGAGGAATGATAACTCCCGAAACCAACCCAAAATCATCAAAGTTCAATCCAGGCACTTTTTAGATCTCCATAGCTCTCAGACGCTCTTCCATTAGCTTATACTTCTCATCAGCATGGGGATATTGCTCACCCAAGTAATCATCTTCCTCTTCATCAGGAAATTTGTCAGAACCAGGCCTGCTTCTTTCAGTTTTCACACTCTTACCATCTTCATCCTGTTTGTTATCTTCATCGAATGGGATGTTAAGATCTAGAGCTTGCTTGATAGAACCTCTGAACCTTATTCCCATGTTAATGATGCCAATTGGTTTTTTTGTCTTCTTCTTTTTCTCACTGGTGACAAGTACTTTCAATTCTTCCTTCCCCTTCGCTAAGTTTAGGAACATCTGTTAGAATTGGGCATTCTGAGCTTTGAGATCTTTGACTGTTTGTTCAAGATCCATCTTTTATGCTGAAATAAACAACAAGAAGATTATAAAACCTGTCTTGAGAATACTTGTTATGATATGCATGACATGTATATGTATATGTAATATTTTCAAGGATCTTATGGGATTAAAATATTGGAAAAAGAATTTGGTTTCAGCTTTGTCTTGAAGAGCTTTGAATCTTCATCTTTGAACATCCTTCTATCAAAATCAAGCTCGCCATATCAAGTGGGTCATATCCTCTGAATCAAGAGAATGTGCTTTGATTTGGACATCATCTGGTTAAAGGAAAATAAATCCTCTTTCCCCTTGCATATGATAATCTTGCACCAAAGATCCCTAAGATCCTTGAAATGGTTAGTAAAATTCCATGACATGATGTTATGATGTCGTCATGTTATGTAAGTAGCAAACATAAATAAATCACATGAGAGACTTAGGTTTAAAGGCTTACATGAGGTCCACAGGTAAGTACCCTTCTCTATTGAAGTTAAGTTGGCTCAACCTATTCTAAAATATTAACCGGGTTCTAGGAATCTCTCACAGATCTTTCTCGAAGGTTTTATTTTATTAGGGCAACTGACTTGCCACCAAAACATCGAGTATCAACCAACCTTGGACTGCACCAAAGTCGGCCATCTCACTACCTTCTAATGGTCAAGATGGGTCAATTAAGGTTCTAAAAGTTAGTTAATACTAATTACACCACGTGGAAGCCTAATGTTATCCTCGACGTACTCAAGGACCATTATTACAATCCAAACACTAACCGTAGCCATCACTTCAACCATATCGGTCTACGCCGTACAATTTTCATGATCTATTGCTACTTACCTAAGGCATCCCTAGATCTGGGTGAAGGATCTTACAAGCAATAATAAACCCAAGCTGGAAACCCTTAAAGTAAAGCAAGAAAAACAATCAATTAAAGCAAATAAAGTGATCTAACCCTAAGGCAACCTCTATCTTTTTTAAGTTCATCCCCAACAGAGTCGTCAGTTCTGTAATACGATGGGAGAACTGACTTTTTCGGTTTTATCCAAATGTGCGAATAGCAAGAGTCGCCACCAATTTTTCTTTTATCCAATATTTAGGAAAGGTGAAAAGAATAGGAAAGACCTTGATAGATTTTAAGTTCGGGGGGTAAGTTATGAAAAGGGAAGGTGTTAGCACCCTTTTCATCCGTAGTTATCTACAGGTTCTCAATCGCTAGCTCACTTTTAAAATTCTCTATGTGTATGTGATTTGAAAATATCTTGAAAAGCCAAAGTACGGATAACTTTGCAATGTTTCTTGTATCGGTCCTCAAGAACACGTGCAAAATGTATTTATTTTAAATATTTTGAAAGTGTGATGTGTAAAAAAATGTTTTTTAGAAAAAAGAATGCAAGCAAGCGATTAACAGTTCTTACCCAACTCAAGTTCTTTCTTGTTATTTTCCTTCTCCTTTAGAGATAATTCCATCTGTATCATTAGTTGGTAGGTTGCCCTATCTATTAGATGTGAAGGGACAGGCGAAGGGTCATCGTATGGTCATCGAAGGCAGCATATAGAGATACTTTAGCAATTTATTGGAGGGATTAGATCATCTTTCATAGGAAACATCGAATGGTCATCGAAGGACTGTGATCTTTATTTTAGGGTCTTTGCTAAAGTATCCCTGCTTTTGAGGGACGTGACCACTATTTCCAAAGGCAACAAAAGGAGGTTACCCTAGAGGTGCAAGTGTGAATGGTGTGTTTAGTTCAATTATTTATCTTATATTAGGGTTATTTATCGATTTCTTTTAGATCTTTCCATACATTCCTAGTTACTAGCAGTTGATTATATACAGAAAATTAAAGGTGCGGAAAGTAAAGACCTAAGCTATTACAGGGCTTTGGGGTTGTTACATAACAAATGCAGAAAAGTAAAATGTGGAATTTAAACCTAAACTATTACATCCCGTAAGCAGTTACATAATAGAAAAAATATGGAAAGATAAATCTAAACTATTACAAGAAGCGTACAACCTATACATTCGTCTAAAAAATTTAAAGGCAAAAAGAAATAGGAAAAACGTTAAGAAAAGCGTTTGAATAATTACTTATGTTTTTTTTAGAAAATAATTTGAAGTTGATTAAATAATTAGAACCCTAAGTCTAATTAATACCTAAAGTCTAATTAGTTTTTATTTTAAGAAAATATTAATTAACCTAATTAATTAGTAAATAATAAAATGTCAAAATTAATTATAGATTAAAAAAACCTAAACCTAACTTATTAGGTTTTTAAAAAATAAATAAAATTGATTAAGGTTAATTAAGAAAATAATTAAAAAGGAAAAAAATTAGGGTTATAAATCAAGGAAATTAGGTAAAAACCAAAAAAGAAGGAAAACTGCTTGGGGTGGGTGTTGAACCCACGCCTTCTAGCCTTCCACACTGCACCGTTTGCCATTGATCCAAGCGCTCGTTGGTGTTAGGAAACAGGCATTGCACAAAATATATGAAACATACACAAATTGGAAAATAGAAAAAAATATGCAAAGGCAGGGATTAAACCCACACCCTTAGAGACCAAAGCCTTAGCACACGCGTTCTTGCCATTGGGGTGGTTGTTTCCTCCGGTTATGCAATGGGAACAAATAAATATAATATCAACAAAATAGATGGACTGTAGAGGCGCCAGAGCCCTAGCCCTAGTCGTCTTCTCAGGCGAGCTTCCTTTTGAACCTGTAAAATAAACGAACGTCAATACACAAGAAGAACCCTGCCCCCATAAATTGACCCTTGCAAATCCATTGGTGGTCTTAATTTTGGATAAATTATCCTGCATAATGAGATATGAACAAAATATTATAAATCAGTTCAATCATGGCGCTAGGTTATCCAGGAATTATGCGACTCAGGCAAGGGTTCAGACCTGCAATGTTTTGTCTCAGGAACATGTTAGTATGGTTAGTTACAATCAAAATAACATAGAAAATAGAATATGAATTTGGACAAAAAAATGAAACTGACGATGCATGTAGGGCATGTTTTAGGAACTTTTGATCATCAAGAATGATCCCAACTTACTCTATAATGTCCCCGGAATCGATTTGAATGGTTGCTTGCCCTTGAAGATGGATGGAACTAGGATTGCATGTTTGCCCTAGTTTTGGACAAAATTTGAGATTTTTAGGGAGGGTTCTTGAAGCCTTTTCTTGTTGTCTCTCTTGTCTAAATGTGAAGAGTATTTATAAGAGAAACGATTTAGTCACTACATGGGCTTGGACCTCTTGTAAAACAACCTTTTTATTTTGTTTGGAAATAGGTTGGAATAAGACAAAAGCATGGAGATTTGGTACAAAAATAGGTTCACACGGTTGGAAGTGTGATCTTGGGCCTCCAAAATATTTGAATCAAAAGCCTTTTATGCCTTGTACCTCCACTTAATATTTATTTGATTAAATTTGCATTTAAATGAATAAAAATTCAAATAACAGAAATAAAAATCATAAAAAATATGTGAATTGTTTTGGGGGTCCCCTAACATGTCATAAACACGTTTGAACTTCAAAAATTAGGCCCATTAGTTAAAAAGCCCAAAATTGTTCAATTGAGGTTTCAAGCAATTTCACAAAATTACCCAACTTGTGCCACTCAGAACTTGCTCAATTTTTATCATATGAAGGTGATCTTAGACTTTTTGGAAAGCTCAAGATGTCCCCTACAACTTTCATGCTGGTCATTTTCCATTTCAAGATTTTAACATTATGTAAATTTCTTTGACAAAAAGTATGTTTTTGTTGACTTTTAAATTGACTTGTAATGTTTTGGCCAGTATCTCCCAAATGAAGCATTTTTGGTCTTGAGCTTAGAGAGACAAAGTTTTAGATAATTGAATTTCCTTCGAGTAAGGCCTTGGTTGAAAATTTTCTGATGAAGTATATGAAAGTTATGCTTGGTCAAAGTTCAATTGACTTCTCCTTAAGAAAACCCTAATTTAGTAACTTTTGACTTTTCGATGAATCTTGAGTTTTTTTGATGAGTTATGATCAACCCTTGATCAAATGATGAATGTGACCTCAAAATCTTGATATTGACCCAAAATATTTAAGTTTGACTGTATGTTGACCATAATTGACTTTTTATCCAATACAATTGACTCTCACTTGTCTGAGCAATTGACTAAGCAAATTTGTGATGTAAGGCTTGAAACTTGACATGAGGATTCTTTGAAGCATATGAGGAATCATGAAACTCACTTGAGGCATTAGAAGTCCCATTTTCCTTGAGAATACCAAAACCCTAGTTGTAGGCCATTTCTTAGGAGGAGAGTTCATCTTATCAATTCTTGAGTAGTTTTGAGCAATTGAGAAACCTTAGGAGCATGAGAAGATATCTTGAAATGGGAGGGCAAATTTTTGGGGTACAACATGGTGGACTGGAATAACTTAGTTAACAACGAACCAGGATAAAAATCATCGTGTTCATTTACTATTATCTTCTAAGCTAACTTAGTCTGTCACCAACGAAAATATTTTGTTTGGTGAAACTCAATTCACCCCCCCCCCCCCCATTTTCTTGTGTTTCTCACACCTCCAGCTCCAAACCAGCATGACAGACTACCATGCTCCCCCTAAATAGTTACATTCAACAAGAAACCATAATCACTACTCTCTCCTTAACATTAACACAATCCTATCAGCATGCTACTTAACATATCAAGACATGTTTAATAACATCGGGACACACATAACACACCAACACTTTAGTCCCCCTTTTTAGCCAAAAATTGACCCAAAAAAATACAGAGTAAACATAAACAAAAATGGAAGCACACATAATGCATGCAGGCACAAAACATACATAGAAGCACAAATATTGCTCATAAGCAATAAACATAAATATTGGAAACACACAATATTTGATGGAACCAAACCAAATTTAAGTGGTCATCTACCTCTTACCCCTGTCAAAGATCCTTCTGCACTCCTTGCTGCTGTCACCAATCATTCCATTAATAGAAATTTGTATAGGCATATCATCCTCAGAACATAAAGGAAAAATATAGTGTCTTCTACATTCCTCCATATATGTAATGGCTATAATTCCTCAATAATGCAAATTCCCAACTTACCCCTAAGTTTTCAAACTGATTTGCATCAGACTTTGGTGAAAATAGCAGCCAATATTTTTTCAATGGCTATATGATCTAGAATAATCACTTTATCTTCAACTAGGTCTATAATAAAATGATGACGAATTTCAATATGCTTGGTCCTGCTATGTTGAATAGGATTCTTTGAAATATTTATAGCACTCAGGTTATCATAATATAATGTCATGAAATCTTGCTTGACATTATATTCCTTCAACATTTATTTCATCCATATTAGTCGAGAACAACTACTTCCAACTGCAATATACTCAGCTTCAGCAGTTGATAAAGAAACATAGTTCTGTTTATTGTTGTAATACGGTGGGAGAAGTGACTTGGTTTTTTTGTGTTTGATTGCAATTGTTGTAGATAGAAAGTGTCGCCAACGATTTTTCTTTTATCCAATAAGGAAAGGGTGAAAAGAACAGGAAAGACCTTCGAGATGTTTTCTTGAGTTCGGGGCGTAGATTATGAAAAGGGAAGGGGTTAGCACCCTTTTCATCCATAGTTATCTATGGGCTCTTAGTTGCTTGCTAGATCACTTTTGAAATTACTTTGTTTGATATGTGTTTGTGGTGGGGTTTGAAAGTATTGTTGAAAAGCGCCTTCGTTTAGGAAAACATTGTAATGATTCTTATCTCTATAAGAATGCATACAAAGTGTTGGAATTTTTGAAAATATTTCATGTTTTGAAAGTGTTTGGTGTGTTTGAAAATATTTTTGTTTTTGAAGATGGATTATGAGCAAGAAACTAAAAATGCTCCACATAATCAAAAGTATTTTGTTCATTCTTCCTTCCTTTGATATTGCTATCTTACCATTGATTGGTAAGAAGCCTTATCTTTGGATGTAAAGGGACGAATGTGGGTCATTGTATAGTCATGAATAGCAATGTTGTGAGATATCTTAGCATTTCTCTTGAGGGACTAAAATCATTTGTAAGGAAACATTCGAAGCATCATTGAGGGTCTGTGATCTTGTATTTTTTGATTGTTTTTGCTAAGACATCTCACATGCATAACATGACCATTTTTTCATAAGGCAACAAGTGGAGTTAACGCTAGAGGTGTAAATGTGCAAGTGTTATTATTTCATGCATTGTTTTTGTCTTTAATTAGGGTTTTCTAAGCATTGATTTCATCTTTCCATACAAACCCTAATTATTAGCATTTATATGAAAGCAATAAATTGCGGAAAGTAAATTTACTATGCTATTACATCATTTGGGGAGGGGGTGTACAAATTTACATATGGGGATTGAAAGGAATTAAATCATAATCATCTATTATAACCATATTGAACTTGAATAATGTACAAGAATTAAAATGTGTATGATGTACAAGGAATATAAAAAGAAATGGATTTTTCTTTGGATTTTTGTTAGGAAAATTATTTTGACCTAATTAACCTAAAGGGATGTAATTAATAAAAAATAGGAAAATTAATCCTAAGTTAAGAGGAAATTAAATTAATCAAGAATCATTTTTTAGGGTTTTTTATGGAAGGTTTTTGGTTAATTACAATAAATATGAAAGTAAAATATTTTTTGTGATATTTTTATATATTCATAAAATAGACATTGTAAATAAATAGTGTGAAAAAAATCAACTCAAAAGGAGTTGTTTTGATTGGTTGGAAAAAATGTTGAAATTTGTTTAAAAAAAATGAAAACAAAACAAGTGATAAATATTTGTTTTGGTTCTGCCAAGGTTTGAACCCAAGTTCTCCACACCTTCCTTTGAAAACATCCAACACTCAATATGTTATAAACCTGCATGTTAGTTTGGAAAAAATGACAAAATAAATACAAAAGGTCTCACTGGGGTTCGAACCCATGACCTTCTACATGGAAAGGCTTTAGTGTGCATTGTTTGTAGCATTGGGGTGGTCTGTTTCATCCGTTAGTTATACAACTTGCACTAAATATAAAATGAACTCATTTCTGAAAATTTGAACATGGCTTCACCTTCTTCCTTCGCGCGCGCAGGGATGCGTAACTCCAATGTTAAGCTTTGAAAATCTTCATTTCTCAGCCAAACCGAAAGATGTAAATATCAAACCTGTCTAAAATATGAATACGAATCTAACCACATGATTTTCAAAAGTTATGGGTCGAAGGTTAGCATGAATCTTGTTCAGTACTAAAACTGAAACCTAACTGACCAGAGAAGAAATTCTCAATGTACAAGCAAAGATGATCAAAACCATGGACATGGTCAGCTTCCTAGACATGATATCTACAAATGATACTTGAATAAAGAGTTCCAAGTTTGAAAAACTTACCTCTTGGAGTGAAATTTGAAGGGCCTCTATATGACTTCAAGAAATGACTTGATGATGGATTAAGCTTGCATGGACCTTCCTAGAAGTAGTGGGATCACTACTTTGCTTTAAAAGTCACTGAATTGAAAGGTTGGTATATGGAAGCTGGGAGTGAATCGAAATGTGCACTAATGCACGAAGGGATTTGATATTTTCGTGTGTAAAGTCAGGATGTGCCAAGTTTTGTGCTTGTGTGCAGGTTCTGAGTTTTTGAGAGTTTGAGGATTTTTGAACACACAAGAATCTGGCCCCTTAACTTGCAAATGGCCTCTCTATTTATAGAGAAAAGGTTTGTGAAGTTGGAGTAACCATATTTGTAACATAACAAAATATGGTTTGGTTGAAAACGAAAAAATCAAGTTGAATGGATTTTTATGGTTCCAAAGTTCAAGTACAAGCATGGCCTGATGTTTGTTGGGTGCAGGAGACTTGATTCATGCTTTTGATATGTCTTGCAATCAGAGATAAAAATCACAATGCTCAATGCATTGACATTTTGCATAAAGCTTACTTTTCTAAAATGGAAATGGTAACTTTGTGCCATTAAGGGAAAACTGGCTTGGGAAATATTTTAAATACTTGGGTAAGAGCTTAATTCATTGTATACACAATTAATTATAGAGTGAAACACAAGCATTGAGGCCTGCAAAGCAAGATCATGTATCATGGCCTATAGAATTAATCTCTTTCTTTACTCTGGTTGAATGCTCCATCCCTTCGTTTTGATCACATAAATCCACCACTCTCGACCAGACTCATCAACAGACAAAGCAATATTCGTTTACACCAATTGTGTGTTCTTCGAATGGACCACTTACAACCTTTGACCAAACTCATCAACAGACAAAACAATATTTGTTTCCACCAATTGTGTGTTCTTCGAATGGTCCACATTCATCTGAATGTACCACTTTGAGTATGCAAAATGATCTCATTGGCATAGTCAAAACGAAAGAATTTTTGGATTTCTTTCCTACCAGTAACCATCAGTTGATTAAGTGGTCGAGAGTTCTAATGTCAAAACTTCAAATTATAATTCATAGTTTAGAAACTATGTGAGTCAAAGGGTTTAGTATGTAGATCGAAGCAGGTTGCTTAGAAGGAAGGCATTTCCCAGTTGAAGCTTGTGGACCAAAGCAAGCATGAAGATACCCATTGCCCAGTCGAAGCTTGTGGATCGAAGCAGGCATGAAGATAGTCATTGCCCATTCGAAGCTTGTGGATCGAAGCAGGTATGAAGGAAACCATTGCCCAATCAAAGCTTGTGGATTAAAGTAGGCATGAAGATAGCCATTGCCCAGTTGAAGCTTGTGGATCGAAGAAGGTATAAAGGAAACCATTGCCTAATCGAAGCTTGTGGATCGAAGTAGGTTTAGAGGTGGATCAAAGCAGGTTACTCAAAGGAAACCATTTCCCAATCGAAGCTTGTGGATGGAAGTAAGCTTTCTCTTCTTAGATTTGTCATAATATGTCCAACACTCCTTTTCGATCAGTCATGTGGTTCGAACAGCCTAATCCAGATTTTGAATTCGAACTGTTTTTTGCAGCTGCACACCTTTCGATCTGCTTTTCCCTTTCAACAGTTTCCTCTTTCTCCTTTCTTTGACCTGATGCTTGAGAGCCCAATATGATCCATGGAAACTATATGGGGAATTTAAAAGTCCAATTGTACTTGTCCAAACCCAAACCTTAATTTGAGCCATCAGTGTTGAGGAAGTATCTTGAGTTGATCAAACCTTGTGCAGTCTTGACCCAATAGAGATCTTGTGAGAAAATTTTTGAGAAATGAGAGGGAAAATTTTGGGGTACAACAACTGCCCATGTTCAATCTTCTTGAAACTGAAGAGATAGATTGGTGATTCCACCATTTGTGACTTGAAGGTGGAAGATGTTTGAACACTAGAGTACCCAAAAATTCGCACTCGATTATGTGTTAGTTGATTGTGTAGGGGATGGGCTTAGAGATGCACTTTGGATAGAGTTGTCGGAGATTGGATTATAGATGCCATCCAAAGGTGATGGTTGATAGAAATTAGACCAATTTTAAGCTTGACAGTAACTGGGAGAAGTATCATAATAAATCTTCAGTCGATTTAATTCCGAATGATATGCTGGAATGAGTATCAGAATAATTTCCATAACTGTATCGTATCTGAACCGCTTTTGAAAGATATGTTGAATGAGTGTCAGAATGACGCCCGCATTTGGATTGTATCAGAACTGCATTTGAAAGATGTATTGAATAAGTGTCAGAATGACATCCACATCTGGATCGTATCTGAACTGTATTTAGAAGAGAATCTGGAAATTCATGAGAAGGAGCCTGTGTAGGGCTGCTTTGGGATGAGTCCGTGCGAAACTGCATCTGCAAATTTATGAGAAGGAGCCTTGGTAGGGCTGCTTCGAGATGAGTCAGTGTGAAACTTCATATGGAAATATATGAGAAGGAACCTGGGTAGGGTTGCTTCAGAATAAGTCCGTGTGAAACTTCATCTAGAACTGTATGAGAAGGAATCTGTGTAAGATTGATTTATGATGAGCCCGTGTAAAGATACATCTCGAAATTAGAAGGAACCCATGTAAGATTGCTTCATGATGAGCCCGTGTGAAGTTGTATCTGGTCACGTAGGTAGTTGCTCTATCTTGCTTCAGAAACTAATCTTGGATATGTTGAAAATTGTTGATGATAACTATCTGTTGATTGATCTTTTCCTGAAAAAGTGTTAGCTGTATGCAATGTCATGATGTATGAAATGCATTGCGTAATGGTGTTCTTAAAAAAAATGAGATTGTGCTATATGCGTTTTGTATGCATATGCTATGACGTATGAAATGTGAAATGTTGTTGAAGTGTATCTTTGTCTGGGAAAATAAATCCTTGACAAATGCTGGTGAGCCTTGGGAAATGAAATCCCAGACTGCTGTTGAGGATGAAGAGTATTCTCCTCTTCAGATCTTGTTTTAGGATGTTTCTGCTGGGGATTCCTATTCTGTTATTTGAGGAGAACTCGGCTAGGGAATGTTGACTTCTGCTTGAGGGAAAACTTTGTGGAGAGTGTTGATTTCTGCTTAGGAAAAGAGTTCAGGAGTTTTAGTTGTCTGTTTCTCTACTAGGGAGTTATCTCATGATTGGAGAGAATGGAAGTTAACAACTTGTTGGGGATAAAGAAGTTGATTTTTATCTGGTCGGATTCTAGGCTTTACAGCAACTCGCTGGGGATAGTGGAAAACTCTAACTGGGGAAGAGGAGCTTTTAAACTTCTATCTGGTCGGGTCCAGGCTTTGCAGTGATTTGAGGAAATTAAGCTATTAGCTAGTCAGGTCCAGGCTTGGGCTGTTGACTGGTCAGGTCCCGACTTAAACTATTATCATGTCGGGTCCAGGATTTAGTAACCTAAAATTATTTTCTGGTCGGGTCCAGGCTTTGCAGGATTTCGAGGTAGTTAAGCTATTATCTGGTTGGGTCCAGGTTTTAGCAATTGGAACTGTTATCTGGTCGGGTCCAGGTTTTAACAATTTTAACTATTATCTGGTTAGGTCCAGGCTTAAACTATTATCTGGTTGGGTCTAGGCTTTAGTAACTTAAAATTGTTTTCTGGTCGGGTCCAGGCTTTACAGTAATTCGAGGTAGTTAAGCTATTATTTGGTCGGGTCCGGGTTTTAGAAATTGGAATTATTATCTGGTTTGGTCCAGTATTCAACAAGTTGAACTTGAGATCAATTGTTATCTGGTCGGGTCCAGGATTCAACCATTGAGGAAGTCAAACTATTATCTGGTTGGATATAAGCTTTAGTATCTTAAAATTGAGATTAGTTGTTATCTGGTCGGGTCCAGGTTTTAGAAACTCAAACTGTTATCTGGTCAGGTCTAGGTTTCAGCAATTGAAGAAGTCAAACTATTATCTGGTCAGGTCCAGGCTTTAGTAACTTAAAATAGAGATTAAATGTGATCTAGTCGGGTCCAGGTTTCAGAAACTCAAACTGTTATCTGGTCGGGTCCAGGTTTCAGCAATTTGAGAAGTTAAACTAATATTTGGTCAGGTTCAGGCCTTAGTAACTTAGAATTGAGATTTACTGTTATCTGGTCGGGTCCAGGTTTCAAAAACTCAAACTGTTATCTAGTCGGGTCTAGGTTTCAGCAATTTGAGAAGTTAAACTAATATCTGGTTGGGTCCAGGCATTAGTAACTTGAAATTGAGATTAATTGTTATCTGGTCGGATCCAGGTTTCAGAAACTCCAACTGTTATCTGGGCGGGTCCAAGTTTCAGCAATTTGAGAATTTAAACTAATATATGGTCGGGTCCAGGCTTTAGTAACTTAAAATTGATAGTAGTTTATTATCTGATCGGTTCCAGGTTTCAGAAACTCCAACTATTATTTGGTCGGGTCTAGGTTTCAACAATTTGAGAAGTTAAACTAATATCTAATCTGGTCCAGGCTTTAGTAACTTAAAATTGAGATTAACTGTTATCTGGTCGGGTCCAGTCTTCACAGTAAGTTGAGATTAGGATGAAGTTGAACTAGTTTCTGGTCAAGGCTTTGTAGTAACTTACTTGAAAGGATGAAGTTGACTGTTATCTGGTCGGGTTCCAGGATTTAGAGCAACTTTTAGAGATAGTAATGACTCTATTGACAACTTCACTGGGGATTAGGGGTCATGGTCCCTTGATTTGTAATAGTTTGCGAGGCAAAAACCTAAGCTAGAGAATTTGTATTTTGTTGGGGAAATAAACACTGTTGAAGAGGATATTTGACGTACTGCTGGGGAGGAGATTTTTTTAGGAAGAATTCCATAAGGGTTCCTTTTAAGACCAACTCAGTTGGGGAGAGGATATTCCGGAGATTGAAACCCTGGCTGGGGATTTTATGAATCCAAATTTGTGGGGATAATGTTATTGAAATAACTGTGTGGGGATATCTCAAATGTATTTAAGGGGATGCTTGTCAATATTTTTTTAAGCATACATTTGTTAAAAGTTTAATCATGTTCATATGCATATGTTCATTCAATTTTAGTCATTGAACACTTTTTCACTCAAAACAAAAAAAGACAGAAAGTTTGCACTTCAACGTATATTTGTATTGATGTTTTGCCCCCGAATAGGCATTTTTGTACAAAGAGATCGTGATCCTAGTAAGAGGAAATCGTCAAAAGAATGGAAAGAATACAAAGTGAAAACAAAATAATAGCCATGTGAAAGTGACCTCATTTCGTTCCAACCCCACTATTTCCCTTGTGTCTTTGAACATCATCCCTTGTCGTTGAAAGAAGTTGATTGGATTGATCCTGGACCATTGGAACTTGGACCTCAGTAATAAATCTGGCTGTAGAGATCCCATGGCACATAGTCATACGCTTTAATCCTTAAATTTTGCCTGGACTGCTGTTGTACCCAAAATATTTCCCTCTTATTTTATTCAATACATGCCCATTGAGGTCCCCAACTTGCCCAAGGATGCCCAACAATTGACCAGATAAGTTCTCTTCCTAAGGCAATGAACCTCCAACTAAGGTTTCACTTTTCATCAAGATGTATGAGCTTAAAAGGCCTTAAATGATTTCAATGGTCCTAATATGTCCCGAACTCTATCCATGCCAAGTTTCATTCCTTGCACAAGAAGTTTGCTCAGTCAACTGCTCAAAAGCCTGAAAATCAACTATACTAGGTCAAAAGCCAACTGTGACCCACATACAATCAAACTTCAAATTTTTTGGTCAACATCAACATTTTGAAGTGATATCAATCATTTGATCAAGGGTTGATCATGATTCCTCAAGGAATGCTCCTAATTCATCAAAACTCAAAAGTTGCTAAATTTGGGTTCCTATAAGAAAAGTCAACCAAACTCTGACCAGGCATAACTTTCTCATACTTTATCAGAAATTTCTCATCCAAGGCTCATTTTGAAGATAATCCAATTCCCTACAACTTCTCTTGAGCCCTCAAGTCCAACAAATGCACCATTTAAAAGATACAAGCTCAGACAATATAGGTCCTTCCAAAAAGTCTACAAAAACACCTTTTGGTTCAAAGCTTCTTACATGAACATGGAAGATCCAATGGAGATGAAACCAAAAGGGTTGTTTAGAGGACATCCTAAGCTTTCTAGAAAGTCAAAGAACACCCTCTTATGGTCCAAATTGAGAGAGATGTGCATTGTCAAAGTTGGCCATTTTTGGAAATTTGCACAAAGTCAACAATGCTCAAAATTGCATTTTTTTCCACATGGGCCCATCTTTTTCAAGATTGAATCTTATCCCTAGCATGGTCTATGACCCATGGGACCCTCCTTGCCTCATTTATTTATTTACCTAATTTACTTTGATTTTATTTATTTAAAATTCAAATAAAGTCAAATTAAATCAAATTAAATCAAAATAAATAAAATCAATGGAATGAGATTTGTTTTGCATTGAATTATAGATCATGCAAGCTGTCTATAGCCAAGGAAAAACATGCAAGAATGAAAACAAGAGGAAATCTCCAAATGTGGAAAGATTTGAATCAAAAGTAATAACCATTACATCTTGTGATTCATTCCAATTATGCTACCCTAGATTAATTTAGTACATATACACAAGCATTGTGAACCCTAAGAAGGACCAAGAGATTGCGCATCTGCTTCATATAGCAAGAAAAAATTCTAAATTTTGGCCAAGAAAGTGCAGACCTTATATTCCTCTAGAGGCCAATTCAGAGCATTCTAAGGACACAACAACACTCCTGAACATTCATTGATGCCTTTGCAATCATTCCCAAGGCTTGAAGCTTACAGAATTGTGAACAACCTTCATCACGGTTTGCATATGTTCTTGATATTGATTCCTTTAATTCTGGTATCATAAACGCATTTTAGCTATATATTCATGTACATTGTCATATTTGCAATGATTCTAGTTGGTTTAATTGAAGGTCAAGCGCTGGAATCGTATTCGCCATAGCTAGGGTTCCGAAGGTCCCAAATTGGGGACTCCGTGTATAGGTTAAACTAGGCCCAATTAAGGGTCAATTCATGCTCAGGAGATCACGAGCGATCGATCCATGTCCTTATCTGAGATTTATATTGCTTGTGCTGAAGTTTTGAAAATGCAGGGGTTATAACTATGGAAGTTGTCTGTAGGTAAAAGCTTTATGCCTAAAATGACGGTTCTTTGGAGAAGATGACTAGGTGGCAGCCCATCACTTGCCAGTATGAATCTAGCGCGCGTTTTTGAAATTTCCAGATATTAATCTTGTTTTCCTAAATAATATTATTGTGTTGTTATTTATACAAATAAGCTTGGTAGCGCATATGGCCAGGGAACGAGCATGCAAAGTCAAGGACCTCGATTGGATCCTGGAAACCCAATTTTGCATTTTCTAACATTTCTATGCAGGATCTAATGCACCACTAGTCAACGTGTCCATCAGGCAGCTCAGGATCTGACCATCATATCCATCTCCATCCCAGATCTAGCGCCTCAAGCATGCAGGCACATGGTGGACCCTCTTGGCACAACATCATATCCAACGCTGGTGATGGGCCAACAAGACTGGGCCTTGGCAGAATTCAGCAACACATCCTTCAGTTTGGGCCTACACCCCCCTCAAGCCTAATTTCTAACCTTTTTTCTAGTTTTTTTATTTATCATCATTATGTTGTTTAATTATTTTTATTAATCAATTTTTTTTACAAAATCATAAAATCACAAATCACTAAAAAATAGTACTTAGTTTTTTTCATAAATAAATTAATTTTTGTAAATAAATTAATTTCACCAACTTTAATTTATTTTTCATTAATTAAAATTAATTAGAAAAATTAGGTTAAGTTCAAATCTTTTTCACCAAAATTCCAAAAATATTTTAATGATCAAATTAGGTTTTTTTTAGGGTTTTAAACTTTTTCCAAGCTTTATTCTCGCGCTGAATTATTTTTTCCATACAATACTTTTTCAATATTTATGTAATTACGCCTGGTTTGTAATAGATTAATTAGGATTTTATTTCCGCATTTTACTTTCAGTCAATTATTTATGTATCTGCCCAAAATCCTTGTAATAGCGTGGGACCTCTTTACTTTCTCGCTTTTATATTTTATATGCTTGTATATAATTGTTAGAAACCTAGGCGTGTATGATAAATCAATCAATTTTAGACCACTTAATTACAAGATAAGATATCTTAAAATAAACTTTGTTGCACACTTGCACCCTTAGGGTATACCTCACTTCGTTGCCTCGGAAACAATGGTCATGTCCCTCGAACGTAGGGATATCTTAGCAAAGACCCGCATTTCAAAGTCGTCATAAAGATCATAGTCCCTTACTGTCCCTCGATTTTCCTATGAGAAATGATCTTATGATGATAGTCCCTTCAAAATGCTAAGGTATATTTACATGTTGCCTTCAATGACCATTACGTCCCTTTTGATAGTCGTTCAACATCCAACGACTAGGATTACCTACTCACTAATAGTAGGATAACACTGTGTAAAGGATGGGAGGAAAAGAACAAGATTTTTTTGAGTAGGTAGATAACTGTTAGGTACTTGCTGAAACAACTATTTACACCCTACACTTTCACACTCTTTTCAACTAAAATTTTCAAAAACACTTTATCACACTCTTGAGGACTGATACAAGGGTTACCATAAAGTGAAATTCCACACTAAGGCTTTTTCAAAGCTTTTAAAAACACACACAAAAGCAATTTAAAATGAGCAAGTACCTAAGAGCCCATGGAAAACCATGGATTGAAAGGGTGCTAACACCTTCCCTTTCTATAATCTACCCCCCGTACTCAGAAACATCTCGAAAAAGGTTTTTTCTGTACTTTTTCCCTTTCCTTTGTTGGATAAAATAAAAGACGGTCGCGACTCTTGCTTACCGCGACATTTGCGAACAAAAAAATGCAAACCAGTAAAAAACAGTCGGTTATGCCACCGTATCACAGAACTGGCGACTTTGCTGGGAAGAATTATAAAGTGGGGTTTACCTTAGGGTCTAGATCATTTTAAAATTGATTTATTTGTTTGCTTTGACTGCTTTATCTTTGAGGGTTTGTTGGGGTATTCTTGTAAAGATCCTATACCCGGATCTAGGGCATCTTTTTAGGTAAACAACAATAGATCATGGAGACTATACAGCATAGACCGATATGGTTGAAGCAATAGCTGTATTTGTGTTACACTTTTGTTGGTACTGATATCCCTTGTGTTGAATCAAGGAGATAAGGGGCCGCCGCGTAGTGTCGTGAAGCACTAACGAACCTTAGAACCTTCGGTTAACAAACTTGGCAATTAGAAAGTAGTGAGATAGCCAGCCTCGGTGTAAAGCTGGGAATTCGTTGATACTCGATACTACACTCATTAAAATCGGACTTTCGGCCGCAAGAAAAGATTGTTAAGCTGAAATAATGCTCGATAAAGAAAGATCGGTGATATTGAGACTTCTTAGAACCCAATTACTATTTCTAAGAGAGGTTGAGCCAACTAAACTTCAAGAGGGTACTTACCTATGAAATCCATGCAAGCCTAAACCTAAGGCTACTTCTGTGACTTGTTTGCTTTCTTTTCCTAACAATTTGAACTCATTGTAGGGCTTTGTTTGTATTCCTTGCAGGACCTTGTTTGTATAAATCCAATAAATTGGTTTCTTACCCTGCATTTTTACTTGATGCATAGCATACACATCATAGCATCATACCATAGCATTTCCTTAATAATTTCAAGGATCTCGAGCGCTTCTGATACAGGTTATGATGAACCAAACGTCTAGCAAGGGGATTTATTTTCCTCTAGCCAATGTCGTCAAAAGATCAAAACACGATAACTTGAGTTAGGGGCTATGACCCACTCAATATGGCGAGCTTGATTCTCGTAGAAGGACATTCAACAATACAAAGTTCTTCAACCAAAGCTGCAAATTTAAACTTCTGACATTTTCTTGTTTACCCCGCGAGATCCTTGAAAACATTTCATAAATATATCATACACATCATTGCATAACAGGTCTTCCAGTACAGGTTTCTCATCTCTTCGCTGTTTATTTCAGCAAAAGAAATGGCTCTTGAACAAACAATCAAAGACCTTCAGGCTCAAAATGCCCAGTTTTAACAAATGTTCCTGACTCTGAACCAGGGGCAAGAAGACCTGAAAGCTCTGATCGTCAAAAAGAAGGCTAAGAGGGAAAAAAACCAGTTCGTGTTTCGAGTGTGGGAAGAAGAAGGTCAGCTAACCAAGCTCAAGATTTTGCAACCCCATCAAAGGGAGAAGGTGATCAAGAGGAAGAAGATGATGAATCACATGAAGGAGACAAAAATATAACGTCTGAAGAAGATGAACCTGACTATGATGAGGAGCAGTATCCTCCTGCTGATGAAAAATACAAACAGTTGAAGGATCGGCTCAATGCCATGGAGATCCAAAGGGTGCCCGATCTGGATTTCAAAGAGTTGGGTCTGGTTCTTGGATTGGTCATCCCACCAAAGTTCAAGGTCCCCATATTTTCTAAGTATGATGGTGTCTCCTGCCCTAAGTTGCATTTAAGATCCCATGTCAGGAAGGTCCAGCCTCACACTGCTGACCGAAAGTTATGGGTCCATTTCTTCCAAGAAAGTTTGGCCGACACTCAACTGGATTGGTTCTATTAGTTGGAAGGAACCAACATCCATACCTGGGAAGACTTGGCTACTGCTTTCTACAAGAAGTACCAATACAATGGTGACTTGGCACTAACTCGAGTGCAACTGCAGAATATGTCCATGGGCTTGAAAGAAGGTTTCAAGGAATATGCACAAAAATGGAGGGATCTAGTTGGCAGAGTACAACCTCCTCTAACTGATCGCAAAATGGTAGACATGTTCATGGGCACTCTAACAGGATAATTCCTCAATATGCTGATTGGGAGTTCCTCATCCGGGTTCACAGAGATGGTTCTGATAGAAGAGAGGATTGAAAGTGCTATCAGGAGCGGGAAGATCCCGATGGCTGCATCTTCTAATGCTGAGAAGAAGCCATTTAGTGGTAAGAGGTAAGCCAATGTGGTGCACGGCCAGAAGGGTCATAATAAGGCAGACTACCACCAATCTGTGGGGGCAGTGCTGGTCTCTAATTCGGCATGCGTACAACGACCACAACAACGGAGTAATCAGCAAAGACCAGACGAGCCTAAGAGACATTTTACCCAAATAAACATGCCATTGTCACAAGCATTGCAAGACATGTTGAAGATGAATCTAATTATGGTAATAGGTCCTCATCCAAACCCCAAGACTTCCTCTCCTAACTGTAATCCAGATGCAAGGTGTGCCTATCATTCTGGTAGTCTAGCGCACGATACTAACGATTGTTGGGCGCTGAAATACAAGATTCAAAATATGATTGACGCCAAGGAGATTGAGTTCGACCCTCCTGTGACTCCCAATGTGATCATTTCTCCCATGCCAAATCATGGCTAGGATTGAAAGCATTTTTGTTCATTTGAATTCTCAAGTTGTATTTTCTTGGTTTATTCAAACAATTATTGTCATGTTAAAACTTTGTTATTTCATTAATGCATTTCACATGTTTGTCTTGAATTAATTTGTTTTCATTATGCTTAAACTGCTTTATACTTCCTTTTCGTGATATTTAACTCACAATCAAAATCTCTAATCCTTTAGAGGGAGGATGACGAAAATGATACCACAATCTCTACAGTATGCTTTTGAACAGACCTTGGTGACGATGTACAGGCGTTGTTTCAAATCCTAAATAGTAGAGTTATAAGGAAGATAATCCCTAGTCAACCCCTTTGAGCCAAAGAAGTAGGAGTTTTTCTTTACACAAAATTAAAACCCTAAATCATAACCGAGGGCAGGGTAGTTTCTCAGTCAATTCAAACACGCATTCAGTCGCAATCTTCCGCTTCGTACACAGTGAATGGCATCGAAGACGTCATTCCAAATAAAAAGACGGCGATGGTTTCGTATAATCGTTAAGACAGGAAGTCATTATCTCTCGAAATAAAAGTCCGTTAAGTCAAAACCTATGAAGGAGACTTAAAGAAAAAACTGGGGCATCTCGCTGACTGTAATCACAAAAGAAATAGTTTAGGCAAAAGACAGGGATAGAAAAATAAAAAAAGAGGTTACTACAAATCCTCGACAAAAAAGAAAAGGTTACAAAAATGACTGCCTTCTTCAAACAAACGTTCAATTGCTGAACTATCACCAGAATATCAAGGATAAGATGCCAAACTCAATTGGGATTCCAAATGCACAATTAACTAAGCATATGACTGAAGGACATCACGAAGAACGGGTGGGTACAAATAAAATTTGATCCTTTATCCTTTGTTTCTTAAACCGTGAACCAGACCACGTTACAACCCTTAAAAGTCCTAGCTGAAGCATGGGTTAGTTTGAGAGAATACTGTTACAAAGGTATCCTAACTCTTGTAGGACTTGCTACGAATCCTGAGTTGATATCACATTCTGGCAAATTTTGTTTTACTACACAAAACACATTTTCAAAAAAAATTTCAAGACAAACGTGAGTTTTGCATTCTTTAAATAACATTGTTTACACATGGTTAATTGTTCAAATGGCAGAGAAATTCACACAATGAATATTCAGTGAACAAAAACCTTCTCAATGAAAAGGATCACCTCAAGTGGAAAAACACTTCCAACCAAAGGGGCACAGCATGATCATTGTCCATCATCTGGGGCATTCAAGTCAAGATTCAAGGAATCTCTCAAATATGCCAAATAGCCAAGGGCAGGTCTCCATCTGAATCACTTGGGGCATTGGGTATGAATCCCATAAACAAATATTGTATGATCAAACAAACATCTTCTTGCAGTATGGAAACACTTACCACTATGGACAGTGACAATTCTCCGTAACCGGTGAACATGGACATAGTCGGGAAACACTACGCATGAACAAGGACCCGCTAGGTTGACTGGCCTAGGCAAAAATAAGGGCATCCCGGCGAACCAAAAGAGTTCAGGAAAAAATTAGGGATAAAAACAAAAAAAATATGTACAACCGGCAAGTCGAAAACCTGAAAAGGAGGATTAGGAAAAAAAAGGGATTCCTGGTGGACTGAAAATCTGAAAAGACAGTCCAGGCAAAAGTTAGGGATTAAAGCGTACGACTACGTTCCGCCATCTTGTCACTTGTCTAGTCAGTAGAAGGTTTATCATCATGATCAGAATTTACCAAGCACCCAATGAGTTGGGATGCCACTCAACCATCCACAAAGCCTCCACAGGTACTTTCTCCATCAGGTACAGAGGCAGGGGCATCTTACACAAGGTCGCCGCTATATCCTCAGTTTACAACCTAGTGATGTCAGGTATTCTTGTATCCCCGGCATAACAGGAATTTCCAACTACTGCTATGACATCAAGTTTTCCCCAGTGAAGTCGTCAAACTTCTCAGGATTCCCCAATAGGATTTCACCAAATCCTCAGGCAGTGCACAGAGCTTTCCTTCCCCAACAGAGTTTATTCCTCTAGCAGCGGGTGATCATCTGCCAGCAGTTCAGCTTTAACAAAATCTGAAGACTTACATTCTTCATCGCCAACTGCAATCAGAGATTTATTTTCCCTAATTCAACAAGGCTGCAATGGAACAACTGATACATTCACATATTGCATTCATACATCATTCTAGAAACGTCATAGCATATGCAGTACAAATGCATATGACACAATTTCATTTATTTTGAGAACATCATTACACAATGCATTTCATACATCATGACATTACATACAGCTAACACTTTACTCTTTTAGGAAAGATCAATCAACAAATATTTATCATCAACAATTTCTAACAGATCCAAGATTAGCTCCTGAAATTAAACAGAGTAATTATCTACGCGATCAAATACAACTTTACTCGGGCTCTTCATGAAGCAATCTTACACGGATTTCTCCTAAATTCCAAATACATCTTTACACGGGCTCAACATGAAGAAATCTTACAGGGGTTTCTTCTGACTTCCAAAAACACTTTTACATGGACTTATCCTGAAGAAACCCTACCCAGGTTCCTTCTGAAGTTTTACACAGACTTATCCTGAAGTAACCCTACCCAGGTTCCTTCTGAAGTTTTACACAGACTTATCCCAAAGTAACCTTACCCAGGTTCCTTCTTGAAGTTTTACACGGACTTATCCCGAAGTAACCCTACCCAGGTTCCTTCTGAAGTTTTACACGGACTTATCCCGAAGTAATCCTACCCAGGTTCCTTCTGAAGTTTTACACGGACTTATCCCGAAGTAACCCTACCCAGGTTCCTTCTGAATTTTTACACGGACTTATCCCGAAGCAACCCTACCCAGGTTCCTTCTGAAGTTTTACACTGACTTATCCCGAAGTAACCCTACCTAGATTCCTTCTGAAGTTTTACACGGACTTATCCCGAAGTAACCCTACCCAGGTTCCTTCTAAAGTTTTACACGGATTTATCCCGAAGTAACCCTACCCAGGTTCCTTCTGAAGTTTTACACGGACTTATCCCGAAGTAACCCTACCCAGGTTCCTTCTGAAGTTTTACACAGACTTATCCCGAAGTAACCCTACCCAGGTTCCTTCTGAATTTTTACACGGACTTATCCCGAAGCAACCCTACCCAGGTTCCTTCTGAAGTTTTACACTGACTTATCCCGAAGTAACCCTACCTAGATTCCTTCTGAAGTTTTACACGGACTTATCCCGAAGTAACCCTACCCAGGTTCCTTCTAAAGTTTTACACAGACTTATCCCGAAGTAACCCTACCCAGGTTCCTTCTGAAGTTTTACACGGACATATCCCGAAACAACCCTACCCAGGTTCCTTCTGAAGTTTTACACGGACTTATCCCAAAGTAACCCTACCCAGGTTCCTTCTGAAGTCTTACACGGACTTACCCCGAAGTAACCCTACCCAGGTTCCATCTGATGTTTTACTCTGACTTATCCCGAAGCAACCGTACCCAAGTTCCTTCTGATGTTTTACACGGACTTATCCCGAAGTAACCCTACCCAGGCTCCTTCAGAATTTTTACACAGACTTATCCCAAAGTAACCCAACCCAGGTTCCTTCTAAAGTTTTACATGGACTTATCCCGAAGTAACCCTACCCAGGTTCCTTTTGAAGTTTTACACGGACTTATCTCGAAGTAACCCCACCCAGGTTTCTTCTAATGTTTTACACGGACTTATTCTGAAGCAGCCATAATACTCAGGCTTTATTTCGAAGTAACCCTACTACCCAGGTTCCTTCTAATAGCCCTACTACCCAAGATTTATTTCGAAGTAACCCTACTACCCAGGTTCCTTCTCATAGCCCAACTACCCTGGATTTTATTTCGAAGTAACCCTACTACCCAGGTTTCTTCTCACAGCCCTACCACCCAGGCTTTATTCTGAAGCAGCCCTACTACCCATGATTTATTTCAAAGTAACCCTACTACCAAGGTTCCTTCTCATAGCCCTACTATCCAAGCTCCTTTTTATGAATTACCTGATGCAGTTTTACATGGACTTGTCCTGAGAAAGCCCTGTACAGGCTCCTTCTCTTTTATCTCTGGACAACAGTTTACAACACTGTAAAACCATGACCCGACCAGATACGGTCGATTTCATATTCCCTAGTAAGTCTCTGTAAAACCCAGACCTGACCAAATAACAGCTCACTTTTGTCTCATCATTCAAGAGTGAATTCCCCATTAGAGTAATGGACAACCGAACCTCCTACACTCTATTTCCCAAGACATAAATCAACATTCCCCAGCGAAGTCCTCCTTAACGGCAGGTACAGGAATTCTCGCAAAGGAATCACTTATGCAACCAATATCTTTTCTGGATGGCATCTTTAAGCCCATCTCCGACGATTCTCTGTCGCCTTCCAAATGGCATCTGTAAGCCCATTCCCGATATTATCGATCGACATTCACTTCATGCGAGTGCAAATTTCTGGGCACTCTAGTATTCAATCATCTTCCACCTTCAGATCACGAAAGGAAGACAAGCCAATCTACATCCTCAAGTTTAAGAAGATTGAACAGGGTCAGTTGTTGTACCCCAAAATTTGCCCTCTCATTTTATTCAACACATGCCCATTGAGGTCCCCAACTTGCCCAAGGATGCCCAAGAATTGACCAGACAAGTTCTCTTCCTAAGGCAATGAACCTCCAACTAGGGTTTCACTTTTCATCAATATGTATGAGCTTCAAAGGCATAAAATGATTTCCATGGTCCTAATATGTCCCCAAGACTATCCATGCCAAGTTTCATGCCTTGCACAAGAAGTTTGCTCAGTCAACTGCTCAAATGCCTAAAAATCAGCTGTACTAGGTCAAAAGTCAACTGTGACCCACATACAGTCAAACTTCAATATTTTTGGTCAACATCAACATTTTGAAGTTATATCCATCATTTTATCAAGGTTTGATCATGATTCCTCAAGGAATTCTCCTAATTCATCAAAACTCAAAAGTTACTAAATTAGGGTTCCTATAGGAAAAGTCAACCAAACTTTGACAAGGCATAACTTTCTCATACTTTATCAAAAATTTCTTATCCAAGGCTCATTTTGAAGATAATACAATTCCATACAACTTCTCTTCAGCCCTCAAGTCCAACAAATGCGCCATTTGAAAGATACAAACTCAGACATTATAGGTCCTTCGAAAAAGTCAACAAAAACACCTTTTGGGTCAAAGCTTCTTACATGAACATGTAAGATCCAATGGATATGAAACCAAAAGGTTGTTTAGAGTACATCCTAAGCTTTCTAAAAAGTCACAGAACACCCTCTTATGATCAAAATTGAGAGAGATATGCATTGTCGAAGTTGGCCATTTTTGGAAGTTTGCACAAAGTCAACAATGCTCAAAATTGCATTTTTTCCACATGGGCCCATCTTTTTCAAGATTGAATCTTATCCCTAGCATGGCCCACGAGCCATGGGACCCTCCTTGCCTCATTTGTTTACTTAATTTATTTTGATTTTATTTATTTAAAATTCAAATAAAATCAAATAAAATCAAATAAAATCAAAATAAATCAAAATAAATAAAATCAATGGAATGAGATTTGTTTTGCATTGAATTATAGATCATGCAAGCTGTCTATAGCCAAGGAAAAACATGCAAGATTGAAAACAAGAGGAAATCTCCAAATGTGGAAAGATTTGAATCAAAAGTAATAACCATTACATCTTGTGATTCTTTCCAATTATGCTACCCTAGATTGATTCAGTACATATACACAAGCATTGTGAACCCTAAGAAGGACCAAGAGATTGCGCATCTGCTTCATATAGCAAGAACAAATTCTAAATTTTGGCCAAGAAAGTGCAGACCTTATATTCCTCTAGAGGCCAATTCAGAGAATTCTAAGGACACAACAACACTCCTGAACATTCATTGATGCCTTTGCAATCATTCGCAAGGCTTGAAGCTTACAGTATCGTGAACAACCTTCATCATGGTTTGCATATGTTCTTGATATTGATTCCTTTAATTCTGGTATCATAAATGCATTTTAGCTATATATTCATGTACATTGTCATATTTGCAATGATTCTGGTTGGTTTAATTGGAGTTCAAGCGCCGGAATCGTATTCGCCATAACTAGGGTTCCGAAGGTCCCAAATTGGGGACTTCGTGTATAGGTTAAACTAGGCCCAATTAAGGGTCAATTCATGCTCAGGAGATCACGAGCGATCGATCCATGTCCTTATCTAAGATTTATATTACTTGTACTGAAGTTTTGAAAATGCAGGGGTTATAGCTACGGAAGTTGTCTGTAGGTAAACGCTTTATGCCTAAAATGACGGTTCTTTGGAGAAGATGACTAGGTGGCAGCCCATCACTTGCCAGTATGAATCTGGCGCGCGTTTTTGAAATTTCCAGATATTAATCTTGTTTTCCTAAATAATATTATTGTGTTGTTATTTATACAAATAAGCTTGGTAGCGCATATGGCCAGGGAACGAGCATGCAAAGGTAAGGACCTGGGTACGATCTTGGAAACCCAATTTTGCATTTTCTAACATTTCTATGCAACATCTAATGCACCACTAGTCAACGTGTCCATCATGCAGCTCAGGATCTGACCATCAGATCCATCTCAATCCCAGATCTAGCGCCTCATGCACGTAGGCACATGGTGGACCCTCTTAGCACAAACTCATCAGATCCAACGTTGGTGATGGGCCAACAAGAGTGGTCCTTGGCAGAATTCAGCAACACATCCTCCAGTTTGGGCCTACACCCCTCTCAGACCTAATTTCTAACCTTTTTCTAGTTTTTTATTTATAATCATTATTTTGTTTAATTATTTTTATTAATAATTTTTTTTTACAAAATTATAAAATCAAAAATCACAATAAAATAGTACTTAGTTTTTTTCATAAATAAATTAATTTTTGTAAATAAATTAATTTCACCAACTTTAATTTATTTTTCATTAATTAAAATTAATTAGAAAAATTAGGTTAAGTTCAAATCTTTTTCACAAAAAATCCAAAAATATTTTAATGATCAAATTAGGTTTTTTTTAGGGTTTTAAATTTTTCCAAGATTTATTCTCGCCTTGAATTATTTTTGCCGTACAATACTTTTTAATATTGATGTAATTGCGCCCGATTTGTAATAGATTAATTAGGATTTTATTTCCGCATTTTACTTTCAGTCAATTACTTATGTATCTGCCCAAAAGTCTTGTAATAGCGTAGAACCCCTTTACTTTCTCGCTTTTATATTTTATATGCTTGTATATAATTGTTAGTAACCTAGGCGTGTATGATAAATCAATCAATCTTAGACCACTTAATTGCAAGATAAGATATCTGAATAAAAACTTTGTTGCACACTTGCACCCTTAGGGTATACCTCACTTGGTTGCCTCAGAAACAATGGTCATGTCCCTCGAACGTAGGGATATCTTAGCAAAGACCCGCAATTCAAATTCGTCATAAAGATCATAGTCCCTTACTGTCCCTCGATTTGCCTACGAGAAATGATCTTATGATGACAGTCCCTTCGAAATGCTAAGGTATCTTTACATGTTGCCTTCAATGACCATTACGTCCCTTTTAATAGTCCTTCAACATCCAACGACTAGGGTTACCTACTCACTAATAGTAGGATAACAGTGTCTAAAGGATGGGAGGAAAAGAATAAGCTTTTTTTGAGTAGGTAGATAAATGTTAGGTACTTGCTCAAACAACTTTTTACACCCTACACTTTCACACTCTTTTCAACTAAAGTTTTCAAAAACAATTTATCACACTCTTGAGGACTGATACAAGGGTTACCATAAAGTGAAACACCGCACTAAGGCATTTTCAAAGCTTTTCAAAACACACACAAAAGCAATTTAAAAATGAGAAAGTACCTAAGAGCCCATGGAAAACCATGGATAGAAAGGGTGCTAACACCTTCCCTTTCTATAATCTACCCCCCGTACTCAGAAACATCTCAAAAAAGGTTTTTTCTGTTCTTTTTCCCTTTTCCTTTGTTGGATAAAATAAAATACGGTGGCAACTCTTGCTTACCGCGAAATTTGCAAACAAAAAAATGCAAACCAGTAAAAAATAGTCGGTTATGCCACCGTATCACAACCGCCCTTTCGGGTTTTCAGCCCACCAGGATACCCATTTTTGCCCAACTCGCCCTTTCAGATTCTTGATGCGTTGGGTGTATAATCTTTTGCATATATCCCTAAGTTTTTCCCGAACCTCTTTGGTTCACCGGGATGCCCATATTTTTGCCTAGTGTGTCAACCTAGCGGGTCATTTTATGCATAGTATTTTTTAACTATGTTTGTGTTTACGGGATGTAGGAATTCTTCCCTATCCATTGTAGTCAGCATCATGGCCCCACCAGAGAAAACTTTATTTACAACAAATGGTCCTTCATAAGTGGGAGTCCATTTTCCCTTGGGATTGCCTTGTGGAAGAATGATGCACTTTATTACCAAGTCGCGAGCTTGATACACTCGTGACTTGATCTTTTTATTGAACGCCTTGATCATACACTTTTGATACATCTGACCATGGAAAACAGCAGGCAATCGCTTCTCGTCAATCAGATTCAGCTTATCCAACCTAGTCTGAATCCATTCGTCTTCGCCTAGACTTGCTTCTTTCATTATCCTTAGAGAGGGAATTTAAACTTCTACAGGTAAAACGACTTCCATGCCATAGACCAAGGAGAAAGGAGTTGCCCTAGTTGATGTTCGAACCAAAGTACGGTAGCCATGGAGCACAAATGGTAACATCTCATGCTAGTCTTTGTAGGTTACCACCATCTTATGCACAATCTTCTTGATATTTTTATTGGCAGCTTCCACTGCCCCATTCATCTTGGGTGTGTACGGAGAAGAATTGTGATGCTTGATTTTGAATTGAGTACAAAGTTCCATAATCATAACATTGTTGAGGTTGGTTCCATTGTCAGTGATGATCCTCTCAGGGATACCATAACGGGAGATGAGGTTATGCCTGATAAACATGGCTACAACTTTCTTGGTGACTGAGGCATATGAAGTCGCTTCAACCCACTTAGTAAAGTAATCAATGGCAATAAGGATGAAACGATGTCCATTTGAAGCAGTAGGTTTGATCTCTCCAATCATATCAATGCCCCACATTACGAACGGCCACAGAGTGGTCATGAAATTTAGGGGAATAGGAGGTACATGGAACTTGTCAGCATAAATTTAACACTTGTGGCAAGTCCTTGAGTGATGATGTCAATCAGTTTCCATTGTGGACCAATAGTAACCAGCCCTCAGGATTTTCTTGGCCATAGTGTGTCCACTAGAGTGGGTCCCAAAGAGGCCATCATGCATATCTTCCATAATTTTATCGGCCTCCTTCTTGTCCACACATTAGAGTAGAGTAGAATCATGGTTGCGCTTGTACAGGATTTTGTTGTTTAGAAAGAATTTGGCTGAAATCTTCGCAAAAATTTCTTATCATTGACATAAGCTCCTTAAGGATATTCTTGTGCCTCAATATATCTCCTCACCTCATGGTACCATGGTTTCTCTTCGTCAGTGTCAAGCTCATAGCAGTGCCCAGGTTCGTCAAATCTCTCAATTGTAATCATAGGAGCTTCGTTGTCCCATTTGACTTTGAACAAGAAAGACATTTTGGCCAAAGCGTCGTCTAACTGATTTTCCTCCCTAGGGAAATGCTCAAAGGTAATCTCCTCGAAGTATGGAATCAGAGTTAACACAAGCTCCTTGTATGGAATTAGGTTAGGATGCTTGGTGTCCCATTCTCCCTTTATTTGGCTAATCACCAGAGAGGAGTCTCCAAATACATCCAAATGCTTGATCCTTAAGTCAATGGAAGCCTTTAGGCCCAAGATGCACGGTTCGTACTCAGCCATGTTATTCGTACAATTGAAGCAAAGTATAGCAGTGAAAGGAGTGTGACAACCTTCAAGAGAAATTATAACACCGCCAATTCCATTACCCAGAGTGTCGGAAGCTCTGCCAAAAACCATAGTCCATCGGGATCCTTGTTCAAGTCCATCATACGGTCCAGGTTTTGCACAGTCGGTCACTAACATGATATTCTCATTCGGGAAGTCAAAGTTCATATATTGGTAATCATCAACAGCTTGATGAGCCAAATGGTCTGCTAATATACTTCCTTTGATGGATTTTTGTCTTGTATATTGAATATTGTATTCAGTTATAATCATTTTCCATCTAGTTATCCGTCGGGAGAGAGCGGGTTTCTCGAAGATGTACTTGATAGGGTCCATCTTAGAAATAAAAAATGGTGTGAGTCAACATATACTGTCTTAGACGGCGTGCAGCCCATGCCAGAGCACAGCAAGTTTTCTCAAGCAGTGAATATTTGGTTTCACAGTCAGTAAACTTTTTGCTTAGGTAGTGTATTGCACGCTCTTTTCGACCAAACTCGTCATGTTGGCCCAATACACACTTGTTGCACCCCAAAATTTGCCTGCTAATTTCTCTTTATATGGCTTAGGCTTTGCATTGCATTTGTATCTTTGCATTAGGTCATTAACAGGGCATACATTTCATTCAATATAGTAATTTGGTTCAAAGGTTCAAGGATTATGCAATATTAGGGTTTTCTGTTAGGTTAAGGCGTCTGTACCCAACAAAGCCTGATTCTTATGTTTCTTCCGGTTCTTCTATGCATGTTGAAGTGGGGAATTAGGTTTCGATTCATCGATTTCTCTCTTTATCAAGCTACAAGGATATTGGGAATTGTTTCTCTAAGTACAAGCAAAGACCAGGACTCTTTTCAGTTATCATACTCTAATGGAGGTTCTTCTTCAGGAATCATCAATCACAAGTTGGGATTTTGCCTAGTGATTTGCTTCAAAACAAGGCATGGGATTTGAGATTTAATCACGGGCGGGGATTTGCTTTGTTGTGCTATTGGTCATCATATGGATATGGAGGGTTTGGTTTCATGACATTCATGGGGCGCACCTCACAATTGAGTGTTGTGAATCATCAAGAGAAGGATGGTTCATTTGGTTATGTTCTTTACAAGAAAATATTATGGATTTGATACAAGATGATCTCAAAGTTAAGTTTAAGCTATTGGGGATTTCATATATGGATTCGTTGGTGCAAACATAGAATGAAGTTTGATTGAGATTCAAGATTCCTGGTTCAAACAAGATTCATAAAAATTCAAGTTTCATTCGAGATTTATTCTATATTGCAAAATCAAGAAGAAATCTCTAAATCTCAAAGGGGCAATTGGAAGAAGGTTTTAGTGCATTGGTATTTCCATTCATTGATACTTTTGAGTCGTGATATGCATGAAATATTGGAGAAAGAAAGAATATTGTGAAATCATGGTTCAAACACATTCATCATCAAAGTCCACAATATTATTTATTATTCTATCAACGGTATTTCAGGATCAAAGAAATGAGTACTTAGTTGCATGTTCAAAAGCAATTAAGTGAAATTCAAATTCAATTTGAGGGAGAAAAGCGTACACTTTTTAAATACTTGAAAAAAATATTGATATTGAATTCTAAAGATTTAAAACTACATTCATGATCAAGAACTATAATTTCATGCGAAATGTCAAGAAAAACTTATTCAAAATCTATCCAAATTTCATCCAAAACTTCCTCATTCAAAGTTCAAGTGTTAGAGTACACCATTGTCATTTACAATCTCAAGTCATTACACCAATAATAAAGCGAGAAGCTCAAAATATAAATATCATGGACATTGCAAGAATTGGAAAAAGACCATATGTGAGAATATAAATCCCAGCTTGCCATGCTCTCCATCTTCATGCCTCAACCAAATTCCATGTTTTCTTTCAAGTCTCCAAACCAAGCTGGAAGTTAGACCAAAACAGTTTTGCATACAATTTTCTAAATCGTGCCAAATAAGTCCCAAAAAGGCTTAATGAATCTTACTTCAAGACGTCATCTGCACCATGCTAAAACAGTTGTTGTGATGAGTCTTGTTTCAAACTTACAGTTAGCATAATAGACCAATAATCAGCCTTGCAAAAACCAAAAGCAGAAACTAATAGGATTTATGCTAAGCCTAACTTCAAACCAATTCAAACTAATCCTAACTGTCAAAACAAAATTTTATAACTAGCTCCTAGAAATTTTTTAACTAAACCAACTTTCAATAGGATTTCCAGTTCAAAATAGAAGTTACTAACAAACCCATATTGACTGTTAATACTAATTATCATTTTTTTTCAGAAGCTAACAAACTTTGGAAATAGTAGACCAATTTCTCTAACCGACTAACAACCAACTATCCTAGTAGAAAAAGCTGATTTTCAGTTAACTCCTCTAACAAACTTCTCAATTATTTTCAAGTTCAAAAGATAATAGAAGAGAAAAGAAAAACATTTAGCCGTTAAAAAAGATTGATAACAGAACAAACAGAATGAAAAATACTTCCAGTAAACTTTTTTTTCTTTCTCTAACTTCCCCTAACAGCTCTAACTAACTTTTATAGCTTACATCACCATATAACAGAAATTAGAGGGGGAATTCAAAGGCAGTTACAGATACAACAAACTCTCTAATAGAAAGGGGGGGCATATAACAGAATTTTCATTTTTCAGATTGAGGGATTCACGATCATTCATTCACACCAGAAAAAATACAGAAAAACTAACCACAGAATTCTCTGCATAGTATGAATATAACTTTTGCAGTTTTTTGAGATTGTATGGAGCAGTCGTGTGAAATCGTAAACGATTTACCCTTTGAGCTTGTTTATATAGGTGTGGAAATCTGTACAAATGGAAACATGATAATGGACACTTAATGCTCTTTCCATAATGATAAGATCCTTGTCTGATTGTAGTCATTGTAATGATACTGCTTTAATGGAAAAGTAATGATTCAGAACTTAGGAATCTTGCATGCTGCTTTGCTTCAGAACTTGGGAAGTCAGAAACATAAGGCTCTGTTAGCGTGTTTGGACTTCCGTTCAGAATCAGGATATCTTTCTCTTTAGCGCATATTCTGATCATCATACTTCAGAACATTCTGATTACTCAGCATGACTGCTTCTGTGGCTTAACTTCTGATGTCGTTTCAGTCAGAACTTTTGTACAACATAGAACACAAATTTAGAGTGCATATTTGTTCTTTGTGTTTGTTATCATCAAAACTCTTATGAGGGTTGTAGAATCAAACTATGTTCTAACAATCTCCCCCTTTTTGATGATGACAAAAACTAGGATTTTTCAATAAAAATATACAGAACAAAAAACATAAGAGAGTCTCCCCCTTAGTTGAGTACTCAGATAGAGATGAGATACTTCCCTGTAGTTCCTTCTTATCAGAGCTTTGGATGCATCTCCTTCTGTCTTTATCAGAATTTGTTCCTGTTTAAGCTTTCAGAAAACAAATAAGAAGTTAAGATATTCAGAATGTTTGAGACTTAGTCCCGGTAAATTGTTATTGGAAATATCTTACGTTCTCCCCCTTTTTGTCAGGTATCAAAAATAAATATAACCATAAATTATCAGAGTAAAAAATGATGATTTGTATTGAAAACAAATTGTAATGACATCTTTCAGAAACAAATAAGATAAGATGAAGAATACGAAAAACAAGTTAAAAAAATATCTAAGATGGAGGGGGAAGGCGTGTGAACAACGCTTCTAGCAAGCTCTTAATATGAGTGCTTAATTCTTCTTGCTTTCCCAGTATATCCTTGATTTCTTTGGTTGTTTTTTCTTGCTTATCCAATATATCTCTTATTTCTTTGTTTATGTATTCTTGCTTATCCAACCTTGCGTGGATTAAAGCATTCTCCTTCTTCAGCTCTTCTAGAGTTTGCATGACCAGAGATGTAGTTGGTGTTTCCTCAGAAGTTGCAAGTCATTCAAAAGACTCTGCAGCATCTTCTGATTCAACTACTTCTTCAGTTGTAATTACCTTTTCTTGAGCAGTAGCCAGAGGGTGACTATCAGAACATGGTTCAATAGTTCTTAAGGTTGGTGCTCTTTCCAAAGAGCATTGTTTAGCAGAAGAATTTCTTCCTTGTCCCAGTGGCTCAAAACTTGGTCTTTGAAGGCTTTCATCTAATCATTGAAGTTCTGCTGAGCCATCTTATAACTCAATTCTTTAAGCCTCTGGGATTCAGTGTTGAACCATTTTCTGAATCTATCCTAAACAGAATCAGAAGCAGCAGAATTAGAATTCTCTTGACTTGCTTGCTTCAAAGAATTAACCCATTCATGTATTTCTGTTTCAAAAATAAACAAGTTCTTACCAACATCTATTTTGGTTAAGGTTGGTTTGGGTTTGGGAATGGCAATTTTATTGGTGGTTGAAGCTAGATGGTCCAGCGATTCTAGATCAATGACAGTTCTGAAATGATCAGCTGGACAGTTAATTGGTGAGGGAGTCGTAGAATCAGAAATTAGGATTGGTGAGCGAGGAGTGTTTGGTGGTTTGGAATCATATGGTGAAGGTATTTATGGAATTTCAAGTATGGAGAGAGATTGATGAACCATAAGAGGTTCTGTTATTCCAAGAATATGGGTAATGGTATCAGAGTCTGTAAAAGAGTCTTCTGATGGGTTTCCGGTAGCGTGTTGATTTTCTGGTTCAAGGGTTTCAGAATTTGGATTTTCAGTTTGGGGAGTGTGAGGGTTTTCATTTTTTGGTTGAGGAGAGTTGGGATTTGCATGTTCTGGTTGTGTAGAATGAAGGTGTAGATTTTCTGGTTGTTGAGAGTGGAGGTTTGGATTTTCTGGGAATGGAGATTGAAAGTCTTGGTCAAAAAGTTTAATATCAGAAATAACTCTTGCAAGTTCTGGTTAATTTTGTTCTGGATTTGGATTAAGGGAGTGAGGTTCATTTAAGAAGCTGCCAAGAGTTACAGTGGGGTCAAACTCTATGTCAAAATCCTCAAATATTTATGGTGAGGGATTTCCTATTGGTTGAGGGGGAACTATTTCATATTTTGGAAAAACTATAGATTCTACAACAGAAACAAAAGATGTGTTACCTTTCTTTTTCGCAGCTTTGGGTGTCCTCTGAGAGGATCCTTCTCCTGCTGCCTTCCTCTTTCTGGATTTCTTCAGCACAACATCTGGAGCTGGCTTGTGCAAATCACGAATGTTGAGTTCTGGAATAGTTTCATCTTCTTTGCAAGCTTCAAGGTATCTGACCATAATCTCTAGAGAAGCATCTATCTCAGAAAATAGTGGAAAATCTTTCAGAGGGATTCTCCTAGACGTGATGACTTCATGAGAAGCAACTGTTGGTTCCTTCTTAATGCTTTCAATAATCTTCATTTTCTTTAGATTCTTGGCATTCAGTGATTTTCCAGCACTTACCTCCAGAATGCTGATTTCTTGAGCCTCTGTCAGATATTCTATCAGCCTGTTTTCCTTAAAAATTTCAGAAATCAATCTTCCCAGAGGAATCCAATCCCTCTTTGTCCTTTCTTCTTCCATTGTTTCTTTTGCGCTTGTTCTCAGATGATTGAAGAGCAAGTGTGGAAGATTTATTTTGGTCTGCTTTGAGATGAAGTACAACAAAAACTGCTGATCAATGTTGATGTAGTCATGAGAGCTTGTAGGCTTCCTATGATTTATGCAACCCAAAATGATCCTGGCCCAGATTATGTAATAATCTTTCAAGTCTCTTATCTTGTTGGATTGCTGTCCAGAAGTGAAAATGGCCATAGCAATAGATTTTAGATCAGAACACTTATCACCCATGTCAATGCATCTGACTCCGCCGCTGTTGTACCCAATAAGTTTTCCAATCAAGTATTCTGTAATCACTATCTTCTTCCCCATAACATATGACGTAACCTTATGGTTGTATGAAGTAGCATGAATCCAGAATTCCTTAATAATTATAGGGAATACTGGACCCAACAGATGATCAAAGTATCTGTTCCATCCCTGAGCCGTTACATCTTCATACAAATCAAACCCATTTTCCTTTAAGCTCTCAAAATCAATGATCAACTCACATAGAACTTCAAGATTATCAACCGGAGTGAGCAGCATTCTTATGGGTTCCTCATATTGTTCTGTTAAAGAAGAACCAGGAGCATTGTGGAGATTTTTTATGCTTGATGAGGATGCCATTGTTCACACGGATTTGTTTTGGAAAATACTGAGAAAAAGGGTTTTTTTGCAAAACGAGAGCGAGAAAGAATAATGGATGCAGTAAGAAGTGAATGAAATTGTGAATTTGAATTTATAAACACTTTTGAAAACTTAATCAATAAGAAATAGAAAATAAGTAATGATGATATTGTAATTATGAAACTTTAAATTAGGGGATTGCGTGTAGATACTAAAGAGTTACCATTGACAAGTGTCTCAATGCATCCAATCAGAGCCTTAGACCCTTTAGAATTTGAACGCGTGTTCAGCCTCAGAAGTTAGCTTGTGAGAGGATGATAGATGTTTGATGGCGTGAACGGCACGCCTCTATCTTTGAAATGAAAGGTTCAGATCTTCATAGATAGATTCTGAAGCAACTGTACTCCTAACTTCTGAAGGCACGTTGATCAGATGTTCATAAAAAATAAAGTTTTGAGGGTTATAGAATATGCAAATAAAACTTCTTATTCTGGACATAATTTCATGCTGAGATGTTTCAGAATGAAATTAAATCTATCTTCAGAAAGGGGTTTTGTAAAAATATCAGCCCATTGATGGTCTGTGTCAATAAATTTTAAAGAGAGAATTCCTTTATGAATATAGTCCCTAATAAAGTGATGTTTTATTTCTATATGCTTAGCCCTAGAATGCAAAATAGGATTTCTAGATAAATAAATTGCAGAAGTATTATCACAGAAAATAGGGATGTTACTCTCAAATATGTTGAAGTCTTCAAGCTGACTTTTCATCCAGAGCATTTGTGTGCTGCATCCAGCAGTTGCAATGTATTCAGCTTCTGTTGTTGAGAATGAAATTGTGGACCGCGTCTTGCTAGTCCATGAGATCAGATTGTCTCCCAGAAACTGGCAGCTTCCAAAAGTACTTTTATGTTCTACCCTATCTCCAGCAAAATCAGCATCACAGTATCCTACTAAACTGTATTCATTGGATTTTCTATAAAATAAACCCAGGTTAGTAGTACCTTTCATTTACTTGAAAATTCGCTTAACTGATGTTAAGTGAGATTCTCTAGGATCTTATTTGAATCTAGCACATAAACAAATGTTGAATAAAATATCAGGCCTTGAAGTTGTCAGATAAAGGAGAGAACCAATCATACCTCTATATATATTCTGCTCTACCTTTTTACTTACCTCTTCCTATTCTAGAATGCACATGGGATGCATTGGAGTCTTTGATGGCTTACATTCTTAGAGGTCAAATTTCTTCAGAAGTTCTCTGACATATTTGCTCGAGTGAATGTACGTTCCTTCTGGAGTCTGATTGATCTGAATGCCCAGAAAGAATTTAAGTTCTCCTATTAAGCTCATCTCAAACTCTTCCTGCATGCACTTAGCAAATTCTCTTCCCATAGAAGGCTTAGTAGATCCAAATATAATATCATGTACATAAATCTGACAAACTAAAATGTCATTCTTAAATGTCTTACAGAACAAGGTTGTGTCCACTTTCCCTCTGGTAAATTCCTTTTCTAACATAAAGTTACTTAGTCTTTCATACCAAGCTCTGGGAGCTTGTTTCAGACCATAAAGTGACTTCTTTAGTTTGAAAACATTTTCTGGGTGTTTGGAATTTTCAAACCCAGGGGGTTGGTGCACATATACCTCTTCATCAATGTAACCATTTAAGAATGCGCTTTTGACATCCATCTGATACAGAGTGATGCCATTGTTTACAGCAAAAGAGATTAAGAGTCTGATGGATTCTAACCTGGCGACTAGAGCAAAGGGTTATGTATAGTCTATCCCCTCTTGCTGACTATAAACTTGTGCAACAAGTCTTGCCTTGTTTCTAATGACTTCTCCTTTCTCATTCAGTTTGTTCCTGAACACCCACTTTGTTCCAATGACGTTGAATCCTTTTGGTTTGGAAACCAGATCCCATAGGTCATTTCTAGTGAATTGGTTTAACTCCTCCTGCATTGTCAGAATCCAGTCATTATCCAGAAGAGCTTCATCAATTGTTGTGGGTTCAATCAGAGATACCAATCCCATGAGGGATTCTTCAGAATTTCTGAATGTTGATCTTGTTCTGATTGGATCATCCTTCTTTCCCAGAATCTTATCTTCAGGGTGAGCTATGCTGCTTCTGGATAACCTTTTCTGGAGTTGATCAATAGAAGGTGTGAGAATGCTTGTGACATTTTCTTCTGATGTTGTTGGAGCGTCTCTGTTGGGAACTTCTGATGAGTTGCTTTCGGCACCTGTGAATTCAACTTCTATATCTACAAAAGATTGATTATGCTTTGACTTTTAAGGGTCAAGCTTGTCATCAAATCTAACACTGGTTGACTCTTCAACAATCTGTGTTTCTGTATTGTATACTTTGTACCCTCTTGAGCATTAAGAGTATCCTAACATAATACACTTTTGTGCTTTAGAGTCAAACTTGTTCAGATGTTCTTTAGTGTTCATGATAAAACATGTACATCCAAAATGATGGAAATAAGAAATGTTGGGCTTTCTGTTCTTCCACAATTCATATGGAGTCTTTTCCAGAATAGGTCTTATAGAGATTCTATTATGAATGTAACACACTGTGTTAATTGCTTCTGCCCATAAGATCTTAGCAATGCTAGTCTCATTGACCATGGTTCTGGCCATTTGTTGCAATGTTCTATTCTTTCGTTCTACAATTCCATTTTGTTGGGGAGTTCTAGGACAAGAGAAATCATGCGAAATGCCCTTTTCATTAAAAAATATTTCAAATTTTTTGTTTTCAAACTCTCCACCAAGATCACTTCTGACTTTGACAATTCTAAGATCCTTTTCATTCGAAACTTGGTTACAGAAAGCAACGAACACATGATGTGACTCGTCCTTGTGTCTTAAGAACTTTACCCATGTCCATCTTCTATATTCATCTATGATCACTAACCCATACTTCTATCCACTAACAGACGTAGTTTTCATTGGTCCAAATAAATCTATGTGCAGAAGTTCTAATGGCCTAGAGGTAGAAACAACATTCTTAGCTTTAAAATAAGGTTTTGCAAATTTTCCTTTCTGAAATGCTTCACACAGGGCATCTGAGCTGAACTTCAGATTAGGAAGTCCTCTGACCAGATTGAGTTTATTAATCTGAGATATTCTTCTCATATTAACATGGCTCAATCTTCTTTGCGGGACCCATTACTCGTTGTTAACAAAAAGAGGCATTTTACATTCTCACTCTTTAGTTCAGAAAGTTTTATCTTATAAATGTTTTTTTTCCTCTTTCCATTAAACGGGATAGTTCCATCTTTCTGACTAACAGCTTTGCATTAATTTTGATTAAAGATTATATCATAACCGTTATCACTTAATTAACTTATGGATAACAGGTTGTGCATCAATCCATCAACTAATAGCACATTATTAATAGAAGGAAGGTTAACATTACCTACTGTTCCAGAGCCAATGATATTCCCTCTTTGATTGCCTCCAAAACCCACGTAGCCTCCAGGTTTAAGTTCCAGACTTTGGAACATATGCTTTCTTCCCGTCATGTGTCGAGAGCATCCAAAGTCCAGGTACCATGACTGGTGTTTTAGCCTTGTTGCTAAAGATATCTGCTACATAAATAATTTTTTCCTTAGGTACCCATATCTTTTTGGGTCCTGGTTTGTTAGTTTTACCAAAATTCTTTTTGAATTTTGGTTTGGCAGAATAATCATTACTAGTGTATTTCAGATCATGTGTGTGCCCATAAGTGAAGTGAGATTTTAGTGGTGTGCGTTTAATTACTAGGTCCATGACTTTCTTAGGTGGAGATACCTTACCTTGGTATCCTATTCCTTTTCTACCATTTCTGCTAACTCCATAGATCATTGAAGCCATTTTGCTTCTATCTATGTTTTTAGCCAGAAACTTCTAAAAGTTGTGATCATATTCTTTTATGATCTTATCAACATTATTGGGAGCCTCTGAGATTATTTCCTTCTGAGAGTTTTGTAAATCATTTTCTAGTTTTGAAATCTTTTCTTTTAACTCAGAATTTTCTAATCTAAGACTCTAAATTTCTACAGAATCAGAAACAAGATCCTTTTATAAGTTCTTGAATTTGAGTCTGAGTTGCTTATACCTTTCCATAATTTCACTCAGACTTTCTCCTAGTTCAGCTTTGGTAAAATTAACAGTAAAGTCGGGAAATACCTCTTCTGTGTTTGATTCGGAGTCTGACCCAGAAGCTTCGTTGTCTTCTGTCACATTTTCCATAAGAGCGATGTTGGATCTTTCATCATCTGACTTTGAGTCTATGTTAGAAGTATCTAAATCATCCCATGTTGCCATGAGGATTTTCTTCTTCTCCTTGAAGAACTTCTTTTGGGGTTTCTCCTTCTGAAGCCTTGGACAATCACTTTTGTAGTGCCCTTGTTCATTGCACTCATAGCAGATGATGTCCCTGTTGTTTTACTTTTTGTGACCTGAAGAAGCTTCAAACCTTCTATGTCCAGAGGAGGGATCAGACTTTTTGTATTCGGAGGAGGATTCATTTTGATTCCCTGATCTTCTAGAGTTTCTAAATTTTGTTTGCCTCTGCTTCCACGACTGATTGACCCTTCTGGAGAGAAGAGACAATTCGTCTTCTTCTGATGAGGATCCATCAGAGGTTTCTTCCATAGCCTGCAAAACCTTATAATCAAGTTTTTTGTTAGATTTTAATGATAAAGCCTTACCTTGCTTCTGAGGCTCGTCATCTTCTAGCTCTATCTCATGGCTTCTGAGGGAGCTAAAAAGTTCCTCCAGTGATATCTTGTTGAGATCTTTTGCCAGCTTAAGAGCAGTGACCATTGGCCTCCATTTCTTTGGTAAAATTTTGATGATCTTCTTTACGTGATCAGCAGTAGAATACCCTTTGTCAAGAACTCTCAGCCCAACAACTAGAATCTGGAACCTTTAGAACATTACTTCTATGGATTCACTTTCTTCCATCTTGAAGGCTTTGTATTTATGAATGAGCACAAGGGCATTGGTTTCTTTAACTTGTATGTTGCCTTCATGCCTCATTCTCAAAGAGTCAAACATGTTTTTGGTTGTCGCTCTGTTTGAAATCTTCTCATTCTCTGAATATGAGATGGCACTTAGAAGAATTGTTCTGGCCTTATGATGGTTTCTGAAGTCACGCTTTTGTTGGTCAGACATTTTTTTCTATCTATATTTTGACCACTTTCATCCACGGGATGCATGTATCCATCAATTACCATATCCCATAAGTCAGCATCATGAGCCAGAAAGAAGCTCTCAATTATATCTTTCCAGTAGTCAAAATTTTCTCCATCAAAGACTGGAGGTTTGCCGTTGATTCTGTCCTTATCATCATGATAGTCATTGCTTATGTTTTGGCTTGGTCCCACCACAGTGTTTTTCTAAAGCTTGGATCTTGTACTGACACGGTTAAGTGTATGAACTCAAAACCAGGCGCTCTGATGCCAATTGAAGAAGTGAAAAACACAAGAAGAGGGGTTGAATTGAAACTTAAAAATCAAAACAATAGACACGATGATTTTTATCCTGGTTCGCTTGATCTCAAACTACTCCAGTCCACCCGCCAAGGTGATTTCGCCTCTCTCCAACGAGGACTTAATTCACTAATCAAACTTATTACAATTATTCTTTGACAACTGCCAAAGTCTTCTTGATTACAACCATAATCCGGTTTATCTCAAAGAAAATAACTTAATCAAAAGAAAAGATTCACAGTGTACTATTTGTTTTTCGTTACAAAAACGGTATCACTACTGTGATGTATTACACAAATTTGGAGTATAGTATGAATATAAATTTTGAAGCTTTTTAAGATTGTATGGAGCAGTCGTGTGAAATCGTAAACGATTTACCCTTTGAGCTTGTTTATATAGGCGTGGCAATCTGTCCAAATGGAAACATGATAATGGACACTTAATGCTCTTTCCATAATGAGAAGATCCTTGTCTGATTGTAGCCGTTGTAAATGATACTACTTTAATGGAAAAGTAACACTCCAGAACTTAGGAATCTTGCATGCTGCTTTGCTTCAGAACTTGAGAAGTCAGAAACATAAGGTTCTATTAGCGTGTTTGGACTTCTGTTCAGAATCAGGATATCTTTCTCTTTAGCATATATTCTGATCATCATACTTCAGAACATTCTGATTACTCAGCTTGAGGGCTTCTGTGGCTTAACTTCTGATGATGTTTCAGTCATAACTTCTGTACAACATAAATCACAAATTTAGAGTGCATATTTGTTCTTTGTGTTTGTTATCATCAAAACTCTTATTGGGGTTGTGGAATCAAACTATGTTCTAACAGTATGGGCCAAATCTCTCCTTAAAGCCCAATCGCTTATGTCTGTTTGTACAACTGAACTATTTGTAAAAAAGGGAGCATTGGACTCTATTGGTTTGGGTCTTAGTATCAAATTACTTCAACACCTCCCGCTTGCAGATTGCACCCCCCCCCCCCCCCCGGAGTTTATTATTTTAGTATGTCCGTTTAAATAATTTTGATAATTGTTTAGTTTTGTTTGAACTTTTTTCTTTACATGATAAAAAATTATAAAATCGAATATAACAACTTGTAGATTTTTTATTTTAGTTTTAGGAAATTAAATCCCGATTATTCGATTATATTTTAGATTGGTAATTCACCTTTGCTTGTTGAGATTTGAGTCTTATGCAGATTTATTGTGCGATATGCGGATGCGCTTGAGATTTCGATTGTGGTTTATTTTCACATCGATGATGCTTCGACACTTATTCTGAGCATTTGATTTCTGACTCTTTTCTTTGATCGGTGAAGCTTTTGTGAAGATCGTCGGGTTTCTTTGATTTTATGCGCTTTGCTATGGATTGATTTTCGTTTGGTATTTTCTCTTGTTTATCTTATTTTGCACTTTACTGCTTTCTATAAATCATGTAAAGTATGAAAAAGGAAATAAAGAGTGTGCGCTCAAATTCGTTGTTTAAAGACCTGTAGCAGGCATTCCGGACTTCATTTTCTATATGTGCTGTGCTTGTGTTGGTTTCCTTGGTTGTTGATCGATGAGTCACTCAATTTAGAAATTGAGATCACGACTTCCCTCTCAGTGCATGCTCCCTATAGGATTTCATTTCTTTCCTTTATTTCTTGTTGATCGATGAGTCACTCAATTTAGAAATTGAGATCACGACTTTGCTCTTATTGCATGTTCCCCATAGGATAGTTTTGTTAGACTTTCTTTGGTATGATAACATAGATAGGATATCTCTAGGTGGTGTGTTCTCTTGAGCTTATTGGCTTGCTTGCTTGATTTCTTCTTTGTGTGCATGTTTTGAGATGATATACCCTCGGCATGTTCCCTTAGGATCTCTCGATTCAACTATAGATGATGATTCGAGATAGACATAGTTTTATGTGATAGACCCTTGCCATGCTCCTTTAGGACTTCTTGATTCATCTATAGATGATGAGTTGAGATAGACATTAGGATTGTTATCCAAGCATCACCACTTAGGGTAGAGATTTCCCTTCAAAACTCAACCTTAGAATTAATCATTATATGATAATATTATGGATAGATCTAGGTTAGTCTCCCTTAGATGATTTTTCTTTCTTTTGCATCCATGCATTAAGACTAAAACTTCCTTTTTCTTGAAAATAATATAAAACATCTAACAATTTTCAAATTCTTTTTTTAAGGTAAAAAATATCAACCAATGCAAACTCTTTTGCGCCTTCGGGCTTTTCTTTCAAAAAAATTTCAAAAGAACATGTTAACTCACTTCTGTGCTGACGCGTAAGTCTCTAAAGGTCGAGTTGCGGAAGAAGGCGAAATTAACATTGTTCAATAAAAAATACAAACCAATAAAAACTTTTGAAGCCGAACTATGGCTGCTCTGATTCCTTAAAAGGGATACGTAGGAATTGGGATAGGGCCCAAGCGAGCACAACTTTTATTTTTCCTACTGCGATCGGTGGAAATAGAACTGGCTGTTTTTTAATGCTGGTTCGCGTTTGCGTTTGTTTTCACAAAATGTCGTGGTAAGCAAGAGTCGACACCGTCTTTTATTTAATCCAACAAGGAAAGGACAAAAGCACAGCAAAATTCCTTTTCGAGATGTTTCTCGGGTTCGGGAGGTAGATTATAGAAAGGGAAGGTGTTAGCACCCTTTCTATCCGTGGTTATCCACGGGCTCTTAGGTACTTGCTCATTATGTTTTCAAAAAGTTTTGCTTTTCTTGTGTTTGTGGGTTTTGAAAAAGAGATTTGTTTGAAAACTTCAATTTAACTCTTGTTTCTGTCCTCAAGAGTGTATGAAGTGTTGTTTGAAAACTTTGTTTGAAAAAGTGTAAGTGCGAAAAAGTTGTTTCGTTTTGAAAGAGCAAGTACATGCGAACCTCTACCTACTCAAAAGGAATTAAGCTGTGTAAATGTCCTTTAGACAGTTCTATCCCACTATTAAGGAGTAGGTAGCACCGTCGTTGGAGTTTTTCGGGTCAACTCGATTAAGGGACATGTGGTCACTAAAGCAATGTTAGGACGCCTTAGTGGTAACCCTAATGTCTTAGATCATTTTTTATCGAGGCAACCGTTTCGAGGCAACTTTGATCTTTAGACAGGAGGACGACCTCTAAAACACCCTATACTCAATGACCACGTCGAAGCAACCAAGTGAGGCGTACCCTAAGAGTGGCATGTGCGAGTGTGTCAGGTTTTCAGTTATGTTATCTTTGTACATGTTATGGTGAGCTTCAGTTGATTTTAATTTAAGAGAGATCTTGTCATGCATAGCCTAGTTAGCATACATCTAGCAGTTAATAATTGCGGAAAATAAAACTAAACTATTACAAGGCGTCGAGTATTTACATCGCCAAAAACAAACCCTTGAAAAATAAATGCGGAAAAATAAATGAAAGCGATAAATAAAAGTCATAAGTTAAAACTATTACATCCTCGGGGCAAATACAATTATATGGAATAAAATATGAATAAAAAATAATACTCGCGAGAAAAATTGAATCGGAGAGTTTTTTAGGGTTTTGACCCTTTTTTAGGAAAGAAGGAGATTTTGATTTTTTTTTTTGGCATTTTGAATTAAATTAAATTAAACCTAAACTAATTAATTAATAAAAGAAATATTTTTTTGGTTTTCTTTGAATGTTTTAAGGAAATAAAAATAAGATGATTAAATATTTAAAAAAGACCTAATTCTACACCAATTTTTATTTATTGCAAAAATGTTATTATTATGCCTAATTAAAACTAAACAAATTAAGTTATTTATTTACAAAAAATAATGAAATAGTGAAATTAATTTTAATAAAGAAAAATATTATATTGTTTTGTTTTCTGAATTTATTAGGAAAAAATATTAATTTATTAGTGATATAAATAATAATTATAAAAATAATTAAATGAAATAAAAGATAAAAAAAGAAAGGGAAAGAAATAAATTTGTGAAGGGGGTGTTGGGCCCAATTTTGTGGTGTAATCAGCATGCCTAAAGCCCAATAGCGCCCAGCCTCATTGACTTTCCAGGATTTGCTATGCGTGCGCTGACCAGGGAATATGGTGGTCCTTCAACTTTGGCCACTGGATCTTGTCCTGAAGCCACATGGCGTACTGAGATTTGAAGTGTATGGTGGACATCCCTTTGCAAGCTACACAAGAATTCCTAAAGAAGAAAAATAAACAAGATTTTGGGGGACTTGGGATTCGAACCCAGGTCCCAGTGGCTTTTGCTTTAACCTGCTTGCCAACTCAACTGCGCTGTCTCTTTGTTATTATAATAAGCAAAAATAATTATATAAGAAAACAATTAAAATGTTGTAAATAAAAAAATAAAACGCGCGCTTTTCATATAGGCCAACGGGAGGACGACGTGTGGTCGTCTTCTTCACAGATTTCTGGTTTTATTACTTGCGGATTTTTATCCGCAGGAGGTTTTGTGGCTCACTCCTAAAATCTTCCCTAGGCTGCAAAAATCAACTCCAAGACCATGGTTCGATTTGTCTGGGTCTCGTGAACACATCCATATCCATCAATTGGCTTGATTTCTCCTGCATCAAAAATACCCAAAAAACAACTTTCCAAACCCTAGGTTCGGTTCTATGATTACAGGCTACCAAAACGAAATCAAATAATGCAAAAACGTTCTAAAGGGAACGATAAACATGATGGTAGCAAGATTTTGTCATAAAAACGCATGAATGAGAGGTTGTATTTCCATGTTCAGGGTCGAGTTCAAGACGACTTACAGCGATTTTTAGGTGATGAACAGGCCTGGTTCTTGTTCCAATCGCTTCAGGGGATGGCAGTCAAGCACTCCACGTTGAGTTTTTTTATTGAAACAAGCTCTAACCAACAATTCGATCTCTCTCTTTTCCAAGCTTTTTCAGTTTATGGTTTGGCCGTTTTTAGCAATTCTTAGGTCGTGAATTAGGTTTGTGAAGCTTACTTATGTATAAGGCAATGATTTTAGGTCAAGAGTTGGGCTTTAATCCATGTATATTCAAGAATTAGGTTTTGACTTTATCACCATTGTTAACCTTTCCAAATATGGGCAAATCTAAGATTTTGTGCACAAATAAGCCTTAGCACGAATTGGTTGGTTGTCACATGAGGTTGCAAGCTGTACAAATCACAAAGATCCCTTTTCATTGATTTTTAGATTTTATTTGAATTATTATAGATTTAAAATGAATTAAATCAATAAAAATTAAATAAAATAGAAAATTAAATGTTTGGTCATGAAATCAAGCATGGGACACGTGTGTGGCATGACAAGACTAAATCAAGTGGAAAAAGTGGGCCCTTTTGTCAAAAATTGGAGTTTTGAGGATAGTTGACTTTTGCAAATTCATGAAAATTTCCCAACTTCTCCAATGCATAACTTCTTCAATTTTGAGCTTTTGGAGGTGTTCTTGGACTTTTTAGAAACCTTGAGATGTCCTATAATCAACCCTTTTTGTCTCATATCATTTTGATCTTCCATTCTCAAGTTATAAGCTTTGGAAAAAAAGGTGTTTTTGTTGACTTTCAAAAATGACCTATAATGTCCAAATTTGTAACTTCTTGTGAGTGCATTTTCTAATCTTGGTGTATGAAGATGGATTGTAGGAAATTTCGTCCACTTCAAAATGAGCTTTGGATGGGTCATTTATCATAAATTATGAGAAAGTTATGCTTGGTCAAAGTTGAGTTGACTTTTCCTACAAAACCCTAATTTGGCAACTTTTGAATCTTGATGAATTTTGAGCAATCCTTGGTGAATCATGATCAACCCTTGATCAAATGATGAATTATCCTTCAAAATGAGAATGTTGACAAAAAATCTGACTTTTGACTGCAAAATGACCATTTTGCCCTTGCAGTTGACTGTAGATCAAATGGAGCTTTTGACTGTGCAAATTGGCACTGTGAGTCTTGAAACTTGGCATGTAGGTGCTTGAGAATGTATATAGGCCTATGAGACTTGATTGAACCATTGAAAACCCAAAATTCCTTGAAAGAACCAAAACCCTAATTTTGAATTGACTGCCTTAGGAGGTGACTTGACTGTACAACTCTTGAGCCATTTTGAGCAATTTGAGGATCATTCTTGACAAATCTTGAGGAACATGGGAGGGAGAATTTTGGGGTACAACAGTTTCCCCTGTTCAATCTTCTTAAACCTGAGGAATGTAGATTGGCTTGTGTGCCTTTCGTGATCCGAAGGTGGAAGATGATTGAACACTTAAGGGCCTAGAAATTTGCACTCACATGGTGTAGTATCAGCAATGTGATGTCGGGAATGGGCTTACATATGCCATTTGGAGGTTATTGGTAGAAGTATGGGCTTATAGATGCCATCTGGAGATTATTTGTTGAATTGTAACTTTGTAAGTTGAAAGAAGGAACCTGTGTAGGGTTGCCTGATGATGAGTCTGTGTAAAACTGCATCTGAAAGAGAGAAGGAACTGGTGTAGGGTTGCTTCATGATGAGTCCGTGTAAAACTGCATTTGAAAGAGAGAAGGAACTGGTGTAGGGTTGCTTCATGATGGTCAAGTAGATAATTGTCCTGTCTGGTTTCAGGTGTTAATCTGGAGTTTGAAAATGTTGGCCGATGAGATAGTTGTCCTGGCTGGTTACAGGTATTGATCTCTGACTTGAGAAAGAAAGATGGTCTTCCTGGCTTGTTACAGGTATTGATCTTCAATCTCTTCATGTAGATAACTTTCCTGGCTTGTTACAGGTATCGATCTACAATCAATCGTCCACAGAATCTTCCTGGCTTGTTACAAGTATTGATCTGGAACTTAAGAAAGGTTGGTCGAGGAGATAGTTGTCCTGGCTGGTTTCAGGTATTAATCTTTGACCTGAGAAAGAAAGATGGGCTTCCTGGCTTGTTACAGGTGTTGATCTTCAATCTCTTTATGTAGATAACTTTCCTGGCTTGTTACAGGTATTGATCTACAATCAGTCGTCCACAGAACTTTCCTGGCTTGTTACAGGTATTGATCTGGAACTTAAAAAGGTTGATGGTAGCCATCTTTTGATTGACCTTTGCCTGAAAAAGGTAAAACGTTAGCTGTATGCAATGTCATGATGTCATGATGTTCTCAAAATAAATGAGATTTGTGTTGTATGATGCGTATGCATGTCATGATGTATGAAGATGTGATGTTTTTAGCTGGGGAGAATAAATCCCGGAGCTGCTGGAGAATAGTGTTGAGTTCTTCGTTTCCGCTGGGGATGATGAACGAAGATGGTTGTGAGAATAAACCGGTAGGAGAAGATGACTCCGTTGGGGAATAAACCTGGTGAAAAGATTACTCTGCGGGGAATTACTCTGTGGGAAGAGATGCTTTGCTGAGGTTTTAATGATAAACTCCGCTGGGGATTCCGTTGATAAGCTCTGTTGGGGATTTTGATGATGAACTATGTTGGTATAGAAAGAACTTCGCTGGGGATGATCTTTCAGTTGCAACTTGTTGAGGATAACCCAGTTAGACTCTTGTGGGGATAACCTCTGAATATGGCTGGGGATATGCATTTGTATTCTGCAGGGGACAATCTTCTAGAATCTACTGGGGAAGATAATTCAACTCTGGCGGGGAGCTTTTTTAGACTGTTCTAGAAAATGGCTCCACTGGGGGGGTCTTGTATTCCGCCGGGGAATATTCTTATATTTCATCGAGGAATATTAAGACTGCCGGGGATGCTCTCTATGCTTGCTGGGGAATATCCTTATACTCCGCTGGGGAATATTAAGACCTTCTGGGAATACCGAGCTTTTTCGGGACTGATGGTAGACTAACTCTGCTTGGGGAGAGTATTGCTGATTCATTCATGATTGCAAGTCTCAGCTGGGGGAAAAGCTACCATTATTGTTTTACTCTGCAGGGAGTGAAGGTATCTTGGTCATATTCTTCAGCTGAACCTACCTTGGTACCTTGGTGGATAGAGCAACTAGACCTCTCAGACAATTCTTATTGCCCCCACTTCTAGTATCACTCGTAATTAGTCCTTTGTTTCACATGAAAATATTTATGAGCAGCAATTAATGTCAAATGCATATATCAAAAATGAACATTGGACGTTCTTTGCAAAACAAAACAGATAAAGGAAAAAAACAATTTGCAATTTGTCTAAAAAATGAGCTTGTATTGATTTTGAAGTTTGCCTGTAAATATGCGTTTTTGTACAAGAGGCTGACGTCCTAGTAAGAGAACACCGCCGAACAAACAGAATTTATACAATTTGTAAAAAAGAAAACAAAACAGCTAGGTGAATAATCCCACTGGGTTCCAACTCTGCTATCGCCTTTATATCTTCAAGCATCTCATCACTTTGCTGCTTAGTTGGAGATGAATCTGATTGATTGGTGCCGTCTGAGCCTGACAGTTGATACCAAAGTCTGGATGCAGGGTGATCCAATGAGACATAGTATTACGCATTAATCCCTAACTTTTGCCTGGACCGCCCTTTCGGGTTTTCAGTCCACCAGGATACCCATTTTTGCCCAAGCCGCCTTTTCAGGTTTTCGACTTGCCGGGTGTACAAATTTTTTTTATTTTCATCCCTTATTTTTGCCCGAACCCTTTTGGTTCGCCGAGAAGCCCTTATTTTTGCCTAGGCCAGTCGCCCTAGCGGGTCTTTAATTATGCGTAGTATCTTTTTACTATGTCTGCATTGACGGGGTGAGAAAGTTCGTCACCATCCATGGTGGTTAGAATCATCGCTCCTCCTGAGAAGATGTTCTTAACCACAAATGGCCCTTCGTAAGTAGGGGTCAATTTGCCCCTGGGATCACCTTGAAGTAGAATGATGCGCTTGATTACCAGGTCCCCGACTTGATACTCTTGTCGTCTGACTTTCTTGTTAAATGCCTTGATCATCAGTTTTTGGTACGTCTGACCATGACAAATAGCAGTGAGTCTCTTTTCGTCGATTAGGTTTAGTTGATCAAGCTGGGTCTGGATCCATTCGTCTTCACTTAAACCTGCATCCTTCATGATTCGGAGAGAGGGTATCTGAACTTCAATGGGCAGGACTGCCTCCATGCCATATACCAAGGAATAGGGTGTTGCCCCTGTTGACGTCTGTGCTGAGGTACGGTACCCATGAAGAGCCAATGGTAACATCTCGTGCCAGTCTTTGTAGGTCACTGTCATCTTCTGCACAATCTTCTTGATGTTCTTATTAGCTGCTTCTACAGCCCCATTCATCTTCGGCCGGTAGGGAGAAGAATTATGATGTTGTATCTTGAATTGCTCGCAGAGCTCAGTGATTATCTTGTTGTTCAGATTGGTACCATTATCCGTAATGATCCTCTCTAGTACACCGTATCGATAGATCAGGTTATGCCGAATGAACCGTGCCACGACGTTCTTGGTTACGGTGGCAAAGGAAGCTGCTTCAACCCACTTCGTAAAGTAATCAATCGCTACCAGGATGAAACGATGCCCGTTGGATGCCGTAGGTAGGATCTCGCAGATCATATCAATGCCCCACATTGCAAAAGGCCAAGGTGCTGTCAAGACGTTCAGAGGAACTGGAGGAATGTGCACCTTATCAGCATAGATCTGGCACTTGTGACATGTCCGAGAATGCTGATAACAGTCGGCTTCCATTGTTGACCAGTAATATCCTGCCCGAAGGATTTTCTTTGCCATGGTATGCCCACTAGAATGCGTTCCGAAGGTACCTTCATGCAGCTCTGCCATGATCCTTTCTGCTTCAATCTTATCCACACAACGTAGTAAGGTTGAATCGTGGTTTCGTTTGTAAAGAATGCCATTGCTGATGAAGAACTTCATCGCGAACCTTCTCAGAAACTTCTTGTCATTAACGGTTGCACCCTCGGGGTATTCTTGAGCTTCAAGGTACCTCTTTACTTCATGATACCATGGTTTTTCTGTTACCTCTTTGGTCTCAAGATCACAACAATATGCAGGTTCATCCACTTTACAAATAATGATCCGGGGAGCCTTGTTGTCCCATTTGACTTTGAACATAGAAGCCATCGTAGCTAGCGTGTCCGCCAACTGATTTTCCTCTCTTGGGAAATGTTCAAAGGTTATTTCCTCGAAGTGGGGAAGCAACGTCAACACATACTCCTTGTAAGGAATAAGATTTGGATGTTTCGTATCCCACTCGCCTTTGATCTGACTGATCACGAGAGAGGAATCTCCGAAGACACTCAGAAACTTAATCCTTAGGTCAATTGCAGCTCTAAGACCCATGATGCATGCTTCATACTCCGCCATGTTGTTGGTGCAGTTGAAACATAGTCGGGCGGTAAGTGGAGTGTGAGAGCCTTTAGGGGATATGATCACAGCGCCAATGCCATTACCCAAAGAGTTTGAGGCTCCGTCAAAGTTCATAGACCATCGGGATCCTTCCTCAGGTCCTTCATCCGGTCCAGGTATCTCGCAATCAGTTACTACCATGATATTCTCGTCTGGAAATTCAAAGTTCATAGACTGATAATCATCCACTGCCTGATGTGCCAACTGGTCGGCCAACACACTTCCTTTGATTGCTCTTTGAGTCGTGTACTGGATGTCATATTCAGTCAAGATCATCTGCCATCTTGCTATTCTTCCGGACAAGGCAGGCTTTTCGAAGATATACTTGATTGGATCCATTTTTGAAATCAATAGAGTAGTGTGAGTTAACATATACTGTCTTAGCCGGCGAGAAGCCCATACCAAAGCGCAACAAGTTTTCTCGAGCAGTGAGTATTGGGTCTCACAGTCGGTAAACTTTTTTCTAAGGTAATAAATAACATGCTCTTTTCGGCCAGACTCGTCATGCTGACCTAGCACACACCCCATTGAATTGTCCAGTACTGTCAAGTATAAGATTAGAGGTCTCCCTTCAACTGGTGGCATAAGAATAGGTGGCTCTTGGAGATACTCTTTGATTCTTTCGAAAGCGGCCTGACATTCATCGTTCCAACGTACTACTTGATCTTTCTTCAGTAGCTTGAAGATTGGTTCACAAGTAGCAGTTAGGTGCGAGATGAATCGGGAAATGTAGTTCAGCTGTCCTAGAAAGCCTCTGACTTCTTTCTCCGTCTTGGGAGCTGGCATCTCTTGTATGGCTTTCACTTTGGCAGGGTCCACTTGAATACCTTTGTCGCTTACGACGAAACCTAGTAGTTTTCCAGACCTCACCCCGAAGGTGCACTTGTTCGGGTTTAATCTCAGCTTGTACAACTTCAACCGGTCAAACAGCTTCTGTAAATGGTCAAGGTGTTCCTCCTCAATTTGGGACCTTGCAATCATATCGTCGACGTATACTTCAATCTCATGATGGATCATATCATGAAAGAGAGCAACCATGGCACGCTGATACGTTGCCCCAGCATTTTTTAACCCAAAAGGCACGACCTTGTAACGAAAGGTGCCCCACTGAGTAACAAAGGTGGTCTTCTCCATGTCTTCGGGAGCCATCTTTATCTGATTATAACCGGAGAATCTATCCATGAAAGAGAATACCTTATGCTGAGCAGTATTGTCAACCAGAACGTCGATGTGAGGCAGAGGGAAGTCATCCTTAGGGCTCGCCCTGTTCAAATCCCTCTAATCAACACACATTCTGACCTTACCATCTTTCTTCGATACCGGAACCACATTGGCGACCCACTGAGGGTAAGAAGTCACTGCTAGAAAACCGGCGTCAAACTGCTTCATCACTTCAGCCTTGATTTTCTCGGACATCTCTGGGCGCATACGGCGAACCTTCTGTTTTACTGGAGGGCAGTCTTCCTTGGTAGGCAGTCGATGAACCACAATGTCGGTATCCAACCCAGGCATATCTTCGTAAGGTGAAGCAATGGTATAGCGGATCATAAAACTGGACCAGGACACTCATCAGTTGTTGGTCCCACTTTGAGGTGACTAACCCGAGAAGAGAACCATGCCTCCTGATGAAGGAAGTAGTGTTTGGAATCCTGTTAACCAATTCTTTAAGCAAAGTAGGTGGTTGAACAAAGTTGAGCCGAATAGTATTCCTACGCATGGGCATCATGATGTCCTACAAAACAGAGCAAAGATGAAACCTTCTTGTCTTTGAAATGGGTTAGTCCTTATGCAAGATGTATGCAATGTTATGATGTTATGATGTCATGGCAAAGGCACACCACAGGTATTCACAAAAGGCAAACATGGTAAAGGCACGCAAGTCACACAAGAGAGCCCTTAGATTTCAGGCTGGCATGAAGTTTAGGTACTACCCTCTTTCAGTTTCAGTTGGTTAAGACCTGTCCTAAAAATAGTAATCGGGTTCTAGAGGATCTCAATATCACTGACTACCCTCAATTGGTCATAATTCCAGTTTGGCAACCTTTTCTTGCGGCCGGAACCATCGCGAGAGTTTAGTCTCAATGAGTGTAGCATACTGCTACTGTTCTATGGCCAAGTTGGTCAATTTAAGGTTCTAAGGTAAGTTGGTGCTTAATGACTCCTCATAAGACCCATATTCTCCTCGTTCCAACACAAGGGATATCGGTACAGACCAAGGTGTCACACCAACGTAGCTACTGCTTCATCCGTGTCGGTCTACACCGGACATATCCCTCACAGTTTATTGCTACTTACCTAAAAAAGGGTACCCCCAGATCTGGGTTAGGATCTATAAAACTCCGATACAAGCCCACAAAGTTTAAAGCATACAAAGAAATACAATTGAAAACACAAGTGATCTAATCCTAAGGTACACCTCACTTATAAATCCCCAGCAGAGTCGCCAGTTCTGCGATCGGTGGAAATAGAACTGACTATTTTTTAATGTTGGTTCGCGTTTGCGTTTGTTTTCGCAAAATGTCGCGGTAATCAAGAGTCGCCACCGTCTTTTATTTAATCCAACAAGGAAAGGACAAAAGCACAGAAAAATTCCTTTTCGAGATGTTTCTCGGGTTCGGGAGGTAGATTATAGAAAGGGAAGGTGTTAGCACCCTTTCTATCCGTGGTTATCCACGGGCTCTTAGGTACTTGCTCACTATGTTTTCAAAAAGTTTTGCTTTTCTTATGTTTGTGGGTTTTGAAAAAGAGCTTTGTTTGAAAACTTCGATTTAACTCTGGTTTCTGTCCTCAAGAGTGTATGAAGTGTTGTTTGAAAACTTTGTTTGAAAAAGTGTAAGTGCGAAAAAGTTGTTTCGTTTTGAAAGAGCAAGTACCTAAGAACCTCTACCTACTCAAAAGGAATTAATCTGTGTAAATGTCCTTTAGACAGTGCTATCCCACTATTGAGGAGTAGATAGCACCGCCGTTGGAGTTTTTCGGGTCAATTCGATTAAGGGACATGTGGTCACTAAAGCAATGTTAGGACACCTTAGTGGTAACCCTAATGTCTTAGATCATTATTTATCGAGGCAACCGTTTCGAGGCAACTTTGATCTTTAGACAGGAGGACGACCTCTAAAACACCTTATACTCAATGACCACGTCGAGGAAACCAAGTGAGGCGTACCCTAAGAGTGGCATGTGCGAGTGTGTCAGGTTTTCAGTTATGTTATCTTTGTACATGTTATGGTGAGCTACAGTTGATTTTAATTTAAGAGAGATCTTGTTATGCATAGCCTAGTTAGCATACATCTAACAGTTAATAGTTGCGGAAAATAAAACTAAGCTATTACAAGGCGTCGGGTATTTACATCGCCAAAAACAAACCCTTGAAAAATAAATGCGGAAAAATAAATGAAAGCGATAAATAAAAGTCCTAAGTTAAAACTATTACATCCTCGGGGCAAATACAATTATATGGAATAAAATATGAATCAAAAATAATACTCGCGAGAAAAATTGAATCGGAGAGTTTTTTAGGGTTTTGACCCTTTTTTAGGAAAGAAGGAGATTTTGATTTTTTTTTTTTTGGCATTTTGAATTAAATTAAATTAAACCTAAACTAATTAATTAATAAAAGAAATATTTTTTTGGTTTTTTTTTTAATGTTTTAAGGAAATAAAAATAAGATGATTAAATATATAAAAAAGACCTAATTCTACACCAATTTTTATTTATTGCAAAAATGTTATTATTATGCCTAATTAAAACTAAACAAATTAAGTTATTTATTTACAAAAAATAATGAAATAGTGAAATTAATTTTAATAAATAAAAATATTTTATTTTTTTGTTTTCTGAATTTATTAGGAAAAAATATTAATTTATTAGTGATATAAATAATAATTATAAAAATAATTAAATGAAAGAAAAGATAAAAAAAGAAAGGGAAAGAAATAAACTTGTGAAGGGGGTGTTGGGCCCAATTTTGTGGTGTAATCAGCATGCCTAAAGCCCAATAGCGCCCATCCTCATTGACTTTCCAGGATTTGCTATGCGTGCGCTGACCAGGGAGTATGGTGGTCCTTCAACTTTGGCCACTGGATCTTGTCCTGAAGCCACATGGCGTACTCAGATTTGAAGCGTATGGTGGACATCTTTTTGCAAGCTACACATGAATTCCTAAAGAAGAAAAATAAACAAGATTTTGGGGGACCTGGGATTCGAACCCAGGTCCCAGTGGCTTTTACTTCAACCTGCTTGCCAACTCAACTGCGCTGTCTCTTTGTTATTATAATAAGCAGAAATAATTATATCAGAAAACAATTAAAATGCTGTAAATAAAAAAATAAAACGCGCGCTTTTCAAATAGGCCAATGGGAGGACGACGTGTGGTCGTCTTCTTCACAGATTTCTTGTTTTATTACCTGCGGATTTTTATCCGCGGGAGGTTTCGTGGCTCACTCCTAAAATCTTCCCTAGGCTGCAAAAATCAACTCCAAGACCATGGTTCGATTTGTCTGGGTCTTGTGAACACATCCATATCAATCAATTGGCTTGATTTCTCCTGCATCAAAAATACCCAAAAAACAACTTTCCAAACCCTAGGTTCGGTTCTATGATTACAGGCGACCAAAACGAAATCAAATAATGCAAAAACGTTCTAAAGGGAACGATAAACATGATGGTAGCAAGATTTTGTCATAAAAACGCATGAATGAGAGGTTGTATTTCCATGTTCAGGGTCGAGTTCAAGACGACTTACAGCGATTTTTAGGTGATGAACAGGCCTGGTTCTTGTTCCAATCGCTTCAGGGGATGGCAGTCAAGCACTCCACGTTGAGTTTTTTGATTGAAACAAGCTCTAACCAAGAATCCGATCTCTCTCTTTTCCAAGCTTTTTCAGTTTATGGTTTGGCCGTTTTTAGCAAGTCTTAGGTCGTGAATTAGGTTTGTGAAGCTTGCTTATGTATAAGGCAATGATTTTAGGTCAAGAGTTGGGCTTTAAACCATGTATATTCAAGAATTAGGTTTTGACTTTATCACCATTGTTGACCTTTCCAAATATGGCCAAATCTAAGATTTTGTGCACAAATAAGCCTTAGCACGAATTGGTTGGTTGTCACTTGAGGTTTGCAAGCTGTACAAATCACAAAGATCCCTTTTCATTGATTTTTAGATTTTATTTGAATTATTATAGATTTAAAATGAATTAAATCAATAAAAATTAAATAAAATTGAAAAATAAATGTTTGGTCATGAAATCAAGCATGGGACACGTGTGTGGCAGACAAGACTAAATCAAGTGGAAAAAGTGGGCCCTTTTGTCAAAAATTGGAGTTTTGAAGATAGTTGACTTTTGCAAATTCATGACAATTTCCCAACTTCTCCAATGCATAACTTCTTCAATTTTGCACTTTTGGAGGTGTTCTTGGACTTTTTAGAAACCTTGAGATGTACCCTAATCAACACTTTTGGTCTCATCTCATTTTCATCTTCCATTCCAAAGTTATAAGCTTTGGCAAAAAAGGTGTTTTTGTTGACTTTCAAAAATGACCTATAATGTCCAAATTTGTAACTTCTTGTGAGTGCATTTTCTGATCTTGGGGTATGAAGATGGATTGTAGGAAATTTCATCCTCTTCAAAATTAGCTTTGGATGGGTCATTTATCATAAAGTATGAGAAAGTTATGCTTGGTCAAATTTGAGTTGACTTTTCCTGCAAAACCCTAATTTGGCAACTTTTGAATCTTGATGAATTTTGAGCAATCCTTGGTGAATCATGATCAACCCTTGATAAAATGATGAATTATCCTTCAAAATGATAATGTTGACAAAAAACCTGACTTTTGACTGCAAAATGACCATTTTGCCCTTGTAGTTGACTGTAGATCAAATGGAGCTTTTGACTGTGCAAATTGGCACTGTGAGTCTTGAAACTTGGCATGTAGGTGCTTGAGAATGTATATAGGCCTATGAGACTTGATTGAACCACTGAAAACCCCAAATTCCTTGAAAGAACCAAAACCCTAATTTTGAATTGACTGCCTTAGGAGGTGACTTGACTGTACAACCCTTGAGCCATTTTGAGCAATTTGAGGATCATTCTTGACAAATCTTGAGGAATATGGGAGGGCAAATTTTGGGGTACAACACCTACATTATTTTCTCTTTTATTTTGCATGCATTCCCTCTTTTCATTTTATTTTAGCTATTAAGTATAGATTTAAAACACACCCTTTGATTAGAACAACAAGAGTGGATACCGTAGAGTACTACAAGCGTGTGGAGTGCTAATACCTTCCCCTCGCGTAACAGACTCCCTTACCCGATATCTCAGTCGTTTGATCATGATTTCACCCTTCTCAGGTTTACTCAATGTTTACCTTTCCCTTAATGTTCGATGGCGACTTCATTGATTGTTCAGCTGATTATTTCAGCTGACGACTTCACTGGGGACAGATTGACCTATTGTTGGTCCATCCCGGAGTCAATCCTATCTCTTGTTTTATTTTCCTTGGGTGTTTATTTTTATGCTTTATATCTTGTTCATTTTTTACATGTTTATTTGTGCATATGTTTGCATTACATCTTTATTGTTTTCCATATACTGTTGTTGTGTTGGCTTCCGTGTTTCTTCATTGGATGGGTGTTACTATGAGATAAAAGGCCCAATACCCAGGCCAAGTGACAAACAATAGGAACAGTAGGAATAGAGTGGAACACGACAGATAGGGGATGTAGATTTCCCTAGACAAATGTGTTGTCCATGATCATATGAGGTTTTAATGAGGTGTTATCACTATCATGTAGGTTTACGATGATAGTACTCTCAAGTGAACCCGTGATTTTGAGTTACCATTGGCTTTACCCAGAATTAGTCTTGACCCGTTAGTGGGGCGGGAATATGATCTTTACAGGTACAGATTGTGACTATGTTCTGATGGTGATCGTTGGTCTGTTGGTGACTATGTGGGTCTCAGATTTATTTTTTGAGTTTCTGGATTCGGTATTCTAGATGGTTATTTGGTTATGTTCTGGACATTTGATCTTGATATATTCCACTTGGCTAGAGATTATACAACAGTTATTCATGGTACTTGGTTCCATTGTATGCTGAAATTGGTGTCAAACCTTTGATCCTGTGATATCCGAATTATGCAGCAAATTTATATATTCATTTATCTAGAGGATTGTACAATTGTTATGTTGAACTTTTGAACCCCTGTCATTGCACCTTGCATCATAGCAGTTTTATTCTACACAAAAAATAAAGAAATGTGAAAGATTGTATGCATAAAAAAAGATGTTGAACATGGCATTGCATCCGCTCATGCATCTTCATGCATATTCATGCATCTCAATGCATCCATAGCACGTACTCAGAAGGTACTCAGAAGGGGGAATCCTTATTCAGGCTTGGTATTTTCTTTTCAGAACTGCAAATCTTGACTTTTCGCGGCTATGTGATCAGGTTTCAAGATATGGAACAACTTCGTGGGTAATTGGACGAGATGAAAGAGCATATGGGATTTTTTATGTTAGATATGCAGGATTTGATCTGTGGGGAAGAACATCTGAGAGAGGAGAACACTCAGTTAAAGGCTCGGTTGAGTTTGGTTATGGATGTTTTGGGGATAGTTTTGAAGAAAGAAGATGTTTCTATGCCTGCTACAATAAGAGCTAGCATTCCTCCCCATAATCTGGGGACCCCTTCAAGTCATGGAGTATCTCATCCACAACCGTGCATTCCAGGATCTTCCCATCCACAACCAGTTGTCATTTCCCAAGAGGACCCAAAGGGTAAAGTTTGTAAGCATAGGCCAAAACAGCTTGAACGACTGTTTGATCCTATTCCAATGTTGTATGCACAATTGCTTCCTCCCCTGCTAGAATGTCATTTGATTAAACTCCTAATCTTCACTACACATGAAAGGTTCCCTCATGGCTTTGACGATAATGCTAGGTGTGAATTTCATTCTGGGGCACCCGGTCATGATACTGAATATTGCATAGATTTTAAGCACCAAGTCCAGGACTTGCTTGATGCAGGGACAATTCTCTTCACTCCTGAAGGTCTGAGTGTGCAAATAAATCTTATGCCAATTGCTACAAAGAATAGGGTTATGCCTTCTCCTCTTCAAAGTTCTATCTCACGATCGAAGTCACGTCATCCACAACCTATACTCCCAGAAAGTTCCCACCAACAACCGTTTACAAGTTATGGAAATCAGTTGGTTAATCAAAATCAGAATCTTCCTCATGTTCATCCAGCTCGGTGTGTTCCTCAGCAGCAAACCTATCAACAGATACATTTGCAACAAGGTAAGCAAAGGGATAGAAAGCCAAAAAGGGTGTTTGACATTGCTCCCGTGACTTATGTCCAGTTGTTCTCTCAGTTGCTCAAGCTTTCGTTTGTGGAACCCAAGCCACTGAAGCCTGTCATTCCTCCTTATCCTGTGGATTTCAATCCTAATGTGCAATGTGATTACCTTGTTGGGGAACTATGCCATTCCATTGAATATTCCAGGGCCTTTAAAAATGTGTAAGACCTGCTTGATGCAAAGGCTATCAATTTCGGGCCAGCCAGTTAAATCTGAAGTCTCCTTTGACTCAGTAAATGTTAAGACTTCCAGATCATCATCTGAAGCAACAAGTCCATACGGAGACTAGTCTCCTCAACATGGAAATTTCTAGTTTCATTGGCAATTCTCATTTGTAATCTTTCTTGCTTGGGTTCAGTACTTTCTTGTATGCAAAACTTGCTGATTTTTGAATATTAATCATAATGCATTAAATTTGTTTGTCTTAAATTAATCCATTTGTATTCACTCATTAATGTTTTTCTTTGCTTTTCGACACTTAACTCTTGTTAAATAAAGCAAAATACCTTTGGAGGGAGGATGATGAGTAATATACCAAAAATTTCAAACGTTGTGCTTTTGAATGAAAAAACCTGCTGACGATGTACAAGCATTGTTTCAATTCCTAAATACTAGAGATATAAAAGAGATAGACCCTCGTTAACCCCTTTGAGCCTTGAAGTAGGAGTTTATTTTCTTTTCAGAAAAACACTCACATTTAACCCGGGGCAGGGTAGATTTTAGTTGATCCGATCGAGCATTCAGAACTCATCAAGAGTGCGCACCTAAGGATACAATAATGGTTATCCATCAAAAGGCTAAAGAAAGTCAAAGCCGAAATGGTTAACTCTCATATATCAGCAGCGTGCATCAATGGGATGATATCCCAATGGATATCTCCCGCACGTTAAGAGGTCAAAAGACGACGATACCACAACCGTTATTCGTCGTCAACCAAATAGCAAGGCAGTTACACCTTTTCAGAAAGTCAAAGAACAACTCGAAGTCACATGACTGGTTCAAACAAAATGAAATGATGAAAGAAAGAGACAAAAAGCACCGCTAAGTCGAAACTTGAAAAAACAAGTCGCTTAGGAAAAAGTCAGGGCATCCCGCTGGACGTCAGAGTAAAAATAAAAAATAATTTGTCCAGGCAAAAGTTAGGGAAAACAAAAAGAAAGCAAAAAGTGTGAAAAGCGAAATGGGATTACCAAATAAAGATCCTCCACAAAAAATAAAGTCGTGTTATCAAACACCAAGAATGAAAGAGGTGAGTGACTGCCATGTCCAAGAAACCTCATTTGACTCCCAAGCCATTGTAGACTCCTCTTGAGATATGAGTGCTCGTATTGGTTTAATTGAATGTAGGACTGACGAACATCACGGAGAATGGGTGGGCACCAAATAATTTTGAGCCTTAAATCTTTTTTCTAGAAATCATGAACCAGGCTACGTTACAACCCTTAAAAGTCCTAACTAAAGCAAGGGTTGATTTGAAAGCGCATTGTAATGAGAATACGGTAATCTGACTCCCAGGAGGCTTGCAAAACTTTTTGAGTTGGTATCACACCATATTTTTAATTTCTTTCGCACAATTTTTTTTGATGTTTAATCTTTTCAATAAAAAGTTTTTTAAAATTCAAGACAAACATGAGCTTTGCATTACAATTATCATTCTTAGAATAAACATTCCTTGCATATGAACAAGTGCTTAAGCATTAAGTAAGCTTGCGTAATGAGCATCCGATGGAAGTTTGATTATTCCAAAGGGACAAATTTCTTTAAGATACCGTTGAAAGGTGAATCATTTACGAGAATGATCTTAATCTGGGGCAGACCTTCTATTGACTCTATTGAGTAAAAGAATACTAGTTTGAGAAATGATCTAAAGTAGATGGAAAAAGTTGATTGCCCAGAGTCTCTGTCGAGCAGTGGTGCATTATTTTCAGTTGGTCCAGAGGGACAAGATTTTCTTCAAGCATCCAATTGAAGAATGAATCAATTCAAATTGAGAAATATGGTTGTGTAGTAGCCTACTTTCAAGATGTAAGTCAACTAAGCTAAGGAGGTGTTGTCTTCAAAACTCTGTGAGCCTCTCATTTCTCCTTAAGCATGAGATGAAGGAAATGGTGTGTCGAGACTCCGTTGAGCAGGGGAAAGCATGTTAAAAACTTTGTTGAGTAAGCGTTCAGTCAATCTACGGCGCTCAAGTTGGGATTTGATCCCTTAAAGTACAGCCAAACTAGGGCAGTTATGTTAAGATTTGACAAATCTCTCTAAGAGTTTGTTAATTAGAGGAGAATCTTTTCAGAATCTGCAGATGCATGGGCGTTCACTCAAGCATGGTTGAAACCGTTTCCAACTTTGGTCAGCCAGTAGACGTATGCTCCAAAGTTCATAACACTGGGATATTTATCTTAATGGTACAAATCTCATAAAGTCTTCTCGAGGAAATTTTCTTCAAAAGCCTTACAGACTGGGGCAAGAAATTATGCAGGGGCATTTTCTCCTCTTCAAGGGTTTATCAGATCAAGTCCATACGCGGGCTAAATGACTCGTGATTTTGAAAATCATGTCGAGATGTCAGGATTGCTATCCCCGACTCATCAGAGACTTAAATCCATTTATTTGTGTCCCTTCATTTGAAGTCAGGATCATTATCTCCAATTGAAATGTGGATCGTTATCCTCGGTAGGATACGAGCAGCAACGCAAAGATCATTTGAGGTTGTTTACCCATACAAAGATCATGATGGAAATGTTGTTTCCGAGAAGGACTTCTTTCCCCAGCACAGGATATGTTACTACTTGACAAGAGTCTGTCTGCAAAGGGGTTTCTCTGCTGAGATCTTTATTCCCCAGTGAAGCATTCCTCGTTTCTCTCTAGAAGGAGGTGGGTTCTTCTCCCCGGAAATTCAGAACCTGTTTGAAGTCAAGATGATTTCTTTTCAGTGGACTGCAATTTATTTTTGTAGCATATTCTCTAAAGCCCACTTTTTAGGGGCATTTCTCCTCGGGGTTGACATGATGAAGTTGCAATCTTGCATCGCATTTTTTACCCAATGGTTGGTAGTCCAAAGTGTTTATTCTTCAGTGAGGTTTTCTATTCCAAATAGGAGCATATTTCTACAATTTCTCTTTTTGCAAGTGTTGTTGATATTTTATGACAAGAAGCATACCAGCAAATAAATCAAGAAGGGTCTGTATGCGACCAACATGATGATTTCTGTAGAATGGGATCCAATTTTCTCCAGTGAATGCTCACTTCTGCTCAAGAATGAAATTTTGTATCCCCAGTAAAGGCATACTCTCGCCCAGACAGAATTATTTATCTCCAGTGGAAGTATACCCATGTGTAATCTCCACTAAAGTCAGAAATCTTGATGAGAGTTTGTTTAAGAGTTTTTCCCTTCCAGAGTGTTTATCTCCGAAGAAGTGCATTTCATTAGGTCTTGTATAATCTTCTTCTTCAGTGTGGTCTTCTTTGCTTCGATAAATCTTGGAAAAATCATTTCATTGGATTGCATACCATTGTTATATCCCCTTGAAGTTGATACTCTGTGACTCTGTGGTTGGAAATTATCACCCGCGTGAGGTTGTCATTCATCGTCTCTATGAAGTTCGTATCTTTTATCCCTAGGAAATTTTGCCCAAGTCATATTTTCTTGAAGAGATGTTTTGATCAGCATGCTTATTACGCCCCTGTGGGGAAATCTCTTGTTCTTTTTGGAGCAGTGTGCATAAACGAATGTTGTTTAGGGCTCTTCGACCCCCAGTGATAGAGCATTGCTGAAATATTTCCGCTGTAGAGTTTTGAACCTCAAGCTTATGATTCAAAGATGCCTCATCTTCTTCAAGTGAAGGTTGTTATCCTCGACGGTAGTATTCCCTGTGTGGCCTGGGTAGAATTCTTTTATTCAATAATTTCTGTGATTTCCCAAGTCGAGGTCACTTTTATTAAGGACTTACATCAGAAGGTCCCAGATCCAATCGATATTCTATTAATCCTTGGAAGGAGATGTTGGATCTTTTCCCCATGGAAGTTGGGAGTTGGACCAGAGTCTAAATTTCCTCTGAACTACAATTTACTTTTACAGTATTCTCCCCAGTGAAGGCATACTCTCGCCCGAGTATTCCTCCTTCTCAGTGCAATATGTTTCTTTCTAGGTTTTTTCAGAAGAATAACTTTATTCACCAACTAGAGATTTTTAATATACTTCCCTTGAAGTCGATATTCTACAGCTTCTCCAATGAGGTTTGCACTCATCCTCCCCATGAAGTATGTATTCTCCTACTTAGTGAGGGATGCACTCCCTCTCTCTCCAATGTGGCTTGCCTATATCAGAGTTCTTAAAGAGGTTCATGTTTACCTACTGGGGATTCTAGTTTGTTTTCCTCATGAGGACGACCATCATCCGCAATGAAATGATTTCTACTCCCCAGTATAGAACTTCTTGCCAGCTTGAATCTTCTGAAGATGGCTATACCTAGTGCAATGGTTGTTGGTGGTGTTACCATTTAAGTCTTTTGGCTCCCCAGTGTAAGAGGTAGTCTTTGTCCCAATCAAAGCCGAATTTCGAGAACCTGTAAAAGCAAGGTACCTATTATTCCCCAGTGGAGCTATTCTTCTTTCCTTAGTGGAGCAAGTGTCTTGTCTCCCTAGTGTGGTGTGAATAGGAGTGCCAGTCATAACTCTTTCATCCCCGGTGACAAAAGAACCAGTGGAGTTTTTGTCCCAAGATGTTTGTTTCTTCCTCGAGTGAAGATTTTGTACCCAGACGGTGTTATCCCAGTGTGGTCTGAGTAGAATTCTTTTTATTTAAGAATTTCTATACTCCACAGTAGAAGCTATCTTTGTCAAGAAATTTTATGCCATAAGTTTCCATTCCCAGCGGAGATCTCCTCTTTCTAACAGAGGATAGAGAATTTGTTCTCCCAGGAAGTTGGGAGTTTGATCAGAATTCAAGACTTTCTCTGAACTGCAATTTATAAGTCCAGATTTCCTTTTCTCTATAGAAGGTCAAATGTGCAAGAATAACCATTCATAAGTTCATTGTTTTACCAGCAGCTGATTATTGATGTGATTTCCCCAGTGCATTTCTAAACATGCATCATTACATTGCATCTACCAAAACGAGTAGCATTTCCATTGTATGGAGCATTATGCTAAAAAAATCAAACATGCATAAGTATAAGCCAATTAAGTTCACCTGTGATAACCAAATTGTTACACGCTCAGATTTGAATTATCTCCACAACAATCCTAGGGTGATTCCTTTTTGTTTCCCCAACGGAGTCTGTTTGATTTACTACTAGTCGGGTCTTTGGTATCTTCCATTTCCACAATAAGTCGTGGTTTTCTCTTGCCCTTGCAAGCCTTTGGTTATTTTACCCGTGTTTTCTCTGCCGTCAGAGTGTGAGTAAGAGTCGGTGTATAGCCTTTCTTGCTTCTCAAGTGTTTGAGTATCCATACTTGGTGTGTGGTAGTTCAGATAATTGCCACTCTTGAAGAATTACACCCCTCCTTTGGCCTGAGGGATTTTGTAGCTCTTGTGTATTTTCAAACTCTTAAAGCCCAACGCATGTTGGCAATCTTTGTTTAGAGTCCCTACAGTTGGTCTCTTTTTCTAATCACAAGTCCACCTTCGATCGACGTTCTATTTGAGTTCAATACATATGGGAATCCTCAGTAAATTTGTGGTTTGCGCTTGCCCTTGCAAGCCTTTGGTTATTTTAATCGTGTTTTCTTTCCCATTAGAGTGAGAGTAAGAGTCGGTGTATAGCCTTTCTTGCTTCTCAAGTGTTTCAGTATCCATACTTGGTGTGTGGCAATTCAGATAATTTCCACTCTTGAATAATTACACCCCGCCTTTGGCCTAAGGGATTTTGTAGTTCTTGCATATTTGCAAACTCTTAAAGCCAAACGTGTGTTGCCAATCCTTATTTAGAGTCCCCTTCGGTTGGTCTTTCTTCCTTTTAATGTTCGTCTTTGCCCGACGTTCCCTTTTCTTTGGAATTCACCTTCCCCCGATGTCTTTCAATCTTAGGTTCACCTTCGCCCTGTGTCCCTTTTTGTTGGTTAAGGTTCTTCTTCTCCCGACGTTCTCTTTGCTTCGGTAATTTCACCTTCGTCCGGTGTCTTTCCATCTTAGGTTCACCTTCTCCCGATGTCCCTTTTTGTTGGTTAAGGTTCGTCTTCGCCCGATGTTCTCTTTCCTCCGGAATTCACCTTCGCCCGGTGTCTTTCCATCTTAGGTTCACCTTCGTCTGGTGTCCCTTTTTGTTTATTAAGACTCGTCTTCGCCCGACGTTCTCTTTCCTCCGGAATTCACCTTCCCCCGGTGTCTTTCCATCTTAGGTTCACCTTCATCCGATGTCCCTTTTTGTTGGTTAAGGTTCGTCTTCGCCTGACGTTCTCTTTCCTCCAGAATTCACCTTCGCCTGGTGTCTTTCCATCTTAGTTCCACCTTCGCCCGGTTTCCCTTTTTATTGGTTAAGGTTCGTCTTCTCTCGACGTTCACTTTCCTCCGGAATTCACCTTCGCCCGGTGTCTTTCCACCTTAGGTTCACCTTTGCTCGGTGTCCCTTTTTGTTGGTTAAGGTTCGTCTTCTCCCGACGTTCTCTTTCCTCTGGAATTCACCTTCGCCTGGTGTCTTTCCATCTTAGGTTCACCTTCGCCCGGTGTCCCTTTTTGTCGGTTAAGGTTCATCTTTGCCCGACGTTCTTTTTTCTTCGATAAGTTCCCCTTCCCCCGATGTCTTGCCATTTTAGTTCCACCTTCACCTGGTATCCCTTCTTGGTGGTTAAGCTTTGTCTTCGCCCGATGTTCTCTTTCCTTCGGTAAGTTCACCTTCGCCCGGTGACTTTCTGTCTTAGGTTTACCTTCACCCGGTATCCCTTTTTATTGGTAAAGTATACCTTCCTTCGATGTTCTATTCAGATTCAATGCATATTGTGTCCTCAATATGTTCGTTTTCGATTGATGTCCCTTCTTTAGAGCCTTCTTCGGCCGGTCTCTTTCTTGTGTATGTCTAACCTTGACTCGACATCCAAGAGATTTACTCAGATAATTACTGCAATCCAAAAAAGCAAAAAAAAAATACAGAAAATCAAAAAATATAATAATACCTGACTGGTTTTGGATTGCAAATTTCTGGGTTCTCTTGGTATTTAATCTTCTTCCACCTTAAAGGTTCGAAAGGATGGCGCCAATCTCACCTTCAGGTTGAAGGCGATTAAATAGGGGCAACTGTTGCACCCCAAAATTTTCCCTCCTAATTTCTCTTTATCTGGCTTAGGCTTAGCGTCGCATTCGTATCTTTGCATTAGGTCATTAACAGGGCATACATTTCATTCAATATAGTACTTTGGTTCAAAGGTTCAAGGATTATGCAATATTAGGGTTTTCTGTTAGGTTAAGGCGTTTTACCCAACAAGGCCTGATTCTTATGTTTCTTTTGGTTCTTCTTTGCACGTTGAAGTGGGGAATTAGGTTTCGTTTCATGGATTTCTCTCTTCATCAAGCTACAAGGCTATTGGGGTTTGTTACTCTAAGTAAAAGCAAAGATCATGACTCTTTTTAGCTATCATACTCTAATGGAGGTTCTTCTTCAGGAATCATTGATCACAAGTTGGGATTTTGAATAGTGATTTTCTTCAAAACAAGGCATGGGATTTGAGACTTAATCACGGGCGGGGATTCGCTTTGTTGTGCTATTGGTCATCAGATGGATATGGAGGGTTTGGTTTCATGACATTCATGGGGCGCACCTCACAATTGAGTGTTGTGAATCATCAGGAGAAGGCTGGTTCATTTGGTTATGTGCTTTACAAGAAAATATTGTGGATTTGATACAAGATCATCTCAAAGTTAAGTTTAAGCTATTGGGTTTTCATATATGGATTCGTTGGTGCAAACATAAAATGAAGTTTGATTGAGATTCAAGATTCCTAGTTAAAACAAGATTCATAAAAATTCAAGTTTCATTCGAGATTTATTCTAAATTGCAAAATCAATAAGAAAGCTCTAAATGTCAAAGGGGAAATTGGAAGAAGGTTTTGGTTCATTGGTATTTACGTTCATTGATACTTTCGAGTTATGATAAGCATGAAATACTGGAGAAAGAAATAATATTGTGAAATCACGGTTCAAACACATTCATCATCAAAGTCCACAATATTCTTCATTATTCTATCAACGGTATTTCAGGATCAAAGAAATGAGTACTTAGTTGCAAGTTCAAAAGCAATTAAGTGAAATTCAAATTCAATTTGAGGGAGAAAAGCGTAGACTTTTTGAATACTTGAAAAAAAAGATTGATATTGAATTCTAAAGATTTCAAACTACATTCATGATCAAGAGCTATAATTTCATGCGAAATGTCAAGAAAAACTTATTCAAAATCTATCCAAATTTCATCCAAAACTTCCTCATTCAAAGCTCAAGTGTTAGAGTACACCATTGTCATTTACAATCTCAAGTCATTCAACCAATAATAAAGCGAGAAGATAAAAATATAAATATCATGGACATTGCAAGAATTTGCAAAATATCATATGTGAGAATATAAAGCCCAGCTTGGCATGCTCTTCGTCTTCATGCCTCAACCAAATTTCATGTTTTCTTTCATGTCTCCAAACCAAGATGGTAGTTAGACCAAAACAGTTCTGCATACAATTTTCTAAATCTTTCCAAATAAGTCCCAGAAAGGATTGATGAATCTTACTCCAAGAGGTCATATGCACCATGCTAAAACAGTTGCTGTGATGAGTCCTGTTTCAAACTTACAGTTAGCATAATAGACCAATAATCAGCCTTGCAAAAACCAGAAGCAGAAACTAACAGGATTTATGCTAAGCCTAACTTCAAGCCAATTCAAACTAATCCTAACTGTCAAAACAAAATTTTATAACTAGCTCCTAACAATTTTTTAACTAAACCAACTTTCAGTAAAATTTCCAGTTCAAAATAGAAGTTACAAACAAACCCATATTGACTGTTAATACTAATTATCATTGTTTTCAGAAGCTAACAAACTTTGTAATTAGTAGAACGATTTCTCTAACCGACTAACAGCCAACTATGCTAACAGAAAAAGTTGATTGTCAGTTAACTCCTCTAACCAACTCTCTAACAAACTTCTCAATGATTTTCAAGTTCAGAAGATAACAGAAGAGAAAATAAAAACATTTGACGGTTAAAAAATATTGATAATAGAACAAACAGAATAAAAAAACTTCCAGTAAACCATTTTTTTTCTTTCTCTAACTTCCCCCTAACAGCTCTAACTAACTTTTGTAGCTTACATCACCATATAACAGAAATTAAAGGGGGAATTCAAAGGCAGTTACGGATACAACAAACTCTCTAACATAAAGGGGGGCATATAAAAGAATTTGCGTTTTTCAGATTGAGGGATTCACGATCATTCATTGACACAGGAAAAAATACAGAAAAACTCACCACAAAATTCTCTTCATCTTCTTCAACCTTTTTCCCACCATCTTCTCGTATCATCATCAATCTTCAATATTCTGCAAAATCAAAATACCAGGAAAATTCTCTGAAATTCCCTCTTCTTCCTCTCCCTGCATTCACTCTCATCTTCATTCTTCTCCTCACCAATCTTCACTCTCTCTTCATTCTACAAACTGCAGAAGAATCACAAAATCATAAGAAACTCAGAACCTGCAACATTAGCGCACCACTGCTCCAATCAGCTTCAATCACACCTCTGGTTCATATCATCATCAACGTATTTTCAACCTTCATCATGTACATCGTTGCTTCAACAACGCAGCTTCGCCAACCTTCAAAGAGGCCAATTCGGTGTTTATCTCTTTGCTTACAACGCATAAAAAATGGAATAGAAGAAGGAAAGAAGCACGCAAAAGTAATAGCAAGAGAAGGAGGATTAAGCATTTACCTGAAGTTCTCTTGTTATTTACCTCCATTGGTCACCTTCAAAGATGCACCAGAAGAATTCCGATAAGTAAGCTTCAGTGATTCCCTTCTTGAATCATTTTTGTATACATAATCACGGGGATGCTTGTGAATTATAGTTGAAATCTACGAGTTTCACATTTTTTCCTTGTAAACTCGAGTTGGAGTGTTGAGTTCCTCTGATCATTTTGAATCTGAAGAGAACGATACAGAAGATGGAATTGGTAGGGAGTAATAGATGAGGGGGTGTTTGGGGCATTATTAACGGTGTAAGAACACAGGCGGCTGTTCGAATCTCACTGGAGAAAGAAGTGAAGAGCCATCAGTGTTCACTTGAGAAAGAACAAGAGAACAATGTGAAGAAGAAGAGGAAAGGCCTCTGAATTCTAAATATTATTTCAGGCGGGAGGATTTTTGTTGACAGTGACTGGGCCGAACCAGGTTATCCTTAGGCCCATGGATATCTTCTCTTTGGTACGAATGGGTTATTAAAATTGTTTTTTTAATCTAATTTGAAAACACAAAAAAAATTGGGATGTTATGTGTTATTGGACCGGATTCTACATCTCTCGTATGGCCCATTAGAATGGTTTTTTGTAACTAATGACAAGCTCAAGAAATTTGCAAAAATGGGATTGGATATTGTTGCTGGTCTAGGCCGAATCTCTCCTTAAAGCCCAATCGCTTATGTCTGTTTGTACAGCTGAACTATTTCTAAAAAAGGGAGCATTGGACTCTATTGGTTTGGGTCTTAGTATCATATTACTTCAGCACCTCCTGCTTGCAGATTGCACCCCCCATGAGTTTATTCTTTTAGTATTTCCTTTTAAATAATTTTGATAATTGTTTAGTTTTGTTTGAAATTTTTTCTTTACATGATAAAAAATAATAAAATCGAATATAAAAACTTGTAGATTTTTCATTTTAGTTTTAGGAAATTAAATCCCGATTATCCAATTATATTTTAGATTGGTAATTCACCTTTGCTTGTTGAGATTTGAGTCTTACGCAGGTTTATTGTGCAATATGCGGATGCGCTTGAGATTTCGATTGTGGTTTATTTTCACATCGATGATGCTTCGACACTTATTACGAGCATTTAATTTTTTACTCTTTTCTTTGATCGGTGAAGCTTTTGCGAAGATCATCGAGTTTCTTTGTTTTAATGCGCTTTGCTACGGAATGATATATGTTTGGTATTTTCTCTTGTTTATCTCATTTTGCACTTTACTGCTTTCTAGAAATCATGTAAAGTAGGAAATAGGAAATAAAGACCGTGCGCTCGAAGTCGCTTATTAAAGACCTGTAGCAGGCATTCCGCACTTCATTTGCTATATGTGTTGTTCTTGTGTTGGTTTCCTTGGTTGTTGATCGATGAGTCACTCAATTTAGAAATTGAGATCACGACTTCACTCTCAGTGCATGCTCCCTATAGGATTTCATTGCTTTCCTTTATTTATTGTTGATCGATGAGTCACTCAATTTAGAAATTGAGATCACGACTTCACTCTCAGTGCATGCTCCCTATAGGATTTCATTGCTTTCCTTTATTTATTGTTGATCGTTGAGTCACTCAATTTAGAAATTGAGGTCACGACTTCGCTCTCATTGCATGTTCCCCATAGGATAGTTTTGTTAGACTTTCTTTGGTATGCTAACCTAGATAGGATATCTCTAGGTGGTGTGTTCTCTTGAGCTTATTGGCTTGCTTGCTTGATTTCGTCTTTGTGTGCATGTTTTGAGATGATATACCCTCGGCATGTACCCTTAGGAGCTCTCGATTCAACTATAGATGATGATTTGAGATAGACATAGTTTTAGGTGATAGACCATTGCTATGCTCCTTTAGGACTTCTTGATTCATCTATAAATGATGAGTTGAGATAGACATTAGGATTGTTATCCAAGCATGTCAACTTAGGGTAGAGATTTCCCTTCAAAACTCAACCTTAGGATTAATCCTTGCATGATAATATTAGAGATAGATCTAGGTTAGTCTCCCTTATATGATTTTTCTTTCTTTTTCATCCATGCATTAAGACTAAAACTTTCTTTTTATTGAAAAAAATATAAAACATCTAACAATTTTCAAATCCTTTTTTAAGGTAAAAAATATCAACCAATGCTAACTCTTTTGCGCCTTCGGGATTTTATTTCAAAACACTTTTCAAAAGAACATGTTAATTCACTTATGTGTTGACGCGTAAGTCTCCAAAGGTCGAGTTGCGGCAGAAGGAGAAATTATTATTGGTCATTAAAAAATACAAACCAACAAAAACTTTTGAAGCCGAACTACGGCTTCTCTGATTCCTTAAAAGGGATATGTAGGCATTGGGATAGGGTCCGAGCGAGCACAATTTTTATTTTCCCTACATTATTTTCTCTTTTCTTTTGCATGAATTCCCTCTTTGAATTTTCTTTTAGCTATTAGGTATAGATTTGAAACACACCATTTAATTAGAACAACAAGAATGGATATCGTAGAGTACTACGGGCGTGTGGGGTGCTAATAACTTCCCATCAAGTAACAGACTCCTTTATCCAATCTCTTGGTTGTTTGATCGTGATTTCACCCTTCTCAGGTATACTCTATGTTTACCTTTCCCTTCCAGTGGGATAAAAAATGTTCGATGGTGACTTCATTGAATTCTCTAGCATAGTTAAGTACATGATCAAAGGTCTTCCTTCCACTAGAGGCATCAGGAATAGAGGTTCTTGTAAATATTCCTTGATTTAATCAAAGGCAGCTTGGCAATCGTCGTTCCATCTGACTACTTGATCTTTCTTCAAGAGTTTGAAGATTGGCTTACAAGTAGCAGTTAAGTGAGAGATGAAGCGAGCAATGTAGTTAAGACGACCCAAGAACCCTCTAACCTATTTTTCAAAACGGGGAAATGGTATTTCTTGGAAGGCTTTTACCTTTGTGGGATCAACTTCAATGTCTTTACCACTGACGACAAAACCTAGAAGCTTTCCAGACCTTTCTCCTAATGTGCACTTATTAGGGTTCAATCTCAACTTGTACTTCTTCAGCCTCTTAAATAGCTTGTGTAGGTGATCGAGATGCTCTTATTCAGTTTATAACCTTGCAATCATATCATGCATATAGACCTCTATCTCATGATGGATCATATCATGAAACAAAGCTACCATATCTCTTTGATAAGTTTCCCCTGCATTCTTTAATCCGAATGGCATGACTTTATAGCAAAAGGTGTCCCATTGCTTAACGAAAGTGGTCTTCTCGATGTCTTCAGGAGCCATCTTGATTTGGTTGTAGCCAGAAAATCCATCCATGAAGGAGAAGATTTTGTGTTAAGTGGTGTTTTCAACCAAGACGTCAATATGTGGTAGAGGGAAATCATCTTTGGGGCTTGCCCTATTCAGATCTCTATAATCCACACACATGTGAACCTTTCCATCTTTCTTTGGAATGGGGACCACGTTTGAAACCTATTGAGGATAAGTTGTGACAGCCGGAAAACCTCCATCAAACTTATTCATTACCTCAACCTTTATCTTTTCAGACATGTTAGGCAGCATGCAACGAACCTTTTGCTTAATAGGAGGACAATATTCCTTCGTTGGCAGACGATGAACCACAATGTCGGTATTCAACTCGGGCATATCTTCAGACGACCAAGCAAACACTTCAGCGTACTCATGTACATCTGAACCAATCTACTCTTGATACCATCTTTTAGGTTGGCACCGATCTTAACCTCTCTCTTATCTGTATAAGTACCTAAGTTGATAACTTCCACTGGCTCTTTATTAGGTTGAATAACTTTATCTTCTTGCATTATAAATCTGGATAATTCTCCTGGTATTTCATAATCTTCCTCTCCTTCTCCTTCGGCTTGGTTAACTGGATGTTCGAAGTCATAGCTGGCAATAGTGGAGTCATTGGCAATGAGATCCGGAGTGGATAAAGATCTGCAAGTGTGTGCGTGTGTGCATGTAAGATACATGGCTATTGAAAAAAATGTAATAAAGAAAAAGAAAGACAATGAACACAAAAATTTGAATGCAAAAGGTCCAATGGTTTATATTAAATGATCATATGATAAATGAATATGAACAAAACCCTTAACAAATGGACCATAATGCCTCGGGCAAGGCACATGGCTTAAAAGTCATTGTTTTGGAAATTAAGATTAGACAGAAGTTCTTGAATTGATAGAAAATAGTAAATAATAATTACTCTTCAATGAAAGAGATAGGAGTGAAATCCTTTTCATGCTAGTTGTTGAGCTTTCCTTTGACAGTAGGATAGATCCAATCTTCAAAAGTATTTTCATCATCAGAGTCTTCTACATCGTTCACTTCATGATTCCCGATGTGGAGAGATGGCTTTCCCACGCGAGCATGCCTGACTTCTTTCTGAGCTTTGATGGTGAAACCCAATCCGAATTTGTCTGCTTTAAATAGAATGTCGGGAAGTTAGCCCCAGATAGTACAGTTTCCATCTTCGACCATGACACATGCATCCTTAAGCGAAACCATTCTTGGTACAACTTCATCAGCTTTTGATATGTTGGAGGAGATTTTGGTGGCGACAACCATAGGAGGAACAATTTCAAAGGCCTGGCACGGAGTCTCTATGAATTCTCCATCCATTTCCACATATTTGAAGGAATTGAGGTGACTCACCATAAATTCTTCTTCACTGCAAACAGTAACGATATTCCCTTTGACTGGATATTTTAATTTTTGATGAAGGGTGGATGTTACTGCCCCTTCCCCATAGATCCAAGAGCGTCCAAGCAAACAAGAATGGGCCCGACGTATGTCCATTATGTAAAAGGTAGAATTGAAGACCTGTTAGCCAAATTTAATTGGGAGATCCACCTCTCCATGAACCATTATCTTAGATCCATCGAAAGCCCTTACGATAATATCGCTTGGCTTTAATACCAGTCCTTCACAATTTAGCCAGTCCAAAGCACCTTTGGATAACACATTTAAAGATGAGCCAATATCAACTAAGACATGAGCCAGGGTGGTTCCCTTGCATTCAATAGAGATATGCAAGGCTTTGTTGTGTTTCCTTCCCATAGGAGTCAAATCAGCATCGAAGAACCCTAATTCATTGTCATTCGTTAAACTTGCTACACAGTTCTCGAACTGGTCAGCAGTGGTTTCTTGGGGCACATGGGATTTCTTCAAGAACTTGATCAGAGCCTGGGCATGAACGTTCGAACAGAGTAATAATGACAACATAGAAGTTTTGGAGGGGGTTTGCCCCAACTGCTCCACTATTTTGAAATCACTCTTCTTTATGATTTTCAGGATTTCCTCCATCTCTTGAGTGGAGGGATTTTCAGTGTTAGTATCTTTGGTAGGTGCCTCTATCCCAGTAGGCTCACCTTCTTTTTCTTTGCCTCTAGTGTTGGCACCAGACTTGTCATTGGTTATGCGGACGGGAGTCGTTGTAGTAGTGGGTGGTGAGATATCAGGGGAAAATATCCTCCATGTTCTTGTCACTTTACTAGAACCTGCAATATTAATGACATCAGCTTCATCTTTGTTGATCCAAGAATCTTGTTTTATCCCATGATAATAAACCTCAGCACCATAGTTCCATGGAACTGCTTTGTCAGAGGAGTAAGGATAGGCCCAACGGCAGTGATTATTAAAGGAGCAATGGTTGGCTCATTTGAAATTCTGATAGGACCCTTTAAGGGTAACCTAAGCGGCTTGATGGAAATGGTTATTATAGACAGGTCTTCAGCTTTGTTGGTTAAACTTTTGATGGTAGGAATCTTATCAAACAAAAGCTTGCGGCTATTTATCATGCGTTGCATACCTTCCTTCAGCCGCTTGCACCCATTTATTTGTTGACCACAGCAAACACAATTTTTAGAACCGCCAGGGAACACTATGGATCTCAAAAAATTATCCTTCACGGTAGTTAATGGGATTGTTAAATCTTCAATGGAGGAAACAAAAGTAGTATCATCAATTTTATTAACACCTTTGCCATGATTCGGCATTGGTGCGGTTATCACATTTGGAGTAGCAGGTGGATCAAATTCAATTTTTTGTTGTCTATTAGATCTTGAATCTTATTCTTCAGAGCCCAGTACTGATCAGTTCCATGCCCAGGGTTGTTGGAATGATAAGCGCACTTGGAATTCGGATTGTACTTAGGTGATGAAATGTCTAGATTGGATGGTGGATTGCACAATGTCACTAAGTTGGCCTTCAACAGATGTTGTAAGGCTTGGGATAACGGCATGCTTATTCTCATGAACTGTCTTTGGGGAACTTCGGATTGTTTATTGTTGGATGGTTGTCTTTGAGCAGGTGGAGGGTTGGAGATTAACACAACATTAACAGAGGATCGAGGATCCTTCTTGGCACGGGCCATTTCACTGTACACAACATTTGTTTCCTTTTTTCCAGTGAAAGGCTTTTTTACAGCGTTGGATGTGGAAGCAGATTTCATAGGAATTTTTCCGCTCTTAATGCCACTTTCGACTCTTTCATCAGTTAAGATCAACTCGGTGAAACCAGACGAAGAACTGCCAATCAATAGGTTGAAAAATGGGACAGTTAATGTACCCATGAACATGTCAACTAGTTCTCTGTCAGTTAGTGGTGGTTGGACCCTACCAGCAAGATCCCTCCATTTTTGTGCGTACTCCTTGAACCCCTCATTAGTACCCATGGTCATACTTTGAATTTGGACTCTGGTAGGCGCCAGATCAACATTGTATTGATACTGATGATAAAAAGAAATGGATATATCTTCCCATGTGTGGATGCGGGAACCCTCCAATTGATAGAACCATTCTAGTTGAGTCCCAGCCAGACTCTCTTGGAAGAAATAGATCCAAAGCTTATTATCGGTAGTGTGTGGCTGCATCTTGTGCATGTAAGACCTTAGGTGAAGTTTCAGGTAGGAAACCCTGTCATACATAGCAAAGACCGGTATTTTGAACTTATGGGGGATGACGACCCCGGGTACTAAGCCCAAATCACCAAAGTCCAAACCATGTACGGCTTGAATTTCAACAGCTTTCAGTCTATCCTCTAACTGCTTGTATTTATCCTCGGCAGGAGGGTATTTCTCATCAAATTAGCCTTCTTCTTCGGAAGCTTGGTTATTGGCACCCCCAGAACGGGTTCTCCTTTCCTCCTTGTCTTAATTTTCGTCCTCCTCAGACGACTCTTCGATTATCTGTACCTGACAAACCGGACCTTTGAATCTCTTACCCATGTTGATGAAGGCCTTCTTTTTGGATTTCTTCTTGGAGACTAGCATAGTCATCAGCTCTTTTGTCCCTTATCCAGGGTTAGCAAGGTCTCTTGGAACTGGGAATTCTGCGCTTGCAAGTCCTTCATTGTTTGTTCGATATCCATCTTAATCTAATAAATAGTAGAAAGATAAGGAAACCTGTTGTGGAAAACCTGTTTATGTTATGATGCATGAAAATGCGTATAAAAATGATTTCAAGGATTTAGAAAATTCAAATTTGTTTAGACAAAAAGGAACAAACATCAATTGCATTAATAAGTTCAAATTTATTACAACATGCCTCTTGGGCTTACATTGAAACAAAAAAAATAAAATGAACTAAAATACAATAACAATGGCTCAAACTTCCTATGGATGCTTCCTCTTTGGAGGGATATAGGCATTCAGGATCCTCTCTGTTGTACCCCAAAATTTGCCCTCTCATTTCATCAACAGTTTCTCATCACAAGACTCTTGGAATTCAAGATCAAGTTAGGGTTTGCTCTGCTCAAGACACCTCCTTGCACTGTTGACCCAAATTAGGGTTTGAGTTTGCACAGTGATGTTTTGGCCTACAATTCCCAAAGTGACTTTCATACTTCATGTTGGACTCACAAGTTTGTCCATACCAAGTTTCAAGCCTTGTTTCAAATTTTTGCCCAACCAATTGGACAGTTGACCTAGAAATCAGCTGTATTGGGGAAAAAGTCAATTGTGGTCAATTGACAGTCAAAACTCATGAAATTTGACCCACATCAATATTATGAACTCATATGAACCATTTGATCAAGTTTGGACCATAATTCCACAAGAAATTTGATCAGATGACCAAAAAGGCAAAATGGTCATTTTTAGGGTTTTGACTACACAAAGGCAATTTTTGACTGTTTGACCTAACCAATGGCAAACCAAGATCACATATGGACTCAAGGACTCAATTAAATTATCTTGACCCATTCAACAAGTTCAAAATATCTCAAATGCATAGGATTGACAGATGAATTTTTCAGTCAACTGATCAAAATTTGACTGTATACTGAAAAGTCAAACTTTGACTTTTTGGTCAAAATCAAGTGCCAAGAGTTATTTTTCATCAAGACATGTCAAATTATGAAACTTGTTCATCAAGAAACCCAAAAATGCAAATTAGGGTTTAAAATGGAAAATTTTGATAACTTAGAAATTTTCTAAGTTATTAAATTTTCTTATTTTTTCCTAAATTTGTCCAACTTTTTCACCAAGATACAAATGGATTCAAACAAAACTTGAAACATGAAAGTTGTAGTCCATCACAAAGTCTACAAATTTGATCCACAAAGTTTTCTCAAAAGAAGCTTGTATCTCAAGTTATGATTTTTTGAACAAGGGTACCTAAAACTTTTAACTTGGAGAAAATTTTCCCTAATCTAGGCAGGATTTTGACCCATCTTCTTGGCCATTTTTCACATAGTTCCACTTGGAGTTTCAAGTTGCATGACAAATATGGATTATATTACATGTTCCAAGATTTCCAAATTGTCCAAGAACTCCTCAAACACCCTTGTGGTTAGAGAGAATCGAATGCTTGAAGTTGGCAAAAACTCACTTTTGTCCATGGCCAATACATGTTCATAACAACTTGCAATTCTGATCTAGCTAGCTTGGTTCAACATTACAGGCCTCAAAACCAATTTGTACTCCTTAATTTAATGCATATACATTGAATTAAGGTATTGTCTTGGTCATTAGGGCATTATACACTAGTTTAAGCCTTAAAAGGAAAAAGCAACAATGCCATTTTTGCCTAAACTTCACTTTATGTCAAAACCAAATCCTTGAGGCATGGGGCCAGATCTTTGAGGCAGGATCAAATCCACTAATTCCAGTAACCAAGAGCACAATGTGCAGCATGATATAGGGCTTGCACAAGCCTGCATTGGGAGGACACACACTCTTGCTTGAAAAAGAAGAAAAGTTGCAAAACATATCCAACTCTCATATCTGTTAACACAAGCTTAGACAAACATTGTAGACAAGTTAAATATCTCCCAACAAGCCTGAAACACGACCCTTTCATCACTAAAACCTCCTCATACTCAGAATCACTGTTTTTCTGCAAAACAGGGCAAGTTCTGCATTTTGCAAGCCACAACCAAATTCCATCGTGCGTTTTGTCCAAAGATAGTTCAAACACCTTCCAATCAACTCACTTGAACTATCCCAGGCCCCCATTGCAAGCTGTAACACCTCTAACACACTTTACCATTTTCATTTCAAAGCTCTGCAGGTTGAGTTCTACAGCACGATTCAAGTTGTTTCAAAGCAAGCCAATCATTGGAGAAGCTTCCTTGGACATCAGGAAAGCTCAAAAGAAGCTCAAACACCATTGAAGGTTGCTGCATTGTCCAGCTCGAAGTCAACTGAAACAGGTATTTCATGGACTTCTATCTCCCTATTTAGGAATGGTTAGGCTTAGGTTTGTGAATGAAATATGTTGTACTCATAGCCCTGAAGCCATACATATGCTTAGTTTTCATTTATATTAATCGTGCTAAGAGAATTTCACTCATGAACTTTCTGAAAAAACTAGGTTAGAAATTAGGGCCAGAGAAATTCTCTCTGGTCTTTGAGAGTTAATCCAAGTTTTTTATATGGTTGGATTCGTTGTTTAATTCTCTACAATGTTCATGTTATGAGTTTTGTCAAAAAATCAAAGAATCAGGAGTTAGACATTGATGTACAGAAGCGTGTGTTTTGTGAACAAGAGGAAGAAGAAGAAGTCTGGGTGGGTTGGGCTTGTTTGTTTTCACATCTAACACCCCCATTTTTTGTTTTCACCCCCCTGGCCCATTTATTTAAATATTTATCATTTTGACATTTTTATTTTTTATTCTGACTTTATTATTTTTTGTCTAAATATAAAAAATGCCAAAAATAATTTTCTATATTTTTTCATATTTATTTGATATTTATTTTATTTTACTAAGTATACATATGTAAATAAACTATTTTCTTTTTTAATAAAACTCAAAAAATAATACAAAAATATACTTATTTTCATTTATTATATTTATTCATATTTGAAAACATTTTCTTGAAAATACCCATTTTTTGTAAATAATTAATTTTTATCTTTGTATATTTAATATGTTTAATATATATATATATATATATATATATATATATATATATATATATATATATATATATATATATATATATATATATATATATATATATTTGTTTTATCAAATAATTAGGTCAAAAAAAATACAAAAATACCACATTGTCATTTTATTAATATTTTACACTAAAAAACATCTTTTTTACAATATACTTTTATTTCTTAATATATAATTGTATAAAATTAATAAGTATTACTATTTCTTAAGAATTAGGGTTTTTGCCCTAAATGGAAAAATAATTAAAATCGACTTTTTCTTTATTTATTTTTACTTCACATATTAAAAAAAAAATACTTTTTTTACATACATAAAAAATCATTTTGTACATAATACATTTTATTTGACATTTATTTATTGTATTGTATTCAATCATTGTACATTTAAATATTACCTATACATTCAATATGGTTGTAATAACTTAGAATTTATTTTCTTGTCAAATACTCCCAATTCAAATTTGTACCCCCTATATCATGTTGTAATAGTGTAGCATTTAAATTCTCTCAAATTTAAAAGCTTTCAATTATGCCATGCTTAGACCTAGGGTTTGTATGCAAATAAAATCAACAATTAGTTTGACCTAATTCAAGATAAATATGCATGAAAAAAACAAACACAATGCACACTTGCACCCCTAGGGTTTCATCCACTTGTTGCCTTCAAAAATGGGCCATGGTTGCATGTTGAGTACTTTGGCAAAACAAAAACAAACAAAAAGATCATAGTCCCTCGATGACGCTATCTTAGTTGCCTAAACAAAATGATCAAGTCCCTCAAGAAAATTGCCAAAGATACTTGACACCATTGTTATCATGGTCTATACGATGACCTGCGCCTGTCCCGTTAACATCCTAACACAAGGTTGTTCACCAAATACAATGGTGAAGCAACATTGTTAAAAGGGTTAAAAACATAAGAAAGATCCTTGAGTAAAATAGGGTAGATAGCTCTTAGTTACTTGATCAAGCTTGCAAAAAAATCCTTGCTTATTTTCAAAAACACACTTCACAACACAATTCCAAAACCCTACTTTCAAACATTGAAAACTTTTCAAAAGACAAAAACATCTTTGTATACATTCAAACAAGAATCATTACAAAGGTTGCCACAACAATGGCCTCTTTTCAAAATATCTTTCAAAATCACACACAAAGCACCATTTCAAACAATAGAAATGCAAAGCAAGTGATCTAAGCAAGTAACTAAGAGCCCATGGATAACCATGGATAGAAAGGGTGCTAATAACTTCCCTTTCTATAATCTACTCCCCGAACCCAAGAAAACATCTCAAAGGTCTTTCCTGTGCTTTTTGACCTTTCCTTAGGATAAAATAAAAAGTCGGTGGCGACTCTTGCTAAACCTAAACATTTGCGAACACAAACACAAAATCCCAAGTCAGTTCTCCCATCGTATCACAGAACTGGCGACTCTGCTGGGGAACTTCTTTAAAAGTGGAGTAACCTTAGGGCTTAGATCACCCTTTGCATGATTATTGTTTGCTTTGATTGCTTTATATTTTGGTTCTCTTGTTTGGGCTTGAAATCCTCCACCCGGATTTGGGAAACATTCATAGATAGCAATATGGTGTGGAAACTGTGTGGGGTATACGGACATGGTTGAAGCAATAGCTATATTAGTGCGACATATTTATGAGTACCGGTAGCCTTTGAGTCAATCAAAGAGAATACGGGGCCGCTGAGTGATGTCATGAAGCACTAATAAACTAGAACCTTACTTGACCATCTTGGCCTTTTATTAGGGGTAGTGAGATGACCGGCTTTGGTACAATCCGAAGTTGGTAGATACTCGATGCTACACTCATTGAGGGTTATTTTCTTGGAATATTTTGGTCGCTAGTTAAGTGGCTAAACCAAAACAATGAACATAGAAAACAATCCAATGACATTGAGCTCCTTAGAACCCGGTTACTATTTATAGGACAGGTTTTGAGCCAACTAAACTCAAGAGGGTACTTACCTATGAAACCGCATGCAAGCCTGAAACTAGGGTTTTGTGTGACTTGCCTGTACATGTGCTTGTGCATACATCATGAACATCATAAAGCATCATATGCATCCACTAACCATTCCAAAGGTTTGGATCTTCATCTTGGTTCTTGTTTTGTAGGTCATGGAATCTCTTCGCAGGAAAACAATTCAAGTCAACCTTGTGAGGATCCATCCTCAACTCAAGGAACTTACTTCCAGGATTCCGGAGAATTCTCTCTTCAGTGAAAGACATGGTAGACTCCTCAACTTAGTCAACATCAGCATTGAAGAATACATGGTGAAAGTACTTTTCCAGTTCTTTGACCCCCTACACCACTATTTCACATTCCCTGATTATCATTTGGTGCCTACTTTGGAGGAATTTTCTCAACTCCTGAGAATTCCTATTCTTAATCAACTACCCTACAACAATACGGAAAAAGAACCAAAGCCTGAAGATGTTGCTCAAGCATTACACTTGCAGCCATCTGACATCAAGGGGAATTGGGAAACCAGAAGTGGTGTCAAGGGATTCTTGGCAAAGTTTTTGTTTGAGAAGGCACAAGAATGCTGGAATTCTCTTAATCTACAAGCCTTTGAAGAGATTGTGGCACTCCTTATCTATGGGTTGGTCTTGTTCCCAAATCCTGACCAGCTTATAGATGTGAATGCTGTCAAGATTTTCATGTCCAAAAATCCCATACCTACATTGCTTGGGGACATCCTACACTCATTTTACACACGAACAATGAGGAAAAGAGGTGTTCTCATGTGCTGTACTCCTCTCCTAGCAAGGTGGTTTATTTCTCACCTCCCACAATCAGTTTTGAAGAATGAACAGGGTTTGAGGTGGTCACAACGATTGATGACCCTCACACATTCTGATGTACATTGGTGTTCTCGGTCTAGAGAAAATGTCATCATCATTGATCGTTGTGGGGAATTCCCTAATGTCCCATTACTTGGCATTAGGGGAGGCATCACCTACAACCCATGTCTAGCTTTGAGACAATTTGGATATGCTCGGAGGGATGGCCCTCATGACATGCTGATTCCTGACCTAGTTTTTGACTTCGACAACGATGCGCAAGGACTTCGACAAAGGTTCATCAAAGCTTGGAGGATGCCTAACAAGGTGGATAGTAAGACACTGGGGCACAAGAATTCCATCCCCCTTGAGCCTTACCTCAAGTGGGTACGAACCCGCTCCCAGAATCTTATAATGCCATATCCTCACATTCTCCCCTTGATCAAAGAGCCTGTTATGGAAGGAGAGGTTTCATACACCATCCTACATCCTGACATGCCAACATCATGGGAGGAAATGCAAAAGAGTTGGATCCAACTCAAAGAAGAACAGGATACTTTTGAAGCCAACTTCTATGCCAGTGAGAAGAAGGTTTTAGAGCTCACCCGCCGACTTCACGAGGAGGAAACTCTCAACACTTACATCGCACCAAAGAGGATGCGCAATGTCTTTTTACATTAAGAAGTTTGTAATATTTCGCCCATGGGGCATTTATGTACTAACAAATTTCTTCTTAATATGACGTGCGTTCTTTTTGTTTGCAACAAATTTGAATTTTTGAACCCTTGAATGCATTACATGAATAAAATACCATTCATCATATGCATAAACAGGTCTGCAAGCCAGGTTTCCTTATCTTTCTGTTGTTTATTTCATCAAGATGGATTTGGAGCAAACAGTAAAGGATCTACAGGCACAAAATTCACAATTTCAGCAACTCCTCATGACCTTGGCAAAGGGTCAAGAGGATCTCAAAGTTCTGTTAGAGAAGAATAAAGAGAAGAAAATGAAAAAGAGACCGGGGGTAGCCACTTTCGGAAGAAGGTTTAAGGGTGATGCTAGAAGGACTCTTGAGTTCCCTTCGACATCTGACGAAGGGGTCGGCAAGGGGCAAGGAGTTACTGTACCTTCTGAGTCTGAGGTAGAAGAGGAGGAAGAGGAAGAAGACGAAGACTATTCCGAACAACAGTATCCACCAGCGGACAACAAATATAAGAACCTGGAAGATAGATTGGCAGCTATGGAGTTGCAGAGGGTACCCGGATTGGATTTTGAGGAACTACGGTTGGTAGCTGGGATTGTTATCCCTCCCAAGTTCAAGGTGCCAACATTTACCAAGTACGACGGTCTGTCTTGCCCTAAGATGCACCTGAGGTCGTATGTTAGAAAGATCCAACCTCATTCATCCGATAAAGACCTCTGGGTACACTTTTCCAACACAGCTTGTCTGGAACGCCACTAGATTGGTTTTATCAGCTCGCGAGATCAGAGGTTCACAATTGGGAAGACTTGGCAGCTGCTTTTTATCGTCAGTATCAGTACAATGCTGATTTGGCGCCCACTCGTACTCAGTTACAAAGTATGGGGATGGCTTCAAATGAAGGGTTTAAGGAGTACGCCCAGAAGTGGCGTGATCTGGCTGGAAGGGTGCAGCCACCACTATCAGATAGGTAATTAGTTGACATGTTTCTGGGGAACCCTATCTGGCCCCTTCTTCAACCATCTAATCAGGAGCTCTTCTGCGGGATTTACTGAACTGATTTTGACCGGCGAAAGGGTGGAGGCCGGTATTAAAAGTGGAAAGATTCAAAAGGATGCTTCCGCATCCACAATTGTTAAGAAACCTTTCCCAGCCAAGAAAGAAGCATCTGCTGTGTATTCTCAAAAGGGATTGGGAAGAACTGAGCACCAGACGACTGTAGGGGCCGTGATGATTCAAAATTCGTCAAATGATCAACCTCGTAACAATCAGTCGAGACCTAATCAACAACGGGTAGAACGGACACAATGGCAGTTCACCCGCATCAACATGACACCCGCTCAGGTCCTTCCCCATTTATTGAAGTTGAATCTGACCAGTTTGATAGAGGCGCCAAAAAACCCTAACACTTCCTCTCCGTACTATCACTCTAATGCCAAGTGTGCTTACCATTCCGACAGTGCTGGGCACGATACTAATAATTGTTGGGCACTTAAGAACAAAATTCAGGACTTAATTGATGCCAAAGAGGTTGAATTTGATGCTCCTGAGAAGCCCAATGTTATATCTTCTCTGATGCCCAAGCACGGCCACAATGTACATGCCATTTTGGAAAACTTCCATGTTACTGATGTTGCCAATCTGTTGACTCCATTGCTTGTGATTAAAGAAAATTTGTTGAGAGCCGGGATCTTTCCTGGTTTTGGTAAAGACTGTTATTTTTGTTTGAACATTCAAGGTGATTGTCCAATGTTGAAGTCGGGTGTCCAACGCCTGATGGATACTCAAGAGATACTTTTCCAGAAAACCCCTGTTAACACTTTCAATCTGATTACTCCTGATACTTGTGATACTTCAACCAATGATATTGCTATCATAACCATTTCCGACAATCCTCCCAAGGCTTGCAAAAGGCCTGTCAGGATTACACCCAACTCCGAATGTGTACCTTTAAAGATCACCATGCCGGGACCTGTCCCGTACCAATCAAGCAAAATGATACCGTGGAACTATGGGGGAGAAGTCTTCTACCACGGCATCAAACAAATCGAAACAGTCCAAGAGATTTCTGAATAAGACCCTGATATAGGGAACATCGCGGGTACAAGCAAGATAACCCGCAGTGGCCGGATCTTTTCTCCGGAGATTGCTTCCCCCCCGAGCAGTTTTCGGACCCTTAAAAGCTTCTGCACCTGTTGGACCCTCTGTGCAAGGCCCAATGATTGAAGAAGTGGATATTCCTGAAGTAAGACCATCTGTTGATAATACCGACAAAGGTAAGGGGATACTGGAAATGCCTGTCAGGACGAAGGCTCATGCTGTGGTTATCCCCGAAACCACTCAGAAAGAAATGGACGAAATCCTGAAAATAATCCGAAAAAGTGACTACGACGTTGTAGAACAGTTGGGGAAGACCCCTTCTAAAATTTCAATGTTAGCCCTCCTGCTCTGTTCAGAGGCCCATGCTAAGGCCCTGATTAAATTCTTGAAGACGACACATGTACCCCAAGAGACTTCGGCTGACCAATTTCAGGAATGTGTGGCTAGTCTTACTGCCGATAATGGCCTGGGCTTTTCCGATGCTGACTTAACTCCCAAAGAAAGAAAGCACAATGACGCGCTACACGTCTCAGTTGAATGCAGGGGAACTACCCTCGCCCATGTCTTGGTTGATACTGGTTCTTCCCTAAATGTGCTGCCAAAGAAGGCCTTAGACCGTTTGGATTGTGAAGGTTTGACCCTCAAACCTAGTAACATCATCGTTAGGGCTTTTGATGGTTCCAAGAGAATGGTTCATGGAGAGGTTGATATTCCTATCAAGGTAGGCACCGAAGTGTTCAACTCCACCTTCTACGTAATGGACATCCGTCCATCATACTCGTGTTTGCTAGGAAGACCGTGGATCCATTATGCCAGGGCAGTTACCTCCTCGTTGCATCAGATGCTGAAATATCCTGTTAAGGGTAAGATTATAATAGTGCACGGCGAGGAAGAGTACATGATCAGTCATCTCAATTCCTTTCGATATGTGGAGTTGGATGGCGAGTTCATCGAAACGCCTTTCCAACATTTTGAGGAAGTTTCTCCCGAGGTAGTGGTTGCGAAGACAATGGTTGAGGTGCCTATCATTCCCAAACATGCATCTAGGATGGCATCTCTCAAGGACGCGGAGGCTGTGATTAAAGAAGGGAAGAATACGGTATGGGGAAAGTTTCCTGACTTTCCCCATAAGACAGACAAGTTTGGTTTAGGGTTTACTGCTGCCGGATAAAAGGCTATGCGTCGCTCCAAGGTCGGAGGACCACCCGTCAAGATTTCTCACCATGGAATCAATGCTGTAGAAGATGAAGATGAGGAGAGCCACTTTGAAGATTGGATCTTTCCGATTGTCGAAGGGGGTTTGAGTAATTGGGAAGCAAAGGATTTTGTTCCTATCACCTTTATCAACCAGTAATTTTATCTTTGAACAATTTCCCATTTTTATGGTCTGTAATAACTAAAACAATTCGCACACTATTTTCACCTCATGCTTTGCCCGGGGCATGTAGGTCCATTTGTAAGGGTTTGATTTTCTTCATAATCATATGCCATGTTTTAATGAATCATTGGACGTTTTTCATCTATAAACTGCTGTGTTCATTTTCTTTCCTTTTGCATTTTTGTTTGTTTAAGGATGGCTATCTCTTACACACACCCACACTCACAAATGCAGGTACCCATCCACTCCGGATTCCATGGGTGACTATTCTGCTTTAGCCTTCGATAACTCTGAAGATTTGGTCAATCAGGCTGAGTACGAACTTGACGAAGATTGTGAAGTGCCAGGAGAGTTAGCCAGACTTCTACAACAAGAAGAGAGGGCCATTCTGCCTCATGAAGAGCTGTTAGAAACCATCAACTTGGGGACAGAGGAAGACAGGAAGGAAGTAAAAGTGGGTGCCAACCTGGAACCAAGTGTCAAGGAGCGCTTAGTGCAGTTATTGAACGAATATGTTGAAATCTTTGCTTGGTCTAATGAAGACATGCCAGGGTTAGACACGGATATCGTGGTTCACCGTCTCCCTATAAGAGAAGATTGTCCATCGATCAAGCAAAAGGTCCGACGAATGAGGCCTGACATGTCTGAAAAGATTAAGGCTGAAGTAATGAAGCAATTTAACGTTGGCTTTCTGGATGTTACCTCCTATCCACAATGGGTTGCTAACATCGTGCACGTGCCTAAAAAGGATGGCAAAGTCAGAATGTGTATGGACTATCGGGATTTGAACAGGGCTAGCCCTAAAGACGATTTTTCGTATATCGACATCTTGGTTGACAACACAGCTCAGCACAAGGTATTTTCCTTCATGGATGGATTCTCGGGCTACAACCAGATTAAAATGGCCCCCGAGGACATGGAGAAGACTACCTTTGTCACACAATGGGGTACCTTCTGCTACAAAGTGATGTCGTTCGGACTGAAGAACGCAGGGGTAACCTATCAACGCGCCATGGTGGCTTTGTTTCATGATATGATACATCATGAGATCGAAGTTTACGTAGACGACATGATAGCTCGATCACAGACAGAAGAAGAACACCTTGATCATCTGCAAAAGCTGTTCGCCAGGTTGAAGGAGTATAAGCTCAGGCTGAACCCAAGCAAGTGCACTTTTAGAGTTAGGTCTGGCAAACTTTTGGGATTTATTATCAGCAACAAAGGTATTGAGGTTGATCCAGCTAAAGTAAAGGCTATACAAGAAATGCCTTCCCCCCGTACTGAAAAGGAGGTTAGAGGATTCTTGGGACGCTTGAACTATATCGCCAGGTTCATCTCTCACCTAACATCTACCTGTGAGCCAATTTTCAAACTGTTAAAGAAAGATCAGGTAGTTGAATGGAACAATGATTGTCAAGTTGATTTTGATAAGATCAAGGAGTATTTGCTAGAACCTCCTATTTTGATGCCACCCGTCGAAGGAAGGTCGTTAATCATGTATTTGACTATTTTGGATAACTCAATGGGGTGTGTGCTGGGCCAACATGACGAGTCTGGTTGAAAAGATCATGCCATTTATTACCTTAGCAAAAAGTTTACCGACTGTGAGACTCGCTGCTCACTGCTTGAGAAAACTTGTTGCGCTTTGGTATGGGCTGCTTGCCGGCTAAGGCAGTATATGTTGACTCATACCACTTTGTTGATTTCCAAAATTGATCAGATCAAGTATATCTTCGAGAAGCCTGCTTTATCTAGAAGAATCGCTAGATAGAAAATGATCCTGACTGAGTATGATATCCAGTATACTACCCAAAAAGCTATAAAAGGGAGTGTACTAGCTAACCATCTAGCTCATCAAGCTGTCAAAGATGATCAATCTATGAGATTCGACTTCCCTGACAAGGACATCATGACTTTGGACAACATCGAAGGTAACAGACCGTATGACAGACTTGAACAAGGATCCCGATGGATCCTGTACTTTGGTGGTGCTTCAAATGCACTTGGCAACGGTATCGGTGCGATACTCATTTCTCCGGAAGGTTGCCATACACCCTTCACTGCCCGACTTTGTTTCAGCTGTACCAACAACATGGCCTAATATGAAGCTTGCATCTTTGGTCTCAAGGCTGCTATAGACTTGGGGATCAAATCTTTGGTCGTATTTGGGGATTCAGCTTTAGTTATCAGTCAAGTCAAAGGAGAGTGGTACACCAAACATCTTAATCTTATTCCATACAAAGAACATGTCTTGACGTTGTTGCCTTATTTCGAGCAGATTACCTTCGAGCACTTCCCGGGAGAAGAAAATCAGCTAGCAGATGCTCTGGCTACAATGTCTTCGATGTTTAAACTCAACTAGGATAACGAGGCTCCCCAAATCACCATCGAGCGAATGGGAGAATCGGCGCACTATCATGAGATTAATACCGAAGAAGTAATGGAACAACCTTGGTTTCATGAAATCAAAAGGTATCTCCAGACTCGAGAATACCCTGAGGGAGCTTATGTCAATCACAAAAAGTTCTTAAGGAGATTTTCTACCAAGTTCTTCCTAAGCAATGGCATTCTTTATAAGCGCATCCATGATTGTGTTCTACTTCGTTGTGTGGACAAGATTGAAGCAGAGTTAATCATGACCGAAATACACAGTGGCACATTTGGCACCCACTTGAGCGGACATACGATGGCTAAGAAGATTCTAAGGGCAGGCTACTACTGGTCTACCATGGAAGCTGATTGTTATCAACATTCCCGTACTTGCCACAAATGCCATGTATACACCGACAAGGTACATATTCCTCCTGTTCCTCTCAACGTTCTAACAGCTCCTTGGCCATTCGCAATGTGGGGCATTGATATGATTGGAGAGATTAAGCCTACGGCATCCAATGGACATCGCTTCATCTTGGTCGCTATTGATTACTTCACCAAATGGGTCGAAGCAGCTTCCTATGCCTCAGTTACAAAGAATGTGGTTGCCCGCTTCATCAAGCAGAACCTCATATGCCGGTATGGTGTCCCCGACAGGATTATCACGAACAACGGTACAAATTTGAACAACACTATGATCACCGCTCTATGCAAACAGTTCAAGATTTATCATCACAATTCATCTCCCTATCGGCCTAAGATGAACGGTGCTGTTGAAGCTGCGAACAAAAATATCAAGAAGATCATTCAAAAGATGACAGTTATCTACAAGGACTGGCATGAGATGTTACCATTTGCTCCGCATGGATATCGTACCACGACACGTACTTCAACAGGGGCAACCCCATTTTCTTTAGTATATGGCATGGAAGTTGTGTTACCCATGGAAGTTCAGATTACTTCCTTAAGGATTATGAAGGACGCTGGTTTGAGTGAAGACGATTGGATTCAGACCCGGCTTGATCAACTTAATTTGATCGACGAGAAGAAACTTATTGTTGTTTGTCATGGTCAGGCGTATCAAAAACGCATGATCAAGGCTTTCAACAAGAAAGTCAGGCGTCAAGTATATCAAGTCGGAGATCTTGTAATCAAGCGGATCATCTTACCGCAAAGTGATCCCAGGGGCAAGTGGACTCCTACTTACGAAGGACCATTTGTGATCAAGAGCATCTTTTCTGGTGGGGCAATGATTTTAGCCACCATGGATGGCGATGATTTGCCACACCCTGCGAACGTAGACATAGTCAAAAGATATTACGCATAAAACGACCCGGCAAGTTGAAAACCCGAAAGGGCGACTTGGGCAAAAATGGGCATCCCGGTGAATCGAAAATCCGAAAGGGCGGTTCAGGCAAAAATTAGGGATAAAACAAAAAAAAATATGTACACCCGGTAAGTTGAAAACCCGAAAGGACAACTTGGGCAAAAAAGGGTTTCCCGGTGGATCAAAAACCCAAAAGGGCGGTCTAGGCAAAAGTTAGGGAATTTAAAGCGTATGACTATGTCTCATCGGATCACTTTAAGAACAATCTCTTCATCAACAAGCTCCAAGCTTCTGATCAATCCAGTCATCGGCGGACGAAGCAGCAAACGGACAAGATATTCGGAGTTGTGAAGGCTATAGCAGAATGGGAATCCCATGGAATTGTTACACATAGCCATCTTTCTTTTGTATAAAATTTTCCAATTTTTACGACAACATTCTCTTACTAGGGTGTATGTCTCCTTTGTACAAAGATACTCACAAAAGTTAATACAAATATACTTCAAAGTGCAGAAATTTTCTTGCCTTTCTTTTTTATACTTATGTTTTATTTGAAAACGTCCAATGTTTTGATTAAATAGGCATGTGCATTTGAATATAATCATTGCTTACAAATAAAATGAAATTGAAAAAAGATAATTACTGATAGGTTGAAGGTGTAGGAAGATATCTTTATGCCATTTCAGAAGAAATCCCCTACGATACATCATTCAGATCCTTAACAAGACTAAATTTGGAGTATATTTCCCCAGCGAAGTTAAGCTTCAAGATCCGCAACAGAGCCAGTACAGTCTAAAACTTGATTCCCCAGCTGAGTTAAGTTTCAAAATTCCCATCAGAGTTAAGCTTCGAGATCCCCAGTGGAGCCCGAAAACCCTGAAAAAAATCATATCCCCAGTGGAGCCAGAATAGTCTAAACATTCTCCCCACAGAGTTATTTCCCAGCAGATTGAAGATTCCCAGTCTCATTTCTCCAGCAGAAGTCTCCCAGGTTTTAACTCCCCAGTAGAGATTTTCAGAGTTTCCCTTATTCCCCAAGCAGTCAGCAAGGATTTCTCATCTTCAACAATCAAAGATTTTTGAATCCTCAGCAACGGTCAAGGATTTATTTTCCCCGGCAGCAGTCAAAGAATTCATTATCTCCAGCTATCCAGAATTTATCTGCCTCAACAAGACAGCTACTCAGCTTACATGAACATCCATTACATTCATATATATCATAAACATTGATGAAACACAATTCATTGCATCATACATGTCATGCAACATAACTTTGTGTCTTAGCTAACATTTTACCCTTTTCAGGATAAGATTAAAAGGCTTTTGTTAACAATTATTCAGATACAATATGGATACACCCCAGACACGGCGGTCATTCTATTACTCATTCATAATTTCAAGTCAAAATATAGTACAGATACACCCTAGACACGGCGGTCATTCTACTACTCATTCAGACTTCAGCAATCCAGTACAGACTAGATACGCTCCAGACGCGGCGGCCATTCTATCTCTCATTCAGATTCAACTATCAACTTCAAGTTCAGATATGCTCTAGACACGGATGTCATTCTGGCCCTTACACCAACAGCTTGATTCTCCCCAGTGCAATCGCCACAAAAGTCATTCTATCACTTATTCAGATCCCAATCACAGTCTCAGATATGCTTCAGACACGAAAGTCATTCTGCTACTCATACAGATCTCAAATTCAGATACAATACAGATACACTCCAGACACGGCAGTCATTCTGATATTCATTCGAAGTTCAAATATAGTTACAGCTCAGATACGCTCCAAACACGGACGCCATTCCTTTGCTCATACAGACTTAGTCTCCAGATACAGATCAAGTGCATTCCAGACACGGATACCATTTTGATACTCATTCTTTTGACCTACAACATTGCAATTCAACAAACACTCTTGGATGGCATCTTTAAGCCCATCTCCATCAAGATTCTACCATCTCTAAATGGCATCTTTAAGCCCATTTCCTCAGCCATATTCGGACGAGTGCAAATTTACGGGCACTCTAGTGTCCAATCCTCTTTTACCTTCGAGTCGCGAAAGGCAAACCTGCCAATCTAACTCTTCAGGTTCAAGAAGATTGAACAGGGGCAACTGTTGTACCCTAAAATTTGACCTCTCATTTCATCAACATTTTCTCATCACAAGACTCTTGGAATTCAAAATCAAGTTAGGGTTTGCTCTGCTCAAGACACCTCCTTGCACTGTTGACCCAAATTAGGCTTTGAGTTTGCACAGTGATGTTTTGGCCTACAATGCCCAAAGTGACTTTCATACTTCATGTTGGACTCACAAGTTTGTCCATACCAAGTTTCAAGCCTTGTTTCAAATTTTTGCCCAACCAATTGGACAGCTGACCTAGAAATCAACTGTATTAGGGAAAAAGTCAACTATGGTCAATTGACAGTCAAAACTCATGAAATTTGACCCACATCAATATTATGAACTCATATGAACCATTTGATCAATTTTGGACCACAATTCCACAAGAAATTTGATCAGATCACCAAAAAGGCAAAATGGTCATTTTTAGGGTTTTGACTGCACAAAGGCAATTTTTGACTGTTTGACCTAACCAATGGCAAACCAAGCTCACATATGGACTCAAGGACTCAATGACATTGTCTTGACCCATTCAAAAAGTTCAAAATATCTCAAATTCATAGGATTGACAGATGAATTTTTCAGTCAACTGATCAAAATTTGACTGTATACTGAAAAGTCAAACTTTGACTTTTTGGTCAAAATCAAGTGCCAAGAGTTATTTTTCATCAAGACATGTCAAATTATAAAACTTGTTCATCAAGAAACCCAAAAATGCAAATTAGGGTTTAAAATGGAAAATTTTCATAACTTAGAAATTTTCTAAGTTATGAAATTTTCTTATTTTTTCCTAACTTTGTACCACTTTTCACTAAGATGAAAATGGATTCAAACAAAACTTGAAACATGAAAGTTGTAGTCCGTCACAAAGTCTACAACTTTGATTCACAAAGTTTTCTGAAGAGAAGCTTGTATCTCAAGTTATGATTTTTGGAACAAGGGTACCAAAAACTTTTAACTTAGAGAAAATTTGCCCTAATCTAGGCAGGATTTTGACCCATCTTATTGGCCATTTTTCACATAGTTCCACTTGGAGTTTCAAGTTTCATTACGAAGATAGATTATAGTACTTGTTCCAAGCTTTCCAAATTTTCCAAGAACTCCTCAAACACCCTTGTGGTTAGAGAGAATCGAATGCTTGAAGTTGGCAAAAACTCACTTTTGTCCATGGCCAATACATGTTCATAACAACTTGCAATTCTGATCTAGCAAGCTTGGTTCAACATTACAGGCCTCAAAACCAATTTGTACTCCTTAATTTAATGCATATCCATTGAATTAAGGTATTGTCTTGGTCATTAGGGCATTATACACTAGTTTAGGCCTTAAAAGGAAAAAGCAACAATGCCATTTTTGCCTAAACTTCACTTTATGTCAAAACCAAATCCTTGAGGCATGGGGCCAGATCTTTGAGGCAGGATCAAATCCACTAATTCCAGTAACCAAGAGCATAATGTGCAGCATGATATAGGGCTTGCACAGGCCTGCATTGGGAGGACACACACTCTTGCTTGAAAAAGAAGAAAAGTTGCAAAACATATCCAACTCTCATATTTGTTAACACAAGCTTAGACAAACATTGTAGACAAGTTCCATACCTCCCAACAAGCCTGAAACACGACCCTTTCATCACTAAAACCTCCTCATACTCAGAATCACTGTTTTTCTGCAAAACAAGGCAAGTTCTGCATTTTGCAAGCCACAACCAAATTCCATCGTGCGTTTTGTCCAAAGATAGTTCAAACACCTTCCAATCAACTCACTTGAACTATCCCAGGCCCCCATTGCAAGCTGTAACACCTCTAACACACTTTACTATTTTCATTTCAAAGCTCTGCAGGTTGAGTTCTACAGCACGATTCAAGTTGTTTCAAAGCAAGCCAAGCATTGGAGAAGCTTCCTTGGACATCAGGCAAGCTCAAAAGAAGCTCAAACACCATTGAAGGTTGTTGCATTGTCCAGCTCGAAGTCAACTGAAACAGGTATTTCATGGACTTCTATCTCCCTATTTAAGAATGGTTATGCTTAGGTTTGGGAATGAAATATGTTGTACTCATAGCCCTGAAGCCATACATATGCTTAGTTTTCATTTACATTAATCGTGCTAAGAGAATTTCACTCATGAACTTTCTGGAAAAACTAGGTTAGAAATTAGGGCCAGAGAAATTCTCTCTGGTCTTTGAGAGTTAATCCAAGTTTTTTATATGGTTGGATTCGTTGTTTAATTCTCTACAATGTTCATGTTATGAGTTTTGTCAAAAAATCAAAGAATCAGGAGTTAGCCATTGATGTACAGAAGCGCGTGTTTTGTGAACAAGAGGAAGAAGAAGAAGTCTGGGTGGGTTGGGTCTGTTGGTTTTCACTTCTAACACCCCCATTTTTTGTTTACACCCCCCTGGCCCATTTATTTAAATATTTATCATTTTGACATTTTTATTTTTTATTCTGACTTTATTATTTTTTGTCTAAATATAAAAAATGCCAAAAATAATTTTCTATATTTTTTCATATTTATTTGATATTTATTTTATTTTACTAAGTATACATATGTAAATAAACTATTTTCTTTTTTAATAAAACTCAAAAAATAATACAAAAATATACTTATTTTCATTTATTATTTTTATTCATATTTGAAAACATTTTCTTGAAAATACCCATTTTTTGTAAATAATTAATTTTTATCTTTGTATATTTAATATGTTTAATATATATATATAAATATATATATATATATATATATATATATATATATATATATATATATATATATATATATATATATATATATATATATATATATATATATATATATATATATATATATATATATATATATATATATATATATATATATATATATATATATATATATATATATATATATATATATATTTGTTTTATCAAATAATTAGGTCAAAAAAAATACAAAAATACCACATTGTCATTTTATTAATATTTTACACTAAAAAACATCTTTTTTACAATATACTTTTATTTTGTTAATATATAATTGTATAAAATTAATAAATATTACTATTTCTTAAGAATTAGGGTTTTTGCCCTAAATGGAAAAATAATTAAAATTGACTTTTTCTTTATTTATTTTTACTTCACATATTAAAAAAAACACTTTTTTTTTACATACATAAAAAATCATTTTGTACATAATACATTTTATTTGACATTTATTTATTATATTGTATTCAATCATTGTATATTTAAATATTACCTATACATTCGATATGGTTGTAATAACTTAGAATTTATTTTCTTGTCAAATACTCCCAATTCAAATTTGTACCCCCCTCTCTATATCATGTTGTAATAGTGTAGCATTTCAATTCTCGCACATTTAAAAGCTTTCAATTATGCCATGCTTAGACCTAGGGTTTGTATGCAAATAAAATCAACAATTAGTTTGACCTAATCCAAGATAAATATGCATGAAAAAAACAAACACAATGCACACTTGCACCCCTAGGGTTTCATCCACTTGTTGCCTTCAAAAATGGGCCATGGTTGCATGTTGAGTACTTTGGCAAAACAAAAACAAACAAAAAGATCATAGTTCCTCGATGACGCTATCTGAGTTGCCTAAACAAAATGATCAATTCCCTCAAGAAAATTGCCAAAGATACTTGACACCATTGTTATCATGGTCTATACGATGACCCGCGCCTGTCCCGTTAACATCCTAACACAAGGTTGTTCACCAAATACAATGGTGAAGCAACACTGTTAAAAGGGTTAAAAACATAAGAAAGATCTTTGAGTAAAATAGGGTAGATAGCTCTTAGTTACTTGATCAAGCTTGCAAAAACATCCTTGCTTATTTTCAAAACACACTTCACAACACAATTCCAAAACCCTACTTTCAAACATTGAAAACTTTTCAAAACACAAAAAAAATCTTTGTATACATTCAAACAAGAATCATTACAAAGGTTTCCACAACAATGGCCTCTTTTCAAAATATCTTTCAAAATCACACACAAGGCACCATTTCAAACAATTGAAAAGCACAATTTCAAACAATAGAAATGCAAAGCAAGTGATCTAAGCAAGTAACTAAGAGCCCATAGATAACCATGGATAGAAAGGGTGTTAATACCTTCCCTTTCTATAATCTACTCCCCGAACCCAAGAAAACATCTCAAAGGTCTTTCCTGTGCTTTTTGACCTTTCCTTAGGATAAAATAAAAAGTCGGTGGCGACTCTTGCTAAACCAAAACATTTGTGAACACAAACGCAAAATCCCAAGTCAGTTCTCCCACCGTATCACACTCTCCTCATGAAGTTGTCTCGTGAGTTCCAATGTCCTCTTCTTGCTTGCAAAAAACTGGGCCTCAAAGGTGTCTCGCTCCCCCTTTAGCTGAATTCAAGCTCTTTGCAAATCTTCAAGAGAAGTAGGCATATCAGGATAAAGGACAGTATATGGAACATATCGTTTGCCAATAGGCTCCATGATGAATGGTAAGATGGCGGGGTAAGGCATCATAAGACTTTGAGCACGAGTTTGTACCCACTTAAGGTAAGGCTCAAGAGTGGTGTAATTCTTATGTCCCAATGTCTTACTATCCACTTTGTTTATCATTCTCCAAGCTCGTGTGAATCTTTGATGATAGCCTTGGTCATCGCCCTCGTAATCAAATAGTAAACCTTGGATGAGTGCATCATGGGGACTATCTCTTCGTGCGTACCCAAACTGCCATAATACAAGAGAAGGGTTATAGGTGATACCACCCCTAATGCCTATTGTTGTACCCCAAAAGTTTCCCTCTCATTTCTCAAAGAATCACCTTGGATCCTCAAGCTTGCTTTCATCCAATTCCAAGCCTTGAATTATCAATTTTTCCAAGCAAACCATTCACGAGGGCAAAATGGTCATTTGCACACTGAGAAGTCTAACTTTGACTTTTAGATCAAAATCAAATCTCAAAAATCATATTTCATCAAGACATGTTGGAATATGAAGTTTGTTTCATCAAGAATTTCAAAAGTTAAATTTTACTTTGGAAAAGTCAAATTCTAAATACTTAGAAATTTTTCTAAGTGTTTAAGAAATATGACAATTTCAAAACTTCTAGGCCAGTGTTTACACTCAGCAAATTCTGGATATTCTCAAGATAGAGTTTGGTCAGAACTTCTGGGCAAGTTTTCACAAAAGCTAAGTCAGAGTTTTCCAGGGTAATTCAAAGAAGGTTAAGAAGCGTGTTGCAAGCTTTCTAGAAAGTCTGAAAGCTCCTTCAGAACATGCTGGAGCAAGAAGATAAGAGGATCAGAAGATTAGATGATGCGCAAGTTCAGAACTTCTGATCTAGAACTAAGCCTTGGTGTAGAATCTCTTGTTGTGATAAGTCTCATCATCATTTAAAGCTCATTTAATGCTCACAACCACTTGCTGAGTCTTTATCCAAAGGACTTTCACCACGTGTACCTCTACTATCATGGGATAGCAACTTTAATACTAAGCCCATGCTTTGCTTTATGCTTTTCCTTAAATCCTGCTGATAACCACCATGCTTGCTGCAAAAACAAGACAGCGCTTCAGCATATGAAGGCTATATACAACGCTTTGGTCAGAACTTGACCAAATCCCAAAAACTTGTTTATACAACTTGCTACAGACCTATAACCAACAGCTAGCTCAGCCTACGCCTGCATCCCACAATTGCACCAAACTAGCATACGAAAACTATGATGAAAAAGCAAAGGAACAGGATGCCAAAACAGGCTCAAATCCCTTTTTTTTCCAAAAATCACAACAAATTCATCTATAAATACTTGGCTCCATCATACGTTCAAGGGGCTGGAGGCTGGCTTTTGGAGAGAGGTTAGCAAAAAAAAAAGAGAAAATAAAGCTGTGAAATCTTCATAAAAATCCAGATTTCTCATACACAAAAACAAACCTTTGTTATTCCTTTTGAATCAAAGAGCTTGGCACTTCCTCTTCCGTCACTCTTGCTGACTCAGAACATCCAAAGGCAGTCACTCAAAGCTCCAAGCCGATGTTTTAGGTTCAAGGTAAGTCTTTCTGACTTTGCTTGTTTTTCATTCAGAACATCATTAAACATGTAAATATCATAGTATTAATGTTGTATATATCATTTCATGAATAAAAAAACTGTGGATCAGAACTTCTTGACTAATGCTAGGTTCAGACTTAAGATTACAACTGCTATGAACTGTTGTGCTATTATCATTATGATTTGCTGTTTAAAAAGAACTGAATAAATTGTTGATGTGTTGATTGAGAGTTGAAATATGGCATAAAACTTCTGAGTTCTCTTCACTGTTTTCACACACAGAACTTCTGAGTTCTCCTCACTGTTAACACACAGAATTCACTCACTGTTTTAACACTTAGAGCTTCTAATTTTTACATGCTGATAACATACACTGAACTTCTGACGTTCATTCACTAACTCAGTACAATACAGAACTTTTGATGTTCACTAACAGTCTTAGCACAACACAAAACTTCTGAGTCCTCCTTACATGTCAAATACACTGAACTGCTGACGTTTGCTCACTGTTTTAGTGTAATACAGAACTTCTAACTTTAGGTTCACTGGCTGAACACCACCCATAACTTCTGTGTTTTCCCTCTAACGTGTCTTGCAGGACCTCAGAGTTTACCAGTCCAAAACTTCTAATTCCACTGACGTTCCTTCTGAGTCATCATGCGCCTGGCTTCAAAACTTCTGATCCTTGTTGTTTTTCTTGCAGCAACACGCTGTTTCTACCTTGCATTTATTTTCCTTTTCATCATTTTAAATATTAACATAAAAAATATAAAAATATTTTCCTTTTAATTTATTTCCTTAAGACAAAAACATTTTCTAAACAAGTCCATTTCTTTCTTATATTGAACATTTCAATATGGTTTTAATAGTAACTTAGAACTTATTTTTACTTGCAATCCCCATTCCTAAACTTGTACACCCCATCCCTTAAATATTGTAATAGCGTAGGACTTTACATTTTTGCGCTTTTGTTGTGTTCATATACTTTATAGTAATTAGGCATTTATGGGAAGATATGAAATCAACAAATAGATAACCCTAATCAAAGATCAAATGCATGCAATCAACTACACTCACACACTTACAAGCTTAGGGTAATTCCACTTGTTGCCTTACAAAAATGGCCATGTTATGCATGTGGGGTGTCTTAGCACAAACAAATCAAAAAAATATAAGATCATAGTCCCTCGATGACACTATCAAAGTTTACTTTCAAAATGATCTTAGTCCCTAAAAGAAAAGTGCTAAGTCATCTCACAACATTGCTATCATGGTCATACGATGACCCAACGTCCGTCCCTTCACATCCAACGATGATGCTTCTTACCAAATCAATGGTAAGATAGCACCATCTAAAGGAGGAGGAAAAGCACATCTAATACCTTTTGAGTATGTAGTTTACTTTTAGTTACTTGCTCAATTTCAAAACAAATATCCTTGCTATTTTCAAAACAATCACATACACTTTCCAAACATCTTCCAAACTTGAAACATTTTTCAAAAGATCAACACTTTGTATACGTTCTTACGAACGAGAACTATTACAAAGTTTGCCTAAAAGATGACGCCTTTTCAAAATACTTTCAAAAAACACACAAAGCACATTTTCAAACAAAAGCAAGTGATCTAGCAAGTAACTAAGAGCCCATGGAAAACCATGGATGAAAAGGGTGCTAATACCTTCCCTTTTCATAATCTACCCCCCGAACTCAAGAAAACATCTCTAAAGGTCTTTCCTGTGCTTTTTAACCTTTCCTTATTGGATAAAAGAAAATTCGGTGGCGACTCTTGCTAAACCGCAACATTTGTGAACACAAACGCAAAACCTCAAGTCAGTTCTCCCACCGTATCACAGAACTGGCGACTCTGCTGGGGAGGATGCAAAAAATGGGGTTACCTTAGAGTTAGATCACCTTTACTTGCTTACATTGTTTGATTTAATTGCTTTACATTTTGGTTCCTTGTTTGGGTTTGTTTTAAATCCTACACCCAGATTTGGGGACACCTTTTAGGTAAGTAGCAATAAATTGAGAGGGAACTGTGCGGGGTATACCGACACGGTTGAAGCAATAGCTACATTGATGTGGCACTTTAGTTGGTACCGGTAACCCTTGAGTCAGTGAAGGAGAGTACGGGGCCGACGCGTGGTGTCATAAAGCATCAACTGACCTTAGAACCTTACTTGACCAACTTGGCCATTAGGAAGTAGCGAGATAACCAGCTCTGGTTCAGTCCGAAGTTGGTTGATACTCGATGCTACACTCATTGAGACTTGACCCCTGAGTTTTGTTCGGTTGCGATTTAATTGCTTTTTGAATGAAGCTTGTGGGAAAGGTCAGTGATATTGAGATCCCTTAGAACCCGGTTACTATTAACTAGGACAGGTTGAGCCAACTAAACTTCAAGAGGGTACTTACCTACAAAACTCCATGCAATCCTAAACCTAAGGACTTGTTTGCTTTGTGTGAATATTACTTGTATATAAACTTGCTTACGTCGTATATCTATACATAACATCATAACATCATACCATAGCACTTTCAATAACCATTTCAACGATCTCAAGGGTCTTTGATGCAGGGTCACGTTGAACCAGACGTCCACCAAAGGGTAAGAGGATTTATTTCCCTCTAATCAAATTTCGTCAAAAATCAAGTACAACAAACTTGAGTCAAGGGCTATGACCCACTTGACATGGTGAGCTTAATTCTCGTGGAAGGACATCCACTGGTACAAAGTTTTCCAATCAAAGATGTTGATCAAAGTTCAACTTCTAACTTTTTCTTGTGTTTACCATGCGAGATCCTTGAAAATATGCATCCACATATCATGCATCACATCATGACAGGTTTCTCCCATACAGGTATCCTTATCTTCCTACTGTTTATTTCAGTAAAATGGATATGGAACAAACGGTGAAAGATCTTCAAGCTCAAAACACTCAATTCCAACAAATGTTCCTGGCTATGGCTAAGGGGAAAGAGGACCTGAAAACTCTCCTTCTTAAAGACAAGAGGAAGAATACCGAGGAATCAGTAGGCATCCTGAACTCGAGAAGAAGACATGGAGGACCAATCAAGAGATCTCTATATCTTTCAACTCCGTCTAAAATGGAGGATAGTCATGAAGAAGACAACATTCTGCAGATTGATGAACTTGAAGTTGACTACTCAGAAGAACAATATCCTCCCACTGACGACAAGTACAAACAGTTAGAGGATCGCCTTAGTGCTATGGAGATTCAACAGATACCCAGCTTGGACTTAGGAGACATTGGTTTGATTTCTGGAGTGGTCATCCCACTGAAGTTCAAAATCCCTACCTTTGCCCTGTACGATGGAGTCTCTTGCCCTAAGATTCTCTTAAAGTCTTATGTTTGCAAGATTCAACCATACACAACTGATCTGAAGCTTTGGATCCATTTCTTCTAAGAGAGCCTAGTAGGGACTCAACTCGAATAGTTCTATCAATTAGAGAGTTCTCGCATCCACACTTGGGAGGATTTAGCTGCTGCTTTCTACATGCAGTATCAGTACCATGTTGATCTTGCACCAACTCATGCACAATTGCAGAACATGACCATGGGTTCCAACGAGAGCTTCAAAGGGTACGCCCAAAAGTGGAGAGATCTGGATGGTAGGGTGAAGCCCCCTTTAACTGACAGGGAGCTTATTGACATCTTTATGGGAACTTTGACAGGGCTTTTCTTCAAACACTTGATCGGAAGCTCCTCAGTCGGGTTCACCGAACTGATACTGACCGACGAAAGGGTCGAAGCTGGCATCAAAAGTGGAACGATTCAAGAAGCTACACCTTCTGATGCTCAGAAAAAGCCATATAATGGGAAGAAAGAGTCCAATGATGTGTACAGTCAAAAGAGTCGTCGTGACCAACAAGTGGGGGCAGTCCTGATCTCTGGTTCTGCGTCACACCGGCAACAGCAAAGGGGAAATCAACGAAGGCGATACGAGCCCAAAAGGCAGTTCACCAACCTCAACATGCCGCTATCTCAAGAGCTACAACACTTGTTGAGGATGAATCTGATTGCATTAATAGGACATCATCCAAACCCCAAGACTTCTTCTCCTAACTACAACCCTAATGCAACGTGTCCTTATCATTCTGACAGTCCCGGGCATGACACTAACGATTGTTGGGCATTGAAGTACAAGATTCAGAATTTGATTGATGCCAAGGAGATCGAGTTTGACCCTCCGGATATTCCAAACATGATCACTACTCCTTTGCCAAATCATTGAGAGCAACTTGTTTCATTTTGAATTTTCAATTGTAATTTCTTTTGTTATTCAAACAATTATCTATTAATGTCAAACTTTGTTTCATTAATGCATTGCATATGTTTGTCTTGATTTGGTCCACTCATTTTCATTACATTTAAACTATGATTTCTACTTTCTTTATGACATTCAACTCTTGCTAAAAGTTACAAGCCTTTTGAGGGAGGATGACGAAAACAATGCCATAATCTCATACAGTATGCTTTTGAACAGACCTTGCTGACGATGTACAGGCGTTTTTTCAAATCCTAAACACTGGAGTTATGAGGAAGATAATCCCTAGTCAACCCCTTCGAGCCAAAGAAGTAGAAGTTTTCTATTTTAACACAAATTGAAACCTTTAATCAAAACCTGCGGCAGGGTAGTCTCTCAGTTAATTCAAACGTGCGTTAAGCCGCAAACCCTCATCTCGTAATACAACGAATGAAGCCAAGAAACATTCCTATGGAATCAAAAGACGGTGATGGTTCCCTATCACATAGGCAGTCATTATCTCTCAAAAAGAAAAGCCCACTAAGTATAAACCTACAAAGGAGACTTAAGAAAAATGGGGCATCCCGCTGACTGTAATCCCAAAACAAAAGCAGTCAGGCAAAAATCAGGGATAACAAATCAAAAGAGGTCACTACAAATCCTCAACAACATGAAAATATTGAAAAAATGAATGCCTTCCAAAAAACCTAAATTGTATGAACCATCACCAAAGTGTCATTCCAGACTCAATTGGAGTTCAAGCACACAATTAGCTGAGTTTATGACCGAAGAACATCACGAAGAATGGGCGGGTACAAATACACTTTGAGCCTTTATCCTTTGTTTCTTAAACCGTGAACCAAGCCATGTTACAACCCTTTAAAATTCCTAATTGAAGCATGGGTTAGTTCGAAAGCATACTGTTACAAAAGGTATCCTGACTCCTGTAAGGCTTTACTCAAAATCCAGAGTTGAATTACAAATTTCTTTACTTGCTAAAAGCGCATTTTTCAAAACTTCAAGACAAGCATAAACTTTGCATTTATATGAATATCACTGTTTGCATGTGGCTATTTGTTTGACAGTGGAGAAATTCACAACGAATATCCGATGAACGAAAGCTCTCTCGGTGAACAAAATCACTTCAAGTGGGATGACACTTCCATTGGAAAAAAAAAACTCCTATCAACAAGGGGGCGTGACATGTCACTATCCAACGCACCTGGAGCAGCCCAGTCAAAATTCCAGGAAACCACTCAAGAAATGCAGAGTAACCAGGGGAAAATCTCCATCTCCGTCACTTGGGGCATTGAACGTCAATCTCAGCAAAGGGTTACGTACAATCAAACATTTCTTGGCAAAACATTTGCTGCTAGGGGCAATGACAAATCTCCCCAAAATCCTTCTCGTAGGATGACTCCCATCAAGGGTTTAATCTCTGAAACCCTTCCTCAGTTGGGACAACCTCAATAGTCCTCGAGGACTTCCCCCAGCGAAGTCGTCACCTCTCTAGCATACCGGCAACAGGGTTTATTTCCCCAACAAACGGTAGCATTCCCCAATTTGAGTTTACCTCTCCGACTACTACAAATCAAAGGACCACAACTCCTCTTCCCCAGTAGGCTACTCTACAATCCCCAGCAAGTTATTGTGAATCCTGGAATCCAACTAGGTAACAACTAACTTTTGATTCTCTCCAACCAAAGATAATTCCCCAGTAGAGCAACGGACAACCGAGACTCCTGAACTCTTTTCCCAAGCAGGAATAAACATTCTCCCCACAGAGTTTTCAATATCCCCCAGCGGAGTTCTCCTCAAACAACAAAACAGGAATCCCTAGTGTAAACACTCTAAGCAAAATTTGAAGACACACCAACTCTTCAACAGCAGTCCAGGATTTAACGACTCCCCGACATTTGTCAAAGATTTATTTTCCCAGACAAAAATACATTCATTAAACATTTCACATTTCATACATCCTATTTGCATATATGATAAGTGCATACGACACACTCTCATTTATTTTGAGAACATCATGACATTGCATACAACTAACGTTCTACCTTTTTTAGGAAAGATCGATTAATAGATGGTTGCCATCAACTTCCAGATTAATACCTGCAACAAGCCAGGAAAACTATCTCTGGACGACTGATTGTAGATTAATACCTGAAACCAGACAGGACAACTATATACTTGACTAGTTGAAGCAACCCTACCCAGGTTCCTCCTTTCCAAGATGAAGTCTTACATGGACTCATCATCAAGCAACTCCACACCGGTTCCTTCTCTTTCCAAGATGCAGTTTTACATGGAAACATCATGAAGCAACCCTACACAAGTTCCTTCTCAGGAAATTTAAGATGCAGGTTTACACTGACACATCATGAAGCAACCCTACACAGGTTCCTTCTCAGGAAATTTCAGATGCGGTTTTACACGGACTCATTATCATCAAAGCAACCCTACACTGGTTCCTTTTCTTTCCAAGATGTAGTTTTACACGGCCTCATCATGAAGCAACCCTACACAGGTTCCTTCTCAGGAAATTTCAGATGCAGTTTTATACGGACTCATCATCATCAAAGCAACCCTACACTAGTTCCTTCTCTTTCCAAGATGCAGTTTTACACAGACTCATCATGAAGCAACCCTACACAAGTTCCTTCTCAGGAAATTTCAGATGCAGTTTTACACTGACGCATCATGAAGCAACCCTACACAGGTTCCTTCTCAGGAAATTTCAAATGCAGTTTTACACTAACTCATCATCATCAGGCAACCCTACACCAGTTCCTTCTCTTTCCAAGATGCAGTTTTAAACAGACTCATCATCAAGCAACCCCACACAAGTTCCTTCCATTTCCGAGATGCAGTTTTACACAGACTCATCATGGAGTAACCCTATACAGGTTCCTTCTCAGGAAATTTCAGATGCAGTTTTACACGGACTCATCATCAGGCAACCCTACACAGATTCCCCCCTTCCAGATGAAGTTATACACGGACTCATTATCAGGCAACCCTACACAGGTTCCCTCTTTCCAAGGTGCAGTTTTACACGGACTCATCATCCGGCAACCCTACATCGGTTCCTCCCTTCCATATGAAGTTTTACACTGACTCATCATTGAGAAACCCTACACAGGTTCCTCCTTTCAAAGATGCAGTTTTACACGGACTCATCATAAAGCAACCTTACACAGGTTCCTTCTCTAGAAATTCCAAGATGCAGTTTTACACGGACTCATCATCAAGAAACCCTACACCGGTTCCTCCCTTCCAGATGAAGTTTTACACTGACTCATTATCAAGCAACCCTATACAGGTTCCCTCTTTCCAAGATGCAGTTTTACACGGACTCATCATCAGGTAACCCTACACCAGTTCCTCCCTTCCAGATGAAGTTTTACACGGACTCATCATCGGGAAACCCTACACAGGTTCCTCCTTTCCAAGATACAGTTTTGCACGGACCCATCATGAAGCAACCCTACACAGGTTCCTTCTCCAGAAATTCCAAGATGCAGTTTTACACGGACTCATCATGAAGCAACCCTACACAGGTTCCTTCCTTCCAAGATGAAGTTTTACACGGACTCATCATCAGGAAACCCTACACAGGTTCCCTCTTTCCAAGATGATGTTTTACACTGACTCATCATCAAACAACCCAACCTTCTAATACAGTTCATATACGATCCAGATTCGGATGTCATTTTGTCACTCATTCAAATGCATTCCAGATGCAATTACCTTCGGATGGCATCTTTAAACCCATCTCCAACAACTATCCATTATCTCTCCAAATGGCATATTTAAGCCCATTCCCTACATAATCAACTAACAGATCTTCGAGTGCAAATTTTCTGGGCACTTTAGTGTTCAATCATCTTCCACCTTCAAGTCACGAATGGCAGATTTACCAATCTAACTCTTCAGGTGAAAGAAGATTGAACAGGGGCAGCTGTTGTACCCCAAAATTTTCCCTCTCATTTCTCAAGGAATCACCCTGGATCCTCAAGCTTGATTTCATCTAATTCCAAGCCTTGAATTATCAATTTTTCCAAGCAAGCCATTCACAAGGGTAAAATGGTCATTTGCATACTGAGAAGTCTAACTTTGACTTTTGGATCAAAATCAAATCTCAAAAATCATATTTCATCAAGACATGTTGGAATATGAAGTTTGTTTCATCAAGAATTTCAAAATTCAAATTTTACTTTGGAAAAGTCAAATTCTAAATACTTAGAAATTTTTCTAAGTGTTTAAGAAATATGACAATTTCAAAACTTTTGGGCCAGTGTTTACACTCAGCAAATTCTGGATATTCTCAAGACAGAGTTTGGTCAAAACTTCTGGGCAAGTTTTCACAAAAGCTCAGTCAGAGTTTGCCAGGGTAATTCAAAGAAGGTTAAGAACCATGTTGTAAGCTTTCTAGAAAGTCTGAAAGCTCCTTCAGAACATGTTGTAGCCACAAGATAAGAGAATCAGAAGATTGGATGCTACGCAAGCTCAGAAATTTTGATCCAGAACTAAGCCTTGGTGTAGAATCTCAAGTTGTGATAAGTATCATCATCATTTAATGCTCATTTAATGCTCACAAGCACTTGCTGAGTCTTTATCCAAAGGATTTTCACCACGTGTACCTCTACTATCTTGGGATAGCAACTTTAATACTAAGCCCATGATTTGCTTTATGCTTTTCCTTAAATCCTGCTGACAACCACCATGCTTGCTGCAAAAACAAGACAACGCTTCAGCATATGAAGGCTATATACAATGCTTTGGTCCGAACTTTACCAGATCCCAAAACCTTGTTTATACAACTTGTTGCAAACCTATAACCAACAGCTAGCTCAGCCTACGCCTGAATCCCATAATTGCACCAAACTAGCATACAAAAACTGTGCTGAAAAAGTAAAGGAACAGGATGCCAAAATAGGCTCAAATCCCATTTTGTTTTCCCCCCTAAAATCACAACAAATTCAGATATAAATACTTGGCTCCATCATACGTTCAAGGGGCTGGAGGCTAGATTTTGGAGAGAGGTTAGCAAAAAAAAGAGAGAAAACAAAGCTATGAAATCTTCATAAAAATCCAGATTTATCATACACAAAAACAAACCTTTGTTCTTCCTTTTGAATCAAAGAGCTTGGCACTTCCTCTTCCGTCACTCTTGCTGACTCAGAACATCCAAAGGCAGCCACTTAAAGCTACAAGCCCACGTTCCAGGTTCAAGGTAAGTCTTTCTGACTTTGCTTGTTTTTCATTCAGAACATCATTAAACATGTAAATATCATAGTATTAATGTTGTATATATCATTGCATGAATAAAAAAACTGTGGATCAGAACTTCTTGACTAATGCCAGGTTCATACTTAGGATTAGAACTTCTATGAATTGTTGTGCTATTATCATTCTGATTTGATGTTTAAAAAGAACTGAATAAATTGTTGATGTGCTGATTGAGAGTTGAAATATGGCATAAAACTTCTGAGTTCTCTTCACTGTTTTCACACACAGAACTTTCGAGTTCTCCTCACTGTTAACACACAGAATTCACTCACTGTCTTAACACTTAGAGCTTCTGATTTTTAAATGCTGATAACACACACTGAACTTCTGACGTTCATTCACTGACTCAGTACAATACAAAACTTCTGATGTTCACTCACAGTCTTAGCACCACCCAGAACTTCTGTGTTTTCCCTCTAATGTGTCTTGCAGGACCTCAGAGTTTACCAGTCTAGAACTTCTGATTCCACTGACGTCCCTTCTGAGTCATCACGCGCCTAGCTTCAGAACTTCTGATCCTTGTTGTTTTTCTTGCAGCAACATGTTGTTTCTACCTTGCATTTATTTTCCTTTTCATCTTTTTAAATATTAACATACAAAATATAAAAATATTTTCCTTTTAATTTATTTCCTTAAGACAAAAACATTTTCTAAACAAGTCCATTTCTTTCTTATATTGTACATTTCAATATGGTTGTAATAGTAACTTAGAACTTATTTTTACTTGCAATCCCCATTCATAAACTGTACACCTCATCCCCTAAATATTGTAATAGCACAGGACTTTACATTTTTGCGCTTTTATTGCTTTCATATACTGTATAGTAATTAGGCGTGTATGGCAAGATATGAAATCAACAAATAGATAACCCTAATCAAAGATCAAATGCATGCAATCAATTACACTCGCACACTTACACCCTTAGGGTAATTCCACTTGTTGCCTTACAAAAATGGCCATGTTATGCATGTGGGATGTCTTAGCACAAACAAATCGAAAAAATATAAGATCATAGTCCCTTGATGACGCTATCAAAGTTGCCTTTCAAAATGATCTTAGTCCCTAAAAGAAAAGTGCTAAGTCATCTCACAACATTGCTATCATGGTCATACGATGACCTAACGTCCGTCCCTTCACATCCAACGATGGGGCTTCTTACCAAATCAATGATAAGATAGCAACATCTAAAGGAGGAGGAAAAGCACATCTAAGACCATTTGAGTAAGTAGTTTACTTTTTGCTCAATTTCAAAACTAATATCCTTGTTATTTTCAAAACAATCACATACACTTTCCAAACATCTTCCAAACTTGAAACATTTTTCAAAAGTTTAACACTTTGTATACGTTCTTACGAACGAGAACTATTACAAAGTTTTCCTACACGATGGCACCTTTTCAAAATACTTTCAAAAACTATACAAAGCACATTTTCAAACAAAATCGAGTGATCTAGCAAGTAACTAAAAGCCCATGGAAAACCATGGATGAAAAGGGTGCTAATACCTTCCCTTTTCATAATCTACCCCCCGAACTCAAGAAAACATCTCTAAAGGTATTTCCTGTGCTTTTTCACCTTTCCTTATTGGATAAAAGAAAAGTAGGTGGCGAATCTTGCTAGAGCACAACATTTGCAAACACAAACGCAAAACCTCAAGTCAGTTCTCCCACCGTATCACAGAACTGGCGACTCTGCTGGGGAGGATGCTAAAATTGGGGTTACCTTAGAGTTAGATCACCTTTACTTGCTTACATTGTTTGATTTGATTGCTTTACATTTTGGTTCCTTGTTTGGGTTTGTTTTAAATCCTACACCCGGATTTGGGGACACCTTTTAGGTAAGTAGCAATAAACTGTGAGGGAACTGTGCGGGGTATACCGACACGGTTGAAGCAGTAGCTACGTTGATGTGGCACTTTGGTTGGTACCGGTAACCCTTGAGTCAATCAAGGAGAGTAAGGGGCCGCCGCGTGGTGTCATAAAGCCTCAACTGACCTTAGAACCTTACTAGACCAACTTGGCCATTAGGAAGTAGCGAGATAATCGGCTTTGGTGCAGTTCGAAGTTGGTTGATACTTGATGCTACACTCATTGAGACTTGACCTCTGAGTTTTGTTCGGTTGCGAGTTAATTGTTTATTGAACGAAGCTTGTGGGAAAGGTCAGTGATATTGAGATCCCTTAGAACCAGGTTACTATTAACTAGGACAGGTTGAGCCAACTAAACTTCAAGAGGGTACTTACCTACAAAACTCCATGCAAGCCTAAACCTAAGGACTTGTTTGCTTTGTGTGAATGTTACTTGTATATAAACTTGCTTACCTTGCATATCTATACATAACATCATAACATCATACCATAGCATTTTCAATAACCATTTCAAGGATATCGAGGGTCTTTGATGCAGTGTCACGTTGAACCAGACGTCCACCAAAGGGCAAGAGGATTTATTTCCCTCTAATCAAATGCCGTCAAAAATCAAGTACAACAAACTTGAGTCAAGGGCTATGAACCACTTGACATGGTGAGCTTAATTCTCGTGGAAGGACATCCACTGATACAAAGTTTTCCAATTAAAGTTCAACTTCTAACTATTTCTTGTGTTTACCCCGCAAGATCCTTGAAAACATGCATCCACATATCATGCATCACATCATGATAGGTTTCTCCCATACAGGTATCCTTATCTTCCTACTGTTTATTTCAGTAAAATGGATATGGAACAAACGGTGAAAAATCTTCAAGCTCAAAGCGCTCAATTCCAACAAATGTTCCTGGCTATAGCTAAGGGGAAAGAGGACCTGAAAACTCTCCTTCTCAAAGACAAGAGGAAGAAGTCTGAGGAATCAGTAGGCATCTTGAACTCGAGAAGAAGACCTAGAGGGCCAGTCAAGAGAGCTCTAGATATTTCAACTCTGTCTAACATGGGGGATAGTCATGAAGAAGACAACAGTTTGGAGATTGATGAAGTTCAAGCTGACTACTCAGAGGAACAATATTCTCCCACTGATGACAAGTACAAATAGTTGGAGGATCGCCTCAGTGATATGGAGATTCAACAGATACCTGGCTTGGACTTAGGAGACATGGGTTTGATTTCTGGAGTGGTCATCCCGCCGAAGTTCAAAATCCCTACCTTTTCCATGTACGATGGAATCTTTTGCCCTAAGATGCACTTAGTCTTATGTTCGCAAGATTCAACCATACACAACTGATCTGAAGCTTTGGATCCATTTCTTCCAAGAGAGCCTAGTAGGGACTCAACTCGAATGGTTTTATTAATTGGAGAGGTCTCGCATCCACACTTGGGAGGATTTAGCTGCTTCTTTCTACAAGCAGTATCAGTACAATCCTGATCTTGCACCAACTCGTGGGCAACTGCAGAACATGACCATGGGTTCCAACGAGAGCTTCAAAGGGTATGCCCAAAAGTGGAGAGATTTGGAAAGTAGGGTGCAGCCCCCTTTAACTGACAGGGAGCTGATTGACATCTTTATGGGAACTTTGACAGGGCCTTTCTTCAAACACTTGATTGGAAGCTCCTCAGTCGGGTTCACCGAACTGATACTGACCGGTGAAAGAGTCGAAGCCGGCATCAAAAGTGGAAATATTCAAGAAGCTACACCTTCGGATGCTCAGAAAAAGCCATATAATGGGAAGAAAGAGTCCAATGATGTGTACAGTCAAAAGAGTCATCATGACCAACGCGTGGGGGCAGTCCTGGTCTCTGGTTCTGCGTCACACCAACAATAGCAAAAGGTAAATCAACGAAGGCCATACGAGCCCAAAAGGCAGTTCACCAACCTCAACATGCCGTTGTCTCAAGCGCTACAACACATGTTAAAGATGAATTTGATTGCATTAATAGGACCTCATCCAAACCCCAAGACTTTTTCTCCTAACTACAATCCTAATGCAACGCGTGCTTTTCATTCTGACAGTCTCGGGCATGACACTAACGATTGCTGGGCATTGAAGTACAAGATTCAGAATTTGATTGACGCCAAGGAGACCGAGTTCGACCCTCCAGAGACTCCAAACGTGATCACTACTCCTTTTCCAAATCATTGAGAGCAACTTGTTTCATTTTGAATTTTCAATTGTAATTTCTTTTGTTATTCAAACAATTATCTATTAATGTCAAACTTTGTTTCATTAATGAATTACATATGTTTGTCTTGATTTGATCCACTCATTTTCATTACATTTAAACTATGCTTTCTACTTTCTTTATGACATTCAACTCTTGCTAAAAGTTACAAGCCTTTAGAGGGAGGATGACGAAAACAATGCCATAATCTCATACAGTATGCTTTTGAACAGACCTTGCTGACGATGTACAGGCGTTTTTTCAAATCCTAAACACTGGAGTTAAGAGGAAGATAATCCCTAGTCAACCCCTTCGAGCCAAAGAAGTATAAGTTTTCTGTTTTAACACAAATTGAAACCTTTAATCAAAACCTGGGGCAGGGTAGTCTCTCAGTTAATTCAAACGCGCGTTAAGCCGCAAACTCTCATCTCGTAATACAACAAATGACACCAAGAAACATTCCTCTGGAATCAAAAGACGGTGATGGTTCCCTATCACATAGGCAGTCATTATCTCTCAAAAAGAAAAGCCCACTAAGTCAAAACCTACAAAGGAGACTTAAGAAAAATGGGACATCCCGATGACTGTAATCTCAAAACAAAAGCAGTCAGGCAAAAATCAGGGATAACAAATCAAAAGAGGTCACTACAAATCCTCAACAACATGAAAATATTGCATAAATGACTGCCTTCCGAAAAACCTAAATTGTCTGAACCATCACCAAAGTGTCATTCCAGACTCAATTGGAGTTCAAACGCACAATTAGCTGAGTTTAGGACGGAAGAACATCACGAAGAACGGGCGGGTACAAATACATTTTGAGAATTTATCCTTTGTTTCTTAAACCGTGAACCAAGCCACGTTACAACCCTTCAAAATTCCTAATTGAAGCATGGGTTAGTTCGAAAGCATACTGTTACAAAAGGTATCCTGACTCCTGTAAGGCTTTACTCAAAATCCTGAGTTGAATTACAAACTTCTTTACTTGCTAAAGGTGCATTTTTCAAAACTTCAAGACAAGCATAAACTTTGCATTTATTTGAATATCACTGTTTGCATGTGGCTATTTGTTTGACATCAGAGAAATTCACAACGAATATCCGATGAACGAAAGCTCTCTCGGTGAACAAAATCACTTCAAGTGGGATGACACTTCCATTGGAAAAAAAACTCCTATCAACAAGGGGGCGTGACATATCACTATCCAGCGCACCTGGGGCTGCCTAGTCAAAATTCCAGGACCACTCAAGAATGCAGAGTAACCAGGAGCAAATCTCCATCTCCGTCACTTGGGGCATGAACGTCAATCTCAGTAAAGGGTTATGTACAATCAAACATTTCTTGGCAAAACATTTGTTGCAAGGGGCAATGACAAATCTCCTCAAAATCCTTCTCATAGGATGACTCACGGCAAGGGTTTAATCTCTGAAACCCTTCCCCAGCTGGGACAACCTCAAGAGTCCTCGAGGACTTCCCCCAACAAAGTTGTCACCTCTCTAGAAGACCGGTAACAGGGTTTATTTCCCCAAAAAACGGTAGGATTCCCCAACTTGAGTTTACCTCTCCGACTACTACAAATCAAAGGACCACAACTCCTATTCCCCAGTAGGCTACTCTACAATCCCCAGCAAGTTGTTGTGAAGCCTGGAATCCGACCAGGTAACAGCTAACTTTTGATTCTCTCCAGCCAAAGATAATTCCCCTGTAGAGCAACGGACAACCGAGACTCCTGAACTCTTTTCCCAAGCAGGAATAAACATTCTCCCCACAGAGTTTTCAATATCCCCCAGCTGAGTTCTCCTCAAACAACAAAACTGGAATCCCCAGTGGAAACACTCTAACCAAAGTTTGAAGACACGCCAACTCTTCAACAGCAGTCCATGATTTAACGACTCCCCGTTATTTGTCAAGGATTTATTTCCCAGAAAAAAATACATTTATTAAACATTTCACATTTCATACATCCTATTTGCATACATGATCAGTGCATAAGACACGATCTCATTTATTTTGAGAACATCATGACATTGCATACAACTAACGTTCTACCTTTTTTAGGAAAGATCGAAAAATAGATGGTTGCCATCAAGTTCTAGATTAATACCTGTAAAAAGCCAGGAAAACTATTTGTGGACGACTGATTGTAGATTAATACCTGAAACCAGACAGGACAACTATCTACTTGACTAGCTGAAGCAACCCTACACAGGTTCCTCCTTTCCAAGATGCAGTCTTACACGAACACATGTTCAAGCAACCCCACACTGGTTCCTTCTCTTTCCAAGATGCAGTTTTACATGGACACATCATGAAGCAACCCTGCACAGGTTCCTTCTCATGAAATTTCAGATGCAGTTTTACACGGACACATCATGGAGCAACCCTACACAAATTCCTTCTCAGGAAATTTCAGATGCAGTTTTACACAGACTCATCATCATCAAAGCAACCCTACACTGGTTCCTTCTCTTTCCAAGATGCAGTTTTACACAGACTCATCATGAAGCAACCCTACATAGGTTTCTTCTCAAGAAGATTCAGATGCAGTTTTACACGGACTCATCATCATCAAAGCAACCCTACACTGGTTCCTTCTCCTTCCAAGATGAAGTTTTACACGGACTCATCATGAAGCAACCCTACACAGGTTCCTTCTCAGGAAATCTCAGATGCAGTTTTACACTGACACATCATGAAGCAACCCTACACAGGTTCCTTCTCAGGAAATTTCAGATGCAATTTTACACTGACTAATCATCATCAGGTAACCCTACACCGGTTCCTTCTCTTTCCAAGATGCAGTTTTACACAGACTCATCATCAAGCAACCCCACACAGGTTCCTTCCATTTCCGAGATGCAGTTTTACATGGACTCATCATGGAGTAACCCTATACAGGTTCCTTCTCTGGAAATTTCAGATGCAGTGTTACACATACTCATCATCAGGCAACCCTACACCGGTTCCTCCCTTCCAAATGAAGTTTTACACGGACTCATCATCAGGCAACCTTACACAGATTCCCTCTTTCCAAGATGCAGTTTTACACGGACTCATCATCAGGCAACCCTACACCGGTTCTTCCCTTCCAGATGAAGTTTTACACGGACTCATCATCGGGCAACCCTACACAGGTTTCTCCTTTCCAAGATGCAGTTTTACACTGACTCATTATAAAGCAACCCTACACAGGTTCCTTCTCCGGAAATTCCAAGATGCAGATTTACACTGACTCATCATCAGGAAACACTACACCGGTTTCTCCCTTCCTGATGAAGTTTTACACTGACTCATCATCAGGCAACCCTACACAGGTTCCCTCTTTCCAAGATGCAGTTTTACATGGACTCATCATCAGGAAACCCTACACCGGTTCCTCCCTTACAAATGATGTTTTACACTGACTCATCATCGGGAAACCCTACATAGGTTCCTCCTTTCCAAGATACAGTTTTACACTGACTCATCATGAAGCAACCCTATACAGGTTCCTTCTCCGGAAATTCCAAGATGCGGTTTTACACTGACTCATCATGAAGCAACCATACACAGGTTCCTTCCTTTTAAGATGAAGTTTTACACGGACTCATCATCAGGAAACCCTACAAAGGTTCCCTCTTTCCAATATAAAGTTTTACACTGACTCATCATCAATCAACCGAACCTTCTAATACAATTTAGATGTGATCCAGATTCGGATGTCATTTTGTCACTCATTCAAATACATTCCAGATGCAATTACCTTCGGATGGCATCTTTAAGCCCATCTCCAACAACTATCCATTATCTCTCCAAATGGAATCTTTAAGCCCATTTCCTACATAATCAACTAACAGATCTTCGAGTGTAAATTTTCTGCGCACTTTAGTGTTCAATCATCTTCCACCTTCAAGTCACGAATGGCAGATTTACCAATCTAACTCTTCAGGTGAAAGAAGATTGAACAGGGGCAGCTATTGCACCCCAAACTTTTCCCACTCATTTCTCAAGGAATCATCCTGGATCCTCAAGCTTGCTTTCATCCAATTCCAAGCCTTGAATTATTAATTTTTCCAAGCAAACTATTCACAAGGGCAAAATGTTCATTTTCACACTGAGAAGTCCAACTTTGACTTTTGGATCAAAATCAAATCTCAAAAATCATATTTCATTAAGACATGTTGGAATATGAAGTTTGTTTCATCAAGCATTTCAAAAGTCAAATTTTACTTTGGAAAAGTCAATTTCTAAATACTTGGAAATTTTTCTAAGTGTTTAAGAAATATAACAATTTCAGAACTTCTGGGCCAGTGTTCACACTCAGCAAATTCTGGATATTCTCAAGACAAAGTTTGGTCAGAACTTCTGGGCAAGTTTTCACAAAAGCTCAGTCAGAGTTTTCCAGGGTAATTTAAAGAAGGTTAAGAAGCATGCTGCAAGCTTTCTAGAAAGTCTGAAAGCTCCTTCAGAACATGTTGGAGCCAGAAGATAAGAGGATCACAAGATTCGATGCTACGCAAGCTCAGAACTTCTGATCCAGAACTAAGCCTTGGTATAGAATCTCACGCTGTGATAAGTCTCATCATCATTTAATGCTTATTTAATGCTCACAACCACTTGATGAGTCTTTATCCAAGGGATTTTCACCACGTGTACCTCTACTATCTTGGGATAGCAACTTTAATACTAAGTCCATGCTTTGCTTTATGCTTTTCCTTAAATCCTACTAACAACCACCATGCTTGCTGCAAAAACAAGACAGCGCTTCAGCATATGAAGGCTATATACAACGCTTTGGTCAGAACTTGACCAAACCCCAAAACCTTGTTTATACAACTTGCTGCAGACCTATAACCAACAGCTAGCTCAGCCTACGCCTGCATCCCATAATTACACCAAATTAGCATACGAAAAATGTGATGAAAAAGAAAAGGAACGGGATGCCAAAATAGGCTCAAATCCCATTTTGTTTTTCCCCCCAAAATCACAATAAATTCATCTATAAACACTTGGCTCCATCATACGTTCAAGGGACTGGAGGCTGGTTTTGGAGAGAGGTTAGCAAAAAAAAGAGAGAAAACAAAGCTGTGAAATCTTCATAAAAATACAAATTTCTTATACACAAAAACAAACCTTTGTTCTTCCTTTTGAATCAAAGAGCTTGGCACTTCCTCTTCCGTCACTCTTGCTGACTCAGAACATCCAAAGGTAGCAACTTAAAGCTCCAAGCCCACGTTCCAGGTTCAAGGTAAGTCTATCTAACCTTGCTTGTTTTTCATTCAGAACATCATTAAACATGTAAATATCATAGTATTAATGTTGTATATATCATTGCATGAATAAAAAAACTGTGGATCAGAACTTCTTGACTAATGATGGGTTCAGACTTAGGATTAGAACTTCTATGAACTGTTGTGCTATTATCATTCTGATTTGTTATTTAAAAAGAACTGAATAAATTGTTAATTTGTTGATTGAGAGTTGAAATATGGCATAAAACTTCTGAGTTCTCTTCACTGTTTTCACACACAGAACTTATGAGTTCTCCTCACTATTAACACACATAATTCACTCACTGTTTTAACACTTAGAGCTTCTGATTTTTACATGCTGATAACACACACTGAACTTCTGACGTTCATTCACTGACTCAGTACAATACAGAACTTCTGATGTTCACTATTTTAGTGTCAAATACTTTGAACTGCTGACGTTTACTCACTATTTTAGTGTAATATAGAACTTCTAACTTTTGGTTCACTGGCTGAACACCACCCAGAACTTCTGTGTTTTCCCTCTAACGTGTCTTTCAGGACCTCAGAGTTTACCAGTTCAGAACTTCTGATTCCACTGACGTTCCTTCTGAGTCATCACGCGCCTGGCTTCAGAACTTCCGATCCTTGTTGTTTTTCTTGCAGCAACACGCTGTTTCTACCTTGCATTTATTTTCCTTTTCATCTTTTTAAATATTAACATAAAAAATATAAAAATATTTTCCTTTTAATTTATTTCCTTAAGACAAAAACATTTTCTAAACAAGTCAATTTCTTTCTTATATTGTATATTTCAATATAGTTGTAATAGTAACTTAGAACTTATTTTTACTTGCAATCCCCATTCATAAACTTGTACACCCCATCCCCTAAATATTTTAATAGCGTAGGACTTTACATTTTTGTGCTTTTATTGCTTTCATATACTGTATAGTAATTAGGCGTGTATGGTAAGATATGAAATCAACAAATAGATAAACCTAATCAAATATCAAATGCATGCAATCAATTACACTCGCACACTTACACCCTTAGGGTAATTCCACTTGTTTCCTTACAAAAATGGCCATGTTATGCATGTGGGATGTCTTAGCACAAATAAATCGAAAAAATATAAGATCATAGTCCCTCGATGATGCTATCAAAGTTGCCTTTCAAAATGATCTTAGTCCCTAAAAGAAAAGTGCTAAGTCATCTCACAACATTGCTATCATGGTCATACGATGACCCAACGTCTGTCCCTTCACATCCAACGATGGGGCTTCTTACCAAATCAATAGTAAGATAGCAACATCTAAAGGAGGACGAAAAGGACATTTAAGACCTTTTGAGTAGGTAGTTTAATTTTAGTTACTTGCTCAATTTCAAAACAAATATCCTTGCTATTTTCAAAACAATCACATACACTTTCCAAACATCTTCCAAACTTGAAACATTTTTCAAAAGTTTAACACTTTGTATAAGTTCTTACGAACGAGAACTATTACAAAGTTTGCCTAAACGATGATGCCTTTTCAAAATACTTTCAAAAACCACACAAAGCACATTTTCAAACAAAAGCAAGTGATCTAGAAAGTAACTAAGAGCCCATCGAAAACCATAGATGAAAAGGGTGCTAATACCTTCCCTTTTCATGATCTACCCCCCGAACTCAAGAAAACATCTCTAAAGGTCTTTCCTGTGCTTTTTCACCTTTCCTTATTGGATAAAAGAAAAGTCGGTGGCGACTCTTGCTAAACCACAACATTTTCAAACATAAACGCAAAAGCTCAAGTCAGTTCTCCCACCGTATCACACCTAAGATTAGGACATTAGGGAATTCCCCACAACGATCAATGGTGGTAATATCCTCCAAGGATCGAGAACACCAATGAATATCAGAATGTATGAGTGACATTAACCTTTAAGACCATGTCAAGCCTTGCTCATTCTTCAACGTCGATCGAGGTAGATGCAAAACAAACCATCTAGAGAGTAATGGAATGCAACATAAAAGAGTACCCATTTTTTTCATGGTGCGAGTGTGGAAACAATGTAGAATGTCTCCAAGAAAAGTGGGTATAGGATTACGAGAGAGAAAAACCTTGATGGCATTCACATCTATGAGTTGGTCCAGATTGGGAAATAGAACCAAACCATGGATTAGAAGGGCTAAGACATCCTCAAAAGCTTGTAAATCCATATCTTCCCAAAAAAAATAAGCCTTCTCCAACATAACTTTTCTAAGAAACCCTTAATTCAACTTCTTGTCTCCCAACTTTCCAAAATGTCGGATCTTTTCAAATGTAAAGCTTTGGCAATAACTTCGGGTTTTTGAGTCTCTTCTAAACCGGTGAATGTAATTTGATCAAGCATGTGTACTCCTAGCAATTGAGAGAACTCTTCTAATGTAGGAACCAATTGGTAGTCGAGAAATGTCAAGAAATGATGCATAGGATCAAAGAATTGGAAAAGCACACACATCATTTCTTCTTGGAAGTTTGAGGTAGCCAAGTTGAGAAGTCGACCATATTTCTTGGTGAAGGGAGAATATGCAGGCACTCTTTATGACAATTCTTGAAGTTGAGGATGCACTTTCACGAAGTTAATTCGGATGGTATTCCTACGAGTGGAAGTCATTACCTACAAAACAGAACAAAGATAAATTCCTAAATCCTTGAAATGGTTAGTGAGAATGCTTTATGATGTTATGATGTTTATGATGACATGAATAATAATCATAAACAAAGCACACAAAAACCTTAGGTTTAGGCTTGCATGGAGTTCATAGGTAAGTACCCTCTTGAAATTTAGTTGGTTCAACCTGTCCTAGAAAGTAATCGGGTTCTAGGGAATCTCAATATCACTGATCTTTCTTCATTGGGCATTATTTTAGCACAATCAATCTTTTCTTATGGCCAAAATATACCAAAATTATGATCTCAATGAGCGTAGTATCGAGTATCAACCAATTTCAGCTTTCCACCGAAACCGACTATCTCACTACTTCCAAATGGCCAAGTTGTTCAATTAAAGGTTCTAAGGTCAGTTAGTGCTTCATGACACTGCTCAGCGGCCCCGTAATCTCCCCGATTCAACACAAGGGATACTGGTACCAACAAATGTATCACACTAACGTAGCCATTGCTTCAACCATATTGGTCTATGCCTTACAGTTTCCACAATCTATTGCTACTTACCTAATGGTGTTCCCAGATCCGGGTAGAGGATCAATACAAACCCAAACAAGGACCCATAAATGTAAAGCAAACAAATCAAACAATGAAAGCAAGTAAATATGATCTAACTCTAAGGTAACCCCACTTTTAAGTAGTCCCCAATAGAGTCGCCAGTTATGTAATACGGTGGGAGAACTGACTTGGTTGTTTTGCGTTTGATCGCAATTTTTGCGTATAACAAGAGTCGCCACCGATTTTTCTTTTATCTAATAAGGAAAGGGTGAAAAGAACAGGAAAGACCTTCGAGATGTTTTCTTGAGTTCGAGGGGTAGATTATGAAAAGGGAAGGTGTTAGCACCCTTTTCATCCATAATTATCTATGGGCTCTTGGTTTCTTGCTAGATCACTTTTGAAATTGCTTTGTTTGAAATGTGTTTGTGGTGGGTTTTGAAAGTATTTTTGAAAAGTGCCTTCGTTTAGGCAAACTTTGTAATGATTCTTGTCTCTATAAGAATGCATACAAAGTGTTGGACTTTTTGAAAATATTTCATGTTTTGAAAGTGTTTGGTGTGTTTGAAAAGATGTTTGTTTTTGAAGATGGATTGTGAGAAAGCAACTAAAAACGTTCTACCTACTCAAAAGTCTTTTGTTCATTTCTTCCTTCCTTTGATATTGTTGCCTTACCATTGATTGGTAAGAAGCCTTATCTTTGGATGTAAAGGGACAGGTGTAGGTCATCGTATAGTCATGAATAGAAATGTTGTGAGATATCTTAGCATTTCTCTTGAGGGACTAAGATCATTTGTAAGGCAACATTCGAAGCGTCATCGAGGGACTGTGATCTTGTATTTTTTGATTGTTTTTGCTAAGACATCTCACATGCATAACATGACCATTTTTCATAAGGCAACAAGTGGAGTTAACCCTAGAGGTGTAAATGTGCAAGTGTTTGTATTTCATGCATTGTTTTGTCTTGTATTAGGGTTTTCTAAGCATTGATTTTATCTTTCCATACAAACCCTAATTACTAGCATTTATATGAAAGCAATAAATTGCGAAAAGTAAATTTACTATGCTATTACATCATTTGGGGAGGGTGTGATACGGTGGAAGGACCGACTATTAATATTGGTTTGCATTTTTTGTTTGCAAATGTCGTGGTAAGCAAGAGTCGCCACCGACTTTTCTTTTATCCAACAAAAGGAAAGGGTGAAAAGAACAGAAAAAGACCTTTTTTCGAGATTTCTGAGTAAGGGGGTACATTATGGAAAGGGAAGGTGTTAGAACCCTTTCCATCCATGGTTTTCCATGGGCTCTTAGGTACTTTCTCATTTTTTAAATTGCTTGTGTGTTTGTGTGTTTTGAAAATGCCTTAGTGCGGCGATTCACTTTATGGTAACTCTTGTATCAGTCCTCAAGAGTGTGATAAAGCGTTTTGAATACTTTGTTTGAAAAGTGTGGTGTGAAAATCCGTTTGAGCAAGTACCTAACAGTTATCTACCTACTCGAAAAAAGACTGTTCTTTTCCTCCTATCCTTTAGACCGTGTTATCCTACTATTAGTGAGTAGGTAACCCTAGTCGTTGGATGTTGAGGGACTATCGAAAGGGACGTAATGGTCATTGAAGGCAACATGTAAGGATACCTTAGCATTTCGAAGGGACTATCATCATAAGATCATTTCTCGTAGGAAACTCGAGGGACATGTAGGGACTATGATCTTTATGATGACTTTAAACTGAGGGTCTTTGCTAAGAGTATCCCTACGTTCGAGGGACATGGCCATTGTTTCCGAGGCAACCAAAGTGGGAAATACCCTAGGGGTGCACGTGCGCAAAAGTGTGCTTTTTCAGATATATTTATCTTGAATTTAGTGATCTATTGATTAATTGAGCATACACGCCTATGTTGCTAACAATTATATACAGAATATAACAGCAAGAAAATAAAGGCCCTAAGCTATTACAAGGCTTTGGTGTAGATACATAAAGAATTGACTGAAAGCAAAAATGCAGAAATAAAACCCTAATTAGCTTTACAAACCGGGCGCAGTTACATCAATAGTAAAAATTAATTATACGGAAAAAATAGTTACGCGAGAGAGTAAAAAATTGAAATAAGTTTGAAACCCTAAAAAAACCTAATTTGATCATTGAAAATATTTTTGGGATTTTTGTGAAAAAGATTGGAATTTTGACCTAATTTTTCTAATTAATTTTAATTAATGAAACAAACAAAAATTGATGAAATTAATTAATTTACAAAATTTAATTTATTGAAAAAATACTAAATCCTATTTTTGTGATGTTGATTTTATGGTTTTATGAAAAAAAAACCGATTTAAACAAATTAAATAAACCAATTTAAATAAAACAAAATTAAAAGGGAAAATAGAGTAAGCCTCGGGGGTGTAAACCCAAATTGTAGGGTGCATGTTGAATTTCTGTTCAAAGCCCAATCCAGTTGGCCCATAGTAACGTGGGATCCAGTGTGGTTGTGCTAGGAGTGTCCACCGTGGGGAGCTTCATTGGAGGCATTGGATCCAGGCATTGATTGATCCAAGGATGATGATCTGGAGACCTAGGGTATGCGCGCTTGGAAGAACAACATTGAATTTGTAAAGAATTATTAAGAAAAATAACATGTAGGAGGCAGGGATCAAACCCCTGACCTCCTACACACGCGCGCTTTGAAAACCTTTCCCTTTGCCACTGATCCAACTGTTCAATCGTTAACATAAACAAACAATGTGTATTATATGTAATAATGGTTAGTGGTTGTAATAAAAATGCGCAACATTCAAACTACCCAACCAGGTTTTGACACGTAGTCATCTTCTTCATTGGGACTGTCGTTTTAGGAAAGGGGTTTTACCTACGGAAAAACGTTGTAAATACAAACCTGCATATCTCAAAAATCATAATCACACAATAAAAATTTAATCCAAGAATACAGATCAAATGGGTTTGATCTCGTGAGTACAGTGGTACTCATCTTTTGCCCTGATTTTGCCTGAAATGATAGACCCTAAAAAGAAACTTGAAATCCTAACAATGGTATTCAGTCAAATATGCATCAAAACACGCAATTAATTATGCAGGTATGTTCTTAATGATCATATAAACATGATTGTATATTTAAAAATCATTTATCATACGTATATTTCCAAATCCAATTTCAAGAACAAGGGCAAACCGTGATACCTGTGTAGACTGTTTCTTGGATGTATTGACGCGTGAGAGTGGTCCAGGTAGCTTCCAAATACGCCTAGGAATGGATTGTAGTCTTTGAAACGCCTTGAATCTCCCTCTAGAGCAAAACTCGATCACCACTTTTTGTCAAAATTCTGAGCAGTCTTGTGTGTGTTTTACCCGTCCAATTCTTTCTCTTATGATCAGGGTTTGTTATGTATATATAGTAGAATGAATTAGGTTAACAAAACTGAACTGAATCTTGAATATTGAGTGAGAAAAGATTTGATTTGTCTTATATCTTTTGTTTCTAAAATGGACAAATCCTTGTGTTTTTTTCCCACGCGTTTTCTTTGATTTGCCATCCTGTTTTACTCTTCACCTGATGAGAAAATCTTCTTTCGATTATGGTCTTTCTGGCTTGTTTTGGAACAAATCCCATCTTCATTCCTTCGAATTCCTTCTTTTCCAACCTTAAACTTCAATTTGAACTAATCAGGACTTTCATTATTAGAACCTTGCTCTCCTTAATGGTTCTGAGTAGAACTGTGCCAGCCTCAATACCAAGACTCCTTCGATTGGACCACCCTTTGCTTCAATTTCTTGTCCTTTTTAAGAGAATTCCCTGGTCGAATCAGCTCTTGTGTAATTGTGACCAAACAAGGCAAGAATCTGGCCTGGACATATTTTCCAATTACCCTCTTGATGACCTCTTTCGAATGGCCTCGAAGGAGTTCATCGAATGGCCTTTATCCAAATACCAATCGAAGGGCTTTGACATAATGCTAAATTGAAGGCGCCCTGCCATGCCAATCGAAAGGCTTTGACACCATGGCCATCGAAAGGCTCGTCATGAGTTTAATCGAAAGGCCTTTTGCAGCTGTCAATCGAAGGACGCTATGTATATGGCAATCGAAGGACGCTATGTATATGGAAATATAAGGACGCTATGTATATGGAAATCGAAGGACGCTATGTAGATTTCAATCGAAAATCACTTTAGAGATACCAATTGAAAGGCACTTTGGAGATGCCAATCGAAAGGCGCTTTGGGGATGCCAATCGAAGGGCATTTTGTAGGTGCCAATCGAAAGGCACTTAACCATCATTTGAAAATTTTCCTTGTCTTTAGGAAAAGGCTTGTAACCACTTATGCAAGAGGAAAATCTTGGAAAAATATGAGGGCAAATTTTGGGGTACGACAGTTGCCCCTGTTCAATCTTCTTAAACCTGAGGATGTAGATTGGTTGGTCTGCCTTTCGTGATCGGAAGGTGGAAGATGATTGAACACTAAAGTGCCCAGAAATTTTCACTCGTCAGAGATGATACTTGACTGTATAGATAGTATTGGGGATGGGCTTATAGATTCCATTTGGAAAAGATGACAAAAGATCGTCGAAGATGGGCTTAAAGATGCCATCAGAATGTGAAGGAGAGTCATCGGAGATGGGCTTAAAGATGCCATCCAGAACAATGATGATTTCATGAGATATCCCTTTGTGGGGATTCCTGCTCTTGCTGTTAGAGAGAACTCTACTGAGGAATGTTGCTCTCTGTTTTGAAACATGGAGTTTTAGGAGCTTCAGTTGTCCGTTACTCTAATGGGGAGCCATCACTTGATTGAAGAGACGAAAGTGAACTGCTATCTGGTCGAGATCCAGGCTTTACAGTGGCTTGCTAAGGATAATAAGGCTAATTGTTATTTAGTCGAGCTCCAGGCTTCACAGTGACTTACTGCAGAGATGAGATTAAACTGTTATCTGGTCAGGATCCAGGCTTCGCAGTATCTTGAATTGTTGATTGACTATTATCTGGTCAGTTTTTGGGCTTCATGGCTTCTTTAACTAGAGTAGAAATCTTAGCATCGATTTGACTGTGTTGTACCCCAAAATTTTCCCTCTCATTTTATCAAGATTTTCCTCACAAGACTTCTTGGACTCAAGACCAGATTAGGGTTTGCTCAGCTCAAGACATCTCCTTGCACTGTTGACCTGAAATTAGGGTTTGAGTTTGCACAAGGATTTTTGGACTTATAATTCCTCATGTGACTTTAATACTTCATGTTGGACCTCTAAGATTTCCCATACCAAGTTTCAAGCCTTGAATCAAATTTTTGCCCAGTCAATTGGACAATTGACCTAAAAATCAGTTGTATTGGGGAAAACGTCAATTGTGGCCAATTTAAAGTCAAACCTCATAATTTTTTATCCAGATCAACATTATAGACTCATATGAACCATTTGATCAAGTTTGGACCACAACTCCTCAAGAAATTTGATCAGATCATCAAAAGGGCAAAATGGTCAAAATTAGGGTTTTGACTGTAGAAGGGCAATTTCTGATTTTTCACCTAGCCAATGGAAAATTGGGTTCAAGCACGGTTTCAAGGACTCAATTCCATCATCTTGACCTAATCACATTGTTCAAAATATCTCAAATGCATTAGATTGACAGATGAATTTTCCAGTCAACTGATCAAAAATCAACTATACACTAAAAAGTCAAACTTTGACTTTTTGGTCAAAATCAAGTCCAAGGGTCATTTTTCATCAATAGGTGTCAAAACATGAAACTTTTTCATCAAGAAACCTAATTTTGGAAATTAGGGTTTAAGTTTGAAAATTTTCATAACTTAGAAATTTTCTAAGTTATGAAAATTTCTTATTTTTTCTCAACTTTTCCCTACTTTTTCACCATGATGCAATTGGTATCAATGAAAACTTCCAACATGAAAGTTGTAGTCCTCCACAAAATATACAACTTTTAATCATAAAGTTTTCCCAAAAGATGCTTGTATCTCAGGTTATGATTTTGTGAATAAGGGTCCATGAAACTTTTAACTTAGTGAAATTTTACCCTAGTCTAGGCAGATTTTTGACCTATCTTCATGGCAACTTTTCACATAGTTCCAAGTAGAATCTCAAAATTAATTTCAAAGATGGATTGGATAGAATGTTACAATCTTTCCAAAATGTCCAAGAACTCTCCAAGATCATTTACGGTTAGGGAGAATCGAAGGAATGAAAATGGCCATTTCTCACTTTTATCCATGGCATTTTTCACATTGGCACAAGTTGCAAATCAGTTTGGATCATGCTTGTAATTGTTTTACAGGTCTTAATCCTTTCCACACTCCTTAATTTAATGCAAATACATTGGACAAAGGCATTGTTCTGATTTATGGAGCATTGTACAATGAATTAATCCATTTATGGCATAAAGGTAACAATGCAATTTCCATAAAGCATACTTTTTGCAATTTTATTTATCTTGAGCCATGGACCTAATTTCTTGATACAAACAACATCCACAAACTTCAGGAAAAGTGTACCAATTCTCCTCAGGCTTTGAGCTAGCTTGTATAGGCTGTGAGCTTTGCCAACTCACTTTTGCTTCAAAAGCAAGTAAGCTTGCAAAAAGTGCACAACTTGAAAATCTGATAAGAGCAAGTCTTTGTATCATTTCGAACAACCTCAACATATTGTCTAAAGCCAGAAACACGAGCTCATAGCATTGCAAACACCCTTAAACAAAAAAACATCAAGTTCTTGCAAAAACAGGGCTACTTCTGCAAACACCAAGCCAAAACCAAATTGCCTCTTGCGTTTTGTCTTGAATCACTTCAGACACATCCCATACATCACAACTAAACTATCCAAGCCATTGTTCAACAACTGTAACTTCATTTTCAAGCTTCACCATTTTCATTTTGAAGCTTTGCAGGTTGACTTCTACGGGGACATTCAGGCAAGTTCAAGGCAAGCTAAGCATTGGGAAAGGTTAAGGGAACATCAAGGAGGCTCAAAAGACCTTCAAGCCTCACTCAAAGTTGCTACATTTCCATATTCAACTTCAACTGAACAAGGTAATTTCAAACTTTCTATCTCCTTATTTAGACATCCTTAGGCTTAGGTTTGTGAAGAAAAAATGTAATCCTTAAGTTGCTTGAAATGTACATATGCGTATGTTGTACCCCAAAATTTTCCCTCTCATTTCATCAACATTTTGTCACCACAAGACCCTTGGAGCTCAAGATCTAGTTAGGGTTTGCTCTGCTCAAGACTCCTCCTTGCACTGTTGACCCAAATTAGGGTTTGAGTTTGCACAAAGATATTTTGACCTAAAATGCCCAAAGTTACTTTCATGCTTCATGTTGGACTCACAAGTTTATCCATATCAAGTTTCAAGCCTTGATTCCAATCTTTGCCCAGTCAATTGGGCAGTTGACCTAAAAATCAGTTGTATTAGGGAAAAAGTCAATTGTGGCCAATTGAGAGTCAAACTTCATAATTTTTGACCCACATCAACATAATGAACTCATATGAACCATTTGGTCAAGTTTGAATCACAATTCCACAATAAATTTGATCAGATCACCAAAAGGGCAAAATGGTCATTTTTAGGGTTTTGACTGCACAAAGGCAATTTTTGACTGTTTGACCTAACCAATGGAAAACCAAGTTCACATATGGACTCAAGGACTCCATGGAATTGTTTTGACACATTCAACAAGTTCAAAAGATCCCAAATGCATAGGATTGACAGATGAATTTTCCAGTCAACTGATCAAAATTTGACTGTATACTGAAAAGTCAAACTTTGACTTTTTGGTCAAAATCAAGTGCCAAGATTCATTTTTTCATCAAGACATGTCAAATTATGAAACTTCTTCATCAAGAAACCCAAAATTGCAAATTAGGGTTTAAAATGAAGAAATTTCATAACTTAGAAGTTTTCTAAGTTATAAAATTTCCTTATTTTTTCCTAACTTTGTCCCATTTTTTCACCAAGATGAAAATGGATTCAAACAGAACTCAAAACATGAAAGTTGTAGTCCATTGCAAAATATACAACTTTGATTCACAAAGTTTTCTCAAAGGAAGCTTTTAGCTCAAGTTATGATTTTTGGAACAAGGGTGCAAAACATTCTTAACTTAGAAAAATTTTGACCTATTCTAGGCAGGATTTTTGTCCAACTTCATGGCCACTTTTGATATAGTTCCACTTGGAATTTCAATTTGAATTACAAAGATGGATTGTATTACACATTCCAAGCTTTCCAAATTGTCCAAGAACTTCTCAAACACCCTTGTGGTTAGGGAGAATCGAATTGGCAAAGTTGGGCAAAAGTCACTTTTGTTCATAACCAAATACATGTTCATACATTGGCATTTTTCAAGTCAGCTTGTACAAGCTAGCTTGCAGGCCTCAAAACCAGTCTCACACACCATAATTAAATGCCTAACCATTGTTCTAAGATGTTATTTTGTTCATTTGGTCATTACATGCAAGATTAATCTTTAAATGGAAAAAGCATATTTGCCATTTTTGAAAAGATGCACTTTATGTCAAATTCAAAATCCAAGAGGCATGGGCCAGATCTTTGAGGCTAGCACTTGTACACAAATCCCTCTGATCAAGAAGAATATATGCAGCATGTTTTAGGGCATTGGACAGGCATGTATTGAAACTTGCATTTTTTTGCTTCAAGTAGAAGAAACTTGGCAAAACAACTCCAATCTCTGATTCCTGTAAAGACCAACCTAAGCAAACTTTGCAAACTTCTTTCACACTCCCTAACTGACCTAAAACACGATTCCTTCATCCTCAATCCATCCTCATATCCAAAATCATAGTTTTTCTGCAAAACAGAGTGCCTGCTGCAGATTGACTTCCCCAATCCATTCCACTCGTGCATTTTGACTAAAACCAGTTCAAACACATTCTATATCATCCACACAAACTACCCCAAGCATTAAATCCAAGCTGTAACATCCTTAACATCGTTTGCCATTTTTGCTTTCAAGCTGTGCAGGTGGACTTCCATAGCACGATACAGGCAGGTTCAGAGCAAGCCAAGCATAGGAGAAGCATCCTTGGACTTCAGGCAAGCTGTACCAAAGCTCAAACTCCATTGAAGATACCTCCATTGTTGTACACGACTCAAGTTGAAACAGGTAAAAATATGAACTTCTATCTCTCTATCCAGGCATGATTAAGCTTAGGTTTGTGAAGAAAACATGTTCTACTCATAGCCCTGAAGCCATCCATGTATTTACTTTTCATTTATATTGAGTGTGCTGTGAGATTTTTGGCCATGAACATTGGAGAAAAATTAGGTCAGAAATTGGGGATGAAGAAATTCTCCCTCGTTTCTGAGAGTTAGGTCAAGATTTTTATATGTATGAATTCGTCTCTTGATGCTCTAGATTGTTTATGTTATGAGTTTTTGTTAAAAGTCAAAGAATCAGGAATTTGAATGAAGCATAGAGGGCGCGCATTTTTGAGACAGAAGCTGGAGGTTGAAGAAGGGTGACTTGGGCTGTGCCTGAGTTGTTTTTGCTTTTTGCACACTTTTTCCATTTTTGCACCCCCTGGCCCATTGTGTGATATCTTTATCATTTTTGATTTTTTCTTTTTGATTCTGATTTTATATTTTTATTCAAACATGAAAAAATATTAAAAATATTTTTCCTCATTTTTTTGCATTTATTTGGCATTTATTTGTTTTTGTTTAATATATGTATATAGATAAATATAATACTTTTTATTTAAAACACTAAAAAAATAATAATACAAAAATATATTTTTTAGTTATTATTTTTTTGTTTACATTTTGAAAACATTTTCTAAAAATATACATTGTTGTAAATAATTAATATTTTATTCTTTTATATATTTAGTATAAATATATAATATATAAATGTTTGAATATTTTATTAGATAATTAGGGCAAAATAGAATAAATAATACATTTTTATTTTATTAATATTTGACATCAAAAATACTTTTTTACAATATACTTCTCTTTTATTTATTTTTTGTATAAATAAATATATAATATTGTATAATATTAATAAATAAATACTATTTATTTAACAAATTAGAGTTTTGCCCTAAACCACAAAATATACAAAAAATGACTTTTTTATTTTTGTTTGTATCTCACCTTAAAAACATTTTTCACATACATAAAAAAATATTTTTGTGCATAATACATTTTTGCATTTTTATTATATTTGTCTAAATATTGTACAATTTAATATTTGTCTATTCAATATGGATGTAATAGTTTTAGATTTAGTTTCTTGCTAAATATCCCCCCATTCAAACATTTGTACCCCCATCCCCATAATCATGTTGTAATAATTTAGGACTTTAAATTTCTGCATTTAAAAGCTTTCAAATTATGCCATGATAGACCTAGGGTTTGTATGCAAATCAAAAATAGCAAATAGCTTGACCTAATTCAAAGACAAAAAAGCATGAAAATGGACAACACCAATCACACTTGCACCCTTAGGGTTACTCCACTTGTTGCCTTCCAAAATGGGCCATGTTTGCATGTTAAGTACTTTGGCAAAACAAAAACAAATCAAATGATCATAGTCCCTCGATGACGCTTTCAAGTTGCCTAAAAAAGGATCAAGTCCCTTAAAGGAAAAATTGCCAGAGACACTTGGCACCATTGCATTCATGGTCTAAACGATGACCCGCGCCCGTCCCGTTAACATCCTAACACAAGATTGTCCACCAAATACAATGGTGGAACAATACTGTTAAAAGGGTTAAAACATAAGAAAAATCTTTGAGAAATTTAGGGTAGATAGCTCTTGGTTACTTGACCAATTTGCGAAACAAATCCTTGCCATTTTTCAAAATACACTTCACAACACAATTTCAAAACTCAAATTTCAAACATTGAAAACCTTTCCAAAAAACAAATACACCTTTGTATACATCCAAACATGGATCATTACAAAGTTTGCCTAGTCAAGGCATCTTTTTTCAAAACATTTTCAAAACCACACACAAAGCACCATTTCAAACAATTGAAAGCACCATTTCAAACAATTGAAAATGCAAGGAAAGTGATCTAAGCAAGTAACTAAGAGCCTATGGATAACCATGGAGAGAAAGGGTGCTAATACCTTCCCTTTCTATAATCTACTCCCCGAACCCAAGAAAACATCTCAAAGGTTTTTTGCTGTGCTTTTTAACCATTCCGTAGGATAAAATAAAAAGTCGATGGCGACTCTTGCTAAACTGAAACATTTGCGAAAACAAACTCAAAACCTAAGTCAGTTCTCCCACTGTATCACAGAACTGGCGACTCTGCTGGGGAAATGATTTAAAAGTGGAGTAACCTTAGGGCCTAGATCACCCTTTTGCATGACTAATTGTTTGCTTTGATTGCTTTACATTTTGTTTCTCTTGTTTGGGCTTGAAATCCTACACCCAGATTTGGGGAACATTCATAGATAGCAATACGTTGTGGAAACTGTGCGGGGTATACCGACACGGTTGAAGCAATAGCTATATTAGTGCGACATATTTGTGAGTATCGGTAACCCTTGAGTTTAATCAAGGAGAGTACGGGGCCGCTGAGTGATGTCACTAAGCACTAATGACCTAGAACCTTACTTGACCATCTTGGCCTTTTATTAGGGGTAGTGAGATGACCGGCTTTGGTGCAGTCCAAAGTTGGTAGATACTCGATACTACACTCATTGAGGGTTGTTTTCTTGGAATATTTTGGTCGCTAGTTAAGTGGCTAAACCAAAACAATGAACATAGAAAACAATTCAATGATATTGAGCTCCTTAGAACCCGGTTACTATTTATAGGACAGGTTTTTAAGCCAACTTCACTCAAGAGGGTACTTACTTATGAAACCCCATGCAAGCCTGAAACTAGAGTTTTGTGTTACTTGCTTGTACATATGTTTGTGCATACATCATGAACATCATAAAGCATCATATGCATCCACTAACCATTTCAAGGGTTTGGATCTTCATCTTTGTTCTTGTTTTGTAGGTCATGGAAATTCTTCGCAGGAAAACTATCCAAGTCAACCTTGTGAGAATCCCTCCTCAACTCAAGGAGCTTACATTCAGAATTCCGGAAGTTTCTCTCTTCAGTGAAAGACATGGTAGACTTCTCAACCTAGTCAACACCAACATTGAAGAAGACATGGTGAAAGTGTTGTTCCAATTCTTTGACCCCCTTCACCACTGTTTCACATTCCCCGACTACCAATTGGTGCCTACTTTGGAGGAATTTTCTCAACTCCTGAGAATTCCTATTCTTAATCAACTCCCCTACAACGGTACGGAAAAAGAACCAAAGCCTGAAGATCTTGCTCAAGCACTACACTTGCAACCATCTGACATCAAGGGGCATTGGGAAACTAGAAGTGGTGTCAAAGGCTTCTTGGAAAAGTTCTTGTTTGAGAAGGCACAAGAGTGTTGGAATTCCCTGGATCTGCAAGCCTTTGAAGAGATTGTGGCACTCCTAATTTATGGGTTGGTCTTATTCCCAAATCCTGACCAACTTATAGATGTCAATGCTGTCAAAATTTTCCTATCCAGGAATCCCATACCTACATTGCTTGGGGACATCCTCCACTCATTTTACACACGAACAATGAGAAAGAGAGGTGTTCTCATGTGTTGTACTCCTCTCCTTGCAAGGTGGTTTATTTCTCACCTTCCACAATTTGTTTTGAAGAATGAGCAAGGCTTAAGGTGGTCACAACGATTGATGACCCTCACACATTCTGATGTACATTGGTGTTCTCGGTCCAGAGAAAATGTTGTCATCTTCGATCGTTGTGGTGATTTCCCTAATGTTCCATTACTTGGCATTAGAGGAGGCATTACCTACAACCCTTGTCTAGATTTGAGACAATTTGGATATGCACGGAGGGATGGCCCTCATGACATGCTGATTCCTGACCTAGTTTTTGACTTCGACAACGATGCGCAAGGACTTCGCCAAAGATTCATCAGAGCTTGGAGGATGCCTAACAAGGTAGATAGTAAGACACTGGGGCACAAGAACTCCACTCCTCTTGAGCCTTATCTCAAGTGGGTAAGAACTCGAGCCCAGAGTCTTATGATGCCTTACCCTCATATTCTCCCTTTGATTAAAGAGCCTGTTAAGGAAGGAGAGGTTCCCTACACCATCCTACATCCTGACATGCCAACATCATGGGAGGAGATGCAGAAGAGTTGGATCCAACTCAAGGAAGAAAGGGATACTTTTGAAGCCAGCTTCTACGCCAGTGAGAAGAAGGTTTTAGAACTTACCCGCCGACTTCACGAGGAGGAGACCCTCAACACTTACATCGCACCAAAGAGGATGCGCAACGTCTTTCTACCTTAAGAAGTTTTTGTAATATTTGGCCCATGGGGCATTTATGTACTGACAAAATTTCTTCTTATTAATATGACGTGTGTTCTTTTTGTTTGCAACAATTTTGAATTTCTCAATCCTTGAATGGATTGCATAATTAAACATATCGTTCATCATATGCATAAGCAGGTCTCCACACCAGGTTTCCTTATCTTTCTGCTGTTTATTTCAGTAAGATGGATCTCGAACAAACGGTCAAAGATCTGCAGGCACAAAACTCACAGTTTCAACAGCTCCTAATGACTTTGGCAAAGGGTCAGGAGGATCTAAAAGCACTGCTGGGGAATAAGGAGCAAGAAAAAGGAAAAAAGAAGAAGAAAAGAGTTGGGGTAGCTACACTGGGAAGAAGGTTTGAGAATGAAGCTAGAAGAGTTCTTGAATTTCCCTTCGCATCTGATGAGGGAACCAGTAAGGGAAAAGGAGCTGCACTACCTTCTGATTCCGAAGCTGGAGAGGAAGAGGTTGAGGAAGATGAAGACTACTCAGAGCAACAATACCCGCCAGCGGACGACAAATATAAAAACCTGGAGGATAGACTGGCAGCTATGGAGCTGCAAAGGGTTCCTGGGTTAGATTTTGAAGAATTGGGATTGATTGCTGGAATTGTGATCCCTCCAAAGTTTAAGGTGCCAATTTTTGCAAAATATGACGGGCTGTCTTGCCCAAAAATGCACCTAAGGTCATATGTCAGAAGAATTCAACCTCATACATCCGACAGAAATCTTTGGGTACACTTCTTTCAGGACAGCTTGTCCGATACGCAGTTAGACTGGTTTTACCAGCTTGAGAGGTCAGAAGTGCATAACTGGGAAGACTTGGCAGCTGCCTTTTATCGCCAGTATCAATATAACGCTGACTTGGCGCCAACCCGTACTCACCTACAGAGTATGGGGATGGCCTCAAATGAGGGATTCAAAGAATACGCCCAGAAATGGCGCGACTTGGCCGGAAGAGTGCAACCACCTCTTTTATATAGGGAACTAGTTGATATGTTCTTGGGGACCCTATTTGGCCCGTTCTTCAACCATTTGATCGGGAGCTCTTCCGCAGGGTTTACTGAATTGATTCTGACTGGCGAACGGGTGGAAGCCGGTATTAAGAATGGGAAGATTCAAACGGATGCCTCTGCATCTACAACTGTTAAGAAATCATTTCCGGCTAAGAAGGAGGTAGCTGTTATATACTCTCAGAAAAGATCGGGAAGAACTGAGTGTCGGCCGACTATGGGGGCCGTGATGATCCAAAATTCATCAAATGATCAGCCTCGTAACAATCAGTCTAGACCTAACCAGCAACGGGTGGAACGGCCACAACGGCAGTTCACCCGCATCAACATGACGCCTACACAAGTTCTTCCCCATTTGTTGAAGCTAAATCTCACCACTATCAAAGAGGCACCAAAAAATGTGAATACAACTTCCCCGCATTATCATCCCAATGCTAAATGTGCCTATCATTCTGACAGCATCGGGCATGACACCAATGATTGCTGGGCGCTTAAGCATAAAATTCAAGACTTGATAGATGCAAAAGAGGTTGAGTTCGATGCTCCAGAGAAGCCGAATGTAATATCCGCTCCGATGCCAAAGCATGGTCGCAATGTCCATGCTATTGAAGAGGATCTGTATGTTTCTGCTGTCGATGATCTGATGACCCCACTGTTGACAATCAAGTTGAATCTGTTGAAGGCTGGGATTTTCCCAGGATGTAAAGAAGACTGCTACTATTGTTCCTCCCTACCAATTGATTGTCCGTTGCTGAAGATAGGCATCCAAGGCCTAATGGACAGCCAACAAATTCTTTTCGAAAAGATTCCTGCCACTCCAACCCCTATCAAAGATGTTTCAATAATCACCATTTCCACCAATCTTTCCAAGGTCCCTAAAAAGCCTGTTAAGGTTACACCTGCTACGAAGTTTGTTCCTCTGAAAATAACAATGCCTGGGCCTGTTCCCTACAAATCTGACAAATCAATACCATGGAATTATGGTGGAGAAATCTACTACCATGGTGTTAAACAAATTGAGATAACTGAAGAGAGCTCGGACGAAGAAACTGCCGACATTGGAAACATTGCCGGTACGAGAAACATTACCCGAAGTGGGAGAATTTTCTCTCCTGAGATTGCCCCTCTAAAGGCAATCTTTGGACCCTCAGCTGCTGCCAAAGTTACTCCTGCACCGATAAAACTTTCTGCAAGAACTCCGTTAATTGAAGAAGCTGTTACTCCTGTGGTTGTCCCTCCTACTTCTGCTGATAAGGGGAAAGGGATCCAAGATGAGCTCGTCAGGACGAGGGCTCAGCCATTGGTCATCCCCGAAACCTCTAAGAAAGAAATGGAGGAGATTCTGAAAATAATTAAGAAGAGTGATTATGACGTGGTGGAGCAACTGGGGCAAACCCCCTCGAAGATATCCATGCTAGCTTTGCTGCTTTGTTCGGAGGCTCATACCAAAGCTTTGATAAGGTTTTTGAAGACAGCCCATGTGCCCCAGGAAACCTCAGCCGATCAATTCCAGAATTGTGTAGCCAGCCTTACCGCCGACAACGACCTGGGTTTCTCTGATGCTGACCTAACTCCGAAAGGAAGAAAACACAATGACGCATTACATGTGTCAGTAGAATGCCGAGGAACTACTCTGGCCCATGTTTTGGTCGACACTGGTTCTTCTCTGAATGTGCTGCCTAAGAAAGCTCTGGATCGATTAGATTGTGAAGGCTTGGAGCTGAAACCAAGTAATATCATTGTCAGGGCCTTTGACGGGTCTAAAAGAATGGTGCATGGGGAGGTCGACATTCCCATCAAGGTGGGCACTGAAGTATTCCACTCAACTTTTTATGTGATGGACATCCGTCCGTCATACTCTTGCTTGCTAGGGAGACCATGGATACATAATGCTGGCGCGGTCACTTCCTCCCTACATCAGATGCTGAAATACCCTGTCAAGGGAAAGATCATAATTGTGCACAGTGAAGAGGAGTATATGATCAGTCACCTGAACTCCTTCAGGTATGTGGAAGTGGAGGGCGAATTCATTGAAACACCGTTCCAACACTTCGAGGAAATTGCTCCCGAAGTTGCAGTAGCAAAGGCCGTAGCTGAGGAACCCAAGCAGATGGCCAGGATGGCATCTTTGAAAGACGCAAAGGCTGCAATGAAGGAGGGGAAGAACTCAACATGGGGTCAGTTGCCTGATTTTCCCCACAAGACAGACAAGTTTGGGTTAGGATTTACCGCTGCGGGGCAAAAAGTTATGCGTCGCTCAAAAATTGAAAGAACACCCATCAAGATTTCTCCTCATGGAATCAATGCTTTGGAAGACGAAGACGAAGAGGGTAACATTGAAGATTGGATCTTCCCAACCATCGAAGGGGGACTACACAACTGGGAGGCGAAAGACTTCGTCCCCATTACTTTCATTAATCAGTAACTTATCTTTCGAACATTTCCTGTTGGTCTGTAATAATTACTTTTAAACAATCTGCACACTACTTTTTCACCTCATGCCTTTCCCGAGGCATGTAGGTCCATTTGTAAGGGTTTTGATTCTCTTCATATTCATATGCCATGTTTAATGAATTATTGGAAGTTTTTCATTTATAAACTGCTGTGTTCATTTTCTTTCCTTTTGCATTTTTGTTTGTTTAAGGATGGCTATCCCTTATACACACCCACACTCACAAATGCAGGTACCCATCCACTCTGGATTCTATGGGTGACTATTCTGCTATGTCCTTCAATAACTCCGAAGATTTGGTCAATCAGGCTGAGTATGAAGATGACGAAGATTGTGAAGTACCAGGAGAGCTAGCCAGACTTCTACAACAAGAAGAAAGGGCCATCTTGCCTCATGAAGAGTTGTTAGAAACAGTCAACTTAGGAACAGAGGAAGACAGGAAAGAAGTACAAGTGGGTGCGAATCTGGAACCAAGTGTCAAGGAGCGTTTGATACAGCTGTTGAATGAATACGTTGAAATCTTCGCTTGGTCTTATGAATACATGCCAGGGTTAGACACAGACATCGTGGTTCACCGTCTCCCTACAAGAGAGGATTATCCACCGATCAAGCAAAAAGTCCGCCGAATGAGGCCCGACATGTCTGAGAAGATTAAAGCTGAAGTAATAAAGCAATTCAACGCTGGCTTTCTGGCTGTTACATCCTATCCACAATGGGTTGCTAACATTGTGCCAGTACCTAAAAAAGACGGCAAGGTCAGGATGTGTGTGGACTACCGGGATTTGAACAGGGCTAGCCTCAAAGATGATTTTCCGCTACCACATATTGACATTTTGATTGACAATACAGCTCAGCACAAGGTGTTTTCCTTCATGGACGGATTCTCGGGCTACAACCAGATCAAAATAGCCCCCGAGGACATGGAGAAAACAACCTTTGTTACACAATGGGGTACCTTCTGCTACAAGGTGATGCCGTTCAGACTGAAGAATGCAGGGGCAACTTATCAGCGCGCCATGGTGGCTTTGTTCCATGATATGATACATCATGAGATCGAAGTTTACGTAGACGACATGATAGCTCGATCTCAAACAGAGGAGGAACACCTTGAGCATTTGCAGAAGCTGTTTGCCAGGTTGAAAGAGTACAAACTCAGGCTGAATCCAAGTAAGTGCACTTTCGGAGTTAGGTCTGGTAAACTTCTAGGATTTATTGTCAGCAACAAAGGCATTGAGGTCGATCCAGCAAAAGTGAAAGCTATACAAGAGATGCATGCCCCCCGTACTGAAAAGGAGGTTAGAGGGTTCTTGGGGCGCTTGAACTATATCGCCAGATTCATCTCTCATCTGACATTTACCTGTGAGCCAATTTTCAAACTATTGAAGAAAGATCAGGTAGTCGAATGGAACCACGATTGCCAAGCTGCTTTTGATAAGATCAAGGAGTTTTTCTAGAACCTCCTATTCTGATGCCACCCGTTGAAGGAAGGCCGCTGATTATGTATCTGTCCGTTTTGGACAATTCAATGGGGTGCATATTGGGCCAGCATGACGAGTCTGGTCGAAAAGAACATGCCATTTATTACCTTAGCAAAAAGTTTACCGACTGTGAGACTCGCTACTCAATGCTCGAGAAAACTTGTTGCCCTTTGGTATGGGCTGCTCGCCGACTAAGGCAGTATATGTTGACTCATACCACTCTGTTGATTTCCAAAATGGATCCTATCAAGTATATCTTCGAGAAGCCTGCTTTATCTGGAAGAATCGCTAGATGGCAAATGATCCTAACTGAGTATGACATCCAGTATACTACCCAAAAAGCTATAAAAGGGAGTGTACTAGCTGACCATCTAGCTCATCAAGCTATCGAAGATTATCAATCCATGAGATTTGACTTCCCGGACGAGGACATCATGACTTTGGACAACATCGAAGGTAACGGACCGTATGACGGACCTGAAAATGGATCCCGATGGACCCTGTACTTTGATGGTGCTTCAAATGCACTTGGAAACGGTATCAGTGCGGTACTCATTTCCCCGGAAGGTTGCCACACACCTTTCACGGCCCGACTTTGCTTCAGTTGTACCAACAACATGGCCGAATATGAAGCCTGCATTTTTGGTATCAAGGCTGCTATAGACTTGGGGATCAAATCTTTGATCGTATTTGGGGACTCGGCTTTGGTTATCAGTCAAATCAAGGGAGAGTGGGATACCAAGCATCCTAATCTTATCCCATACAAAGAACATGTCCTGACATTGCTGCCTCATTTCGAGCAAATAACCTTCGAGCATTTCCCGTGAGAAGAGAATCAGCTAGCAGATGCTCTGGCTACAATGTATTCCATGTTTAAACTCAACTAGGATAATGAGGCTCCCCAAATCACCATCGAGCGAATGGATGAACCTGCGCATTGTCATGAGATTAATACCGAAGAAGTAGTGGAACAACCTTGGTTTCACGAAATCAAAAGGTATCTCCAGACTAGAGAATATCCCGAAGGAGCTTCCGTAAATGACAAGAAGTTCCTAAGGAAATTTGCTGCCAAGTTCTTCCTGAGCAACGGCATCCTCTATAAACGCAGCCATGATTGTGTTTTACTCCGATGTGTAGACAAAGCTGAAGCAGAGTTAATCATGACTGAGATACATAGTGGTACATTTGGCACCCACTTGAGCGGACATACGATGACTAAGAAGATTCTAAGGGCAGGCTATTATTGGTCTACCATGGAAGCTGATTGCCATCAACATTCCCGTACTTGTCACAAATGTCAAGTCTATGCCGACAAGGTTCATATCCCTCCTGTTCCTCTCAACGTTCTGACAGCTCCTTGGCCATTCGCAATGTGGGGCATTGACATGATTGGAGAGATCAAGCCCACAGCGTCCAATGGACATCGCTTCATCCTGGTCGCCATTGACTATTTCACCAAGTGGGTCGAAGCAGCTTCTTTTGCCTCCGTTACAAAAAATGTGGTTGCCCGCTTCATCAAACAAAATCTCATATGCCGGTATGGTGTCCCAGACAGGATCATTACAGACAACGGTACCAATCTGAATAATACCATGATCACCGCTCTATGCGAACAGTTCAAGATTTATCATCATAATTCATCTCCCTATCGGCCGAAGATGAACGGTGTTGTTGAAGCTGCGAATAAAAACATTAAGAAGATCATTCAAAAAATGACAGTTACCTACAAGGACTGGCATGAGATGCTACCGTTTGCTCTGCATGGATACCGTACCACGGCACGTACTTCAACAGGGGCAACCCCATTTTCTTTGGTATATGGCATGGAAGTTGTCCTACCCATGGAAGTTCAGATTCCTTCTTTAAGGATTATGAAGGACGCTGGTTTGAATGAAGACGATTGGATTCAGACCCAACTTGATTAACTCAATTTTATCGACGAGAAGCGACTCGCTGCTGTTTTCCATGGTCAGACGTATCAAAAACAGATGATCAAGGCTTTCAACAAGAAAGTCAGACGTCAAGTATATCAAGTCGGAGATCTAGTAATCAAGCGGATTATCTTGCCGCAAAGTGATCCCAGGGGCAAATGGACTCCTACTTACGAAGGACCATTTGTGATCAAGAGCATATTTTCTGGTGGTGCAATGATTCTGACCACCATGGACGGCGACGATTTGTCGTACCCTGCGAACACAGACATAGTCAAAAGATACTACGCATAAAATCACCCGACAAGTCGAAAACCCGAAAGGGCGACTTGGGCAAAAATGGGCATCCCGGTGAACCGAAAACTCGAAAGGGCGATTCAGGCAAAAATTAGGGATAAAACAAAAAAAAATTTGTACACCCAGCAAGTTGAAAACCCGAAAGGGCGGCTGGGGCAAAAAGGGGTTTCCCGGTGGATTGAAAACCCGAAAGGGAGATCCAGGCAAAATTTAGGGAATTAAAGCGTATGACTATGTCTCGTCGGATCACTTTAAAGAACAATCTCTTCATCAACCAGCTCCGAGCTTCTGATCAATCCAATCATCGGCGGACGAAGCATTAAATGGACAGATATTCAGAGTTGTGAAGGCTATAGCAGAATGGGAATCCCATGGAATTATTTCACATAGCCATCTTTCTCTTGTATAAATTTTTCAATTTTTACGACAACATCCTCTTACCAGGATGTCTGTCTCCTTTGTACAAAGATACTCATAAAAAGTTAATACAAATACTTTTCCAAATACAGAAATTTGCTTTGTCATCCTTTTTCTCTTTTGCACTTATGTTTTATTTGAGAAACGTCCAATGTTTTGTTAAATAGGCATATGCATTTGAACATAATCATTCTCTTACAAATCAAGAAAGATGATTGTAGATAATTTAAGGGTACAGATAGATATCTTGATGCCCTTTCAGAAGGAATCCCTAGCAGAATTAAACTCTGAATTCCTCAACAAAGTCAAAATCCAGAACTTAATTCCCCAAACAGAGCTAAACTTCAGGATCCTCAGCAGAACATAAGCTTTTTCTAAAACTGATTTCCCCAGCCAGAGAGCCTTCCAGAACTTAATTCCCCTCGGAGTTAAGTTTCAGTATCCCCAGTGGAGCCTTAAAATCTGAAAATCCTATCCCCAGCGGAGCTAAAACTTCCAACTATCAATCCCCAGCGGAACCAGACTAGTAAACCTTCTCCCCACAGAGATACTTCCCATCAGATTGAAGATTCTCAATTTTACTTCTCCAGCTTAAGCCTACCAGGTTCTGGACTCCCCAGTAGAGATCATCAGAATCCTCATTCCCTACAAGTCACCAAGGAGTTCCAATCCCCAGCAGTGCTCCTAAGATCCCTCAACAATTGAAGATCTTATTCCCCGAGCAGTCAGCAGTCAACAAGGATATCTCATCTTCAACAACCGAATCTTGCAATCCTCTGCAGTAGTCAAGGATTCACTTTCCCTGGCAGCAGTCAAGATTCTATTATCTCTGGCTATCCAGGATTCATCTATCCGCAGCAAGACAGCTCATCAGCTTACATGCGCATTCATTATATTCATATATCATAAACATTGACATAACATATATATTGCATCATACATATCATGCAACATAGCTTTGTGTTTTAGCTAACATTTCATCCTTTTCGGGATAAGATTAAAAGGCTATCATTAACAATTAGTCAGATACAGTACAGATACACCCCAGACACGGCGGTCATTCTACTACTCATTCAGACTACAGCAATCAGATACAGACTAGATGCGCTCCAGACACGGCAGCCATTCTATCTCTCATTCAGATTCACTTATCCACCTCAAGGTTCAATGCATTCCAAGCACGGATACCATTCTGACCCTTACAACAGCAGTTTGATTCTCCCCAGTGCGTTCGCCATGGAAGTCGTTCTGTCATTTATTTAGATCCCATTTACAGTTTCAGATACACTCCAGACACGGAAGTCATTTTGCTACCCATAAAAATCTCAACTACAGATACAGTCCAGATACGCTCCAGACACGATTTCCATTCTGTCACTCATTCATAATTTATCCTCAGCACGCAGTTGCTCCATACACAGATATTTCTCTGTCACCCAGATACAATACAGATACACTCCATACACGGCAGTCATTCTGATATTCATTCCATATTCAAACACAGTTACAGCTCAGATACGCCCCAGATGCGGAGGCTATTCTTTTGCTCATACCAACTCAGTCTCCAGATACATCTCAAATGCATTCCAGACACGGATACCATTTTGGTCCTCATTCTTCTGACCAATCACATTACAGTTCAACAAACATTCCAGATGGAATCTCTAAGCCCATCCTCCTACCATCAATTTCCAGATGGCATCTCTAAGCCCATCTCCAAATGGCATCTTTAAGCCCATTCCCGCACCCATGCTTTGACAAGTGCAAATTTACGGGCACTCTAGTGTCCAATCTCCTTTTACCTTCGAGACGCGAAAGGCAAACTTGCCAATCTAACTCTTCAGGTGCAAGAAGATTGAACAGGGGCAATTGTTGTACCCCAAAATTTTCCCTCTCATTTCATCAACATTTTCTCACCACAAGACCCTTGGAGCTCAAGATCAAGTTAGGGTTTGCTCTGCTCAAGACTCCTCCTTGCACTGTTGACCCAAATTAGGGTTTGAGTTTGCACAAAGATATTTTTACCTAAAATGCCCAAAGTGACTTTCATGCTTCATGTTGGACTCACAAGTTTATCCATATCAAGTTTCAAGCCTTGATTCCAATCTTTGCCCAGTCAATTGGGCAGTTGACCTAAAAATCAGCTGAATTGGAGAAAAAGTCAACTGTGGCCAATTGACAATCAAACTTCATAATTTTTGACCCACATCAACATAATGAACTCATATGAACCATTTGGTAAAGTTTGGATCACAATTCCACAAGAAATTTGATCAGATCACCAAAAGGGCAAAATGGTCATTTTCAGGGTTTTGACTATACAAAGGCAATTTTTGATTGTTTGACCTAACCAATGGCAAACCAAGTTCACATATGGACTCAAGGACTCCATGGCATTGTCTTGACACATTCAACAAGTTCAAAAGATCCCAAATGCATAGGATTGACAGATGAATTTTCTAATCAACTGATCAAAATTTGACTGTATACTGAAAAGTCAAACTTTGACTTTTTGGTCAAAATCAAGTGCCAAGATTCATTTTTTCATTAAGACATGTCAAATTATGAAACTTGTTCATCAAGAAACCCAAAATTGAAAATTAGGGTTTAAAATGAAGAAATTTCATAACTTAGAAATTTTCTAAGTTATAAAATTTCCTTATTTTTTCCTAACTTTGTCCCATTTTTTCACCAAGATGCAAATGGATTCAAACAGAACTCAAAACATGAAAGTTGTAGTCCATTGCAAAATCTACAACTTTGATTCACAAAGTTTTCTCAAAGGAAGCTTGTAGATCAATTCGTGATTTTTGGAATAAGGGTGCAAAACATTCTTACCTTAGAAAAATTTTGACCTATTCTAGGCAGGATTTTTGTCCAACTTCATGGCCACTTTTCACATAGTTCCACTTGTAATTTCAATTTGCATTACAAAGATGGATTGTAGAACACATTCCAAGCTTTCCAAATTGTCCAAGAACTTCTCAAACACCCTTGTGGTTAGGGAGAATCGAATTGGCAAAGTTGGGCAAAAGTCACTTTTGTTCATAACCAAATACATGTTCATACATTGGCATTTTTCAAGTCAGCTTGTACAAGCTAGCTTGCAGGCCTCAAAACCAGTCTCACACACCATAATTAAATGCCTAACCATTGTGCTAAGATGTTATTTTGTTCATTTGGTCATTACATGCAAGATTAATCTTTAAATGGAAAAAGCATATTTGCCATGTTTGAAAAGATGCACTTTATGTCAAATTCAAAATCCAAGAGGCATGGGCCAGATCTTTGAGGCTAGCACTTGTACACAAATCCCTCTGATCAAGAAGAAGATATGCAGCATGTTTTAGGGCATTGGACAAGCCTGTATTGAAACTTGCATTTTTTTGCTTCAAGTAGAAGAAACTTGGCAAAACAACTCCAATCTCTGATTCCTGTAAAGACCAACCTAAGAAAACTTTGCAAACTTCTTTCACACTCCCTAACTGACCTAAAACACGATTCCTTCATCCTCAATCCATCCTCATATCCAAAATCATAGTTTTCTGCAAAACAGAGTGCCTGCTGCAGATTGACTTCCCCAATCCATTCCACTCGTGCATTTTGACTAAAACCAGTTCAAACACATTCTATATCATCCACACAAATTATCCCAAGCATTAAATCCAAGTTGTAACATCCTTAACATCGTTTGCCATTTTTGCTTTCAAGATGTGCAGGTGGACTTCCATAGCACGATACAGGAAGGTTCAGAGCAAGCCAAGCGCATAGGAGAAGCATCCTTGGACTTCAGGCAAGCTGTACCAAAGCTCAAACTCCATTGAAGATACCTCCATTGCTGTACACGACTCAAGCTGAAACAGGTAAAAATATGAACTTCTATCTCTCTATCCAGGCATGATTAAGCTTAGGTTTGTGAAGAAAACATGTTCTACTCATAGCCCTGAAGCCATCCATGTATTTACTTTTCATTTATATTGAGTGTGCTGTGAGAATTTTGGCCATGAACATTGGAGAAAAATTAGGTCAGAAATTGGGGATGAAGAAATTCTCCCTCGTTTCTGAGAGTTAGGTCAAGATTTGTATATGTATGAATTCGTCTCTTGATGCTCTACATTGTTTATGTTATGAGTTTTTGTTAAAAGTCAAAGAATCAGGAATTTGAATGAAGCATAGAGGGGGCGCGTTTTTGAGACAGAAGCTGGAGGTTGAAGAAGGGTGACTTGGGCTGGGCCTGAGTTGTTTTTGCTTTTTGCATAATTTTTCCATTTTTGCACCCCCCTGGCCCATTGTGTGATATCTTTATCATTTTTTATTTTTTTTCTTTTTGATTCTGATTTTATATTTTTATTCAAACATGAAAAAACATTAAAAATATTTTTCCTCATTTTTTTGCATTTATTTGGCATTTATTTGTTTTTGTTTAATATATGTATATAGATAAATATAATACTTTTTATTTAAAACACTAAAAAAATAATAATACAAAAATATATTTTTTAGTTATTATTTTTTTGTTTACATTTTGAAAACATTTTCTAAAAATATACATTGTTGTAAATAATTAATATTTTATTCTTGTATATATTTAGTATACTTAATATATAATATATAAATGTTTGAATATTTTATTAGATAATTAGGGCAAAAATAGAAAAAAATAATACATTTTTATTTTATTAATATTTGACATCAAAAATACTTTTTTTACAATATACTTCTCTTTTATTTATTTTTTGTATAAATAAATATATAATATTGTATAATATTAATAAATAAATACTATTTATTTAACAAATTAGGGTTTTGCCCTAAACCACAAAATATACAAAAATTGACTTTTTTATTTTTGTTTGTATCTCACCTTAAAAACATTTTTCACATACATAAAAAAATCTTTTTGTGCATAATACATTTTTGCATTTTTATTATATTTGTCTAAATATTGTACAATTTAATATTTGTCTATTCAATATGGATGTAATAGTTTTAGATTTAGTTTCTTGCTAAATATCCCCCCATTCAAACATTTGTACCCCCATCCCCATAATCATGTTGTAATAATTTAGGACTTTAAATTTCCGCATTTAAAAGCTTTCAAATTATGCCATGATAGACCTAGGGTTTGTATGCAAATCAAAAATAACAAATAGCTTGACCTAATTCAAAGACAAAAAAGCATGAAAATGGACAACACCAATCACACTTGCACCCTTAGGGTTACTCCACTTGTTGCCTTCCAAAATGGGCCATGTTTGCATGTTAAGTACTTTGGCAAAACAAAAACAAATCAAATGATCATAGTCCCTCGATGACGCTTTCAAGTTGCCTAAAAAATGATCAAGTCCCTTAAAGGAAAAATTGCCAGAGACACTTGGCACCATTGCATTCATGGTTTAAACGATGACCCGCGCCCGTCCCGTTAACATCCTAACACAAGATTGTCCACCAAATACAATGGTGGAACAATACTGTTAAAAGGGTTAAAACATAGGAAAAATCTTTGAGAAATGTAGGGTAGATAGCTCTTGGTTACTTGACCAATTTGCAAAACAAATCCTTGCCATTTTTCAAAATACACTTCACAACACAATTTCAAAACTCAACTTTCAAACATTGAAAACCTTTCAAAAAAACAAATACACCTTTGTATACATCCAAACATGGATCATTACAAAGTTTGCCTAGACAAGGCATCTTTTTTCAAAACATTTTCAAAACCACACACAAAGCACCATTTCAACCAATTGAAAGCACCATTTCAAACAATTGAAAATGCAAGGCAAGTGATCTAAGCAAGTAACTAAGAGCCCATGGATAACCATGGATATAAAGGGTGCTAATACCTTCCCTTTCTATAATCTACTCCTCGAACCCAAGAAAACATCTCAAAGGTTTTTTGTTGTGCTTTTTAACCTTTTCGTAGGATAAAATAAAAAGTCGGTGGCGACTCTTGCTAAACCGAAACATTTGCGAAAACAAACGCAAAACCTAAGTCAGTTCTCCCACCGTATCACAGCGTAGATTTCATTTATATTAACTGAGTTAGGAGTATTTGATAGTTGAAGTTGCTGAAAATACTAGGTCAAGATTTAGGGCCACTGAAATTCTCTCTGATCTTTGAGAGTTAGGTCAACTTTTTATATCAATGGAATCGTGACTAAAAATGCTACAAGTTTCATGTTGCAAGATTTTGTTTTTAAGCACGTATGCAGGAGACACAGTTTGAGCTGAACAGGGTGCGCACGTGTTTGTTCCAATGTCAGGGACGAAGCTAGCTGGGCCTGACGCTTGGGCTTTGTTCTTTTGGCACCCCTTGTTTACTTTCTGCACCCCCATGGCCCATTTGTTTTATTTTTGTATATTTTTCATTTCTTTTATATTTTCTGACTTTATTTATTTTTTCTAAACATTGAAAAATCTCAAAAATATTTTCTTAATTTTCTGCATTTTATTTTATTATTTTTATTATTTTTTTGGACATAAAAATAGTTTATTTAATAATAATATAACTTATTTTTCTAAAATAAAAATTGTAAATAATACAAAAATATTATACATTTTTATTTTTATTATTTATACACTTAAAATAATATTTTCATACAATATTTCATTTTTTTAACATTTTTGTATATATTATTATTATTTTTCTTAAAAACAAAAAACAATGAATATATAAATAATATAAAGCATAATTTTTATTAGATAAAAATTAGCGTTTTCATCCCTTCAAAAATAATCATTTTTATTTTCTTATTTTTAGGACATAAATAAACTTATTTTTTTTACATACATAAATTAATACAAAAACATTTGTGCATATTTACATTTTTATTGTACATTTAAATTTTTGTTATTTATTTATTGTATATAAATTCAATTGGGTTGTAATAGTAAATTAGGGCTTTATTTTGTGCAAATATCCCTCTATTCAAACTTGTACCCCCCCTCCCCATAATATTGTGTAATAGTCTAGATTTACTTTACGCGTTTTATCGCTTTCAAATGCCATGATAGTAAGATTAGGGTTTTATATGCAAATACCAAAATCAAACAAATAGCATGACTTAACACAAGACAAAAAATGCATGAAAATGACAACACAATGCACACAAGCACCCCTAGGGTTTCATCCACTTTGTTGCCTTAAAATGGCCATGGTATGCATTCTAGGTATCTTGGCAAAAATCAAACAAAACAAAAAGATCATAGTCCCTCGATGACGCTATCTTGGTTTCCTAAACAAAAATGATCTAGTCCCTCAAAAAACTTGCTAAGATACTTGGCAATATTGTTATCATGGTCATACGATGACCCACACCTGTTCCGTTTAACATCCAAAGATAGGGTTGTTTACCAAATACAAATGGTAAAACAACAATGTCAAAGGGTTAAAAATGTGTAGGAAAGACTTTTGAGTAGGGTAGAAAACTCCTAGTTACTTGATCTCTTGCAAACCATCCTTGCTAATTTCAAAAACACACACACAATTTCAAAACATTTCCCAAAACAAACTTTGAAACATTGAAACATTATTCAAAAGACAAACATCTTTGTATACATTCTTCAAACAAGAATCATTACAAAGATTTCCAAAACGATGGCCTCTTTTCAAAATACTTTCAAAACCACACAAAGCACCATTTCAAACAATTGAAAAAGCAAAGCAAGTGATCTAAACAAGTAACTAAGAGCCCATGGAAAACCATGGATGAAAAGGGTGCTAGCACCTTCCCTTTTCATAATCTACCCCCCGAACCCGAGAAAACATCTCAAAGGTCTTTCCTGTGCTTTTTGACCTTTCCTTTGGATAAGATAAAAAGTCGGTGGCGACTCTTGCTAAACTGAAACATTTGCGAACATAAACGCAAAACCTCAAGTCAGTTCTCCCACTGTATCACAGCACTAGCGACTCTGCTGGGGATTTTGAAGAGTGGGGTTACCTTAGGGTTTAGATCGCCTTTACATGTTTATCTTGTTTGACTTGTATGCTTTACACTTTAGTTCTATTGTTTGGGTTTGAATCCTCTACCCGGATTAGTTAAACATTCATAGGTAAATAGCAATACATTGTGGAAACTGTGCGGGGTATACCGACATGGTCTAAGCAATAGCTATATTAGTGCGACATATTTGTGGGTACCAGTAGCCTTTGAATCAATCAAAGAGAATATGGGGCCGCTGAGTGATGTCATGAAGCACTAATGAACTTTTAGAACCTTTACTTGACCATCTTGGCATTTTAGGATGTAGTGAGATGATCGGCTTTGGTGCAGTCTGAAGCTGGTAGATACTCGATACTACACTCATTGAGGATTGTTTTCTTGGAATATTCCGGTCGCCAGTAAAGTGGCTAAACTGAAACAATGAACACAGAAATTAATCCAGTGATATTGAGCTCCTTAGAACCCGGTTACTATTTATAAGACAGGTTGAGCCAACTAAACTTCAAGAGGGTACTTACCTATGAAACCCCATGCAAGCCTAAACTAGGAACTTGTGTGATTTGTTTATACATATATACTTGTGCATAACATCATGGACATCATGAAGCATCATATGCATCCACTAACCATTTCAAGGATTTTGGATTTTCATCTTTGTTCCTGTTTTGTAGGTTATGGAATCACTTTGCAGGAAAACTATCCAAGTCAATCTTGTGAGAATTCCTCCACAACTCAAGGATCTTGCTTCCAAGATTCCAGAGTATTCTCCATTCACTGAGAGACATGGTCGACTTCTCAACTTGGTCAACTCCAACACAGAGGAAGACGTGGTGAAAGTTCTCTTCCAGTTATTTGACCCACTACACCACTGCTTCATATTTCCTGACTAACAGCTTGTGCCTACTTGGAGGAATTTTCTCAACTCCTGAGGATTCCTATTCTCCATCAACTATCTTCAACGGTACATAAAGAGATCCAAAGCCTGAGGATGTTGCTCAAGCCTTGCACTTGCAACCATCTGATGTCATAGGCCATCGAGAAACTAGATGTGGTGTCAAGGGTTTCTTGGAAAAGTTCCTATTTGAGAAAGCTCAAGAATGTTGGAATTCTCTAGACCTACAAGCTTTTGAGGAGATTGTAGCTCTTCTCATCTATGGAATGGTCTTGTTCCCAAACCCTGACCAGCTTATAGATGTCAAAATCTTCATGGCTCGCAACCCGGTGTCTACATTGCTTGGAGATATCCTCCACTCATGTCGAACAATGAGGAAAAGAGGTGTTCTCATGTGTTGTACTCCTTTACTGGAAAGATGGTTTATTTCTCATCTTCCCCAATCAGTCTTGAAGAATGAGAAAGGTTTGAGGTGGTCACAACGATTGATGACTCTTACACATTCAGATGTTCATTAGTGTTCTCGATCCAGAGAAGATGTTATCATCATCGACCGTTGTGGGGAATTCCCTAATGTCCCTCTACTTGGTATTAGGGGAGGCATCACCTATAACCCCTACTTGGCTCTGAGACAGTTTGGTTATGCCCGAAGGGATGGCCCACATGACATGCTGATTCCATACTTGGCTTTTGACTTCAACAACGATGATCAAGGACTTAGACAAAGGTTCATCCAAGTTTGGAGGATGCCTAACAAGGTGGACAGTAAGACCTTGGGACACAAGAATTCCATCCCCCTTGAGCCTTACCTCAAGTGGGTACGAACCCGCGCCCAAAGTCTTATGATACCTTACCCCTACATTCTTCCTGTGGTTATAGAGCATGTTAAGGAAGGAGAGGTTCAATACACCCTCCTACATCCTGACATGCCAGCATCACTAGAAGATTTACAAAGGAGTTGGATACAGCTCAAGGGAGAACACGATACTTTTGAAGCCCAATTCTACGCCAGCGAGAAGAAGGTTTAGGAACTTACTCGTCAACTTCACGAAGAGCAGACTCTCAACACCTACATTGCACCAAAGAGGATGTGCAACGTCTTTTTACCTTAGAATTTTGTATTATTTTGCCCATGGGGCATTGATGTACTAACAAATTTTATCTTATTAATATGACGTGTGTTTCTTTTTTTGTTTAAAACAAATTTGAATTTTCTGAATCCTTGAATGCATTACATGAATACATATCATTCATCATATGCATAAACAGGTCTTCACACCAAGTTTCCTCATCTCTCTGCTGTTTATTTCAGCAAGATGGATATTGAACAAATGGTCAAAGACTTACAAGCTCAGAATTCACAATTCCAACAGTTGCTCATGACCCTAGCCAAGGGGCAGGAGGAACTCAATACTCTACTTGAGAAGGAAAAAGAGAAAAATAATAAGAAGAGAGTTGGTGTGGCTACCTTAGGCAGAAGATTTGAAGGTCAAGCCAGAAGGGTCCTAGATTTCCCATCAACATCTGAAGAGGGGGAAGGAAAGGGTAAAGGTGTTGTTGTGCCCTCATATTCTGAAGCTGAAGAAGAAGAGGATGAGGATTACTCTGAACAACAGTATCCTCTGGCCGATGACAAATACAAGAATTTGGAAGAGCGTCTAGCTGCCATGGAGATTTAGAGAGTGCCTGGGCTGGATTTTGAGGAGTTAGGTTTGGTTTTTGAAATTGTAATCCCTCCAAAATTCAAAGTTCCACTGTTTTCTAAGTACGATGAGGTGTCTTTCCCAAAGATGCACCTACGATCTTATGTCAGGAAAATTCAACCACATTCTTCTAACAAAGACATGTGGGTCCACTTCTTCCAGGACAGTTTGTCGGGGACGCAGTTAGATTGGTTCTACCAGCTAGAGAGGTCTGATGTGCATAATTGGGAAGATTTGGCTGCAGCATTCTATAAGCAGTATCAATACAATGCGGAATTAGCACCAACCCGTACTCAATTATAGAGTATGGGCATGGTCTCTAATGATGGTTTCAAAGAGTATGCCCAGAAATGGAGAGACTTGGCAGGAAGGGTACAGCCACCTTTATCTGAAAGAGAGCTAGTTGATATGTTCTTGGGGACGCTGTCAGGTCCTTTCTTTAATCACCTGATAGGAAGCTCTTCTGCGGGGTTCACCGAGTTGATTCTAACTGGTGAGAGAATTGAAGCCAACATTATAAGCGGCAAAATTCAGAAAGATGCATCTGCTTCCGCTGCCATTAAAAAGACTTTTCCAGCAAAGAAAGAAGTCTTAGTTGTCTACTCCCAAAGGGGTCAAGGAAGAGTTGAGGGCCGGCCAGCGGTGGGTGCCGTAATGATTCAGAAGTCTGCAGCTGATCAGCCCATAAACAATCAACCCAGAACCAACCAAACATGGGTGGAAAGGCCTGTACGGCAATTCACCCAGATAAACATGACTCTTGCTCAGGTTCTACCCCATCTCTTGAAGTTAAACCTTTCCAGTCTGAAAGAGGCCCCGAAGAATCTGAATACAACTTCTCCGTTCTACCATTTGAACGCCAAGTGTGATTATCATTCAGGGAGCATAGGGCACGACACCAACAATTGTTGGGCCCTGAAGAATAAGATTCAGGATTTGATAGATGCTAAAGAAGTGGAATTCGACGCCCCTGAAAAGCCGAATGTGATCTCTGCTCCAATGCAAAGGCATGGCCACAATGCCCATGTTGTTGAAGAGGATCTGTTTGTTGCTACTACTGATGATTTGATGACTCCGCTACCGATAATCAAGATGAATTTGTTGAAGGCTGGGATTTTCCCAGGTTGTGAAGAAGATTGTTACCTTTTTTCATCCTTACCGATCGACTGTCCGTTGTTGAAGTTAGGCATCCAACGCCTAATGGATAACCAAGAAATCCTTTTTGAAAAGACTCTTGTCATACCGACTCCTGTTAATGATGTTTCAATAATAACCATATCGGACAATCTTTCCAAGGTCTCCAAAAGACCTGTTAAGATTACATCCGCTCCGAAGATTGCACCTTTGAAGATAACTATGCCCAGGCCCGTCCCGTACAAGTCCGACAAATCAATACCGTGGAACTATGGTGGAGAAATATACTACCACGGTATTAAACAAATTGAATCAACTGAAGAGAGTTCTGATGAAGAGACTTCCGACATTGGAAACATTGTTGGAACGAGCAAAATCACCCGCAGTGGAAGAATTTTCTCTCCGGATATTTCCCCTCCAAAGGCGATTTTTGGACCCTCAGCTGCTCCTAAGGTTACCCCTGCACCGGTAAAAATATCTACGAGAACTCCAATTATTGAAGAAGTTGTGACTCCTGTGATTTTCCCCTCTGCTGCTGATGATGATAAAGGAAAAGAGATCCAAGAAGAGCCTATTAGGACGAGGGCTCAGCCATTGGTCATCCCTGAGACCTCTCAAATAGAAATGGAAGAGATTTTGAAAATAATCAAGAAAAGCGATTATGATGTTGTGGAACAATTGGGGCAAACCCCCTCAAAGATCTCTATGTTGGCCCTGCTGCTTTGTTCCGAAGCTCATGCTAAAGCTCTGATCAGATTCTTGAAGACGGCCCACGTGCCACAGGAAACCTCCGCAGATCAGTTCCAGGAATGTGTAGCTAGCTTAACAGCTGACAATGGTCTAGGATTCTCCGATGCCTATTTAACTTCAAAAGGGAGAAAACATAATGACGCTTTGCATGTCTCGGTGGAATGGAGAGGGACTACTCTAGCTCACGTTCTGGTAGACATTGGTTCGTCTTTAAATTTCTTGCTGAAGAAAGCCTTGGATAGACTAGATTATGAAGGCTTAACCCTGAAACCCAGCAATATCATTGTCAGAGCCTTTGATGGTTCTAAAAGGATGGTCCATGGAGAAGTGGACATCCCGATCAAAGTAGGAACTGAAACCTTCAACTCCATATTCTATGTGATGGACATCCGTCCCTCCTATTCTTGTTTGTTGGGAAGACCCTGGATTCACAATGCTGGAGCCGTCACTTCCTCTCTGCATAAAATGCTCAAGTACCCTGTCCAGGGGAAATTTATAACTGTTCATGGCGAAGAGGAATACATGATAAGCCATCTAAATTCTTTCCGCTATGTAGAATTGGATGGTTAATTCATAGAGACCCCTTTCTAACACTTTGAAGAGGTTTCTCCTGAAGTAGCAGCAACCAAAACAGTGTCTTTTGTACCCATGATTACCAAACCTGTGCCTCAGATGTCATCTCTCAAAGATGCAAAGGTTGTGATTGAAGAAGGAGGAAGCACAATCTGGGGGAAGCTTCCCGACTTTCCTTTTAAATCAGACAAGTTCGGCCTAGGGTTTACTTCGGCTAGTCAGAAGGTTGTGCGCCGCTCTCGCGCCGGAGGGCCACCGGTGAAGATCACCCATCATGGAGTCAATGCTTTGGAGGATAGTGAAGAAGAGAGCAACCTGGAAGACTGGATTTTCCCTACTGTTGACGAAGGACTGTGCAACTGGGAGGCAAAAGACTTTGTTCCGGTTAATTTCATAAATCAGTAATTTATCTTTCAAACATTTCTGTTGGTTTGTAATAATTCTCAAACAATTCGTACACTTTTAGCCTTGTGCCTTACCCGAGGCACATAGGTCCATTTGTAAGGGTTTGATTATTCATCTTCATATGCCATTTTAATGAATCATGAACGTTTTCACATATAAACTTTTTTGTTCATTGTCTTTCTTTTTACATTTTATTTGTTTAAAGGTGGCTATCCCTTACACACACCCACACTCACAAATACAGGAACCCTTCCATTCCGGATTCCATGGGTAACAATTCTGCTATGGCCTTCAGTGACTCTGAAGATCTGGTCTACCATGCCGAATATGAAGGTGATGAGCATTGTGAGGTGCCGGGAGAATTGGCTAGGCTGCTACAACAGGAAGAAAGAGCAATTCTTCCTCATGAGGAGTTGTTAGAGACAATCAACTTGGGTACTGATGAAGACAGAAAAGAAGTCAGAGTGGGTGCCAACCTGGAACCAAGTGTCAAGGAACGTTTGATTCAACTGTTGAATGAATATGTTGAGATCTTCGCCTGGTCTTACAAAGATATGTCGGGACTCGATACAGATATTGTGGTTCACCGTCTCCCCACAAGAGAAGATTGACCACCAATTAAACAAAAAGTCGGCTGCATGAGGCCCGACATGTCTGAAAAGATCAAAGCAGAAGTTATGAAGCAGTTCAATGCTGGATTTCTTGCTGTTACTTCCTATCCACAATGGGTTGCTAACATTGTGCATGTGCCTAAGAAGGACGGCAAAGTGAGAATGTGCGTGGATTACAGAGACTTAAATAGGGCTAGCCCTAAATATGACTTTCCACTACCGCACATTGACATCTTGGTTGACAATACAGCTCAGCACAAGGTATTTTCTTTCATGGACGGATTTTCAGGTTACAACCAGATCAAAATGGAACCTGAAGACACGGAGAAAACTACTTTTGTTACATATTGGGGTACGTTCTGCTACAAAGTGATGCCATTCGGACTGAAGAATGTCGGGGCAACCTATCAACGCGCCATGGTGGCTTTGTTTCATGATATGATACATCATGAAATAGAGGTCTACGTAGACGACATGATAGCCCGATCACAGACGGAAGAAGAACACCTCGACCATTTGCAAAAGTTGTTTGTCAGGTTGAAAGAGTACAAGCTCAGACTAAATCCTAACAAGTGCACCTTTGGATCCGATCCGGTAAACTCTTAGGTTTCATTGTCAGCAACGAAGACATCGAGTTTGATCCTGCCAAAGTCAAGGTTATACAAGAAATGTTTGCCCCTCGCACTGAGAAGGAGGTCAGAGGTTTCTTGGGACGCCTAAACTACATTGTTGGGTTCATTTCTCACCTAACATCTACCTGTGAGCCAATCTTCAAGCTGTTGAAGAAAGATCGGGTGGTTAAATGGAATGTTGACTGTCAAATTGCTTTCGATAAAATTAAGGAGTATTTGCTAGAACCTCCTATCTTGATGCCTCCCGTTGAAGGATGACCGCTAATCATGTATTTGACTGTCCTAGAGAATTCAATGGGGTGCGTACTGGGCAAACATGACGAGTCTGGCCAAAAAGAGCATGCCATTTATTACCTTAGCAAAAAGTTTACTGACTGTGAGACCCGATACTCATTGCTCGAGTAAACTTGTTGCGCTTTGGTATAGGCTACTCGCCGGCTAAGGCAGTATATGTTGACTCATACCACTTTGCTGATATCTAAGATGGATCCGATCAAGTACATCTTCGAGAAGCCTGCTTTGTCTGGAAGAATAGCTAGATGGCAGATGATCCTGACAGAATACGATATACAATACACGACCCAAAAAGCTATAAAGGGGTGTGTACTAGCTGACCATCTGGCTCATCAAGCTGTCGAAGATTACCAATCCATGAAGTTTGACTTCCCCGATGAAGACATTATGACATTGGACAACATTGAAGATTTCAGACAATATGATGGACCTGAACAAGGATCCTGATGGACCCTGTACTTTGATGGTGCCTCTAATGCACTTGGCAAAGGTATCGGTGCGGTACTCATCTCTCTAGAAGGTTGCCATACTCCTTTCACAGCCAGACTTTGCTTCAACTGTACCACTAACATGGCCGAGTATGAAGCTTGCATCTTTGGACTCAAGGCTGCAATAGACTTGGGAATCAAATCTTTGATTGTGTTTGGGGACTCGACTTTGGTCATCAGTCAGATCAAAGGAGAATGGGATACTAAACATCCAAACCTCATCCCTTACAAAGAACATGTCCTGACATTGTTACCACATTTCGAGCAGATTACCTTTGAGCACTTCCCGCGAGAAGAGAATCAGCTAGCAGATGCTCTAACTACAATGTCATCCATGTTTAAACTTAACTGAGATAATGAGGCTCCCCTGATCACCATTGAACGGATGGACGAACCTGCACACTGTCACGAGATTAATACCGAAGAAGTAGTGGACCGACCTTGGTTTCATGAAGTCAAAAGGTATCTCGAGGCTCAAGAATATCCTGAAGGAGCTTCAGTCAACGATAAAAATTTCTTGAGGAGATTCTCTGCCAAGTTCTTCCTAAGTAATGGTATCCTATATAAGCGCAATCATGATTACATTCTGCTCCGTTGTGTGGACAAGATTGAAGCTGAACAGATCATGGTTGAACTGCACAATGGCACCTTTGGCACTCACTCTAGCGGACATATGATGACTAAGAAGATCCTACGGGCAGGCTATTACTGGTCTACCATGGAAGTTGACTGCTATCAATACTCTCAGACTTGTCACAAATGTCAAATCTATGCGGACAAGGTACATATACCTCCAGTTCCTCTCAATGTCTTAACAGCTCCTTGGCCATTCGCTATGTGGGGAATCGACATGATTGGAGAGATCAAGCCTACACCATCCAATGGACATCGTTTCATTCTGGTGGCCATTGATTACTTTACCAAATGGGTCGAAGCAGCTTCCTTCGCATCCGTCACAAAGAATGTTGTTGCCCGCTTCATCAAACAGAATCTCATTTGCCGGTACGGCATCCCCGAAAGGATCATTACGGACAACGGTACAAACTTTAACAACACCATGATCACGGCCTTGTGCAAGCAGTTCCAGATTCAACATCACAATTCATCTCCCTATCGGCCAAAGATAAACGGTGATGTCGAAGTTGCGAACAAAAATATCAAGAAGATCATACAAAAGATGACAGTCACCTACAAGGACTGGCATGAAATGTTATCGTTTTCTCTCCACGGGTACCGTACCACGGCGCGTACATCAACTAGGGAAACACCCTATTCTTTGGTATACGGCATGGAAGTTGTTTTCCCTATTGAGGTTCAGATTCCCTCCTTGAGAATCATGAAAGATGTTGGTTTGAGTGAAGACGATTGGATTCAGACCCGGCTTGATCAACTTAACTTGATTGATGAAAAGCGACTCACTGCTGTTTGTCACGGTAAGACGTATCAAAAACTAATGATCAAATCTTTCAACAAGAAAGTCAGACGCCAGATATATCAAGTCGGGGATCTTATAATCAAGTGGATCATCTTGCCACAAAGTGATCCCAGGGGCAAATGGACTCCCACTTACGAAGGGCCATTTGTAATCAAGAACATCTTTTCTGGTGGGGCAATGATATTAACCACCATGGACGGCGACGACTTGCCACACCCTGCGAACGCAGACATAGTCAAAAGACACTACGCATAAATGACCTGCTAGGTTGACACACCTAGGTAAAAAAAGGGCGTCCCGTTGAATCGAAAACCCGAAAGGGTGGTTCAGGTAAAAGTTAGGGATAAATATAAAAAATATGTACACCCGGCAAGTTGAAAACCCGAAAGGGCGACTTGGGCAAAAAAGGGTTTCCCGGTGGATCGAAAACCCGAAAGGACGGTCCAGGCAAAAGTTAGGGAATTAAAGCGTATGACTATGTCTCATTGGATCACTTTAAGGACAACTCTTCATAAACAAGCTTCGGGCTTCTGATCAACTCAATCATCTCCGGACGAAGCAACAAATGGACAAGATATTCAGAGTTACGGAGGCTATAGCAGAATGGGAACCCCATGGAATTTTCACACATAGCCATCTTTCTTTGTATAAATTTTTCTCATTTTTTATGACAACGTTCTCTTACTAGGATGTCTGTCTCCTTTGTACAAAATACTTACACAAAGTTAATACAAAGATACTTCAAAGTGTAGAAAACTACTTGTATTTTCTTCTTTTTACACTTGTGTTTTATTTGAAAACGTCCAATGATTTATTAATGAGCATATGCATTTGAATATAATCACATGTTTACAAATAAACAAAATGGGAAAGAATAATTACGGACAAGTTGAAAGTATAGGAAAACGTCCTCAGACTATTCCAAGAGAAATCCCCTACAGTACGTCATTTGAATCCCCAGTGGAGCTAAAATCTTGAAATACATATCCCCAGCGGAGTTATATTTTCAAATCTTTGATTCCCATCAGAGTTAAAACTTTAAACTCCCAATCCCCAGCAGAGCTAAAACTTTGAAGTACAGACCCTCAGCGAAGATGAAACCTTCTTCCCCAGTCGAGTCAAATTTCCAACTATCAATCCACAGCGGGAACCACTCAGCTTTCCCCAATTTCCCCAAGCAGTCAGCAAGGATTTCTCATCCTCAGCAATCAAAGATTTTGAATCTCCAGCAGCGGTCAAGGATTTATTTTCCCCGGCAGCAGTCAAGGATTTCATTATCTCCATCCATCAAGGATTTATTTTCCTCAGCAAGACAGCAAATCAGCTTACATGCGCATACATTACATTCATATATCATAAACATTGATAAGGAACATTTTATTGTATCATGCATTTCATGCAACATAACTTTGTGTTTCAGCTAACATTTTACCCTTTTTCAGGATAAGATTAACAGCTATCTTTAGCAAATATTCAAAGATTTCAGTTACAGTTCGAATACACTCCAGACACGGAAGTCATTCTATTACTCATTCAGAATTCAAAGTCAAGATACCGTACGGATACGCTCCAGACACGGATGTCATTATGTCACTCATTCAGACTTCAACAATCATGATACAATTCAGAGACGTTCCAGACACGGATGTCATCCTGATACTTATTCAGATTTCAACAATCAGATACAGATTAGATACGCTCCAGACACGGAAGCCATTCTATTTCTCATTCAGATTCAACTATCAATTTCAAGTTCAGATACACTCTAGGCACGGAAGTCATTCTGTCACTTATTCAGATCCCAGTTACAGTACGGATACACTCCAGACACGGAAGTCATTCTGCTACTCGTACAGATCTCAACTTCAGATACAGTCCAGATACGCCTCAGACACGGTTGCCATTCTGTCACTTATTATAACTTTTTCCCCAGCCCAGAGACGCTCCAGGCACGGATGCTTTTCTTTCACTTATTCAGATCCCAGTTACAGTATGGATACACTCCATACATAGAAGTCATTCTGCTACTCATACAGATCTCAACCTTAGATACAGTCCAGATACGCTCCATACACGGTTGCCATTCTGTCACTTATTCTGACTTTTTCCCCAACCCAGAGACGCTCCATAAATGGTAGCCATTTTGTCACTTATTCAGATTCAAATCTCCAGTTATAGCTCGGACACGCTCCAGACACGGCGATTATTCCCTTGCTCATACATATTCAGTCTCCAGATACAATTCAGATACATTCCAGATATGGATACCATTCTGGTACTCATTCTTATGACTTACAACTTACAACATACATTTCAACAAACATCCCCGGATGGCATCTTTAAGCCCACTCCCTCAACTATACTTTGACGAGTGCAAATTTACGGGCACTCTAGTGTCCAATCATCTTTTACCTTCGAGTCACGAACCGAAAAACTCGCCAATCTAACTCTTCAGGTTCAAGAAGATTGAACAGGGACAGCTGTTGTACCCGAAAATTTTCCCTCTCATTTTATCAAGATTTTCCTCACAAGACTTCTTGGACTCAAGACCAGATTAGGGTTTGCTCAGCTCAAGACATCTCCTTGCACTGTTGACCTGAAATTAGGGTTTGAGTTTTCACAAGGATTTTTGGACTTCTAATACCTCATGTGACTTTCATACTTCATGTTGGACCTCTAAGATTGCACATACCGAGTTTCAAGCCTTGAATCAAATTTTTGCCCAGTCAATTGGATAGTTGACCTAAAAATCAGCTATATTGGGGAAAAAGTCAATTGTGGCCAATTTACAGTCAAACCTCATAATTTTTTATCCACATCAACATTATAGACTCATATGAACCATTTGATCAAGTTTGGACCACAACTCCTCAAGAAATTTGATCAGATCATCAAAAGGGCAAAATGGTCAAAATTAGGGTTTTGACTGTAGAAGGGCAATTTCTGATTTTTCACCTAGCCAATGGAAAATTGGGTTCAATAATGGTTTAAAGGACTCAATGGCATCATCTTGACCTAATCACATTGTTCAAAAGATCTCAAATGCATTGGATTGACAGATGAATTTTCCAGTCAACTGATCAAAAATCAACTGTACACTGAAAAGTCAAACATTGACTTTTTGGTCAAAATCAAGTGCCAAGGGTCATTTTTCATCAAGAGGTGTCAAAACATGAAACTTGTTCATCAAGAAACCTAATTTTGGAAATTAGGGTTTAAGTTTGAAAATTTTCATAACTTAGAAATTGTCTAAGTTATGAAAATTTCTTATTTTTTCCCAACTTTTCCCAACTTTTTCACCATGATGCAATTGGATTCAATGAAAACTTACAACATGAAAGTTGTAGTCCTCCACAAAATCTACAACTTTTATTCATAAAGTTTTCCAAAAATATGCTTGGATCTCAAGTTATGATTTTGTGAATAAGGGTCCATGAAACTTTTAACTTAGTGAAATTTTGCCCTAGTCTAGGCAGATTTTTGACCTATCTTCATGGCAACTTTTCACATAGTTCCAAGTGGAATCTCAAAATCCATTTTAAAGATGGATTGTATAGCATATTACAAGCTTTATAAAATGTCCAAGAACACTCCAAGATCATTTATGGTTAGAGAGAATCGAAGGAATGAAAATGGCCATTTCTCAATTTTGTCCATGGCATTTTTCACATTGGCACAAGTTGCAAATCAGTTTGGATCATGCTTGTACTTGTTTTAAAGGTATTAATCCTTTCCACACTCCTTAATTTAATGCAAATACATTGGACAAAGGCATTGTTCTGAGTTATGGAGCATTGTACAATGAATTAATCCATTTATAGCATAAAGGTAACAATGCCATTTCCATAAAGCATACTTTTTGCAATTTTGTTTATCTTGAGCCATGGACCTGATCTCTTGATACAAACAACATCCACAAACTTCAGGAAAAGTGTACCAACTCTCCTCAGGCTTTGAGCTAGCCTGTACAGGCTGTGAGCTTTTTCAACTAACTTTTGCTTCAAAAGCAAGTAAGCTTGCAAAAAGTCCACAACTTGAAAATCTGATAAGAGCAAGTCTTTGTATCATTTCGAACAACCTCAACATATTGTCTAAAGCTAGAAACACGAGCTCATAGCATTGCAAACACCCTTAAATAAAAAAACATCAAGTTCTTGTCAAAACAGGGCCACTTCTGCAAACACCAATCTAAAACCAAATTGCCTCGTGCGTTTTGTCTTGAATCACTTCAGACACATTCCATACATCACACCTAAACTATCCAAGCCATTGTTCAGCAACTGTAACTTCATTTTCAAGCTTCACCATTTTCATTTTGAAGCTTTACAGCTTTGCAGGTTGACTTCTACAGGGACATTCAGGCAAGTTCAAGGCAAGCTAAGCATTGGGAAAGGTTGAGGGAACATCAAGCAAGCTTCAAAGACCTTCAGACCTCACTCAAAGTTGCTACATTGCCATATACAACTTCAACTGAACAAGGTAATTTCCAACTTTCTATCTCCTTATTTAGACATCCTTAGGCTTAGGTTTGTGAAGCAAAATTGTAGTCCTTAAGTTGCTTGAACTGTACATATGCGTAAATTTCATTTATATTAACTGAGCTAGGAATATTTGATAGTTGAAGTTGCTGAAAAAACTAAGTCAAGATTTAGGGCCACTGAAATTCTCTCTGATCTTTGAGAGTTAGGTCAAATTTTTTATATCAATGGAATCGTGACTAAAAATGCTACAAGTTTCATGTTGCAAGATTTTGTTTGTAAGCACGTATGCAGGAGATACAGTTTGAGCTGAACAGGACGCGCGCGTGTTTGTTCCAAGGTCAGGGACGAAGCTAGCTGGGCCTGGCGCTTGGGCTTTTTTCTTTTGGCACCCCCTGTTTACTTTCTGCACCCCCATGGCCCATTTGTTTTATTTTTGTATATTTTTCATTTCTTTTATATTTTCTGACTTTATTTATTTTTTCTAAACATTGAAAAATCTCAAAAATATTTTCTTAATTTTTTGCATTTTATTTTATTATTTTTATTATTTTTTTGGACATAAAAATAGTTTATTTAATAATAATATAACTTATTTTTCTAAAATAAAAATTTTAAATAATACAAAAATATTATACATTTTTATTTTTATTATTTATACACTTAAAATAATATTTTCATACAATATTTAATTTTTTAAACATTTTTGTATATATTATTATTATTTTTCTTAAAAACAAAAAAATGAATAAATAAATAATATAAAGCATAATTTTTATTAGACAAAAATTAGGGTTTTCATCCCTTCAAAAATAATCATTTTTATTTTCTTATTTTTAGGACATAAATAAACTTATTTTTTTTACATACATAAATTAATACAAAAACATTTGTGCATATTTACATTTTTATTGTACATTTAAATATTTGCTTATTTATTTATTGTATAGAAATTCAATTGGGTAGTAATAATAAATTAGGGCTTTATTTTGTACAAATATCCCCCTATTCAAACTTGTACCCCCTCCCCATAATATTGTGTAATAGTCTAGATTTACTTTACGCATTTTATCGCTTTCAAATGCCATGATAGTAAGATTAGGGTTTTGTATGCAAAGACCAAAATCAAACAAATAGCATGACTTAACACAAGACAAAAAATGCATGAAAATGACAACACAATTCACACAAGCACCCCTAGGGTTTCATCCACTTTGTTGTCTTAAAATGGCCATGGTATACATGCTAGGTATCTTGGCACAAATTAAACAAAACAAAAAGATCATAGTCCCTCGATGATGTTATCTTGGTTGCCTAAACAAAAATGATCTAGTCCCTCAAAAAACTTTCTAAGATACTTGGCAATACTGCTATCATGGTCATACGATGACCCACGCCTGTTCCGTTTAACATCCAAAGATAGGGTTGTTTACCAAATACAAATGGTAAAACAACAATGTCAAAGGGTTAAAAATGTGTAGGAAAGACTTTTGAGTAGGGTAGACAACTCTTAGTTACTTGATCTCTTGCAAACCATCCTTGCTAATTTCAAAAACACACACACAATTTCAAAACATTTCCCAAAACAAACTTTCAAACATTGAAACATTTTTCAAAAGACAAACATCTTTGTATACATTCTTCAAACAAGAATCATTACAAAGATTGCCAAAACGATGGCCTCTTTTCAAAATACTTTCAAAACCACACAAAGCACCATTTCAAACAATTGAAAAAGCAAATCAAGTGATCTAAACAAGTAACTAAGAGCCCATGGAAAACCATGGATGAAAAGGGTGCTAGCACCTTCCCTTTTCATAATCTACCCCCCGAACCCGAGAAAACATCTCAAAGGTCTTTCCTGTGCTTTTTGACCTTTCCTTTGGATAAAATAAAAAGTCGGTGGCGACTCTTGTTAAACCGAAATATTTGCGAACATAAATGCAAAACCTCAAGTCAGTTCTCCCACCGTATCACAGACTGGACCAGAGAAAGGTCTCGAGTTGTCTTCAATTGGCATAGAAATCTTAGTATCGATTTGACTGAACCAGGGGAAGGCCTTGAATTAACTTTGACTGGCATAGTAATCAGGAGAATCTTAGTAGCGATTCAACTGACCCAGACGAAAGTCTTGGAATATCTTCCACTGGCATAGTAACCAGAGAGATCTTAGTGTCGATCTGGCTGATCCAGAGAAAATCTTAGGTTAATTTTGAATGGAATAGTAATCGGGAGAATCTTAGTAGCGATTCAACTGACCCAGACGAAAGTCTTGGAGTATCTTCCACTGGAATGGTGATCAGAGAGGTCTTAGTGTCGACCTGTCAGACCCAGGGAAAATCTTGGGTTAACTTTTACTAGCATAGTAATCAGGAGAATCTTAGTAGCGACTCAACTGACCCAGATGAAAGTCTTGGAATATCTTCCACTAGAATGGTAATCAGAGAGACCTTAGTGTCGACCTGTCTGAACCAGGGAAAATCTTGGGTTAACTTTGACTGGCATAGTAATTAGGAGAATCTTAACATCGATTCAACTGACCCATACGAAAGTCTTGGAACCTCTTCCACTGGAATGGTAATCAGAAAGACCTTAGTGTCGACCTCTCTGACCCAAGGAAAATCTTGGGTTAACTTTGACTGGCATAGCAATCAGGAGAATCTTAGCATCGATTCAACTGACCCAGACGAAAGTCTTGGAATATCTTCCATTGGAATGGTAATCAAAGAGATCTTAGTGTCGATCTGGATGATCTAGAGAAGATCTTGTGAGGACATCTTTCTGAGGAAAATCCTAGAATAGCCCTTTGTTAGACGTAGCTCGTTGATTTGATCTTTTCCCTGAAAGGCAAAGAGTTAGTCGTATGCAATGTCATGATGTATAAAATGCATTATGATGATGTTCACAAAATAAATGAGATTGTGTTGTATCCGATATGTATGTGCATGCTATGATGTATGAATATGGGATGCTATTGTGATATTTCTTAGTCGGGGAAAATAAATCCCAGACGGTTGCTGAAGAGTATTGGGAAGCTGAATTTTTCATTTCCGCTGGGGATAGTGAATGGAGATGACTATGCTGGGGATTTACTCCTTTCTGTTTGCGAATATTCTGCTGGGGAGAGACTCTGTCTGAGAATAATTCTGCAGGGGAATAACTTTGTTTGAGAGAGGAGATGCTTTGCTGGAAGATTTTTCCGATTCAGAGAAATAAGCTCCGTTGGGGGATGAACTTCTGTAGCGGGAGGAATAAACTCTGTTGAGGATTGAGTTCCATATTCAGAGAAATAAACTCTGCTCAGAAGGAGGTTCTGTAGTCAGAGAAATAAACTCTGCTCGAGAGAGAGCTTTATAAACTGTTTGCGATTATAAAACTTGGCTGTGGAATATAGATATCGGCTCTCTGAAGGAACTTTGCTGGGGAAAGTAACTCCTGTTTGGGGAAGCAGGGATGAAAACTTTTGGTTGCCTCTACTCTGTGGGGGACATAGATTTCATTGGGACGTATGCTGAGGACGTATCGGTGACTTCGCATCAAGACGTTTCTACCCCTGTACCTGTTGGAGAAAGTACCTGCGGAGGCTTTGTGGATGGATCTATGTGTTGAAATAAGTGTCAGAATGACATCCGTCTTTGGATCGTATCTGAATTGTACTTGGAACTTGTATTGAATGAGTGTCAGAATGACATCCGTCTCTGGATCGTATTTGAACTGTACTTAAAAAGAATCTGAATAAGTATCATGATAACATCTGTCTCTGGATCGTACCTGAACTTTTTCTAGAAGAGAAATCTTGAATAAGTACCAGGATAACATTCATCTCTGGACCGTACCTGAACCGTTTCTAGAAGATGATCTGAATAAGTATCAGGATGATATCCGTATCTAGATCGTACCTGAATTGTTGCTAGAAGATAGTCTGGACTAAGTATCAGGATGACACCCGTTTTGGATAGTACCTAAATTGTTGCTAGAAGATGATCTGAATAAGTATCAGGATGATATCCGTCTCTGGATCGTACCTGAACGGTTGCTATAAGATAGTCTAGACTAAGTGTCAGGATGACATCCGTCTTTGGATCGTACCTGAACTGTTTCTAGATGAGAATCTAAAGTAAGTGTCAGGATGACATCCGTCCTTGGATCGTACCTGAACCGTTTCTAGATGAGAATCTGGAGTAAGTGTCAGGATGACATCTGTATTTGGATCATACCTGAACCGTTTCTAGATGAGAATCTAGAGTAAGTGCCAGGATGACATTCGTCCTTGGATCGTACCTGAACGGTTTCTAGATGAGAATCCGGAGTAAGTGTCAGGATGACATTCGTATTTGGATCGTACCTGAAGCGTTTCTAGATGAGAATCTGCTTTATTCAGAATGTGTTTGTTTGGGAAGGGAAACTATGTAATCCGCTTGGGGAATCCTGAGAAGCTTGGCGACTTCACTGGGGAGTGTTCGTTGGAACAATAATTTGGAGATTTTGCTCTGCCGAGGGTATGAGAACACCTGACATCAATAGGTTGTAAGCTGAGAAAATGCGGTGGCCTTGTTGTAGAATTCCCTTGTCTCGATACCTGTTGTAGAAAATATCAATCGGGGATTTTGTAGATGGTTTGACTATTATCCCAACTCTTAGAGTCCTTGGTGAATGCAGATCAGGGTAATAAACCTTCTACTGATTAGACAAGTGATGAGATGACGGGACGTAGTCGTACGCTTTAATCTCTAACTTTTTCCTGGACTGCCTTTTCAGATTTTCAGTCCACCGGGATACCCTTTTTTTGCTCAAGCCGCCTTTTCAGGTTTTCGACTTGTCGCGTGTACATATCTTTTTGTTTTTATCCCTAATTTTTGCCCTAACACTTTTGGTTTGCTGGGATGCCCTTATTTTTTCCTAGGCCAATCAACCTAGCGGGTCTTTGTTCATGCATAGTATTTTATGACTATGTCCATGTTCACCGGGTACGGAGAATTGTCATTGTCCATAGTAGTAAGTGTTGCTATACTGCCAGAAGATGTTTGTTTGATCGTACAGGATCCGTTGCTGGAATTCATGCCCAATGTTCCAAGTGATTCAGATGGAGATCTACCCCTGGCTATTTGGCATTTTTGAGAGATTCCTTGAATCTTGACTTGACTGCCCCAGATGATGGACAATGATCATGTCGTGCCCCTTGGTTGGAAGTGTTTTTTCCACTTGAGGTGATCCTTTTCATTGAGAAGGTTTTTTTTCACTGAATATTTGTTGTGCGAATTTCTCTGCTGTTGAACAAATATTCATATGCAAATAATGGTATTCGAAGAATGCAAAGCTTATGTCTTTCTTGAAATTTTTTGAAACTTTGTTTTTTTTTAAATTCACTTTTTAGTAAAACAAATTTTGCAAGAGAGTGATATCAACTCATGATTTATAGCAAACCTTACAGGAGTCAGGATACCTTTTATAACAGTATGCTTTCGAACTAACCCATACTTCAGCTAGAACTTGTAAGGGTTATAATGTGGCCTGGTTCACGGTTTAAGAAACAAAGGATAAAGACTCAAAATTTATTTGTACCCACCCGTTCTTCGTGATGTTCTTCAGTCCTATGCTCAGTTAATTATGCATTTAAGTCCCGATTGAGTTTGGCATCTTGTCCTTGACGTTCCGGTGATGGTTCGGATACTGACAGTTTATTTTTAATAGGCAGTCATTTTTGTAATCTTTTTTTGTCGAGGATTTGTAGTAACCTCTTTTTTAGTTTTCGTTATCCCTTCTTTTGCCTGGACTGTTTCTTTTTGTGATTACAGTCAGCGGGATGCCCCAGTTTTTTTCTTAAGTCTCCTTAATAGGTTCTGACTTAATGGGCTTTTATTTTTGAGAGATGATAACCTCCTGTTCTTAATGATTATGCAGAACCATCACCATCTTCTGATTTGGTAGGACGTCGTCGATGTCATTCATTGTGTACGAAGCAGAAGATTGTGACTTAATGCACACCTGAATTAACTGAGAAAACTACCCTGCCCCAGGTTTTGATTAAAGGGTTTTAATTTGTGTGAAAAGAAAAACTCCTACTTCTTTGGCTCAAAGGGGTTGACTAGGGATTATCTTCCTTATAACTCCACTGTTTAGGATTTGGAATCAATGCCTGTACATTGTCAGTAGGGTCTGTTCAAAAGCATATTGTAGAGATTATGGTATCATTTTCGTCATCCTCCCTCTAAAGGCTCAGAGCTTTTGATTGAGAGTTGAATATCACAAAAAGGAAAGTAGTTTAAATATAGTGAATACGAATGAATTGATTCAAAACAGACATATACAATGCATTGATAAAGTAACAAAGTTTGACATGAATAAATGTTCGAACAATCAATAGAAAATTACAAATTGAAAATTCTAATGAACAGAAAGCCTCTTGGTCTGAACTTGTCGCTTCAGATGGTGTGTCTTTGAGGGACGGTAGAAGAATTCAGCCTGGCCATCTTGTGTGAACTCCAGCACTCCTTCATTAATCAAGTCCTGAATCTTATTTTTCAATGCCCAACAGTCATTCGTATCATGTCCAGGACTATCATAATGGTAGGCGCATATTGCATCAGGATTGTAGTTAGGGGAAGAAGTTTTGGGGTTTGGATGAGGATCCCTTAAGATAATCAACTCCATCTTCAACATGTGTTGCAATATTTGAGCCAAGGACATGTGGATTTTTGTGAATTGCCTTTTAGGCTTGTCTTGCCTTTGTTGATTACCCCATTGTGATTGTATTGGTGCGGGAATAGAAGTCTGCATTACCCCCACAGATTGGTTGAGATTACTCTTATTGTGGTCCTTTTGGTCATACACGACATTGGACTCTTTCTTCCCATTGTATGGTCTCTTTTGATTACTTAAAGATGCAGTCCCTTGAATGTCACCGCTCCTGAGTTTATTTTCAACATGCCCCCGTATGAACAAGTCACTTAATTCCATATCTGCCAAGAGTGATTGATCATGTATTAGGCCACAAGCTCTAGCAATTTGCCCCAGACTATCGTATTTCTCCTGAAGAAGCTTGCTGATGAGAATCCTCAATTCTTCTTGTTCCCAAGCTAAACTTTGGATAAGGGCCATCTGACTATTCATCTAGATTCTCATCCTTTCCATTTCAGCTTGCAGTTGTTCCAATTGGTCATCCTTATTGTCTTCAGGATTTTTCTTGGCTAGGTTCCTAGCGAGGAGTGCTTTAAACTCTTCCTGCCCCTTGGATAGGTTTAGGAACATTTCCATGAATTGAGCCTCTTGAGTTTGGAGATCTCTGTTGTCTTGTTTGAGAGCCATTATTGAAATAAATAGCGAGAACATGAGAGACATGTACTGGAGACTACTTGTTATGCAATGACATGTATGATATGCAAATGTTTTCAAGGATCTCGCGCGGTAAACAAGAAAAATGTTAGGCGTTGAACTTTGCGGCTTTGATTGAAGAACTTCGTATCGTTGAGTGTCCTTCTACGAGAGTCAAGCTTACCATATCATGTGGGTAATAGCCCCTGACTCAAGTTGTCGAGTTTTGATCTTCTGACGGCATTGTCTTAGAGGAAAATAAATCCCCTTTGCCCTTTGCTAGACGTCTGATTTACCATAACCTGCATCACAAACCCTCGAGATCCTTGAAATGGTTAAGGAAATGTTGTGGCATGATGTTATGATGTGTATGCTATGTGTTAAGCGAAAATGCAGGGTAAGAAACCAATTTATTGGATTTATACAAACAAGGTCCTGCAAGGAACACAAACAAAGCCCTACAATGAGTTCAAATTGTTAGGCAAAGAATAAAAGCAAGTCACACAAACAGCCCTAGGTTTAGGCTTGCATGATTTCCATAGGTAAGTATCCTCTTGAAGTTTAGTTGGCTCAACCTATCCTATTAATAGTAATCGGGTTCTAAGGAGCCTCAATATCACTGACCTTCCCTTCAGAAATTGTTTCAGCTCTGCACCGAAGTATTATGGCCAAAAAATCCTGAAAGTCCAACCTCAATGAGTGTAGTATCGAGTATCAACCAATCTTCAGTCAGAATCAAATCCGGTTATCTCACTACTTCCTAATGGCTAGGATGATTTAATTAAAGGTTCTAAAGGTCAGTTAGCGCTTAGTGACACTATGAGGAAGCCTAATGTTATCCTTAACTTACTCAAGGAACATTAGTACAATCCAAAGCATCACGCTAACGTAGCCACCACTTTGTCTGTATCAGTCTACGCCATACAACCTCCATGGTTTATTGCTACTTACCTAATGAGGTTCCCCTGATTTGGGTGTAGGATCTTTTAGTAACAACCCAAGCAAACCCTCAAAGATTAAAGCAAACAAAACACATAATAAAGCTTTTAAATTGATGAACTAAAACTATAAGGTAACCCCACTTTTTATAGTCCCCAGCAGAGTCGCCAGTTCTGTGATATGGTGGCAGAACCGACTGTTAATACTGGTTTGCGTTTTTTGTTTGTAAATTTCGCGGTAAGCGAGAGTCGCCACCGACTTTTCTTTTATCCAACAAAAGGAAAGGGTGAAAAGAACAAAAAAAGACCTTTTTTCGAGAATTCTGAGTAAGGGGGTAGATTATGGAAAGGGAAGGTGTTAGCACCCTTTCCATTCATGGTTCTCCATGGGCTCTTAGGTACTTGCTCATTTTCGAAATTTCTTGTGTGTTTGTATGGTTTGAAAAGTTTTGAAAATGCCTTAGTGCGGCGATTCACTTTATGGTAACTCTTGTATCAGTCATCAAGAGTGTGATAAAGGGTTTTGAAAACTTTTTTTGAAAATTGTGGTGTGAAAATATGTTTGAGCAAGTACCTAACAGTTATCTACCAACTCAAAAAAAGATTGTTCTTTTCCTCCTATCCTTTAGACCGTGTTATCCTACTATTAGTGAGTAGGTAACCCTAGTCGTTGGATGTTGAGGTACTATCAAAAGGGACGTAATGGTCATTGAAGGCAACATGTAAGGATACCTTAGCATTTCGAAGGGACTATCATCATAAGATCATTTCTCGTAGGCAACTCGAGGGACATGTAGGGACTATGATCTTTATGATGACTTTAAACTGAGGGTCTTTGCTAAGAGTATCCGTACGTTTGAGGGACAAGGCCATTGTTTCCGAGGCAACCAAAGTGGGAAATACCCTAGGGGTGCACGTGTGCAAAAGTGTGCTTTATTAGATATATTTATCTTGAATTTAGTGATCTATTGATTAATTGAGCATACACGCCTAGGTTGCTAACAATTATATACAGAATATAACAGCAAGAAAATAAAGGCCCTAAGCTATTACAAGGATTTGGTATAGATACATAAAGAATTGACTGAAAGAAAAAATGCAGAAATAAAACCCTAATTAGCTATTACAAACCGGGTGCAGTTACATCAATAGTAAAAATTAATCGTACGGCAAAAATAGTTACGCGAGAGAGTAAAAAATTGAAATAAGTTTGAAACCCTAAAAAAACCTAATTTGGTCATTGAAAATATTTTTGGGATTTTTGTGAAAAAGATTGGAAGTTTGACCTAATTTTTCTAATTAATTTTAATTAATGAAACAAATTAAAATTGATGAAATTAATTAATTTACAAAAATTAATTTATTGAAAAAATACTAAATCTTATTTTTTGTGATGTTGATTTTATGGTTTTATGAAAAAAACTGATTTAAACAAAATAAATAAACTAATTTAAATAAAACAAAATTAAAAGGGAAAATAGAGTAAGCCTGAGGGGTGTAAACCCATATTGGAGGGTGCATGCTGAATTTCTTTTCAAAGCCTAATCCAGTTGGCCCATAGTAACGTGGGATCCAGTGTGATTGTGCCAGGAGTGTCCACCATGGGGAGCTTCATTGGAGGCATTGGATATAGGCGTTGATTGATCCAAGGATGATGATCTGGAGGCCTAGGGTGTGCGCGCTTGGAAGAACAACGTGGAATCTGCAAAGAATTATTAAGAAAAATTACATGTAGGAGGCAAGGATCGAACCCCTGACCTCCTACACACGCGCGCTTTGAAAACCTTTCCCTTTGCCACTAAGCCAATTGTTCAATTGTTAACATAAACAAACAATGTGTATTATATGTAATAATGGTTAGTGGTTGTAATAAACATGCGCGCCATTCAAACTACCCAACCATGTTTTTACACGCAGTCATCTTCTTTGTTGGGACTTTCGTTTTAGGCAAGGGGTTTTACCTACAGACAGATGTTGTAACTATAAACATGCATATCTCAAAAATCATAATCACACAATAAAAATTTAATCCAAGAATACAGATCAAATGGGTTTGATCTCCTGAGTACAGTGGTACTCATCTTTTGCCCTGATTTTTCCTGAAACGAAAGACCCTAAAAAGAAACTTGAAACCCTAACAATGGTATTCAGTCAAATATGCATCAAAACACACAATTAATTATGCCGGTATGTTCTAATTGATCATATAATCATGATTGTATATTTAAAAATCATTTAGCATGCGTATATTTCCAAATCCAATTTCAAGAACAAGGGAAAACTGTGATACCTGTGTAGACTATTTCTTGGATGTATTAGCGCGTGACAGTGGTCCAGGTAGCTTCCAAATACACCTAGGAATGGATTGCAGTCTTTGAAACGCCTTGAATCTCCCTCTAGAGCAAAACTTGATCACCACTTTTTGTCAAAATTCTGAGCAGTCTTGTGCGTGTTTTACCCGGCCAATTCCCTCTCTTATTATCAGGGTTTGGTATGTATATATAGTAGAATGAATTAGGTTAACAAAACTGAACTGAATCTTGAAGATTGAGTGAGAAAAGATTTGATTTGTCTTGTATCTTTTGTTTCTAAAATGGCCAAATCCTTGTGTTTTTTCCCACGCGTTTTCTTTGATTTGCCAGCCTGTTTTACTCTTCACCTGATGAGAAAATATTCTTTCGATTATGGGATTTCTTGCTTGTTTTGGAACAAATCCCATCTTCATTCCTTCGAATGCCTTCCTTGCCAGCCTTAAACTTCAATTCGAACTAATCAGGACTTTCATTATTTGAACCTTGCTCTCCTTAATGGTTCTGGGTAGAACTGTGCTAGCTTCAATACTAAGAATCCTTCGATTGGACCATCCTTTGCTTCAATTTCCTGTCCTTTTAAAGAGAATTCCCTGGTCGAATCAGCTCTTATGGAATTGTGACCAAACAAGGCAAGAATCTGGCTTGGACACATTTTCCAATTGCCCTCTTGATGGCCTCTTTTGAATGGCCTGGAAGGAGTTCTTCGAATGGACTTTGTCCAAATATCAATCGAAGGGCTTTGACACAATGCTAAATCGAAGGCTCCCTTGCCATGCCAATCGAAAGGCTTTGACACCATGCCCGTCGAAAGGCTTGTCATGAGTTTAATCGAAAGGCCTTTTGCAGCTGTCAATCGAAGGACGCTTTGTATATGGAAATCGAAAGATGTTATGTATATGGCAATTGAAGGATGCTATGTATATGTCAATCGAAGGACGCTATGTAGATGTCAATCGAAAAGCACTTTAGAGATGCCAATCGAAAGGCACTTTGGAGATTCCAATCGAAAGGCGCTTTGGGGATGCCAATCGAAGGGAATTTTGTAGGTGTCAATCGAAAGGCACTTAACCATCATTTGAAAATTGTCCTTGTCTTTAGGAAAAGGCTTGTAACCACCTATGAAAGAGAAAAATCTTGGAAAAATATGAGAGGGAAAATTTTGGGGTACGACAGAGGGGGTGTATAAATTTACAAATGGGAATTGCAATAAATTAAATCTTAATTATCTATTACAACCATATTGAACTTGAATAATGTATAAGAATTAAAATGTATATGATGTACAAGGAATATAAAAAGAAATGGATTATGCTTTGGATTTTTGTTAGGAAAATTGTTTTGACCTAATTAACCTAAAGGGATGTAATTAATAAAAAATAGGAAAATTAATCCTAAATTAAGAGGAAATCAAATTAATCAAGAAATCATTTTTTAGGGTTTTTTATGGAAGGATTTTGGTTAATTACAATAAATATGAAAATAAAATATTTTTTGTGATATTTTTATATATTCATAAAATAGACATTGTAAATAAATAGTGTGCAAAAAATCAACACAAAAGGATTTGTTTTGATTGGTTGGAAAAAATGTTGAAGTTTGTTAAAAAAAATGAAAACAAAACAAGTGATAAATATTTGTTTTGGTTCTGCCAAGGTTTGAACCCAGGTTCTCCACACCTTCCTTTGAAAACAGCCAACACTCAATATCTTATAAATCTGCATGTTAGTTTGAAAAAAATGACAAAATAAATACAAAATGTCTCGCTGGGGCTCGAATCCAGGACCTTCTACAAGGCAAGGCTTTAGTGCGTGTTGTTTGTACCGCTAGGGTGGTCTGTTTCATCTGTTAGTTATACAACTTGCACTAAATATAAAATGAACTCATTTCTGAAAATTTGAACATGGATTCACCTTCTTCCTTCGCGCGCTCAGGGATGCATAACTCCAATGTTAAGCTTCGAAAAGCTTCATTTATCAGCCAAATCGAAAGATGTAAATATCAAACCTGTCTAAATTTGAATACGAATCTAACCACATGATTTTCAAAATGGGTCGAAGGTTAGCATGAATCTTGTTCAGTACTAAAACTAAAACCTAACTGACTAGAGAAGAAATTCTCAATGTACAAGCAAAGATGATCAAAACCATGGACATGGTCAGCTTCCTAGACATGATATCTACAAATGATACTTGAATGAAGAGTTCCAAGTTTGAAAAACATACCTCTTGGAGTGAAATTTGAAGGACTTCTATATGACTTCCAGAAATGACTTGATGATGGATTAATCTTGCAAGGACATTCCTTGAACTGGTGGGATCACTACTTTTCTTTAAAAGTCACTAAATCGAAAGGCTGGTATATGGAAGCTGGGAGTGAATCGAAAAGCTCGCTAATACACGAAGGGATTTGATATTTTTGTGTGTAAAGTCAGGATGTGCCAAGTTTTGTGCTTGTGTGCAGGTTCTGAGTTTTTGAGAGTTTGAGAGTGTTTGAGGATTTTTGAACACACAAGAATCTGGCCCCTTAGCTTGGAAATGGCCTCTCTATTTATAGATAAAAGGTTTGGAAGTTAGAGTAACCAGATTTGTAAGATAACAAAATATGGTTTGGTTGAAAACGAAAAAATCAAGTTGAATGGATTTTTATGGTTCCAAAGTTCAAGTACAAGCATGGCATGATGTTTGTTGGGTGCAGGAGACTCTATTCATACTTTTGATATTGCCTGTAATCAGAGATAAAAGTCACAAGGCTCAATGCATTGACATTTTGCATAAAGCTTACTTTTTTAAAATGGCATTGGTAACTTTGTGCCATTAAGGGAAAATTGGCTTAGGCAATATTTTAAATACTTAGGTAAGAGCTTAATTCATTGTGTAAACAATTAATTATGGAGTGAAACACAAGCATTGAGGCCTGCAAAGCAAGATCATGTAGCATGTCCTATAGATTTGATCTTTTTCTTTACTCTAGTCGAGTGCTCCGTCCCTTCGTTTTGATCACATAGATCCACCAGTTTCGACCAGACTCATCAACAGACAAAGCAATATTTGTATCCACCAATTGTGTGTTCTTCAAATGGACCACTTACAACCTTTGACCAAACTCATCAATAGACAAAACAATATTTGTTTCCACCAATTGTATGTTCTTAGAATGGTCCACATTCATCTGAATGTACCACTTTGAGTATGCAAGATGATCTCATTGGCATAGTCAAAATGAAAGAATTTCTGGATTGCTTTCCTACTAGTAATCATCAGTTGATTAAGTGGTCAAAAGTTCAAATGTCCAAACCTCAAATTGTAATTCATAGTGTAGAAACTATGTGTGTCAAAGGGTTTAGTATGTGGATCAAAGCTGGTTGCTTCGAAGGAAGCCATTGCCCAGTCAAAGTTGGTGGATCGAAGCAAGCATGAAGGTAGCCATTGCCCAGTCGTAGCTTGTGGATTGAAGTAGGTATGAAGATAGACATTGCCCAGTCGAAGCTTGTGGATCGAAGTAGGTTTGAAGGAAACCATTCCCCAATCGAAGCTTGTGGATTGAAGCAGACATGAAGATATCCATTTCCCATTCAAAGCTTATGGATTGAAGCAGGTATGAAGGAAACCATTGCCCAGTCAAAGCTTGTGGATCAAAGCAGGTTTAGAGGTGGATCGAAGCAGGTTGCTCGAAGGAAACCATTTCCCAATCGAAGCTTATGGATCGAATAAAGCTTTCTCTTCTTCGATTTGTCAAAATATGTCCACTACTCCTTTTCGATCAGTCATGTGGTTCAAACATCCTGAACTAGATTTTGAATTCGAACTGTTATATGCAGTTGCACACCTTTCGATCTACTTTGCCCTTTCGACAGTTTCCTCTTCCTCCTTTCTTCGACCTGATGCTTAAGAGCCCAATATGATCCATGGAAACTATATGGGTCATTTAAAAGTCCAATTGTACTTTTCCAAACCCAAACCATAATTTGAGCCATCAGTGTTGAGGAAGTATCTTGAGCTGATCAAACCTTGTGCAGTCTTGACCCAATAGAGATCTTGTGAGAAAATTCTTGATAAATGAGAGGGGAAATTTTGGGGTGCAACACTTGCTAAACCAGGAAATCAGATTATTTCCCAAAAAGAAACAATCATCAGCATTCCCATCTCAATATTCATCATAATACCCTACCATCATGGAGTCTGAACCATGAGACTATAACATACCATAGTCATTAGTACCATTGATATACTTAAAAATACTTTTTACTTGTTTAATGTGACTTATTTTTGGCTCATCTTGACATCTTTCACACACACCCACAACAAATGTGATATCAGGTCTAGTAGCTGTGAGGTACAATAAACTACCAATCATACTTCTGTATAAGCTTTGTTCAACAACAATACCTTTTTCATATTTTGATAGTTTCACATGAGTAGGAGAAGGTGTCCTCTTGTGTATTGCATTCTCAATTCCAAACTTCTTTACTATGTTCTTGACATACTTACTTTGAGAGATGAAAATAGAGTCATCCATCTGTTTCACTTGAAGCCCAAGAAAATATGCCAGTTCACCAACAAGATTAATCTCAAATTCTGATTGCATTTGTTTGACAAAATGTTCCACCAACTAGTCTGACATTCCTGTAAACACAATGTAATCAACATATATTTGAGAAATCATAAGTTTGTCATTTTCCTCCTTGACAAACAGGGTCTTGTGTATTCCTCATTTCATGTACCCATTATTGATAAGAAATTCTGTCAACTTCTTGTACCAAGCTCTAAGAGCCTGTTTCAAACCATAGAGAGCTTTCTTCAATTTAAATACATGATCTGGATAAGTAGGATCAATAAATCCCTTTGATTGTTCAACATATACCTTTTCATGTAGATACCCATTCAGAAAGGCACTTTTCAAATCAATTTGAAACAATTTAAACTTTAATGAGCAAGTCACTCCTAACAAAAGTCTAATGGATTCAAGTCTAGCGACTAGAGAAAAAGTCTCATCAAAATCTATCCCTTCAATCTGAGTGTAACCTTGTGCCAAAAGTCTTGCCTTATTTCTGGTGACAACTCCACTTTCATCAGTTTTGTTCTTGTACACCCATCTTGTTTCAATGACATTTGTTCTATTTGGCCTATGAACTAAATCCCACACTTAACTCTTCTTGAACTAGCTTAGTTCATCTTGCCTGGCATTTATCCAGAATTCATCAATTAAGGATTCCTTTACATTATTGAGTTCAATCTTAGAAATAAAGCAAGAGTTATAAATAACCTCCCTTGATCTAGTAGTAATCCCTTGGTTAAGATCTCCTATAATGAGATCTTTAGGACGATCTTTCTGAATTCTTATAGAAGGACCCTTATTGACTTGGGTGTCTTCAGGTTCGGCCTCAACAGTCTCAATATTGGTGTTTTCTTCTTCCACACTTGTTGATTCATCATCCATCTGGAATGATGTTCCAACATTGTCTTCAACACTATGGTAATTGCCAGTGCTTGAGTCATCAACCACAACATTTATATACTTCATCATAACCTGAGTTATGGTGTTAAAGACTTTATAAGCTCTATTTTTTATAGAGTAGCCAAGAAATATCCCTTCATAACTCTTAGGATCTATTTTCCTTCTTTGCTCACGGTCATCTAAGATGTAGTGTTTACTTCCAAATACATGAAAGTATTTGACTATAGGTTTTTCCCTTTCCATAGCTCATATAAAGTGTTGGCAGTACCAATCCTTAAGGTGACTCTATTATTAATATAACACATAATATTCAGAGCTTTTTCCCAAAAATGATATGGCAATTTCTTTGCATGAAGCATAACTCTTGCAGATTCTTGAAGAGTTTTGTTCTTCCTTTCTACAACTCCATTATGTTGGGGAGTGATAGGTGAAGAGAATTCATGACTAATTCCTTTAGATGCACAGAATTCAGCAAATTTGTTGTTTTCAAATTCCCTACCATGATCACTTCTGATTCTCACAATGTTGTTCTCCTTCTCTCCTTGCAGTTGTTGACACATCTCTTGAAAACATAAAAGACTTCTGATTTTTCCCTGATGAATTTTACCCAAGTGAACCTTGAAAAGTCATCAACAACAACATAAGCATACCTTTTTCCTCCAAGACTTTCAACTTGCATAGGTATCATCAAATCCATATAAAGAAATTCTAAAACTTTTGAAGTGGTTGGATGTTGAAGCTTTGAGTGTGACATCTTGGTTTTCTTTCCAATTTGACATTCTCCACAAATTTTTCCTTCCTCAATCTTGAGATTGGGAATTCCTTTGATAGCTTCTATAGGTACAATCTTCTTTATACCTTTCAAATGTAAATGGCCAAGTTTTGGATGTCATAGTTAGACCCCTTCCTCTTTAGACAACATACATATTGAATTATGGTTGATTCCTTGAGGTGTCCACAAGTAGTAATTATCCTTAGACGTGTCTCCTTTCATGAGAACTTCATTCTCCTTATTAGTGACCAAACATTAAGATTTTATGAAGTTCACTTTGAAACCTTGATCACACACCTGACTAATACTTATCAGATACATGCAGGACCCTATCAAGCTTAGGAGATCCTTTACAAGTTATCCTTCCAGCGCCTTTAATAACTCCTTTGGCACCAACTCTAAAAGTGACATAGCTAGTTGTGTAAGGTTTAATGTCTTCTAATAAGTTTTCCACACCTGTCATATGCCTAGAACATCCATTATCGAAATACCATTCTTCATTAGACGAGACTTTAAGAGATGTATACGCAATGAGATTTTTGACAATATATTTTACTTTCCATTCCTTTTTAGTCCTGGTTAGAAGAGAATTTTCACTAGGTTGAGATAGATGCTTTGGATATCCATGAAGTTTGTGACAAACTTGTTCTGAGTGTCCACTTCTTCCACAAAACTGACATCTCCAAGACCTAAACTCAACTTTGGTATGAGTTTCCCGTGACATGACAGGATGTTGTGACATCTAACTAGACATCTTGTTGTCATCATGCATTTTATCAGGGACAAACTTTATCTCATAGGTTTTCTTCTTATTTTTCAAGCTTTGATATTTAAAACCAATTCTAGTATATCTTTTCCCTCCTTCCACATATTGAAGAATATCATCTAGCACATCAGATCCATTGTTTAACATCCTAACATCTTTGATCAAATTATCAAGTTTATATGTCAACAACGTCAGCTTATTTTGAAGTTCACGATTATCAACTAGGTATTCATCCTTCTCAGCTTGGAGTTTAGCTATGATCATCCTCTATTTTACTCCTATTTGACAGATTTTCTCACTTTTGTTGCATATATCTCTATAGGATATAGATAATTCATCATGAGGTATATTTTCACTTCTGAAGTTTACCTTAGGATCTCACCTTCATGTTAAGGTAGTCATAAATTTATCAGACTCTTCCTCAGTAGATTCCTCATCTGACCAATAATCACTCAGTCCCTTAGGTTGACCTTTGAGAAAAGTAGGATATTCCGATCTAATGTGTCCAAAGCCTTCATACTCAAGACACTTGATTCTTATATCTTGTTCTGTCATATCTCCACTTCTGATGTCAGATAAGACATTTGATATTTCCTTCCTTCTTTCCATCCTTTCTATTCTCTTCAAAACATTACTTAATTGATTTCCAAGTAACATAATAGAATCTGACAGTCTTTCCTCATAATCCATAGTACTAGAAGTATATTCTCCCTGGAGCTCACCCAACAGATAGAACAGGGTGCCTGCTCTAATGCCAATTGAAATTCTGGCACTTGCAATACAAAGGTCAAGATTGATGTCTTAACGCAGAAACACAATGTTAGGACAGATGTTATGACATCTGTTAACAGAAAACCACAGATTGTGAAGAAAAATAAATTGCATAAAATTAAAAAACACAATCAATTTTTAACCCAGTTCAGTTCAACGTTACCTACTTTGTGGGCTACCAAGCCAGGAAGGAAACCCACTATGATAATATTAATTTAAAGCCTAAACAGTCACATTTTACAACTTCTTTCCTAATCACTACCTTGTGTAACTTCTACCTAGGAATCTCTTAGATATGAGAACCCCTCTGACTTCCAATCACCATAGTGATAATACCTACATCCATAAACCTTGTGACTAGACTTAAAACCAAATAAGATTACACTTCCAATAAATAATACTTAGTTTTTCTTAAAAGCTTCAACTAAGAACAATACTCAACTCTTTGCTTAAAAGCTCGTGAGTGAGAAAAATAGCTTGATAAACAAGCAACAAATAATTAACTCAATGCATCAAAGATACATGAGTGACACACAAAGAACACAAACACTAAAAACCTAAAATACTCCCAAAACCCTAAACCTTATTTTGCACACACGATTTCTTATTTTTGAATGCTTACTATTTTAGGTCATATCAAGTCCTTATTTATAGACTCTTGCAGTATGGGCTTGGACTCTTCAAATCAAATCCAATCTTCACTTTTTAAATCAGCTGCAAGATCTTCATATAAAAATAGGAACAAATCTTTTCATATTTCCTAAAAAATCTCATAGATCATTTTTAATGAAACAAATAAAATTTACACTTTATTCCTAAATAATCTCCGTGACACGCGCATAATGAGGAGGTATTTCAAAAAGTATCTCATCAAATCAAATTAAACCTCTCAAGAGATATACAACAGTAGCATATGTTGTACACATACTAAGATGTCATAACATTTGTCTTTGACATCTTGCTAAAACACATAACAGTCAAACTAGTATGACAGTTGATGAAGATGTTACAACATCTTGTTCAACATCAGTATAGAACTATGTTTTACCAAAACTTAACCAATCATCAAATCATGGAACTAACAAAGAGAATAACATTCATTTTATTCCAAATGCTCTAGTAAGTGATAATTCAAAGCACACATTCCTTATCTTTCGCAACCCTGCCACTTAGTTGGGCTATATATTTCAAGAAGTGTTCAATGTTAAAATCTTCATCCATTAACCTTATTGCTAGCCGTGGAATGATCATATTCCATATGCGTTTAGAACTTTCACATTGAAACAACAAGTGAGATAAGGTCTCATCTTGGTTGAAGCATAATGGGCAGCACTTGTCATGTACATTGGACATCACCCCTCTTTAAAATAATTTTGCCCTAGTTAGAAATCTAACCAAGAAAAGTCTCCAGCAAAATAACTTAACTTTTTAAAGAACTTTAGAATTTTTATATTTTTCTAAGAACCTGTTTAAATTTGACATTAGAGGATTTTTCTATAAAAAGTGTTCATAACAGGATTTGACAGAAGTAATTCTTAGAGTTGATCGACCAAACAAAGTCATCTCTCACATCAGTTTTAGGTACCACTTCATATAGAACTCTTAATATATTTGATTTTTTCCTCAACAAATTGGTTGGCAAATACAACATGCTCTTCCCACCCGATACTCCGCTGCTAGACTCCTTTATAAAAGACTATAGGAAATCAGATACATGGTTGCCAAGTTGTTGAAATTGCTACAAATTTCTAGAATATTCTAAACATAATATGTATGGAAATGGTAGAATACCCTAGAAACTATAGTGTGTATGACTATGGTAGAATAATCTAGAACTATAAGTGTATGTAAAAGATAGAAGAACCTAGAACTATCATGATACTAACATATCATGAAAACTCTAGAAAAATCTAAAGTAATGTAGAAACATTCACCACCATTGAGAGGTTGGTGACTTGAGCCTATAAATAGGCATTTGGTATCTTGTAATGTATCATCCAAGAAATCAATGACATAGCCTTCTTTCTAAACAACTCTCTAAAACTATCTTATATCAACTATCAACTACACCACTACTAACAGTGGTATCAGAGCTACGTTCGGTCATACATTGGGCGTAGTTAAATTTACATATAATTTCAAATTCCTCCCAACTACTTAAAAAATTTCCCTTGTACTATTAAACCATTACAATATTTGTCTAAGACATGGATAACACCACTCAATCATCAACTGTTTTTGTCCCTATTTTCAATGGTGAAAATTTTGATTTCTGGCATGTTAAAATGGAAAGTTTTTTTTCTTCTCAAGGTTTATGGGACATGGTAGAAGAAGGATTCATTGTTCCCGCAGATACTTCAGCTCTTAATGCAGCTCAAGAAAAAGAGTTGAAGAAAAATAAACACAAAAATTCAAAGGCATTGTTCACCTTGCAACAAGCGGTAACTGATACAATTTTCCCAAGAATTATGGGAGCTAAGACTTCTAAAGAAGCGTGGAACACATTGCAGGAGGAGTTTCAATGAAGCGTTAAGGTTCGTGTTGTCAAAAGATTACTATTCTAAAGTTAAAGAAATAGTTAATCAAATGAGAGCTTTTGAGGAAGACATTCTTAACAAGAAAATTGTTGAGAAAACTCTAATTACTATGCCCCCAAAGTTTGACCCAATCGTGACAATGATTGAAGAAACCAAAGATCTGTCCACTCTATCGGTGACAGAACGTGTGGGCTCTCTTGAAGCATATGAGCAAAGACTGTATATGCATAAAGAAGATACACTTGAAAATGTCTTCCAGTCAAAGCTCAAATTTCATCCTCTAAACAAAGAAAATGGAGGAAAGAAAAATTATGGAGAAACTTCAAGAAGAAGAGAAGGTTCTAGGAATTTCCTTAAGAACAAAACAGATAAAAATCCTCCATGCATTATATGCAAAAGACTGGGCCACAGAGAGAAAAAATGTTAGTTCTGTAATATGCCACAATGCAACCATTGCAAGTTTGGGCACGTGGAGAAAAATTATCGCAATAAAAATAGGCATCAAGCTAATATCACAGAGGAGAATGATCAAGAACAATGTATGTTCTATGACACTCAAGACTCAGTCAAAAAAAGGAGGAAGTTGGTACTTGGATAGTGGATGTAGCAATCACATGGCCAAGGATGAGACTATTTTGAAAAGCATTGACGAGTCTGTCAAAGTCAAAGTTCGACTAGGAAATGGCAGTGTGGTTGAATCAAAAGGAATAGGCACTGTCATGGTGGAGACAGATAAAGGTACACAACTCATCCATGATGTCTTACTAGTTCCCAACCTTAAAGAAAATCTTTTAAGCATTAGCCAAATGATGGAGAGAGGCTACACACTTCACTTTGAAGCAGGAGTATGAAAAATATTAGACAACAAAAATAAAAGGGCTGAGATAATCCAAGTGAAGATGAATAAGAGCAATAGAAGCTTCCCTCTAAATTTAAAACATACAACTAACATTGCCATGAAGGTACAAGTTGATGATTCATGGCTCTGGCATCGAATATTTGGCCACTTCAACACACATGCCTTAAAGTTGTTACATGAGAAGAACATGATGAGAGATTTTCCAAGCATAAAGGAGAAAAATGAAGTGTGTGAAGGATGTCTCCTTGGTAAGCAACAACAATTTCCATTCTCAACAAGCGTAGCATGGAGAGCAAAAAATATGTTGGAGCTAATTCGTATTGATGTATGTGGACCAATGAGGACGCCATCACACGAGAATAACATGTACTACATACTCTTCATTGATGACTTCTCTAGAATGACATGGGTATATTTCCTAAAATAAAAATCAGAAGTCTTTGGAGTATTCAAAAAGTTCAAGGCCCTTATTGAAAATCAAAGTGGAAAATGGATAAAAGTACTAAGAAGTGATCGCGACAAAGAATACACCTCCCGCGAGTTTGACAGATTTTGTGAGGATGAAGGCATAGAGCGACAACTTACAGTCGCATATTCTCCTCAATAAAATGGTGTATCTTAGAGAAATAATCGCACAATTATGGAGATGGCTAGAACGATGCTCAAGGAGAAGGGACTTCTTAACATATTCTGGGTTAAAGCAGTCTACACTACTGTTTACATACTTAACAGATGTCCAACTAAGTCAGTACAAGATAAGACTCCAATTGAAGCTTGGAACGGGAAGAAGCCATCAGCAAAGCACCTAAGGGTCTTTGGATCTATATGCTACATTCATATCCCAGACTTGAAGAGGCACCAGCTTGAAGAGAAAACTATATGAGGTGTCTTCCTGGGGTATAGCACAATCTCTAAAGACTACCGTGTCTATAACTTGCAAACTAAAAAACTCATTATCAGTCGAGATGTTGAAGTTGATGAGAATGCTTCTTGGAATTGGGATGAATAAAAAGTGGAGAAGAACATCCTTATACCAGCTCAACTACCTCAAGAAGAATCTGAGGAAGAAGGCCCAGGTGAACCTTCTTCACCTCCACCACAACAACTTGATCAAGAATTATCATCACTAGAGTCTACTCCAAGACGAGTAAGATCTTTGATGGACATATATGAAACCTGTAACTTGGCCATACTTGAACCTAGAAGCTTTGAAGAAGAATCAAAGCAAGAAGTATGGGTCAAAGCAATAGAAGAAGAGATAAAGATGATCGAGAAAAACAACACATGGGAGTTAGTAAATCGTCCCCATGGAAAAGATATCATTGGGGTTAAGTGGGTCTATAAGACAAAGCTTAACCCTGATGGCACCATACAGAAACACAAGGCAAGGTTAGTAGCTAATGGTTACTCACAGCAACCTGGGATTGACTACAATTAGACATTTGCACCAGTAGCTCGTATTGATACCATTAGAGCTCTAATAGCTATTGTGGCACAAAGAGGGTGGAGTATCCAGCAACTAGAAGTCAAATCAGCCTTCCTCAATGGTGTACTTGAAGAAGAGATCTATGTGGAGCAGCCACAAGGATTCATTTATGAAAGCGAAGAAAGCAAAGTGTTAAGACTAAAAAAAGCACTTTACGATTTGAAGCAAGCACCTCGGGCATGGTATAGCAGAATTGATCAGTATTTCATAGATCAAGGACTCGGAAGGAGCAAGAGTGAGCCTACACTTTATATCAATTCTCAAGGTCAGTACACTCTCTTACTCTCTCTATATGTAGATGACATTATCTACACTGAAAACAATACCAAGATGATGATGGAGTTCAAAGAAGACATGATGAATACCTTTGAGATGACCAACCTTGGTTTGATGAGTTACTTCCTCGGCATAGAGGTAAGTCAGAGAAATAAAGGGAAATTCATCTCGCAAAAGAACACACAGAAGGCTTACTTAAGAAATTCAATATGCACGGTTGCAAACCTGTCACTACTCCACTCATAACAAATGGGAAACTATAGAAGAATGATGGAACACCAGAAGCTGATGCATCCAAATGTCGAAGTCTAATTGGAAGCCTTCTATATTTGACAATTACACGACCAGACATAATGTATGCTACAAGTCTTATATTAAGATTCATGCAAAGCCCAAGTCAAATACAGTTTGAAGCAGGAAAAAGAATTTTAAGGTATCTACAAGGAACAAAAGAGTTTGGTATATGGTACACTATCGAAACCAACTCAGGATTACTTGGCTACACCGATAGTGATTGGGCGGGTTCGATAGATGACACGAAGAGCACCTCTGGCTATGCTTTCTCACTAGGATCAGGAATTTTCTCTTGGGCGTCGAAGAAGCAAGCTATAGTTGCACAATCAATAGTAGAAGCAGAGTATGTGGCTGCTGCTGAAGCAACGAGTCAAGCTATATGGCTTCGTAGGATACTTGAAGACATGGAAGAAAAACAAGATGAGCCTACTAAAATTAATTGTGACAACAAATCAGCAATTGCAATGGCAAAAAATCCAGTGCATCACAGTAGAATAAAACACATAGCAATCAAGTATCACTTTATTAGAGAAGCTGAAGCAACTAAGGAGATCAAACTTGACTACTGCAGAACAGAAGAATAAATTGCAGACATATTCATGAAGGTGTTATCGAGACCAAGATTTGAAGAGTTGTGAACTATGCTTGGAGTTACAGAAATTTGCATCAAGGTGGAGTGTTGAAATTGCTACAATTTCTAGAATATTTTAAATATAATATGTATGGAAATGATAGAATACCCTAGAAACTATAGTGTGTATGAATATGGTAGAATAATTTAGAACTATAAGTGTATGTAAAAGATAGAAGAACCTAGAACTATCATGATACTAACATATCATGAAAACCATAGAAAAATCTAAAGTAATGTAGAAACATTCACCACCATTGAGAGGTTGGTGACTTGAGCCTATAAATAGGCATTTGGTATCTTGTAATGTATCATCCAAGAAATCAATGACATAGCCTTCTTTCTAAACAACTCTCTAAAACTATCTTCTATCAACTATCAACTACACCACTACTAACACAAGTTATAATTTTCTAACCACCTTCCTTGCCAAAATAAAATGTCCTCGCCTCTATTATGTCTGCATAAAATTAAACCTCCAAAAATTTTCTTTCTTGAATCAACAAGGGTTCCTATTTTGATCAAATCCTTCCACCAGATATATTCAATCTTCTTTAGTATTTGGTCTTCCTTAAGCTAAATAGTATTTTTCAAGTCATCATACCTATGTTACAGTATGCTTTATTGAATTATTCAATGTCCTTAACTTCTAGACCACTTTTTTCTTTGGATTTTCATACTTTCTCCCAGGTGACCCAATAAATACCTTTCTTCTCTTCCTTACCATTAATTTATTTATTGCTGGCTATTTAGTTTATCATACCCAATGGGACTCTATATAAAGAAAGTTGATAGGCATGTGTGTTATTAAAGACTGAGTTGATGAGATTTACCATTCTACCTATATATAAAAATATGATTTCTAGTTGGATAACTTGTTATTGATTGATGATATAGTTTGTTTTCATGTTGCAAGTCTTCTAGGGTTCTAGCCAACTTGAATTCCAATAAATTTAAAAAGGAATGCTATCTATATGACATCTTAGAAAGTGAGAAGTTGTCTGGAGGAAGTGTAATCTTAGACCAATCCCATATAGTTTACTCTTTAACATGTTGATTCTTAGGTTAGAGGTCAACTCAAGTCCTCTAAGAATGGCCTTAATTACCCATAAATTGTCCTAATCACCTTTTCCAACCAAAGTACTTACATCAGCAAACTGCAACAGGTTGTATGGTCATTGATTATTGACCCTAAAGCTCCTAAATAAGATAATCTCTTATGCTTTCCTTACTAAACCTTCCAGACCTTCAAACAATATGGCAAATAGGAATACTGATAGTGGATCACCCTGCCTTAGGCCTCTCCTAAACTTAAATTCACTTAAAGGAATGCCATGGATGAGCACATACATCCTACTTGTGAAAACCCCTCCCCCAATCCATTTTAACCATTTGGGACCAAATCGTGTTCTAGGAAGCATTTTCCTCAAAAAGTCCACATATACACAGTCAAAAGCTTGATCAAAGTCAACTTTTAGAAGCATGTGGGTCTTCTTATCTCTTTTTTCTAGGTCTATTAGTTCATTTACTACAAGAACCCAATCTAAAATCTGGCGCCTTGGAACAAATGCAGTCTGAGTAATTGACACAAATTTTCCTATCACTTTCTTCAAATTGGTAGCAAGCCTCTTAGATACTAGTTTATACATGTATTCTATTAGACATATTGTCTGAAGTCTTATAGACCTTGATTTATCTTTTTTAGGCACTTGGGCAAGAAATTATCCATTCATAGCCTTTGGCATGATCGCTGTTGAGTAAAATTGTAACATAAAGTTTGAAATATCCTCACAAACTATGCTCCAAAACTTTTTTAAGAAATCAAAGTAAATCCATCGGGTCATGTACTCTTATCTCCATCGCACTCCCATAATACCTCTTTAATCTACTCCTTAGTGAACTCTTTCTCCAACCATGAGCTTTCTTCCACTAATAATTTCTTGAATTCAATACCTCCAAATCAGGCCTAACATCATTACTTTCTTGGAACCTAGATTCAAACCTAGCTTTAAAGGGACACTTCACGACTTCTTTAACTTCCACCACACTTTCATCCCTTCCCCTAATAGTTTGAACTAGAATGATTGATATTCTCCTAGATCCATCCTTGAATAAGGCATGGAAATAGTTTGAATTATGGTCCCCTTCTTGAAGCCACTTTTGTCTAGATTTTTATTTTAATGGGCTCTCCTTAAGGTGAAGTTTATTCTAGACAAATTTTTGACAATTTATTCTCTTCTCCAATTCCTCCTTATTCAATGAGTAATTAGGTGTTGTGATACGGTGGGAGAACTGACTAGAGGTTTTGCGTTTGTGTTCGCACTTGTGCGGTTAGCAAAAGTCGCCGCCGGCTTTTCTTTTATCCAACAGGAAAGGTAAAAAGCACAGGAAAGACCTTTCGAGAATTTTCTCGGGTTCGGGGGGTAGATTATGAAAAAGGGAAGGTGTTAACACCCTTTTCATCCATGGTTTTCCATGGGCTCTTAGTTACTCGTTTTAGATCACTTGCTCTTGTTTGATTGTGTGCTTGTGGTGTGGGTTTTGAAAGTATTTTGGAAAGTTTCTTTGTAATGGTTCTCGTCTCTATAAGAACGTATACAAAGTTTTGTTTCAAAAAATGGTTCAAAGATGTGTTTGTGAATCGTGTTTTGAAAAGTGTTTTGAAAAGAGGTTTCGTAATGGTTCTCGTCTCTATAAGAACGTATACGAAACGTTTCATCTTTTGAAAATGTTTTGAAATGGAAGTGTAGGTGTGAAAGTTTTTGTCGTGAGCAAGCGAGTAACTAAGAGCGAATCTATCTACTCTAAAGGTCTTAAATTGTTCATTTTTTTCCTTTTAATGGTGTTATCTTACCATTGATTTGGTAAGAAGCCCCATCCTTGGATGTGAAGGGACAGGCGCGGGTCAATTTTACTATCATTGAAGGCAACTTGTGAGACGCTCTAGCAATTTTTGGTAAGGGACGAGATCGTTTTATCAAAGACAACATCGAGGGTCATCGAGGGACTACGATATTTGTTTATTTAAAGGTCATTTGCTAGAGTGTCTCATATTCGAGGGACATGATTGTATTTTCGAGGAAACAAGCGAGGTTACCCGAGAGGTGCACGTGTGAGAAGTGTGATGATTTCAAGTTATTTATTCTTTGATTAGGTCATCTAGCGATTGATTTTTGAATCTTGCCATACATGCCTAATTACTACACAGTATATAGAAAGCAATAAATTGCGGGAATTAAAAGTCTAAGCTATTACAAAAGTATCCGGGAATGGGGGTACAATTATTACAAATGGAGATGAATCACATAAGAGTAGCAATGTCCAAATAATACAACCAAATCGAATTGTTGTGCGATTCAATATGAAGCTATGACAATTTATGAAATAAAGAAATCAATAAAGTATGAGATGCAATGTATTTACTTAAAAAGGAAAAATAAAACTTAATCTAATTAAGAAAATGATTTAAATTTTAAAAAAAACTGTATTATATTTTTTGTTAATTTTTATTAGTTTTAAAAGAAAAGTTTAAAGAAAGAAACTTAACTAAACTAATTCTTGATTTTTTTGGTATTTTATTAAATGTAACAAAATAAAAATAAATCACAAAAGAAGAAAATAGTGAAAATTTGAGTTTTAAGACTAAAAAAAATGTATTAGAAGCAAACTAAATTTTAATTAATAATCTTTCAAAACAAATAAAACAAATTGAAGGAAGAAATGGGCTTAAGGATTATTGGGCCCAAAGAAGAATTAACATTGATGCTGAAACAAAAGCAAAAGGCAAAAGGGGGTGTGTGAGCAAAACGTGTTGGGCTTAAGGGTTTGAGAATAGAAACGGCCCAATGTCTTAAGTTTGTTTAATTTCTGATTAGGGTAAACAAGAAATTAGGGTTTGTGCTTTGTGAGTCTCACAGCGGCGCCGCTCTGTTTGTTTCTATCGCTTCTCTCTCTCGTTCATCTTTCTCACTCAACGCCTCTATTCGTCCCTGATTCATGAGTGAAACGCTTTGTTTTGAAATCCCTAATTTGAAACGAAATCATCTAAAGGGTTGGACATGCATTTTCTCTTCCTCTAACCTTCTATTACCGGAGTCCCTCTCTCACTGCCTAGCCAAGCCCTAACGGCTTCGTTCTTGAAAGGTACGGTTCAGTTCTTTGTTACACTTTAAACGACTTATTGCTATTTGTTTCTCTTGCTTTGTTATGTTTTTATGTTAATCCATTCTATCATGCTTTGAGATGTAGGAAATGGTCTGAAAAGAGACGTGAAATGGTCATACCTGTTTGTGGCTTTTTCGTGAGATGGACGAAGACAGTGAGATCGAGGAAAATACTCCTTGGTGGCGGAATTGGCAAGGAGGGAAGAAATGATGGCGTGCGTGAGCTCTTTCTGGTAACCTTTTCTTTTTCTGTCCTTTATGTTGAATGATAATGATGATGCTTCTGAGTCTCTTTCTGTCCTTAGCCCCTTTGGTTTTCTGAACTGTTGTTGGTTGTGGCAAATTTGGTATTGTTGATGGACTCTGTGATGGTTCTTAGGCCATTTGGTTTTTTTGAACTATTTTTTTGGATTGATATAGTTTGTGAAAGTTTGAGATTTTGTGGCTTTGTATTGAAAATGGTTTTTGAGAATGGTTGGTAATGGTTTGGCCTGGTATGGGATTTGTTTGAAATGTTTGACAGTTTTGGAAATGTTTGAACTGAGTTATATGTTTTGGATGTTTGAATTGAGTTTTGATGGTTTTGTTGTGTTTGATGGAAGTTTTGATACTTGGTTCTGTTTGTTTTGATCACAGTTTGAATGTTTTGGTTGATTTTGTTTTGGGTTGATGAGGATATTGGACTGTTTTTGTTGACAGTTTAATTATGAACTGGTTTTGGTTTGGGAGTTTCGTTGATTTCGTTGATGGTTCACAGGTTTGATGGTTTTTTGAACTGAGTTCCAAGTTTTTGTTGGTGTTGAACTGAGTTACAGGTTTGGTTGTTTGTTCTTGTAAACAGGTTTTGGGTGTTTGAACTTGTTAACAGGTTGAAGGGTTTTGTGTGTTTGACAGCATTTTGAAGGTTGGTTTGAACTGGTTGTTTTTTTTTAGTTAACAGATTGGGATCTTTTGGAGGTTTGGTGACAGTTTGTGTTTGATAATTTTTCTCTGTTCTTTCTCTTGAACCCTCTCTACTGTTATATTGGCTTCTTTCTTTACAGTTTTGCAGCTTATTCAAAATGGTGGGAAACCACCAAATTTTGAATACTTTGGGCATTTTCTTCTTAGGCTCTTTTCCTTGCAGTTTTGTTTGCTAGCATTTTTGGTGCAATTGTAACAGAAGGGAAGCATCCCCTAGGTGACTTCTTTCCTCTTCCTCTCTTAATGACCCTAAGCCAAGTGCTTTTTCTGAAAAGTTTGCAATTTTAATTGGAAAATGATGAAATGGCTTATGAACAAGCCTCTTGCTTGTTGACTTAGTTTTATATTTTCTATTTTCTTCTTGTTGATGATGTTATTTCTTGTACTTTATCTGCTACTGCCTATGCTGCCTCGTTCTTGCTGTTTGTATTTTGTTTGCATGCTGATATGCTGTTGTCTTGTTCTAGGCAGCCTTGCTGCATTCTGTTTGTTGTATTTGTTTTGGCCACGCTGCTGCTTGTTTGGCCCTGTTTGCTCCTTATTTGGAACATTTGTTTTGAATACTTGTTTGGCTATGTTGCTTACATACTTTCACTTGTTTGGGCAGCCTAGTTGTATTTGGATAAATTGCTTGCATTTTTATTTGGACAACTTTGCTTGCATTTTTATTTTTCTTTTTGTGAACCAAGAAGAATAATCTTCTTGTGATTTGCAAATAGAAAAATAAAAACGTGATGAATTAAAAATAGCCTTCTGATTCCAAATTGCAGACTTTAATGATGAACACATTTTTTCTTTTGAAAATTCTTAACCATGTCCAATTAACTGTACTGATCAATTTTCTGTCTTTTGTTTTTTCATGTGAGCGCAAACTGGATGGTGGCAAAACAGAGGAAACAAGAGATTCTTTGGCAAGCATGGAAGCAATGGAAGCTTAGTCATTCTTAGGCTTAGATTTTTCCTTTGTAATTTAGATAGGAATACTCAAATAATTGTACTAATTTATTTTTTCAAATACAATAAGTTGTAAAACTTAAAGCATTTAAATAATAAATTGTATTGTAACAATTTTTGAAATAAATGAAAGAAAGTCTTATGAGGTATTCTGATGTCCATTAAACTCTTTTACTGTCAATAACTTGCAATTTTCTCTTCGCATCTTCACTAATTCTTTAAGATTCCTGATTAAGATAATTGAAACTATTCCAATAATTCCAACCAAGATAACTTAAATTCCAGTGATCATGTAATCTTGCCACTGCATTCCAAATGAACACGCACTGTGTATTCCTCAAACAAATGTTTATTCCATAAACAAACAAATACTTATCCCATTAACAAGCAAATGTCTTAACCGACGCAAATTATCTGGTTAACCTGGTTCAAACCAAACATGAATGTTCCAAATGACAGTTTTAGATCCTGTCTCTTGTCCCAAATGAACATGCCTTGAGAACAAACAGTAATCTTTCAGTAAACTTGAAAAAGCATGAAAACATGTGAAAGCCAATTGGATCTTTGTGAGTTCATTTCTTCTGAGAACTGCAAGTAAAAACCCTAATTGTTGGTTTATTGCCATAGGAGAAAATCTGTCTGATCGATTCCTGAGCCATTCTCGAATATCTAAGGAACCTTAGGGTTGTAATTTCTGTGAAAAATGGGAGGACAAATTTTGGGGTACAACAAGTGTTGATACAAGTTTTCTAGATGAGTTCAGGTCAGTCACTGTATCATCTAATTTTAGATCTATCCAGCCAAAAACCTCCATATTCCAGGTTTTTAAGCCGTCTCTAAGGTGTTTGAGTTTCTCTTTGACAATAATTTCTTGTTTGCCTACTGGATGGATGGATTTCCGCTCCCTTTTTTTGACAAAGGGTAGGAATTTGTCATGTTCAAACCAACACTTATTGACTTTGAAGGGTTTTGGGGCCCCAATATAGGTCTTTAGACTAAATCCAAACAATACAATGATCATAAATGTCCATTGGCCCTATTTATTGGGCCAAAATCTTCCATTTATCAATAGGGCCTTGGAAGTTAATAACATATCCAACCTACTACAAGCTAGCCCATCTAATCTGAACCAAGTGAATTTATTGCCTATATTGGGACATCCTCCAGCTCCATAGAATTTATGAACATATTGAATTCCTCTATCTCTTTGGATTTAACATTGAGACTCTTTGCTTTCCTCTCCCTAGATTGTCTAACAAAGTTAAAATCTTCCCTAATAATCATTCTCATTGTTCTAAAGTTTGTTTGAGTGATAATTTCAGTCCACATACACCTCTTAACTACTAAACTACAAGATGAATAAATATTAATAAAATAACAAGGGATACCTTTCCATATTGCTTTGATGCCAATAAATCCTTCCCCTTTAAAGTTGTATTATGAAACAAATACTCCTGGCCTCCAGATTGTTAAGATCCCTCCTAATTAACCTATAAAGTGATTGCTAACCTTTCTAAGTGTTTGTCTCCCCACAATCCATGCACCAAAAGATGAATCATCCGGGTGGCTTTTGTTTCTTGGACGAAGCACAAGTCAACATTTTCTTTACGAAGAATTTAGTTGAGCCTTTTCCTCTTCAAGATGCTATCATACCCTCTCATGTTCTTGGTGTTTGTGACGTGTGTCTAACATCACATAAAGAAAGTCTTAGTGTCTATTTGAGACTTCATTTTTGGAGAGTTTTGAGAAGAACACTTTGGAGGATTGCATTTATATCTTGAAATGCGTAGTATATTATTTTGATGAAAATATTTTAGATGATTGCGTCTATACTTGGAGGGATGCTAATGTAGTATATTATTTTTAAACTTTTTTGACATGTTTGGTTGTTCTCTTGTAAAATTGATTCTACATTTTAGAAATGACTATATTTGAAGTTAGAATTTAAAGCTTTTGCATGATTTTCACATTGAAATTTAGAGTTCAATTTATTTTTAGTCATAATCAATTCACTCATAATTAATATATTCTTTTACCACAAAATCAAATGCACACTTCGATATTTTTTTTAATAAATTCATTTTGATCATAAGTGAGTTGAAGATAAATTAATTTATTTGTTTGGTTAAATTTGTACAAAATTAAGTTGAACAATATTATAAATTATGTTTATATAAAAAATTATAAATCTTAATTTTAAATAAAATCAATCATATAGATATACATATTTGGATCACTATTATAAACAATAAATTGTTTTTATCTCTTTCAAAATAAAAAAATCAACCATACACTCGGAATTCCAATTTTTGTTGACATTCTAGAAAATATACAGTTGAAATCTGGTAATACCGTATAGCTATTACCTATGATCCGTTGGTTTATAGTTTTGAAATTGTAATTAAATATTTAATGAATTAGATGAAATAAAATAAAAACAAAAGATAATTAAATTGCTAATTCGTAATAGTAGTAAAGCTTTACTCAAACTTTTAAGATTAGGTAGAAAAGTTTACGTGTAGCAGAAAAGTTTCTTACCCACTCACAACACAAAGACTGGCTTATAAATTTTAGTAATTTTAAATTTCCATTGGCCATGTCATTGTCATTGAGTTAGCAGTGTGTTAACCACAACAGAGCCAGAAAAAGACAGGTAGAGAGAGAAAATAAAAGAGATTGAATTAGGGCTTCATAAAGATGGTTTTCCTGAAATCCTTAACGAATCACAAATACTAACAATTTCACTTTTTATTCATAATCTTAAAATTATACATAACTTTTTTTCTTCTGTATGTTCTGTATATAAATATTAATCTCATAACAACCGAAACAGAAGCACGAAAAATATTCAGAGATTGTGAAATGGGAAGAGGAAGAGTTGAGTTGAAGAGAATTGAAAACAAAATCAACAGACAAGTTACCTTCGCTAAACGAAGGAACGGGCTTTTGAAAAAAGCTTATGAACTTTCCGTTCTTTGCGATGCTGAAGTTGCGCTTATCATCTTCTCCAATAGAGGAAAATTGTACGAGTTTTGCAGCAGTTCAAGGTATTCACTAAAATATGCAACAATTAAAACCTAAATTTTTTTTCGGTTTTTCAAGATCTTATCAAAAGGATATTTTAATAATATATATATTATTAGTTGTATTAATTTGTGAAAACATTGAAAAAGTTGATTTTCAATTTTCACTGTTTGAGTTTTTTCCGTTTCTGTGAATGTCTCGGCGTTTTTAGAAGTTTGAGTGTTTCTGCAATCTTATTGATGTTAGATCTGCAACTGGAAACACAATAAACCTAATAAAAAATAAATAAATATTCAATAAAATAAATTTTATCACTGTTGTATTGTATTAATCTATTTTATTTTTTGGTTTGTTATTTTCTCTTTCTTTCCCTCTTTTAGGTCTAAACCCAGCCTCTGAGTTTACCATATTTTCGCTTCGCCAGCGTTTGAAACAGATCTGGTTCAAAAGCGTTTTGTAAAAGCGATTTTTGAGTCTCTAGTCAGGTCTCTTTTCGGTGTAATTTAAGTGTTGGGAGAATCAATTTTTTCTTCCATTTTGAGTTTTACTAGCTACTTTGCTTTTCAGTTTCAAAATTCAAAATCACTCAAACCATGTAAACTAAAACCTACTTCTCTGAACCTAGGGTTTCTTCTTCAACTTTATCTTTTCAAATTTCAATATTATTATATATACATATTCCCCTTTTTTTCATTGTACTTGTCTTGGATCCACATTCAACACTCTTTTTTTGGTGTTATCAATTTGCTTAATAATTTCTTCATGTTACTGACGTGAATTTTTTCTTCCTTTCAATCAATCGATTCATGAAAGTGACTTTATGTGAAACTAGAACTCAGTGGATAATACCATGAATGACCTCTATCTTCTTTTCTATCAATACATGTTTTTCAATCACTTCATGATTTGTTTTCTCATATTTTCCTTTGGATAAACCCTAACCCTTTTAGATCTGGTTGTACATGTTTTTCTCCTGGTTTGAGATGTGATACTCCTCATAAATGGTCTAAATCTAACCCCATACACACAAATATCTCAATGTTTTTTAATTTTCTGCATAAGGCTATAGCCTCTCGTCATGATTCACCAGGTAAATTATGTGTTAGTAATTTTTTACATTTATGGGTCAATTTTGAGTCTACATGTGATGTCATAGTAAATCTCTTGGACTTTGATCATTTTTGTGGAAAATGAAATATTTTCACTGATGAATCTCTAATTTTGTGTCATTTAACACCCCTTAAATATGATTTCTCAAAAGATCTCTTACTTTATTTTTTTTAACTAATCTCCATGATGCCTTTCTATGTGCACACAATTTTTTTTATTAATTTTTTGTCCAATCAAATAATGAAATTTTCTACATATAAAGAATATTAATTTTTGATGTAATTATATTTTATTATAATTTTATCTACTATTTAAACTATTTTATTTTTTATATTAATTGTAACTATTTTATACTGAATGCAAAATGAAAATGATTGAACCAAAAATTCAATTTATATTGTATTACCATAGTTGTTTCTTCTATTTTTTCTCTTTACAACTATGTTTTAAGAATGGATAAAAAGAATTTGTCAAAAAAGATTGGGTATAATTTAATATCAATATTAATAGATATTGAGAAATTATTTATATTGATTTTTTAATTTTTAATTTTATTTCTATTCACTTTTGTTTTTAAACTACTACTAAGCCTTATTTCTATTCACTTTTGTTTTAATAAAAAATAAAAATTATTTATGTTAATATGAAAATTTAAAATGATTTATACTTGTATGATGTAAGTTTATATGTTTTTTTTTAAATATTTATGTGATATGTAATTTATACAAATTTATTTATTTTTTCAATTGATGCAGCATGCTCAAAACACTAGAGAGGTACCAAAAATGCAACTATGGTGCGCCTGAAGCTAATGTATCTGCACGGGAAGCATTGGTAATACTCAATAATCTCATATATTTGATATAATTATAATGCTAATTGTCCTTTTAACTTGACTAATTTTGATCTTTTTTCCTTTTAATTTTCAGTTAGTATGCCTTATATAAATAAAATAGTAAAATTTTTAAATGTATGTTTATCTACTGCTATTTAATAAGATCTTCGATTCAAGAAATCAATTTTAAAAATGATGTATTATTTCTGTGATCTAAATGCGGCAACCATGAGTATAGGAGTTAAGCAGCCAACAGGAATATTTGAAGCTGAAGGCACGTTATGAAGCATTACAACGGTCCCAGAGGTAGTGATTATATATGCTCTATTTTTTCTTTTAATCTCTAAATATTATTGATACAATACAAAGTCACTGATAATTTTTTAACGTCTACCTTTGTTAGGAACCTTATGGGAGAAGACCTTGGCCCTCTGAGCAGCAAAGAGCTCGAATCGCTTGAAAGGCAACTTGATTCATCCTTGAAGCAAATAAGATCAACAAGGGTAATCATCAACTTTCGAGCTTTTGCCAATTACTAAATGATATGATTCCACTGCATATGAGTTCTGAAAACAATAACACTCAACCAAGCTTGGATGGCGAGCTTGGTTAAGGGCGTGTGCATTTTCGGGTAGCTTATGAGTTCTGATTAATGGTTGTCCCGCTGAATAAATAGACAGTTGTAGGGGCCGAAAAAGCAGTGATATTTGTTGGCCCTGTCCCTTTTTCTTTGGGCCTTTTCAGGGTTTTAAGGTGGATTGGTTAGATGTGGTAGCATCTCTCACCTATATTCTGTGGGTAACCAACGTCATTCTAAATTCTAATATAGATAGAGTTAGCTTCTAGTTTGAAATTGAAGGTGACCATCTCTGAGAGTAGACTTTTGAGTGTAAACCTGGACTGTTCCTTCTTTTAGTGGTTGCATGGTTTTTCAATTGTATGTTGTGGTTGTTGTCATTCATATACTTTAGACTTTTGGTTGGTGCTAGCCCAGGAAGGTGTCAGAATGGAAACCATAATGTTGGAAGTTCTTGAATAGCTACAACATAACTAACATTCGTCATTCCAAAAGAAAATATAACATTCAGTTAATTCGTTGAAGTTTTTATTGAAAGCCAAAGTTACTAACTTCAATTTATAATAGAGTATATACTACATGTTATCTTATTTTATAAGTTTGTTTCCTTTACAGACTCAATTCATGTTGGATCAGCTCTCTGATCTTCAACGCAAGGTATGAGAACACTTTTACTATCGTTTGCTAGTATATGCTATTTTCTTCCAGTGCATTACGCTTTTACTCACCCCTCAGTGTTGCTTGTGCAGGAACATATGCTAAGCGAGGCTAATAGGTCTCTTAGACAAAGGGTACGTAAAATAAACATCTCACCAATCATGTAAAGTTATATAACACTAAATATACATGACCAAAAACTTGCTATTATCATATTAAAAATCAGTAATTAAGTGACTCTGTTTGTTATTTTAGCAGTTGGAAGGATATCAATTGAATCAACTTCAAATGAATGCATGTGTTGAAGAAATGGGCTATGGTCGACATCCAAGTCAAAATCAGGGTGATGGCCTCTTTCAACAACTGGAGTGTGAACCAACATTACAAATTGGGTATGCAGTTTATCTTGACTCAATTTTGATCATGGATGACAATGTTAATCTTGGTCAGCATGATGTTGGTTTCTTTTATGCATTTGATATATATTTTTAAAGATGAGAGTTTAGATAAGTAGAAAGTTTGATAGATAGATATGGTGGATTAGATGTGAGCTGGTATTATTTTAAAATTGATATGTTTTACTATGATGTTTCATTTTTTTGGTAAGTAATGAAACGATATGAACTTTGCCTAAGTGCAGTTATCAGCACGATCCAGGTTCGGTGGTCACAGCAGGCCCAAGCATGAGTAATTACATGGCAGGATGGTTACCTTAGTGGGAAGGAAACCCTTGTTGGTTTTTCAGCATATGATCCACTCCACCAGCAGATTTGTGGTTCCAGTTTTACTTGAAAATGGCCAGAAAAATTAGTTCCATTGACATGTAATGTACTACTAGTAAGTTTCTACTGTGTAGGAACAGTGTAAGCAATTCTGTTCTATTTGTGCGCTTTCATAAAACTGCACTTGTTTCCTTTCTGTCACTGTTCTCTTCCATTTCTGATTTGATAAATCTTAATAATAATAATTGTTTGTAACCACTTAATGTCTTGAATTATTATTGTGATTATTATTCTGAGATATTATATCAGGCCTTCAAAAAATTACTTAGAGTAGTCTTAGTACTTTCCAGAACAATTGATGTAATATTGAGTATTTTCTATTGCCTGCACCATGGTGGGATGTTTTGTGTTCCATAACTATTTTTGTTCCGTAGTCCTATTTGGATCAACGGAAAGGAAATGTCATCAATTGGGACCCTAAGCCCTTCGAGTTTTTCAAGAGTTGGATAGATCACAACGATTCCATCCCCTCTGTCTCTAACTTCTGGACATCTTCGACGATTTCATCCCCTTTGCCCTCTATTTCGAGCCAACTGTCGGTCAATCTCAAAGATGTAGCAGCTAAAGTGCATTCCATGAAGACAAGAGAAAGCATCCTTCATCAAAAATCTCGCCGCTACAAGTGGATTCAAAATGGGGACTCCAATTCGAAAATTCTCCATTCTTCAATGAGAAGCATAATTAGTAGAAACACCATTTATGGCTTGGATACTCCTCTAGGCCGTCTACCCAAAGTTGACCAAATTAAGCATAAGGTTAAGGTTCATTTCGATATCTTTTCAAAGAGCCTATTCCCCTTAGTCCCCCTTCTTGAAGGTGTTCACTTCAATCAAATACTTGAAGTTGATAAAGTTGTTCTCGAGGCTTTGTTTTCTTTTGTGGAAGTAATGGAGGTTGTGTGGAATTGTGCTCCGGACAAAAGTTTGGGGCCTGACGGATTTAGTCTTAATTTCTTCAAGGTTTGTTGGGACCTTATCTGCAATGATGTTCTCGCCTTTGTAAATGAGTTTCACTCTAAAGCTAGAGTCCTTAAGGCGGTCTCGACATCCTTCCTTGCCCTGATTCCGAAATAATCAAATCCTCAATGTATTGACCACTACAGACCTATATGGCTCATTAGCTCTCTAAAGGTTTCTTCCAAACTTTTAGCCAGAGAGTAATGGTTGGTTTAATCTCCAAAAATCAGTCTGCCTTCCTTGCTCAAAGACACATCTAGGATGACGTTTTAGTAGTGAATGAAATCCTTGATTTTGCTAAGAGATTGAAGAAGAAATGCTTAATTGTGAAAGTGGACTTCCAAAAAGTCTTTGATTGTGTTTCTTGGAGATATCTCAATTATGTTATGACTAGAATGGGTTTTGGCATCAAGTGGCTTTATTGGATGGATGTTTTAGTTTTCCTTTGTATGTTCTTGTTAACGACTCACCTACCGATGATTTCAAAGTTGAAAGGGGTCTCAGACAAGGAGACCCTCGTTCCCCATTCCTCTTTCTTCTTGTAGCAAAAGGCTTTGTAGGCCTGTTTCAGAAAGCAGCTTCCGCCAATGAGTTTCAAAGGTTTTATATTAGCGAAGAAATTAAGTTCGATTTTTTGCAGTTCGCAGACGACACAATAGTATTTTGTAATGGAGAATGAAACAACCTTTGGAACGTTAAATATATTTTAAGGGGCTTTGAGCTTGCTTCGGGAATATGTGTCAATTTGTCGAAAAGAAAAATTTATGGTTTAAACTTGGAAGACGATTTTATCAAACCGGCATCTTCTTTCCTCTCTTGTGATATAGGAACCATTCCTTTCAACTTCCTTGGTATCAGTGTGGGGTCATATCCTCGAAGAAAATCAAGCTGGAATTAAGTCCTAGCCAAACTTCAAAAAAAGCTCGCCTCTTGGCACAGTAAGCAAATGTCTATGGGTAGAAGGATCGTAACGCTAAGTTTGGTTTAACAAACATGCCCTTGTACAACTTTTCTTTCTGCAAAGCCCCTAAATCCTTTACCAAAGAAGTAATTCAAATTCAGAGAAACTTTCTTTGGGGAGGCCCCGACGCCGGTAGAAAACTTGCTTGGATTGGTTGGGATAATATCCGTAAATCCAAAAGTCAAAGAGGCCTAGGGGTGAAGTATATTGGGAGATTTAACGCAACCCTTTTAATAAAATGACTTTGGCATATCTTTGATAATCACAATCCAATTTGGCTTCCTCTGCTCCAGTTTAGGTATGAAGATCTGACTTTCTGACCCTTATTCTACTAGCAAAGATGACTCCATCTGGTGGAGACATCTCTTGTCTGTCACAACTTCTGATTCAAATATTAATTAGTTCTCAAATTCTATTAGCTGCAAAATTGGTAACGGTAGAAAAGTGAATTTTTGGAATAACACTTGGCTAGGTCCTACGGTTCTCAACCTTCAGTTTTCATAATTATTTCTCATGACCACTTTGGCCAATATAAAGATTGATGATTTGAACTTAAACAAATTTAATAATAACTCATTTTTCGCACGCATGAATTATTTATTATTTTATTAAAAGATGTTTCATCACGGTCCTTAATAAGAACCACAATGATAGATGAAAGGTTGTTTACTTTTATTCCCAGTATCAACAATTTTTTTATTTTTTTCGTTACAAAAAAGGTGTCCATATAATATTATAAATATATTAATATTAAAATACTTATCATCACAGTTATTATCAGAAACTGTTGTGAATAGTACTTACGCTTTATCACAGTTTTTATTAAAAGCTGAGGTGATAATATATATATATATGTTCCACATGCAGCGAGCTCGTCACTCTTAAAACAAAACTCTAACATCTCTATGTTCCACATGCAGCGAGCTCGTCCTCATAAGCTTCTTCATACTTAAAGATAACCAAGTTCATATATTTTATCTTTCTTCTTCTTCTTCTTCATAAGCTTTCTTTCATTTTTTGTGTGTATAGGTACTTCCCTTTATCTTTGTTTTTCATACACTTTCTTCTTTATTGTTTCATTTTGTTTTACAAAGAATTTTCACCTGGCATAAATTTTGTTTTTTTTAGGGGTATCTCAATTAGCATATATGTTCCATGTATCACACTGTTTACATTTGGTAATGGTGTTTTTTGACTTGTAGGGTTCACAAATGGTTTGTGTTGCTATGGAGAAATAATACAAAAATAACGTCTTCATCTTCCACAAATCTTTTCAATAAACGGTACGTTCGTGAAACATTTTATGAGTTGATATGTTGTTGTATATTGTTATGGTTTCATTGATAAATGTTGTTTTATGTTGTTGTTATTGATAAATGTTTCTTAGAATAAGAACAAAACATTGCTAAGTCACAAAGAATGGGTTTGGTTCTCAAATAGTTTGTGTTGTTATAGAGAAACAATACAAGAATGAAGCTATTGTGGAAGATCCGTCCTCCTTGTATTTTTTCTTCATAGCAACACTAAGTAGATCAACTTCAGTTTATTCTGAGACAAATAGGTCATTTCTTCTCGTCTTCATTTTCCACGAATCTTTTTAATAAAAGGTGCGTTCATAAAATATTTTATGAGTTGATATGTTATGGTATGTTGTTCTGATTTTGTTGATAAATATTGTTATATGTTGTTTTAGTTGATAAATGTTTCTCAGAACAAAATAAAACATTGCTAAGTCACAAGAAAAAACCTTCTTATGACATAACAATATTTTATTTTTGAAAATCTTACAACATTAATATCTTATGTAGATCCAGTTAAGTTTATTATATTGTATGTTAATTGCTTGTTTCACAAACCCTTCAGTGAATAAGCATTCATTTAAATTGATTTATAAAATAATAGTCTGGAAATTAAGTTATATTTGAAAATAAACTTAGATCAATCAATGTTTTTCGAATTGCATGCATCTCGTAATTCATATTTTGCTCTTTAACATATAGAATTTGATTTAACATCCTAAGTTCTTTATAGTAACAATTTCTTATACTCTAGTTTATTTGAAAATCATCAATTTGTTGACTATTCAGACTCATCATCGTCACTATCATCATCATTATTTATTTTAAATGATGCAGATGATTATTACGATGGTAGTGATGATGATGAATCCGAATTAGTCAACAAATTGATGCTTTTAAAAATAAACTAGAAGAGAGGGAACCGTTGTTATGAAGAACTTAGGTTATTGAATCAAATTCTGTGTTAAAGAGCGAGAGGTGAGTTATGATATGAAATTCAAAAAACAGTGGTTCGTTTAAGTAATTTTTCAAGAATAATTTAATTTTTCATATTATTATCTTCTACATCAATTTGAATGGTTGTATAAGTTCAACAAGGTATAGGAAAAAAACGAGCAATCCACATATTTTATAATAAACTCATGTATACATAACACACTTGTGTTTCTTTTAAACGGTGGTGAAATATTAATTAATTTTTATTTTAATTGGTGAAATATTAATTAATTTTTATTTTAATTAAATTGCAGTTGTTAAGTTTCGAACTCATATATATATATATATATATATATATATATATATATATATATATATATATATATATATATATATATATATATATATATATATATATATATATATATATATATATATATATATATATATATATATATATATATATATATATCACAACAGTTGTTAAAGATAATCACGGTGATAGGTAGCACTCTACCTAGTTTATCACCATGGTCACCCGTCCATGGTGAAAAACAATATACTTACAATAACACGCTACCTAACAATGGACGTATAATCTTCATTATATGTATTTCACAATCATTATGAATAGTGTTTTCCATAGTAGTGTGGAATTTGGTTATGTCTCCGCAACCTCTGAACCAGATCGAATCCATTTAGCTCGACGACCTTCTTACGATTCTTCCTACCATATATATATATATATATATATATATATATATATATATATATATATATATATATATATATATATATATATATATATATATATATATATATATATATATATATATATATATATATATATATATATATATATATATATATATATCACAACAGTTGTTAAAGATAATCATGGTGATAGGTAGCGCGCTACCTAGTTTATCACCATGGTCACACACCTATGGTGGAAAACAGTATACTTACAATAACACGCTACCTAACAATGGATGTGCAATCGTCATTATATGAATTTCACAATCATTGTGAATAACTTTTTCCATAGTAGTGTGGAATTTGGTTATGTCTTTGCTACCTCTGACCCGGATCGATGCCATTCAGCTCAACGACCTTCTTACAATTCTTGTTGCCATTCATCTTTCTGGAAATCTTTGTGGTGGAAAGGTTGCACCAGTTACTTTGTCAATATTGCATATTCAATTCTACCTTATATGGAAAACCCATGCCTTTGTTGCTCTGATCAAACTCTTAAGGAATTGAATCTCATCTGGAAAACAAACATTCCTTCCAATGTTCAAACCTTTTGTTGGAGACTCCTTCTTAAACGCTTGCCAACCAAAATTCAACTTGAAAGGAGAGGAATTATTGCAGGGAGCCACAACATCGTTTTCCCGCTCTGTTTTTCTCAAGATGAAGATGCCAATCATCTTTATTTTGATGCCCTGTCAATGTTATGTTGTGGTCGAATATTCAATTTTGGCTTGGAATCCCTTTTGTTTCTGAAGCATAATCGATTAATCAACACCTTCCCCAAGTTCATTGATAAATTACACTATTTTTTTTGGTCTACAATTTGTTGGGTCTTTTAAGAACCTTTTAATAGGGTTAAGTTTTTAACTTGGGAATGGTTTCATGTAAAAATCAAAGGTTCCTTAAGTCATAAATGGTTTGATTGGTTTGTCGATCCGGCTAGATGCATTATTTTAAAATCCTATGTTTTTGCTTGGACTATTTTGTTGTTCCTTTTTTTCCTTGTATCAAGGGTTGAGTACCCATAGTACTCATCCTTAATACAAAGAGCTTTTTTTATCAAAGAATAATAATTTCCGGTGAAGGGACTTCAGTAAGAAGAAGAAAAATTATGAGATAGAATGGAATCCAATCTGAAATAAAAAGAATACGAGTGGTTTTGGGTTTTAGTGATTTACAAGCCTTCAATGAAGCTATTTTGATCAAACAGAGATGAAGAATCTTTCAAAATCCATATTCTCTTACTAGTCAAAAATTGGTCAAAGACCTAGTTTCATTTGGAAGAGCATCCAACATTCTCTTTGAGTTGTTAGAATATAAGATATGAGTCTAAAATTAACATATGGCGAGATGGATGGCTTACTAGTCAGATTTGCTTCAAAATTTGGCAAGTAACACTAAAAATCCTAGCCTTAAAAAGTAAGTCGTTTTGTTCATCTGAATTCAAAAACATGGAAATCTGATATGGTTATAAGTATATTTTAACCTTTTGTTGTTAATTTTTTTTTTGAAATTACCTATTCTTATCCCCAATTTTTCATACATTCACTTGGGCTTCGACAAAACTGGTGTTCGCTCAACAAAGTAAGGTTATAATGCTATTGAGGATCGGAAAGAGCCAAGTCCCACCTAGTAAATCCATCATTTCTAAAAACTTCTTAAAAAATTGTTATTCTAATCAAAGTTATTTTTTGAAACATCACTACTATAAAAAAGAACGCTTTATCATATTTGGGGGAAGGATTCTACCACAGATGGTGGCCTGGGTAATGAAAGGTGTGGTAGTGTGTGTCATCTTTCCTACCACTGGTTGATATTCGTGGTTAAAATAGAGTAGCGTGTAACAAAACATAGTTGTAGAAACCAACTATAGTAAAAGGTGGAGGTAAAAGGTTTGATACCTAACGTCAGTATTTTGAGAGACTTTATAATATTTACCACAGTTGTACGTTTCAACCGTAGTGAAAGACTTAGCGTACAACTTTTCACCATAATTATACCTTCCAACTATGGTGATATGTTCACTTTGGTTTATTATAACTTATGTGAAATGCGTAACCAACTACTCATTAAACATGTAATATTTAATCTGATTTAAAAATTCATAATACGACAAATTGAGTTATATTAGAAGAACAAGTCAAATTAATTAATATTTTTTTAGCTTTCTACAACTCATTATTCATATCTCGTTCATTAACAATTAGAATTTAGGTCAATGCTTCTAATTCTTCAACCAACACTTCCTTATCTACTAGTTCATTTTGCAAAGTATTATTAACTTTGCGGAATGAACTAGTAAAAAAGGAAGTGTTGATTGAAGAACTATAAGCATTAAATCAAATTCTAACTGTCAAAGAGCGAGATACGTATAATGGAATGCAGAAGCTCGTAAAACACTGATAAGTTGTTTTCTAACATAACTTAAATTTTCATATTATTATTTTCTAATTCAACTTGAAAGGATATATTCAAGGGTTAATAGGTATTTTGTCCCGACCATATAGGCAAGTTTTGAAAAACTTCCTGTAAATATATCTTTTTTACAATTTTAATTTTTTTATTAATGTGGAGATTAGTTGGCTTTACTATTTTATTGGTTATGTGTTAAATGATAAAACTTTAAATTCCAAAATTTGGTCCCAAGAGGCTTTGAACCCTAGGAAAAGAAATTTGTAGCATAGAAAGAGAATTGAAGAAATCACATAGGCGTAAGGATTCAAAGCCAACAAGGAATGATGAGAGACTAATGCTTTGAAGATGAAGAGAACGAATAAAAGAGTTGACTTTCCCTCTTTGGTATATAAAAGCTACTAGTTCCCAATACCACATACACCCACTTAACTCTTTACCGTTCTGCATCCTCTACTCGAGGAGTTCTTACAACGATCGTAAAATGTCTGAGAGGGACTTTCATTAGACCGGTCTTAATAGCCGTAAAAAAAAACCTTAGCTTCATATCCAATACCAAGGACTTGGGAGTGATAAGAGTGTTTTGTATCATTTTTATAAGCATATTTTAGTAATATTCTCGTCTTGTTTTGCTTGTTTTTCTTCCCTTTTCTACATTTTATGCTTTGGTATTATATTTTTGTTATTTTTAGGCCCTCGTGATCATACCGGAAGAAAAAGGAATCAAATTGGGTGAAAAACGAAGAAAATGGCAAAAATTGGAAACCTCTAGTACAAAGACCAGAGGCAGGTTATGGGTGCCTGTAACACACATTAAAGTCCGTAACGAGCTCCAACCTGAAGCCTCCTTTACGCACATGCCCCAGTACAAATATCAGTGGCCTGTTACGGGTGCCTGTAATGTGTGTTACGACCCGTAACAGGTAGGCGAAACTCCCATATTTTATTTCCTTTTTGGTGTAATTGTGTTGTTTTGGGATTTCTTATAGTTTGAGATTTGATATGATTACACTTAATGACCAAGATTTGATTGTTTAGGGTTATTTTTCTATTTAATCAAATAACTTTGTAAGGTTGATCATCCAGCTTTTACCGTAGAATTCTCTCTAATATTTTTATCAAGTTTTGCAAATGTCTCCATTAAAGCAGTTGGATCAAGAATTCTTAATTTATTCAGTATTTTATTTTCATCGGGTTATTTTTCTTTTTTGCTTTCTTTACTATTAATTAATCATGTTTACTATTATCTTTAATTTGTTTGATTGTTTTCTCACCATGAGTGGATAGTTCCATAAGGATGGAGGGTCATGAGACCTAACTCTTAACCACCCATGTAATTAATTTATCGCTTACGAGAATTCAAACATGCTTATTTTATAAACCTGAGTTTTTATAATTAATCCTTGTTATGAAAGTAAAAGAGTTCTTAGGTATCGATAATGATCTAAAAGGACTTGTATCAATACTCAATAATATGTTTTTAAACAATTAAATTCCATGATACGAAAGTACTCGAATAAGATTGAGAAAGGTTCCACTTTTATAACTATGCAAAAGTAATGATCTTTGATAAATAACTCTGTGCGAGTGAAAGCCGACGAGCGTCTTGTTTATCAAAGATAGGACAACACGCTGGCGAAAGCAGGTGTTGTCCATATTTATCTATTTTCTATAAATCGCGCAAGATCTATCATAGCAAAAGTAGTTTAATTATATAGATTGGTTAGAGTAAGAGATCATGAACCTGAATCCTGTATGTCTCAAATTAATTTCCAAGTTTTCCACAAATAAGTTGTTTTATTAAGTGCTTTTAGAAATAATCTATTTTCACTTAAGTGCTTTTCCACTTAAGTTTTCCTCACCCCAAATTAATCGGTCGCTCTAGATTTACATAGATAAGATAGAAATTGGTACTTAACCATTAGTCCTTGTGATTCGATAACTTTTACTACTCTGACATAGTCGTGCACTTGCGACCTGTGTCAAGTTTTTGGTGCCATAGTCGGGGACCAATAACATTAATATTGAAGTTCTATTTTTATCACTGTAGAGACTAGAGTTTTATTTTTTGTTCTTTTTGTTTATGCGAAAAACAGGTTCTGCAGACGACTTAGTCGAGCCGATAGACGAGATCGATTGCTTCCTGCGAGAAAGGCTCTGAATTCAAAGAAGACTAACAATGGTTTCTCCTATTGTTGTTGTTGTTAACACAAAACCGTTAAAGGATTATGCAGTTCCTACTGAAGAGGAACTTCACTACAGCATCGTGCATCCGCCTATCGAGGCGAAAAACTTCGAACTAAAACCTTCGTTGATAGGTATGGTTTAATAAAACCAATTCTCAGTATTATCCATAGAGAATCCAAACCTGCACCTGTCGATTTTTGTTGATAACTATGGAACTGTCAAGGAAAACGATGTTGATTAAAATTCTATCCATTTGAGATTATTTCCGTTCTCTTTGAGGGATTGAGCAAGGGATTGACTTCAATCCTTTCCCTCCAATTCTATCACTTTCTGGACTCAATTGAAAGCTACCTTTCTTTCCCGGTATTTTCCTCCGAGTAAGACAGCCCAGGTTAGGGGCGAGATAAATAATTTCAAGAAATATGATTCTCAATGCATTTTTTTTTGATGAAGACAACTATACTGGCAAGAAGGCAAAGATGTTGATCAAGCTAAAAGCATCAATGGATAAAATTATTTGGTTCAAGCTCTTGGAAAATTGCATAAGGTATAATAAAAATTCTTGCTATGAACTTAAGTCTTAGATGCTCAATGATCAAAAGAAGTGTTTTTATCTTATCCAAACTTTTTCTCAAGTTTTCTAAGCAAAAAAAAAAATCAATTTTCACTTATGTGCAATCGATTTGCATGTTGGTGCCATCGATTGCATGCTTCACGTTTTCAAAGTGTTAGCTACTGTTTCTAAGTGCAATCGATTTGCATGTTTGTGCAATCGATTGCTCTATATAGAATTTTGCTACTGTTTTAAAGTGCAATCGATTTACACACATGTGAAATCGATTACTCATTGAAAATATTTGAATTTTTTAGCTGTTAAAACCCGTGCAATCGATTTACACAAGGGTGCAATCGATTACATGCTGAACTTTTTTGAAAATCAGCAACTTTGAACATACCTTTTCATAACACCACTTCATGGAAAAATTTCATTGAATCTTGGCAATTGTTCATGATTCATTTGCAGAAATTTATGTTGTTTCAAAGAGGTGCTATGAACATATAAATACTGAATTTTCAAAATCATTTTGTACCTCTTCCAATCAATAGTTTCTGAATTTTAAAATATCAAAACTCAAGCTTTCTCTTCACTTTCATACACAATTTTCTGCACATTTTCATATATTGTTAAATAGAAAACTTTGAGCATTCTATAGTCTTAAGTCATTGTATATTATTGTTATTGGAAGAGAAGATCAAGTCATTGATAAAATCACTCAAAGTGATTATTGCACTACAAACTCTATCAATCAAATATTGCTATACACTTTCTTATTTTTCAAAATTGTTGAAAATAATTTCAATTGGTTTTGTAATCTTGTTTTTCCAGGATTGTTGGATACAAGTAAGGTCACCTTGAGAGGATTGTTCTCGTTGTTGACATAGTGGAAATCCAAGAGGATTGTTCTTGGTCCAAGAGGATTGTTCTTGGTTTTGGTAGTTCTTGTTTAAGTTTTCCAACTATAAGGAAATCTCTTTCATGTTGAAAGGGGACTGAAGTACTCTCAGATTGTGAGGGGAACCAAGATATATATCTTGTGTCTCTCTATTTTTCTGCATTTTACTCTTTCATAAACTCACCATAAACCATAAAAATAATATCCATCATCACTAAAACCAGAAAATTTTAAATACCGAATTCCCCACCCCCCCTCTTAGGCGCACTTCATACTTATAATTGGCATCAGAGCAGGTTATACGTAACCTGTTCCTAAAAGATCCAGAATGGATTCCGCAAATCAAAATCCCATTTTCAGAGATGGTGGTAGTAACAACAAGCCTCCTCTATTTTGTGGTGAATATTTTGACTTTTGGAAAATACGCATGAAGGCACATCTAGAAGCACAAGGAGAAGAAATATGGGATGTCGTCGAGAATGGTCCATTTATTACTATAACCGTGATCAATGATGCTAGCTCATCAAAGCCTAAAACTGCATGGGAGGAAGATGATAAGAAAAAGGTCCCCTATGATAAAAATTCAATCAATCTTCTTCAAGGTGCACTTAGCATAGATGAATTCTTCCGTGTCTCGGCATGCAAAATGGTGAAAGAAATATGGGATACCTTGGTACAAACTCATGAAGGAACTGTTGAAGTTAAAATATCAAGACTAAATACTTTGAGTCAAGAATACGAGTTATTTCGAATGCATCCCAGAGAAACCATCCTTGACTTGCAAAAGAGATTCGTGCACTTGAAAAATCATCTAAGTGCTCTTGGTAAGACTTTGACGAATGATGAACTAAATCTGAAAGTACTTAGATCCTTAACTAGGTAATGGCAACCAAAGGTAACGGCAATTTCAGAAAAGAAAAGTCTCTCTTCAATGACTTCCGCAACGTTGTTTGGAAGACTTCAAGAATATGAAACAGAACTCAGAAGACTTGAAAAACATGAAAATCAAGAGAAGAAATCCAAGAATATTGCCTTAAAGATTGATTCCAAGGAAGTTGAAAAGGAAGATAATCCGGAAGAAGATGAAAATTTCATGCTTCTTGTTAAAAGGCTTGGTATGTTTTTTGGTAGAAATGACAAGTCCCTTTCTCATGCAAAAAGAAAGAAACAATTTTAAAAAAGGGAAGCTTCCACATCAACACAAGAAGTCACATGTTATGAATGTGGTAAGCAATGTCATATCAAGCCGGATTGCCTAAAACTCTCCAAGAAATGTGGCTACAAAGGCAAAAGGGAATTTAAGAACAAAAAGGCCTATGCTGCATGGGAGGATAATGAAATAAGTTCTTCATCTGATTCCGATAGTGATGAAAGTGGAAATCTAGCATTGATGGTCTCACACCATTCTGATAATGAAGATGATGAGGTTAGTAATGAATTTTATCTTTTTTATAGTGATGCACAAGGTGCTATAGATGAACTATTAAATGAATGCAAAATTCTGTATAAAACTATTTCATCTCAAAAGAAACAAATTTCATCTTTAGAAGAAAAATGTGAAACTATGGAAAAATATTTCAAAGAAGAAAAATAAAAATTAAGTGATGAACAAAAACATAATTTTGTATGCAAAAATTGTGAATCACTCTCTTTCCAAATTGTCCAATTAAAAAGAGTTAGTGAAAGATATGAAAAAGGTCAAATTGGATTGGAAGGTGTTCTTAACCAACAAATATATTACAATGATAAAAGTGGACTTGGATATTCAAATTTTTAAAACCAAGTTCTAATAAAACTATCTTTGTTAAGGCTAGTGATCAATCATCCAAAGAGAAAGTGAACAAACCTAAAGTGGTTCATCAATATCCTAAAAAGAAAAGATTTGTTAAGAATAAATCTTATCCTCCTAGATATAGAAGTAACTTTGAACCTACTTGTTTTTATTGTGGTATTGTTGGCCATACACCTAATGCTTGCTATGTTAGAAACTTTAGTGTAGCAAGTGGGCATTTTGTGTGGGTTAAGAAGGGAACTAACTATGATGGACCCAAAGCACATTGGGAACCAAATAAAACTTAATTTGTTTTGTAGGTTTTCTTGAGTACCACTTTAAATCTATGATTTTTTGATAAGTGGTGTCTCTAAGCATTTGATGGAAGACATACACTAACTTTCAAATCTAGTTCAAGTTCAAGGATTATTTCACATATGGGAAATACCTTAAAGGAAGAATTCTTGGCATTGGCAAAGTTCATACACTAACTTTCATATCCATTGAAGATGTACTTTATGTTGAAGAACAAAAGACAACTTATAAGTAAAAGACAACTTTGTTGAAAAGGCTTCAAATTCATCAATGATGAATGGTTTATGAAGTCACTCTTGAGGTAAAATTCATAGGTAAATTTTTTTTTTTTATGTTTATAATTTCATTATATATTTTAAGTCTTTCCCCATTCCTTTTTGCTAATGACAAAGGGGGAGAAGGTTTATTATATGTATGTATGTATATTTTTATTCATCTTTCCCTTCTTTTTGATAATGTCAAAGGGGGAGAAGGATGTTACACTTTATACTTGTATATTTACTTGTCTTAAACTTTTAAGGTACAAAGAATCCTTCAAGATGAGAAAATCCAAATGATTTCAAAGCTTCTCATATAAAGGGGGAGTTATACATCTTAGGGGGAGAAGTCTCTTTCCGGAAATAACAAAGCTTCAAGAAAGATTGTTTGTCATCATCAAAAAGGGGGAGAATGTAATATCAAGCTTCTCAAATGATTCTCAATGCATTTGGTTTTGATGAAGACAAACTATATTGTCAAGAAGGCAAAGATGTTGATCAAGCTAAAAGTATCAATGGATAAAAGTCTTTGGTTCAAGCTCTAGGAAAATTTCATAAGGTATAAAAACAATTCTTGCTATGAACTTAAGTCTTAGATGCTCAATGATCAAAAGAAGTGTTTTTATCTTGTCCAAACTTTTTCTCAAGTTTTCTAAGCAAAAAATCAATTTTCACTTATGTGCAATCGATTTGCATGTTGGTGCAATCGATTGCATGCTTCATGTTTTCAAAGTGTTAGCTACTGTTTCTAAGTGCAATCAATTTACATGTTTGTGCAATCGATTGCTCTCTATCGAATTTTGCTACTGTTTTAAAGTGCAATCGATTTACACATATGCAATCGATTGCTCACTGAAAATATTTGAATTTTTTAGCTGTTAAAACTCGTGCAATCTATTTACACAAGGGTGCAATCGATTACATGCTGAACGTTTTTGAAAATCAGCAGCTTTGAACATACCTTTTCATAACACCACTTTATGGAAACTTTTCATTGAATCTTGGCAATTGTTCATGATTCATTTTCATAAATTTATGTTGTTTCAAAGAGGTGCTATGAACATATAAATACTGAATTTTCCAAATCATTTTGTACCTCTTCCAATCAATAGTTTCTGAATTTTAAAATATCAAAACTCAAGCTTTCTCTTCACTTTCATACACAAAGTTTTTCTGCATATTTTCATATATTGTTAAACAGAAAACTTTGAGCATTCTATAGTCTTGAGTTATTGTATATTATTATTATTGGAAGATAAGATCAAGTCATTGATAAAATCACTCAAAGTGATTATTGCACTACAAACTCTATCAATGAAATATTGCTATACACTTTCTTATTTTTTAGGATTATTGAAAATAAATTCAAGTGGTTTTGTAATCTTGTTTTTTCAGGATTGTTGGATACAAGTAAGGTCACTTTGAGAGGATTGTTCTCATTGTTGACATAGTGAAAATCCAAGAGGATTGTTCTTGGTCCAAGAGGATTGTTCTTGGTAGTTCTTGTTTAAGTTTTGTTCTTGGTAGTTCTTGTTTAAGTTTGCCAACTATAAGGAAATCTCTTTCATGTTGAAAGGGGACTGGAGTACTCTCAGACTGTGAGGGGAACCATGATATATCGCTTGTGTCTCTTTATTTTTCTGCATTTTACTCTTTCATAAACTCACCATAAACCAGAAAAATAATATCCATCATCACTAAAACCAGAAAATTTTAAAATACCTAATTCACCCCCCTCTTAGGCGCACTTCGTACTTACAGGCGCGATCTGTAACACCCCATTTCTACTCGGAAAATATTATTAAAATCAGAGTTACAAAATTTCGATATACAAATAGGATGCTACACTTACAACTTATAACAACGACATCTAATCGCATATAAAATAAATACATAACACTTAAACTCAGATGAACCGTTAACCACATAATTTAGTCTTTAAAATAAAACAACTTTTATAGTTAAGCAGCAAAATCACAATTTCAACTCAATGTCATAACATCTTTGTTCGACCGAAACAACTTTAGAAACAACAAAGTACTTAGTAAATCAAATTAAAATTCAGCAACAGAAGTAAAATCAACAATAAAGCAAAAATCGTTCATCTCCTTGAGTTTTACGTATCAGAGCAACGACACCGACTCGAACTACTGAAGGTAAACAACCTTCACTCTGGGTTACCTCCACGTTACCAACATAGGGGTAACATTCAAACATAAGGGGTGAGATATCGAACAATATAATAGAATGCATAATTAATAATATATTAGAATCAATTCATACAAAATCACCACTTCGCGGCTCTTTAACAACATTTAACATGATCAATTCATCCACACAACAACTCAGGATGCAACATGAATGCAACTTGTTTTTATGAACATGCATGTGGTACCAACAGAGAAAAACTCCCAACTTAATAATCTGCCAATTAATAGAGGCATCAACAAGGCATAAGCCTTCAACTTTATATATGTAAATCCAGGCCAACTTACCGAGCATGAGCTCCCAACTTGACATGCTATGTATGCGACAACATGATCAAAAGAAAAAACAACAACAATGATAACTACACAATGACAGCAACCATTCAACAACAACTCAACAACAATATCAGCATTGGCAATAAGCCTACCACTTGATATTTTCCAATAATTATAGGCATCTCAATAAAATTTATCATCATTTGTCAATTCTGAAATTATAACAAAGTATGCAATACACTGTATTAACCAAAATATGCTACAACGTCCCACATAATTATTCGGGCAATTCGACTATATCCAGATGAATAGTTTTCTGTTAAAATACTAATATTTTTGGTTTTATATTACTATTTCCAATTCCACACGGATAACTGCTTGTCACTTATTAATTATTTCATCTTTGTTACTAGCTACTAATTTGTTCTTCTGTTAATCTATTACTAATACTACTAATGAAAGTTCTACTAAATTATTTCTACTGATAACCTTATTAATATTTTTCTGCTAATCATTAATTCTATTATCTCTCCTGCTACTAACTTATATTTACTAGTAATTCATTAATCATTTAGGGATATATTACCTTAATAACTCTAATTATTATACTGAGAATGTTAAACTAAAATAATTAACCAATTAGCATGCACAAGAGCGTTAAGGAATAAGAAATAAATATGTACCCCTCTACATGCAGAGGAACAAAAGAAAAGAATTAATAAAGACACGTGCCCCTAGGTGTAATACCCCAAATTTGTCCTACCCTTTTACTTTTATCTGGCTTACGCATTTTTGCACTTTTCTCATGTACATAACTCCCGTTAGGTCATCCAATACGTCATTCATTCATTAATCAATAAAACGTGGCATATGATCAAGGATGTTGAAGAATTAGGGTTGTTGTATGGATTTAAGGTTCTCGTCTTCATTCAATCTTGAATCAACTGGTTTTATCATCAATCAGGATTTGTGGAGCTAGGGTTTGTGTTCATGATCATTGAGGGGTTTTTACCCTAAAGTAACAAAGTTCATGAAGCGTCTTCGTCCAGATTTCTCAAGTGCATCAAGTGTTTGGGGTTTCATCAAGGCTTCATTAGAGGTTGTTACAAAAGAAGGTTTTTTCATCAGCATATTAAATCGCCTCCTCATTAGTGTGCGTTCATGGCAAGGAGATTAGGATTTCAGTTTGTTGCTCAAGTTCGTTGGTTCATCAATTGGAGAACTGGACTTAAGGGCTTAGTTTCTTATACTTCATGATGTATTTGTCTTCAAGGCAGTGTGTTGAGGCAACCATTTGAAAAGACTTTGTCAAGTCAATATATTTTGTGGATTGAATTACAAGAATGAAACATAACATAAGAGGTGAAGTTATGGATTGATTTTGATCAAGACAATTTTGTTCTCTTTGTTGTTATATGTTGCTTAGAAATACAACTTAAATGGGATTAGTAAAGGCAAATTGACTTTTCCGTTAAGAAATGAAGGGAATTCATTCATTCGAGTGATTTCATGAACTCAATCTATGCAAGGGGATAAGTTTGGATCTGATTCATGATTAAATTTGGAAATGATATCGATGTTAATTTCGTAGAATTCAAGTAACAAAGGCAATGGACATCATTTCTCTCAAGGAAAAGTTCATCATCAAGAATTCATGCCCATTATACATTTCATTCAAAAGAAAGACTAAATATTCAAGAGGTTTCTATTACAAGTAACCATTTCCAAAGTCTATTACAAGATGTATCCAAAATACATTCTAAAGGCTATTACAAATAGTGATGTAATGTTTAAAGAACATATGGAAGTTGTCTCCATGCTTGTAATTATCTTTGCTCCAAGCTTCCACGTTTCCAAGAGGCGCCACTATTGTCATTGGAACTAAGTTGCACCGTATTTTCAAGCCCTGCATATTGATCACAGTAAAACCAGAAATCTAGCCAACATTCACGTGGCCCTGCAATTTACAATTGAAGCTTACAATGAGATAACCAAAACGTGCATAAACCTATTCAGTTAAAATCAAGCGCACCAAATGAAAACCTATCCCTAAATGCCTTTTTCTAACCCTAATAAATTTCTAAACTGAAATTACAAACACAGCCTGCATTTAAAAGAACAAAACCAAGTGAAATTTCCAACAGAAAACAGATTCAGAACAGGTGATCAAAAACCAAATTATCCCTGCCATTTTGAAACAAACAGACGAAAAACAAGTTAACCGCAACACAAAACGGGCAAGCTCATAAAATCCAAAGTAAACAATTAACTAAAAATCCATCAAATAATCTCAAAACCAAAAGAAAACCTGCAGCCCTGCATACACCATAAAATCAGTCCAAAGGCCACAACTTCTAAACCCCTAACCAATTTCCCAAACAGAATTTCCTAATGGCCAACATGTAACAAAAAGCCAGCCCATCTATAACTGACTTCAGCCCTCTAATTAACTTTTTTTCTCCATAACATAAATCAACCCTGCAAACTGTCAACTGAATTCTAGCTAACCAATTTCTGTCCAAACCTCTTAACTACCATACCAACCAGCCAACTTTCTATCCTAATTGTTCTAACATAATTCCTAACAAAAACAATTTCTAACAGAATGTCATCTCCCTAACTAACTAATAACAGGATTCTAACTATCCTAACAAACTAATAGAATCCTAACAACCTCTCAACAGAAAAACAGAATCATAACTACCCTTAACCAATTTCTAACTGTAAAAAAACAAGCTCTAACAAACTTCTGACGGGGGACAGGTTATAACAGAAAAAGAAGAAAGTGAGGCGGAAGAGAATTTCCAGCTCAGTAGCGAAACAATTTAAAAGATCAGAAAAATCATAAATACAAAAAACTCACCTTCATCAGGATTGAATCTCCTCTCCATGATCTTGAATCTTCAACTGTCTATAAAATAACCATCTCCATCCATAATTCGTCTCTCCACTATTTTTTTTCAGTTTCAAACACCTTGGATTCTTTTTATCTCCCTCTCTCTCTCTCTCTGAGTTCCATCTTCATTCTCTCGACAACATTTTTCTACAAAAATCACCAAGAACTTTCTCTCCCTCTTCTCCAATTCTCTCTCCATTTCTGAACCCTCTTCTTCATCAAGAACCACACAACATTCCCCATTTTATCTTTAAGAATTGCCACTTCTGCAACACTTGAAGCTACGTCAGCTGCCTCATCAATGATATCCTCATCTTCATCGTGTATTTAACTTCATCATGCATCTGCATCAACAATAGCACAAATACGAACAACCCAGACAAATCCGCCGACATTTGACCGCATTAAGAAATATAAGTAAGAGAGGGAGTAAAGGATGAGATGCATAACTGATGTTATTCATCTCCGGTTTCGTCGTAGTCTTCACCATCAAAAAGCCGTCGGAGCTGCTTCGAAGCAAGATGATGAAGTGTAAAAAGAGGGCGGCGGTTTTTGAAGGAAGAAGATGGCGAGTTTGATGGTGTTACAGTGGACGAATGGTGGCGACCGTATGGAGAGATCAAAGAAGAATAGAAACATAATCGAGAGCAAGGTAAAGAGGGTATCACCCAGGACGGCCGCGATAGAGGACACCGGCGTTCGACTTAAATTGGAAGAGAAGTTGGTGTCGGCGGCTGAAGCGAGCGATAGAGGAGAAGGATTCTTCCTTCGTGGAAGACAAACAGCCGTATTTCTTACCCTAGATTTCTCTTCTGGTTTACACTATTATCGGTTGTTTTCTTTCTAAAAGGAAGCCTAATGTTAATGTGGTGTTGTTGGTAATAGGCTGTTGGGCCGAAATTCCTTGCCTTGGCCTTTAACATTTTTTGTACAGCAAGATCTCATTACAAAAAAATTTCATGGATTCTACCCAGTGGGCTTAGCGCCCATGTTGTATGGCTAACCACAAAGAAATAATATTTTGGCTTGCACTCCACAAAATCCATAATAGCTGATTTTTTTGGACACTTGGGAGCTTGCAACAAAAAAAGGTTCATAGACTTCTCTTTCAGTGGGCCTTCAGCGAACTGCATCAGCATACCTCCTGGATTCCAATTAGCCCCCCCTGATTCTCTTAATTCTCTTTCATGATTTTTTTTAATAACCAAAATACATAACGAAATGGTAAAAAATATTATAATACTTTTTAGAAATTAATTAGGAATTTACTTCCCTTTTTCTAACTTTTAGCCAATTGTAATCATTAGTTTTGTTCATTTTTATGCCATATATTTCGTTTGCGATTGTTGGTATGGATTGTATGCAATACTTTGATACTTGCTGCCTAATTTCACTTGTTTGTATAGTCTTTCATGATCTCTTAGGTGATTTTGGTTCAAATTTAATCTTCGATTTAATTGAACTAAAATTAGACATTAGGCGTTTAAATCCAAGCATGCAAACATTAGGTAGAATTCCCTCGAAATTCTAATTTTAGGTCCATGATGCATAATAACACTAGGTTTAGAAATAGGCTAGTCCCCCTTTGACTTTTCTTTCCCTTTTTGCATTTGCATTAAAACAAAAAACTTCTTTTTCTTCCAAACTTCCAAACACTTTAAAACTACTGATGAGAATTATGCCTTTTCTTAGTATGGGAAATGATAAGCAGGTCTCTTCTCGATCTTATTATTCTTCCTCTCAAGCCTAGGTGTGGTTCAAGTCTCAAAGACTCCTTTCATGGATAAGTGGAAAGGGGGCTAATATCTCTCTCTTGAGGTCAACTAGTCATTATCTGCAACAAAATACAAACCAACTCAAATCATTTTGTGCGCTCGAGCACCTTTTCTCTAAAAACCCTTTTCAGGTAAGGACATGATTAATTTACTTCCGTTCCAACGCATAAGTCTCCAAAGGTCGAGCTGCGGAAGAAGGCGGAATTAACATTGTCCATAAAAACATAAAAAAACAAAAACATGTTAGCCGAACTACGGTAGCTCTGATTCCTCAAAAAGGATATGTAGGCATTGTGGTAGGGCCCAAGCGAGTAAAATTTTATTTTCCCTACATTATTTTCTCATTTCTTTTGCATACATTCCCTCATTAGTAAGCAGTAAGCATAGTCTAAAAACACCCATAAGATAGACAACAAGAGTGGATACCGTAGAGTACTACGGCCGTGTGGGGTGCTAATACCTTCCCCTCGCATAACAGACTCCCTTACCCGATCTCTCAGTCGTAAGACCATGACTTCTCCCTTATCAGGTTTTCTTGATGTTTACCTTTCCCTTTGTGTGCGATAAAAGACGTTCGATGGTGACTTCATTATTTGATGATTTTCAGCCGGTTGTTTCAGCTGACGACTTCACTGAGGAATCAGGTCGACCAAATGCTGGTCCATCCCGGAGTCGCTCCTAGCTCTTGTTCTATTCTCTTTGGGTGTTTATTTATATGCTTTATGGCTTATTCATTTTGTATATACCTGAGCATATGTATGCATTGCATTTTACTACTTTCCATATATTACTGCTGTACTGAATCTGCTTCTTGATTGGGTTGGGATGTTACTATTGAGATAAAAGCCCCAATACCTAGGCCATAGTGCACTAGGACACTAGGAATAGAGTGGGGGCATTACAAATATAGGACGTGGTCCGACTAGTGCAGTCATGTCATATACCATGCTCGAATGAGGTTCAATTGGAGGAACTTTCATCACGCATGTTTGTGTTGCGATGATTTTACTTTTAAGTGAACCCGTGATTTTCGAGTTACCCTTGCCTTACCTTGACCTAGTCTTTACCCGTGAGTGGGGAGAGAATTATTATCACAGGTACAAATGGTGACTATGTTCAGATGGTTATTCATGTTCAGATGGTGGTTATTTATTCTAATAATTATGTTCTGGATTTCTGTTGGTGACTCACTCAGATGGTAACTATGTTCTATTGGTGACCGTATAGTTCTCAGATTTATTTTCTGAGTTCTTCACTTATTTATTTGGAGGTACATTCGAGCCTTCGATCTTGGTATTCCCAGCATATTCAGAAAAGGCTAAACAGTATCCGATGTTCCATAAGCCTTGATCCCGTACAATGGGATATCTACATGGTACTTGGTTCTTGTATATGTAGAAGCTATGTCGGACCTTTGATATGATAATATTCATATGATTCAGAACAATACAACAATAATATTCAGAAATGATGGAACTTTAATCCCATTTGATCCCATGTTTTTGTATACATAACATGGTTACCACATACTTAACATACATGTTCTGTTATTTCGAGGGAATCATATTTGTAAGTCTTGTGCTAAACTCTCCCATCTTTTACTTGCGTAAAATCAAAATTAAAACATGTAAGTTCCTTGGAAATGACGGAATATGACATGGCATCCATTCATGCGGCCCATGCATATTCATGCATCTATAACAGGTATTCTAAGATTGGGGATTCTTATTCAGACCAGGTGTTCTCCTAAGAAGTTCAAATTTGATTTCTTACCGTCACATGCTCAGAGGTTAGTTATGGAATAACTCTGTGTGGTACATACAAGCTTTGGCCCCTGGTCAGAAATTCTTCGAGAAGGAAGGTAATCGATTGAAGACTCAAATGAACCAGGTCACAGAAGCTCTGATGATGATCAATAAACTTACTTCCACAACAGATATGGTTGCCATGTCGGGGCATCCGACTATTCAATCAGGGGCACTCTCAATAGCTTTGTATTCCCTGGTCTGTTCAACAACAACCAATCTTTATTCCCTGAGTGAATTCATGGGGAAAAGCTTTTAAGCAAAGACTGAATAATCTTGGTGAGCATGCTGGTACAAGCCCAATGTATTACATTCAGTTATTTCCAGCTCTGATCTTTGGGGTCCTCCTCCCATAAAACATCTATTCTGATTGCGATACACATGCTAGAGGTATCCCGTATTCTGGGTCACCCAGTTTTGATATTGAAAACTATAAAGGGGTTGAAGTATAAATCCCAACACCTATCTGGCGTCTCTTCCAAAAATCCAATTCCTATTTGGCCAACTTCCACACTCTTTCTTACCAGCTGGGTGTCTCTACTGTTCTTATAGAAGATGAACTGTATTATTTTTTTGTGGCGTTATATGCTTGGTGATGCAGTTTATACCAATTATCTTGGTAAAGCATTCATTCGCTCTCCTAAAAGAATCTTCTATACTAGGGCACCTGGCCATTCGATTGAAGATAATATGTCATCCAGAGACATGGTCCAAGACGGGATCAATCTAGAAACTGTTGTGTCCACATCAGATAAGAAAGGGGAATTCTCTCGCCCATTCAAGCATCAAGACTGCAGAAAGTCGCCAAAATGAAGAAACCCATACGGAGTCAAGTATCCTCAACAATGACAATCATTGGTTTCTTTACTGCATTTTCATTTGCATTCTTGCTTGTTTGTTTAAACATTTCTTGTATGTAGAAATTTGTCTATTTTTGAATGAAAATCTTAATGCAATAAGTATGTCTGCCTTGAAGTGTTTGTTTCATTTTTATTCATCCATTTGTTATCACTCTTTAAATGTTTTACTTGCATATTGATTCCAAGTTTCCAAGTCTTATGCTTAGGTAAAGATTTGGAAGGAGGATGACGACAATCTAAAACGCAAAAATATCTGGTTGGTATGATTTTGAGTAAGACCCTGCTGACGACGTACATGCCTTATTTCAATTCCTTAAAATCGGAGATATAATGGAGATAGACCCTCGTTAACCCCTCTGAGCCTTCGAAGTAGGAGTTTCTTTTCTGTTCAGAAAAAACCCTCATTTTAACCCTAGGACGGGTAGATTTCAGTTAATCTGATCAAACGTTCAGAACTCATCAAGAGCGCGCATCCAAGGATCTAACAATGGTTATCCATCAAAAGGTTGAGGAAAGTCAAAACCACAATGGTTAACCCTCATCTAACAACAACGTGCGTCTATTGACAATATCCCAATGGGTATCTCTCTCACATTAGGAGGTCAACAGATGACGATACAACAATGGCTATCCCTCATCTACCAAAGACTCAGACAGTCAGTCACTTCCAACAAATCAGAAACAACGTAAAGATCAAAGACTTATTCGGAATTGAAATTATGAATAAGAAAGAAACAAAAAGACCTGCTAAGTCCAACTTGAAAACAAGTCGATTAGGAAAAAGTTGGGGCATCCCGCATGAATTCCAAATCGAAATTCAAAAGAATTTGTCCAGGAAAATATTAGGGAAAGCAAGACAGAAATTGAAGAGTCTAAAAGGAAAGAAAAGGTATTACCAATAAAATCCTTATCGAAAGAACAAGGTCGTGTGATCAGACACTAGAATTAGAATTTTGTGACTGTTGTGTCCAAGAGGCCTAAGAGGTTCCTCAACCATCGCAAACTCTTCTCGAGAGAAGAATGCCTGTATCTCTTCAACTGAACATAGGAATGGAGAACATCATGGGGAATGGGTGGGCACCAAGTAATTTTGAGCCTTAAATCTTTTTTTCTTAAACTGTGAACCAAGCCACGTTACAACCCATTAAAAGTCCTAACTGAAGCATGGGTCAATTTGAAAGTGTGCTACGACGAGATATCGTTTAACTGACTCCTAAGAGGTATGTTTAAATATCTTTGTTGGCATCATATGCTTGCATTATCTTTCATAAAAAAGGAATTTGCAAGTGTTGCTCTCTAGCTAGTGACTCATTCACAACAGAGTTGTGATATCATTTCACTCAAAGTTTTTCAAACTTCAAGACTTATATATGTGTTGCATTAGAATTATCATTCTCATAATAAACATTCTTCTGCATACAAAACAACTGATTGACATCAAGTAAGTTTACACAATGAACAACTGGTAAAGAGCTCAATCTTGTCAGAGAAGAGAGGCTTGAATACTATGTTGAAGCAAGAGTCAGCTGTCACAAGAGAAATGACTTATCCAGGGGTATGTTAACCAGAGATTCTGTCAAGAGAAATCATCTTGGTACTTCACAGTATGAGTACCATTCAGGGATGAAGTTAGCAGATTCTGCCAATCTGGGGAAATCAAGTCGAGAGTTTATCCCTCCACTCTGAGCTAAATCTGGGGCATTCCTTCAAGCTATCAATCAGAGCATATCACGTCGATAAATCTCTTCAATTTAATATCAATCAGAAGCTATCACGTCGATAAATCTCTTTAAGCTAATATCAATCAGAGGCTATCACGTCGATTAATCTCTTCAAGCTCGACCAATCAGAAGCTATCACACCGATAAATCTCTTCAAGTTTTCGTTGATCAGGGGTTCTCACATTGATAAATCTATTCAGAATTCATTCAACCTGGGGCAGTTACGTCGAGATTCGACAAATCTCTCCAAGAAAGTTGTAATCAAGAGCAGTTTATTTCGTGGCTCAAGACATTGGGGCAGGCCACTTCGTATCGAATTTTGGCACGAATATTCTGGTCTCCTATTCAACATAGATCTTCTTAGTGATCCTCCAGACAGGGGAATTCTTCACCCATACTTGCAAAGTTGCTCAAGCCAATTATGTTGTACGAGACAAATCAAGCTAAAAGCATCATAACAGTCACCCTGACCTAGCCAGCGCACGAAGCTTCCTTCATATGCTACAAACAATTTCAAACCTGATTCCCTAAGTGAATTCAGAAATTTCAGAGTTTCCGTTTGACTCGGCACGTGCAAGTGCATCCCCAATAGAGTTAATCAAGTGCATCTGCAGTGGAGCTAAACTGGGGCATTTGCAGAGCTAAACCGAGTCATTCACAGAGCTAAACTAGGGCATTCGCAGATGTCCATGCCCATCTTTTATCCCCAAGTGATTTAAGAGGTAATTCTACAGTGTGGCGTAAACTTGGGGCATGTATGTGAAGAGATCCATATGGCGTTCAATACCCATTCCTCGACATATTCAGTTCTACCGGCCTCAGCGATTCAGGATGTTTGGAAGTCCAGCCAGATTATCTTCCCCAAAAATACAATTCAGAATTCAGTGGCGTACCTGTAAACTCGCTTCGTCGGTAATTCAATCTTCATCATAATCATCGATAATCTTCGGTATCATGAGCTCCCCAATGCAAGTTCTTACCAATGTCCCCAACAGTCCTCGGTACTGCAGGCTTCCAGCGCTGATATGTATTGGCATCCCTAGTGATGAGCAACAGTTCCCAACGGGCCTTCGCTTATCCCCATGAAGTCTATTTCTTTACATTTCATATAGTTATCATTACATAACATTGCATCTTCAAAAGCGCGTAGCTGATCCATCAGAATGGATCTTTGCGGCAAAAGAAATTCAAATATGCATACGAAACATAAGCCAGATCAGGTACCTTACATGAAAGACCTGAATCATTCAAGGACAATAATGCATTCTTACAAGAAGATATCATTCCCAAATCCCCAATTGGCGACCCTCACTTTCACAATGCCCAGCTAACATTGCCAGTACCTTGTACCCTGAATTTCTAATAAAATCAACACACCTTATCATTCTAAACCCAATTCTCGTTCGATAGTTAGTTCCCATCTGACAAATAATTTAGTCTTCCAACACTCTTCCGTGCCAGTTTCCCAAACACTCGTCCGTGTAAACCCTTCCTTGATACCCATCCATATCTTCTCTGGACACTCGTCTGTGTCAACTCATAAACACTCGTCTGTGTAAACTCATAAACATTCGTCTATGTCAACTCCTAAACACTCGTCTGTGTCAACTCATAAACATTCATCCGTGTAAATTCCTAAGAACTCATCCATGTCAGTCTCCCGAACACTCGTCTGTGTTTAACCTTGATACTCGTCTATATCTTCTTTCAATACTCGTCCGTGTTAGTTCAAACACTCGTTCGTGTTTAACCTTTCCTTGATACTCGTTTGTATCTTCTTCCAACACTCGTCCGTGTCAGTTTCCCAAACACTCGTCCGTGTAAACCTTTCCTTGATACTCGTTCGTATCTTCTTTCAATACTCGTCTGTATCGATTCAAACACTCGTCCGTGTTTAATCTTTCTTGATACTCGTCCGTATTTTCTTTCAATACTCGTCCATATCGATTTAAACACTCGTCCGTGTTTAACCTTTCTTGATACTCATCCGTATCTTCTTTTGATACTTATCCGTATTGATTCAAACACTCGTCCGTGTTTAACATTTCTTGATGCTCGTCTGTATCTTTCTTGATACTCATCCGTATCTTCTTTCAATACTCGTCTGTGTTGGTTAAAACACTCGTCTGTGTTTAACCTTTCCTTGATACTCGTTTGTATCTTCTTCTAACACTCATTTGTGTCAGTTTCCCAAACACTCGTTCATGTAAACCTTTCCTTGACACTCGTCCGTATCTTCTTTCAATACTCGTCTGTATCTTCCTTGATACTCGTTCGTATCTTCTTTCGATACTCGTCTGTATCGATTCAATGTGTTATACTTTCCTTGTATTGGCATCATGTTATGTTACAAGTTCGATCTCTTCCTTGTATTGGCATCACGCTACGTTACAAGTCCGATCTCTTCCTTGTATTTGCATCATGCTACGTTACAAGTCTGATCTCTTCCTTGTATTGGCATCATGCCATGTTACAAGTCTTTTATGCCTTTGAGTTTGCATTATGCTACCTTCCAACATTCATCGTGTCCTGATCGATGTCTTCCTTTTGGTTATCGTGTCCTAATCGATACATGTTCTACGAATCATTCTTGTCCTGATCGATGTATTCCTGTTAGCCATCGTGTCCTGATCGATGTCTTCCTTTTAGTTATCGTGTCCTGATCGATACTTATCCCACAATCATCGTGTCCTGATCGATGTACTCTGATGTCGTCATGTCCTGATCGACATATACCTCCGGTTTAGTCGCATCTTTTTAATTCCCCAGTGGATGTTACAAAAACAATACTCATCACTACCTTTCTCTCAGAACAAATTTTTGGCATTGATATTTAATCATCTTCTACCTCGAACTTCTGAAAGGCATGTGCCAATCGTACTTTCAGGTTTAAGAACGATTAAATAGGGGAAGCGGTAATACCCCAAATTTGTCCTACCCTTTTACTTTTATCTGGCTTACGCATTTTCTCACTTTTCTCATGTACATAACTTCCGTTAGGTCATCCAATACGTGATTCATTCATTAATCAATAAAACGTGGCATATGATCAATGATGTTGAAGAATTAGGAATGTTGTATGGCTTTAAGGTTCTCGTTTTCATTCAATCTTGAATCAATTTCTTGAATCAACTGGTTTTATCATTAATCAGGATTGCTAGAGCTAGGATTTATGTTCATGATCATTGAGGTGTTTTTTACCCTAAAGCAACAAAGTTCATGAAGGGTCTTCGTCCAGATTTCTCAAGTGCATCAAGTGTTTTGGGTTTCATCAAGGCTTCATCGGAGGTTGTTTTAAAAGAAGGTTTTCTCATCAGCATATTAAATCGCCTCCTCATTAGTGTGTGTTCATGGCAAGGAGATTAGGGTTTCAGTTTGTTGCTCAAGTTTGTTGGTTCATCAATTGGAGAACTGGACTTAAGGGCTTCGTTTCTTATACTTCAAGACGTATTTGTCTTCAAGGCAGTATGTTGAGGCAACCATTTGAAAAGACTTTTTCAAGTCAATATATTATGTGGATTGAATTGTAAGAGTGAAACATAACATAAGAGGTGAAGTTATGGATTGATTTTGATCAAGACAATTTTGGTCTCTTAGTTGTTATATGTTGCTTAGAAATACAAGTTAAATTGGATTAGTAAAGGAAAATTGACTTGTCTGTTAAGAAATGAAAGGGAATTCATTCATTCGAGTGATTCTGTGAACTCAATCTATGCATGGGGATAAGTTTGGATCTGATTCATGATTAAATTTGGAAATGATATCGATGTTAATTTCATAGGATTCAAGTAACAAAGGAAATGACCATCATTTCTCTCAAGGCAAAGTTCATCATCAAGAATTCGTGCCTATTATACATTTTATTCAAAAGAAAGACTAAATATTCATGAGGTTTCTATTATAAGTTACCATTTCCAAAATCTCTTACAAGATGTATCCAAAATACATTCTAAAGGCTATTACAAATAGTGATGTAATGTTTAAAGAACATATGGAAGTTGTCTCCATGCTTGCAAATATCTTTGCTCCAAGCTTCCACGTTCCCAAGAGGCACCGCTATTGTCGTTAGAACCAAGTTGCACCGTATTTTCAAGCCCTGCATATTGATCACAGTAAAACCAGAAATCCAGTCAGCATTCACGTGGCCCTGCAATTTACAATTGAAGCTTACAATGAGATAACCAAAACCTGTATAAACCTGTTCAGTTAAAATCCAGCGCACCAAATGAAAACCTATCCCTAACTGCCTTTTTCTAACCCCAACCAATTTCTAAACTGAAATTACAAACACAACATGCATTTAAAAGAACAAAAACCATTGAAATTTCCAGCAAAAACAGATTCCGAACAGGTGATCCAAAACCAAATCAGGCCTGTCATTTTGAAACAAACAGAAGAAAAACAAGTTAACCGCAACACAAAACGGGAAAGCTCATAAAATCCAAACTAAACAATTAACTAACAATCCATCAAATAATCTCAAAACCAAAAAAAAAACTGCAGCCATGCAAACACCATAAAATCAGTCCAAAGGCCACAACTTCTAAACCCCTAACCAATTTCCCAAACAGAATTTCCTAATGGCCAACATATAACAAAAAGCCATCCCATCTATAACTGACTGCAACCCTCTAATTAACTTTTTTTCTCCATAACATAAATCAACCCTGCAAACTGTCAGCTGAATTCCAGCTAACCAATTTTTGTCCAAACCTCTTAACTACCATACCAGCCAGCCAACTTTTTATCCTAACTGTTCTAACAGAATTCCTAACAAAAACAGTTTCTAACAGAATGTCAGCTCCCTAACTAACTAATAACAGGATTCTAACTATCCTAACAAACTAATAGAATCCTAACAACCTCTCAACAGAAAAACAGAATCATAACTACCCTTAACTAATTTCTAACTGTCAAAAACCAAGCTCTAACAAACTTCTGACGGGGGACAGGTTATAACAGAAAAAGAAGAAAGTGAGGCGGAAGAGAATTTCCAGCTCAATAGAGAAATAGTTAAAAGATGAGAAAAATCAGAAATACAAAAAACTCACCTTCATCGGGATTGAATCTCCTCTCCATTATCTTGATTCTTCAACTGTCTATAAAATAACCATCTTCATCCATAATTCGTCTCTCCACTATTTTTTTCCAGTTTCACACACCTTCGATCCTTTTTCTCTCCCTCTCTCTCTCTCTCTCTCTCTCTCTCTCTCTGAGTTCCATCTTCATTCTCTCCACAACATTTTTCTACAAAAATCACCAAGAACTTTCTCTCCCTCTTCTCCAATTCTCTCTCCATTACTGAACCCTCTTCTTCATCAAGAACCACACAAAATTCCCAATTTAATCTTCAAGAATTGCCACTTCTGCAACACTTGAAGCTACGTCAGCTGCCTCATCAATGATATCCTCATCTTCATCATGCAACTGCATCAACAATAGCATAAACACGAACAACCCGAACGAATCCTCCGACATTAGACCGTGTTGTACCCCAAAATTTTCCCTCTCATTTTACTCAATACATACCCATTGAGGTCCTCAACTTGCTCAAGGATGCCTAAGACTTGACCAGACAAACTCTCTCCTAAGGCAATGTACCTCAAACTAAGGTTTCCATTTTTATAAAGATGGGTGAACTCCAAAGGTCCCAAATGCCTTGCATGATCCCAATATGTTCTCAAGATCATCCATGTCAAGTTTCATGCCTTACATAAGAAGTTTGCTCAGTCAATCGCTCAGATGCATGAAAATAAACTATACCAGGTCAAAAGTCAACTGTGGCCCACATACAGTCAAACTTCAAGATTTTTGGTCAACATAAACACTATGAAGTTATATCCATCATTTGATCAAGGTTTGATCATGATTCCTCAAGGAATTCCCCAAATTCATCAAAACCCAAAAGTTGCTAAATTAGGGTTTCTCAGGAAAAGTCAACCAAACTTTGACCAAGCATAACTTCTTCATACTTTATAAAAACTTTTCCATCCAAGGCTCATTTTGAAGAGGATTCAATCTCCTAAAACTCATATTCATCCCTCAAGTTAAAAATATGCACTCATGAAAAGATATAAATTCAGACATTATAGGTCCTTTCAAAAAGTCAACAAAAACACCTTTAGGGTCAAAGCTTGTCACATGAACATGGAAGATCCAGTTGAGATGAAACCAAAGGGTTGTTTAGGGGGCATCCTAAGATTTTTATAAAGTCCAAGAACACCCTCCTAGGTTCAAAATTGAGAGAGATATGCATTGTCAAAGTTGGCCATTTTTGGAAATTTGCACAAAGTCAACGATGCCCAAAATTGCATTTTTTCCATATGGGCCTATCTTTTCAAGTTTGGAGCTTGTTCCTAACGTGGTCCACGACCCATGAACCACTCCATGCCTCATTCACTTATTTATTTAATTTATTGTGATATAATTCATTTAAAATTGAAATAAAATCAAATAAAATCAAAACAAATCACATAATTTATTTTAGGGATGTTTTTTGCATTGAATGGAGATCTCATGTGCTGTCAATAGCCAAGCAAGATCTTGCCATGCCATGAAAGGAGATAATATCCACAACTGTAAAGAATGGAAGCAAATTGAAAACACATTCATATCTTGGATTCCTGCCAAAACAAATGACCTAATTTGATTCCATACATATACAAGATCATCGTGAACCCTAAGGAGGAGAATTCAGACGCGCAGCTGCCTCCAAGAGCAAGAACCAAGTTTTCAATTTTTGTCAAAAAGTGAAGATCAGATTCTCTTTCATAGACCAATTCAAGCAATTTCAAGGCCATCAATCCACTCCTAGACATTTTCTGAGGCTATCCCAATCATCCTCAAGTCCTGAAACATCTGGAATCACGCTCATCAAGTCTCACGGTTTGCTATTTTTTTGAAAATCGTTTTCATTGATTTTGGCATCATAAACATGTTCTAAATACATATTCATGTTTATTATCATGTATGCAATGTATCTGGATTGTTTAATTTGAGTATAGGTACAGGAATCAAGAAATGCCATTCCTGGGGTTTCAAGCTCCATTTTAGGGTTTCCTAATGCAGGAAAAATTAAGGCTAGACGTGGGTACCATGGTGTTCAAGGCTTCAAGCCCAGTTGATTCATGGTCTCCATGGGAATTTATATTGCTTGTAATTAATTTTTGAATGACACAGGGTTGTAGCTACAGACATCGTCTGTAGGTAAAGGGTTGTTATCTAACACGACGGAGGAAGGAAGAAGAAGATATGTGGCTTGATCCCATTGGGTGTTTTGAATAAGCGCGCACTTTTATTTTTCTTTCCAATTAATCACCTTGTTTCATATAAGATATGTTATCGTTATTATATTGACAAGTTAACATCCTAGTGCAGCTGGCAACGAAGCATGTATATAAGTGAGAGGACCTGGGTTCGATCCCAGGTCCAAGCATTTTCTTGTTTTCTAAATATTTCTTTTCAAATCCCATGCGCCTCACCTTCACAAGAGTATCATACGTCCTCAGATCCAACCATGGGATCATCCCAGATCCAAATCCAGCGCCCAACAATTCACCCCCATGGTGGACCCTCAGAAGCAGGCCTCACTGATTCAAGCGTTGGGCAATTGGGCCACCAACCAGCTTGGGCCTAGCCAAATTCAGGCACTACACCCCCCAGTTTGCTTTTAGTCAGGCCCATTTCTTTGTTTTCTTTTTACTTTATTATTCTGTTTATTTATTTTATTGTTTTAAAAAATCATTTTTTTTTCAATAATTATAAAAATAAAAAAATCACAAAAAATAAAATTAGGTTTTTTTTTTATAATAAAAATCAATTTTTGAAAATTAATTATTTTAATTATTTCAACGTTGATTATTTTGTTAAATAAAATCAATTAGAAAATTAGGTTTAATTTGAAAATATTTAATTTTCTCAATCAAAAAATAACAAAAATATTTTCTTTGATTTCCTTCGAATTTGGATTTTGATTCTCGTATTTAATTCGTCTCGCACGCATTTATTTATTTATTTATAATTCCAATTATTGTAACTGTTTCGAGGTTTGTAACAGTTTTTAATTAGGGTTTATTTTACCTCTTTTTACTTACTGTTTAGTTCCCAGTTTGGTTATGTAACCCCTTCCTCGAGGCCTTGTAATAGCTAGGTTTTCTTTTCCGCACTTTAATTTTCTGCAGCTATTTAACTGCTTATATGTATGTTAATAGGATTGTATGGAACGAAAAACTAAAAGATTAATACAGTAGAAAACCCTAATTGTGCGAAGATAATTAATTGAAAAAATACACTTCCACATGCTCACTCCTAGGGTTTACTCAACTCTGTTGCCTCAGAAATAATGGTCGTGTCCCTCGAATGTAGGGATGCCTTAGCAATGACCCGCGATTCAAAATTGTCATAAAGATCATAGACCCTACTTGTCCCTCGAGTTGCCTACTGTTGTACCCCAAAATTTTCCCTCTCATTTATCAAAACTTTTCTCACAAGATCTCTTTGACTCAAGACTGGATTAGGGTTTGATCAGCTCAAGACATCTCATCTTGCACTGATAACCCAAAATTAGGGTTTGAGTTTGCACAAGGATTTTTGGACTATCAATGCTTCATATGACTTTCAAACATCATTATGGATCCCTAAGATCACTCATGACAAGTTTCAAGCCTTGAACCACATTTTTGATCAGTCAATTGGACAGTTGACCTAAAAATCAACTGTATTAGGGAAAAAGTAAACCATGGCCAATTTACAGTCAAACTTCATAATTTTTTATCCACATCAACCTTTTAAACATATATGTATCATTTGATCAAGTTTGGGTCATAACTCCTCAAGAAATTTGATCAAATCACAAAAAGGGCAAAATGGTCAAAATTAGGGTTTTGACTGAGGAAGGGCAATTTCTGATTTTTAACCTAGCAAATGACCAATTGAGTTCAAGCATGATTTCGAGGATTCAATGGAATCACATTGACTTAATTACATGGCTCAAAACATCTCAAATTCATTGGATTGACAGATAAAATTTGCAGTCAACTGATTAAATGTCAACTGTACACTAAAAAGTCAAACTTTGACTTTTTGGTCAAAATCAAGTACCAAGGGTCATAATTCATCAAAAAATTTCCAAATGTGAAACTTGTTCATCAAGAAAACCAAATTTGAAAATTAGGGTTTTGAATTTGAAATTTTTCTAACTTAGAAATTTTCTAAGTATAGAAAATTTTCTTATTTTTTCTCAACTTTACACCACTTTTTCACCACGATGCATAATGATTTAAGGAAAGTTCCCAATATGAAAGTTGTAGACCTCCATGAAATGTACAACTTTCTTCACACACTTTCCCCTAAAGATGCTTGGATCTCAAGGTATAAATTTGTGAATACATGGTCATGAACTAAATAACTTAGTGGAATTTTGCCCTAATTTAGGCAGGTTTTGGACCCATCTTCATGGCAACTTTTCACCTAGTTCCAAGAGGTATCTCAAAATTCATTTCAAAGATGAATTATATATCACATTGCAAGCTTTCCAAAATGTCCAAGAACTCCTCAAGATCATTTTTTAGTAGGGAGAATCAAAGAGATGAAGTTGGCAATTTCTCACTTTTTGTCTAAGCCATTTCATGAAGAACAAAGTTGCAAATCAATCCTATGCTGGCTAATTCATGCTGTACAGGTCCTAAAATTGTTCCACAATCCTTAATTAAATGCTTACTCAGTTGACAAAGCTTTGATCCATGGTTTTGAACCTTTATCCAACTTGTAATTCCATTTATGGCAAAAAGGTCCCATTGCCATTTTGAAAAAGGTCAACTTTTGCAAACTTTACAATTTTGAGCTTTGGACTTGTCCCCTTGGCGCATACAAGTCTCACAGGTCTCAAGTAAGTTTTACAAACTGATACCAACCCTAAGGGAGCAAGTACAAGCATGGAAAGTATAGTCACTTCACTTTACTTCAAATGCAAGGAAAGTTGCAAAAAGGATAGGGCTTGCAGATCTGTTGAAGAGCTGACCTAAGACCATTTCCATACTAATATACAAACATTATGCAACACATAACAAGTTGATCAAGGACCTGAAACACTCCCAAGCTGAAAAACACCAAAAATTTGTCCAAAACTGCAGATTTTGCATAAGCACATCCATCTTCCATTTGGCTCGTGCGTTTTGAGTTCGGATCATTCAAACACCTTTACATTCTTGATACCTAGTCAATGTAGGCCTTCATCCTTGTTCTATAATCACTCCTCCACCATCTGCCATTATTGACTTCAGAGCTTGCAGTTTGACTTGGCCAAGGAGTTCCAGCCACTTTCAGAGCAAGGCAAGGGTTGGAATACTTCCAGGGAAGTTCAAGGAAGCTCAAGCAAGCATCATACCTCCATCAAAATCACCACAGTTCCATTCACGATTCCAACTGAAGGATGTAAAATTTCAAACTCTATCTCCTTGTACAGGCAACCTTAGGCTACGATTTGTGAATAAAAAATGTAGTCCTCATCATAACGAAGCTGTACATACCATTATCTTGCATTGATTTTACTTGAGCTGAGAGAATTTGGAACTTGAAATTTCTAAAAATATTAGGTTAGAATTTATGGATTTTAAAATTCTCTTTGATCTTTGATAGTTAGATTACATAGCTTATATGGTTGGAATCGTGAGTTCAAGTACTACAATTTTCATGTTATAAGTTTTTGTTTTCATGGAAGTATGAGAGAGTTACAGGGTGTCTGGCCAAGCTTGAGGAAGAAGATGAAATAGGGCAAGGACTTGGTTTAGAATATGTTATTTTCGTTTCACTGAAGACAATGGAAGTATAGCCACCCTAGTGGCAAAGCAGCACGCTGGTGAGACCCATGTCCTGGGTCCGAACTTGCACGCTACTTTTGTTTTGCATTTTACCATTTTTTTCCAATTTTTTGACACTTTTTGCAGGTTGGGCTGAGTCTTTGGGCTTGTCATCTTTTTGCTAACATGTTACCCTCAGTTTTGCTACATCACCCCCTTTGCCAATTTCTCATATTTTTATTTTTTTTATTTGTTTTATTTTCATATTTAATATTTTAAATATTTTCTTTAAATACATAAAAATCCCAAAAAATATAAATTAATAATATTGCACTTTTATCTTATTTTTATTTTATTTCTCACATAAAAATATATTTTATTTTAATAGGATATCATTTATTTTCTTAATAAACTTGTAAATGTAATTAAACATATTTAGTTCAATTTATTTTGCATTTCATACTTATAAATACTTATTTGGCACATATAAAATTTTATATTTTATTACAATATTGTTTATTATTTTTATACAAGAAAATATATAAAATAATACATATAAAAACTTTATTTTCTTTTAAATAATAATTAGGGTTAAACCCCTTTTAGGAATTAATTCCTCTTCTTTATATTTTTAGGTTTAGATGAAATTTTCTTTTACATAAAAACAAGACACAAAAATCCTTTTACATGTACATTGCATTGCATTTTCTTTAAATATTGTATTGTATTTATTCTAATTCGTACAAATTCGATTTGGTTGTAATAATCTATTTAGGTTTATATTCTTGCAAATCCCTATTCAAATTTGTACTCCCCCTCCCATAAATTGTTGTAATAGCTTATAAATATTTACATTACACAATTTATCACTTTATATACCATGATTAGTAATTAGGGTTTGTATGACAAGAACAAAACAAAGTAAAATAGAAAACCCTAAATATAAGACAAAATCAAAGCATGAAAATGATACACTTGCACACAAGCACCCTTAGGGTTTTCCCACTTGGTTGCCTAACAAATATGACCATGTTACGCATGCGAAGTATCTTGGCAAAACAAACAAATATAAGATCATAGTCCCTCGATGACGCTATTCAAAAGTTGCCTTACAAAATGATCTTAGTCCCTCAAAATTCTAAGATACTTTGCAAACATTGCTAATCATGGTTATACGATGACCCACGCCCGTCCCGTTTACATCCAAAGATAGGGTTGCTTACCAAATCAATGGTAAGACAACAATATCAAAGGAATAGAAAATACATAAGAAAGACATTTGAGTAGGTAGATAGCTTCTAGTTACTTGCTCCATTTCAAACACCAATCCTTGCTATTTTCAAAACAAACACACACACATATTTCAAAAACATCTTACAAACATTGAAAATATTTTTCAAAAGATAAACATCTTTGTATACATTCTTACGAATGAGAATCATTACAAAGATTTCCTAAACGAATGGCCTCTTTTACAAAATACTTTCAAAACCACACAAAGCACAATTTCAAACAAACAAAAGCAAGTGATATAAGCAAGTAACTAAGAGCCCATGGAAAACCATGGATGAAAAGGGTGCTAACACCTTCCCTTTTCATAATCTACCCCCCGAACTCAAGAAAACATCTCAAAGGTCTTTCCTGTGCTTTTTCACCTTTCCTTTTGGATAAAAGAAAAGTCGGTGGCGACTATTGCTAACCGCAACATTTGCGATAAAACGCAAAACCTCAAGTCAGTTCTACCACCGCATCACACCTACGAATTGATCTTATGACGATAGTCACTTAGAAATGCCAAGGTATCTCTATTTTTTTCCTTCAGAGACCATTTCGTCCCTTCGAACGTCCCTTTAAACTCCAACGACGGTGCTGCCTATTCCTTAATAATAGGATAACGCTGTCTAAAGGAAAACCAACAAAATTTTTTTGAGTAGGTAGATTAGTTCCTAGGTACTTGCTCAAAAAAAACTTTTTTTTCTTCACACAAACACTTTTCAAAACAATTTTCAAAAGAAACTTCGTCACACTCTTGAGGACTGATACAAGAGTCATCACAAAGTAAAACCTTTTCCAAACAAGCACGCACAAACAATTTAAAAAATGAGCAAGTACCTAAGAGCCCGTGGAAAACCACGGATGGAAAGGGTGCTAACACCTTCCCTTTCTATAATCTACCCCCCGTACTCAGAAACATTCTCGAAAAATGTTTTTTCTGTTCTTTTTCCTTTTCCTTTGTTGGATGAAATAAAAGTCAGTGGCGACTCTTGCTTACCACAACATTTGCGAATATAAAATGCAAACCAGTATTAAACAGTCGGTTCTGCCACCGTATCACAGAACTGGCGACTCGGATGGGGATTATTAATAAAGTGGGGTTTACCTTAGGATCTAGGTCATTTTTAAATTGATTTCTTATTTGTTTTGCCTGTTTTATCTTTAAGGGTTTTTCTTGGGTATTGTTGAAGATCCTACACCCGGATCTGGGGACACTTTTAGGTAAACATCAATAGATCGTGGAGACTGTACGACATAGACCAATATGGTTTAAGCGATGGCTGTGTTGATGTGACACTTTGGTTGGTACCGGTATCCTTCGTGTGGAAACGAGGAGAATACGGGGCCGCCGCGTGGTGTCGTGAAGAACTAACGGACCTTATAACCTTAGTTGAATAAACTTGGCCATTAGAATGTAGTGAGATAGCCAGCCTCGGTATAAAACTGAGGATTATTTGATACTCGATGCTACACTCATTGAGATCAGACTTTCGGGATATTTCGGCCGTGAGAAAAGATTGCTTGAGCTGAAACAATTCCCGATAAAGGATGATCAATGATATTGAGAATCTTTAGAACCCGATTACTTTTCTAAGACAAGTTTGAAACCAACTAAACTTCAAGAGGGTACTTACCTTTAACCTCATGCAAGCCTTTGAACCTAAGGTCTATTGTGTGTTGTGCTTATATGTGATTTATCCTATTTGAACATGACATCATGCATCATAACATAGCATACATTCTTATTGCACTAACCATTTCAAGGACCAAGGGAATTTATCTTTGTTCTATTTTACAGATCATGGCTTCCACTCTTAGAAATACTATCTGAATCAGCTTTGTGAAAATACCTTTCCAACTCAAGGAGCTAGTATCAAGGGTTCCTGAAACTTCTGTGTTCACTAAGAGACATGGTCGACTTCTCAACCTGGTCACTTCAAACTTTGATGAGAAAATGATGAGTGTACTCTTTCAGTTCTTTGATCCTAAGCACCAATGCTTCACCTTTCCAGACTATCAGTTGGTGCCTACCATGGAAGAGTTCTCTCAGTTATTGGATATACCCATTCTTGAATAGTTGCCTTTCACAGGTCTGGAAGAGGTTCCTAAGCCAGAAGTCATTGCCTCAGCCTTGCATCTGAAACAGGTCGACATGGTATCCAATTGGGAAACAAGAAGCGGAGTCAAGGGTTTTCTAGCCAAGTTCCTGATAGACAAGGACCAACTGTTTTGGGATGATATGGATTTTCAGGCTTTTGAGGAAGTCTTGGCCCTTCTAGTCCATGGGTTAGTACTATTCCCTAATCCAGACTTATTCATAGATGCGAATGCTATCAAGATCTTCCTCTCTCGCAACCCCGTGCCTACCTTGATCAGAGGTATTTTGCACACTCTCTATACTCGTACCATGAAGAGAAGAGGGGTTCTTATGTGCTGCATGCCATTGCTGTCGAGGTGGTTTACTTCTCACCTCCCTAAGCCCGTACTAAAGAATGAAGAAGGTTTGGGTTGGTCACAAAGGATAATGTCACTCGCTCACACGGATATTCTCTGGTGTTCCTGAGCCATGGGAGACACTTCTATTATTGACCGCTATGGGGAGTACCCTAATGTCCCATTACTTGGCATCAGAGGGGGCATAACCTACAATCTTTGTTTAGCTCTGCGACAATTTGGTTACGCTCAAAGGTATGGTCCCCATGAGTTACTTATCGAGGGCATTGTATTTAACTATGAGGATGATGTTCAAGGGTATCGCCAGAGGTTCATACGAGCTTGGAGCATGGTAAACAGATCTGGCGCCAAGGCTTTGGGGCCAAAGGCTTCCATTCCTATGGAACCTTATCTCCAATGGGTACGAGCTCGCACCCAGAAACTTATGATGCCCTATATGGACATTCTACCAGTGATTGTGGAACCCACTACTGAAGGGGGTGTTCCTTACACGATTCTACATCCTGATATGCCCACTGATCTTGGAGAATTACAGAGGTATTAGATTCAGTTGAAGAAAGAGCAGGATACTTACATGGATCAGTTCTATGCCCAGGAGGGGAAGGTTTTAGAGCTCACAAAGCAGCTCCATGAGGAAAGAGGACTCAATGTCTATCTCGGAACAAAGAGGAAGCATCCATGGGAATTTTGATTTTTTCTAGTTTTTAGATTTGTTTTTAATTGTAACGCCTAAAAGGAATTTGAAATTTGAATTCAACTAATAAAATCTTTGTTTCATTTTGGTTCGCAAATTTAAATTTCAAAAAGTCTTTGAAATCATTGCATACACATCCCATTTATAGCATTGTATGTACAGGTACCATTACAGGTTTCTCATCTTCTTCGTTGTTTATTTCAGCAGAAATGTCTTCCGAATAAAGCATCAGGGATCTTCAGGCACAAAACGCCCAGTTCCAACAGATGTTCATAAATCTGGCAAAAGGGCAGGAGGATCTGAAAGCCCTCATTTTGAAAGAGAAAAATAAAAAGAAGACGGTTGTCGGTATTATGAATATGGGAAGAAGGTTTAGAGGGCCGTTGAAGCAACAAGTCAATCTGACCTCTTCATCCAAAGAAAGGGAGAATCAAGAAGAAGAGACAAGGGAGAAGGACCCCAGTCCTGAAATTTCTGACAATGATACCAACTACAATGATGAGCAATATCCTCCCACTGAGGATAGATACAAGTAGTTGGAAGATCGTTTGAGTGCTATGGAAGTCCAGAGGATACCTGGGTTAGATTTCGAATAATTAGGATTGGTGTCGGGAGTGGTCATCCCGCAGAAGTTCGAGGCTCCAATTTTTGCAAAGTATGATGGGGTGTCCTGCCCAAAACTCCATCTCTGCTCCTACGTCAGAAAGATCCAGCCCCACACCGCTGATAGAAATTTGTGGGTTCACTTCTTTCAAGATAGTCTTGCAGAGACTCAGCTTGAATGATTCCACCAACTAGAAAGAGCCAATGTCCAAAATTGGGAAGATATGGATGCTACTTTTCATAAGCAGTACCAATACAACGCCGACCTTGCTCCTACTCGTACTCAACTCCAGAGTATGTACATGGGTGCAAGTGAAGGCTTTAAGGACTATGCACATAAGTGGAGAGACTTGGCTGGAAGAGTCCAACCCCCATTGTCTGATAGGCAGTCGGTCGATATGTTTCTGGGGACACTATCTGGTCCATTCTTTGATCATTTGATCGGCAGCTCGTCAGTTGGTTTCACCAAGCTGATTCTGACTGGAGAGAGAGTAGAAGCCTGGATTCAGAGCGGAAAGATACAGAAGGATGCCTCTTCGAGTTCGGTAAAGAAGCCCTTTGTTGGTAAGAAGGAATCCAGTTCCATCTATAGCCCGAGGGGAAAAATCAGGGCTGAACATCGTCAGACAGTAAGTGCCGTAATGATACCTAGGCCTACGGCTGCTCCACAACACAACAATCAACAAAGGGTGGAAAGACCACAACAACAGTTTACCCGGATCAACATGACATTGGCTGAAGTTCTACCCCATCTGCTGAGATCCAACTTGACGACCTTGAAAGAGGCTCCCAAGAATTCGAACACCACATATCCCCGATATAATCCAAATGCTCAGTGTGCCTATCATTCTAAGAGTCCTAGCCACGATACCAACGACTGTTGGGCTCTAAGGAATAAGGTACAAGATCTGATCGAAGCTAGGGAAATTGAGTTCGATGCTCTGGAAAAGCCCAATGTCATAATTGCTCCCATGCCTAAGCACGGTTGTGGAGTTAATGTTGTTGATACCGACTTATTTGTGACCTTGGTGGATGAAGTTTCTACTCCCCTTATGATGGTTAAGAAGAATTTGTTGTCAGCCGGTTTATTTCCGGGTTGTGGTGAAGGTTGCCACATGTGTTCATTTCCACCTTCTGTTTGCCATTTGCCGAAGTCAGGTGTTCAACGCCTGATGGACAGTGTGATACGGTGGGAGAACTGACTAGATATTTTGCGTTTCGTTCGCACTTGTGCAGTTAGTAAGAGTCACCACCGACTTTTCTTTTATCCAAAAGGAAAGGTAAAAAAGTACACGAAAGACCTTTCGAGAATTTTCTCGGGTTCGGGGCGTAGATTATGAAAAGGGAAGGTATTAGCACCCTTTTCATCCATGTTTTTCCATGGGCTCTTAGTTACTCGTTTTAGATCACTTTCTTTTGTTTGATTGTGTGCTTGTGGTGTGGGATTTGAATATATTTTGAAAAAAATCTCTTTGTAATGGTTCTCGCCTCTATAAGAATGTATATAAAGTTTTGTTTTGAAAAATGGTTCAAAGAGGTATTTGTGAATCGTGTTTTGAAAAGTGTTTTGAAAAGAGGTTTTGCAATGGTTCTCGTCTCTATAAGAACATACACAAAACGTTTTATCTTTTGAAAGTGTTTTGAAATGGAGGTGTATGTGTAAAAGTTTTGTCATGAGCAAGCGAGTAATTAAGAGCGAATCTATCTACTCGAAAGGTCTTAAGTTGTTCTTTTCTTCCTTTTAATGGTGCTATCTTACCATTGATTTGGTAAGAAGCCCCACCATTGGATGTGAAGGGACAGGCGCGGGTCAATTTTACAATCATTGAAGGCAACTTGTGAAACGCTTTAGCAATTTTTGTAAGGGACGAGATCCTTTTAATCGAAGGCAACATCAAGGGTCATCGAGGGACTACGATCTTTGTTTATTGAAGGGTCATTTGCTAAATCATCCCATATTCGAGGGACATGATTGTATTTCCGAGGCAACGAGCGAGGTTACCCTAGAGGTGCCCGTGTGAAAAAGTGTGTTGGTTTCAAGTTATTTATTCTTTGATTAGGTCATCTAGCGATTGATTTTTGAATCCTTCCATACATGCCTAGTTACTATACAGTATATGGAAAATAGTAAATTGTAGGAATTGGAATTCTACGCTATTACAAAGTATTCGGGAGTGGGGGTACAATTGTTACAAATGGGGATGAATCAAATGAAATAGCAATGTCCAAATATCAATCAATACAACCAAATCGAATTTTGCGATTTAATATAAAGCTAAGGCAATTTATGAAATAAAGTCAATAAAATATGAAATGAAGTGTATTTACTTAAAAAAGAGAAAAATAAAACCTATTCTAAAAAGAAAATGATTTAAATTAAAAATCTTTATTATTATTTTTTGTGTATTTATTAATTATGTAAATAAGTTTAAAGAAAGGAAACAAATTAAATTTTTTTTGATGTTTTTATTAAATGTAAAAAATTAATAAAGATAAGTTATAAAAAAAAAGAAAATGGTAAGAAATTAATTTCAAGACTTAAATTAATTTAATAAAAAAAAGTATTTTGGTTTTCTTTAGCATTTTTCAAAACAAATAAAAACAAATTAAAAAGAAGAAATGGGCTTAGGAGATTTAGGGATATTAGGCCCAAAGAAACATGGTTTTTTTGCTGTTAACTAAAACAGGCATAAGGGGGGTGGGTTAGCAAAAGCGCTTGGGCTTTAGGTTTATTTTAACAAAAGGCTCAAAGTTCTTAAACAGTTTAACGTGTTTGATTAGGGTGAGCTAAACGAAATTTAGGGTTCTTGGAACCCCTTTCGTTCCCAACGGCACCGTTCGTCCTCGTTTATCTAAACTCTTCTACTTTCGTTCATCCTCTCACCTTATCACTCACCTCTTCCTAATTTCATGAACAACTCACTCTCTTGCTCTATCTCACCATGATTTACGCCCTTTTGGAAACCCTAAGTTTTGAAATGAATTTGTCTAAGGGGTTCACAATCGGTTTATTTGATCCTTCCTGTACCCTCTATTGTCGGAGCATCGTCTCTCACGCTTCCTAACCAAGTTCTAAAGGTTTTGTTCTTGAAAGGTATGATTCTATGGTTATTAAAGCTTTGAACTATTTTTTTTGTTTGTTTATCTTGTTCATGTGTTTTCTGTTAATCCAACTTATTGTCTATTGAGATGTAGGAAATGATTTATGAGGAATGTGAAGAATCCATACCTTTGGAACTTTTCTTGTGAAATGAAAATGGGGTTAGACGATGATGATGCTCCTTGGTGGCGAGAGCTTGTGAGGGAGGAGATGAAAATTGAAGGCGTGCTTCTGGTAACCTTCTTCTGTATTCCGCGTTTGAATGATGATGATGCTGTTTGATGTATTTTGGGATTTTTTTGTGATTGTTGGATGTTGTTGCAAGTCTTTGGTTATGGATTGTGACAGGTTTTGTTGATGGTGATTCTGTTACAGGTTTTTGGATATGTTTTTGGTATTTTTGAGGTTGTTACTATTTTGAAAATAACTCTAGGCTTTTGGGATGGTGTTACTGGTTTGCCAGTTTTGGTGATTTTTGTGGTTTTAGGTATTTGGCTTATGGTTTTGCTTGATAGTATTCTTTTGACTTGAGAGTTTTTTTTCTGGTTTTTTGAGTTTGAAATGTTTTTTTGACAATTTTTGGAGGTTTGATGGTGTTGAGATGGTTGGACAGTTTTTTGTGATTTTTTTTGGTTGGTTGTTTATTTGATTCTTTTGAGAGTTTTGATGGTATTGAGATGGTTGGATAGTTTGAAGGTTTTTGATTTGAGGCTTTGGAAGTCTTGACAGTTTGTTTCCTTTGGTTTTGGTTTTGGATATGGTTTGACAATTTCTTGTGGATTTGGTTACAGTTTGCAGGTGGTTTCTTTTAAAACTTGACAGTTTGCTGATAGCTTCTGAGGCTTGTGTCAACTGTTGTTGATATTTGGCTTAGTATGTTTTTTCAGGTTTTTGATTTGTGTTGAGATTTTGTCAGTTTGGCTTGATGATGGTTTGAGGATTTGTTGATGTTTTATCAGGTTTTGTTTGATGTTTCAGCAGGTTTTTGTTTGATGGTTTGAGGCTATTTGGTTTTGAACTGTTTGACAGTTTTGGGGGTTTTGGTTTGTATGTTTCAGCTGGTTTTGATGCTTGGAGGCTTTGACAATTTTTTTTAGACTTCGATAAAATGTTTTCTATCTCTCCTGCTTCAGCCTTTTGCTTACTGTTATATTCATGTGGCTTTTGTTGAATCTCTATTCAAAATGGTGGGAAAACCACCAGATTTTGAATATTTGGCATATTGTTCTTATGCTCTTTTTCTTGCAGTTTTTGTTTTCTAGCAACTCTTATGCAATTGTGACAGCAGGGAAGCAGGGCTGTGCATCCCTAGGTGACTTCTTTCCTCTCTTCTCTCTCAATGACCCTAAGAGTCAATTGCTCTTTTGCCTTTTTCTGAAAAGTTTGCAATAAAAATGGAAAATGATGAAAATGCTTATTGAACAAGCCTCTTGCTTGTTGACTTAGTTTATCATATTGCTATATTTTCTTTTTGTTGCTGCCTGCTTCCTACTGCTATGCTGCTTGTTGTTGCCTCATTTGCATTTTGTTTTTTCTGTTGTTTGGCTCGGTTTGCAATATTTGTTTGGTGAAGCGCTGCTGTTTGCACATTTTTACTTGTTTGGACAACTTTGTTGTTTGTTACCTAGCTTGGTGATGCGCTGCTGTTTGGGATATTTTACTTGTTTGGACAGCTTTGTGGTATTTTCTTTTTTTCTTTTTGTGAACCAAGAAGAAAAATCTTCTTGTGATTTACAAATAGAGAAAAATAAAAATGTGATAAATTAAAAAGTAGCCTTCAGATTCCAAATTGCAAACTTTAATGATGAGCACCATCCTTTCTTTTTGAAAATTCTTGCTTATGCCCAAATAGTTTGTACTAACTATTTTTATGTCTTTTGTTTTCATGTGAGCACAACTTGATGGTGGCAAAGCAGGGGAAGCAAGAGACTCTATGGCAAGCATGGAAGCAAAGGAAGCTCAGTACACCTTAGGCATAAATTCATTTTCTTTGTAATTTAGAGAGAAACATTCAACAATTGTACTAATTTTTTTTTTTAAATACAATAAGTTATAAAACCTAAAGTATTTAAATAATAAATTGTTTTGTAACAACTTTTGAAATAAATGGAGAAAGTCTTATGAGATATTCTGGTGTCCATTGAAATCTTTAATCAACAATAACTTGTAATCTTCTCTTTGCATCCTAACTAATTCTTAAAGATTCCCAATCAAGATAATTGAAACAAAATGCTCCCATCTGATAACTTAAACTCCAAGTAATCCAATAACTCTGTAATCTTGCAACTGCATTCCAATCAAAACACGCGTTGTCTACCCCATTTCCTAAACAAGCAAATGGTTTAAAAAGACGCAAATTATCTGGTTAACCTGGATCAAACAAAACATGAATGTCCCAAATGACAGTCTTAGATTCCATCTCTTGTCCCAAACAAACATGACTTGAGAACAAACATTAACCTTTCAGTAAACTTGAAAAAGCATGAAAACATGTGAAAGCCAATTAGATCTTTGAGAATTCATTTCTTTTGAGAATTGTAAGAAAAACCCTAATTGCTGGTTTACTGCCAAAGGAGAAAATCTGCCTGATCGATTCCTGAGCCAACTTGAATATCTGAGAAACCCCAGGGTTGTGTTCTCTATGAAAAACGGGAGGGCAAATTTTGGGGTACAACAGCTGCCCCTGTTCAATCTTCTTGAACCTGAAGAGTTAGATCGGCGAGTTTTGTCGTTCGTGACTCGAAGGTAAAAGATGATTGGACACTAGAGTGCCCATAAATTTGCGCTCGACAAAAGTGTAATTGAGGGAATGGGCTTAAAGGTTCCATTTGGAGAGATGTTAGAATCTTGTTGGAGATGGGCTTGCAGATGCCATCCAAGAATGTTTATTTGTAAATCAAAAGAAATAGCATCAGAATGGCATCCGTATTTGGAACGTATCTAAACTTTATCTGTACTTGAATCTGAATAAGCGACATAATGGCTTCCGTGTCTGGACCGTATATGTAGGATGAAATTGAATAAGCGACAAAATGGATTCCGTGTCTGAAGCGTATTTGAACTGTATCTGAATGAGAAATAGAATGGCTTCCATGTCTGAAGCATATATAAACTTTATCTGAATTTGAAATCCGAATGAGTAAAAAAATGAATTCTGTGTCTGGAGTGTATCTGTACCGTATCTTGAAATTAAGTCTGAATGAGTGACATAATGGCTTCCGTGTATGGAGCGTATCTATACTGTATCTTGAAATTAAGTCTGAATGAGTGACATAATGGCTTCCGTGTCTGGAGCGTATCTAAACTGTATCTGAATTTGAAATCCGAATGAGTAACAGAATGACTTCAGTGTCTGGAGTGTATCTATACCGTATCTTGAAATTAAGTCTGAATGAGTGACATAATGGCTTCCGTGTCTGGAGCGTATCTGTACTGTATCTTGAAATTAAGTCTGAATGAGTGACAAAATGGCTTCCGTGTCTGGAGCGTATCTGTACTGTATCTTGAAATTAAGTCTGAATGAGTGACAAAATGGCTTCTGTGTCTGGAGCATATATGTACTGTATCTTGAAATTGAGATCTGAATGAGTGACAGAATGACTTCCGTGTATGGAGTGTATCTGTACTGTATCTAAAATCTTTGAATATTTGTTAAAGATAGCTGTTAATCTTATCCTGAAAAGGGTACAATGTTAGCTGAAACACAAAGTTATGTTGCATGAAATGTATGATGCAATAAATGTGTTTTATCCATGTTTATGATATATGAATGTAATGTATGCGCATGCAAGCTGATTTGCTGTATTGTTGAGGAAAATAAATCCTTGACTGCTGCCGGGGAAAATAAATCCTTGACTGCTGAGGACTCTGTTGTGAGAGTAATGCCATATACTTCTTGAGGAATCTGCTCGGGGAATTCAGAGAATTTAAAGACTTCTACTGGGGATTGTTGACGGGAGTCTTTGTTCTGTCGAGAAGCAGATAAAAACTCTGTGGGGAAAAGGTTTATCGTGTAGTGAAAACTCTTGTGGGGAAAAGCTTATTCCGCTGAGGAGTTCAGGAGTTTGGGTTGCATGCCAATCTACTAGGGAGTTACCCTAGGTTGGGGAGAAACAAAAAAGTTAACCGTCATCTGATTGATTTTCAGTCTTCAAGACCACTTGCTGGGGATATCTGGAGAAACTGGATGATTTACACTATGGATTGATAGTTCGAAGTTTCGGCTCTGCTGGGGATTGGTGGTTGGTAGTCTCAGCTCTGCTGGGGACCTATACTTCAAAGTTTTGGCTCTGCTGGGGGATCTTAATAACGTGCTGTAGAGATTGCTCGTGGAATAGTCTAAAGACATTTTCCTAATCTTTCTACCTGTCAGTAACTGTTCTTTTTCATCCTGTTTATTTGTAAACGGTAATTATGTTCAAATGCATATGTTCATTAATGAATCATTGGACGTTTTTGCAAATAAAACACAAGTGTAAAGAAAAAGGCAAATAGTTTTCCGTACTTTGAAAGAGATATATTTTTATTTACTTTGAATAAGTGTTTTGTACAAAGGAGACAAACATCCTAATAAGAGGATGGTGTCATAAAAAATGAGAAAAATTTATACAAAGAAAGATGGCTAAGTGTAAAAATCCCATGGGGTTCCCATTCTGCTATAGCCTTCGTATCTCCGAATATCTTGTCCATTCGTTGCTTCGTCCGAAAATGATTGAATTGATCAGAAGCCTCAGAGTTTGTCTGTGAAGAGATTATCCTTAAAGTGATCCGACGAGACATAGTCATACGCTTTAATTCCCTAACTTTTGCCTGGACCGCCCTTTCGGGTTTTCAGTCCACCGGGAAACCCTTTTTTGCCCAAGTCGCCCTTTCGGGTTTTCAACTTGCCAGGTGTACACATTTTTTGTCTTATCCCTAACTTTTGCCTGAACCGCCCTTTCGGGTTTTCGATTCACCGGGATGCCCTTGTTTTTCCTAGGTGTGTCAACCTAGCGGGTAATTTATGTGTAGTATCTTTTGACTATGTCTGCGCTCACAGGGTGTGGCAGATCGTCACCGTCCATGGTGGTTAAAATCATTGCCCCACCAGAAAAGATGTTCTTGATCACAAATGGTCCTTCGTAGGTAGGAGTCCATTTGCCCCTTGGATCACTTTGTGGTAAGATGATGCGCTTGATCACAAGATCTCCAACTTGATACACTTGGCGTCTGACTTTCTTGTTGAAAGCCTTGATCATCCGCTTTTGATACCTCTGACCATGGAAAACAGCAGTAAGTCTCTTCTCGTCAATTAAGTTTAACTGATCAAGCCGAGTTTGGATCCAATCGTCTTCACTCAAACCAGCATCTTTCATGATTCTCAAGGAGGGAATCTGAACCTCGATAGGTAAAACAGCTTCCATGCCATATCCCAAGGAATAGGGTGTTGCCCCAGTTGGCGTGCGAGCCGTAGTACGGTACCCGTGGAGAGCAAACGGTAGCATTTCATGCCAGTCTTTGTAGGTGACTGTCATTTTTTGTATGATCATTTTGATATTTTTGTTCGCAGCTTCAACTGCACCATTTATCTTTGGCCGATAAGGAGACGAATTGTGATGTTGAATTTTGAATTGTTCGCACAAGGCGGTGATCATAGTATTGTTAAGGTTTGTACCGTTGTCAGTGATGATCCTTTCGGGGATACCGTACTGACAGATAAGGTTCTTCTTGATGAAGCGGGCAACAATATTCTTAGTAACGGATGCGAAGGAAGCTGCTTCGACCCATTTTGTGAAATAATCAATGGCCACCAGGATGAAGCGGTGTCCATTGGAGGCTGTAGGCTTGATCTCTCCAATCATGTCAATTCCGCACATAGCGAAGGACCAAGGAATTGTTAAGACATTTAGAGGAACCGAGGGCACGTGCACCTTGTCTGCATAGATTTGACATTTATGGCAAGTTCAGGAGTGTTGATAGCAGTATGCTTCCATGGTAGACCAGTAATAGCCTGCCCTCAGAATCTTCTTTGCCATCGTATGTATTGTACCCCAAAATTTGCCCTCTCATATTTCTCAAAACATTGCAAGAAAGATCTCCAAGTTGCTCAAGGTTGCTCAAGGATTGGCCAGACAAGCTCTCTCCTAAGGCAGTCTACCCCAAATTAGGGTTTCATGTTGCATCAAGATCCTTTATTCCAAAAGACCTCAAGTGCTCCCCAATGTCCTAATATTTTCTCAAGATCATCCATGTCAAATTTCAAGCCTTGTATAGGAAGTTTGCTCAGTCAATTGCTCAAAGGTCCAAAAATCGACTGTGCTAGGGCAAAAGTCAACTGTGACCTACATACAGTCAAACTTCAATATTTTTTGTCAACATTCTCATTTTAAAGGATATTTCATCATTTGATCAAGGGTTGATCATGATTCATCAAGGATTGCTCAAAATTCATCAAGACTCAAAAGTTGCTAAATTAGGGTTTTGTAGGAAAAGTCAACTCAGCTTTGACCAAGCATAACTTTCTCATACTTTATGAGAAATGACCCATCCAAAGCTCATTTTTAAGAGGATGCAATTTAACACAATCCATCTTCATACCCCAAGATCAAAAAATGCACTCACAAGAAGTTATAAATTTGGATATTATAGGTCATTTTTGAAAGTCAACAAAAACACCTTTTTTTGAAAAAGCTTATAACTTGAGCATTGAACATCAAAATGAGATGAGACCAAACGGGTTGTTTAGAGGACATCTCAGGCTTTCTAAAAAGTCTAATAACACCTCCAAAAGTTCAAAATTGAAGAAGTTATGCATTGTTGAAGTTGGACATTGTTGCAAAATTGCCAAAAGTCAACCATCCCCAAAACTTCAAATTTTGTCAAATGGGCCCATTCTTTTCCACTTGATTTGAGCTTGCATCATTGTCCACGTGTCCTAGCTTCAGCCATGAGCCCATATTTCATTTTTATTATTTTATTTGATTTTTTATTGAATTTATTCATTTTTAATCAAATTAAATCATAAAAAAATCCAAAGCTTTGATTACATGAGATTTTTTGGTTGTTTCAGGTTGTAATTATCATCATTAACATCATCAAATTCGTATCAAGCAAAACCATGTGCAAAAAGATTGAGATTTGGCAAAATTGGAAAGGTTTAAAGAGTGAATCAAATCAAATTGGCAAGCATTGATGGGGAAAGATTTGAGCCAAGTTTGTTACCCTAGCACATTGTACCATATATAAGCAAGCCAAAGGGACGTGAATAAGGGTTGGAGGCTGCAGAAAGAGGCGATACAAAAGTTGAAAAATTCACTAAAAAGTGTGGAATCGAATCCATAGCTAGAGGGGTTTTCAGGTCTTGGGGGTTATCTCAATCAACTACTAATCATCTCCAGAGGCTTTTGCAATCCAGACCACATGTTTTCAAGCACTCTAAAGCACTGTAAGTACCACGTGGATCCGCTTCTTTCTTGAATTCGTAAATCATCATTATGGCATCATTTGGACAAAGTAATTACATGTTTGTAATCACAAAGACATTTGCAAACTTTTTGTATTATTGAATTTCGTTTATATGACCTGTACCAAGAATCACCATAGCTAGGGTTCTTGGAGCTTTTTTGGGCGTTTTTGTTTCAGGAAAAATTGACCATCAAGAGAGGTATGGTTGTGACCGGGAGGGAAGGACGAATACAACCATGGCCTTGGAAGGGATTTATGTAGCCTGAGATGGATTTTAGGATTGGCCTACGCTTTTAGCTGCGGATTCAAATCTGCAGGTAATATTGTTACAGGTCTGAGGACAGGGACGAGATCGTGTCCTCCTCCGATTAGCCAATTCAAATGATTTTCGCGCATTTTTGTTTTGCTGGCACATTAACTTGTTTTATTTTATTATATATCCTTTGGATATTGTTAACAAAGAAAGCAAATCAGCCTAGTGGCAAGCGTGCATTGGCAATCACCCTCAGGACCTGGGTTCGAATCCCAGGTACCCTAATTTTTATTTGATTTTGCATTTCAGGTGATCAAGTGCATGTCCAAGCGCGCAGCCCACCATAGTCCATCAAGCATCCAATGGCCAGATGGCCAAAGGCCAATCTGGTGGCCAAGATCTGAAGGTCTACCATGGTCCAAGTCAGCGCATGCACACCAAATCAAAAAGGTCAAACAAGGCCAGCGTGTTTTGGGCCTCATACTGCTGTTCAAACACCCTATTTCAGGCCCATACCCCCTTACTCTCATCTATTTTATTTTTTGTTTTAATTAATTGTTTTATTATTTTTTATTCAATTACTAACCAATTAAAAAAATTCTTTTCTTTTCTAAAATAAAATCACCAAAAATATTTTTATTCAATAAAATTTTAACTTTTCTTTTTTTATTAATAAACACTAATTAATTAATTTAGGTATTAATTAGAATAATTTTAACTTTTTTGCAAATAATTGAAAATTAACTAGACTTAATTAGGTTTTTACTAATTCAATTAATTTTATTTTTCTTTCTTAAAATAACAAAAACCCAAAAATAATTTATTTTTATCAATTAATTTATTTAATTCAATTTAGTAATTAATTTAGAATTTATTTCTTCCTTAAAATAAAAAACAACAAAAAGATCTTTTCTTTAACAAAAAGGGTCAAAACCCTAGAACTTTGCGCTCGATTTAATTTCCCGCATGCGATTTACTTTCTTTTACCAATGATGTATTTGCCTCCGGTTTGTAATAGCTTAATAGGACTTTTATTTTCTTTATCGCTTTATTTATTTTTAAAGGGTTTGTCTTTGGCGATGTAAATACCCGACGCCTTGTAATTTAAATTCCGCAATTTATTTTCCGCAAATTATAACTGTTAGATGTTTGATAATAGGATGGCATGACAAGACTGAATGTTTTAACCTAAAATTGACTTAGATCACCCTTAACATGTACAAATATAAAATTAACTGAAAACAACACACTCGCACATGCGCACTCTTAGGGTACACCGCACTAGGTTGCCTTCGTATGCGGTCATTGAGTATAGGTCGTTTTAGAGGTCGCCCTCTTGTCTAAAGATCATAGTCGCCTCGAAACGGTTGCCTCGGATGTGTTGCCTCAAACAAATGATCTAAGACATTAGGGTTACCGCTAAGGCATCCTGGCATTGCTTTGGTGACCGTAAGTCCCGCATTCGACTTGACCCTTAAAACTCCAACGACGGTGCTACCTACTCATTAATAGTGGGATAGCATTGTCTAAAGGAAATTAGCATAGAAAAATTTCTTTTTCGAGTAGGTAGATGGTTCTTAGATACTTGCTCTTTCAAAAACAAAAACTTTTCACACTTACACTTTTCGAACAAAGTTTTTAAAAAACATTTCATACGCTCTTGAGGACAGAAGCAAGAGTTAAATCGAAGTTTCATAACAAAAACTTTTTCAAACCCACAAGCACAAAGAAAACAATTTTGAAAACAATATGAGCAAGTACCTAAGAGCCCGTGGATAACCACGGATAGAAAGGGTGCTAATACCTTCCCTTTCTATAATCTACCCCCGGAACCCGAGAAATATCTCATAAAAGGAATTTTTCTGTGCTTTTTTCCTTTCCTTGTTGGATAAAATAAAAGTCGGTGGCGACTCTTGCTTACCGCGACATTTTGTGAAAACAAACGCAAAACGCAAACCAGCATATCAAAAACAGTCAGTTCTTCCCACCGTATCACAGAACTGGCGACTCTGTTGGGGAATATTATAAGTGGGGTGTACCTTAGGAATAATTCATATTGTTTTCAATTGTTTAATCTATATGCTTTATCTTTGTGGGTTTGAATCGAAGTTACTATAGATCCTAACCCGGATCTGGGGGATACCCTTTAGGTAAGTAGCAATAAACTGTGAGGGAACTATATGGCATAGACCGATACGGTTGAAGCACTAGCTACGTTGGTGTGGCACTTTAGTATGTAACAATATCCCTTGTGGCGCAACGAGGAGAATATGGGTCTGCTAAGGGGTCATTAAGCACCAATTGACCTTAGAACCTATAATTGACCAACTCGGCCATAGAAAAGTAGCAGTATGCTACACTCATTGAGACCAAACTCTCGCAATGATTCCGACCGCAAGAAAAGGTTGCTAAACTGGAATTATGACCGATCGAGGGTGGTCAGTGATATTGAGATCCTCTAGAACCCGTTTACTATGACTAAGACAGGTTGAACCAACTAAACTGAAAGAGGGTAATACCTAAACTCCATGCCAGCCTGAAATTTAAGGACTATTGTGTGACTTGTGTGCTTTCAAACTTGAACTACTTGCACATTCTTGTTATCTGACAACATGAGTTCCTTGCAGGTTTTGTTTACAGTCCTTATCCGATAATCTGGATTTATTGCATGGTTCACTTACATCACCTCACACTTTTGCTTAAACGCATAGCATACACATCATAACATCATGCCTTAACATTTCCTTAACCATTTCAAGGATCTCAAGGGTTTATGATGCAGGTTTTGGCAAATCAAATGTCTTGCAAGGGGAAAAGGGGATTTATTTTCCTCTAACCAATGTCGTATAGAGATCAAAACACGATGATTTGAGTCGGTGGCTATGACCCACTCGATATGGTGAGCTTGACTCTTGAAGGAAGATTCTCAACGACACGAAGTTCTTCAATCAAGTTGCAATCAAATTCTAACAGTTTTTTGTTTACCCCGCGAGATCCTTGAAAACATTGCATACATATATCATACATATCATTGCATAACAGGTCTCCCAGTACAGGTCTCTCATGTTCTCGCTATTTATTTCAGCAATGGCTTTCCAACCAGACAACCGAGATCTTCAAACTCGAGAAGTTCAGTTCAGGGACGTATTCCTAAACCTATCCAAGGGGCAGGAAGATTTGAAAAAACTCCTTGTCGGGAACTTGGTCAAGAAAAGTTCCAAAGACAATAAAGACGAACGGCTGGAACAACTGCAAGCTGAGTTAGGAACCATGAAAACCCAGATGCTGGGGCAGATGGCCCTTATCCAAAGCTTAGCCCGAGAACAAGAAGAGCTGAGAACCATTATCAGCCAGCTTCATCAAGACAAATACAAAAGTATGAAGCAAACAGTCGAGGCCGGGGACCAAGTCATTGATCAGCCTCCAAGAAGACAAAGATTTAGTTTGGTAAAGAATGGACCTCTCCAGGTTGCTATTACCTCACGGGTCCAACAACAACCTCGCCATAAACAACCAGTTAATTAGAGTAAGCCGGATAGGCCCAAGAAGTAGTTTACCAAGCTCAACATGCCGCTGTCCCAAGCTTTGCAACACCTGTTGAGATTGAATCTGGTGACGTTGGTAGGACCTCATCCGAATCCTAAGACTTCTTCACCCAACTACAATCCTGATGTAAGGTGTGCATACCATTCTAACAACCCGGGGCATGACACTGACGACTGTTGGAAGTTGAAGTACAAAATTCAAAACCTAATCGATGAAGGAGCATTGGAATTCACGCAAGATGGTCAGGCTGAGTTCTTCTACCATCCCTCCAAGGCTCACCATTTGAAGTGACAAGTCCTGAAACGAGAAGACTTTTTGTTCATTAGAATTTTCAATTTGTAATTTTCTTTTGATTGTTCAGACATTTATTCATGTCAAACTTTGTTACATTATCAATGCATTGCATATGTCTATTTTGAATCAATCCATTCGTATTCACTATATTCAAATTGCTTTCATTTTTGTGATGTTCAACTCTCGACTAAAAAACTGTAAGCCTTTAGAGGGCGGATGACGAAAATGATACCAAAATATCTACAGTATGCTTTTGAACAGACCCTGCTGACGAAGTACAGGCGTTGTTTCAAATCCTAAACAGTGGATTTATAAGGCAGATAATCCCTAGTCAACCCCTTTGAGCCAAATAAGTTGGACTTTTTCTTTTCACAAATTAAAACCCGTAATTATAACCTGGGGCAGGGTAGTTTTCTCAGTTAATCTAGGTTCACAATGAAGGACATCAAAGAAGTCCTTCCGAAATAAAAGACGGTGATGGTTCCCTATAATCTTCAAGATAGGAAGTCATTATCTCTCGAAATAAAATCCCACTAAGTCAAAACCTATAAAGGAGACTTACAAAAAACTAGGGCATCCCACTGACTGTAATCACAAAAGAAACAGTTCAGGTAATAGACAGGGATAATAAAATCAAAAAGAGATCCTACAAACTCTCAACAAAAATGACTGCCTGTTCAAAATAAACTGTCAGTATCCGAACCATCACCGAAACATCAAGGACAATATTCCAGACTCAAACGGGATCTAAATGCACAACTAGCTGAGTTTAGGATCGAAGAACATCATGAAGAGTGGGTGGGTACAAATAAAATTTGAGCCTTTATCCTTTGTTTCTTAAACCGTGAACCAGGCCACGTTATAACCCTTAAAAGTCCTAGCTGAAGCATGGGTTAGTTCGAAAGCATACTGTTACAAAAGGTATCCTGACTCCTGTAGGGCTTGCTGTAAATCCTGAGTTGACATCACATTTTACAAAAATTTGATTGTTTTACTAAAAATAACTGCATTTTCAAAACCTCAAGACAGACATAAGCTTTGGATTCTTGAAATAACATTGTTTGCATATGACTATTTGTTCAAACAGCAGAGAAGTTTGCACAAAGAATATCTAGTGAAAAAAAACCTTCTCAATAAAAAGGATCACCTCAAGTGGAAAAACACTTCCAATCAAGGGGCACGACATGATCATTGTCCATCATCTGAGGCAGTCAAGTCAAGATTCAAGGAATCTCTCAAAATGCCAAATAGCCAGGGGCAAATCTCCATATGAATCAATTGGGGCATTGGACATGAATTCCAGCAACGAATCTTGCATGATCAAACATCTTCTGGTAGTATGTCAACACGACACTACTGACAGTGATAACTCCCTACACTCTGAGAGTGTGGACATAGTAAAAAAAAGTACTACGCATAATCAAAGACCCGCTAGGTTGACTGACCTAGGCAAAAATAAGGGCTTCTCGGAGAACCAAAAGGGTTCGGGCAAAAATAAGGGATGAAAATGAAAAAATCTGTACACCCGGCAAGTCGAAAACCTGAAAAGGCGGCTTGGGAAAAAAAGGGTTCCCAGTGGACTGAAAATCCGAAAGGGCGGCCCAAGCAAAAATTAGGGATCAAAGCGTACGACTATGTCCCGTCATCTTGTCACTAGCCTTCCAGAAGAAGACTTGTCACTTCAATCGAAAGTTACCAAGCACCTCATAAGTTGGGATAATGATCCACAAGGCCTCCGCAGGCACCTTCTCCCGTAGAAATAGGGGCAAAAAAGTCTCGATGCAAAGCCATCGTCATATCCTCAGCATGCATCCCAGTAACATTTACTCCCGTAGAGTAAGAAAAAGACAGTAATGTTAACTCTCCCCCAGCTGAGACTCGTAACTGGGAATGAATCGGTAATATTCTCCCTAAGCAGTGTTTATTTACCATCAACACTGAAAGGTCTTAATATTCCCCAGCGGAATATAAGAATATTCCTCGACAGAATACAAAATATCCCCAATGGAGTTTGAAATTTTCCCCAGCACAGTCTGAAAAAGCTTCCCCAGTGGAGCTTGGAGAATCATCCCTAGTAGACTTTGGAAGATTGTCCCCAGCATAACTCAAAGGATCATCCCCACTAGAGTCTAAAAGGTTATCCCCAGCTGAGACTTGCAACTTTGAATGAATCGGTAATATTCTCCCCAAGCAGAGTTTATCTACCATCAACACTGAAAAGGCTTAATATCCCCGGCAGTCTTAATATTCCCCAGCGGAGTATAAGAATATTCCCCAGCAGCGTACAAGATATCCCCCAGTGGAGTTTGAAAATTTTCCCAGCACAGTCTGAAGAAGCTTCCCCGGTAGAGTTTGGAGAATCATCCCCAGTAGACTTTGGAAGATTGTCCCTAGCAAGTTCAAAGGATTATCCCCATAAGAGTCTAAAGGGTTATTCCCTGCGAAGTCGCAACTGAAAGATCATGCCCAGCAGAATTCTTTCCTTTCACAAACAAGAAGTCAATCCCCAACAGGATTCAATATCACCAGCAACAGTAATTCATCCCCGGCGGAATTCATCAGTGGAATCCTCAGCAGAGCATCTCTTCCCCACAGAGTAATCTCCTCATCGATTTATTCCTCAACAGAGTTATCCTCTCCAGCAAGTTTATTCTCGCAATCGTCTTCATTCGCCATCCTCAGCGAAAACAAAGAATTCAACTCTTTTCTCCAACAGCTATCCGGGATTTATTTTCCCCAGCTAAAACATTACATTTCCATACATCATGAAACATGCATATACGCATCATACAACACAATATCATTTATTTTGAGAACATCATTGCTTGATATATATCATGCGTTGCATACGACTGACCTTTACCTTTCAGGAAATATGCAGTTAAGTTCTCAGCTATGTAGAACTACTGACCGGTTCTTAAATCTCAACTGAATTAGTCTCGGTTGAATTACATATAAGGTTCTAAATCTCGACAATTTGCCTCCGTCGAAGTGTGGACAAGTTCTTAAATCTCAACTGAATTAGTCTCGGTTGAAGTATAGAAAGTTCCTAGATCTCGATGAAGATGTTTCCCTCAGTCGAAGTACTAACCGGTTCTTAAATCTCAACTGAATTAGTCTCAATTGAATTACAGATAAGGTTCTAAATCTCGACAATTTGCCTCCGTCGAAGTGTGGACAAGTTCTTAAATCTCAACTGAATTAGTCTCCATTGAAGTACAGACAGTTCCTAGATCTTGATGAAGATGTTTCCCTCAGTAGAAGTACTGACCGGTTCTTAAATCTCAACTAAATTAGTCTCGGTTGAATTACAGATAGGGTTCTAAATCTCGACAATCCTCCTCAGTCGAAGTACTGACCGGTTCTTAAGTCTCAACTGAATTATCCTCGGTTGAATTACAAATAAGGTTCTAAATCTCGACAGATTTCCCCCAGTTGAATTACGGACAAGTTCTTAAAACTCAGCAGAGATGTTCTCTAAGCTAAGGTACAGGCAAGTTCCTAAATCTCAACAAAGATCAGGCTTCCCCAACGGAATCTTCCACAACAACAGGTATGCAAGTTCTCGCTAAGGAATCTCTTATGCGATCGACACTCATGCAGGTGGCATCTTTAAGCCCATCCCCCCGCCAGCAACCTCCAAATGGCATCTGTAAGCCCATTCCCGACATCACAAGGCTGATACCACTTCATGTGAGTGCAAATTTCTGGGCACTCTAGTGTTCAATCATCTTCCACCTTCGGATCACGAAAGGCATGAAAGCCAATCTACATCCTCAGGTTTAAGAAGATTGAACAGGGGCAGCTGTTGTACCCCAAAATTTTCCCTCTCATATTTCTCAAAACATTGCAAGAAAGATCTCCAAGTTGCTCAAGGTTGCTCAAGGATTGGCCAGACAAGCTCTCTCCTAAGGCAGTCTACCCCAAATTAGGGTTTCATGTTGCACCAAGATCCTTGAGTCCAAATGACCTCAAATTCTCCCTAATGTCCTAATATGTTCTCAAGATCATCCATGTCAAATTTCAAGCCTTGCAGAGGAAGTTTACTCAATCAATTGCTCAAAGGTCCAAAAATCGACTATGCTAGGGCAAAAGTCAACTGTGACCTACATACAGTCAAACTTCAAGATTTTTTGTCAACATTCTCATTTTTAAGGATATTTCAGCATTTTATCAAGGGTTGATCATGATTCATCAAGACTCAAAAGTTGCTAAATTAAGGTTTTGTAGGAAAAGTCAACTCAACTTTGACCAAACATAACTTTCTCATACTTTATGAGAAATGACCCATCCAAAGCTCATTTTGAAGAGGATGAAATTTCCTACAATCCATATTCATACCCCAAGATCAAAAATGCACTCACAAGAAGTTATAAATTTGGACATTATAGGTCTTTTTTGAAAGTCAACAAAAACACCTTTTTTGCTAAAGCTTATAACTTGAGCATAGAACATCAAAATGAGATGATACTAAAAGGGTTGGTTAGAGGACATCTCAAGCTTTCTAAAACGTCCAAGAACACCTCCAAAAGTTCAAAATTGAAGAAGTTATGCATTGTTGAAGTTGGACATTTGTGCAAAATTGCCAAAAGTCAACCATCCCCAAAACTTCAAATTTTGTCAAATGGGCCCATTCTTTTCCACTTGATTTGAGCTTGCATCATTGTCCACGTGTCCTAGCTTCAGCCATGAGCCCATATTTCATTTTTATTATTTTATTTGATTTTTTATTGAATTTATTCATTTTTAATCAAATTAAATCATAAAAAAATCCAAAGCTTTGATTACATGAGATTTTTTGGCTGTTTCAGGTTGTAATTATCATCATTAACATCATCAAATTCGTATCAAGCAAAACCATGTGCAAAAAGATTGAGATTTGGAAAAATTGGAAAGGTTTAAAGAGTGAATCAAATCAAATTGGCAAGCATTGATGGGGAAAGATTTGAGCCAAGTTTGTTACCCTAGCACATTGTACCATACATAAGCAAGCCAAAGGGACGTGAATAAGGGTTGGAGGCTTCAGAAAGAGGCGATACAAAAGTTGAAAAATTCACTAAAAAGTGTGGAATCGAATCCATAGCTAGAGGGGTTTTCAGGACTTGGGGGTTGTCTCAATCAACTGCTGATCATCTCCAGAGGCTTTTGCAATCCAGATCACGTGTTTTCAAGCACTCTAAAGCACTGTAATTACCACGCGGATCCGCTTCTTTCTTGAATTCGTAAATCATCATTCTGGCATCATTTGGACAAAGTAATTACATGTTTGTGATCACAAAGACATTTTCAAACTTTTTGTATTATTGAATTTCGTTTATATGACCTGTACCAAGAATCACCATAGCTAGGGTTGTTGGAGCTTTTTTGGGCGTTTTTGTTTCAGGAAAAATTGACCATCAAGAGAGGTATGGTTTTGACCGGGAGGGAAGGACGAATACAACCATGGCCTTGGAAGGGATTTATGTAGCCTGAGATGGATTTTAGGATTGGCCTACGCTTTTAGGTGCGGATTCAAATCCGCAGGTAATATTGTTACAGGTCTGTGGACAGGGACAAGATCGTGTCCTCCTCCGATTGGCCAATTCAAATGATTTTCGCGCATTTTTGTTTTGCTGGCACATTAACTTGTTTTATTTTATTATATTTCCTTTGGATATTGTTAACAAACAAAGCAAATCATCCTAGTGGCAAGCGTGCATTGGCAATCACCCTCAAGACCTGGGTTCGAATCCCAGGTCCCCCAATTTCTATTTGATTTTGTATTTCAGGTGATCAAGTGCATGTCCAAGCGCGCAACCCACCATAGTCCATCAAGCATCTAATGGCCAGATGGCCAAAGGCCAAATCTGGTGGCCAAGATCTGAAGGTCTACCATGGTCCAAGTCAGCACATGCACACCAAATCAAAAAGGTCGAACAAGGCCAGCGTGTTTTGGGCCTCAGACTGCTGTTCAAACACCCTATTTCAGGCCCATACCCCCTTACTCTCACCTATTTTATTTTTTGTTTTAATTAATTGTTTTATTATTTTTTATTCAATTACTAACCAATTAAAAAAATTCTTTTCTTTTCTAAAATAAAATCACCAAAAATATTTTTATTCAATAAAATTTTAACTTTTCTTTTTTTATTAATAAACACTAATTAATTAATTTAGGTATTAATTAGAATAATTTTAACTTTTTTGCAAATAATTGAAAATTAACTATACTTAATTAGGTTTTTACTAATTCAATTAATTTTATTTTTTATTTCTTAAAATAACAAAAACGCAAAAATAATTTATTTTTATTAATTAATTTATTTAATTCAATTTAGTAATTAATTTAGAATTTATTTTATTCTTAAAATAAAAAACAACAAAAAGATCTTTTCTTTAACAAAAAGGGTCAAAACCCTAGAACTTTGCGTTCGATTTAATTTCCCGCATGCGATTTACTTTCTTTTACCAATGATGTATTTGCCTCCGGTTTGTAATAGCTTAATAGGACTTTTATTTTTTTTATCGCTTTATTTATTTTTAAAGGGTTTGTCTTTGGCGATGTAAATACCCGACGCCTTGTAATTTAAATTCCGCTATTTATTTTCTGCAAATTATAATTGTTAGATGTTTGATAATAGGATGGCATGACAAGACTGAATGTTTTAACCTAAAATTGACTTAGATCACCCTTAACATGTACAAAGATAAAATTAACTGAAAACAACACACTCGCACATGCGCACTCTTAGAGTACACCTCACTTGGTTGCCTTCGTACGCGGTCATTGAGTATAGGTCGTTTTAGAGGTCGCCCTCTTGTCTAAAGATCATAGTCGCCTCGAAACGGTTGCCTCGGATGTGTTGCCTCAAACAAATGATCTAAGACATTAGGGTTACCGCTAAGGCATCCTAGCATTGCTTTGGTGACCGTAAGTCCCGCATTCGAATTGACCCTTAAAACTCCAACGACGGTGCTACCTACTCATTAATAGTGGGATAGCATTGTCTAAAGGACATTAGCATAGAACGATTCCTTTTTCGAGTAGGTAGCTGGTTCTTAGATACTTGCTCTTTCAAAAACAAAAACTTTTCACACTTACACTTTTCGAACAAAGTTTTTAAAAAACACTTCATACGCTCTTGAGGACAGAAGCAAGAGTTGAATCGAAGTTTCATAACAAAAACTTTTTCAAACCCACAAGCACAAAGAAAACAATTTTGAAAACAATATGAGCAAGTACCTAAGAGCCCGTGGATAACCACAGATAGAAAGGGTGCTAGCACCTTCCCTTTTTATAATCTACCCCCTGAACCCGAGAAATATCTCAAAAAAGGAATTTTTCTGTGCTTTTTTCCTTTCTTTGTCGGATAAAATAAAAGTTGGTGGCGACTCTTTCTTACTGCGACATTTTGCGAAAGCAAACGCAAAACGCAAACCAGCATATCAAAAACAGTCAGTTCTTCCCACCGTATCACAGAACTGGCGACTCTGCTGGGGAATATTATAAGTGGGGTGTACCTTAGGAATAGTTCATATTGTTTTCAATTGTTTGATTTGTATGCTTTATCTTTGTGGGTTTGAATCGGAGTTACTATAGATCCTAACCCGGATCTGGGGGATACCCTTTAGGTAAGTAGCAATAAACTGTGAGGGAACTGTACGGCGTAGACCGATACGGTTGAAGCAGTAGCTACGTTGGTGTGGCACTTTAGTATGTAACGATATCCCTTATGACGCAACGAGGAGAATATGGGTCTACTAAGGGGTCATTAAGCACCAACTGACCTTAGAACCTATAATTAACCAACTCGGCCATAGAAAAGTAGCAGTATGCTACACTCATTGAGACCAAACTCTCGCGATGATTCTGGCCGCAAGAAAAGGTTGCTAAATTGGAATTATCACCGATCGAGGGTGGTCAGTGATATTGAGATCCTCTAGAACCCGTTTACTATGACTAGGATAGGTTGAACCAACTAAACTGAAAGAGGGTAATACCTAAACTCCATGCCAGCCTAAAATTTAAGGGCTATTGTGTGACTTGTGTGCTTTAAAACTTGAACTACTTGCACATTCTTGTTATCTGACAACATGAGTTCCTTGCAGGTTTTGTTTACAGTCCTTATCCAATAATCTGGATTTATTGCAGGGTTCACTTACATCACCTTGCACTTTTGCTTAAACGCGTAGCATACACATCATAACATCATGCCTTAACATTTCCTTAACCATTTCAAGGATCTCAAGGGTTTGTGATGCAGGTTTTGGCAAATCAAATGTCTAGCAAGGGGAAAAGGGGATTTATTTTCCTCTAACCAATGTCGTATAGAGATCAAAACACGATGATTTGAGTCGGTGTCTATGACCCACTCGATATGGCGAGCTTGACTCTTGAAGGAAGATTCTCAATGACACGAAGTTCTTCAATCAAGTTGCAATCAAATTCTAATAGTTTCTTGTTTACCCCGCGAGATCCTTGAAAACATTGCATACATATATCATACATATCATTGCATAACAGGTCTCCCAGTACAGGTCTCTCATGTTCTCGCTGTTTATTTCAGCAATGGCTTTCCAATCAGACAACCAAGATCTTTAAACTCGAGAAGCTCAGTTCAGGGACGTATTCCTAAACCTATCCAAGGGGCAGGAAGAGTTGAAAACACTTCTCATCGGGAACTTGGTCAAGAAAAGTCCTGAAAACAATAAGGACGAACGACTGGAACAACTACAAGCTGAGTTAGGCGCCATGAAAACCCAGATGCTGGGGCAGATGACCCTTATCCAAAGCTAAACCGAGAACAAGAAGAGCTGAGAACCATTATCCGCCAGCTTCATCAAGACAAATACAAAAGTATGAAGAAAACAGTCGAGGCGGGGGACCAAGTCATTGATCAGCCTCCAAGAAGACAAAGATTTAGTTTGGTAAAGAATGGACCTCGACAGGTTGCTACTACCTCACGGGTCCAACAACAACCTCGCCATAAACAACCGGTTAATCAGAGTAAGCCGAATATGCCCAAGAAGCAGTTTACCAAGCTCAACATGCCGCTGTCCCAAGCTTTGCAACACCTATTGAGATTGAATCTGGTGACGTTGGTAGGACCTCATCCGAATCCTAAGACTTCTTCACCCAACTACAATCCTGATGCAAGGTGTGCATACCATTCTAACAGCTCGGGGCATGACACTGACGACTGTTGGAAGTTGAAGTACAAAATTCAAAACCTAATTGATGAAGGAGCATTGGAATTCACACAAGATGGTCAGGCTGAGTTCTTCTACCATCTCTCCAAGGCTCACCATTTAAAGTGACAAGTCCTGAAACGAGAAGACTTTTTGTTCATTAGAATTTTCAATTTGTAATTTTCTTTTGATTGTTTAGACATTTATTCATGTCAAACTTTGTTACTTTATCAATGCATTGCATATGTCTATTTTGAATCAATCCATTCGTATTCACTATATTCAAATTGCTTTCATTTTTGTGATGTTCAACTCTCGACTAAAAAACTGTAAGCCTTTAGAGGGAGGATGACAAGAATGATACCAAAATCTCTACAATATGCTTTTGAACAGACCCCGCTGACGAAGTACAAGCGTTGTTTCAAATCCTAAACAGTGGAGTTATAAGCAAGATAATCCCTAGTCAACCCCTTTGAGCCAAATAAGTTGGACTTTTTCTTTTCACAAATTAAAACCCGTAATTATAACCTGGGGCAGGGTAGTTTTCTCAGTTAATCCAGGTGCACAATGAAGGACATCAAAGAAGTCCTTCCGAAACAAAAGACGGTGATGGTTCCCTATAATCTTCAAGACAAGCAGTCATTATCTCTCGAAATAAAAGCCTACTAAGTCAAAACCTATAAAAGAGACTTACAAAAAACTGGGGCATCCCACTGACTGTAATCACAAAAGAAACAGTTCAGGCAAAAGACATGGATAATAAAATAAAAAAAAGATCCTACAAACTCTCAACAAAAATGACTGCCTGTTCAAAAATAAACTATCAGTATCCGAACCATCACCGAAACATCAAGGACAATATTCCAGACTCAAACGGGATCTAAATGCATAATTAGCTGAGTTTAGGATCGAAGAACATCATGAAGAGCGGGTGGGTACAAATAAAATTTGAGCCTTTATCCTTTGTTTCTTAAACCGTGAACCAGGCCACGTTATAACCCTTAAAAGTCCTAGCTGAAGCATGGGTTAGTTCTAAAGCATACTGTTACAAAAGGTATCCTGACTCCTGTAGGGCTTGCTGTAAATCCTGAGTTGACATCACATTTTACAAAAATTCGCTTGTTTTACTAAAAATAACTGCATTTTCAAAACCTCAAGACAGACATAAGCTTTGGCATTAGAGCAGAGATAGCATTGGGTTTTTCAGGTGCGTCGAATTCAACTTCTTTAGCATCTATCAGATCCTGAATTTTATTCTTCAGGGCCCAAAAATTTTCTGTGTCGTGCCCTGGGCTCTCCGAATGGTAAGCGCACCTGGCGTTCAGATGGTAATATGGAGAAGCAGTGTTAGGATTTTTAGGAGCCTCTTTCAGCATGGCAAGGTTCAACTTCAGAAGATGTGGCAGGACTTGAGAAGGAGTCATGTTTATCTTGGTGAATTGCCTTACAGGCATTTCCACCCTTTGCTGATTATTTCTAGGCTGATCATTCCTCGGCTGATTGTTTCTGGGCTGGTCTGATGTAGACTTCTGAATCATAACAGCCCCCACCGCTGGCCAGCGCTCAACTCTTCTTTGACCCCTCTGAGATTAGACAGCTGACACTTCCTTCTTTCCCGTGAAAGGTTTTCTGATGGCAGCAGAAGTAGATGCATCTTTTTGAATTTTCCCTCTTTTTATACCTGCCTCCACTCTTTCTCCGGTTAGAATCAATTCAGTGAACCCAGCAGACGAACTTCCAATCAAGTGATTGAAGAAAGGACCTGACAGGGTACCCAGGAACATGTCTACTAGCTCTCTTTCTGACAATGGTGGTTGCACCCTTCCAGCTAAGTCCCTCCACTTTTGGGCATAATCTTTGAATCTCTCGTTGGACGCCATAACCATACTCTGTAGCTGAGTACGGGTTGGTGCCAAGTCGGCGTTGTATTGATACTGTTTATAGAAGGCGGATTCCAAGTCTTCCCAATTATGTAAGTCTGCTCTCTCCAACTGGTAGAACCAATCAAGTTGTGTTCCTGACAAACTGTCCTGGAAAAAGTGGACCCACAAGTCTTTGTCAGAAGAATGTGGTTGAATTTTCTTGACATAAGATCGTAGGTGCATCTTTGGGCAAGACACCCCATCATACTTAGCAAACAGTGGCAGTTTAAATTTAGGAGGGATTACAATTCCAGAAACCAACCCTAGCTCCTCAAAATCCAGCCCCAGTACTCTTTGCACTTCCATAGCAGCGAGACGTTCTTCCAAGTTCTTGTATTTGTCATCGGCTGGAGGGTATTGCTGTTTGGAGTAGTCCTCATCTTCCTCTTCTTCTGCTTCAGAATTAGATGGCACTGCCGTTCCCTTACCTTTTCCTTCCCCCTCTTCAGATGTTGATGGAAAATCCAAGACCCTTCTGGCTTGTCCTTCAAATCTTCTTCCCATGATAGCCACGCCAATTGGCTTCTTCTTCTTTTTCTCTTTTCCTTTCTCTAGCAGAGTCTTGAGCTCCTCCTGCCCCTTGGCCAAGGTCAAGAGTAGTTGCTGAAATTGTGAATTCTGAGCTTGCAAGTCTTTAAGCGTTTGTTCTAGATCCATCTTGCTGAAATAAACAGCAGAAAGATGAGGAAACTTGGTGTGAAGACCTGCTTATGCATATGATGAATGAAGATGCGATATGCAAATGATTTCAAGGAAATTTAGAAGATTTAAATTTGCCCAAACCAAAAATAACGCACGTCATATTAAATAAAACCAAGTTTGAATACATCATGCCTCCTCGGGCTTACAAAGAAAGAAACTAAAATACAGCAAAATTCTCAAGACAAAAAGACCGAACGCATACTTTTTGGAGCAATGTAAGTATTCAGATTCTTCTCTTTATGAAGCAGTTTGGTAAGCTCCAGAACTTTCTTCTCACTGGCGTAGTACTGGGTTTCAAAGGTGTCTGGCTCTTCCTTCAACAGAATCCAAGCTTTCTGCAGGTCTTCGAGAGAGGTAGGCATGTCAGGATGAATAACGGTGTATGGGACGTCTCCTTCAATAACAGGCTCAATGATGACAGGAAGGATAGAAGGGTAAGGCATTAAGAGACTCTGGGCACGAGCCCGTACCCACTTAAGGTAAGGCTCGAGAGGGATAGAGTTTTTATGTCCCAAAGTTCTACTGTCCACTTTGTTCACCATTCCCCAAGCACGTGTAAACCTCTGGCGATAAACTTGGTCTTCTTTGTCGTAGTCAAACACCAGACCTCGGACGAGCATCTCATGAGGGCCGTCTCTTCGGGCATACCCAAATTTCCGAAGAGCTAAACACGGGCTGTAGGTGATACCTCCCCTAATACCTAACAAAGGTACATTTGGGAACTCACCACAGCGGTCGATGATAGAGATATCTTCCAAGGATCTTGAGCACCAACGAATACTAGAGTGGGTGAGAGACATCATCCTTTGAGACCAAGTCAATCTTTTCTCATTCTTCAATGCTGACTGAGGCAGGTGTGAAGTGAACCACTTAGCGAGTAGAGGTATACAACACAAAAGGGTACCTCTTTTCTTCATGGTACGGGTATGAAGACAATGCAAGATATCTCCTAGCAAGGTGGGTATAGGATTGCGAGAGAGAAAGACTTTGATGGCATTAACGTCTATGAATTGGTCTGAGTTAGGAAACAGAACCAAACCATAAATGAGGAGTGCTAGCACTTATTCGAAAGCTTGGAAATCCATGTCATCCCAGAATGAACGAGCTTTTTCCAACAAAAACTTAGCTGAAAATCCTTTAACCCCACTTCTTGTCTCCCAATTGGATGTGACGTCGGCCGTCTTCATATGTAAAGCTTCAGCGATGACTTCAGGTTTTAGAATCCCTTCTAGACCGGTGAACGGTATCTGATTAAGCACGGGCACCCCTAAGAGCAGAGAGAAATCTTCCAATGTTGGTACCAACTGATAGTCCGCGAAAGTGAAACAATGATGTACGGGGTCAAAGAATTGGAATAGTACACGCATCATCTCTTCTTGGAAGTTGGATGTAGCCAAACTGAGAAGTCGACCATACTTCTTGGTAAAAGGAGAATCCCCGGGCACTCTTGAGGTTAGCTCTTGAAGTTGAGGATGTGCTTTTACAAAGCTGATTCGGATGGTGTTTCTTCGGAGAGGATTCATTTCCTACAAAACAAAAACAAAGATAAATATCTAAATCCTTGAAATGGTTAGTGAGAATGCATATGATGTTGATGATGTTTATGATGTTTATGTACAAGAAAACATATATACACACAACAAACAGATCCCTATGTTTCAGGCTTGCATGAGTTTGTAGGTAAGTACCCTCTTGAAGTTTTAGTTGGCTCAACCTGTCCTAGAAATAAAGATCGGGTTCTAAAGGATCTCAATATCACCGACCTTTCTTTTAGGCATTATCTCAGAACAATCAATCTTTTCTTGCGGCCGAGATATTCCAAAAGTCTAGCCTCAATGAGTGTAGTATCGAGTGTCAACCAATTTTCAACTTTACACCGAAACCGATTACCTTACTACGTCCTAATGCCAAGTTGGTTCAATTAAGGTTCTAAGGTTAATTAGTGCTTCGCGACGCCACTCATCGGTCTCGTATTCTCCTCGATTCACCACAAGGGATACCGGTACCCACAAATGCGTCACACTAACATAGCCATTGTTTCAACCATATCGGTCTATGCCGTACAATCTCCATAATCTATTTCTATTTACCTAAAAAGGTGCCCCAAATCCGGGTAGAGGATTCAAACCCAAACAATAGAACCAAAAGATAAAGCATACAAGTCAAGCAAGATAAGCATGTAAAGGTGATCTAAAACCCTAAGGTAACCCCACTTTTTATTATGTCCCCAACAGAGTCGCTAGTTCTGTGATACGGTGGGAGAACTGACTAGATGTTTTGCGTTTCGTTCGCACTTGTGCGGTTAGCAAGAGTCGCCACCGACTTTTCTTTTATCCAAAAGGAAAGGTAAAAAAGCACAGGAAAGACCTTTCGAGAATTTTCTCGGGTTCGGGGGGTAGATTATAAAAAGGGAAGGTATTAGCACGCTTTTCATCCATGGTTTTCCATGGGCTCTTAGTTGCTCATTTTAGATCACTTTCTTTTGTTTGATTGTGTGCTTGTGGTGTGGGCTTTGAAAATATTTTGAAAAAAATCTCTTTGTAATGGTTCTCGTCTCTATAAGAACGTATACAAAGTTTTGTTTCGAAAAATGGTTCAAAGAGGTATTTGTGAATCGTGTTTTGAAAAGTGTTTTGAAAAGAGGTTTTGCAATGGTTCTCGTCTCTATAAGAAAGTATACAAAATATTTTGTCTTTTGAAAGTTTTTTGAAATGGAGGTGTAGGTGTAAAAGATTTGTCGTGAGCAAGCGAGTAATTAAGAGCGAATCTATCTACTCGAAAGGTCTTAAGTTGTTCTTTTCTTCCTTTTAATGGTGCTATCTTACCATTGATTTGGTAAGAAGCCCCACCATTGGATGTGAAGGGATAGGCGCGGGTCAATTTTACAATCATTGAAGGCAACTTGTGAGACGCTTTAGCAATTTTTGTAAGGGACGAGATCGTTTTAATCGAAGGCAACATCGAGGGTCATCGAGGGACTACGATCTTTGTTTATTGAAGGGTTATTTGCTAAAGCATCCCATATTCGATGGACATGATTGTATTTCCGAGGCAACGAGCGAGGTTACCCTAGAGGTGCACGTGTGAAAAAGTGTGTTGGTTTCAAGTTATTTATTCTTTGATTAGGTCATCTAGCGATTGATTTTTGAATCTTGCCATACATGCCTAGTTATTATACAGTATATGGAAAACAATAAATTGCGGGAATTGGAATTCTACGCTATTACAAAGTATTCGGGAGTGGGGATACAATTGTTACAAATGGGGATGAATCAAATGAAATAGCAATGTCCAAATATCAATCAATACAACCAAATTGAATTTTTGTGCGATTTAATATAAAGCTAAGGCAATTTATGAAATAAAGTCAATAAAATATGAAATGAAGTGTATTTACTTAAAAAAGAGAAAAATAAAACCTATTCTAAAAAGAAAATGATTTAAATTAAAAGTCTTTATTATTATTTTTTGTGTATTTATTAATCATGTAAATAAGTTTAAAGAAAGGAAACAAATTAAATTTTTTTTGATGTTTTTATTAAATGTAAAAAATTAATAAAGATAAGTTATAAAAAAAAGAAAATGGTAAAAAATTAATTTCAAGTCTTAAATTAATTTAATAAAAAAAGTATTTTGGTTTTCTTTAGCATTTTTCAAAACAAATTAAAACAAATTAAAAAGAAGAAATGGGCTTAGGAGATTTAGGGATATTAGGCCCAAAGAAACATGGTTTTTTTTTTGCTGTTAACTAAAACAGGCATAAGGGGGGTGGGTTAGAAAAAGCGCTTGGGCTTTAGGTTTATTTGAACAAAAGGCCCAAAGTTCTTAAACAGTTTAACATGTTTGATTAGGGTGAGCTAAACAAAATTTAGTGTTCTTGGAACCCCTTTCGTTCCCAGCGGCGCCGTTCGTCCTCGTTCATCCAAACTATTCTACTTTCGTTCATCCTCTCACCTTATCACTCACCTCTTCCTAATTTCATGAACAACTCACTCTCTTGCTCTATCTCACCATGATTTGCGCCCTTTTGGAAACCCTAAGTTTTGAAATGAATTTGTCTAAGGGGTTCACAATCGGTTTATCTGATCCTCCCTCTACCCTCTGTTGCCGGATCATCGTCTCTCACGCTTCCTAACCAAGTTCTAAAGGTTTTGTTCTTGAAATGTATGGTTCTATGGTTATTAAATCTTTGAACTATTTTTGTTGTTTGTTTGTCTTGTTCATGTGTTTTCTGTTAATCCAACTTATTGTCTATTGAGATGTAGGAAATGATTTATGAGGAATGTGAAGAATCCATACCTTTGGAACTTTTCTTGTGAAATGAAAAGGGGGTGAGACGATGATGATGCTCCTTGGTGGCTAGAGCTTACGAGGGAGGAGATGAAGATTGAAGGCGCGCTTCTGGTAACCTTCTTCTGTATTCTGCGTTTGAATGATGATGAAGCTGTTTGATGTATTTTGGGATTTGTTTTTGTGATTATTGGATGTTGTTGCAAGTATTTGGTTATGGATTGTGACAAGTTTTGTTGATGGTGATTCTGTTACAGGTTTTTGGATATGTTTTTGGTATTTTTGAGGTTGTTACTGTTTTGAAAATAACTCTAGGCTTTTGGGATGGTGTTACTGGTTTGCCAGTTTTGGTGATTTTTGTGGTTTTAGGTATTTGGCTTATGGTTTTGCTTGACAGTATTCTTTTGACTTGAGAGTTTTTTTTCTGGTTTTTTGAGTTTGAAATGTTTTTGACAATTTTTGGAGGTTTGATGGTGTTGAGATGGTTGGACAGTTTCTTGTGATTTTTTTTGGTTGGTTGTTGATTTGATTCTTTTGAGAGTTTTGATGGTATTGAGATGGTTGGACAGTTTGAAGGTTTTTGATTTGAGGCTTTCGAAGTCTTGACAGTTTGTTTTCCTTTGGTTTTGGTTTTGGATATGGTTTGACAGTTTCTTGTGGATTTAGTTACAGTTTGCAGGTGGTTTCTTTTAAAACTTGACAGTTTGCTGATGGCTTCTGAGGCTTGTGTCAACTGTTGTTGATATTTGGCTTAGTATGTTTTTTCAGGTTTTTGATTTGTGTTGAGATTTTGTCAGTTTGGCTTGATGATGGTTTGAGGATTTGTTGATGTTTTAGCAGGTTTTGTTTGATGTTTCTGCAGGTTTTTGTTTGATGGTTTGAGGCCATTTGGTTTTGAACTGTTTGACAGTTTTGGGGGTTTTGGTTTGTATGTTTCAGCTGGTTTTGATGCTTGGAGGCTTTGACAATTTTTTTTGGACTTTGATAAAAAAATTTCTATCTCTCCTGCTTCATCCTTTTGCTTACTGTTATATTCATGTGGCTTTTGTTGAATCTCTATTCAATATGGTGGGAAAACCACCAGATTTTGAATATTTGGCATATTGTTCTTATGCTCTTTTTCTTGCAGTTTTTGTTTTCTAGCAACTCTTATGCAATTGTGACAGTAGGGCAGCAGGGTTGTGCATCCCTAGGTGACTTCTTTCCTCTCTTCTCTCTCAATGACCATAAGAGTCAATTGCTCTTTTGCCTTTTTCTGAAAAGTTTGCAATAAAAATGGAAAATGATGAAAATGCTTATTGAACAAGCCTCTTGCTTGTTGACTTAGTTTATCATATTGCTATATTTTATTTTTGTTGCTGCCTGCTTCCTACTGCTATGCTGCTTGTTGTTGCCTCGTTTGCATTTTGTTTTTGCTGTTGTTTGGCTCAGTTTACAATATTTGTTTGGTGATGCACTGCTGTTTGCACATTTTTACTTGTTTGGACTGCTTTATTGTTTGTTACCTAGCTTGGTGATGCGCTTCTGTTTGGGATATTTTACTTGTTTGGACAAATTTGTTTGCATTCAGTTTGGAATATTTGTTTGGCTGCTGTTTAGATAGCTTTGCTTGCATTTCTTCTTGTTTGGATAGCTTTGCTTGCATTTCTTGTTTGGACAACTTTGTGGTATTTTTTTTTCTTTTTGTGAACCAAGAACAAAAATCTTCTTGTGATTTGCAAATAGAGAAAAATAAAAATGTGATGAATTAAAAAATAGCCTTCTGATTCCAAATTGCAAACTTTAATGATGAGCACCATCCTTTCTTTTTGAAAATTCTTGCTTATGCCCAAATAGTTTGTACTAACTATTTTTCTGTCTTTTGTTTTCATGGGAGCACAACTGGATGGTGGCAAAGCAGGGGAAGCAAGAGACTCTGTGGCAAACATGGAAGCAAAGGAAGCTCAGTCCACCTTAGGCATAGATTCATTTTCTTTGTAATTTAGAGAGAAACATTCAACAATTGTACTAATTTATTTTTTTAAATACAATAAGTTATAAAACCTAAAGTATTTAAATAATAAATTGTTTTGTAACAACTTTTGAAATAAATGGAGAAAGTCTTATGAGATATTCTGGTGTCCATTGAAATCTTTAATCAACAATAACTTGTAATCTTCTCTTTGCATCCTAACTAATTCTTAAAAGTTCCCAATCAAGATAATTGAAACCAAATGCTCCCATATGATAACTTAAACTCCAAGTAATCCAATAACTCTGTAATCTTGCAACTGCATTCCAATCAAAACACGCACTGTCTACCCCATTTCCTAAAAAAGAAAATGCTTTAAAAAGACGCAAATTATCTGGTTAACCTGGATCAAACAAAACATTAATGTCCCAAATGACAGTCTTAGATTCCATCTCTTGTCCCAAGCAAACATGCCTTGAGAACAAACATTAACCTTTCAGTAAACTTGAAAAAGCATGAAAACATGTGAAAGCCAATTGGATCTTTGAGAATTCATTTCTTTTGAGAATTGCAAGAAAAACCCTAATTGCTGGTTTACTGCCAAAGGAGAAAATCTGCCTGATCAATTCCTGAGCCAACTTGAATATCTGAGAAACCCTAGGGTTGTGTTCTCTATGAAAAACGGGAGGGCAAATTTTGGGGTACAACAGACAGCAAATAAATTTTGTTCGAGAAAACTTTGATTCCTGTTGTTCCATCTGAAGACGTTGCTATTATAAACATTTTCGCCAATCCTTCCAAGGTCTCCCCGAGAAGACCTGTTAGGATTACATCTGTTTCAAGAGTTGCTCCGCTAATAATCACTGTTCCTGGTCTTGTCCCGTATGCCTCAGACAAAGATGTCCCCTGGCATTATGGTGCCGATGTGTACTATCATGGCATTAAACAAGATCTGAAAAATGAAGAGGCTGATCTTGATATTAGTAACATTGTCGGGACCAGCAAGGTTACCCGAAATGGAAGGGTTTTCTCTTCCTAGATTTCCCCGAAGACTGTCAACAGGCCTATTGTCATTCCGTCTGCTGTTCCTGCTGGTACATCAACTACTGCTCCTGTTCTTACCCCAATTATTACCCCTGCCAGTAAGTCATCTGGTACCCGCGGAAAAGAAGTTAAAGGTGAGCCTGCCCGGACGGAGGCACCTAGAAATTTTTTTGTGGAAGCCTCTAAGCAAGAGATAGAGGAAATATTGAAAATAATCAAAAAGAGCGACTACAATGTGGTCGAGCATCTGGGGTAGACCCCCTCAAAGATATCCATGTTGTCTCTGCTGTTGTGTTCCGAAGCCTATGCGAAGGCTCTGATTGCATTCCTCAAGAGGGTAATTACCTATAAAACTTCAAGAGGGTAATTACCTATAAAACCCCATGCAAGCCTAAACTAAGAACTTGTTTGCTTTGCTTGTATATGCATACTTGTACATAACATCATGGACATCAAGAACATCATATGCATCCACTAACCATTTCAAGGATTTTGGAGATTCATCTTTGATTTTGTTTTGTAGGATATGGATTCACTTCGCAGGAAAACTATCCAAATCAACCTTGTAAGAATTCTTCAACAACTCAAGGAGCTAGCTTCAAGGATCCCTGAGAACTCCCCATTCACCGAGAGGCATGGTCGTCTACTCAACTTGGTCACCCCCAACACAGAGAAGGATATGATGAAGGTTCTCTTCCAGTTCTTTGACCCTTTGCATCATTGCTTCACATTTACTGACTATCAACTTGTGCCTACTTTGGAAGAATTTTCTCAACTCTTGAGGATTCCTATTCTCAATCAACTACCTTTCAACGGTACGGAAAGAGATCCAAAGCCAGAAGAGATTGCTTAAGCCCTGCACTTGCACTCATCTCATGTCCCAACTCATTGGGAAACTAGAAGTGGTGTCAAAGGCTTCTTAGCAAAATTTCTGTTTGAGAAGGCCCAAAGCTGTTGGAGTTCCTTAGACTTTCAAGCTTTTGAGGAGATTGTGGCTCTTCTTATCTATGGGATGGTCTTGTTCCCCAATCTCGAACAACTCATAGATGTGAGTGCCGTCAAAATCTTCATGTCACGTAATCCGGTGCCTACATTGCTAGGGGATATCCTACACTCTTTTCACACTCGTACAATGAGGAAGAGAGGGGTCCTTATGTGTTGCACTCCCCTCTTGGCAAGATGGTTTATTTCTCATCTTCCCCAATCAGTCTTAAAGAACGAGCAAGGATTAAGGTGGTCGTAAAGGTTAATGGCGCTCAAACATTCAGATATTCATTGGTGCTCTCGATCCAAAGAGAATGTTATCATTGTTGACCGTTGCGGGGAATTCCCTAATGTCCCTCTACTTGGAATTAGGGGAGGCATCACCTAAAACCCATGCTTGGCTCTAAGACAGATTGGTTATGCCCGAAGGGATGGCCCACATGATATGCTGATTCAAGGTTTGGTTTTCGACTACGACAACGACGATCAAGGTCTTCGCCATAGATTAATTCGAGCTTGGAGGATGCTAAACAAGGTAGATAGCAAGACTTTGGGACACAAGAATTCCATCTCTCTTGAGCCTTACCTCAAGTGGGTACGAACCCACGCTCAAAGTCTTATGATGCCTTATCCTTCCATTCTTCAAGTGATTATCGAGCCTGTTAAGGAAGGAGAAGTTCCATACACTATCCTACATCCTGACATGCCAACGTCTCTTGAAGACCTACAAAGGGATTGAATACAACTCAAAGGAGAGTGAGATACTTTCAAATCCTAATTCTACGCAAGCGAGAAGAAGGTTTTGGAACTCACTAGGCTACTTCATGAGGAGCAGACTCTAAATACCTACATAGCACTAAAGAGGATGCGCAATACTTTTTTACCTTAGAATTTTGTATTATTTTGCCCAAGGGGCATTGATGTACTCAAATTCTATCTTATTAATATAACGTGTGTTCCTTTTTGTTTAAAACAAATTTGAATTTTTAAATCCTTGAAAGCATTGCATGTATACATATCATTCATCATGACATAAACAGGTCTTTTACAACTAGTTTCCTCATCTCTCTAACTGTTTATTTCAGTAAGATGGATCTCGAACAGACGGTCAAAGATCTTCAAGCTCAAAACACTCAGTTTCAACAGTTACTCATGACCCTAGCCAAAGGGCAAGATGAGTTGAAGACTTTGTTAGCTGAAGAGAGAAAGAAGAAACCAAAGAAAGCCACTAGGGTTTTGAATATGGGGAGAAGATTTCAGGGACAGACTAGAAGGACCTTGAATTTTGCAACCACTTTCGGGGAAGGAGAAGGGAAAGGAAAAGAAACAGCAGTTCCGTCGGAATCCGAAGAGGAGGAAGAAGAGGAAGACTACTCTGAGGAACAATACCCTCCGGATGATGATAAGTACCGACATCTTGAAGAACGTTTAAGCGCTATGGAAATACAGAGGGTACCAGGTCTAGATTTTGAAGAATTGGGGCTGGTGTCAGGAATTGTAATCCCACCAAAGTTCAAAGTGCCGTTGTTTGCAAAATATGATGGGGTGTCATGTCCTAAAATGCACCTCCGATCATACGTGAGAAAGATTCAACCTCACTCTACCGATAAAGACCTATGGGTGCATTTTTTCCAAGATAGTTTATCCGAAACACAACTCGATTGGTTTTACCAATTAGAAGGGGCCGACGTCCACAACTGTGAAGACCTTGCCGCAACTTTCTATAAATAATACCAGTACAATGCAGATTTGGCGCCTACCCGTACTCAACTTCAGAGTATGGCTATGGCTTCAAATGAAGGTTTCAAAGATTACGTGAAAAAATGGAGAGATCTAGCTGGGAGAGTGCAACCCCCTCTGTCTGAAAGGGAGTTAGTGGATATGTTCTTAGGCACTCTATAAGGCCCTTTCTTCAACCATTTGATTGGGAGTTCATCTGCTGGGTTTAATGAGTTAATATTAACCAGAGAAATGGTGGAAGCTGACATAAAAAGTGGAAAGATTCAGAAGGACTCATCTGCCTCTATAGTTGTGAGAAAACCCTTCACTGGAAAGAAGGAGGTATCTGCTGTTTATCCACAAAGGAATCAAGGGAGAGCTGAACGCTGACCAATGGTAGGGGCCGTTATGATCCCAAAATCTACATCTAATCAACCAAGAAGTAACCAACCAAGGGTGGAAAGGCCAGTCCGACAATTCACCAGAATTAACATGACTCTAGCCCAGGTCTTACCCCATCTGCTGAAATCTAATTTGGAAACTTTGAAAGAAGCTCCAAAGAATCCCAACACGGCGTCCCCTTATTATCACCCGAATTCCATATTCGCATATCATTTCGAAAGCCCAGGGCACGACACCAATAACTGTTGGGCTTTGAAAAATAAGATTCAAGACCTCATAGATGCAAAAGAGATTGAGTTTGAGGCTCCTGAGAAACCAAATGTCATTTCCGCTCCTATGCCTAGACATGGTCACAACGCCAATGCTATCGAGGAAGATTTGTTTGTTTCTACAGTGGATAAACTCTTGACTCCGCTCCCGATCATTAAGATGAATTTGTTGAAAGCTGGTATATTCCCAGGTTGTAATAAAGACTGCCATATTTGCTTATCCTCATCAATTGATTTCCCTCTGTTGAAGACAGGTATTCAACGCCTAATAGACAACCAATAAATTCTGTTCGAAAATGCTCCTATTTCACCCATTCCTGATAAAGACATTTCAATCATAACCATCTCCGCCAATCATTCCAGGGCCCCCAAAAGACCCGTTAGGATTACATCAGTTCCAAAGACTACTCCTCTCATAATTACAATGCCCGGGCCGGTCCCATATGAATCAGATAAAACAGTACCGTGGAATTACGGTGGAGAAGTTTACTACCATGGTATTAAACAAGATGGGTTGACCACCGAAGAAGTGAGCTCCGAAGAAGAAGATTCTGACATTAGCAATATTGCCGGAACTAGTAAGATTACCCATAGTGGTAGAATCTTCTCTCCAGAGATTGCCCCTCCAAAGGAATTTTTTGGACCCGTAGCCGTTCCGAAGATTACCTCTGTACCAATAATCATACCTGCAAGTGCACCTAACAACAAAGACGACACGATCCCTGCTGTTATCCCTGCCAACACTTCTACTACTAAAAATCGAGGAAAAAGTATTCAAGAAGAGTCTGTCCGGACGAAAGCTCAATCACTAGTTATCCCCGAAACATCCAAGAAGGAAATGGAAGAGATCCTGAGGATAATAAAGAAGAGTGATTATGACGTGGTTGAACAGTTGGGGCAAACTCCCTCCAAGATCTCCATGTTAGCATTGCTGCTGTGCTCTGAGGCACATGCGAAAGCTCTAGTAAAATTTCTGAAGACAACCCATGTGCCACAAGAGATGTCTGCTGACCAGTTCCAAGACTGTGTAGCCAGTTTGACAGTTGATAACGGCTTAGGCTTCTTTGATGCTGATTTGACACCCAGAGGGAGAAAGCACAACGAGGCATTGCATGTCTCTGTGGAGTGTAGAGGAACGACTCTGGCCCATGTCTTGGTGGACACGGGTTCATCGTTGAACATCTTACCGAAGAAAGCCCTTGACAGATTAGATTGCGAAGGGCTGACATTAAAACCCAGTGACATAGTTGTGAGAGCATTTGATGGTTCGAAGAGGATGGTCCACGGGGAGGTGGACATCCCGATAAAGGTGGGAACTCATATTTTCAACTCAACCTTCTATGTGATGGACATCCGCCCCTCTTACTCCTGTCTGTTAGGACGCCCATGGATCCATAATTCCGGTGCTGTCACCTCCACACTACACCAAATGCTGAAATACCCGGTCCAAGGAAAGATCATAACTATCCATGGAGAGGAAGAGTACATGATTAGTCATCTAAATTCCTTCCGATATGTGGAGTTATATGGTGAGTTCATTGAAACTCCTTTTCAACATTTCGAAGAGATTTCTCAAGAAGTAGCGGTGACCAAGGCGGTATCCCCGATTCCCAAGATCACAAGACCTCTGCTTCAGATGTCATCTCTAAAGGATGCCAAGGAAGTAGTGGAAGAGGGTGGATGCACCATCTGGGGGCAGCTTCCGGACATCCCGTATAAATTAGACAAGTTTGGCTTAGGGTTTACTTCAACTGCTCAGAAGGCTGTGCGTCGTGCCCGTGCTGGAGGGCCACCTTTGAAGATTAGTAACCGGGAGGTCAACGCAGTGGAAGATGTTGAAGAAGATGGAAGCTTGGAAGATTAGATATTTCCTACTGTCAACGGAGGACTCCGCAACTGGGAAGCCAGAGACTTTGTCCCAATAACTTTCATCTCTCAGTAATTTATCTTTTACATTTCTGTTGGACTTGTAATATTCACAAACAATTCGCACTATAAAAACCTTGTGTCTTACCCGAGGCACAATGGTCCATTTGTAAGGGTTTTTATTTCATCTTCATATGACATTCAATGAATCATGGACGTTTTTCCACATACAAACATTTTATGCTCATTGTCTTTCTTTTACATTTTATCATTTAAAGATGGCTATACCCTTACACACACCCACACTCACAAATGCAGGTACCCCTCCATTCTGGATCCCATGGGTAACGATACTGCTATAGCCTTTAGTGACTCTGAAGATCCAATCTATCAAGTCGAATACGAAGGTGAAGAAGATTGTGAAGTGCCAGGGGAATTGGCTAGGCTACTACAACAAGAGGAAAGAGCTATTCAGCCTCATGAGGAACCGTTGGATACAATCAACTTGGTACCGAGGAAGATAAAAAGGAAATCAAGGTGGGTGCCAATTTAGAGCCGAGTGTCAAGGAGCGCCTAATTCAGCTATTGCATTATTATGTTGAGATCTTTTCCTGGTCATACGAAGACATGCCAGGACTTGATACATACATCGTGGTACATCGTCTACCCACAAGAGAAGACTGTCCACTAGTGAAGAAAAAAGTCCACCGCATGAGACCTGACATGTCAGAGAAGATCAAAGCGGAATTCATGAAGCAATTCAATGCTGGATTCTTAGCTTTCACTTCCTATCCTCAATGGGTTGCCAACATTGTTCCCCTACCTAAAAAGGACGGCAAAGTACGAATGTGCGTGGATTATAGAGATTTGACCAGGGCCAGCCCTAAAGATGATTTTCCACTTCCCCACATCGATATCCTGGTTGATAATACAGCCCAACACAAAGTGTTTTCCTTCATGGACGAATTCTCAGGCTATAACCAAATCAAAATGGCACCCGAGGACATGGAGAAAACTACATTTGTGACACAGTGGGGCATATTCTGCTACAAAGTGATGCCATTCGAACTGAAGAATGTCGGGGCAACCTATCAATGCGCCATGGTAGCTTTGTTTCATGATATGATACACCATGAGATAGAGGTCTACGTAGATGACATGATAGCCCGATCACAAACTGAAGAGGAGCACCTTGATCACTTGCAAAAGTTGTTTGTGAGATTGAAGGAGTACAAGTTAAGATTGAATCCAAACAAGTGTACATTCGGAGTCCGGTCTGGTAAACTCTTAGGTTTCATCGGAAGCAACAAAGGCATCGAGGTTGATCCTGCCAAGGTTAAAGCGATACAAGAAATGCCTGCTCCTCGTACGGAGAAGGAAGTCAGAGGATTCTTGGGACGCCTGAACTATATTTCTAGATTCATTTCTCACTTAACAGCTACTTGTGAGCCGATCTTCAAACTATTGAAGAAAGATCAAGTAGTTAGATGGAATGATGAGTGCCAAATTGATTTTGACAAGATCAAGGAGTATTTACAAGAGCCTCCTGTTTTGATGTCGCCAGTCGAAGGAAGACCACTAATCATGTATCTGACCGTTTTAGAGAACTCAATGGGGTGTGTATTGGGGCAGCATGACGAGTCTGGCCGAAAAGAGCACGCTATTTACTACCTGAGCAAAAAGTTTACCGACTGTGAAACCAAATATTCACTGCTCGAGAAAACTTGCTGCGCTCTGGCATGGGCTGCTCACCGGCTAAGACAGTATATGTTGACTCATACCACTTTGTTGATATCTAAGATGGATCCGATAAAGTACATCTTTGAAAAGCCTGCTCTGTCTGGAAGAGTAGCTAGATGGCAGATGATCTTAACAGAATATGACATACAGTACACTACCCAGAAAGCTATAAAGGGCAGTGTGCTAGCTGATCATCTTGCTCATCAAGCTGTAGAAGATTATCAGTCCATGAAGTTTGAATTCCCAGACGAAGACATCATGAAATTAGACAACTGTGAAGAAATCAGACCATATGACGGACCTGAACAAGGATCCCGATGGACCCTATTCTTTGATGGGGCATCCAATGCACTTGGTAATGGTATCGGCGCTGTACTCATATCTCCGGAAGGGTGTCACACTCCCTTTAATGCCAAACTTTGCTTCAACTGTACGAACAACATGGCGGAATACGAAGCATGCATCTTTGGTCTTAAGGTTGCCATAAACATGGGAATCAAATCTTTAGATGTGTTTGGAGATTCAGCTTTGGTCATCAGTTAGATCAAAGGAGAACGGGACACTAAGCATCCAAACCTTATCCCTTACAAAGAACATGTTTTGACATTGCTACCACATTTTGAGTAGATTACCTTCGAGCATTTCCCGCGAGAAGAAAATCAGCTAGCAGATGCTCTAGCCACAATGTCATCCATGTTTAAACTTAATTGGGATAACGAGGCTCCACAGATCACCATCAAACGAATGGACAAACCAACACACTGTCACGAGATTAATACTGAAGAAGTAGTGAACCAGCCTTGGTTTCATGAAGTCAAAAGGTATCTTGAGGCTCAAGAATATCCAGAAGGAGCTTCAATAAATGATAAAAAGTTCCTAAGGAGATTTTCCACTAAGTTCTTCCTGAGTAATGGCATCTTGTACAAACGCAATCATGACTCTATTCTGCTCCGTTGTGTGGATAAGATTGAGGCTGAAAAGATCATGGCTGAATTACATGAAGGTACCTTTGCCACTCACTCCAGCGGGCATACGATGACAAAGAAAATCCTACGGGCAGGCTATTACTGGTCTACCATGGAAGCAGATTGCTATCAACACTCCCGGACCTGTGATAAGTGTCAAATTTATACGGACAAGGTACATGTACCTCAGGTTCCTCTAAATGTCTTGATGACTTCTTAGCCCTTCGCTATGTGGGGAATCGATATGATTGGGGAGATCAAGCCTACAGCCTCCAATGGACACCGTTTCATTCTAGTGGCCATTGACTATTTCACAAAGTGGGTCGAAGCAGCTTCCTTCGCATCCGTTACTAAGAATGTTGTTGCCCGTTTCATCAAGTAGAATCTCATTTGCCGGTACAGTATCCCAGAAAGGATCATCACTGATAATGGTACAAACCTTAACAATACTATGATAACCGCCTTGCGCGAGCAGTTCAAGATTCAACATCACAATTCATCCCCCTATCGGCCAAAGATGAATGGTGCAGTCGAAGCTGCCAATAAAAACATTAAAAAGATCATACAAAAAATGACAGTCACCTACAAGGACTGGCATGAGATGTTACCATTTTCTCTCCACGGGTACCGTACCACGACTCGCACATCAACTGGGGAAACACCCTATTCTTTGGTTTATGGCATGGAGGTTGTCTTGCCTATCGAGGTTCAAATCCCCTCTTTGAGGATTATGAAGGATGCAGGTGTGAATGAGGACGATTGGATCCAGACTCGGCTTGATCAACTAAACTTAATTAATGAAAAGAGACTCACTGCTGTTTGCCATGGTCAGATGTATAAAAAACGGATGATCAAGGATTTCAACAAGAAAGTCAGACGCCAAGTATATCAAGTTGGAGATCTGGTGATCAAACATATTATCTTACCACAAAGTTATCCCAGGGGCAAATGGAATCCTACCTATGAAGGACCATTTGTAATCAAGAACATCTTCTCTGGTGGGGCAATGATCTTAACCACCATGGATGGCGATGACTTTCCGCATCCTGCGAACGCGAACATAGTTAAAAGATACTACACATAAGAGACCCGCTAGGTTGACACACCTAGGAAAAAGAAGGGCATCCCGACGAACCAAAAGGTTCGGGCAAAAATTAGGGATAAAATATAAAAAAATCTGTACACCCGGCAAGTTAAAAACCCGAAAGGGCGACTTGAGTAAAAAAGGGTTTCCCAGTGGACTGAAAACCCGAAAGGGTGGTCCAGGAAAAAGTTAGGGAATTAAAGCGTATGACTATGTCCCGTCGGATCACTTTCAGGATAATCTCTTCACTGACAAACTCGGAGTTTCTGATCAATTCAATCATCTTTGGACGAAGCAACAAATGGATAGGGTATTCGAAAACGCGAAGACTATAGCAGAATGGGAACCCCATGGGATTATCACACATAGCTATCTTTCTTTGTAAAAATTTTCTTACTCTTATGGCACCATCCTCTTACTAGGATGTCTGTCTCCTTTGTACAAAATACTTATTCAGTTGAATACAAAGATATCTCTTTCAAGTACAGAAAACTATTTGTCTTTTTCTTTACACTGGTGTTTTATTTGGAAAAACGTCCAATGATTCATTAATGAACATATGCATTTGAACATAATTACTGTTTACAAAAAGGAAACAAAATGAAAAAATTACTGACAGGTTGAAAGAATAGGAAAATGTCTTTAGGCTATTCCATGAGCAATCCCCACAGTACGTCATTTAAATCTCCGGTGGAAACCATCCAGTTCCTCTAAAATTCCCCAGCAAGTTGTTTGAAGCATGAAATCCATTTGGATAACAATTGACTTCTGATACTCCCCAAAGGAACAAAGACTCCCATTATTAACCCCCAGTAGAAGTCATCAAAATTCTCTAGATTCCCCAAGAAGATTCCACAGGTAGTATACGACATTGCTCTAACAACAGAATTTTTATCAATACTCCAACTTCAAGACATGAAGGATCTCCATATCCTTAGCAGCAGTCAAGGATTTATTTTCCTCAGCAATACAGCAAATCAGTTTACATGTGCATACATTACATCAACATATCATAAATATCGATAAAACACATATATTGCATCATACATTTCATGCAACATAATCTTGTGTTCCAGCTAACATTTTACCCTTTTACGGATAAGATTAACAGCTACTGTTAAACAATGCGCGATCATGATACAGTATAGATACGCTCCAGATACGGATGCCATTCTGATACTCATTCAGATTTAAACTTTCAGATACAGTTCAGATACGCTCCAGATACAGATGCCATTCTGATACTCATTCAGATTTCAACTTTCAGATACAGTTCAAATACGCTCCAGATACGAATGCCATTCTGATACTCATTCAGATTTCAACTTTCAGATACAGTTCAGATACGCTCCAGATACGGATGCCATTCTGATACTCATTCAGATTTCAACTTCCAGATATAGTTCAGATACGCTCCAGATATGGATGCCATTCTGATACTCATTTAGATTTCAACTTTCAGATACAGTTCAGATACGCTCCAGATACGGATTCCATTCTGATACTCATTCAAATTTCAACTTCCAGATACAAGTCAGATACGCTTCAGATACGGATACCATTCTGACACTCATTCTTTCAGCTTACAACTTACACTTCAACAAACATTCTTGGATGGAATCTACAAGCCCATCTCCAACAAGATTCTATCTTTTCTCCAAATGGCATCTTTAAGCCCATCCCCTCAGCTACACATTGCCGAGTGCAAATTTATGGGCACTTTAGTGTCCAATCATCTTTCACCTTCGAGTCACGAATGGCAAAGCTCGCCAATCTAACTCTTCAGGTTTAAGAAGATTGAACAGGGGAAGTTGTTGTACCCCAAAATTTGCCCTCATTTATCAAAACTTTTCTCACAAGATCTCTTTGACTCAAGACTGGATTATGGTTTGATCAGCTCAAGACATCTCATCTTGCACTGATAACCCAAAATTAGGGTTTGAGTTTGCACAAGGATTTTTGGACTATCAATGCTTCATATTACTTTCAAACATCATTATGGATCCCTAAGATCACTCATGAAAAGTTTCTGTTAGAACAAAGTTTGAATCTACTACCCTAAGTTTAAGTTTTGATGATAACAAAATGCTAAGATACATTAATTGTATGATTCATGTAAGACACATATGCTATCTAAAAATTACATTCTGTTTTACAGAAACTCTGATAGGTATCAGCATGAGAACATCCTCATCAACATCAGAAATTTGGATATCAACATCAGCATCAGAAGATGTTATATCAGATACCAGAATCAGAAGATCAACTTGCGCTTATGCTGAAGCTTGATGAACAGTTCTGCGCTCAACACTCTGAACTCTGATAAAGACAACAACAGTTCATCAGCACCTAAGCAGCGTCAGAATGAGCCAAAGCCAGAACACACTTTAGTGGCAACGGTACTGTGCATTCAAGATGATTTATTACCAACCGCATCATTCCAGACAAGATCTGCTTAATAAGGAAAGAATGTTATTGGCATTGAAACATAATTATTGCTCCAACGTACACTATTTCCAATGCTATATAAATAAGTCAATGAAGATTGAATTGGCTAATGCTCTACAACAATCTACACGCCTAAAAGCTATTCATCATCTTCCTTACTCTCAGTTTGCTAAAAGCTCCAAAATTTCTTACTCAATTATTTTAGCAATCTAGTTCTCTTAAGCTTAATTTGTGTAGTATCACAGTTGTGATAAACAGTTTTGTAGAAAACATTCACACACCTAGATTTCAATTCTTTGTAAGAAAGTAATTCCTTGAGAAACCGGTTTGTGGTTTGACTCAAGAAGGCTTTAGCAGTTGTTAAAGCAGATTGTAATATTCAGTTGAATATAGTGGATTAAGACCTCGTTGGAGAGAGGCGAAATCACCTTGACGGGTGGACTGGAGTAGTTTGAGATCAAACGAACCAAGATAAAAATACTGTGTTGATTGCAATTGATTTTAAGTTTTAACAATTCAACCCCCCTTCTTGTGTTTTTCACTTCTTCAATTGGCATCAAAGCGCCTGGTTCTGAGCTAAAACACTTAACCGTGTACAAGATCCAGCGTCAGAAAAACACAATGGCAGGAACTTATCAACACACCAGCAATGACAATAATGAAGACAGAGACAGATTCAGTGGCAAACCTCCAGTCTTTGATGGAGAAAATTTTGATTACTGGAAAGATAGAATTGAAAGCTTCTTTCTGGCACATGATGCTGATCTGTGGGACATGGTGACAGATGGATACACGCACCCAGTGAATGCAAGCAGTCAGAAGATTGACAGGAAAGCAATGTCTGACCAACAAAATCGTGACTTCAAAAATCACCACAAGGCCAGAACCATTCTTCTCAGCGCCATCTCTTACGTTGAATATGAAAAGATCTCTAACAGAGACACAACAAAGAACATGTTTGACTCACTCAGAATGACGCATGGAGGCAACATTCAGGTCAAAGAAACTAAAGCTCTTGCGCTCATTCAGAAGTATGAGGCATTCAAAATGGAAGAAAGTGAATCCATTGAAACAATGTTCTCAAGATTCCAAATTCTGGTGGCTGGTCTCAAGGTTCTGGACAAAGGATACTCTACTGCTGATCACGTCAAAAAGATCATCAGAAGCTTACCAAAGCAGTGGAGGCCAATGGTTACAGCTCCGAAGCTTGCAAAAGATCTCAACAAAATTTCTCTGGAGGAACTTATCAGCTCCCTCAGAAGTCATGAGATAGAGCTAGAAGATGATGAACCTCAGAAGCAAGGTAAGCCTTTAACATTAAAATCTAACAAAAAATCTGAGTCTAAAGTTTTGCAGGCAGTTGAAGAAACATCTGATGGATCCTCATCAGAAGAAGACGAACTTTCTCTCCTCTCCAGAAGAGTGAACCAATTGTGGAAGCAGAGGCAAAGGAAGTTCAGGAATCCCAGAAGATCTGATCAGAACGAGTCTTCTTCCAGATACAGAAGGACAACTCTTCCTCTGGATACAAAAGATCTGAAGGCTCCTCAGGAAGCAGAAAGCCAAACACCAAGGACATCATCTGCTATGAGTGCAAAGAGCAAGGACACTACAAGAGTGACTGCACAAAGCTTCAGAGGGAAAAGCCCAAAAAGAAGTTTGGAAGAGAAAAGAAGAAAAGTCTCATGGCTACATGGGATGACTCTGACTCGTCTGAATCAGACTCAGATTCAGATACTGAAGAGGTATTTCCTGACTTTGAAATTAATTTTACTAAGGCTGAACTTGCTGAAAGCCTTAATGAAATTCTGGAAAGGTACCAGCAGATTAGAGTTAAATTCAGAAACCTGAAAAGGAATCTTGAATCTGACTCTGATAAGACTGAGAGTCTTAAATTGGAAAATTCTGAGCTGAGAAATAAAATTTCAAAATTAGAAAATACTTTACAAAACTCTCAGAAGGAACCAATTTCTGAAACTCCCAGCAGCGCTGATGAGATCATCAAGGAGTATGATCACAATTTCCAGAAGTTCCTTGCTAAAAGCATAGATAGAAGCAAAATGGCTTCAATGATCTATGGAGTTAGCAGAAACGGCAGGAAGGGAATAGGATACCAAGGTAAGGTTCCTACACCAAAGAATGTCATGGATTTAACCATTAAACACACTCCTCTGAACTCACATTTTGTGTATGGTCACACACATGATATTAAATACACTAGCAGTAAGTATTCTGTGAAACCAAAATTCAACCAGAGTTTTGGTAAATCTAACAAATCAGGACCCAAGAAAATCTGGGTACCTAAGGATAAAATAATACATGTTGCAGATATCTTTAGCAGTAAATCAGAAACACCAGTCATGGTACCTGGACTCTGGCTGCTCGCGACACATGACGGGAAGAAGGCATATGTTCCAAAGCCTAGAACTTAAGCCTGTAGGCCACGTTGGCTTTGGAGGAAATCAGAGGGGAAAGATCATTGGCTCTGGAACTGTAGGTAATGGAAATCTTCCCTCTATAAATAATGTTCTTCTAGCAGATGGATTAATGCATAATCTGTTATCCATAAGTCAATTAAGTGATAACGGTTATGATATAATCTTTAATCAAAAATCATGTAAAGCTGTTAGTCAGAAAGATGGGACTATCCTGTTTAATGGAAAGAGGAAAAACAACATTTATAAAATCAAACTTTCTGAACTGAAAAGTCAGAATGTAAAGTGTCTTCTGTCTGTTAACAACGAGCAGTGGATCTGGCACAGAAGATTGGGACATGTTAGTATGAGAAGAATATCTCAGATTAACAAACTCAATCTGGTCAGAGGACTTCCTAATTTGAAGTTCAATTCAGATGCTCTGTGTGAAGCATGCCAGAAAGGCAAGTTTGCAAAAGCTTTTTTCAAAGCTAAAAATGTTGTTTCTACCTCTAAGCCATTAGAACTTCTGCACATTGACTTATTTGGACCAGTTAAAACTGCTTCAGTCAGTGGCAAGAAGTATGGGTTAGTAATCGTAGATGACTATAGCAGATGGACATGGGTAAAGTTCTTAAGACACAAGGATGAGTCACACTCTATGTTTGTTACCTTCTGTAACCAAGTTCAGAATGAAAAGGATCTTAGAATCGTTAAAGTCAGAAGTGATCATGGTGGAGAGTTTGAAAACAAAGATTTCGAGTCATTCTTTAATGACAGAGGCATTCTGCATGATTTCTCTTGTCCTAGAACTCCCCAACAAAATGGAGTTGTAGAACGAAAGAACAGAACATTGCAAGAAATGGCCAGAACCATGATCAATGAGACAAACGTTGCTAAGATCTTCTGGGCAGAGGCAATAAACACAGCGTGCTACATTCAGAATGGAATCTCAATAAGACCTATTCTGGAAAAGACTCCATATGAATTGTGGAAGAACAGAAAGACCAACATTTCATATTTTCACCCATTTGGATGTAGTTGTTTTATGTTAAATACAAAAAATTATTTGAACAAGTTTGACTCTAAAGCACAGAAGTGTATTATGTTAGGATACTCTGAACGCTCAAGAGGGTACAAAGTATACAATACAGAAACACATATTGTGGAAGAATCAATCAGTGTTCGTTTTGATGATAAGCTTGACTCTGAAAAGTCAAAGTAGAATGAAGTTTTTGCAGTTATGGAAATTGAATTTACAGGTTCTGAAGACAAGTCATCAGAAGCTCTCAACACAGACACTCCTTCAACATCTGAAAGGAGCACTGCTAGCAATCCTACAACAGCTGCTGATCAACCTCAAAAGAGACTACCCATAAGCAGCTTGGATCACCCAGAAGAAACTATCCTAGGAAGAAAGGAAGATCCAATCAGAACAAGAGCAAGCTTCAGAAACTCTAAAGAATCCCTCATGGGACTTGTGTCTCTGATTGAACCTTCTTCTATTGATGAAGCACTTCTGGACAACGACTGGATTCTAGCAATGCAAGAAGAGCTGAATCAATTCACCAGAAATGACGTATGGGATCTTGTTCCCAGACCAAAAGGATTCAACGTCATTGGAACAAGATGGGTGTTCAGAAACAAGCTTAATGAACAAGGTGAAGTCATGAGAAACAAAGCACGACTGGTAGCACAAGGTTATAGTCAGCAAGAGGGAATAGACTATACAGAAACCTTTGCTCCAGTCACCAGGTTAGAATCTATCAGACTTTTAATTTCATTTGTTGTTAATAGAGGCATCACTCTGTATCAGATGTATGTCAAGAGTGCATTCTTAAATGGTTATATAGAAGAAGAGGTTTATGTGCACCAACCCCCTGGTTTTGAAAATACAAAACATCCAGAACATGTTTTCAAACTAAAGAAGTCACTATATGGTCTGAAACAAGCTCCCAGAGCTTGGTATGAAAGACTAAGTAACTTTCTGTTAGAAAATGAATTCACCAGAGGGAAGGTGGACACTACCTTATTCTGTAAGTCAGTTAAGAATGACATCTTAGTCTGTCAAATTTATGTTGATGATATTATTTTTGGATCTACTAATCCTTCTCTTGGAAGAAAATTTGCTAAGTGTATGCAGGCAGAATTTGAGATGAGCCTCATGGGAGAACTGAAATTCTTTCTAGGAATTCAGATCAATCAAATTCCAGAGGGAACTTACATTCATCAGAGAAAATATGCCAGAGATCTTCTGAAGAAATTTGACCTCTCAGAATGTAAGCCATCAAAGATTCCAATGCATCCCACGTGCATTCTGGAAAGAGAAGAGGTAAGAAAAAAGGTAGAACAGAAGGTCTACAGAGGTATGATTGGTTCTCTCCTTTATCTGACAGCTTCAAGACCTGATATCTTATTCAGCATATGTATTTGTGCTAGATTCCAATCAGATCCTAGAGAATCTCACTAAACAGCTGTTAAGCGAATTTTCAAGTATCTGAAAGGTACTACTAATATGGGTTTATTGTATAGAAAATCTAGTGATTACAGCTTAGTAGGCTACTGCGATGCTGACTTTGCTGGAGACAGAGTAGAGCGTAAAAGTACTTTTGGAAGCTGCCAGTTTCTGGGAGAAAATCTGATCTCTTGGTCCAGCAAAAGGCAATCCACAATTCCTCTATCAACAGCAGAAGCTGAGTACATAGCAGCAGCATGATGTAGCACACAAATGCTCTGGATGAAAAGTCAGCTTGAAGACTTCCAGATTTTTGAGAGTAACATCCCTATACTCTGTGATAATACTTCTGCCATTTGCTTAAGTAAGAATCCAATTTTACATTATAGGGCTAAGCATATAGAAATAAAACATCACTTCATTAGGGACTATATTCAAAAAGGAATTTTGAACTTAAAATTTATTGATACAGACCATCAATGGGCTGATATCTTCACTAAACCTCTTTCTGAAGATAGGTTCAATTTCATTATGAAACATCTCAGCATGAAAATCTGCCCAGAGTGAAAATGTTTTAATTCTATACATTAACCTTCAGAATGTATTTGTTTTACTGTGAACTTCTGATCAATCTCTTTTCAGAAAGATAGACATGCAGATTGTATCAGATTCTATTCTTGAAGATCTGAGCGTTTCAGCTCAAGGATAGACGTGCTGCTCACTAAATCAAACAAGTGTCATCCAATCATCAGCAAATCTCTGAAGCAGAACGCGTGCACGCTTATGAGAAGGCAAAACGCTGATTGGGTGCATTGAGACACATGTCTGGTAACCGTTTCAAGTATCTTTCTAAAATCCCCCAAAATCAGCAAGCATTAAATGCACGTAATCATGTTTTAAAAATGTAATCATGAATTATTTCTCTTTCTTGAAACTGTTTACACTTTCAAAAATTATTTTTGAAATCTATTTAAGCACATTAACATCTCACATTAATCCTTTACCATTTCTTACAATCTTACAAATATTTTCTGCATTTTCCTTGTGTGTTCATCTCTCTCAAAAGAAACCCATTTTTTTCAGTTTTCTCAGAAAAACCCTAAGTGTGAACATGGCAACCTCCAACAATGTTTCTGCAGGTTCTCAGAAAGAGGCTTCTTCTGAACAATACCAAGTTCCCTTCAGAACACTCCTTACACCATTGAAGAATTTGGAAGTGCTGTCTGAACTAATTGTTGATTTCTCCAATCTGAAAGAAAATGGATTCGATTTGACAGAAGAAGTTAGGGCACAAGGATGGGAGAGATATTTTGATAGGTTGGTTGGACCAACGTTCCCAGTCTTGGTCAAGGAGTTCTAGATTCATGCGTACTCATCAACACATCAAGTTACCTCCTACATAATGGGAAATAAGATTGTGATCACTGAGGATCACATAGCAAGATTGATTGGATACAGTGGTGGTGGTATCCGCTGTATCGACATGGATGAAAGATGCTCTAACGTTGCTGTCATTGCAAGACAGATTTTCACCCATGGGGTTCCCAGCAGCAAAATCAGAGACTTAAAGGATCAGGACAGAATATGGGCGAAGATTATTCTGGGGTGCTTTAATCACAGGAAGCCAACAAGCTCTCCTGATTATATAAATATAGACCAGCAGTTTCTGATCTATTTTATTAATCAGAAGGTAAAAATTAACTTGGCTCATCTTCTGTTTAATCACCTCAGGACCAGCATCAAGGAGACAAGGGAAGAAGAAAGGACAAAAAGGGACTGGATACCTTTTGGCAGGTTAATATCAGATATTCTGACTGAGAATAAGCTGATAGAACACCTTACAGAAGCTCAGGAATTAAGTTCTATTGAACCTACTGTTGGCAAGCCTCTGAACGCCAAGAATCTGAAGAAAATGAAACTGATAGAGAATATCAGAAAGGAGCCCAGTGTTACTCCTCTTGCTGACATCACCAGCAGAAGAGTCTCTCTGGACGACTTTCCACTATTTTCTGAGATTGAATCAAAACCAGTTGTGGTTCTCAGATACTTGGACGCTTGCAAGGCTGATGGTACAGATCCCAAACTGAATATTAAAGATCTGCACCAACAACAATCAGAAGTTACTATAAAGAAGACGAAGAAAAGAAAGGCCACTTCAGAAGGACCATCCCAGCAGACCCATAAGAAGAGAGGTAATCTATCTGCTGCTTCTGTTTTAAATTCTTCTGCTATTCCAACATCAATCCCAACCCCAGCTTCACATGAACTTCCAATCCCCATACCAACTATTGATGAAACCTAACCAGAAGATGACCCTTCTGAGTCACTGACTCTCAGGAGACCCCGCACCAAAAATCTAAAACCCACAACATCAACAGCATCAGAACTTGACAAAGTTCTGTCTGAAATTGATGAACGTGTTTCCGCTCACCTCTCAAATAATCCAAACACTCAACCAGAGATTGTCCACTCTCCTCAACCAGAACATACTCTTTCACCCATACCAGAAGAACCACAAATTCCTGAACAACCAGAAATTCCTCCTCCTTCTCCATAACCAGCAATTCCTCCTCCCTCTCCACAACCATAAATTCATCCACCATCACCTCAACCATCACCTCCACAACCTGAGTTTCATCATTCTGAAACTCCATCACCTGAACCTCATTCTCCTCAATCCTCTGAGCCACAACCCTTGGCAATTCAGCTGCCATGTGGTACAACCATAAACATACCCCAGCTGCCATCCTCACCAGAAACTACCCCTCCAAATACACCAAACAGTCCAATTATTATTTCTGATTCTCCCACTCCATCTCCCAAACAAACTACTGAAGACCACAGCAGAACCTTCATCGATTTAACAATCCTTGACCGTCTTGCTGATCTCAAAAATAAAATAGCCATTCCCAAACCAAAACAGCTAGATGTTGGCTCTGGCATTGTGAATTTTGAAACAGGCTTGCAGCAGTGGATTGCTTCTCTAAAGCAAGTTTGTCCTGGAATGATTGATCCTGCTGCCTCAGACCAACTCTGGACACGATTCAGAATATGGGTACGTGATGAAGCCCTCAAATTGCAAGATATCAATTATGAGCAGGCACAACAGAACTTCAGCAAGCTGCTGAAGGAAGTTGGAAGTCAGCTGCTGAAGGAAGAAGTGCTCCTTCTGGATAGTGAGCCATGGTCTGAGAAGTGTCCAACTTCAAAAGTGCAGCCAGCAGAAGGTCAGACAACTCAAGCTAAAGCGGTTAGTCAAGCTGAAGATGTTACAGAAAGCTCTCAGAAGCTTCCTGCTTCTGATGTTTCTCAAGCTGCCTTGGACAGGCAGACTCTGGAAGAGCTGAAGCTGAATGATATTCGTCTGCAATAAACAATGGATGAAAATGATCAGAAGATGAAGGAAAGGATGGATGTGCAAGACAACAAGATAGATACAGTAGTCAGCATGGTGCACAAGCAGAATGAAACTGCTGATCAGATCAAGGCAATGCTGGAGACTCTGTTCACACGCTTTCCTCCCCAACCTTAGTTTTTCATTCATGATATTTTCAATGTTTTCTTTGCATATCATCTGTACTGTTTTGTCTGGCTCTGAATTTAATATAACAAGTTTTTCTGCTCTGATCGTTTTAGCACATCACTTACACTTTTTGATTGGTGACAAAAAGGGGGAGAACAAGAATGATATTTTTCAATAACGGATTACTGAGACAAAAAGTCTCAAACATTCTAACACTCTGATATACTTGAATGTTTTCTATTTTTTCATAAGTCTACAGGTACAAGAAGTTAATCACCTCTGATACACTGAAGCTCAAAGCTCTGTTATTCTGATCTGAAGCTCTGATATTCTGATGTTCAAAGAAAGTCAATAAAGATCTGATCCTGAAGAACTCTTGGAATTAAAAAGGGAAGTAATAAATTCAGGGGGAGTATCTCCGATCTAAACTCTGATATCTCTTTATCCCTTATCTTTGATAACTTCCTAATTAATTCTGATACAACTTATTATTTAGTTATCTCTGATACTTTTCACGCTAATTTTCAATTAAAAAATATCTAGTTTTTGTCATCATCAAAAAGGGGGAGATTGTTAGAACAAAGTTTGAATCTACTACCCTAAGTTTAAGTTTTGATGATAACAAAATGCTAAGATACATTAATTGTATGATTCATGTAAGACACATATGCTATCTAAAAATTACATTCTGTTTTATAGAAACTCTGATAGGTATCAGCATGAGAACATCCTCATCAGCATCAGAAATTTGGATATCAACATCAGCATCAGAAGATGTTATATCAAATACCAGAATCAGAAGATCAACTTGCGCTTATGCTGAAGCTTGATGAACAGATCTATGCTCAACACTTTGAACTCTGATAAAGACAACAACAGTTCATCAGCACCTAAGCAGCGTCAGAATGAGCCAAAGCCAGAACACGCTTTAATGGAAACGGTACTGTGCATTCAAGATGATTTATTACCAACGTTATCATTCCAGACAAGATCTGCTTAATAAGGAAAGAATGTTATTGGCATTGAAACATAATTATTGCTCCAACGTACACTATTTCCAATGCTATATAAACAAGTCAATGAAGATTGAATTGGCTAATGCTCTACAACAATCTACACGCCTAAAAGCTATTCATCATCTTCCTTACTCTCAGTTTGCTAAAAGCTCCAAAATTCCTTACTCAATTATTTTAGCAATCTAGTTCTCTTAAGCTTAATTTGTGTAGTATCACAGTTGTGATAAACAGTTTTGTAGAAAACATTCACACACCTAGATTTCAATTCTTTGTAAGAAAGTAATTCCTTGAGAAACCGGTTTGTGGTTTGACTCAAGAAGGCTTTAGCAGTTGTTAAAGCATATTGTAATATTCAGTTGAATATAGTGGATTAAGACCTCGTTGGAGAGAGGCGAAATCACCTTGACGGGTGGACTGGAGTAGTTTGAGATCAAACGAACCAGGATAAAAATACTGTTTTGATTGCAATTGATTTCAAGTTTTAACAATTCAACCCCCCTTCTTGTGTTTTTCACTTCTTCAGTTTCAAGCCTTGAAGCACATTTTTGATCAGTCAATTGGACAGTTGACCTAAAAATTAACCGTATTGGGGAAAAAGTCAACCATGGCCAATTTACAGTCAAAATTCATAATTTTTGATCCACGTCAACCTTTTAAACTTATATGTATCAGTTGATCAAGTTTGGATCACAACTTCTCAAGAAATTTGATCAAATCACAAAAAGGGCAAAATGGTCAAAATTAGGGTTTTGACCGAGGAAGGGCAATTTCTGATTTTTAACCTAGAAAATGACCAATTGAGTTCAATCATGATTTCAAGGATTCAATGGAATCATCTTGACTTAATTACATGGCTCAAAACATCTCAAATTCATTGGATTGACAGATAAAATTTGCAGTCAACTGATCAAAAGTCAACTGTACACTGAAAAGTCAAACTTTGACTTTTTGGTCAAAATCAAGTACCAAGGGTCATAATTCATTAAAAAATTTCCAAATGTGAAACTTGTTCATCAAAAAAACCAAATTTGAAAATTAGGGTTTTGAATTTGAAATTTTTCTAACTTAGAAATTTTCTAAGTGTAGAAAATTTTCTTATTTTTTCTCAACTTTACACCACTTTTTCACCATGATTCATAATGATTCAAGGAAAGTTCCCAACATGAAAGTTGTAGACCTCCATGATATATACAACTTTTCTTCACAAACTTTTCCCTAAAGATGCTTGGATCTCAATGTATAAATTTGTGAATACATGGTCATGAACTAAATAACTTAGTGGAATTTTTCCCTAATTTAGGCAGGTTTTGGACCCATCTTCATGGAAACTTTTAACCTAGTTCCAAGAGGTATCTCAAAATTAATTTCAAAGATGAATTATATAGCACATTTCAAGCTTTCCAAAATGTCTAAGAACTCCTCAAGATCATTTTTTAGTAGGGAGAATCGAAGAGATGAAGTTGGTAATTTCTCACTTTTTGTCCAAGCCATTTCATGAAGAACAAAGTTGCAAATCAATCCTATACTGGCTAATTCATGTTGTACAGGTCCTAAACTTGTTCCACACTCCTTAATTAATGCTTACTCAGTTGACAAATCTTTGATCCATGATTTTGAACCTTTATCCAACTTGTAATTCCATTTATGGCAAAAAGGTTCCATTGCCATTTTGAAAAAGGTCAACTTTTTGCAAACTTTACAATTTTGAGCTTTGGACATGTCCCCTTGGCGCATACAAGTCTCACAGGTCTCAAGTAAGTTGTATAAACTGATACCAACCCTAAGGGAGTAAGTACAAGCATGGCAAGTATAGTCACTTCACTTTACTTCAAATGCAAGGAAAGTTGCAAAAAGGCTAGGGCTTGCAAATCTGTTGGAGAGCTGACCTAAGACCATTTCCATACTAATATACAAACATTATGCAACACATAACAAGTTGAGCAAGGACCTGAAACACTCCCAAGCTGAAAAACACCAAAACTCTGTCTAAAAGTGCAGATTTTGCATAAGCACACCCATCTTCCATTTGGCTCGTGCGTTTTGAGTTTGGATCATTCAAACACCTTACATACTTGATACCTAGTCAATCCAGGCCTTCATCCTTATTCTGTAATCACTCCTCCACCATCTGCCATTGTTTACTTCAAAGCTTGCAGTTTGACTTGGCCAAGGAGTTCCATCCGCTTTCAGAGCAAGGCAAGGGTTGGAATACATCCAGGGAAGTTCAAGGAAGCTCAAGCAAGCATCAGGCCTCCATCAAACTCACCATGGTTCCATTCACGATTCCAACTGAAGGAGGTAAAATTTCAAACTCTATCTCCTTGTACAGGAAACCTTAGGCCACGATTTGTGAATAAAAAATGTAGTCCTCATCATAACGAAGTTGTACATACCATTATCTTGCATTGATTTTACTTGAGCTGAGAGAATTCAGAACTTGAAATTTCTGAAAATATTAGGTTAGAATTTAGGGCTTTTAAAATTATCTTTGATCTTTGATAGTTAGATTACATAGCTTATATGGTTGGAATCGTGAGTTCAAGTACTACAATTTTCATGTTATACGTTTTTATTTTCATGGAAGTATGAGAGAGTTACATGGTGTCTGGCCAAGCTTGAGGAAGAAGATGAAACAGGGTAAGGACTTGGTTTAGAATATGTTATTTTCGTTTCACTGAAGACAATGGAAGTATAGCCACCCCAGTGGCAAAGCAGCATGCTGGTGAGAGCCATGTCCTGGGTTCGAACCTGCGCGCTACTTTTGTTTTGCATTTTACCATTTTCCCCCCAGTTTTTTGACACTTTTTGCAGGTTGGGTTGAGTCTTTGGGCTTGGCATCTTTTCGCTAACATGTTACCCTCAGTTTTGCTACATCACCCCCTTTTCCAATTTCTCATATTTTATTTTTTTTATTTGTTTCATTTTCATATTTAATATTTTAAATATTTTCTTTAAATACATAAAAATCCCAAAAAATATAAATTAATAATATTGCACTTTTATCTTATTTTTATTTTATTTCTCACATAAAAATATATTTTATTTTAATAGGATATCATTTATTTTCTTAATAAACTTGTAAATATAATTAAACATATTTAGTTCAATTTATTTTGCATTTCATACTTATAAATACTTATTTGGCACATATAAAATTTTATATTTTATTACAATATTGTTTATTATTTTTATACAAGAAAATATATAAAATAATACATATAAAAACTTTATTTTCTTTTAAATAATAATTAGGGTTAAACCCCTTTTAAGAATTAATTCCTCTTCTTTATATTTTTAGGTTTAGATGAAATTTTATTTTACATAAAAACAAGACACAAAAATCCTTTTACATGTACATTGCATTACATTTTCTTTAAATATTGTATTGTATTTATTCTAATTCGTACAAATTCGTTTTGGTTGTAATAATCTATTTAGGTTTATACTCTTGCAAATCCCTATTCAAATTTGTACTCCCCCCTCCCATAAATTGTTGTAATAGCTTAGAAATATTTACATTACGTAATTTATCGCTTTATATACCATGATTAGTAATTAGGGTTTGTATGACAAGAACAAAACAAAGTAAAATAGAAAATCCTAAATACAAGACAAAATTAAAGCATGAAAATGATACACTTGCACACAAGCACCCTTAGGGTTTTCCCACTTGGTTGCCTAACAAAAATGGCCATGTTATGCATGCGAAGTATCTTGGCAAAACAAACAAATATAAGATCATAGTCCCTCGATGACGCTATTCAAAAGTTGCCTTACAAAATGATCTTAGTCCCTCAAAATGCTAAGATACTTTGCAAACATTGCTAATCATGGTTATACGATGACCCACACCCGTCCCGTTTACATCCAAAGATAGGGTTGCTTACCAAATCAATGGAAAGACAACAATGTCAAAGGAATAAAAAATACATAAGAAAGACATTTGAGTAGGTAGATAGCTTCTAGTTACTTGCTCCATTTCAAACAACAATCCTTGCTATTTTCAAAACAAACACACACACATTTCAAAAACATCTTACAAATATTGAAAACATTTTTCAAAAGACAAACATCTTTGTATATATTCTTACGAATGAGAATCATTACAAATATTGCCTAAACGAATGGCCTCTTTTACAAAATACTTTCAAAACCACACAAAGCACAATTTCAAACAAACAAAAGCAAGTGATCTAAGCAAGTAACTAAGAGCCCATGAAAAACCATGGATGAAAAGGGTGCTAACACCTTCCCTTTTCATAATCTACCCCCCGAACTCAAGAAAACATCTCAAAGGTCTTTCCTGTACTTTTTCACCTTTCCTTTTGGATAAAAGAAAAGTCAGTGGCGACTCTTGCTAACCGCAACATTTGCGATAAAACGCAAAACCTCAAGTCAGTTCTCTCACCGTATCACACCTACGAATTGATCTTATGACGATAGTCACTTTGAAATGCCAAGGTATCTCTATTTTTCTGCCTTCAGAGACCATTTCGTCCCTTCGAACGTCCCTTTAAACTCCAACGACCGTGCTGCCTATTCCTTAATAATAGGATAGCGTTGTCTAAAGGAAAACCAACAGACTTTTTTTGAGTAGGTAGATTAGTTCCTAGGTACTTGCTCAAACAAAACTTTTTTTTTCACACAAACACTTTTCAAAATAATTTTCAAAAGAAACTTCGTCACACTCTTGAGGACTGATACAAGAGTCATCACAAAGTAAAATCTTTTCAAAACAAGGACGCACAAACAATTTAAAAAATGAGCAAGTACCTAAGAGCCCGTGGAAAACCACATATAGAAAGGGTGCTAACACCTTCCCTTTCTATAATCTACCCCCCGTACTCAAACATTCTCGAAAAATGTTTTTTCTGTTCTTTTTCCTTTTCCTTTGTTGGATGAAATAAAAGTCGGTGGCGACTCTTGCTTACCGCAACATTTGCAAATACAAAATGCAAACCAGTATTAAACAGTCGGTTCTGCCACCGTATCACAGAACTGGAGACTCTGCTGGGGATTATTAATAAAGTGGGGTTTACCTTAGGATCTAGGTCATTTTTAAATTGATTTCTTATTTGTTTTTCCTGTTTTATCTTTAAGGGTTTTGTTTGGGTATTATTGAAGATCCTATACCCGGATCTGGGGACACTTTTAGGTAAACAACAATAGATCGTGGAGACTATACAGCATAGACCGATATGGTTTAAGCGATGGCTGTGTTGGTGTGACACTTTGGTTGGTACCGGTATCCTTCGTGTCGAAACAAGGAGAATACGGGGCCGTCGCGTGGTGTCGTGAAGCACTAACGGACCTTAGAACCTTAGTTGAACAAACTTGGCCATTATAAAGTAGTAAGATAGCCAGCCTGAGTATAAAACTGAGTATTATTTGATACTCGATGCTACACTCATTGAGATCAGACTTTTGGGATATTTCATCCGCAAGAAAAGATTGCTTGAGCTGAAACAATTCCCAATAAAGGATGATCAGTGATATTGAGAATCTTTAGAACCCGGTTACTTTTCTAAGACAAGTTTGAAACCAACTAAACTTCAAGAGGGTACTTACCTTTAACCTCATGCAAGCCTTTGAACCTAAGGTCTATTGTGTGTTGTGCTTATATGTGATTTATCCTGTTTGAACATGACATCATGCATCATAACATGGCATCCATTCTTATTGCACTTACCATTTCAAGGACCAAGGGATTTTATCTTTGTTCTATTTTACAGATCATGGCTTCCGCTCTTAGAAACACTATCCAAATCAGCTTTATGAAAATACCTTTCCAACTCAAGGAGCTAGTATCAAGGGTTCCTGAAACTTCTGCGTTCACTAAGAGACATGGTCGACTTCTCAACCTGGTCACTTCAAACTTTGATGAGAAAATGATGAGTGTACTCTTTCAGTTCTTTGATCCCAAGCACCACTGCTTCACCTTTCCAGACTATCAATTGGTTCCTACCATGGAAAAGTTCTCTCAGTTATTGGATATACCCATTCTTGAATAGTTTCCTTTCACAGGTCTGGGAGAGGTTCCTAAGCCAGAAGTCATTACCTCAGCCTTGCATCTGAAATGGGTCGACATGGTATCCAATTGTGAAACAAGAAGCGGAGTCAAGGGTTTTCTAGCCAAGTTCCTGATAGACAAGGACCAACTGTTTTGGGATGATATGGATTTTCAGGCTTTTGAGGAAGTCTTGGCCCTTCTAATCTATGGGTTAGTACTATTCCCTAATCCAGACTTATTCATAGATGTGAATTCTATCAAGATCTTCCTCTCTCGCAACCCCGTTCCTACCTTGCTCGGAGGTATTTTGCACACTCTCTATACTCGTATGAAGAGAAGAGGGGTTCTTATGTGCTGCATGCCATTGCTGTCGAGGTGGTTTACTTATCACCTCCCTAAGCCCGTACTGAAGAATGAAGAAGGTTTGGGTTGGTCACAAAGGATAATGTCACTCGCTCACACGGATATTCTCTGGTGTTCCCGAGCCATGGGGGACACTGCTATTATTGACCGCTGTGGGGAGTACCCTAATGTCCCATTACTTGGCATCAGAGGGGGCATAACCTACAATCCTTGTTTAGCTCTGTGACAATTTGGTTACGCTCGAAGAGATGGTCCCCCATGAGTTACTTGTCGAGGGCATTGTATTTAACTATAAGGATGATGTTCAAGGGTATCTCCAGAGGTTCATACGATCTTGGAGCATGGTAAACAGATCTGGCGCCAAGGCTTTGGGGCCAAAGGCTTCCATTCCTATGGAACCTTATCTCCAATGGGTACGAGCTCGCACCCAGAAACTTATGATGCCCTATATGGACATTCTACCAGTGATTATGGAACCCACTACTGAAGGGGGTGTTCCTTACACGATTCTCCATCCTGATATGCCCACTGATCTTGGAGAATTAAAGAGGTCTTGGATTCAGTTGAAGAAAGAGCGGGATACTTACAGGGATCAGTTCTATGCCCAGGAGGGGAAGGTTTTAAAGCTCACAAAGCAGCTCCATGAGGAAAGAGGACTCAATGTCTATCTCGGCACAAAGAGGAAGCATCCATGGGAATTTTGATTTTTTCTAGTTTTTAGATTTGTTTTTAATTGTAACGCCTAAAAGGAATTTGAAATTTGAATTCAACGAATAAAATCTTTGTTTCATTTTGGTTCGCAAATTTAAATTTCCAAAAGTCTTTGAAATCATTGCATACACATCCCATTTATAGCATTGCATGTACATGTACCATTACAGGTTTCTCATCTTCTTCGCTGTTTATTTCAGCAGAAATGTCTTCCGAACAAAGCATCAAGGATCTTCAGGCACAAAATGCCCAGTTCCAGAAGATGTTCATAAATCTGGCAAAAGGGAAGGAGGATCTGAAAGCCCTCATTTTGAAAGAGTAAAAGAAAAAGAAGAAGGTTGTCGGTATTCTGAATATGGGCAGAAGGTTTAGAGGGTCGTTAAAGCAACAAGTCGATCTGACCTCTTCATCCAAAGAAGGGGAGAATCAAGAAGAAGAGACAAGGGAGAAGGACCCCAATCCTGAAATTTCTGACAATGATACCGACTACAATGATGAGAAATATCCTCCCACTGAGGATAAATACAAGTAGTTGGAAGATTGTTTGAGTGCTATGGAAGTCCAGATGATACCTGGGTTGGATTTCGAAGAACTACGATTGGTGTCGGGAGTGGTCATCCCGCAGAAGTTCAAGGCTCCAATTTTTGCAAAGTATGATGGGGTGTCCTGCCCAAAACTCTATCTCCGCTCCTACGTCAGAAAGATCCAGCCCCACACCGCTGATAGAAATTTGTGGGTTCACTTCTTTCAAGATAGTCTTTCAGAGACTCAACTTGAATGATTCCGCCAACTAGAAAGCGCCAATATCCGAAATTGGGAAGATCTGGATGCTGCTTTTCATAAGAAGTACAAATACAACGCCGAACTAGCTCCTACTCATACTCAACTCCAGAGTATATCCATGGGTGCAAGTGAAGGCTTGAAGGACTATGCACAGAAGTGGAGAGACTTGGCTGGAAGAGTCCAACCCCCATTGTCTGATAGGCAGTTGGTCGATATGTTTATGGGGACGCTATCTGGTCCATTCTTTAATCATTTGATCGGGAGCTCGTCAGCTGGTTTCACCGAGCTGATTCTGATTGGAGAGAGAGTAGAAGTTACGATTCAGAGCAGAAAGATACAGAAGGATGCCTCTTCAAGTTCGGTAAAGAAGCCCTTTATTGGTAAGAAGGAAGCCAGTGCCATCTATAGCCCGAGGGGCCAAAGCAGAGATGAAAATCGTCAGATAGTAAGTGCCGTAATGAAACCTAGGCCTGCGGCTGCTCCATAACGCAACAATCAACAAAGGGTGGAAAGACCACAACGGCAGTTTACCCGGATCAACATGACATTGGCTGAAGTTCTACCCCATCTGCTGAGATCCAACTTGACGACCTTGAAAGAGGCTCCCAAGAATCCGAACACCACATCTCCCCGATATAATCCAAATGATCGGTGTGCCTATCATTCTGAGAGTCCTGGCCACGATACCAACGACTGTTGGGCTCTAAGGAATAAGGTACATGATCTGATCGAAGCCAGGGAAATTGAGTTCGATGCTCCGGAAAAGCCCAATGTCATAACTGCTCCCATTCCTAAGCACGGTCGTGGAGTTAATGTTATTGATACTGACTTATTTGTGACCTTGGTGGATGAAGTTTCTACTCCCCTTATGATGGTTAAGAAGAATTTGTTGTCAGCCGGTTTATTTCCGGGTTGTGGTGAAGGTTGCCACATGTGTTCATTTCTGCCTTCCGGTTTCCATTTGCCGAAGTCAGGTGTTCAACGCTTGATGGACAACAAAGAAATTTTGTTCGAGAAAACTTTGATTCCTGTTGTTCCATCTGAAGACGTTGCTATTATAAACATTTCCGCCAATCCTTCCAAGGTCTCCCCGAGAAGACCTGTTAGGATTACATCTGTTCCAAGAGTCGCTCAGCTAATAATCACTGTTCCTGGTCCTGTCCCGTATGCCTCAGACAAAGATGTCCCCTGGCATTATGGTGCCGATGTGTACTATCATGGCATTAAACAAGATCTGAAAAATGAAGAGGCTGGTCCTGATATTAGTAATATTGTCGGGACCAGCAAGGTTACCCGAGGTGAAAGGGTTTTCTCTCCCGAGATTTCCCCGAAGACTGTCAACAGGCCTATTGTCATTCCGTTTGCTGTTCCTGCTGGTACATCAACTACTGCTCCTGTTCTTACCCCAATTATTACCCCTTCTAGTAAGTCATCTGGTACCTGCGGCAAAGAAGTTAAAGGTGAGCCTTCCCGGACGGAGGCACCTAGAAAATGTTTTGTGGAAGCCTCTAAGCAAGAGATAGAGTAAATACTGAAAATAATCAAAAAGAGCGACTATAATGTGGTCGAGCATCTGGGGCAGACCCCCTCAAAGATATCCATGTTGTCTCTGCTGTTGTGTTCCGAAGCCTATGTGAAGGCTCTGATTGCATTCCTCAAGATTGTGCATGTGCCGCAAGAGACCTCAGCTGATCAATTCAAAGATTGTGTGGCTAGCCTGACTGCTGACAATGGGCTGGGTTTTTCAGATGCAGCCTTGACACCGAAAGGGAGGAAGCATAATGATGCCCTTCATGTCTCGATTGAGTGCAAAGGCACCACTATGGCTCATGTGCTGGTAGATACCGCGTCTTTGCTGAAAGTTCTGCCTAAGAAGGTGTTGGATCGGTTGGACTATGAGGGCTTGACTTTAAAGCCTAGTAACATTGTGATGAGGGTTTTCGATGGATCGAAGAGAATGGTGCATGGGGAAGTGGACATCCCCGTAAACGTAGGTTCCCAGACTTTTGAGTCCACTTTCTATGTAATGGACATCCGACCGTCGTACTCTTGTTTGTTAGGTCGTCCTTGGATCCATGAAGTTGGGGAAGTTACTTCTACACTGCACCAAATGTTGAAGTATCCAGTAAGAGGAAATATTGTCATTGTGCATGGTGAGGAGGAGTATATGGTGAGCCACCTCAATTCTTTCAGGTATGTAGAGATGGATGGGTAATTCATAGAGACTCTTTGTCAGAATTTTGAAGAGGTTCCTCAGATCCTGGCATCGACTGAAACTACTACCAACAAACCTCCTTTGAAGATGGCTTCCCTCAAAGACGCCAGAGTAGTGGTTGAAAAAGGAGCTCGAAGGGCCGTTTGACGCACTCGAGCTGGAGGACCTCCCCTACGCATCAGTAATCGGGGAATTAATTCCATTGAAGACAGCGAGGAAGACTCAGACATTGATAGCTGGATCTACCCAACTACCAAAGATGGACCGAATAACTGGACGGCTAGGGACTTTATACCAGTTTCTTTTATTCCGCAGTAATTGTCTTACTTGTTTTGAGATTTGTAATAAACAATTTAAAACTCTACGGCCTTGTGCCTTTCCCGAGGCACATTGGCTTTGCTTGTGAGGGCTATTATTTGTCATTTCATATATCATTAATAAAGAATTGGACGTCTCCTGCATACAAATTTTGCGCTCTCTATTTTTCTTTTCTGTTTTCACTTTATTAAAACAGCTATGCTCTTACACACACTCACGTATCATACTGCAGATCTATATCCACTCTGGATCCCATTGATAACAGCTCTGCTAGTGCTAGTTATGACTCCGAAAATCCGATCAACCAAGCCGAAGACGAAGATGAGGATGATTGTGAGGTGCCTGGAGAACTTGCTAGACTATTACAGCAAGAAGAAAGGACTATACAACCTCATGAAGAGCCAGTTGAGACGATAAACCTGGGCACAGAGATAGACAGAAAAGAAGTCAAGATTGGTGCAAATTTGGAAGTTAAAGTCAAATAGCGGTTGATACAAATGTTGCACGACTAAATTAAGATCTTTGCCTGGTCATATGAAGACATGCCAGGCTTAGACACTGATATTGTGGTTCATCATATGCCGACCAAAGAAGACTGTCCTCCGGTTAAACAGAAGGTCCACTGTATGCGCCCCAGAATGTCAGAGAAGATCAAGGTTGAGGTCATGAAGTAGTTCGACGCAGGATTCTTAGCTGTCACTTCTTATCCACAGTGGGTTGCTAATGTTGTTCCAGTACTGAAGAAGGACAGTAAGGTACATATGAGTGTGGATTATAGAGATCTGAACAGGGCAAGCCTTAAGGATGACTTCCCTCTTCCTCACATTGATGTTTTGGTTGACAACACCGCGCCATACAAAATCTTCTCCTTCATGGATGGTTTCTCTGGCTACAACCAGATCAAGATGGCTCCTGAAGACATGGAGAAGACAACCTTCGTCACACAGTGGGGCACCTTCTGCTACAAGGTGATGCCTTTTGGGTTGAAGAATTCTGGGGCAACTTATCAGCGCGCCATGGTTGCTTTGTTCCATGATATGATTCATCGCGAGATCGAAGTTTATGTTGATAATATGATATCCAGGTCTCAAACTGAGGAAGATCATGTTGATCATCTACAAAATTTGTTCGACAGGTTGAAGATATACAAGCTGAGATTAAATCCGAACAAGTGCACCTTCAGAGTAAGGTCTGGTAAACTTATGGGTTTCATTGTCAGCGACAAAGGCATCCAAGTAGATCCTGCAAAGGTAAAGGCTATACAAGAAATGCCAGCTCCGCGTATGGAGAATGAAGTTAGGGGTTTCTTGGGACTCTTGAATTGTATTTCCTGGTTCATTTCACATCTGACTGCTACTTGTGAGCCCATCTTCAAACTTCTGAAGAAAGATCAAGTGGTAAAGTGGAATGATGAATGCCAGACCGCTTTCGAAAGAATCAAAGAATACCTAAAAGAACCTCCAATTCTAATTCCTCCGGTTGAAAGAATACCTTCTATATTGTACTTAACAGTGCTAGACAGTTCAATGGGGTGTGTGTTGGGGCAGCATGACGAGTCAGGTCGAAAAGAGCACGCGATATACTACTGTTGTACCCCAAAATTTACCCTCTTTTCATATACGCATATTATTGGTTTTATGGTTATGGAATAAAGGTATATTTATCGAGCTTCTTCAGGTTACAAGTGACGTTTATTTCGCCAATGGATGTTCTCAGAGTATTTTCCGTGCTGAAGATCGGTTCGCCGTTTTACAATGATTCGGGGTTCAAAGATTCACAAGTCCAACCCGACGCATCATATTCAAGTGTTCTTTCACCAAGGTATCTCTGATAACGTATTCTCAAATTTAGGTTCGACTCAAGAGTCAATTATTTAAAGAAGGTTTACGAATGTGTGAGTTTTCTCGAAGAAATATGGTGAAAAAGTGTGCTGAAAGTGCAGTTTTTACGCACTAAAAAATTCATAACTTGAAGATCGTGGATTTTTTTGAACCCGTTCCGGTGGCCAAAATCCTGTCTTGATGTCACCTACGTTTTCATCTCTCATGGATGGAAGCCAATTTCGATCAAAAGGTCTTCAAAAATGTGGATTTATCAAGTATTTTCATACAGAAAATTTGTGATAGAAGTTTATTTGCGTCATGTTCAGAAAATCATAACTTGGTCGATTTTCATTGTATCGAGATGGTTCCGGCGCCAAAATTTCACAAATTGAGTTGGATAAGTTTTCACAGGAGGTATTGAGTTTGAAAGGTATCCAAAAGACCTTCGTTTTTTTCTCAGAGTGCGCGTGACGCGCTGAAAATCCTGAATGCTGAATATTATTTCATTTGGGTCGAAACTTCGAAAATTCATAACTCGGTCAATTTTTATCGGATCGGGTCCATATTTTTACACAAGGTCACTGACTCAGAGATCTACAACTTTGCTTCTAAAGTAGGGACTGGTTTATGCTCCAATCAATACCAGTTTTTTATTGAAGAACGTGTCAGAGTTGACACTGGAGCCCAAAATAAGTATGTATGAGGCGAAACTTCAAAAATTCACAACTAATTCACCTTTTATCCGATTGAGCTCATTTTTGGACAGGAGTTAGTTCTCGATGTAGGATACATTTAGTTTTCAAATTTCAACTTCAAAAATTGCACTTAAGCCCCTGTGATTTAGCCTAGAACATGACAGAATCAAGTAAATAAAAATCTGCACTATTGCTTGTGGTTATTGGAGGCCCAATTGCATATTCAAAGCCCATATCTTTTCTCTAATTTCCATTATATAATCTCACTTTTTCACAAAAACAGGACACAACAAACGGAAAAAAAACCTTTGCCACAACCCTGTCAAAATATCAAATTCCTTCAAAAACCCTAAAAACCTTAAAATCCTTGTTACAACCCCTCATCACACTACAAACAAGCCATCCTTGTTACAAACCCCCATCTCACTACAAACAAGTCATCCTTGTTACAAACCCACATCTCACTACTTCTCCAGTAAGGATAAGGCTGGTTTGATCTCCAGGATCAAAAGGGTGTAGAAACATTCATACATGCCATATCGGTTTTAACATTATAAAATTTCATATATTTACTTTATTTGTATTTCATGATATAGTAATTTATTTAATGTGTTCATGAGATTCACCATTGCAGATTTAGACAAGGTCCCATGCAGGGTTATTACAAAACACTGAGGCCAAAACGGAACAACCACCAATGTATGACGAGACAGATATTCTGAGAAGGTTAAGGGCGTGGGTTCAACACCCACCTCTATTGGTTTTGGGTTTCTTCCATTCCTTTTATCTATTTTACCTATTTTCCTTCTTTCTGTTTAAAATCCTTTTCATAAAACCTAATATTTTTCACAAACCTTTGATTTTTCCTCCTAAACTCGAATAATTAATTTTAGGTTTTTTTAAATTTAATTTTAGGTTTTAATTTAATTTTAGGTTTTTAATTTCATTGTTTGTTTTTGATTTCTAACCAATTTGTCTTTTCCAATCTTAAATTCATTTAACCACAAAACTTTTTTCACAAACCTATTTTTTTACAAAAAAACCTAATTTAATTTTTAGGTTAATTAATTTTATATTTTTTAACTTTTTTTTCTTCAAAATTCACCTTTTTTTTAATTGAAACTAATTAGGATTTAGATATTTTAATTAACTTTTTTCAAAATTAATATTTTTTTATTAATTAAAATTAATTAGTTTTTTTTAGGTTTATTTAATTAATTATCATAAATCATTTTTTTCATAAAAAATCACCAAAACATTTTCTTTGCTATTTTCATCTTATTTTTATTTTCCTAGATAAAGTGTATAGGGCGCGTTCAATTGTAATAGCGTAGCTTTATTTTTCCCGCTTTTTTATTTATCATTTGTTTCTTGAACCGTGAACCAGGCCACGTTATAACCCTTAAAAGTCCTAGCTGAACCATGGGTTAGTTTGAGAGCATACTGTTACAAAGGTATCCTGACTCCTGTAGGCTTTGTTACGAATCATGCGTTGATATCACATTCTTGCAAATTTCATTTTACTACACAAAACACATTTTCAAAAAAATTTCAAGACAGACATGCGTTTTGCATTCTTTAAATGACATTGTTTGCATATGACTAATTGTTTGACAGTAGAGAAATCCGCACAATGGATATTCAATGAACAAACATCCTCTCAATGGACATAATCAACTCAGAGGGAAAGACACTTCCAATAATAGGTATTCCATAAGCAAGGGGCATGACATGATGTCTAAACACACCTGGGGCAGTCTCTCAAAAAGTGCCAAATAACCAGGGGCAGATCTCCATCTGAATCGCTTGGGGCATTACACACGCATTCCAACAACGAATCATGTGCCATCAAGAAAACATTTTTGACAGTACTACAACACAACACTATGGACAATGACAACTCTCTATATCCTGAAAGCATGGACATAGTCGGAAAATACTACGCATGAAAAAAAGACCCGCTAGGTTGACACACCTAGACAAAAATAAGGGAATCCCGGCGAACCAAAAGGGTTCGGGCAAAAGTTAGGGATATACATAAAAAAATCTGTACACCCGACAAGTCGAAAACCTGAAAAGGCGGCTTGGGCAAAAAGATATCTCGGTGACTGAAAACCCGAAAAGGAGGTCCAGGCAAAAGTTAGGGATTTAAAACGTAAGACTATGTTCCGCACCTGTCTATCAGTGGAAGACTTATACCTTGATCAGCATTCATCAAGAGCACCAGAATTGAGAAACGGTTCAGATACGATCCAGATACGGATGTCATTTTGCTACTTATTCAATATTTTCATACATCGAGATGCAATTCAGATACGCTCCAGATACGGATGCCATTCTGATACTCATTCATATTCAGCTTTCAGATACAGCTCAGATATGCTCCAGATACGGATGCCATTTTGATACTCATTCAGATTCAACTTTCAGATACAGTTCAGATACGCTCCAGATACAGATGCCATTCTGATACTCATTCAGATTCAGCTTTCCGATACAGTTCAGATACGCTCCAGATATGGATGCCATTCTGATTCTCATTCAAATTCAGCTTTCCGATACAGTTCAAATATGCTCCAGGTACGGATGCCACTCTAATACTCATTGAGATTCAGCTTTCCGATACAGTTCAAATACGCTCTAGATACGGACGCCATTCTGATACTCATTCAGATTCAGCTTTCAGATATAGTTCATATACGCTCCAGATACGGATGCCACTCTGATACTCATTCAGATTCAGCTTTCTGATACAGTTTAGATATGCTCCAGATATGGAAGCCATTCTGATACTCATTCAGATTCATCTTTCAGATACAGTTCAAATATGCTTCAGATACAGATGCCATTCTGATACTCATTCATATTCAACTTTCAGATACAGTTCAGATACGATCCAAAGACGGATGTCATTATGACACTCATTCAAAACATGTTTAAAATACAGTTTAGATACGATCCAGAGATAGATGTCATTCTGTCACTCATTCAACACATGTTTCAAGTACAGTTCAGATATGATCCAGAGACGGATGTCATTGTGACACTCATTAAATACATGTTCAAGTACAATCACGACATAGATCCATCTATAAAATCTCCACATGTACTTTCTCCACCATGGTACAAGGGGCAGAGAGAGTTGGAAGCAAAGTCACTATCACATACAAGCCAGTGATACCTATATTCCCCATAGAGCCGAGACAACCAAGGTCCGACCTCCGTATCCCCAAGAAGGAATTCCTTCCCCAGCAGGTTCCTTCAGAAAGCTGATATCTGCATTTCCCAGCCGAGCTTTATAATCATAAACAGTTTATAAAGTTTTTCTCCTAAGCAGAGTTTATTTCTCTGATAGCGGAAGCTTAATCTCCAACAAAGATCTTCTCTCTAGCAATGGAAGTTCATCCCCATCTGAGTTTATTTCTTCAAATTAGCAGATCTTCCAACAGAGTATCTCCCTTCCCCACAGAGTCATTCCCCCGCAGGATTGTTCTAAGACAGAGTCTCTCTCGATAGAATATTCTCAAGCAGAATGGATGTAAATCTCCAGCTAAGCATCTTCGGTCACTATCCCCAGCGGAAACGAAGAACTCAACTCCTTATACACTTCAGCAGCAGTCAATAATCTATTTTCCCCAGCTAGAGAATATCACAATAGCATTGCATATCCATACATCATGGCATGCGCATGCATATTATACAACACAATCTCATTTATTTTGAGAACATCATTACTCAATACATTTCATACATCATGACATTACATATGACTAACTCTTTACCTTTCAGGGAAAGATGCGATCAAGTTCTCACAAGTTCTCACAAGTTCTCTCTGATTCAGTCAAACCGACACCAAGGTTTCTATTCCAGTTGAAGATATTCCAACACTTTTCAAGATTTTCTCTGGTTCAGTCAAACCGACACTAAGGTTTCTATTCTAGTTGAAGATGTTCTAAGACTTTCGTCTAGGTCAGCCGAATCGCCACTAAGATTCCCGTGATTTCTATGCCAGTCAAAGTTAATCCGAGATCTCTCCCCGGATCAGTCAAATCGATACTAAAATTTCTCTCCCAGTTAAATTTCTCACAAGTTCTCTCTGGTTCAGTCAAACCGACACTAAGGTTTCTATTCCAGTTGAAGATGTTCTAATACTTTCATTTGGGTCAGCCGAATCGCCGCTAAGATTCCCCTGATTTCTATTCCAGTCAAAGTTAATCCGAGACCTCTCCCGAGATCAGTCAAATCGATACTAATATTTCTCTCCCAGTTGAATTTCTCACAAGTTCTCTCTGGTTCAGTCAAACTGACACCAAGGTTTCTATTCCAGTTCAAGATGTTCTAAGACTTTTGTCTGGGTCAGCCGAATCGCCGCTAAGATTCCCCTGATTTCTATGCCAGTGAAAGTTAATCTGAGACCTCTCCCGGGTTTAGTCAAATCGATGCTAAGATTTCTCTCCCAGTTGAAGACAACTCGAGACCTTTCCCTGGTTCAGTCAAATTGATACTAAGATTTCTATTCCAGTTAAAAAAGCTATGAATCCCGAAAACTGACCGGATAATAGTAAACAACAATACATCATACTGTGAAGCCCGGGACATGACCGGATAAAAGTAAAAAATACTACAAAGCATGGAATCGACCAGATAATGGTATATCTCAAATTCAAGCTATGAAGCCCGAAAATCGACCGGATAATATCTTAATTTCTCCAAATTTAAAAAGCCTGGGACACGACCGGATAACAGTACAAAATACTACGAAGCCTGGAATCGACCAAATAGTGGTATATCTAAAATTCAAGCTATGAAGCCCGGAAGTCGATCGAATAATATCTTAATTTCCCCTAATTACTGAAGCCTGGAGCACGACCAAATAACGGTAAAAGTCACTGAAACCTGGAGCACAACCAGATAGTAGTTAATCTTATTATCCTCAGCAAATCACTGGAAAGCCTGGAGTACGACCATATAGCAGTTCACTTTCACCTCCTCGACTAAGAGATGATTCCCCAGTAGAGTAACAGATAACTAAAGCTCCTAAAATTCTATTTCTCCCAAGACAGAGACCAACATTCCTTAGAAGATTCATACTCAACAACAAGAACAAGAATTCTAATCAAAGGAATATCTCGGGAAATCAACATCCTCTAGATGGCATCTTTAAGCCCATCTCTGACGATTCTCTGTCATATCTTCAAGATGGCATCTTTAAGCCCATCTCAGGTGACCTTCTGTCATCTCCTCCAAATGGCATCTGTAAGCCCATTCCCGATACTACCTACATAGTCAAGCATCATTACAGACGAGTGCAAATTTCTGGGCACTCTAGTGTTCAATCATCTTCCACCTTCATATCACGAAAGGCAGACAAGTCAATCTAAATCTTCAGGTTTAAGAAGATTGAACAGGGGCAGCTGTTGTACCCCAAAATTTACCCTCTTTTTATACACGCATATTATTGGTTTTATGGTTATGGAATAAAGGTATATTTATCAAGCTTCTTCAGGTTACAAGTGACGTTATTTCGCCAATGGATGTTCTCAGAGTATTTTCCGTGCTGAAGATCGGTTCGCCGTTTTGCAATGATTCGGGGTTCAAAGATTCACAAGTCCAACCCGACGCGTCATATTCAAGTGTTCTTTCTCCAAGGTATCTCTGATAACATATTCTCAAATTCAGGTTCGGCTAAAGAGTCAATTCTTTAAAGAAGGTCTACGAATGTGTGAGTTTTCTCGAAGAAATATGGTGAAAAAGTGTGATGAAAGTGCAGTTTTTACGCACTAAAAAATTCATAACTTGAAGATCATGGCTTGTTTTGAACCCGTTCCGGTGGCCAAAATCCTGTATTGACGTCACCTATGTTTTCATATCTCACAGATGGAAGCCAATTTCGATCATGGCTATGTCTTCAAAAATGCGGATTTATCAAGTATTTTCGTACAGAAAATTTGTGACAGAAGTTTATTTGCGTCATGTTCAGAAAATTATAACTTGGTCGATTTTCATCGTATCGAGCTGGTTCTGGCGCAAAAATTTCAAAAATTGAAAATGCTAAGTTTTCACAGTAGATATTGAGTTCGAACGGTATCCAAAAGGCCTTCGTTTTTTTTCTCAAAGTGCGCGTGATGCGCTGAAAATCCTGAATGCTGAATATTATTTCGTCTGGGTCGAAACTTCGAAAATTCATAACTCGGTCAATTTTTATCGGATCGGGTCCATATTTTTACACAAGGTCACTGACTCAGATATATACAACTTTTCTTCTAAAGTAGGGACCGATTTATGCCTCAATCAATACCAGTTTTTTATTGAAGAACGTGTCAGAGTTGACACTAGAGCCCAAAATAAGTATGTCTGAGGCGAAACTTCAAAAATTCATAACTAATTCACCTTTTATCCGATTGATCCCATTTTTGGACAAGAGTTAGTTCTCTATGTAGGATACATTTAGTTTTCAAATTTCAACTTCAAAAATTGCACTTAAGCCCCTGCGATTTAGCCTAGAACATGACGGACTCAAGTGAATAAAAATCTGCACTATTGCTTGTGGTTATTGGAGGCCCAATTGCACATTCAAAACCCAATTGCCATAACACTGTCAAAATATCAAATTCCTTCAAAAACCCTAAAAACCTTAAAATCCTTGTTACAAATCCTCATCACACTACAAACAAGCCATCCTTGTTACAAACCCCCATCTCACTACAAACAAGTCATCCTTGTTACAAACCCACATCTCACTACTTCTCCAGTAAGGGTAAGGCTGGTTTGATCTCCAAGATCAAAAGGGTGTAGAAGAATTCATACATGCCATATCGGTTTTAACATTATAAAATTTCATATATTTTCTTTATTTGTATTTCATGATATAGTAATTTATTTAATGTGTTCATGAGATTTAACACTGCAGATTTAGACAGGGTCCCATGCAGGGTTATTACAAAACACTGAGGCCAAAATGGAACAACCACCAATGCATGACGAGGCAGACATCCTGAGAAGGTTAAGGGCGTGGGTTCAACACCCACCCCAATTGGTTTTGGTTTACTTCCATTCCTTTTATCTATTTTACATATTTTCCTTCTTTCTGTTTAAAACCTTTTTCATAAAACCTAATATTTTTCACAAACCTTTGATTTTTCCTCCTAAACTCGAATGATTAATTTTAGGTTTTTTTTAAATTTAATTTTAGGTTTTAATTTAATTTTAGGTTTTTAATTTCATTGTTTGTTTTTGGTTTTTAACCAATTTGTCTTTTTCAATCTTAAATTCACTTAACCACAAAACTTTTTTCACAAACCTCTTTGTTACAAAAAAACCTAATTTAATTTTTAGGTTAATTAATTTTATATTTTTTAAACTTTTTTTCAAAATTTACCTTTTTTTTAATTGAAACTAATTAGGATTTAGATATTTTAATTAACTTTTTTCAAAATTAACATTTTTTTATTAATTAAAATTAATTAGTTTTTTTAGGTTTATTTAATTAATTATCATAAATCATTTTTTTCATAAAAAATCACCAAAACATTTTCTTTGCTATTTTCATCTTATTTTTATTTTCCTAGATAAAGTGTATAGGGCGTGTTCAATTGTAATAGCGTAGCTTTATTTTTCCCGCTTTTTTTATTTATCATTATCATGTAATTGCTTCCGGGATGTAATAGTTTTAGGATTTCTTTTCCGCCCTCTTCACTATTATGTAACTGCCCCAAAGCTCTGTAATAGCTTAGGTTTACATTTCCGCCTTTTCCTCTTGCTACTATATTTTATGCAATGCTTAGATTAATAAGATTGTATGGAAAGATAAAAATGAACGATAGAAAATCCTAATTGCAAGATAAATATAACTGAAAAAACACACGGTTGCACACTTGCGCCCCTAGGGTACTCCCCACTTGGTTGCCTCAGAAAACAATGGCCATGTCCCTCGAACGTAGGGATATCTTAGCAAAAGACCCTCAATCTAAAAATCATCGTAAAGATCATAGTCCCTTAATGTCCCTCGAGTTGCCTACGAGAAATGATCTTGTCCCTCGATGTTGCCTACGAATATATGATGACAGTCCCTTCGAACTGCTAAGGTATCCCTACATCTTGCCTTCAATGATCATTACGTCACTTTCGATAGTCCCTCAAGCATCCAACGACTAGGGTTACCTACTCACTAATAGTAGGATAACACGGTCTAAAGGAAAGGAGGAAAAGAACGCCTTTTTTCGAGTAGGTAGATAATTGTTAGATACTTGCTCAAAACAACAAATCTTTTACACCATACACTTTCAAACAAACTTTTTCAAACTAAAGTTTTCAAAATACTTCGTAACACTCTTGAGGACAAAAACAAGGGTTAAAACAAAGTAAAACAAAACTTTTCAAAGTAAAGCACACACAAGCAATTTCAAAATAAGCAAGTACCTAAGAGACCATGGAAAACCATGGATGGAAAGGGTGCTAAGACCTTCCCTTTCTATAATCTACCCCACGTACTCAGAAACATTCTCGAAAAAGGTTTTTTCTGTTCTTTTTCCTTTTCCTTATTGGATAAAATAAAAGTCGGTGGCGACTCTTGCTTACTGCGATATTTTGCAAATAAAAAATTCAAACCAGTATTAATAGTCGATTCTGCCACCGTATCACAACTACCTTAGCAAAAAGTTTATCGACTGTGAGACAAGATACTCACTGCTCGAGAAAACTTGCTGCACTTTGGCATGGGCTGCTCGCCGACTAAGATAATATATGCTGACCCACACTACTTTGTTGATATTCTAGATGGATCCGATCAAATACATCTTCGAGAAACCCGCTCTCTCCAGAAGAATAACAAGATGGCGGATGATCTTAACCGAGTACGATATACAATATACAACCCAGAAAGAAATCAAGGGGAGTGTATTGGCTGATCATTTGGCCCATCAGGCCATGGATGACTACCGGTCCATGAATTTTGAGTTCCCGGATAGAATATTATGCTGGTGACTGACTTTGAAGAACTTGGACCAGATGAAGGACCCGAGGAGGGATCCCGATGGACTATGTTTTTTGACGGAGCTTCAAACGCAATGGGTAATGGCATCGGCGTTGTAATCATATCTCCTGAGGGCTGTCATACTCCTTTCACCGCCCGACTATGTTTCAATTGCACTAACAACATGGCAGAGTATGAAGCTTGTATCATGGGACTCAAGGAAGCTATTGACCTCAGGATCAAATTCTTGGACATTTTCGGGGATTCAGCCTTGGTAATAAGTCAGATCAAAGGCGAATGGGATACGAAGCATCCGAATCTCATCCCATATAATGAGTACGTGTTGACATTGCTCTCACACTTCGAGGAGGTAACTCTTGAACATTTTCCACGAGAGGAGAACCAGTTAGCGGACGCGTTAGCTACCATGTCTTCTATGTTCAAAGTTAGGTGGGACAATGAAGCTCCCCAAATTACCATTGAGAGGTTGGATGAACTAGCACACTGTTGTGAAATTGATACCGAAGAAGTGGAAGACAAACCCTGGTTTCACGAAGTCAAAAGGTATCTCGAGGCTCAAGAGTATCCCGAAGGGGCATCTGTCAACGATAAGAAGTTTCTGAGGAGGTTCGCTGCAAAGTTCTTCCTCAGTAATGGAATCCTCTACAAGCGCAAACATGACTCTATATTACTACGTGTGTAGACAAGAGCGAAACAGAGAGGATCATGATAGATTTACATGAAGGTACCTTCGGAACCCATTCCAGTGGATATACCATGGCTAAGAAGATCCTACGGGAAGGATATTACTGGTCCACTATGGAAGCCGATTGTTATCAGCACTCTCGAACTTGTCATAAGTGCCAAATCTATGTTGATAAGATTCATGTGCCTCCGGCCCCCTTAAACTTCTTGACAACTCCGTGGCCCTTTGCAATGTGGCGTATCGACATGATCAGAGAAATCATGCCTACCGCTTCCAATGGGAATCGCTTCATCCTAGTAGCCATTGATTACTTCACGAAGTGGGTTGAGGCAGCCTCTTTTGCTACAGTAACCAAGAATGTCGTGGCGCGGTTTATCCAACATAATCTGATCTGTCGATACGGCGTGCTAGAGAGAATTATTACTGAAAATGGTATGAATCTCAACAACACAAAGATCACCGAGCTCTGTAAACATTTCAAGATATAGCATCATAACTGTTCTCCTTATCGGCTGAAGATGAATGGTGCTGTTGAAGCGGCTAACAAGAACATCAAGAAGATTGTACAAAAGATGATGGTGACATACAAAGATTGGCATGAGATGTTACCATTTTCTCTTCATGGGTATCATACCTCAGCACGGACATCAACAGGGGAAACACCCTACTCCCTGGTATATGGCATGGAGGCAGTCCTACCCATTGAAGTCCAGATACCTTCTTTCAGGATTATGAAGGAGGCGGGTTTGAACGAAGACGACTGGATCCAAACCCGACTTGATCAGTTAAATCTAATCGATGAAAAGAGACTTACTGCTATCTGCCATGGTCATACGTATCAAAAGCGAATGATCAAGGCTTTTAACAAGAAATTCAGGCGTCAAGAATATCAAGTAGGGGATCTAGTAATCAAGCACATCATACTGCCGCAAGGTGATCCCAGGGGAAAACAGACCCCCACGTACGAAGGGCCATTTGTGGTTAAGAATATTTTCTCGGGTGGAGCTATGATTCTAACCACCATGGACGGTGACAACCTTCCTCACCTCGTCAATGCAGACATAGTGAAAAGATACTACACCTAATAAAATACCCGCTAGGTTGACTGGCCTAGGCAAAAATAAGGGCTTCCCGGCAAACCAAAAGGGTTCGGGCAAAAAATAAGGGATGAAAATGAAAAAATCTGTACACTCGGCAAGTCGAAAACCTGAAAGGACGACTTGGGCAAAAAAGGGTATCCCGGTGGACTGGAAACCAGAAAGGGCAGTCCAGGCAAAAGTTAGGGATATAAAACCTATCACTATGTCTCATTGGATCATCTTGCGACCAGATTTCAGTATCGGCTATCAAGCTCGAACAACACCAATCAACCAAATCAACTTCGGACAAACAATAAAGTGATGAGACGCTCGAAGACATAGGGGAAATAGCAGCGTTGGAACTCAATGGGGTCATTACAGATAGCTGTTTCTTTTACACAAATTGTATAGTTTTTATTTTTTCGGTGGTGTTCTCTTACTAGAGCGTCAGCCTCCTTGTACAAAAACGCCTATTACAGGCCAACTTCAGAAATCAATACAAAATTATTTTCACAAGAAACTTCGAGTTTATTTTTCTTTTTCTGTTTTGTTTTACAAGAACGTCCAATGACTTATTTTTTACATATGCATTTGAAAATGGTTGCTGTTCATAAATATTTACATAAGAAACAAAGACAATTACTCGTAATTCCAGAAACATGGGCAAAAACAAGAAGTGCCAAACCCGACAGTTACTCTGCCCAGTGGGTACCAGGATAGAGTCATCTTTGGAGCACAATCATCAGTACATACACTACCCTATAGAGTAAAAGTATTCAAAAGCATTGATGTCGGCTTTCCCGAAACAGGATGTAACCTCCCCAGCCAGGGTCATTCAGAAACCTGACAGCTATATCCCCCAATTGAATTTCATAATCACGGGTGGGTCAGTAAATTTCATCCCCCGAGCAGAGTTTATTTCTCTAGATGCAAAGGCTAAATCCCCAACAGAGTTCATTACTTCAGCTACAAAAATTCACTTTCTAAGTTTGTTCCACGCAGAGTTTATTCTCAAGAAGAATTTCTTCCTGATAGAATATTCATAAATCTCCAGCAGCAGTCAGGGATTTGTTTTCCCAAATCCGGACATACTCCGATAGCATTTCATATACATACATCATAACAAGCGCATACATATCATATACAACATTATCTCATTTATTTTGAGAACATCATCTCACCATGCATTTCATGCATCACACATAATTAACCTTGTTATCTTTTCAGGAAAGACGATTAACTTCAACAAATCCAGAAATTATATGGGTCATGTCTGCGAACGACAAGTGGAAAATCAGTTCCCTAAACCAAACGGGTTAACTAATCTACACTCTCGTTTTGAAGTAACCCTACGACCCAGGTTCCTTCTCATAGCCCTACTATCCAGGCTTTCATTCCGAAGTAACCATACTATCTAGGTTCCTTCTCACAGCCCTACTGTCCAAACTTTCATTTTGAAGTAACCCTACGACCCATGTTCCTTCTCATAGCCCTACTATCACGGATTTCATTCCGAAGTAACCCTACTATCCAGGTTCCTTCTCACAACCCTACTATCCAGGATTTCATTTTGAAGTAAGCCTACGACCCAGGTTCCTTCTCATAGCCCTACTATCCAGGTTTTCATTCCAAAGTAACCTTACTATCCAAGTTCCTTCTCACAGTCCTACTATCCAGGATTTCATTCCGAAGTAACCCTACGACCCAGGTTCCTTCTCATAGCCCTACTATCCAGGCTTTCATTTCGAAGTAAACCTACTATCCAAGTTCCTTCTCGTAGCCCTACTATCCAGGCTTTCATTTCGTAGTAACCCTACTATCCAGGTTCCTTCTCAAAGCCCTACTATCCAGGCTTTCATTTCGAAGTAACCTTACTATCCAGGTTCCTTCTCATAGCCCTACTATCCAAGATTTCACTTCGAAGTAACCCTACTATCCAAGTTCCTTCTCATAGCCCTACTATCCTTGCTTTCACTTCAAAGTAACCCTATTATCCTGGTTCCTTCTCATAGCCCTACTATCCAGGCTTTCATCTCGAAGTAACCCTACGACCCAAGTTCCTTATCATAACCTTACCATCCAGGTTTCTTCTCTCTTATCTCCATACAACAGTTTACAACATTGTAAGACCTTGACCCGACCAGTTACGGTCGATTTCACCTGTCCCCAGTAAGTCGCTGTGCAGCCTGGACCCTGACAAGATATGTAGTTCACTTCCCCTTCCTCAAGCAGGAGTTAATTCCCCAGTAGAGTAATGGACAACCGCATCTCCTAGCCTCTATTTTCCAAGACGCGAATCAAAATTCTCCCGCAAAGTCCTCCTCAATGGTAGGTACAGGAATTCTCGCAAAGGAATCTTTCAGGAAACCAGTATATTTTCAAGATGGCATCGTTAAGCCCATCTCCGACGATTCTCTAGAAACTTCCAAATGACATCTGTAAGTCCATTCCCGATATCACCAAATCAAGTATCACTTCATGCGAGTGCAAATTTCTGGGCACTCTAGTGTTCAATCATCTTCCACCTTCAGATTACGAAAGGCAGACAGCCAATCTACATCCTCAGGTTTAAGAAGATTGAACATGGGCAGCTGTTGTACCCCAAAATTTGCCCTCTCATTTTACTCAATACATTCCCATTGAGGTCCTCAACTTGCTCCAGGATGCCTAAGAGTTGACCAGACAAACTCTCTCATAAGGAAATGTACCTCAAACTAGGGTTTCCATTTTTCTCAAGATGTGTGAACTACAAAGGTAAAAAATTCCTTCCATGGTCCCAATATGTTCTCAAGATCATCCATGTCAAGTTTCATGCCTTACACAAGAAGTTTGCTCAGTCAATTGCTCAAATGCATGAAAATCAACTATACTAGGTCAAAAGTCAACTATGGCCCACATGCAGTCAAACTTCAAGATTTTTGGTCAACATAAACATTTTGAAGTTATATCCATAATTTTATCAAGGGTTGATCATGATTCCTCAAGGAATTCCCCAAATTCATCAAAACCCAAAAGTTGCTAAATTAGGGTTTCTCAAGAAAAGTCAACCAAACTTTGACCAAGCATAACTTCTTCATACTTTATCAGAAATTTTCCATCCAAGGCTCATTTTGAAGAGGATGAAATCTCCTAAAACTCATCTTCAGCCTTCTAGTTCAAAATATGCACTCATGAAAAGATATAAATTCAGACATTATAGGTCCTTTCAAAAAGTCAACAAAAACACCTTTTGGGTCAAAGCTTCTCACATGAACATGGAAGATCCAGTTGAGATGAAACCAAAAGGGTTGTTTAGGGGAAATACTAAGCTTTCTAAAAAGTCAAAGAACACCCTCCTAGGGTCAAAATTAAGAGAGATATGCATTGAAAAATTTGGCCATTTTTGGAAATTTGTACAAAGTCAACAATACCCAAAATTGCATTTTTTCCACATAGGCCTATCTTTTCAAGTTTGGAGCTTGTTCCTAACATGGTTCACGACCCATGAACCACTCCATGCCTTATTCACTTATTTATTTAATTTATTGTGATTTAATTTATTAAAAATTGAAATAAAATCAAAACAAATCACATAATTTGTTTTAGGGATGTTTTTTTGCATTGAATGGAGATCTCATGTGCTGTCAATAGTCAAGCAAGATCGTGCCATGCCATGAAAGGAGAGAATCTCTACAATTGGAAAGAATGGAAGCAAATTGAAAACACATTCATATCTTGGATTCTTTCCAAAACAAATGACCTAATTTAATTCCATACATATACAAGATCACCGTGAACCCTAAGGAGGAGAATTCAGACGCGCAATTGCCTCCAAGAGCAAGAACCAAGTTTTCAATTTTTGTCAAAAAGTGAATATTGGATTCTCTTCCATAGACCAATTCAAGCAATTTCAAGGCCAACAATCCACTCCTAGACATTTTCTGAGGCTATCCCAATCATCCTAAAGGCCTGAAACATTCGGAATCACACTCATCAAGTCTCACGGTTTGCAATTTTTTCGAAAATCGTTTTCATTGATTTTGGCATCATAAACATGTTCTAAATACATATTCATGTTTATTATCATGTATGCAACATATTTGGATTGTTTAATTTGAGTATAGGTACAAGAATCACGAAATGCCATTCCTGGGGTTTCAAGCTCCCTTTTAGGGTTTCCTAATACAGGCAAAATTAAGGCTAGACGTGGGTACCATGGTGTTCAGGGCTTCAAGCCCAGTTGATTCATGGTCTCCATGGGAATTTATATTGCTTGTATTTAATTTTTGAATGATGCAGGGTTGTAGCTACAGGCATCATCTGTAGGTAAAGGGTCGTTATCTAACACGACGGTGGAATGAAGAAGAAGATATGTGGCTTGATCCCATTGGGTGTTTTGAATAAGGGTGCGCTTTTATTTTTCTTTCCAGTTAATCACCTTGTTTCATATAATATATGTTATTGTTATTATATTGACAAGTTAACATCCTAGCGCAGCTGGAAACGAAGCATGTGTGTAAGTGAGAGGACCTGGGTTCGATCCCAGGTCCAGGCATTTTCTTGTTTTCTAAATATTTCTTTTCAGATCCCATGCGCCTCACCTTCACAAGAGTATCATACGTCCTTGGGTCCAACCATGGGATCATCCCAGATCCAGATCCAACGCCCAACAATTCACCCACATGGTGGACCCTCAGAAGCAGGCCTCACTGATTCAAGCGTTGGGCAATTGGGCCACCAACCAGCTTGGGCCTAGCCAAATCCAGGCACTACATCCCCCAACTTGCTTTCAGCCAGGCCCATTTCTTTGTTTTCTTTTTTACTTTATTATTTTGTTTATTTATTTTATTGTTTTAAAAAATCATTTTTTTCAATAATTATAAAAATAAAAAAATCACAAAAAATAGAATTAGGTTTTTTTTATAATAAAAATCAAAATTTGAAAATTAATTACTTTAATTATTTCAACTTTGATTATTTTGTTAAATAAAATTAATTAGAAAATTAGGTTTAATTTGCAAATATTTTATTTTCTCAATAGAAAAATAACAAAAATATTTTCTTTGATTTCCTTCAAATTTGGATTTTGATTCTCGTATTTAATTCGTCTCGCACGCATTTATTTATTTATAATCCAATTATTCTAATTGTTTCCAGGTTTGTAATAATTTTTAATTAGGGTTTATTTACCGCTTTTTACTTACTGTTTAGTTCCCAGTTTGGTTATGTAACCCCTTCCCCGAGGCCTTGTAATAGCTAGGTTTTCTTTTCCGCACTTTAATTTTCTGCAGCTATTTAACTGCTTAGATGTATGTTAATAGGATTGTATGGAAAGACAAACTAAACGATTAATACAGTTGAAAACCCTAATTATGCAAAGATAATTAATTGAAAAAGTACACTTGCACATGCTCACTCCTAGGGTTTACTCCACTCGGTTGCCTCGGAAATAATGGTCGTGTCCCTCGAATGTATGAATGCCTTAGAAATGACCCGCGATTCAAAATTGTCATAAAGATCATAGTCCCTACTTGTCCCTTGAGTTGCCTACGAATTGATCTTATGACGATAGTCCCTTCGAAATGCTAAGGTATCTCTATTTGTTTCCTTCAGAGACCATTTCATCCCTTCGAACGTCCCTTTAAACTCCAACGACGGTGCTGCCTATTCCTTAATAATAGGATAGTGCTGTCTAAAGGAAAACGAACAGACTTTTTTCGAGTAGGTAGATTAGTTCCTAGGTACTTTCTCAAACAAAACTTTTTTTTTCATACAAACACTTTTCAAAACAAACTTCGTCACACTCTTGAGGACTTACACAAGAGTCATCACGAAGTAAAACCTTTCCAAAACAAGCATGCACAAAAAATTTAAAAAATGAGCAAGTACCTAAGAGCCCGTGGAAAACCACGGATAGAAAGGGTGCTAACACCTTCCCTTTGTATAATCTACCCCCCCGTACTCAGAAACATTCTCGAAAAAGGTTTTTTCTGTTCTTTTTCCTTTTCCTTTGTTGGATGAAATAAAAGTCAGTGGCGACTCTTGCTTACCGCAACATTTGCGAATAAAAAATGCAAACCAGTATTAAACAGTCGGTTCTGCCACCGTATCACAGAATGCAACAAGAAATAGAAGCAAGAGAGGATGTAAAGGATGAGATGCATACCTGATGTTATTCATCTCCGGTTTCCTCGTAGTATTCGCCATCAAAAAGCCGCCGGAGCTGCTCCGAAACGAGATGATGAAGTGTAAAAAGAGGGCGGCGGTTTCTGAAGGAAGAAGATGGCGAGTTTGATGGTGTTACAGTGGACGAATGGTGACGACCGTGTGGAGAAATTAGAGAAGAATAGAAACATACTCGAGAGCAAGGCAAAGAGGGTATCACCCAGGGCGGCCGCGACAAAGGACATCGACGTTTGACTTAAATCGGAAGAGAAGTTAGCATCGGCAGCTGAATCGAGCGATAGAGGAGAAGGATTCTTCCTTCATGGAAGACGAACAACTGCATTTCCTTACCTTAGATTCCTCTTATGATTTACACTATTATTGGTTGTTTTCTTTCTAAGAGGAAGCCTAATGTTAATGTGGTGTTGCTGGTAATAGGTTGTTGCGCCGGAATTCCTTGCCTTGGCCTTTAACATTTTTTGTACAGCAAGATCTCATTACAAAAAAATTTATGGATTCAACCCAGAGGGCTTAGCGCCCATGTTGTATGGCTAACCACAAAGAAATAATATTTCGGCCTGCACTCCACAAAATCCATTATAGCTGATTTTTTTGGACACTTGGGAGCTTACAACAAAAAAAGGTTCATAGACTTCTCTTTCAGTGGGCCTTCAGCGCCTAACTTCTTCAGCATACCTCCTGGATTCCAGTTAGCACCCCCTGATTCTCTTAATTTCTTTTTGTAATTATTTTTAAGCCTTTCTTTCATGATTTTTTTTAATAACCAAAATACATAACGAAATGGTAAAAAATATTATAATACTTTTTAGAAATTAATTAGGAATTTACTTCCCTTTTGCTAACTTTTAGCCAATTTTAATCATTAGTTTTGTTCATTTTTATGCCATATATTTCGTTTGCGATTGTTGGTATGGATTGTATGCAATACTTTGATACTTGCTGCCTAATTTCACTTGTTTGTATAGTCTTTCATGATCCCTTAGGTGATTTTGGTTCAAATTTAATCTTCGATTTAATTGAACTAAAATTATACATTAGGCGTTTAAATCCAAGCATGAAAACATTAGGTAGAATTCCTTCGAAATTCCAATTTTAGGTCCATGATGCATAATAACACTAGGTTTAGAAATAGGCTAGTCTCCCTTTGACTTTTCTTTTCATTTTTGCATTTGCATTAAAACAAAAAACTTCTTTTTCTTCCAAACTTCAAAACACTTTAAAACTACTGATGAGAATTATGCCTTTGCTTAGTATGGGAAATGATAAGCGGGTCTCTTCTTGATCTTATTATTATTTATCTCAAGCCTAGGTGTGGTTCAAGTCTCAAAGACTCCTTTCATGGATAAGTGGAAAAGTGGCTAATATCTCTCTCTTGTGGTCAACTAGTCATTATCTGCAACAAAATACAAACCAACTCAAATCATTTTGTGCGCTCGAGCAGCTTTTCTCTAAAACCCTTTTCAGGTAAGGACATGATTAATTTAATTCCGTGCCAACGCATAAGTCTCCAAAGGTCGAGCTGTGGAAGAAGGTGGAATTAACATTGTCCATAAAAACATAAAAAAACAAAAACATGTTAGCCGAACTACGGTAGCTCTGATTCCTCAAAAAGGATATGTAGGCATTGTGGTAGGGCCCAAGCGAGTACAATTTTATTTTCCCTACATTCTTTTCTCATTTATTTTGCATACATTCCCTCATTAGTAAAGAGCAAGCATAGTCTAAACACACCCATAAGATAGACAACAAGAGTGGATACTGTAGAGTACTACAGGCGTGTGGGGTGCTAATACCTTCCCCTTGCATAATAGACTCCCTTACCCGATCTCTCAGTCATAAGACCGTGACTTCTCCCTTATCAGGTTTTCTTGATGTTTACCTTTCCCTTTGTGGTGGATAAAAGACGTTCGATGGCAACTTCATTGTTTGATGATTTTCAGCCGATTGTTTCACTAGGTACAATAGCCATGCCGCTCGGCACCTCCCCCATATGCATCTATGGTGGTCGGCACACACAACATGCCACTTGGCACAACTTGCAGCCTTGTGCCACTCGACATAAGTACCTATGCCCCTTGGCACAACAACCCTACCGCTCGGCACTCCCTCTTTTTCCTCTATTCCAGTCGACAAACACCATGCCCCGCACACCTTGTAACCTTGTGCCACTTGGCACAAGAACCTATGCCCCTCGGCAAAACGTATCTTCCAGCCCCTCACAGACTTCAGTCTGTTACTGATACTAATGCATATTTTTCCTTAGATTAAAAATCTTAAATCAAAACAACATTGATTAACACAACAACATAACAACTACACCAACCATGGGTTAATTTCCAACCTTTCATTCATCAATGGAATTACTGCAACATTATCAAAAATTACGACAGTGGTAACATGAAATCCAGAAACAACAATAATTTCACGCACGACAACAATTATTCACACAACCAATCCCTACATAATATTCATCATGATTCCTATTATAGAGTCAGAACCCCACCGTTAACTTAGATTGAAGGTCGCTTTATAACTCTCCGATTGAAAACCTAACTTTGCCTATTTTCCCTCTTCTCTGCAATTTCTACGATTAGCACACCAAGACTTCCTTATTTTTCTAATTAACCTAATTCTTATATCAATTTAACCTTATTTCATTAATCATATTAGGCCTAACTTACACACCCCCACCTTACTACGTACCACCGTATAACTAGCCCAACAACTTAATCTTATATTATTCTAATATTATTGCTAATATTAATCAACTAAAATAATCAACCAAATAATAACTTAGCAACACATAGAAACATATCCCACATTTCAACAAATAATTAGAAAATAATTTAATTAAATAATCAATTAAATTACCGGGCGTTACACAATCACCTAAATATCTCCTACAAAAATAAACAACCTCAACAAGCTGTGGCGGGTGCCCCTAAGAAATCTAACTTGGAACTTTTGCTGGAAAATTTTGTAATGATGCTGGCACATCAAAACGAATATTTTAGGAATCAAAACATCCATACTAATGAGGTACTTAAGCAACTATCCACAACAGTAGAAAACATTGTCACCCCCAACAAAATGTTGGAGACTTAAGTCTCCCAGATTGTACAACAACATGCCTCTTTCTCTGTTCCCCCGGGAACTTTCCCGAGATAACCTGAGCAAAATCCTAAGGGGAAAATGAATGTTGTGACAACAAAGAATGGTAAAACAATGGTTGTCCCCTTAGAAAAGGGGAGTAAGAAAGATAAAGAAAAAGTAAAAGAGGTTGAAGGTAGTGCTAGAAAGGATACTGAGCAAATTGAGGTTAGCGAACCAACACCACCTAAAAAGGAGAGTGGTACAAAAGTTGATAAGGAAGCACCTTATGTACCACCTGCCCCTTATAAACCACTCATTCCTTTTCTGCAAAGATTTGCGAAGGACAAGGTAGAGGCTCAATTTAAAAAGTTTGTGAAACTTCTAAAGAAGATTCATATCAATGTGCCCTTTACCGAGGCGATGTCCCAAATGCCCACTTATGCCAAGTTTCTCAAGGAAATCCTTTCTAACAAAAGGAAACTTGAGGATTATGAAACAGTGGCTATGATCATTGATAGCAGTGATGTGATTAGAAACATGTTTCCTCAAAAGTTGAAAGATCCAGGAAGTTTCTCTATTCTCTATCAGATAGAAACCATGAACTTTGAAAGAGCTCTATGTGATTTAGGGGCAAGTGTCAGCCTAATGCCCTTTTCTGTTTATAAGAAGTTAGACATGGGGGAAATGAAACCAACCAACATCTCACTGGAACTTGCATACATGTTGGTCAAATACCTCGTATGTATGTTGGAAGATGTTCCAATAAGAATAAGTGAATTCTACATTCCTGTTGATTTTGTTATCATGGAAATCGAAGAGGATTCTCAAATCCAGATACTTCAAGGAAGGCCCTTCTTAGCAATAGTTGAAGCCATCGTCGATGTTAAAATAGGGAAGTTGACTTTTAAGGTTGGTGAGGAAAGGATTGAGTTCATTCTGGATAAACTCATGAAGAATCCTACCTTTAATGATTCTTGTTGTCTTGTCGAAATCATCGACGTTTGCGTCAAAGAAAGCGCATTCGAACCTCCACCTGAGAGTTTGAAGATAAGCCTATTTGAAATATAAAGGATCGTGAAAGGACTGGAGTAATTGAGGAACTCATGAAACACAATCACATTTCCCAAAGCCTTGAAGCACTTATGACACAAAACAATAAGCCTAAATTTATAAATCCCCAACTCGAGCTTAAAAAACTCCCCCAAAACCTTCAGTATGAATACCTTGATGCGGAAACCACTAAGCCGGTCATTGTAAATGCGAGTCTTGGATAGTTCGAGACCGCAAAACTCCTTACTATTCTTAAGAGGTACCCTAAAGCTACAGGGTATACTATAGAGGACTTGAAAGGGATTATCCCATCTGTTTGTATGCATAAAATCATGTTAGAGGATGATTATTGTAACGCCCGTAATTTAATTAATTATTTAATTAAATTATTTTTGGAATATTTGGGAAGATGTGTTGTGATTAGTTGGATTTAATTATTTTATTAAGTTGTGAAATAATATTAGAAGAATGATAACATTATTTAATGTGGCTTGTTTTAAAGGATAGAAGTAGTAATAAGGGGGGTGTAGTAGTCTTAATCCCATTAAGGAATAAAGAGAATAATAGGGTTATTGTATTATTGTTAGAATAAAGAGAAAAGAAGAAGCAGTAAGAAGAATAAGGGTTGAAAGGAAGAACGTGAAAGTTGTTGGAAAGGAAGAAAGAGGCAGAACGAAAATTCAACCAGAAGTTATAGAGCGACCTTCAATCCAAGGTAAGGGTGGAGTTCTGACTCTATAATAGGGTTTATGATGATTGATTTATGGGATTAGATGTGAAAGTGTTGTTTTGTTCATGATTGAATTATATGTTGTTATATGATGAGAATTGATGATTGAATGATGAATATTGATGTCCCAATGCTGTTTATTTGATGTAGAATTATAGGATAAATGTAAGTGATGATTATCTATGATTAGAGGATGTTTTTAGGGCCTAAAGTATGGAACCCGTAGTGAAAATGCAGAGAAAATCGCAGAAAATATCCATGACAGAGCAGTATGTGTCGACCCCAAGCATTATGTGTCGATACAAGAAGGCTTTTAGAATCAGGATGAGTCGACACAAAGGAGTCATGTGTTGATACATGAGGGCTTTCAGACTCAGGATAAGTCGATGCGTAGGAGCATGTGTCGATACATGCAGTGTTGCAGGCTCAGTATGAGTCGATACAAGAGAGGATGCGTCGAATCATGTGGCGTGTTAAGTTCAGTATGCATTGACCCAAGAAGTTATGCGTCGATCCATGTTGTCTGGTTTTTGGCAGAATCATTTGGAAAAGGCTGTAACTCGAATTTTCGGATTCCATTTGAGGTGCCGTTCAAAGCGTTGAATAGCTAACGCGGTGAATTTTATTCTTAAGGATTAAAATGAAGAATGGGAAGGATAATCCTAGTATCCAAGTTAGGAATTAGATTAGTTCCCGTGTCGATCGATATGTTGAGTTTTGTGAAGAATGATGAGGCTGAAATGTTTATAGATTACTGTCTGATTTGTAACAGTATGATTAATTATGATAGTGATGTAGTATTACAGAATAGTAATATGCATAGGTTTGGTAATTTATAAGCAAGCCTTAGTTGATTTATTAGTTATAGGCGAATCATGTTGTAGGCATATGGCCAATTTTGCGAGATTGACGAATTGATGTGAATTATGATGATATATGATGTTTGATGAATTATGATTATATATCATGTTGATGAAAGATGTTGAGATGCCTCTATTAATTGGAAGCTATAAAGATCTAGGCTTATGGCCAACGATGATGTTATGTTGAGATGTTGATAATTATGGTGTTGTCATTACATTCATGATTGTGTCACATACATTGCATTTTAAGATGGAGCTTATGCTCGTTAAGATGGCCTGTATTGGCGAATATTAAGATGAAGGCTTATGCCTTGTTGATGCCTCTATTTATTGGTAGATTTTTAAGATGAGAGTTCTGCTCCAATGGTACCACATGCATTTGCATAGTATTGAGTCGCATTATATGATTGCATAAAGAAGTTGTGAATTGATGTGGTGAATGTGTGTTGATTGTTGGTATTTCTGTTGCAATTATTGTTGATTATAAGATGAGAAGTGGTTATGTTATGTGATTTAATTTAATATATTAATTATCATATGCTTTATTATATTGTTAGATATCTCACCCTTCTGTTTGAATGTTACCCTTATGTTGGTAACGTGCAGGTAATCGAGAGTGAAGGTTGTATACCTTCAGTAGTTCGAGTTGGTGTCATTGCTCTGATATGTAACACTCGGGGGGATGAACGCTTGTTGCTTTTATTTGTTGATTATTTTAGTTGTTGAACTTTAAGCTAATTATTTTTAAGTATGTGTTGTTTTGAAGTTGCGGTAACGATGATAAATATGATATTAAGAATTCCGCTGCGTAGATGTTTAAATTGTTGATTTAAGAGATTAAATTGCTATGCTGATGGTTCATCTGAAGTTTTAAAGTGTTATGTATCCATGATGAGTGCAATGAGTTTTTAATGATGAATTTGTGGCATCCTGATTCACTTTCATGAATAATTTTATAACTCTGATTTATTTATATAATTGTTGGGTAGAATTGGGGTGCTACAAAGTTGGTATCAGAGCAAAAGGTTGGTCCGACCTTGTTGTCGAGTCGTAGTTGTCTAACAATCGAGTATTGTTAATTTGAGTTCTAAACGTTGTTTATGTTGTAGTGATAAGTTGAGATGGATGGATGGAATGACGTTGCACTTGCTGCTGCTTTAGAAGCAATGGCTCATGCGATGGAGAATCAGCCGAATGCTGGATCTCGTAGGTTTGTCGACTTTCTAGAGAGAGAATATGCCTACGTTCAAGGGAAAGTATGATCCTGACGGAGCATTGGACTGGTTGAAAGAGATTGAGAGAATCTTCCGTGTGATGGACTGCACTCCAACACATAAGGTTCGTTATGGTATTCATATGCTAGAAGTCGAGGCTGATGACTGGTGGCTAGAGACTTGTCAGAGGTTGGAAGCTGCAGGTGAGAATGTCACTTGGGCTGTGTTCCGTAGGGAATTTCTGAGGAAGTATTTTCCTGAAGATGTTCGTGGTAAGAAGGAGATTGAGTTCCTTGAGCAAAAGCAAGGGAATATGTCGGTTGTTGAGTATGCTGCCAAGTTTTCTGAGTTGGCTAAGTTTTATCCACACTACGCTGAGGCAAATGCTGAGTTTTCGAAGTGTATCAAGTTTGAGAACGGGTTTCACCCAGAGATCAAGAAGGCAGTTGGATACCAAAAGATTCGTGTCTTTGCTGATTTGATTGAATGTTGTAGGATTTAAGAAGAGGATAATAATGCTCATTACAAGATTATCAATGAGAAGATGGGTAAGCACCAACAGAATCATGGTGAGCCTTATGATACCCCAGCTGGTAAAGGTAAACAAAAATTTGCTCAGGGTCAGAGGAATAGTGGGGGAGATGCTCTTGCTGGTGTGGTTTGTTTTAAATGTGGAAAACCTGGGCATAAGAGTAATGTGTGTACTACTGAAATAAAGATGTGTTTCCGTTGTGGTAAGAACGAACATGTTGTATCTGAGTGCAAGCATAAGGATGTGATTTGTTCCAACTGTAGTGAAGAAGGGCACATTGGTAGTCAGTGTTAGAAACCAAAGAGGGCGCAGACAAGTGGTAAAGTGTTCGCTTTGGTTGAGGATCAGCCAGCTGTTAAGGACAGACTTATCAAAGGTACATGTTTCATTAATAGTAATCCTTTAATTACTATTATTGATACCGGTGCCACTCATTATTTTATTGCAGCTGATTGTGTTAAAAGATTGGGTCTTATGTTGTCTTCTTTGAATGGAGAAATGGTCGTCGATACTCCAACCAAGGGGTCGGTGACTACTTCTTTTGTGTGTTTAAAGTGTCCCTTGTCGATATTCAACAAAGACTTTGCTTTTGATTTGGTTTGTTTACCGTTAAGAGGTTTGGATGTGATTTTGGGTATGAACTAGTTAGAGCATAACCATGTTCATATTAACTGTTATGACAAGTCTGTGAGGTTTTCTACTCCTGAAGAAGAAGAAGATAGTCTGTTGTCTGCTAAGAAGTTGAGGGAGTTGATTCAAGAGGAAGCATATATGTTCTTGTTGATGGCGTCGCTATCTGTAGAGACTCAAGCTATAATTGAGGAATTGCATGTGGTGTGTGAATTTCCTGAAGTTTTCCCTGATGAAATTCTTGATGTACCACCGGAGAGGGAAGTTGAATTTGCAATTGATCTTGTACCTGGTACTAGACCTGTGTCTATGGCACCGTACATGATGTCTGCATCTGAATTGTCATAGTTAAAGAAGCAATTGGAAGAGTTACTTGAAAATAAGTTTTTAAGACCAAGTGTATCGCCGTAGGGAGCTCCAGTGTTGTTAGTAAAGAAGAAAGATGGAAGTATGAGGCTTTGTGTTGATTATAGACAGTTGAATAAAGTGATAATTAAGAACAAGTATCCGCTTCCAAAAATAGATGACTTGATGGAGCATTTGGTGGATGCTCTTGTGTTTAGTAAGATTGATTTGAGGTCGGGTTACCATCAAATTAAGGTGAAGGATGAAGATATCCAGAAGACGGCTTTCAGAATGCGTTATGGACATTATAAGTATTCAGTGATGCCTTTCGGAGTTACTAATGCGCCAGGAGTATTCATGGAATACATGAATAGTATCTTTCATACTTATTTGGATCGGTTTGTAGTGGTGTTTATTGATGATATTTTGATTTACTTTAAGTCAGAAGAAGAGCATACAGAATACTTAAGAGTGGTATTGCAAGTTTTGAAAGAGAAGAAGTTGTGTGCAAAGCTGTCCAAGTGTGAATTCTGGTTAAAGGAGGTTAGTTTTCTTGGTCATGTGATCTCAGGTAGTGGCATTGCTGTAGACCCATCAAAAGTAGATACTGTGTTGCAATGGGAAACTCCCAAGTCAGCTACTGAGATTAGGAGCTTTTTGGGATTTGCTGGTTACTATAGAAGGTTTATCAAAGGTTTTTCTATTTTGGAACTTTCGTTGACTAAGTTGACTTGTAAAGGTAGAGCTTTTGTGTGGGATGTTCAGTGCGAAGAAAGTTTTACAGAATTGAAGAAGAGGTTGACGTTGGCTCCGATTTTGACGTTGCCTAATCCAGGAGAGCCTTTTGTGGTGTATTTTGATGCTTCTAAGATGGGTTTCGGAGGTGTGCTTATGCAGAATGGTAAGTGTTGTACCCCAAAATTTGCCCTCTCACTTATCAAGAATTTTCTCACAAGATCTCCTTTGGATCAAGATTGCATTTGGATTGATCAGCTCAAGACACCTCCTCAAGCACTAATGACTGAAAATTAGGGTTTGAGATTGCACAAGGATTTTTGAACTTAAAATCCCCCATATGACTTTAATGGATTATTATGGACCCCCAAGATTACTCATATCAAGTTTCAAGCCTTGGATCACACTTTTGATCAGTCAATTGAACAATTGACCTAAAAATCAGCTGTATTGGGGAAAAAGTCAACCCTGGCCAATTTACACTCAAACTTCATAATTTTTGATCCACACAAACATTTTAAACTCATATGTATCATTTGATCAAGTTTGGACCATAATTCCTCAAGAAATTTGATCAAATCATCAAAAGGCCAAAATGGTCAAAATTAGGGTTTTGATTGGGAAAGGGAAATTTCTGATTTTTGACCTAGCAAATGATCAATTGGGTTAAGGCATGATCTCAAGAGTCCAATTGCATCACTTTGACCTAATGACATGGTTCAAAACACTACAAGTCCATTGGATTGACAGATGAATTTTTTAGTCAACTAATCAAAAGTCAATTGTATACTGAAAAGTCAAACTTTGACTTTTTGGTCAAATTCAACTGCCAAAGATCATAATTCATCAAAACATGTCAAGATATGAAACTTGTTCATCAATAAATCAAGAATTCAAGATTTTATTTTGAAAAGATGAAATTTCTTAACTTAGAAATTTTTCTAAGTATAGAAAATTTCTTATTTTTTCACAACTTTGAGCCAAATTTTCACCATGATGCAAGATGATTCAAAGGAAACTCCCAACCTGAAAGTTATAGATCTCCATGAAATCTAAAACATTTCTTCACACAACTTCTCCTAAAAATGCTTGGATCTCAAGTTATAATTTTGTGTATACATGCTCATGAACTAAAAATGACTTACTGAAATTTTGCCCTAGTTAGGCAGATTTTTTACCTAACTTCATGGCAATTTTTCACATATTTCCAAGGGGAATCTTCAAAAGCAATTCAAAGATGAGTTGTAGAGAACATTTCAAGCTTTCAAAAATTTCCAAGAACTCCTTGATATCATTTTTGAGTATGGAGAATCGAAGATATGAAGTTGGTGTTTTGTCACTTAGATTACAAGCCATTTTGTGAAGAACATTGGATCCAATCCTCAAGCATGCTGTACAAATCCCACTTTGCAGGCTTCTAACTTAACTTTCACTCCATAATTAAATGTTTTCACAGCTGTTGGAAGCTTTAAACAAAGCATTCAATGCATTGTACAAATTTAATTCCATTTTAGGAAGAAAGGCAACATTGCCATTTTAGAAAAGCAAGCTTTATGCAAAGTCAGCTTGCATTGAGCCTTGAATTTGTTCTTTCTGCAAAAACACACTCTACACAATCAGAACAAGTGTGTTTAAAGGTCTCACCCCCTACAAGATTTGTACTTCACATTGAAACCATGCTTGCTAGATTTGCTTCAAAAACAAGTAACCAAGCAAAACATGTGAGTTTTTGAAATCTGAGTTGTTACAAGTCTTAAAACCTCTTGCTTATAAGTATACACACTATTTGCAAGTGGACACATAAATGCTTTTGCCCTGAAACTACCTTAAACATAAAAAAAACCAAAAATCTGCTCAAGAACACCATTAACACACAGTTCTGAACCAAAACTCATGATCTTCATTTTCACTCGTGCGTTTTGAAAACTAATCACTCAAACACCTTCTACACATCATACCAAAGCAATCCATACCCTTGTTTCCTCGTTGTAACTCCTCCATCACTATCCACCATTTTCAAATATCAAGCTTGCAGTTTGACTTGAGTAGAGAGATTACGGGACTTTCAAGGCAAAGTAAGAGTTGGGACACACTCAAGGAGGTCCAGACAAGCTAAACAGATCCTCAGGCCTTCTCAAAAGTTGCTCAAACTCCATTCACGACTCCAGCTGAAAGAGGTAAAAACTTAAACTTCTATCTCTTCATACAAGCATCATTTGATCTTGATTTGTGAAAACAAAATGTAGATATCCTTGCTCTAAAGCTAACCATGTCCATAGTTTCCCTTTATATTGATTGTGTATAGAGAATTTTGTATTTGAAATTTCTGAGAAAATTAGGTTTCAATTTAGGGCCATCAAAATTAGTTTTTATATTTGACATTTAGTTTACATAAGTTATATGTTTGAATTCGTGGGAAGAAACACCATAACTTTCATGTTTGGAGTTTCCATTTTTGTGGAGAAATGAGGAAGATATAGGTGGTCCGGCCATGGCTCAAGGTTGAAGATGAAGTTGCCTTCAGAAAGGAGTTTCTAATATATATTTATGCTTTGATTATATGACCGGATGAAACATCCACCCTAGTGGTAAGCGCGCACGTACTAAGGCATATGTTACCTAAAGGGCGAGGGTTCGAACCAATGTGAACCCCCCTTTTGCATTTTTCCATTTTTTCTAAAATTTTGCTAACAACTTTTTGGCAAGCGCTGGGCCCTTTGGGCCTGGCATTTTTTTTTGTTTTTGCTAGCAGACGCTCTGTTTACTTGTGACACCACCTGGGCCATTTTATTTTTATTTATTTATTTATTTATTTTTCTTTTAAATATATTTTCTAAAATACCAAAAAAAATCATAAAATGTATAAAAATAATAGATTTATATTTTGACATAATTTAAATATTTTTCACATAAATAAAAATTATTTTTATTCATTATACTTTATTTACTCTTATTAATTTATTTATAAATTAAAACTAGATTATTACTTATTTAAATACACTTATTTTTAATATAAAATGGACCAAAAATATTTCATGACACCACATATTATTTTCAAGACAAAATATAAAAATACAAAAAATAATTTTTTCTTTAAACTTATTTTCTTTTAATCAACTAAAATAGATTTAGGGTTTTATTCAAAAATTCTCTTCTTAATTAAAATCTTTTCTTAAATAATTTCTTTTATTAACTTAAGTTAATTTAATTTAATTACTTTTTCTCTAATTAGGTTTAGGTTAAAACCTTTTTCATACAAAAATCCAAACATAAAAATCATTTCTTTCAATTTGCATTTATACTTTATAAATTTCTTCAATTATTTGTATATTTCAATTTCGTTGTAATAGATTAATTAGGTTTATATTATTGCAATCCCCATTCTTAAATTGTATACCCCTCCCATAAATGTTGTAATAGCGTAGTAACTTTAAATTTCGCAAATTATCGCTTTTACATAACATGCTAGTAATTAGGGTTTGTATGGAAAGATAAAAGCAATCAAATAGAAAACCCTAATTCAAGACAAAATCAAGCATGAAAATAACACACTTGCACACAAGCACCCCTAGGGTTATCCCACTTGGTTTCCTTACAAAAATGGTCATATTACGCATGTAAGGTATCTTAGCAAAAACAAACAAATACAAGATCATAGTCCCTCGATGATGCTATCTAAAGTTGCCTTACAAAATGATCTTAGTCCCCTAAAAAAGAATGCTGAGATACCTTGCAACATTGTTAATCATGGTTATACGATGACCTACGCCCATCCCGTTAACATCCAAAGATAGGGTTGCTTACCAAATCAATGGTAAGACAACAATGTCAAAGGAAAAGAAAATGAACAAGAAAGACATTTGAGTAGGTAGATTGTTCCTAATTACTTGCTCCATTCCAAAACAAACATCCTTGCTATTTTCAAAACAATCACATACACTTTCAAAACATCTTACAAAACTTGAAAACATTTTCAAAAGATCAACAAGTTTGTATACATTCTTACAAACGAGAATCATTACAAAGATTGCCTAAAAAAAGGCCTCTTTTACAAAATACTTTCCAAAAACTACACAAAGCACAATTTCAAGCAAAAAAGCAAGTGATCTAGCAAGTAACTAAGAGCGCGTGGAAAACCATGGATGAAAATGGTGCTAATACCTTCCCTTTTCATAATCTACCCCCCGAACTCAAGAAACAATCTCAAAGGTCTTTCCCCTGTGCTTTTTCACCTTTCCTTTTGGATAAAAGAAAAGTCGGTGGCGACTCTTGCTAACCGCAACATTTGCGATCAAACGCAAAACCCTCAAGTCAGTTCTCCCACCGTATCACAGTAAGGTAGTTACTTATGCGTCAAGGAATTTGAGGACTCATGAGAAGAACTATCCTAGGCATAATTTAGAGCTTGTCATTATTGTCTTTGTGTTGAAAATTTGGAGGCATTATCTTTGTGGTTCTAGATTTGAAGTGTTTAGTGACCATAAGAGCTTAAAGTATCTTTTTGATCAGAAGGAGTTGAATATAAGGCAACGAAGATGGTTGGAATTATTAAAGGATTATGATTGTGGTTTGAATTATCATCCAGGAAAAGCGAATGTGGTAGCTGATGCGTTGAGTCGAAAGACTTTACATATGTCGACAATGATGGTTAAAGAGTTGGAATTAATCGAGCAGTTCAGAGATATGAGCTTAGTTTGCGAGGTTACACCACAAAGTGTTATGTTGGTTATTTTAAAGATTAATAATGAATTTCTAGACAGTATTAGAGAAGCTCAGAAGTTGGATGTGAAATTGGTAAATTCGATGGTTGGAATCGATCAGTCTGAGAATAATGATTTTAAGTTAGATGCGCAAGGTGTGTTGAGGTTTCATAACCGGATTTGTATTCCTGATGATGCTGAAATGAAGAAAGTGATACTTGAAGAGAGTCATAGAAGTAAGTTGAGTATTCATCTAGGAGCTACAAAGATGTATCAAGATTTGAGAGGTTTGTTTTGGTGGCCTGGAATGAAGAGTGATGTGGCTCGGTTTGTGTATGCATGTTTGACTTGCCAGAAGTCGAAAGTTGAACATCAGAAGCCTGCAGGGTTGATGCAACCGTTAGAAGTTCCAGAATGGAAATGGGATAGAATTTCAACGGACTTTGTGACGGGGTTACCTAATACTATAAGAGGACATGATTCGATTTGGGTGATTGTTGATAGGCTTACGAAGTCGGCTCATTTTATTCCTATTAACATCAGTTTTCCAGTGTCGAAGTTGGCTGAGATTCACACTAGTGTGATTAGGAAGCTGCATGGTGTTCCTTTGTGCATTATTTTAGAGAGAGATCCAAGATTTACTTATGATTTTTGGAAGAGTTTGCAAGAAGCGTTGGGTTCTAAGTTGAGGTTAAGTTCATCGTATCATCCACAGACAGATGATCAGACTGAATGGACTATTCAATCGTTGGAAGAATTGTTGAGGGCATTTGTTCTTGAGCAGGGAGGTTCATGGGATACTTATCTTCTGTTGATAGAGTTCACCTATAATAACAGTCACCATTCCAGTATTGGGATGGCGCCTTTTGAAGCGTTGTATGGTCGAAGATGTAGAACTCATTTATGTTGGCCTGAATCTGGTGAAAGTGTAGTACTTGGACCTGAACTTGTTGGTGAGACTATTGAGAAGGTGAAGTTGATTCAAGAAAAGATGAAAGCTTCCCAAAGTAGACATAAGAGTTATCATGTCAAGCGAAGAAAGGATTTAGAATTTCAAGCGGGTGACCATGTGTTTTTAAGAGTTACACAGGTGACTGGTGTTGGGCGAGCATTGAAGTCTAAGAAGCTCACTTCTCATTTTTTTGGACCATATCATATTTCAGAGAGAGTCGAGAATGTTGCTTATAGAGTGGCTTTACCGCCTAATCTTTCAAATTTTCATGATGTGTTTCACGTGTCGCAACTCCTAAAGTATATTCCAGATCCATCTCATGTGATTCATATGGATGATGTGCAAGTACGAGATAATCTTACGGTAGAGACGATGCCATTACGGATCGCGGATCATGAAATAAAGACTCTGACGGGAAAATAGATTGCTTTGGTTAAAGTGGTTTAGATAGGAGCTTCCGGAGAGAGCATGACTTGGGAGTTGGAGAGCAAGATGCGAGACTCTTATCCTGAGTTGTTTGTTTAAGGTAAATTTTTTAGGACGAAAATATTCTAAGTGGGGGAGAGTTGTAACGCCCGTAATTTAATTAATTATTTAATTAAATTATTTTTGGGATATTTGTGAAGATGCGTTGTGATTAGTTGGATTTAATTATTTTATTAAGTTATAAAATAATATTAGAAGAATGATAACATTATTTAATGTGGGCTTGTTTTAAAGGATAGAAGTAGTAATAAGGGGGGTGTAGTAGTCTTAAGCCCATTAAGGAATAAAGAGAATAATAGGGTTATTCTATTATTGTTAGAATAAAGAGAAAAGAAGAAGTAGTAATAAGAATAAGGGTTGAAAGGAAGAACGTGAAAGCTATTGGAAAGGAGGAAAGAGGCAGAAGGAAAATTCAATCGAAAGTTATAGAGCGACCTTCAATCCAAGGTAAGGGTGGGGTTCTTACTCTATAATAGGGTTTATGATGATTGATTTATGGGATTAGATGTGAAAGTGTTGTTTTGTTCATGATTGAATTATATGTTGTTATATGATGAGAATTGATGATTGAAAGATGAATATTGATGTCCCAATGCTGTTTATTTGATGTAGAATTATAGGATACTTGTAAGTGGTGATTATCTATGATTAGAGGATGTTTTTAGGGCCTAAAGTATGGAACCCGTAGTGAAAACGCAGAGAAAATCACAGAAAATATCCATGACAGAGAAGTATGTGTCGACCCCAAGCATTATGTGTCGATACAAGAAGGCTTTTAGACTCAGGATGAGTCGACACAAAGGAGTCATGTGTCGATACATGAGGGCTTTCAGACTCAGGATGAGTCGATACGTAGGAAAATGTGCCTATACATGCAGTGTTGCAGGCTCAGTATGAGTCGATACAAGAGAGGATGCATCGACTCATGTGGCGTGTTCAGTTCAGTACGCGTCGACCCAAGACGTTATGCCTCGATCCATGTTGTCTGGTTTTTGGCAGAATCATTTGGAAAAGGCTGGAACTTGAGTTTTCGGATTCCGTTTGAGACGCCGTTCGAAGCGTTGAATAGCTAACGTGATGAACTTTATTCTTAAGGATTAAAATGAAGAATGGGAAGGATAATCCTAGTATCTAAGTTAGGAATCAGATTAGTTCCCGTGTCGATCGTTATGTTGAGTTTTGTGAAGAATGATGAGGATGAAACGTTTATAGATTACTATCTGATTTTTAACATTAGGATTAATGATGATAATGATGTAGTATTACAAAATAGAAATATGCAGAGGTTTGGTAATTTAGAAGTAAGCCTTAGTTGATTAATTAGTTATAGGAGAATCATGTTGTAGACCTATGGCCAACGTTGCGAGATTGACGAATTGCTGTGAATTATGATGATATATGATGTTTGATGAATTATGATTATATATGATGTTGATGAAAGATATTGAGATGCCTCTATTAATTGGAAGCTATAAAGATGTAGGCTTATGGCCAACGATGATGTTGTGTTGAGATGTTGATAATTATGGTGTTGTCATTACATTCATGATTGTGTCGTATACATTGCATTTCAAGATGGAGGTTATGCTCGTTAAGATGGCCTGTATTGGCGAATATTAAGATGAAGGCTTATTCCTTGTTGATGCCTCTATTTATTGGCATATTTTTAAGATTGGAGTTCTGCTCCAATGGTACCACATGCATTTGCATAGTATTGAGTCGCATTATATGATTGCATAAAGAAGTTGTGAATGTGTGTTGATTGTTGGTATTTCCGTTGCAATTATTGTTGATTATAAGATGAGAAGTGGTGATGTTATATGGTCTAATTTAATATATTAATTATCATACGCTTTAATATATTGTTAGATATCTCACCCCTTCTTTTTGAATGTTTCCCTTACGTTTGTAACGTGCAGGTAATCGAGAGTGAAGGCTGTATACCTTCAATAGTTCGAGTCAGTGTCATTTCTCTGATTTGTAACACTCAGGGGGATGAACGCTTATTGCTTTTATTTGTTGATTATTTCAGTTGTTAAACTTTAAGCTGATTATTATTAAGTATGTGTTATTTTGAAGTTGCTGTAACGATGATAAAGATGTTATTAATAATTGTGCTGCGTAGATGTTTAAATTGTTGATTTAAGAGATTAAATTGCTACGCTGATGGTTCATCCGAGGTTTTAAAGTGTTATGTATCCTCGATGATGCAATGAGTTTTTAATGATGAATTTATGGCATCCTGATTCGCTTACATGAATGATTTTATAAATTTTATTTATTTATATAATTGTCGGGTAGAATTGGGGTGTCACAATTATAATCCTTCTATAGAACATCAAAGAAGTCTGAATCCTAACATGAAAGAAATGGTTAAAAAGGGGGTGCTCAAACTCTTAGACGTTAGAATTTTCTACCCCATTTCTGATAGTAAGTGGGTAAGAACCGTCCAAGTTGTCCCTAAGAAAGGAGAAATGACGGTCCTTAAGACCGAAAAGGAGAACAAGTAGCTACTAGGACTGTCAAGGTCCTATAAGAATCTCAACGAGGCTTCTCGTAAGGACTAATTCCCATTACCTTTTATTGACCAAATGCTTGAGCGCCTAGCCAAGCATTCTCACTTTTTCTATCTTGATGGTTACTCGGGGTTTTTCCAAATCCCCATACACCCTAGTGACCAAGAAAAACGACATTCCCCTGCCCCTTTGGTACATACGCCTACCAGCAGATGCCCTTTGGGCTTTGCATTGCACGAACTACCTTTCAACATTGTATGATGTCAATTTTCTCTGATTTCCTAGAAGACATCATGGAAGTCTTAATGGATTACATTTCAGTCTATGGGTGTAGCTTTGATGAATGTTTGTTAAACCTCGAGAAGGTCTTGGAAAGATGTGTAAAAGTCAACCTCGTGTTGAATTTGGAAAATGCCACTTCATGGTTAGGGGAGGCATTGTCCTAGGTCACCCGGTGTCCGAAAGAGGAATAAAGGTTGATAAAGCCAAAATTGAGGTGATAGAAAAGCTCAACCCTCCCACCACCTTAAGAGAGGTTAGAAGTGTTAGACGGTGTGGAAAGTGATCGAGATGGGGGTGAATAGATCACCTCCTTATTATTCAAGGATTTAAAATCTTTTATCAAAGTTTATTAAAAACAGCGGAAAAACACGGTCCCGAATCGACTTCCGTCTATTCTGAACTGACTACTAGAAAACCGAACATACGATAAACTTGCTGGATTTTTATTAATATGAAATAGATGAAATATAAAACAAATCAATGTACTTTTCAATGCGCTTATCACAAGAATTCTTTTTCCAATGAACAAAAACTTGCAAGCACTTTTGTTGAACAGTTGGCATATGCTTGTTCGATGATCAACAATAATGGTGGTTTAGCAAAAGAGTTTGTACCACTATTTTATCATTGAACAGAAAAACCAGTAGACTAATTGAATCATAAATGTGAAGAAAACATAAATAGAAAGAGAGAAAGAAAATGTTACACAGGCATTTTGGTAAGGAAGTTCCCCACTGTCATCCTCGTGTATGGGTACGTCTCCCTCTCAATTCCAAAATGAAATTGAGACTTGTTATTTCAATGTGCTGAATGTTGTTTACAAGGTTACAATACAAAGATATAACCTAATCACTATGATCTTCTTCTTCTTGTATGAACGTTCAAGTGTTATGAGTTGATCAAAATATCACCTGCAAGACCCAAAATCAATCCTCCGCTCCACGACATATTTGCAAAATTGCCCCGATGTCTAAACCTCATGCTATGGCTGAATCTGACCTACGCAATGGTGACTAACAAACCAGCAAGAACACGCCCATTCTTGAAGGACAAACCCTCTGGTTTTTCCTCGAAACCCCCTTCTCAATCTTCAACTCAGCTAAGATCACAGATCGTACCGCTGAACATTATCTCTATGATCCCTTGACCCAATGAACATAGAAGATTATGTTTTGATGATATTGAACCAAGATGATTGAGAAGATGATGAAGATTGAAGTCTCTTTCAGGTTTCTAATGCTCAGAAAAGTACCTGCTCACCAACTGAATTTGTGACACCTTCCTTTGTTGAACTGCAAAACTGACTTATATATGTAAAAGAAAAATATTAGAAGTAAAACCGCAGTATGAGTCGATGCATATATCATATGATTCGACTCATGTTAGTTACAAAACATGGGATAAGTCAATACAATGCATTATGTATCAATACATACTATTATCAAGACATATTACAGAGAGACAAAATATGTATGAGTCGATGCAAAACACGAATGTGTCGATACAACCAAGAAATGAGTCAATGCAAACCATTATGTATCGATACAAACTATTGTCTACACAGAATCCAGAACCTTTAATTTCATATGAGTCGATACAAAATGTGAATATGTCGATTCATACTGAGTTGGTTTTGATTTCCAAAAACAAGAAGTGATATGTATCAATGCATAAGTGCATGTGTCGATGCATAAAGGTTTTTAAAGCGTTTTCCAGAAGCATGAACTTGACATGTATCGATGCAAAGTGTGAATGAGTCGACTCATACTGAAGCACAATTGTTTTTGTGATTTTAGCTTAAGTATGTGTCGATGCAAATCATTTTGTATTGACCTGAAATCATGATACATGTGTAAAACACATTTTGACCCTTTTAGAACATGCTACGCTATTATCATATCATGCACACATAGAGATCAAACACAATAAACATTCATTAATACTTATATCACACATATTTGCTATCATACAAAACTACTCAAAGAAAAGGGTTGCTCACAAACTCCCCCTTTTTAATGATGGCAAATACTTGCAAGATGTGTGATGATGGAGCATAAATGAATGAGTCGCTCCCCCTGAGTTTGTGCATAACAATACCAATAAGTCTCCTTCTCTAACATCGTCTTTTCTTCTACCCCTTTGTCAACATCAAAAAGAGGAAAAGAACTATTTTTTAGCAATTAAATTCAGTTGAAGATACACAAAATAAAATTGAGTTGCATACTCAGCAGAATTGAAACGAAAATGAACGACATTCACAATGAATGAAACTTAGCATGGTAATCACAAAAGACACTCACAAAGAGTGACAAATATAGGCAATAATGTGTAAACAAGAATAAACACGAATAAGCGAAGTGAAAGCATTAACTAAGAAAGTTGCGAATTACATAAGCTGAATCAAAAGCAAATAATGTTTGAATAGGAATACAAATGAACTAAGAATATGAATACAAATTCTATGCAATTGATGAGATGATATAATCAAGGATTAAGGCCACCACAAGATTCATCAGCATCTCCAAAATTGTAGCGTGGAGGTGGAGGAGGTGGATTCTGACCCATGAAGCTGTATTGCTGAAACCTGTTTTGGACTTCAGCATTTCTGAAGTTATTCATGATGCCAGGGTTGTCACGACAATCGTCCATAAAAGCCTCCATCTAATGATGATTATGCATCCATAAGGATGCAATGAAATTATCTTATGTTAAAGTTCAAACAATTTATGCATAGAAAACATATAAACTATGTTAATGGAACATTTATAAAAAAAAACATACAGGTAATCACAAAATTCCAGCGAGATAGAGAATGGAACAATATTACCTTAGTTGATGAACAGTTAAGACACACATACGAAAGCTAGAACACATCTCAATAGCATGGTGATATATATATATATATATATATATATATATATATATATATATATATATATATATATATATATATATATATATGTATATATATATATATATGTATATATATATATATATATATATATATAAAATTAAGGTACATGCATGCTTAAGACATCAAGTAAGAGAGATCTAAAATCCCTAACTCACGACGAATGTTGAAGAAAGGTTTCGTTGCTAGTGGTTTCATGAAAATATCAGCAACTTGATTTTTAGTATCGACATGCTCAAACACAACATCCTCTTTTTCAACATGATCGTGAAGAAAGTGATGCCTAATCTCTATGTGTTTAGTGCGTGAATGTAAAACAGGATTCTTAGTTAGGTTTATAGCACTTGTGTTATCAGATTTTATTGGAATACATTTTAATTGGATATCGAAATCTTGTAGTTGTTGCTTTATCCAAAAAATATGGACACAACAACTACAAACTGCAACATATTCAGCCTCAGCGGTTGACAATGCAACAAAAACCTACTTTTTGCTATGCCAACTCCCTAAGGAATTTGAAAACAAATGACATGTGCCACTAGTGCTTTTCCTATCTGATTTGCAGCCATCAAAATCATAATCGAAGTAACTTACTAAGCTACAATCGCTTCCCTTGGAATACCATAACCCATACTTAGATGTACCATAAAGATACCTAAGTATACGCTTGAAAACATTTAAGTGGGATTCCTTAGGATCCGTTTGATATCGTGCACACATACAAACCCTAAATATGATGTCAAGCCTAGATGAAGTCGGATACAAGAGGGATCAAATCATACCTCTATAATTCTTGACATCTACACTCTTATCGTGTTCATCTTTATCTAAGTTCACATTGGTAGGCATAGGGGTGTCAATTGACTTTGATTCGTTCATTCCAAAGAGCTTAAGCAACTCTCTGCAGTATTTTGTTTGACACACAAATGTGCCCTCATCGAGTTGCTGTATTTGGAGACCAAGGAAATAGTTTAGCTAACCTATGAGACTCATCTCAAATTCGCCTTGCATAACCTTAGAAAAATCATCGACCAAATGTATGTTAGTTGAACCAAAAATGATATCGTCTACATATACTTAAACTAAAAGAATGTGCTTTCCTTTATGTTTAATGAAGAGAGTGGTATCCACTTTACCTCTTGAATATTCGTGATCAAGTAAAAATTTTCTAAGTCTTTCATACCAAACTGGAGGGGCTTGCTTAAGACCATACAATGCTCGTTTTAATTTGAAAACATAATCTAGATATTCATTTCTCTCAAAACCAGGAGGTTGTGAGACATATACCTCTTCATTTATAACACCGTTTAGAAAATCACTCTTTCCGTCCATTTGATAAAGCTTAAAATTCTTAGCACACACATAAGAGAGCAAGATACGTATAGACTCATGGCGAGCAACTGGAGCATAAGTCTCCTCATAGTCAATGCCCTCATCTTGGTTATACCCTTGTGCCACTAAACGTGCTTTATTCTGGGTTATCACTCTGTTTTCATAAGCTTATTTCTAAAAACCCACATAGTACCTATGATATGATGGTCTCATGGACGAGGGACAAGTTCCCAAACATCATTTCTTTTAAATTGATTAAGCTCTTCTTGCATGGCCGTTAGCCCAAATTCATCAATCAAGGCCTCTTTGGCATTTTTAGGCTCTACTTGTGAAACAAAAGCGAAGTGATAACAAAAATTACTTATCTTAGAGCGAGTCATCACTCCTTTTGAAATGTCTCCCAATATGTTGTTAATAGGATGATCTTTTGAGGATTTCAAAGCTGGTGGAAGATCATTTACTTCCACTGGCCCTTCTTCCCCATCTTTTGCATGACTAGTATCTTCCTCCTCCTCATTGTCAAATATTTTGGACTAATCAATTTCCTCAATAGTTTCCTTGAGTATGTATTCTGTAGATACAACTGCACCATCAAAAGAAATACCTTTTCCGACATCTTCCGGATAAGACTCATCAAAAGAAACATGGACTGAATCCTCAACAGTAAGTAAATGCTTATTATACACTCTATATGCTTTACTTGATTGTGAGTATCCAAGAAATATACCGTCATCCGCTTTTGCATCGAATTTCCAAAGGTTTTCTTTACCATTATTCAAAACAAAACACTTACAACCGAATACGTGAAGGTGTGACAAGTTTGGCTTTCTTCCTTTTAAAAGCTCATAAGGGGTTTTATCCAAAATAGGACGGATTAATATTTTGTTTAAAACATAACAAGCTGTGCAAGTTGCATCATCCCAAAAGTATTTTGGTAATCCACCCTCATTGAGCATTGTTCTTGCCAACTCCTCTAAAACGCGATTTTTGTGCTCCACAATCCCATTCTGCTATGGAGTTCGAGGGGATGAAAAGTTATGCTCAATGCCAAGCTTGTCACAGTAGTTATCAAAGATATGGTTTTGAAATTCACCTCCATGACCGCTTTGAATTTTAACTATTTTTGATTCCATTTTGTTTTGGGACAGTTTTGCAAAACTCTTAAAAGCTGAAAAGGTTTCATCTTTGCTACGAAGGAATATAGTCCAAGTAAACCTAGAATAGTCATCATCAATTACAAAACCATAGTATTCCCACCTAGACTCTTTGTCCTAGAAGGTCCAAAGAGGTCCATATGGAGAAACTCAAGGGATCGTGAAGTAGAAATCACATTTTTATATTCGAAAGAGACCCTTGTTTGCTTTCCCATTTGGCACGCGTCACATAGGTGATCTTTAGAGAATCTTATTTTTGGAAGACCGACTACTATATCCTTAGATATAACCTTATTAAGAAAATCAAAGTTAACATGCACTAGCCGTCTATGCCAAAGCCAAGAATCATCATTCAAGATGACTAGACACTTAGTGCTTGTTAATGATACATCAAAATGATCAAGCATATAGATGTTGTTTACTCTAATACCCTTAAACATAATATTCTATTCAGTATGTTCAATTATGCAGCAAGTATTTGTGAAATTAACTTTATAACCCTTGTCACACAATTGACTAATACTTAAGAAATTGTGTTTAAGCCCCTCTACTAAATGGACATCAGAAATAGTAGTGGTAGATGGATTACCTAAACTACCTATATCGAGTATTGCTCCTTTGTTATTGTCTCCACGAGTAACATATCCTTTCTTCTTTTCTTTGAAGTCAATGAAAAGCGATATGTCACTTGTCATGTGCTTTGAGCACCCACTGTCTAGAAACCATCTTTTATCCACGAATGTAAGACACTTAACCTGCAATATCAAAAGAGAGAGGTAGGTACCCAATTTTCATTGGGTATGTGTGGGTAAGTGGTAACATGTTTTCCTTTAGGCCTCCATTTGTAAATGCCCTTAGGAACAAGAAATCTCCTAAACTTTCATTTCTCAATGGTGTGACTAACATGACAATAATAATGACATAAACCATGATGATGGATTTTCTTACTTTTGCTCATTGAATCCTTTGGAATCTTTTCTACAAAAGAATATTTTGCATATGGTGGATTCAAAGTTTTCTTAAAAAGCCTAGGATCAATGTAAAAAATAACCTTGGGTTGTAAAGCTTTTTCCAATTTGGCATTAAGAGTTCTAACCTCTTGTTGCCAAATATGACAAAATTCACACTCCCTTCTTGGAATACATCCTTTAACATCCTTATATTTTGAACTTTCTGCAATACTAGCTTTTAGATACTCTAAGTCTTTTTCAGCTTTATAGACTTTACCCTCGAAAAAGGAAAATATTTGTTTATCAGAGGATAACCTCTTAAAAGCGTCTACAACTTCATTATGCAGTTTTTCAAAAGCTATTTTCAGTTCAGAAAAAGACATAGAAGAAAAATTGTTATAGTAGACTTGTCTTACTTTCATGTCGTGGTTGTTCTTCTTGTGGTAGGACTGATTTTTGGTATGCGCCATGAGACATAAGTTTGCAGTCTCATCACTATCACTTCCGATGTCATCGTTTGATGAATCACTCTCACATCCCCATGCAATGTAAGCTCTTATTTGTCTATTGAACTTCTTTGGTGGAGCTTTTCCTTTGTCCTTTTTCATCATTGGACACTCTGGTTTGTAGTGCCTAACTTTACCACAATTGAAGCAAGATCCTTTACCTCTATGCTTCTTATTCTCTTATTGTCTTGGCTCTTTGGATTGTTTTCGGAAATTTATGAGATTCTTATCATTTCTTCATGGCTGATTCAGAACATTTCTTCATCATTCGAATCTTTGTCACTACTTGAGTCACTATCATTTTGCTTTATGTGTGAGGACTTGGAGCTAGAAGCCATAAGAGCTATTGACTTCTTCTCACCCTTCTTGTCTCTATTATTCTCCTTTTTACACTTTTTCTCATGATTTTCAAGACTTTCCAGTTCTTGCTGATGTTCTTCCAGCTTGCCAAACAAAGTTGTGATGGTAAGTGTAGTGAGGTCGTTGGCTTCCTTGATAACTGTTACTTTAGGCTATCATTCCCTGCTAAGACATCTCAGAAGTTTTTTAGTAGCAATTTCATTGGATGTAGTTTTCCAAGTGCATTCAAACGACTGATGAGATGAGCAAATCTCCTTTGCATGTCGGAGACAAATTCTCCTTGTTTCATGCAAAAAAAGCTTGAACTCTTGATTGAGTGTGTTAATGTGGGACTGTTTAACTTCAGTAGTGCCCTCATGGGCAATTTCTAAAGAATCAAACATTTACTTAGTATTTGTGCAATGAGACACCCGATAATACTCATCAACACCAAGTGCTGAAATTATCATATTTTGGCCTCTCCAATCACTCGACCACTTCTTTTCATCTGTTTCATCCTATTGATCCTCAGGTTTAGGTACCATAGCACCTGCATCATTCCTCATGGTAATTTTAAAAGGACCATTTTGAATGGCAGTCCATACATTCCTGTCAGTGGAATTTATGTGTACTCGCATGCAGTCTTTCTAGTTGCCATAGTTTTCACCATTGAAAATAAGAGCTCTATTATACACCCCATTTTGTTCAAAAGCCATAGCGTTACTAGTAGACACAAAGCACCAGTGAACTGGCGCTCTGATACCAATTGTTAGACGGTGTGGCAAGTGATCAATAGGGGGGGGGGGGGGGGGGTGAATAGATCACCTCCTTATTATTTAAGGATTTAAAATATTTTATCAAAGTTGATAAAAACAGCGGAAAAACACGGTCTCGAATCAACATCCGTCTATTCTGAACCGACTACTAGAAAACAAGACATATGATAAACTTGCTGGATTTTTATTAAGATTAAATAGATGAAATTTAACATAAATCAATGTAAGTTTCAATGCGCTTATCACAAGAATTCTATTTCCAATGAACAAAAACTTGCAAGCACTTTTGTCGAACAATTGGCGTATGCTTGTTTGATGATTAACAATAATGGTGGTTTAGCAAAGGAGTTTGTACCACTATTGTATCATTGAACATAAAAACTAGCAGACCAATTGAATCACAAATGTGTAGAAAACATAAAGAGAAAGAGAGAAAGAAAACGTTACACGGGAAATTTGGTAAGGAAGTTCCCCACTGTCGTCCTCGCGTGTGGGTACGTCTCCCTCTTAATTCCAAACTAAAGTTGAGACGTGTCATTTTAATGTGCTGAATGTTATTTACAAGGTTACAATACAAAGATAGAACCTAATCACTAAGATCTTCTTATTCTTGTATGAACCTTCACTTGATATGAGCTGATCAAGATATCACCTGCAAGATCCACAGTTAATCCTCCGCTCCACGACCTATTTGCGAAATTGCCCCGATTTCTAAACCCTACGCTACGGTTGAATCTGACCTGTGCAATTGTGACTGACAAAATCGTAAGAACACGCCCGTTCTTTAAGGACAAACCCTCTGGTTTTACCTCGAAACCCCCTTCTCAATCTTTAACTCAGTTAAGATCACTGATCGTACTGCTGAACGTTATCTCTATGATCCATTGATCTAATGAACAAAGATGATTATGTTTCAATGTTGTTAAACCAAGATGATTGAGAAGATGATGAAGATTGAAGTCTCTTTCAAAATTATAATGCTCAGAAAAGTAGATGCTCACCAACTGAATTTGTGACACCTTCCTTTATTGAACTGCAAAACTAACTTATATATGTAAAAGAAAAATGTTAGAAGTAAAACCGTAGTATGAGTCGATGCATATCTCATATGAGTCGACTCATGTTAGTTACAAAACATGGGATAAGTCGATACAATGCATTGTGTATCAATACATACTATTGCCAAGACATATTACAGAGAGACAAAATGTGCATGAGTCGATGTAAAACACGAATGTGTCGATGCAAAAAAGAAATTGGTCGATGCAAACCATTATGTATCGATACAAACTATTGTCCACATATAATCCAGAAACTTTAATTTCGTATGAGTTGATACAAAATATGAATGTTTCGATTCATATTGAGTTGGTTTTGATTTCCAAAAACAAGAAGTGATATGTATCGATGCATAAGTGTATGTGTCGATGCATAAAGGTTTTTAAAACGTTTTCCAGAAGCATGAACTTGACATGTACCGATGCAAAGTGCGAATGAGTCGACTCATACAGAAGCAAAATTGTTTTTGTGATTTTAACTTAAGTATGTGTAGATTCAAAGCATTTTGTATTGACCTGAAATAATGATACATGTGTAAAACACATTTTTGACCCTTTTAGAACGTGCTACACTATTATCATATCATGCACACATAGAGATCAAACACAATAAACATTCATTAATACTTATATCACACATATTTGCTATCATATGAAACTTCTCAAAGAAAAGGGTTGCTCACAAGAAGCTTCCTAGACCATGCCAGATTCTATCGTCGATTCATAAAGGATTTATCCAAGATTACCAAGCTCCTAACCAGAATTTTAATCAAATACGCCGACTTTAATTTTAATGGAGAATTCCTTTAAGCTTTCATGACTTTAAAAGAGGAATTGATTTCGGAGCCTATAATGCATCCTCCCAATTGGTATGACCCGTTTGAGATTATGTTTGATGCTAGTGACTATGCGGTAGGCGCGCTTTTAGGGCAAAAGAAGGATAAAAAAATGCATGCCATTTACTATGCTAGTAGGACTCTTGATGAGGCAAAAATTAATTATGAAACCATAGAGAAAGAGCTATTGCTCGTGGTTTTTTCCATTTACGAATTTCGTTCTTACTTAGTAGGATAAAAAATAATTGTCTACACGGACCACGCAACCATTAGATACCTCCTAAATAAGAAGGCTGCTAAACCTAGTCTCGTTAGGTGGATTTTACTGTTACAAGAATTTGATATTGAAATTAGAGATAAAAAAGGGACAAAAATATGGTAGTTGATCACTTGTCCCGATTGACTGATTTGAAAGCAGAGGAGATACCCCTTGATGACTCTTTCCTGAATGATAAACTTTTTGCGTTGATATAAAGAAAGACACCTTGGTATGCTTACTTTTGTCAATTACCTTACTGCCAGAGTCTTACCTCCAAATATAAATTACCAACGTAAGAAAAAGTTTTTCTCTGATCTCAAGCATTATTATTTGGACGAGCCTCTACTTTTCAAGAGAGGAGGCGACACATTTTTTTGAAGATGCATCCCTGAATAAGAGATTGAAAGTGTGATGACTCATTATCAAGCCTCCAACTATGAAGGACATACTAGTACCGACAAAACCGTGTCAAAGATTTTGCAAGCGGGCCTCTATTGGCCTACCCTCTTTAAGGATGTCAACACTTTCATAAAGAAATATGATCAGCGCTGTAACACGGTAGGAGAACTGACTTGGTTGTTTTGCGTTTGATCGCAATTATTGTGGATAGCAAGAGTCGCCACCGATTTTTCTTTTATCCTATAAGGAAAGGTTGAAAATAACAGGAAAGACCTTTCAAGATTATTTCTTGAGTTCGTGGGATAGGTTATGAAAAGGGAAGGTATTAGCACCCTTTTCATCCGTAGTTATCTATGGGCTCTTAGTTGCTTGCTAGATCACTTTCTTTTGTTTAAAAATGTGCTTCATGGTGTGGGTTTTGAAAGTATTTTAAAACGTCCATGTAATGGTTCTAATTTCTATAAGAACGCGTACAAAGTGTTGTTTTGAAAATAGTTCAAAGAGGTGTTTATGGAATGTGTTTTTGAAAGTGATTTTGAAAAGTGTCTTTGTAATGGTTCTCGTTTCTATAAGAACGCATACAAAGGACTTTGTCTTTTGAAAATTCTTCAAAATGAAAGTGTTGGTGTATAAAATGTTTTTGTTGTGAGCAAGCGAGCAACTAGGAGCATCTTACCTACTCAAAAGGTATACTATTATTTTCCTCCTCCTTTAGATGTTGCTATCTTACCATTGATTTGGTAAGAAGCCCCATTATTGGATGTGAAGGGACGGGCATGGGATGTTTGTATAGTCATAGAAGGCAACCTATGGGAGGTTTTAGCAATGTCGTTTAGGGAATAGATCGTTTACCGAAGGAAACATTGAGGGTCATTGAGGGAGTACGATCTTTTATCGAGGGTCTTTGCTAAAATGCCCGTATTCGATGGACATGACTATTTTTCCGAGGAAACAAATGAGATTACCCTAGGGGTGCATGTGTGTGAATAGTGTGTTTGATTGCATGCATTTTGTCTTTGAATTTTAGGTTATCTACTTGTTGGTTTTATCTTGCCATACATCCTAATTACTAACATTTATACCAAAATAATAAAAATGCAGAAAATAAATGCTACACTATTACAACCATATTGAAGAGCAAGAAATGTAAAGGAAAAATAAAAATAAAAGGAAGAAAAATGAGCTCTTTCGATTCAGGAAGCCACACTCTTCGATTTTGCACTTCTTGGCTTCCTTCGATTTGGGCTCGGAGTCAGCAAGGTCATGTCCTTCGATTTCACCCCTTGCCTGTTCCTTTCGATTGGGAGCTAGAAGTCAGCAAGGCCACCTTTCTGGATACTTCCTTCCTTTGAGTCTTGGAGTTAGTGTGAGGTGCATTCTACTAGCTACTTCCTTCGTTTGAGGCCTGGAGTCAGTGTGAGGTGCATTCATTGCCTCAGGCTCCTTGCTGACTCCTTCGACTGCAAGTATGCTACGCCCCCAGGTTGAGATTCAAAAGGATTGAGCACTTAGCCAATCGAAGGGTACAATGAACTTGTTTTAAATTCTAAAAATGCAATATTCAAGTGTAACTTTCAAAAGCTACAGGCCAGGGGTTAGCACAAAATTATTGGGTCTCAAAGTCCAAAGCCTAACTAGTCAGAGTTGAGATTTTCAACACATGGGCAGTCAGAATCGAAGGTTAAAACATGGTCAAGTTCTCTATATGAAATATCTAAATTTTCCTTTATTGTCATGTGTACATGATATTTAAATAAAATAGTTTCAAGTTTAAAGGGAACTTACCTCTTGAAGTTCTTAAATTGAAGGAAACTGCAAGTTTCTTCCTTGGTGGTGAATAGAAGTTCGTTGGGGTATTTCTGTGAGACTAATCCAGTTACTACTTTGTTCAAGCAGTCACTGAATCGAAGGAGGGTGTGTTAGTGGATTGAAGGTTTTTTCTATAATAAGTAACATAATGAATCAAAGAGTTACAATATTGTACTTGGGGAAGTGGGTCAAAGGCTAGTTATATGGTCACTTGGGGGGTAAATCGAAGGATTCATTTAGTGTACAAAGGGGGTTGAGTTTTTTTCGAAGTGTTTGGAAAAAAACGTTGGGAGGTGTTTGAGAGTTTTGGGAATTTTTCACAAAAGTTTTCTTGGAACTATTCCCGGGTCCCCTAACATGTGTGGTGGAGGCTCAAATTTATAGATGGCCTTGGATGCTGTTTTAGGAGGGAAAACAAAAATTTTAAACAAAAAGGGCATGTTGTTCTTGTAGCTTTCAAGGGACAATGTTTGTATGCCGTTTTGGTCCAAGGAATAAGGCAGTGTTGCAGGACTGATGTGCAGCAATTTTGGAGTTTTATGGCCAGTGTATCAGGCCTTAACTTGGCAGCGCATCAGACTTGGTCAACAAATACCTTTGGGCATCTCAACCTTTTGTTTTGATCCTCTAGCCCTATCCTTCGACCAGACTTTTCAACAATGTTTCTTTTTTTCAAATCAAAGTGTCCTTCAAATGACTCATGTAGGTATCCTTTGAAGGGGCCCAAATAAGTGTCTTTTGACCAAGCCCTTCACGAGTTCCTTCGAATGATCTAAATACACGCTCCTGGGGTGGATCAGCAAAACATGTCATTCAATTGGGACATCCAGACATGTTTGACAAGTCCTTCGAATGTGCAACCATGGTACTTCTTTCGCACGAGACAACAGCATAGTGTAGAATTTGTGTGTTGAAGCAAACTATTTTTAAGGGAGATACTACCCACTCAAATATGTCTGCAAAGGGGTCATATGGCCAAATGAAAGGGTGTATGTAAGGGGTCCCTGCTTTGTGACTTCATGCAAACATGCAAGAGATCCTTGCTCAAACGAAGGCTTGTATGAAGGGAACCATATGCCCAAACGAAAGAGGTATGCAGGAGGGTGAAGGATTCACACACCCCAAACGAAGAATGCATGCAGAGGGTGAAGGGAACAATCGAAGCTTACAACAAAGGAGGTCCACGTGCCCCAAACGAAAGAGGTATGCAGGAGGCCAAATATGCAATCGAAGGAGGCCAAAAAAGAATCCTTTGCCCTATGAATTAAAGGACATCAATAAAGAGGATCTTTTCCTTGGAATCAAAGGAGGCTACAGGAGGATCTTGCCTTGTTCCTGCTGGCCTGGTGAGAGCCTCTTGCATGCAAGAAGGAATCTGTGGCTCAATCGAAGGCTACATATAGCCAGCCATCACTTTGTGACTCAAAGCAAGCATGGAGGGGAATATTTGTCCAGTCAACATAGGCATGCAAGCATCAAACATCCGATTGAAGTAGGTACATAGGCAACCAATGTATTGTGAACCATATGAGGCCAAAGGTGAAGTCGAAGGTTGCATGTAGGAAGCTCCTTCCTTGTGAATCAAAGCCAGCGTGCCAGAGGCCCACACCCAGTCGAAGGATGCAAGCCAAGCTTGCATCGAAAGAGGCCAAAAGGCCAATCGAAAGAGATGAATCGAAGAAGGATTGTTTTTCTCCAATTTGTCAAAAATATTATTTTTATTTGTTTTCCCCCTTTTTTAACAGCTTCCTCAATAACTTGATACTGAAGAATCCCGTTGTACTTGTGCAAGTTTGAATTTTGAGAATCCTTATGAGAAATGCCTTGAGAAATGAGAGGGAAAATTTTGGGGTACAACAGTTGCCCCTGTTCAAACTTCTTAAACCTGAAGAGTTAGATTGGTGAATCTTCCATTCGTGACTTGAAGGTGGAAGATGATTGAACACTAGAGTGCCCAGAAATTTACACTTGATAATATTGTGGTTGATTGTGTAGGGAATGGGCTTAAAGATGCCATTTGGAGAAATGATGGATAGTTGTTGGAGATGGGATTATAGATGCCATCTAAAGGTGATTGTTGACAGAAATTAGACTAAGTCTAAGCTTGACTTTAACTGGAAAAGAATTAGAATAAATCTTTGGAATTATTTGTCTGAACCAGAGAAAGTGTCTACCGGAAAAGAATTAGGATAAACCATTAATCGATTTAAACTGAACCAGCAGGGGTCTTGAATTATCTTTAACTGGGAAGAATCAAGATAAATCTTTAGAGTGATTTATCTGAACCAGAGAAAGTGTCTACCGGAAAGGAATTAGGATAAATCATTGATCGATTTAAACTGAACCAGCAGAAGTCTGGAAAAGAATCAGAATAAATCTTTGGAGTGATTTATCTGAACCAGAGAAAGTGTCTACCGGGAAGGAATCACGATAAACTATTGATCGATTGAAACTGAACCAGCAGAAGTCTGAAAAAGAATCAGAATAAATCTTTGGAGCTATTTATCTGAACTAGAGAAAGTGTCTACCGGAAAGGAATCAAGATAAACCATTGATCGATTTAAACTAAACCAGCAGAAGTCTGGAAAAGAATCAGAATAAACCTTTGGAGCAATTTATCTGAACCAAAGAAAGTGTCTACCGGAAAGGAATCATGATAAACCATTGATTGATTGAAACTGAACCAGCAGAAGTCTGGAAAAGAATCAGAATAAATCTTTGGAGCGATTTATCTGAACCATAGAAAGTGTCTACCAGAAAGGAATCAGGATAAACCATTGATCGATTTAAACTGAACCAACAAAAGTCTTGAATAATATTTAGCTGGAAAGAATCAGGGTAAATATTTGGAGTGATTTATATGAACCAGAGAAAGTGTCTACTAGAAAGGAATCAGGATAAATCTTTGGAAGGATTTATATGAACCAGAGAAAGTGTCTACTGGGAAGGAATCAGGATAAACCATTGATCGATATAAACTGAACCAGCAGAAGTCTTGAATAATCTTTAACTGGAAAGAATCAGGATAAATCTTTGGAGCGATTTATGTGAACCAGAGAAAGTGTCTACTGGGAAGGAATCAGGATAAACCACTGATCAATTTAAACTGAACCAACAGAAAACTGAAGGTTATTTGTCATGTAGATAGTCACCCAGCCCTGTTTCGGGAATTGATCTACAATTGATTTGTTCACAAGTAGTTGTCATTTCTTGTCGAAAATTTATTGATGATAATTTTCTGTTGATTGATCTTTCCTGAAAAGGTAAAGATTTATTTGTATACAATGCCATGATGTATGAAATGCATGGTGTGATACGTGGCAGAACCGACTGTTAATACTGGTTTTCTGTTTGTATTCACAAATGTTGCAGTAAATAAGAGTCGCCATCTACTTTTCTTTTATCCAAATTAAGGAAAGGGTGAAAAGAACAGAAAAGGACCTTTTTCGAGATTATTCTGAGTAAGGGGGTAGATTATGGAAAGGGAAGGTGTTAGCACCCTTTCCATCTGTAGTTATCTACGGGCTCTTAGAGGTTTGCTCATTTTTAAAGTACTTTGTGCTTTGTGTGTTTGAAAATGTTTAGAAAATGAATTAGTGCAGCGATTTGCTTTGTGTTAACTCTTGTGTCAATCCTCAAGAGTGTTGACAAAGCAAATGATTTTTAAAGTTGTTTCTGAAAAGAAGTATTTGTGTTAGTGAAAAATGTTTTGAGCAAACTTCTAACAGCTATCTACTTTTATACTCGAAAAGGGTCGTTCTTTTCCTCCTATCCTTTAGACAGTGCTATCCTACTATTAGTGAGTAGGTAGCCCTATCGTTGGATGTATTAGGGACATTCGAAAGGGACGTCACAGTCACAAAGGCAACTTGTGGAGACACTTTAGCAATTTTCTTTAGGGACTAGATCATTTACCGAAAAGGCAACTGTAGGGTCATTGAGGGACAATGATCTTTTGATTTATGGGTCTTTGCTAAAGCGTTCCTGCCTCGTGACTGTTTTATTTCTTAAAGGCAACCAAAGTGGGGTACCCTAGAGGTGTATATGTGCAAGTGTGTTATGTTCAGTTATTTTTGTCTTTTTGTTAAGGTTTGCTAGCGTTTTAATTTCAGTCTTGTCATACATGCCTAATTACTAGCAGTAATATTGTACAGAAAAATAAAGTGCAAAAATATAAACCTACACTGTTACATGGCTTCGAGGATGGGGTATTTACAATGTACAAACAATTAGGGAAAAAAATAAAGAAAGCAATGAAAAGTCCTATTGAAAACTATTACATCCTAAATAACACTTACATGAATATATAAAAAAAATGTGAAAAATGAATAATGCCCGAAAGAATGAAAATACATTCTAAAACCTAGTGAGAAAAATCTTTTTTGTTGTTTTTGATTTAAGAAAAATAATTAAATTAATTATCCTAAAGTCTACTTAGAAAATTAAATTAAGAAAAATACACTAAGCCTTTTTTATGGTTTTTTTATTTATTTTGAAAAGAAAGTAATTAGACTTAAATTCTAATTCATTTTTAATTAAGAAAAAGGTTAAAGTTTAAATGAATTAATAAAAAAAATTAATAATTTAATTAAAAAAGTCTAAGCCTAAATTTTTGTGTGTGTTTTTTTATTTTTATAATTAAAATGATTAAGAGATGAAATAATTAAATAAAGCAAAAAGAAAAGGAATTGGGCTTGACGGCTGAAGTAGAATGGGGGGGGGGGGGTGCAATTGAAATTTTGCTAAGCCCCGATTGTGAAGCCCAGGTCCATCCTTCAATCCAGTGTGGGCAGTACTTGATGGTACATGGTATCTCATGTTCTAGATGTCATGCATTCCATGTAATTCCCCTAACCTGCTCTAAGGATATCCAGGAACTCATATACACACATTAGAACATTCAACAATAATAAAAATAGAGATTCGAATTTGAGATTACACAAAAATCGTGATAACTTGGATCTGGTGATCTGGGACCTTGCAATCTTGGAGGATGGTTGGAACAAGTCCCTGGGAACCTCAAGAGCAATGTATGATTACTAGTTCGGACCAAAAGTACCTGCAAAGTGGGTTTCAAATTTTTACCGCTTTTGATAATTTTGCAAAAATGGTAGAGCTCTCTCTAGGCTGTGTAGGTGTCTTGAATCTTGCTAATGTGTCCTTTATATAGAGAGGAGGGAGGAGACAAGAGAACAAAGGTAACAACAACCATAAACATGTGTTTTTAAAGCCATGAATTATATTTTGTAACTTTTCCAAAGACATAGAATCTTGTCCTTTTTAAATTTGAGTGAACGTGGACATTGCTTGCACGAAATTTTATGGGCCCAGGCTATCCAAATCATCAACCCAAAGCTCAAAACCCATTTCCAATTATTTTATACATTTTATTTTATATTTATTTGAAATAAATAAAAATAAATATGAATAAAATAGTTAGCAAATGCAATACATGGCAAGAATAATTTTAGAGGTCCTCTATAGGCTTAGGAAGATGTTTGAAGTCCAAGAAATTAAGCCATTGACCTAAAACTTCAAGTTTGCTCAATGCATAATTCTTGAAAATTCCCAAATTTTCCCAACTTGGGCAAGCCATAACTTGCTCAATTTTTATCTCATGGTGATGGTCTTAGATTTTTTGGAAATCCCAAGATGTCTAATTAAATCCATCTTTTGATCAATTTTGCATTGAAGATTTTATCTTGATGTAAACGGTCTTGACAAAAAGTGCCTTTTGTTGACTTTCTGAAAATGACCTGTAATGTATATGCTTGTATCTTTCAAATGGTGAATTTCTTTAACTTGAGGGCTGAAGAGAAGTTGTAGGGAATTGGATTCTATTTAAAATTAGCTTTTGTTGGGAAACAATGGATGAAGTATGAGAAAGTTATGCCTGGTCAAAGTTTGGTTGACTTTTCCTATAGAAACCCTAATTAGCAATTCTTGACTTTTGATGAATTAGGAGCATTTCTTGAGGGATCATGATTAACCCTTGATCAAATGATGGATATCACTTCAAAATGTTGATGTTGACCAAAAATCTTGAAGTTTGACTGTATATAGACCATAGTTGACTTTTGACCTAGTACAATTGATTTTCAAGAATTTGAGCAATTGACTGAGCAAACTTGTAATGCAAGGTATGAAATTTTTCATGGATAATATTGAAGACATATTAGGACCATGGAAGAAATTTGAGACCTTTGGAGCTCACACATGTTGGTGAAAAATGAATCCCTGGTTAGAAGGCCAATGCTTAGGAGGAGAATTTGTCTGATCAATTCTTGGTCAAGCATGAGCAATTGAGGACCTCTAGGAATATGTCTTGTATGAAAATGGGAGGGAAAATTTGGGGTACAACATCTGCCCCTGTTCAATCTTCTTAAACCTGAGGATTTAGATTGGCTTGTCTTCCTTTCGTGATCTGAAGGTGGAAGATGATTGAACACTAGAGTGCCCAGAAATTTGCACTCGCATGAAGTAATACTGATGGTTGATGACGTAGAGAATGGGCTTACAAATTACATTTGGAGAAGATTACTGAAAGTCGTCGGAGATGGGCTTAAAGACGCCATCTAGAGAATATGACGGAGAGTCGTCAAAGTTGGGCTTAAAGATGCCATCCAGAGTAGATGTTGACTTCATAAGATGTCTCTTTGTGGGGATTCCTGTTCCTATTGTCTGAGGAGGAGTCCACTGGGGAATGTTGGTATCTGTTTTGTGGAGTAGAGTCTAGGAGCTTCAGTTGTCCGTTAATCTACTGAGGAGTTATCTCTTGACCGAAGAAGTGGAAGTTAGTTGTTATCTGGTTGGTCCAGGCTTCATAGAGACTTATCGGGGAATATTGACCGTCATTTAGCCGGGTCCAGGTTTTACAGTGTTATAAATTGCTATTTGAATGTATAAGATAAGGAACCTGTGTAGGGCTTCTTCATGATGAGTCCGTGTAAAACTTCATAAGGAGACTGGGTAGAGCTGCTTCATGATAAGTCCGGGTAAGACTGCATCTGTATGAGATATCTGAGAAGAAGCCTGGGTAGAGATGCTTCGGGGTAAGTCTGTGTAAAACTTCAGAAGGAGCCTGGATAGGGCTGTTTAGGATAAGTCCGTGTAAAACTGCAGAAGGAGCCTGGGTAGGGCTGCTTCGGGATAAGTCCGTGTAAAACTTCAGAAGGAACCTGGGTAGGGATGCTTTGGGATAAGTCCGTGTAAATCTTTAGAAGGAGCTTGGGTAGGGCTGCTTCCGGATAAGTTAGTGTAAAACTTTAGAAGGAGCCTGGGTAGGGCTGCTTCGGGATAAGTCCGTGTGAAACTTCAGAAAGAGGGAGAAGGAACCCATGTAAGATTTCTTCATGAAGAGCTCATGTAAAAGCTGTATTTTAGAAGGAAAAGGAACCCGTGTAAGATTGCTTCATGAAGAGCTTGTGTAAAAGTTGTATTTCAGAAGGAGAAGGAACCCGTGTAAGATTTCTTCATGAAGAGCTCGTGTAAAATCTGCATTTCAGAAGGATAAGGAACCCATGTAAGATTGCTTCATTAAGAGCCCGTGTAAAGCTGTATTTCAGAAGGAGAAGGAACCAGTGTAATATTTCTTCACGAAGAGCCCGTGTAAAGCTGCATTTCAGAAGGAGAAGGAACCCATGTAAGATTGCTTAATGAAGAGCCCATGTAAAGCCGCATTTAAGAAAGAGAAGGAACCCTGTTGTACCCCAAAATTTGCCCTCCCATATTCTTCAAGAATTGTAAAGAGCATGCTTCAAAATCTCCCAAGGGTTGTACAGTCCAATGGCCTCCTAACAGTAAAAAATTAGGGTTTTGGTTCTGACAAAGAAATTGAACTTTCCAAGGGTCCAAACAAGTCCCACATGCCTATAAACATTGTCAAGTATCCTCATGCTAAGTTTCAAGACTTACAGCACAAAATTGCACAGTCAAATGCCCTAATTGCTCAGCAGTCAACTGTAGGGGTAAAATGGTCATTTGACAGTCAAAAGTTCAAATTTTTGGTCAACATCTTATTTTGAAGCCACAAACATCATTGGGTCAATTCTTGATCATGATTCTCAAGGCATGGCTCAAAAAATCTCAAGATGCAAAAGTTTCCATATTTGGACAGTTGAAAAAGTCAACTGTAACTTGACCAGGGCATAACTTCCACATGGTTTATCAGAAAAATTCCATCCAAAGCTCATTTTGAAGAGAATGACATTTCCTACAACTCATCTTCACACTTCAAGTCCAAGAAATGCTCTCACAAAAAGTTATCAATTTCAACATTATAGGTCATTTTGAAAAGTCAACAAAAAGGGACTTTAAGTCAAAGACCATAACTTGAGATTGGTAAATAGAAATGACATGGGACCAATGGAATTGGTTAGAGGACTTCAAGACCTTTCCAAAATGTCCAAGAACATGATCAAAGCTTAAAAATTGAGCAAGATATGCCTTGTGGAAGTTGGGAAATTTTTGGGAATTTTGAAAAGTCAACTTTGCTTCAAATGCCTCAAAATTGCTAATGGGCCACATTTTCTTCCAAGAATCATTATCCAAAGGCTATGCACGACCATTTGACCCAAAGGGGAGTTATTTCATCATTTTTATTATTTATTTGAATTTTTAATCACCATTAATTCATTTAATTAAATAAAATATGACAAAAATACTAAAATAAAGTTTTCAAATCTTTTTGTGCAGTATAATCTCTCACCAAGGCCTAAGGATCTCGTGCACATCAAAAAAGGAAAGATTTGGTGCAAATTGGCATGTTCTTCATGAAGAAAATATTGAAAAAGATTCCATGGAAATCAAATATTGGATTCATCAATGCAAAGGGTTATGGACTCAAATTCTTACCCTAATTCGTCCCATACATATACAGAATGCTAAACCTAATCAAAAGAACTTTGAAGCTGCGCCTGAAACCAAACACAAACTTTGCAATTTTTGTCAAAAATTCCAAAACTGATTTCACACATAGAGCGTGATTCAAAGCTTGTAACCAATTCCAAAAGCATTCTGAGGCTTTCCTGAACGTGACCCAATCTTTTTCCAGTCCTATAACACAAAGAATTGGTAACACGAAGCTGTCCTGTTCTTATAATTTTCCATATTCGTGTTTTAAATTATACGCATCATCCTTGCATTTTTCTTGTTGATTTATACTAATTGAATCATTCTGAAGCTAACTATGCCATTCAATTGAGTTTTCGTGCCCTATATATGAATCCACCATTGAAGCTTTCTAGGGTTTCAGAGCTGTAAAATTAGGGCTTTCCTCTTCAGGAAAAATTAGACCACAAGACCAGGACCATTGGACTCATAAGCTTCACACGAATTTAACACATATGTCGCGCTCAATTTATGAGCAACCATGGCGTAATCGCTATTTTTCGCAGGGCATATTTAGTGGGGGTTTAAAACCCCCGCTATCTCTTTTCTGATTACAGGTACAATGGAGAAGAAGCTTGCGTGTCCTCTCATGGTTGGATCGTTTGAATTTTTAGCGCGTTTTTATCATTAGCATGACTTATTATTCATTATATTTGTTTTGCGTAATACTTACGAATGCGCTGAATGGCACAGTTGGTGGAGAAGAGCCTTTGCAAGCCTTGGGACCTGGGTTCGATCCCTAGGTCCCTCATATTTCTTTCTATTTTACCTTACAATGTGATTAGGTGCCTAACATGTCTTGAAGTCCACCAAACGTCCAGCGCTGGTGCTTGCCACATGGCCACTGAGATCAATCCAAAAGCCAAGATGTGAGTTCCATGGTGCACCTTAGTCCAAGGGCCTACACGTGACCATCCAAAGTCAACCAGGCCTCCTTCAGATGGGCCAGAATTGCTGGAAAATACCTCCAAAATTGGGGTCAACACCCCCCATTGGTTTGCATTCTATTTTTCATTCCTTTTATTTTTTTCTATTTTTATTTGTTTTACTTAGTTTTATTTTAATTCTTTAAATTAATTTTTCATAACATAAAAAAATAACAAAAAAATCAGAAAGACAAAAATAAAAATATATTTTATTTAATGCTTTTTGTAAATAAATTTTATTAATTAATTTAGTTTTAATTCTAGGTTTAATTTTAATATTTTTTGTAATAAACTAAAAAATGTAGAATTAGGGTTTTAAATACTTTTATTCTTTTTCTTTTCTTTTGCCATATTTAATTATTAATTATTTTGTAAATAAATTGCCATGCAAATAATTAATATAAATTAGGTCAAACTTAAACATTTTTTATATAAATTAAAAATAGATTAGAACTAGGGTTAATTAACTTTTTAATTCCAATTTAATTTTCGCATTAAACTCCATAAATACAAAAACTCCAAAAAAATTCTTCCTTTTTATTTAAACTTAATTAATTTATTAATTCCAATTTAATTTCTTAAAAGGGTCCAACGCCCTCGCATTCCCGACTTTACTTCTTCTCGCATTTTACTTTTATTTCTTTTTGTGAATATAATGTATTTATCCCAAAGCTATGTAATAGATTAATTAGGATATTTATTTTCCGCATTTTATTTTATTTCAAATCGGGTCTTGGATTAATTTGGCGATGTAGACCTACGCCTTTGTAATAGCGTAGGACTTTTTAATTCCGCACCTTTTAACTGTTAATAACTTGCATGAAAGAATGAATGCCAAAAATAAAAACAAAGCGTAGATCACCAATGCATGAACAAGACAAAAATATAACTGAAAACGACACACAAATCACACACCACCCCTAGGGTACGCCTCATTGTTGCCTTGCCCCTCGAAAGGTGGTCGTCGAGTAGAGGATGTTTTAGTAAGTCCTCATGTCCATGAACATGGCATGAGGGTAGCTTCTAAGGTGTCTTCCTATTGCTCCGGTGATCATCATGTCCCGAACCCTCGAATTGACCCGAACACCTCCAACGGTGGTGCTACCTACCTCTCAATGGTGGGATGGCACTACTTTAAGGACATTTACACAGACGAATTCCTTAGGGTAGGTAGACGACTCGTAGATACTTGCTCTAATTCAAAACAAAACAAATCAAAAACTCTTTTCACACCGACACTTTTCAAAAAGCTTTCAAAAGCAACTTTTCAAACACTCTTGAGGACTGATACAAGAGTCGAACTGAAATTTTCAAAGAAACTTTTTTTAAAACCCACAGTTGAAAAGCAAACAAACAATTTTGAAAACACAAATGAGCAAGTATCTAACAGCCCATGGATAACCATGGATAGAAAGGGTGCTAACACCTTCCCTTTCTATAAATCTACCTCCCGAACCGAGAGCAATCTCTATAAGGAATTTTTCTGTGCTTTTGTCCTTTCCATCTGGAGAAAATAAAAGACGGTGGCGACTTTTGCTTCCGCGACATTTCGCGAACCAGCGTTAAAGAGTCAGTTCCAGATCCACCGATCACAGAACTGGCGACTCTGCTGGGGACATCTTTTTAAAGTGAGGTGTACCTTAGGATAGTTCATAACTGTGTTTTCAATTGTATTGACTTGTTTGCTTTAAATTGTGGGTTGCATGGGAGTTACATAGATCCTAACCCGGATCTAGGGATACCCTGTTTAGGTAGCATAAGCTGTGAGGGACCTGTCCGGCGTAGACCGACATGGGTGAAGCAGTGGCTATGTTGGTGTGGCACCTTAGTCTGTACCGATATCCCTTGTGTTGCAACGAGGAGAATATGGGTCTTCTGAGGAGTCATTAAGCACCAACAGACCTTAGAACCTTAAATGACCCAACATGGCCAATAGAACAGTAGCAGTATGCTACGCCCATTGAGGCTAAACTCTCGTGATGGTTCTGGCTGCAAGAAAAGATTGCGATGCTGGAGTTATGACCGATTGAGGGTAGTCAATGATATTGGGATCCTCTAAGAACCCGGTTACTTTTGATAGGACAGGTTGAGCCCACCAACTTCAAGAGGGTAATACCCAGACCCCATGCTGGCCTAAACTCTAAGGGCTTGTCTTGTGTGACTTGTGTGCCTTCGTACTTGACTACTTGCATGCTTGTTATCTGACACTTGAGTTTCTTGCAGGTTTTGTTTATAGTCCTTAACTGAGACTCATAACAGGGTTTACTTGAGTTTCTTGCAGGTTTTGTTTACAGCCCTTAATCGGGACTCATAACAGGGTTTACCTACATTACCCCATGCATAGCATAACATCATACCATTGCATACATCCTACATAAGGACTAACCCATTTCAAGGATCTCAAGGGGCTTGTGATGCAGGTCATGATGAACCAACTGTCCAGCAAGGGGCAAAGGGGATTTATTTTCCTCTAGACAAGGTGGTCAGGGGCTATGACCCACTCGATATGGTGAGCCTTGACTCTTGAAGAAGGACTCTCAACAATATGCAATGCCTTCCATCAAGCTACAAAATGCAAATTCTAACAAGTTTTCTTATCTACCCCGCGAGATCCTTGAAAACAGCACATGCATACATACATATCATTGCATTATAGGTACCCTTGTTACGGGCCACTTACCATCTGCGCTGTTTATTTCAGCAATGGCTTCCCGACAATGCAACCAGGACCTTCTTGCTCAAGAGACTCGGTTCGAGGAAATCCTCCTGAATCTATCCAAGGGGCAGGAGGAGCTGAGAACACTTCTCATGGGGACTTTGGTCAGGAACAGCGTTGAGGACGAACGGCTGAAACGTCTGCAAGCTGAAGTGGATGCAATAAAAGCCCAGATGCTGGGGCAGGTGACTGCCATTCAAGGTTTAGATCAAAGACAAGAAGAGCTCGGAGTTCTCATCAACCAACTGCTTCAGGGCAACCAACTGGGGCAAACGTCTAATAGGAAAGAGCCAGTCATCATCCAACCATCTTTGAGACGAGGAGATAAGGGGAGAGCTCCTCAAATGGCTCCAGTGTCGCAAATTCAGCATCAACCTCACCAGCTTCAGCCAGACAAGCCCAGGAGGCAATTCAACCAGCTCAATATGTCGCTGTTTCAAGCTCTACAACACCCGTTGAGATTGAATCTGATCACATTAAAGGCTCATCCCCGGAACCCCAACACAGCAGCTCCTACCTATCATCCCAATAAAAGGTGTGCCTACCACTCTGCCAGTCCAGGACATGATACAAATGAGTGTTGGGCTCTGAAGAACAAGATCCAGGACCTGATTGATGAAGGAGCGTTGGAGTTCACACAAGATGGTCAGGCTGAGTTTTTTTACCATCCCTCCAAGACTCACCATTTGAAGTAACAAGCCCTGAAGATGAAAAGACTTTTGTTCATTAGGATTTTCAAGTTGTAATTTTCTTTTGTTCAAACATTTACTCATGTTAAACGTTGTTATTCCATTAATGCATCGCATACGTCTGTTTTGAAGCAATATATTCGTATTCACTATATGCAAATTATTTTCATATTTTTTCTGATGATCAACGCTCGATTAATAATGCTAAGCCTCTTGAGGGAGGATGACGAAAACGGTACCATAATCTACCGTATGCTTTTGAACAGACCCCGCTGATGAGGTACAGGCATTGTTTCAATCCCTAAACACTGGAGTTATAAGGAAGATAATCCCTCGTCAACCCCTCTGAGCCAAAGAAGTAGGAGTTTTTCTTTTCGAAAATTGAAACCCTTAATCATAACCTGGGGCAGGGTAGTTTCTCTCAGTTGATCCAAGTGCATAACGAATGGCACCAAAGAGGTCCTTACAGAACAAAGAAAGACAGTGATGGTTCCGAATAATCAATAAAGAAAGACATTCGTTATCTTTCAAAATAAGAACCCATTAAGTCAAAACCTAGGAAGGAGACTTACAAAACTGGGGCATCCCGCTGACTGTAATCACAAAAGAACAGCTCAGGCAAAAAAAAAGGGACAACAAAATCAAAAAAGAAAGAGGTCCTACAAACCCTCAACAAAAAAAGGAAATGACTGCCTATTCAAAATAAACTGTCAACATCCGAACCATCACTGGAATATCATAGCAAAGACTCAAACAAGGTCTAACGCACGATTAGCTGAGTTTAGGTTTGAAGAACATCACGAAGAGCGGGTGGGTACAAATAAAATTTGAGCCTTTATCCTTTGTTTCTTAAACCGTGAACCAGGCCACGTTATAACCCTTAAAAGTCCTAGCTGAAGCATGGGTTAGTTCGAAAGCATACTGTTACGAAAGGTATCCCGACTCCTTAAGGCCTACGGTAAATACGGGGTTGACATCACGTTTTACAAACATTCACTTGTTTTATGAAAAAGAATGCATTTTCAAAATCTTCAAGACAGACATAAGCTTTGCATTTTTGATATAACATTGTTTGCATATGACTATTTGTTTGAACAGCAGGGAAATTCGCACGATGAAAGCCTAGTGAACAAAGGCACTTCCAATCAAGGGGCGTGACATGATCATGGTCTATCATCCGGGGCAGTTAAGTCAAGATTCAAAATCTCTCAAAAGGCCAACCAGCTTGGGACAAATCTCCGCCTGAGTCACTTGGGGCATTCCAGCAACGAATCTTGCCTGATCAAACATCTTCTGGGGGTATGACAAAACACTTCTAACAGGGGCAACTCCCTACATTCTGAGAGCGTGGACATAGTCGAAAAATACTATGCATAATCAAAGACCCGCTAGGTTGACATACGTAGGAAAAAATAAGGGCTTCCCGGCGAACCAAAAGGGTTCGGGCAAAATGAGGGATGAAATGAAAAAAATCTATACACCCGGCAAGTCGAAAACCTGAAAAGGCGGCTTGGGCAAAAATGGGTATCCCGGTGGATCGAAAACCCGAAAGGGCGGTCCAGGCAAAAGTTAGGGATCAAAGCGTACGACTATGTCCTGTCATCTTGTCACCTGCCTACCTGAAGAAGGTCTGTCCATCAACAACTATCAGCACCTCACAGGTCTTCCTCTCCCACCTCAGAAACAGGGGCAATGATGAGTTGTCCAAACGATCTAATTGCTCTGTCCGCCAAAGTATCAAGGTAGGTTCAACTAGAGAACGCAACCAGTACATCTTAATTCCCCAGAGAGTGAGTCAGCAAATCAATGCACTCTCCCCGAGCAAGGTTATACAACCAGCCTTAAGGAAGTTGGGTATCCTCCAGCAGATCTCAACACTCCCCAACAATATACGGACATTCCTAGCAAGCATCCCCGGCAGTCTTGGTCTAAGGCTGTTCCCCGGCGGTATATCAAACATTCAATGGAGTCACTTCCCCAATATAGTTCAAATTTTCCCCAGGAGAGTCCAATCCAGTTTCCCTAGGAAAGTTGGGATCCATCTCCCCAAGCAGTAAGCTTATCCCCAGTAGATTCTGGAAGCTTATCCCCGTAGAGCACGAACGTGTCTCCCGGATTTATTCAAAGAGTTATTTCCCTACCAGGATATAACTGGGTTATCCTCAGCCAAAAGCCACGGAAAGATCGTCCCCGATGAAGTCTTCTTATCCCCAGCGAAGTCTATTAACACGTCGAACATAACAACGGCATCCCCGGCGGAGTTACCATCAATATCTTAGCAAAGTATCTCTCCCCACAAAGTATTGCTCACCGGCAAGATCACTAGAGTATTTTTCTCCCCGCAGAGTAATCCATTCGCCAAGTTTATTCCCCAACGAAGTTATCTTCTCCCACCGGTATTCTTGCAACTTTCGTCCCCAGCGGAAACGAAGAATTCTCTTCAAACATCAGCCCAGGATGTGACTTCCCGGCACCCGTCAAGGATTTACTTTCCTGGACGAAAACATACGTTCATAAACATCACATTTCCTTACATTATAGCATGCATATACGTATCATATCTTACAAATCTCATTTATGTTGAGAACATCATCGCTTGATTCATATCATGCCTTGCATATGACTGACCTTTACCTTTCAGGAAAGATCCAGTTAAGTTCTCAACCATATTTCAAGACTTTAGTCTGGTTCAGTTAAATCTACCCTAAGATTTTCCTGATTCTTATCCAGTCAAAGGCCTTCTCTGGTTCAGTCAGATCGACCCTAAGATCTCCCTGATTCTTATCCAGTTGAAGATATTTCAAGACCTTGTCCGGTTTAGTTAAATCGACCCTAAGATTTTCCTGATTCTTATCCAGTCAAAGGCCTTCTCTGGTTCAGTTAGATCGACCCTAAGATCTCCCTGATTCTTATCCAGTTGAAGATATTTCAAGACCTTGTCCGGTTCAGTTAAATCGACTCTAAGATTTTTCTGTTTCTTATCCAGTCAAAGGCCTTCTCTGGTTCAGTCAGATCGACCCTAAGATCTCCCTGATTCTTACCCAGTTGAAGTTATTCCAAGACCTTTCTTGGTTCAGTTAAGTCGACCCTAAGATTTTTTCTTGATTCTTATCCAATCAAAGGCCTTCTCTAGTCCAGTTAAATCGATACCTAAAGGTTTTCCTGATGAAGACTCAGTAGAAGACATCCAAGATTCTCTCAGCGTTACTGTTGAGGTTGAAGTCGCCTATGATTCTCCCAGCGTTGCTGTTGAGGTTGAAGTCGCCCAAGATTCTCTCAGCGTTCCTGTTGAGGTAGTAATCGTCCAAGGTTCTCTCAGCGTTCCTGTTGAGGTAGTAATCGTCCAAGGTTCTCTCACCGTCCCGTTGAGGTAGTAACCATCCCTGGTTCATTCATCACCTTTTTGAAGCTCCAGATTCAATTCCTGTAACCAGTCAGGGCACATCTACACAAAGAGTTTGAAGACCAGCTCCGGTAACAGGCCAGGTAATCATTTTCTTTTTCAGGTACGCAAGCTCTCGCTAAGGAATCTCTTACGCGATCGACACCCAGATGGCATCTATAAGCCCATCCATATATCCATCATCTCTTAGCATGGCATCTATAAGCCCATCATCCTATCCATCAATCTCCAAATGGCATCTATAAGCCCATTCCCACCATCACACTACTATGTGAGCGCAAATTTCTGGGCACTCTAGTGTTCAATCATCTTCCACCTTCGGATTATGAAAGGCACGTCAGCCAATCTGCATCCTCAGGTCTAAGAAGATTGAACAGGGGCAACTGTTGTACCCCAAAATTTTCCCTCCCATATTCTTCAAGAATTGCAAAGAGCATGCTTCAAAATCTCCCAAGGGTTGCACAGTCCAATGGCCTCCTAACAGTCAAAAATTAGGGTTTTGGTTATGACAAAGAAATTGAAGTTTCCAAGGGTCCAAACAAGTCCCACATGCCTATAAACATTGTCAAGTATCCTCATGCTAAGTTTCAAGACTTACAGCACAAAATTGCACAGTCAAATGCCCTAATTGCTCAGCAGTCAACTGTAGGGGTAAAATGGTCATTTGACAGTCAAAAGTTCAAATTTTTGGTCAACATCTTATTTTGAAGCCACAAACATAATTGGATCAATTCTTGATCATGATTCTCAAGGCATGGCTCAAAAAATCTCAAGATGCAAAAGTTTCCATATTTGGACAGTTGAAAAAGTCAACTGTAACTTGACCAGGGCATAACTTCCACATGGTTTATCAGAAAAATTCCATCCAAAGCTCATTTTGAAGAGAATGACATTTCCCACAACTCATATTCACACTTCAAGTCCAAGAAATGCTCTCACAAAAAGTTATCAATTTCAACATTATAGGTCATTTTCAAAAGTCAACAAAAAGGGACTTTAAGTCAAAGACCATAACATGAGATTGGTAAATCAAAATGACATGGGACCAAAGGAATTGGTTAGAGGACTTCAAGACCTTTCCAAAATGTCCAAGAACATGATCAAAGCTTAAAAATTGAGCAAGATATGCCTTGTGGAAGTTGGGAAATATTTGGGAATTTTGAAAAGTCAACTTTGCTTCAAATGCCTCAAAATTGCTAATGGGCCACATTTTCTTCCAAGAATCATTATCCAAAGGCTATGCACGACCATTTGACCCAAAGGGGAGTTATTTCATCATTTTTATTATTTATTTGAATTTTTAATCACCATTAATTCATTTAATTAAATAAAATATGACAAAAATACTAAAATAAAGTTTTCAAATCTTTTTGTGCAGTATAATCTCTCACCAAGGCCTAAGGATCTCGTGCACATCAAAAAAGGAAATATTTGGTGCAAATTGGCATGTTCTTCATGAAGAAAATATTGAAAAAGATTCCATGGAAATCAAATATTGGATTCATCAATGCAAAGGGTTATGGACTCAAATTCTTACCCTAATTCGTCCCATACATATACAGGATGCTAAACCTAATCAAAAGAACTTTGAAGCTGCGCCTGAAACCAAACACAAACTTTGCAATTTTTGTCAAAAATTCCAAAACTGATTTCACACATAGAGCGTGATTCAAAGCTTGTAACCAATTCCAAAAGCATTCTGAGGCTTTCCTGAACGTGACCCAATCTTTTTCCAGTCCTCTAACACAAAGAATTGGTAACACGAAGCTGTCCTGTTCTTATAATTTTCCATATTCGTGTTTTAAATTATACGCATCATCCTTGCATTTTTCTTGTTGATTTATACTAATTGAATCATTCTGAAGCTAACTATGCCATTCAATTGAGTTTTCGTGCCCTATATATGAATCCACCATTGAAGCTTGCTAGGGTTTCAGAGCTGTAAAATTAGGGCTTTCCTCTTCAGGAAAAATTAGACCACAAGACCAGGACCATTGGACTCAGAAGCTTCACACGAATTTAACACATATGTCGCGCTCAATTTATGAGCAACCATGGCGTAATCGCTATTTTTCGCAGGGCATATTTAGTGGGGGTTTAAAACCCCCGCTATCTCTTTTCTGATTACAGGTACAATGGAGAAGAAGCTTGCGTGTCCTCTCATGGTTGGATCGTTTGAATTTTTAGCGCGTTTTTATCATTAGCATGACTTATTATTCATTATATTTGTTTTGCGTAATACTTACGAATGCGCTGAATGGCACAGTTTATGGAGAAGAGTCTTTGCAAGCCTTGGGACCTGGGTTCGATTCCTAGGTCCCCCATATTTCTTTCTATTTTACCTTACAATGTGATTAGGTGCCTAACATGTCTTGAAGTCCACCAAACGTCCAGCGCTGGTGCTTGCCACATGGCCACTGAGATCAATCCAAAAGCCAAGATGTGAGTTCCATGGTGCACCTTAGTCCAAGGGCCTACACGTGACCATCCAAAGTCAACCAGGCCTCCTTCAGATGGGCCAGAATTGCTGGAAAATACCTCCAAAATTGGGGTCAACACCCCCCATTGGTTTGCATTCTATTTTTCATTCCTTTTATTTTTTTCTATTTTTATTTGTTTTACTTAGTTTTATTTTAATTCTTTAAATTAATTTTTCATAACATAAAAAAATAACAAAAAAATCAGAAAGACAAAAATAAAAATATATTTTATTTAATGCTTTTTGTAAATAAATTTTATTAATTAATTTAGTTTTAATTCTAGGTTTAATTTTAATATTTTTTGTAATAAACTAAAAAATGTAGAATTAGGGTTTTAAATACTTTTATTCTTTTTCTTTTCTTTTGCCATATTTAATTATTAATTATTTTGTAAATAAATTGCCATGCAAATAATTAATATAAATTAGGTCAAACTTAAACATTTTTTATATAAATTAAAAATAGTTTAGAACTAGGGTTAATTAACTTTTTAATTCCAATTTAATTTTCGCATTAAACTCCATAAATACAAAAACTCCAAAAAAATTCTTCCTTTTTATTTAAACTTAATTAATTTATTAATTCCAATTTAATTTCTTAAAAGGGTCCAACGCCCTCGCATTCCCGACTTTACTTCTTCTCGCATTTTACTTTTATTTCTTTTTGTGAATATAATGTATTTATCCCAAAGCTATGTAATAGATTAATTAGGATATTTATTTTCCGCATTTTATTTTATTTCAAATCGGGTCTTGGATTAATTTGGCGATGTAGACCTGCGCCTTTGTAATAGCGTAGGACTTTTTAATTCCGCACCTTTTAACTGTTAATAACTTGCATGAAAGAATGAATGCCAAAAATAAAAACAAAGCGTAGATCACCAATGCATGAACAAGACAAAAATATAACTGAAAACGACACACAAATCACACACCACCCCTAGGGTACGCCTCATTGTTGCCTTGCCCCTCGAAAGGTGGTCGTCGAGTAGAGGATGTTTTAGTAAGTCCTCATGTACATGAACATGGCATGAGGGTAGCTTCTAAGGTGTCTTCCTATTGCTCCGATGATCATCATGTCCCGAACCCTCGAATTGACCCGAACACCTCCAACGGTGGTGCTACCTACCTCTCAATGGTGGGATGGCACTACTTTAAGGACATTTACACAGACGAATTCCTTAGGGTAGGTAGACGACTCGTAGATACTTGCTCTAATTCAAAACAAAACAAATCAAAAACTCTTTTCACACCGACACTTTTCAAAAAGCTTTCAAAAGCAACTTTTCAAACACTCTTGAGGACTGATACAAGAGTCGAACTGAAATTTTCAAAGAAACTTTTTTTAAAACCCACAGTTGAAAAGCAAACAAACAATTTTGAAAACACAAATGAGCAAGTATCTAAGAGCCCATGGATAACCATGGATAGAAAGGGTGCTAACACCTTCCCTTTCTATAAATCTACCTCCTGAACCGAGAGCAATCTCTATAAGGAATTTTTCTGTGCTTTTGTCCTTTCCATTTGGAGAAAATAAAAGACGGTGGCGACTCTTGCTTCCGCGACATTTCGCGAACCAGCGTTAAACAGTCAGTTCCAGATCCACCGATCACAAACCCGTATAAGATTGCCTCAGGATGAGCCCGTGTAAAGCCCCATCTTGAAATTAGAAGGAATTCGTGTAAGATTTCTTCATGATGAGCCCGTGTAAAGCTGTATCTGGAAATTGCGAGAAGAAATCCGTGTAAGATTGCTTCAGCTAGTCGTATAGATAGTTGCTTTGTCTTGTTTCAGGAGCTAATCTTGGACCTGTTGAAAATTGTTGATGATAAACATTTGTTGATTGATCTTTCCTGAAAAGGTAAAGCATTAGCTATATGCAATTTTATGATGTATGAAATGCATTGTGTAATGGTGTTCTCAAAATAAATGAGATTGGGATGTATGCATTTGTACTGCAGATGCTATGAGATTTGTAGAACGATGTATGAATCCAATATATAAATTTATCAGTTGTTCTATTGCAACACTGTTGAATTATGGAAAATAAGTCCCCGATTGCAGCTGCTGATGAAGAATGTAGGTCCTCAGATTTTGTTGAAGCTGAACTGCTGGGAGATGATCTTCCGTTGTTAGAGAAATAAACTCTGTTGGGGAAGGAAAGCTTTGTGCACTGCCTGGGGATTTTGTGAAATCCTATTGGGGAATCCTGAGAATTTTGACGACTTTACTGGGGAAAACCTGATGTCAGAGCAGTAGTTGGAAATTGCTGTTCTACCTGGGATACAAGAACACCTGACATCACTAGGTTGTAAGCTGAGGACATGGCAAAGACTTTTTAGTAAGATGCCCCTGCCTCTATACCTGCTGGAGAAAGTACCTGTAGAGACTTTGTGGATGGTTTGAGTGTCATCCCAACTGCTGGGGTTTTGAGTAGATGTTTATCGGGGTGATAAGTCTTCAACTGATAGATAAGTGACGAGATGAAGGGACATAGTTGTACACTTTAAATCCCTAATTTTTACCTAGACTGTCCTTTCATATTTTCAGTCCACCGGGATACCCATTTTTGCCCAAGCCGCCTTTTCAGGTTTTCGACTTACCGGGTGTACAGTTTTATTTATATATCCCTAATTTTTTCCCGAACCCTTTTGGTTCGCCGGGATGCCCTTAATTTTTCCTAGGCCTGTCAACCTAGCAGGTCTTTTTCATGCATAGTATTTTCCGACTATGTTTGTGCTCATAGGACGTGGAGAGTTGTCACTGTCTATGACAACAAGTGTTGTAGAAATTCCAGAAAATGTTTATGTGATCACATGTGCCCTTTCAGACGTGGGAGCTTGTGCGGGGCTGCTTCAGGATGAATCTGGTGCACCTGATGTTTGATCAAGTTTCTGATAGTCTTGAATTTCCTAGGTATCTTTTCTAAGAGCTGTCATGGAAGGATTCAAAGACATGATACTAACACCATCTGATACTACTAGCACAGACAAGCAATTTGGTGGTAACAAAGATTCAAATTTCACAAGGATTTTCTGCTGGAATCCCCGATCAATGTTACAGCCCCCAAGTGATTCAGATGGAGATCTTCCCCTAGCTATCAAACATTTTTAGAGAGAGTCTTTGCATATTTGCTTGACTGCCCTAGATTAATTAGACACCATGTCATACCCCTTGATTATGAAAGGCTTGTTATTGGGAATGTTTTTCCGTCTTTGGTGATTCTGTCCATTGAGGGGGTCTTCGTTCACTGAATATTCGTTGTATGAATTTCTATGCCATTTAAACAATTAACCATATGCAAACAATGTAATTTAAAGAATGCAAAGCTTATGTCTGTCTTGAAATTTTTTGAAAATGAATTTTTTTATCGTAAAACAAAATTTGCAAGAATGTGATATCAACTCATGATTTATAGCAAACCTTATAGGAGTCAGGATACCTTTGTAATAGTATGCTCTTGAACTAACACATGCTTCAACTAGGACTTTTAAGGGTTGTAACATGGCCTAGTTCACAGTTTAAGAAACAAAGGATAAAGGCTCAAAATTTATTTATACCCACCCGTTCTTCGTGATGTTCTTCAGTCCTATGCTTAGTTAATTGTGCATTTTGAATCCCAATTGAGTTATGGAATGTTGGCCCCGATATTCTGGTGATGGTTCAGAAATTGAACGTTTGTTTGAGAAGGCAATCATTTTTGTGACCTTTCTTTTTGTTGAGGATTTGTAGGACCTCTTTATTTTTTGATTTTTCTATCCCTGTCTTTATCCTGAACTATTTCTTTTATGATTACATCCAGCGGGACGCCCCCGTTTTTTTCTTAAGTATCCTTCATAGGTTTTGACTTAACGGGCTTTTATTTTGAGAGATAATGACTGTCTGTTCTTAATGATTATGTGGAACCATCGCCATCTTTTGGAGAGCATCTTTTACATTATTTGTCGTGTATGAAGGGAAAGTTAACAACTGAATGCACATCTTAATTAACTGAGAAAACTACCCTGCCCGAGGTTATGGTTAAGGGTTTTAATTTGTGTGAAAAGAAAACTCCTACTTCTTAGGCTCAAAGGGGTTGACTAGGGATTATCTTCCTTATAACTCCATTGTTTAGGATTTGAGACAACACCGGTACATCGTCAGCGGGGTCTGTTCAAAAGCATACTGTAGAGATTGTGGTATCGTTCTCGTCATCCTTCCTCTAAAGGCTTAGAGCTTTTAATCAAGAGTTGAATATCACAAAAAGGAAGTAAGAAAGCAGTTTAAGCATAATGAAAACAAATTAATTCAAGACAAACATGTGCAATGCATTAATGAAATAACAAAGTTTAACATGACAATAATTGTTTGAACAAACAAAGAAAATACAACTTGAGAATTCAAATGAACAAAAATGCTCTCAATCCTGGCCATGATTTGGCATGGAAGCAGTGATCACGTTGGGAGTCTCAGGAGGGTCGAACTCAATCTCCTTGGCTTCAGTCATATTTTGAATCTTGTATTTTAATGCCTAACAATCGTTAGTATCGTGCCCAGGACTGCCAGAATGATAAGCACACCTTGCATCAGGATTGTAGTTAGGAGAAGAAGTCTTAGGGTTTGGATAAGGTCCTATCAACGTAATCAAATTCATCCTCAACATATGTTGTAATGCTTGAGACAACGGCATGTTGATCTTGGTAAACTGTCTCTTAGGCCTGTCTTGCCTTCACTGATTACACCGTTGTTGTGGTCGTTGCACGCGTGCCGAATTAGAGACCAACATTTCCCCTACAGATTGTTGGTAGTCTGCCTTATTACGACCCTTCTGGCCATACAAAACATTGGCTTCCCTCTTACCAATAAATGGCTTATTCTCATCATTAGAAGATGCAGCCATTAGGATCTTCCCACTCTTAATACCACTTTCGATCCTTTCTCTAGTCAGAACCATCTCTGTGAACCCGGATGAGGAACTCCCAATCAGAAGATTAAAGAACGATCCTGTCAGAGTGCCCATGAACATGTCTAACATTTCCCGATCATTTAGAGGAGGTTGTGCCCTGCCAGCTAGATTCCTCCATTTCTGGGCATATTCCTTGAAGCCTTTGCTAGAAACTATAAACATTATTTAAAGTTGTGTACGAGTTGGAGCAAGGTCATAATTGTATTGGTACTTATTGTAGAAAGCAGCAGCCAAGTCTTTCCAGGTATGAATGTCTGTTCTTTCTAGCTGATAGAACCACTCCAGTTGCGTGCCAACTAAACTTTCTTGGAATAAATGGACCAATAACTTTCGGGCAGCAGTGTGAGGCTAGATCTCCCTGACATAGGACCTTAAGTGTAACTTAGGGCAGGAGACACCGTCATAGTTAGAAAATATGGGAACCTTGAAATTTGGTAGGATGACCACTCCAGGAACCAACCCTAACTCTTCAAAGTCCAAGCAAGGTACCTGTTGGATCTCCATAGCATTAAGACGATCCTCCAACTATTTTTATTTATCGTCAGCAGGAGGATATTGTTCCTCAGAGTAATCAGCTTCTTCTTCATCAGCCTCTGGGTTGTTGACTTCTTCATGATTTTCCCCTTCGTTTGATGGAGTTGTGAGATCTAGAGCTCGTTTAACCGATCCTCTGAGTCTTCTTCCTATATTCAAGATGCCAATCGGTTTCTTTGCCTTCTTCTTCTTCTCTTTAATGACGAGAGCTTTCAAATCTTCCTGCCCCTGGGCCAAAGCTATGGACATTTGTTGGAACTGAGCATTTTGAGCTTGAAGGTATTTTAGTGTTTGTTCAAGGGCCATTTCTTTTGCTAAAATAAACAGCGAAAATATGAGAAACCTGTACTGGAAGACCTGTTATGCAATGGCATGCATGCAATGTTTTCAAGGATCTCGCGGGGTAAACAAGAAAATGTCAAAAGTTGAAATTTGTAGCTTTGATTGAAGAACTTCGTATCATTGAGTGTTCTTCTATGAGAGTCAAGCTTACCATATCAAGTGGGTCATAGCCCCTAACTCAAGTTGCCGAGTTTTGATCTTTTGACGACATTGGCTAGAGGAAAATAAATCCCTTAGCTAGACGTCTGATTTATCATAACCTGCATCACAAACCCCTGAGGTCCTTGAAATGGTTAAGGAAATGCTGTGGCATGATGTTATGATGTGTATGCTATGCGTTAAGCAAAAGTGTAAGGTGATGAAGACAAGTGAGTCTAAGAAGTCCAGGTTACTAGATAATGACTGTAAATAAATCTTGCAAGGAGATCATGTTGTTAGATAAAAACCCTGTAAGTAGCTCAAGTTGAAAGCAAACAAATCACACAAGCAGCCTTATGTTTAGGCTTGCATGGGGTTTGTAGGTAAGTACCCTCTTAAATTTTAGTTGACTCAACTTGTCCTAGTAATAGTAACCAGGTTCTAAGGGATCTCAATATCATTGATCTTTCTCACAAGTTTCGTTCTGATCGACAACTGACTTGCCACCAAATAAAACTCGAAAGTCAAATCTCAATGAGTATAGTATCGAGTATCAACCTAATTAGGACTACACCAAATACGACTATCTCACTACTTCCTAATGGCCAAGTTGGTCAATTAAATGTTCTAAGGCCAGTTGATGCTTTATGACACCACACAACAGCCCCGTATTCTCCTTGATTACTCAAGGGCTACCGATACCAACCAAAGTGTCAAATCAACGTATCTATCGCTTCAACCGTGTCGGTATACCCCACACAGTTTCCACGATCTATTGCTACTTACCTAAAAGGTGCCTCAGATCCGGGTGTAGGATCTATAGTAACCCAAACAAAGCCCTCAAAAGTAAAGCAATCAAAGCACACAAAGCAGTTAAATAATGAAATAACTCTAAGGTAACCCCACTTTTTATATTCCCCAGCAGAGTCGCCAGTTCTGTGATACGGTGGCAGAACCGACTGTTAATACTGGTTTTGCGTTTGTGTTTGCAAATGTTGTGGTAAGTAAGAGTCGCCACTGACTTTTCTTTTATCCAAATTAATGAAAGGGTGAAAAGAACAGAAAAGGACCTTTTTCGAGATTATTCTAAGTAGGGGGTAGATTATGGGAAGGGAAGGTGTTAACACCCTTTCCATCTGTAGTTATCTACGGGTTCTTAGAGGTTTTCTCATTTTTAAAGTACTTTGTGCTTTGTGTGTTTGAAAATGTTTAGAAAATGCCTTAGTGCAGTGATTTGCTTTGCGTTAACTCTTGTATCAGTCCTCAAGAGTGTTGAAAAAGCAAATGTTTTTGAAATTTATTTTTGAAAAGTATTATTTGTGTAAGTGCAAAATGTTTTGAGAAAAATTCTAACAGCTATTTACTTTTATACTCGAAAAGGGTCGTTCTTTTCCTCCTATCCTTTAGACAATGCTATCCTACTATTAGTGATTAGGTAGCCCTATCGTTATATGTATTAGGGACATTCGAAAGGGTCGTTACAGTCACGAAGGCAACTTGTGGAGACACTTTAACAATTTTGTTTAGGGACTAGATCATTTACTGAAAAGGCAACTGTAGGGTCATCGAGGGACTATGATCTTTTGATTTATGGGTCTTTGCTAAAGCTTTCCCACCTCATGACTATTTTATTTCTTAAAGGAAACCAAAGTGAGGTACCCTAGAGGTGTATATGTGAAAGTATGTTATGTTCAGTTATTTTTGTCTTTTTGTTAAGGTTTGCTAGTGTTTTAATTTCAGTCTTGTCATACATGCCTAATTACTAGCAGTAATATCGTACAGAAAAATAAAGTGTGAAAATATAAACCTACACTATTACATGGCTTCAGGGATGAGGTATTTACAATGTATAAACAATTGGGGAAAAATAAAGAAAGCAATGAAAAGTCCTATTTAAAACTATTACATCCCAAATAACAGTTACATGAATATATAAAAAAATGCGATAAATGAATAATGCCCGAAAGAATGAAAATACGTTCTAAAATCTAGTCAGAAAAATCTTTTTTGTTGTTTTTGATTTTAGAAAAATAATTAAAATAATTATCCTAAATTCTACTTAGAAAATTAAATTAAGAAAAATAAAGTAAGCCTTTTTTGTGGTTTTTTTATTATAAAAAGAAAGTAATTAGACTTAAATTCTAATTCATTTTAATTAAGAAAAAGGTAGAAGTTTTAATTAATTAATTAAAAATATTAATTATTTAATTAAAAAAGTCTAAGCCTAAATTTTTTTGTGATTTTTTAATTATTATAATTAAAATGATTAAGAGATGAAATAATTAAATAAAACAAAAAGAAAAGGAATTGGGCTTGACGGCTGAAGTAGAATGGTGGGGTGCAATTGAAATTTTGCTAAGCCCCGATTGTGAAGCCCAAGTCCATCCTTGGATCGAGTGTGGGCAGTACTTGATGGTACATGGTATCTCATGTTCTAGATGTCACGCATTCCATGTAATTCCCCTAACCTGCTCTAAGGATATCCAGGAACTCATATACACACATTAGAACATTCAACAATTAATAAAAATAGAGATTCAAATTTGAGATTATACCAAAACGGTGATAGCTTGGATCCAGTGATCTGGGACCTTGCAAGCTTTGAGGATGGTTGGAACAAGTCCTTGGGAATCTCAAGAGCAATTTATGATTACTAGTTCGGACCAAAAGTACCTGCAAAGGGGGTTTAAAATTTTTACCGCTTTTGATAATTTTGTAAAAATGGTAGAGCTCGCTCTAGGCTTTGTGGGTGTCTTGAAGCTTGCTAATGTGTCCTTTATATAAATAGGAGGGAGGAGACAAGAGAACAAAGGTACTAACAACCATAAACATGTGTTTTTAAAGCCATGAATGATGTTTTGTAACTTTGCCAAAGACATGGAATCTTGTCCTTTTTGAATTTGAACGAATGTGGACATTGCTGGCACTAAATTTTGTGGGCCTAGCCTGTCCAAAACACCAAGCCAAAGCTCAAAGCCTATTTCCAATTATTTTATACATTTTATTTTATATTTATTTAAAATAAATTAAAATAAATATAAATAAAATTGTTAGCAAATTCAAGGCATGGAAAGAATAATTTTAGAGGTCCTCTATAGGCTTAGGAAGATGTTTGAAGTCCAAGAAATTAAGCCATTGACCTAAAACTTCAAGTTTGCTCAATGTATAATTCTTGAAAATTCCCAAATTCCCAACTTGGGCAAGCCATAACTTGCTCAATTTTTATCTCATGATGACGATCTGGGACTTTTTGGAAATCCCAAGATGTCAACTTCAATCCATATTTTGATCAATTTTTAATTTGAAGATTTTATCTTGATGTAAATGGTCTTGACAAAAAGTGCCTTTTGTTGACTTTTCTGAAAATGACCTGTAATGTATATGGTTGTATCTTTCAAATGGTAAATTTCTTTAACTTGAAGGCTGAAGAGAAGTTGTAGGGAATTGGATTCTATTTAAAATTAGCTTTTGTTGGGAAACAATGGATGACGTATGAGAAAGTTATGCCTGGTCAAAGTTTGGTTGACTTTTCCTATAGAAACCCTAATTAGCAATTCTTGACTTTTGATGAATTAGGAGCATTTCTTGAGGGATCATGATTAACCCTTGATCAAATGATGGATATCACTTCAAAATGTTGACGTTGACCAAAAATCTTGAAGTTTGACTGTATATAGACCATAATTGACTTTTGACCTAGTATAGTTGATTTTCAAGCATTTGAGCAATCGACTGAGCAAACTTGTAGTGCAAGGTATGAAATTTGTCATGGATAATCTTGAAGACATATTAGGACCATGGAAGAAATTTGAGACCTTTGGAGCTCACACATCTTGGTGAAAAATGAAAGCCTAGTTGGAAGGCCAATGCTTAGGAGGAGAATTTGTCTGATCAATTTTTGGTCAAGCTTGAGCAATTGAGGACCTCAAGGAGTATGTCTTGTGTGAAAATGGGAAGGAAAATTTTGGGTTACAACACATGGCGTAATTATGTTTGTAAAAACAAATGAGATTGCAATATATGCATTTGTGTTGTCAATGTTATGATGTATGAATGCAATGTATGCACATATTAGTTGTTCTGATGCAGTGTTGTTTAAAATGGGGAAAATAAATTTGTGACTGCTGTTAGGAATACGGAGTGTAAGTCTTTATATTTGTTGAAGTTGAAGTATTGATGGATGGGTTTCCATTATTTAGAGAAATAAACTCTATTGGGGAAGGGAAATGTCGTGTATTGCTTGTGGACTTGGTGAAATCCTGCTGGGGAATCTTGAGAAGTTGGGCGACATTCACTGGGGAATTTTTGGAGCGGTAATTGGAAGTTTCGCTCCATCGGGGATATGAGAGCACCTGATACCATTAGGTTGCATACTGGAGATATGGCAGTGGTCCTGTAACAGGATGTCATTGCTTCTGCTCCTGCTGGAGAAAGTACCTGCGGGGATTTTATGGAATGGCCTATAAATATTATCCTGTTTCTTAAAGCCAATAGTAATTGTCTTTCTGTTTTCTGTTCCCCTTTTTTTATGAGCTCATTTGTAAATAGTAATTACGTTCGAATGCATATGTTCAAAAATAATCACTGGACGTTTTTTCAAACAAAACAGGAAAGTAAAAGAAAAACAAATAGTTTTGCACTTTTAAAGGAATAACTTTGTATTAACTTGAATAAGTATTTTTGTACAAAGAGACGAACATCCTAGTAAGAGAATGTCGTCGTAAGAATGAAAAATAATACAAAGAAAGACAACTATGTGAAATAATCCCATGGGGTTCCCATTCTGCTATAGCCTTTATTTCTTTGAACGTCTCATCCACTTGTTGCTTTGTCCGAAGTTGATTGGATTGCTTAGAACCGTTTGAGTTTTGACGATTGATACTGAAGATTGGCTGTAAGGTGATTCAACGGGACATAGTCATACACTTTAAATCCCTAACTTTTACCTGGACCACTCTTTTGGGTTTTCAGTCCACCGGGATACCCTTTTTTGCCCAAGCCACCTTTTCAGGTTTTCAGCTTTCCAGGTGGACATATTTTTTTGTTTATCCCTAATTATTTCCTAGGCCAGTTAACCTAGCAGGTCTTTTTCATGCGTAGTATCTTTTGACTATATCTGCGTTTACAGGGTACGGAAGGTCGTCGCCGTCCATAGTGGTTAAGATCATGGTCCCACCAGAAAAATATGTTTTTAATCACAAACAATCCTTCGTACGTAGGAGTCCATTTGCCCCTGGGATCACCTTGTGGCAGTATGATACGCTTGATTACCAAGTCACCAACCTGATATACCTGACGTTTGACCTTCTTGTTAAAAGCTTTAATCATACATTTTTGGTACATTGGCCATGGCAGACATCTGTAAGCCTCTTCTCATTAATCAAGTTCAACTGGTCGAGTCCAGTTTGAATCCATTCATCTTCATTCAACCCTACATCCCTCATGATTCTCAAAGAAGGTATCAGGACTTCAATTGGTAGGACAACTTCCATGCCATATACCAAAGAGAAAGGAGTTTCTCCTGTTGATGTGCATACCGTGGTACAGTAACCGTGGAGAGCAGATGGTAACATCTCATGCTAGTCCTTATAGGTCACTGTCATCTTTTGTATGATCTTCTTCATGTTTTTATTAGGGGCTTCTACAATGCCATTCATCTTCGGCCGGTAAGGAGAAGAGTTATGATACTGGATCTTAAATTACGCGCATAGTACGGTGATCATAGTATTGTTGATATTTGTACCATTATTTGTAATGATTCTCTCCAGAATACCATACCGACATATAAGATTCTGTTTGATGAATCGGGCCACAACGTTCTTGGTAATAGAAGAGAATGAAGCTGTCTCGACCCACTTCGTGAGGTAATCAATGGAAACCAAGATAAAGTGGTGTCCATTAGAAGATGTAGGTTTGATTTCTCCAATCATTTCAATGCCCCACATTGCGAATGGCCAAGGAGCAGTCAAGACGTTTAGATGAACCGGAGGCATATGTACTTTGTCAGCATAGATCTGGCACTTGTGACAGGTTCGTGAATGCTAATAAAAATCCGCTTCCGTGGTGGACTAGTAGTATCCTGTCCGTATGATCTTTTTAGCCACCGTGTGCCCACTAGAATGGGTGCCAAAAGGTACCTTCATGTAATTCCAACCAATGATGGCGTGCCATTTGTTTTTTTTGAAAATCTGATTTTACATTTGATTAATTTCTTTATTCACTAAAGTCCATAACATGCACATCGCACCAGGACCACTTGATCTGTTTATTAACACGTTTTGACAATGATCAGATGGTCCAAATTTTTTTGGTTTGATATTTTATTTTAATTGATTTAAATTTTAAATAATCATAGAAAATTAATTTTAAGTCCAAAAAATCAAAAAAGAAATTATGAAAAATACTTTTGTTCTTCTCTTTCTGACTTTTATTTTTTCACAATTTTATTTTGTGTTTTGATATTTTTTATAAATTTTCACTTTATTTGAATTGTTTTAAATGTTTAAAAATACTTTTATGCATTTTTAAATTCTGAAAAAATTATGGAACGATCCAATGATATTATGACAAATATTGGTGACCTCATTTATTTTTGACTTTGTTATTTTTTTTAATCATTTTTGGTTTATTTTATTCATTTCTTTAAATTTTAAAAATAGTTTATGACTTTAAAAAATTACCAAAAATTTTATAAAAATATTTGAGTTCATTTCTGATTTTTCTATAGTTTTACTTAATATTTCTTGATTAATTTAAACATGCTTGATATTTTTCTCTTTTATTTCTATTTTAAAACATTTTTAAACCTTTTTTAATGTATATATTAAATGTAATGTTATTTTGTGATTATTTTCTGGCTGATCTTGGGTTGAATTTTTGATCATGAACTTTGTTAACATCATTGGATCCATGGTGTTGAGTCTAACTCCACAAAAATGGATGAATGCTTTTAACAATAGTTTGATTAAATTTTAATTCAAATGTGTTTTGTATATTCTGTTCCACCCCTCTTCGTCTTATCTCATTCTTAATGCATCAAGTGTTATTGGAGCATGATCTCTATATCATGTCTCAAAATAAATGGTGTATAGATTGTTATTAATCGGCCTCAAAATAGGTGTGATTTCTATATAAGTCCACTTACGATTGCTTAACATAGCGCTAAATTTTGTCCCGATTCGAATAAATTATCATTCGTGGCCCAAACATATGTTTGCAAGCCCAAGAATGCTAATTTGATCTCTTTGATCCAATAACCTTAAGATTCATTGTGTGGAGGCTTTGGTTCAACCAATCCCCTAATGGATCTACAACACTTTTGGTCAATGCGGATCACTTAAACATCGTTGATCATTAAATGTTACTCTTTTGAGGATTCCAAAATGGATGATATACTTGACAAAAAGCAAATGCAACTTGTTATGTGGAGGTTTTTGTTCTACCAATCTTATAATGAGTTCTAAATGCAAGTTTAAAGATGGTCATCCAACTAACAACTAATTATTAACACTTGATTTTACTTTATGCTTTTATTTTTATGCTTTATGTACCATTTACTTTAGCATTTACATTTCATGCCATTTTTCATCTTTGCTCATTGGAGCATTTACTATTCTTGTCTTTTTTATTTTGCTCACTTGAGCTTTTCTTTTCTTTTTAAGATACCTAATAATCAACATGAACCATAAAAAAGCTTTAATGATACTTGGACTATTTGGTTACTATCCTTGGCATTATGGAGTATTGGACTTCTTGGACTTAGGATTAGAAACTTTGACCTATGTTGGAGACCTTGTGATCTTAATTGATATTTTGTCTGGAGTTCTTGAGGTTTACCTCAATACATTGGGTTGTTTGTTTGTTTTGTGTGCAGGTTATTGTGATTACATAATTTGTTTGTAGTCTAGAATTCACCCGTATATAGCTGTTACTCTGCCTAATTTTTGTGAAGACTTAATACATTTGAAGTGTGGTTCTCTCAAGAGGTCTAGTATCTTTGTTTTCTTGGTTTCAATCCAAAGAACGGGAAATCTATCTTGACTCATAATGTCAAGTATTGGTTTCTTGTTGGTTAGATGGTTCTTATCCCTAGATTTTACCTTATACTTTAGGATAGTCTCTTCTTCTCCTCCTATCTTCTTTAATTTCAAAAACCTTCTCCCTCCTTTTGAAAACTCTTCTTATTTTTTTAAAACTTGAACCACTTTCAAAATAAACTTGGACTTAGGTCCATGCATTTTCAAAACATTTTCATGAATAAACTCTAATCAACTTAATAATACATTGACATTTTTTGTGAGAAAACTAAAATTCAATCAATCTCATTTCAAACCATTTTTCCACTTTGGCTTTTTTACTTTAAACTTTTCTCAAAAACATTAGAATTTTGTCAATCCTTGTAGTGATGCAAATAACTATACTTCTACAATATATAGTTAAGAGAGATATTTTCCACTTGGGTGTTGAGTGAGGAATTTTTTATTTTAAAATCCAAGCCATATCTTCCACTTTGAGATGATGCAAATTCTCCTTTCTCATGATTGTAGGTAGTAAGTATGTTTTCCACACGGACAATGACGATGATGTCTTATCTCATAAAATTAACTAATACACTTGTGTTTTAAATTTTTTAAAAGAGGAACCACGTGTACCCTGATCCCATATTGGAAGAAAGGTGGTACGTAGGTGTAGCGATAAAAAATGTAGCGGGGTAAAATCGGAGATCAAACTATTAATTAATTCGTCTCACAAGAGCAAGAGTCGCCACCGCACTTTATTATTTACAAGGGAAAAGGGAAAAGAGCGAAATAAAACCCTAAAATATGCAATGTAAAATAATACTTTAAAAGTAATGAAAATACAAGGCGTTTTTGAAAAGAGGTCTAGAGTTCGGGGGTTGGTTATACAATGGGAAGGTATTAGCACCCAATGTATCTATAGTATTCTATAGGAACCTTTTGAAATATCTGTTTTTTGGTTAAAATGGTTTGTTTGGTCAAAATGGGTGTGGACGAGATTTGTCAAAGAGCTTTTGATAGCATCAAAGAATATTTACTTGAACCTCCCATATTGATTCCTCCAATGGAAGGAAGACCTTTGATTATGTACCTGACTATATTGGAAGATTCCATGGGATGTGTGCTTGGTCAACAAGATGAGACTGGAAGAAAGGAACATGCCATATATTATCTGAGTAAGAAATTCACAGACTGTGAGTCTCGATACTCAATGCTTGAGAAAACCTGTTGTGCTTTAGCTTGGGCTGCTCGCCGTCTGTGCCAGTATATGATTAACCACACCACTTGGTTGATCTCCAAAATGGATCTGATCAAGTATATCTTTGAGAAGCCCGCCTTATCTGGAAGAATAGCCTGTTGGCAGATGTTGTTATCTGAATATGACATTGAGTATCACACTCAGAAAGCAATCAAAGGGAGTATTTTAGCCGACCATTTGGCTCACCAACCAATTGACGATTATCAATCCATCAAGTTTGATTTCCCAGATGAAGATGTTATGTACTTGAAAGCTAAAGATTGTGAAGAGTCGTTACCTGAAGAAGGACCTGATCCCGAATCCCATTGGGGTTTAATATTTGACGGAGCTGTGAACTCTTATAGAAATGGAATTGGGGCAATCATCGTCACTCCCCGAGGTACTCATATCCCGTTCACGGCAAGATTGAAGTTTGACCGCACGAACAACATGGCTGAATATGAGGCATGTATTATGGGTCTTGAAGAAGCAGTGGATCTAAGGATTAAGATTCTTGATATTTACGGAGATTCGGCATTGGTAATTAATCAAATCAAAGGAGAATGGGAGACTTGTCATCCTGGTTTGATCCCTTACAGAGACTATGCTAGAAGATTGTTAACTTTCTTCAACAAAGTGGAATTACATCATATCCCTAGAGATGAAAACCAAATGGCTGATGCTTTAGCTACTTTGTCTTCAATGTTTCAAGTGAATGGTTGGAACGATGTGCCTACAATCCGGGTTATGCGCCTCGATAGACATGCTCATGTGTTCTCAGTAGAAGAGGTTACCGACGACAAACCATGGTTCTATGACATTAAACGTGTTCTTCAAACTCAAGAGTACCCGCCTGGGGCATCCAATAAAGATAGGAAGACGTTGAGGAGATTGGCAAGCAGTTTCTTCCTCAATGAAGAAGTATTATATAAGAGGAATTATGACATGGTCCTACTCAGATGTGTACACAGACATGAAGCAGACATGCTGATGCAAGAAGTACATGAAGGATCCTTTGGTACACATGCCAACGGACATGCAATGGCTAAAAAGATGTTGAGAGCTGGTTACTATTGGATGACAATGGAATCTGATTGCTGCAAATATGTGAAAAAATGTCATAAATTCCATATTTATGCGGACAAGATACATGTGCCACCGACCCTCCTCAACGTTATCTCTTCACCTTGGCCTTTCTCTATGTGGGGCATTGATATGATTGGAATGATTGAACCCAAAGCTTCAAATGGTCATCGTTTCATCTTGGTAGCGATCGATTATTTTACTAAATGGGTGGAAGCAGCATCTTATGCTAATGTAACCAGACAGGTGGTAGTCAGATTTATCAAGAATCAGATCATTTGTCGATACGGCATCCCGAGCAAGATCATCACTGATAATGGTTCGAATTTGAATAACATGATGATGAAAGAGCTTTGTGAGGAGTTCAAGATCGAACATCATAATTCTTCTCCTTACAGACCGAAGATGAATGGGGCTGTTGAAGCTGCTAACAAGAACATCAAAAAGATTGTACAGAAGATGGTGGTAACTTATAAAGATTGGCATGAAATGCTTCTGTTTGCTCTGCATGGATACCGTACTTCAGTTCGAACTTCAACAGGTGCAACCCCATTTTCCCTAGTTTATGGCATGGAAACAGTACTTCCCGTGGAGGTTGAGATCCCGTCTATGAGAGTTTTGATGGAAGCTAAACTTTATGAGGCTGAATGGTGTCAAAGTAGATATGATCAGTTGAATTTAATTGAAGAAAAGAGATTGACAGCATTGTGTCACGGTCAATTATATCAGCAGAGAATGAAGAAGGCTTTTGATAAGAAGGTTCGACCACGCGAGTTCAGAGAAGGTGACCTTGTGCTCAAGAAGATATTATCTTTCCAACCTGATTCTAGGGGCAAGTGGGCTTCGAATTATGAAGGACCGTATGTCGTTAAGAAAGTTTTCTCTGGAGGTGCCATGATTCTCACAAATATGGACGGTGAAGAGCTCCCGCGCTCCATGAACGCCGATGCAGTCAAGAAATATTTCGCTTAGGTTTGAGTTGACAGTTCGCTAAGTTGAAAACCCGAAGGGGCGGCTTAGGCAGGCTTTTGGTCAGACCGGCTGTGGCATATGAGCACATCTCGGAATTCGAAGTTGTTAGGGAGAATAGTGATCATTGTTTTTGTGTAACCCTTTCTTTCATGTACTATTTCCCAAACTTTTGTAAACCGTTGGAGTCGCGTTGTTAGCGAACTACCATCTTATTAATGAAATTTGAGCATTTACCTTTTGTGGGCAAAATTTTAATTTTACGGCAATATTTAAAACAAAGTTATTTAAAGTATTCTTATTTTAAAAATGTGTCGTGAATAATGAAAGGAATATTAACAGTTGTTCTGAAGATGGTCAAGCCATGAAATGCAAAACAATACAGTAATTTATCCTTGCATGATGAACATGTTTTCTTTCAAAATCGTCATGAGGTGTTGGTTGTGTAAACTTGCGTTTCTCGTGGTACTAAGCTTGGTGACTCCCCAACATTTCCAGTTAAGCTTTGTTTCAGTTATCTTTATTTGAGCAGATTTCTGAAGTGTGGTACGTTTTGTATCATGCCAGTGGTCTATTGGTATTAGAAGATTGGATTTGAATACTTTTCTCCTCAGAAGACTTGAGCCTTGTAGCGTGATACGCTCTGACGTTGCTTTGTGGTTCCAGTTCCCGTTATTTTCCGTCTTTTTAAGATTGGCCGAGTATCTATTATTTCGTGACATCTTATCGTCTTCAAGATATTCCATCTGTTTGTTTTGCCAGCATAACATTCATTTACTCATTTACACTTATATCACGCATGCATATTCACATTTGTCGTTGATTTTGGGTTGTATACTTTGTTTATTCAAACAGCGTACATGTTTCTTTCCAAGTAGAATGTTAACTTAGGCAGAAAATGTGCTTCCTTTCTAAATTCACCAACTGAGCTAATCCTCGTAGATGAATTTTTGATTTAGCCTTCCTTGTCCATTTCTGGATAGGATGACTCCCCAATTAAGTTATTTTCTCATTGGGTGGAGTCTTGTTTGACTGTCTTCTCTCTGGTTTATTCCTGGAGGGAGTTTTTTGTCTCTTGCATAGGCTATCTCGTGGCTTTCTCCAAGCTAAACAACCTAGATGAATGGTGCATTTATTTTACGCATTTAAGTATTTGACCTCCTCAGGAAGGATCTATTCATGATTCCATTTGAAAAAGAATTTTATTCTCTAGCAGTGTTATCGCAACTTTCTTCTGAAATATTTTTGGAAAACGACAAGCGGCGGTCTCTTCATGAGCAACTTGTACGTTATAGACATCGTTAGAAAACGACAAGCGGCGGTCTATTCATGAGCAACTTGTGCGTTATTATTATCTTTGGAAAACGATAAGCGACGGTCTCTTCATGAGCAACTTGTGCGTTATTATTATTTTTGGAAAACGACAAGCGGTGGTCTCTTCATGAGCAACTTGTACGTTATTTTTTTTTGGAAAAACGGCAGGCGGTGGCGACTCTTGCTCTTGTGAGATGAATTAATTAATAGTTCGATCTCCGATTTACCCCGCTACATTTTTTATCGCTACAGTAGGCACTAAAGGTTCACAACGGAGGCGGGTGCAAATATAAAAAATATATATTTCTTTTCTCACCTCCACCATCTATTTTACATACAACATTTTATAGCCAAAATATACATATTTTTACAAAGAGGTTCCTGCAGAGTATTGTAGATGTTTAGGGTACTAATATCTTCCCTTTGCATAACCAACCCCCTTACCTTGAATCTTTCCCCCTCATTTTGGGTTACTCTCTCTTTTCCCATTCCTTTGGAAACAATAAAGCGTGGTGGAGATTTTTATGTTGATCTGTATAAGTCAAGTCAATCCAATGGCTTAGTCTTAAACATTTCTACCGCTACAGAAAAAAATGGCGACTTCACTGGGGAAAGATTGACCTCTTGCTGGTCCATCCCTAAGTGGGTTAAACCTATCTTCATCTATATTTGTATATGTGTTATTGTTGTTTATGTGTTATATTATTTGTTGTATATATGTTTTCCTGGACTATCCCGATTTTCAGGGTTCTTGGTGATTACTTATAAGTCCTATACCTGGACTTGGGAAAACTTAAGATAGTACGGGCGGTATAGTCATGCTAACTTTGAGGGAGTTATCCCAAAAAAGGAGGCATGAGATCCCCCAATTAGTGGAGGCCCGTTTAATTATAGTGTTATTTACCGAGTAATCGAAAAGACGTACTGCTTTTGACCTGGGAGCCTGCTGAAGCAGAGGACCGTAGAATACCTAACCCATCTTGGACTTTTAGGTGTAGTACGAAAGCTATGACGGAGTAATCCGGAAATAGCTGTCACACAATACTATGCTCGGACGAGGTTTTCTTGAGAATATTACTAATTACCGTGTTAATTAGGAAACATTGTAATATACAAAGGAAGGATGTAGACTCTTGGAAGCTCTAGAACCTTGTTCGGAAGGTGATAACTTTTAGACCATACCTTATGGGTAGTACCTTCAACCTCATGCTCGTGACGTTGAATCTATGAACCCTATGTTTGTGATCTTGTGTGTGATTGTTGCATCATGCATCCATGCACACATAAGCATCTTTTGAAGAAATTTTATTTCAACAAACTTTAAAGTTGACCATTTGTGAATATCTAAGGTACCTTTTGACCATGGATTCTGGAAAAAGAAAAATCGGAAAATATAGTTTCAAAGATCCCAAGATAGATGAGTTGATCAGTCTAATTCTCGAGATTGAATGTTCTGCAAATTTTCGGAAGAAGTATGGATCCATCATTCCTCTCATGAAGCTTAAGATGAAGGAGGGTATTCTCTCGAACTTGGTCTAGTTCTATGATCCAATGTATCATCGCTTTACTTTCCCTGACTATCAGTTGATTCCTACGCTAGAGGAGTATTCTTATCTATTGGATGTACGTATTACTGATCGTGTTACTTTTACTAGTTTGGAGGGTGAGCCAAATCCACACGAGATTGCTGCTTTAATCCATCTGGGGAAGTCTGAGGTTGAAGCCCATATGACTACTAAAGGAGGGATTAGAGGATTAACAGCTCAGTTCTTATTGGAGAAAGCTCGTTACTTTGCCAGGATGAAGAGTACAACCGCTTTTGATGCCATCTTTTCTATACTTGCTTACGGGTTGTTTTTATTTCCTAATGTGAATAAGCTTATTGACATTCATTATATCAGGATCTTCATGATTGGAAACCCAGTTCCTACATTGTTGGGTGATGCTTATTACTATATTCATGTTTAGAATTCTTATCATGGGGGGATGATTATCTGTTGCACGCCTCTGTAGTACCGATGGTTTATTTCTCATATGCCGCAGTCTGTTGCTTTCTGGGATGACAGGAAGGAACCCCATTGGGCTCCTAAGATCATGGCACTTACTCACTCAGATATTGATTAGTATCATCGGGCTTACCATGATGTAGAGATTGTCGACAGTTGTGGTAGTTTCCCTAATGTACCTCTTCTTGGCACAAAGGGAGGGATTGACTACAACCCTGTTCTTGCACGACGATAGCTTGGTTACCCGATGAGGGATAAACCAAATAGTATTCATTTGAGTATTTTATTTTTTAAGGAGGGAGAAGACCATAAGAAAGCTAGGGATAAGATTGCAAAGTCCTGGCATCACATTCATAGGAAGAGTAGGAAAGACTGGGGACCTAAGGGGGTTGTTTCTTTGGAGCCTTATCTTCAGTGGGTCCAAACGAGAGCTATTCAGTTGAAGATGCCGTATTCCCGGGAAGCACCTATTCCTGATTTTTTTGTGAAGACCACTCCTCCCCTATTGGATAATATGGAAGAGCTACAGCTTGCTTTGGTCAGGATGCAGCAGGAAAAGGATTATTGGAAGAATAATTGCTAAACTTTAGAGATTTCCTATAGAGCAGACTTGAAGGAGAAAGACGACTTGATTGAGATTCTTGAGAGTCGGGTTGTAGAGATGATGGAGAGGCAAGGGGATTTATTTTCTCCTAAGCCTCAGTCAGATGCTAGTTGCTCACTTCCTGATTTAGGTGATTGGAAGGAGGTTGCCACCATATATACGAAAGAAATCCAGAGGTTGAAGGCTTAGATTTCCAGACTTACAGGGAAGCGTCAGCGTATAGAGTGATCTCTATCAGCTTTACTTCTTAGGGTTTTAGAATTTATTTTCATCTTGTACTTGGGATTATTGAAACTTGTAATCCATTTTGAAGTTATTATAATATTTTTTTTAGTATTTCAAATGTGTTATTACTTTGATATTTTCAATATGTCTATAAATCTTTAAGTCCCTTGAAATATTAATAATAAAATAAATCATGTGCATTGCATATCATGCACCATATTGCACATATTTCTTACATTTGTTATGCATATCCAGGTGTCTTACCAAACTTCTTTACTTCATTCAGCAATTTATCTCACCACTACAATACTCGAGCTAATTTAAGAAGGAACATGAACAACTTAGAATATGAGAATCGCGAGCTGCGTGAGGAAGTTTTTGCTTTGAAGTATGGCATAACCAATCTCACTGCTCTGATGGAATCACTGGTGGCTGCTCAGAATTAGTCAGAGTGTTCAACCTCAACAAACAAAGGCTACTACTAAAGTTCTGATTGTTTCTATGTCTGCTACTCCAGCTGATATTCAAAATCGCATGCCTCAAGGTTGTCCATGGGGAACGCCAGAGAAATTTGTGCCTAAAGGTTTCAATCTTGGTCCTCAAGATACTCCAGTTGTTCAGACTACTGTTACTCCCGCACCTCCTGTGGTGCATGTTGCTCTTTCTGCACCTCCTTCGGTGAATATGACCCCATTTGCTAATGATGATATGTGTCGTCCTTTTCCTCCACCAAGTGAAGACTTGGATCACTATGATAGAATGGATGATTTTCAAGATCAGTTTAACAAGATGTAGAGGGAGATGAAGGCCCTCAGGGGAAAGGAATTGTTCAGGTAGAATGTGAATGATTTATGCTTGGTCCCGAATGTCAAGATACCTGCGAAGTTTAATGTTCCGAAATTCGAGAAGTACAAGGGTAACACTTGTCCTCGTGCTCATCTTGTGATGTATGTAAGAAGAATGTCTACCCACACTGATGATCAGTGTCTGCTGATTCACTTTTTTCTAGATAGTTTGGCTGGTGCTGTGTTGAAGTGGTATATGAGTTTGGACAACGTCAATATCCATACTTTCAACGACTTGGGAGAAACATTTATCAAACAATACAAATACAACATGGACATGGCGCCCGACCGTGATCAACTTAGGGCCATGGTCCAGAAAGACAAGGAATCATTCAAAGAATATGCACAGAGATGGCGTGAGGTAGCCGCCCAAGTGATTCCTCCCATGGAAGAGAAGGAGATGACTAAAATTTGCTTGAAGACTCTGGGTGCTTTCTACTATGAGAGGATGGTAGCAAGTGCGCCAATTGACTTTACTGAAATGGTGGGCATGGGTATCCGTTTAGAAGAGGCTGTAAGAGAGGGTCATTTAATAAAAAGTGAAGGTTCCAGAAGTACGAAGAAGCCATCCTATGGGTTTTCCAAAAAAAGGAAGGAGATGCAAATGTTGTTATGCAAGAGAGGAGGGTTAATCCTCCTAGAAGAAATTATCAGCATCATCAACAAGTCGCCTCAGTTACTCCAGTTGTTGGTGTAGCTCCAACCACCGTTTCTTATCGGAGACCATCCCATCAGGGGAATCAAGGTTATAATCAAAGAAGGGAGAGTTATGAACCTATCCCTATGAGCTATACAAAATTACTCCCAATGTTAATTCAGAAGAAGTTGGTTCAAACCAGACCACCTCCCGCCGTACCATCACTGTTGTCTTGGTATTACAAGGCAGACCAAACATGTGCTTTTCATCAGGGAGCACCAGGGCACAATGTTAAGAATTTTGAAGATTGAATTAGAAAATTTGGTGAAGTCTGGTATCTTGTCCTTCAAGGATGTTGGCCCTAATGTGAAAGATAATCCTTTGCCCAAGCATAGAGGAGAAAATTATGTGAACATGGTGGCCGGTTGTCCAGGGAATTTCCTAATTTTTAATATTAAATTGATTAGAGAAGATTTGGAAAAAATGCATGAAGACCTCTGAATTTTGCTACTACACGCATGACCATGCTGGTTGTGCTATTTGCAGTATGGATGTATAGGGATGTGACAAGATAAAGGATGATTTGCAGGAGATGATGGATGAGGGCCTCATCCATATAATCAGGCCTAGGGCAGAGTATGAAGAGGAAGTAAACATGGTTTCTGGATGTCCTGAAGAGTTCAGAATCTTTGATGTGGAAAATATGAATGAGGATCTTGTACAATTGCATGCTACTTTCTTCCACATGGCTGGTCAGGTGGAATAGCAGTATGGATCTTGCAGAATTTGCTGTCGGGACTCCCGAGGATGTTCAATTGTAAGGAAAAGTGTTCAGCCGTTATTGAATAATAGAATTATCAAGGGTACATTCCAAAGGGATGATTATCATGAAGTTGATGTAATTGAGGTTTGTTTGGCTGAAGAGGAGTCAGATGATGAGTATGCCTCTGCGGATGAGTTCTTCTCCTCAAATGAAGATATGTTTTTCGGAGATGACTCTGTAATGACTTAATGTTTTGAAGAGGCAGTAAATGTTATTGTGCCTTGTTTTTATGGACCCGCCTATTTTGAAGTTGAATATCATGGCAAGCCATCTATTTCTCCATTGGTGATCTTTGCCGGGTCCTGTTCCCTACAAGTCAGATAAGGTTGTGCCCTACAAATATAGTGCTACAATTTTAGAGGATGGTGTGGAAGTTCCCATCCAGCCAATGCCTAATGTTGGAAATATTGCTAAGACTAGTAGCGTGACCTGCAGCGGTCGTGTATTTGCACCAGTTGTTCATGGAGATGTTAGTACTGGAAAGAAAATTGTTGAAAGTGTTGAACCCAAGAAGGCTGCAGGTGAATCTAGTGGAGCTACGCTAGAAAAGGAGGTGGATGATATTTTGAAGATTATCAAGATGAGCGACTCGAGAATTGTAGATCAGCTACTGCAGACTCCTTCAAAGATATTTATCTTGGATTTATTGATGAACTCTGTTGCTCATAGAGAATCTTTGATGAGGGGATTGGACCAAGCTTTCGTGGAAAGTGATATTCCTATAGATCAATTCAGCAGTGTAGTAGGGAACATTAAATCATGTAATAATCTAAGTTTCTGCGACGATGAACTGCTCGATGAAGGAAGGAATCACAATTTGGCCCTCCACATCTCTATGAACTGCAAGAATGATTCATTATCTAATGTGCTAATTGATAATGGATCCGCATTGAACGTTATACCGAGGAGCACACTTATGAAGTTGAAATATCAAGGAATGCCATGCACCCAAGTGGCATTATTGTGAAATCGTTTGATGGATCAAGGAAATCTGTTATTGGTGAAACGGACTTGCATATTCATATAGGCCCACATTTGTTTCAGATTACTTTCCAGGTCATGGATATTGTACCCTCTTACAGTTGTTTGTTGGGATGACCATGGATACATGAGGCAGGAGCTGTCACTTCGACTTTACACCAGAAGTTGAAGTTTGTGCGTGAAGGAAAAGTGGTAATTGTAAATGGATAACATGCATTATTGATATCTTATTTGTCCTCTTTCAGCATTGTGGAGGATGATGAAGCTGCTGTTGGAACCCAGTTCCAAGCTTCATCGATTGATAATATAACATGAAATGAGAATTCTATGGCTTCGCTTAAGGATGCTCAGCAGGTTGTGCGTAATGGCCATAGTGAAGTATGGGGACAGATTGTTGATCCACCTGTAAATAAGAATAGAGATGGCTTGGGGTTCTCTATGAAGAATGATAAAGGTAAGAGCATGAAGCCGAAGTCTACTGCAGGAAAGTATCAAGACATCTTTCGTAGCGGGGGTTATCTTCATCCGACTGTTTCTGGGATTAATGCCATTGTGGAAGATGAAGCAAAGTCAGAAATGCCAAATTATGTGACGCACGAAGTTAGGCTTCAGAACTGGATCACTATTGATGTTCCCTCTTACATACATGTTTCAAAGTAATTTGTTTTTGTTAATCTTTTTGAAAAGCTTTCACTCTGGCCAAGGTGAAAGTATTGATATTGTATGGGCTTATCTGTTTGCTTTTATTTTTAAAATCAATAATAAAAGTTGTCTTTGTTTCCCAAATTGTGTTTTTATTTTTTTTATTTTTTCTTGGAAAATGGTAATCATAAAAATCTTTCAAAATAAATTATAGCTGAAATACAATCAGCATGATCACTTGTTATATGTGTCAGTTTCTAAAAGCAATCATAAATCATATGTGCAGATTAATTAAAAAACCCATTGAATACAATGATCCAGCACCCTCTTCCAACTTTAAATGTCCTGTGTATGGGTCCGAAGAAGAAGACTATGATGAGATTACATAAGAGGTATCACGGTTGCTTGAGCGCGAGGAGAATGCCATTCAGCCATATAAAGAGCCATTATAAGTAATCAATTTGGGTTCAGAAGAAGATCCGAAGGAAGTCAAGATTGGAGCCTTACTGCATCCTAATGTGAAGAGCAAGCTGACTGAGATGTTGAGAGAGTATGTGGATATTTTTGCTTGGTCTTACCAAGATATGCCTGGTCTAGATACAAATATTATAGAGCACCATTTTCCGCTGAAGCCAGAGTGCCCGCCAATCAAACAGAAGTTGCGAAGAATTCACCCAGATATGGCAGTGAAGATCAAAGAAGAAGTTATAAAGCAGATTAATGTCGATTTTCTTGCGACATCAGTGTACCCTCAGTGGATTGCCAATATTGTCCCATTACCGAAGAAAGACGGAAAAGTTTGCATGTGTGTAGATTACAGAGATCTAAATAAAGCTAGTCCAAAAGATGATTTTCTATTGCCTCACATTGATATGTTAGTGGAAAACACAACAAAATTCAAAGTTTTCTCGTTCTTGGATGAATTTTTCGGATATAATCAAATAATAATGGCTCCAGAGGACATGGAAAAAACAAAGTTTATCACACCCTAGGGAACATTCTGTTACAGAGTGATGCCCTTAGGGTTGAAGAACGCTGGTGCAACGTACCAGAGGGCTATGAGAACCCTATTCCATGATCTGATGCACAAGGAAATTGAGGTATATGTTGATGATATGATTTCTAAATCCATGACTAAAGAAGGGCATGTAGAAGATTTGTTGAAGTTGTTTCAGCGTTTGAGGAAGTATCGTCTCTGCTTGAATCCAAATAAATGTACCTTTGGTGTTCGGTCAAGGAAATTGTTGGGTTTCATTATTAGCCCGAGAGGGATTGAAGTTGACCCTGATAAAGTCAAAGAAATTCAAGAAATTCCAGCGCCGAGAACTAAAAAGCAAGTCAGAGGGTTCCTCGGGCGTTTGAATTATATTTCCAGATTCATTTCCCACATGACTGCAACATGTGAACCGATCTTTAAGTTGTTAAAGGAAGATCAAGGTTGTCCGTGGACAGATGACTGCCAATGGGCGTTGAAAGTATTAAAGAATATCTTCTTGAACCTCCTATCTTGCTCCCTCCTGTTGAAGGAAGACCATTGATTATGTATTTGACAGTGTTAGATAATTCCATGGGCTGTATTCTGGGAGAACAAGATGAAACATGGAAGAAAGAGCATGTCATTTATTATCTCAGTAAAAAGTTTACTGAATGTGAGTTGGGGTATTCCATGTTGGAAAAGACATGTTGTGCTCTTGCCTGGGCAGAAAAATGTTTACGGCAGTATATGTTGAATCACATTACTTAGTTGGTCTCCAAAATGGATCAAATCAAGTACATTTTTGAAAAGCCTGCTCTTACTGGTAGAATTTCCCGCTGGAAGATGCTATTATCTGAATATGACATCGAATATCGCACTCAAAAGCTATTAAAAGCAGCGTGTTGGCAGATTATCTTGCTCACCAACTAGTTGATGATTATCAGTCTGTGATGTATGATTTCTCTGATGAGGATGTGATGTTTCTAAAAGTGAAAGATTATGATGAACCATTTCCGGAGGAAGGTCCTGATCTTGAATCTCGCTGGAGTATGATATTTGATGGAGTTGTGAATGCTTATGGTAAAGGAATTTGTGTTGTGATTGTCACTCCACATGGATCACACATTCCTTTTACTGCAAGGTTGACATTTGATTGTACTAATAATATGGCAGAATATGAGGCTTGCATCATGGGTCTCGAGGAGGCTATAGATCTCAAAATTAAAATTCTAGATGTGTATGGCGATTCAGCTTTGGTAATAAATCATATTAAAGGAGAGTGGGATACTCATCACCCCGGCTTGATCCCTTACAAAGATTATGTTAGAAGATTGTTACCCTTCTTTAATAAAGTTGAATTCCATCACATCCCCAGAGACGAAAATCAAATGGCGGATGCTCTGGCAACTCTGGCTTCTATGTATCAAGTGAATACTTGGAATGATATACCTCGAATTATAGTTCAGCGACTGGATAGGCCTGCTCATGTGTTTACAACAGAAGAGATAGAAGATGAGAAACCTTGGTATCATGATATCAAGCACTTTCTCCAGACTCAGGAATACCCGATTGGTGCATCGAATAAAGATAGAAAGACATTGAGAAGATTGACTGGCAGCTTCTTCCTCAGTGAAAATGTGTTGTACAAGAGAAATTATGACATGGTCTTGCTCAAATGCATGGATAGACAAGAAGCAGACATGTTGATGCGTGAGATTCATGAAGTTTCATTTGGAACTCATGCCAATGGACATTCGATGGCTAAAAAGATGCTAAGGGCAGGTTACTATTAGCTGACAATGGAATCTGACTGTTACAAATTTGCAAAGAAGTGCCATAAATGCCAGATTTATACGGACAAGATTCATGTCACTTCGACACTTCTCAATGTTATTTCTTCCCCGCGGCCTTTCTCTATGTGGGGTATTGACATGATTGGAATTATAGAACCCAAATCTTCGAATGGACACCGTTTTATCTTGGTAGCAATTGATTACTTCACCAAATGGGTGGAAGTTGAGTCATATGCTAATGTTACTAAGCATGTGGTAGTGCGTTTCATTAAGAATAATCTCATATGTCATATGGTATACCGAGCAGAATTATCAACGACAATAGCTCGAATCTGAACAACAAGATGCTGACAAAACTTTGTGAAGAATTCAAGATTATCCATCACAATTCATCTTCGTATAGGCCGAAGATGAATGGGGATGTTGAAGCTGCTAATAAGAATATCAAGAAAATCATCTAGAAGGTGCTTGTTACTTATAAATATTGGCATGAAATGCTCCCTTTTTATTTACATGGATATCAGACATCTGTCCGCACTTCAACTGGAGCAACCTCTTTCTCCCTTGTGTATGGACTGGAAGCGGTGCTCCCAATCGAGGTTGAGATTCCCTCTTTGCGCGTTATAATCGAAACCAAGTTTCCAGAGGCTGAATGGGTCCAGAACAGGTTTGACCAATTGAATTTGATCGAAGAGAAGAGAATGACAGCTTTATGTCCTGGGAAGTTATATCATAAGAGAATGAAGAAAGATTTTGACAAGAAGGTCAAACCTCTTGAATTCAGAGAAGGCGACCTCGTGCTCAGGAAGATCATGTCTTTTAACGCTAATTCTAGGGGCAAGTGGACTCCCAATTTCTAAGGCCCATATGTTGTCAAGAAAGCCTTCTCTGGCGGTGCATTAATTCTTGAAACTATGGATGGCGAGGATTTCCCACGTCCCATGAATGCTGATGCAGTCAAGAAATACTTCGTCTAAATAAATAAAAGAACAACTCATTAAGTTGAAAACCCGAAAAGGCGGCTTAGGCCAAAAAGAGCATCTCGGTAGGCCAAAAACTTGAAAGGGAGGTCTAGGCAAAAATTAGAGACATAAACAGAATAAAATTTCCCGCTAAGTTGAAAACCGCAAGGGCAGCTTAAGAAAAAGTTAGAGACTTTCTTGGCAAGTAACTACATTAGACAAGACTTGATCATTGAAGCAACACTCTTCTTAGATCCTCACCATACTTCAACAAAAGTTGCTGCTCAGAATTTCAAAGTTGTTAGAGGGAATAGTGGCCAATGTATCTCAATGTACATTTTCCATTATATATTACCATTTTCCGAACCTTGTAATCATCCATGGAGTCTCACCATTCGCAGACTACCATTTTATCAATAAAATTTGAGATTTTACCCAATTATTTGTATTTCTTACTTTTTATTCAGCTTACAAAGACTTCATTTATTATTGATAATAATTTTCAAAGCAAAAAGATTAAATAACAAAATTATTTTTCGAAAATAATTTACAAATTACTTTTACTTTATATTTTATGATTCAAGAGGAAAACAAAAGTGGTCATCCCAAGAATTGACGAACTCCAGTAATTTTGGGAAGTTTTGTTTCCCCCGGGAAGGTTTTCTCAGGTTGTTTTCGCTGTTATTCGCATGATTTTTGTATATTGAAGACGATACCAATTGGCATAAAATGCGGTATTGGGTTTGTGATCCCGGTGTCCCCAATCAAGTGTTGGTTCATTTTTTTATTTTGGATTTGCATGGTCTGAGGCCTCTATCCCAAATTCCTCAGCAAAGTCTTCCCTCATAGGATGAAAGGTTTTATTCCCTTGGTGTGCTGAGGTGGAACTATTTGCAAAAAGTCGCTCTCTCTGCAGTTTGGGCATTATTATTGATATTTATTTCCCACACAACTAGACCAGGGCAGTATATTTTCTAAGTGTTGAGACAATTTCCAAAATTTTGGTTTTCACCTGCCAAGTGTTGGGTTTGATTTAAAATCCACATGAGTTTGACATTTTTTTATAATGTTGACTTCTTGATTCCCCAGGAAGGCTATCCCAGGGTATCTTTTGTTGGAATAAGTTTGCATTATATGAAGACTCAATCCAAGATTCTCCAGTGAAGGCTTCGGCATTTGATAGAAGTCTTTCCTCCCCGTGCATGCTGAGTTGGACTCATTTGCGAAGCATCTCCCTTTCGGCAGTACTTGCATTTTGTTTGATTTCCAGACAATTAGGAAAGGGCAATGTTTTATTTAAGAAGTATTGAGGCATTTGTCAGTTCTTTGGGTTTTCACCCGCCAAGTACGGGGTTTGATTTAAAATCCCCATAAGATTGCTTTCTTGCTGTTATGTTTGATTTCTTAACTCTCCAAGTTGTTATCCCCATGAGGTTTCATACTTTTTCCCCAAAGAAGTTGGTGCAATACTTACTCTCAATATTGAAGAATGTATTTTGGTTTCCCCTCAATGATGTGGCGTTGTCCTCCCTAATAAATTCAGCACGAGGTCCCCAGTTTATGTCTCAATGACGAGGTGTTATCTCCCCCGGTGAGGTCTGTATGATGTTTTCCCCAATAAAGTCAACTTGAAATCTTCAGTGGATGTTTTGCCGATATGGTTTCCATCTGCCTTATTTGAAATCAGTATTGTAATCCCCAGTAGAAGTGCGAACCATGAAAACATTTGTTTCCCCATTGAATTATGAGTGTTATTCCCCGGTGAAGCCTGGAAAAGGATATTACATCCTTGTATATATACTGATGTATTATTGTGATTTGTTTACTTCCAGATTATGTTCCTTCCCAGTGTGGTTAAGCCGCGAAATAGGATTCTGTTTTCTCGTTTGGTGCTTATTTTCTTATGGAATGTTCATATTGGATGTGATTTAGACAAGTGTTGATTGTGCCCGAGTTAGTTTTGCCTGGTTATTCCCAGTGTTATATGTTTGTTTTGTCAGCATATACATGATAACGCTCATACGTTCATACATACATCATGCATAGTTAAATTTAGAAAATCATTACTCATTCACATTCATTATTATTTTTTTGACATATTACCTTGTTTTGCAGATTTCTGTTGTCTTCTCTCCAATAGAGTGTCGACCTTAAGCAGAAAGTGTATATTCTTTCAATTTTCCCCATTGAGTTATCCCTCGTGGAAGTTTTTTTGCTTTAGCCTTCCTGTACAGCTCTTTGTCTGGATATGTTTAGATTTCCCTCTTGAGTTTATTTCTCAGAGGATGTATTTTTTTTACCGTTTTATTCCAGTTTATTTCTGGTTTGAATTTTTGATCCTCGACAATATTATTACTTCGTATTTCTACAAGCTTCGAGCATTGGTTTGAGAATGTGCATTTATTTTTGCATGAGAAATTTTTTATCTCCTCAGCAGGAATATATTGGCATCTCCCCAGGAAGTCATCTTTCTTTCCCCAGGATGTCATGACTCATTTCCCAGGAAGTCATATCTCTTTCCCCAGGAAGCCATATTGCTTTCCCCAGAAGTTATGTTTGCAATCCTTCCTATAACAGCAAGTAGCAGGTCTCTTTATTTGATCAAGTTATACTTCCCCATTAAAAGTCGACTTTACTTTTTTGCTATCTTCTCTATGAGTGGATAGTTTGCAGTTTGTTGTCAAATTACTCTAGTGGATGGTAAGTCTTTCAATATCGCAGAGACAATTCATTGTGAAATCTTTGCAAGTGGTAGTCCCTTTATTTGAGACGACTTATATATTACCCTTTCCAGGTAGAATGCCTTGGTTAAAGAAGAATTTGAGACCCGTTCTAGGTGAAACACCCGAATTTTGGGGAAACTTGTTATCTTTTTGCTACCTTCAGTGAACGTTAGTAGTTCACCGCCAGTGAACGTTAGTAGTTCACCGCCAGTGAACGACGGTGCTATGATATCTTTTCTTACTACCTTAAGTAAAAGTTGGTAATTCACCATCAGTAAAAGTTGGTGATTGTTATCTTTTTTCTACCCTCAGTGAACTTTGGTAGTTCACCATTAGTGAACTTCGCTGCTATGATATTTTATCTTACTACCTTCAGTAAACGTTGGTAGTTCACCATCAGTGAAAGTTGGTGATTGTTATCTTTTTGATACCCTTAGTGAATGTTGGTAGTTCACCATAAGTGAACGTTGGTAGTTCACCGTCAGTGAACATCGATGCTATGATATTTTCTCTTATTACCTTCAGTAAACGTTGGTAGTTCACCATCAGTGAAAGTTGGTGATTGTTATCTTTTTGCTACCCTCAGTGAACGTTAGTAGTTCACCGTCAGTGAACGTCGGTGCTATGATATTCCTTTTCTCTCTAGCTTCAGTGAAAGTTTGTAGGTCACCATCAATGAAAGTTGGTGATTGTTATCTTTTTTCTACCCTCATTGAACGTTGGTAGTTCACCATCAATGAACGGCGGTGCTATGATAATTCTTTTCTCTCTACCTTCAGTGAAAGTTGGTAGGTCACCATCATTGAAAGTTGGTGATTGTTATCTTTTTACTACCCTCAGTGAACGTTGGTAGTTCACCGTCAATGAACGTCAGTGCTATGATATTTTCTCTTACTACCTTCAATAAACGTTGGTAGTTCACCATCAGTGAAAGTTGGTGATTTTTATCTTCTTACTCCCTTCAGTAAACGTTGGTAGTTCACCATCAATGAAAGTTTGTGATTGTTATCTTTTTGCTACCCTCAGTGAACGTTGGTATTTCACCGTCAGTTAATGGATGTGCTATGATATTTCTTTTCTCTCTACCTTCAGTGAAAGTCGTAGGTCACCATTAGTGAAAGTTGGGAATTGTTATAATTTTCTACTCTCAGTGAATGTAGGTAGTTCACTCTCAGTGAATGGCAGTACTATGATATTTCCTTTCTCTTTCTTCTGTCAGTGAACGTTGGTAGTTTCTCCTTCAGTAAAAGTTGGTGTATCCTTTTGATCTTCTGCCTTCAACTATGTGTTGGTAGTTTATTGTCATCTATGAGTCATTATCTTTTTAATCTTCTATCTCTTCTTTAGCTGAGTTGATGCTACCTTATCTCTTCTTTGGGTTTTACACAATAGAGTCGGGTCCCTTTAATTCACCAATGATTTATTTTCCTGGTTGGGTTTCTCTTTTGATCCTTATTTCCTTTTCTTCATCCCTAGTGGTGTTTTGCGTCCGTTTGAAGGTGTCCATATGCATTCATACTCATAAGCATTGCATGGCATCTTAGGGCCAAAAATAGGGTTTGTTTTATATTTAAGTATCTTCGATCACGTCGACACGAAGATTTCTAACCTTCGTATCTCTGGATAGAAGAAACTTAAATAAGGGAAGCTGTTGCACCCTAATTTCCCCCCCTAAGATCCCTTCATCATACCATATTGATTCAATCAGAACAAGATCACATTAGGGATTTTGGCTCTCCTCCCTATCTTTAGCTTTGCTCTTTGAGGAATCACCAAGCACCTTAACTTGTTTTTCTTTTATGATCATGCATGTTTTTTTTACTTTACTTTTAATTAATAAAATTCAATATTGGTTTGTCTTACTTGTTAATAATGTAGGTAAAGGCAATGTGGCTTAGCAAGTTGATCCATTGGTTCATGAGTTTATTTCCATGCTCTAGTCAATAAAGCTTGAGAAGTTCAAACCTCACCATTGAGGTTGTTTTGGAAGAAATGGCATGGCAAGGTTTATTTTGGTTCACCATATTTCAAAGTTATCAAGATTGATTCAAAAGTACAAGGGGTTGATTGAAGAAGTTGTCATGATTGGACAAGGCCTTGTTCCCATTAGACACAAGTGCATATTTATCTCAATTCTCAAGATATGGAAGTGGTTTTGGTTTCTATGAGTTCTCATTATCATCCTCAACAACTTCTATTTACAAAGAAAAAGTGTTGGTACAAGAAGGTTGTTCAAAATTGTCAAAGTTCCTCAAAGCATTTTCTTGATCTTAGAGCTATGGTTTTGAACTTCAAAGAAGTATATCTTGCTCATATTTTGGTATTTTTGAGTGATTCAAAAAGAATCCTTCTCTTCAAAGGGTTATTAACAAATCACTTCAAAAGTTTCAAGAAGTTTTCATGAGGAAGAAACTTGATGATGAAGAAAGATTACAAGTCCTCTAGATGAACCCTCAAATATCTTCGGGTGACTTTAAATGATCATAACTTAGTCAATTCGTATCACCTTGAGCCCACTCTTTTTCCATAATGATCTTGAGGATGTGAAATTTATTCCTTCTTTTATATGAAAAGTGAGAAAATGGATCAAAGATGCTCTAAGGATACAAAAGATTATAGGTCATTTCATGATTTTTGGCCAAATTCAACAATTCATAACTCTCTCAATTTTTGGATATTTTGAATTGTTCAAGTTTCAAAATGTCATTCAAGAGGTCTATTTCATGCCATCTTTTTTGGTCAAGAGCAAATTCCAAGTGGAAAGCCATGTTTGGATGCAAAACATTATAGGTCACTTTTGAAGAAAAACTTGAAATATTTCTAAGTGTGGAAAGTCAACTTCTTTTTTCCATCTTTGACTCATTGCAACTTTCAGCTCAAAGCATCAAGAATCATGTCCTAAGACACCTTGAGCTGAAAATGCCATTCTTTTGAAATTGCTAACTTGAAACTGAAGTTTCATCACAAGTCAGATATTGAAATCTTTGTTTTGGCTTCTAATAACAAGTTTTGAAATCTTTGTTTTGGCTTCTAATCACAATATATATTTTCTCTCTACCTTCAGTGAAAGTTGGTAGATCACCATCAGTGAAAGTTGGTGTTTGTTATCTTTTTGCTACCCTCAGTGAACGTTGGTAGTTCATCGTCAGTGAACGGCGATGCTATGATATATTTTCTCTCTACCTTCAGTGAAAGTTGGTAGGTCATTGGCAGTGAATGTCGATGATCGTTATCTTTTTGCTACCCTCAGTGAAAGTTGGTAGTTCATCGTCAATGAACGATGATGCTATGATATATTTTCTCTCTACCTTCAGTGAAAGTTGGTAGATCACCATCAGTGAAAGTTGGTGTTTGTTATCTTTTTTCTACCCTCAGTGAATGTTGGTAGTTCATCGTTAGTGAACGAAGATGCTATGATGTATTTTCTTTCTACCTTCAATGAAAGTTAGTAGATCATTGGCAGTGAACGTCGATGATTGTTATCTTTTTGCTACCCTCAGTGAACGTTGGTAGTTCATCGTTACTGAACGGAGGTGCTATGATATATTCTCTTTCCACCTTCAATGAAAGTTGGTAGATCACCATCAGTGAAAGTTGGTGTTTGTTATCTTTTTGCTACCCTCAGTGAACGTTGGTAGTTCATCGTCAGTGAGCGGCGATGCTATGATATTTATTTTCCTTCTACCTTCAGTGAAAGTTGGTAGATCATTGTCAGTGAATGGCGGTATTATGATATATTATCTTTCTACCATCAGTGAAAGTTGGTAGGTCATTGGCACTGAACGTCCATGATTGTTATCCTTTTTCTACCCTCATTGGACGTTGGTAGTTCATCGTTAGTGAACGGCGGTGCTATGGTATATTCTCTTTCTACCTTCAGTGAAAGTTGGTAGATCACCATCAGTGAATGTTGGTGTTTGTTATCTTTTTGCCTCCCTCAGTGAACGTTGGTAGTTCATCTTCAGTGAAGGTGATGCTATGATATTTCTTTTTCTTCTACCTTCAGTGAAAGTTGGTAGATCATCATCAGTGAATGGTGGTGTTATGATATATTCTCTTTCTACCTTCAGTGAAATTTGGTAGGTCATTGGCATTGAACGTCGATGATTGTTATCTTTTTTCTACCCTCAGTGAAGTTGGTAGTTCATTGTCAGTGAACGGTAATGCTATGATATTTCTTTTCATTCTACCTTTAGTTAATGTTGGTAGCTGACCGTCAGTGAACGTCGGTGTTTATATTTATTTTCCTTCTACCTTCAGTGAACGTTGGTAGCTTTACCTCAAGTAGGAGTTGGTGTATCCTTTGACCATTTTACCATCCTCTCTGGCTCAGGTCTTTTGATCCACCAGAGATTTATTTTCCTGGTTGGGTCGCTCCCTTGTTTCTTTATTATTGTTACATCCCCAATGGTGTTTTGCTTCCCTTTGGATTTGGCCATGTGCACTCATATTCATAAGCATTACATGGCATCTTAGGGCCAAAAATAGGGTATGTTTAATATTTAAGTATCTTTGATCGCGTCGACACAAAGATTTTTAACCTTCGTATCTTCAGATAGAAGAAACTTAAATAAGGGCAGCTGTTGTACCCCAATTTTTTCCCTTAAGATCCCTTCACCATACCATATTGATTCAATCACAACAAGATCACATTAGGGATTTTGGTTCTCCTTCCTATCTTTAGCTTTGCTCTTTGAGGAATCACCAAGAACCTTGACTTGTTTTTCTTGTGTAATGATTCATGTTTTTGTTTTGACTCTCCTTTTAATTAATAAAATGCAATGTTGGTTTTTCTTACTTGTCAACAATGCAGGTAAAGGCAATGGGGCTTAGCAAGTTGATCCATGGGTTCATGAGTTTATTTCCATGACCTAGTCAATGAAGCTTGAGAAGTTCAAACCTCACCATTGAAGTTGTTTTGGAAGGGATGGCATGGCAAGGTTATTTTGGTTCACTACATTTCTATGTTATCAAGATTTGACCCAAAAAGTACAAGGGGTTGATTGAAAAATAGTCATTATTGGACAAGGTCTTGTTCCCATTGGTCACAAGTGAATATTTCTCTTAATTATCAAGATATGGAAGTGGTTGTGGTTTCTATGAGTTCTCATTATCATCCTCAACAACTTATATTTACAAGGCATTTGTTTTGGTACAATAAGTTTGTTCAAAATTGTCAAAGTTCCTCAAAGCATTTTCTTTATCTAGGAGTTAGGGTTTTGAACTTCAAAGAAGCATATCTTGCTCATATTTTAGTATTTTTGTGTGATTCAAAAGACATCCTTCTCTTCAAAGGGTTATCAACAAATCACTTCAAAATCTCCAAGTAGTTTTCATGTGGAAGAAACTTGATGAAGAAGAAAGATTACAAGTCCTCCAGATGAATCCCCAATTTTCCATGTGCGACTTCAAATGATCATAACATGGTAAATTTTTATCACCTTGAGCCCATTCTTTTTCCAAAATGATCTTGAATATGTGAACTTTATTCCTTTTTTTATGTGCAAAGTGAGAAAGTGGATGTGAATTGCCTTAAGGATACAAAATATTATAGGTGATTTCATGATTTTTTTTCCACTTCAACAATTCATAACTCTCTCAATTTTTTGAGATTTTGAATGGTTCAAGTTCCAAAATGTCATTCAAGAGATCTACTTTATGGCATATTTTTTGGTCAAGAGAAAATTCCAATTATAAGGCTATGTTTGGATGCAAGACATTATAGGTCACTTTTGAAGAAGAATTTGAAATATTTCTAAGTATGGAAAGTCAACCCTTTTTCTCCAACTTTGACTCAACACAACTTTCAGCTCAAGCATCCATTTGATTCCATTATTTTTACATTTCAAAGCTTGTAACCTCATCTTTCTAAAGCACCAAGAATCATTCATTAAGACCCCATGAGCTGAGAATGCCATTGGATTGAACTTGGTAACTTGGAACTAAAGTTTTCCCATAAGTCAGAATTTGAAGTCTTTGTTTTGGCTTCTAATCACAAGTTTTCCATGCGTTTATGCATCTAAACATGTTTAATGAAGTTCCAGAATTAATTAGCACAACAAAACGCGCATTTTGGATGAGTTTTGATCAAATTGGAAGTCACACTTTTCTTTTTTGCAACTTCACACGATTTCCCTCCAAACTTCATCATTTCACACGCTTGGACATTCTATTTGATTCCATATAAATAGAGGGTCATCCCCCATTCATTTCCTCAAGCTTAGATAGCCAGAGTCACCCTACAAAACTTGTTCCCTAACTCAGAATTCAGAAACTTCTAAATCCATTCTCAAGCCTTTTTTAATCCAATTTTTTTATCAATTCACCTTCCTTGATCTTCCCTGAAGCTAACCATATAATTACATTCAAGAATTGTGCCCTATATTGCTCCATAGAAGTCCAGTTTCAGAGCTCTGCAACTCAACTTCAATAGGTAGATTCCTTCATCAATTCTTCAAAACTTTGATATCATTGTGATGCTCTCATTGCCCTGGATCTACTCGCAACACTTACTTTCTACTAGAAACACGTTTTGACCATGAAATTTCAAATCCCTTTTCAAAACTTTCTTTCCAAATTTCTTGAGCTACATTTATATAAATTTGGCACGAGGGTGTGGTTGTCTTCGTCTTGAAGAGGCGAAGCGAATGACATTGGTCTGAGCTTCTGATTTTACAGTTTGAGAGACCTGCAATTCACGTTGGCTGGAGGTTGAAGATGACCAACGTGTCATCTTCCAACCAATGATGGCACACCACTTATTATTTTTGAATTCTGATTTAATAATTGATTCAATGTTTTATTCACTAATGACCATGATATACACAGCGCGCCAGATCCCTTGGATTTGATTACTAATGTGTTTTGACTCTTATCCAATGGTCCATATATTTTTGACTTTTATTTTCTTTTCTGATTTTTTATATTAAACTGTTTTAAATTTCAAAAAATCATAGAAAATTCATTTTTAGTCCAAAAAATCTGAAAAAATTATGAAAAATATTTTTGATTATCCTCTTTATGATTTTTACTTTTTCACAATTTAATTTTGTGTTTTGGTATTTTTTTATAAATTTACACTTTATTGGAATTCTTTTAAATGTTTAAAAATAGTTTTTTGCATTTTTAAATTCTGAAAAAATTATGGAATGATCCAATGATATTGTGACAAATATTGGTGACCTTATTTCATTTTTGTTTCTGACTTTTCTATTTTTTTAAATCATTTTTAGTTTTTTTTACCCCTTTATTTTAATTTTAAAAATATTTTCTGACTTTAAAAAATTTCCAAAAAATTTATAAAATTATTTTAGTTCATTTCAAATTTTTCTATGGTCTTACTTTTATTTCTTGATTAATTTGGACATAGTTGATATTTTTCTCTTTATTTCTATTTTTAAACATTATTTTTAAACCTTTTTGTATATATTAAAATGTAATATTATTTTGTGATTATTTGCTGGCTGATCTTGGATTAAATTTTTGATCATGAACTTTATTAACATCATTGGATCCATGGTGTTGAGTCTAACTCTGCAAAAATGGATGAATGATTTTAATAATAGTTTGATTAAATTTAATCCAAAAGTGGTTTTTATATTCTCTCCCATCCCTCTTCATCTCATCCCCTTCTTATTGCACTAAATGTTGTTGGAGCATGATCTCTATATCACGTCTCAAAACAAATGGTGCATAGATTTCTATTGACCGGCCTCAAAATAGGTGTGACTTCTATATAAGTCCATTTACGATTGCTTAACATAGCGCTAAATTTTGTCCCGATTCGAATAAATGATCATTCATGGCCCAAACTTATGTTTGTAAGCCCAAGTATGTCAATTTGATCTCTTTGATCCAATAACCTTGAGATTCATTGTGTGGAGGCTTTGGTTCTACCAATCCTCTAATGGATCTACAATACCTTTGGTCAATGCGGATCACTTAAACATCGTTGATCATTAAATGATACTCACAAGGATTCCAAATGGATGATATACTTGACAAAAAGCAAATGCAAATTGTTGTGTGGAGGCTTTGGTTCTACCAATCCTCTAATGAGTTCCAAATGCAAGTTTCAAGATGATCATCCAACTAACCACTAATCACTAATAATTAATTTTATTTTGTGTTTTTATTTTATGTTCTTTACTTTATGCACCATTTACTTTTAGCATTTATATTTCATGCTATTTTTCATCTTTGCTCACTTGAGCACCTTTATATTCTGGTAATTTTTTATTTTGCTCACTTGAGCTTTTCTTTTCTTTTAAAGACACCTAATAATCAACATAAACTCTAAAAATCTTTAACGTGGACTATTTGGTTACTACCCTTGGCATTATGGAGCATTGGACTTTTTAGACATAGGATTAGAAACCTTGGCCTATGATTGGAGACCTTGTGATCTTATCTGATTATTATGTCTGGAGCTCTTGAGGTTTACCTCAAGACATTGGGTTGTTTGTTTGTTTTGTGTGTAGGTTATTGCGATTACACCCTTTGTTTGTAATATGGAATTCACCCGTATACAACCGTTACTGTGCCCAATTTTTGTGAAGACTTAATACACTTGATGTTTGGTTCTCTCAAGAGGTCTAGTACATTTGCTTGTTTGGTTTCAATCAAAAGAATTGGAATTCTATTTTGGCTCATAATGTCAAGTATTGGCTTCTTTTTGGTTAGATGGTTCTTATCCCTAGCTTTTACCTTATGCTTTAGGATAGCCTCTTCTTCTCCTCCCATCTTCTTTAATTTCAAAAATCTCCTCCCCCCTTTTGAAAATTCTTCTTGTTTTAAACTTGAATTACTTTTATAATAAACTTGGACTTAGGTCCATGCATTTTCAAACATTTTCATAAATAAACTCCAATAAACTTAACAATACTTTGACATTTTTTTGAGAAGACTAAAAGTCAATCAATCTCATTTCAAACCATTTTGCCACTTTGGCTTTTATCTTTAAACTTTTCTTAAAAGATTGAACTCTTGTCAATCCTTGTAGTGATGCAAACAACTATACTTCTATAATATGTAGTAAAGAGAGATATTTTCCACTTTGGTGTTGAGTGAGGCATTGTTGATTTTAAAATCCAAGCCATATCCTCCACTTTGAGATGATGAAAATTCTCCTTTCTCATGATTATGGGTAGTAGGTCTATTTTTCACACGGACAATGACGATGATGTTTTATCTCTTAAAATTGACCAACACATTTGTGTTTTAAATTTTTTAAAAGAGGAACTACGTGTACCCTAATCCCCAATTGCACAAAAAGGTGGTATGTAGGCACTAAAGATTCACAACCGCGGCAGGTGCAAAAATAATAATAATATTTCTTTTCTCACCTCCACCATCTATTTTATACAACATATTTCATAGAAAAATATACCGATTTTTCAAAGAGGTTCTTGCGGAGTACCGTAGATGTTTAGGATGCTAATACCTTCCTTTTTCATAACCAACCCCCTTACCTTGAATCTTTCCCCTTCTTTTTAGGTTATTCGCTCTTTTCCCATTCCTTTGGAAACAATAAAGCGCGGTGGCGATTTTTATTTTGATTTGTATAAGTCTAGTCAATCCAATGGCTTAGTCTTGAACATTTCTACCCCAACAAAGGTGACACGTTGTTCATATTCAACCTCCAACCAACGTGAATTGCAGGTCTCTCAAACTGTAAATTCAGAAGCTCAGACCTATGCCATTCGCTTCGTCTCATCAAGACGAAGACAACCAAACCTTCGCGAAAAATTTATATAAATTGTAGCTCAAGCAATTTGGAAGAGAAGTTTTGAAAAGGGATTTGAAATTTCATGGTCAAAATGTGTTTCCAGATAAAAGCAAGTGTTGCAACTAGAACCAGGGCAATAAGAGCTTCACAATGATTTAAAATTTTGGAAGAATTGATGGAGAAATCTACCTATTTAAGTTGAGTTGCAGAGCTCTAAAACTGGACTTTTATGGATCAATATAGGTCATGATTCTTGAAGGTAATTGTATGGTTAGCTTAAGGGAAGATCAAGGAAGGTGAATTGATAGAAAAAATGGATAGAAAAAGGCTTGAACACTGATTTCGAAGTTGCTGAAAAGTGAGTTATGGAATGAGTTTGGCAAGGTGATTTTTGCTGTTCAAGCTTCAGGAAATGAATGGAGGATGACCCTCTATTTATAGGAGAATTAATGATATCCTTAAGCGTGTGATATGATGAAGTTTGGTGGGAAACTTGTGATTAGAAGCCAAAACAAAGATTTCAAAATCTGACTTGTGATGAAACTTCAGTTTCAAATTACCAATTTCAAAACAATGGCATTTTCAGCTTAAGGGGTCTTAGGACATAATTCTTGTTGCTTTGAGCTGAAAGTTGCAATTAGTCAAAGTTGGAAAAAAGAAGTTGACTTTCACACTTAGAAATATTTCAATTTTTTCTTCAAAAGTGACCTATAATGTTTTGTATCCAAACATGGCCTTCCACTTGGAATTTGCTCTTGACCAAAAAAGATGGCATGAAATAGACCTCTTGAATGACATTTTGAAACTCGAACCATTCAAAATATCCAAAAATTGAGAGAGTTATGAATTGTTGAAGTTGTCCAAAAATTATGAAATGACCTATAATCTTTTGTATCCTTAGTGCATCTTCCATCCATTTTCTCACTTTGCACATAAAAGAAGGAATAAATTTCACATCCTCGAGATCATTGTGGAAAAAGAGTGGGACCAAGGTGATACAAATTGAGTTAGTTATGGTCATTTAAAGTCACATGAAGAGATTTGAGGGTTCATCTAGAGGACTTGTAATCTTTCTTCATCATCAAATTTCTTCCTCATGAAAACTCCTTGAAAATTTTGAAGTGATTTGTTAATAACCCTTTAAAGAGAAGGATTCTTTTTGAATCACTCAAAAATACCAAAATATGAGCAAGATATACTTCTTTGAAGTTCAAAACCATAGCTCTAAGATCAAGAAAATGCTATGAGGAACTTTAACAATTTTGAACAACCTTCTTGTACCAACACTTTTGCTTTGTAAATAGAAGTTGTTAAGGATGATAATGAGAACTCATAGCAACCAAAACTACTTCCATATCTTGAGAATTGAGAGAAATATGCACTCGTGTCTAATGGGAACAAGGCCTTGTCCAACCATGACAACTTCTTCAATCAACCCCTTGTACTTTTGAATCAATCTTGATAAATTTGAAATGTGGTGAACCAAAATAAACCCTGCCATGCCATTTCTTCCAAAACAACCTCAATGGTGAGGTTTGAACTTCTCAGGATTTATTGACTAGAGCATGGAAATAAACTCATGAACTCATGGATCAACTTGCTAAGCCACATTTCCTTTACCTACATTATTAACAAGTAAGACAAACCAATATTGCATTTTATTAATTAAAAGGAAAGCAAAAAAAAATGCATGATCACAAAAGAAAAACAAGTCAAGGTGCTTGGTGATTCCTCAAAGAGAAAAGCTAAAGATAGGGAGGAGAGCCAAAAGCCCTAATGTGATCTTGTTGTGATTGAATCAATATGGTATGATGAAGGGATCTTAAGGGAAAAAATTGGGGTGCAACAACTTCCCTTATTTAAGTTTCTTCTATCCAGAGATATGAAGGTTAGAAATCTTCATGTCGTCATGATAGAAGATACTTAAATATAAAAAAACCCTATTTTTGGTCCTAAGATGCCATGCAATGCTTATGAGTATGAATGCATATGGACAACTTCAAAGGGACGCAAAACACCACTGAGGATGAAGCAAAGGAAATAAGGATCAAAAGAGAAACCCAACCAGGAAAATAAATCACTGGTGAATTAAAGGCATCCGACTCTATTGGTGTAAAACCCAAAGAAGAGATAAGGTAGCATCAACTCAGCTAAAGAGGAGATAGAAGATTAAAAAGATAATGACTCATAGATGACAGTAAACTACCAACACATAGTTGAAGGTAGAAGATCAAAAGGATACACCAACTTTTACTGAAGGAGAAACTACCAATGTTCACTGACGGTAGAAAGAGAAAGGAAATATCATAGCACTACCGTTCACTGACGGTGAACTACCAACGTTCACTAAGGGTAGAAACAAGATAACAAGTTTCCCTAGTATTTTGGAATTTCGTCTAGAACGGGTCTCAACTTCTTCTTTAACTGAGGCAATTTTCCTGGAAAGGGTAAGATGTAGGCTGTCTTAAAGAAAAAGACTTCCACTTGCAAAGATTTCACAACGAGTTGTTTCTGCATATTTAAAACTCTTGTCCTCCACTGGCGTAAACTGACGACGGACTGCAAACTATCCACTCATAGAGGAGATAGCAAAAAGTTTACGTCGACTTTTACAGGTAAGCACAAGTTGCTCAAATAAAGAGACCTGCTACTTGTTGTCATGGAGGATTGTAAAAAGAAATGACTTTCCGGGGATAGAAATATGGCTTCCTGGGGAAAGAAATATGACTTCCTGGGGAAATGCCATGATATTCCTGCTGAGGAGACAAAGTATTCTTGTGAAAAATAAATGCATAAACCAAAAATCGAAGCTTTCAGAAATCCAAAGTAAATAATATTGTTGTAGAACCACATATTCAAACCAGAAATAAACTAGAATGGAACAGTCAACCAAAATATATCCTTTGAGAAATAAACTCAAGAGGGAAAACCAAATCCATCCAAACAAGGAGCTGTATAGGAAGGCTAAAGAAAAAATATTCCACGAGGGATAACTCAATGGGGAAATTGAAAGAATATACGCTTTCTGCTTAGGGCCACCACTCTATGGAAGAGAGGACAATGTAACTCTGTAAAACAGGGTGATATGTCAACAAAACATAAAAAAATGTTAACGAACAATGATTTTCCAATTTTAGCTATGCATGATGTATGTATGAATGTATGAGTGTTATCGTGCGTATGCTGACAAAACAGATACAGAACTCTGCGAGTAACTAAGCAAAACCAACTCTGGCACAAACAATACTCGGCTAAACCACATCCAGGATGATCATTCCAAGAAAAAGTAAATGCCAACTGAGGAAACAAAACCTACTGCCTGCTTTAGCTTTACTGGGGAGAAACGTAATCCGGAAGTAAACAAAACAAAGTGATAAAATAGTACAGATACAGGGATAAAACATCTGTCTCCAAGCTTCACCGGGGAAACAAACGTTTTCAAAAGTAGCACTTCTACTGGGGATTGCAAAACCAGTCTTAAGTAAAGCAGATGGACACAAAATCATCAAAACATTCACTGGGGAATTCAGGCCTACTTCATTGAGGAGATTAACACCACATCTTTAAAGGGAAAACCATAATACGTTTTTCACTAGTGAAACCAGGGACCTGCGCTCTTCAAGAGTGATTATGGTACCAACTTCTCGGGAAAAAGAACTTCCATTATAATGAACGAAAACTTCACTGGAGAAATCTCGGATTGAGACTTCACATCATGAAAATTCAGAAAAGAGGAGAAATGAATCCAAACTTTACCGAGGATACTGGAGTCACAAACCCAATACGGCAAATCATCCTGAGTAAACCTTCCCGAGGGGAACAAAAAATTCTTAAAACAAACTAGAGTTTGTCCATTCCTGGGATCACCATTTTGTTGCTATTATTTCATCACATATTCCAAGGTAAAAGCGAATTGTAAATTCTTTTTGAAAAATCGATTTTGTTATTTAATCTTTTTGTTTTGAAAGTTATTATCAATAATAAATGGAGTCTTTGCAAGCTAAATAAAATAAGAAATACAAAGATTTGGTTAAAAGCTCAAACTTCATTAATAGAATGGTAGTCTGCGAATGGCGAGACTCCATGGATAATTAAAAAGTTCGGAATCTGGTAATATATAATGGAAAAGATACATTGAGATACAATGACCACTATCCCCTCTAATAACTTTTGAAATCCTGAGCAGCAACTTCTGTTGAAGTTGTGATGATAATCCGAGAAGATTGTTGCTCCGACGATCAAGTCTTGTCTGATGTAGTTACTTTCCAAGAAAGTCCCTAACTTTTTCCTAAACTGCCCTTGCGGGTTTTCAGCTTAGCGGGAAATTTATTCTGTTTATGTCTCTAATTTTTTCCTAGACCGCCCTTTAGGGTTTTCGGCCTACCGAGACACTCTTTTTTTGCCTAGGCCTCCCTTTCGGGTTTTCAACTTAGCGATCTGTTCTTTTATTTCTTTAGGCAAAGTATTTCTTGACTGCATCAGCATTAATGGGACGTGGGAACTCCTCGCCATCCATAGTTTCAAGAATTAATGCACCGCCAAAGAAGGCTTTCTTGACAACATATGGGCCTTAAAAGTTGGGAGTCCACTTGCCCCTAGAATCAGTGTTGAAAGAAATGATCTTCCTGAGCACGAGGTCGCCTGCTCTGAATTTATGAGGTTTTACCTTCTTATCAAAATCTTTCTTCACCCTTTTCTGATATAACTGTCCATGACATAAAGCTGACATCCTCTTCTCTTCGATCAGATTCAATTGGTCAAACCAGTTCTGGACCCATTCAGCCTCTGACAACTTGGTTTCCATTATCACACGCAAAGAGGGAATCTCAACCACGCCGGGAGTATAACTTCCATTCCATACACCAGGGAGAACGGGGTTGCTCCTGTTGAAGTGCGGACAAATGTTCGATATCCATGCAAAGAAAAAGGGAGCATTTTAGGCTAATCTTTATAAGTAACGACCATTTTCTGGATAATCTTCTTGATATTCTTATTAGCAGCTTCAACAGCCCCATTCATCTTTGGCCTGTACTGAGACGAATTATGATAGACAATCTTGAATTCTTCGCACAGTTCTGTCATCATTTTATTTTTTAGATTCGAGCCATTGTCGGTGATAATTCTGCTCGGCACACCATGCCGACATATAAGATTATTCTTGATGAAGCGCACAACCACCTGCTTAGTAACATTGGCATATGAAGCAGCTTCCACCCACTTGGTGAAGTAATCAATCGCTACTAAGATAAAACAGTGTCCATTCGAAGCTTTGGGTTTTATCATCTCAATCATGTCAATACCCCACATAGAGAAAGGCCATGGGGAATAGATCACATTGAGAAGTTCCAGAGGCACGTGTACCTTTTCTGCATAAACCTAACATTTATGACACTTCTTTGCTAATTTATAACAATCAGATTCCATTGTCAGCCAATAAAAACCTACCCTTAGCATCTTTTTAGCCATTGAATGTCCATTGGCATGAGTTCCAAATGAACCTTCATGAACCTCATGCATCAACATGTCTTCTTCGTGTTTATCCACGCATCTGAGCAAGACCGTGTAATAATTTCTTTTATACAACACATTTTCACTGAGGAAGAAACTGCCAACCAATCTTCTTAGTGTCTTTCTATCTTTCTTTGAAGCACCAATCGGGTATTCCCGAGTCTAAAGAAAATGCTTGATATCATGATACCAAGGTTTTTCATCTGCTACCTCCTCTGTTGTAAACACATGAGCAGGCCTATCCAGTCGCCGAACCATAATTCGAGGTATATCAACCCAAGTATTCACTTGGTACATAGAAGCCAGAGTTGCCAGAACATCCTTCATCTGATTTTCATCTCTAGGAATGTGATGGAATTCAACTTTATTAAAGAAGGGTAACAATCTTCTAGCATAATCTTTGTAAGGGATCAAGCCGGGGTAACGAGTATCCCATTCTCCTTTAATCATATTTATTACCAAAGCTGAATCACCATACACATCTAGATTTTTAATTCTGAGATCAATAGCTTCTTCGAGACCCATGATGCAAGCCTCATATTCTGCCATATTATTAGTACAATTAAACGTTAACCTTGCGTTAAAAGGAATGTGCGATACATGTGGAGTGACAATCATAACACCAATTCCTTTACCATAAGCATTCACAGCTCCATCAAATATCATACTCCAACGAGATTCAGGGTCAGGACCTTCCTCAGGCAATGGTTCATCACAATCTTTCACTTTCAGGAACATCACATCCTCATCGGGGAATTCATACTCTACAGACTGATGATCCTCCACTGGTTGGTGAGCAAGATAATCTGCCAAAACACTGCTTTTAATAGATTTTTGAGTGCGGTATTTGATATCATATTCAGATAGCAACATCTGCCAGTGGGAAATTCTTCCAGTAAGAGTAGGCTTTTAAAAAATGTACTTGATTAGATCCATTTTGGAGATCAACCAAGTAGTGTGATTCAACATATACTGCCGCAAACGCTTTGTCGCCCAGGCCAAATCACAACTTGTCTTTTCTAGCATGAAATACCGCAACTCATAATCAATGAACTTTTTACTGAGGTAATAAATGGCGAACTCTTTCTTCCCTGTTTCATCCTGTTGTCCAAGAATACAACCCATTGAATTATCTAACATTGTCAGATACATAATCAATGGTCTTCCTTCGACATGGGGGAGCAAGATAGGAGGTTCAAGCAGATATTCTTTAATACTTTCAAATACCCTTTGGCAGTCATCTGTCCACACACAACCTTGATCTTTCTTTAGCAACTTAGAGTTCGGTTCACATGTTGCAGTCATGTGGGAAATGAATCTGGAAATATAATTCAAACGCCCGAGGAAACCTTTGACTTTCTTTTCAGTTTTTGGCGCTGGAATCTCTTGAATTGCTTTGACTTTATCTGGATCAACTTCAATTCCTTTCTGGATAACAACGAAACCCACCAATTTCCCTAATCGAACACCGAAGGTGAATTTATTTGGATTTAAGCAGAGACGATACTTCCTCAAATGCTGAAACAACTTCAACAAATCTTCTACATGCCCTTCTTCATTCTGGGATTTGGCAATCATATCGTAAACATATACTTCGATTTCCTTGTGCATCAGATCATGAAATAGAGCTGTCATAGCCCTATGGTACGTTGCACCAGAGTTCGTCAAACCGAAGGGCATCACTCTATAACAGAATGTTCCCTAGGGTGTGATAAACGTTGTTTTTTCCATGTCCTCTGGAGCCATTCTTATTTGATTATACCCGGAAAATCCGTCCATGAACGAGAATACTTTGAATTTTGCTGTGCTATCCACTAACATATCAATGTGTGGCAATGGAAAATCATATTTTGGACTAGCTTTATTTAGATCTTTGTAATCTACGCACATGCAGACTTTTCCGTCTTTTTTCGGTACTGGGACAATATTGGCAATCCATTGAGGATACACTGATGTCACAAGAAAACCAGCATTAATCTGCTTTAGAACCTCCTCTTTGATTTTCACTGCCATATCTGGGTGAGTTCTTCTCAACTTTTGTTTAATTGGTGGATACTCTAGCTTTAACGGCAAACGATGCTCTATAATATCTATATCTAGACCAGACATATCTTGGTAAGACCAAGCAAAAATACCCACATACTCTTTCAACAGCTCAATCAACCTTCTCTTCACATCAGGATGCAACAATGCTCCAATCTTGACTTCCTTCGGATCTTCTTTTGAACCCAAATTAATCACTTCCAATGGCTCTTTATATGGCTGAATGGTATTTTCCTCGTGCTCAAGCAACCGCGAGACCTCTTTTGGAATCTCATCATAATCTTCTTCTTCAGCCCCATACACAGGACATTCAAAGTTGGGAGAGGGTGCAGGGTCATTGTATTCAACGGGTTTTTTTAATTAATCTGCACATATGATTTATGATTGCTTTTAGAAACTCACACATATAACAATGATCATGCAGATTGAGTTTCAGTTATTATTTATTTTGAAGGTTTTTTTATTACCATTTTCCAAGAAAAAGCAGAAAATAAAGACACAATTTGGGAAACAAAGACAACTTTTATTATTGATTTTAAAAATCAAAGCCAACAGATAAGCCCATACAATTTTAATACTTTCACCTTGGGCAGAGTGAAAGATTTTCAAAAAGATTAAAAAACAAATTACTTTGAATCATGTATGCAAGAAATAACATCAATGGTGATCCAATTTTGGACCCTAACTCCGTGCGTCACATAATTCGGCCTTTCCTGCTCTGCTTCATCTTCCACAATGGCATTGATCCTGGAAACAGTTGGATAAAGATAACCCCTGCTATAGAAGATGTCTTGATACTTGCTTGCAGCAGACTTCGGCTTCATGCCCTTACCTTTGTCATTCTTCAAAGAGAACCCCAATCCAACTATGTTCTTGTTCACAGGTGCATCCACAATCCATCCCACACTTCACTATGACCCTTACGTACAACCTGCTGCGCATCCTTAAGTGAAACCATGGAGTTCTCATTTCCTCTTATATTGTCAATGGATAAGGCTTGGAACTGGGTTCCGAAAGCAGCTTCATCCGCCTCCATAATGCTGAAAGAGGACAAATGAGATATCAATAAGGTTTGTTCCCCATTTATGATCACTACTTTCCCTTCACGTACAAACTTCAGTTTCTGGTGTAAAGTTGAAGTGACAGCCCTTGCCTCATGAATCCAAGGCCGTCCCAACAAACAGCTATAAGCGGGAACAATGTCCATGACCTGGAAAGTAATCTGAAACAAATGTGGTCCTATATGAATAGGCAAGTCCACTTCACCAATAACTGATTTCCTTGATCCATCGAACGCTTTTACAATGATGCCACTCGTGCGCATAGGTGTTCCTTGATATTTTAACTTCATAAGCGTACTTCTCGGTATAACATTTAACGTAGATCCATTATCAATCAGCACATTGGATAGTGAATCATTCTTGCAGTTCATAGAGATATGGAGGGCCAAGTTGTGATTCCTTCCTTCATTTGGTAATTCATCATCACAGAAACTCAAGTTATTAAATGATGTAATGTTCCCTATTACACTACTGAATTGGTCTATTGGCATATCACTTTCCAAAAAAGCTTGGTCCAATACGCTCATCAAGGATTCTCTGTGAGCATAAGAGTTCATCAATAAAGCTAAGATAGATATTTTTGAAGGAGTCTGCAGTAGCTGATCTAAAATTTTGTAGTCGCTCATCTTGATTATCTTCAAAATATCATCCACTTCTTTCTCTAACGCAGCCCCACTAGTCTCACCCGTAACCTTCTTGGGTTCAATATTCTCAGCAATTTTCTTTCCATCACTAACATCTCTTCGAACAACTGGTGCAAACACATGACCGCTGCGGGTCACCCTGCTATTTTCAACAATATTCCTAACATCATGCATTGGGTGGATGGGAACTTCGACTCCATCGTCTAAGATTGTAGTGTTGTATTTGTAAGGCACAGCCTTATCTGACTTGTAGGGGATAGGACCCGGTAAACTAATCACCAATGGGGTAACAAATGGCTTGCTATAATACTCAACTTCAAGATGGGCGGGTGCCCTAAAACAAGGTACAATGGTGTTTACCCCTTCATTAACATAATCAGTCATTATTGAGTCATTTCTGGAAAACAACTCCTCATCTGGGGAGAAATACTCATCTGCAGAGAAATACTCTTCATCCGACTCTTCTACCATCAAACAAACCTTAACCATATCAACTTCATGGTAATCATCCCTTTGACATGTAACCTTGATAATTCCATTGTCTAACAATAACTGAACACCCTTCTTCAGGATGAAACATCCTTGGGAATCTGGACAGCAAACTCTGCAAGATCCATATTGGTGTTCCACCTGGCCAGCCATATGAAAAAAGGTAGCATGCAATTGCATAAGGTCTTCATTCATATACTCTATATCAAAAATTCTAAATTCTCCAGGACATCCAGAAACCATATTCACCTACTTTTCATACTCTGCCCTAGGCCTGATTATATGGATTAGGCCTTCATCCATCATCTCTTGTAAATCAGCCTTTATCTTATCGCAACCCTATATATATGTACTTCAAATAGCACAACTGGCATGGTCATGCGTATAGTAGCTAAATTCACAAAGGTCTACATGCATTTTCACCAAATCTCCTCTAACCAGATTAATATCAAAAATCCGGAAGTCGCCTGGACAACCGGCCACCATATTCATAGCATTTACTTCCTCGTGCTTGGGTAGAGGATTGTCTTTCACATTAAGTCCCACACCCTTGAAAGATAGAACACCAGACTTCACCAACTTCTGCAACTCAGTCTTCAAAGGATAACAATTCTCAACATTATGCCCCAATGCTCCCTGATGATAAGCACATGTTTGGTCTGCTTTGTAATACCAAGGCAATGGTGATGGTACAATGGGAGGTGGTCGGGTCTGAACCAGCTTCTTATGAATAAATGCCGGTAGTAACTTTGAATAGCTCATAGGAATAGGGTCATAACTCTCCCTTCTCTGATTATACCCTTGATTCCCCTGCTGGGATGGTCTTTGATAAGCAACAATAGTTGGAGTTGCACCCACAACTGGAGTAACTGAGGCTACCTGCTGATGACGCTGATAATTCCTTCTAGGAGTATTAACCCTCCTCTCATGCATAACAGCATTCGCATCCCTTTCTTTCTTCTTGGTAAACCCATAAGATGGTTTCTTCACACCTCCAGAACTTTCACTCTTCGTTAAGCGGCCCTCTCTTACAGCCTCTTCTAAGCAGATACCAATTCCTACCATTTCAGTAAAATCATTTGGCGCACTTGCCACCATCCTTTCGTAGTAGAAAACACCCAGCATTTTCAAGAAAATCTTAGTCATCTCCTTCTCTTCCATGGGAGGAATCACTTGGGCGACTACCTCATGCCATCTCTATGCATACTCTTTGAATGATTCCCTGTCTTTCTGAACCATGGACCTGAGTTCATCACGGTCAGGAGCCATGTTCATGTTGTACTTGTATTGTTAGATGAATGCTTCCCTCAAATCATTGAAAGTATGGATATTGGCGTTGTCCAAACTCATATATCACTTTAGCGCAGCACCGGTCAAAATATCCTGAAAAAAGTGAATCAGCAGACACTGACATCAGTATGGGTAGAAATTCTCCTCATGTACATCACTAGATGAGCATGATGGCAAGTGTTGCCCTTGTACTTCTCAAACTCATGGACCTTAAACTTAGCAGGTATCTTAATATTCGGGACCAAGCATAGCTCATTCACATTTTTCCCAAATAGCTCTTTTCCCCAGAGGGCCTTCATCTCTCTTTTCATCTTGTCAAACTGCTCTTGAAAATCATCCATTCTGTCATAAAGACCCAAGTATTCACTCGGTGGAGGGAATGGACGACACACATCATCATTAACAAACTGAACCATATTCACCGATGGAGGCGTAGCAGGAGCAGCATGCACCACAGGAGGTGCCGGAGTAACAATAGTCTGAACAATCAGAGTATCTTGAGGACCAAGATTGAAACCTTTAGGTGTAAAATCATCTGACACTCCCCATGGATAACCTTGAGGCATGCGAGTCTGAACAACAGCTGGAGTAGCAGATACGAGAACAATCGGAGCTTCAGTAGTTGCCCTTGTTGGTTGAGGTTGACTACTCGGTGGCTGATTCTGAGCTGCCACCAGAGCTTCCATTAGAGTAGTCAGATTGGCTATGTCGGCCTTCAAAGAATAAACCTCCTCGTGCAGCTCGCGATTCTCTTGTTCTAGGTTGTACATATTCTTTATGAGATTAGCCCGAGTGTTGTAGTGGTGAGTCAGCTTGCTGAACGAAGTAAAGAAGCTTGGTAAGACACCTGGATATGCATAACAAATGCAAGAAATATGTATAATATGATGCATGATATGTAATGCACATGATTTTATTTAATATTTCAAGGGATTTAAAATTTGTGGACATATTGCAAATATCAAAGTAATAACGCATTTGTAATACTGAAAACTTTTTATTATAACAATTCCAAAATGGATTACAAGTTTCAATGATCCCAAGTACAAGATGAAATAAAAATCTAAAACCCTGAGAAGTAAAAATGATGGAGATCACTCTATACGCTGGCGCATCCCTGTGAGCCTGGCAATATGAGCCTTCAACCTCTGGTTTTCTTCCGCGTGTCTGATGGCAACCTCCTTCCAATCACCTGAATCAGGAAGTGGGTGATCAGCATCTGATTGAGTCTTAGGAGAAAATAAATCCCCTTGCCTCTCCATAGTGTCTACTGCTCTATTCTCAAGGATCTCAATCAAGTCGTCTTTCTCCTTCAAGTCTTCTCTATAGGAAATCTCTAAAGTTTGGCACTTATTCTTCCAAGCGTCCTTTCCTATTGCATCCTGACCAAAGCGAGCTGCAACTCTTCTAGATCATCTAATAAGGGAGGAGTGGTCTTTACAAACAAATCAGGCATATGTGTTTCCTGGGAATACGACATCTTCAAATGAATAGCTCTCATTCAGACCCACTGAAGATATGGCTCCAAAGAAACAGCACCCCTAGTCCCAAATCCTTCCTACTCTTCTTATGAATGTGACGCCAGGCCTTCGCAATCTGCTCCCTAGCTTCCCTATGGTCTTATCCATCCTTCAAAAAGAAACTACTCAAATGAATACTATTTGGTTTATCCCTCATCGGATAGCCAAGCTGTCGTCGTGCAAGAACAGGGTTATAGTTAATTCCTCCCTTTGTACCAAGAAGAGGTACATTGGGAAAACTACCACAAATGTAAATAACCTCTATATCCTGGTAAGCTCGATGATACTAATCAATATCTGAGTGAGTAAGTGCCATGATCTTAGGATCCCAACGGGGTTCTTTCTTGACATCCCAAAAAGCATCAGACTGAGGCATATGAGAGATGAACCACCGGTACAACAGAGGTGTGCAACATATAATCATCCCCCCATGATAAGAATTCCGAAGATGAATAGAGTAATAAGCATCACCCAACAAGGTAGGAACTGGGTTTCCAATCATGGAGATCCTGATAGCATTAGTGTCAACAAACTTGTCCACATTAGGAAATAAGAATAACACATAAGCAAGTAGAGCAAGGATGGCCTCAAAATCGATTGTACTCTTCATCCTGGCAAAGTAACAAGCTTTCTCCAATAAGAACTGAGCTGGTAATTCTCTAATCACTCCTTTAGTAGTCATATGGGCTTCTACCTCAGACTTCCCCAGATGAATCAAAGCAGAAATCTCATGTGGTTTTGGCTCACCCTCCAGACCAGTAAAAGGAACACGGTCGGTAACAGGTAAATACAATAAATAAGAATACTCCTCCAATGTAGGCATCAACTGATAGTCGGGAAAAGTAAAGCAATGATACATCGGATCATAGAACTGGACCAAGGTCAAGAGAATACCCTCCTTCATCTTCAGCTTCATGAGAGGAATAATGGATCCATACTTCTTCTGAAAGTCTGCAGAACACTCGATCTAGGGAATTATACTGATCAACTCATCTATCTTAGGATCCTTGAAACTGTACTTCCCGGTATTTCTCTTTCCCGAATCCATGGGTAAAAAGTACCTGAGATATTCACAAATGGTCAACTTTTAAATCCATTGAAATAATATTTCTCCAAAAGATACTTATGAGTGCATGGATACATGATGCAACAATCACACACAAGATCACACATATAGGGTTCATAGGTTCAACGTCACGAGCATGAGGTCGAAGGTACTACCCATAAGGTATTGGTCTAAAAGTTATCACCTTTCGAACAAGGTTCTAGAGATTCCCAGAGTCTACATCCTTCTTCGAATATTACCAACTTCCTGACTAACCCGGTAATTAGTAATATTCTCAAGAAAAACTCGTCTGAGCGTAGTATCGTGTGACAAATATTTCTGGATTACTCTATTATAGCTTCCGCACTACACCTAAAAGGCCAAGATGGGTTAGGTATTCTATGGTCCTCAGTTTCAGCAGGCTCTCAGGTCGAAAGCAGTACGTCTTCCCGATTACTCGGTAAACAACACTATAGTCAAAGGGGCCTCCACTGAGTAGGGGATCTCATTCCTCCTTTTTTGGGATTACTCCCTCAAAGTTAACATGACTATACCACCCATCCTATCTTAAAGTTTGCCCAAGTCCGGTTATAGGACTTATAAGTAATCACCAAGCACCCTGAAAACCAGGAAAATCCAAACAAACATATATACAACATATAACACAAAAACAATAATAACACATATACAGATACAAACAAAGATAGGCTCAACCCACTTAAGGATGTACCAGCAAAAGGTCAATCTGTCCCCAGTGAAGTCGCCATTTTTCTGTAGCGGTAGAAATGTTCAAGACTAAGCCATTAGATTGACTAGACTTATACAAATCAGAATAAAAATCGCCACTGCGCTTTATTGTTTCCAAAGGAATGGGAAAAGAGCGGATAACCCAAAAAGAGGGGGAAAGATTCAAGGTAAGGGGGTTGTTTATGCAAAGGGAAGGTATTAGCACCCTAAACATCTACGGTACTCCATAGGAACCTCTTTGAAAAATATGTATATTTTGGATATGAAATATGTTGTATAAAATAGATGGTGGAGGTGAGAAAAGAAATATATTTATTATTTTTTCACCCGTCGCAGTTGCGAACCTTTAGTGCCTATGTACCACATTTTCGTGCAATAGGGGATCAGGGTGCACGTAGTTCCTATTTTAAAAATTTTAACACACAAATGTGTTGGTCAATTTTATGAGATAAAACATCATCATCATTGTCCGTGTGGAAAACATACCTACTACCCACAATCATGAGAAAGGAGAATTTACATCATCTCAAAGTGGAGGATATGGCTTGGATTTTAAAAGCAGCAATGCCTCACTCAACACCCAAGTGGAAAATATCTCTCTTTACTACATATTGTAGAAGTATAGTTGTTTGCATCACTACAAGGATTGACAAGAGTTCAATCTTTTGAGAAAAGTTTAAAGATAAAAGCCAAAGTGGCAAAATGGTTTGAAATGAGATTGATTGACTTTTAGTCTTCTCACAAAAATGTCAATGTATTGTTAAGTTTATTAGAGTTTATTTATGAAAATGTTTGAAAATGCATGGACCTAAGCCCAAGTTTATTATAAAAGTAATTCAAGTTTAAAACAAGAAGAATTTTCAAAATGGGGGAGAAGATTTTTGAAATTAAAGAAGATGGGAGGAGAAGAAGAGGCTATCCTAAAGCATAAGGTAAAAGCTAGGGATAAGAACCATTTAACCAACAAGAAGCCAATACTTGACATTATGAGCCAAAATAGAATTCCCATTCTTTGGATTGAAACCAAACAAGCAAATATACTAGACCTCTTGAGAGAACCAAACTTCAAATGTATTAAGTCTTCACAAAAATTGGGCAGAGTAAAGGATGTATACAGGTGAATTCCATATTACAAACAAAGGGTGTAATCACAATAACCTGCAAACAAAACAAAAAAACAACCCAATGTCTTGAGGTAAACCTCAAGAGCTCCATACAAAATAATCAGATAAGATCACAAGGTCTCCAATCATAGGCCAAGGTTTATAATCCTAAGTCCAAAAATTCTAATGCTTCATAATGCCAAGGATTGTAACCAAATATTCCAAGTATCATTAAAGATTTTTAGGGTTTATGTTGATTATTAGGTGTCTTTAAAAGAAAAGAAAAGCTCAAGTGAGCAAAATAAAAAATGACAAAAATATAAAGGGGCTCAAGTGAGCAAAGATGAAAAATAGCATGAAATGTAAATGCTAAAAGTAAATGGTGCATAAAGTAAAGAACATAAAATAAAAACATAAAATAAAATCAATTATTAGTGATTAGTGATTAGTTGGATGATCATATTGAAACTTGTATTTGGAACTCATTAGAGGATTGGTAGAACTAAAGCCTTCACACAACAAGTTGCATTTGCTTTTTGTCAAGTATATCATCCATTAGGAATCCTTATGAGTATCATTTAATGATCAACGATGTTTAAGTGATCCGCGTTGACCAAAGGTATTGTAGATCCATTAGAGGATTGGTAGAACCAAAGCCTCCACACAATGAATCTCAAAGTTATTGGATCGAAGAGATCAAATTAACATACTTGGGCTTGCAAACATAAGTTTGGGCCACGAATGATCATTTATTCGAATCGGGACAAAATTTAGCGCTATGTGAAGCAATCGTAAATGGACTTATATAGAAGTCGCACCTATTTTGAGGCCAGTCAATAGCAATCTATGCACCATTTGTTTTGAGACATGATATAGAGATCATGCTCTAACAACATTTAGTGCAATAAGAAGGGGATGAGATGAAGAGGGATGAGAGAGAATATACAAACCACTTTTGAATTAAATTTAATCAAACTATTATTAAAATCATTCATCCATTTTTGTGGAGTTATACTCAACACCATGGATCCAATGATGTTAATAAAGTTCATGATCAAAAATTTAATCCAAGATCAGCCATCAAATAATCACAAAATAATATTACATTTTAATATATACAAAAAGGTTTAAAAATAATGTTTAAAAATAGAAATAAAGAGAAAAATATTAACTATGTCCAAATTAATCAAGAAATAAAAGTAAGACCATAGAAAAATCTGAAATAAACTAAAATATTTTTATAAATTTTTTGGAATTTTTTAAAGTCAGAAACTATTTTTAAAATTAAAAGAAAGGGGTAAAATAAACCAAAAATGATAAAGAAATATCAAAGTCAAAAACAAAAATAAAATAAGGTCACCAATATTTGTCACAATATCATTGGATCACTCCATAATTTTTCATTAGAAATCAGAAATAGAATAATCAAAAATACTTTTTCATAATTTTTTCAGATTTTTTGGACTAAAAATGAATTTTCTATGATTTTTTGAAGTTTAAAACAATTAAAAATAAAAAATTAGAAAAGAAAATAAAAGTCAGAAATATATGGACCATTGGATGAGAGTCAAAACGTGTTAGTAATCAAATCCAAGGGATCTGGCGCGCTGTGCATATGATGATCATTAGTGAATAAAGCACTGAATCAATTATTAAATAAGAATTCAAAAATAACAAGTGGCGTGCCATCATTGGTTGGAAGATGACACGTTGGTCATCTTCAACCTCCAGCTAACGTGAATTGCAGGTCTCTCAAACTGTAAAATCAGAAGCTCAGACCTATGCCATTCGCTTCGTCTCTTCAAGACGAAGACAACCACACCCTCGCGCCAAATTTATATAAACTGTAGCTCAAGCAATTTGGAAAGAAAGTTTTGAAAAGGGATTTGAAATTTCATGGTCAAAATGTGTTTCCAGTAAGAAGTAAGTGTTGCAAGTAGAACCAGGGCAATGAGAGTATCACAATGATATCAAAGTTTTGAAGAATTGATGAAGGAATCTACCTATTGAAGTTGAGTTGCAGAGCTTTGAAACTGGACTTCTATGGAGTAATATAGGGCACGATTCTTGAATGTAATTATATGGTTAATGTGATACGGTGGGAGAACATACTTGAGGTTTTGCATTTTATCGCAAATATTGCGGTTAGCAAGAGTCGCCACCGACTTTTCTTTTATCCAAAAGGAAAGGTGAAAAATTACAGGAAAGACCTTTGAGATTGTTTCTCGAGTTCAGGGGGTAGATTATGAAAATGGAAGGTATTAGCATCCTTTTCATCCATGGTTCTCCATGGGCTCTTAGTTACTTTCTTAGATCACTTTCTTTTGTTGTTTGAAAATGAGTTTGGTTTGGTTTTGAAAGTATTTTGCAAAAGAGGCCATTCGTTTAGGAAATCTTTGTAATGATTCTCGTTTGTAAGAATGTATACAAAGATGTTTGTCTTTTTGAAAATGTTTTCAATATTTGTAAGATGTTTTTTGAAATGTGTGTTTGTTTTGAAAATAGCAAGGATAGTTGTTAAGATGATTTAATTGAACCCTTGAAATCATTCCTTAACTCAATTGGTCATTTGCTAGGTTAAAAATCAGAAATTGCCCTTCCTTAGTCAAAACCCTAATTTTTGACCATTTTGCCCTTTTGGTGATTTGATCAAATTTCTTGAGGAATTGTGATCCAAAATTGACCAAATGATACATATAAGTTTAAAATGTTGACATGGATAAAAAATTATGAAGTTTGACTGTAAATTGGCCATGGTTTAATTTTTCCCCAATACCGCTGATTTTTAGGCCAACTGTCCAATTATCTGATAAAAAATGTGGTTTAAAGCTTGAAACTTGTCCTGGGTGATCTTATGGATCCATAATGATGTTTGAAAGTCACATGAAGCATTGATAGTCCAAAAATCCTTATGCAATATCAAACCCTAATTTTGGGTCATCAGTGCAAGATGAGATGTCTTGAGCTGACCAAACTCTAATCCAGTCTTGTGTCAAAGAAATCTTGTGAGAAAGGTCTTGATAAATGAGAGGGAAAATTTTGGGGTAAAACAGCTGCCCCTGTTCAATCTTCTTAAACCTGAAGAGTTAGATTGGCGAGCTTTACCATTCGTGACTTGAAGGTGAAAGATGATTGGACACTAGAGTGCCCATCAATTTGCACTCGACAATGTGTAGCTGAGGGAATGGGCTTAAAGATGCCATTTGGAGAAGAGATTAAATCTTGTTGGAGATGGGCTTGTAGATGCCATCCAAGAATGTTTGTTGAATTGTAAATTGTAAGCTGAAAGAACGAGTATCAGAATGGCATCCGCGTTTGGAGCGTATCCATACTGTATCTGAATGGGTATCAGAATGGCTTCCATGTCTGGAGCGTATCTGTACCGTATCTGAACTTGAAATATGAATGAGTATTAGAATGGAATCCGTGTCTGGAGCGTATCTGAACTGTATCATGAAGGTTGAATCTGAATGAGTAACAGAATGGCATCCATGCCTGGAGCGTATCCGTACTGTATTTGAATAATTGCATCTGAATGAGTATCAGAATGGCATTTGTGTTTGGAGCGTATCTGTACTGTATCTGAAGGTTGAATCTGAATGAGTAACAGAATGGCATACGTGTCTGGAGCGTATCTGTACTGTATCATGATTTCACATTGTTAATGGTAACTATTAATCTTGTCCTGAAAAGGGTAAAATGTTAGCTGAAACACAAAGTTATGTTGTATGAAATGTACGGTGCAATGTATTTGTTTTATCAATATTTATGATATATGGATGTAATGTATGCACATGTAAGCTGATTTGCTGTGTTGCTGTACTGCTGTCAGATTGGGGGAAATAAATCCCTGACTGCTGCTGAGGATATGTTGAATTTCCAACGTCTAGAGACTGAAGTACTGATGAACTCTTTACTGAGAGGAGTAAATTCTGTTGTGAGGGCAATGTCATGTACTGCTTGCAAGATCTGCTTAGAGAATCCAAAGAATTTTGACGACTTCTACTGGGGATTAATAATTTGAAGTTTTAGTTCCGCTGGGGATCTAAATGACGTACTGTGAGGATTGCTTATGGAATATCCTAGAGACGTTTTCCGGCTCTTTCAACCTATCAGTAATTGTCTTTCTCATTTTGTTTATTTGTAAACAGTAATTATGTTCAAATGCATATGTTCATTAATGAGTCATTGGACGTTTTTGCAAGTAAAACACAAGTGTAAAGAAAAAGACAAATAGTTTTCTGTACTTTCAAAGATATATTTTTATATTGACTCTGAAAAAGTATTTTGTTCAAAGGAGACAATCATTCTAGTAAGATAATGATGCCAGAAAAAGCAAGAAAAAATTTATACAAACAAAGATAGCTATGTGTAATAATCTCATGGGGTTACCATTCTGCTATAGCCTTCATACCTCCGGATATCTTATCTATTTGTTGCTTCGTCCGAAGATGATTGAATTGATCAGAAACTCCGAGTTTGTCAGTGGAAGTCAAGAGGTTATCCTCAAAGTGATCCGACGGGACATAATCATACGCTTTAATTCCCTAACTTTTTCCTGGACCACCCTTTCGGGTTTTCAGTCCACCGCGAAACCCTTTTTTGCCCAAGTTGCCCTTTCGGGTTTTCAACTTGCCAGGTGTACAAATTTTTTTGTTTTATCCCTAATTTTTGCCTGAACCTTTTTGGTTCGTCGAGATGCCCTTTTTTGCCTAGGTGTGTCAACCTAGCGGGTCTCTTATGCATAATATATTTTGATTATGTCAGCGTTTGCAGGGTGTGGCAGGTCGTCACCATCCATGGTGGTTAAGATCATTGCCCCACTGAAGAAGATGTTCTTGATTACAAATGGTCCTTCATAGATAGGAGTCCATTTTCCCCTGGGATCACTTTGTGGTAAGATAATGCATTTGATCACTAGATCTCCAACTTGGTATACTTGGTGTCTGAATTTCTTGTTGAAAGCCTTGATCATCCGTTTTTGATACATCTGACCATGCAAAACAACAGTAAGTCTCTTTTCATCAATTAAGTTTAGTTGATCAAGTCGAGTTTGGATCCAATCGTCCTCATTCACACCTGCATCCTTCATAATTCTCAAAGAGGGGATCTGAACCTCAATAGGCAATACAACTTCCATGCCATAAACCAAAGAATAGGGTGTTGCCCCAGTTGAGGTGCGAGCCGTGGTACGATACCCGTGGAGAGAAAATGGTAGCATCTCATGCCAGTCCTTGTAGGTGACTGTCATTTTCTGTATGATCTTTTTAATGTTTTTATTTGCAGCCTCAACAACACCATTCATCTTTGGCCGATAGGGGGACGAATTGTGATGCTGAATCTTGAACTACTCGCACAAGGCGGTGATCATAGTATTGTTAATGTTTGTACCATTATCAGTGATGATCCCTTCTGGGATACCGTACTAGCAAATGAGATTCTGCTTCATGAAGCGGGCAACAACATTCTTAGTAACGGATGCAAAGGAAGCTGCTTCGACCCATTTCGTAAAATAATCAATGGCCACCAGAATGAAGCGGTGTCCATTGGAGGCTGTAGGCTTGATCTCCCCAATCATGTCGATTCCCCACATAGCAAAGGGCCAAGGAGTCGTCAAGACATTCAGAGGAACCGGAGGTACGTGCACCTTGTCAGCATAAATTTGACACTTATGACAGGTCTGAGAGTGTTGATAGAAATCCTCTTCCATGGTAGACCAATAATAGCCTGCCCGTAGGATTTTCTTCTCCATCGTATGCCCACTGGAGTGAGTTCCAATGGTACCTTCATGTAATTCAACCATGATCTTTTCAGCTTCAATCTTATCCACACACCGGAGCAGAATGGAGTCATAATTGCGTTTGTATAGGATACCATTACTCAGGAAGAACTTAGCAGAGAATCTCCTTAGGAACTTTTTATCATTGATTGAAGCTACTTCCGGATATTCTTGAGCCTCGAGATACCTCTTGACTTCATGAAACCAAGGCTGGTCCACTACTTCTTCAGTCTTAATCTCGTGACAGTGTGTTGGTTCATCCATTCGTTCGATGGTGATCTGGGGAGCCTCGTTATCGCAATTAAGTTTAAACATAGATGACATTGTGGCTAGAGTATCTGCTAGCTAATTTTCTTCTCACGGGAAGTGCTCGAAGGTAATCTGCTCAAAATGTGGTAGCAATGTTAAAACATGTTCTTTATAAGGGATAAGGTTTGGATGATTAGTGTCCCATTCTCCTTTGATCTGACTGACGACCAGAGCTGAATCTCCAAACACATCTAAGGATTTGATTCCCAAGTCTATGGAAGCTTTGAGACCAAAGATGCATGCTTCGTATTCCGCGATGTTGTTCATACAGTTGAAGCAAAGTCTGGAAGTAAAGGGAGTGTGACACCCTTCCGAAGATAAGAGTACATCGCCGATACCATTACCAAGTACATTGGATGCCCCATCAAAGAACAGGGTCCATCGGGATCCTTGTTCAGGTCCATCATATGGTCTGATTTCTTCATAGTTGTCTAATGTCATGATGTCTTCATCCGGGAATTCAAATTTCATGGACTGATAATCTTCTACAGCTTGATGAGCAAGATGATCCGCTAGCACACTTCCCTTTATAGCTTTCTGGGTAGTGTATTGTATGTCATATTCTGTTAGGATCATCTGCCATCTTGCTATCCTTCCAGACAGAGCAGGTTTTTCGAAGATGTATTTTATCAGATCCATCTTAGATATCAACAAAGTAGTATGAGTCAACATATATTGTCTTAGCCGGTGAGCAGCCCATGCCAGAGTGCATCAAGTTTTCTCGAGCAGTGAATATCTGGTTTCACAGTCGGTAAACTTTTTGCTCAGGTAGTAAATAGCGTGCTCTTTTCGGCCAGACTCGTCATGCTACCCCAATACACACCCCCATTGAGTTCTCTAAAATGGTCAGATACATGATCAGTGGTCTTCCCATGACTAGTGGAATCAAAACAGGAGGCTCTTGTAAGTACTCTTTGATTTTGTCAAAAGCAATCTGACATTCATCATTCCATCTGACTACTTGATCTTTCTTCAATAGTTTGAAGATTGGTTCACAAGTAGTTGTTAGGTGAGAAATGAATCTGGAAATATAGTTTAGGCGTCCCAAGAATCCTCTGAATTCCTTCTCAGTACGAGGAGTAGGCATTTCTTGTATCGCTTTAACCTTGGTAGGATCAACCTCGATGCCTTTGTTGCTGACAACAAAACCTAAGAGTTTATCGGACCGGACTCTAAATGTACACTTGTTTAGATTCAACCTTAGTTTGTACTCCTTCAATCTCTCAAACAACTTTTGCAAATGACCAAGGTGCTCCTCTTCAGTTTGTGATCGCGCTATCATGTCATCTACATAGACCTCTATCTCATGATGTATCATATCATGAAATAAAGCTACCATGGCGCGTTGGTAGGTTGCCCCAGCATTCTTCAGTCCGAATGGCATCACTTTGTAGCAGAATATGCCCCACTGTGTGACAAATGTAGTTTTCTCCATGTCCTCAGGTGCCATTTTGATTTGGTTATAACCTGAGAATCCGTCCATGAAGGAAAATACTTTGTGTTGGGCTGTATTGTCAACTAGGATATTGATGTGGGGAAGTGGAAAATCATCTTTAGGGATGGCCCTATTCAAATCTCTATAATCCATGCACATTCGTACTTTTCCGTCCTTTTTAGGCACGAGAACCATGTTGGCAACCCATTGAGGATAGGAAGTGACAGCCAAGAATCCAGCATTAAATTGTTTCATGACTTCCACTTTGATCTTCTCTGACATGTCAGGTCTCATGCGGCGGACTTTTTGTTTCACTGGTGGACAATATTCTCTTGTGGGCAGACGATGTACCACGATGTCTGTATCAAGTCCTGGCATGTCTTCGTATGACCAAACAAAGATCTCAACATAATCATTCGATAGCTGAATTAGACGCTCCTTGACACTCGGATCTAGATTGGCATCCACCTTGATTTCCTTTTTATCTTCCTCGGTACCAAAGTTGATTGTATCCAACGGTTCCTCATGAGGTTGAATAGCTCTTTCCTCTTGTTGTAGTAGTCTGACCAATTCCCCTGGTACTTCATAATCTTCCTCACCTTTGTCTTCGGCTTGGTATATTAGATCTTCAGAGTCACTAAAGGCCATAGCAGTATTGTTATCCATGGGATCCGGAATGGAGGGGTACCTGCATTTATGGGTGTGGGTGTGCGTAAGGGTATAACCATCTTTAAACAATAAAAATGTAAAAGAAAGACAATGAGCACAAAAGGTTTGTATGTGAAAAAACGTCCATGATTCATTGAATGTCATATGAAGATGAAATAAAAACCCTTACAAATGGACCGTTTAGCCTCGGGTAAGACACAAGGTTTTAAATGTGCGAATTGTTTGTGAATATTACAAGTCCAACAGAAATGTAAAAGATAAATTACTGAGAGATGAAAGTTATTGGGACAAAGTCTCTGGCTTCCCAATTGCGAAGTCCCCCGTTGATAGTAGGAAATATCCAATCCTCCAAGCTGCCATCTTCTTCACCATCTTCCACTGTGTTGACCTCTCGGCTGCTAATCTTCAGAGGTGGCCCTCCAGCACGGGCATGGCGCACAACCTTTTGAGCATTTGAAGTAAACCCTAAGCCAAACTTGTCAGATTTATACGGAATGTATGGAAGCTGCCCCCAGATGGTGCATCCACCCTTCTCTACTACTGCATTGGCGTCCTTTAGAGATGACATCCAAAGCGGAGGTCTCGTGATCTTGGGGATTTGGGATACCGTCTTGGTTACCGCTACCTCTTGAGATACTTCTTCGAAATGTTGAAAAGGAGTTTCAATGAACTCGCCATCCAACTCCACATACCGGAAAGAATTTAGGTGGCTAATCATGTACTCTTCCTCTCCGTGGACAGTGATAATCTTTCCATGGACCGGATATTTCAGCATCTGGTGTAGTGTAGAGGTGACAGCACTAACATTATGAATCCATGGTCGTCCTAACAGACAAGAGTAAGAGGGGAGGATGTCCATTACATAGAAGGTTGAGTTAAAAGTCTGAGTTCCCACCTTTATGGTTATGTCCACCTCCCCGTGGACCATCCTCTTTGAGCCATCAAATGCTCTCATGACTATGTTATTGGGTTTCAATATCAGTCCTTCACAATCCAATCTGTCGACAGCTTTCTTCAGTAAAACGTCCAAAGACAAGCCAGTGTCCACCAAGACATGGGCCAAAGTTGTTCCTCTACACTCCACAGAGACATGTAATGCCTCGTTGTGCTTTCTCCCCCTTGGTGTCAAATCAGCATCAGAGAAGCCTAGGCCGTTATCAGTTGTCAAACTGGCCACACAATCTTGGAATTGGTCAACAGATGTTTCTTGTGGCAGATGGGCTGTCTTCAGGACTTCACCAGAGCTTTCGCATGTGCCTCAGAACATAGCAGCAATGCTAGCATGGAGATCTTGGAGGGAGTTTTCCCCAACTGTTCAACCACGTCATAGTCACTCTTCTTTATTGTCCTCGGGATCTCCTTCATTTCCTTCTTGGAGGTTTCGGGGATAGTCAGCGGTTGAGCCTTCGTCCAGACAGGCTCTTCTTGAATACTTTTTCCTCGAATTTCAACAGTAAAAGAGTTGGTAGGGATAACAGTAGGGGTTGTGTCATCTTTTCCAGTAGGAGCACTTGCAGATATGATTATTAGTATGGAAGTAACCTTCGGAACAGCCACGGGTCCAAAAACTGCCTTTGGAGGGGCAATCTCTGGAGAGAAGATTCTACCGCTACGGGTAATCTTACTGGTTCCGACAATATTGCTAATGTCGGAATCTTCTTCTTCGGAGCTCACTTCTTCAGCGGCCAGCCCATCTTATTTGATACCATGGTAGTAGATGTCTCCACCGTAATTCCACGGTACTGTTTTGTCTGATTCATATGGGACCGGCCCGAGCATTATAATTATAAGAGGAGTAGTCTTTGGAATCGATGTAATCCTAACGGGTCTTTTGGGGGCCCTGGAAGGATTGGCAGAGATGGTTATAATTGAAGCGTCTTCAACAGGAACAGGTGAAACAGGAGCATTTTCAAATAGAATCTCTTGGTTGTCTATCAAGCGTTGAATGTCTGTCTTCAACAGAGGGCAAATAGTGGGTGAGGATAAACAAAGATGGTAGTCTTCATTACAACCTGGGAATATACCAGCTTTCAACAAGTTTATCTTAATGATTGGGAGTGGAGTCAAGAGTTCATCCACTGTGGTAACAAACAAATCTTCTTCGATAGCATTGGTGTTGTGACCATGCCTAGGCATAGGAGCTGAAATGACGTTTGGTTTCTCGGGCGCATCAAACTCAATTTCTTTTGCATCTATAAGGTCTTGAATTTTGTTTTTCAAGGCCCAACAGTTGTTAGTGTCGTGACCCGGACTTTCGGAATGATATGCGCATCTGGCATTTGGGTGATAATGAGGGGACGCCGTGTTGAGATTCTTTGGAGCTTCTTTTAAAGTTGCCAGATTAGATTTCAGAAGATGTGGTAAAACCTGGGCTAGAGTCATATTAATCCTGGTGAATTGCCGGACTGGTCTTTCCACCCTTGGTTGGTTACTTCTTGGTTGATCAGATGGAGGCTTTGGGATCATAACGGCCCCTACCATTGGTCGGTGCTCATCTCTCCCTTGGTTTCTTTGTGGGTAAATAGCAGATACCTCCTTTTTCCTGGTGAAAGGCTTTCTTACTGCTGTAGAGGCATACGAATCCTTCTGAATCTTTCCACTTTTTATGCCAGCTTCTACCCACTCTCCGGTTAGTATTAACTCAGTAAACCCAGCAGATGAGCTCCCAATCAAATGGTTGAAGAAAGGACCCGATAGCGTGCCTAAGAACATATCCACCAACTCCCTTTCAGACAGAGTGGGTTGCACTCTCCCAGCTAGATCTCTCCAATTATGCGCGTAATCTTTGAAACCCTCATTTGAAGCCATAGCCATACTGTGGAGTTGAGTACGGGTAGGCGCCAAATCTGCATTATACTGATATTGTTTATAGAAATCTACGGCAAGGTCTTCCCAGTTGTGGACGTCGACCCTTTCTAATTGGTAAAACCAATCGAGTTGTGTTCCGGACAAACTATCTTGGAAAAAATGGACGCACAAGTCTTTATCGGCAGAGTGCGGCTGAATCTTTCTCACGTATGATCGGAGGTGCATTTTAGGACATGACACCCCATCATATTTTGAAAACAACGGCACTTTGAATTTTGGTGGGATCATAAATCCCGACACTAGCCCTAATTCTTCAAAGTCTAGACCTGGTACCCTTTGTATTTCCATAGCGCTCAAACGCTCTTCAAGATATCTGTACTTATCATCAGCCAGAGGGTATTGTTCCTCAGAGTAGTCTTCCACTTCTTCCTCCTCTTCAGATTCTGACGGAACTACTATTTCTTTTCCTTTCCCTTCCCCTTCATTAGATGTTGCTGCGAAATTCAAGGTTCTTCTAGTTTGTCCTTGAAATCTTCTCCCCGTGATTACAACACCGGTTGGTTTCTTCTCTTTCTTCTTTTTCTCTTTGGCCAGCAGAGTCTTCAACTCTTCTTGCCCTTTGGCCAGGGTTGTGAGTAACTGTTGAAACTGCATGTTTTGAGCTTGAAGATCTTTGACTGTCTGATCGAGATCCATCTTACTAAAATAAACAGTAGAAAGATGAGGAAAATCTTTGCAAAAGACCTGTTTATGTCATGATGAATGATATGTAAACATGCAATGCTTTCAAGGATTTTAAAAATTCAAATTCGTTTTAAACAAAAAGAAACACACGTTATATTAATAAGATAGAGTTTGAGTACATCAATGCCCCTTGGTAAAAATAATACAAAGCTCTAAGATAAAAAAAGTAGTGCGCATCCTCTTTGGTGCTATGTAGGCATTTAGAGTATGCTCCTCATGAAGTAGCCTAGTGAGTTCCAAAACCTTCTTCTCGCTTGCGTAGAATTGGGCTTCCAAATTATCTCGCTCTCCTTTGAGTTGTATCCAATCCCTTTGTAGGTCTTCAAGAGATGTGGGCATGTCAGGATGTAGGATATTGTATGGAACTTCTCCTTCCTTAACAGGCTCAATAATCACCGGGAGAATGGAAGGATAAGGCATCATAAGACTTTGAGCGCAGGTTCATACCCACTTGAGGTAAGGCTCAAGAGGGACGGAATTCTTGTGTCCCAAAGTCTTGCTATCCACCTTGTTTATCATCTCCAAGCCCGGATGAATCTCTGGCGAAGTCCTTGATCGTCGTTGTCGTAGTCGAATACCAAGCCTTGAATCAGCATCTCATGTGGGCCATCCCTTCGGGCATAACCAAACTGTCTTAAATCTAAGCATGGGTTGTAGGTGATGCCTCCCCTAATGCCAAGTAGAGGGACATTAGGTAATTCCCCACAACGGTCAACAATGATAACATTCTCTTTGGATCGAGAGCACCAATGAATATCTGAATGTTTGAGCGTCATTAACCTTTATGACCACCTTAATCCCTGCTCATTCTTTAAGACTGATTGGGGAAGATGAGAAATAAACCATCTTGCCAGGAGGGGAGTGCAACACATAAGGACACCTCTTTTCCTCATTGTACGAGTGTGAAAAGAGTGCAGGATATCCCCTAGTAATGTAGGCACCGGATTGCGTGACATAAAGATTTTAACGGCACTCACATCTATGAGTTGGTCAAGATTGGGGAACAAGACCATCCCATAGATAAGAAGATCGACAATTTCCTCAAATGCTTGCAAGTTTAAGCAGTTCCAGCAGCTTTGGTCCTTCTCAAACAGAAACTTTGCTAAGAATCCTTTGACACCACTTTTAGTTTCCCAATGAGTTGTGACATCAGATGAGTGCAAGTGCATGGCTTGAGCAATCTCTTCTGGCTTTGGATCTATTTCCGTACCGTTGAAAGGTAGTTGATTGAGAATAGGAACCCTCAAGAGTTGAGAGAATTCTTCCAAAGTAGGCACAAGTTGATAGTTAGGAAATGTGAAGCAATGATGCAAAGGACAAAGAACTGGAAGAGCACTTTCGTTATATCCTCCTTTGTGTTGGAGGTGACCAAGTTGAGTAGACGACCATGTCTCTCAGTGAATGGAGAATTCTCAAGAATCCTTGAAGCTATCTCCTTGAGTTGTGGAGGAATTCTTACAAGTTTGATTTGGATAGTTTTCCTGCGGAGTGAATCCATATCCTACAAAATAGGAACAAAGATGAATCTAAAAAATCCTTGAAATGGTTAGTGAATGCATATGATGTTCATGATGTCCATGATGTTATGCACAAGTATGTATATACAAGCAAATTAAACAATTTCATAGTTTAGGCTTGCATGGGGTTTTATAAGTAAGTACCCTCTTAAAGTTTAGTTGGCTCAACCTGTCCTAATAATAGTAACGGGGTTCTAAGGAGCTCAAAATCACTGGACTGTTTCCTTGGTATTGTTTCAGCTCAAGCCTCTTTAATGGCGACCGAAATATCCCAAGAAACCAACCCTCAATGATTGTAGTATCGAGTATCTACCAACTTCGGACTGCACCAAAGCCGGTCATCTCACTACATCCTAAAGGCCAAGTTGGTCAAGTAAAGGGTTCTAGAAGTTCATTAGTGCTTCATGACATCACTCAGCGGCCCTGTATTCTCTTTGATTAACTCAAATTCTACCGGTACCCACAAATATGTCACACTAACATAGTTATTACTTAGACCATGTCAGTATACCCCGCACAATTTCCACAATGTATTGCTATTTACCTATAATGTTTCCCAAATCCGGGTGGAGGATTCAAACCCAAAAAAAGAACCATAATGTAAACCGAACAAGTCAAAAAATGTAAGTAAATAAATGGGATCTAAACCTTAAGGTAACCCCACTTCTATAATTATCCCTAGCAGAGTCGCCAGTTCTGTGATACTGTTGGAGAACTGACTTGAGGTTTTGTGTTTTATCACAAATGTTGCAGTTAGCAAGAGTCGCCACCGACTTTTCTTTTATCCAAAAGGAAAGGTGAAAAAGTACAGGAAAGACCTTTGAGATTGTTTCTTGAGTTCGGGGGGGGGGGGGGGTAGATTATGAAAAGGGAAGGTATTAGCATCCTTTTCATTCATGGTTCTCCAAGGGCTCTTAGTTACTTGCTTAGATCACTTTCTTTTGTTGTTTGAAATGTGTTTGGTGTGGTTTTAAAAGTATTTTGCAAAAGAGGCCATTCGTTTAGGCAATCTTTGTAATGATTCTCGTTTGTAAGAATGTATACAAAGATGTTTGTCTTTTTGAAAATGTTTCCAATATTTGTAAGATGTTTTTTGAAATGTGTGTTTGTTTTTAAAATAGCAAGGATAGTTGTTTGAAATGGAGCAAGTAACTAGAAGTAATCTACCTACTCAAATGCCTTTCTTGTGCATTTTCTATTCCATTGACATTGTTGTCTTACCATTGATTTGGTAAGAAACCCTATCTTTGGATGTAAACGGGACGGGCGTGGGTCATCGTATAACCATGATTAGCAATGTTTGCGAAGTATCTTAGCATTTTAAGGGACCAAGATCATTTTGTTAGGCAACTTTTTGAATAGCGTCATCGAGGGACTATGATCTTATACTTGTTTGTTTTTCCAAGATACTTCGCATCCGTAACATGGCTATTTTTGTATAAGGCAACCAAGTGAAGAAACCCTAAGGATGCTTGTGTGTAAATGTATCATTTTCATGCTTTAGTTTTATCTTGTATTTAGGGTTTTCTATTTTGCTTTGTTTTGATCTTATCATACAAACCCTAATTACTAATCATGGCATGTAAAACAATAAATTGCGTAATGTAAATATTACTAAGCTATTACAACAATTTTATGGGAGGGGGGAATACAAATTTGAACGGGGATTTGCAAGAATGTAAACCTAAATAAATTATTACAACCAAATCAAATTTGTACGAATATTAGAATAAATAATATACAATATTTAAAGATGCAATATAATGTACATGTAAGAAAAGATTTTTGTTTTGTTTTTCATGTGAAAAGAAAATTTTAACCTAATCCTAAAAAAAATAAAGAAATTAATTTTTAAAAGGGAGGCTTAACCCTAATTATTATTTTAAAAGAAAATAAAGTTCTTATATATTATTTTTTTATGTATTTTTTATATATTAAAATAATAAATAATAAATAATAAAAATATAAAGTTTTTACATATGCAAAAATGAATATTTATAAGTATGGGATAAATAAATTAAGCTAAATATATTTTAATTATATCTTACAAGTTTATTAAGAAAATATATGACATATATTAAAAATAAAATATATTTCTATGTGAAAAGTAAACTAAAATAAAAATAAAAATGCAATAATATGAAATTTACATTTTTTGGGAATTTTATGCATCAAATAAATATTTAATATATTAAAATGAAAACAAAATAAATAAAATAAAAATATAAAAATAGTTGGGCAAGGGGGGTGTCTTAAATAAACAGATGGTGAAAGTTAGAAAAATCAAACTAAGCCCAACGTGGAGGCCCAAACCTGCAAAAAGACAAAACTGAAAAATGGAAGAAAATGTGAAAAAAACACAAAAGTAGCGCCCAGGTTCGAACCCAGGACATGGGTCTCACCAGCGCGCTACTTTGTCATTGGGGTGGCTATACATCCATTGTTTTAAGATAAACGAAAATAACATAACATGAACAAAGTTCTTGCCCTGTACTTCATCTTCTTCCTCAAGCTTGGTCGGATGTCCTGTAACTCTCTCATTCTTCTATGAAAATGAAAACTCATAACATGAAAGTTGTAGTATTTGATCTCACAATTCTAACCATATAAGTCATGTAAGCTAACAATCAAAGATCAGAGAGAATTTTAAAAGCCCTAAATTTAAACCTAATTTTTTCAGAAACTTCAAGTTCTTAATTATCTCAACTCAAGCCAAATAAATGTAAGATAAAGATATGTACAGTTTCGTTGCAATGAGGACTACATTATTTATTCACAAATAGTGGCCAATGGTTTCCTGTACAAGGAGATAGAAGTTGAGATTTTACCTCCTTCAGTTGAAATCATGGATGGAACTGGAGTGAGTTTAATGGAGGCCTGATGCTTGCTTGAGCTTCCTTGAAGTTCCCTGAATGTATTCCCACCCTTGCCTTGCTATGAAAGTGCCTGAAACTCCTTGGCCAAGTCAACTTGCAAGCTTTGAAAACAAAAATGGCAGATGATGGAGAAGGGGTTACACTACAGGGATGAAGGTCTGGATTAGTTGGATATCAAGTAGGTAAGGTTTTTGATGATCAAGAATGGAAACGCACGAGCCAAATGAGAGATTGGTATGCTTATGCCAAAACTGCAAGTTTTGACAGTTTTCTGGTGTTTTTTGAGCTTGGGAGTGTTTCAGGCCTTAACTAATCGTGTGTTAAGTTGTATTATGTTTTTATATTAGTATAGAATCAGTTTCATGTCAACCCTCCAACAGATGTGCTAGTTCCAGCCTTTTTGCAACCTTTCTTGCTTTTGAAGTAAAGTGAAGGGACAAGGCTAACCATGCTTGTACTTGCTTTCTTAGGGTTGGTATAAACTTGTACAAATTGCTTTAGGCCTGTAAGATTTGTATGTGAAATGGAGATAGGTGCAATGCTCAAGAATTGGAAATTGGAAAAAGTTGAGCTTTTTAAAAATGGCAATGGTCAGTTTATGCCATTTATGGAATTGCAACTTGGGTAATGGCTCTAGGGCTTGGATCAAAGCTTTATCAACTGAGTAAGCATTAAATTAAGGAGTAAGGAACAAGTTTAGGACCTGTAAAGCATGGATTAGGCATCATATGTACTGATTGGAACTTTGTTCTTCATGAAATGGCTTGGACAAAAACTGAGAAATTGCCAACTTCATCTCTTCGATTCTCCCTACTCAAAAATGATCTTGAGGAGTTCTTGGAAATTTTGGAAAGCTTGAAATATGCTCTATAACTCATCTTTGAAAGGAATTTTGAGATACCTCTTGGAACTAGGTGAAACATTTCCATGAAGTTGGGTCCAAAACCTGCCTAAATTAGGGCAAAATTTCACTAAGTTATTTAGTTCATGACCATGTATTCATAAATTTATATCTTGAGATCCAAACATATTTAGGGAAAAGTGTGTGAAGAAAAGTTGTAGATTTCATGGAGATATACAACTTTCATGTTGGGAACTTTCTTTGAATCATTATTCATCATGGTGAAAAAATGGCCTAAAGTTGAGAAAAAATAAGAAATTTTTAATACTTAGAAAATTTTCTAAGTTAAGAAAAATTTCAAATTCAAACCCTAATCTTCAAACTTGGATTTCTTGATGAACAAGTTTCAAATTTTGACATGTGTTGATTAATTGTGATCCTTGGCACTTGATATTGACCAAAAAGTCAAAGTTTGACTTTTCAGTGTACATTTGACTTTTGATCAGTTGACTGTAAATTTGATCTGTCAATCCAATGAAATTGAAATGTTTTGAGCCATTTAATAAGGTCAAGATTATGTAATTGAATTATTGAAATTATGCCTTAACTCAATTGGTCATTTGCATGGTTAAAAATCAGAAATTGCCCTTCCTTAGTAAAAACCCTAATTTTTGACCATTTTGCCCTTTTGGTGATTTGATCAAATTTCTTGAGGAATTGTGATCCAAACTTGACCAAATAATACATATAAGTTTAAAATGTTGATGTGGATAAAAAATTATGAAGTTTGACTGTAAATTGGCCATGGTTGACTTTTTCCCCAATACAACTAATTTTTAGGTCAACTGTCCAATTATCTGATCAAAAATGTGGTTTAAAGCTTGAAACTTGTCCTGAGTGATCTTATGGATCCATAATAATGTTTTAAAGTCACATGAAGCATTGATAGTCCAAAAATCCTTATGCGACATCAAATCCTAATTTTGGGTCATCAGTGCAAGATGAGATGTCTTGAGCTGACCAAACTCTAATCCAGTCTTGTGTCAAAGAAATCTTGTGAGAAAAGTCTTGATAAATGAGAGGGGAAATTTTGGGGTACAACAGTTAGCTTCAAGGAAGATCAAGTAAGGTGAATTGATGAAAAAATTGGATTGAAAAAGGCTTGAGAATGGATTTCGAAGTTGCTGAATTCTGAGTTAGGGAACAAGTTTGGTAGGGTGATTCTGGATATCTAAGCTTGAGGAAATGAATGAGAGATGACCCTCTATTTATAGGGAATCAAATGGAATGTCCAACTGTGTAAAATGATGAAGTTTGGAGGGAAATCGTGTGAAGTTGCAAACAAGAAAAGTGTGACTTCCAATTTGATCAAAACTTATCCAAAACGCGCATTTTGTTGTGCTAATCAATTCATGAACTTCATTAAACATGTTTAGAGGCATAAATGCGTGGAAAACTTGTGATTAGAAGCCAAAATAAAGACTTTAAATTCTGACTTATGGGAAAACATCAGTTCCAAGTTACCAAGTTCAATCCAATGGCATTCTCAGCTCAATGGGTCTTAAGGCATGATTCTTGATGCTTTAGAAAGATGAGGTTACAAGATTTGAAATGGAAAAAGAATGGAATCAAATAGATGCTTGAGCTGAAAGTTGTATTGAGTCAAATTGGAGGAAAGGGTTAACTTTCCATACTTAGAAATATTTCAAATTCTTCTTCAAAATGACCTATAATGTCTTGCATCCAAACATAGCCTTCTAGTTGGAATTTTCTCTTGACCAAAAAAGATGGCATGAAGTAGATCTCTTGAATGAAATTTTGGAACTTGAACTATTCAAAATCTCCAAAAATTGAGAGGGTTATGAATTGTTGAAGTGGGCAAAAAATCATGAAATGACCTATAATCTTTTGTATCCTTAAGGAAATTTCCATCCACTTTCTCACTTTGCCCATAAAAGAAGGCATAAATTTCACATCTTAAAGATAATTATGGAAAAAGAATGGGATCAAGGTGATAAAAGTTGACTAAGTTATGATCATTTGAAGTCACACATGGAAAATTGGGGATTCATCTGGAGGACTTGTAATCTTTCTTCTTCATCAAGTTTCTTCCACATGAAAACTCCTTGGAACTTTTGAAGTGATTTGTTTATAACCCTTTGAAGAGAAGGATTTATTTTGAATCACTCAAAAATACTAAAAGATGAGCAAGATATGCTTCTTTGAAGTTCAAAACTCTAACTCCTAGATCAAGAAAATGCTTTGAGGAACTTTGACAATTTTGAACAAACTTCTTGTACCAAAACAAATGCCTTGTAAATATAAGTTGTTCAGGATGATAATGAGAACTCATAGCAACCACAACCACTTCCATATCTTGATGATTGAGAGAAATATGCACTTATGACCAATGGGAATAAGACCTTGTCCAACCATGACTATTTTTCAATCAACCCCTTGTACTTTTTGGATCAAATCTTGATAACTTGGAAATATAGTGAACCAAAAAAACTTTTCCATGCCATCCCTTCCAAAACAAATTCAATGGTGAGGTTTGAACTTCTCAAGCTTCATTGACTAGGTCATGGAAATAAACTCATGAACCCATGGATCAACTTGCTAAGCCCCATTGCGTTTACCTGCATTGTTGACAAGTAAGACAAACCAACATTGTATTTTATTAATTAAAAGGAGAGTCAAAACAAAAACATGAATGATTACACAAGAAAAACAAGTCAAGGTGCTTGGTGATTCCTCAAAGAGAAAAGCTAAAGATAGGAAGGAGAACCAAAAGCCCTAATGTGATCTTGTTGTGATTAAATCAATATGGTATGGTGAAGGGATCTTAGGGGCAAAAATTAGGGTACAACAACCTTCCAACCAATGATGGCGTGCCATTTGTTTTTTTTTTAAAATCTGATTTTACATTTGATTCAGTGCTTTATTCACTAAAGTCCATAACATGCACAACGCGTCAGGTCCACTTGATATGTTTGCTAACGCGTTTTGACAATGATCACATGGACCATATTTTTTTGGTTTGATATTTTATTTTCTGATTTTTATTTTAATTGATTTAAATTTTAAAAAATCATAGAAAAATTAGTTTAAGTCCAAAAAATCTAAAAAAAATTATGAAAAATGTTTTTGATTTTTCTCTTTCTGACTTTGATTTTTTAAAAATTTTATTTTGTGTTTTGATGTTTTTTATAAATTTTAACTTTATTTGAATTGTTTTAAATGTTTAAAAATACTTTTATGCATTTTTAAATTCTGAAAAAATTATGGAACGATCCAACGATATTGTGACAAATATTGGTGACCTCATTTATTTTTTATTTCTGACTGTCATTTTTTTTATCATTTTTGATTTATTTTACTCATTTCTTTTAATTTTAAATATAGTTTTTGACTTTAAAAAATTACCTAAAATTTTATAAAAATATTTGAGTTTATTTATGATTTTTCTATGGTTTTACTTAATATTTCTTGATTAATTTGAACATGGTTGATATTTTTCTCTTTTATTTCTATTTTAAAACATTTTTTAAACCTTTTTTAATGTATATATTAAATGTGATATTATTTTGTGATTATTTTCTAGCTGATCTTGGGTTAAATTTTTGATCATGAACTTTGTTAACATCATTGGATCCATGGTGTTGAGTCTAACTCCGTAAAAATGGACGAATGATTTTAACAATAGTTTGATTAAATTTTAATTCAAATGTGATTTGTATATTCTTTTCCACCCCTCTTCATCTTATCCCATTCTTATTGCACTAACTGTTATTGGAGCATGATCTCTATATCATGTCTCAAAACAAATTGTACATAAATTGCTATTAACCGGCCTGAAAATAGATGCGACTTCTATGTAAGTCCACTTACGTTTGCTTAACATAGAACTAAATTTTGTCCCGATTCGAATAAATGATCATTCGTTGCCCAAACCTATGTTTGCTAGCCCAAGTATGTTAAATTAATCTCTTTGATCCAATAACCTTGAGATTCATTGTGTGGAGGCTTTGGTTCTACCAATCCTCTAATGGATCTACAACACTTTTGGTCAACGCAGATCACTTAAACATCGTTGATCATAAATGTTACTCTTTTGAGGATTCCAAAATGGATGATATACTTGACAAAAAGCAAATGTAACTTGTTGTGTGGAGGCTTTGGTTCTACCAATCCTCTAATGAGTTCCAAATGCAAGTTTCAAGATGGTCATCCAACTAACCACTAATTATTAACAATTTATTTTACTTTATGCTTTGATTTTTATGCTTTATGTACCATTTACTTTAGCATTTACATTTTATGCCATTTTTAATCTTTGCTCATTTGAGCATTTATTATTCTTGTCTTTTTTATTTTGCTCACTTTAGCTTTTCTTTTCTTTTTAAGATACCTAATAATCAACATGAACCATAAAAAAGATTTAATGATACTTGGACTATTTGGTCACTATCCTTGGCATTATGGAGTATTGGACTTCTTGGACTTAGATTAGAAACCTTGACCTATGTTGGAGACTTTTTGATCTTAATTGATATTTTGTCTGGAGTTCTTGAGGTTTACATCAAGACATTGGGTTGTTTGTTTGTTTTGTGTGCAGGTTATTGTGATTACATACTTTGTTTGTAATCTGGAATTCACTCGTATACAGCCGTTACTCTGCCCAATTTTTGTAAAAACTTAATACATTTAAAGTGTGGTTCTCTCAAGAGGTCTAGTATCTTTGTTTGCTTGTTTTCAATCCAAAGAATGGGAAATCTATCTTGACTCATAATGTCAAGTATTGGCTTTTTGTTGGTTAGATGGTTCTTATCCCTAGCTTTTACCTTATGCTTTAGGATAGTCTCTTCTTCTCCTCCCATCTTCTTTAATTTCAAATGTCTTCTCCCTTCTTTTGAAAACTCTTCTTATTTTTTAAAAACTTGAACCACTTTCATAATAGACTTAGACTTAGGTCCATGCATTTTCAAAACATTTTCATGAATAAACTCTAATCAACTTAATAATACCTTGACATTTTTTGTGAGAAGACTAAAAGTCAATCAATCTCATTTCAAACCATTTTTCCACTTTGGCTTTTTACTTTAAACTTTTCTCAAAAAAGGTTTGACTTTTGTCAATCCTTGGAGTGATGCAAACAACTATACTTCTACAATATGTAATGAAGAGTGATATTTTCCAGTTGGGTGTTGAGTGAGGCATTGTTGGTTTTAAAATCCAAGCCATATCCTCCATTTTGAGATGATGCAAATTCTCCTTTCTCATGATTGTGGGTAGTAAGTATGTTTTCCACATGGACAATAACGATGATGTCTTATCTCATAAAATCAACCAACAAACTTGTGTTTTAAAATTTTTAAAAGAGGAACTACGTGTACCCTGATCCCCTATTGCATGAAAGGTGGTACATAGGCACTAAAGGTTTGCAACTGCGGCAGGTGCAAAAAAAAAAATATATTTCTTTTCTCACCTCCACCATCTATTTTACATACAACATTTTATAGCCAAAATATACTGATTTTTACAAAGTGGTTCCTGCGGAGTACTGTAGATATGTATAAGTTAAGTCAATCCAATGGCTTAGTTTGAAAATATTCTACCGCTACACCCATGAAAAAACCCATGGTGCATTACGGCCGCCCGTATTGGGAATTACAGCCGTAATGCACCCCAGCAGACCTCCCCATACAAAAATCCACAAAGCTTTACGGCCACCCGTAATGGGTATTACGACCCGTAATGCATTAGCGAAAATTCTTTTTAGTTTTTTAATTTTAAAATCTCCCAATCAATTACCATCAATCCAATTTAATATCCTGTTTCCATTTTAAAACCCCAAACTTTCCATAATTCTTCTCTCTTTATATATCATTATCATCTTCCCAAACTCTCACTCTCTTTGTCTCTATCTCTCTCTCTCTCTCTCTCTCTCTCTCTCTCTCTCTCCTCTCTCTCTCTCTCTCTCTCTCCTCTCTCTCTCTCTCTCTCTCTCTCTCTCTCTCTCTCTCTCTCTCTCTCTCTCTCTCTCTCTCTCTCACACACACACACACACACACACAAAAACCTCGTTAAACCCCAACCTAAAGCTCCAAACTTTACCCCTCTCCACTATCCAAAACCCCATACTCCCTTCACAAAACCTTCTCTATTCGACCTCCTCATCCATATTCTGGGTTCTTTTTCTACAAAATCTCAAGAAATATTTTTCGAAATTCTTTTTCATGGCTCCAAAGAGGAATGTTCAAAGGAAGGAAGCTGGTGAGTCCTCAAGGCCTAAAAATAGGACAAGCACATGTGATACAAACACTCAGATTATCTTATTTACAGAGCCGAAGTAAGTGAAGCAATACATAACCCTATGCAAGAGGAGAATTATTTCGACCAGGTATCTTTGAAACAACTTTCACTTTTCTTGGTTTGAAAACTGAAGTTGATAGACTGTTGAACAATATTGGTCTACTGGATTTTATGACGAGGGATGCTCCCACCTACGAGCGTATCACGCTCGAATTTTGAGAACCCTCAATTTCAAACTTGAAAAAAATGGCAGGACAATGTGAGGGTTTATTTTGGAACCCTCTCTTTCTGACTAATGGATCAAGACCTAACCCTAGAGGTCAAAGATTTGGGGGAAATTCTTCGACTTCCTATCAATGGACCCGAAAGTGTCCCTAAAGAGTTTGATTTTACTAGTTTCTGGTACACTATAGTTGGGCGTAATAATTATACTGCGGAAGGAGCAAAGGCCATCGGGATTCAAAATACCATTTTTCAGTACTTACAAAAGGCATTGGTCTATACTTTGTTTAGTCGCAGTGACTCTACAGGTGTTGCTTCCCAACATGAATTATTTTTCATTTCGTCTATAATTAAAAATGATTGGCTAAATTTTGCCACCTTTGCGGCTTATCATTTACACCATGTTACTAAAGCTTCCACATGTGACATAATGGTGGGCGGCATGATCACTTTGATCGCCAAACATTGTGGACTTGTCTTTTGTGGTGAAATCGATAATATGGTTTTGGGAAGATCCAAAGTGGATATGGAATCTCTGGTCAACCAAGGTATAATTCACTTTGAGTGTAACACCTACTCGGTGATGATGGGGAACATGGCTATCATTGAACTTCCAAACCCAAGGAAAACATATGTTGGTATTAAAAGGAATTGAGTGTACACTACGACTACCAACTCTTTGGATAACTCTGAGGATGACATATGTCGTCTTTTTAATGATTTTGATGCAGGTACCGGAATACAAGATGACTCCATCGTACCTCCAGATCCTACCTTCACTGAAACAAGTACTTCAACAGAAAGCCAAGATAGGTGGGATTGGGACCAAAATGAATTTTGGACCTTTCGAGGAGAACATGAATGTCAAGGCACGGTCCTGGATATTGTCCAACTGATGGTGCATCAAATGATGCTGGATTTTTCACCACCACCTCCTCCACAATGATACTCTTTGTAAGTTTCCCCTCCCTCTCTTTTTCTAAAACATCGGGGACAATGTTTAGTTGAAGTTTGGGGGGAGGCTTTACCTGCTTTTTTTATTTTTATTTTATCAATTTATTTACTTTCTTACATTTGTTTTTTATTTCCTTTCCAAGAAAAGACAATTTATTAACCTTTCCCCCAAACCGTGACCGAAACAAATTTCTTTTCCAAAAAGAGTCTTGATTTTGAGACAACTAGGAAAGTATATAGAGTTAGAGGACTTTGAAGAATTTGACAAAAAGGGGATTTAATTGAACACCCTAAGTTTACCTAAAAGAGATACGAGTCTGATGTGTAGATTTATACCATAGTACTTTGACCCTGAGAATTACTCCCTGATTAGTTTATCTTGACAGTCGGGCATAAATTAGATTCACATGCATGTATGGTTGATTGAGAAATAAATAGAGTTTTAACACCAAAAAGATGAAAAGGTTGTAAAAAGAACCTAGCCCTCTAAGTCGGATAACCCTCACCCAATTATTCATCACAACGGTAGTTGATCCCCAAACGTCGTCCTAAATAAAGGACAATATACATGCTTGAAAAAGATTTAAAAATGTCATTGGTGGATAACAAATGTTGCATAATTGAAAATTTCTCAATCGATCTTGTGCATGTGATAATCATTGTAACACCTCGATTTTATGTATTAATTATTTTATTATTCAAGTGCCATGTTAATATTATTTGGTTTGATAATTATTTAATGGTTTGATTTTGTGTGAATATGTGAATAATTGATTTAATTGGAATAAGTGTGTATTATATGTCATTGGGTTATTGAGTGTGAGAATAACAAAATACAAATTTGGGCCTTATGTTTCATTAGAGTGGGTGAGTGGAGTTAAGCCCATTAAGAGTTAGTAAGAGTTGAACAAAATAAGGAAAAATTATAATTAGAAAGAGAAAGTTAAGAAAACAAGAGAAAAGAAGAAAGAGAAGAACAGGGAGAAAAGGAGAAGAGAAGAGGATAGAATCCTAGAGTATTTACATCCAAGATAAGGATGGGTATTCATTAATTTATGGGTGTATGTATTGGTATGTGATGGATAGTAAGCATGAATTAGAGATTTGTTCTTCAATTTTTAGATTTTTGACATGTTAGGTTTTGAATGAGGAATGATGAAATTGATGATGAAAATCATATTTTGATGTTTGTATTTGATGCTATATTCTAGATATATGTTATAATATATTTAATTGGTGAAATATATGTGTTTGAATGAGATTTGGATGAATAAGTTCGTAGAAGGCAGATGTTGTCCTAAGCAGAATTTTTCAGCATTTCGCAGAGGCCCCTTAGCTTGGTCCGGAACGCAAAAAAATTTATTTTCTGAGATTGATTTGGGTCAGAGATATATATGATTTATCATCAATTTTCATGAATGTTGTGGAATTTAATTATGTGTCTTGGATTGGTTTTTATGCACTTTTCGATGGAAATATGATACTTGATTTTGTGTATGTAATTGTTGGAAATTGTTGTTAATTGAAGATAACATGGTTTGGACTTATTTGCTACAATTTATAATGATGTGTTGATATGATTCATGCTATGAGAATGCATTGTGTGTTATTTATGACATGAAATATGTATTTTGTGAAATTTGGTGAAGATAATTCAAATGTGTTAAATTATGAGATATGCTTGTATGATTAAGATATGGAGATAGTTTTAATTGCATATTTATGTTGAGACTGCACATGCATCATTTGTGTTAAGAGGCAATGTTTGGTAATTCTGTGGTAATTATTAACTTGTCCCAAACCTGGAGATGGGGGTTTGAAAGCTTAGAGAATGAGCTTTTTTGGTGATTATCTTTCTTGGAGATATGGACCTGACATGACCGATAAGGATAACAGTCAGGACCACATGCATATTACATTGAGTTGAATTATAGTCACATGTGTCGATGTGAATTTTGAGTTGGTGTGCAATATGTGATAATGGTGTGAAAGTTACGTCCGTGGTATTTGTGATTGATTATCTTTGAAGCTTGAATCATTGAGCAACGTTGTATATGAAATCATATAAATTGTGTTGAAGTATGTTAAATACATGATTATGTGAAGTGTGATGAATTCAATTGATGTATGTTTGTTATGCATTACTTATTATTATATATTTATATAATGATATGAATTATCACCCTTCTGTTGAAATAATATTTTATATGACATCGCTCAGGTACCGAGGATAGCGGTGGTGCTCCTAGCGAGGATTAGTTTGAGGAGCTAGTTCTTTGTTTACCTTTATTTAGGTAGTGCTCTGGTCATGTAACACGGGGAGCATTTGGATTTATGTTATATTGTCATGTTTGTGTTTGTTTTGAGAGATGTTTATTATACTCTCTGGATATTTATGTTATATTCGAGATTATATGATGGTGGCCTTTAGTGCCTAATATTCTATGATATGATTGTCAGTATGAGATTTCAATAATTAGTATTATTTTTGAAATGAGAATTATTTCGTTTTGAGATGCATATGTGGTAGTGTATGGAACATAATTTTAAATGTGTGAAGCATAACCAGTGTATTGTGTTATTATTGTGAAGCAAATGTAATGCTCTCGTCCGATATGCATGCTAATTTAATCTGATTATGCCATATTATTTGTGTGGGGTTTAGAGGGTGTTACATTAGTGATATCAGATCATAGTCGGCCATTTTCCCAAGTTGTTAATGTGTGTATTCCCTTAGTATGTTACATGTGTGTGAAACATTGTTGGTACTTTCTCGTGTTTTTGATCACTTGTTTGCTGGAGAGAGATTGAAACAAGTGGGGGAGAAGTTGTTGCCATGTGCAACATTATGCTTAGGTAACTTTGAGCACAAGAGGACGATGTTGAAGTTGGGTAATGATAGTTTATGCTTCATTATGGTTGTCAGTTACCTATTGAAAAATTTAGGAACTGATCACCCTTATTCTCTGGTTGATAGTAGATGGGATCGTATTGGATGTGATAGGCTTGTCTTTCCAACTTGATCGTATGTAAAGTAAATGAATCTATGTAGGATAGTGTTATGTTATTGGCTTTGATGGAAACTTGGATGTTGGAGGGAAACGAATGATTGGTGAAATAGCAATAGTTTATGATTTTCTTGAGGTATTTCCTGATGATGTAAGTGATTTACCGCGAGAATGTAAGGTGGAGTTTACAATCAATTTAATTCCTAGAACTATTATGGTATCGATGGCTCCATATCAGATGTTAGCGTATGAATTGAAAGAGTTGAAGAGCCAACTTGAGGATTTTCTTGAGAAGATATTCATTCATCCTAGTGTGTCACCATGGGGTGCACCCGTTTTGTTGGTTAAGAAGAAATAAGGTATTATGAGGTTATGTATGGATTATAGACAACTGAACAAGGTGGCTATCAAGAATAAGTATCCACTTTTGAGGATTTATGATTTGATGGATCAGTTGGTTTGTGAAAGTGTGTTTAGTAAGATAAATTCGAGGTCTGGGTATCATCATATTTGTGTGAAGGCTGAAGACATTTAGAAGACTGCTTTTAGAACAAAGTATGGTCACTATGAGTATTCTATGATATCATTCGGTGTGATCAATGGACCTGGTGTATTTATGGAATATATGAACAGGATTTTTCATCACTATTTGGATAAGTTTCTTGTTGTTTTCATTGAAGATATTTTGATCTATTCAAAAAGTGAAGAGGGTCATGTTGAACATCTAAGGATTGTATTAGATGTGTGGAAAGAGAAGCAGTTATATGCTAAGTTTTCTAAATGTGAGTTTTGGTTGAAGGAAGTGAGTTTCCTTGGTCATGTGATATCGAGAGATAGTATTATTGTTGATCTGTCGAATATTAAGGTTGTGTCTCAACAAGAAGCTCTTAAATTTGTTTATGACATTAGAAGTTTTATTGGTTTAGCAAGTTATTATCAGAAGTTTATTGAAGAATTTTCCAAGTTATCTTTTCCATTAACCCAATTGACTAGGAAGGGGCAAGCTTTTATTAGGACTGTACAGTGTGAAGTTGGTTTTCAAGAGCTTAAGAGAAGGTTGACAACCATTCCTATTTTGATTTTTCTTGATCGGGAAGAACTGCTTGTTCTGTATTGTGATGCTTTATTGATGGGTTTGGGAGGTGTGTTGATGCATAACTGACAAGTTGTAGCTTATGCTTCAAGGCAACTTAAAATTCATGAAAGGAATTATCCGACTAGTAATTTGGGGTTAGCTGCGGTTGTGTTTGTATTGAAACTTTGGAGGCATTATTTGTTTGGATCAATATTTGATGTGTTTAGTGATCACAAGAGTTTGAAATATCTGTTTGATCAGAAAGAGATGACTGTGAGGCAAAGAAGATGGTTGGAATTCTCGAAGAATTATGATTTTGGTTTAAATTACCATCCGGGTAAAGAAATGTTGTGGCTGATGCATTAAGTAGGAAGTCGTTGCATATGTCGATTCTGATGGTGCAAGAGTTGGAATTACTTGAGCAATTTCGAGATAAGAGTTTGATTTGTGAAGATACTTCTTCTGGAGTTAAGCTTGGTAAGTTGAAGCTTACTAGTGACATTCTTAATGAGATTCGAGAAGGTCAAAAATCTGATTTGATTTTGGAGGATAGGTTAACATTGATCAATCAAGGTCGAGGTGGTGATTTCTGGATTGATGAGAATAGTATTATGGGATGTCATGATAGAGTTTGGGTTCCAGATACAGTTGAGATGAAGAAGCGTATTCTTGAGGAAGGGCATCATAGTGGATGTAGTATTCAACCTGGAGCTACTAAGATGTATCAATATTTGAGGACATTATTTTTGTGGTTAGGTATGAAGAAGGAGATTGCGGATATTTGTGCATTCTTGTTTGATTTGTCACAATTCGAAGATTGAACATTGGAATTGTCGGGTTTGACGAAGACTTATCACTTTATCCCGATGAGAATGGATTACCAGATGGAGAAGCTTGCAAAGTTGTACATTGAGAGGATTGTAAGTTTACATGGTATTTCACCTAGTATTATATCAGATAGGGATACGATATTTACTTCGAGATTTTAGGAAGGTTTGCATAATGCCTTGGGTATGAAGTTGCATTTGAGTTCTTCTTATCATCTGTAAACAGAAGTTCAAACTGAGAGGACGATTCAGTCACTTGAGGACCTTTTGAGAGCTAATGTATTGGAATAAGGAGGTACTTGGGATGGTTACTTGCATTTGAATGAATTTACTTATAATAATAGTTTCCATTTGAGTATTGGGATGGCACCGTTTGAGGCTTTGTATGATAGAAGGTGTGGGACGCCTTTGTGTTGGTATGAATCTAGAGAGAGTGTTATGGTTGGGCCTGAGATAGTTCAATAGACAACGAATAAGATTAAGATGATTCAGAAGAAGACGAAGGCTTCTCAGAGTCGTCAGAAGAGTTATCATGATAAGATGAGGAAAGCACTTGAGTTTGATAAGGGAGATCATGTGTTTGTTTGAGTTACTCTAGTAACAGATGTTGGTCGAGTGTTGAAGTTGTGTAAGTTTATATCTTATTTTATTGGTCCTTATCATATTCTTGAGAAAGTGGTGAAGTGGCTTATCAGATTCCTTTTCCACTATCGCGTGCTAATCTCCATGATGTATTTCATGTGTCTCAGTTGGGGAGATACATTGCAGATCCGTCTCATGTGGTCCAATTAGATGATGTACAAATAAGAGATAACATGAATGTGGAGACATCACCTATACAGATAGTGGATCGGGAGTTGAAATAAATTCGTGGTAAATATATTTCCTTGGTGAAGGTAGCTTGGGGAGGACCAGCGTGTGGAAACGTGACTTGGGAACTCGAGAGTCAGATGAAACAGTCTTATCCTGAGTTGTTTGTTGTAGGTACTTTTCGAGGATGAAAATCTTTTAAGTGGGGAGAGTTGAAACACCCCGATTTTATTTATTAACTATTTTATTATTTAATTTCCATTTTAATTATTATTTTGTTTGATAATTATTTAATGATTTGATTTTGTATGATTATGTGAAAAATTAATTTAATTGGAATAAGTGTATATTATATGTTACTGGGTTATTGAGTGTGAGAATAACAAAATACACATTTGGGCCTTATGTTTCATTAGAGTGGGTGAGTGTATTTAAGCCCATTTAGAGTTAGTAAGAGTTGAATAAAATAAGGAAAATTTAGAATTATAAAGAGAAAGTGAAGAAAACAAGAGAAGAGAAGAAAGAAGAAAGAGGAGAAAAGGAGAAGAGCAGACGATGGGACCCTAGAGTATCTACATCCAAAATAAGGGTGGGTATTCATTGATTTATGGGTATATTTAATGGTATGTGATATATAGTAAACATGAATTAGGAATTTATTCTTCAATTTCTAGATTTTTGACATGTTAGGTTTTGAATGAGGAATCATGAAATTGATTTTGGAAATCATGTTTTGATGTTTGTATTTGATACTATATGTTATATATAGGTTATAATACATTTAATTTGTGAAATATATGTGCTTTAATGGGATTTGGATGAATAAATTCGTAGAAGGAAGATGTTGTCCGAAGCATAATTTTTCTGCATTTCGTAGAGGCCGCTTAGCGCATGAGGTCGCTTAGCACGGTCTATAATGCAATATTTATTATTTTCTGAAACTATTCTGGATCATGGATGTGTATGATATATCATGAATTTTCATGAATTTTGTGTAATTTAATTATGTGTTTTGGATTGGTTTTGATTCACTTTTCGATGGAAATATGATACTTGATTTTGTCTATGTAGTTATTGAGAATTTATGTTGATTGAAGATAACATGGTTTGGACTTGTTTGCTACATGTTATAATGATGTTTTGAGATTATTAATTCTATTATAATTCATTGTGTGTGATTGATGACATGAAATATGTATGTTGTAGAATTTGGTGAAGATAATTCAAATGTGTTGAATTATGAGATATGCTTGTATGATTAAGATATGGAGATGGTCTTAATTGCATATTTATATTGAGATTGCACATGCACCATTTGTGTCAAGAGGCAACATTTGGTAATTCTTTTGGAATTATTGACTTGTCCTAAACCTGGAGATGGGTGTTTGAAAGCTTAGAGAATAGGCTATTTTGGTGGTTATCTGTCTTAGAGACGTGGACCTGGCAGGACCGGTAAGGATAAAAATCGGTACCACATGCATATTGAATTGAGTTTAATTGAAGTCACATGTGTTGATGTGAATGTTGACTCGGTGTGCAATATGTGATAATGGTGTAAATGTTACATTTGTGGTATTTATGATTGATTATCTTTAAAGCCTGAATCATTGAGCAATGTTGTATATGAAATCATGTGAATTATGTTGAAGTATGTTGAATACATGATAATGTGAAGTATGATGAATTAAATTGATGTATGTTTTTTATGCATTACTTATTATTATATATTTCTATAATGATATGAATTCTCGCCCTTCTATTGAAATGATGTTTTGTACGACATCGGTCAGGTATCGAGGACACCGATGGTGCTCCTAGCGAGGATTAGTCGGAGGAGATAGTTCTTTGTTTACCTTTATTTATGTAGTGAGCCATTCTCTAGTCATGTAAAACGGGAAACATTTGGATTTATGTTATATTGTCATGTTCGTGTTTTTTTAGAGATGTTTGTTATACTCTCTGGATATTTATGTTATATTCGAGATTATGTGATGGTGGCCTTTAGTGCCTAATATTTTATGATATGATTGTCAGTATGGGATTTCAATCATTAGTATTATGTTTGTAATGAGCATTATTTCGCTGTGAGATGCATGTGTGTTCGTGCATGGAACATAATTTTAAATGTGTGATATAAGCATGACCAGTGTATTGTGTTATTGTCGTGAAGTAAATGTGATGCCCTCGTCTGATATGCATGCTAATTTACTATGATTATGCCATATTATTTATGCGGGAGTTAAAGGGTGTTACAATTATCCTATACTTTCATTTCCTTATTTGTTTGTCCGAATGGAAAGGGAGGAAAATCAAATATGAGACCTAAGTACAAAGTATAGTTAGAAAGGTGTCCAAGTAGGAAAGATTAGGTCCATAGTACCACTACGGTTTATGTTCTTGTAAAGACTCTTGGAGTCAGATAAGTACTAGAAGGATTAACTATTAACCATTTTGAACAAACAAATCACGTATGAGTACCAGTTCGTCTCATCTTTCATGAACTCTTTCTTTCGATGTTTTTGCTTGGTTCAAAATTCTAATTTGCGAGCAATGTTGCTTGAGGACAAGAAACTGTCTAAGTTTGGGGAGTTTGATAAGTGTATTTTGTATTGTTTTTATAAGCATATTTTAGTAATATTCTTGTCTTATTTTACTTGTTTTTCTTCCCTTTTCTACATTTTATGCTTTGGTATTATATTTATGTTATTATCAGGCCCTCATGATCATACGAAAAGAAAAAGGAATCAAATTGGATGCAAAACAAAGAAAAGGGCAAAAACCAGAAACCCTCAGTACAAAGACCAGAGGTAGGTTACGGGTGCCTGTAACACACATTCCGGCCTGTAACGAGCTCTAGCCTAAAGCCTCCTTTGCGCTCATGCCCTAATACAAATATTTGTGGCCTGTTACGGGTGCCTGTAACGCGTATTACAGCCCTAACAGGTAGGAGAAACTCCCATATTTTATTTCCTTTTTAGTGCAATTGTGCTATTTTGGGATTTCTTGCAGTTTAAGATTTGATTTGATTGCACTTAATGACCAAGATTTGATTGTTTAGAGTTATTTTTCTATTTAAGCAAATAACGTTGTAAGGATTGATCATACAACTTTTACCATAGAATTGTCTCTTCATATTTTTATACGGGCCGTGTCAAGATGGAAGAATGAAGAAAGATGGAAGTTAGGAGTGCAACACGGGCGACCATGTTGCCTGACATGGGCTGTGTTACAACCCTTGGGACCTTAAAAGAAAATTTTGGAGTTTGGGGCCAACACGGGCGGCCGTGTTGTCTGACACGGGTCGTGTTGGCCTGTGACGCTGATTTCCTGATTCTTTCATAATTTTTCCATATGTTAAGTTGTGAGGGCGTTCTGGATACATCTAACCAGCAAGATGAATGGTGACTATTTAAATGAGTTTTCACAATGAATAAGGGGACTTTTTGACATCTAAGAATAGTTTACACGACTGAAAATTGGAGAAGTCAAGGTTTTCGGAGAGCGGGAGATTTTCATGTGCGAAATCAATTGAAGATCAAAGTTCATACCAATCCTTGTAATGTCTATATTTTGTCTTGTGATTATTTTGAACAATATGAGTAGCTAAATCCCCCAATGCTAGGGGGTGCCCATGATTTTAATCTCTAATGATAATGAATTCCCGAGTTCTTTAATAAAGTTGTTTTCTTATTCAATTTAATCGTGCAACGTTTTTATGCTTTTCTGATCCGACCAATTAGCATTGATTCACGGTTAAATACCAGTTGGACTGCGGTTGTTAAGGTTTTTGTACGAATAGACTATAGTAAATATCACCTAGGACTAGGGATACCCTATAGTTACCTGATCACTCTTGATAAAATAAAGGCTTGACTCCATCAAAAATCTCTACGGACTTAGGATTTAGGATGGATGATTAAAGGTTTTCACACTAAGTACTTAGGGGAAGATAATCTAAAGGGCTGGTAATTGAATGATATGAACTTGTTGAAGAGATCATGATTCAAGGTTGTTACAGGGAAAATTATACACCATACCCTATCATAATCCTCATATATGTGAAAAAGCCTTGATTTACATTCTGCTTATAATTTATTTCTGTTAAGTGACAATTCCTAAACCAAAACCCCCATTAAGTTTTTATTTAATTGAATTCGATAATTGCATGCAGTCCTTAAGATCGACATTCGGGGAATTTCCCTATTATTAGAAGAGGCCAAATAGTACACTTGCTATTTTTCCCATCAGTTGTCCATATTTATCTATTTTCTATAAAATTGTGCAAGAACTCTCATAGCAAAAGTAATTTAATTATATGGATTGGTTAGGGTAAGAGATCATGACCCAGAATCATGTGTCTCAAATTAATTTACAAGTATTTCACAAATAAGTTATTTTATTAAGTGCATTTACAAATAAGCTATTTTTACTTAAGTGCTTTTCCACTTAAGTTTGTCTCACCCCAAATTAATCAGCCGCTCTAGATTTACATAGATAAGATAGAAATCAGTACTTAATCATTAGTCATTGTGGTTCGATAACTTTTACTACTCTGACATAGTCGTGCACTTGTGACCCGTGTCAGGAGGCAACTGTTTTGGACCGATCAAACAGTCCAATAAGATTGAGTAAATATGAAGGCTAATCTAGAGTTCTAGCCATACAGACTGGATAACATGTATACTTTCACTTAGTCTCTCATTTGAACTTGGTCTCACGCTCATCTCTATTGTTAAAATCTATCCAATGGTCTCGCGCATCTGGTATTGACATTATCAGAGGATATTCTAATAGTCATTCATATATATATATATATATATATATATATATATATATATATATATATATATATATATATATATATATATATATATATATATATATATATATATATATATAACGTGACTCCACTTCGCCCCAATGTACTATTCATTATATTCTTGCAAATTATATTTCCATGACATCACTTACTTGAATGTTGTAGTGTTTATCTTTCAAGTACACCTCCTCTCCATTTGCTAGAGACTTTCGTTACCGTATCGAAGACCTTCCACAATATACTTCATCAACACATCACAAAAGCATTCATTAAATTTATGTTCTATCACCAACAACTCTACATGAAAAGTACAAATTTACTCCCTTATAAAACTCATATATAGAGAAATCCACCTACTTTATTATTGTCGTGTTATATAAAGTCAATTACTTGAAGAATTATCATTTGTTAATATATATATTGTCGTGTTATTTCAAAACCTTGCTTTGATTTTTAATCGAAGGAATTTTTGGAGTTTTGGATATAAAGATGTGAGATAAAGAAGGAAGAACACATATTGTTCTAATAAAACTTAGTTTAAATATTGTCATTTGTTTCTAGTTTTTTGGGTTTTAAATGTTGGGTATAAGTTAGAAGATAACAAAGTTAGTTATGATGGATAAATAATTTTATTTTGGGTTAAATATGCTCGGGATCCCCATAAATATCCCAACATTCAAATTTAGTCCCTAAAATTTTTTCTTCAAATAATGGTCCTCTTAAACCTTTTTGTTCATAGTATTTGTCCTTCCGTTAAATCCCACTAATGAAACTTGATTTGGAGTCAAACTTGGGAAACAAATTTCACATTTGGTTGTGAAGTGGGACTATATTATTTAGGGATAAATATACGTCGCCCCTACCATTAGAGAAAGTTTTGTTTTACCCCCTTATTATATTTTTGTTTAGATTCCCCCTTATAAAATAGAGATTCCATTTTCACTTATCCCTATTCTCATGTTTCCCTGACTGGGCATAGCAAGCATCCTTGTTTTCAATTGTTTACTTGTTGACTAGATTATTTCAATTTAATATAATTCCACAATAGAATTGTTGTTCATCCATTCTCTTTCTTTGCTTCCTTCTTCATCACTCGTGTTCTTCTTCATCTTCGCATCCTCCGCGATATTCTTCATCTTCTCATGTGGCCATTAAAGTGAACTCATTCTTGCATACACTCAGAAGCATGGCTAGAAGCAAGTTAGTTGGAAGCAGAAGTACACCTTCCGTTGGATTTCTAGTTATACCCAAATGCAATTGTTATAATGCAATAAAGATGTGGATATCCAACACAGTGAAAACCGTAATCGGAAGTTCTTGAAATGTCACAATGATATGGTAAGTTTCTTGTTGAATTTCCAAATGTTGCTTACCCAGATGGTCCAATAACAGACATGTAATTTGTATGTGCAGAATGGGAATAACTGTGACTTATTTTTACGGGATGATGAATTTGGAGACTTACTGAAATGGAATAATAATATTCAAACATTTTGCCAAAAGTGTGACAAGGCAGAAGTGAAATTAGAAACCGCATTGAAGAAGTTAGAAAAAGCAAAGGTGAAGGTTGAAGTTCAAAGGAAGATAAATATGAAGCTTAAGATGGAACTTGTGATGTCTTGGTTGTTTTTTGCATTGTTTTAGAACTTAATGTAATTTTATGTGGCTTTTATACAGGTTAAACTATTGTAATTTTGCTGTTGTTGAACTCATATATTTTAGTATTGTAATGTATTCGTAACTTTTCTGTATTAATGAAAGGCTTAATATTTATGTCAAACAATTAGTTGCACGAAAAATGTGGATTAGTCTTTACTAAATAACACCAAAATGTGTAATAGCCATTATAACATAGCACCAAAAGTCTGCAATAGTCATCACAATATAACACCAAAAGTGTGTGATAGTCATTACAAAAATAGCACCAAAAGTGTGCATTACAAAATAACACTAAAAGTCAAGTCATTACAGACATTACTAAAGGTTATAAATTGATTTCTTCTTTGGAGCCTTCTTTGGCATTTCATTTGGAGCCTTCCTTTCACTTTAAGAGCCATTGCCTTCTTGAGTCCGAATTCCTTCTTCTTCTTCAGTCAAATACATTGGTTGGTCTAGGTTTGAACCAGACCCTATGGTTGGTTTTTAAAACCATTTCCATTTAACTCTCTCACTTTTCCTCTTTCTCAATGGTTTGGTTTCTTGTTTAACCTTAGCCTTACCTTATCTGCTGGTACTTGGTGAAATGTTGGTAGTTGTTGTTTGCACAGTTGGATTTATATCAGGTATAATTGACATCATCTCATCAGTAATATCTCTGTTCTGGACTGGCCCAATGACTAGAATTGGCCCAATTCGCTTCTACCCTTGGCACAACCCAACAACAGTGACCCAACATCCTGGTTGACCACGCCCCTGGGAATACGACAAGTTATGCCCGGCACGCACGTTTGACTCAGTCAGCAGTTGTCTCCCGTCAACCTGACTCGAGTTGAGAAGACAACAAGGAAATGTCCATAACTACCATCTTCCCGTAATCCGCCTTCTCCTTGGATCCAAAGGCTAGTTACTGGCACACCTTCCCATTTTGAATGGGTCTTGGAAGTTACCTCTTTTTGCAGACCCGCATATCTAGGCCCAAAATAGAGACCAATGGCCAAGCGCTGGGGGCACTATATAAGCCCTCACACATATGAGGGCCAAATATTGAATATCCACTATTCATCAATAAAACCCTAATATTTTTGCTTGTATCTCTTTTTCTCCCACACATAATTGATTGTCGTAGTGCATTGCAGGTACAACCCCCATTTTTCCTCCCCGACTTTCCAACTCGTCCGAAGATCGCCATTTGGCCACCTTGCAAGTTCTGATCAATCGGTAAGATCAATCTCCAAACAATATTCTATCATAATTGTTTTGAGTTGTAGGATCATCCTGAGTTATAGGATCATAATTAGTCTAAGTTGCAACATTAGGATCAATTGCACTTGGAACTGCATCAGTTGCACTTGTACCTGTACCATTTGAACTTGTACCTGTAGCATTTGCACTTGTACCTACAGCAAACATCGCCTTCTTTTGTAATACACCTAAGATACATAAGAACTAACAATAATTTCCAGAACAATAATAATGAAAAGGTCAACAACAATACCTTTCTCTTCAAGGAATTTGGATCTTGTTTCTTGATATTGCATGACCTCATATTATGTCCAATCTTATCACACTTAGTGCACCTATAAGATGCACCCGACAACCTTCTTCTAGCACCTTCCTTACCAGACTCTCTAATTCTTAATTTTATAGGTCTGCCAAGACCTTTTTTGTAGCTAGGAGGTAGAAGCTCTTCACTTTCAACCTCAGGCCATATTTCTTGTCCATTAATAAGACTCACAACAAATCTATAGCAAAGGGCATATTTTTCCCTATAGTAACATGCATCAACAAGCCTTTCTGGATTCTGTTGCCTAAAACCTAGTGTTGCAACAACATGCCTACATGGAATGCCTACTAACTCCCAGAAATTACATGTGCAAGACCTTTTGGCTTTATCAATAATGAATTCTTGTTTGTTATAAGAATGTGTGACCTGAAATATTTCCTTCATAGCCCAAGTTTGCAACCAATGACCAATCATAGCTACCTTAGTATCTAATCTTTTTCTAGGAATTGGCATAACCTTGTGTGGCCATTTTTCAAGTTTCATGGCAGAAGTACTGCACTTATTCATTAGGTATTTTCTAATCCATTCACACATTGTAAGTATAGGTGTATCTCTAGCTACTAAAATGGTGGCATTAAAATACTCATCAATGTTATTCATTAGTACATCATATTTAGGGTAAAAACTAAATGCATGCTTACACCAACACTTAAGAGGTACTCCCATTAGCCATGACCAAGCCTTTGGATCTACTTGCTTCAATTCATTCATATTTTCATCCAGCCTTGATGGTAAGTTGCTTTGGCTTCTCCCATCATTATATCTCTTATCAATGATCCACCTCCAAACATTTTCTTGAAGTTTGCATACAAATGTCTTAAACACAACCTATGCTAAATTTTTTCAAACATGTCTTTGAATACTGCTACCAAACCCTATAACAATGATGCAAATGAGTTAATTTTTAACACAACATTTAAAAATGATAAATCATAAGCATGTTCCACAAACATTTCTCCATCCACTTGCATCACACAAGCATAAGCAGAGAAACCATAAGCATGTTCATCATTCTTAATCTGGAAACATATTTCGTCTATGTCAGTGATTTTGGTCCATATTCGGCATGACCCATCTAAGTAACCCCACCCATTAATGAGATTATGAATGTTACTCATTGTCCACTTTTCAATGTGTTTCCCATAAACTATTGTTGAAACACCACCCTTGTATATGGTTTCCCCATCAATCAACCTTACAAAATATCCTCCATGGTGGAAGACAACATTGAACAATTGCATGTTCTGAAATCAAACACGAAACTAATGAAAATTTGCACATGCATGTTTGATTAAAGAAGTAGTGACAGAAATTCAAAATAACCTAAGTGGTTTCTCCTGCGTCTTTGTCATTGTCATCCATTTCTTCGTCTTCTCTGACACAGTTTGTCTTCTTTTCTTGTGGTTTCCAAATGTGAACCCTAACATTTCACGGGGGGTAAATAGGAAAGGACAAAACAAATGGTTTATGTTTTATTTTTTGTTTAATTATGACTTGGAAATTCATTTAATCCAGTCAGTAGGTAAACAATTAACAACATGGATGCTTGCTATGCCCAGTGAGCGAAACATGAGAATATAGGTGAGTGAAAATGGAATCTATGTTTTATAAGTTGGGAATCTAAAAAAATATAATAGGAGTGTAAAACAAAACTCGCTCTAATGGTAGGGGCAACATATACTTATCCCTCTTTTTTTTATGTTTATATGTTGAACAAATCTGAGGCATTTTTGGAACTTCTTCTTCTTCTTTGTAACCCTAAGAAATATCTTCTTCTTCCTTATAAACCCATTTTTCTATAACTCTTTTCCATCCACAAATTCAAAGAAAACCCATTTCAATGGCATCTTCAATTTTAATGCGAAGCAAATCCATTTTTGTTCATTCAACATTTGTGAGTCGTCTTCTAAGAAGATTTTTTCTGATTCCTGCTCGTATGGTGTCATACCAATGCAAGAACGGACTTAAGAAACGAAACCTTTCTTTAGATGTTCATTTTGGCAGGTGCATATCTTTTTCATCTCTAACGATTTCTGATTTGTACTCTATTGAAACATGTTTCACTATGGTTGCAAGGTGAATAAACTTGTAATTTATTCATTTGGGATGAAGAAATATAACAAAGAAAATATGTTGTTGAAGTTATAAAAGATAATGGTATCAATATGAAAGAGTTGGAAGTTGTTAAAATCATGAAGAAGTTGTGCAAAGCTTTAACGAAGAAGAAAAAGAAATTGCGGAAGAAACTAAACTCAGATGCATTTACTGAAAATTGAAATTGGTATGTGGTGTATTTTTGTGTATTCTCAACATGTACTTGATAATTTAGTGTAAATGTGGATGAGTGTATTGAAATGTAAAATTGTTTATTAGTATTTATTGTCTCTTAATGCATCAAAGTGTAATGAAATTTATTCTTAATGGGAAGTTGTTGATAAGTTTGGTTAAATACTTATCTATTAGTATGGACATGGTATGACCTATAATTTGGCTTAATATTGACAAAATTTGGGCATGGTTTGACTTTGACAATTAATTGCCTTAAAATTGACAAAAAATTGGACATGGTATGGCCTAAAATTTTGGACATGGTATGACCTATAATTTTGCAGTTGTGGTGATATATGTATCCCATAATATGGGAAGAAGATTTGTTATACATCATACTTTGAAGAATAAATTGACAACAAAAAACACAAATCCATTCAAAATTAAATAGTTGCAACGGGTCTTATACCATAATGATGGTACAACACCATTCAATCCTTACATTAATTAGAGTACAAAATATAACTAGCAACATAGTGGCTATTAATTCATGACATTAAACGGGTTCAAAATATGGATAGTAACTACAAAATACCAGCATGGTCTTTATTGAGTTAAACCCTTGCAAGTGTCTTTCCAAGTTTTGGATCTCTTGTTAGTTCCAATTTCATCAATCATGGCATCCTCTTCATGAATAACTGTTGTACCCCAAAATTTGTCCTCCCATTTTCTTCAAAGGTTTTCAATTGCTTAAGACTACTCAAAGATTGATCAGACAATCTCTCCTCTTAAGTAGTTGACCTACAAACTAGGGTTTCACTTTTCTCAAAGGAAACTGGACTTCTAATTCCTCAAGTGGACTTCATGGTTCTCATATGTCTCAAGGAATTCTCATGCCAAATTTCAAGCCTTGCATCACAAGTTTGCTCAGATGACTAAAAATCAACTGTATTGGACAAAAAGTAAATTGTGGTCAACATATAGTCAAACTTCAATATTTTGAAGTCATATTCATAATTTTATCAAGTGTTGATCATGATTCATCAAGAAAACTCAAGATTCATCAAAAGTCAAAAGTTACCAAATTAGGGTTTTCTTAAGGAGAAGTCAACTGAACTTTGACCAAGCACAACTTTCAAATGCTTCATCAGATTTTTCTCAACCAAAGATAATTTTGAAGGAAATTAAATTCTCTATAAATTTGTCTCTATATGCTCAAGTCCAAAAAATGCTTCATTTGAGAGATATGGGCCAAAACATTATAGGCCATTTCAAAAGTCAACAAAAAGACACTTTTTTTCAAGGCAATTTATATCAAGATAAATTCTTCAAATGCAAAAATGACCAACATAGAGATTGCAGGGGATATCTTGAGCTTTCCAAAAGTCAAATATCACTTTCAAATGATGAAAATTAAGAGAGTTATGATTGGTGCATGTTGGGAAATTTTGAGAAAATGCATGAAACCTAAAGTTACCAAACTTGGATTTTTGGGCTGGTGGGCTTGTGTTTCAAGGTCCATGTGTGTTATAGGCCTCAATATGAACTTATGAACTTATTCATACACCCCTTGAATTTTTATTCTATTCATTTTATTTTATTTATTTAAATTCAAAATTGAAAAAGATAAAACCAAGGCTTTCATGACAAGGTACAAGCCTAATTTTGTTTGACCTATTTCTCTTCTATTTATTCTTCACTCATACAACAAAGCTGAACACGAAAACCTTGCACAAGATCACCTTTCCAAAATTCCAAAAAATATCAAAACTAGGGCAAATCGAAACCCTACCTTGTAGCCTCCCTCAAGGCCAAATACATGTCCTATTTACTTCCAGAAGCACTGTAGGGTAAGAATGGATCAACTTTGAAGATCCAAAGGGCTTAAAACCCTCATATATGCTTCACCGGTTCCCAATATTTCATGACATTCATGTTTTTATTTTCTTTGCGTTTTGATGCATACTAACCTTACTAATATGTTTCTGAGATATCAATGTGCAGGATGAGACCATCGCATGGCCCCCATAATGGCTAAATCGCGCTTGGTCATGTTTACATAGTTTTAAGTTGCCTTCTTCGTATCTCACAATACAGCAATTTTTATTCCAAATTAAGAGTTCCATTGAAATCGCAATGCCCAAATTAGGGGGGGTAGGGTACCACTGAGTCATTAACATTTTCTATTTTTGTAGGATTAAAGAACAAGCTCGCTGGAGAAGACGATCGGAGCTAGGGCTCTGGCGCTTCTCCGGCCTAATGGTTTTTGTTTATTATTTGTTTAATTGTTTTCACAATGTTATCAGATGACTCAGCCACCCCAGTGGAAAGGAAACGCCTGTTAAGGCATTTGTGTACAAGGGTGTGGGTTTGATTCTGCCTTTTGACATTTTATTTTTGTTATTTTCCATATTTTGTAGGTTTTAACATGTAGCACATGGTTTACATTCTCCTAACACAAGCGCGCACTTGGTACAATGGCAAAGCGTGTAGTGGAAAGGACTAAGGGTGTGGGTTCAACATCCACCCCTAGAATTTTTCTTTATTTTACTTCTAACTTGTATTTCTTCCTTAATTTTTTCCTTAATCCTAGTTTTAATTAAACCAAGTTTTAATTAACCCTAATTTTAATTAACCATAATAATTAACAAAACCCTAATTATTTAGGTTTTAGGTTTTTTTTAATTAATTTAAGTAATTAACTCTTTTATTAATTAAAATTAATTAGCTTTTTAGGTTTATTTTAATCATCATCAAAACATTCTTTTATAAAAAATCGCCAAAAAATATATTTTGTTTTTCCTCTTTCCTATTTTACTCTTATTTTAAGTTCATAGATCAAATTGTATAGGTTTCGCAATTGTAATAGCCTAGATTTCCCGCTTTCTTTTTCATTATTATGTACTTGCCTCTCGGAATGTAATAGTTAGGTTTATTTTTCGCACCTCTATTATGTATCTGCTCCAAAGCCATGTAATAGCGTAGGAACTTTACTTTCCGCACTTTACTATTTTTTATACTTGTTATTACTGCTTAGTAACTAGGGTTTGTATGGCAATATAAAAACACAATATCTAGAAAACCAAGAATTCAAACATATATAACTGAATACAACACACTTGCACACTCACACCTCTAGGGTAACCTCTCTTGTTGCCTTCAGAACAAAACGGTCATGTCCCCCGAAAGTAGGGACACTTTAGCAAAGTCCCTCGAATAAAAGATCATAGTTCCTTGATGACCCTTCGACTTTGTATTTTGATAAATGATCTAGTCCCTTACGAAATTACTAAAGCGTCCTTACAAGTTGCCTTCGATGACCGAACGATGACCCTTCGATTGTCCCTTCACACCCAACGATAGGGCTTCCTACTAACTAATGGTACAAATATCAATATCTAAAGGAGGAGGAAAATAACAAGAACGACCTTGAATGGGTAGATACTATTAATCGCTTACTCACAATTTTTTCAAAGTAAAACATTTTCACATCACACTTTCAAACAAACATTTGCAAAAAACTTTGTACCTATTCTTGAGGACTGATACAAGAATCATTACAAAGATAGCCTTACATTGGCTTTTCAAAATATTTTCAAATCACACACACAAATGAAGTTTTCATATGTGAGATAAGAAATTAAGAGCTCATAGATAACTACGGAGGAAAAGGGTGCTAACACCTTCCATTTTCATAATTTACCCCCCAAACTCAAAATCTATCAAAGATCTTTCTTTTTCTTTTCACCTTTCCTAAATATTGGATAAAAGAAAATTTGGTGGCGACTCTAGTTATCCGCAACATTTGCGATAAAACGCAAACCAAGTCAGTTATCCCACCGTATTACAGACCAATGTATTGATGTGATCTTTATTAAGGCCCTTTAGGTATCTTATTTTGAGAGTCATTAGCTTGTCACTATTTCTTATTGCACATGTCAAATCAGCAAGTTTCTTTTTGCTCTTTTGTCCCTTAACATGTCATAACAAGCAAGTGTTAGTAAATGCAGGGACATGGTGGTTTGAAGATACAAAATGTGAAAATACTTGCATGCTCAGTGCTACTTACACCTGGTGGTTTGAAGATACTGGAGTTAGGAGCTTTTGGTTTTTTACCAAAGAAAGTCCTGACTCCATCTGACTTGGTTGGATAGCAAATTATATTTGATTGGTGTTATGTCAATGCTAATAAGTTGAATGTCAAGGATGCCATCATTACTCACTGATAGGAAAAATAGCAAGTGTACTATTTTGGCCTTGCAGTAATAATAGGTAATTCCCAAGATATTAATCTCAAGGACTGTGAAATTATTGAGTTAAATTCGTAGTTCAATTAAACAAAAACTTAATTTAGGGTTTTGGTTTTGGTTTTGATATTGTTACGTAACAAAAAGCAGAAATATAAAATGGTTTTTCACAGATATGAGGAGCATGCTAGGGTAAGGTGTACAATTTTCCCTATAACAACCTTGAATCCTGATTTCTTCAACAAGTTCAGAAACTCAATTACCATCCCTTTAGATTATTTTCCCCTAAGTCCTTAGTGATAAAACCTTTAACCATCCATACTAAATCCTAAGTCCTTAGAGATATCTGATGGAGTCAAGCCTTTATTTTATCAAGAGTGATGTGGTAACTACAGGGTATCCGTAGTCCTAGGTGATATCTATTATAGTCTATTCATACAAAAACCTTAACAATCGCGGTCCAACTGGTTGTTAATCGTAGATCAATCCTAATTGGTCCGATCAAGAAAGCATAAAAAACATTGCACAGATAAATTGAATATTAAAAACTATGTAATTGATAAAATAATAATTTCAAATTCATTATAGATTCAAATCAAGGACACCCACTAGCATTGGGGGAATTAGCTACTCATATTGTTCAAAATAATTTCAATGATATAATGATTAAACATTACAGATAAATGATGAACTTTAATCTTCAATCGTTGTGGCTCATGACAAATCTCCATTCTCCAAGAATCTCATACGTTGCTCTCTCCAATCCTCAATTCTTCGTGTGGCAAAAATTCCACAATTCCTCTTTCAAACTTGTCTAAATAGTGAAAAATCCATTTGTCTCGATCAGAAATTCTCAAAACACCCTCTGGGTCCCAAATCATAAAAAAATCATAAAAACACTCAAAATCAGTGTACTGGCCAACACGGGCCGTGTCACCTGACACGGACACCCTTGTCAACCTCTGTTTTCCATACTTTCCATGTCTTCCCCCTGACACGGCCTATGTCAGGTGACACAACCCATGTCAGGGCTCCTGTACCATTTCCTCTAAAACTTTGAATTATGCACTTTTATGCCCCTAGTTGTCCTGTTTTATTCTTCTGAACTTGAAAACACTAAGTCACAAAACCAAAGCATAATACGCGATAAAACAAAATAAAACCTTGATAAGTAAAAGAAACGATAACTGAAATAACTTCTAAATAACAGTGTAAAAACCACTAATCACTCACTAACAAAGACATAGTTAATAATTACACAATTTGAGGCTCACATAATCATAATTAATATTCATAAACTAACTCTTTTCTTTGGTGAAACTTTTTTGCTTTTTTATTTTGGATGGCCTATGTAGGAGGTTCCTTTGTTTGTGTAGGAAGGCCTGGTTCAGACGTGACATGAACAATATGTTTGTTTTTCTAGTAAGTCCTACAATTGTGGCTACATTCCAAGTACTTCTTGCACCTATGGCTAGTATTTTATCTCTGCCATTTAGTTTGGTTTTACTCGTCTGGTTCTCTTCTACGAAGCTTTTTTGGCCTTCTTGGGCCACATTTGAACATGGTAGGCAATATCGTAAGATCATAGGTCTTAGGCCTTTTTTTTTGCCATTTAAAGGAGTGACTACTTCATCATAACATTTTGGATAATGGTCTTGTGGTAGCATTCATGCACATTCTTGATGGGGTCATCTAATTTCCTATGATGTGTAGTCACACCATGTCTACATGGTATCTCAACCAACTCCCAAAATTCACATGAGCATGATTGCTTTGCCAAGTCTACCAAAAATCTATCAGTAAACGAGACATGTGTAACTTGAAATGTCAACCTACCTGCATATGTTGCATTCCAACTAGCATTTTTTCTATTTCTCTATCCAATATCCTAAGTGGTTTGGACATTATTTCACCTTTATACCCTTACAACTTTTCCGTAAGTATGGAAAACCTTCCCATAAGATAACTTTTTATCCACTCAAACATGGTTATTATTGGTTTGTCCCCTTGTAAAAAAATAATAGCATTGAAAGACTCACTTAGATTGTTCAATACGACATCACACTCAAAATAAAAAGGAAAAACATTCTTATGCCATTTGTTTTCGGGAATAACCTCTAACCATTCATATGCTTCTAAACTAACCTCCTTGATTTGAAGCATATTAGATTTATGTGCTTCAATGTATGTGATTTATCTGCATCCATCATGCGATCTCTAAACAAAGTTCCTCCTCTAAACTTCTTCTTAAAGTTGGCATACATATTCCTTAGACAAAACTGAGTTCATAAGCTAGACACTTCTCCTTAAATACTTGAACCAAACCCTTTCAATAATATGAAATTAATTCAGTTTAAAAACATAACAAATTAGGTAAGACAACATAGCTAATAAGAGAAAGACTTACCTTCTGCTGGTCAGAAATAAAACACCATTTAGTTTAACCAATGTCTTCCAACTGCAACTTAATAAACCTTATCCATGAGTCCTTGGTTTCATTCTCAACAACTCAAAAAGAAAGCGGCAATTACTGATCATTAGGATCTCTCCCAACAATAATTAGTAATATTCCACCATATGTGTGCCTGAGATGACATCCATCTAAACCTATAAACGATAAGCAGGCTTTTGTAAAAGCCTTTTTGTACCATCAAAACATATGTAATAACTTTTAAACCTCGGTTTCATACTTGGTGTTGGACGGTTAATATTGAATTTGAAAGTGTTTCATAATGCAACCTTCCTCAACTCAGTACCATATGACCATAACAAGCTATATTGCTTCCAAGAGTATCCTTTAACAGTTTGTCTAGCAAGCTGCCTTGCTTTAAAATCTCTACGACCTAGGATATGAGTGGCTTATATCAGACTCACATCAGTTACAACCTCATTTAACTTCATCTTGGTATTATTCTTGAACTCATCAACAGTCACTGTGATACGGTGGCAGAACCAGACTGTTTTAGGAAAATAATGGTTTGCGTTTTGTGTTTGTGTTCGCAAAATGTCGCGGTAAGCAAGAGTCGCCACCGACTTTTATTTTATCCAAATGGAATAGGAAAAAAGCACAGAAAAATTCCTTTTTCGAGATTTTGAGTACGGGGGGTAGATTATAGAAAGGGAAGGTATTAGAACCTTTTCTATCTGTAGTTTTCTACGGGCTCTTAGGTACTTGCTCATCATTTAAAAAAATTGCTTCCATGTTTGTGTGTTTTGAAAAGTTTTTGTTTTACTTCGATTTAACCCTTGCTTCTGTCTTTAAGAGTGTTACGAAGTTGTTTTGAAAACTTTGTTTGAAAAAGTGTAAGTATGGAAAAGTTTGATTTTGAGCAAGTACCTATTAGCATCTACCTACTCGAAAAAAGAATGTTTTTGTTCTTGTTTCCTTTAGACAGCGCTATCCCACTATTAATGAGTAGGTAGCACCGTCGTTGGAGTTGTAAGGGTCAATTCGAAAGGGACGTACGATCACTAAAGCAATGTTAGGACGTCTTAGTAATAACCCTAATGTCTTAAGATCATATTCGAGGAAACATTTCCGAGGCAACCTTTCCGAGGCAACATTTCCGAACGAGACTTTTGATCTTTGTTTAGACAAAAGGGCGATCACTAAAACACCCTATACTTAATGACCATTTACCGAAGGCAACCGAAGTGAGAGTATACCCTAGGAATGCGCATGTGCGAGTGATTTGATTTCAAGTTATTATCTTTGCACATTTAGGGTTTGCTAACCATTTTAAAATTAACATACATTCTTGTCATGCAATCCTATTATCATACATCTAACAGTTAATATTTGCGGAAATTAAAATGCGAGAAATAAAGCTACGCTATTACAAGGCTTCGGGGAGGGGGATTAATTACATAGCCAAAAATCTGTAAAACGATAAATGAAAGGAAAAGTATTAATTAAACTATTACATCCCATGAGCAGTTACATTAATATTGTAAAAATAAATAAATGCGCGCGATGAATCGAGGACGAGAGAAAGTTAGGGTTTTGACCCCGTCTAAACCTAATTAAAAGAAAATTCATTTTTGTTTGTTTTTTTTTTAATTATTTTTTGAGAAAAGAATAAGGTTTTAAATTAAATACAAACCTAATTATTAAATTAAATCTAGAAAAATAATTAATTTTGACCTATTTTTGTACTTTGGTTATTTTGAGAAAATAAAATTAAATCAAACAAAACCCTAATTTCTAATTTGTTTTAATTTATTTACAAAAAGATTACAATTACCCTAAAAATTAAATTAAACTAATTGAATTAATTTTGATGAAAATAAAATAAAACCTAAATTCTAATTTGGTGAAATTGATTTTATGGATTTTTTAAAAAAAATAATTAATTTTTTATGTTAGAAAATAATCAAAATAATTAAATAAAAGAAGAATATAAAAATAAAAAGAAAAGAAAGAGATAAATTGGGCCTGGTGATCAACAATTTGGGGGGTGCCAAAAAGCAATTCCTAGCCCAAAGTCAAGGTCCATGTTTGACTTTCAGATTCCAATGTTGCAAGTTGATAAGGGCCTTTGGTAGACCCTCAGATAATAACCTTTGGATCCAGCTCATGGACATCTGGCTGGCTAAGCGTTGAAGGTGTATGGTGGATGTTTGGACCAAGGGTGCACTGGATCTGTAATGAATAATTAAGAAAAATTGCAAATAATAGAGGTAGGGGTCGAACCCCTAACCTCATGCCTGCAAGACCTTAACGCTCTCCCTGGCTACCACTGGGCCACTTGACTTGATTTGTTAGTATATGAAAGAAAAACAATAAAATGAACAAAACAATGCCAACTACCAAACACGCGCCAGAATTCAAATGGGAGAATGGGATGGTGCCACACCACCTTCTTCTTCCCCTCTCCGTTGGTAAAAGTCAAGGACTTTTACCTACAGACGAAAATTCGTAGCTATAACCCCTGCATCTTTCAAAATATCACACAGGTACAATAAATCAAAACTAATGATGTAGATCAACTCGCCTTAACCTAGTGAACATCATGGAACCTTTCTTTTGGGCCAATTTTACCTGTGCAAGAAAATCCCAAAATGAACAAGAAAACCCTAGCCATGGTGGATTTCAATATAGCTAACAAAAATGCAATTATTTATTACCAATAGCTTGCAAATGCTTCATTTAACAAGAATATGTAAGTAATTCATGCTACAAGTGCCAAAATAATGAGATTCCATTTCAAGAAAATGTCAAGGTCATGAATCACTTACAGCGAGTTTTGGTGCATGAAAATGCTTGCTTTTGATTGCTATGGACTCCTTGAATGCCCAGGAAACAAAAGGAATGCTTGGAAAGGCTTAAAAGTGCCTAGAAATATGAAAACAGATCACCACTTTTTTCTTGATTTTTTGAAGTTTTCCTTTCACTCTACACGCCTCAAAACCTTGTTCTTTTGGTCTGCATTTGTTGAATATATATCAATGATTGAATTAGGTTTGCAAATGCGCATCCAATCTTTTTCAATTATGGTCTTTGATCATGATTTAATTCCCATGAAGATCTTTCCAAAATAAGACAAAAACCAATCTTTTGATTTACAAACATGCCTTGCACGATTTGATTTTATTGCTAGCTGTATAAGGGACCTAAAATATGCACAAAATCTCAAGGCTTAAATGATTTTGATATTTCCATGATTTTATTTTGATTTAATTTGATTTAATTTGAAATAAAAATCAAAATAAATGGCAAAAATAAAATAAAGACAAGTGGGAAGGATCATGGGTCGTGGACCATGTTACAAACTCAAGACAAGCACAAAAAGTTGGGCCCATTTGACAATAATTGCAATTTGAGGCACTTTTGACTTTTGGCAATTTTGCAAAAAAGGTCAAGTTTACCAATGCATAACATCCTCAATTTTGACTCTATGAAGGTGTTCTTGGACTTTTTAGAAATCCTAATATGTCCTCTAAGCAACCTTTTTGGTCTCATATCAATTGATTCTTCCATGTTCATGTATGAAGCTTTGACAAAAAAAGGTGTTTTTGTTGACTTTTCAAAGTGACTTATAATGTCCAAATTCATAACTTCTTGTGAGTGCATATTTTGAACTTGGGAGATGAATATGAATTGTAGGTAATTTCATTCTATTCAAAATGATATTTGGATGGGTCATTTCTAATAAAGTATGAGAAAGTTATGCTTGGTCAAAGTTGGGTTGACTTTTCCTACAAAACCCTAATTTAGCAACTTTTGGGTTTTGATGAATTGTGAGAAATCCTTGATGAATCATGATCAAACCTTGATCAAATGATGAATAATACTCCAAAATGAGTATGTTGACCAAAAATCTTGAAGTTTGACTGTATGTGGGACACAATTGACTTTTGCCCTAGCACAGTCGATTTTCAGGCCTTTGAGCAATTGACTGAGCAAACTTCCTCTACAAGGCTTGAAACTTGAAAAGGATGATCTTGTGAACATATTAGGACAATGGTGAGCATTTGGTATCCTTGGGACTCAAATATCTTAATGCAACATGAAACCTTAATTTGAGGTAGACTGCCTTAGGAGAGAGTTTGTCTGGTCAACCCTTGGACTTCCTTGAGCAATTTGAGGATCTCACTTGAAATGTATTGAGAAATATGGGAGGGCAAATTTTGGGGTACAACAGCTGCCCCTGTTCAATCTTCTTAAACCTGAGGAAGATGATTGAACACTAGAGTGCCCAAGAAATTTGCACTCGCATGATGTGGTACTTGTCTTGTGATGTCGGGAATGGGCTTATAGATGCCATTTGGAGGTTGATAATGGAAGATGGGCTTAAAGATGCCATATGAAGGAGTGTCGATTGCCTAAGAGATTCCTTAACGAGAGCCCGTATAACTGTTGTTAAGGAAGACTACGCTGGGGGATACTGGTCTTTGTCTTAAAGAAAGTTGAATTTTAGGATCTTCGGTCGTCCGTTATTCTACTAGGGAACCGTCTCTTGGTCGAAGAGGTAAAAATAAACTACTATATGGTCGTGATCCAGGTTTCATAGTGATAAGATTGACTGTTATCTGGTCGCGCTCCAGGCTTTATAGTGACTTACTGGGGTGATGAGATTAACCTTGCTATCTGGTCGTAATCCAGGCTTTGCAATTTCTCAATTCTTATCTGGTCGTAATCCAGGCTTCAGAAGGAATTAAGTTGTTATCCGACCGCACCCGAGCTTCAACTTAACTTTAGGTCACACTAATATTCGGTCGACTCCGGGCTTCTTAGTAATTTTCCAGGTAAATTGCTATTTGGTCGAAATCCAAGCTTCGTAGTGTCCTTTACCATTATCTAGTCATAATCCAGGCTTCACGATGTTTCATACCATTATCTGGTTGAATCCAGGCTTCATGGTGTCCTGTACTGCTATCTGGTCGATTCCAGGCTTCACAATACCTTACTTCTTATCTGGTCGGAATCTCGGCTTCAGAAGAAATAAAGTGGTTATACAGTCGCATCCAGGCTTCCATTTGATTTTAAGGCCTACTAATATCTGGTCGATTTCCGGGCTTCATAGTAATTGGCCGGGTAAACTGCTATTTAGTCGAAATCCAAGCTTCGTAGTGTCCCTTATTGTTATCTGGTCGTAATCCAGGCTTCAGTGTCTTTTACCGCTATCTGGTTGTAATCCAGGCTTCACGATGTTTCATACCATTATCTGGTCGAATCCAGGCTTCATGGTGTTTGGAGAAATCAAGATATTATCTGGTCGAATCCGGGCTTCATAACTTGTATTAAAGATAAACCACTATCTGGTCGAATTCAAGCTTCGTAGTATTCTTGGATGCTATCTGGTCGTAACCCAGGATTCACAACGTCTTCTACCATTTTATGGTCGAGTCCAGGCTTCATGGTCTTGTATTTCTATCTGGTCGTAATCCATGTTTCACAATAACTTGTTAAGCTGCTATCCGGTTGATTTCCGGGCTTCACAACTTGTGTTTATGATATACCACTATCTGGTCGATTCCAGGCTTCATGGTGTCTTTTATTGTTATCTGGTTGTAATGCAAGGTTCACAATAACTTGTTTGGGATTAAACTATTATCCGGTCGAATTCGGGCTTCATAGCTTATTTAAAAGATGCCACTATTTGGTCGTAATCCAGGATTTGCGGTATTCTGATACTGTTATCTGGTCGTTCTCCGGGCTTCAGAATATGATGGAGAGATCAAGATACTATCCGGTTGGACCCGGGCTTCATAGCTTGAACATTGTGAGAATTTGATTTTTTTCCTGAAATGTAAAGGGTTAGTCGTATGTAATGCCATGATGCATGACATGTATCGAGCGATGATGTTCTCAACATAAATGATATTGTGTTGTATGATGCATATGCGCATGCCATGATGTATGGAAATGTAATGTTTTTATGATTATCTCTAGTTGGGGGAAATAAATCTTGGACTGCTGCTGAAGAATATAAAGAATTTCGCTCACTAGGGATAACGATCGAAGATGATTTGAGAATAACTTTGCTGGAGAATAAACTGGCGAGAGAATGACTCTGGGGAAGAGATATTTTGCTAGAAGATCTGCTTATTTGGGAAATAAACTCGTCTGGGGATAAATTACCGTTTCTGGTGATAACAAACTCTGTCGGGGATTGAGTTTCTGCTTGTGGAAGAAATAAACTCCACTGGGGATGGTCTTCCATTGTTGGTGATAGATGAACTTTGCTTGGGGAGAATCAGTGTTTTTAGATACCTTTTATCTGCGGGGAGTGAATGTACCTTTAGTCATATTCTCAAGCTCTGTCTATCCCTGTACTTGGTGGGTAGAGCAACTGTAAGGTTTGGACATTTCTTGTTTGCCCCTGTTCCTAGAATTACGAGCAATTGTCTTTTGTTTCGCATGTAAATATTTATGAGCAACAATTATTTTCAAATGCATATATAAAAAATGAATCATTGGACGTTCTTGAAAAACAAAACAGCAAAAAGAAAAACAATTTTGACATTTATTGTAAAATGAATTGTATTAATTTTGAAGTTGGCCTGCAATAGGCGTTTTGTACAAGAGGTTGACGTCCTAGTAAGAGAACGCCGCCGAAAGATAGAAATTATACAATTTGTGAAAAACAAAGAAAAACAGCTATGTGAACAATCCCATTGGGTTCCAACTCTGCTATTGCCTTTATATCTTCGAGCATCTCATCACTTTGCTACTTGGTTGAAGGTAGATCAATATTGATTGGCACCGTCAGAGCTTGATAGTCGATACTGAAGTCTGGTTGCAAGGTGATCCAATGAGACATAATGTTACGCTTTGATCCCTAATTTTTGCCTGGACCGCCCTTTCGGGTTTTCAGTCCACCGGGATACCCTTTTTTGCCCAAGCCACCTTTTCAAGTTTTCGACTTACCGGGTGTACAGTTTTTTATTTTCATCCCTTACTTTTGCCCGAACCCTTTTGGTTCGCCGGGAAGCCCTTATTTTTTCCTAGGCCAGTCAACCTAGCGGGTCTTTGATTATGCGTAGTATTTTTTCACTATGTCTGCATTGACGGGATGAGGAAGGTTTTCACCATCCATGGTGGTTAGAATCATAGCTCCTCCTAAGAAAATATTCTTAACCACAAATGGCCCTTCGTACGTAGGGGTCCATTTGCCCCTGGGATCACCTTATGGTAGTATGATGCGTTTGATCACCAGATCCCCAACTTGATACTCTTGTCGCCTGACTTTCTTGTTAAATGCCTTGATCATTCGCTTTTGGTATGTCTGACCATGACAAATAGCAGTAAGTCTCTTTTCATTGATTAAATTCAACTGATCAAGCCGGGTCTGGATCCAATCGTCCTTGCTTAAACCTGTATCCTTCATAATCCGAAGAGAGGGTATCTGGACTTCAATGGGCAGGACTGCCTCCATGCCATACACCAAAGAGTAGGGTGTTGACCCTGTTGATGTCCGTGCTGAGGTGCGATACCCATGAAGAGCGAATGGTAACATCTCATGCCAGTCTTTGTATGTCACCGTCATCTTCTGCACAATCTTCTTGATATTCTTATTAGCCGCTTCAAAAGCCCCATTCATCTTCGGCCGATAAGGAGAAGAGTTGTGATGCTGTATCTTGAACTGTTTGTAGAGCTCGGTGATCATCGTATTGTTGAGATTTATACAATTGTCAGTGATGATCCTCTCTGGTACACCATATGGACAGATCAGATTGTGTCGGATAAACCGCGCCACAACGTTCTTGGTTACTGTAGCAAAGGAAGCTGCCTCGACCCACTTCGTGAAATAATCAATAGTTACCAGAATGAAATGATGCCCGTTGGATGCAGTAGGTCTGATTTCACCGATCATGTCGATGCCCCACATTGCAAAAGGCCAAGGAACTGTAAAGACGTTCAGAGGAACTGGAGGTACATGCACCTTATCAGCATAGACTTGGCACTTATGACAGGTCCGAGAATGCTGGTAACAATCAGCTTCCATAGTAGACCAATAGTAACCTGCCCGTAGGATTTTCTTTGCCATGGTATGTCCACTAGAATGGGTTCCGAAAGTACCTTCATGTAACTCTTCCATAATCCTTTCTGCCTCATTCTTGTCCACACATCGCAGTAAGGTTGAATCATGGTTACGCTTATAAAGAATCCCATTACTGATGAAGAACTTCGCGGTGAACCTTCTTAAGGACTTCTTATCATTAACAGATGCACCCTCGGGATACTCTTGAGCCTTAAGATACCTCTTTACCTCGTGAAACCAGGGTTTATCTGCTACCTCTTCAGTCTCAATGTTACAGCAATACGCGGGTTCGTCCAACGTCTCAATGGTAATATGGGGAGCTTCATTGTCCCACCTGACTTTGAACATAGAAGACATGGTAGCTAGCGCGTTTGCTAGCTGGTTCTCTTCTCCCGGAAAGTGTTCAAAGGTTATTTCCTCAAAGTGTGGGAGCAACATCAGTACATATTCTTTGTAAGGAACAAGATTTGGGTGCTTCGTATCCCACTCGCCTTTGATCTGACTGATCACTAGACCGGAATCTCCTAATACACTCAAGAACTTAATCCTCAGGTCAATAGCAGCTTGAAGGCCCATGATGTAAGCTTCATACTCCGCCATATTGTTGGTGCAGTTAAAACATAATCGGGCGGTGAACGGAGTATGACAACCCTCAGGAGATATGATCACGACGCCAATGCCATTACCCAACGCGTTTGAAGCTCCGTCAAAATACATAGACCATCGGGATCCTTCCTCAGGTCCTTCATCCAGTCAAGGTTCTTCATAATCGGTCACTAACATGATGTTCTCATCCGGGAACTCGAAATTCATGGATTGGTAATCGTCCACGGCCTGATGCGCCAAATGATCCGCCAACACACTCCCCTTGATTTCTTTTTGGGTTGTGTATTGGATATCATACTCAACTAAGATCATCTGCCATCTTGCTATTCTTTCGGATAAGGAAGGCTTTTCGAAGATATACTTGATTGGGTCCATCTTTGATATCAATAGGATAGTGTGAGTCAGCATATACTGTCTCAGCCGGCGAGCAGCCCATGCAAAAGCACAGCAAGTTTTCTCAAGCAGTGAGTATCGAGTCTCACAGTCGGTAAACTTTTTGCTAAGGTAGTAAATAGCATGCTCTTTTCGGCCAGACTCGTCATGCTGCCCCAGCACGCACCCCATTGAATTATCCAGTACTGTCAAGTATAAAATCAAGGGTCTTCCTTCAATTGGAGGCATCATAATAGGTGGCTCTTGGAGGTATTCCTTGATCCTTTTGAAAGCGGTCTGACATTCATCATTCCATTTTACCACTTGATCTTTCTTCAACAGCTTGAAGATTGGCTCACAAGTAGCAGTCAGATGTGAAATGAATCGGGCGATGTAATTCAGACGTCCCAAAAAGCCTCTGACTTCCTTTTCCGTTCAGGAAGATGGCATCTCCTGTATAGCCTTCACCTTTGTAGGATCCACCTGAATACCTTTATCACTAACGAGGAAACCCAGCAGCTTACCAGACTTTACTCTGAAGGTGCACTTGTTCGGGTTTAACCTCAGCTTGTACATCTTCAGCCCGTCGAACAGTTTCTGGAGATGGTCAAGGTGTTCTTCCTCAGTCTGGGATCGTGCGATCATGTCATCAACGTAAACCTCAATTTCATGGTGAATTATGTCATGGAACAAAGCAACCATGGCGCGCTGATAAGTTGCCCTAGCATTCTTCAACCCAAAAGGTATTACTTTGTAACAAAAGGTGTCCCACTGTGTAACAAAAGTTGTCTTCTCCATGTCTTCGGGAGCCATCTTAATCTGCTTATAACCGGAAAAACCATCCATAAAGGAGAATATCTTATGCTACACGGTGTTGTCGACCAGAACATCGATGTGAGGTAGTGGGAAATCGTCTTTGGGGCTCGCCCTATTCAAATCTCTATAGTCCACACACATCTGTACCTTACCATCCTTCTTGGGCACTGGAACAACATTGGTAACCCACTGTGGGTAAGAAGTGACAGCTAGAAATCCAGTGTCAAACTGTTTCATGACCTCAGCTTTGATTTTCTCAGACATCTCGGGGCGCATACGGTGAACCTTCTACTTTACTGGAGGATAGTCTTCTTTAGTTGGCATGCGGTGTACCACAATGTCAGTGTCCAAACCAGGCATATCTTCATAAGACCAGGCGAATATCTAAACATAGTCGCGTAGCATCTGTATCAACCACTGCTTGACGCTAGGCTCCAGATTTGCACCTATCTTGACCTCTTTCTTGTCTTCCTTTGTACCCAAATTCACTGATTCCACTGGCTCTTCATGTCGTTGTATGGCCCTCTCTTCTTGTAGTAACAGTCTATCAGGTTCCCCAGGAACTTCACAATCATCCTCACCTTCGTACTCGGCTTGGTTGATCGGATTTTCGAAGTCATAACTAGTAGTAGCAGAGTTGTTATCAATGGGATCCAAAGTGGATGTGGATCTACATTATGATATGTGAGTGTGTGTAAGACAATAAGTGCGAGATAGAAAAGAAAAACAAGGAGCCCAAAATTTGTAATGCAAGAAAACGTCCAATGTTTTATTGATGATATATGAAAATGACAAATATAAGCCCTCACAAACAAAGCCAAGGTGCCTCGGGCATGGCACCGGTCCGTAAAGTTTCAAATTGTCTGTTACAAATCTCAAAACAAAAGTCAATTACTGTGTAATAAAAGAAACGGGCACGAAGTCTTTCGCCGTCTCGTTGTTCAATCCACCATTGGTAGTCGGGTAGATCCAGCTGTCGATATCCGGGTTCTCATCATCAGCATCTTCTGTGGAGGAGACAACCTCAATAGAATTGATTCCTGAGTCATGCTTGGGAATGGGTGCAGTTATGACGTTGGGTTTCTCCGAAGCGTCAAACTCAATCTCTTTAGCTTCGATCAAATCTTGCACCTTATTCTTCAAGGCCCAACAATTGTTTGTATCATGACCTGGGCTATCGGAGTGATAGGCGCAGTCGGAATTCGGGTTATACAACGGAGATGTGGTGCTGGGATTCTTCGGGGCTTCCCTCAGAGTTACCAGGTTGGTCTTCAACAATTATTGTAGAATTTGAGACAGGGTCATATCAAGCCGAGTGTATTGTCTCTGCGGTCTCTCCATTCTTTGTTGATTGTTGCGTTGTGGAGCAACTGTAGATCTTGATATTACCACCGCATTCACTGCTTGACGGTGCTCAGGTCTACTTTGGCTCCTCGAGCCATAGAATGCACTAGCTTCTTTCTTACTAGTGAAAGGTTTCTTTATTGCACTTGACGGTGTATCCTTCTGTATCTTACCACTTTGGATACCAGCTTCTACTCTCTCCCCAGTCAAGATCAACTCAGTAAACCTAGATGACGGAATGCCGATCAGATGATTGAAAAATGGACCAGACAATGTCCCTAGAAACATGTCAACCAACTCCCTGTTAGACAAAGGGGGTTGGACTCTTCCAGCCAAATCTCTCCACTTCTGAGCATAGTCCTTAAAACCTTCACTTGCACCCATAGACATACCCTGAAGCTGAGTACGAGTGGGAGAAAGGTCGGCGTTATACTGATACTTCCTGTAGAAAGCAGCAGCAAGGTCCTCCCAGTTTCGGACATTAGCTCCTTCCAATTGATAAAACCATTCAAGTTGAGTCCCTGACAGACTATCTTGAAAGAAATGCACCAACAAATTTCTATCAGAAGTGTAAGGTTGGATTTTTATAACGTACAAGCGGACATGGAGTTTTGGACAGGACACTCCATCGTACTTGGCAAAAACCGGAGCTTTGAACTTATGAGGGATCGCCACCCCAGATGCCAGTCCCAGTTCTTCAAAATCCAAACCAGAGATCTTCTGACACTCCATAGTACTCAGCTGGTCCTCAAGTTGTTTGTACCTATCCTCAGCAGGAGAATACTGTTCCTCATCATAATCTGTATCATTATCAGAAACTACAGGACTGGGGCCCTTTTCTTCTTCTTGGTCCTCCCCTCCCTTGGATGAAAAGGACATATCAGCTTGCTATTTCAACCTATCTTCGAACCTTTTACCCATACTTAGAAGAACAACCTTCTTCTTTTTCTTCTTCTTCTCTTTCTCTTTCAGAATGAGAGCTTTCAAGTCCTCTTGCCCTTTAGCCAAGCTTAAGAACATCTCTTGGAATTGGGCATTTTGTGCCTGAAGATCTTTGATAGCTTGATCGGAAGACATTTCTGCTGAAATAAACAGCGAAGAAGATGAGAAACCTGTAACGGTACCTATAATGGCGTGCATGATAATGGGATGCGTATGTAATGATTTCAAAGACTTTGGGAGATTTAAATTTGCAAAACAAAAATAAAACAAACTTCGTTAGATTAACTTGTAAAAATTTTCAACAATGCCTTTGAGGCCTTACAAAGAAATAAATGGAAAACAAATCTAAACTAGAAAAAGAAAAATCAGAAATCCTATGGACGCTTCCCCTTCGTGCTGACGTAGTCATTGATCGTCCTTTCATTCTCGAGTTGCCTGGTGAACTTCAAGATCTTCCTTTCTTGCTCATGGTACTTTTCCCGGTAGGTATCCCTTTCCTCTTTCATCTGAATCCAGGACCTCTTTAATGCCCCAAGATCAATGGGCATGTAAGGATAAAGGACTGTATAAGGAATGCCCTCTTCATTGGTGGGCTCCACAATCACTGGTAACATAGCTTCATAGGGCATTCCAAGCTTCTGAGCACGAGCTCGGACCCACTGGAGATAAGGCTGCATAGGGAGAGAAGTCCTTGGTCCTAGCTCTTGAGGGTCAGATCTGTTCACCATGCCCCAAGCTCGAATAAACCTTCGGCGATGCTCGTCAATATCCCCCTTGTAGTCAAAGACAATATCTGTAAGAAGTAGCTCATGAGGACCGTCTCTCCGAGCGCGACCAAACTTTCGTAAAGCCAAACAAGGACTGTAGGTTATTCCCCCTCTAATTCCAAGCAAAGAGACATTAGGGTATTCCCCATATCGATCAATGATAGCGACACTTTCCATAGCCTTAGAACTCCAAAGAATGTTTGTATGGGCAAGGGACATTATTCTGTGAGACCACCCTAAACCTTCATCATTCTTCAACACGGACTTGGGGAGGTGCGAAATTAACAACCTCACCAGCAACGGCATACAACACATGAGGGTTCCTCTTCTACGTATGGTACGAGTATAGAGGGCATGCAAGATATCACCCAGAAGAGTAGGCACAGGATTGCGAGACAGGAAGATCTTAACCGCATCCACATCTATGAAGGAGTCTGGATTCAGGAAAAGAACCAAATTGTAGATAAGGAGAGCCAAGATGTCTTCAAAAGGCTGAAAGTCCAAATTATCCCAGAATATTTGAGCTTGATCTATCAGAAACTTGGCCAAGAAACCTTCAACCCCGCTTCGTGTCTCCCAGTTGGATACTACATCAGCCCGTTAATGTAGAGCTGCAGCAATGTCCTCTGGTCTAGGAGTCTCTTCCAAACCTGTGAAGGGCATCTGCTCAAGGATGGATATAGCCAATAAGTGAGAAAACTCTTCCATAGTGGGAACTAGCTGATAATCCGGGAAAGTAAAGCAATGATGCACCGGATCGAAGAACTGGAAAAGCACACTTATCATCTGCTCATCAAACTTTGAGGTGATCAACTAAGAAGATGACCATGTCTCCTAATGAATCAAGAAGTATCAGAAACTCTCGAGGCTAAATCTTTGAGTTGAGCAGGTATTTGCACAAAGTTAACTCGGATGGTGTTTCTGCGCATGGAAGCCATAATCTGGAAAACAGAACAAAGATAAATCCCCTCGGTCTTTGAAATGGTTAGTATGTTGGAGTATGCATGATATGTCATGATGCGTAATGTCATGGTAAAACACACAATAGGTATAGCAGATAACAGACATGGTAAAGGCAAACAAGTCACACAAGAGCCATTAAGTTTCAGGCTTGCATGGGGTCTAGGTATTACCCTCTTGAAGTTCAGTTGGTTTCAACATGTCCTAATAATAGTAACCGGGTTCTAGGGATTCTCAATATCACTGACCATCCTCCATCGGTCATGGTTTCAGCTTACACAATCTTTTCTTGCAGCCGGAACTATCTCGAGAGTATGGTCTCAATGAGTATAGCGTCGAGTATCAACCAGTTCCTAGCTTTATACCGAGACCGGCTATCTCACTACTTCCTATGGCCAAGTTGGTCAATTATAGGTTCTAAGGTCGATTGATGCTTAACGACACACATGGAAGCCCCGTATTCTCCTCGTTTCTCCACAAGGGATACCGGTACCAACCAATGTGCCACATCAATGTAGCTACTGCTTCAACCGTATCGGTCTACGCCGTACAGTTCCCTCACAGTTTATTGGTACTTACATAAAAGGTGTCCCCCCAGATCCGGGTTAGGATCTATAGTAACTCCCAATACAAACCCTCAAAAGTAAAGTAATCAAATCAAACAAGAGAAGCAATTTATGATGAACTAATCCTAAGGTATACCCCACTTATTTATCTCCCCAGCAGAGTCTCCAGTTCTGTGATACGGTGGCAGAACCAGACTGTTTTAGGAAAATGCTGGTTAGCATTTTGCGTTTGGGTTTGCAAAATGTCGTGGTAAGCAAGAGTCGCCACCGACTTTTATTTTCTCCAATTGGAAAGGAAAAAAGCATAGAAAAATTCCTTTTTCGAGATTTTGAGTACGGGGGGTAGATTATAGAAAGGGAAGGTATTAGCACCCTTTCTATCCGTAGTTTTCTACGGGCTCTTAGGTACTTGCTCATCATTTTAAAAATTGCTTCCATGTTTGTGTGTTTCGAAATTTTTTTGTTTTACTTCGATTTAACCCTTGCTTCTATCTTTAAGAGTGTTATGAAGTTGTTTTGAAAACTTTGTTTGAAAAAGTGTAAGTGTGGAAAAGTTTGATTTTGAGAAAGTACCTATTAGCATCTACCTACTCGAAAAAAGAATGTTTTCATTCTTGTTTCCTTTGGACAATGCTATCCCATTATTAATGAGTAGGTAGCACTGTCGTTGGAGTTGTAAGGGTCAATTCGAAATGGACGTACGATCACTAAAGCAATGTTAGGACGTCTTAGTAATAACCCTAATGTCTTAAGATCATACTCGAGGCAACATTTCCGAGGCAACATTTCCGAACGAGACTTTTGATCTTTGTTTAGTCAAAAGGGCGATCACTAAAACACCCCATACTTAATGACCGTCTACCGAAGGCAACCGAAGTGAGAGTATACCCTAGGAGTGCCCATGTGCGAGTGATTTGATTTCAAGTTATTATCTTTGCACATTTAGGGTTTTCTAACCATTTTAAAATTAACATACATTCTTGTCATGCAATCCTATTATCATACATCTAACAGTTAATATTTGCGGAAATTAAAATGCGAGAAATAAAGCTAGCTATTACAAGGCTTCGGGAAGGGGAATTAATTACATAGCCAAAAACCCGTAAAACGATAAATGAAATGAAAAGTAATAATTAAACTATTACATCGCATGAGCAGTTACATTAATATTGTAAAAATAAATAAATGCACGCGATGAATCGAGGACGAGAGAAAATTAGGGTTTTGACCCCGTCTAAACCTAATTAAAAGAAAAATTATTTTTGTTATTTTTTTTTTGAGAAAAGAATAAGGTTTTAAATTAAATACAAACATAATTATTAAATTAAATCAAGAAAAATAATTAATTTTGACCTATTTTTGTACTTTTGTTATTTTGAGAAAATAAAATTAAATCAAACAAAACCCTAATTTCTAATTTGTTTTAATTTATTTACAAAAAGATTACAATTACCCTAAAAATTAAATTAAACTAATTGAATTAATTTTGATGAAAATAAAATAAAACCTAAATTCTAATTTGGTGAAATTGATTTTATGGATTTTTTATAAAAAATAATTAATTTTTTATGTTAGAAAATAATCAAAATAATTAAATAAAAGAAGAATATAAAAATAAAAAGAAAAGAAAGAGAGAAATTGGGCCTGGTGATCAGCAATTTGGGGGGTGCCAAAAAGTAATTCTGAGCCCAAAGACAAGGGTCCACGTTTGACTTTCAGATTCCAATGTTGCAAGTTGACTAGGGCCTTTGGTAGACCCTCAGATAATGACCTTTCGATCCAGCTCATGGACATCTGGTTGGCTAAGCGTTGAAGGCGTATGGTGGATGTTTGGACCAAGGGTGCACTGGATCTGTAATGAATAATTAAGAAAAATTGCAAATAATAGAGGCAGGGGTCAAACCCCTGACCTGATGCCTATAAGACCTTAGCGCTCTCCTTGGCTACCACTGGGCCACTTGACTTGATTTGTTAGTATATGAAAGAAAAACAATAAAATGAACAAAATAATGCCAGCAACCAAACACGCGCCAGAATTCAAACGGGCGAATGGGATGGTGCCACGCCACCTTCTTCTTCCCCTCTCTATTGGTAAAAGTAAGGGACTTTTACCTATAGACGAAAATCCGTAGCTATAAGCCCTGCACTTTTCAAAATCTCACACAGGTACAATAAATCAAAACTAATGATGTAGATCAACTCGCCTTGACCTGGTGAACATCATGGCACCTTTCTTTTGGGCCAATTTTACCTGTGCAAGAAAATCCCAAAACGAACAAGAAAACCCTAGCCATGGTGGGTTTCAGTATAGCTAACAAAAATGCAATTATTTATTACCAATTGCTTGCAAATGCTTCAATGAACAAGAATATGTAAGTAATTCATGCTACAAGTGCCAAAATAATGAGATTCGATTTTAAGAAAATGTCAAGGTCGTGAATCACTTACAACGAGTTTTGGTGCATGAAAATGCTTGCTTTTGATTGCTATGGACTCCTTGAATGTCCAGGAAACGAAAGGAATGCTTGGCAAGGCTTGAAAGTGTCTGGAAATATGAAAACAAATCACCATTTTTTTCTTGATTTTTTGAAGTTTGCCCTTCACCTTACACGCCTCAAAACCTTGTTCTTTTGGCCTGCATTTGTTCAATATATATCAATGATTGAATTAGGTTTGCAAATGTGCATCCAATCTTTTTCAATTATGGTCTTTGATCATGATTTGATTCCCATGAAGATCTTTCCAAAATAAGCCAAAAACCAATCTTTTGATGTACAAACATGCCTTGCACGATTTGATTTTATTGCTAGCTGTATAAGGGACCTGAAATATGCACAAAATCTCAAAGCTTAAATGATTTTGATATTTCCATGATTTTATTTTGATTTAATTTGATTTAATTGAAATAAAAATCAAAATAAATGGCAAAAATAAAATAAAGGCAAGTGGGAAGGATCATGGGTCGTGGACCATGTTACAAACTCAAGACAAGCACAAAAAGTTGGGCCCATTTGACAAAAATTGCAATTTGAGCCACTTTTGACTTTTGGCAATTTTGCAAAAAAGGTCAACTTCACCAATGCATAACTTCCTCAATTTTGACTCTATGAAGGTGTTCTTGGACTTTTTAGAAAGCTTGAGATGTCCTCTAAGAAACCTTTTTGGTATAATATCAATTGAGTCTTCCATGTTCATGTATGAAGCTCTGACAAAAAAGGTGTTTTTGTTGACTTTTCAAAGTGACCTATAATGTCCAAATTCATAACTTCTTGTGAGTGCATATTTTGAACTTGGGTGATGAAGATGAATTGAATTCTATTCAAAATTTGCTTTGGATGGGTCATTTAATAATAAATTATGAGAAAGTTATGCTTGGTCAAAGTTGGGTTGACTTTTCCTACAAAACCCTAATTTAACAACTTTTGGGTTTTGATGAATTTTGAGCAATCCTTGATGAATCATGATCAAACCTTGATAAAATGATGAATAATACTTCAAAATGATGATGTTTACCAAAAATCTTGAAGTTTGACTGTATGTGGGACACAATTGACTTTTGCCCTCGCACAGTCGATTTTCAGGCCTTTGAGCAATTGACTGAGCAAACTTCCTCTGCAAGGCTTGAAATTGACAAAGATGTTCTTGTGAACATATTAGGACAATGGTGAGCTTTTGGGATCCTTGGGAATCAAATATATTGATGCAACATGAAACCCTAACTTGAGGTAGACTGCCTTAGGAGAGAGTTTGTCTGGTCAACGCTTGGACTTCCTTGAGCAATTTGAGGATCTCACTTGAAATGTATTGAGAAATATGGGAGGGAAAATTTTGGGGTACAACAGTCACTTTTGAAAACCAATTTGTTTTGGAACTTTTATTGAAAAACTATCTTCCACATTTGTGCTTGTCAAACAATGTCTTGATCCTCAAAGTTGTGTTCTTAAAACTTTGTTGCATAAGACATTGTAAGTACATAATGTTAGACGATAACTTATCTAGAGGGGGGGTGTGAATATATCCCAAAGGTAAAAATACCTTTAAAAATATGTTTTAAAAGCGAATGAAAAACTATGGTAAGCAGGAGTTTTAGCCTAGATCAAACAAGTCATCTAATCTGAACCAATTATTGGAAACTCGGATATGCATAATATACCTAATGGAATAAAAGACAAAGATAAGAACTATTAAAATAATTTCTCAATCAATCATTTTACAATGATCACAACGTTAACAAATTTTCAATGAAATCATTGATAAAAACAAAACATAGTAAATTATTGAACACTTGATGTGCAATTGATTTTTCAAATTTTCCTTTTGACTTTGTTGATATGAAATACCATATACAATCTAATTGATTGTAATGTAATCAAGAAAGAATTTTCAAGTTTAACAATCAAAGGATTGTCTTTACATATCGATTACACAATCAAGGAATTTAACAATTTGCTATAGAAAGTAAATGAGAGAGAGGGATAGATATAGAGAGGACACAAGGATTTTTTAAGAAGTTCACCAATAGTCCTCGCTATGGATACGTCTTCCCCCAATTCCAAATGGAATTGAGATATCACTCTTACTTTGCAAAAAGTTGATTACAAGATAAATGTAGGAATACAACCCTACAAACCCAATGCTTGATGTTTATTCTAACAATTTCTCTTCCTTTGATCTTTATCTCAATCGAGTATACCAATAATTCCAATTGATTCCCCATCTCACGCTACTGATTTGAAAGAACCCACATTCTTCAAAGCTTTTACTTTATTGAATCCAATTGCGTATTGTGATACAGCGGCAGAACCGATTGTTATACTGGTTTTGCATTTTGTATTCGCAAATGTGCGGTAAGCAAGAGTCGCCAATAACTTTTCTTTTATCCAACAAAGGAAAGGGTGAAAAGAACAGAAAAATACCTTTTTCGAGAGTTTCTGAGTAAGGGGGGTAGATTATGGAAAGGGAAGGTGTTAGCACCCTTTCCATCTGTGGTTTTCCACGGGCTCTTAGATACTTGCTCATTTTTGAAAATTGCTTTCGTATTTGTGTGTTTTGAAAAGCTTGTTTGCTTTATGATAATTCTTGTATCAATTCTCAAGAGTGTTGATAAAACGTTTTTGAAAATGTTTTGAATGTGTGGTGTGAAAATGTTGTTTTTGAGCAAGTACCTAACAATTATCTACCTACTCAAAAAAGGTGTTCTTTTCCTCCATTCCTTTAGACAGTCCTATCCTACTATTATTGAGTAGGTAGCCCTATCATTGGATGTTGAGGGACTATCGAAGGGACGTTTACAGTCACTAAGGCAACTGGGCAAGAAATTTTAGAAATTAGCCTAGAGTTCTAAGATCACTTTTAACCACTAAAAATTCTCACGTTTCGAGAATTGTGACCTTTTTTCCGAAGGCAATCAAAGTGGGGGTATCCTAGAGGTGTGCATGTGCGAGTGTGTTGAGATTCAGTTATTTTTTGTCTTTTTTTGTTAGGTTAGCTACGTTTGATTTTAGTCTTTCCATACAAGCCTATTTACTAACAGTAATATTATGCAGAAAATATAAAGTGCAGAAAGTAAATCCTACGCTATTACAAAGCTTCAGAGAAGGGGATATTTACATGTCATAAAATTTGGGGGAAGGAATATAAATAAAGCAGTAAAGAGTCCTACTTAATCTATTACATCTAGTAGGAAATTACATTAGTATAAATAAATGCGAAAATAAATAACGCGCCCGAAATAATAGGACGTCTAAAATCCTAAGAATAAAATCTTTTTGTTGTTTTTGTTATGAAAAGAAATTGAATTAAAAATCCTAAGTCTATTCAATTTTAGTTTTTTTAAAGAAAATATTAAGATAATTAATTAGTTAATTGACAAAATTAATATTAATAGTAAAAACTAAAACCTCATCTTTTTTGTGATTTTTGATTTTTAATGTTGATTAAAACCTAGAAGAAACAAAGTAGTGAAAAAGATAAACTAAATGGAACAAGCAGTAAAAAGAAATGGGGTAATTTGCATGATGCAGGTCTGGATCGAAAGGCCTAAGGATGCCTTTCAATCCAAGTGAAAAGGTTGATCGAAGGTGCCTAATGATGGTACATGATATACTCCTTCGATCTGGGACATTGGATCTGCAAGCAAGTTTGTTAGAAAAACACAAAGTGTATGACCTAGGTGTCGAACCCAGGTCCTTCGATTCCCTCTCTAATTCGAATATGAAGTTATTTCATCCTGTAATACCAAGAATCATGAGATTCAAATCTGGGTTTAGAAATGGCAGATGGTTCCTGTGTTACTCAGTTCAAAGCTTGCTGCTTCGAATCCCTAAACAGTATTCCTGCAAGATGAACAAACATTGGAGATCCAGGGGGGACCTTACCCCCTAGTTCGAACTTCTCCTTAATTCGAAACTCTCCTTAATTTGAATATGGGTTCGTATTGTCCTGAAACACCAATAATCCTGAGATTTGAAGGAACTAAATTCACGTTCCCTAACCATGGCAGGTCTGTGAAGATTGTAACATGTATAACGCTTTATTACAAACACTCACAAACACATTAGAACAAATAAATGCGCTTAGATTAAGAAATTGAATTTCAGAATTATACCTATGGCCAGTATGCTTGGATCTGCGGCTTTGGGTGTGGAGATGTTTGCTTAGGAGTTGGTGTGGACTCCTGGATGGCTCAGGAACATGAATCTGGTATTCGTTTGGGCTGAGGGTGCCTGCAAAAGGTGTTTCTATTGGGATACTTTTGGGATTTTTTGAGCAATGTGGTGTGGCAACATGATCTCCGTGATGTAGTATGCGAGCGTGTGAGTCCCCCTTGATTTCTGTTTGACATCTTGTATTTATAGAAGATGGAGGAGACAAGGAAACATGGCATTAAAGACCAGCCATTAACAGGGCTTTGAAAACAGAATCAGACAAATTAAAATACTTCCATTTTGAGATATTTCATGCCATTCTGGGATTCTGAATGAACTTGGACATGTCAATTTGGCGCCTTGTTCGAATTTGAAAATATTCAGAGTTTGCATATTCAGAGCCCCTTCGACCAACCCTTGTTCCTGTGATGATTCTATGTCCTGATTCGAATTGCCCATAACTTCTCTTATCAAAACTTCTTCAATCAGCCCTTGCTCTTGTGATGATTTTAAGTCCTGATTCGAATTGTTTAAAACTTCCCTCATCAGAACTTCTTCGACCAACCCTTGTTCTTGTGATGATTCTAAGTCCTGATTCGAATATTTCAGAACTTCCCTCATCAGAACATTTTAGATTAAGACACCTATGTACTAATATTCCAATCGAAGGATACTTCATTTTGATGTTCTAATCAAAGGAAACTATGATGTTCTAATTGAAGTACACTCTGATGTTCCAATCAAAGGACACCATGATGTTCCAATCGAAGGAAACTATGATGTACCAATCGAAAAAAGCTCTGATGTTCCAATCTAAAGAAGCTTTGATTTTCCAATCGAAAGAAGCTCTGATGTTCAAATCGAAGGAAACTCTGATGTTCCAATAAAAAGAAGCTCTGATGTTCCAATCGAAAGAAGCTCTGATGTTCAAATCGAAGGAAAATTGGATGTTCCAATCGAAGGAATCTCGGATTTTCCGATCGAAGGATATTCCGTTCATCTTCAAATTTTACTTTCCTCAAGCAAATGTTTTCAACCACCCATGTAAGAGAAGATCTTGAAATAAAATGAGAGGTAAAATTTTGGGGTACAACAACTTCCCCTGTTCAATCTTCTTAAACCTGAAGATTTAGATTGACTTGTCTGCCTTTCGTGATCTGAAGGTGGAAGATGATTGAATACTAGAGTGCCCAGACATTTTCACTCGCTTAAAGTAACATTGTTGGTTGATAATATCGAAAATGGGCTTACAGATGCCATTTGGGAAAAATGACAGAGAGTTGTCGGAGATGGGCTTAGAGATGCCACCCAAAGAAGATGACGAAGAGTCGTCGGAGATGGGCTTATAGATGCCATCTATAATAGATGTTGACTTCATGAGAGATTCCTTTGTGGGGATTCCTAATCCTTTCGTTTGAGGAGGACTCCGCTGAGGAACGTTAGTCTCTCTCTTGGGAAATAGAGTCTAGGAGCTTCAGTTGTCCATTACTCTACTAGGGAGTTATCTCTTAATTGAAGAGACGAAAGCGAGTTGTTATCTGGTCGAAATACATGCTTTGTAGTAATTTGATGGGGAGAATGAAATTAACTAATATTTGAAAATGTATCAGTAGAAACCTTTGTAGGGTTGTTTTAGGAGATATATGATACGGAGCCTGGGTAGGGCAGCTTCTGGATGAGTCTGGGTAAAACTGCATCTGGAAGTTGTAAGAAGAAACCTGGGAAGGGTTGCCTCAGGATGAGTCTGTGTAAAAATTCATATGGAAATTGTGAGAAGGAACCTGGGTAGGGTTGCTTCAGGATGAGTCAGTGAAAAACTGCATCTGGGAATTCAAGAGAATGAACCTGGGTAGGGTTGCATCAGGATGAGTCAGTGTAAAAATACATCTAGAAATTCAAGATAAGGAACCTGGGTAGGGATTCCTCAGGATGAGTCCGTGTAAAACTGCATCTAGAAATTCAAGAGAAGTAACCTGGGTAGAGTTGTCTCAGGATGAGTTCGTGCAAAACTGCATCTGGAAATTAAAGAGAAGGAACGTGGGTAGGGTTTCCTCAGGATGAGTTCATGTGGAACTGCATCTGGAAATTCAAGAGAAGGAACCTGGGTAGGGTTTCCTCAGGATGAGTCCGTATAAAACTGCATCTGGAAATTCAAGAGAAGGAACCTGGGTAGGGTTGCCTCAGGATGAGTCTGTGTAAAACTTCAGGAGGAGAGAGAAGGAACCTGTGTAAGATTGCTTCATGAAGAGCCCGTATAAAGCTGTATTTAGAAGTCAGAAGAAACCCGTGTAAGATTGTTGTTGTACCCCAAAATTTTCCCTCCCATATTTCTCAAAACATTTCAAGAAAGATCCCTAAGTTGCTCAAGGTAGTCCAAGGATTGGCCAGACAAGCTCTCTCCTAAGGCAGTCTACTTCAAATCAGGGTTTCATGATGCATCAAGATACTTGAGACCAAGGGACCCCAAATGATCAAAATTGTCCTAATATGTTCTCAAGATCATCCATGTCAAGTTTCAAGCCTTGCAGCGGAAGTTTGCTCAGTTAATTGCTCAAAGGCCCAAAAAATCGACTGTGCTAGGGCAAAAGTTAACTGTGACCCACATACAGTCAAACTTCAATGTTTTTGGTCAACATACTCATTTTTAAGTATATTTAATCATTTTATCAAGGGTTGATCATGATTCAACAAGGATTGCTCATAATTCATCAAAACTCAAAAGTTGCTAAATTAGGGTTTTGAAGGAAAAGTCAACTCAACTTTGACCAGGCATAACTTTCTAATACTTTATGAGAAATGACCCATCAAAAGCTAATTTTTAAGAGGATGCAATTCCCTACAATCCATCTTCATATCCCAAGTTCAAAATATGCACTCACACGAAGTTATGAATTTGGACATTATAGGTCATTTTGGAAAGTCAACAAAAACACCTTTTGGGTCAAAGATTCTTACATGAACATGGAAGATCCAATTGAGATGAAAACCAAAGAGGTCTCTTAGGGGACATCCTAAGATTTCTAAAAAGTTCAAGAACACCCTCATAAGGTTAAAATTGAGAGAGATATGCATTGTCAAAGTTGGACAATTTTTGAAAAAATGCATGAAGCAAATATTGACCAAACTTGGATTTTTTCCAAATGGGCCTATCTTTTCAAGTTTGAAACTCATTCCTAACATGGTCCACGATCTCTAAGCCCACCCGTACATTTTTCTACTATTTATTCTATTTATTTTGATATTTTATTCATTAAAATTCAGAATTAAATAAATAAATAATAGAAATAATATAAATTTTGATGTGAATCCATTTTGGGAAAGTTTTATGCTGGTTTATCTCAATTGATTTCATGCAATAACTCTTCAAATATGTCCAGGTTCGTCCACATGTGAAAATGGCATAAAATCATCAAATATGACATTTTTTTCAAATCTTGATCATGGTCTTAAAACACAACATTATGAGGGAGATTTTTTCCATGCTTTCTTGTCTCCTCATTCTCCTCTATGAATATAGAGCCATACAAGCTTGAAAGGGACGAAAATCCTCTCTAAAACACTCTCAAAAAGCTTTTCAAAAAGCTCTCTAAAAGCTCTTCAAAAAGCTCTCCAGAAATCAAAGAATAGGTGCAAGTCATATCTCGAGGTTCCAGTCTCTCTCAATTGAAATCAAGCCTCAAACCATCCTCTTGAAGTCCTCAAGAGTCTTACAAGGCCCAAGAGAAATCTATCATATTGCCTAGCACGCCCCCCATTTGACAACACCGGTTTGGTAAAATTTTAAACTTTGAATCTCTAATTTTAATCACATTTTATGGTATGCTAACGTTTGGTTGAGTTTATATAAAACAGTTATTGATGGTTGAATCATAGGTTCCACGCAAGAATCAAAAAACACCATAGTTAGAGCATGAAGCTTTTGAAGATTCGGGCCTAGGGATTTCTGATGATTGCACCCCCTGTTTACTTTTGCTACTAGGCTCATCTTTATTTTCATGTTTTATTCGTTTTGTTTATTTCTTTTAATCCCTTTTATTTTTTTTATCAATAAACAAATATAAAAATCACATAAAAATAGATTTAGGATTTTTTCTTAATTATATTTTAATTTTAGGTAAAACTTTAATTTCTTTTTGTAAATAACTTAAAAATAATTAGAATAAATAGGTTTTATTACTAACTTAATTATATTTTATTTTTCCTAAAATAACCAAAGAAACCAAAATAGGTCATGTAATTATTTTTGTTAATTAATTTAATTAACTAATTAATTGCATATTTAATTTAGAAAACTTATTTCTTTTATTAAAAACAAAAAAAAAACAATTTTTCTTTTAATTAGGTTAGAATGGTCAAAACCTTAAATTCTCGGCGATCTTAATTCTTCTCGCGCGCTTTATTTTTATTATTTACCATATTGATGTAACTGCCTACAGTTTGTAATAGTTTAATTAGGACGTTTATTTACATTTATCGCTTTATTTTCAAAGGGTTTGTTTTTGGCTATGTAAATACCCGAAGCCTTGTAATAGCGTAGTTTAAATTCCTCACTTTAAATTCCGCAAATTATTAACTGTTAGATGTATGATATAGGGATGCATGACAAGAATGTATGATAAACTTTAAAACAGTTAAATAACCTTAAAATGTGCAAAGATAAAAAATCTGAAATTGAATCACTCGCACATGCGCACTCCTAGGGTACACTCCCACTTGGTTGCCTTCGATAAATGGTCATTGAGTATAGGATATTTTAGTGGTCGTCCTTTTGTCCAAAGATCATAGTTGCCTCGGAATGGTTGCCTCGGATATTGTTGCCTCAGATAAATGATCTAAGACATTAGGGTTATTACTAAGACGTCCTAACATTGCTTTAGTGACCGTGCGTCCCTTTCGAATTGACCCTTAAACTCCAACGATGGTGCTACCTACTCACTAATAGTGGGATAGCATTGTCTAAAGGAAACGAATATAAAACGATTCTTTTTTCGAGTAGGTAGATTAGTTCTTAAGTACTTGCTCAATCAAAACAAACTTTTTTCACACTTACACTCCTTTACAAACAAAATTTTCAAAAACACTTCATTACACTCTTGAAGACAGAAGAAAGAGTTAAATCGAAGTCAAAACAAAAACTTTTCAAAGCGCACAAACACAAAGAAAACAATTTTGAAAATGATGAGCAAGTACCTAAGAGCCCGTAGATAACTACGGATAGAAAGGGTGCTAATACCTTCCCTTTCTATAAATCTACCCCCCGTACTAAGAAATATCTCGAAAAAGGGATTTTTCTGTGATTTTTTCCTTTCCTTGTTGGATAAAATAAAAGACGGTGGCGACTCTTGCTTACCGTGACATTTTGCGAACACAAACGCAAAACGCAAACCAGCAAAATTTCCTTAACGAAATAGGGAAACCACGTCCCGGTTCTGGCCACCGTATCACAATTGCTTTATGAAAAGCTTGTGTAAAGCTGTATTTGGAAGTCAGAAGAAACCCGTGTAAGATTTTTTTTCATGATGAGCCCGTGTAAAGTTGTATTTGGAATTTAGAAGAAACCCGTGTAAGATTGCTTCATGATGAGCCCGTGTAAAGATGTATTTGGAAGTCAGAAGAAACTCATGTAAGATTGCTTCATGATGAGCCCGTGTAAAGCTGTATTTGGAATTTAGAAGAAACCTGTGTAAGATTGCTTCATGATGAGCCAGTGCAAAGTTGTATTTGGAATTTAGAAGAAACCCGTGTAAGATTGCTTCATGATGAGCCCGTGTAAAGCCGTATTTGGAATTTAGAAGAAACCCGTGTAAGATTGCTTCATGATGAGCCAGTGAAAGTTGTATTTGGAATTTAGAAGAAACCCATGTAAGATTGCTTCATGATTAGCCCCTCTAAAGCTGTATTCGGTCGCATAGATAATTACTCTATTTTGTTTCAGGAACTAATCCTGGACCTGTTGAAAATTATTGATGATAAATATTTGTTGATTGATCTTTTCTGAGAAGGTAAAGCGTTAGCTCTATGCAATGTCATGATGTATGAAATGAATTGTGTAATGGTGTTCTCAAAATAAATGAGATTGGGATGTATGCATTTGTACTGCAGATGCTATGACGTTTGTAGAATGATGTATGAATACAATATGTGGATGTATCAGTTGTTCTATTACAGCGCTGTTGAATTAGGAAAAATAAATCCCTAATTACAGCTGGAGATGAAGAATGTAGGTCTTCAGATTTTGTTGAAGCTGAACTGCTGGGGGATGACCTTCCGTTGTTAGAGAAATAAACTTTGTTGGGGAAGGAAAGATTTGTGCACTGCCTGAGGATTTTATGAAATCCTATTGGAGAATCTTGAGAAGTTTAACGACTTTACTGGGGAAAACCTGATGTCAGAGTAGTAGTTGGAAATTCCTGTTCTGTCGGGGATACAAGAACACTTGACATCACTAGGTTGTAAGTTGAGGATATGGCTGTGACTTTTTAGTAAGATGCCCTTGCCTCTGTACCTGCTAGAGAAAGTACATGCAGAGACTTTGTGGATGGTTTGAGTGTCATCCCAACTCCTGGGGTGCTTGGTAAATGCTGATCAGGATGATAAGTCTTCTACTGATAAACAAATGATAAGATGACGAGACATAGTCGTACGTTTTAATCCCTAACTTTTGCTTGGACCTCCCTTTCGGGTTTTCAGTCCACCAGGATACCCTTTTTTGCTCAAGCCGCCTTTTCAGGTTTTTGACTTGCCAGGTGTACAATTTTTTTTTATATATCCCTAATTTTTGTCCGAGCTCTTTTGGTTCGCCGGGATGCCCTTCATTTTGCCTAGGGCTATCAACCTAGCGGGTCTTTTTCATGCATAGTATTTTATGACTATGTTCACGCTCATAGGATGTGGAAAGTTGTCACCGTCTATGAAAACAAGTGTTGTAGAAATTCCAGAAAATGTTTATGTGATCACATGTGCCCTTTCATACGTGGGAGCTTGTGTGGGGATGCTTCAGGAAGAATCTGGTGCACCTGATGTTTGATCAAGTTTCCGATAGTATTGAATTTCCTAGCTATCTTTTCTAAGAACTATCATGGAAGGATTCGAAGACATGATACTAACACCATCTGATACTACTGTCACATACAAGCAATTTGGTGGTACCAAAGATTCAAATTTCACAGTGATTTTCTGCTGGAATCACCGATCAATGTAACATCCCCCGAGTGATTCAGATGGAGATCTTCCCTTGGCTATTCAGCATTTTTGGAGAGATTCTTTTCATATTTTCTTGACTTACCCAAATTAATTAGACACCATGTCATGCCCCTTGATTATGAAAGGCTTGTTATTGGGAATGTTTTTTCTGTCTGAGGTGATTCTGTCTATTGCGGGGGTCTTCGCTCACTGAATATTCGTTGTGTGAATTTCTCTGCCATTTGAACAATTAACCATATGCAAACAATTTCATTTAAAGAATGAAAAGCTTATGTCTGTCTTGAAATTTTTTGAAAATGCGTTTTTAGTAAAACAAACAAATTTTGTAAGAGTGTGATATCAACTCAGGAGTTTTAGCAAGTCCTACAAGAGTCAGGATACCTTTTGAAATAGTATGCTTTCGAACTAACCCATGCTTCAGCTAGGACTTTTAAGGTTGTAACATGGCCTGGTTCACGGTTTAAGAAACAAAGGATAAAGGCTCAAATTTTATTTGTACCCACACGTTCTTCATGATGTTCTTCAGTCTTATGCTCAGTTAACTGTGCATTTCGAATCCCAGTTCAGTTCTGGAATGTTGGCCCCGATATTTCGGTGATGGTTCAAAAATTGAACGCTTGTTTAATAAGGTAGTCATTTTTATGACCTTTTCTTTTTGTTGAGGATTTGTAGGACCTCTTTCTTTTTTGATTTTGCTATACCTGTCTTTTGCCTGAATTGTTTCTTTTGTGATTACAGCCAGCGGGATGCCCCAGTTTTTTTCTTAAGTCTCCTTCATAGGTTTTGACTTAATGGGCTTTTATTTTGAGAGATAATGACTGTCTGTTCTTAATGATTATGTGGAACCATCACCATCTTTTGGATAGCATCTTCTACACTATTTGTCGTGTATGAAGGGAAAACTTGCGACTGAATGCACATCTGAATTAATTGAGAAAACTACCCTGCCCCAGGTTCTGATTAAGGGTTTTAATTTGTATGAAAAATAAAAAATCCTACTTATTAGGCTCAAAGGGGTTTACTAGGGATTATCTTCCTTATAACTCCACTGTTTAGGATTTGAAACAACGCATGTACGTCATCAGCGGGGTCTGTTCAAAAGCATACTGTAGAGATTGTGGTATTATTCTCATCATCCTCCCTCTAAAGGCTTAGAGCTTTTAATTAAGAGTTGAATATCACAAAAAATAAGTAAGAAAGAAGTTTAAACATAATGAAAACAAATTAATTCAAGACAAACATGTGCAATGCATTAATGAAATAACAAAGTTTGACATGACAATAATTGTTTGAACAAACAAAGAAAATACAACTTGAGAATTCAAATGAACAAAAATGCTCTCAATCCTGGCCATGATTTGGCATGGGAGCAGTGATCATGTTGGGAGTCTGAGGAGGTTCGAACTTAATCTCCTTGGCGTCAATCATATTTTGAATCATGTATTTTAGTGCCCAACAATCGTTAGTATTGTTCCCAGGACTGCAAGAATGATAGGCACACCTTGCATCAGGATTGTAGTTAGGAGAAGAAGTCTTAGGGTTTGGATGAGGTCCTATCAACGTAATCAAATTCATCATAAGCATATGTTGTAATGCTTGAGAGAATGGCATGTTGATCTTGGTAAACTGTCTCTTAGGCTTGTCTTGCCTTCGCTGATTACCCTGTTGTTATGGTTGTTGAACGCGTGCCGAATTAGAGACCAACACTGCCCCTACAGATTGGTGGTAGTCTACCTTATTATGACCCTTTTGGCCATACACAACATTGGCTTCTCTCTTACCAGCAAATGGCTTCTTCTCAGCATTAGAAGATGCAGCCATCGGGATCTTGCCACTCTTGATACCACTTTCGATCCTTTCTCCAGTTAGAACCATCTCTACGAACCCGGATGAGGAACTCCCAATCAGCAGATTAAAGAACGGGCCTGTCAGAGTGCCCATGAACATGTCAACCAATTTCCGATCATTCAGAGGGGGTTGTACCCTGCCAGCTAGATCCCTCTATTTCTGCGCATATTCCTTGAACCCTTCTCTTGAGCTCATGGATATATTCTGTACTTGCACTCGAGTTGGTACCAGGTCAGCATTGTATTGGTACTTCTTGTAGAAAGCAACAGCCAAGTCTTCCCAGATATGGATTTTAGTTCCTTTTAGCTGATATAACCAATCCAGTTGAGTGCCAGCCAAACTTTCTTGGAAGAAATGGACCCATAGCTTCCAGTCAGTAGTGTGAGGCTGGCTCTTTCTAACATATAACCTTAAGTGAAGCTTGGTACAGGAAACACCGTCATATTTTTCAAAGATAGGCACCTTAAACTTAGGTGGGATGGCCACCCTTGGAACCAAACCTAATTCTTCAAAATTCAGACCGGGCACCCTTTGGATCTCCATGGCAATGAGCCGATTCTCCAGCCATTTATATTTATCGTCAGCAGGGGATATTGCTCCTCATAATAGTCAGGTTCATCTTCTTTAGACGCTAGATTGTTGTCTTCTTCTTCGGAATCCTCGTCACCTTCCTCTTGATTATCGCCTCCCTTTGATGGGGTTACGAAATCTAGAGCTCGGTTAGCTGGTCTTCTTCTTCCCACACTCAAAACACGAACAATTTTTTTGCCTTCTTAGTCTTGTTTTTGACGATCATAGCTTTCAGGTCTTCTTGCGCCTGGGTCAGAGTCAAGAACATTTGTTGGAACTGAGCGTTTTGAGCCTGGAGGACCTTGATTGTTTGTTCAAGATCCATTTCTTCTTGTTGAAATAAACAGCGAAGGGATAAGAAGCTTATACCTGGAATACATGTTATGCAATGACATGTATGATATGCAAATGTTTTCAAGGATCTCACGGGGTAAACACAAGAAGGTGTTAGGAGTTGAACTACGAATTTGTCTAAAGAACTTTCGTATCGTTTGAAGGTCCCTCTATGAGAATCAAGCTCACCATATCGAGTGGGTCATAGCCCTTGACTCAAGTTGTCGTGTTTTGATCTTTTGAAGGCATTGGTTATAGGAAAATAGATCCCTTTTCCCCTTGCTAGACGTCTGCTTTATCATAATCTGCATCACAGGCCCTTGAGCTCCTTGAAATGGTTAAGGAAATGCCATGGTATGATGTTATGATGTGTATGCTATGCATCAAGCAAAAATACAGGGTAAGAAACCAATTTATTAGATTTATACAAACAAGGTCATGCAAGGAATACAAACGAAGCCCTGCAATGAGTTCAAATTGTTAGGCAAAGAAAGTAAACAAGTCACACAAGTAGCCTTAGGTTTAGGCTTGCATGGATTCCATAGGTAAGTACCCTCTTGAAGTTTAGTTGGCTCAACCTATCTTAGAAAAGTAACTGGGTTCTAAGGAGTCTCAATATCACTGATCTTTCTTTATCAAGCATTATTTCAGATGTTCAAATCGAAGGAAACTCTGATGTTCCAATCAAAAGAAGCTTTGATGTTCCAATCGAAAGAAGCTCTGATGTTCAAATCAAAGGAAAATTGGATGTTCCAATCGAAGGAATCTCTGATGTTCCGATCAAAGGATATTTCGTTCAACTTCAAATTTTACTTTCCTCAAGCAAATGTTTTCAACCACCCATGTAAGAGAAGATCTTGAAATAAAATGAGAGGTAAAATTTTGGGGTACAACAACTTCCCCTGTTCAATCTTCTTAAACCTGAAGATTTAGATTGACTTGTCTGCCTTTCGTGATCTGAAGGTGGAAGATGATTGAATACTAGAGTGCCCAGACATTTTCACTCGCTTAAAGTAACATTGTTGGTTGATAATATCGAAAATGGGCTTATAGATGCCATTTGGGAAAAATGACAGAGAGTTGTCGGAGATGGGCTTAGAGATGCCACCCAAAGAAGATGACGAAGAGTCGTCGGGGATGGGATTATAGATGCCATCTATAATAGATGTTGACTTCATGAGAGATTACTTTGTGGGGATTCCTAATCCTTTCGTTTGAGGAGAACTCCGCTGACGAACGTTGGTCTCTGTCTTGGGAAATAAAGTCTAGGAGCTTCAGTTGTCCATTACTCTACTAGGGAGTTATCTCTTGACTGAAGAGACGAAAGTGAGTTGTTATCTGGTCGAAATACAGGCTTTATAGTAATTTGCTGGGGAGAATGAAATTAACAATTATTTGGAAATGTATCAATAGAAACCTTTGTAGGGTTGTTTTAGGAGATATATGATACGGAGCCTGAATAGGGCAGCTTCTGGATGAGTCTGGGTAAAACTGCATTTGGAAGTTGTAAGAAGAAACCTAGGAAGGGTTGCCTCAGGATGAGTCCGTTTAAAAATGCATATGGAAATTGTGAGAAGGAACCTGGGTAGGGTTGCTTCAGGATGAGTCAGTGTAAAACTTCATCTGGGAATTCAAGAGAATGAGCCTGGGTAGGGTTGCATCAGGATAAGTCAGTGTAAAAATACATCTAGAAATTCAAGAGAAGGAACCTAGGTAGGGTTTCCTCAGGATGAGTCCGTGTAAAACTGCATCTGGAAATTCAAGAGAAGTAACCTTGGTAGAGTTTCCTCAGGATGAGTTCGTGTAAAACTGCATCTGGAAATTAAAGAGAAGGAACGTGGGTAGGGTTTCCTCAGGATGAGTTCGTGTGGAACTGCATCTGGAAATTCAAGAGAAGGAACCTGGGTAGGGTTGCCTCATGATGAGTCCATATAAAACTGCATCTGGAAATTCAAGAGAAGGAACCTGGGTAGGGTTGCCTCAGGATGAGTCCGTGTAAAACTTCAAGAGGAGGGAGAAGGAACCTGTGTAAGATTACTTCATGAAGAGCCCATATAAAGCCGTATTTGGAAGTCAGAAGAAACCCGTGTAAGATTGTTGTTGTACCCCAAAATTTTCCCTCCCATATTTCTCAAAACATTTCAAGAAAGATCCCCAAGTTGCTCAAGGTAGTCCAAGGATTGGCCAGACAAGCTCTCTCCTAAGGCAGTCTACCTCAAATTAGGGTTTCATGTTGCATCAAGATACTTGAGTCAAAGGGACCCCAAATTATCAACATTGTCCTAATATGTTCTCAAGATCATCCATGTCAAGTTTCAAGCCTTGCAGCGGAAGTTTGCTCAGTTAATTGCTCAAAGGCCCAAAAAATCGACTGTGCTAGGGCAAAAGTCAACTGTGACCCACATACAGTCAAACTTCAATATTTTTGGTCAACATCTTCACTTTTAAGTATATTTAATCATTTGATCAAGGGTTGATCATGATTCATCAAGGATTGCTCATAATTCATCAAGACTCAAAAGTTGCTAAATTAGGGTTTTGAAGGAAAACTCAACTCAACTTTGACCAAGCATAACTTTCTCATACTTTATAAGAAATGACCCATCCAAATCTCATTTTTAAGAGGATGCAATTCCCTACAATCCATCTTAATATCCCAAGTTCAAAATATCCACTCACAAGAAGTTATGAATTTGGACATTATAGGTCATTTTGGAAAGTCAACAAAAACACCTTTTGGGACAAAGATTCTTACATGAACATGGAAGATCCAATTGAGATTAAACCAAAGAGGTCTCTTAGGGGACATCCTAAGATTTCTAAAAAGTTCAAGAACACCCTCATAAGGTTAAAATTGAGAGAGATATGCATTGTCAAAGTTGGACAATTTTTGAAAAAATGCATGAAGCAAATATTGACCAAACTTGAATTTTTTCCAAATGGGCCTATCTTCTCAAGTTTGAAACTCATTCCTAACATGGTCCACGACCTCTAAGCCCACCCATACATTTTTCTACTATTTATGCTATTTATTTTGATATTTTATTCATTAAAATTCAGAATTAAATAAATAAATAATAGAAATAATATAAATTTTGATGTGAATCCATTTTGGGAAAGTTTTATGCTGGTTTATCTCAATTGATTTCGTGCAATAACTCTTCAAATATGTCCAGGTTCGTCCACATGTGAAAATGGCATAAAATCATCAAATATGGCATTTTTTTTCAAATCTTGATCATGGTCTTAAAACACAACATTATGAGGGAGATCCCATCCATGCTCTCTTGTATCCTCATTCTCCTCTATAAATATAGAGCCATACAAGCGTGAAAGGGACGAAAATCCTCTCTAAAACACTCTCAAAAAGCTCTTCAAAAAGCTCTCTAAAAGCTCTTCAAAAAGCTCTCCAGAAATCAAAGAATTGGTGCAAGTCATATCTCGAGGTTCCAATATCTCTCAGTTGATATCAAGCCTCAAACCATCCTCTTGAAGTCCTCAAGAGTCTTACAAGGCCCAAGAGCAATCCATCACATGCCTATCACGCCCCCCATTTGACAACACCGGTTTGGTAAAATTTTAAACTTTGAATCTCTAATTTTAATCACATTTCATGGTATGCTAACGTTTGGTTGAGTTTATATAGAACAGTTATGGATGGTTGAATCATAGGTTCCAAGCAAGAATAAAAAAACACCATAGTTAGAGCATGAAGCTTTCGAAGATTCGGGCCTAGGGATTTCTGATGATTGCACCCCCTGTTTACTTATGCTACTAGGCCCATCTTTATTTTCATGTTTTATTCGTTTTGTTTATTTCTTTTAATCCCTTTTATTTTTTATCAATAAACAAATATAAAAATCACATAAAAATGGATTTAGGATTTTTTTCTTAATTATATTTTAATTTTAGGTAAAACTTTAATTTCTTTTTGTAAATAACTTAAAAATAATTAGAATAAATAGGTTTTATTACTAACTTAATTATATTTTATTTTTTCCTAAAATAACCAAAGAAACCAAAATAGGTCATGTAATTATTTTTATTAATTAATTTAATTAACTAATTAATTGCATATTTAATTTAGAAAACTTATTTCTTTTATTAAAAACAAAAAAAAAACAATTTTTCTTTTAATTAGGTTAGAAGGGTCAAAACCTTAAATTCTCGGCGATCTTAATTCTTCTCGCGCGCTTTATTTTTATTATTTACCATATTGATGTAACTGCCTACAGTTTGTAATAGTTTAATTAGGACGTTTATTTACATTTATCGCTTTATTTTCAAAGGGTTTGTTTTTGGCTATGTAAATACCCGAAGCCTTGTAATAGCGTAGTTTAAATTCCGCAAATTATTAACTGTTAGATGTATGATATAGGGATTCATGACAAGAATGTATGATAAACTTTAAAACAGTTAAATAACCTTAAAATGTGCAAAGATAAAAAATATGAAATTGAATCACTCGCACATGCGCACTCCTAGGGTACACTCCCACTTGGTTGCCTTCGGTAAACGGTCATTGAGTATAGGATATTTTAGTGGTCGTCCTTTTGTCCAAAGATCATAGTTGCCTCAGAATGGTTGCCTCGGATATTGTTGCCTCAGATAAATGATCTAAGACATTAGGGTTATTACTAAGACGTCCTAACATTGCTTTAGTGACTGTGCGTCCCTTTCGAATTGACCCTTAAACTCCAACGATGGTGCTACCTACTCACTAATAGTGGGATAACATTGTCTAAAGGAAACGAATACAAAACGATTCTTTTTTTGAGTAGGTAGATTAGTTCTTAAGTACTTGCTCAATCAAAACAAACTTTTTTCACACTTACACTCCTTTACAAACAAAATTTTCAAAAACACCTCATTACACTCTTGATGACAGAAGAAAGAGTTAAATCTAAGTCAAAACAAAAACTTTTCAAAGCGCACAAACACAAAGAAAACAATTTTGAAAATGATGAGCAAGTACCTAAGAGCCCGTAGATAACTACGAATATAAAGGGTGCTAATACCTTCCCTCTCTATAAATCTACCCACCGTACTAAGAAATATCTCGAAAAAGGGATTTTTCTGTGATTTTTTCCTTTCCTTATTGGATAAAGTAAAAGACGGTGGCGACTCTTGCTTACCGCGACATTTTGCAAACACAAACGCAAAACGTAAACCAACAAAATTTACTTAACGAAATAGGGAAACCACGTCTCGATTCTGGCCACCGTATCACAATTGCTTTATGAAAAGCTTGTGTAAAGATGTATTTGGAAGTCAGAAGAAACCCATGTAAGATTTTTTTCATGATGAGCCCGTGTAAAGTTGTATTTGGAATTTAGAAGAAACCCGTGTAAGATTGCTTCATGATGAGCCCGTGTAAAGATGTATTTAGAAGTCAGAAGAAACTCATGTAAGATTGCTTCATGATGAGCCCGTGTAAAGCTGTATTTGGAATTAAGAAGAAACCCGTGTAGGATTGCTTCATGATGAGCCAGTGCAAAGCTGTATTTGGAATTTAGAAGAAACTCGTGTAAGATTGCTTCATGATGAGCCCGTGTAAAGCCGTATTTAGAATTCAGAAGAAACCTGTGTAAGATTGCTTCATGATGAGCCAGTGCAAAGCTGTATTTGGAATTTAGAAGAAACCCGTGTAAGATTGCTTCATGATTAGCCCTTCTAAAGCTGTATTCAGTCGCACAGATAATTACTCTGTTTTGTTTCAGGAACTAATCCTGGACCTGTTGAAAATTATTGATGATAAATAATTGTTGATTGATATTTTCTGAGAAGGTAAAGCGTTAGCTCTATGCAATGTCATGATGTATGAAATGAATTGTGTAATGGTGTTCTCAAAATAAACGAGATTGGGATGTATGCATTTGTACTGCAGATGCTATGACATTTGTAGAATGATGTATGAATATAATATGTGGATGTATCAGTTGTTCTATTGCAGTGCTGTTGAATTAGGAAAAATAAATCCCTAATTGCAGCTGGCGATGAAGAATGTAGGTCTTCAGATTTTGTTGAAGCTGAACTGCTGGGAGATGAGCTTTTGTTGTTAGAGAAATAAACTTTATTGGGGAAGGAAAGATTTGTGCACTGCTTGAGGATTTTATGAAATCCTATTGGGGAATCCTGAGAAGTTTGACGACTTTACTGGGGAAAACCTGATGTCAAAGTAGTAGTTGGAAATTCCTGTTCTGCCGGGGATACAAGAACACTTTACATCACTAGGTTGTAAGTTGAGGATATGGCGGCGACTTTTTAGTAAGATGCCCTTGCCTATGTACCTGCTAGAGAAAGTACATGCAGAGACTTTGTGGATGGTTTGAGTGCCATCCCAACTCCTGGGGTGCTTGGTAAATGCTGATCAGGATGATAAGTCTTCTACTGATAAACAAATGATAAGATGACGAGACATAGTCGTACGTTTTAATCCCTAACTTTTGCCTGGACCGCCGTTTCGGGTTTTCAGTCCACCAGGATACCCTTTTTTGCTCAAGCCGCCTTTTCAGGTTTTTGACTTGCCGGGTGTACAATCTTTTTTTATATATCCCTAATTTTTGTCCGAGCTCTTTTGGTTCACTGGGATGCCCTTAATTTTGCATAGGCCTATCAACCTAGCGGGTCTTTTTCATGTGTAGTATTTTCTGACTATGTTCCCGCTCATAGGATGTGGAGAGTTATCACCGTCTATGAAAACAAGTGTTGTAGAAATGCCATAAAATGTTTATGTGATTGTATGTGCCCTTTCATACGTGGGAGCCTGTGTGGGGATGCTTCAGGATGAATCTGGTGCACCTGATGTTTGATCAAGTTTCGATAGTCTTTAATTTCCTAGCTATCTTTTCTAAGAACTGTCATGGAAGGATTTGAATACATGATACTAACACCATCTGATACTACTGGCACATACAAGCAATTTGGTGGTACCAAAGATTCAAATTTCACAGTGATTTTCTGCTGGAATCACCGATCAATGTAACATCCCCCGAGTGATTCAGATGGAGATCTGCCCTTGGCTATTAAGCATTTTTGGAGAGATTCTTTGTATATTTTCTTGACTGCCCCAGATTAATTAGACACCATGTCATGCCCCTTGATTATGAAAGGCTTGTTATTGGGAATGTTTTTTCCGTCTGAGGTGATTCTGTCCATTGCGGGAGTCTTCGCTCACTGAATATTCGTTGTGTGAATTTCTCTGCCATTTGAACAATTAACCATATGCAAACAATTTTATTTAAAGAATGCAAAGCTTATGTCTGTCTTGAAATTTTTTGAAAATGCGTTTTTAGTAAAACAAACAAATTTTGTAAGAGTGTGATATCAACTCAGGAGTTTTAGCTAGTCCTACAAGAGTCAGGATACCTTTTGCAACAGTATGCTTTCGAACTAACCCATGCTTCAGCTAGGACTTTTAAGGGTTGTAACATGGCCTGGTTCACGGTTTAAGAAACAAAGGATAAAGGCTCAAATTTTATTTGTACCCACACGTTCTTCATGATGTTCTTCAGTCTTATGCTCAGTTAACTGTCTATTTCGAATCCCAGTTCAGTTCTGGAATGTTGGCCCTGATATTTCGGTGATGGTTCAAAAATTGAACGTTTGTTTAATAAGGTAGTCATTTTTGTGACCTTTTATTTTTGTTGAGGATTTGTAGGACCTCTTTCTTTTTTGATTTTGCTATACCTGTCTTTTGCCTAAATTGTTTCTTTTGTGATTACAGCCAGCGGGATGCCCCATTTTTTTCTTAAGTCTCCTTCATAGGTTTTGACTTAATGGGCTTTTATTTTGAGAGATAATGATTTTCTGTTCTTAATGATTATGTGGAACCATCACCATCTTTAGGATAGCATCTTCTACACTATTTATCGTGTATGAAGAGAAAACTTGCGACTGGATGCACATATGAATTAATTGAGAAAACTACCTTGCCCCAGGTTCTGATTAAGGGTTTTAATTTGTGTGAAAATAAAAAATCCTACTTATTAGGCTCAAAGGGGTTTACTAGGGATTATCTTCCTTATAGCTCCACTGTTTAGGATTTGAAACAACGCCTGTACGTTATCAGCGGGGTCTGTTCAAAAGCATACTGTAGAGATTATGGTATTATTCTCGTCATCCTCCCTCTAAAGGCTTAGAGCTTTTAATCAAGAGTTGAATATCACAAAAAATAAGTAAGAAAGCAGTTTAAGCATAATGAAAACAAATTAATTCAAGACAAACATGTGCAATGCATTAATGAAATAACAAAGTTTGACATGACAATAATTGTTTGAACAAACAAAGAAAATACAACTTGAGAATTCAAATGAACAAAAATGCTCTCAATCCTGGCCATGATTTGGCATGGGAGCAGTGATCACGTTGGGAGTCTGAGGAGGTTCGAACTTAATCTCCTTGGCATCAATCATATTTTGAATCATGTATTATAGTGCCCAACAATCGTTAGTATCGTGCCCAGGACTGCCAGAATGATAGGCACACCTTGCATCAGGGTTGTAGTTAGGAGAAGAAGTCTTAGGGTTTGGATGAGGTCCTATCAACGTAATGAAATTCATCATAAGCATATGTTGTAATGCTTGAGACAGTGGCATGTTGATCTTGGTAAACTGTCTCTTAGGCTCGTCTTGCCTTCGCTGATTACCCTGTTGTTATGGTTGTTGAACGCATTCCGAATTAGAGACCAACACTGCCCCTACAAATTGGTGGTAGTCTACCTTATTATGACCCTTCTGGCCATACACAACATTGGCTTCTCTCTTACCAGCAAATGGCTTCTTCTCAGCATTAGAAGATGCAGCCACCGGGATCTTGCCACTCTTGATACCACTTTCGATCCTTTCTCCAGTTAGAACAATCTCTATGAACCCGGATGAGGAACTCCCAATCAGCAGATTAAAGAACGGGCCTGTCAGAGTGCCCATGAACATGTCAACCAATTTCCGATCATTCAGAGGGGGTTGTACCCTACCAGCTAGATCCCTCTATTTCTGCGCATATTCCTTGAACCCTTCTCTTGAGCTCATGGATATATTCTGTAGTTGCACTCGAGTTGGTACCAGGTCAGCATTGTATTGGTACTTCTTGTAGAAAGCAATAGCCAAGTCTTCCCAGATATGGATTTTAGTTCCTTTTAGTTGATATAACCAATCCAGTTGAGTGTCAGCCAAACTTTCTTGGAAGAAATGGACCCATAGCTTCCAGTCAGTAGTGTGAGGCTGGCTCTTTCTAACATATAACCTTAAGTGAAGCTTGGTACAGGAAACACCGTCATATTTTGCAAAGATAGGCACCTTAAACTTAGGTGGGATGACCACCCTTGGAACCAAACCTAATTCTTCAAAATTCAGACTGGGCACCCTTTGGATCTCCATGGCATTGAGCCGATCCTCCAGCCATTTGTATTTATCGTCAGCAGGGGGATATTGCTCCTCATAATAGTCAGGTTCATCTTCTTCAGACGCTAGATTGTTGTCTTCTTCCTCGGATTCCTCGTCACCTTCCTCTTGATTATCGCCTCCCTTTGATGGGGTTACGAAATCTAGAGCTCGGTTAGCTGGTCTTCTTCTTCCCACACTCAAAACACGAACTATTTTTTTTCCTTCTTAGTCTTGTTTTTGACGATCAGAGCTTTCAGATCTTCTTGCGCCTAGGTCAGAGTCAAGAACATTTGTTGGAACTGAGCGTTTTGAGCCTGAAGGACTTTGATTGTATCTTTAAGATCCATTTCTTCTTGCTGAAATAAACAGCAAAGGGATAAAAAGCTTATACCTGGAATACATGTTATGCAATGACATGTATGATATGCAAATGTTTTCAAGGATCTCGCGGGGTAAACATAAGAAGGTGTTAGGAGTTGAACTACAAATTTGTCTAAAGAACTTTCGTATCGTTTGAAGGTCCCTCTATGAGAATCAAGCTCACCATATCGAGTGGGTCATATCCCTTGACTCAAGTTGTCGTGTTTTGGTCTTTTGAAGGCATTGGTTAGAGGAAAATAAATCCCTTTTCCCCTTGCTAGACGTCTGTTTTATCATAATCTGCATCACAGGCCCTTGAGCTCTTTGAAATGGTTAAGGAAATACCATGGTATGATGCTATGATGTGTATGCTATGCATCAAGAAAAAATACAGGGTAAGAAACCAATTTATTAGATTTATACAAACAAGGTCCTGCAAGGAATACAAACAAAGCCCTGCACTGAGTTCAAATTGTTAGGCAAAGAAAGAAAACAAGTCACACAAGTAGCCTTAGGTTTAGGCTTGCATGGATTCCATAGGTAAGTACCCTCTTGAAGTTTAGTTGGCTCAACCTGTCTTAGAAAAGTAACCGGGTTCTAAGGAGTATCAATATCACTGATCTTTCTTTATCAAGCATTATTTCAGCTTAGCAATCTTTTCTTGTGGCCGAAACATTTCGAAAGTCCAATCTCAATGAGTGTAGCATCGAGTATCAACCAATCCCCAGCTTTACACTGAGGCCGGTTATCTCACTATTTTCTAATGGCCAAGTTTGTTCAACTAAGATTCTAAGATCCGTTAGTGCTCCAAGACACCACACGGAGGCCCCGTATTCTCCTTGATTTAACACAAGAGATACTGGTACCAACCAAAGTGTCACACTAATACATCAATCGCTTCAACCATATCGATCTACACCGTATAGTCTCCAAAATCTATTGTTGTTTACCTAATAGTGTGCCCCAGATCCGGGTTTAGGATCTATAGTAACAACCCAGACAACCCTCCAAGGATAAAGCATACAAAGCACAAAAAAGCAGTTTAATAATGAACTAACTCTAAGGTAAACCCCACTTTTTATTTCGTCCCTAGCAGAGTCGCCAGTTCTGTGATACGGTGGCAGAACCGAATGCTATACTTATTTTGCATTTTGTATTCGCAAATATGCGGTAAGAAAGAGTCGCCACCTAATTTTCTTTTATCCAACAAAGGAAAGGGTGAAAAGAACAGAAAAAGACATTTTTTGAGAGTTTCTGAGTAATGGGGGTAGATTATGGAAAGGGAAAGTGTTAGCACCCTTTCCATCCGTGGTTTTCCACGGGCTCTTAGATACTTGCTCATTTTTGAAAATCGCTTTCATGTTTGCGTGTTTTGAAAAGCTTGTTTGTTTTATGATAACTCTTGTATCAGTCCTCAAGAGTTTTGATAAAACGTTTTTGAAAATGTTTTGAATGTATGGTGTGAAAAAGTTGTTTTTGAGCAAGTACCTAAGAGTTATCTATCTACTCGAAAAATGTGTTATTTTCCTCCTTTCCTTTATACAGTGATATCCTACTATTAGTGAGTAGGTAGCCCTATCGTTGGATGTTGAGGGACTATCGAAGGAATGTTTACGGTCACTAAGGCAACTGGGCAAGAACTTTTAGTAATTGTGCTAAAGTTCTAAGATCACTTTTTAGCCGAGGCGGCTTTGAAAGGGTCATCGAGGGACTTGTGATCTCTTGAACTAAAGGACAACCACTAAAAATTCTCACGTTTCGAGAATTATGACTGTTTCCGAAGGCAACCGAAGTGGGGGTACCCTAGAGGTGCGCATGTGCGAGTGTATTGAGATTCAGTTATTTTTTGTCTTTTAGTTAGGTTAGATAATGTTTGATTTTATTCTTTCCATACAAGCCTATTTACTAACAGTAATATTATGCATAAAATATGAAGTGCGGAAAGTAAATCCTACGCTATTACAAAGCTTCGGGGAGGGCGATATTTACATGTCATAAAATTTTGGGGAAGGAAAATAAAGAAAGCAATAAAGAGTCCTACTTAATCTATTACATCTAGTATGCAATTACATTATTATAAATAAATGCGAAAAGAAATAACGCGCGCGAAATAAAAGGACGTCTAAAATCCTAAGAATAAAATCATTTTATTGTTTTTGTTATGAAAAGAAATTTAATTAAAAATCCTAAGTCTATTCAATTTTAGATTTTTTTAAAGAAAATATTAAGATAATTAATTAACTAATTGACAAAATTAATATTAATAGTAAAAACTAAAACCTAATCTTTTTTGTGATTTTTTATTTTTAATGTTGATTAAAAACTAGAAGAAACAAAGTAATGAAAAAGATAAACTAAATGGAACAAGCAGTAAAAAGAAAAGGGGTGATCTACAAGATGCAGGCTTGGTTCGAAAGGCATAAGGCTTCCTTTCAATCCAAGTGAAAAGGGTGATCGAAGGTGCCTAATGATGGTACATGATATACTCCTTCGATCTGGGATATTGGATTTGCAAGCAAGTTTGTTAGAAAAAACACAAAGTGTATGACTTGGGTGTCGAACTCAGGTCCTTCGATTCCCTCTCTAATTTGAATCTGAAGTTATTTCATCCTGCAATACCAAGAATCCTGAGATTCGAATCTGGGTTTAAAAATGGCAGAAGGTTCCTGTGTCACCCAGTTCGAAGCTTGTTGCTTCAAAGCCCTAAACATTATTCCTGCAAGATGAAGAAACGTTAGAGATCCATGGGGGGACCTTACCCCCTATTTAGAACCTCTCCTTAATTCGAATCTGGGTTCGTCTTGTCCTGAAACACCAAGAATCCTAAGATTCGAAGGAACCATATTCATGTGCCCTAATAATGGCAGGTCTGTGAGGATTGTAACCTGTCTAGCGCTTCATTGCAAACACGCACAAACACATTAGAATGAATAAATGCGTTTAGATTAAGAAATTGAATTTCAGAATTATACCTATGACCAGTATGCTTTGATCTGCAGCTTTGGGTGTGGAGATGTTTGCTTAGGAGTTGGTGTTGACCCCTGGATGGCTCAGGAACACGAATCTGGTATTCGTTTGGGTTGGGGGTGCCTACAAAAGGTGTTTAGATTAGGACACTTTTGGGATTTTTTGAGCAATTTGGTGTGGGAACATGACCTGTGTGATGCAGTATGCATGTGCCTAAGTCCCCCTCGATTTGTGTTTGACATCTTGTATTTATAGATGATGGAGGAGACAAGGAAACATGGCATTAAAGACCAGCCATTAACAGGGCTTTGAAGACAGAATCAGAAAAATTAAAATACTTCCATTTTGAGATATTTCATGTCATTCTGGGATTTTGAATGAACTTGGACATCTCAATTTGGTGCCTTGTTTGAATTTGAAAATATTCAGAGCCCCTTCGATCAACCCTTGTTCATGTGATGATTCTAAGTCCTGATTCGAATTGCCTAGAGCTTCTCTTATCAAAACATCTTCGATCAACCCTTGTTCTTATGTTGATTTTAAGTCCTGATTCAAATTGTTCAGAAATTCCCTCATCATAACTTCTTCGATCATCCCTTGTTCTTGTGATGATTCTAAGTCCTTATTCGAATTGTTCAAAACTTCCCTCATCAGAACATTTTAGATTAAGACACCTCTGCACTGATAAGCCAATCGAAGGATACTTCGTTATGATTTTCTAATCGAAGGAAACTTTGATGTTCCAATCGAAGGACACTCTGATGTTCCAATCAAAGTGTTGTACCCCAATTTTTGCCCCTAAGATCCCTTCATCATACCATGTTGATTCAATCACAACAAGATCACATTAAGGCTTTTAGTTTTTCTCCCTATCTTTAGTTTTTCTCTTTAGGAATCACCAAGCACCTTGACTTGTTTTCTTTTGTGATCATGAATATTTTGTCTTATTTTTTTTCCTTCTAATTAATAAAATGCAATGTTGGTTTGTCTTGCTTGTTACTAATGTAGGTAAAGGCAATGAGGCTTAGCAAGTTGCTCTATGGGTTCATGAGTTTATTTGTATGCCCTAGCCAATAAAGCTTGAGAAGTTCAAACCCTATCATTAAAGTTATGTTGGAAGAACTGGCATGGCAAATTTTATCTTGGTTCACCACATTTCAATGTTATCAAGATTAATTCAAAAGCACAAGGGGTTTATTGAAGAAGGTGTCATATTTGGACAAGGCCTTGTTCCCATTGGTAACAAGTGCATATTTCTCTAAATTCTCAAGATATGGAAGTCGTTTTGGTGGCTATGAATTGTCATTTTCATTCTCAATAAATTCTATTTACAAAGCAAGAGTGTTGGCACAAGAAGGTAGTTAAAAATTGTCAAGGTTCCTCAAAGCATTTTCTTGATCTAAGGGCTAGGGTTTTGAACTTCAAAGAAGTATATCTTCCTTATCTTTTGGTATTTTTGATTTATTCCAAATACATCCTTCTCTTCAAAGGGTTATCAACAAATCACTTCAAAATTTTCAAGGAGTTTCCATGTGGAAGAAACATGATGATGAAGAAAGATTAGAAGTCCTCCGCATGAACCCCCAATTTCCCATGTGTGACTTCAAATGATCATAACTTGGTCAACTTTTATTACCTTGAGCCCATTATTTTTCCACAATAATCTTAAGGATGTGAAATTTATGCCTTCTTTGATATTAAGCGTTAGAAATGAATGGAATATGCCCTAAGGATACAGAAGATTATAGGTCATTTCGTGATTTTTTGCCAACTTCAAGAACTCATAACTTTCTCAATTTTTTGAGATTTTGAATTGTTCAAGTTTCAAAATGTCATTCAAGAGGTCTATTTCATGCCATCTTTTTTGGTGAAGAGAAAATTCCAAGTGGAAGGCCATGTTTGGATGCAAAACATTATAGGTCACTTTTGAAGGAAAGTATGAAATATTTCTAAGTATGGAAAGTCAACTTCTTTTTCCCAACTTTGACTCAATGCAACTTTCAGCTCAAGCATCCATTTGATTCTATTATTTTTCCTTTGCAAAGCTTGTAACCTCATATTTCTAAAGCATCAAGAATCATGCCCTAATACCCCTTGAGCTAAGAATGCCATTGGATTGAACTTGGTAACTTGGAACTGAAGTTTCTCCATAAGTCAAAATTGAAATCTTTGTTTTGGCTTCTAATCACAAGTTTTCCACGCGTTTTTGCCTCTAAACATGTTTAGTGAAGTTCTAGAATTGATTAGCATAACAAAATGCGCATTTTGGATGGGTTTTGATCAAATTAGAAGTCAAACTTTTCTTGTTTGCAACTTCACACGATTTCCCTCCAAACTTCATCATTTCACACGCTTGGACATTCCATTTGATTCCCTATAAATAGAAGGTCATCCCCCATTCATTTCCTCAAGCTTGGATAGCCAGAATCACCATGCCAAACTTGCTCTATAACTCAAAATTATGCTAATTCGAAATCTATTCTTAAGCCTTTTTTAATCCATTTTTTCCATCAATTCACCTTCCTTGATCTTCCCTGAAGCTAACAATATAATTACATTCAAGAATCGTGCCCTATATTGCTCCATAAAAGTCCAGTTTCAGAGCTCTGCAACTCAACTTCAATAGGTAGATTCCTTCATCAATTCTTCAAAACTTTGATATCATTGTGATGCTCTCATTGCCTGGTTCTAGTTGCAATAGTTACTTTTATCTGGAAACTTATTTTGACCACGAAATTTCAAATCCCTTTTCAAAACTTTCCTTCTAAATTGCTTGAGCTACATTTTATATAAATTTGTCACGATAGTGTGGTTGTCTTTGTCTTGAAGAGACGAATCGAATGGCATAGGTCTAAGCCTCTGATTTTACATTTTGAGAAACCTGCAGTTCACGTTTGCTGGAGGTTGAAGATGACCAACGTATCATCTTCCAACCAATGATGGCACGCCACTTGTTTTTTTTTTAAATCTAATTTAGTTAATGATCCAATGCATTATCCACTAAAGTCCATAACATGCACAGCGCGCCAGGTCCACTTGATTTATTTATTAACGCGTTTTGACATTGATCAGATGGCCCATATTTTTTTGTTTTTATTTTCTTTTCTGATTTTTATATTTAATTGTTTTAAACTTCAAAAAATCATAGAAAATTCATTTTTAGTCCAAAAAATTTAAAAAAAATCATGAAAAATATTTTTGAGTATTCTCTTTCTGATTTTTATTTTTTCACAATTTTATTTTGTGTATTGATATTTTTTTTATAAATTTTCACTTTATTTGAATTATTTTAAATATTTAAAAATACTTTGATACACTTTTAAATTCTGAAAAAATTATGGAATTATCTAATGGTATTGTGACAAATATTGGTGACCTCATTTATTTTTTATTTGACTTTGGTATTTTTTATCATTTTTGGTTTATTTTACTCATTTATTTTAATTTTAAAAATAGTTTCTGACTTTAAAAAATTACCAAAAATTTTGTAAAAAATTTGAGCCCTGTTCTGATTTTTCTATGGTCTCACTTTTTATTTCTTGATTAATTAGAATATAGTTGATATTTTTCTCCTTTATTTCTATTTTAAAACTTTTTAAAAACCCTTTTTTATGTATATATTAAATGCAATATTATTTTGTGATTATTTTCTGGCTGATCTTGGATTAAATTTTTGGTCATGAACTTTGTTAACATCATTGGATCCATGGTGTTGAGTCTAACTCCATAAAAATGGATGATAGATTTTAATAATAGTTTGATTTAAATTTAATTCAAAAGTAGTTTGTATATTCTCTCTCATCCCTCTTCATCTTATCCCTTTCTTATTGCACTAAGTGTTATTGAAGCATGATCTCTATATCATGTCTCAAAACAAATGGTGCATAGATTGTTATTGACCAGCCTCAAAATAGGCGCGACTTCTATATAAGTCCACTTACGATTGCTTAACATAGCGCTAAATTTTGTCCCGATTCGAATAAATGATCATTCGTGGCCCAAACCTATGTTTGCAAGCCCAAGTATGCTAATTTGATCTCTTTGATCCAATAACCTTGAGATTCATTGTGTAGAGGCTTTGGTTCTACCAATCCTCTAATGGATCTACAACACTTTTAGTTAACGTGGATCACTTAAACATCGTTAATCATTAAATGATACTTTTGAGGATTCCAAATGGATGATATACTTGACAAAAAGCAAATGCAACTTATTGTGTGGAGGCTTTGGTTCTACCAATCCTCTAATGAGTTCCAAATGCAAGTTTCAAGATGGTCATCCAACTAACCACTAATTATTAATTTGTTTTTACTTTATGCCATTTTATTTTTTATGCTTTATGCACCATTTACTTTTAGCATTACATTTCATGTCTTTTTTACTTTGCTCTCTTGAGCTTGTCTTTTCTCTTCTAAGACACCTAATAATCAACATGAACCATAAAAAGCCTTAATGATACTTGGACTATTTGGTTACTATCCTTGGCATTGTGGAGAATTGGACTTCTTGGACTTAGGATTAGAAACCTTGGCCTATACTGGAGACCTTATGACCTTGATTGATATTTTGTCTGGAGTTCTTTACATTTACCTCAAGACATTGGGTTGTTTATTTGTTTTGTGTGCAGGATTTTGTGATTACATACTTTGTTTGTAATCTGGCATTCACCTGTATACAGCCGTTACTCTGACCAATTTTTGTGAATACTTAATACATTTGAAGTTTTGTTCCCTCAAGAGGTCTAGTATCTTTATTTGTTTGGTTCCAATCCAAACAATTGGAACTGCATCTTGACTCATAATGTTATGTTTTGGCTTCTTGTTTGTTAGATGGTTCTTATCCATAGCTTTTATATTATACTTTAGGATAGTCTCTTCTTCTCCTCCCATCTTCTTTAATTTCAAAAATCATCTTCCTCCTTTTGAAAATTCTTCTTGTTTTAAAATTGAACCACTTTCATAATAAACTTGGACTTAGGTCTATGCATTTTCAAAAACATTTTCATAAATAAACTCCAATCAACTTAATAATACCTTGACATTTTTGTGAGAAGACTAAAAGTCAATCAATCTCATCTAAACCATTTTGCCATTTTGGCTCTTATCTTTAAAACTTTTCTCAAAAAAAAAAAGATTGTCTAGTGTCAATCTTTGTAGTGATGCAAACAACTATACTTCTACAATATGTAGTGAAGAGAGATATTTTCCACTTGGATGTTGAGTGAGGCATTGTTGATTTTAAAATCCAAGCCATATCCTCCACTTTGAGATGATGCAAATTCTCCTTTCTCATGATTGTGGGTAGTAAGTATTTTTTCCACATGGACAATGACAATGATGTCTTATCTCATAAAATTAATCAACGCATTTGTGTTTTAAATTTTTGAAAGAGGAACTACGTGTACCCTGATCCCCTTTTGCACGAAAGATGGTACGTAGGCACTAAAGGTTCACAACCACGGCGGATGCAAAAATCATAAAAAAAATATTTCTTTTCTCAACTCTACCATCTATTTTTATACAACATTTTTATAGCCAAAATATACAGATTTTACAAATAGGTTCTTGCGGAGTACCATAGATGTTTAGGGTGCTGATATCTTCCCTTTGCATAACCAACCCCCTTACCTAGAATTTTCCCCCTCTTTTTGGGTTACTCGCTCTTTTCCCATTCATTTGGAAATAATAAAGCACGGTGGCGATCTTTATTTTGATTTGTACAAGTCTAGTCAATCCAATGGCTTAGTCTTAACATTTCTACCACTACAGAAAAATGGCGACTTCAATGGGGAAAGATTGACCTTTTGCTGGTCCATCCCTAAGTGGGTTGAGCATATCTTTGTTTATATATGTATATAAGCTATTGTTGTTTGTGTGTTATATGTGGTATATATGTTTATCTGGATTTTCCTGGTTTTCAGGGTGCTTGGTGATTACTTATAAGTCCTATACCCGGACTTGGGCAAACTTTAAGATAGGACAGGCGGTATAGTCATGTTAACTTTGAGGGAGTAATCCCAAAAAAGGAGGCATGAGATCCCCCACTCAGTGGAGGCCCCTTTGATTGTAGTGTCGTTTACCGAGTAATCAGGAAGACGTACTGCTTTCGACCTGTAAGCCTGCTGAAATTGAGGACCTTAGAATACCAAACCCATCTTGGCCTTTTAGGTGTAGCGCGAAAGCTATGACGTAGTAATTCGAAAATAGTTGTCACACGATACTATACTCGGACGAGTTTTTCTTGAGAATATTACTAATTACCGAGTTAATCGGGAAGTTGGTAATATCCGAAGGAAGGATGTAGACTCTGGGAACCTCTAGAACCTTGTTTAGAAGGTGATAGATTTTAGACCAACACCTTATGGGTAGTACCTTCGACCTCATGCTCGTGATGTTGAACCTATGAACCCTATATGTGTGATCTTGTGTGTGATTGTTGCATTATGCATTGATGCACTCAAAACATCTTTTGAAGAAATCTTATTTCAAGGGATTTAAAAGTTGACCATTTGTGAATATCTCAGGTACTTTTTAACCATGGATTCTGGAAAAAGAAAGACCGGGAAGTACAGTTTCAAGGATCCCAAGATAGATGAGTTGATCACTCTCACTCCCGAGATTGAGTGTTCTGCAGATTTTCTGAAGAAGTATGGATCCATGATTCCTCTCAGGAAGCTGAAGATGAAGGAGGGTATTCTCTCGACCTTGGTCCAGTTCTATGATTTGATGTATCATTGCTTTACTTTTCCTGACTATTAGTTGATGCTTACACTGGAGGAGTATTCTTATCTGTTGGATTTACCCGTTACCGATCATGTTCCTTTTACCGGTATGGAGGGTGAGCCAAAATCACATGAGATTTCTGTTTTGATTCATCTGGGGAAGTATGAGGTGGAAGCCCATATGACTACTAAAGGAGGGATTAGAGGATTACCAGCTCAGTTCTTATTGGTGAAAGCTCGTTATCTTTCCAGGATGAAGAGTACAGTTGCTTTTGAGGCCATATTTGTTTTACTTGCTTATGGGTTGTTCTTATTTCCTAATGTGGACAAGTTTGTTGACGTTAATGCTATCAGGAGCTTCGTGATTGGAAACCCAGTTCCTACGTTATTGGGAGATGCTTATTACTCTATTCATCTTCGGAATTCTTATCATGGAGGGATGATTATTTGTTGCACGCCTTTGTCATAACGGTGGTTTATCTCTCATATGCCTCAGTCTGATGCTTTTTGGGATGTCAAGAAGGAACCCCGTTGGGCTCCTAAGATCATAACACTTACTAACTTGGATATTGATTGGTATCATCGAGGTTACTAGGATGTAGAGATTTTTGACAGTTGTTGTAGTTTCCCCAATGTACCTCTTCTCGGTACAAAGGGAGGAATTAACTATAACCCTGTTCTGGCACGACGATAACTTGGTTATCCAATGAGGGATAAACCAAATAGTATTCATTTGAGAAGTTTCTTTCTGAAAGAGGGAGAAGACCATAGGGAAGCTAGGAAGCAGATTGCGAAGGCATGGCGTCACATTCATAAGAAGAATAGAAAAGACTTGGGTCCTAAGGGGGTTGTTTCTTTGGAGCCATATCTTCAGTGGGTTGAAGAGAGAGATATTCAGTTGAAAATGTCGTATTCTCGGGAAACACCTATGCCTGATTTGTTTGTGAAAACCACTACTCCCTTATTGGATGATCTAGAAGAGCTATAACTTGCTTTGGTCAGGATGCAACAGGAAAAGGATGCTTGGAAGAATAAGTGCCAAACTTTAGAGATTTCCTATAGAGCAGACTTGAAGGAGAAAGACGACTTGATTGAGATCCTTGAGAGTCGAGCGGTAGAGACTATGGAGAGGCAAGGGGGTTTATTTTCTCCTAAGCCTCAGTCAGATGCTGGTTACTCACTTCCTGATTCAGGTGATTGGAAGGAGGTTGCCACCAGGTATGCGAAAGAAAACCAGAGGCTGAAGGCTCAGATTGCCAGGCTTATAGGGAAGCTCCATTGTATAGAATGATCTTCGACAACTTTACTTCTCAGGGTTTTAGACTTTATTTTCATCTTGTACTTGGGATTGTTGAGACTTGCAACCTATTTTGAAGTTATTATAATTAAAATTTCCAATATTTCAAATGCGTTATTACTTTGATATTTGCAATATGTCTATAAAACTTTAAATCCCTTGAAATATTAAATAAAAAATCATGTGCATTACATATCATACATCATATTACACATATTTCTTGCATTTTTTATGTATATCCAGGTGTCTTACCAAGCTTCTTTACTTCGTTCAGCAAGCTGACTCACCACTACAACACTCCGGCTAATTTCAGAAGGAAGATGGACAACTTAGAATAATAGAATCGCGAGTTGCGCAAGGAAGTTTCTTCTTTGAAGGTCGGCATTTCCAATCTTACTGCTCTGATGGAATCTCTGGTGGCTGCTCAGAATCAGCCACCGAGTGTTCAACCTCAACCAACAAGGGCTACTGCTGAAGCTTCGACTGTTCCTGTGTCCGCTACCCCAGTTGTTGTTCACAACTGTATGCCTCAAGGTTATCCATGGGGAATGCCAGAGAACTTTGCGCCTGAAGGTTTTAATCTTGGTCCTCAAGATACTCTAGTTGTTCAGACTATTGTTACTCTTGTACCTCTTGTGGTGCATGTTCCTGTTGCACCTCCTTTGGCAAATATGGTTTCGTTTGTTAATGATGATGTGTGTCGTCCTTTTCCTCCACCAAGTTAAGACTTGGGTCTTTATGCCAGAATGGATGATTTTCATGAGCACTTTGACAAGATGCAGTGGGAGATGAAAGCCCTCAGGGGAAAAGATTTGCTCGGGCAGAATGTGAATGAATTATGCTTAGTCCCGAATGTTAAGATACCTGCAAAGTTTAAGGTCCCGGAGTTTGATAAGTATAAGGGAAACACTTGCCCTCGTTCTCATCTGGTAATGCATATAAGGAGAATGTCTACACATACTGATGATCAGCGTCTGCTGATTCACTTTTTCAGAATAGTTTGACTGGTGTTGCGCTGAAGTGGTATATGAGTTTGGACAACATCAATATTCATACTTTAAATGAATTTGGAGAGGCATTTATTAGAGAATACAAGTAAAACATGGACATGGCGCCTGGCCGTGATCAACTCAGGGCCATGGTTCAGAAGGACGGGGAATCATTCAAAGAATATGCACAGAGATGGCGTGAGATAGATTCCCAAGTGATTCCTCCCATGGAAGAGAAGGAGATGACTAAGATTTTCTTGAAAACTCTGGGTGCTTTCTACTATGAAAGGATGGTAGCAAGTGCGCCAAGTGACTTTCCTTAAATGGTAGGCATGTGTATCCGTTTAGAAGAGGCTGTAAGAGAGGGTCGTCTAACGAAGAGTGGAGGATCTGGAGGTACGAAGAATCCTTCTTATGGGTTTACCAAGAAGAATATAGGAGATGCAAATGTTGTTATGCAAGAGAGGAGGGTTAATCCTCCTAGAAGAAATTATCAGCGTCATCAGCAAGTCGCCTCAGTTACTCCAGTTTTTAGTGCAGCTACAACCACCGTTGCTTATCAAAGACCATCCCAGCTGGGGAATCAAGGGCATCATCAGAGAAGGGAGAGTTATAATCCTATTCCTATGAGTTATACGGAGTTACTACCAACATTGATTCAGAAGAAGTTGGTTCAGACCCAACCACCACCCGTTGTACCATCACCTTTGCCTTGGTATTACAAGGTAGACCAAACATGTGCTTTTCATCAGGGATCACCAGGGTATAATGTTGAGAATTGTTATCCTTTGAAGACTGAGGTGAAGAAATTGGTGAAGTCTGGTATTCTATCTTTCAAGGATGTGGGTCCTAATGTGAAAGACAATCCTCTACCTAAGCATGGAGGAGCAAATATTGTGAATATGGTGGCCAGTTTTCCAGGCAACTTCCACATTTTTGATATTCATCTAGTTAGAGGAGATTTGGTTAAAATGCATGCAGACCTATGTGAATTTAGATACTATATGCATGACCATTCTGGTTGTGCTGTTTGCAGTATAGATATACAGGGTTGTGATAAGATAAAGGCTGATTTGCAGGAGATGATGGATGAGGGCCTCATCCATATAATCAGGCCTAGGGAAGAGTATGAAGAGGAGGTGAATATGGTTTTTGGATGTCTTGGAGAGTTCAGAATTTTTGATGTGGAGTATATGAATGAATACCTTGTGCAATTGCATGCTACTTTCAGCCACTTGGCTGGTCAGGTGGAACATCAGTATGGATCTTGCTGAATTTTCTGTCGAGACTCCCGAGGATGTTCTATTGTAAAGGAAGGTGTTCAGTTATTGTTGGGTAATGGAACTATCAAGGTTACGGGTCAAAGGGAAGATTACCATGAAGTTGATATGATTGAGGTTTGTTTGGCTGAAGAAGAGTCGGATGATGAGTATGCCTATGTAGATGAGTATTTCTCCTTAGATGAGGATTTGTTTTCCAGAAATGACTCAATAAAGACTGATTGTATTGAAGAAGGGGGTAAACTTCATTGTGCCTTATTTTGGTGCACCCGCCCATTTCGAAGTTGAGTATTATAGCAAGCTAGTTGTTACCCCATTGGTGATTAGTTTGTCAGGTCCTGTTCCCTACAAGTCAGATAAGGTTGTACCCTACAAATATAACGCTACAATCTTAGAGGATGGTATGGAAGTTCCCATCCAGCCAATTCCTGATGTTGGAAATATTGTTGAAACTAGCAGGGTGGCCCACAACAGTCATGTATTTGTGCCAGTTGTTCAAGGAGATGTTAGTGCTGGAAAGAAAATTGCTGAGAATATTGAACCCAAGAAGGCTACGGGTGAATCTAGTGGAGCTACGTTATAAAAAGAAGTGGATGATATTTTGAAGATAATCAAGAAGAGCGACTACAGAATCGTAGATCAGCTACTGTAGACTCCTTCAAAAATATATATCTTGGCTTTGTTGATGAACTCCTCTGCTCACAAAGAATCCCTGATGAGGGTATTGGATCAAGCTTTTATGGAAAGTGACATGCCTATTGACCAATTAAGCAGTGTAGTAGGGAACATTACGTCATGTAATAACCTGAGTTTCTACGACGATGAATTTCCAGATGAAGGAAGGAATCACAACCTGACCCTCCACATCTCTATGAATTGCAAGAATGATTCACTATCAAATATGTTGATTGATAATGGATCTGCATTGAACGTCATACCGAGGAGAACACTTATGAAGTTGAAATACCAAGGAACGCCCATGCGCCCAAGTGGAATTATTGTGAAAGCGTTTGATGGATCAAGGAAATCTGTTATCGGTGAAGTGGACCTGCCTATTCATATAGGACCACATTTGTTTCAGATTACTTTCCAGGTCATGGATATTGTACCCGCTTATAGCTGTTTTCTAGGAAGGCCATGGATACATGAGGCAGGGGATGTCACTTCCAATTTACACCAAAAACTAAAGTTTGTACGTGAAGGGAAAGTAGTGATCATAAATGGAGAACAAGAATTATTGATATCTCATTTGTCCTCTTTCATCATTGTGGAGGCAGATGAAGCTGCTGTTGGAACTCAGTTCCAAGATTTATCCATTGATAACATAAGAGGAAATGAGAATTCTATGGTTTCGCTTAAGGATGTGCAGCAGGTTGTACGTAAGGGTCATAGTGAGGTTTAGGGACAGATTATGGATCCACCGGTAAACAAAAACAGAGCTGGCTTGGGGTTCTCTTTGAAGAATGACATTAGTAAGAGCATGAAGCTGAAGTCTGTTGCAGGAAAGTATAAACACATCTTCCATAGCGGGGGTTATCTTCATCCAACTGTTTCCGTGATTAATTCCATTATGGAAGATGAAGCAGAGCCGGAAATTCCAAATTACGTGACGCACGGAGTTAGGGTTCAGAACTGAATCACCATTGATGTTCCCTCTTGCATACATGTTTCAAAGTAATTTTTTTGTTAATCTTTTTGAAAAGCTTTCACTCTACCCAAGGTGGAAGTATTAATATTGTAGGGCTTATCTGTTTGCTGTGACTTTTAAAATCAATAATAAAAGTTGTCTTTGTTTCCCAAATTGTCTTTATTTTTTGCTTTTTCTTGGAAAATGGTAATCAGAAAAAACCTTTCAAAATAAATAATAACTGAAATTCAATCTGCATGATCACTTGTTATATGTGTCATTTTCTAAAAGAAATCCTAAATTATATGTGCAGATTAATTAAAAAACCCGTTGAATACAATGACCCTGCACCCTCTCCCAATTTTGAATGTCTTGTGTATGGGTCCGAAGAAGAAGACTATGATGAGGTTCCAGAAGAGGTCTCACGGTTGCTTGAGCGCGAGGAAAATTTCATTCAGCCATATAAAGAGCCATTGGAAGTAATCAATTTGGGTTCAGAAAAAGATACAAAAGAAGTTAAGATTGGAGCATTGCGTCATCCTGATGTGAAGAGAAGGTTGGTCGAGTTGTTGAAAGAGTATGTGGACATTTTTGCTTGGTCCTATCAAGATATGCCTGGACTAGACACAAATATTGTAGAGAAGCGTTTATCGTTGAAGCCAGAGTGTCCACCAATCAAATAGAAGTTGAGAAGAACTCAGCCAGATATGGTAGTGAAGATCAAAAAGGAGGTTCTAAACCAGATTAATGCCGGTTTTCTAGTGACGTCAGTGTATCCTCAATGGATCGCCAATATTTTCCCAGTACCAAAAAAGACGGAAAAGTCTGCATGTGCGTAGATTACAGAGATCTAAATAAAGATAGTCCAAAAGATAATTTTCCATTGCCACACATTGACATGTTAGTGGATAGCACAACAAAATTCAAAGTATTCTCGTTCATGGACGGATTTTCCGGGTATAATCAAATAAGAATGGATCCAGAGGACATGGAAAAAACAATGTTTATCACACCCTGGGGAAAATTCTGTTACAGAGTGATGCCCTTCAGGTTGAAGAACGCTGGTGCAACGTGCCAGAGGGCTATGACAACCCTATTCCATGATCTGATGCACAAGGAAATCAAAGTATATGTTGATGATATGATTGCTAAATCCCATACTAAAGAAGGGCATGTAGAAGATTTATTAAAGTTGTTTCAGCGTTTGAGGAAGTATCGTCTCCGCTTGAATTCAAATAAATGTAGCTTCGATGTTTGATCAGGGAAATTGTTGGATTTCATTGTTAGCCAGAAAGGAATTGAAGTTGACCCTGATAAAGTCAAAGCAATTCAAGAAATGTCAGCACCGATAATTGAAAAGCAAGTCAGAGGGTTCCTCGGGCGTATGAATTATATTTCCAAATTCATTTCCCACATGATTGCAACATGTGAACCAATCTTTAAGTTGTTAAAGAATGATCAAGGTTGTGTGTGGACGGATGACTGCCAAAGGGCATTTGAAAATATTAAAGAATATATACTTGAACCTCCTATCTTGCTCCCTCCTATTAAAGGAAGACCATTGATTATGTATCTGACAGTGTTAGATAACTTCATGGGTTGTATTCTGGGACAACAAGATGAAATAGGGAAGAAAGAGTGCTGCATTTATTATCTTAGTAAAAAGTTTACTGACTACGAGTCGCAGTATTCCATGCTGGAAAAGACATGTTGTGCTCTGGCCTAGGCGGAAAAATGTTTGCGGCAATATATGTTGAATCACACCACTTGGTTGATCTCCAAAATGGATCCAATTAAGTACATTTTTGAAAAGCCTGCTCTTACTGGGAGAATTTCCCGTTGGCAGATGTTGTTATCTGAATATGATATTGAATACTGCACTCAAAAAGCCATTAATAGATTGTGATGAACCATTGCCTGAGGAAGGTCCTGATCCTGAATCACGTTGGAGTATGATATTTGACAGAGCTGTGAATGCTTATGGTAGTGGAATTGGTGTTGTGATTGTCACTCCACATGGATCCCACATTCCTTTTACTACAAGGTTGACATTTGATTGTACTAATAATATGGCAGAATATGAGGCTTGCATTATGGGTCTTGAGGAAGCTATTGATCTTAGAATTAAAGTTATAGATGTGTATGGAGATTCAGCTTTGGTAATAAATCAGATTAAAGGAGAATGGGATACTCGTCACCCTGGCTTGATCATTTACAAAGATTATGCTAGAAGATTGTTACCCTTCTTTAATAAAGTTGAATTCCATCACATTCCTAGAGATGAAAATCAAATGGAGGATGCTCTGACAACTCTGGATTCTATATATCAGGTGAATACTTGGAATGATATACCTCGAATTATGGTTCGGCGACTGGATAGGCCTGCTCATGTGTTTACAACAGAGGAGGTAGTAGATGAGAAACCTTGGTATTATGATATCAAGCATTTTCTTCAAACTCGGGAATACCCAATTGGTGCTTCGTATAAAGATAGAAAGACATTGAGAAGATTGGCTAGCAGTTTCTTCCTCAGTGAAAATGTGTTGTACAAGAGAAATTATGACATGGTCTTGCTCATATGCATGGATAGACACGAAGCAAACATGTTGATGCATGAGATTTATGAAGGATCATTTGGAACTCATGCCAGTGGATATTCGATGGCTAAGAAGATGCTAAGGGCAGGTTACTATTGGCTGACAATGGAATCTGATTGTTACAAATTTGCAAAGAAGTGTCATAAATGCCAGATTTATGGGGACAAGGTTCATGTGCCTCCAACACTTCTCAATGTGATTTCTTCCCCGTGGCCTTTCTATATGTGGGGTATTGAAATGATTGGGATGATAGAACCCAAGGCTTTGAATGGACACCGTTTTATCTTGGTAGCAATCGATTACTTCACCAAGTGGGTGGAGGCAGCTTCATATGCTAATGTTACTAAGCAGGTGGTGGTGCGCTTCATTAAGAATAATCTCATATGTAGGTATGGTGTTCCAAGTAGAATTATCACCGACAATGGCTCGAATCTGAACAACAAGATGATGACATAACTTTGTGAGGAATTCAAGATTTTCCATCACAATTCATCTCCGTACAAGCCTAAGATGAATGAGGTTGTTGAAGCTTCTAATAAGAATATCAATAAGATTATCCAGAAAATGGTCGTTACTTACAAGGATTGGCATGAAATGCTCCCTTTCGCTTTGCATGGATATCGAACATCTGTTTGCACTTCAACAGGAGCAACCTCGTTCTCCCTTGTGTATGGAATGGAAGTCGTGCTCCCAATCGAGGTTGAGGTTCTCTCTTTGCGTGTGATAATGGAAACCAAGTTTTCAGAGGCTGAATGGGTCCAGAACCAGTTTGACCAATTGAATTTGATTGAAGAAAAGAGAATGACGACTTTGTGTCATGGCCAGTTATATCATAAGAGAATGAAGAAAGCTTTTGATAAAAAGGTCAAACCTCGTGAATTCAGAGAAGGTGACCTCGTGCTCAGGAAGATCTTGTCTTTTAACACTGATTCCAGGGCCAAGTGGACTCCCAAATTTTGAAGGCCCATATGTTGTCAAGAAAGCCTTCTCTGGCGGTGCATTAATTATTGAAACTATGGATGGTGAGGAGTTCCCACGTCCCGTGAATGCTGATCCAGTCAAGAAATACTTCGCCTAAAGAAATAAAAGAACAGCTCGCTAAGTTGAAAACCTGAAAGGGAGACTTTGGAAAAAAATAGCGTCTCGGTAGGCCGAAAACCCAAAAGGGCGGTCTAGGAAAAAATTAGAGACATAAACAGAATAAATTTCCCTCTAAGTTGAAAATTAGCAAGGGAAGCTTAGGAAAAAGTTCGAGACTTTCTTGGCAAGTAACTACATCAGACAAGACTTGATCGTTGAAGCAACAATCTACTCGGATCCTCATCATACTTCAACAGAAGCTGTTGCTCAGGATTTCAAAATTTGTTAGAGGGGATAGTGGTCAATGTATCTCAATGTATCTTTTCCATTATATATTACCATTTTCCGAACTTTGTAATTATCCATGGAGTCTCGCCATTCGCAGACTACCATTCTATTAATGAAATTTGAGCTTTTACCCAATTCTTTGTATTTGTTATTTTATTTAGCTTGCAAAGACTCCATTTATTATTGATAATAACTTTCAAAGCGAAAAGATTAAATAACAAAATTGATTTTCAAAAATAACTTACAAATTGCTTTTACTTCAAGACTTGTGACGCAAGAGAAAAACAAAAATGGTGATCCCAGGAAGGGACGAAATCCAGTTTCTTTTAAGAAGTTTTGTTTCCCGGAGAAGTTTTTCTTAAAATGTTTTGCCATATAGGGTTCGTAACTCCAATACCCCCGCTCTAGTTTTGGTTCAGTTCTTCTCTTTCCTGAGTTTGCATGATATGAAGATTCAATCCAAGATTTCTCCAGTGAAGGTTTTGTTTGTTTAATAGAAGTTCTTTGTTCCCAGAGAAGTTGGTACAATGATTACTCTCAAAGAATACGGGCCTCTGTTTTCCCCAGTGAAGAATGTATATTGATTTTCCCTTTGTGAATGTGGTGTTGACCTCCGTAATAAAGTCGACGCGAATCCCCCAGTAAATGTTTTGATGATTTGATGTCCGTCTGCCCTACTTGAAATTGATTTTTCAAATCCCCGGTAGAGGCGTTACTTTTGATATATTTGACTCCCCGTTGGAGTTTGAGTGATATCCCCTGGCAAAGCCTAGGAGAGGATGGTGTATCTATGTATCTGTACTGTTTGGTCGCTATTTTTTGTTTACTTCTGAATTACGTTTCTCCCCGGTAAAGTTAAGTCGGGCGGTAGGTTTTGTTTCCTCAGTTGGCGCCTACTTTATTCTTATGGAATGTTCATCTTAGATGTATTTTAGCCGAGTGTTGATTATGATCGAATTGGTATGGCCTGTTTACTCCCAGTATTGTATATCTGTTTTGTCAGCATATGCACGATAACACTCATACATTCATACATACATCATGAATAGCTAAATTTGGCAAATCATCGCTCATTTACATTCGTTAATATTTTGTTGACATATCACCCTCTTTTGCAGAGTTATGTTGTCCTCTCTCCAATAGAGTGTGGGACTTAAGCAGAAAGTGCACATCCTTTCAATTTCCCCACTAAGTTATCCCTCGTGGAAGATTTTTGCTTTAGCCTTCCTGTACATCTCTTTGTCTGGATGATTTTGGTTTCCCTCTTGAGTTTATTTCTCAAAGAAATGTATTTTGGTAGACTGTTTTATTCCAGTTTATTTCTGGTTTGAATCCTTGATCCTCAGAAATATTATTACTTTGGATTTCTACGAGCTTCGAGCATTGGTTTCAGAATATGCATTTATTTTGCACGAGAAGATTTTATCTCTTCAACAGGAATATATTGGAATTTCCCCAAGAAGTCATATTTCTTTCCCCAGGAAGCCATATTATTTTCCCCAGGAAGCCATATTTGTTCTCCCAAGAAAGTCATTTTTTGCAATCCTCCATAACAATAAGAAGAAGGTCTCTTTATTTGAGCAACTTGTACATCCCTGTAAATTTCGACGTTACTTTTTTGCTATCTTCTCTATGAGTGGATAGTTTGCAGTCCGTTGCCAAATTACTCAAGGGAGTGGCAAGACTTTTAATATCACAAAGACAGTTTATTGTGAAATCTTTACAAGTGATAGTCTCTTTATTTGAGACAGCTTATATATTACCCTTTCCAAGCGGAGTGCCTTGGTTAAAGAAGAAGTTGAGACCCGTTCTAGGTGAAACCCCGAAATTTTGGGAAAAGCTTGTTATCTTTTCGCTACCCTCAGTGAACATTGGTAGTTCATCATCAAGGAATGGCGGTGCCATGATATATTTTATTTCTACCTTCAGTTAATGTTGGTAGGTCAGCTTAAGTGAAAGTTGGTGATTGTTATCTTTTTTCTACCCTCAATGAACGTTGGTAGTTCATCGTCAGTGAACGGAGGTGCTATGATATATTTTATTTCTACCTTCAGTAAAAGTTGGTAGGTCACCTTCAGTGAAAGTTGGTGCTTGTTGCTACCCTCAGTGAACATTATTAGTTTATCGTCAGTGAATGACGGTGCTATAATATATTCTCTCTACCTTTAGTGAAAGTTGGTAGGTTACCTTCAGTGGAAGTTGGTGATTGTTATCTTTTTGCTACCCTCAGTGAACGTAGGTAGTTCATCATCAGTGAATGGTGGTGCTATGATATATTATTTCTACCTTCAGTGAATGTTGGTAGGTCACCTTCAGTGGAAGTTGGCGATTTTTATCTTTTTTCTACCCTTAGTGAACGTTGGTAGTTCATCGTCAGTGAACGGCGGTGCTATGATATATTCTCTTTCTACCTTCAGTGAAAGTTGGTGGTTCATCGTCAGTGAACATCGATGATTTCTTCTCTCTACCTTCAGGGAACGTTGGTAGCTCACCATCAGTGAATGTCGGTGGTGTTATCTCTTTCCTCTTTCTACCTTCAGTGAACGTTGGTAGTTTCGCCTTCAGCAGGAGTTGGTGTATCCTTGACCATTTTTTCCATCCTTTTTAAGTCGGGCCTTTTGATCCACCAGTGATTTATTTTCCAGGTTGGGCTGTGTTGTACCCCAAAATTTTCCCTCTCATTTCACTCAAGACATTCCTCTATAGGTCCTCAATTGCTCAAGGATGACTAAGGATTGACCAGACAAATCCTCCTCTTAAGGCAACAAGCTTCAAACTAGGGTTCCACTCCTCATCAATATGGTTGAAGTCCAAAGGTCCCAAATTCCTTCCATGGTCCCAATATGTTCTCAAGATCATCCATGTCAAGTTTCATGCCTTGCACAAGAAAATTGCTCAGTCAATTGCCCAGATGCCTGAAAATCAACTATACTAGGTCAAAAGTCAAATGTGGCCCACATACAGTCAAACTTCAAGATTTTTGGTAAACATCAACATTTTAAATAGATATCAATCATTTGATCAAGGGTTGATAATGATTCCTCAAGGAATTCCCCCAAGTTCATCAAAACCCAAAAGTTGCTAAATTAGGATTTCACAAGAAAAGTCAACCAAACTTTGACCAGGCATAACTTTTTCATACTTTATCAAATTTTTTCCATCCAACGCTCATTTTGAATACGGTGAAATTCCCTACAACTCATCTTCATCCCACAAGTTCAAAATATGCACTCATCAAAAGATATGAATTTCTACATTATAGGTCCTCTAGAAAAGTCAACAAAAACACCTTTTGGGTCAAAGCTACCTAAATGAACATGGAAGACCCAATTGAGATGAAAACAAAAGGGTTGTTTAGGGGACATCCTAAGATTTCTAAAAAGTCAAAGAACACATCTCTAGGGTTAAAATTGGAGGAGATATGCTTTGTCAAAGTTGACCATTTTTGCAAAATTGCCAAAAGTCAAATGTGCTCAAAAGTGAATTTTTTGTCAAATGGGCCTAGCTTTTCATGATTGAATTTTATTGGGGACATGGTCCACGACCCAAATCAGCATCCACACTTTACTTTCTTCATTATTTATTTTCTTTTGATTTGTTATTATTTAAAATATAAATTAAATCAAATAAATGGAAAAAACTATAAAAGATTGATTTTGATCTAATTTTTTTGTAGGAATCAAATCAAATCAACCTAGCATGACCAAATAAAATCGTGCAAGGGTGGAATGGCTCAAATTGGCATAATTTTGATGCATTTAGAAAAATATGATGCAAGGGAAAAAAATCTTGATGATCTTCAAAGATTCAAATTGTTTTTGTTACCCTAATTCATTCTAGCATATATATTGAGCAAGAACAAGCCAAAAACACAAGGATTTGCAGTCGTAAAACGCCATACCAAAACTCAAATAATTGGACAAAAGTGTTGGATCGTTTTTGGACCTAGAAAGAAATTCAAGCCATTCCAATACTCTGAATCGTTTCCTGAAGCCTCTCTGAAGCTAACATGATCAGTTTCACGCATCCTCACGCCCATAATTGACCCCTAAACTTCATACGGTTTTCTTTCTTTTTCAAAATCGATTACAGCAATTCTTGCATCATTAGCATATTTTAATGATGTACTTGTGATTATTGATATATTTGCAACATGTCTGGATTGTTTAATTGAAGTTTTGAGGCTTGTATGTGTGTTTGCCATTGTTAGGGTTTTCATGGCCGTTTTAGGTTTTTTCTCTACAGGCTAAATTAGGCCAAGAAAAGGATGCCATGGTGTTCGTGGCATCAAGATAAGTTGAACCATGGTCTTTAATTTCATTTATCATGTGTATTTCTTGCTAATTATTCTCGCATTTAATTCGCCGCACGCATTTTTAATTTCCTTTTTATTATTATTGTAACTGCTCTTAGTTTGTAATAATAATTAGGGTTTCAATTCCGCTTCTTTATTTTCAGTCAAAATAATTATGTATCTGCAAAAGCCCTGTAATAGCTAGGACTTTAACTTTCTCGCTTTAATTTCCGCAAATTATAAACTGCTTAGATGTGTGTTAATAGTATTGTATGGAAAGACAAACTGAAAATCAATACGGTAGAAAACCCTAAATGTGCAAAGATAAATTAACTGAAAATTACACTCGCACATGCTCACTCCTAGGGTTTACTCCACTTTGGTTGCCTTTGGTAAACGGTCATGAAGTATAGGGTTTATTAGCGGTTGTCCTCTAGCCCCGAAAGATCTAAAATGACCCATTCGGATGTTACCTCGGAAAAAGATCTTTAAGGCTTTAGGATGATTACTAACATTTCCTAACATTGCATTTATGATCGTATTTGTCCCTTTGAATGTCCCTAAAAAAATCCAACGACGATGCTACCTATTTCTCAATAATGGGATAGCATTGTCTAAAAGGAAAACGAACAGACCTTTTTCGAGTAGGTAGATTAGTTCCTAGGTACTTGCTCAAACAAACAAAAACTTTTTCAGACCAACACTTTTCAAATAAAGTTTTCAAAAACAACTTCGTAACACTCTTGAGGACAAAAACAAGGGTTAATACGAAGTAAAACAAAACTTTTCAAAACAAGCACACACAAGCAGCTTTCTATAATCTACCCCTCATACTCAGAAACATCTCGAAAAAGGTTTTTTCTGTTCTTTTTCCTTTTACTGATTGGATAAAATAAAAGTCGGTGGCGACTCTTGCTTACCGCGACATTTGCAAACAAAAAACAAAAACCAGTATTAACATTCGGTTCTGCCACCGTATCACAAAACTGGCGACTTTGCTGGGGAGAAGAATATAAAGTGGGGTAAACCTTAGGATCTAGGTCATATTTAATTGCTTTCTCTTGATTGTCTTGCTTGCTTTATATTTATGGGAACTGTTTGGGTTATTTGATCCTACACCCGGATCGGGAAACGCCTTTTAGGTAAGTAGCAATAAACTGTGAGGGAGTTGTGTTGGGGTATATCGACATGGTTGAAGCAGTAGCTACGTTGATGTGGCACTTTGGTTGGTACCTGTAACCCTTGAGTTAACCAGGGAGATGTACGGGGCCGCCACATGGTGTCATAAAGCATCAATTGACCTTAGAACCTTTAATTGCACAACTTGGCCAGTAGGAAGTAGCGAGATGGTCAGCTTTGGTGTATGCCCAAGGTCGACAAATACTCGATGCTACACTCATTGAGGTTTGACTTCTGAGTTTTGTTTGATTACGAGTCAATTGTCGATTGAACAAGGCTTGGGGGAAAGATCGGTGATATTGAGATCCCTTTAGAACCCGGTTACATATTTATAGGAAAGGTTGAACCAATCCAGCTTCAAGAGGGTATGACCTTAAAACTCAAGCAGGCCTTAAACCTAAGGACTTGGTGTGATTTGTCTGTGTTTTCTATACCTGTGATTTACCATGACATCATAAACATCATACCATAGCATATCATACTAACTATTTCAAGGGTTTCTATGGCTCATCTTCGCTCTGTTTTGTAGGATATGGCATTCGCCCGCAGGAACACTATTTAGATTAACCTAGTAAAAGTATCTCCCCAATTAAGGGACTTGGCAGTAAGGATTCTCGAAAGCTCTCCTTTCACTGAAAAGCATGGTCGGTTGCTCAACATGGTCACTAAAAAACCTGATGAAGAAATGTTGAAAGTGCTGCTTCAGTTCTTCGATCCTCTGCATCACTGTTTCACATTCCCGGATTACCAGTTAGTGCCTACTATGGAGGAATTTTCTCAGTTATTAAGGATACCCATTCTTGATCAGCTACCTTTCAGCGGTACGGAAAGACATCCCAAACCTGAATAAATTTCTAAAGCTCTATCCTTACAACGGTCTGACATAGTGACAAATTGGGAAACCAGGGGGAGTGTTCAAGGAATTCTGGTTAAATTTCTGTTCGAGAAGGCTTACTATTTTTGGGATACCCTGGATCTACAAGCTTTTGAAGAGTTTTTGGCGCTCCTTGTCTACGGGATGGTATTGTTCCATAATGTGGATCAACTCGTAGATGTGAGCATAATCTAGGTTTTTCTGTCTCGGAATCCGGTACCTACATTACTCGGGGATATTCTACACTCTCTGCATGCTCGCACTCTAAAAAGAAAGGGGACCCTCCAGTGTTACACTCCTCTATTGGATAGGTGGTTTATTTCGCACCTACCCAGATCTACTTTGAAGAATGAACATGGTAAAAGATGGTCTCATCGACTGATGTCCCTTACGCATTCAGACATTCATTGGTGTTCACGGTTCTCGGAAGATGTTACTATCATCGATCGTTGTGGTGAATTCCCTAATGTCTCTCTCTTAGGCATTAGGGGAGGAATCACTTATAACCCTTGCTTAGCATTACGACAGTTTGGTTATGCGAGAAGGGATGGTCCTCATGATACACTTATTCAAGGAATCGCATTCAACTATGAGAGTGATGTTCAGGGTTACCGCAAAAGGTTCATACAAGATTGGAGTATGGTACATAGGGTTGACAGCAAGACACTTGGGCATAAGAATTCCATACCTCTCGAGCCTTACCTCAGATGGGTACGAGCCCGTGCTCAAACTCTTATGATTCCTTATCCCGCTATCCGACCTATGATTATGGAACCAGTTGCCGAGGGAGACACTCCTCATCTTGTTCTTCATCCAAACATGCCAACTGATCACGAAGAGTTACAAAAGTCCTGGGTTCATCTTAAAGAGGAGCGGGATACGTTTGAAGCCCAATGCTACGCCAGCAAGAAGAAGGTCTTGGAACTCACTAGGCTACTTCATGAAGAGAGGAATATAAACGCCTATATCGCGCCAAAGAGGATGCGCTCATGGGAAACCTAGGCTTCTTTTTGTTTTATTTTGCTTAATTGTACTCTAAAAATACATTCTTTGTAACAATTCAAGTTTACTAATACAATTCGTGTTTGTTCCTTTTTGTTTAAGAAAACTTGAGCCTTTAAGAACCCTTGAAAACATTGCATACATATCATACATATCATTGCATAACATGATTCATAACAGGTTCCTCATATCCTCCGCTGTTTATTTCAGTAATGGCTCTTGAACAAACTGTGAAAGATCTTCAGACTCAGAACACGCAGTTCCAGCAAATTATTGTGGCTCTGGCCAAAGGACAGGAAGAGCTGAAGGCTCTGATTGTTAAGAAGAACACTAAGAAGACCAAGAGGACAGTCGGTGTGGCACATATGAGCAGAAGGTTCAGAGGGCCGCCAAGACGGGTTCTTGATTTAGCTTCTTCATCTAAAGAGGGATAGAACCAAGAGGGTGAAGCCAGAGAAGAAGACCCTAGTCCTAAAGAGTCTGACAATGAAACTGATTATAATGAGGAGCAGTACCCTCCGGCTGAGGAAACGTATAAGAAGTTAGAAGAGCGTCTGAGTTCTATGGAAATCCAGAAGGTTCCTGGGCTGGATTTTGAAGAGTTGGATCTGGTCTCTGGGGTTATCATCCCCCCAATATTCAAGGAACCGGTATTTGCTAAGTATGATGGGGTCTCTTGTCCTAAAATGCATCTTCGTTCCTATGTGAGGAAGATACAACCTCATACTGCTGACAAAGACTTATGGGTTCACTTCTTCCAAGACAGTCTGTCTGGAACACAACTGGATTGGTTCTATCAGCTGGAAAGAGACAATGTTCATAACTAGGAAGACCTTGCTACTTCATTTTATAAGCAATATCAGTATAATGCAGACCTCACTCCCACCCATACACAACTCCAAAATCTGTCTATGGGTTCGAACGAGGGTTTCAAGGATTATGCTCAGAAGTAGAGAGATTTGGCTGGAAGAGTTCAACCTCCCCTGGCTGACAGGGAGCTCGTGGATATGTTTCTGGGAACTTTGACTGGGCCATTCTTCAACCATTTGATTGGAAGTTCATCGGCGGGTTTTACTGAACTTGTCTTAACAAGAGGAAGAGTGGAAGCTGGAATCCGAAGTGGAAAAATTCAGAAGGATGCCTCTTCCAGTGCTGCAAGGAAACTATTTGCAGGTAAAAAGGAAGTCAGTGTCGTCTATAACCAAAAGAATCAGAATTGAACCGAGCGCCGTCCGATGGAAGGGGCTGTTATAATTCCCAAACCTGCACCTGCTCAGCAAAGAAACAATCAGCCAAGAGCAGAAAGACCAGCTAAACAGTTCACTCAGATCAACATGACGTTGTCTCAGGTTTTGCCTCATTTGCTGAAGTCCAATCTGGTTACTCTGAGGGAAGCTCCGAAGAATCTGAACACCACCTCTCCCTACTATAAAACGAATGCTCATTGTGCTTACCATTCGGAAAGTCCAGGCCATGATACCAATGGTTGCTGGGCTTTGAAGAACAAAGTAATGGATCTGATTGATTCTAAAAAGATTGAATTTGATCCCTCGGAGACTCCCAATGTTATCACTGTCCCTATGCCGAAACATGGTCGGGGTGTTAATGTCGTTGAAAAAGGTGTGTTTGTGACTTCTGTGGAAGAATTGGTGACCCCACTCATGACTATCAAGGGGAATTTATTAAAGGCCGGCTTATTTCTGGGTTGTGGTGAAGGTTGCCACTTTTGTTCATTTTTACCGACTGGTTTCCCTTTGTTGAAGGAAGGTGTTCAGCACCTGATGGATGACAAAGAGATTTTTTTTAGAAGGCCCCTGTTCCGACTATTTCTTGTAAAGACATTGCTATCATAACCATTTCCTCCAATCCTCCCAGGGCCTCCGCTAAGAGACCCATCAGGATTACATCAGTTCCGAAGGTGACTCCGTCGATCATAACCATGCCTGGACCAATCCCATACTCCTCGGACAAAGTTGTTCCTTGGAACTATGGGGCCGACGTCTATTACCACGGCGTAACGCAGGACATGCTAGCCATTAAAGACAAGATTGTTGAAAATGTTGATACCGAAATCGTCAATATTGCTGGAACCAGTAAAATAACAAGAAGTAGAAGAGTGTTCTCCCCTGAAATTTCTCCCCCGAAGACTGTTACCGGACCTGTGATCATTCCTGTTGTGGTTCCACCCAAGACTACTACTGCAATTCTAGTAATCACTCCTAATGACCCTCCCATCACCGAGTCATCCGAGACTCGAGGCAAAGACATACTTATTGAGCCTGTCCTGACAAAGGCCAATTCAGTAACCATACCAGAAGCTTCCAAAAAATAAATGGAAGAAATTTTGAAGATAATAAAGAAGAGCGACTACAACGTGGTCGAGCAGCTAGGGCAGACCCCATCCAAAATTTCTTTGGCTTTGTTGTTGTGTTCCGAGGCCCATGTGAATGCTTTGGTTAAGTTTCTAAAGACGGATCATGTGCCACAAGATACATCTGCTAATCAGTTTAAATATTGTGTGGCTAGTCTGATAGCCGATAATGGTTTGGGTTTTTCCAATGCGGATCTGACACCAAAGGGTAGGAAGCATAATGATGCTCTTCATGTTTCCGTTGAATGCAGGGGCACGACTCTGGCCCATGTTTTGGTAGATATTGGCTCCTCGTTGAATGTGCTACCTAAAAAAGCTCTAGACAGATTGGACTGTGAAGGCTTGACCTTGAAGCCTAGCACTATAGTAGTGAGAGCTTTCGATGGTTCGAAGAGGATGGTGCACGGGGAAATGGATGTCCCTATCGAAGTTGTTTCCCAGAACTTCGGCTCCACTTTCTACGTAATGGATATCAAACCATCATATTCTTGCTTGTTGGGATGCCCTTGGATACATGGGGTTGGGGCTGTTACTTCTACCCTCCACCAAATGTTGAAGTACCCAGTAAGAGGAAAGATTGTCACCGTGCATGGTGAAGAGGAGTATATGATCAGTCACTTGAACTCCTTCAGGTACGCGGAAATGGATGTCGAGTTCATCGAGACTCCTTGCCAGAACTTTGAAGAGGTACCTTAGATTATGGCTACAGCAGAAACTACCGATAGTCCTCGAAAGGTCACCAAATCTTCCTCGAAGATGGCTTCTCTCAAGGATGCACGAGCAATGGTTGAAAAAGGTGCTCAAAAGGTTGTTCGTCGCGCTCGGGCTGGAGGACCTCCCCTACGCATCAACAATCCTGGGGTCAATGCGCTTGAAGACAGTGATGGTAATTCCGACATTGACAGCTGGATCTTCCCGACTACCAACGGCGGACTCAGTAACTGGACTACCAAGGACTTTGTACCGATTACTTTTGTTCAGGAGTAATTGTCTTTCTGATTTTTCGGATATGTAATTTAAAAACAATATAAACTCTATAGCCATGTGTCTTACCCAGGGCACAATGGTTCTATTTGTGAGGGTTATCATGTTTCATTTTCATATGACATCAATAAAGCATTGGACATTTGCATACAGTTTTGCGCTCTCTGTCTTTCTTTTCTTTTATTCTGTCTATACACCTATGCTCTTACACACACTCACGTATCCAAATGCAGATCCATATCCACTCTAGATCCCATTGATAACAGTTCTGCTACTACTCATTATGACTTTGAAAATCCGATCAACCAAGTTGAGGACGAAGGTGAGGAAGATTGTGAGGTACCCGGAGAACTTGCTAGACTATTACAGCAGGAAGAAAGGGCCATACAGCCTCATGAAGAGCCGGTTGAGACAGTGAACTTGGGTACAGAGGAATCCAGAAAAGAGGTTAATATAGGTGCAAATCTAGAGCTTAGTGTCAAACAGCGGTTGGTACAGATGTTACATGAGTATGTTAAAATCTTCGCCTGGTCATATGAAGACATGTCGGGACTAGACACGGATATAGTGGTTCATCGTCTGCCGACTAAAGAAGACTTCCCTCTGGTAAAGCAAAAGGTCCTTCGTATGCGCCCTGAGATGTCAGAGAAGATTAAAGCAGAGGTTATGAAGAAGTTCAACACACAGTTCTTAGATGTCATCTCTTATCCGCAGTGGGTTGCTAATGTGGTTCCAGTACCTAAGAAAGATGGTAACATACGAATCTGTGGGGATTACAAAGACCTGAACAGGGAAAGCCCCAAGGATGACTTCCCTCTTCCCCACATCGATGTTCTGGTTGAAAACACCGCACAACACAAATTATTTTCCTTCATGGACGGTTTCTCTGGCTATAATTAGATCAAGATGGCACCTAAAGACATGGAGAAGACAACCTTTGTTACACAGTGGGGTACTTTCTGCTACAAGGTGATGTTGTTTGGGTTGAAGAATGCTGGGGCAACTTATACGTGAGCTATGGTAGCTCTGTTCCATGACATGATTCACCATGAGATAGAGGTTTACATTGATGACATGATAGCTAGGTCTTAAACTGAGGAAGAACATCTTGATCATCTACAAAAGTTGTTTGATAGGTTGAAGAGGTACAAGCTGAGGTTAAATCCGAACAAGTGCACCTTCGGTGTAAGGTCTGGTAAGCTTTTGGGATTCATCGTCAGTGACAAAGGTATTCAAGTAGACCCTACAATGGTGAAGGCCATACAAGAGATGTCGGCTCCCCATACTAAGAAGGAAGTTAGAGGTTTCTTGGGAGGCCTAAATTACATTGCCCGATTCATTTCAAATCTGGCTGCTACTTGTGAGCCAATCTTCAAGCTTCTGAAGAAAGATCAAGTGGTAAAGTGGAATCACGAATGCCAGGTCGCCTTTGACATAATCAAGCAATACCTCCAAGAACCTCCTATTCTGATGCCTCCGACAGGAGGAATACCTTTGATAATGTACTTAACAGTGCTAGATAATTCAATGGGGTGTGTGCTGGGGAAGCATGACGAGTCTGGTCGAAAAGAGCATGCAATATACTACCTTATCAAAAAATGTACCGACTGTGAAACACAATACTCACTGCTTGAGAAAACTTGTTGCGCTTTGGCATGGGCTGCTTGCCGACTGAGATAGTATATGTTGACCCACACTACTTTATTGATATCTAAGATAGATCCGATCAAGTACATTTTCGAGAAGCCCGCTCTCTCCGGAAGAATAGCAAGATGGAAAATGATCTTAACCGAGTACGACATCTAATACACAACCCAAAAAGAAATCAAGGGAAGCGTGTTAGCTGATCATTTTGCACATCAAGCCGTGGATGACTACCAGTCCATGAATTTTGAGTTCCCGGATGAGAACATCATGTTAGTAACCGACTGTGAAGAACCTGGACCGGATGAAGGACCTGAGGAAGGATCCCAATGGTATATGTTTTTCTATGGAGCCTCAAACGCACTGGGTAACGGCATTGGCGATGTAATCATATCTCCCGAGGGCTATCATACTCCATTCACTGCCCGATTATGTTTCAACTGTACCAACAACATGGAAGAGTATGAAGCGTGTATCATGGGTCTTAGAGCTGCTATTGACCTAAGGATCAAGTTCTTGAGTGTATTTGGGGATTCCGATTTGGTGATAAGTCATATCAAAGGCGAGTGGGATACGAAACACCTGAACCTTATCCATTACAAAGAACATGTACTGACACTGATTCCACATTTTAAAGAGATCACCTTTGAACATTTCCCCCGAGAAGAGAATCAGTTAGCGGACGCTCTAGCTACTATGTCGTAAATGTTCAAGGTCAGGTGGGACAATGAAGCTCCCCAAATCACTATTGAGAGGTTAGATGAACCGACATACTGCTGTGAGATCTATACTGAGGAGGTAGCCGACAAACCTTGGTTTCATGAGGTAAAAAGGTATCTCGAGGCTCAAGAATACCCCGAAGGGGCATCTGTCAATGACAAGAAATTTCTGAGAAGGTTTGTTGCAAAGTTCTTCCTCAGCAATGGAATCCTCTATAAGCGCAATCATGACTCTACCTTACTGCGGTGTGTAGACAAGAGAGAAGCAGAGAGGATCATGGAAGACCTACGCGAAGGTACCTTTGGCACTCATTCCAGTGGACATACCATGGCAAAGAAGATCCTACGGGAAGGATACTACTGGTCCACTATGGAATCCGAATGTTATAAGCATTCTCGAACCTATCACAAGTGCCAAATCTATGCTGATAAGGTGCGTGTACCTCCAGTTCCCTTGAACGTCTTGATAGCTCCCTGGCCCTTTGCAATGTGAGGCATTAAAATGATCGGCGAGATCAGACCTACCACGCCCAACGGGCATTGCTTCATCCGAGTGGCCATTGATTACTTCACGAAGTGGGTTGAGGCTTCCTCCTTTGCTACGGTTACCAAGAATGTGGTGGCACGGTTCATCAAGCATAACTTGGTTTGTCGTTATGGTATCCCTGAGAGAATCATCACGGATAATGGTACTAATCTCAACAACTCGATGATCACTGAACTCTGTAAACAGTTCAAGATTCATCATCACAACTCTTCTCCTTACCGGCCGAAGATGAATGGGGTTGTCGAAGCTGCTAATAAGAATATTAAAAAGATCATACAGAAGATGATGGTGACATACTAGACTAGCATGAGATGTTACCGTTTGCTCTTCACGGGTACCGTACTTCAGCACGTACGTCGATAGGGGAAACACCCTATTCTCTGGTATATGGCATGGAGGTTGTCCTACCCATGGAGGTTCAGATCCCTTCTCTACGGATTATGAAGGATGCGGGTTTGAGAGAAGACGATTAGATCCAGACTCGACTTGATCAATTGAACTTAATCGATGAGAAAAGACTTACTGTTGTCTGCCATGGTCAAATGTATCAGAAACGGATGATCAAGGCCTTCAACAAGAAAGTCAGACAACAAGTGTATCAAGTAGGGGATCTGGTAATCAAGCGCATCATACTTCCGCAAGGTGATCCCAGGGGAAAATGTACTTCCAACTATGAGGGACCATTTGTAATTAAGCACATATTTTCGGGTGGAGCCATGATTTTGACCACCATGGATGGTAAAGACCTTCCACACCTTGTTAATGCGGACATAGTGAAAAAGTACTACGCATAATAAAGACCCGCTAGGTTGACATACCTAGGCAAAAATAAGGGCATCCCGGCGAACCAAAAGGGTTCGGGAAAAAATTAGGGATAAAAATGAAAAAAATTTGTACACCTGGCAATTAGAAAACCTGAAAAGGCGGCTTGGGCCAAAAAGGGTATCCCGGTGGACTGAAAACCCGAACGGGTGGTCCAGGCAAAAATTAGGGATTAAAGCGTATCACTATTTCCCATTGGATCACCTTGCGATCAGATATCAAGCTCAAACGTTACTGATTAATCCAGTCAGCTTCGGACAAGCAGCAAAGTGATGAGATGCTCGAAGACATAGGGGAAATAGCAGAATTGAAACCCAATCGGATCATTACACATAGTTGTTTTCTTTTTGTACACAATTTCTGTAATAATTTCCAATTTTACGGAAGCGTTCTCTTACTAGAGCGTCAACTTCCTTGTAAAAAATGCCTGTTATAGGCAAATTTCAAATCAATACAAAGCATCTTTTAAGTACAAAACTTTGTGTTTGTTTTTTCCGTTTTCTGTTTTATTTTGCAAAAAAACGTCCAATGTTTTATTATTGACATATGCATTTGAATATGATTATCATTCTCAAATATCTGCATGTAAAACAGAAAGACAGTTACTAAGAACTCAAAGAAACTGGTACAAAACCTAAATACCGACAATTACCCCGTCCATCATGGTACAAGGGACAAAGACAGTTGGAAGAGAAGTCACTATCACATACAACCCTGTGATACCTATATTCCCCATAAAGCCTAGGCAACCAAGATCCGACCTCCGTATCCCCAAGCAGGAATTCCTTCCCTAGCAGGTTCCTTCAGAAAGCTGATATCTGTATTCCCCAGCCGAGTTTTATAACCATGAGCAGTTTATAAAGCCATCTCCCGAGCAGAGTTTATTTCTCTGACAGCGGAAGCTCAATCTCCAATAGAGCTCTTCTCTCCAGCAATAGAAGTTCATCCCCAGCTGAGTTTATTTCTCCAAATCAACAGATCTTCCAACAGAGTATCTCTCTTCCCCACAAAGTCATTCCCCCGCAGGATTATTCTCAGACAAAGTCTCCTCCGGCAGAATGTTCTCAAGCAGAATGGATGTAAATCCCCAACTAATCATCTTTGGTCACTATCCCCAGCAGAAACGAAGAACTCAACTCCTTATACTCTCCAGCGGCAGTCCAGGATTTATATTCCCCATCTAGAGAATATCACAATATCATTGCATATCCATACATCATGGCATGTGCATACATACTATACAACACAATCTCATTTATTTTGAGAACATCATTACTCAATACATTTCATACATCATGACATTACATACGAATAACTCTTTACCTTTCAGGGAAAGATGCAATCAAGTTCTCACAAGTTCTCTCTGGTTCAGTCAAACTGACACCAAGGTTTCTATTCCAGTTGAAGATATTCCACCACTTTCCAAGATTTTCTCTGGTTCAGTCAAACCGACACAAAGGTTTCTATTTTAGTTGAAGATGTTCTAAGACTTTCGTCTGGGTCAGCCGAATCGCCGCTAAGATTCTCCTGATTTCTATGCCAGTCAAAGTCAATCCGAGACATTCCCCTGGTTCAGTCAAATCGATGTTAAGATTTCTTTCCCGGTTGAAGACAGCTCGAAACCTTTCCCTGGTTCTGTCAAATCGATACTAAGATTTCTATTCCAATTAAAGAATCTATGAAGCTCGGAAACTGACTGGATAATAACTTGATTTCCCCAAATTATTGAAGCCTGGATCACGACCAGATAATGGTAAAAGACACTGTGAAACCTGGAGCACGACTAAATAACAGTATAAGGTGCTATGAAGCTTGGAATCTGACCAGATAGCAGTTTACTCGGCCAACTACTATTGAATCCTGGAAACGAACGGATGTTAGTATGCCTTAAATTCAAGTTGAAACCCAGATGCAACCGGATAACCACTTAATTCCTTCTGAAGCCTGGAGTACGACCAGATAACAGTTTTTGAGATTGCAAAGCCTGGAGCACGACCAGATAGCAAGTTTAATCTCATCTCCCTAGTAAGCCACTGTAAAACCTGGAGCACGACCAGATAGCAGTCAGTCTTATTATCCTCAGCAAATCACTGTAAGGCTTGGAGCACGACCAGATAGCAGTTCATTTTCATCTCCTGGACTAAGAGATGATTCCCCAGTAGAGTAGCGGACAACTGAAGTTCCTAAAATTCCATTTCTCCCAAAACAGAGACCAACATTTCTCAGCAGATTCCTCCTCAACGACAGGAACAGGAATTCTCATCAAAGGAATATCTTGGGAAATCAACATCCTCTAGATGGCATCTTTAAGCCCATCTCTGACGATTCTCCATCATATCTTCCAGATGGCATATTTAATCCCATCTTCGGTGACCTTTCGTCATCTCCTACAAATGGCATCTCTAAGCCCATTCCCGATACTACCTACACAGTCCAGCACCATCTCAGACGAGTGCAAATTTTTGGGCACTCTAGTGTTCAATCATCTTCCACCTTCAGATTACGAATGGTCGACAGCCAATCTACATCCTAAGGTTTAAGAAAAGTGAACAGGGGAAGTTGTTGTACCCCAAAATGTTCCCTCTCATTTCACTCAAGACATGCCTTAGAGGTCCTCAAATGCTCAAGGATGACTAAGGATTGACCAGACAAATCCTCCTCCTAAGGCAACAAGCTTCAAACTAGGGTTTCACTCCTCATTAAGATGGTTGAAGTCCAAAGGTCCCTAATTCCTTCCATGGTCCCAATATGTTCTCAAGATCATCCATGTCAAGTTTCATGCCTTGCACGAGAAGTTTGCTCAGTCAATTGCCCAGATGCCTTAAAATCAACTGTACTAGGTCAAAAGTCAATTGTAGCCCACATACAGTCAAACTTCAAGATTTTTTGTCAACATCAACATCTTAAAGAGATATCCATCATTTGGTCAAGGGTTGATCATGATTCCTCAAGGAATGCCCTCAAATTCATCAAAACCCAAAAGTTGCTAAATTAGGGTTTCACAGGAAAAGTCAACCAAACTTTGACCAGGCATAACTTTTTCATACTTTATCATAAATTTTCCATCCAAGGCTCATTTTTAATAGGATGAAATTTGTTATACCCCATAATTTTCCCTCCCATTTTCCAATCAAGATACTATCCTAGGGCTTCTCAAATACCTAATTTGGCTCAGAAGTGGATTAGACAGATTCTATTCCTAAGAAGTAAATCAGCAATTAGGTTTTTGCCTTTTTCAAAGAAAGTTGAGTCTTCAAGATTTCAAACGGTCTTCATAGGTCTTCATGTCTCCTCACGTTTGTTTAAGTCAGTTTTCAAACCTCACGTTGCAAGCTTGCTCAATCAATGGTCCAGATAACTGAAAACGACTACGTCAACTTGAAAATTGCCTTTTTGAAGGAACAAATTCAAACAATCGTAACTTCTTCATTATTCACTATTTTTGAATGGTTTTTATTGCATATGATTCTCCTTGATTCCATCCCAAATCACTCTTCACAAATCAAGAGTTGATTATGCGTAAAGGATCACCAAAAATTTGAATGCATTGGAAGTCACATCATGAATTTTGACCTAATTTCAAATAATAGCCGTCTGATTTCTAAGAATTGTGATTTCTTCAAGTTACAAGACTTTGAGACGATTATTTCTGTTCATGATCATATGTGATGCCGCTCAAGGATTTATCTTCAAAAAATAAAAATTGGGTTTGGAAGACTTTAAAATTATCGAATCGTCGTAAGGCGTTTGTTGATTTTAAATTTTTTTCTTAAACACAGTTTACTGAAAGATTAACGTTTGTGCTCAGAGTATGTTTTGCTTGGACCAGATGTGAAGATTAAGACCATCGTTTAATATGATCTTGATTTTGGATTCAAGTCACCATGTTGGAAATTATGTTAGGATATTAGGGAATTGATTTGAGGATTCTTTTGAATAAAATTTTGGATTTCAATTCAAGTTGGCAAAGAGCTATGCGATATCACAAGTTTCGTCCAAGCAATGTACCAATGAACGAAGTCACTAAAATTTGCTCAAGCGAGTTTTCAATACTCGAGCTTCGTTAAAATGCAAGCATGACCAAAATTTGTGCTTCGATGCATGATTTCTCTAAGTTATAAATCTCATGGATCAAATTAAGTATTTCGAATAATTCCATTCAAGATCTTTTCAAATTCATCGCACCATCAAGAGAAATCCCAAATAACTCTCATGGCCTAATTCAAAAAAAGGTCGTTCCAAGACCAAACATTGTTATTCAACAAAATCAAAATTATTTCATTCAAGAACCATCAAGATCAAGTTTCAAACTCATTCATGATACATCAAGCCATGCTAAAAAGAAATTTTCATTCAAGGAATATTACACAAAAGATACATTAAAAGATTTAAATCATTTCCTAAATTCTAAGCCCAACTCTTAAGAGTACATCCAAAACCATGTTGTTGTCCAGCCATTCAAAACAGCTCCACAAAATAGCTTTGCTGCTCCCGATGTATAAATCAGCACATAAAACTGCCCAAAACAATCCTTCTACCTTGCTGCTGCCAATTGTTCAACAAATTGCATAAAATCAGCAATATGAGAACTGCAACAAAAAAGCAAAAAAAGAGTATGCCAAATATGTTCAAAATATGTTCAAAAAACTCATTAAATTTCCCTTGTAAACCCACTTTTATTTGACTTAAGAAAGGGGCCTCCAACTTCTTCTAGGATACAAAAAAAATCACAAAGCTTCAATATTCTTCACACCCTGTTAAAATTCCTGCAGAAACCAAAACACATAACTCATATAAACCTCCATAAAAAAAACAGACATGCAAATTGAAGCAACAAATTAACTATACCAACATAGTTTCAGACGAAAAGAGGAGACAAAAGTTGCATCATACTCCTTCCATATGAACCCACAACCTCCCTCTCTCTCTCAGTGTAATCCTTCTCCCTCTATCTCTTCACCATCCTTCAACACTCTCTTCAACCAAACTCTACAACCCTCTTAAAACCCACCATCACTCACCTTCAATACTCATGAAACTCTGCTAAAAAAGTTCGAATCTCAGAAGAAAAAGAAGAAGAAGGGAAAAAGAAACAACGTACCTTTTCATACAATGCCGAGAAGCCACGTCTGTACCTTGCTCTTTGGTCGGAGACCACAACCAGTCTTCAGAGTAACACGTCCGATCCGGCCACCACTGTGCTCGTGGGGCTTCTGCCATCAGGTATCAATTACAGACCTTTTCCTCTTGTACGCATTGCTTTACGAATTTGATCTATGTATAAAGTTATTTCTGATAATTGATTTAAAGTGTGAGAAAGGGAATAGACCGGATTCGGTTGAGAATATAGGAAGTATTTTGGGAGGAGGATAAGACACAAAGGTTATTGTTGTTCAGTGAGAGAGGAAGAGATTTTGTTGATTTGAGAGAAGAAAAAACTAGTCGTAAGAGAAAAGAAGATGACATTGAGGTACTAAAGAGAGAAAGATGATTTTTTTTCTTGTTAATCATTCTACTTGGAACTAACGCTTATAATAATTAAATTTTTTTCCCTTTCCACCATCAATAAACCAGTGGCACCCTTCTTCTAAGTCTAAGGTTACAAAACTCTCTCTATTCTTTCCAAACGGGTAGGCCTATTGGGCCTATTGATCCAACATCTTTATCAATATTCTCTTATTTGTTAATTTAATCATAGTAATAACAAATGAAACAAATGGTGCAATGGTTACGGCGTGATAGTTTGGAGGAAAGGTCCCGGGCTCGAGACCCCCTGGGACATTTTTTTTCTTTTTTTTTTTCTGATATCAGTTTCTTATTTTTTGGTAAGCAAAAAAACTTCTTGGGCTCTAAAGCCCATTAAAAAAACAGCACACCCCCTATAAACTGCTTTACACCCTTACTCTAGTGTCAAGTTTAATTTTATATCTTTTATTGATTTTTTCTTAGCTCTTTTAATTTAGTTTAAGGTCAATTAAATAATCATGTAATCTTTTAGTTAGATGGTTTTAGTGATTAATTTCGACTTAGAATTATTCTAATAATTTTATAATTTTAATTTAGTTTGTAATTTTATATTTTTAACTTAGTTTTAGAATTAATTTAGTAACTTTAAAATTTTTTAATTTGATCTTAGAATTAATTTGGTAACTTAGAATTTTAAGTTAGTTTAGAATTTTCTTAATAACATTATTTGGTGTAGATTTAATTTAATTTTTTTTTAGTTTCCATTCTAAAAATATAATTTAGAATTATTTAAATTTCTTAATTAACTTAGGGATTTTGTGAAAAAAATGAGTTAATTAACATTTTTTTTGTTTAGTCAACATTCTTTTAAATTGTTTAAATTTCTTCATATTGAACAAAATTTCAAAGAAATAATAGAATTTTTTTTCTCTCATAAACAAAATACCAAAAATATTATTTTACCAATTAATTTTACTTTAATAGTTTGTTTTAGTTTAATTAACTATTTATTTTTAATTCGATTTGGTTGTATTGTTTGCTATTTGAACTTTTTAATCGCATTCGACTCATCCCCATTTGCAAAAAAATTGTACCCCCATTCCCGAAAGTGTTGTAATAGCTTAGAATTTCCATTACTGCAATTTACTGTTTTCTTTATACTGTATAGTAATTAGGCGTGTATGGCAAGATTCAAAAAACAATTGCTAGATAACCTAATTTCAAAGACAAAATTAACTTGAAACAAACACACTTTTTCACACGCGCACCTCTAGGGTAACCTCGCTTGTTGCCTCAGAAATATAGTCATGTCCCTCGAATATGGGACGTTTTAGTAATGACCCTCCGATAAAAAAAATCGTAGTCCCTCGATGACCCTCGACGTTGCCTTTGATAAAACGATCTAGTCCCTTACAAAAAATTGCTAAAGTGTCTCATAAGTTGCTTTCAATCACTGTAAAATTGACCTGCGCCTGTCCCTTCACATCCAACGATGGGGCTTCTTACCAAATCAATGGTAAGATAGCAACATCTAAAGGAGGAAGAAAATAAAATTTGAGGCCTTTCGAGTAGGTAGATTCGCTCTTACTTACTCGCTTACTCACGACAAAAACATTTTTACACCGACACTTTTATCTCAAAACATTTTCGAAAAGACAAAACATTTTGTATACGTTCTTATAGAGACGGGAACCATTTCAAAACATCTTTTCAAAACACTTTCCAAAAAACAAAAATCCATAAACACATCTTTGAACCATCTTTCGAAACAAAACTTTGTACACGTTCTTATAGAAATGAGAACCATTACAATGATTTTTCAAAACACTTTCGAAGCCCACACCACAAGAACACTGTCAAACAAAAGCAAGTGATCTAAACGAGTAACTAAGAGCCCATGGAAAACCATGGATGAAAAGGGTGCTAATACCTTCCCTTTTCATAATCTACCCCCCGAACCTGAGAAATAATATCGAAAGGTCTTTCATGTGCTTTTTTACCTTTCCTTTTGGATAAAAGAAAAGTCGGTGGCGACTCTTGCTATCCGAACAAATGCGATCAAAAACTCAAAACACCCAAGTCAGTTCTCCTACCGTATCACAGAACTGGCGACTCTGCTGGGGATTTTTGGAAAGTGGGGTTACCTTAGGGATAGATCACCTTTACTTTCTTTCATTATTTGATTTGTGTGATTTATATTCGGTTCTTTGTATTGGGTTTTGCTTTGATACTCCACCCGAATCTGGGACACCTTTTTAGGTAAATAGTAATAGATTATGGAGACTGTACGGCGTAGACCGATATGGTTGAAACAATGGCTATGTTAGTGTGACGCATTTGTTGGTACTGGTATCCCTCGTGGTGAATCGAGGAGAATATGGGGCCGCTGAGTGGCGTCATGAAGCACTAATTGACTTTAGAACCCTAATTTAACAAGCTTGGCCATTAGGACGTAGTGAGATAGCCAGTTTCGGTGTAGAGCTGAAAATTGGTTGATACTCGATACTACACTCATTGAGGCTAGACTTTTGGGATATCTCGGCCGCAAGAAAAGATTGTTGTGCTGAGACAATGCCTAAAATAAAGGTCGGTGATATTGAGATCCTTTAGAACCAGATCGCTATTACTAGGACAGGTTGAGCCAACTAAACTTCAAGAGGGTACTTACCTACAAAACTCATGTAAGCCTAAAACATAGGGACTTGTTTGTTGTGTGTGTATATATTTACTTGTACATAAACATCATAAACACCATAAACATCATATGCATGCTCACTAACCATTTCAAGGATTTAGAAATTTATCTTTGTTTTTTTTGTTTTGTAGGACATGAATTCTCTCCGAAGAAACACCATCTGAATCAGTTTCGTAAAAGCACATCCTCAACTTCAAGAGCTAGCCTCAAGAGTTCCCGGGGATTCTCCTTTTACCAAGAAATATGGTCGACTCCTCAGTTTGGCTACATCCAACTTCCAAGAAGAGATGATGTGCGTACTATTCCAATTCTTTAATCCCGTACATCATTGTTTCACTTTCCCGGACTATCAGTTGGTACCTAAATTGGAAGAGTTCTCCATACTCTTAGGGGTTCCCATGCTTGATCAAATACTGTTCACCGGTCTAGAAGGGATTCCAAAACCTAAAGTCATTGCTGAAGCTTTACATGTGAAGAGGGTCGACGTCATAGCCAATTGGGAGACAAGAAGCGGGGTTAAAGGATTTCTAGCTAAGTTTCTATTGGAAAAATCTCGTTCATTCTGGGATGACATGGATTTCCAAGATTTCGAAGATGTCCTAGCTCTTCTCATTTATGGTTTGGTTCTGTTTCCCAATTCGGACCAATTCATAGACGTTAATGCCATCAAAGTCTTTCTCTCTCGCAATCCTATACATACCTTACTAGGAGACATCTTGCATTGCCTTCATACCCGCACCATGAAGAAAAGAGGTACCCTTTTGTGTTGTATCCCCCTACTCGCTAAGTGGTACACTTCACACCTGCCTCAGTCAGTATTGAAGAACGAGCAAAGACTGACTTGGTCTCAAAGGATGATGTCTCTCACCCACTCTGATATTCGTTGGTGCTCGAGATCCTTGGAAGATATCTCTATCATTGACCGCTATGGGGAGTTCCCTAATGTACCTCTGCTTGGTATTAGGGGAGGTATCACCTACAACCCATGCTAAGCTCTTCGACAGTTTGGGTATGCCCGAAGAGACGGTTCTCATGAGATGCTCATCCAAGGTCTAGTGTTCGACTACGACAAAGAAGACCAAGGTTACCGCCAGAGGTTTACACGTACTTGGGGAATGATGAACAAGGTGAGAAGTAGGACTTTGGGACATAAGAACTCTATCCCTCTCGAGCCTTACCTTAGGTGGGTATGGGATCGTGCCCAGAGTCTCTTGATGCCTTACCCTTCCATCCTTCCTGTCATCATTGAGCCTGTTATTGAAGGAGACGTCCCATACACCATTCTTCATCCTGACATGCCTACCTCTCTCAAAGACCTGCAGAAAGCTTGGGTTCTGTTGAAAGAAGAGCGAGACACCTTCGAAACCCAGTATTACGCCAGTCAGAAGAAGGTTCTGGAGCTCACCAAACTGCTTCATGAAGAGAAAAACCTGAATGCCTACATTGCTCCAAAGAGGATGCGTTCGGTCTTTTTGTCTTAGGAGCTTTGCTGTATCTTGTTTCTTTCATTGTAATCCCGAGGAGGCATGATGTATTCAAACTTGGATTTTAATATGACGTGTGTTCCTTTTTTGGTTTGAACAAATTTAAATCTCTAATTTTCCTTAAAATCATTTGCATATTGCATCTTCATTCATCATAACATCATACAGGGTTCTCATAACAGGTCACCTTATCCTTCTACTGTTTATTTCAGTGAGATGGATGTTGAACAGACTGTGAAAGATCTTCATGCGCAGCATGCCCAGTTTCAACAAATGCTCTTGGCTCTGACAAAAGGAAAAGAGGAGTTGAAGACTCTGCTGGCCTAAGAGAAGAAGAAGAAAATGAAGAAATCAATCGGTGTTGTGATCATGGGAAGAAGGTTTAAAGGACAAACCATACGAACTTTGGACTTTGCGACATCATCAGCCGAAGGAGATAATCAAACCCAGGAAGTGAAAAACGACCCAGCATCCGAGGAAGAGGAAGAGCCTGATTACTCTGAGGAACAATATCCTCCTGCTGATGATAAATACAAACAGCTGGAGGATCATTTGAATGCTATGGAGATTCAGAGGGTACCCGGTTTGGACTTTGAAGATGTAGGACTCATCTCAGGGGTCGTCATCCCACAAAAATTCAAGGTCCCCACTTTCGCCAAATACGACGGTGTCTCCTGCCCGAAACTACACATAAGGTCATACGTCAGAAAGATTCAACCCCACACGGTTGACAAGAATTTGTGGGTGCATTTCTTCCAAGAGAGCTTATCTAGGACGCAGTTGGATTGGTTCTATCAATTGGAAGGGACCAATGTTCGCAATTGGTAAGAGTTGGCTGTCGCTTTCTATAAACAATATCAGTATAATGCTGATTTGGCTCCGACTAGGATGCAGTTACAAAGCATGTCTATGGGAATGGGTGAAGGTTTCAAAACCTATGCTCAAAAATGGAGGGATCTCGTAGGCAGGGTCCAGCCCCCTCTATCCGACAGAGAATTAGTGGATATGTTCCTAGGCACCTTTTCAGGACCATTTTTCAATCACCTGATTGGGAGTTCCTCAGTTGGGTTTACTGAATTAATCATGACTGGTGAGCGAGTCGAGGCCGGTATAAAAAGCGGCAAAATTCAAAGAGATGCATCCTCGAGTATGGTGAAGAAGCCCTTTGTTAGAAAGAAGGAGGTCAGTGCTGCATATGACTATAGAAATCAAAACAAAATTGACTATCACCCGGCAGTAGGGGCTATCATGATTTCTAACCCTGCACCAAATCAGCAGCGAAATTATCAGCGCAAACCAGAAGCACCCATGAGATGATTTACCCAGATTAACATGACCATGTCTCAAGTTTTGCCACACCTTCTAAAGACCAATCTGGCAACTTTAAAGGAAGCTCCCAAGAACCCCAATATTGCTTCTCCTCGCTACAACCCGAACGCCCGATGTGCCTATCATTCTGAAAGCCCGGGGCATGATACAAATGACTGTTGGGCCTTAAAGAATAAGGTGCAAGACCTTATCGATGCGAAAGAGGTTGAATTTTATCCCCCAGAAACGCCTAATGTAATAACGGCACCAATGCCCAGACATGGCCAAGGTATCAACGCCATTGATGATGATTATTTTGTTTCCTCCGTGAATGACTTAGTTACTCCTCTATTGACCATTAAACAAAATCTACTGCAAGTCGGCCTGTTCCCAGGCTGCGATGAAGATTGTCACTTATGCAAGTCTCTACCGAACGGCTGTTTGTTACTAATGATATGCGTCCAGTGCCTGATGACTAGCAAAGAAATCCTATTTGAAAAGCTACCTCTTATCAAAAGTTCTTATCAAGATGTTTCGATAATCACCATTTCCGACAATCCTCCCAGGGTCTCCACCAAAAAACCCACCAGGATTACATTTGTTCCAAGATCTGCACCTTTAATCATCACTATGCCAAGACCAATATAATACTCCTCGGATAAAGTTGTTCCTTGGAGTCATGGGGCTGACGTTTATTACTATGGCGTCAAGCAAGATCAGTTGGTTGTCAAAGACGAAGTTGCAAGAGATATTGATCCCGATATCGGTAACATCACTGGGACCAGCAAAATAACAAGAAGTGGAAGAGTCTTCTCACTTGAGATTTCTCCAAAGACCGTTGCTACTCCTGTGATCATTCCTACTGCCACTCCTACCGACACTCCCAATGATACTCCTACTGTTATCCCTCCTACTGATACAAGGGGCAAAGAGGCTCTGAATGAGCCTGTCCAAGCAAGAGAGCGTCCCGAGATCATCCTTGAAGCTTCTAGAAAGGAGATAGAAGAAATACTGAAGATAATCAAGAAAAGTGACTACAACATTGTAGAACAATTGGGGTAGACCCCCTCGAAGATATCATTGTTGTCCTTACTTTTGTGTTCAGAAACCTACACCAAAGCCTTGGTAAAGTTTCTTAAGACCGCCCACTTGCCCCAAGACACCTCCATCGACCAATTTGAAAACTGTGTGGCCAGTCTAACTGCTGATAACGGATTGGGCTTTTCCGATGCTGATTTAACCTCTAAGGGAAGGAAGCACAACGATGCCTTACATATTTCCATTGAATGCAGGGGCACCACACTTGCCCATGTTCTGGTGGATACTGGCTCATCATTGAATGTCTTGCCCAAAAATGCTCTCGATTGACTAGATTGCGAGGGGCTCATCTTGAAACCTAGCAACATCATAGTAAGGGCCTTTGATGGCTCCAAGAGGATAGTACACGGAGAAGTTAGTATCCCCATAAAAATTGGGACTCAGACTTTTGACTCAATTTTATATGTGATGGACATCCGCCCTTCGTATTCTTGTCTATTAGGTTGACCCTGGATCCACGGTGCTGGTGCCGTCACTTCGACACTGCACCAAATGCTAAAATACCCGATTAAAGGAAAGATTGTCACAGTTCACGGAGAGGAGGAGTATATGGTTAGCCATCTGAACTCTTCCAGGTATGTTGAAATGGATGGTGAATTCATAGAGACTCCCTGTCATAAATTTGAAGAGGTTCCATCAACGATCGCGGCAACCAAGTCTACTCCAAAGGTCCTGAAGATTACCAGGCCTCCACTGAAGATGGCCTCTTTGTAAGATGCTCGAGAAGTAGTTGAAGAAGGAGGATGTACTATATGGGGTCAGCTTCCAGATATTCCCTATAAGTCTGAAAAATTTGGGTTGGGATTCACTTCATAGGCCCAAAAAGTTGTTCGACGTTCTCGCGCTGGGGGACCACCTCTACATATCAGCAATCAAGGAGTCAATGCAATAGAAGACCATGATGACAGCTGTGACATGGACGAATGGATTTTTCCAACCATTGACGGGGGGCTAAACAATTGGGAGGCCAAAGATTTCATTCCTATTACTTTTATTCAAGAATAATCATCTTTTAATACTTCCAGGCTTGTAATATTTAAACAATTCAGACTTCCAAAACCTTGTGTCTTACCCGAGGCACAACGGTCCATTTGTGAGGGTTGTCACTTCATTCTCATATGTCATTAATGAATCATGGACATTTTTGCATCAAATTTTGTGTTCTTTGTTTTTCTCTCGTACATTTTATTTTATTTCAAAAGTAGCTATGCTCTTACACACACTCACATATTAAAATGCAGATCTACATCCACTCAGGATCCTATGGGTAACAGTTCTTCTATGGCCAATTGTGACTTTGAAAATCCGATCTACCAAGTCGACGATGAAAGTGAGGAAGATTGTGAGGTGCCAGGGGAGTTGGCCAGGTTGTTGCAACAGGAAGAAAGGACCATTCAGCAACACGAAGAGTCGGTCGAAACAGTTAACTTGGGAACTGAGGAGGACAAAAAGGAGGTCAAGGTGGGTGCCAATTTAGAACCTAGTGTCAAGAAGTGTATAATTCAGTTGCTGCATGATTATGTTGAAGTCTTTGCATGGTCGTACGGAGACATGCCGGGACTTGATACAGACATTGTGGTACATCGTCTACCTACAAGGGAAGATTATCCTCCAGTAAAGCAAAAAGTTCGCCGCATGAGGCCTGATATGTCAGAAAAGATCAAGGCATAAGTCATGAAGCAATTCAATGCTGGATTTTTAGCTGTTACTTCTTATCCCCAATGGGTGGCTGTTGTACCCCAAAATTTTCCCTCCCATAATCTTCAAAGTTTTGCCTCAAAGGGTTCAAAGTCTACTCAAGGGCTACACAGTCAACCATTCTCCTAAAGCCAGTCAAATTAGGGTTTTGGTTCTTGCAAGGAAGTTGAAGTTTTCAAGGGCTTAATCAAGTCCCATATGCTCATAAACATTTTCAAGCACCTACATGTCAAGTTTCAAGGCTCACAAGGTCAAGTTGCACAGTCAAAAACCCTAATTGCTCAACAGTCAACTGTAGGGGCAAAATGGTCATTTGGTAGTCAAAAGTCAAAATTTTTGGTCAACATCTTATTTTGAAGCCACAATCATCATTTGGTCAAGTCTTGACCATGATTTAACAAGAATGGCTCAAAAATCATCAAGGTGTCAAAAGTTTCTATTTTTGGACAGCTGAAAAGTCAACTGTAACTTGACCAAGGCATAACTTTTTCATGGTTCATCAGAAAAATCCCATCCAATGCTCATCTTGAAGGGGAAGACATTTCCTATGACTCATCTTCACATTCCAAGTCCAATAAATGCTCTCACAAAAAGTTATCAATTTCAACATTATAGGTCATTTTCAAAAGTCAACAAAAGGGCACTTTAAGTCAAAGACCATAACTTGAGATTGGTAAATCAAAATTACATGGGACCAAAGGCATTGGTTAGAGGACTTCAAGACCTTTCCAAAATGTCCAAGAACATGTTCATAGCTTCAAAATTGAGCAAGATATGCATTGGAGAAGTTGGGAAATTTTTGTGAAATGGCCAAAGTCAATTATCCTTGAAATTTCATTTTTGACAAAAAGGGGCCCACTTTTTCCACTTGATTCAGCTTGGCCATGCTTCCCACGTGTCCCACAATTTATTTCAAGATTTAAAATTAATTTTTCCATTTTTATTTAATTTTATTTGATTTAATTCATTTTAAATCTTTAAAATTCAAATAAAAATCAAAGAAATTAATGGAGGGATATATTTTGTGTTGATTAGCTTTGATACACCTTTAAATACCTTCCAAATTCGTGCAAGGCCTATTCCAAGCAAGAAAATTCAAATTTTCACAAATATGGCAAATGGTTCAATGTTGGTTATGGAGGAAATCAAGAACATAATTGCATAAGCTTAATGACCATTATTCTTATTGATACACTTTACATTACTATATATAAAAGCCTTCCCAACCTCATTCAAAAAATAGTGTGTGCAGAAACGGCCAAGAGCAAAACCAAAAATTATTCAAAAAGTGAGAGTTCTAAAACATAGTTGCGAGCATCTTCAAATCAAAACAAGCACGTGGTTCTATTCCTTGCCACACCCTGAAGCTAAAGCAACCTTTGCCAAGTCCTGAGGCTTATACCGCGTTGTAAGTTCTTCCCAGGTCCCTTATAATTTCTTCAACGTTTTCCTGTGCAGATTCCAATATGAGGTGCATCATAAGTCCCACTTCCCAGCGCTGCCATATGTCATCAACGCAGATCCAAAGGACAAAAAGTGTAGCACACCATGGTCTGGAGTCAAGCACAATGCAGGCAACCATGAAAGTCAAACGTGGCTTAGATTTCAGTGGGCTTGGATTGCTTCAATAAACCTTCTATTTGGCCCACACCCCCCTTGGTTTTACTTCTTCTTCTTTTTTTTGTCATTTTCTCCTATTTTTAATTGCTAACCCTTTAATTATTTTTATTATTAACAATTAACTTAATTAACATATTTTCATAAAATTAAAAAAAATAGAATTAACATTTTTATTATTATTATTTTTATTTTGTAAATAAACAATAATTGAATTAGTTTTTTAATTAGGCCATTTTGACTTTTTTTTTAATAATTAAAATAGATTTAGAATTAGGTTAACCTAGAACTTTATTTATTTTATTTTATTTCATAAAAAACATAAAAAAAACTAAAAAATATTTTCTTTTAATTAAATTAATTAGTTAGTCATTAGTTAGCTTTAATTTCACTTTAATTACAAAAAAGACCAAAAAATTAATTTCTTTTCTTAAAAGGGTCAACACCCTTAGACGTTCCCGATTAATTTATTCGCGCGCATTTACTTTATTTGATTATTATGTAATTGCCCTCAAGGATGTAATAGTTAAATAGATTTATCGCTTATTTTAATTTTCGTACTTATTTACCAAAAACGGGTCTTTGTAATTTTTGGCGATGTATAGACCCGCGCCTTGTAATAGCGTAGGATTTATGTTTCCGCAATTTACTTTCCGTACCCCTTAACTGTTAACTTGCATGAAAGAATGTATGTAAATAAAAATAACTCGTAGCTCACTAATAACAAAAACAAACATAACATGAAAACAACACACAATGCACACACCACTTCTAGGGTACGCCTCACTCGTTGCCTTCGAAACGTGATCGTCAAGTATAAGACGTCTTAGCGGTCCTTATGTCCATGATCCAGTTGCCTCGAAACAGTTGCCTTGATCCAGTTGCCTCGAAACAGTTGCCTCGAAACAGTTGCCTCGAAATAGTTGCCTCGAAACGGTTGCCTCGGATTAAAAAAGGATCAAGGACATAAGGGTAGCCTCTAAGGTGTCTTGTTGTTGCTTCGGTGACCACACTGTCCCTACAATCGAATTGACCCGAACACCTCCAACGGTGGTGCTACCTACCTCTCAATGGCGGGATGGCACTACCCAAAGGACACTTACACAGCTTAATTCCTTAGGGTAGGTAGATGACTCATGGGTACTTGCTCTTTTCAAAAACAAACAAAATACTTTTCACACCTCACACTTTCAAAAGCTTTCAAAACAAATTTTTCAAACACTCTTGAGGACTGATACAAGAGTCATTCAGAAATCTTTCAAAGAAACTTTTTCAAACCCACTCACATTTGAAAAGCAAACAAATTTTGAAAACATAAGAGCAAGTACCTAAGAGCCCATGGATAACCATGGATAGAAAGGGTGCTAACACCTTCCCTTTCTATAAATCTACCTCCCGAACCGAGAAACATTCTCGAATAAGGAATTTTGCTGTGCTTTTGTCCTTTCCATGTTGGAGAATATAAAAGACGGTGGCGACTCTTGCTTACCGCAACATTTCGCGAAACCAGCGTTAAACAGTCAGTTCTATTTCCACCGATCACAGAACTGGCGACTCTGCTGGGGAGATACTGTAAAGTGATGTGTACCTTATGATAGCTCATACTTGTGTTTTCAATTGTCTGAATTGTTTGCTTTATTATTGTGGGTACTGTCTTGGGAGTTTTATAGATCCTAACCCGGATCTGGGGGATACCTTCTTAGAAAGTAGCAACAAGGATGTGAGGGAACTGTGCGGGGTATACCGACACGGTTGAAGCAGTCTGCTACGTTGATGTGGCACTTTGGTGAGTACCGGTAACCCTTGAGTCAAGTCAAGGAGAGTACGGGGCCGTCGCGTGGTGTCGTGAAGCATCAACTGACCTTAGGAACCTTAATTGAACCATCCTGGCCTCTTTAGGGATAGTGAGATAACTACTTTGGTGCAGTCCGAAGTTGGTTGATACTCGATACTACACTCAGTTGAGGGTTGTTTTCTTGGGATATTTTGATCGCCAGTTCAGTGGCTAAATCGAAACGATGAACACAGAAAACAATCCAATGATATTGAGCTCCTTAGAACCCGGTTACTTTGATAGGACAGGTTTGAGCCCACCAACTTCAAGAGGGTAGTACCCCAAACTTCATGCTGGCCTAAACTCTAAGGGTTGTCTTGTGTGACTTGTGTGCCTTCAAACTTGACTACTTGCATACTTGTTATCTGACGCTTGAGTTTCTTGCAGGTTTTGTTTACAGTCCTTAATCTGGACTCATAACAGGGTTTACCTACATCACTCCATGCATAGCATAACATCATACCATTGCATACATCCTACATAAGGACTAATCCATTTCAAGGATCTCAAGGGGCTTGTGATGCAGGTCATGATGAACCAGAATGTCTAGCAAGGGGCAAAGTGGATTTATTTTCCTCTATCCAGGTTGATGACTTGAGTCAGGGGCTATGACCCACTCGATATGGTGAGCCTTGACTCTTGAAGAAGGACTCTCAACAACATGAAGTTCCCTCATCAAGCTACCAGATTCTAACAATTTTCTTGTTTACCCCGCAAGGTCTTTGAAAACATTGCATGCATATCATACATATCATTGCATTACAGGTACACTTGTTGCAGGTCACTTACCTTCTTCGTTGTTTATTTCAGCAGTCATCATGAATCCTGAATCATCCAATGGACAAGCTATCAAGGCCCTCCAGGCCCAGAATGCCCAGTTCCAAGAGTTGATTATGAGCCTAGCCCAGGGTCAAAAGGAATTGAAGACTCTGATTCAGAAGAAGAAGAACAAGAGGACTGTTTTGTTTAACCCTAGACGCAGATCTGGGAACACACTGCAGAATGAAGCTGAGAAGACTACTCCATCTGTGGGGGAAGGCAGTCACCAAGGGAGAGAGGTTCCTAGCCCTGTGGTATCTGACACCGAGACAGACTTCAATGATGAACAATACCCCCCTGCTGAAGACAAGTACAAACAGCTGGAGGACCGGTTAAATGCTATAGAGATTCAACGTGTGCCTGGGCTGGACTTTGGGGACCTAGATTTATCTTCTGGGGTGGTGATCCCTCACAAGTTCAAGGCACCTTCCTTTGTAACGTACGACGGGGCTTCCTGTCCTAAGTTGCACCTCCGTTCCTACGCAAGGAAGATCCAGCCCTACACGGAAGACAAGAATCTATGGATCCATTTCTTCTAGGAGAGTCTTTCAGGGACTCAGCTCGATTGGTTTTATCAGTTGGATGGAACCAGTATTCGTAACTGGGAGGACTTGGCAACTGCTTTTTATAAGCAGTATCAATATAATGCCGACCTCGCTCCCACGCGTACCCAACTCCAGGGTATGTCACTTGGGACGAGTGAAGGTTTTAAGGAGTATGCGCAAAGGTGGAGAGATCTGGCTGGAAGGGTGCAGCCGCCCTTGACTGACCGTGAGCTCGTTGACATGTTTATGGGGACCCTGTCTGGTCCCTTCTTCAACCATCTGATTGGAAATTCTTCTGCTGGGTTTACAGATTTGATCTTGACCGGGGAGAGGATCGAAGCTGGCATCAAGGCTTGAAAGATTCAAGAAGCTGCACCTTCTGATACTCACAAAAAGCCTTACACTGGGAAGAAAGAGGCCAATGCTGCGTACAACCAAAAGGGTCGCCATGATCAACATGTAGGGGCAGTCCAGATCTCTAATCCTAGGCCTGCTCAACAAGGACAGGGCCATCAACGTAAGGAGGTCGCACCCAAGAGACAATTCACTAAAATCAACATGTCATTAGATCAAGCGCTACAGCAAATGTTGAAGGCAGGGCTGATTACCTTGAGGGCTCCTCTCCAGAATCCAAACACCTCTGCTCCCAAATACCATCCTAATGAGAGGTGCGCATACCACTCCGATAGCCCGGGTCATACTACGGACAACTGCTGGCCTTTGAAGAACAAGATTCAAGACATGATCGACGCCACAGAGATTCAGTTTGAAGCGTCAGAGACTCCAAACATAATCAATTCTCCTTTGCCCAATCATTGAAGGCTTTTGTTTATTTGAATTTCCGAGTTGTAATTTTTTTTGCTTATACAAACAATTAATGTCATAGCAAACTCTTTTATTTCACTAATGCACTGCATATGTCTGTTTTTGAATTAATCCAATTATTTTCATTCTATTCAAATTGCTTTCATTTTTTGATGATCAACTCTCAATTAATAATTCTAAGCCTCTTGAGGGAGGATGACGAAAACGATACCACAATCTACAGTATGCTTTTGAACGAACCCCGCTGATGAGGTACAGGCATTGTTTCAATTCCTAAACACTGGAGTTATAAGGATGATAATCCCTCGTCAACCCCTTTGATCCAAAGAAGTAGGAGTTTTTCTTTTCGAAAATTAAAACCCTTAATCATAACCTGGGGCAGGGTAGTTCTCTCAGTTGATCCAGGTGCACAACGAATGGCATCAAAGGAGTCCTTCCAAAACAAAGACAGTGATGGCTCCGAATAATCATAGAGACAGGCAGTCATTATCCCTCGGAAATAAAAACCCAATAAGTTAAAACCTATGAAGGAGACTTACAAAGCTGGGGCATCCCGCTGACTGTAATTCCAAAAAAAAAAGGAAACAGTTCAGGCAAAAAACAGGGATAACAAAAAATAAAAAAGAAAGAGACCCTACAAACCCTCAACACAAAAGGAAATGACTGCCTATTCAAAATAAATTGTCAGTATCTGAACCATCACCGGAATGTCAGAGCAAAGACTCAAACAAGGTCTAACGCACGATCAGCTGAGTTTAGGTTTGAAGAACATCACGAAGAGCGGGTGGGTACAAATATAATTTGAGCCTTTATCCTTTGTTTCTTAAACCGTGAACCAGGCCACGTTATAACCCTTAAAAGTCCTAGCTGAGGCATGGGTTATTCGAAAGCATACTATTACGAAAGGTATCCTGACTCCTTAAGGCTCGCGGTAAAAAAACGAGTTGACATCACGGTTTACAAAAAAAAAATTCACTTGTTTTTATGAAAAATGCATTTTCCAAAAACTTCAAGACAGACACAAGCTTTGCATTCTTAAAATAACATTGTTTGCATATGACTATTTGTTCGAACAGCATAGAAATTCGCACGAAGAATATCCAGTGAACAAAAGAACTTCCAATCCAGGGGCATGGCATGATCATTGTCCATCATCTGGGGCAGTTAGGTCAAGATTCGGAGAATCTCTCAAAAGGCCAACCAGCTTGAGGCAAATCTCCATCTGGATCACTTGGGGCATTGGACGATCAAACGAAGATCTTCTGGTGGTATGGTAACACAACACTACTGACAGTGACAAATCCTTACATCCTGAAAGCACATACATAGTCAGAAAAACACTACGCATAAGCAAAGACCCGCTAGGTTGACACACCTAGGCAAAAATAAGGGCTTCCCGGCGAACCAAAAGGGTTCGGGCAAAAACAAGGGATGAAAATAAAAAAATCTGTACACCCGGCAAGCCGAAAACCTGAAAAGGCGGCTTGGGCAAAAATGGGTATCCCGTTGGATTGAAAACCCGAAAGGGCGATCCAGGCAAAAGTTAGGGATCAAAGCATACGACTATGTCCCGTCATCTTGTCACTTGCCTACCAGAAGAAGATTTGTCAAATCGGCAGTCCTCAAGCACCTCTACAGGTACCCTCTTTTGCAGAAACAGGGGCAATAATGAGTTGTCCAAACGATCTAGTTGCTCTGTCAACCAAGGTACCAAGGTAGGTTCGGCTGAAGAATGTAACCAAGTTACCTCAACTCCCCACAGAGTAAGACCAGATTTCAGCAATACTCCCCCGAGCAGAGTTTGGTCTCCCAATCAACCCTGAAAAGGCGCAGTATCCTCCAGCAAGTCAGCGATACTCTCCCCGAGCAGAGTTAGTCTACTGTCAGCCTCAAGGAAGTTGGTTTATCCCCCAGAAGATCTCAATATTCCCCAACGGAGTATGAAGATGTTCCTAAGCAAGTATCCCCGGCAGTCTTAATATGAGATTGTTCCCCGGTGGAATACAGACATCCAGCGGAGCCACTTCCCCAGTACAGTCCAAAAGTCTCCCCAGGAGAGTTGAATCAATATCCCCAGTAGATTCTGGAAGCTTATCCCCTACAGAGCACGAACGCATCTCCCAGACTTTTTTATTCAAAGGTTATTCTCCACCGGAGCTTATAACTGGGTTATCCTCAGCTAGTAACCACGGAAAGATCGTCCTCGACGAAGTTCTTCCTATCCCCAGCGGAGTTCATCAAATTCCTCAACATAACTTCTCAATGGAATCCCCAGCGAAGTTATCACCAAATCTCAGTGAAGTATCTCTTCCCAGAGTAATTCCCCGCAGAGTAATCTCTCCAACAAGTTTATTCCCCAACGGAGTCATCTTCTCCTACCGGTTTATTCTTGTAATCATCATCCCCAGCGGAAACGAAGAACTCTGTTCTTCAAAATCAGCCCAAGATTCAACTTCCCGGCATGCGTCAAGGATTTACTTTCCCAGACGAAGATACATTCATGAACATCACATCTTCATACATTATAGCATGCATACACATCATACAACACAATCTCACTTCTCCCTGAGAACAATCATGACACCATGCATTTCATACATCATGACATTGCATACAGCTGATGTTTTACCTTTTCAGGAAAAAGGTCAATCCAAAGATGATTACCATCAACTATCGCAGTTCCAGATTCGATACTTGTATCTAGCCAGGGCATATCTGTGAGCAATTGATTGTGGATTCGATACCTGTATCTAGACAGGGCATATCTACATTAAAGAGATAGCTAGGAAATGCTCCAGAGATGGAAGTTGTTCTTTTGCTTATTCAAATTTTCTCTTCAGAGATAGCTTGGGAATGCTCCAAATATGGATGCTGTCCTTTTGCTTATTCAAGAGTTTCCTTTCAGATATAGCGGGGAAATGCTCCAGATATGGATGTTGTACTTTTTCATATTCAAGACTCCTTCTAGAGATAGTTCAGATGTGACCCAGGCATGGCGATGTTCTGATACTTATTCCAGATTTCCTTTCAGAGATAGCTTGGAAATGCTCCAGATATGGATGTTGTTCTTTTGCTTATTCAAGACTCCTTCTAGAGATAGTTCAGATGTGACCCAGGCATGGCGACGTTCTGATACTTATTCCAGATTTCCTTTCAGAGATAGCTTGGAAATGCTCCAGATATGGATGTTGTTCTTTTGCTTATTCAAGACTCCTTCTAGAGATAGTTCAGATGTGACCCAGGCATGGCGACGTTCTGATACTTATTCCAGATTTCCTTTCAGAGATAGCTTGGAAATGCTCCAGATATGGATGTTGTTCTTTTGCTTATTCAAGACTCCTTCTAGAGATAGTACAGATGTGACCCAGGCATGGCGACGTTCTGATACTTATTCCAGATTTCCTTTCAGAGATAGCTTGGAAATGCTCCAGATATGGATGCTATTCTTTTGCTTATTCAAGACTCCTTCTAGAGATAGTTCAGATGTGACCCAGGCATGGCGACGTTCTGATACTTATTCCAGATTTCCTTTCAGAGATAGCTTGGAAATGCTCCAGATATGGATGCTGTTCTTTTGCTTATTCAAGACTCCTTCTAGAGATAGTTCAGATGTGACCCAAGCATGGCGACGTTCTGATACTTAATCCAGATTTCCTTTCAGAGATAGCTTGGAAATGCTCCAGATATGGATGCTGTTCTTTTGCTTATTCAAGACTCCTTCTAGAGATAGTTCAGATGTGACCCAAGCATGGCGACGTTCTGATACTTATTCCAGATTTCCTTTCAGAGATAGCTTGGAAATGCTCCAGATATGGATGTTGTTCTTTTGCTTATTCAAGACTCCTTCTAGATATAATTCAGATATGACCCAGGCATGGCGACGTTCTGATACTTATTCCAGATTTCCTTTCAGAAATAGCTTAGAGATTCTCCCGACGCGGATGATGTCCTATTGCTTATTCAGAGTGAAACTCCTAAAGATAACTTAGAGATGCTCCGATCACGGATGTTATTCTATTGTTTATTCCAGATTTGCCTCCAGAGATAGCTTAGAGATGCTCCTGACCCGGACGCTATTCTACTGCCCAACTTCTAAAGACAACTTAGAGATGCTCCGAACCCGGATGTTATTCTATTGTTTAGTCCAGATTCATTTAAAAGACATTCCAGATACGATCCAGATTCGGATGACATTCTGTCACTCATTCACACACAATATGGATATACCCCAGACACGTCGGTCATTCTACTATTTATTCAAGCATCAGCAATCAGACATAGGCTAGATATGCTCCAGACACGGAAGCCATTCTACTTCTTATTCAGATTCAACTATCCATGACGCTTCCAAATGGCATCCATAAGCCCATTCCCGACAAGGTTCTGTCACACTTCCAGATGGCATCTATAAGCCCATCCTCCTATCCATCATCTCTCCAAATGGCATCTGTAAGCCCATTCCCGACATCACACTGCTGATACTCTACTATGTGAGTGCAAATTTCTGGGCACTCTAGTGTTCAATCATCTTCCACCCTCGGATCACGAAAGGCACACAAGCCAATCTACATCCTCAGGTCTAAGAAGATTGAACAGGGGCAACTGTTGTACCCCAAAATTTTCCCTCCCATAATCTTCAAAGTTTTTCCTCAAAGGGTTCAAAGTCTACTCAAGGGCTACACAGTCAACCATTCTCCTAAAGCCAGTCAAATTAGGGTTTTGGTTCTTGCAAGGAAGTTGAAGTTTTCAAGGGCTCAATCAAGTCCCATATGCTCATAAACATTGTCAAGCACCTACATGTCAAGTTTCAAGGCTCACAAGGTCAAGTTGCACAGTCAAAAACCCTAATTGCTCAACAGTCAACTGTAGGGGCAAAATGGTCATTTGGCAGTCAAAAGTCAAAAATTTTGGTCAACATCTTATTTTGAAGCCACAATCATCATTTGGTCAAGTCTTGACCATGATTTCACAAGAATGGCTCAAAAATCATCAAGGTGTCAAAAGTTTCTATTTTTGGACAGCTGAAAAGTCAACTGTAACTTGACCAAGGCATAACGTTTTCATGGTTCATCAGAAAAATCCCATCCAATGCTCATCTTGAAGGGGAAGAAATTTCCTACGACTCATCTTCACATTCCAAGTCCAAGAAATGCTCTCACAAAAAGTTATCAATTTCAACATTATAGGTCATTTTCAAAAGTCAACAAAAGGGCACTTTAAGTCAAAGACCATAACTTGAGATTGGTAAATCAAAATGACATGGGACCAAAGGAATTGGTTAGAGGACTTCAAGACCTTTCCAAAATGTCCAAGAACATGTTCATAGCTTCAAAATGGAGCAAGATATGCATTGGAGAAGTTGGGAAATTTTTGTGAAATTGCCAAAGTCAATTATCCTTGAAATTTCATTTTTGACAAAAGGGGCCCACTTTTTCCACTTGATTCAGCTTGGCCATGCTTCCCACATTTCCCACAATTTATTTCAAGATTTAAAATTAATTTTTCCATTTTTATTTAATTTTATTTGATTTAATTCATTTTAAATCTTTAAAATTCAAATAAAAATCAAAGAAATTAATGGAGGGATATATTTTGTGTTGATTAGCTTTGATACACCTTGAAATACCTTCCAAATTCGTGCAAGGCCTATTCCAAGCAAGAAAATTCAAATTTTCACAAATATGGCAAATGGTTCAATGTTGGTTATGGAGGAAATCAAGAACATAATTGCATAAGCTTAATGACCATTATTCTTATTGATACACTTTACATTACTATATATACAAGCCTTCCCAACCTCATTCAAAAAATAGTGTGTGCAGAAACGGCCAAGAGCAAAACCAAAAATTATTCAAAAAGTGAGAGTTCTAAAACATAGTTGCGAGCATCTTCAAATCAAAACAAGCATGTGGTTCTATTCCTTGCCACACCCTGAAGCTAAAGCAACCTTTGCCAAGTCCTGAGGCTCATACCGCGCTGTAAGTTCTTCCCAGGTCCCTTATAATTTCCACATTATTTTCTTCAACGTTTTCATGTGCAGATTCCAATATGAGGTGCATCATAAGTCCCACTTCCCAGCGCTGCCATATGTCATCAACGCAGATCCAAAGGACAAAAAGTGTAGCACACCATGTCTGGAGTCAAGCACGCTGCAGGCAACCATGAAAGTCAAACGTGGCTTAGATTTCAGTGGGCTTGGATTGCTTCAATAAACCTTCTATTTGGCCCACACCCCCCTTGGTTTTACTTCTTTTTTTTTTGTCATTTTCTCCTATTTTTAATTGCTAACCCTTTAATTATTTTTATTATTAACAATTAACTTAATTAACATATTTTCATAAAATCAAAAAAAATAGAATTAACATTTTTATTATTATTATTTTTATTTTGTAAATAAACAATAATTGAATTAGTTTTTTAATTAGGCCATTTTGACTTTTTTTTAATAATTAAAATAGATTTAGAATTAGGTTAACCTAGAACTTTATTTCTTTTATTTTATTTCATAAAAAACATAAAAAAACTAAAAAATATTTTCTTTTAATTAAATTAATTAATTAGTCATTAATTAGCTTTAATTTCACTTTAATTACAAAAAAGACTAAAAAATTAATTTCTTTTCTTAAAAGGGTCAACACCCTTAGACGTTCCCGATTAATTTATTCGCGCGCATTTACTTTATTTTATTATTATGTAATTGCCCTCAAGGATGTAATAGTTAAATAGATTTATCGCTTATTTTAATTTTCGTACTTATTTACCAAAAACGGGTCTTTGTAATTTTTGGCGATGTATAGACCCGCGCCTTGTAATAGCGTAGGATTTATGTTTCCGCAATTTACTTTCCGTACCCCTTAACTGTTAACTTGCATGAAAGAATGTATGTAAATAAAAATAACTCGTAGCTCACTAATAACAAAAACAAACATAACATGAAAACAACACACAATGCACACACCACTTCTAGGGTACGCCTCACTCGTTGCCTTCGAAACGTGGTCGTCAAGTATAGGACGTCTTAGCGGTCCTTATGTCCATGATCCAGTTGCCTCGAAACAGTTGCCTTGATCCAGTTGCCTCGAAACAGTTGCCTCGAAACAGTTGCCTCGAAATAGTTGCCTCGAAACGGTTGCCTCGGATTAAAAAAGGATCAAGGACATAAGGGTAGCCTCTAAGGTGTCTTGTTGTTGCTTCGGTGACCACACTGTCCCTACAATCGAATTGACCCGAACACCTCCAACGGTGGTGCTACCTACCTCTCAATGGTGGGATGGCACTACCTAAAGGACACTTACACAGCTTAATTCCTTAGGGTAGGTAGATGACTCATGGGTACTTGCTCTTTTAAAAAACAAACAAAATACTTTTCACACCTCACACTTTCAAAAGCTTTCAAAACAAATTTTTCAAACACTCTTGAGGACTGATACAAGAGTCATTCAGAAATCTTTCAAAGAAACTTTTTCAAACCCACTCACATTTGAAAAGCAAACAAGTTTTGAAAACATAAGAGCAAGTACCTAAGAGCCCATGGATAACCATGGATAGAAAGGGTGCTAACACCTTCCCTTTCTATAAATCTACCTCCCAAACCGAGAAACATTCTCGAATGAGGAATTTTACTGTGCTTTTGTCCTTTCCATGTTGGAGAATATAAAAGACGGTGGCGACTCTTGCTTACCGCGACATTTCGCGAAACCAGCGTTAAACAGTCAGTTCTATTTCCACCGATCACAGTGGCCAATGTTGTTCTGTGCCCAAGAAAGACGGTAAAGTACGAATGTGTGTGGATTATAGAGATTTGAATAGGGCAAGCCCCAAGGATGATTTCCCACTCCCCCATATCGACATTCTAGTTGACAATACGGCACAACACAAAGTGTTTTCCTTCATGGACGGTTTCTCAGGCTACAACCAAATTAAAATGGCGCCTGAGGATATGGAGAAAACAACCTTTGTTACACAGTGGGGCACATTCTGCTATAAGGCATGCCATTCGGACTGAAGAATGCTGTGGCAACTTAACAACGCGCCATGGTAGCTTTATTTCATGACATGATACATCATGAGATAGAGGTCTACGTAGACGATATGATAGCTAGATCACAAACGGAAGAAGAGCACCTTGATCATTTACAGAAACTGTTTGAGAGGATGAAGAAGTACAAATTGAGATTGAATCCAAACAAGTGCACGTTCGGAGTACGGTCTGGTAAACTCCTAGGCTTTGTCGTCAGCAACAAAGGTATCGAGGTTGACCCTGCCAAAGTTAAAGAGATACAAGAGATGCCTTCTCCTCATACTGAGAAAGAAGTCAGAGGATTCTTGGGACGTTTGAATTACATCTCCAGGTTCATTTCTCACCTGACAGCTACTTGTGAGCCAATCTTCAAGCTCTTGAAGAAAGATCAAGTAGTCAAATGGAATGACGAATGCCAAGTTGCTTTTGACAAAATCAAGGAATATTTACAAGAGCCTCCTGTGTTGTTACCACCCGTCGAGGGAAGACCTTTAATCATGTATTTGACTGTCTTAGAAAACTCAATGGGGTGTGTGTTGGGGCAGCATGACGAGTCTGGCCGAAAAGAGCATGCTATTTATTACATGAGCAAAAAGTTTACCGACTGTGAAATAAGATATTCACTGCTCGAGAAAACTTGTTGCGCTCTGGCATGGGCTGCTCGCCGGCTGAGATAGTATATGTTGACCCATACTACTCTATTGATATCTAAAATGGATCCGATAAAATACATCTTTGAAAAGCCCGCTCTTTCTGGGAGAATAGAGAGATGGAAGATGATCCTGACAGAATATGACATACAATATACTACCCAAAAAGCTATAAAGGGTAGTGTATTGGATGATCATCTCGCTCACCAAGCTGTGGAAGACTATCAGTCCATGAAGTTTAAATTCCCGGATGAAGACATCATGACATTAAACAATTGTGAAGAAATCAGGCCATATGACGGACCTGAACAAGGATCCCTATGGACCCTACTCTTTAATGGAGCATCAAATGCACTTGGAAATGGTATCGGTGCCGTACTCATATCTCTGGAAGGATGTCATACTCCCTTTACTGCCAGACTTTGCTTCAACTGTACAAACAATATGGCAGAATACGAAGCGTGCATCTTCAGTCTCAAAGCTTCCATAGACTTGGGGATCAAATCCTTGGATGTATTTGGAGATTCAACTTTGGTCATCAGTCATATCAAAGGGGAATGGTACACCAAACACCCCAACCTTATCCCTTACAAAGATCATGTGTTGACATTGTTGCCGCATTTTGAGGAGATTACCTTCGAGCATTTTCTGCGAGAAGAAAATCAGCTAGCAGACGCACTAGCTACAATGTCATCTATGTTTAAACTTAATTGGGATAATGAGGCTCCTCAAATCACCATTGAGCGGATGGATGAACCAACCTACTGTCACGAGATCGGTATTGAAGAAGTAGTGGATCAACCTTGGTTCCATGAGGTTAAAAGGTATCTCGAGTCTCAGGAATATCAAGAAGGAGCTTCAGTACATGACAAGAAGTTCTTAAGAAGATTCTCGGCTAAGTTCTTCCTTAGTAACGGAATTTTGTACAAACGCAGTCATGACTCTGTTTTACTTTGGTGCGTAGACAAGGTTGAAGCTGAAAGGATCATGGTTGAATTACACGAAGGCACTTTTGGTACCCATTCCAGTGGGCATATGATGGCAAAGAAAATCCTACGGGCAGGCTATTATTGGTCTACCATGGAGGCAGATTGCTATCAACACTCTCAAACTTGCCATAAGTGTCAGATTTATGCTGATAAAGTGCACGTACCCCCGGTTCCTCTAAACTTCTTGACGGATCCTTGGCCCTTTGTTATGTGGGGAATCGATATGATTGGGGAAATCAAGCCAACAGCCTCCAATGGACACCGCTTTATTTTAGTGGCCATCGACTATTTTACAAAGTGGGTTGAAGCAGCTTCTTTTGCTTCCGTTACTAAGAATGTGGTCGCCCGGTTCATCAAACAGAATCTCATATGTCGGTATGGTATCCCAGAGAGAATCCTCACTGATAATGGTATGAAACTAAACAACACTATGATCACTGCCTTGTGCAAGCAATTCAAGATTCAACGTCACAATTCTTCCCCTTACCGGCCAAAGATGAATGGTGTTGTAGGAGCTGCTAACAAAAACATTAAGAAGATCATACAGAAAATGACAGTCACATACAAATACTGGCATGAGATGCTACCGTTATCTCTCCAAGGGTATCATACCACAGCTCACACATCAACTGGGGCAACACCATATTCTCTCGTATACGGCCTGGAGGTTGTCTTGCCTATTGAGATCCAGATCCCCTCTCTGAGGATCATGAAGGATGCTGGTTTGAATGAAGAAGATTGGATCCAGACTCGGTTTTACCAACTAAACTTGATTGATGAGAAGAGGCTTACAGTTATCTGTCATGGTCAGATGTACCAAAAACGTATGATCAAAGCTTTTAATAAAAAGGTCAAACGTTATGTATATCGGGTCGGCGACTTGGTAATCAAGCGTATCATTTTGCCACAAGGTGATCCCGGGGGAAAATAGACTCCTACATATGAAGGGCCGTTTGTAATCAAAAGCATATTCTCTGGTGGAGCAATGATCTTGACCACTATGGATGGTAACGACCTCCCGCACCCTATAAATACGGACATAGTTAAAAGATACTATGCATGATCAAAGACCCGCTAGGTTGACTGGCCTAGGAAAAAATAAGGGCTTCCCGGCGAACCAAAAAGGGTTCGGGCAAAAATAAGGGATGAAAATTAAGAAAAATATGTACACCCGGCAAGTCGAAAACCCGAAAGGGTGGCTTAGGCAAAAAAGGGTATCCCAATGGACTGAAAACCCGAGAGGGCGGTCCAGGAAAAAGTTAGGGATTGAAGCGTATGACTTTGTCCCGTTAGATCATCTTGTAGACAATCTTCTGTGTCGACCAATCAACTCAAACGACTCTAAATCAATCTAATCAACTTCACCGAGGTGACAAGTGGACAAGACATTCAGAGACATGAAGACTATAGCAGAATAGGAACCCCGTGGGATTATTTCACATAGCTATCTTTTCTTTGTATCAATTTTCATTTTTTAAGACAACATTCTCTCGCTAGAATGCTCATCTCATTGTACAAAAAATACTTATTCAACTTAATACAAAGATATCCCTTTTGAAAGTGTGAAACCATCTGTTTTTCTTTGTTTCCGTGTCTTATTTACAAAATGTCCAATGATTTATTTTTGAGCATATGCGTTTGAACGTGATTACTGTTACAAATAAACAAAAATAAATGGAAAGACAATTACTAATGACTTTAATAAATAGGATAATATCTATAAGCCATTCCATAAGATCCCCGCAGGCACCTTCTCCAGCAGGAGCGGAAGCGAATACACCCTACTACAGAATCGCTAATATATCCCCAGTATGCAGCCTGTTGGTATCAAGTGTTCTCATATTCCTGACAGAGTAAAACTTCCAATCACGGCTCCAGAGTGTCCCCAGTAAGTTGCCCAACTTCTCAGATTTCCCCACCAGGATTTCACGAAGTTTACAAGCAATGTTCGACTTTTCCCTTCTACAATAGAGTTTATATTTGGAAATTCACCCATCAGTGCTTCAGAAGGGATTTATTTTCCCCACTTCCAGCAACGCTATGGCACAAACAATCTTTAATTCCATACATTTGCATCCATACGTCATAGCATTGACAACACAAGTACATACAGTGCAATATCATTTATTTTGAGAGACAAACATCATACCATACATCGCATACATCATAGCATTACATACAAGTAACTCTTCACCTTTTGCAGGAAAAAGTCATTCGACAGGAAATTATCATCAACAAATTTCCAACAGACAAAGATTTTCAACAAGAAAAGACTGGTCGACTATCTGCATAACAAAATATTTCTTCTAGATTCTTACTGGTTCAGATAAATCTCTCAACGGTTTATTCTGATTCGTTTCCAGATTCTTACCGGTCCAGATAAATCTCTCAACGGCTTATTTTGATTCATTTCCAGATTCTTACTGTTTCAGATAAATCTCTCAACAGTTTGTTTTGATTCGTTTCCAGATTCTTACTGGTTCAGATAAATCTCTCAACGACTTATTCTGATTCAATTCCAAATTCTTATTGTTTCAGATAAATCTCTCAACAGTTTATTCTGGTTCATTTCCAGATTCTTACTGTTTCAGATAAATCTCTCAACGGTTTATTCTGGTTCATTTCTAAATTCCAACTGGTTTAGATAAATCTCTCAACGGTTTATTCTGATTCATCTCCAAATTCCTACTGGTTCAGATAAATCTCTCAATGACTTATTCTGATTCATTTCCAGATTCTTACTGTTTCAGGTAAATCTCTCAATGGTTTATTCTGATTTGTTTCCAATTTCTTACTGGTTTAGATAAATCTCTCAACGGTTTATTCTGATTCATCTCCATATTTTTACTGGTTCAGATAAATCTCTCAACGGTTTATTTTGATTCATCTCCAGATTTTTACTGGTTCAGATAAATCTCCCAACGACTTATTCTGATTCATTTCCAGATTCTTACTGTTTCAGATAAATCTCTCAACGGTTTATTCTGATTCATTTCCATATTCTTATTGTTTTAGATAAATCTCTCAATGGTTTATTCTGATTCATTTCTAAATTCCTACTGGTTAAGATAAATCTCTCAAACGATTTGTTCTAATTTCTTCTCTGAATTTCTGTTGTTTCAGTTTAAACCTCACAATGGTTTATTCTGATTCTTCCCCACCGACAATTTTCTATGGTTCAGATAAATTGAACCAAGATTTATTCTGATGCTTTCCAGTCAAGATTAATCTAAGATATCTTTTGGTTTAATTTAAATCGCTCCAAGAGATATTCTGATTCTTTCCAACAAACATTCAAGACTTATGCTAGCTCCAGTTTAAAATCGACCAAAGGTTTATTCTGATTCCTTTTCTGTTAAAAGCCAAGTTCAAACTTCGTCCACTTCTGTCAACAATCACCTTTGAATGGCATCTATAAGCCCATCTCCGACGATTCTCCATCACTTCTCCAAATGGCATCTTTAAGCCCATTTCCTTACACAATCGACCAGCGCATTATCAAGCGCAAATTTCTGGGCACTCTAGTGTTTAATCATCTTCTACTTTCAAGCCACGAACGACAAACACGTCGATCTCGATTTTCAAGTTTAAGAAGATTGAACAGTGCAATTTGTTGTACCCAAAATTTTCCCTCCCATTTTCCAATTAAGATACTATCCTAGGGCTTCTCAAATACCTAATTTGGCTCAGAAGTGGATCAGACAGATTCTCTTCCTAAGAAGTAAATCAGCAATTAGGTTTTTGCCTTTTTCAAAGAAAGTTGAGTCTTCAAGATTTCAAACGGTCTTCATAGGTCTTCATGTCTCCTCACGTTTGTTTAAGTCAGTTTTCAAACCTCACGTTGCAAGCTTGCTTAATCAATGGTCCAGATAACTGAAAATGACTACGTCAACTTGAAAATTGCCTTTTTGCAAGAACAAATTCAAACAATCGAAACTTCTTCATTATTCACTATTTTTGAATGGTTTTTCTTGCATATGATTCTCCTTGATTCCATCCCAAATCACTCTTCGCAAATCAAGAGCTGATTATGCGTAAAGGATCACCAAAAATTCGAATACAATGGAAGTCGCATCATGAATTTTGACCTAATTTCAAATAATAGTCGTCTGATTTCTAAGAATTGTGATTTCTTCAAGTTACAAGACTTTGAGACGATTATTTTTGTTCATGATCATATGTGATGTCGCTCACGGATTTATCTTCAAAAAATAAAAATTGGGTTTGGAAGACTTTAAAATTATCGAATCGTCGTAAGGCGTTTGTTGATTTTAAATTTTTTTCTTAAACACAGTTTACTAAAAGATTAATGTTTGTGCTCAAAGTATGTTTTTCTTGGACCAGATGTGAAGATTAAGACTATCGTTTAAGACGATCTTGATTTTGGATTCAAGTCACCATGTTGGAAATTATGTTAGGATATTAGGGAATTGATTTGAGGATTCTTTTGAATAAAATTTTGGATTTCAATTCAAGTTGGCAAAGCGCTATGCGATATCACAAGTTTCGTCTAAGCAATGTACCAATGAACGAAGTCGCTAAAATTTGCTCAAGCGAGTTTTCAATACTCGAGCTTCGTTAAAATGCAAGCATGACCAAAATTGTGCTTCGACGCATGATTTCTCTAAGTTACAAATCTCATGGATCAAATTAAGTATTTCGAACAATTCCATTCAAGATCTTTTCAACTTCATCGCACCATCAAGAGAAATCCCAAATAACTCTCGTGGCCTAATTCAAAAAAAGTTTGTTCCAAGACCAAACATTGTTATTCAACAAAATCAAAATTATTTCATTCAAGAACCATCAAGATCAAGTTTCAAACACATTCATGATACATCAAGCCATGCTAAAAAGAAATTTTCATTCAAGGAATATTACACAAAAGATACATTAAAAGCATTTAAATCATTTCCTAAATTCTAAGCCCAACTCTTAAGACTACAGCCAAAACCGTGTTGCTGTCCAACCATTCAAAACAGCTCCACAAAATAGCTTTGCTGCTGCCCCTGCATAAATCAGCAGATAAAACTGCCCAAAACAATCCTGTAATGTGATGCCTGTTGCACCCCAATTTTTGCCCCTAAGATTCCCCTATCATATCATGTCAACTTGATCATAACAAAATCACATTAGGGTTGGTTCTTCCTCTTTTTTTTTCTATCTCCTATCTTTAAGTTTGCTCTTAAGGAATCTCCAAGCACCTTAGTTGTGTATTTTTTTATATGCGTTGATAATTAACCTCTAACCAAAATACAAAAAATATTTGTCTTTGTCTTTGCAAAATTGTGTTTTGTAGGTACCAAGTCGAAGCATCCAACAAATAAGGTTTTCCGGTATTATTTCCCTAAAATTTCTTTTTTTGCAAAGAAAAATAAAACACTACACCAAATTTGTCTTTTAGCAGCACCCCTACTAAAGCGCTTTTTGTAAAAAGCGCTGGTATAGGTTGCGCTAAAACAAAATAAAAAAACACGCTAAAAAAGCGCTCTTAAAGGGGGGGGTTACAAAAGCGCTTTCAGAAAGCGCTCTTAGAGGCTGGGGTACGAAGGCGCATTTGAAAAGCGCTCTTATAGTGGGGGGGTATGAAAGCGCTTTCTGAAAGCGCTCTTATAGGGGGCTTATGAAAGCGCTTTCAAAAGCGCTGATATAGGGGGTGGGGTACAAGAGCGCTTTTATCCTCAAAAGCGCTGGTATAGCCTTAGTTACGAAAGCGCTTTTCAAAAGCGCTGTCATACCCTCTTTACAATTAAAATTTTTTAAAACAAGAAATCGTTCATTCTCACAAAATCTTGCATTCTCAGAAAACTCTTGCATTCTCAGAAAACTCACAAAATCGTTTCAAAATCTTGCATTCTCAGAAAACTCACAAAATCGTTTCCAAATCCCTAAGCTTGGAATCGTCTTCAATCGTTTCCAAATCCCTAAGCTTGGAATCGTCTTCTCCGTTCTCAATCGTCTTCTTCGAAAGAAAAAAAGCTTGGAATACTTAAGGATCAAGAGCTTGCTTCATCAAGTCGTCTCCAATATTTCATCATCATCTTCTTCCTAGAGGTGAGTTCATAGTTAAATTTTAGCTTTGAGAGAAAAATCCATGGTTGGGAAGTTAGGGTTTGTGTTGTTGTTGTTATGAACATGAAACTTGATGACGATACATGCTTACTTGTGTGATTTCATGTTGAATGTGTTGTGGTGTTGGTATTATAATTATTTTGGATTATGTTGGAATCATGAGATATGTTTGATTGTTGTTGATTCTTGAGAGTTTACATGTGGATTTCACTAATGTTAGAATATGGTTAGCATGTTATGGATTATCGAGTTAACAATAGTTGAATTCTTCTCATCATAGATAAGATGTTTCCTTTTCATGTGATTAATTTGGTTTAGGCCTTATCTGCTATTGGATGTAAATATTGAACTCTTGACTTAGCCTTGAATATTGGTACTCCAAAGTAATCAAAGTTTGTGTGACTTGTGTTGAAACCAAAGATGCATGCAACTTGTGGATAGCCTAAAAACCAAGGATACCTTGCATTTTGTGGGACTAGGGCGATGGCATGAATTTTAAGCATATTCATGTAATAATTTGTGGATAGGATATGCATCACTTTTGGTAGCTTTACAAAATATCTGAGATCATCTACAAAGAAAGTGTGACTTGGAAACTTAGTTTTGTCATGAGCGATACATGTAATATGTCTTTGTTCAATCATGTTTGCAAATTGTCTTCTTAAGCATCTTCAACAATGCAAAATAGTAAAATAGAAATGGAATTTCCTTGTCTTATTCCTCTAGAACAGTTGAAAAAGCTTGTTGCCTTGTCATTAACTAAATTGATAATTTGGTTGAATGAAGTATTGTTGTAATTCAATTGCAAAATATAATATTAAAGCCAAAGTTCTTAAGCATATAGAATAAATAACTCCATTTTGAGTATCAAATGCTTTTTTTTTATATCAATTTTCATAGCCATGTTTCTTTCAAAAGATTTCTTGTACTATGTCTCATATGAATCCTCTCCGATTCTCTAAGACTATTTTTGGAGCCAATCTAATAAGCTTAACAGTTATGATCTTGCAATAAGTTTAAAGTTTTCTATTGTAAATGTTCCATGAAATTTGGATATCCAAAATAATATTGTTAAAGTTAAAAGTGGGTAGGGTCCAATTTTGTGTAAACAACTGTATAAGTAAGGCTATGACTTATTTATCAATCAATGTAAAACTCAGTATACCTGGTAACTATTCATCAGTAAGATTTGTGATTTTATTTTTCAATGAAAATATGAAAAATATATAATTTTCTCTTACACATATGTAAATTATTATATTTTTCACTTTTTAAATGATATTTAAATATATTTATTATATTTTCATTAAAAAATAATAAAAATCACACCTAAAAATTTGTATCTAGTTATCTAGATCGTTAAAACAGTAACTCTTTTAGAGAATTCAAATCCATAAAATAAGATACCATATTTTGATGTAGATTTTTCTTTTCAATTTTCTTTCAAAATTTTTATAATTTATCTATATTTATCTAACTCGATAATAAAGCTTAATCATAATTCCAAATTTCAATTATATCCTACTTTAAATTGTAAATAATTTTTTGGATTGTTTTGAGGACTAATAATTGATTACCACATACTGGTAATCGATTACCACTGACCATATGGAAAATTACCAAATTGAAAATGATGTGGCTTGAGTTTCATAACTCTATTTTGGACGCGGTCGGAAGCGTTAAAAAGCTAACACTGAGGGATATTACATAGATAAGTTTCCATGAGTTTATTTAAATTTACTTTTCCCGTTGAGTCTGGTTAACCCCATCATAGGATGATTCGATAGGCGCTTACTATGTGGCGTGAAAGTGGAATAAGTTAGAATGAGACGAGTCATATGATGGCTCTGCCTAAGGTTTATAGGGATATGTTAGACTATCATGTGTGTTTCATGTATGCTTATGATTTATGCAATGGATTGGTTCCTTGTGTCCACCATAAAACAAGAATCATATCTGATTATTGTGAGGTCGAATATATTAGAAAGTTAGTCAAATGCCTCGTCAATTGATGAGAAGAAATCATGATTGAGCCATGACTAATGTTTGGGTATTGGTAATGAATTGGTTATGTGTGTTTTTGAATCATATTATGAATTGTTGTTTGTGTTTATTGAATGATAATTGAGCAAAAACTATGATGAAAAGTGAAGTTAAATCTAGATTTGTACTAAGTGAATGACTTAGAAAGATAACTTAGGTAATGAAAATGATTTAGGTAGTGTGGCTTGGACGCAATGATACCTCGGTGTGTATCACAGACAAGTATTCGCTTGATTTTAAGAATAGTTGAGCATATTTTAAAGTTGTTGTGTTCTCTTGACAGTTGTTTTAAGATAAGTTGTCGACTAGACAAAACTTACTAAGGCGCAATCGTCTTCCATCTTTGCTGATTTTGAGAATAAAGTTTTGGTATTGCTTCTCAATCGTCTTCCATCTTTGCTGCTGCTTTTTGCTGTTTTGCTATTTGAATTGAATCTACTCACATCTTCGTCTAAGGTGATTTTCATTATTTTATTATTATGCCTTACAGTGTAGCTTTTTTGGTGAATATCATTATATTATATATCTTTTTTTGAATTTCTTTTCAATATGCTTGAAATAGATAGATCAATCAATGTCTCTAATATTGCTCTTTAGATATTGTTTAACATCCAGCATATGGCTTAGTAGTAGTAAGCTTAGATGCTGAGTTTGTATAGTTAAGAGTGTGAATCTGCTGAAATTAAATGCTGAGTTTGTATAGTGAAGTGAAAATATGGATTAAGGGATAAAATGTGTATAATTGATATTGATATAACTGTAATCATAAATTTTAGTCATTGTATTTTGATATTTGTTGACACATCTACTATACATACAATAAAAATTTTAAACAAGACTATCAAAAATTAAGTTCAAACTTAAAACATCTTTTTATTTAAAAGAGATTTCTTACAATTTTAATTTCATATATTTATCTATCGTTAAGTGAGGTACTTACTAACTTTGTGAATTGAATTCGCCATAGGGGTTACTTGTGAAGAGTGAAAGTTTGACCGTTTTTGTTTAGCTTAATTAAGACATGGATAAGACATGGATGAATTCAAACCGATTGTCGAAAGAGTACGAGAAAGGGGTATGGGAATTTGTTGAGTTTGCGGTTGCGCACTCCAAAGACCCGCTTCGAATGCCGTGTCCTTGCTTGGGTTGCTGTTATGCCGGGGGTAAGGTTGACGGGAATCAGTTGGGATCTCATTTACTACGGTTTGGAATTGATAGAAGTTATACATGTTGGACAATGCATGGTGAGAAAAGTACCGGGAATGCTGAGTCGAGTTGTAATAGGAAGTATGCTTCAAACGACGATTGCACAGACACATACGATTGTGATCGAGTCGAAGAGATTGCAGAAGCGCTTGAAGAAGATCTTGCGGATTGTCCCAAAATGTTTGAGAGGTTGGTAAGCGATGCAGAGAAACCGTTGTATGTTGGTTGTTCAAAATTCACAAGATTGTCTGCGGTGTTAAAGTTGTACAACTTAAAGGCGGACAATGGATGGTCGGATAAAAGTTTCACAGAGTTATTAGCCCTTATGAAAGATATGCTACCAGAGGATAATGTTCTTCCCAATCGAACGTATGAAGCCAAAAAGATGTTGTCTTCTATTGGAATGAGCTATGATAAGATACATGCATGTCCAAACGATTGCGTTTTGTTTCGAAACGAGTATGCAGCGTTGAATGAGTGTCCTAAATGTGGTGCCCCTCGATATAAGAAAAAGTTGTCTCCTGCTAAAGTCTTATGGTATTTTCCTATAATTCCGAGATTTAGACGCATGTATCGTAGTGAGACCGATTCAAGACACTTGACTTGGCATGCAGATGAAAGAATTATTGATGGAAAGTTGCGACATCCGGCAGACTCACCACAATGGAGTAAAGTTGATACTGAATATCCTGAATTTGGAAAAGAAGCAAGAAACCTTCGGTTGTCATTGTCTACTGATGGAATGAACCCGCATGGTATTCAAAGTATCTCGCATAGCACATGGCCTGTGATTCTTATGATTTATAACTTACCTCCGTGGCTATGTATGAAGCGTAAGTACATGATGTTATCTATGCTAATTTCTGGGCCTAAACAACCAGGGAATGACATAGACGTATACTTGGCACCCTTAATCGAAGATTTAAAGTTTTTGTGGGAGAGAGGTGTGGAGGTTTACGATGGGTATAGGAAAGAAAGTTTCAACTTGAGGGCGATGTTGTTTGGAACAATTAATGATTTTCTAGCATACGGAAATCTATCCGGGTACAGCAACAAGGGTCAAAAGGCGTGTCCTGTTTGTGAAGATGAAACCGATACGACACGATTGGCGCTTTGTCAGAAGAATGTCTTTCTCGGCCATCGTAGATTCTTAAATTCTAATCATCACTACCGTGGGTGGAGAAAAGCATTCAATGGAGAGGCCGAACATCGTACAGCCCCGCCTTTTTTGTCAGGTGATCAAATTTTTGAAAAGGTGAAAGATGTGAGCACTCAGTTTGGCAAGCCTTTTGCACATTCAATTGTCAAGGGTGGGTGGAAGAAGAAGTCAATTTTCTTTGAACTTCCATATTGGAAGTCGTTGTACGTAAGACATTTCCTGGATGTTATGCATATTGAAAAAAATGTATTTGACAGCGTTATAGGTACGCTACTCAATATACAAGGAAAGTCTAAGGATGGCGTTAACATAAGGAATGACATGGTAAACATGGGGATGAGAACTGAATTGGGGCCCGTGACGAAAGGAAGACGAACATATCTGCCACCTGCTGTTTACACTCTATCTAGAAAGGAGAAGAAAACATTGTGTAAGTTCCTCAGTGAAGTAAAAGTTCCAGAAGGCTACTCTTCAGATATTAGAAGACTTGTGTCCATGAAAGACCTCAAGTTAAAGAGTTTGAAGACGCATGATTGCCATGTTATAATGGAACATTTTTTACCAATAGGTATACGTTCTATTCTGCCAGAAAAAGTAAGAAGCGCAATAACTAAGCTGTGTTTCTTCTTCAGGTCTATTTGCAGTAAGGTGGTCGATCCCGCGATCTTACCAACATTGCAAAATGAGATAGTTGTTACTTTATGTGATCTTGAAATGTATTTTCCTCCCTCGTTTTTTGACATAATGGTTCATCTAGTCGTTCATCTTGTGAAAGAGACACAACTGTGCGGACCAGCTTATATGAGATGGATGTACCCTGCTGAACGTTATATGAAAATATTAAAAGGGTACGTGAAAAACAGAAGTCGACCAGAGGGTTGTATTGCCGAGCGATACGTTGCTGAAGAAGCGGTTGAGTTTTGTACTGAATATCTGTCAAATGTTCAATCAATTGGACTCCCCAAATCTCATATTGTCGAAAAAAAAGAAGGAAAAAGGCTAATTGGAAATAAAGTTGTGACAGTATCAATGGTCGAACGGGATCAAGTGCACTTGTATGTTCTGCACAATGAGATTGAGGTTGAGCCGTTTGTTGAAATGCACAAAGTTGTTCTCCGAGATTTAAATCCAAATAGAAATGAGAACTGGATAGTACGAGAGCACAATCGAAGTTTCATACCGTGGTTTAGAGATCATATTTATTCAAAGTATCGTTCAGATCCTGCTTCAGTAACAGAAAGGTTGAGATGTTTAGCCTATGGTCCATCTGTAATTGTGCTTTCTTATAGCGCATACGCAATTAATGGATACACATTTTATACCAAAGAACAGGATGATAAAAGTACTATGCAAAATAGTGGTGTTACCTTGGTAGCTGAAGCTATGCACATATCAAGTGCGAATGACTTAAATCCGAAATTTGCAAATTTGTCATATTTTGGGGTTATCGAGCGCATTTTGGTGTTTGATTACGCGAAGTTTCAGATTCCTGTATTTGGTTGCAAGTGGGTTGAAAATAATAGTGGCGTACGAATGGATAAGTCAGGATTTTTGCAAGTGGATCTCAATAGGGTAGGGTACAAAGATGAGCCTTTCATTCTAGCCTCTCAAGCTAAACAAGTGTTCTATGTCAATGATCCGACAAGTACGAAATGGTCTATAGTGCTTTTATCTAACAAAATAGTTGATGAAAAAATTGAAGATCAAGGTGATATTGGTGTTGGCATTGAATCTTGTACAAGAAACGATCAAAATGAGAATGAATCTTGTATTAGAAATGATCATAATGAGGGTATTTGGATCAATCCAACCGTCCGCATTGTTAAGAGACGCGTAGTACACAATCCTACCAAGAAAAGAAAGAGACGTTAGTGATAAAGTAATGGTCTCGATAACCTTCACTCGCTTATGTTTAGTAATGGTCTCATTTTTATATTTTTTAATTATTATATTTAGTAATCTGGCATCGAATATGTGAAAATCTTACAATTTGTACTTTAAAACAATTTGACTAAAAATTAAGATTTATTAAATGAACATGCTTTTAATATTGATAGAGTATGCATCCCCTCATCTTTGCCTAAAAGAAATATCATGAAAAAGTAATATTGATTGTATCACATGCTTTTATTTTATTAATATCTTCACGTTGAACAATTAATAATGGATTGATTTTTTTTCTTCTTATAATAACTTCTATGTTGTAATTTTTTGAAATGTTTCTCATATAAAGTTAGTGTTAATAGTGTACTAATGTGCTTTAGTTTGTTTGATACAGGTTCAATGGCTCCAGATAGAGATGCTCCACCTGAAAACCCACCTGAAAACTCACAAGAAAACTCACAAGAAAGAGTTGCTTCGGATACAAATGCTCCACCTGATACTGAAGCAAAAGAGGTTGCACGAGGCATCACTATTATGAAGGGAATCATTCGACATAGAGACCAAGGATTAGTATACCGATTGGAATGGAATTCTGATAAACAACCAATTGGTCCTAATTCTGAACAATCGATTGGAATGGACCACCTGAACAACCAATCCAATTGGTATACTAATCCTTGGTCTCTATGTCGAATGATTCCCTTCATAATAGTGATGCCTCGTGCAACCTCTTTTGCTTCAGTATCAGGTGGAGCATTTGTATCCGAAGCAACTCTTTCTTGTGAGTTTTCTTGTGAGTTTTCAGGTGGGTTTTCAGGTGGAGCATCTCTATCTGGAGCCATTGAACCTGTATCAAACAAACTAAAGCACATTAGTACACTATTAACACTAACTTTATATGAGAAACATTTCAAAAAATTACAACATAGAAGTTATTATAAGAAGAAAAAAAATCAATCCATTATTAATTGTTCAACGTGAAGATATTAATAAAATAAAAGCATGTGATACAATCAATATTACTTTTTCATGATATTTCTTTTAGGCAAAGATGAGGGGATGCATACTCTATCAATATTAAAAGCATGTTCATTTAATAAATCTTAATTTTTAGTCAAATTGTTTTAAAGTACAAATTGTAAGATTTTCACATATTCGATGCCAGATTACTAAATATAATAATTAAAAAATATAAAAATGAGACCATTACTAAACATAAGCGAGTGAAGGTTATCGAGACCATTACTTTATCACTAACGTCTCTTTCTTTTCTTGGTAGGATTGTGTACTACGCGTCTCTTAACAATGCGGACGGTTGGATTGATCCAAATACCCTCATTATGATCATTTCTAATACAAGATTCATTCTCATTTTGATCGTTTCTTGTACAAGATTCAATGCCAACACCAATATCACCTTGATCTTCAATTTTTTCATCAACTATTTTGTTAGATAAAAGCACTATAGACCATTTCGTACTTGTCGGATCATTGACATAGAACACTTGTTTAGCTTGAGAGGCTAGAATGAAAGGCTCATCTTTGTACCCTACCCTATTGAGATCCACTTGCAAAAATCCTGACTTATCCATTCGTACGCCACTATTATTTTCAACCCACTTGCAACCAAATACAGGAATCTGAAACTTCGCGTAATCAAACACCAAAATGCGCTCGATAACCCCAAAATATGACAAATTTGCAAATTTCGGATTTAAGTCATTCGCACTTGATATGTGCATAGCTTCAGCTACCAAGGTAACACCACTATTTTGCATAGTACTTTTATCATCCTGTTCTTTGGTATAAAATGTGTATCCATTAATTGCGTATGCGCTATAAGAAAGCACAATTACAGATGGACCATAGGCTAAACATCTCAACCTTTCTGTTACTGAAGCAGGATCTGAACGATACTTTGAATAAATATGATCTCTAAACCACGGTATGAAACTTCGATTGTGCTCTCATACTATCCAGTTCTCATTTCTATTTGGATTTAAATCTCAGAGAACAACTTTGTGCATTTCAACAAACGGCTCAACCTCAATCTCATTGTGCAGAACATACAAGTGCACTTGATCCCGTTCGACCATTGATACTGTCACAACTTTATTTCCAATTAGCCTTTTTCCTTCTTTTTTTCTCGACAATATGAGATTTGGGGAGTCCAATTGATTGAACATTTGACAGATATTCAGTACAAAACTCAACCGCTTCTTCAGCAACGTATCGCTCGGCAATACAACCCTCTGGTCGACTTCTGTTTTTCACGTACCCTTTTAATATTTTCATATAACGTTCAGCAGGGTACATCCATCTCATATAAGCTGGTCCGCACAGTTGTGTCTCTTTCACAAGATGAACGACTAGATGAACCATTATGTCAAAAAACGAGGGAGGAAAATACATTTCAAGATCACATAAAGTAACAACTATCTCATTTTGCAATGTTGGTAAGATCGCGGGATCGACCACCTTACTGCAAATAGACCTGAAGAAGAAACACAGCTTAGTTATTGCGCTTCTTACTTTTTCTGGCAGAATAGAACGTATACCTATTGGTAAAAAATGTTCCATTATAACATGGCAATCATGCGTCTTCAAACTCTTTAACTTGAGGTCTTTCATGGACACAAGTCTTCTAATATCTGAAGAGTAGCCTTCTGGAACTTTTACTTCACTGAGGAACTTACACAATGTTTTCTTCTCCTTTCTAGATAGAGTGTAAACAGCAGGTGGCAGATATGTTCGTCTTCCTTTCGTCACGGGCCCCAATTCAGTTCTCATCCCCATGTTTACCATGTCATTCCTTATGTTAACGCCATCCTTAGACTTTCCTTGTATATTGAGTAGCGTACCTATAACACTGTCAAATACATTTTTTTCAATATGCATAACATCCAGGAAATGTCTTACGTACAACGACTTCAATATGGAAGTTCAAAGAAAATTGACTTCTTCTTCCACCCACCCTTGACAATTGAATGTGCAAAAGGCTTGCCAAACTGAGTGCTCACATCTTTCACCTTTTCAAAAATTTGATCACCTGACAAAAAAGGCGGGGCTGTACGATGTTCGGCCTCTCCATTGAATGCTTTTCTCCACCCACGGTAGTGATGATTAGAATTTAAGAATCTACGATGGCCGAGAAAGACATTCTTCTGACAAAGCGCCAATCGTGTCGTATCGGTTTCATCTTCACAAACAGGACACGCCTTTTGACCCTTGTTGCTGTACCCGGATAGATTTCCGTATGCTGGAAAATCATTAATTGTTCCAAACAACATCGCCCTCAAGTTGAAACTTTCTTTCCTATACCCATCGTAAACCTCCACACCTCTCTCCCACAAAAACTTTAAATCTTCGATTAAGGGTGCCAAGTATACGTCTATGTCATTCCCTGGTTGTTTAGGCCCAGAAATTAGCATAGATAACATCATGTACTTACGCTTCATACATAGCCACGGAGGTAAGTTATAAATCATAAGAATCACAGGCCATGTGCTATGCGAGATACTTTGAATACCATGCGGGTTCATTCCATCAGTAGACAATGACAACCGAAGGTTTCTTGCTTCTTTTCCAAATTCAGGATATTCAGTATCAACTTTACTCCATTGTGGTGAGTCTGCCGGATGTCGCAACTTTCCATTAATAATTCTTTCATCTGCATGCCAAGTCAAGTGTCTTGAATCGGTCTCACTACGATACATGCGTCTAAATCTCGGAATTATAGGAAAATACCATAAGACTTTAGCAGGAGACAACTTTTTCTTATATCGAGGGGCACCACATTTAGGACACTCATTCAACGCTGCATACTCGTTTCGAAACAAAACGCAATCGTTTGGACATGCATGTATCTTATCATAGCTCATTCCAATAGAAGACAACATCTTTTTGGCTTCATACGTTCGATTGGGAAGAACATTATCCTCTGGTAGCATATCTTTCATAAGGGCTAATAACTCTGTGAAACTTTTATCCGACCATCCATTGTCCGCCTTTAAGTTGTACAACTTTAACACCGCAGACAATCTTGTGAATTTTGAACAACCAACATACAACGGTTTCTCTGCATCGCTTACCAACCTCTCAAACATTTTGGGACAATCCGCAAGATCTTCTTCAAGCGCTTCTGCAATCTCTTCGACTCGATCACAATCGTATGTGTCTGTGCAATCGTCGTTTGAAGCATACTTCCTATTACAACTCGACTCAGCATTCCCGGTACTTTTCTCACCATGCATTGTCCAACATGTATAACTTCTATCAATTCCAAACCGTAGTAAATGAGATCCCAACTGATTCCCGTCAACCTTACCCCCGGCATAACAGCAACCCAAGCAAGGACACGGCATTCGAAGCGGGTCTTTGGAGTGCGCAACCGCAAACTCAACAAATTCCCATACCCCTTTCTCGTACTCTTTCGACAATCGGTTTGAATTCATCCATGTCTTATCCATGTCTTAATTAAGCTAAACAAAAACGGTCAAACTTTCACTCTTCACAAGTAACCCCTATGGCGAATTCAATTCACAAAGTTAGTAAGTACCTCACTTAACGATAGATAAATATATGAAATTAAAATTGTAAGAAATCTCTTTTAAATAAAAAGATGTTTTAAGTTTGAACTTAATTTTTGATAGTCTTGTTTAAAATTTTTATTGTATGTATAGTAGATGTGTCAACAAATATCAAAATACAATGACTAAAATTTATGATTACAGTTATATCAATATCAATTATACACATTTTATCCCTTAATCCATATTTTCACTTCACTATACAAACTCAGCATTTAATTTCAGCAGATTCACACTCTTAACTATACAAACTCAGCATCTAAGCTTACTACTACTAAGCCATATGCTGGATGTTAAACAATATCTAAAGAGCAATATTAGAGACATTGATTGATCTATCTATTTCAAGCATATTGAAAAGAAATTCAAAAAAAGATATATAATATAATGATATTCACCAAAAAAGCTACACTGTAAGGCATAATAATAAAATAATGAAAATCACCTTAGACGAAGATGTGAGTAGATTCAATTCAAATAGCAAAACAGCAAAAAGCAGCAGCAAAGATGGAAGACGATTGAGAAGCAATACCAAAACTTTATTCTCAAAATCAGCAAAGATGGAAGACGATTGCGCCTTAGTAAGTTTTGTCTAGTCGACAACTTATCTTAAAACAACTGTCAAGAGAACACAACAACTTTAAAATATGCTCAACTATTCTTAAAATCAAGCGAATACTTGTCTGTGATACACACCGAGGTATCATTGCGTCCAAGCCACACTACCTAAATCATTTTCATTACCTAAGTTATCTTTCTAAGTCATTCACTTAGTACAAATCTAGATTTAACTTCACTTTTCATCATAGTTTTTGCTCAATTATCATTCAATAAACACAAACAACAATTCATAATATGATTCAAAAACACACATAACCAATTCATTACCAATACCCAAACATTAGTCATGGCTCAATCATGATTTCTTCTCATCAATTGACGAGGCATTTGACTAACTTTCTAATATATTCGACCTCACAATAATCAGATATGATTCTTGTTTTATGGTGGACACAAGGAACCAATCCATTGCATAAATCATAAGCATACATGAAACACACATGATAGTCTAACATATCCCTATAAACCTTAGGCAGAGCCATCATATGACTCGTCTCATTCTAACTTATTCCACTTTCACGCCACATAGTAAGCGCCTATCGAATCATCCTATGATGGGGTTAACCAGACTCAACGGGAAAAGTAAATTTAAATAAACTCATGGAAACTTATCTATGTAATATCCCTCAGTGTTAGCTTTTTAACGCTTCCGACCGCGTCCAAAATAGAGTTATGAAACTCAAGCCACATCATTTTCAATTTGGTAATTTTCCATATGGTCAGTGGTAATCGATTACCAGTATGTGGTAATCAATTATCAGTCCTCAAAACAATCCAAAAAATTATTTACAATTTAAAGTAGGATATAATTGAAATTTGGAATTATGATTAAGCTTTATTATCGAGTTAGATAAATATAGATAAATTATAAAAAATTTGAAAGAAAATTGAAAAGAAAAATCTACATCAAAATATGGTATCTTATTTTATGGATTTGAACTCTCTAAAAGAGTTACTGTTTTAACGATCTAGATAACTAGATACAAATTTTTAGGTGTGATTTTTATTATTTTTTAATGAAAATATAATAAATATATTTAAATATCATTTAAAAAGTGAAAAATATAATAATTTACATATGTGTAAGAGAAAATTATATATTTTTCATATTTTCATTGAAAAATAAAATCACAAATCTTACTGATGAATAGTTACCAGGTATACTGAGTTTTACATTGATTGATAAATAAGCCATAGCCTTACTTATACAGTTGTTTACACAAAATTGGACCCTACCCACTTTTAACTTTAACAATATTATTTTGGATATCCAAATTTCATGGAACATTTACAATAGAAAACTTTAAACTTATTGCAAGATCATAACTGTTAAGCTTATTAGATTGGCTCCAAAAATAGTCTTAGAGAATCGGAGAGGATTCATATGAGACATAGTACAAGAAATCTTTTGAAAGAAACATGGCTATGAAAATTGATATAAAAAAAAAAGCATTTGATACTCAAAATGGAGTTATTTATTCTATATGCTTAAGAACTTTGGCTTTAATATTATATTTTGCAATTGAATTACAACAATACTTCATTCAACCAAATTATCAATTTAGTTAATGACAAGGCAACAAGCTTTTTCAACTGTTCTAGAGGAATAAGACAAGGAAATTCCATTTCTATTTTACTATTTTGCATTGTTGAAGATGCTTAAGAAGACAATTTGCAAACATGATTGAACAAAGACATATTACATGTATCGCTCATGACAAAACTAAGTTTCCAAGTCACACTTTCTTTGTAGATGATCTCAGATATTTTGTAAAGCTACCAAAAGTGATGCATATCCTATCCACAAATTATTACATGAATATGCTTAAAATTCATGCCATCGCCCTAGTCCCACAAAATGCAAGGTATCCTTGGTTTTTAGGCTATCCACAAGTTGCATGCATCTTTGGTTTCAACACAAGTCACACAAACTTTGATTACTTTGGAGTACCAATATTCAAGGCTAAGTCAAGAGTTCAATATTTACATCCAATAGCAGATAAGGCCTAAACCAAATTAATCACATGAAAAGGAGACATCTTATCTATGATGAGAAGAATTCAACTATTGTTAACTCGATAATCCATAACATGTTAACCATATTCTAACATTAGTGAAATCCACATGTAAACTCTCAAGAATCAACAACAATCAAACATATCTCATGATTCCAACATAATCCAAAATAATTATAATACCAACACCACAACACATTCAACATGAAATCACACAAGTAAGCATGTATCGTCATCAAGTTTCATGTTCATAACAACAACAACACAAACCCTAACTTCCCAACCATGGATTTTTCTCTCAAAGCTAAAATTTAACTATGAACTCACCTCTAGGAAGAAGATGATGATGAAATATTGGAGACGACTTGATGAAGCAAGCTCTTGATCCTTAAGTATTCCAAGCTTTTTTTCTTTCGAAGAAGACGATTGAGAACGGAGAAGACGATTCCAAGCTTAGGGATTTGGAAACGATTGAAGACGATTCCAAGCTTAGGGATTTGGAAACGATTTTGTGAGTTTTCTGAGAATGCAAGATTTTGAAACGATTTTGTGAGTTTTCTGAGAATGCAAGAGTTTTCTGAGAATGCAAGATTTTGTGAGAATGAACGATTTCTTGTTTTAAAAAATTTTAATTGTAAAGAGGGTATGACAGCGCTTTTGAAAAGCGCTTTCGTAACTAAGGCTATACCAGCGCTTTTGAGGATAAAAGCGCTCTTGTACCCCACCCCCTATATCAGCGCTTTTGAAAGCGCTTTCATAAGCCCCCTATAAGAGCGCTTTCAGAAAGCGCTTTCATACCCCCCCACTATAAGAGCGCTTTTCAAATGCGCCTTCGTACCCCAGCCTCTAAGAGCGCTTTCTGAAAGCGCTTTTGTAACCCCCCCCCCTTTAAGAGCGCTTTTTTAGCGTGTTTTTTTATTTTGTTTTAGCGCAACCTATACCAGCGCTTTTTACAAAAAGCGCTTTAGTAGGGGTGCTGCTAAAAGACAAATTTGGTGTAGTGATTGTGTCGAAGTAGAAACTTGCATCGACAAATACATGTTATGTTTCGACTCATGCAAGTTGGTTGATTCTGTATTGTGTCAAAGTAGCAGCTTGCATCGACACATACATGTTATGTATCGACTCATGCAAGTTGATTGATTTTGTATTGTGTCGAAGTACTACCTTGCATTGACACATACATGTTATGTTTCGACTCATGCAAGTTGGTTGATTATGTATTGTGTCGAAGTAGCAGCTTGCATCGACCCATAGAGGCTTGTATCGACTCATCCTGCTTTGTATAACTAGCATGTGTCGACACATACATGTTATGTATCGACTCATGCAAGTTGATTGATTTTGTTTTGTATTGAAATAGCAGCTTGTATCGATCCATAGAAGCTTGCGTCGACTCATGCTGTGTTATACAACTATAATGTGTCGATGCATATGACTCTTGTGTCGACTCATCGCAGCAAAATACACGTGATTTTTGAAAAAAAGCCAGCAATTTCAAATCTGTCATCTTTTTGGCTCCAATTTTTCTGCATAATTTGAAAATTATATCATTAATTCAATTTTTGGCTCCAAGAATCAATTACCAAATTACCACTAATCCCAATCCTAAACTCTATAAACAGAGCCCTCATCTCATTCTAATTTCAAGCTTTTGATAGCCAAAATCACTTTGCTAAAAAATCTCTCAATTCTCTCCATCTACCAAATTCACTCAAAGCTCCATTTAAAAAAAAAGATAGTAAGCTTTGCATTGAAGCTTACTAATCTTTGAGCTAAACCTTCATCCAAACACTTTTTCTTCATCAATTCTCTACATCCAAGCTTTGGTAATTGATTCTTATGGTTAAATTGAAGCAAATTCTGGAAGTTGTTTGATAATTCTCTAATTCTACCTTTGGTAAGTTGGATCATCGTCTTTCACAATGTGATCTCTTGTGGATTTCTGGTTTTGATTCATTGAGCATTGTTTTATGATTCCATTAGTGTTATTTTCTCATGATTTGATGGAGTTTTCATGCTCAATTGGATACATGATCATAAGGTGTTTGATGAAAAGTTGGAACAAGAATTTGATCCTTGAAATGTTGTTTTCTACTGATTTTAACAGGTTGCAATCAATTGTTGTAACATTGAAATTGTTTGTCACAGAAAGTTGATTTGAAAAAACTGCACTGATGCAATTGGTGGCTATCGAAGCACAATTGATTGCAATTGTGCCGAAAATACTTTTTCTGCCTTACTTTGGGGAAGTTTCGACTCAAATATTTTTTCTGCTCACTCTCTTTGATGGATAATTTGGATTGCAATTTTAAATGTCCAATTTGTCTTTAAACTCAATGGACTTTGTGATGTAGATGAAGTTGGATAAATGTTCATCAATTGAAATCTACCTAAGAGTGAATTATTTAATTCATTTTTGGTGCTTTGGATTAATGATATGTTTAGTGCTTTAATCCATCTAGAGGAGTGGTTGAATTTAAAGATGAAAGAATTTTGAGATGGTGATCCAAATTAGCTTATCATTCCCCTCTCTCTTCATCTTATCCCTTTATTTTTTTAATTGTGCTACATGTAAAGGGATGGTGATCCCTATATCATTTATCCAAACATGAAGTGCATAAATTTCTATTGACCGACCTCAAAATAGGTGCAACTTCTACATAAGTCCACTTACGATTGCTTAGCATAGCGCTAAATTTTGTCCCGATTCGAATAAATTATCATTTGTGGCCCAAACTTATGATTGCAAGCCCAAGTATGTTAATTTGATCTCTTTGATCCAATAACCTTGAGATTTATTGTGTGGAGGCTTTGGTTCTACCAATCCTCTAAGGGATCTACAACACCTTTGGTCAACGCGGATCACTTAAACATCGTTGATCATTAAATGTTACTTTTGAGGATTCCAAAATGGATGATATACTTGACAAAAAGCAAATGCAACTTGTTGTGTGGAGGCTTTGGTTCTACCAATCCTCTAATGAGTTCCAAATGCAAGTTTCAAGATGGTCATCCAACTAACCACTAATTTCTAACAATTGACTTTACTTTATGCTTTTATTTTTTATGCTTTATGTACCATTTAATTTAAGCATTTACATTTCATGCCATTTCTTATTTTGCTCACTTGAGCATTTACTTTTATGTCATTTTTATTTTGCTCACTTGAGCTTTTCTTTTCCTTTTAAAGACACCTAATAATCAACATGAACCATAAAAATCTTTAATGATACTTGGACTATTTGGTTACTATCCATGGCATTATGGAGTATTGGACTTCTTGGACTTAGGATTAGAGACCTTGGCCTATCTTGGAGACTTTGTGACTTTATTTGATATTTTGTCTGGAGTTCTTGAGGTTTACCTCAAGACATTGGGTTGTTTGTTTGTTTTGTATGCAGGTTATTGTGAATACATACTTTATTTGTAATATGGAATTCACCCGTATACAACCGTTACTCTGCCCAATTTTTGCGAAGACTTAATACACTTGAAGTTTGGTTCCCTCAAGAGGTATAGTATCTTTGCTTGCTTGGTTTCAATCCGAAGAATGGAAATTCTATATTGACTCATAATGTCAAGTATTGGCTTCTTATTGGTTAGACGGTTCTTATCCCTAGCTTTTACCTTATGCTTTAGGATAGTCTCTTCATCTCCTCCATCTTCTTTAATTTCAAAAATCTTCTCCCTCCTTTTAAAAACTCTTCTTATTTCTAAACTTGAAACACTTTCATAATAAACTTGGACTTAGGTCCATGCATTTTCAAAACATTTTCATAAATAAATTTCAATCAATTTAATAATACCTTGACATTTTTGTGAGAAGACTAAAAGTCAATCAATCTCATTTCAAACCATTTTTGCCACTTTGGCTTTTTATTTTAAAACTTTTCTTAAAAGATTAGACTCTTGTCAATCCTTGTAGTGATGCAAACAAATATACTTCTACAATATGTAGTAAAGAGAGATATTTTCCACTTGGGTGATAAGTGAGGCATTGTTGATTTTAAAATCTAAGCCATATCCTCCACTTTGAGATGATACAAATCCTCCTTTCTCGTGATTGTGGGTAGTAAGTATGTTTTCCACACGGACAATGACGATGATGTCTTATCTCATAAAATTAACCAACACGCTTGTGTTTCAAATTTTTAAAAGAGGAACTACGTGTACCCTGATCCCCTATTGCACGAAAGGTGGTACGTAGGCACTAAAGATTCGCAACCGCGGCGGGTGCAAAAATCATAAAAATATTTATTTTCTAACCTCCACCATCCATTTTATATATAACACATTTTTATAGCCAAAATATACAGATTTTTCAAAGAGGTTCCTGCGGAGTACCATAGATGTTTAGGGTGCTAATACCTTCCCTTTGCATAACCAACCCCCTTACCTTGAATCTTTTCCCCTTTTTTTGGGTTATTCGCTCTTTTCCCATTCCTTTGGAAACAATAAAGCGTGGTGGCGATTTTTGTTGATTTGTATAAAATCTAGTCAATCCAATGGCTTAGTCTTGAACATTTCTACCGTTACAGAAAAATGGCGACTTCACTGGGGAAAGATTGACCTCTTGCTGGTCCATCCCTAAGTGGGTTTAGCCTATCCTTGTTTATACATGTATATGTATTATTGTGTTTATGTGTTAAATTTTGTACATATGTTTGTCTGGATTTTCCTGGTTTATCGGGTGCTTGGTGATTACTCATAAGTCCTATACCCCGACTTGGGAAAACTTTAAGATAGGACGGGCGGTATAGTCATGTTAACTTTGAGGGAGTAATCCAAAAAAAGGAGGAATGAGATCCCCCACTCAGTGGAGGCCCCTTTGACTGTAGTGTCGTTTATCGAGTAATCGGGAAGACGTACTACTTTTGACCTGGGAGCCTGCTGAAGTTGAGGACCGTAGATTATCTAACCCATCTTGGCCTTTTAGGTGTAGTGCGGAAACTATGACGGGGTAATCCGGAAATAGTTGTCACGCGATACTATGCTCGGACAAGTCTTTCTTGAGAATATTACTAATTACTGGGTTAATCGGGAAGTTGGTAATATCCGAAGGAAGGATGTAGACTCTGGGAACCTCGTAGAACCTTGTTCGGCAGGTGATAACTTTTTAGACCAATACCTTATAGGTAGTACCTTCGACCTCATGCTCGTGACGTTGAACCTATGAACCCTATATGTGTGATCTTATGTGTGATTGTTGCATCATGCATCCATGCACTCATAAGCATCTTTTGAAGAAAACAATATTTTAAGGGATTTAAAGGTTGACTATTTGTGAATATCTCAGTTACTTTTAAACCATGGAATCTGGAAAGAGAAAGACCGGGAAATACAGTTTCAAGGATCCTAAGATAGATGAGTTGATCAGTATAATTCCCGAGATCGAGTGTTCCACAGACTTTTGGAAGAAGTATGGATCCATTATTCCTCTCATTAAGCTGGAGATGAAGGAGGGTATTCTCTCAACTTTGGTCCAGTTCTATGATCCGATGTATCACTGCTTTACTTTTCCCGATTATCAGTTGATGTCAACACTGGAAGATTATTCCTATCTATTGGATTTACCTGTTACCGATCGTGTTCCTTTTACTGGTTTGGAGGGTGAGCCAAAACCACATGAAATTGCTGCTTTGATTCATCTGGGGAAGTCTGAGGTGGAAGCCCATATGACTACCAAAGGAGGGATTAGAGGATTACCAACTCAGTTCTTATTGGAGAAAGCTCGTTACTTTTCCAGGATAAAGAGTACGATTTATTTTGAGGCCATCTTTGTTTTACTCGCCTATGGATTATTCTTATTTCCTAATGTAGACAAGTTTGTCGACATTAACGTTATCAGGATTTTCATGATTGGAAACCCGGTTCCTACACTGTTGGGTGATGCTTATTACTATGTTCATCTTCGGAGTTCCTATCATGAGGGAATGATTATCTGTTGCACGCCTTTGTTGTACCGGTGGTTTATCTGTCATATGCCTTAGTCTGATGCTTTTTGGGATGTCAATAAGGAACCCCGTTGGGCTCCTAAGATCATGGCACTTACTCACTCGGATATTGATTGGTATCATTAAGCTTACCAGGATGTGGAGGTTATTGACAGTTATGGTAGTTTCCCTAATGTGCCTCTTCTTGGTACAAAGGGAGGAATTAACTATAACCATGTTCTTGCACGGTGACAACTTGGTTACCCGATGAGGGATAAACCAAATAGTATTCATTTGAGTAGTTTCTTTCTGAAGGAAGGAGAAGACCACAGGGAAGCTAGGGAGCAGATTGTGAAGGCCTGGCGTCACATTCATAAGAAGAGTAGGAAGGATTTGGGACCTAGAGGTGTTGTTTCTTTGGAGCCATATCTTCAGTGAGTCCGATCGAGAGCCATTCAGTTGAAGATGTCGTATACTCGGGAGACACCCATGCCTGATTTGTTTGCGAAGACCACTTCTCCCTTTTTAGATGATCTAGAAGAGCTTCATCTTGCTTTGGTTAGGATGCAACAGGAAAGGGATGCTTGGAAGAACAAGTTCCAGACTTTAGAGAGTTCCTATAGAGCAGACTTGAAGGAGAAAGATGATTTGATCGAGATCCTTGAGAGTCGAGCAGTAGAGTTTATGGAGAGGCAAGGGGATTTATTTTCCCCTAAGCCTCAAACAGGTGTTGATTACTGACTTCCTGCTTCAGATGATTGGAAGGAGGTTGCCATCAGACATGTGGAAGAAAACCAGAGATTGAGGGCTCAAATTGTCAGGCTCACAGGGAAGCGCCAGCGTACAGATTGATCTCCATCAAGTTTCTTTCTCTCAGGACTTTTAGATTGTATTTTCATCTTGTACTTGGGATCATTGAAACTTGTAACCCATTTTGAAGTTATTATAATATAAAAAAATTAGTATTTCAAAAGCTTTATTACTTGGATGTTTGCAATATGTCTATAAACCATAAATCCTTTGAAATATTAAATGATAAAGAAAAAATAATCATATGCATTGCATATCATGCATCATATTGCACATATTTCTTGCATTTGTTATGCATATCCAGGTGTCTTACCCAGCTTCTTTACTTCACTCAGCAAGCTGACTCATCACTACAACACTCGGGCTAATTTCAAAAAGAAGATGGACAACTTAGAACAGGAGAATCGCGAGCTGCGCGAAGAAGTTTCCACTTTGAAGGATGGCTTGGCTAACTTGACTACTCTGATGGAAGCTCTGGTGGTTGCTCAGAATCAGCCACCGAGTGTTCAACCTCAACCAACAAGGGAAAATGTTAAAGTTCCTATTGTTCCTGTATGCTCTACTTCGATTGTTGTTCAAAACCGTATGCCTCAGGGTTATCCATGGGGAATGCCAGAGGATTTTGCACCTGAAGGTTTCAATCTTGGCCCTCAAGATGCTCCAGTGGTTCAAAATGTTGTTACTCCTGCACCTCATGTGGTGCATACTGTTCCTGATGCACCTCCTTTGGTGAATTTAGTTATGTTTGTTAATGAAGATATGTGTCGTCCTTTCCCTCCGCCGAGTGAAGACTTGGGTCTTTATGACAGAATGGATGATTTCCAAGAACAGTTTGATAGAATACAAAGAGAGATGAAGGCTCTTAGGGGAAAAGAGTTATTTGGGAAGAATGTGAATGAGCTTTGTTTGGTCCCGAATGTTAAAGTGCCTATTAAGTTCAAGGTCCAGGAATTTGAGAAGTACAAGGGCAACACTTGCCCTCGTGCTCATTTGGTGATGTATGTAAGGAGAATGTCTACCCACACCGATGATCAGTGTCTGCTGATTCACTTTTTCCAGGATAGTCTAACCGGCGCAGCGTTGAAATGGTACATGAGTTTAGACAGCGCCAACATCCATACTTTTAATGATTTGGGAGAAGCATTCATTAAACAATACAAGTACAATGTGGACATGGCGCCTGACCGTGACCAGCTTAGGGCCATGGTTCAGAAAGATAGAGAATCGTTCAAAGAGTACGCGCAGAGGCGCGAAGTGGCTGCACAAGTGATTCCTCCCATGGAGGAGAAGCAAATGACTAATATTTTTCTGAAGACGCTAGGCGCTTTCTACTACGAAAGAATGGTAGCAAGTGCCCCAAGTGATTTTACAGAGATAGTAGGAATGGGTGTCCTCCTAGAAGAGGCAGTAAGAGAAGGTCGTTTGACAAAGGGTGAAGGATCCGGAGGGGTGAAAAAGCCAGCTTATGGGTTTACAAAGAAGAAAGAGGGGGATACAAATGTTGTTATGCAAGATAGAAGGGTAAATGCTCCTAAAAATAATTATTAGCGTCATCAGCAAGTTGCCTCAGTTACTCCTGTTATAAATGTCGCTCCGACTACCGTTGCTTATCAGAGACCGTCCCAGCAGGGGAATCAAGGGTATAATCAGAGAAGGGAGAACTATGATCCTATTCCCATGAGCTATGCAGAGCTACTACCAGCATTGATTTAGAATAAGTTGGTCCAGACACGACCACCTCCCGCCATACCATCACCATTGCCTTGGTATTACAAAGCTGACCAGACGTGTGCCTTTCATCAGGGTGCACTAGGGAATAGTGTTGAGAATTATTATCCTTTGAGGACTGAAGTGAAAAGGTTGGTGAAGTCTGGAATTTTATCTTTCAAAGACGTGGGACCTAATGTGATAGACAATCCTCTACCCAAGCACAGCGGAGTGAATGCTGTAAATATTGTGGCCGGTTGTCCATGCGACTTTCGAATTTTTGACATTAATCTAGTTAGAGGAGATTTGGTGAAGATGCACACAAACCTATGTGAATTCAGTTATCATACGCATGACCATGCCGGTTGTGCTATTTGCAGTACAAATATACAGGGTTGCGAGAAGATAAAGGCTTATTTACAAGAGATGATGGATGAAGGTTTAATCCATATAATCAGGCCTAGGGCGGAATATGAAGAGGAAGTGAATATGGTTTTTGGATGTCCGGGTGAATTCATAATTTTTGATGTGGATCATTTGAATGAGGATCTTGTGCAGTTGCATGCTACCTTCTGTTGTACTGTTGGTCAGGTGGAACACCAATATGGATCTTGCATAGTTTGTTATCGAAATCCCTGAGGATGTTCAATTGTGAGAGAAGGTGTTCAGTTGCTGTTAGACAATGGAACTATCAAGATCAACGGTCAGAGAGATGATTATCACGAGATTGATATGGTTGAAGTATGTTTAATGGAAGAAGAGTCAGAGGAAGAGTATGTCTCCGCAGATGAGTGTTTCTCTTTAGACGAAGATTTGTTTTCCGGAAATGACTTTTTGATGGCTGATTATGTTGAGGAAGGGGTAAACGTCATTGTACCTTGTTTTAGTGCACCCACTCATCTTGAGGTGGAGTACCATAGCAAACCAGCTGTTACCCCATTGGTAATTAGTCTGCCAGGTCTTGTTCCCTATGAATCAGACAAGGTTGTGCCTTACAAATACAATGCTACAATCTTAGAAGGCGCGGTAGAGATTCCCATCCAGCCAATGCCAGATGTTGGAAATATAGTTGATAATAGCAGGGTGACCCGTAGCAGTCGTGTGTTTGTGACGGTTATTCGAAGAGATGTTGTTGCTAAAAAGAAAATTGCTGAGAACGATAAGCCTAAGAAGGCTACAGGAGAGACTAGTGGAGCAACATTAGAGAAATAAGTGGATGATAGTTTGAATATAATTAAGATGAGCGACTAAAAAATTGTAGATTAGCTATTACAGACTCCTTCCAAGATATCTATCCTAGCTTTATTAATGAATTCCTCTGCTCATAGAGAATCACTGATGAGAGTACTAGACCAAGCTTTTGTGGAGAATGACATGCCATTAGATCAATTCAGCAGCATAATTGGAAACATTACGTCATGTAACCATTTGAGTTTCTGCGATGATGAGTTACCAGATGAAGGAAGGAATCACAACCTGGCCCTCCACATATCTATGAACTGCAAGAATGATTCGTTGTCCAATGTGCTAATTAATAATGGATCCGCGCTGAATGTTATACCGATGAGTACCCTCATGAAGTTAAAGTATCAAGGAACACCTATGGGCCCGAGTGGCATCATTGTGAAGGCTTTTGATGGGTCGAGGAAATCTGTCATCGGTGAATTGGACTTGCCCATCCATATAGGACCACATTTGTTCTTGATAACCTTCCAGGTCATGGACATTATTCCCGCATATAGTTGTTTGCTAGGACGACCATGGATACACGAAGCAGGGGCTGTCACTTTAACTCTGCATCAGAAGTTAAAGTTTGTGCGCGAGGGGAAGGTGGTGATCATAAATCGGGAGCAGGCGTTGTTGATATCCCATCTATCCTCTTTCAGTATTTTAGAAGCGGATGAGGCTGCTGTTGGAACCCAGTTCCAAGCCCTATTTATTGACAACATAAGGAGGAATGAGAATTATGTGGTTTCGCTGAAGGACGCGCAACAGGTTGTGCGCAATGGTCATAATGTAGTTTGGGGACAACTTGTGGATCCACCCGTGAACAAAAACAGAACTGGTTTGGGTTTCTCTTTGAAGAATGGAAAAGGCAAAAGTTTAAAGTCAAAGTCTTTTGTGAACAGTTATCATGATGTTTTCCGCAGCGGAGGCTACCTCCATCCAATTGGTTCTGGAATTAATGCTGTTGAAGAGGATGAAGCAGAGCAGGAAGTACCAAATTATGTGAGGCATGGAGTCCGAGTTCAGAACTGCGTCACCATTGATGTTCCTTCTTGCATACATATTTCAAAGTAATTTGTTTTGTTAATCTGTTTCTTTATTTTGAAAAGCTTTCACTCTGCCCAAGGTGAAAGTATTGTATGGGCTTATCTGTTTGCTTTGACTGTTAAGATCATTAATAAAAGTTGTCTTTGCTTCCAAAAATATGTCTTTATTTTCTGATTTTTCTTAGGAAATGGTAATCAAATAAAAAACCCTTTCAAAATAAATAATAACTCAAAATTAATCTGCATGATCACTTGTTATATGCGTCAGTCTCTAAAAGCAATCATAAATCACATGTGCAGATTAATTAAAAAACCCGTTGAATACAATGACCCTGCAATCTCTCCCAACTTTGATTGTCCTGTGTTTGGGGCTGAAGAAGAAGATTATGATGAGATTCCAGAAGAGGTCTCACGGTTGCTTGAGCACAAGGAAAATACCATTCAGCCATATAAGGAGCCTTTGGAAGTGATTAATGTGGGTTCAGAAGAAGATCTGAAGGAAGTTAAGATTGGAGCATCGTTGCATCCTGATGTAAAAAGCGGGTTGATTGAGCTGTTGAAAGAGTATGTGGATATTTTTTCTTGGTCTTATCAAGATATGCCTGGTCTAGATACAGACATTGTCGAGCATCATTTTCCGTTGAAGCCAGAGTGTCCGCCAGTTAAACAAAAGTTGAGAAGAACCCACTCGGATATGGAAGTAAAGATCAAATAGGAGGTCCTAAAGCAGATTAATGTTGGTTTTCTTGTGACGTCAGTGTATCCCAATGCATTACCAATATTGTCCCAGTACCAAAAAAAGACGGAAAAGTCCGCATGTGCGTAGATTATAGAGATCTAAATAAACCTAGTCCAAAAGATGATTTCCCATTGCCTCACATTGACATGTTAGTGGAAAGCACAACAAGATTCAAGGTATTCTCGTTCATGGACGGATTTTCCGGGAATAATAAAATAAGAATGGCTCCAGAGGACATGGAAAAAAAACAACGTTTATCACACCCTGGGAACATTCTGTTACAGAGTGATGCCCTTCGGGTTGAAGAACGCTGGTGCAACGTACCAGAGGGCTATGACAACCCTATTCCATGATCTGATGCACAAGGAAATTGAAGTATATGTTGATGATATGATTGCAAAATCCCAAACTGAAGAAGGGCATATAAAAGATCTGTTGAAGCTGCTAATAAGAATATCAAGAGAAATATCCAAAAATGGTTGTTACTTATAAGGATTGGCATGAAATGCTCCCTTTTGCTCTGCATGGGTATCGAACATTTGTCCGCACTTCAACAGGAGCAACCCTGTTCTCCCTGGTATATGGAATGGAAGTTGTACTCCCTGTTGAGGTAGAGATTCCCTCGTTGCGTGTGATAATGGAAGCCAAGTTAATAGAGGCTAAATGGGTCCAGAACAGGTTTGACCAATTGAATTTGATTGAAGAGAAGAGAATGACAGCTTTGTGTCATGGGCAGTTATATCAGAAAAGAATGAAGAAAGCATTTGATAAAAAGGTCAAACCTCGTGAATTCAGAGAAGGCGACCTCGTGCTCAGGAAGATCGTGTCTTTTAACACTGATTCTAGGGGCAAGTGGACTCCAAATTTTGAAGGCCCGTACGTTGTCAAGAAAGCCTTCTCTAGTGGTGCATTAATTCTTGAAACTATGGATGGTGAGGAGTTCCCACGTCCCATGAATGCTAACGCAGTCAAGAAATACTTTGCCTAAAGAAATAAAAGAACAGCTCGCTAAGTTGAAAACCCAAAGGGAGGCTTAGGAAAAAAGGGGTGTCTCGGTAGGCTGAAAACCCGAAAGGGCGGTCTAGGCAAACATTAGAGACATAAACAGAATAAATTTCCCGCTAAGTTGAAAACCCGCAAGGGCAGCTTAGGCAAAAGTTAGGGATTTTTCTGGGCAAGTAACTACGTCAGACAAGACTTGATCGTTGAAGCAACAATCTTCTCAGATCCTCACCATACTTCAACAAAAGCTGCTTCTCAGGATTTCAAAAGTTGTTAGGGGGAATGGTGGTCATTGTATCTCAATGTATCTTTTCCATTATATATTACCATTTCCCAAACTTTGTAATCATCCATGGAGTCTCGCCCTTCGCAGACTACCATTCTATTAATGAAATTCGAGCTTTTGCCTGATTCTTTGTGTTCTTATTTTTATTTAGCTTGCAAAGACTCCATTTATTAATGATAATAATTTTTAAAGTAAAAAGATTAAAAAGCAAAATTGACTTTTCAAAAAAAAAGGGAGATCTTCACAATTCAATTTACTTTGGGATTTGTGATGAAACAATGATAACAAAAATGGCGATCCCATGAATGAAAAAACTCTGGTTGTTTTAAGAAGATTTACTTCCTTCATGAAGGTTTTTCTCAGGTCATTTTTTTGGTATATGCGTAATCTTTGTGTGTTTCTCATATAGTTGAAGACGATACCAGTGGGTGCAAGGTACAATATTAGGTTTGTGATCCCATTATCCCTAGCCAAGTCTTGGTTCGCTTTTGATTTTGGGTTTGCATGGTCAGAAGCCTCCATCCCAGGTTCCCCAACGAAGTTTTCCCTCATATGATGAAAGGTTTTATTCCCTTGGTGTGCTAAGATATCGCTCTTTTTGCAGTATTGGCATTAGTGTTGACTTCTTGATTTCCCGGGAAGGCTATCCCAGGGCATCTTTTGTCGGAATAGGTTTTCATGATGTAAAGTTTCAATCTGCATCTTTCCCTAGGGGGGTAGGTTTGAATTCCCCATTGAGGTTTGATTGTCTCGGCGTCAGTCTGCTTTATTTGAGGCTTGTCTTGCAATCTCCAGTAGGTATGTTGCTTTTGAAAAACTGGTTTCTCCAGTGAAACCGGAAGAAAGATGTTATATCCCGGTATCTGTTTGATTTAGCTACATCCGGATTATATTTCTCCTCAGTGAAGTTAGGATAGGCAATAAGTTTGGTTTCCGTAGTTGCTTTTACCTTTCTTGGATTGATCTCTTTGGTTGAAGTTTAGCCCAATGTTATTGGTAACTGAGGTGGTTTTGTTTGCTTATACTGATTATGTATCCTTTTACCAGCATATGCACGATATCACTCATACATTCATACATGCATCATGCATTGCTACAAATCATTTTTTATTGACATTGTGTTCTAACCTTCCTGCAGCGCTCCTTGCTTAGGTGGATTTGGTTTTCCCTCTTGAGTTTATTTCTCAAAGGATGTATCTTCGTTGGCCGTCTTGTTCCAATTTGTTTCTAATTGGATTCGTGGTTGCATGACGATATTATTTACTTTGGATTTCCAAGAACTTTGAGTTTTGGTTTGTGCATTTATTTTGCACGAGAAGACTTTATCTCCTCAGCAGGAATAACGTGGAATTTCCCCAGGAAGTCATATCTCTTTCCCCATGAAGTCATATCTCTTTCCCCAGGAAGGCATATCTCTTTCCCCAGGAAGTCATGTCCCTTTCTCCATGAAGCCATATTTCTATCCCCAGAAAGTCATTTCTCTTTGCAATTCCCCTTGACAATGAGTGGAAGTCTCTTTATTTGAGATAAGCTTACATATTACCCTTTCCAGGCAGAGTGCCTTGGTTAAAGAAGAAGTTGAGACCCGTTCTAGGTAAAACACCAGAATTTTGGGGAACACATGATATCTTCTCTTTCTACCTTCGGTGAATGTTGGTAGTACATCGGCAGTGAACGTCGGTGTTTCATATCTTTTTGCTATCTTCAGTGAACGTTGATAGTTCAGCGTTAGTGAATGGCGATGGTATGATATTTTCTCTCTACCTTCAGTGAACGTTGGTAGTACATCTGCAGTGAACGTCGGTGTTTGTTATCTTTTTGCTATCTTCAGTGAATGTTGATAGTTCATCGTCAGTGAACAGCGATGGTATGATATATTTTCTCTTTATACCTTCAGTGAATGTTGGTAGGACATCGGCAGTGAACGTTGGTGTTTGTTATCTTTTTGCTATCATCAGTGAACGTTGATAGTTCATCGTCAGTGAACGGCGATGGTATGATATATTTTCTCTTTCTACCTTCAGTGAATGTTGGTAGGACATCGGCAGTGAACGTCGATGTTTCTTATCTTTTTGCTATCATCAGTGAACGTTGATAGTTCATTGTCAGTGAACGGCGGTGGTATGATATTCTCTTTCTACCTTCAGTGAACGTTGGTAGTACATCGGCAGTGAAAGTCAGTGTTTCTTATCTTTTTGCTATCATCAGTGAACGTTGATAGTTCATCGTCAGTGAACGGCAATCGTATGATATATTTTCTCTCTACCTTCAGTGAACGTTGGTAGACATCGGCAGTGAACGTCGATGCTTGTTATCCTCCTCTCTGATTCAATTCTTTTGGTCCACCAGTGATTTATTTTCCTGGTGGGGTTGCTCCTTTGTTTCTTCATTTTTGTGGCATCCCCAGTTATACTCTGCGTCTATTTTGTTCTGTTCATATGCATTCATAATCATAAGCATTGCATGGCATCTTAGAGACAAAAATAGGGCTTGTTTTATATTTAAGTATCTTCAATCGCGTCGACACGAAGATTTTTAACCTTCGTATCTCCGGATATAAGACACTTAAATAAGGGCAGCTGTTGTACCCCAATTTTTGCCCCTAAGATTCCCCTATCATATCATGTCAACTTGATCATAACAAAATCACATTAGGGTTGGTTCTTCCTCTTTTTTTATATATCTCCTATCTTTAAGTTTGCTCTTGAGGAATCTCCAAGCACCTTAGTTGTGTATTTTTGTATATTCGTTGATAATTAACCTCTAACCAAAATACAAAAAATATTTGTCTTTGTCTTTTCAAAATTGTGTTTTGTAGGTACCTAGTCGAAGCATCCAACAAATAAGGTTTTCCGGTATTATTTCCCTAAAATTTCTTTTTTGCAAAGAAAAATAAAAATAATTAAATTATTTTCATTTTTTGTTGACCTGAACAACCGATTGCTCCCATAGCGCAATCAATGGCACATAGTGTATTGTGCACAATCTTTGAAAAAAAACTATGTTTTCAGCCTTCAAAAATCAAAAAAATTTAGTATGTGTCGACACATACATGTTATGTATCAACTCATGCAAGTTGATTGATTATGTATTGTGTCGAAGTAGCAGCTTGCATCGACACATACATGTTATGTTTCAACTCATGCAAGTTGGTTGATTCTGTATTGTGTCGAAGTAGCAGCTTGCATCGACACATACATGTTATGTTTCAACTCATGCAAGTTGTTTGATTCTGTATTGTGTCGAAGTAGCAGCTTGCATCGACACATACATGTTATGTATCGAATCATGCAAGTTGATTGATTCGGTATTGTGTTGAAGTAGCAGCTTGCATCGACACATACATGTTATGTTTCGACTCATGCAAGTTGGTTGATTCTGTATTGTGTCGAAGTAGCAGCTTGCATCGACCCATAGAGGCTTGTATCGACTCATATTGCTTTGCATAACTAGCATGTGTCGACAGATACATATTATGTATTGACTCATGCAAGTTGATTGATTATGTTTTGTATTGAAATAGCAGCTTGTATCGATCCATAGAAGCTTGCGTCGACTCGTGCTGTGTTATACAACTAGAATGTGTCGATGAATACGACTCTTGTGTTGACTCATAGCAGCAAAACACACGTGATTTTTGAAAAAAAATCAGCAATTTCAAATCTGTCATCTTTTTGGCTCCAATTTTTCTGCATAATTTGAAAATTATATCATTAATTCAATTTTTGGCTCCAAGAATCAATTACCAAATTACCACTAATCCCAATCCTAAACTCTATAAATAGAGCCCTCATCTCATTCAAATTTCAAGCTTTTGATAGCCAAAATCACTTTGCTAAAAAATCTCTCAATTTTCTCCATCTACCAAATTCACTCAAAGCTCCATTTTTCAAAAAAAAAAGAAGATAGTAAGCTTTGCATTGAAGCTTACTAATCTTTGAGCTAAACCTTCATCCAAACACTTTTTCTTCATCAATTCTCTACATCCAAGCTTTGTTAATTGATTCTTGTGGTTAAATTGAAGCAAATTCTTGAAGTTGTTTGATAATTCTCTAATTCTACCTTTGGTAAGTTGGATCATCGTCTTTCACAATGTGATCTCTTGTGGATTTCTGGTTTTGATTCATTGAGCACTGTTTTATGATTCCATTAGTTCTATTTTCTCATGATTTGATGGAATTTTCATGCTTAATTGGATCCATGATCATAAGGTGTTTGATGAAAAGTTGGAACAAGAATTTGATCCTTGAAATGTTGTTTTCTACTGATTTTAACAGGTTGCAATCAATTGTTGTAACACTGCAATTGTTAGTCACGGAAAGTTCATTTGAAAAAAACTGCACTGATGCAATTGGTAGCTGTCGAAGCACAATTGATTATAATAGTGCCGAAAATACTTTTTCTACCTTATTTTAGGGCAGTTTCGACTCAAATATTTTTTATGCTCACTCTCTTTGATGGATTATTTGGATTGCAATTTTAGATGTCCAATTTGTCTTTAAACTCAATGGACTTTGTGATGTAGATGAAGTTGGATAAATGTTCATCAATTCAAATCTTCCTAAGAGTGAATTATTTAATTCATTTTTGGTGCTTTGGATTAATGATATGTTTAGTGTTTTAATCCATCTAGATGAGTGGTTGAATTTAAAGATGAAAGAATTTTGAGATGGTGATCCAAATTAGCTTATCATTCCCCTCCCTCTTCATCTTATCCCTTTCTTTTTTTAATTGTGCTACATGTTAAGGGATGGTAATCCCTATATCATTTATCCAAACATGAATTACATAAATTTCTTTTGACCGGCCTCAAAATAGGTGCGACTTCTATATAAGTCCACTTACGATTGCTTAACATAGCGCTAAATTTTGTCCCGATTCGAATAAATTATCATTTGTGGCCCAAACTTATGATTGCAAGCCCAAGCATGTTAATTTGATCTCTTTGATCCAATAACCTTGAGATTCATTGTGTGGAGGCTTTGGTTCTACCAATCCTCTAATGGATCTACAACACCTTTGGTCAACACGGATCACTTAAACATCGTTGATCATTAAATGTTACTTTTGAGGATTCCAAAGTGGATGATATACTTGACAAAAAGAAAATGCAACTTGTTGTATGGAGGCTTTGGTTCTACCAATCCTCTAATGAGTTCCAAATGCAAGTTTCAAGATGGTCATCCAACTAACCACTAATTTCTAACAATTGACTTTACTTTATGCTTTTATTTTTTATGCTTTATGTACCATTTAATTTAAGCATTTACATTTCATGCCATTTTTTATTTTGCTCACTTGAGCATTTACTTTTATGTCATTTTTATTTTGCTTACTTGAGCTTTTCTTTTCCTTTTAAAGACACCTAATAATCAACATGAACCATAAAAATCTTTAATGATACTTGGACTATTTGGTTACTATCCTTGGCATTATGGAGTATTAGACTTCTTGGACTTAGGATTAGAGACCTTGGCCTATCTTGGAGACTTTGTGACTTTATTTGATATTTTGTCTGGAGTTCTTGAGGTTTACCTCAAGACATTGGGTTGTTTTTTTGTTTTGTGTGCAGGTTATTGTGATTACATACTTTGTTTGTAATATGGAATTCACTCGTATACAGCTGTTACTCTGCCCAATTTTTGCGAAGACTTAATACACTTGAAGTTTGGTTCCCTCAAGAGGTCTAGTATCTTTGCTTTCTTGGTTTCAATCCGAAGAATGGGAATTCTATATTGACTCATAATGTCAAGTATTGGCTTCTTGTTGGTTAGATGGTTCTTATCCCTAGCTTTTACCTTATGCTTTAGGATAGTCTCTTCATCTCCTCCATCTTCTTTAATTTCAAAAATCTTCTCCCTCCTTTTAAAAACTCTTCTTATTTCTAAACTTGAAACACTTTCATAATAAACTTGGACTTATGTCCATGCATTTTCAAAACATTTTCATAAATAAATTTCAATCAATTTAATAATACCTTGACATTTTTGTGAGAAGACTAAAAGTCAATCAATCTCATTTCAAACCATTTTTGCCACTTTGGCTTTTTATTTTAAAACTTTTCTTAAAAGATTAGACTCTTGTCAATCCTTGTAGTGATGCAAACAACTATACTTCTACAATATGTGGTAAAGAGAGATATTTTCCACTTGGGTGTTGAGTGAGGCATTGTTGATTTTAAAATCCAAGCCATATCCTCCACTTTGAGATGATGCAAATCCTCCTTTCTCATGATTGTGGGTAGTAAGTATGTTTTCCACACAGACAATGACGATGATGTCTTATCTCATAAAATTAACCAACACGCTTGTGTTTCAAATTTTTAAAAGAGGAACTTCGTGTACCCTGATCCCCTATTGCACGAAAGGTGGTACGTAGGCACTAAAGGTTCACAACCGCGGCGGGTGCAAAAATCATAAAAATATTTCTTTTCTAACCTCCACCATCCATTTTATATATAACATATTTTTATAGCCAAAATATACAGATTTTTCAAAGAGGTTCCTGCGGCGTACCGTAGATGTTTAGGGTGCTAATACCTTCCCTTTGCATAACCAACCCCCTTACCTTGAATCTTTCCCCCTTTTTTTGGGTTATTCGCTCTTTTTCCATTCCTTTGGAAACAATAAAGCGCGGTGGCGATTTTTATTTTGATTTGTATAAAGTCTAGTCAATCCAATGGCTTATTCTTGAACATTTTTACCGCTACAATGCCCCAAAACCTGTCCAACAAATTGCATAAAATCAGCAATATGAGAACTGCAGCAAAAAAGCAAAAAAAGAGTATGCCAAATATTTTCAAAATTTGTTCAAAAAACTCATTAAATTTCCATCTTAAACCCACTTTTATTTGACTTAAGAAAGGGGCCTCCAACTTTTTCTAGGATACAAAAAAAATCACAAAGCTTCAATCTTCTTCACACCCTGTTAAAATTCCTGCAGAAACCAAAACACATAACTCATATAAACCTCCATAAAAAAAACAGACCTACAAATTAAAGCAACAAATTAACTATACCAACATAGTTTCAGACGAAAAGAGGAGACAGAAGCTGCATCGTACTCCTTCCATATGAACCCACAACCTCCCTCTCTCTCAGTGTAATCCTTCGCCCTCTATCTCTTCACCATCCTTCATACACCTTCAACACTCTCTTCAACCAAACTCTACAACCCTCTTAAAACTCACCATCACTCACCTTCAATACTCGTGAAACTCTGTTTAAAAAGTTCGAATCTCAAAAGAAAAAGAAGAAGAAGGGAAAAATAAACAACGTACCTCTTCATACATTGCCGAGAAGCCACGTTTGTACCTTTCTCTTTGGTCGGAGACCACAACCAGTCTTCGGAGTAACGCGTCTGATCCGGCCACCACTGTGCTCGTGGGTCTTCCGCCATCAGGTATCAATTACAGACCTTTTCCTCTTGTACGCATTGCTTTACGAATTTTATCTCTGTATAAAGTTATTTTTGATAATTGATTTAAAGTGTGAGAAAGGGAATAGACCGGATTCGGTTGAGAATATAGGGAGTTTTTTGGGAGGAGGATAAGACACAAAGGTTATTTTTGTTCATTGATAGAGGAAGAGATTTTGTTAATTTTAGAGAAGAAAAAATAAGTCGTAAGAGAAAAGAAGATGACGTTGAGGTACTGAAGAGAGAAAGATGATTTTTTTTCTTGTTAATCGTTCTACTTGGAACTAACGCTTATAATAATTAATTTTGTTTTCCCTTTCCACCATCAATAAACCAGCGGCGCCCTTCTTCTAAGTCTAGGGTTACAAAACTCTCTCTATTCTTTCCAAACGGGTAGGCCCATTGGGCCTATTGATCCAACATCTTTATCAATATTCCCTTATTTGTTAATTTAATCATAGTAATAACAAATGAAACAAACGATGCAATGCTTAAGATGTGATGCTTTGGAGGAAAGGTCCCGGGCTCGAGACCCCCTGGGACTTTTTTTTTTATTTTTTTTTCTGATATCAGTTTCTTATTTTTTGGTAAACAAAAAAACTTCTTGGGCTCTAAAGCCCATTCAAAAAAAATAGCACACCCCCTATAAACTGCTTTACACCCTTACTCTAATGTCAAGTTTAGTTTTTTTATCTTTTATTGATTTTTTCTTAGCTCTTTTAATTTTGTTTAAGGTCAATTAAATAATAATGTAATCTTTTAGTTAGATGGTTTTAGTGATTAATTTCGACTTAGAATTATTCTAATAATTTTATAATTTTAATTTAGTTAGTAATTTTAGATTTTTAACTTAGTTTTAGAAATAATTTAGTAACTTTTAAATTTTTAATTTAATCTTAGAATTAATTTGGTAACTTAGAATTTTAAGTTAGTTTAGAATTTTTTTAATAACTTTATTTGGTTTAGATTTAATTTAATTTTTTATTTTTATTTTTTAGTTTCCATTCTAAAAATATAATTTTGAATTATTTAAATTTCTTAATTAACTTAGGGATTTTGCTAAAAAAATTAGTTAATTAACGTTTTTTTTGTTTAGTCAACATTCTTTTAAATTGTTTAAATTTCTTCATAATGAACAAAATTTCAAAATAATAATAGAATGATTTTTTTTCTCTCACAAACGAAATACCAAAAATATTATTTTTCCGATTAATTTTACTTTAATAGTTTGTTTTAGTTTAATTAACTATTTATTTTTAATTCGATTTGGTTGTATTGTTTTCTATTTGAACTTTTTAATCGCATTCGAGTCATTCCCATTTGTAAAAAAATTGTACCCCCATTCCCGAAAGTGTTGTAATAGCTTAGAATTTCCATTTCTGCAATTTAATGTTTTCTTTATACTGTATAGTAATTAGGCGTGTATGGTAAGATTCGAAAAACAATTGCTAGATAACCTAATTTCAAAGACAAAATTAACTTGAAACAAACACACTTTTCACACGCGCACCTCTAGGGTAACCTCGCTCGTTGCCTCAGAAATACAGTCATGTCCCTCGAATATGGGACGTTCTAGCAATGACCCTTTGATAAAAAACATCGTAGTCCCTCGATGACCCTCGATGTTGCCTTCGATAAAACGATCTAGTCCCTTATAAAAAATTGCTAAAGCGTCTCATAAGTTGCTTTCGATGACTGTAAAATTGACCCGCGCATGTCCCTTCACATCCAACGATGGGGCTTCTTACCAAATCAATGGTAAGATAGCAACATCTAAAGGAGGAAGAAAAGAATATTTGAGACCTTTCGAGTAGGTAGATTCGCTCCTATTTACTCGCTTGCTCACGACAAAAACATTTTTACACCGACACTTTTATCTCAAAACATTTTCGAAAAGACAAAACATTTCGTATACGTTCTTATAGAGACGAGAACCATTGCAAAACATCTTTTCAAAACACTTTCCAAAAAACAAAAATCCACAAACACATCTTTGAACCATCTTTCAAAACAAAACTTTGTACGCGTTCTTATAGAAATGAGAACCATTACAAAGATTTTTCAAAACACTTTCAAAGCCCACACCACAAGCACACTGTCAAACAAAAACAAGTGATATAAACAAGTAACTAAGAGCCCATGGAAAACCATGGATGAAAAGGGTGCTAATACCTTCCCTTTTCATAATCTACCCCCCGAACCCGAGAAATAATCTCGAAAGGTCTTTCCTGTGCTTTTTTACCTTTCCTTTTGGATAAAAGAAAATTCGGTGGCGACTCTTGCTATCCGCACAAATGCGATCAAAAACACAAAACACCAAAGTCAGTTCTCCTACAGTATCACACAATTCCCTGTGAAAAGTCAACAAAAACACCTTTTGGGTCAAATCTTCCTACATGAACATGGAAGGCCCAATTGAGATGAAACTAAAATTGTTGTTTAGGGGACATCCTAAGCTTTCGAAAAAGTCTAAGAACACCTCTCTAGGGTTAAAATTGGAGGAGATATGCCTTGTCAAAATTGAACATTTTTGCAAAATTGCAAAAAGTCAAATGTGCTCAAAAGTGCATTTTTTTGTCAAATGGGCCTAGCTTTTCATGATTGAATCTTATTGGGGACATGGTCCACGACCCAAATCAGCATCCACACTTTATTTGCTTCATTATTTATTTTTATTTTGATTTTTTATTATTTAAAATACAAATTAAATCAAATAAATGGAAAAAACTACAAAAGATTGATTTTGATCTAATTTTTTGTAGGAATCAAATCAAATCAACCTAGCATGACCAAATAAAATCGTGCAAGGGTGGAATGGCTTAAATTGGCATGATTTTGATGCATTTAGAAAGATATGATGCAAGGGAAAAACAAATCAAATCTTGATGATCTTCAAAGATTCAAATTGTTTTTGTTACCCTAATTCATTCTATCATATATATTGAGCAAGAACAAGCCAAAACCACAAGGATTTGCAGTCGTAAAACGCCATACCAAAACTCAAAAAATTGGAAAAAAGTGTTGGATCGTTTTTGAACCTATAAGGCAATTCAAGCCATTCCAATACTCCCAATCGTTTCCTGAAGCCTCTATGAAGCTAACACGATCAGTTTCACGCATCCTCATGCCCAGAATCGACCCCTAGACTTCATACGGTTTTCTTTCTTTTTCAAAATCGATTATAGCAATGCTTGCATCATTAGCATATTTTAATGATGTACTTGTGATTATTGATGTATTTGCAACATGCCTGGATTGTTTAATTGAAGTTTTGAGGCTTGTATGTGTGTTTGCCACTGTTAGGGTTTTCATGGTCGTTTTAGGTTTTTTCTCTACAGGCTAAATTAGGCCAAGAAAAGGATGCCATGGTGTTCGTGGCATCAAGATAAGTTGAACCATGGTCTTTAATTTCATTTATCATGTGTATTTCTTGATGTTTGAAGTGTACAGGCTATGGCTATAGACATTTGTCTGTAGGTAAAAGGTGATACCTAAGACGACGGTCTCAATGAAGGAGACGATGACTTGGCATCATGGTACTGGTCCATTCAAATGTTGGCGCACGTTTTTGTTTTTATCCATGTATTTTCATATATTATTATTTGTTTTTATTATACTAACAAACAAAGCAAATAGCCCGGATGGCAAGACGTGTATTGATTTGAGTGGGAGGACCTGGGTTCGATCCCAGGTCCCAGCAAATTTTATTTTCTCACTTTGTTTCTATAGATTATGTGCATTTCCTTTCCAAGCGCCTCCCATGCGCTGTCACCATCTTGCCATTGGATTCATTGCTAGCCAGATCCAACGCCTCAACCAAGGAAGGACTATGGTGCACTCCCAGGCTGGCACAACAGGGAATCACACGCATGGAATGGGCTCAGCTTCATGGGCCTAAGAAATTCAGCATCATACCCCCTCATTCAGCTTCTAACAGGCCCATTCTATCTTTTTTATTTTAATTCTTTTAATTATTTTCTAATTATTTTCTTTTTTAAAAATAACACAAAAATCATTAATTTTTTCATTTAATCAAAAAATCATAAAAAACATCCCAAATCATTTTTCATAAAAAAATAGTTTGTTTCTTTAATTAATTAATTAGTTTAATTAAATTAAGGCAACTTAATTCTTTCTTTTGTCATAATTTAAAATAATTAGACTTAGGGTTTAATTTTGTATATAATCTGATTTTTTTCTAAAAAAACTAACCTAAACATTTTTTTAATTAGATCTTTTAGGTTTTGCTAATTATTCTCGCATTTAATTCGCCGCACACATTTTTTAATTTCCTTTTTATTATTATTGTAACTGCTCCGAGTTTGTAATAGTAATTAGGGTTTCAATTCCACATCTTTATTTTTGGTCAAAATAATTATGTCTCTGCAAAAGCCCTGAAATAGCTAGGACTTTAACTTTCTCGCTTTAATTTCCGCAAATTATAAACTGCTTAGATGTATGTTAATAGGATTGTATGGAAAGACAAACCAAACATTAATACGGTAGAAAACCCTAAATGTTCAAAGATAAATTAACTGAAAATTACACTCGCACATGCTCACTCCTATGGTTTACTCCACTCCGGTTGCCTTTGGTAAACGGTCATGAAGTATAGGGTTTGTTAGTGGTTGTCCTCTAGCCCCGAAAGATCTAAAATGACTCATTCGATGTTGCCTCAGAAAAAGATCTTTAAGGCTTTAGGATGATTACTAACATTTCCTAACATTGCTTTTGTGATTGTATTTGTCCCTTCGAATGTCCCTAAAAACTCCAACGACGATGCTACCTATTTCTCAATAATGGGATAGCATTGTCTAAAAGGAAAACGAACAAAACTTTTTCTAGTAGGTAGATTAGTTCCTAGGTACTTGCTCAAACAAACAAAAACTTTTTCACACCAACACTTTTCAAACAAAGTTTTCAAAAACAACTTCGTAACACTCTTGAGGACAGAAACAAGGGTTAATACGAAGTAAAACAAAACTTTTCAAAACAAGCACACACAAGCAATTTTCAAAATGAGCAAGTACCTAAGAGCCCATAGAAAACCAAGGATAGAAAGGGTGCTAACACATTCCCTTTCTATAATCTACCCCCGTACTCAGAAACATCTCGAAAAAGGTTTTTTCTGTTCTTTTTCCTTTTCCTGATTGGATAAAATAAAAGTCGGTGGAGACTCTTTCTTACCGCGACATCTGCGGACAAAAAACGCAAACCAGTATTAATAGTCGATTCAGCCACCGTATCACAGGTTGCTCTCTTGTTTCTTTATTTTATTGCATTCCCAGTGGTGTTTTGCGTCCCTTTGAAGTTGTCCATGTGCACTCATATTCATAAACATTGCATGGCATCTTAGGGCCAAAAATAGGGTTTGTTTTATATTTAAGTATCTTCGATCGCATCAACACAAAGATTTTTAACCTTCGTATCTCCGGATAGAAGAAACTTAAATAAGGGCAGTTGTTGTACCCCAATTTTTCCCCCTAAGACCCCTTCATCATACAATGTTGATTCAATCACAACAAGATCACATTAGGGCTTTTGGTTTTTCTCCCTATCTTTAATTTTGCTCTTTGAGGAATCACCAAGCACCTTGACTTGTTTTCTTTTGTGATCATGAATATTTTGTCTTATTTTTTTTCCTTCTAATTAATAAAATGCAATTTTGGTTGGTTTGTCTTGCTTGTTACTAATGTAGGTAAAGGTAATGAGGCTTAGCAAGTTGCTCCATGGGTTCATGAGTTTATTTCCATGACCTAGCCAATAAAGCTTGAGAAATTCAAACCTAATCGTTAAAATTATGTTGGAAGAATTGGCATGGCAAAGTTTGTCTTGGTTCACCACATTTCAAAGTTATCAAGATTGATTTAAAAGCACAAGGGGTTGATTGAAGAAGGTGTCATATTTGGACAAGGCCTTGTTCCCATTGGTCACAAGTGAATATTTCTCTAAATTCTCAAGATATGGAAGTGGTTTTGGTGGCTATGAATTCTAATTTTCATCCTCAATAACTTCTATTTATAAAGCAAGAGTGTTGGTATAAGAAGGTAGTTCAAAATTGTCAAGGTTCCTCAAAGCATTTTCTTGATCTAAGGGCTAGGGTTTTGAACTTCAAAGAAGTATATCTTGCTCATCTTTTGGTATTTTTTAGTGATTCCAAATACATCCTTATCTTCAAAGGTTTATCAACAAATCACCTTAAAAGTGTCAAGGAGTTTCCATGTGGAAGAAACTTGATGATGAAGAAAGGTTACAAGTCCTCCACATGAACCCCCAAATTCCCATGTGTGACTTCAAATGATCATAACTTGGTAAATTTTTATTACCTTGAGTCAATTATTTTTCTACAATAATCTTGAGGATGTGAACTTTATGCCTTCTTTGATATGCAAAGTGAGAAAATGGATGGAAGATGCCCTAAGGATACAAAAGATTATAGGTCATTTCATGATTTTTTGCCAACTTCAACAACTCATAACTCTCTAAATTTTTGGAGATTTTGAATGGTTCAAGTTTCAAAATGTCATTCAAGAGGTCTATTTCATGCCATATTTTTTGGTCAAGAGAAAAGTCCAATTGGAAGGCCATGTTTGGATGAAAAACATTATAGGTCACTTTTGAAGGAAAAGATGAAATATTTCTAAGTATGGAAAGTCAACTTCTTTTTCCCAACTTTGACTCAATGCAACTTTCAGCTCAAGCATCCATTTGATTCCATTATTTTTCCATTGCAAAGCTTCTAACCTCATCTTTCTAAAGCATCAAGAATCATGCCCTAAGACCCCTTGAGCTATGAATTCCATTGGATTGAACTTGGTCACTTGGAACTGAAGTTTCTCATAAGTCAGAATTTGAAATCTTTGTTTTGGCTTCTAATCACAATTTTTTCACGCGTTTTTTCTTATAAACATGTTTAGTGAAGTTCCAGAATTGATTAGCACAACAAAACACGCGTTTTGGATGGGTTTTGATAAAAATTAGAAGTCACACTTTTCTTGTTTGCAACTTCACACGATTTCCCTCAAAACTTCATCATTTCACACGCTTGGACATTCCATTTGATTCCTTATAAATAAAGGGTCATCCCCCATTCATTTCCTCAAGCTTGGATAGCCAGAATCACCCTACCAAACTTGCTCCATAACTCAAAATTATGTTAATTCGAAATCTATTCTCAAGCCTTTTTAATCCATTTTTTCCATCAATTCACTTTCCTTGATCTTCCCTGAAGCTAACCATATAATTACATTCAAGAATCGTGCCCTATATTGCTCCATAGAAGTCCAGTTTCAGAGCTCTGCAACTCAACTTCAATAGGTAGATTCCTTCATCAATTATTTAAAACTTTGATATCATTGTGATGCTCTCATTGAGCTATAGCTTATATAAATTTGCCGCGAAGGTGTGGTTGTCTTCGTCTTGAAGAGACGAAGCGAATAGCATAGGTCTGAGCTTCTGATTTTACAGTTTGAGAGACCTGCAATTGACGTTGGCTGGAGGTTGAAAATGACCAACATATCATCTTCCAACCAATGATGGCACGCCACTTGTTTTTTTTGAAATCTGATTTAATTAATGATCCAATGCATTATCCACTAAAGTCCATAACATGCAGAGCGGGTCAGGTCCACTTGATCTGTTTACTAACGCGTTTTGACATTGATCAGATGGCCCATATTTTTTGGTTTTTATTTTCTTTTCTTATTTTTATATTTAATTGTTTTAAACTTCAAAAAATCATTGAAAATTCATTTTTAGTCCAAAAAATCTAAAAAAATCTTGAAAAATATTTTTGATTATTCTCTTTTTGATTTTTATATTTTCAAAATTTTATTTTGTGTTTTGATATTTTTTTATAAATTTTCAATTTATTTGAACTGATTTAAATATTTAAAAATACTTTGATACATTTTTAAACTCTGAAAAAATTATGGAATGATCCAATGATATTGTGACAAATATTGGTGACCTCATTTATTTTTTATTTCTGACTTTGGTATTTTTACCATTTTTGGTTTATTTTACTCATTTCTTTTAATTTTAAAAATAGTTTCTGACTTTAAAAAATTACCAAAAATTTTGTAAAAATATTTGTGCCCTTTTATGGTTTTTCTATGGTCTCACTTTTTATTTCTTGATTAATTTGAATATAGTTGATATTTTTCTCCTTTATTTCTATTTTAAAACTTTTTAAAAACCCTTTTTTATGTATATATTAAATGCAATATTATATTGTGATTATTTTCTGACTGATCTTGGATTAAATTTTTGGTCATGAACTTTGTTAACATTATTGGATCCGTCGTGTTGAGTCTAACTCCAAAAAAAATGGATGAATGATTTTAATGATAGTTTGATTTAAATTTAATTCAAAAGTGGTTTGTATATTCTCTCCCATCCCTCTTCATCTTATCCCTTTCTTATTACACTAAGTGTTATTGGAGCATGATCTCTATATCATGTCTCAAAACAAATGGTGCATAGATTGCTATTGACCTGCCTCAAAATAGGTGCGGCTTCTATATAAGTCCACTTACGATTGCTTAACATAGTGCTAAATTTTATCCCGATTCGAATAAATGATCATTCGTGGCCCAAACCTATGTTTGCAAGCCCAAGTATGTTAATTTGATCTCTTTGATCCAATAACCTTGAGATTCATTGTGTGGAGGCTTTGGTTCTACCAATCCTCTAATGGATCTACAACACTTTTGGTCAATGCGGATCACTTAAACATCGTTGATCATTAAATGATACTTTTGAGGATTCCAAATGGATGATATACTTGACAAAAAGCAAATGCAACTTGTTGTGTGAAGGATTTGGTTCTACCAATCCTCTAATGAGTTTCAAATGCAAGTTTCAAGATGGTCATCCAACTAACCACCAATTATTAATTTGTTTTTACTTTATGCCCTTTTACTTTTTATGCTTTATGCACCATTTACTTTTAGCATTACATTTCATGTCTTTTTTACTTTGCTCACTTGAGCTTATCTTTTCTCTTCTAAGACACCTAATAATCAACATGAACCATAAAAAGCCTTAATGATACTCAGACTATTTGGTTACTATCCTTGACATTGTGGAGCATTGGACTTCTTGGACTTAAGATTAGAAACCTTGGCCTATGTTGGAGACCTTATGACCTTGATTGATATTTTGTTTGGAGTTCTTGAGGTTTACCTCAAGACATTGGGTTGTTTATTTGTTTTGTGTGAAGGTTATTGTGATTAGATACTTTTTTTGTAATCTGGAATTCACCCGTATACAGCCGTTACTCTGCCAAATTTTTGTGAAGACTTAATACATTTGAAGTTTGGTTCCCTCAAGAGGTCTAGTATCTTTGTTTGTTTGGTTCCAATCCAAAGAATGGGAACTTCATCATGACTCATAATGTCAAGTTTTGACTTCTTGTTGGTTAGATGGTTCTTATCCCTAGTCTTTATCTTATGCTTTAGGATAGTCTCTTCTTCTCCTCCCATCTTCTTTAATTTCAAAAATCTTCTTCCTCCTTTAGAAAATTCTTCTTGTTTTTAAACTTGAACCACTTTCATAATAAACTTGGACTTAGGTCCATGCATTTTCAAAAACATTTTCATAAATAAACTCCAATCAACTTAATAATACCTTGACATTTTTGTGAGAAGACTAAAAGTTAATCAATCTCATCCAAACCATTTTTCCATTTTGGCTCTTATCTTTAAAACTTTTCTCAAAAAAAAGATTAGACTCTTGTCAATCCTTGTAGTGATGCAAACAATTATACTTCTAGAATATGTAGTGAAGAGAGATATTTTCCACTTGGGTGTTGAGTGAGGCATTTTTTATTTTAAAATCCAAGCCATATCCTCCACTTTGAGATGATACAAATTCTCCTTTCTCATGATTGTGGGTAGTAAGTATGTTTTCCACACGGACAATGACAATGATGTCTTATCTCATAAAATTAACCAACGCATTTGTGTTTTAAATTTTTAAAAGAGGAACTACGTGTACCCTGATCCCCTATTGCACGAAAGGTGGTACGTAGGCACTAAAGGTTCGCAACCGCGGCGGGTGCAAAAATCATTAAAAAAAATTCTTTTCTCACCTCCACCATCTATTTTTATACAACATTTGTATAGCCAAAATATATAGATTTTACAAAGTGGTTCCTGCGGAGTACCGTAGATGTTTATGGTGCTAATAAAGCGCGATGGCGATTTTTATTTTTATTTGTACAAGTCTAGTCAATCCAATGACTTAGTCTTAACATTTCTACCTCTACATGAAGGGCACCCTGATGTTCCAATCAAAGGAAACTCTAATGCTCCAATCAAAAGAAGCTCTGATGTGCAAATTTAAGGAAACTCTGATGGTCCAATTGAAAGAATATCTGATGTTCAAATCGAAGGAAACTCTGATGTTCCAATTGAAGGAAACTCTGATGTTCCGATCGAAGGATATATCGTTCATCTTCAAATTTTACTTTCCTCAAGAAAATGTTTGCAACCACCCATGTAAGAGAAGATATTGAAATAAAATGAGAGGGAAAATATTAGGGTACAACACGTATTATCGTGTCTTAGGATTTCCAAACGATTCACTATCTCACGCCACTCCTTCGACTGAACCCACCGTTCTTCAAAGCTTTCACTTGCTCAAATCTAATTTTTTGAAATCTTATGTAAACCCCCAAATAAACATTATGATCTTGGAAAACAAACCCTAAGGTTTTTCTAAATGAAACCCTCAAAGATTCTCAACCTAATTTACTAGTACAACAACTTAAATTGGACGTTATCAGCACTTGTCTAGATGACACCCAAACAAAAAATTATTATGTGTAGTTTGTTTGTGTGTATGCATATATGGAAGGTTGAAGATGAATAGCAATCTTTGTATGTGTTTATAGTTTCATAAAGTGGGAAATGATGCATGTATGAAGTATTTATATGTGTGCTAGTTGGAGGAAAAAGGGAAACTTAGAAATTAAAAAAGAATGAAATTTTTTAGAAAACTTACAGCATGTGTTGACACATATTAATGCATGCGTCAACTTGTTCAAGGTCATATGTCAACACATAGAAACAGAAGCTACGAGCTTTAAAAATGGGTTACACGTGTCGAACTGTACATTGTATGTGTCGGCACATAGATGATATTTTTTTATATGTGTCATACTGAAAGGATATGTGTGTCGACACATAGAAATAGAGACTACATGCCTTAATATTCCCCCACATGTGTCGACTCATACCTCGTACATGTCAACACATAGACCTGTTTTTCGTGTAGAAACTAGTTTTTAATGCATGATACCTTTTCCAAACATGTTCTAAATATATTCTGAGTACCCTAATGTGAAGGTTCACATAATGACTCAGAGATACCGCCCAATATACATAAATGTTAAAGTTATCCTAGTTTTGAAATCAAGTAAAACATCTAACGGGCAAGTGAACTCACATACTCCCCTTTTTTTATGATGGAAAAACTTGCGACGATGCATTTCTTGTAGGCTCCCCATGAATATGTGCATCCCAACTTCATCTTCGCATATGCTTCTCCCCCTTTAACAATATCAAAAAGAGACAAAGCAAACCATGTGAAGTGTCATTTATCACACAAATACTAATATATCACACAAAGGCGTTTTTGCAAAGAAAGAACATGCACTCACATATACCCATCTACACGGAGTGATGCAATGCTTAAACATAAATAATAGGCAATACAAATAACCATAATAAAAAATACAAAAGCATGAAATATGATTAATGCAATGCAAAAGCAAATTCCTGGGTCGCTTAAAAAACGTCACGATTATGCAACACTTCACAATGGTGCTCCCGATGATGCACACGCATGTGCCTAGCTTGGTGAAAATTATATCTCCACTAAAACCAAAACCAAAACCAAAGATGCTATCATAACATATGGCATGACTTGATCAAGAAGTTCATTTGCACGAAAACTTGCTAAAATTAGTTCATGTGCAAATGAATAAATAACAAACTTACATGAAAAGCAAGGAATAATAATAATAAATGTGCTTGTACACCTAGAACATATACTTAAAGTTAGAAATATCAATAACATGAAGTCACTATAAGCATATAAATTGAAAACACACAATGGTTGTCAATTGAAATTTTCGGAAGCAAACATTCATGAAATATGTCATATATTATTCATATATAGCATTTGGAACATAAACAACATTGCAATGGTAAAAGGCTTACTTTCAAGGGGGAAATGGAATGAAATTACCTCATAGATGAAAGGAACATAGGATGTACTCGCATAGTATGAAAATTTCAAATGAAAGTTTGAGAAAATATATATAGCACGCAACAAATGTATTTAGGCAACATTTGAGATATCAAGAATTCCCATTTCCCTTCAAATGTTGAAAAATTGTTCGGTTGCAAGAGGTCTCATAAAGATATCTGCAAGTTGATTTTTACTATCAACATGCTCAAATAAAACATCCCCTTTTTCAACATGGTCACGTAGGAAGTGGTGACGTATCTCAGTATGCTTAGTGCGAGAATGTAACACCAGATTTTTTGTTAGGTTAATCGCACTAGTGTTGTCGCACATAATATGAATACATGAAAGTTTAATATCAAAGTCAAGTATTTGTTGTTTGAGCCACAAAATTCAGCACGACAACTATCAACTACGACGTATTATACCTTGGCCATTAAAAAGTAAACAGAAACTTATTTCTTGATATGCCAACTAACTAAGGAACTTGAAAACATGTGGTTAGTTCCACTAATACTTTTCCTATTTGACTTGCAATCAGTGATATCAAAATCAGAATAACCAACCAAACTATAATTATTTCCTTTGGAATACTAAAGCCCATACTTCGATGTACCATGAAGGTATCTAAGAATGTGTTTGACATATTTTATATGACATTCCTTAGGATTTGATTGATACCTAACACACATACAAATGCTAAACATAATATCAGGCCTAGATGCAGTAAGATATATAAGAGATTCAATCGTACCTATATATTTCTTGACATCCACATCTTTACTATTTACATATTTATCCAATTTATCGTTTGTTGGCATTAGAGTGTCAATTGATTTATCTTCATCGATATCGAATTGTTTTAGAAATCTGTGACAATACTTTATTTGACTCATGCATGTTCCTTCATTGAGTTGCTTGATTTAAAGTCCGAGAATGTAATTCAACTGCCCCATTAGACTCATCTCAAATTCCCCTGGCATTAGCTTAGAAAACTCCTTGACCAATTATATTTTAGTAGAACCAAATATGATATCATCAACATAAATTTGAACTAGAAGTATGTTTTTTCCTTGACATTTAATGAAGAGTGTTGTATCTACCTTTCTTCTAGAGTATTCTTGGTCAAGTAAGAACTTGCTAAGCCGCTCATACCCAACCCTAGGGGCTTATTTGAGGCCATACAAAGGTTATTTTAGTTTGTAAACATGATTAGGATACTCATGATTTTAAAAATTGGGAGGTTGTCAAACATACACTTCCTCATTAATCTATTCGTTAAGGAAAGCACTTTTCATGTCCATTTGAAATAGCTTGAAATTCTTAGAGCATGCAAAACCTAGTAAAAGCAATATAGCCTTGAGGCGGGCAACCAAGCATAAGTTTCCCCATAATCAATGCCCTCATCTTGGTTATAGCTTTGAGCCACTAGCTGGGCCTTGTTCCTATTTATCACTTCGTGTTTGTCTATTTTATTTGTAAAAATCCACTTGAGGATGAAGGACAATGTCCCATACATCATTTCTTTCAATTTGATTTAACTCATCTTACATGGACATAAGCCAATGCTCATCAAGTAAGGCCTCTTTTGAATTTTTTAGGTTCAACTTGAGACACGAGTGAAAAGTGATAACATAAATTACTTATCTTAGAGCGGGTAGTTACACTTTTGGTGATGTCTCCAAGAATATTATCGATTGGATGATCCTTAGAAGTTCTCCACTATGAGGGAAGATCATCCTATTTATTTTGACTTTCATCTTTCTTCTTTTTAGGTTCATCATCGTCCTCCTCCTCCTCAGATTTCACCGACTAAGGTAATCAATTCCTTCTTCAGTGTCCTTGAGTATGTCTTCTGTAGATGCATATGTACCATGAAAAGAAATACGTTTTCTGACATTTTTCGAAAAATACTCATCAAAAGTAACATGTAATGACTCTTCAACAATAAGTAATATCTTATTATACACTCTATAAGCTTTACTTTATTGAGAGTATCTAAGAAAGATATCTTCATCAACTTTTTCATCAAATTTTTCAAGGTTATCCTTACTATTGTTTAAAATAAAACATTTGCAAACGAAAACATGAAGATGTGATAAATTTGGTTTTCGACCTTTTAAACGTTAATAGAGTATTTTGTCTAATATAGTACGTATAAGTATCCTATTTAATATATAAGATGTTGTGCCAATAACATTAGCCTAAAAATACTTAGGTAGACAACTATCATTGAGCATAGTTCTTTCCAACTCCTCTAAAACCTAGTTTTTGCGCTCCATAACACCATTTTGTTGTGGAGTCCTAGGAGCTGAAAAGTTATGTTCAATTCCATATTCATCAAAATATTCCTCAAAGAGGGGGTTTTCAAATTCACCCCCATGATTGCTTCAAATTTAATTTTTTTTGGGATAACTTTGCAAAACGTGTGAAAGCCAAAAATCTCTTTGTTCTACTATACAAAAAGATGGTCCAACAAAATCTAGAGTAATCGTCTAAAATAACAAAATCGTAGTAGTTACCACCTAGGATTTTAGTCTGTGAGAGACCAAAAAGATCCATGTGGAGAAGCTCAAGAGGTCTAGTAGTTGAAACTATATTTTGGATTTAAATGAGACTTTTGTTTGCTTTCCCTTTTGGCATGCGTCACATAGGTGGTATTTTGAAAACTTTATTTTAGATAGACCAGTTACTAAATCTTTTGAAACCACTATGTTTAGTAAATCAAAGCTGACATGAGCTAAGCTCTTATGCCATACCCATTATTCCTCACTCATGATAACAAGACACTTGGCATTGGTAAAAGATACATCATTCAAGTCAAGCATATATATGTTGTTTACTGGCACACCATTAAACATGCAATCCTTCTTTTAATTATGTATTGTCATGCAAAAAGTTTTCTTAAAAGATACTTTATACCAAGTTTTCCACAATTGACTAATGCTAAGAAGACTATGTTTAAGGCTATCAACTAACATAACATCGAAGATAGTAGTAGATGAGGGATTATATACATTACCTTTTCCAAGTATTTCACCTTTGTTATTGTCTCCATAGCACATAAAACCCTTCTTCTTCGCCACAAAGTTAGAGAATATGTAAAGGTCTCCCGTCATATGCCATGAGTATCCACTATCGAGAATCCATCTTCTCATCATAGAGCCAAGACATTTAACCTAAAAGATCAAACGAAGGTGATAGGTACCGAACTTTCATTGGGTCCTTGGGAGTGAGTGAAAATGTGGTTGCATTTAGGCAACCATTTAAAAACACCTTTAGGAACCAAAAAAACTCCGAATTTGCATTTTTCAATAGTGTGACATTTCTTGCAACAATAGTCACAAGTAAACTTTTGATGAGATTTATCTTTGCTATTAAGATCCTTTTTCACAAATCTATACTTTTTATATGGTTTGTTCAAAGATTTTTCAAATTTTGAGGGAATAATAGCAAATATAATCTTTGGTTGTAACACTTTGTTCAATTTGGCTTTAAGAGTTTTAGTCTCTTTTTGCCAAATGTGACAAGTTTCACAACCGAACCAAGATGGTTCCTCATCCTATTTATTAACCTTTTGACTATCTATAATAGATTTCTTTAGAGCTTCCATTTTATTTTAGGTTTCTAAAACCTTAGCCTCTAAGTGTGAAAAAATTCTTTTACTTGAAGCTAACTTCTTATAAGCATCTAAGACTTCTATATGTATATTTAAAAAGCATCTTGTAGTTCATAATAAGACAACTTATCAACATGTTCATATTTAGAATGACTTACATTCTTTTTCTTCTTTTGACATTGATGGGCCGAGAGACACACATTTGCCTCCACTTCACTATCACTTGAGCTTTTATTACTTGAGGAATCACTATTACTTTCCCAAGCAACATAGGCTCTTCTAGACTTTCTGGACTTCTTGTGTTGGCACTTTTCTTTCTCTTTGTCAAGATATGGACACTCAAACCTATAATGACCCGATTTCCCATAATTGTAGCATGAACCTCTTGATTTCCCTTTCTTGTTGTCACCTTCATTTAAGGATGTAGATAGTCTTCTAAACATGATGGGGTTTTTGGCGGGGTGATTTACTCCATTCTTTCGAATGTACCTATTGTACCTCTTCACAAATAATCTCATTTCTTCATCATCTGAATCTTCATTGTCACTAGTATCACTATCAATTTGCTAATTTGTTTAGGACCTTGAACTAGAAGCCTTTAGAGCAATAAACTTCTTTTCTGCCTCGTTATCCTTTCCTTTCTCCTTCTTCAGCTTCTTCTCTTGCTTTTTCTCATGTTTCTCTAAGAAAATGAGTTCTTGATCATGTTCTTCAGGCTTACTAAAAAATTTAGTAAGGTCTAGTGTTGTAAGATCATTAGCTTCCTTGATCGCAGTGACCTTTGGTTGCCAATTCCTAGTGAGAAACCTCAAAACTTTATTAGTAGCAATTTCATTAGAAACCGGTTTCCCAAGTGAATTCAAATGATTTATGAGATGAGAGAACTTCTTTTGCATTTAGGATATGGTTTCACCATGTTTCATGTGAAATAGTTCAAACTCTTGATTTAGTCTATTAATTCTAGCTAGTTTGACTTCATTAGTTCCCTCATGGGCAACTTGCAATGTCTCCCAAATAGCTTTAGCGGTTTCACAATGGGAAACACATTAAAATTCATCAACACCAAGAGCGGATATGAGAATATTTTATGCTTTCCAATCGTAAGCCCACTTTTCTTATCATCATCATTCTATTGTGCTTTCGGTTTAGGTGTGACAAAACCATTAGCATCGGTCACGGTAATTTGAGTTGGACCATTGATAATGGCGTCCCACATTCCCTTATCATATGAATGCACATACAAGCTTTCCAATAACCATAGTTTTCATCGGTGAAAATAGGCGCTCTATTGTACGCCTCTTTAGGTTTGGTAGTCATTATCTAATAAGTGTTTTTAAAGCATGTAATGAACTGAAACTCATGATATCACTTGTTATAAGACGACAACTTATCTAAAGGGGGTGAATAGATCCCAAGGTAAAAATACCTTTTAAAAATTCTATTTTAAAAGGAAATGAAAAACTATGGCAAGCAAGAGTCTTAGCCTAAATCATAGAAGTCATCTAATCTAAACCGATTATTGGAAACTCATATATGTGTAATATAACAAATGGAATACAAGACAGTAATAAGATCTAATAAAATAATTTCTCAATCACTCATTTTACTATGATCACAATGTTAACCAATTTTCAATGAAATTATTGATAAAACGAAAGCTAGCAAATTATCGAACACTTGGTATGCAATCGATTTTTCAGTTTTTCCTTTTGAATTTGTTGATATGGAATACCACTTACAATCTAATTGATTGTAATTTAATTAACAAAGCAATTTCAAGTTTAAAAATCAAAGGATTTGTCTATATGTATCGATTACACAATCAATGAATTTAACTAATTGCTATAGATAGTAAATATGTGTGAGAGAGAGAGAGAAGACACAAGGATTTGTTTAGGAAGTTCTCCAATCATCCTCAATATGGATACATCTACCCACACTTTCAAATGGAATTGAGATATAAATCTTTCTTTCCAAAAAGTTGATTACAAGATAAATGTAGAAATACAACCCTACAAACCCAATGTTTGATGTTGATTTTAACCCTTTCTCTTCCCTTGATCTTGAGCTCAACCAAGTGTCCCAATAAAACCAATTGATTCACTGTCTCGCACTTCTCCTTTTCAAGAACCCACATTCTTCAAAGCTTTCACTTGATCGAATCCAATTGCATATTATTGTGTCCTATGATTTCCAAACAATTCATCGTCTCACGCTATTCCTTCGATCGAACCCACCGTTATTCGAAGCTTTCACTCGATCGAATTTAATATTTTAAAAATCTTGTGTAAACCCCCAAATCATCAATATGATCTTGGGGGACAAACCCTAAGGTTTTTCCCAATGAAATCCCCAAAGATTCTCAACCCAATTTACCGGTACACCAACCTAAATTGGATGTTATCAACACTTGTCTAGATAGAACCCAAACAAAAAATGATTATGTGTATGCATAGATGGAAGGTTGAAGATGAAGAAAAATATTTGTATGTGTTTATAGTTTCATCAAGTTGGAAATGATGCATTTATGAAGTATTTATATGTGTGCAAGTTGAAGGCAAAGGGGAAACTTAGAAATTGAAAAAGAATGTGATTTTTCAGAAAAGTTACAGCATGTGTCGACTAATATAATTCATGTGTCGACACATATTAATGCATGCGTCGACCTGTTCAAGGTCATGTGTCGACACATAGAAACAAAAGCTACAAGCTTTAAAAATGGGTTACATGTATCGACCTGTACATTATATGTGTCGACACATAGATTAGAATTTTTCAGTATGTGCCACCTGAAAGGTTGTGTGTGTCGACACATAAAAATAGAGACTACAGGCTTTAATATTGACCCATATGTGTCGACTCATACCTCGTATGTGTTAATACATAGACATGTTTTTCGCATAGAAACTGATTTTTAATGCATGATACATTTTCTAAACATATTCTAAATGCATTTTGTTGTACCCAAAATTTACCCTCCCATTTTTCAAGACAAATTAATTCAAGATACTTCCTCAAGCATATGAAGGTCCTAAACACTCAAGACTACTCAAAGATTGATCAGACAAACCCTCCTCCTAAGCATTGACCTACAACTAGGGTTTTGTTTTTCTCAAGGAAAATTGGAATTCTAATGCCTCAAGTGGATTTCATGGTTTCTCATATGCATCAAAGAATCCTCATATCGAATTTCAAGCCTTGCAGCAGAAGTTTGCTCAATCAACTAGTCAAATGATTGAAAATCAACTGTATTTGATGAAAAGTCAACTTTGACCAACTTACAGTCAAACTTCAAGACTTTTGGTCAACATCAATATTTTTAAGTCACATTCATTATTTTATCAAAGTTTGATCATGATTCATCAAGAGAACTCAAGATTCATCAAAATTTAAAAGTTACTAAATTAGGGTTTTCTTTAGGAGAAGTCAACTGAACTTTGACCAAAACATAACTTTCACATAATTAATCAGAAAATTTTCAACCACAGCCTATCTTGAAGGAAATTCAATTCTCTACAACTTTGTCTCTCTAAGATCAAGGCCAAAAATGCTTCATTTGAGAGATATGGGCCAAAACATTACAAGTCATTTTTAAAAGTCAACAAAAAGACACTTTTTATCAAATCATGTTACATCAAGATAAATGCTTCAAATAAATAAATGAGCAACATGAAGGTTGTAGGGGACATCTTGAGATTTCCAAAAAGTCCAAGATGACCTTCATGTGATAAAAATTGAGTGAGTTATGATTGGTGCAAGTTGGGCAATTTTGAGAAAATGCATGAAGTCCAAATTGAGCAAATTTGAATTTTTGGGCTAATGGGCCTATCTTTTAAGGTCCAAACGTGTTCCTGACCTTATAATAGACTCCTAAATCCATTAATTTATTTTTTTTGTTTTTTTTTTATTTTTATGTTGATTTTATTCAATTAAAAGCAAAATAAATCAAATAAAAAACCAAATAAATAATATAAGGCATGAGAATCTATTTTTGAATCAAATCATAAGTATAAAAAGCTCATGGACATCTAGCAAAAATGTGATTGGTATGAGATTGGCCTAAAAAAGAAAGATTTCATGCAAAACTTCAATCAAATATTTTTATGTTCTTTTCACCCTTTCCTTAATTTGGATAAAAGAAAAGTCGGTGGCGACTCTTGCTTACCGCAACATTTGCGAACATAAAATGCAAAACCAGTATTAACAGTCGGTTCTACCACCATATCAAAGAACTGACGACTCTGCTGGGGAAGCTAAAAAAGTGGGGATACCTTAGAGTCTAGTTCATTGTAAAATGCTTTACCTTGTATGCTTTGTTTGCTTTACTTTTGAGGGCTTTGTTTGGGTTACTATAGATCCTACACCCGGATCTGGGGAACCTTTTAAGTAAGTAGCAATAGATCATGGAAATTATGCGGGGTATACTGACACGGTTGAAGCGATAGCTACGTTGATGTGACACTTTGGTTGGTACTGGTAGCCCTTAAGTAGTCAAGGAGAATACGGGGCCGCTGCATGGTGTCATGAAGCATCAACTAACCTTATAACCTTTAATTGAACAACTTGGCCATTAGGAAGTAGTGAGATAGTCGTCTTTGGTGTAGCCCGAATTCGGTTGATACTCGATACTACACTCATTGAGATTTGACTCCCAAGTTTTGTTTGGTGGCAAGTCAGTTGTCGATCGGAACGAGACTTGTGGGAAAGACCAGTGATATTGAGATCCCTTAGAACCCGATTACTTTCTAGGACAGGTTGAACCAACTAAACTTCAAGAGGGTACTTACCTGAAAACCCATGCAAACCTTAAACCTAAGGTCTTTGTGTGATTTTCTTGTGCTTTCTATATTGGTGTTTTCTTAGCATAATCATGGTATCATAACAACATAACATGGCATATCATACTAACCATTTCAAGGATTTTTAGGACTTATCTTTGTGTTATTTTGTAGGACATGGCATCCACTCGCAGGAATACTATCCAAGTCAACCTCATAAGGGTACCTCCTCAACTCAAGGAATTAGCATCAAGGGTTCCTGAGAGCTCTCCGTTCACACAAAGACATGGTCGACTTCTCAATTTGGTCACCTCAAGCCCTAATGAAGAAATGTTGAAGGTGCTCTTTCAGCTCTTCGACCCTTTATATCACTGCTTCACCTTTCTTGACTACCAATTGGTGCCTACCATCGAGGAGTTTTCTTAGTTATTGGGGGGTTCCCATTCTTGATCGGTTACCATTAAATGGTATGGAAAGAGGCCCAAAACCTGAAGAGATTTCTCATGCTCTGTCTTTACAATGGTCCGATGTAGTGGAAAATTAGGAAACAAGAAGAGGCGTCAAAGGGTTTCTAGCTAAGTTTCTATTTGAGAAAGCTCACCATTTTTGGGATACCCTGGATTTACAAGCTTTTGAAGAAGTGTTGGCCCTTCTCATCTATGGGATGGTACTATTTCCTAATCCGGACCAAATCATAGATGTGAATGTGGTCAAGGTTTTTCTGTCTCACAATCCGGTGCCTACTTTACTTAGAGACATCCTACACTCTCTACATAACCGCACTGCAAAGAGAAGAGGGACCCTTATGTGTTGCACTCCTCTGTTAGCTAGGTGGTTTATTTCGCACCTTCCTCGATCTGTGTTGAAGAATGAGAAGGGCTTGAGATGGTCTAATAGGTTGGTGTCCCTCACATATTCGAACATTCATTGGTGTCCTCGATCCTTGGAGAATGTTACCATCATTGACTGCTATGGGAATTCCCTAATGTCCTTCTCCTAGGCATTAGGGGAGGAATAACTTATAATCCTTGTTTGGCATTAGGACAATTTGGTTATTCTAGGAGGGATGGTCCTCATGATACACTTGTCTAAGGAATCGTATTCGATTATGTGAATAATGTTCAGTGTTATCGTCAGAGGTTCATAAGAGCTTGGGGATGGTAAACAAAGTTGATAGCAAAACACTGGGGCATAAGAACTCCATTCCTTTAGAGCCTTATCTTAAGTGGGTATGAGTCCGTGCTCAAAGTCTCATGATGCCTTATGAGGCCATTCTACCCATCATCATGGAGCCAGTTACTGAGGGAGACATTCCTTACATTGTTCTTCATCCTGACATGCCGACACATTTCGAGGGGTTACAAAAATCCTAGATTCAACTCAAAAAGGAACGGGATACCTTTGAAACCCAATTCTACAACAGCGAGAAGAAGGTTTTAGAGCTCACCAGGCTACTTCACGAAGAGAAGAGTATAAATGCCTACATTGCACCAAAGAGGATGCGCCCGTGGGAAGCTTGAGTCATTTTTTGCTTTGAGAGTTCATTCTACTTTATTACTTCCTTTGTAAGCCCAAGAGGCATCATTGTAACCTCTTAAACTTCTTAATGCAATTAACGTTTGTTTTCCCTTTGGCTAAGCAAATTTAAGTCTTAGAAATCCTTGAAAATATTGCATACATATATCATACATATCATTGCATAAACAGGTTTCAGGACAGGCTCCTTACCTTCTTTGCTATTTATTTCAGTAATGGCTCTTGAACAAACAGTTAAGGAGCTCCAGGCATAGAATGCTCAATTCCAAGAAATGTTCCTGAATCTGGCTAAGGGACAAGAAGATTTAAAAGCTCTGATTCTCAAGTACAAGAAGAAGAAAAAGAGGCCAATGGGTGTTCTGAATTTGGGAAGAAGGTTCAAAGTACCAGTGAGGCAAGTTTCAGAGCTCATAACTCCGTCAAGAGAGAGAGACACTCAGGAAGGAGAGCCAAGAGAAGAAGACCATAGTCCAAGAGAGTCTGAAGAAGACGAAACTGATTACACCAAGGAACAATACCCTCCTGCTGATGATAAGTACAAATAGTTGGAGGACCGTCTCAAGGCCATGGAAGTTCAGAAGGTACCTGTCCTGGATTTCGAAGAGCTAGGGTTGGTTTTTGGAGTGGTTATCCCGCAAAAGATCAAAGTTCCTGCATTTTCTAAATATGATGGGGTCTCATGCTCCAAGCTGTATCTCAGGTCTTATGTCAGGAAGATCCAGCCGCACACTGCTCACAGGAATTTGTGGGTGCATTTCTTTCAAGACAGTCTATCGAGGACTCAATTAGAGTGGTTTTATCAGTTGGAGGGAACCAACATCTGTAATTGGGAAGATCTAGCTGCTGCTTTCTACAAGCAGTACCAATATAATGATGACTTCGCTCCAACCTGTACACAACTTTAGAGTATGTTTATGGGTTCTGGCGAGGGCTTTAAAGATCATGCCCGGAAATGGAGAGACCTTGCAGGAAGAGTCCAGCCTTTATTGTCTGATAGGGAGCTGGTGGACATGTTCTTGGGCACATTATCCGGGCCATTCTTTAACCACCTGATTGGAAGTTCTTCTGATGGGTTTACAGAATTGATCTTGATAGGAGAACGAGTAGAGGCTGGTATTAAAAGTGGTAAGATACAGAGAGATGCATCCTCCAGCACTTCAAAGAAACCATTCACAGGGAAGAAAGAGGTCAGTGATGCTTATGGCCAAAGAAATATTAACAAAATTGAGCATCGTTTGACGGTAGGGGCTGTTATGATTTCCAGTCCTACATTAAACTAGCAACAGAATAATCATTCCAGAACAGATAAGCCTAGAAGACAGTTTACCTGGATTAATATGACTTTGTCTCAAGTTTTTCCATATTTGCTGAAATCCAATTTGGTTACCCTGAGAGAGGCTCCCAAAAATCCCAACACTACATCTCCTCACTACAATTCAAATGCTCGGTGTGCTTACAATTCTGAAAGTCCAGGCCATGATACAAATGATTGTTAGGCTTTGAAGAACAAGGTGCAGGATTTGATTGAGGCAAAGGAAATTGAATTTAACGCTCCTGAGACCCTAATGTTATAACTTCCCCTATGCCCAAGCATGGTCGTGGTATTAATGCTATTGATGATGACATGTTTGTTGCTTCTGTTGATGAACTAGCTACTCCACTCTTGACTGTTAAAAAGAATCTCTTGCAGGCCGGTTTATTTACGGGTTGTAGTGAAGGTTGCCACTTATGTTTCTCCCTAACTAATGGTTGCCATTTGTTGAAGGAAGGTGTTCAGCGCCTGATGGATGATAAAGAAGTTATATTTGTGAAGACTCAAGTTACAAGTGCTACGTGTGAAGATGTTTCTATCATTACCATTTCCGCCAATCCTCCCAAGGTCTCCTCCAAAATACCTGTTAGGATTACATCTGTTCCGAAGGTCGCTCCGTTGATAATTACTTTCCCTGGACCTATACCATATTCTTCGGATAAAGATATTCCCTGGAATTATGGGGCTGATGTCTATTACCATGGTGTCAAGCAAGATTTGCTGGTTTTTAAAGACAAAGATGTCGAAGACTCTGATCCTTACATTAGTAATATCGTCGAGATCAATAAGATAACAAGAAGCGGAAGAGTTTTCTGTCCCGAGATCTCTCTAAAAATTATTGCTACTCCTGTGATCATCCCTACTGCTGCTCCTATTAATACTCCTATTACTACTCCGGTGATTATTTCTGCTACTGCTTCTGTCAGTATTCCTATGACTACTCCTGCTTTTAGTCCTATTGTTATCCCTGCTACCGAGTCGGCCGAGACTCGGGGCAAAGAGGTATTGGTTGAGCTTGTCCAGACGAAGGCACATCTAGAAGCCATTCCTAAGGCTCCTAAAAAGGAGATGGAAGAGATATTGAAAATAATAAAGAAAAGTGATTATAATCTCGTAGATAAATTGGGGCAGACACCTTCAAAAAATCTCCATGCTGGCCATACTACTGTGCTCTGAAGCCCATGCCAAGGCTTTAGTAAAATTCCTGAAGTCTGCCCATGTGCCTCAAGAGACCTTTGCTGATCAATTCGAGAATTGTGTGGCCAGTATGACAGCTGACAATGGCCTGGGATTCTCTGATGCAGACCTAACTCCCAAGGGAAGGAAATACAATGATGCCCTACATGTATCCATTGAGTGCAGTGGCATTACATTATCCCATGTTCTGGTAGATACAGGTTCATCACTGAATGTCTTACCCAAGAACGCTCTAGACAGGTTGGATTGCGAAGGGCTCACACTAAAACCCAGTAACATTAAGGTGAGGGCCTTCGACAGTTCTAAAAGAATGGTGCATGGGTGATGGGGGTGTGTAACGTATAGCCTAAATATAGTACTGCAAGTGCACAACCTATCGAAGTAATATATAAGATTATCGAACCACAGAGACCAATTGTCAATCTATCAACTCTATTGCTAAGGTGAACAAGAATATTGATGTGAGTGCAGTGCAACAAAGTAAATGAGCGAGGTAAATAACAGTTTAAAAGACAGGTTGGAATGTAAATCATGTAATCAGATATTGGTCCGGTCATGCGTAGATGAAACTACTTATGGGGCAGTATTTTCTATTGATAGCAAAGAATCAATTTAACGGGAACTTGTAGCTTTTGACTACTAAGAACCGAATTTACTCTTTAAATTAAATTCCTTTATTGTCACATATAAAGGGTGCCTTCCGCGTTAAAGAGGTAAACCTATTTTTAAGAAATTGATAGTTTTGACTTAACAGAAAAGTAATTTTACTTGGAAAGATTAACTTAAAGAGACTTTTGGCTTTTGACCAAGAGTCAGATTTCAAACCTACAAACGCGTCCGAAAATAGTTTCAAAATCGTTTTCTAAAAAGGTCAATGATTCCTATTTAACCAATCGACGGCTTTCGCTCTTTTCGTTTGGTTAAATAATAATCAAGTCATATCATTAGTTTGGACGGCTTTCGATCTTACCCAATAAACATTTAAACATAATTGACTTAAGTTAAAAGCAAAACATCCCCAGAGTATTTTCACTAGCATGATAATTGGAACACGACCATGATGACAATCATTACATCCAAACCTTTATAGTTTAGCCAGACATAATAAGTGTGAGTCTATAAAACGTGTAGACTATGGTAAGAGCATTTAGAGTCTATAAAACGTGTAGACTATGGTAAGAGCATTTAGAGTCTATAAAACGTGTAGACTATGGTAAGAGCATTTAGAGTCTATAAAACGTGTAGACTATGGTAAGAGCATTTAGAGTCTATAAAACGTGTAGACTATGGTAAGAGCAATTATAAGTAAAGAAATGCAATAAAATAGAACCTTGCTCCAGTCGGAGACTTGAATCTGATACAAATCTGCGGAATGGTAAGGCTGGTATGATAAACTTCAACCAAAGTGCTCCAAGACTCGATTACAACTCAATCTACACCGTAATAACTCCCCGATGTGAAGAGATTATTACTTTACAGAAACTGATAGTATATGGCTTAAGATTGTACTAAGCTTGGATGAAACTAAAGAATGAAAATCGAAAACTATTTATAGAGGATCCTTGAGATGCGTAAAGACCAGCATGCCCCTCAACTTCTTTTGAGCGGGAAGCTTTTTGTGAAGGCCGCGGGCGCGGTGGCAGTGGCCGCGGGCGCGGTGGCTGGAACTGCCACATCATGGGAACGTGGCAGTTGGTCTTTGGGTGAAAGTGGGCCACGTCATCGCGTTCCTTGTAGCCGGCGCGGCGCTCAACGCCATAAGTGCAGAATGTCTTGAAAAACCCTAATTTCTTGGCGTTTTGGCTCGTCTCTTCACAGAAGGCTCTGAAATGACAAGAATCCTGAAAACAAAGGAAAAAGGAACATAATACGAGAAAATGATAATAAAAACTAAGGAAAACATGTGATATTTGAGTCAGAAACATAGTGCGATTTAGTGCGATCAATGGGGAGGTGGACATCCCTATCAATGTGGGTACTCATACTTTTAACTCCACTTTCTATGTGATGGACATCCGCCCATCTTACTCATGTTTATTGGGTCGACCATGGATCCATGGGGCTAGTGTTGTGACTTCCACCCTACATCAGATGCCGAAGCACCCAGTCAATGGGAAAATTATCACAGTCCATGGGGAGGAGGAGTACATGGTGAGCCACCTGAACTCTTTCGGGTACATTGAAATGGACGGTGAGTTCTTTGAGACTCCCTGTCAGAATTTTGAAGAATTTCCACAGACCGTTGTTGTAACCAAAACCACTACCATTGTTCCAAATACTACTAGGCCTCCGTTGAATATGGCCTCTCTCAAGGATGCCAAAGCAGTAGTCGAAGAAGGAGCCCAGAGAGCTGTTTGTCGTTCTCGCACCAGGGGTCCACCTTTACGGATCAGCAACCATGGAGTTAATTCCCTAAGTGACAGCGATATTGATTATGACCTGGACAAGTGGATCTTCCCAACCATCGGCGATGGACTCAGCAATTGGGAGGCTAAAGAGTTTGTGCCCATTACTTTTATTCAAGAGTAATTTGTCTTTTTTGTTTTAAGGAAATCTAATATTTGAACAATTGAAACATTACAGCCTTGTGTCTTACCCGAGGCACAATGGTCTATTTGTGAGGGTCATTACTTCATTTTCATATGTCATCAATAAAACATTGGACGTTTCACATACAAATTTTACGCTCTTTGTTTTTATTTCCTGCCTCTTTATTTTATCAAAAATATACAGCTATGCTCTAACACACACTCACATATCAAACTGCAGATCCACATCCACTATGGATCCCATTGATAACGATTCTGCTATTGCTCATTATGACTTTGAAAATCCGATTAACCAAGCCGATGACGAAGGTGAGGAAGATTGTGAGGTACCAGGAGAGCTTGACAAATTGTTACAACAGGAAGAAAGGGCAATACAGCCTCATGTGGAGCCGGTTGAGACAGTGAAATTGGGTACTGAAGAGGACAAAAAACAACTCAAGATAGGTGCCAATCTAGAGCATACTGTCAAGGAGCAATTAATACAGATGCTACATGACTATGTCGAGGTTTTTTCCTGTTCATATGAAGACATGTCGGGACTTAACACTGATATTGTGGTTCGCTGCCTACCGACAAAAGAGGATTGCCCTCTAGTGAAATAGAAGGTTCGTCGTATGCGGCTAGATATGTCAGAAAATATCAAGGTTGAAGTCATGAAACAGTTCAATACCAGTTTCTTAGTTGTCACTTCCTATCCATAATGGGTCGCTAATGTTGTTCCAGTACCTAAGAAGGACAGTAAGGTACGTATGTGTGTGGATTACAAAGACCTGAACAGGGAAAGCCCCGGGGATGACTTTTCGCTTCCCCATATTGATGTCATGGTTGATAACACCAGACAACATAAAATATTCTCCTTCATGGATGGTTTCTCCATATACAATCAAATCAAAATGGTACCTGAGGACATGGACAAGACAACCTTTGTCACAAAGTGGGTCACTTTCTACTACAAAGTTATGCCATTTGGACTAAAGAACGTCGAGTAAACCTGTCAATGTGCCATGGTAGCTTGTTTCATGATATGATCCATCACAAGATAGAGGTCTACATTGACGATATTATATCCAGGTCTCAGACTGAAGAGGAGCACCTTGATCACCTACAGAAACTATTTGACAGGCTGAAGAAATAAAAACTGAGGCTAAACCCGAATAAGTGCACTTTTGGAGTAAGACTCGGTAAGCTCTTAGGCTTCATTGTCAGCGGCAAAGGTATTGAGGTAGACCCTACAAAGGTCAAAGCTATAAAAGAAATGATGACTCCTCGCATTGAGAAGGAAGTTAGGGGATTCTTGGGACGCCTAAACTATATTTCCAGATTCATTTCACATCTAACTGCTACTTGTGAGCCAATCTTCAAATTACTGAAGAAAGATCAAGCAATGAAGTGGAATGATGACTGCCAGAACACCTTTGACAAAATCAAAGAATATCTTCAAGAGCCTCCAATTCTGATGCCTCCGGTTGAAGGAAGACCTTTGATAATGTACTTAACAGTATTAGATAATTTAATGGGGGTGTGTGTTGGGCCAGCATGACGAGTCTGGTCGAAAAGAGCATGCAATATACTACCTTAGCAAAAAGTTTACCGACTGTGAAACAAGATACTCACTGCTCGAGAAAACTTATTATGCTTTGGCATGGGCTGCTCGCTGACTAAGACAGTATATGTTGACTCACACTACCTTGTTGATATCTAAAATGGATCCTATCAAGTACATCTTTGAGAAGCCCGCTCTCTCCGGAAGAATAGCAAGATGGAAAATGATCCTGACCGAATACGACATTCAATACACAACCCAGAAAGTAATTAAGGGAAGTGTGTTAGCTGATCATTTGGCTCATCAAGCTGTGGATGACTACCAATCCATGAATTTTGAGTTCTCAGATGAGAACATCATGTTAGTAACTGATTGTGAAGAACCTAGACCGGATGAAGGACCTGAAAAAGGATCCCGATGGACTATGGTTTTTGACGGAGCTTCCAACGCTCTTGGCAATGGCATCAGCGTTGTGACCATATCTCCTGAGGGATGTCATACTCCTTTCACTGTCAGGTTATATTTCAATTATACCAACAATATGGATGAGTATGAAGCATGTATCATGGGTCTCAAAGTTGTAATCGATTTAAGGATCAAGTTCTTAAGTGTGTTTGGAGACTCGGTTTTGGTAATCAGCCAGATCAAAGGAGAATGGGACACGAAGCATCCCAATCTCATCCCATACAAAGAGCATGTGTGGATACTAACCCCATACTTTGAAGAAGTTACCTTTGAGCATTTTCCACGAGAGGAAAATCAACTAGCGGACGCACTAGCTACAATGTCATCCATGTTCAAGGTCAGGTGGGATAATGAGGCTCCTCAGATCACCATTGAGAGGATGGACAAGCCAGCATACTGTCACGAGATTGGTACTAAAGAAGTAGTGGAAAAGCCTTGGTTCCATGAAGTCAAAAGATATCTCGAAGCCCAAGAATACCCTGAGGGATCTTTGGTCAATGAAAAGATGTTCCTAAGAAGGTTCTTTGCTAAGTTCTTCCTCAATAATGGGATCCTTTACAAGCGCAATCATGATTCTACCTTGCTTCGGTGTGTAGATAAGAGTGAGGCAGAAAATATTATGCCTGAGTTGCATGAAGGTACCTTTGGCACTCATTCCAGTGGGCACTCAATGGCTAAAAGGATTCTATGGGCAGGATACTATTGGTCCACTATGGAAGCACACTGTTATCAACATTCACGAACTTTCCATGAATGTCAGATCTATGTTGATAAGGTGCATGTACCTCCAGTTCCTCCAAACGTCTTGACCGCTCCGTGGCCGTTTTCAATATGGGGCATTGACATGATTGGAGAGATTAGACCGCTAGCTTCTAATGGGCACCTCTTCATCCTGGTTTCCATTGATTACTTCACGAAGTGGGTCGAGGCAGCTTCATTTGCTTCTGTTACCAAGGACGTTGTGTATCGATTTATCATACATAACATTATCTGTCGGTACGATATTCCAGAAAGGATCATTACAGATAATGGTACCAATCTCAACAACATTATGATCACCGAGCTTTGCATGCTATTCAAAATCCAGCATCATAACTCTTCTCCCTACCGGCCGAAGATGAATGGCACTGTAGAAGTTGCTAAGAAAAATATCAAGAGAATCATACAGAAGATGACTGTGACATATAAATATTGGCATGAGATGTTACGATTTGCTATTCATGGTTACCGCACCATAATGCATACATTAACAGAGGAAACTCCTTTTTCTTTGGTATACGGTATGGAAGTCGTCCTTCCCATTGAGGTTCAGATCCCTTCCTTGAGGATCATGAAATATGCAGGGTTGAACAAAAACGAATGGGTTCAGACTGGACTTGACCAGTTAAACCTGATTGACGAGAAGAGGCTCGCAGCTGTTTGTCATGATCAGATGTACCAAAAACGTATGATCAAAACTTTTAACAAGAAGGTCAGATGTCAGGTATATCAGGCTGGTGACTTGGTAATCAAGCGCATCATACTGCCGCAAGGTGACCCCAGGGGAAAATGGACTCCCACATACGAAGGGACATTTGTGATCAAGAACATATTTTCTGGTGGAGCCATGATCCTAACCATTATGGACGGTGACGAACTTCCACACCCTGTAAACACTGACATAGTTAAAAGATATTATGCATAAATAAAGACCCTCTAGGTCGACTGGAATAGGCAAAAATTAGGGTATCCCAGCGAACCAAAAGGGTTCGGGAAAAAATTAGGGATATACATAAAAAAATTTGTACACCTGGCAAGTCAAAAACCTGAAAAGGCGACTTGGGATAAAAAGGGTATCCCGGTGGACTGAAAACCGAAAGGGCGGTCCAGGCAAAAGTTAGGGATTTAAAGCATATAATTATGTCCCGTTGGATCACTTTACAGCTAATATTCAGTATCAACTATCAAGCTCAAGCGGTACTAATCAATCCAATCAGTTTTGGACATGTAGCGAAAGGGATGAGACGCTCAAAGACATAAAGGCAATAGCGGAATGGGAACGCAATGGGATTATTTCACATAGCTGTCTTTCTTTGTATACTATTTTTGTATAAATTCCATTCTTACGACGGCATTATCTTACTAGGATGTCTGTCTCCTTGTATAAAAACACTTATTTCAAGTTAATACAAAACTATTCCTTTGAAAGTGCAAAACTTCAGTTTTTTATTTTTCTGTTTTGTGTGCGAAAATGTCCAGTGATTATTCTTGAACATATGCATTTGAATCTGATTACTGCTTAAAAATATACACCTAAAAACAGAAAGACAGTTACTAAAAATCTTGAAAGTCAAATCTTGAAAAATCGCCATATATGAAGATTTTGTCTCCTATTTGGCCTTGCACTATTTCCTGGATATTTGACAGCATATAAGATCTCCCTTCAATGCAAAAATCAATCTTAAAACAAATTATATGATTTATTTAGATTTATTTGATTTTATTTGATTTTAAAATGAATAAAAATAAAAATAAATTCAATAAATGAGTGAATAAGGCATGGAGGGTCCCATAGGTCGTGGACCATGCTAGGACTGAGATTCAATCTTGAAAAGATGGGTCCATGTGGAAAAAATGCAATTTTGGGCATTCTTGACTTTGTGCAAATTTCCAAAAATGGCCAACTTTGACAATGCATATCTCTATCAATTTTGACCCTAAGAGGGTGTTCTTGGAATTTTTAGAAATATTAGGATGTCCTCTAAACAACCCTTTTGGTTTCATCTCAATTGGATCTTCCATGTTCATGTAAGAAGCGTTGACCCAAAAGGTGTTTTTGTTAACTTTTGAAAAGGACCTATAATGTATGAATTTATATCTTTTCATGAGTGCATTTCTTGAACTTGAGGGCTGAAGATGAATTGTAGGGAATTTAATTCTCTTTAAAATGAGCCTTGGGTGAGAAATTTCTAATAAAGTATGAGAAAGTTATGCATGGTCAAAGTTTGGTTGACTTTTCTTAAAGAAACCCTAATTTAGCAACTTTTGAGTTTTGATGAATTTGGGGCATTCCTTGAGTTATCATGACCAACCCTTGATCAAATGATGGATTTTAATTCAAAATGTTTATGTTGACCAAAAATATTGAAGTTTGACTGTATATGGGTCACAGTTGACTTTTGACCTAACACAGTTGATTTCCAAGCATCTGAGCAGTTGATTGAGCAAACTTGTAGTGAAAGGCATAAAACTTGGCATGGATGATCTTGAGGACATATTAGGGAAATGGAAATCATTTAGGACCCTTGTAACTCAAACATCTTGAGGAGGTGTGAAACCCTAATTTGAGGCTCATTGTCTTAGGAGGAGGATTTGTCTGGTCAATCCTTAATCAACTTGAGCAATTGACGACCTCTAGGAGTATGTTTTGAGTAAAAATGGGAGGGGAAATTTTGGGGTACAACAACTTCCCTTGTTCACTCTTCTTAAACCTGAGGATGTAGATTGGCCGATCTGCCTTTCGTGATCTAAAGGTGGAAGATGATTGAACACTAGAGTGCCCAGAAATTTGCACTCGCATGAAGTAATAATGATTGATAATTTTGGGAATGGGTTTACAGATGCCATTTGGAAGGCGACGGAGAATCGTCAGAGATGGGCTTAAAGATGCCATCCGGAGAATGTGACGGTTGCATAAGAGATTCCTTTGCGAGAATTCTTGTACCTGCCGTTGAGGAGGACTTCACCGGGGAATGTTGATTTATGTCTTGGGAAATAGAGTCTAGGAGCTTCGGTTGTCCATTACTCTACTGGGGAATATGAAATTGACCGTATATGGTCGGGTCCAAGTTTTACAGTGTTGTAAACTATTGTCCGGAGATAAAAGAGAAGGAACATGGATAGTAGGGTTACTTCGAAATGAACGCGTGGATAGTAGGGCTATGAGAAGGAACCTGGATAGCATGGTTACTTCGAAATGAAAGCCTGGATAGTAGGGTTATGAGAAGGAACCTGGATAGTATGGTTACTTCGAAATGAAAGCCTGGATGGTAGGGTTGTGAGAAGGAACCTGGATAGTAGGGTTACTTTGAAATGAAAGCCTAGATAGTAGGGCTATGGGAAGGAACCTAGATAGTAGGGTTACTTCAAAATGAACGCCTGGATAGTAGGGCTATGAGAAGGAACCTGGATAGTAGGGTTACTTCAAAATGAAAGCCTGGATAGTAGGGCTATGAGAAGGAACCTGGATAGTAGGGTTACTTTGAAATGAAAGCCTGGATAGTAAGGCTGCTTCATTTGATCACGTATATTAGTTGACCCGTATGGTTTTGGGAACTGATTTTCCATTAGTTATATGTAGATATGACATGTATAGCTTCAGGGATTTAACTTTGAACTGTTGGAATTGTTGATGATAACCATCTTTCCTGAAAAGATACAGGATTAATTATATGTGATGCATAAAATGCATTGTGTGATGATGTTCTCAAAATAAATGATATTATGTTGTATGCAATATGTATGCGTATGTCATGATGTATGAACATGAAATACTATTGTGACATATCTGAGTCTGGGAAAATAAATCCCTAACTGCTGCTGGAGAGTACTAGAAATTGAATTCCTGACCGTTGTAGAAAAAGTGGTTCTTCTACTTCTGCTGGGGATGGTAAACGGAGATGACTATGCTGCGGATTTACTCCTTATTGTTTGTGAATATTCTGCCGAGGAGAGACCCTGCTTGAGAATAACTCTGTGGGGGAATAACTCTTGTTTGGAGATGCTTTGAAGGTAGATCTTGCCAATTCGGAGAAATAAACTCCGCTAGAGGATGAACTTTTGTAGCTAGAGGAATAAGCTCTGTTGGGGATTGAGCTTCTGTATTCATAGAAATAAACTCTGCTCGGGAGAAAACTTTTATGACACGCTTGCGATTATAAAATTCGGCTGGGGAATATAGATGTCGGCTCTTTGAGGTAGCTTTACTGGGGAAAGTAACTCCTATTTGGGGAAGCCAATGATAAAGCTTTGGTTTCCTCTACACTGTGGGGAGTGTAGACGTCACGGGGTCGCATGTAATGGTGACCTTGTTTTAAAACTGGCTCTGCCCCTGTACCTGCTAGAAGGAATAACTATCGGGCTCGACATGTTTTTTAGACTTTGCCCCATTCCTTAAGTCATGAGCAACTGTCTTTCTGTTTTATATGCAAATATTTGTGAATGGCAATTATATTCAAATGCATATGTCAAGAATAATTCATTGGACTTTTTGCAAAACAAAACAGAAAAAGAAAAACACATGGTTTTGTAAAAATGACTTGTATTAATTTCTGAAGTTGGCCTATAACAGGCGTTTTTGTACAAGGAAGTTGACGCTCTAGTAAGAGAACGCCACTGTGGAAATGAAAACTATAAAATATTGTGTACAAAGAGAAGAAAACAGCTATGTGTAATAATCCCATTGAGTTTCAATTCTGCTATTGGCTCTATGTCTTCGAGCGTCTCATCACTATGCTGCTTGTCTGAAGCTGATTAGATTTCTTGGTGTCGTTTACAGCTTGATAGATGATATTGAGGTCTGGTCGCAAGGTGATCCAGTGGGACATAGTGATACGCTTTAAATCCCTAACTTTTTCCTGGACCTCCCTTTCGGTTTTTCAATCCACCGGGATACCCTTTTTTGCCCAAGCCGCCTTTTCAGGTTTTCGACTTGCCAGGTGTACATATTTTTCCGTTTTCATCCATAATTTTTGCCCAAACCCTTTTGGTTTTCCAGGAAGCCCTTATTTTTTCCTAGGCCAATCAACCTAGCGGGTCTTTATCACGTGTAGTATCTTTTCACTATGTCCGCATTGACAGGGTGCGGAAGGTCGTCACTGTCCATGGTGGTCAGAATCATGGCTCCACCCGAGAAAATGTTTTAGATCACAAATGGCCCTTCGTATGTGGGAGTCTATTTTCCCCTGGGATTACCTTGCAGCAGTATGATGAGCTTGATGACTAGATCCCTAACTTGATATTCTTGGCGCATTACTTTTTTGTTGAAAGCCTTGATCATCCATTTTTGATAAATTTGACCATGACAGACAGTAGTAAGTCTCTTCTCATCGATCAGATTTAGTTGATCAAGTCGAGTCTGGATCTAGTCGTCTTTGTTCAAACCCACATCCTTCATAATCCTCAGTGAAGGGATCTGTACCTCAATAGGCAGGACAGCCTCCATGCCATATACCAGAGAGTAGGGTGTTGCCCTTGTCGATGTTCGTGCGGAGGTACGGTAACCATGAAAAGCAAATGGTAACATCTCATGCCAGTCTTTGTTAGCAGCTTCGACAGCTCCATTCATCTTCGGTCGGTAGGGAGAAGAGTTATGATGTTGTATCTTGAACTGTTTATAGAGTTCGGTGATTATCGTGTTATTAAGATTCGTACCATTGTCAATGATGATTCTTTCGGGGACACCATAATGACAAACCAGGTTATGCTTGATAAACTGTGCCACAACATTCTTGGTAACAATAGCAAAGAAGGCAGCTTCAACCCACTTTGTGAAGTAATCAATGGCCACCAGGGTGAAGCGATGCCCATTGGAAGTGGTAGGTCTAATCTCTCTGATCATGTCAATTCCCCACATTGCAAAGGGCCAAGGAGTCGTCAAGACATTCAAGGGAACCGGAGGTACATGGACCTTATCAACATAGATTTGGCATTTATGACAAGTTCGGGAGTGCTGATAACAATCTACTTCCAAAGTGGACCAATAGTATCTTTCCCGTAGGATCTTCTTATCCATGGTATGTCCACTAGAATGGGTTCCGAAGGTACCTTCATGTAAATCTGCCATAATGCTCTTTGCTTCGCTCTTGTCTGCACACCGCAGTAAGGTAGAGTCATGGTTGTGTTTGTAGAGGATTTCATTACTGAAGAAGAATTTTGCGGTGAACCTTCTCAGAAACTTCTTATCATTGACAGATGCCCCCTCGGGATACTCTTGAGCCTCGGGATACCTTTTTACATCATGAAACCAAGGTTTATCTACTACCTCTTCAGTATCAACCTCACAGCAGTACGCTGGTTCATCCAACCTCTCAATAGTGATTCGGGGAGCTTCGTTGTCCCACCTGACCTTGAACATAGAAGACATGGTGGCTAGCGCGTCTGCTAACTGATTCTCCTCTCGTGAGAAATGTTCAAAGGTTACCTCCTCAAAGTGTGGGAGCAATGTCAGCACATGCTCTTTGTACGGGATGAGATTTGGATGCTTCGTATCCCACTCTCCTTTGATCTGACTTGTCACCAAGGCTGAATCCTTGAAAATGTTTAAGAACTTGATCCTCAGGTCGATAGCAGCTTTGAGACCCATGATACAGGCTTCATACTCCTCCATGTTGTCAGTACAGTTGAAGCATAGTCGGGCGGTGAAAGGAGTATGACAGCCCTCAAGAGATATGATTATAGCACCAATGCCATTACCGAGTGCGTTTGAAGCTCCGTCAAAAACCATAGTCCATCAGGATCCTTCTTCAGGTCCTTCATCCGGTCCAGGTTCTTCATAGTCATTCACTAGCATAATATTCTCGTCCGGGAACTCAAAATTCATGGACTGGTAGTCATCCACGGCCTGATGAGCCAAATGATCTGCTAATACACTTCCCTTGATTGCTTTCTGGGTTGTATATTGGATATCGTGTTCGGTTAAGATCATCTTCCATCTTGCTATTCTTCAGGAGAGAGCGGGCTTCTCAAAGATGTACTTGATCAGATTCATCTTAGATATCAACAAAGTAGTGTGAGTCAACAGATATTGTCTTAGTTGGTGAGCAGCCCATTCAAAAACGCAACAAGTTTTCTCAAGCAGTGAGTATCGTGTTTCACAGTCGGTAAAAAATTTTCTATGGTAGTATACTGCATGCTCTTTTCGACCAGACTCGTCATGCTGCCCCATCACACACCCCATTGAATTGTCTAATACTGTTAAGTACATTATTAAAGGTCTTCCTTCAATTGGAGGCATCATAATTGGTGGTTCTTGAAGGTATTCCTTTATTCTTTCAAAAGCGGTCTGGAATTCGTCATTCCATTTTACCACTTGGTCTTTCTTCAAAAGTTTGAAGATTGGCTCACAAGTAGCAGTCATATGTGAAATAAACCTGGCGATATAATTCAGGCGTCCCAAGAAACCTCTAACTTCCTTCTTAGTATGGGGAGCTGGTATCTCTTGTATGGCCTTCACCTTTGCAGGGTCTACCTGAATACCTTTGTCACTAACGATGAACCCCAGAAGTTTACCAAACCTTACCCCGAAGGTGCACTTGTTCGGATTCAACCTCAACTTGTATGTCTTCAACCTGTCAAACAGCTTTTGTAGATGATCAATGTGCTCTTCCTCGGTTTGAGACCTGGCTATCATGTCAGCAACATAAACCTCTATCTCATGGTGAATCATATCGTGGAACAGAGTTACCATGGCTCGATGATAGGTTGCCCCAGCATTCTTCAACCCAAAAAGCATCACCTTGCAACAAAAAGTGCCCCACTGTGTGACGAAGGTTGTCTTCTCCATGTCTTCGGGTGCCATATTGATCTGATTGTAGCTAGAGAAACCATCCATAAAGGAAAAGATCTTGTGTTATGCGGTGTTGTCAACCAGAACATCAATATGGGGAAGCGGGAAGTCATCCTTGGGGCTTGCCCTGTTTAGGTCTCTGTAGTCCACACACATTTGTACCTTGTCGTATTTCTTAGGTACCGGAACGACGTTAGTAACCCACTGCGGATAGGAGGTGACAGCTAAGAACCCAGTGTTGAACTATTTCATAACCTCTGCTTTGATCTTCTCTGACATTTTAGGGCGCATACGGCGGACCTTTTGCTTAACCGGAGGACAATCTTCTTTAGTCGGCATATGATGTACCACAATATCAGTGTCTAAACTAGGCATGTCTTCATATGACCAGGCGAAGATCTCAACATAATCGTGCAACATCTATATCAACCATTGTTTGACCTTAATCTCCATATTTTCGCTGATCTTGACTTCTTTTTTGTCTACCTCTGTGCCCAAGTTTATCGTCTTAACTGGCTCTTCATGAGGCTGTATAGCCCTCTCTTCTTGCTGTAACAGTCTAGCAAGTTCTCCAAGTACCTCACAATCTTCCTCACTTTCATCCTCGGCTTGGTTGATCGGATTTTCGAAGTTATAACTGGCAATAGTAGAACTATTATCAATGGGATCCAAAGTGGATATGGATCTGTAGTTTGATTATGTGAGTGTGTGTAAGAGCATAGCTATATTGATAAAGTGAAAAATAGAAAATAAAAACAGAGAGCGCAAAATTTGTATGCAAGAAACATCCAATGTTTTATTGATGACATATGAAAATGACATAAAATAACCCTCACAAATAAACCATTGTGCCTCGGGTAAGACACAAGGCCATAGAGTTTATATTGTTTATTACAAATTTGAAAAACAAGTAAGAGAATTACTGCTGAACAAAAGAAATTGGCACAAAATCTTTGGTCGTCCAGTTGCTAGGTCCACCGTTGGTAGTAGGGTAGATATAGCTGTCAATATCAGAATCCTTATCATTTTCTTCTATAGTGTTGACCCCACGATTGCTGATGCGTAGGGGAGGTCCTCCAGCCGGAGCACGTCGAACAGCCCTTTGAGCTCCTAAAGTAAAGCCCAAACCAAATTTGTCAGTTTTATGAGGAAAATCAGGGAGTTGTCCCCAAATGGTACACCCACCTTCTTCAGCTACTGCTCTGGAATTCTTGAGAGAAGCCATATTTAAAGGAGGTTTGGTGACCTTCGGTGCACTGGTGATAGTCTCGGTTGATGCCATAATCTGGGGAACCTCTTCAAAATTTTGACAAGGGGTCTCTATGACTTCACCGTCCATTTCCACATACCTGAAAGAGTTCAGGTGGCTTACCATATACTCCTCTTCACCATGCATGATGACAATCTTCCCCTTCACTAGATACTTCAACATTTGGTGCAACGTAGAAGTAACAGCCCCAGCTTCATGGATCCAAGGACGACCCAACAAACAGGAATAAGATGGCCTGATATCCATCACGTAGAAGGTGGATCCAAAGGTCTGGGAACCCACTTTGACAGGGATGTCCACCTCCCCGTGCACCATTCTCTTTGAACCATCGAAAGCCCTCCCACAATGTTACTGGGCTTTAAGGTCTAACCTTCACAATCTAGCCTATCAAGAGCCTTCTTGGGCAGAACATTTAGTGACCATCCAATGTCCACTAGCACATGGGCCATATTAGTGCCCCTGTGTTCGATTGAGACATCCAGAGCATCATTATGCTTTCTCCCCTTGGGTGTCAAATCAGCATCTAAAAAACCCAACCCATTATCTGCAGTCAAACTGGCCACACAGTCCTTGAATTGGTCAGCGGAGGTTTCTTGTGGCACATGCGTAGTCTTGAGAAATGTAATCAAAGCCTTCGCATGGGCCTCAGAACACAATAGCAGAGACAACATTGATATCTTCGAAGGGGTCTTCCCCAGCTGTTCGACTATATTGTAGCCGCTCTTCTTGATTATTTTTAAAATCTCCTCCATTTCTTGTTTAGAGGATTCCAAAACAACTTTTCTAGGTGCCTCCGTCCGGGCAGGCTCACCTACAACTTCTTTGCCCCGAGTCCCAGATGACTTATCGGCAGGGATAACAAATGGAGTAAGGATGGGAGTAGTAGCAGAAGTACTAGCAGGAACAACATATGGAATAACAATAGGCTTAACAACAGTCTTCGGGGAGATCTCAGGAGAGAAAGCCCTTCCACTTCGAGTAATTTTTCTGGTCCCGACAATGTTATTGACATCGGGATCAGCCTCTTCAGTCTTGAAATCCTGCTTGACGCCATGGTAGTAAACGTCAGCACCATAATTCCAAGGAACATCTTTGTCCGAGGAGTACGGTACAGGGCCAGGAAAAGTGATTATTAATGGAGAAATTCTTGGAGCATGTGTAGTCCTAACAGATCTTTTGGAGGAGACCTTGGAAGGATTGGTGGAAATGGTTATGATAGCAACATCTTCATGTAAAACAGTCGGAAACTAAGTCCTTTTGAACAAAATCTCTATGTTATCAATCAGGCGTTGAACACCTGGTTTCAGCAAATAACAACCAGAAGGCAGAGATAGACACATGTGGTAACCTTCACCACAGCTCGGAAATAAATCGGCTAGTAACAAGCTCTTCTTGACAGTCATGAGAGGAGTGGAAACTTCATCAACAGAGGCAAAAAATAGATCAGTATCAACGTCATTAACACCACGGTTGTGCTTGGGCATGGGAGCAGTAATGATATTAGGCTTCTCAGGAGCATCAATCTCAATCTCCTTCTATTTGATCAGATCCTGTATCTTATTCCTCAGAGCCTGTGAGACAACCAATAATAAAGAAGAGGAAAGAGCCTGAACCTTCTGATTCTGATGAGGAATCAGAATTTGAAATTGATGCTGAAGACATTCCTCTAAAAAGGAAACTCCCTTCCAGCAAAATGGCTAAAGTTCCTGAAGTTCCCACTGACAACATTTCATTTCACCACCCTGAAAATGCCAACAGATGGAAGTATGTTTGCTTGAAGAGAATAGCCTTGGAAAGAGAACTGAAGAATGGTGCCATGGATTGTAAGGAAATCATGGACCTAATCAAAGTTGCTGGACTAATGAATACTGTGGTAAAGTTTACCAAATGCTATGAAAATCTTGTCAAGGAATTCATAATGAATTTGTCTGATGAATGTGCTGATGGAAGGTTAGCTGACTTTGAATGTGTCTATGTGAGAGGAAGAAAGGTTAATTTCTCTCCCTCTGAAATTAACAAATTCCTTGGAAGATCAAATGAGGCTTGCCCTGAACTATAAGTTACTGACAATGAAGTATGCCAAACCATCACTGCAAGACAAGTCAAGTGCTGGCCCTTAAAAGGAAAGCTGAATGCTAGCAAGCTAAGCATGAAATTTGCCATCCTGCACAAGATTGGTGCAGCCAACTGGGTTCCTACCAACCATAAATCAACCATCTCCACAGGATTGGGGAGATTCATTTATGCTGTTGGAACCAGGACTGAATTTGACTATGGCAGGTATATCTTTGATCAAACTTTAAAACATGCTGGAAGCTATGCTGTTAAAGGCCCTATTGCCTTTCCCTCTCTCCTATGTGGTATTGTCCTTGCTCAGTATCCAGACATTCTGGTGGAAAGAGATACTGTATGCAAAAGAGCCCCTGCTCTTGGGTTGCACTATAAGCTATTCCAGGGATCTCATGTTCCTAACATTGTCATGACATCAGTTGAGACATCAACTGTAAAAACTCAGTCCAAGACATCTGATGTTATAGCTGTGCTGAAGGAAACCTGCAAAGAGCTGGAGACAAGGAAAAAGACTCTTGAAAACCTAATTGCTAGATTAGAACAGGAGGAGACTGAAGGACAGAGAAGGGAAGAGGATGTTGCTGAAGATCAGCTCAATGCTGAAGAAAGTGCCTCCTCTGAAGATGACAGTGCTTAAAGTGTGGTGGAGTTGTCAAGCTTGCTGCTGGTTCCTGTTGCTGCAAGTGATTTCAGACTTTTTTGTTTTATATTACTCATTTTGGATGACTGTATAACATATAAGTACATGTATCTTTGGCCTATTTGTGGCTAAAGAGGGGGAGATATTTTGTGTTAATTACTTGGTAGACGTTATTTTTTCTGCAGACATATTCATTCTGCTGCTCTCTATTCTCTGATTGCTTAGGGGTTTTAGCCAAAAATCTGCCAACGGGGGAGTTTGTAAGTGTTTAGTTATTGGCATGTATTTTTGGTAAAACCAGGTGTGTGAATGTCATGACTGATGTCATAACATTCTGGATTATTAGGTACTTTATGCAGAAAAAGAATGGCATACAGTAGCTGCTATTTATGAGTGTGTATCTGAGCATTTTGCAAAGATCACATTTATTACTTTCTACCAAAATCAGTAAACAGGATTTATGTTGTCATAACAAATGTTAAGACATCTTGTACTGATCTAACAGTTATGCAGTTTGGTTAATTCTGAGATTTTTCAGGAATTTGGTTCATACATTCCAGAACAGAATCTCACGTGGACTTTAGGTTAACTGAGCTCAACCCTAATCTGGTTGATAAAGTCTTGTGACCAAGTCTTGAGGTTAACCCTAATTAACCTTAGCTTTTCGTGGAAGCCCTAACTGAAGAAACAGCTGCATATATATTCAACAGGAAAGCTGATTGGAATTTAACTCTTGGACAGAAGATCAATTAAGGGTTGTATAGTTTTAACTGTTGTAATCCAAGCAAGTATCATTGTGATAAGTGACTTGGAGTAGGTTTTGATTGTAAGGGTTGTGTATCACTCAAAGCTTTGAAGCAAGAGTGTTTGTGTCTCTTGACTAAAGCTTTGAAGCAAGGTCAAGTTAGGTTTTTGTATCACTCAAAGTTTTGAAGCACGAGTGTTTGTGTTACTTGATTAAAAGCTGTGAAGCATAATCAAGTGTATGTTCTGAAGAGTGTCTTCATTAATTCATTAGTCAATTGTTTAGTATCACTGCTGTGATTGAGGGGGAGTGAGTAGGAACTCAGGTTTAAGTTGAACTTAGATTGAAGTTGCATTGGGTAGATCTTAAGTGAAGGAGATAAACTGGATGGTTTATTCCTGAATTAATATCTCTTATAGTGGATTTCCTCCCTGGCTTGGTAGCCCCCAGAGTAGGTGTTGTTTCACACTGAACTGGGTAAACAATTGACTGTGTTCTTTACTGTTTTTTTATTTACTGTCTTATAGAAAGTCAGATACGGTGTCATAACATTCACTGTGACATTGAGTATTTGCTGCCAGAATTTCAATTGGCATCAGAGCAGGCACCCTGCCTGTCTTACTGGGTGAGATCTAGGGATATCACTTTCTGGCGCTATGGACAAAGAAGGAGTTTTTGGAAACAGACCACCCATTCTGGATGGATCAAATTATGACTACTGGAAACCTCGTATGATTGCCTTCTTAAAATCACTGGACAAAAAGGCTTGGAGAGCTGCTGACAAAGGATGGAACCACCCCACTATAACTGAGAAAGATGGGACAATCAGTCTGAAGCCTGAGGAAGAATGGAGAAAAGAAGAAGAAGAGTTAGCCCTGGGTAATTCCAAAGCTTTAAATGCCTTGTTCAGTGGAATTGATATAAACATATTCAGACTAGTACATCAATGTGAACTGGCCAAGGAAGTGTGGGACACTCTCAAAACTACCCATGAGGGCACATCCAAAGTAAAAATGTCAAGGCTTCAGATGCTGACTACCAAGTTTGAGAACCTAAGGATGAAGGAAGATGAAACCATTCATGAGTTTCACATGAACATCTTGGAGATTGCCAACACCTCAGGAGCATTGGGAGAAAAGATGTCAGAAGAAAAACTGGTGAGAAAGATTCTCAAATCCTTGCCTAAAAGATTTGAAATGAAGGTAACTGCTATAGAGGAAGCCCAGGATATCAGCAAGTTGAAGGTGGATGAACTCATTGGGTCTCTTCAGACTTTTGAGATGGGGATCAGTGACAATGTTGACAAGAAAAAAAAGAGCATAGCACTTGTATCCAACACTGAAGATCAAAACAAGGAAGATGAAGAAGAAAATATTTCAGAAGCTATAGCCATGCTTGGAAGACAATTCAACAAACTCATCAAGAGAATGGATCCAAAGTCAAGGTCAAATGTTAAGAACATCCCTTCTGACATTAACAGATCTTATGACTCCAGCATAAGACCAAAGTCTGAAGAGAAGGGAAATCAAAGCAGGGGAATTCAATGCCATGGATGTGAAGGATATGGGCACATTCAAGCTGAATGTCCTACCTTTCTTAAGAAACAAAAGAAAGGAATGTTTGTTACCTGGTCTGACTGTGATTCAGAAAGTAATTCTGAAGAAGAATCTGCCAAACTAGTTACTGCACTAACTGGTGTTTGTACCTCTGAAAGTGACACTAGTGATGAGGAAGTGACATTTGAAGAACTGGTTGATACTTACAAGAAATTATGTATCAGAAGTGCTGAAGTCTGTCTGCAAAATGAGAGACAAACAAAACTCATAATAAATTTGGAGGCTGAAAAAAAGGCAGAAATTGAAACTATAAGTCATCTAGAAGGGGAAGTTCAAATGCTGAACTCAAAACTGAACCAGATGACCAAATCTGTCAAGATGCTGACAAATGGAACTGACAAATTGGAAGAAATCCTTCAGGTTGGACAAAATGTGGGAAACAAGTCTGGTCTAGGATTTGTGGCAGCAAAGAAATCTGGTGCAGACAAGAAGATCAGGCCTGATAAACAAATGTCAAAGCAGACGTCACAACATAGCACTCAACATCGGGAACAGAGAAATATGAAGAAAAAGTACCAAAGATGGAGATGTCATCATTGTGGGAGGTTTGGTCACATAAAGTCATTCTGCTTCAGATTGTATGGATACCCTAATCAGAACCCAGGTTTCAAACCTAAGTCTAACAAGGTACCACATACTCCACAGTGGAAGAAAAAGGCTACTTCCCTGATAGCCCACACTTCCCTTAGAGTCTCTGCAAAGGAAGACTGGTACTTTGACAGTGGGTGTTCTAAGCACATGACTGGAATCAAGAACCTTCTCAATAATGTTAAACCTCACACCACTAGTTATGTGACCTTTGGAGATGGTGCTAGAGGAGAAATCAAAGGAGTTGGTAATTTGGACTGCCCTGGAGTTCCAAATCTAAATGAAGTACTATTGGTAAAAGGCCTGACTGCTAATCTCATTAGTATCAGTCAATTATGTGATCTAGGATTCAAGGTCAACTTCTCAAAATCTGAATGTCTTGTAACTAATGAAAAACAAGAAGTTGTAATGAAAGGAGACAGATCTAAAGACAACTGTTACTTGTGGGAGCCTGAGAACACTAATTACTCCACTGTGTGTTCTATTGCCAAAGAAGAAAAAGAGGTGAAACTGTGGCACCAAAAACTTGGACATCTTCATCTAAGAGGAATGAAAAGGATTATCTCCATGGAGGCATTCAGAGGGATTCCAAGACTGCAAATTGATGAAGGGAGAGTTTATGGTGAATGTCAGGTTGGTAAGCAGACTAGGATGTCACATCCAAAGTCAAGACATCTGATCACCTCTAAGGTTCTAGAACTTCTACATATGGATCTGATGGGACCAATGCAGGTGGAAAGTCTTGGTGGAAAAAGATATGCCTATGTTGTTGTGGATGATTTTTCCAGATTCACCTGGATTAACTTCATTAGGGAAAAATCTGATGCATTTGAAGTTTTTAAAGAACTGTGCAAAAGAATTCAAAGAGAAAAAGAAGGGTGTATTGTCAGAATCAGAAGTGATCATGGCAAGGAATCTGAAAACAGTAAGTTTAATGAGTTCTGTTCCTCAGAAGGAATTAGTCATGAATTCTCTTCTCCTATAACTCCTCAACAAAATGGAGTTGTAGAAAGGAAAAATAGGACCATACAGGAATCTGCCAGAGCTATGATACATGCCAAAAGACTTCCTATTCATTTTTGGGATGAAGCTATGAATACAGCCTGTTATGTCCATAACAGAGTCACTTTGAGAAAGGGAACCTCATCCACCATTTATGAACTCTGGAAAGGAAGAAAGCCAACTGTGAAGTACTTCCATGTATTTGGTAGCAAATGCTATATACTGGCAGATCGTGAACAAAGGAGAAAGCTGGACCCTAAAAGTGATGAAGGTATATTTCTAGGATACTCCTCCAACAGCAGAGCTTATAGGGTATTCAATTCCAGGACCAAAGTCATGATGGAATCAATAAATGTCATAGTTGATGATTATCATGAAGAAACAGATGTCCCTTGTAATGTTGAGACATTCTTTGAGACTCCAACTCAACAGAATGACCTACCTAACACCACTACAGCAGACTCTGAATCCAAGGAAGCTAGCAAAATCCCTTCCATCAGAATTCAGAAAGATCATCCTAAAGAACTCATCATAGGGGATCCTAACAGTGGAGTCATTACAAGATCTAGAGAAATCATCTCAAACTCTTGCTTTGTGTCTAAAATTGAACCAAGAAATGTTAAGGAAGCTTTAACTGATGAATACTGGATTGGTGCAATGCAAGATGAATTGAACCAATTTAAGCAACATGAAGTTTGGGAGTTAGTTCCTAGACCAGAAGGAGCAAACATCATTGGCACAAAATGGATATACAAGAACAAATCAGATGCTGAAGGAGTTGTCACCAGGAATAAGGCAAGACTTGTTGCCCAATGATACACTCAAGTTGAAGGGGTTGATTTTGATGAGACCTTTGCCCCTGTAGCCAGACTGGAATCTATCAGACTCCTATTGGGAATTGCTTGTCTCCTGAAGTTCAAGTTATTTCAGATGGATGTAAAAAGTGCCTTCCTAAATGGGTACTTAAATGAGGAAGTTTATGTGGAACAGCCTAAAGGTTTTGTGGATCCAAACCACCCTGATCATGTCTACAAATTGAGGAAAGCTTTATATGGCCTGAAACAAGCTCCTAGAGCATGGTATGATAGGTTAACAAAATTTCTCTCAGACAAAGGATACAGAAAAGGAGGCTTGGATAAAACCCTCTTTGTCAAAAATGAAGGAGGGAAGTTAATGGTAGCTCAAATATATGTTGATGACATAGTGTTTGGGGGAATGTCAGATCAAATGGTTAAACATTTTTCTAATCAGATGCAGGCTGAATTCGAAATGAGTCTCATGGGAGAACTGACCTACTTTCTTAGACTTCAAGTCTCACAGATGGAGGACTCAATTTTTCTATCTCAAAGCAAGTATGCAAATAACATTGTCAAGAAGTTTGGTATGGAGAATGCCAGTCACAAAAGGACTCCTGCACCTACTCATTTAAAGTTATCCAAAGATTCAAGTGGGGTTAAGGTGGACCAAAGCCTGTACAGAAGCATGATAGGAAGTCTGCTGTACTTAACAGCCAGTAGACCTGACATTGCTTTTGCAATTGGAGTTTGTGCAAGATACCAAGTTGATCCTAAAGTCATTCATATCAACCAAGTAAAGAGAATTTTGAAGTATGTAAGTGGAACTTACAACTATGGCTTGCTGTACTCTCATGGTTATGAACCAACTCTGACTGGTTATTGTGATGCTGATTGGGCTGGAAGTGCTGATGATAGAAAAAGCACCTCTGGAGGATGTTTCTTCTTAGGAAATAATCTAGTCTCCTGGTTCATCAAGAAACAGAATTGTGTGTCTCTCTCTACTGCTGAAGCTGAATACATTACAGCTGGTAGTAGCTGTTCTCAAATGATCTGGATGAAACAGATGCTTACTGAGTATAATGTCACACAAGATGTTATGACATTGTACTGTGACAATCTGAGTATAATCAACATTTCCAAGAACCCTATTCAGCATAGCAGGGCCAAGCATATTGACATTAGACATCACTTTATCAGAGACCTTGTAGAGGAGAAGACGATTAAACTGGAACATGTTGCCACTGAGCTACAGCTGGCTGACATTTTTACCAAGGCTCTTGATGCAAATCAAGTTGAAAATTTGAGGGGCAAGTTGGGTATTTGCCAACATGAGGAATTGTAGCAATTAATTTTGCTTAAAACAAGGGTTGAAGGAGTTGTTTTTGTTAAGTCTATTTTGATTGGGTTAATCATATGTTTTCCCATTACTTTCAAAATTATTAAGAAGTTGAATAAACACTCTTTTACCTCCTTCCTCTCTCGGCTCTGCAACAAATCCCATTCTCTCAATCAAAGATTTCTCTCTCGTTGCTACTGGTTTTCTAAGACTATCAAAATGTCTCAAACATCATCCTCTTCCAAGACGACTGTTTCATCCTCATCCTCTGATCGAGATTCTAGGGCAATCACATCATGCATGGATTCTGAAGTCCTAGAGATTACTCCTCTTAGAGTAATGGCAACTAACCCCTCTAAGGTTAAAAAGCTAAGAACAAGGCATGCAGGAAGGTCTCAAGCTACTTCATCCGGTAATCCCTCTCAACCTTCATCTTCTGTTCCAAATAGGGAAGGCTCAGCTTATGTTCATCAAGCAATAGCTAGGCTTGTTACAAGAATTCTGAGTGAGAACCACTCTGTACCTGGGATTTCTGTTCCATTAAATCAAGAATCAGCAAGTCCAAATGTTGAAGTAAATCCACATGTCTCTGAGAATGTTGAGACACCAAATGACAACATTCAGAAATCATCTGAAAATCTTGATGATACCAAGAACCCTTCAGAGAAGAATGTTGAACCACCGGTTATTGATGTGGATGAAGACTACTCAGACAATGACCTAATTGCAAATATCAACCCTAGCATAGCTAGGAGAATGATGAACAGAAAAGGCAAGCAAGATGCTGCAAAATGTCTGACCAAAGAGAAGAATGCTGATGTTGGTCAAAAGAAAACCAGGTCTGAAGGCAAGACTGGTGTAGAAACTGTGAAGACTAGATTGTCCAAAGGGAAGGTGAAAACCCGAGTACAAGCTGGGAGTCTCTCAAAGCCTGTGAGACAACCAATAACAAAGAAGAGGAAAGAGCCTGAACCTTCTGATTCTGATGAGGAATCAGAATTTGAAATTGATGCTGAAGACATTCCTCTCAGAAGGAAACTCCCTTCCAGCAAAATGGCTAAAGTTCCTGATGTTCCCACTGACAACATTTCATTTCACCACCCTGAAAATGCCAACAGATGGAAGTATGTTTGCTTGAAGAGAATAGCCTTGGAAAGAGAACTGAACAATGGTGCCATGGATTGTAAGGAAATCATGGACCTAATCAAAGCTGCTGGACTAATGAATACTGTGGTAAAGTTTACCAAATGCTATGAAAATCTTGTCAAGGAATTCATAGTGAATTTGTCTGATGAATGTGCTGATGGAAGGTTAGCTGACTTTGAAAGTGTCTATGTGAGAGGAAGAAAGGTTAATTTCTCTCCCTCTGAAATTAACAAATTCCTTGGAAGATCAAATGAGGCTTGCCCTGAACTAGAAGTTACTGACAATGAAGTATGCCAAACCATCACTGCAAGACAAGTCAAGTGCTGGCCCTTAAAAGGCAAGCTGAATGCTAGTAAGCTAAGCATGAAATTTGCCATCCTGCACAAGATTGGTGCAGCCAACTGGGTTCCTACCAACCATAAATCAACCATCTCCACAGGATTGGGGAGATTCATTTATGCTGTTGGAACCAGGACTGAATTTGACTATGGCAGGTATATCTTTGATCAAACTTTAAAACATGCTGGAAGCTATGCTGTTAAAGGCCCTATTGCCTTTCCCTCCCTCCTATGTGGTATTGTCCTTGCTCAGTATCCAGACATTCTGGTGGAAAGAGATATTGTATGCAAAAGAGCCCCTGCTCTTGGGTTGCACTATAAGCTATTCCAGGGATCTCATGTTCCTGACATTGTCATGACATCAGTTGAGACATCAACTGTAAAAACTCAGTCCAAGACATCTGATGTTATAGCTGTGCTGAAGGAAACCTGCAAAGAGCTGGAGACAAGGAAAAAGACTCTTGAAAACCTAATTGCCAGATTAGAACAGGAGGAGACTGAAGGACAGAGAAGGGAAGAGGATGCTGCTGAAGATCAGCTCAATGCTGAAGAAAGTGCCTCCTCTGAAGATGACAGTGCTTAAAGTGTGGTGGAGTTGTCAAGCTTGCTGCTGGTTCCTGTTGCTGCAAGTGATTTCAGACTTTTTTGTTTTTTATTACTCATTTTGGATGGCTGTATAACATATAAGTACATGTATCTTTGGCCTATTTGTGGCTAAAGAGGGGGAGATATTTTGTGTTAATTACTGGTAGACATTATTTTTTCTGCAGACATATTCATTCTGCTGCTCTCTATTCTCTGATTGCTTAGGGGTTTTAGCCAAAAATCTTCCAACGGGGGAGTTTGTAAGTGTTTAGTTATTGGCATGTATTTTTGGTAAAACCAGGTGTGTGAATGTCATGACTGATGTCATAACATTCTAGATTATTAGGTACTTTATGCAGAAAAAGAATGGCATACAGTAGCTGCTATTTATGAGTGTGTATCTGAGCATTTTGCAAAGATCACATTTATTACTTTCTACCAAAATCAGTAAATAGGATTTATGTTGTCATAACAAATGTTAAGACATCCTGTACTGATCTAACAGTTATGCAGTTTGGTTAATTCTGAGATTTTTCAGGAATTTGGTTCATACATTCAAGAACAGAATCTCACGTGGACTTTAGGTTAACTGAGCTCAACCCTAATCTAGTTGATAAAGTCTTGTGACCAAGTATTGAGGTTAACCCTAATTAACCCTAGCTTTTCGTGGAAGCCCTAACTGAAGAAACAGCTGCATATATATTCAACAGGAAAGCTGATTGGAATTTAACTCTTGGACAGAAGATCAATTAAGGGCTGTATAGTTTTAACTGCTGTAATCCAAGCAAGTATCATTGTGATAAGTGACTTGGAGTAGGTTTTGATTGTAAGGGTTGTGTATCACTCAAAGCTTTGAAGCAAGAGTGTTTGTGTCTCTTGACTAAAGCTTTGAAGCAAGGTCAAGTTAGGTTTTTGTATCACTCAAAGTTTTGAAGCACGAGTGTTTGTGTTACTTGATTAAAAGCTGTAAAGGATAATCAAGTGTATGTTCTGAAGAGTGTCTTCATTAATTCATTAGTCAATTGTTTAGTATCACTGCTGTGATTGAGGGGGAGTGAGTAGGAACTCAGATTTAAGTTGAACTTAGATTGAAGTTGCATTGGGTAGATCTTAAGTGAAGGAGATAAACTGGTTGATTTATTCTTGAATTAATATCTCATGTTGTGGATTTCCTCCCTGGCTTGGTAGCCCCCAGAGTAGGTGTTGTTTCACACTAAACTGGGTAAACAATTGACTGTGTTCTTTACTGTTTTTTTTATTTACTGTCTTATAGAAAGTCAGATACGGTGTCATAACATTCACTGTGACATTGAGTATCTGCTGCCAGAATTTCAATATTGATCCGAGTGAACTGCCTTGGAGGTCTTTCTACCCTTGGTTTATTGTTTCGTTGTTGAGTAGCCGCAGGCCTAGGTATCATCACAGCCCCTACATTGGACGGTGCTCGGTTCTTCTCTGACCTCTTGGGTTATAAATAACATTGACCTTCTTCTTAACCATGAATGGCTTCTTCACTGTACTTGAAGAGGTGTCTTTCTGGATCTTTCCACTTCGGATCCCAACTTCTACCCTTTCTCCAGTCAATATTAGCTCAATAAAACCAGCTGAAGAGCTACCAATCAAGTGATTGAAGAATGGACCAGACAGCGTACCAAGAAACATCTCCACCAACTCCCTATCAAACAAAGGGGGTTGGACTCTCCCTGTCAAATCTCTCCACTTCTGAGTGTAGTCCTTAAAACCTTCGTTTGCACCCGTAGACATACTCTGGATTTGAGTACGGGTAGGAGCAAGGTCAGCATTATATTGATACTGCTTATAAAAAGCAGCGGCCAGATCTTCCCAGTTGCGAACATTGGTTCCCTCCAGTTGATAAAACCACTCAAGCTGAGTCCCGGACAGACTGTCCTGAAAGAAATGGACCCACAAGTTCCTATCAGCAGTGTGAGGCTAGATCTTCCTCACATAGGAATGGAGATTAAGCTTGGGACAAGACACCCCATCATACTTTGCAAATACCAAAGCCTTGAACTTCGGTGGGATGACAACCCCAGATGCCAAACCCAGCTCTTCAAAATCCATCCTTGTTACTCTTTGGATCTCCATTACATTCAGACGATCCTCTAACTATTTGTATCTATCCTCAGTGGAAGGATACTGTTCATCATTGTAATCTGTATCATTATCAGAAACCTCTGGGATAGGGTCCTCCTCCCTTGTCTCTCCCTCTTGACTCTCCCCTTCTTTGGATGAAGAGGTCAAATCAATCGGTTGCTTCAACGGTCCCTTGAATCTTCTGCCCAGATTCAGGACACCAGCGGTCTTCTTTGTCTTCTTCTTTTTTTCTTTCAGAATAAGGGCCTTCAGATCTTCCTGCCCTTTAGTAAAAGCTACGAACATTTGCTAAAATTGGGCATTTTGTGCCTGGAGATCCTTGATACTTTGTTCAGAAGTAATTATTACTGAAATAAACAGCACAGAAGATGAGAAACCTGTTATGAAACCTGTTTATGCAATTATATGTATGATATATGTATGCAATGTTTTCAAGGATCTCACGGGGTAAACACAAATAGATGTTAGGAGTTGACTGCAACCTTGATTAAAGAACTTCGTATCGTTGAGCGTCCTTCTACGAGAGTCAAGCTCACCATATCAAGTGGGTCATAGCCTCTGACTCAAGTTATCTTTTCTTTGTTCTTTGACGGTATTGGCTAGAGGAAAATAAATCCCCTTGCCCCTTTCTAGACGCCTAACCTGCATCACAGACCCTTGAGATCCTTGAAATGGTTAGTATGATATGCCATGTTATGATGTCATGATTATGCTCAGATATAGCAGATATAGTAAACACAAGTAAATCACACAGAGACCTTAGGTTTAAGGCTTGCATGGGTTTTAAGGTATACCCTCTTGAAGTTGGATTGGTTCAACCTGTCCTATATATAGTAACCATGTTCTAAGGCGTCTTAATATCACCGATCTTTCCCCTAAATTTCATTCCGATATACAATTGACTTGCCACCAAACAAAACTCAAGAGTCAAACCTCAATGAGTGTAGCATCGAGTATCAACCAACTTTGGGTTTACACCAAAGACGACAATCTCACTACATCTTGAAAGCCAAGTTGGTCAATTAAGGTGCTAAGGTCAGTTGACGCGTTATGATACTACACAATGGCCCCATATTCTCCTTGATTACTCAAGGGCTACCGGTACACACCAAATTATCGCATCAACGTAGCTATTGTTTCAACTGTATCGGTATACCCCGCACAGCTCCCTCACAGTTTATTGCTAATTACCTAAAAGGAATTCCTCGATTCGGGTTCAAGATCCAAACAACCCAAACAGATACCCTTAAAAATAAATCAATCAAGACAAGCCAAAGAAGAAATTAAGAATGACCTAGATCCTAAGGTAAACCCCACTTTTTATCATTTCCCCAGCAGAGTTTCCAGTTCTGTGATACGGTGGCAGAACCGACTATTTTTTTGTTACTACTGGTTTTATGTTTTTTGTTCGCAAATATACGGTAAGCAATAGTCGTCATCATCTTTTATTTCATCCAACAAAGGAAAAGGGAAAAAGAACAGAAAAAACCTTTTTCGAGATGTTTATGAGTACGGGGGGTAGATTATAGAAAGGGAGGGTGTTAGCACCCTTTGTATCTGTGGTTTTCCATGGGCTCTTAGGTACTTGCTCATTCTTAAATTGCTTTTGTGTGTTTGTATGTTTGAAAAGTTTTGAAATTACCTTAGTGCGGCATTTCAATTTATGGTAACCCTTGTATCAGTCCTCAAGGGTGTGATAAAGTGTTTTTGAAAACTTTAGTTTGAAAAGTTTGTTTGAAAGTGTAAGTGTAAAAATTTGTTGTTTTGAGAAAGTACTTAAGAGCTTCTACCTACTCTAGAAAGGTTGTTCATTTTCTAATTTCCTTTAGACGGCGTTATCCTACTATTAAGGAGTAGGTAGCTCCACCGTTGTAGTTTAAGGGGAAATCGAAAGGGGCGAGAGGGACAATTACAATCACTAAAGCAGTGATTAGGAAACCTTAGTAATTACCCTAGAGTCCTAAAGATCCTTCCGAGGCAACATTCGAATGGATCATTTTTTATCTTTTGAGACTAGAGGGCAACCACTAAAACTCCCTTTACTTCATGATCGTTTACCGAAGGCAATGGAAGTGGGGAAAACCCTAGGTGTGAGCATGTGCAATTGTTTATTTTTTAGTTAATCATCTTTGCACTGTTAAGGTTTTCTACTGTTTTAAATTATGAATTTATCTTGCGCATACAATCCTACTATCAATCATCTAACAGTTTATAATGAAGGAAAGTAGAATACGAGAAATTTAAACCTAGCTATTACAAGGCTTTAGGGAGGGGATTACATAATCAAAAACTTTGGGGAAAACAGTATACAAAAGTATTAATAAACCTAATTAACTATTACAAACTCGGAGCAATTACATTAATTGGAAAAGTAAATAACATAAATACGTGCAAGAATAAATTAAACGATGAATTAAAATTAAATTCAAAGATATTTAATTTAGTAGATAAAGAAAAATATTTTTTTGGATTTTTGAGAAAGAATAATTAATTTTGCAAATTAGCCTAATTTCTAATCAATTTTAATTATGAAAAAAAGGAATTTTAACTTATCCTAATTAACTTAATTAATTAATGAAATTAAATATTTTATATGAAAAAAAACTAATTCTAATTTTTTTTGTGATTTTGTGATTTTAAGATTTAATTAAAAAGATATTTAAAACAATTAAAAATAAATAAAACAAATAAATAAATAAAAGAGAAATTAAAACAAAAATAAAAAGAATGGGCCTGATGCTGGAAGTAATTCTGGGTGTGTGAACTGGAATTTCTCAAGGCCCAGAATAACTGAGGACGTACGATGGATGCTTGGCTAGGAGACGCATTGGATCTGCAAGTAAATATCAAGAAAAATACAAAAGCATACGCCTGGGATCGAACCCAGGACGTTTTCATTACACTTCCATTCCTTGACCATTTGCGCTAGAGGGCTTATTCGTTAGCATAACCAAACAAATAAAACATAAGTTAAACAAAGCATTATGCCCAGCAAAAATGCGCGAATTTCAAACGGGCCAGTGGTGCGCTGCCACGCCCTCGTCTTCTTCCCAGAACTTTTGTTTTTGATACTAAACTTTTACTTATGGATAAAATTGTCACTAAAAGCTATAGTGATAGTTTTTGTCCATAGCTATAACCCTGCAATATCTCAAAATGCAATGAAAGCAATATTAATCAGAATTAAAAACATAGATCAACCAAGAATCTTGTCTTGAGTCTATTGGTGCCCATGATCCCCTTCAATTTTCCCTGGACAGAGAAACCCCAATTTTGAGCTCACAAACTCTAGTTATGGCGTAGGCTTGTTCCTGCACTAGAAATCAAATCAAGGATATCCAAAATATCATAAACATGATTATGAATACGTTTATGCAAGCAAATCAAAGGTAAAACACGTAAAACCCTGAAATTGGATTTGAGTTAAGGGAGTGAAAACAGTGATGTGTAGATGGAGATTCTTGAAGCTTCAAGGCCTGGAAACAATGGGAAAAGCTTCTGGAAGTACCAAGGAATGTATTGCAACCTTCAAATTCCCTAAAGGAGGATTGTAATGTGGAATCCGATTTGAGTTTTTCTTTGAATTTTGGGAAGCTTTTCCTTTCTCTTTTTGAGGCTGGCTGCGCACGAATTCCTCTCCTTAGGGTTCACAGTGCTTTGTTATAAACAGTGAATCAGATTAGGTCATTATAATTGGAAAGAATCAAAGATATAATTGCATGGTTTTAGAAGAAAATGAAATCTTGAAAAATTGCCATATCTGAAGATTTTGTGTCCTATTTGGCCTTGTACAATTTCCTTGCTATTTGACAGCATATAAGATCTCCCTTCAATGCAAAAATCAATCTTAAAACAAATTATATGATTTATTTGGATTTATTTTATTTTAATTTATTTTTAAATGAATAAATATCAAAATAAATTAAATGAATGAGTGAATAGAGCATGGAGGGTCCCATAGGTCGTGGACCATGCTTGGACTGAGATTCATGCTTGAAAAGATTGGTCCATGTGGAAAAAAATACAATTTTGGGTATTGTTGACTTTGTGCAAATTTCCAAAAATGGCCAACTTTGACAATGCATATGTCTCTTAATTTTGACCCTGAGAGGGTGTTCTTTGACTTTTTAGAAATATTAGGATGTCCTGTAAACAACCCTTTTGGTTTCATCTCAATTGGATCTTCCATGTTCATGTAAGAAGCTTTGACCCAAAAGGTGTTTTTGTTGACTTTTGAAAAGGACCTATAATAACTGAATTTATATCTTTTCATGAGTGCATGTATTGAACTCGAGGGATGAAGATGAATTGTAGGGAATTGAATTCTCTTTAAAATGAGCCTTGGATGAGAAATTTTTGATAAAGTATGAGAAAGTTATGCCTGGTCAAAGTTTGGTTGACTTTTCTTATAGAAACCTTAATTTAGCAACTTTTGAGTTTTGATGAATTTGGGGCATTCCTTGAGGAATCATGATCAACCCTTGATCAAATGATGGATGTTACTTCAAAATGTTGATGTTGACCAAAAATCTTAAAGTTTGACTGTATGTGGGTCACAATTGACTTTTGACCTAACATAGTTGATTTCCAGGCATCTGAGCAGTTAACTGAGCAAACTTGTAGTGCAAGGTATGAAACATGGCATGGATGATCTTGAGGACATATTAAGGAAATGGAAATCATTTAGTACCATTGGAACTCAAACATATTGATGATGAGTGAAACCCTAATTTGAGGCTCATTGTCTTAGGAGGAGGATTTGTCTGGTCAATCCTTAGCTTTGAGGCTCAGCTTTGATCTTTTCTGACATCTCGGCATGCATACGACAAACTTTCTGATTTACTAGAGAACAACATTCTTTCATTGATAGACGGTGAACCACAATATCATTATCAAGCCCTGGCGTGTCTTCGTATTACCAAGAAAAGATATCAACATAGTCACGCAACATCTAGATTAATTTGTTCTTGATACTGTCTTCTAGATTGGCAGCTATCTTGACTTCTTTCTTATATTTTTTAATACCTAAGTTCACAACCTCAACTTGCTCTTCATGCGGTTGTATGGCTCTTTCTTCCTCTATTAACAACCTGGCAAGTTCTCCAGGTACTTCACAATCTTCCTCACCTTCGCCCTCGGCTTGGTAGATTGGATTTTCGAAGTCATAATTGGCAATAGAAGAATTGTTATCAATGGGATCCATAGTGGAAATGGATCTGCAATTTGTTGTATAGGTGTGTGCCAAGTCAATTTGTTTTATTTTGAAAGTAATAAAGTAAAAGAAAGACAAAGAGCATAAAATTTGAATGTAAACTTCCAATGATTTATTAAATGAAAATATCTTGATGAATAATGACAACCCTAATAAATGGACCGATGTGCCCCAAGTAAGGCACAAGGCTTAAAGTTATTGTTTTAAACATTACATAGCCAAAACTTGAAAGCAAAAAGAAACAGAAAATAGAACTTACTCCTGACTAAAGGAGATTGGTATAACGTCTTCAGTCTTCCAATTGTTGAGCTCATTGCCGGTGGTGGGAAAGATCCAACTGTCTAGGTCATAGTCACTATCTGCGTCTTCTATCGCGTTGACTCCATTGTTGCTGACGCGAAATGGTGGTCTTCCAGCACGATCACGACGAACATCCCTATGAGCCTCTATGGTAAAACCCAAAACAAATTTGTCAGACTTGTACAAAATATCAGAAAGATGACCCCAAGTAGTGCAACCACCTTCTTCAACTACAGCTTTGGCGTCTTTCAGATAGGCCATTCTGGGTGGAGCACTTGTAACCTTAGGAATAGCATAAACGTCTTCAGTAATTTTAGTTGTCCGGGGAATAACCTCAAAGTTTTGGTATTGTACCCCAAAATTTTCCCTCCTGTTTTCTTCAAGACATTCTCATGACGTCCCTATTTGCTCAAAACTACTCAAGAGTTGACTGGTCAAAACCACCTCCTAAGCAAGGGTCTACAACTAGGGTTTTGTGCTTCTCGAGGAAGATTGGATTTCAAGGGTATCAAATGTATTTCATGGTTCATTATAGATCCTCAGTAATTCTTATGTCAAGTTTCAAGTCTTGCATCACATGTTTGCTCAGTCAATGGCTCAGAAGATTGAAAATCAATTGTATTGAGTAAAAAGTCAACTATGGTCAATATACAGTCAAACTTCAAGATTTTTTGTCATCAATATTTTTAGGCGATAGTAATCATTTGATCAAGGTTTGATCATGATTCCTCAAGGAAATCCCTCAAATCATCAAAGGTAAAAAATTGCCAAATTAGGGTTTTGACTGAAGATGACTGATCATTGACTTTTGGACTAGTGCATGACCTAATGGCTTAAATCTTGATATCAACGGATCAAATACAACATCCTGGCCTAATTACATGGCTCAAGACATCTTCAAAGATACAAGTGATTGACAGTTAGAGAATTGAACTAATTGAATAAAAATTCAACAATCACTCAAAAGTCAAACTTTGACTTTTTGATCAACATTGGAATTCAAAAATCAAGAATCATCAAAACATTCAAAACTATCAAACTTGATCATCAAGAATCAAGAAAGTCAACAAAAGTCAAAATTGAAGATTTTCAAATACTAACAAAAATTAAAGTTTTTTGTACCTAAAAAACCCTAACTTCACAAGCAAGTTTCCTCAAGATACAAGTTGATTCAAGGAAAAATTTCAACATGAAAGTTGTAGGGATTAATTAATTCTACAACTTTGTTAGTGGGGGTGATCCTAAAAAAGTTCTTAATTTAAGAGATATGAACCCATAAAGTTCTGATTATTTTTATCCAACACTTAGAAGAAATTTCTAAGTGTTTTGTTCTTAACAAAGTCACTACTTTATGGCTATTTTTCACTAAGATCCAAATTGATTCAGCAAAAACTCACAACATGAAAATTGTAGATCTTGATTCAAGGTTTCCAGAATGTCCAAGAACACAAATTTATCATACTTGAGCTAGAAGTTTCGAAGAGATAAAGATGGCATGACAAACTTGAATTTTAGGTCATTCTTGTGAAAACCTTATGGCCAAATCTCACACCTTACCATTCAATCTCACTTTTCAGGACATGTTACTTCTGAATCTCCACATAATCGTATATTTACACAAGATTATGGTGCATTACACAAGGATTTGAAGCTTTATCCACTTGATCATGCCATTTTTGGATGAAATTGCAAAAAGTTGCATATCCATTTGCATAAAGATCACTTTAATCACAATGTCAACTCCTTGAGCCCATACATTTCTTCCTCTGAGCACACTCAAGCACTAAAGAAATAAGCAACATTTCTACAGATCTTAACCACTCTATGAGCCATGGTACTATGCATTAGAACTTTGATTTCTCAAGAAATCACAAGTTACATCTCAACCAAGCCAAAACTTGATAACTTGTAAACCAAGTCCTCTCATCCTCTAAAGCTTTTCCTATAAATAGAGATCATAACACACTGCATAGGACACGATTTCACAAGCCCTCAAACACTCTCAAACTTAAAACCACCAAGAAAATACCATTCTTGCACATTTGAAGCTTCCAACACCCAACCCTCAATCCACTCGTGTGTTCTGCCTTTTTATCATTCAAACATCATATATAAGCCATCCAAACCCATGTTACACTTCTGTAACACCATCTTCATCATCCTCTAAACTCCATATCTGAATCTTGCACATTGACTTGGTTGAATTGATTCAGCAAATTTCAAAGCAAAGTAGTTATCCCATTAGCTCAAGGAAGGTCCCAGCAAGCTTAATCCAGCATCATATTGCTTCTGGAAGTCGTGTAAATGGCATTGGATTTTCACTTCAAGAGTTAAGTTTTCCAAATTGTGATATCTTGATACAAGCATCTTTATTGCATACATTCTAAAGCAAAAATGTAGATATCAATATCCTGAAGCTAACCATATCATTAGTTTTCATTAATTTTGCTCATGGAGTGAGAATCGAAGCTCTGACCAGTTAGGTTTCATTTTTGGTACTGAGTAAAATTCTTGATAATCTTTGAGTGTTAGTAAAAATTAGTGGCATGGTTGGATTCGTGTTCAAATTTCAAGCAAGTTTGTTGTTTGAAGTTTTTAAAATGATTGAGAAATGAGAGTTTTACAAGATCAACAATGGTGTTGTTGTAGTCTGCGCGCGCGAGGAAGAAGAAAATGACATTTCAAATTTTGTTTCATATTATATTTATTGGTTGTTGTTTTATGAACGAATGAAACAGACACCCCAGTGGTAAAACAAGCGCGTGTTAACCTGAGGGACCTGGGTTCGAGCCCTAGTGGTACCCTTTTATTTTTTCACATATTTTGCTTGCAGATCCAGCGTTCCAAGCTTCCATAAGCTCACCCTGTGCCCTTAACTCCTCACCATCAGATCTCTATAGACCAAGATCCAACGCTCCAAACTGGCATCCCTACAATAGGCCCCCTAATTTTCTCACATAGGATCCACGAATTTCTTCTTGGGCCTAAGCTGTTTGCTTTCAACACCCTCCCTTTTACTGAATTGTTAGGCCAATTCTAACTCTTTTTTATTTTCTGCTTCAAACAAAAACTTGTTTTTGGGCCTAAAATTATTTTTTCTTTTCAGACCCCCCTCCCCAATTCCTTTACAACTCAGGCCCATTTCATTTTATTTTTTTTTTGTTTAATCATTTATTTTCTTTTTTGTTTAATTAACTTTATTCAAATAAAAAAAATCATAAAAATCATAAAAAATGCTAGATTTAGGTCTTATTTAATTTAATTTTTTACAAACAAAATTTAATTTAATTTAATCAAATATTTTATTTATTTTTCTAATCAATTTGTAAAATAATTAGAATTAGATTTTATTATTATTTTACACTATAAAATATTTTTAAATAAAACACCAAAAATATTTTCTAAATATTAGAAATTTTTTAGGGTTTTAAACATCTCTCCCTTTTCACCATCTTCGCGCGCTTTACTTTTGCATTAATATTTTCCAATATTGTAAATGGTCTGTAATAGCTTTTAATTAGGATTTACTGCTTTTCACCCTCATTCATAAATTTGTACCCCCATCCCGAAGCAATGTAATAGCGTAGTTTATTTCTCGCATTTTTATTTTCTGCTTTATATATATATATATATATATATATATATATATATATATATATATATATATATATATATATATATATATATATATATATATATATATATATATATATATATATATATATATATATATATATATATATATATATATATATATATATATATATATATATATATATATATATATATATACACATATATATATATATATATAACTACTAGTAATCAGGCGTGCATGGAAAGACCTAAAAAACAAATGTTAGAAAACTTAACCTCAAGACAAATACTTGGAATCAAAACACTTCGCACACGCACACCTCTAGGGTAACCCTCACTTGTTACCTTCGGATAAAGCAGTCATGTCCCTTGAATGTGGATTACTTTAGCATAGACCCTCGGTTAAGAGATTGTAGTCCCTCGATGACCCTTCGATGTTACCTTCGGTAAACAATCTTAGTCCCTTATGACAAATTGATAAAGCGTCCTACAAGTTACTTTCTATGACTGTATGATGACCCGCGCCTGTCCCTCGCATCCAACGATAGGGCTTGTAACATCCCGATTTATATTTAGTATTAATTTATTTATTTATTTATTATATTTTATGGTAATTAATTTAGTTTTGTGATTCGGTGAATATTTGAATTATTTGGATATATGTGTTATTTGAATATTTTAGTTTATGAGTGAGAATAGAAATGATTAAGAGTTGGGCTTATATTATGATAGAAATGTGAAGAATAGAATTAGTCCCATTAAATAATAAGGTAGTAAGAAGAGAGATTAGAGTTGTTATGTCATAACATAAAAGAAGAGAAAAGAAGAGAGAAGAAGGGAAGACGAGAAAGGGGAAGGAAGAAGAGGCAAAACCTAGAGGTGAGTCTTCAAGAGGTAAGGGGAGAATCCTTATTATTATGGGTGTGTATGGTACGCAATGGATAGTAACATGCTAGGTGTGATTTGATTTTCAATTTCTAGATCTAAACTCTCACATGTTAAGGTTTGTGTAGAAATATATGGATTTGATAGAAATTGATGTGTTGAATGGAATAGAATTAGTACCTTCATGTTGGGATGATAGATTATTGATAAAATTGGCAAACATGATGTTTTGTTGTGATGGGTAGTGTTTTTTTATAAGAAAAATTGTGTGGAAATTAAGTTAAAATTCAGAAAAAACCATGTTTTATAAGTTTGAGTCGACTCAAACTGAAGGCGGGTCGGCGCGAGACAACCCGCCAGGAAAGGAAGTGTTGTCATGCAGTTTTGCATCGACTCATAGTTCTTTTACGTCGACTCATTCTTTGCGTCGACTCATACAGGGTTTTGCATCGACTCATACAGTAAGTTTTCTGGAAGATTTTGTAACGGACATAACTTTTGAACCGTAAATCCGTTTTAGGCGTCGTTAAAATCATTAGAAAGCTAACGCAATAAACTATAAAATAGAACTAGGTTTTTAGGCATTGTGTGATTTTAATAATAGTTTTGATATTATTTTTTATGTGTCATGAATGGATGATGAATGGAAATAATATGTTTTGGCATTGTTTGTTATTCGTGATATATGTGATTGATGAATGTTATATGATTGCATTGTGTTGATGATACATGTGTGTTTGTGAAATGATGGATAATTCATTTTGATGGATTATTGTGATATGTTGTATGATTAAGGTTTGGTGATAATCTTAATTTGCATATAATTGGTTATATTTGCACATGCATGCATGGGGAGATTGAACTCCGCTTGGTTGCTTTGATCCTTATATGAAAATATAAGCGGTGAATTATATGTTCATATTGGTTGCTTTGATCCTTGTGTGGAAATAGAAGCAGTGAAGAATATGTTCATATTGGTGGGCTTTGGTCTTGTCCGGATTGGAAGCGTGGCTCTGGTTCTAAATATTAAATCAGGAGTGAGGTGAACTTGATGTTTACGATGGTACCACATGCATGAGTTGCATTGGAGTCGCATTTGTTGTTATGTGATGTTTTTCTTTGAATGCGTAATGTGTGTGATCATTGGTTTAACCATGACTTTGATGATGATTGCAATGTATGTGATGATTGTGTGAATATTCTACTTGGATATAATTGTCTTGGTGCTTGTATTGGTGAAGCCATGTTGTATAGATAATTATACGAAGTGTGATGAATTCTTTGAATGTATGCATGTTATATACATTTTTTATATTATATATATATATATATATATATATATATATATATATATATATATATATATATATATATATATATATATATATATATATATATATATATATATATATATATCCATAATGATTTGAATTCTTACCCTTCAGTTATAGTGATGTTCTATGCGACATCGTGCAGGTACCGAGGATAGCGGTGATACTTGTCAGGATTAGTCAGAGGAGTTAGATCCTTATATATCCGTCTATCCCTAGGTAGTGAGTCATTGCTTTGGTCTATGTAACACAGGGGGGAGGGGGGAGGGGGGAGGGGGGTTGAACTCATGTTTATTTGAAGAGATATTGTTATTTCTCTTATTTGAATTATATATTGAGAGTTTATGTTGAGTGGCCTTAGTGCCTAATGATTTTAGATCCATGACTTGTTATGACAATTTATGATTATAGTATGTGATATTATTATTATTATTATTATTATTATTATTATTATTATTATTATTTGAGTAAAGAATTATTCCTTTGTGGTGTGCATGATTTTGAAAACATGAAGTTTGAATACGTGTTATGATCATGACTAGTATGCATGTTTAAATTTCTTGGATACTTTGTGATTTCAAAATATGAAGCCCGTCTTTGAGATGCATGTTATTTTACTTTTATTATGCTATTTATGCTATATGGGATTAGAGGGTGTTACAATAGTGGTATCAGAGTAATGGTCTGTCAGATTGGCCAGGTTACTAATGAGTTTAATTCCTGTTGTATTTGATTTGTGTATATGACACAGTCGATATTGTTTGTCTGACGAGTGTTGTTTGTTTGCTTGTTTGGAATCTTAGGATGATGGATTCCGGAAGGAATAATTATGCTCTTGTTGAGGCCTTGAGAATGTTGGCTAGATCTATTGGCCAGATTCCTCAGGAGAATGCTGGTATCGAAGCTGAGGATGATGAATTGCGTGCTTTGGGGAAATTTCAGAGGAACAATCCTCCAACCTTTGAAGGAGAGCATGAACCTGACAAGGCACAATCATGGTTGAAGGCAATTGAAAAGATCTTTCGAGTCATGAATTGTATTGATGCGGAGAAGGTGCAGTTTGGTACTTACAAGCTGGAAAAGGAAGCTGAGGACTGGTGGAACAATACTGTTCAGAGGTTTGATGAAGATGGTATTGTGGTTACTTGGGCTCTTTTCCGTGATGCTTTTCTGGAGAATTATTTTCTAGAAGATGTGCGGGGAAAGAAAGAGGTGGAATTCCTTGAGCTGAAGTAGGGTAATGGGACGGTAGTTGAGTATGAGGCTAGATTTCAAGAGTTGATTAAGTATTGTCCTCATTACAAGGCCACTAATGTTGAGAGGTTTAAGTGTCTGAAGTTTGTGAATGGTTTGAGACCTGATATCAAGAAGGCTATTAGTTACCAACAGATTGCTCGTTTTTCTGAGTTGGTAAACAAGAGTAGGATTTATGATGAACATAGTAGGGAGAGTGCTTCTTACTATAAGAGTTTGAATGATGGGAAAGGAAAAGGTCATTTTTGTGGGAAGCCGTATGATGATAAGAGGAAACAACAAGCTGGTTATGGCAAGAATCCAAGTGGGGGAGGTGCTTCTACTCCGATTAAGTGCTTCAAGTGTGGTGTAGAAATAGATCGTGCTTCTGAGTATGGGAAGGGTGTTGGGAAGTGCTTTAAGTGTGGCAAGCTAGGTCACAAAGCTAATGATTTCAGGGTTGGTTCAAGTGTGACTTTCTACAACTGTGGTGAGCAAGGGCACATTAGCACCAAGTGTGATAAGCCAAAGAAGGAGCAAGCTAAAGGGAAAGTGTTTGCATTGTCTGGTTCTGAGACCGCTGCTGAGGATAGACTAATCTGAGGTACATGCTTTATTAATGGTACACCTTTGATTGCTATCAATGATACTGGTGAAACACATTCTTTCATTTCTTTGGATTGTGTTAAGAGGTTGAATCTTAAATTGTCTGATATGCATGGAAATATGATTATTGATACTCCTGCTATGGGTTTTGTGTCTACTTCTGTTGTGTGTTTGAATTGTCCACTGAGTATCTTTGGTAGAGAATTTGGGATTGATTTAGTTTGTCTTGTGTTAGATCAACTTAACGTGATTCTTGGTATGAATTGGTTGGAATACAATCATGTTTGTATCAACTTTTTTGATAAGACAGTTATCTTTCGTGATTCTGGTGTCGAGAGGAATTTGTTTTTGTCTGCTAAGTAAGTAGATAAGTTTGTGCAAGACGGTGTCGTGTTATTTGCTTTTTTGGCAACGTTGGATCTCGTCGAGAAGCAAACTATAGGTGAGTTTGTTATTGTCCGTGATTTTCCTGAGGTGTTTCCTGAAGATGTAAGTGATTTGCCTCCAGAATGTGAGGTGGAGTTTAAGATCGACTTAGTTCTTGGAACTAGTCCTGTTTCGATGGCTCCATATCGGATGTCAGCTTCTTAGTTGAAAGAGTTGAAGAGTCAACTTAAGTATTTACTTGAGAAGAAGTTTATTCGTCTAAGTGTGTCACTGCAGGGTGCACCTATTTTGTTGGTTAAGAAGAAAGAAGGTTCTATGAGGTTGTGTGTTGATTATAGACAACTGAACTAGGTGACTATTAAGAATAAGTATCCACTTCCGAGGATTGATGATTTGATGGATCAGTTGGTTGGGGTAAATGTGTTCAATAAGATTGATTTGAGGTCTGGGTATCATCAGATTCGTGTGAAGGCTGAAGATATTCAGAAGATTGCTTTTAGGATATGGTAAATTTATGTAATATATGAACAAGATTTTTCATGAGTATCTGGATCAATTTATTATTGTGTTCATTGATGACATTTTGATCTATTCTAAGAGTGAAGAGGATCATGCTGAACATTTGAGGATTATGTTATTTGTGTTGAAGGAGAAGCAGTTGTATGCTAAACTTTATAAGTGTGAGTTTTGGTTGAAGGAAGTGAGTTTCCTTGGGCATATGATTTCGAATAGGGGTATTTCTATTAATCCTGCAAAGATTGAGGTTGTGTCTCAATGGGAAGCTCTGAAATCTATTTTTGAGTTTGGAAGTTTTCTTGGTTTGGATGGTTATTATCGGAAGTTCATTGGAGGTTTTTCTAAGTTGGCATTACCTTTGACGCATTTGACTATGAAGGGTCAAGCTTTTATTTGGATTTCGTAGTGTGAAGCTAATTTTCAAGAGCTTAAGAGAAGGTTGACAACCGCTCCTATTTTGATTTTTTCGAATCCAGCAGAACCTTTTGTGGTTTATTGTGATTCTTCTTTGATGGGTTTAGGCGGTGTGTTGATGCAGAATCGACAAGTGGTAGCATATGCTTCAAGGAAACTTAAAGTTCATGAGAGGAATTATCCAACACATGATTTAGAGTTAGCTATTGTGGTGTTTGTATTGAAACTTTGGAAAAATTATTTGTTTGGATCGAGGTTCAATGTTTTTAGTGATCACAAAAGTTTGAAGTATCTGTTTGATCATAAAGAGTTGAATATGAGACAAATAAGATGGTTGGAATTCTTGAAGGATTATGATTTTAGTTTGAATTACCATTCGGGTAAAGTGAATGTTGTAGCTCATGCTTTGAGTAGGAAGTCTTTGCATATGTCGATGTTGATGGTGCAAGAGTTGGATTTACTTAAACAATTTCGAGATTTGAGTTTGGTTTGTGAAGAGACTTCTTTTGGTGTTAAGCTTGGTATGTTGAAGCTTGCTAGTGGTATTCTTGATGAGATTCGAGAAGGACAAAAATCTTATTTGAGTTTAGTTGATCGATTGGCATTGATTAATCAAGGCTGAGGTGGTGATTTTAGGATTGATGAGAATTTGTATCTTGAGATGTCATGATAGAGTTTGTGTTCCGGATGTGGGAGTGTAATACGGTGGTAGAACTAACTTGGTTGTTTTGCGCTTGATCTTAATTGTTGCGATAGCAAGAGTCTCCACCGATTTTTCGTTTATCCAACAAAGGAAAGGTTGAAAAGAACAAGAAAGACCTTTAGAGATGTTTTCTTGAGTTCGGGGGTAGCTTATGAAAAATGGAAGGTACTAGCACCATTTCCATCCGTAGTTATCTACGGGCTCTTAGTTTCTTGATAGATCACTTTCTTTTGTTTGAAAATGCGCTTGTGGTGTGGGTTTGAAAATATTTTGAAAACTTTTTTGTAATGATTCTCGTCTCTATAAGAATGCGTACAAAGTATTAGTTTTGAAAATAGTTCAAAGAGGTGTTTGGGGAAGGTTTTTTTGAAAGTGATTTTGAAAAGCATCTTTGTAATGATTCTCGTCTCTATAAGAACGCGCATAAAGAGTTTTGACTTTTGAAAATGTTTCGATTGAAAGTGTTAGTGTGAAAATGGTTTTATAGTTGTGAGCAAGCAAGCAACTAAGAGCGTCCTACCTACTCGAAAGGTCTAATGTTCTTTTCCTCTTCCTTTTGATGTTGATATCTTACCATTGATTGATAATAAGCCCCATCGTTGTATGTGAAGGGACGGGCGTGGGTCGTTTATATAGTCATAGAAGGCAACCCATGGGCCGTTTTAGAAATTTCGTTAGGGACTAGATCGTTTACCGAAGGCAACATCGAGGGACATCAAGGGACTGTGATCTTTTATCGAGGGTCTTTTCTAAAACGGCCATATTCAAGGGACATGACTATTTTCTGAGGCAACAAGTGATATTATCCTAGAGGTGCATGTGTGTAAAGTGTGTTTGATTGCATGCATTTTTGTATTTTGATTTTAGGTTGTCTACTTCTTAGTTTTATCTTGCCATACATCCTAATTACTAACATTTGTATAAAGCAATGAAAATGCAGAAAATAAATATCCTATACTATTACAACCATATTGAATGGAAAGAAAATATAAAGACAAAACAAAACAAAATAAAAGAAGGCAACATAAGTTTTTTGATCCAGGAAAAATGCACCCTTGGATTTTGCTCTTCTTGGCTTATTTCGATTTGGGCCTAGCAGTCAGCATGAGATGCAGCCTTCGTTTCATCCTTTTGGCTGCTTCTTTCGATTGGGTCTGGAAGTCAGTGTGAACACCTTTCGTTTCTCCCTTCTTGCTCTTTCGTTTGGACTGTGAAGCAATATGGGCCTGCAAAGCAGCATGAGTGTGTATCCTCCATTTGTGCCCTCTTTGTCTTTCGTTTGGGACTATGAAGCAGTAAGGGGCGAAGCCTAAGGCTTCAATTCAATGAACTTTGTTTTGTTTTTCTTTTTTTTTGTTTGAGTCTGGACATGTTAGTTCTACCATATATTTTGACAAGAAAAACAAACGAAAAGGGCAGAAACAAAAAGTGAACAAATGTCATTTACATGCTTGAAACGAAAGGGTTAAGGTCAGGGGACTTACCTTATTTCTGAAGTTGGTGCTTCTGGACCTTGAGTGATTGGATCGGATGCTCCTGGATTCGAAGGAAAGAAATAAGTGTGGTGTTTCTTTGACTGGATTTGAAGGTCAAGAAGAGTGGGGTTGTGTTTGTTGTTTCTGGATTCGAAGGAAAAGAAACAGGTGTAGTGTTTCTTTTTGCTGGATTTGAAAGAAAGAACAAAGTATGGGGTTGCTCCTGGATTCGAAAGGGAAAAGAAACAAGTTTTTTGTTTCTAGTGTTGGATTCGAAAGGAACAGAAACAAGGGTGTGTTATTTTGATTCTAGGTTTGAGAATGTGTTAAGTGTTTGATGATTTTCACACAATCAAAGTTTCTCTAGCTACCAAAATCCCTTTGGATGTGTTGTCCAGCCCCCTTTAGATGTTGTGGAACATCTTATTTATAGATGAATTTGGTTGAGGTTTAGGAGGTAAAACAAAAGAATTTGAACAAATTGAGTATGTTATTTTTGTAGCTTTCGAGGTGCAGTATCTGTATGCCAAATTGGTGTAAGTATGGGAGCAGCGTAGTAGGACTGTTGTGTAGCTGTTTTGGAGTGTTGTGGCCAGTGCATCAGGCTTGGACTTGCAGCGCATTGGACTTTGGTCAGCAAGCCTTCAACTAGACTCATCAAGAGACCAAACATTAATTGTGTTCTTCAAATGGACCTTTTGCATGTTCCTTCGAATGCAACAAATTCATGTTCTTTGGATGGGCCCCCAAATATGTCCTTCGAATGGGCCGCCAAATATGTCCTTCGAATGGGACATCCAGGTATGTCTTGCATGTCCTTCGAATGGGCCACCATCATGCAGAAACTATGCGTGTCAAAAAAAAATTCAAGCGAGATATTTCCCAGTCGAAGTAGGAATCAAGCTTGCTCAAAAGAAATCAGATGCCCAATCAAAGTAGGAGTCAAGCTTGCATGCAAGTATTCATTGCATGGTGAATCAAGCAAACATGTAAGGCCAATGGTGCAATCGAAACTTGCATGCAGGAGGTTCCTACATGGTGAATCAAAGGAAATCTTCAGAAGGCCATTGCCTTCTGAATCGAAGGAAGCTTTCAGAAGGTCATTTCCTTCTGAATCAAAGGAAGCCAGTATGAAGCCACTAACTTCTGAATCAAAGGAAGCTTTCAGAAGGCCCTTTCCTTCTGAATCGAAGGAAGTTATTTCAAAGGAAACAAATGCCCAGTCGAAGCTAGCTTGTAAGGGTAATTCAGTCGAAGTTGAGCATGAACCGAAGCAATGTTCAGTCGAAGCTAGTATGAATCGAAGCAAACTTGCTTTTCTTCAATTTTGTCAAAAAAAATAAAATTTATCTGCTTTCCTATTTCAATAGTTTCCTCTTTGACCCTGCGCTTGGAAATCCAATATGGTCCATGGAAATCATGTGGGGCGTTAAAAATCCAATTGTACTTGTGAAATCTTGACCTTTAATAAATCCCTGTGAGAAAATGCCTTGAGAACAGAGAGGGGAAATTTTGGGGTACAACAGGGAAATTTGAAGAAAAGAAATCTTGATGAAGGTCATCATAGTGGTTTGAGTATTCATCCTGGAGCTACTAAGATGTATCAAGATTTGAGGAAATTATTTTGGTGGTCAGGTATAAAGAAAGATATCGTAGAGTTTGTGTATTCTTGTTTGATTTGTCAGAAGTCTAAGGTTGAACATCAGAAACCATTTGGGTTGTTACAATCGTTATCCATTCCTGAGTGGAAGTGGGATAGCATTTCTATGGATTTTGTTTCGGGTTTCCCGAGGACTCCGAGTAATTGTGATGTTGTTTGGGTCATTGTAAATAGATTGATGAAATCTGATCATTTTGTTCTGATTAGGATGGATTATCCAATGGAGAGATTTGCTAAGTTATATATTAAGAAGGTTGTAAGTTTGCATGGTGTTCCGTCGAGTATTGTTTCCGATAGAGATCTGAGGTTTACTTCGAATTTTTGGGAAGGTCTACAAAATGCTTTGGGTACGAAGTTGCATTTGAGTTCGGCATATCATCCGCAAATAGATAGTCAGATTGAGAGGATGATTCAGTCACTTGAGGATCTTTTGAGAGCTTGTGTTTTGGAGCAAGGAGGTGCTCGGGATAGTTACTTGCCTTTTATTGAGTTTACTTATAACAACAGTTTCCATTTGAGTATTGGAATGGCATTGTTTGAGGCTTTTTATGGACGAAGGTGTAGGACGCCTTTGTGTTGGTATGAATCTGGTGAAAGTGTCGTGGTTGGACCTGAGATAGTTCAACAGACTACGGATAAGACCAAGATGATTTGAGAAAAGATGAGGATTTCTCAGAGTCTTCAAAAGATTTATCATGATAAGAGGATGAAAGCACTTGAGTTTGAGAAGGATGATCATGTATTTTGGAGGGTTAGTCTGATAACTGGTGTTGGTAGAACTTTAAAGTCGCGTAAGTTGACGCCGCGTTTTATTGGTCCTTATCAGATTTCCAAGAAAGTAGGTGAAGTGGAGTATTAGATTGCTTTCCCACCATCACTTTCTAATCTTCATGATGTGTTTCATGTATCTCAGTTGAGGAAATACATTGTAGATCTGTCCCATGTTGTCCAATTAGATGATGTGCAAGTAAGGGATAATTTGATCGTTGAGACATCAACTATGCGGATGGAGGATAGGGAAGTTAATAAACTTCAAGGTAAAGAAATTGATTTGGTAAAAGTGGTTTGGGGAGGACCGGCAGATGGTAATGTGACTTGGGAGCTTGAGAGTCAGACGAAGGATTTGTATCCTGAGTTGTTCGTTTGAGGTAATTTTCAAGGACGAAAATCTTTTTAGTGAGGGAGATTTGTAACATCCCGATTTATATTTATTATTATTTTATTATTTTATTAATTATTATATTTTATGGTAATTAATTTAATTGTGTGATTTTGTGAATATATGAATTATTTGGATATATGTGTTATTTGAATATTTTGGTTTATGAGTGAGAATAGAAATAATTAAGACTTGGGCTTATATTATGATAGAAATATGAAGAATAGAATCAGGCCCATTAAAGAATAAGGTAGTAAGAAGAGATATTAGAGTTGTTATGTCATAACACAAAAGAAGAGAAAATAAGAGAGGAGAATGGAAGAGGAGAAAGGGGAAGGAAGAAGAGGCAAAACCTAGAGGTGAATCTTCAAGAGGTAAGAGGGAGAATCCTTATTATTATGGGTGTTGTTGTACCCCAGAATTTGTCCTCTCATTTCTCAAAGGATCAACCTGGACCCTCAGGTTTGCTTCTATCCAATTTCAAGCCTTGAATTACAGATTTTTCAAGAAAGTCATTCACGAGGGTAAAATGGTCATTTGCACATTGAAAATTCAAACTTTGACTTTTGATCAAAATCAAGTTTCTAGGGTCATATTTCATCAAGACATGTTTGAGATATGAAGTTTGTTTTATCTGGAAATTCAAAAATCAAAAGCTACTTTGGAAAAAGTTAAATTTCTAAATATTTAGAATTTTTCTAAGTGTTTAAGAAATATGACAAGCTCAGAACTTCTGATCGGATTATCACTATGATGCAAGCTGATTCTGGCAGAACTTTTGATACAATAGTTATAGATTTTAATGAGATCTAAAACATTTCAGAACAGAACTTCCCCTGGAAATGCTGGAATTTAAAGTTATAAAAGTTCAGAGGCACGTCCTTGAAATTAAAGCACTCAGCAAATTCTGGACATTTTCAAGACAGAATTGGGTCAGAACTTCTGGGCCAGTTTTCATAAAGGTTCAGTCAGAGTTTGCAAGGGGCAATTCAAAGAAGGTTACGAAGCGTGCTACAAGCTTCTTGGAAAGTCTGAGAGCTCCTTCAGAACATGCTGGAGCAAATGGATTCAAGGATCAGGAGTTGATTGTCTATTCTAAGTTACACTGAAGCTGAACTTCTGATCCAGAACTAAGCAATGATGCAGAATATCACGTTGCAGGATTTCTGGGTTGATCAATCTCATCATCATTTAATGCTCACAACCACTTATGGGTCTTTGTTCAAAGGATTTATCCATGTGTGGAATAGAAGTACCTTTACTGTCTTGGAAAAGCAAACTCTTGCACAAAAGTGTGTTGGGCCCATGCGTTACTTTTGCTTTGGAAGTTAATTTTCCTTAATTCCTGCTTACAATTCCAGCTTAGGCACTGCTAAGGCTACTAACCACCATACTTGCTTCAATAGCAAGGCAGCACCCTACCATGTGATGGTTGCACTCTCCAAACTACAAGATCTTTTCCTATAAATTGAAAGCCATTGGCCACTGTAAAAGGGTCGGAAATTTGAGAAAGAAAAGCCCGAAATCCCTGCTAAAATTCCAAGAGTCCAAAAACTATAAACACAACATACAAAACCTGTTAACTTTTGAACTCCATTTGTTCTCAAGTGTTCCTTGACTAAAACCATCCACACAGTTTCTTATTCACATATTAGAAGCTATTTTAACTTCTGTATTCATACTGCAATACACTCTTCATCCACCTCCACCTCAAAGAAATCAGAACATCACCCCTTGGCTATTCCAGAAGCTGAAAACTTCCAACCTGCTGAGTACGTGAAGAAGCTGCTCAGAACATCACCAGAGTTCAGGACCAACTTCTGGTTCATAGAATCTTTTCCAGCGGCAAGGTAAGCTTTTGCTGACTCTAACCATATTACTTAAGCATTATCAGATTTTCATGTTCAAAAATACAATGTAGACATCATGTTTCTGATGTTGTACATATTATGAGGTTTCACGTATTTGTCTGTCTAAATAGGGAGTAAATCAGTTCATAACTTCTTAAAGAAATTAGAACTCAGAATTAGGATTAGCAAATTCATGTTTGCCTTGACTTGTAGTTCTGATATTTCTTGTTTTTGAAACACTATGAAACCTGTCATAACTATCATATGTGCATCTTCTGTTGTGTTAAGAAATGACTAAGTTGCAGATGTTCTGACTAGCATGGAGGGGGAGACCAAATTCTTTCATTGGTATCAGAACTTCTGAAAACTACTTTGTTCCCAGCGGACCTAGAACTTTTGACTTTACCTTTTTTTTTCACTAACAGGATATCTGTTTTGCAGTACGCCAGAGTCAGAACTTCTGACCTCCTTTAGTCAGCAATATGATGATTCTATTTTTCTTTTTCTCACAATTTTTTCTATTACTTTCTATTTCATTAATCTAAAAAACACCAAAAACATTTTTTTTTCATTTTTACATGCTTTATTTTATTTCTTAAAACAAAAGATCAAAAATATTTTCTTAAAATAAAACAAGTCCATTTTACATCTCTTGTACATTCTTTTCCATTTCAATATGGTTGTAATAGTAACTTAGGATTTAATTTTATTTCCAATCCCCATTCATAAATATATACCCCCATCCCTAAAATATTATAATAGCGTAGGACTTTACATTTCTGCAATTTATCGCTTTCAAATGAAAATGCTAGTAATTAGGGTGTGTATGGCAAGATAAAATCAACAAGTAGATAACCCTAATCAAAGATTAAATGCATACAAATCAAACACACTATTCACACATGCACCCTTAAGGTTAACTCCACTTGTTGCCTAAAAATGGTCATGTTATGCATGTGGGGTGTCTTAGCAAAAACAATCAAAATACAAAGATCATAGTCCCTCGATGACGCTATGAATGTCGCCTTTCAAAATGATCTTAATCCCTCAAAAATAAATGCTAAGATACCTTGCAACATTTCTAATCATGACTATACGATGACCCACGCCCGTCCCGTTTACATCCAAAGATAGGGTTGCTTGCCAAGTCAATGGTAAGACAACAATGTCAAAGGAAAAGAAAATGAAAAAGAAATACATTTGAGTAGGTAGATTGCTTCTAGTTACTTGCTCCATTTCAAAACAAATATCCTTTCTATTTTCAAAACAAACACACACATTTCAAAACATCTTTCAAATTTGAAAACATTTTTCAAAGGATCAACACTTTGTACACATTCTTACGAACGAGAATCATTACAATGTTTGCTTAAACGATGGCGCCTTTCCAAAATACTTTCAAAAACCACACAAAGCACATTTTCAATCAAAAGAAAGTGATCTAGCAAGTAACTAAGAGCCCATGGAAAACCATGGATAAAAAGGGTGCTAATACCTTCCCTTTTTATAATCTACCCCCCGAACTCAAGAAACAATCTCAAAGGTCTCTCCTGTGCTTTTTGACCTTTCCTTTTGGATAAAAGAAAAGTAGGTGGCGACTCTTGCTAACCGTAACATTTGCGATCAAACGCAAAAACAATCAAGTCAGTTCTCTCACCGCATCACAGAACTGGCGACTCTGCTGGGGAGAAAATTTTAAAATTGGGGTTACCTTAGGGTTATATCACATTTACTTGCTTTCTTTGTTTGAATTGTGTGCTTTACATTTTGGTTCTTTGTTTGGGTTTGAATCTTCTACCCGTATTTGGGATACCTTATAGGTAAGTAGCAATACATTGTGGAAACTGTGTGGGGTATACCGATACGGTCTAAGCAATAGTTATGTTAGTGCGACAAATTTGTGGGTACCGGTAGCCCTTGAGTAGTCAAGGAGAATATGGGGCCGCTGAGTGATGTCATGAAGCACTAATGAACTTTTAGAACCTTTACTTGACCAACTTGGCCTTTAGGACGTTGTGATATGATCGGCTTTGGTGCAGTCCGAAGTTGGTAGATACTCAATACTACACTCATTGAGGTTTGGTTTTTTAGGATATTTCGGTCGCTATTAAAGAGGCTTGCGCTGAAACAATGCCTGAGAAAACATATCAGTAATATTGAGCTCCTTATAACCCGGTTACTATTACTAGGACAGGTTTGAGCCAACTAAACTTCAAGAGGGTACTTACTTATGAGACTCCATGCAAGCCTAAACCTAAGGACTTGTTTGCTTTGTTTGTATATATCTACTTGTACATGAAATCATAAACATCATAACATCATACTCATACTCACTAACCATTTCAAGGATCTTGGGATTTAACTTTGTTCTGTTTTGTAGGACATGGATTATATTCGCAGGAAAACCATTCAAGTCAATCTCGTAAGGATCCCTCCCCAACTTAAAGACTTAGCATTAAGGATTCCTGAAAATACTCCATTTACCGAAAGACATGGTTGCCTACTAAACTTGGTCACTTCCAACACTGATGAAGACATGATGAAGGTGCTCTTTCAGTTCTTTGATCCCCTACACCATTGCTTCACATTTCCCAATTATCAACTTGTGCCAACTTTGGAAGAATTCTCCCGACTCTTGAGGATTCCCATTTTCAATCAACTACCTTTCAACGGTCACAACTAATTGGGAAACAAGGAGTGGTGTTAAGGATTTCCTAGCAAAGTTCTTGTTTGAGAAAGCCCAAAACTATTGGAACTCTTTGGATTTGCAAGCCTTTGAGAAAATTGTGGCTCTCCTTATCTATGGCATGGTTTTATTTCCAAATCCTGACCAACTCATAGATGTAAACACCGTTAAAATCTTCATGTCTCGTAACCCAGTGCCTACTTTTCTAGGGGACATCCTTCATTCCTTTCACACTCGTACCACGAGGAAAAGAGGTATCCTTATGTGTTGTACTCCTCTTTTGGCAAGATGTTTTATTTTGCATCTTCCCAAATATGTATTGAAGAATGAGCCAGGTTCAAGGTGGTCACATAGGTTGATGACGCTCAGATATTCATTGGTGTTCCCGCTCTTTGGAGAATGTTACCATCGTCGACCGTTGTGGAGAATTCCCTAATGTCCCTTTACTTGGAACTAGAGGAGGTATCACCTAAAACCCTTGCTTAGCCTTAAGACAGTTTGGTTACGCCCGAAGGGATGGTCCCCATGAGATGCTTATTCAAGGTTTGGTATTTGACTACGAGAGCGAGAATCAAGGTTACCGTCAGAGATTCATCCGAGCATGGAGGATGGTGAACAAAGTGGATAGTAAGACGCTAGGACACAAGAATTCAATTCCCCTCGAGCCTTACCTTAAATGGGTATGAGCTCGTGCTCAGAAACTTGTGATGCCTTATCCTTCCATCTTACCAATCATTATGAAGCCTATGCTCGAAGGAAATGTTCCCTACACTATCCTCCATCCGGACACGCCTACCTCTCTCGAATACTTACAAAAGGGTTGGATCCAGCTGAAGGAAGAACGAGACACTTTTGAGGCTCAGTTCTATGCTAGTGAGAAGAGAGTCTTGGAGCTTACAAAATAGCTACAAGAAGAGCAGAATGTGAACGCTTATCTCGCGCCAAAGAGGATGTGTTCGGTCTTTTTATCCTAGAAATCTATTTTGTAATCCCAAGAGGCATGATGTAATCTTTCTTGTTTTTTCTAATGAGAAATAATGTTTGTTCATTCTTTTGTCTATACAAATTTAAATTTCATTAATCCTTGAAATCATTTGCATATACATATTCATGCATCATAACATGACAGGTTTTCGCATAACAGGTTTCCTTATCTTCCTGTTGTTTATTTCAGCAAGATGGATCTAGAGAAAACTGTGACGGAACTCCAAGCCCATAATTCTCAGTTTCAGGAAGCTCTACTCGCCCTAGCCAAGGGGCAGCAAGATATGATGGCTTTTCTGGCCGTTAACAAGAAGCCAAAGAAGAAAGCTCTGCTCAACATGGGTAGAAGGTTCAAGGAGAGAATCCGTCAAATCCCAGTAGGACGAGACTCATATGAAGAGGACGAGAACTAGGTCGGTGATGTCAAGAGTACTCAGGATGAATGTGCTAATAATCAAGAATCTGATGATGATTATTTCAACGAGCAGTATCCACCCGCTGACATCAAATACAAGTAGTTAGAAGACAGATTAAAAGCTATTGAAATTCAAGCCGTCCCCGGTTTAGATTTTGATGATTTGGGTTGGATCTCTGGGGTAATCATTACCCACAAATTCAAAGTACCAATCTTTGCAAAGTACGATGGGGTTTCTTGTCCCAAACTCCATTTGAAATCTTATGTGTGCAAGATACAATCGTACACGGCCGATAAAAAGCTATGGTTCACTTTTTCCAAGAGAGTCTGGCTAGAACACAACTTGAATGGTTTTATCAGTTAGATGGTTCTCGTATCAATACTTGGAAGGATTTAGCTACTGCCTTCTATCATTAGTATCAATACAACGACGACTTGGCACCAACGAGGGTTCAATTGTAAGATATGACCATGGGAAAGAATGAAGGATTTAAGGAATATGCGCAAAAGTGGATAGACCTTGCTAGTAGAGTTCAACCTCCCTTGACTAATAGGGAGCACATCGACATGTTCATGGGCACTTTATCTGGTCCTTTCTTTAATCTGTTGGTTGGTTGTTCTTCTTCTGGTTTCACCGAACTAATCTTAACCGGTGAAAGAGTGGAAAGTGGCATCAAAAGTGGGAAGATCTTTGTGGCATCTACCTCCACTATCAATCCTATCAAGAAACCTTTTGCTGCAAAGAAGAAAGTTAATGATGTGTATGGGGCAAGGGCCCATACCAAGAAGAATGAGCGTTTGTCTGTCAATGTTGTCTGAATCTCCAATCCAACTCCTACTCCAAGACCATCCGCAAATCATAAACATTTTGAAACTCCAAGAAGACAATTTACAAGGTTAGGCATGTCAGTTTCTCAAGCCCTTCAACATTTTCTCAAAGCTAATTTAGTGACGTTGCGCGATCCTCCCACCAACCCTGACACCTCGTCACCAAAGTATAATCCAAACGCTAAATGTGCTTACCATTCAAACAGCCCCAGGCACGATACTGACCAGTGATGGGCCTTGAAGAACAAAATCCAGGATTTAATTGATAACAAAACTATTGAATTTGATCCTCCTCCAATGCAAAATGTAATTACCGCTCCAATGTCGAAGCATGACAAAGGTGTTAATGTTGTTGAAGATACAATTTTTGTTACCTTTGTTGAAGATTTGACTACTCCGCTGAATATAATCAAGAACAATCTGTTGAAAGCTGGGATCTTCCCTGGCTGTAAAAATGACTGTGTGTGTTGTACAAGACGACACAATGTTTATGAAAGGCTGAAGAAAGGCATACAACGCCTGATGGATAGCCATGAAATTCTGTTTGAAAAGACTCCATTTGCCAAGAGTTTGATCAACAAATATGAAGACCTCTCCATTATTACCATATCAAACAAACCTATTAGGATCACCTCCAAAGGTCCTATTAGGATTTCAAATGAACCCACCATTACCCCACTAATAATTACCAATCCTAGACCGATTCCTTACTCTTCAAACAAAGTGGTACCATGGAATTACGGTGCTGAAGTGTTCTATCATGGGATTAAACAAGATGCCTGGATCAGAGAAGGAAAAGATGACAATGTCGACAACATAGCTGGATCAAGCAAAGTAACTAGAACTGGAAGAATATTCTCACCCAATATATCACCTCCAGTAGTTACAAAGACGCCCATCCGCATTATTGTCGCCAAGTCGAGTACCGAGACAAAAGGGAAAGGTAAGGTTATTGATCCTGATGTGATTGAGGTACCTTCCAAAGATTTAGCTAATGAAGAACCCTCCGCCCGTGAAATGGACGAGATTTTGAAGATCATCAAAATAAGCGACTTCAAGATTGTAGAACAGTTGGGGCAAACCCCCTCTAAGATTTCAATGTTGTCACTGTTGCTTTGCTCCGATGACCATGCTCAAACATTAATCAAGTTCCTGAAAAAGGCTCATGTCCCCCATGAGATAACAACAGGCCAATTTGAGAATTGCATGGCTAGCCTGACAGCTGATAATGGCTTGGGGTTTTCAGATATTGACTTAACACCTCTCGGGAAGGATCACAACAAAGCGTTACATGTTTTTATCGAGTGCAAAGGGACTACCTTAGCACATGTGCTAGTCGACATTGGTTCCTCTCTGAATGTATTACCAAAGGGGGTGTTAGACCGTCTTGACTGTGAAGATTTAATCTTGAAGCCAAGTGATATCATCGTAAGGGTATTTGATGGATCAAAGAGGACTGTTCGTGGGGAGGTAGATCTTCCAATCAAAGTGGATTCCCAAACCTTCAACTCCACCTTCTATATTATGGATATTCGTCCAGCCTATTCCTGTCTGTTAGGTTGCCCGTGGGTCCATAAAGCTGGAGCAGTAACCTCAACCCTCCACCAGAAACTCAAATATCCAGTTAAGGGCAGAATAGTCACCATCTGTGGGGAAAAAGAGTTTATGGTGAGCCACCTTAACTCTTTCAAGTACGTAGAGATGGACGGAGAATTCATTGAGACCCCATATCAAGCCTTTGAGGTTGTACCACCAATGATTGTTGCTACTAAATGTTCTTCTGATGAGTCTAAAGCTGTTAAGGCCACACCAAAGATGGTTTCAGTCAAGGATGCCCGTGCGGCAATTGAAGAAGGAAACTGTGATACTTGGGGGCAACTCCTCGATATCCCTTTTAAAACAGACAAATTTTGGTTGGGCTTCACTGGAAAAGCTCAGAAGGAAGGGAGGCATGCTCGTGCTGGAAAGCCACCTCTCCGCATTAGAAGCCATGAAGTCAACATCGTGGGTGATTCTGAAGAAAAAGTTGCATTTGAAGAATGGGTGTACCCAACTACAACAGAGCTGAAGAATTGGCATACAAAGGACTTTGTGCCCATCTCTTTCATTGAGGAGTAATCTACTTGTTTTTACTTTTCCATCAATTCAAGAACCTGTTGTCTGTAATATTTTGATAATGACTTTTAAAGCCATATGCCTAGCCCGGGACACTTTGGTCCATTTGTCAAGGGTTTTATTTATGTTCATCTAATCATATGATCATTCAGTACATTGGAATCTTTTGCATTCAAATATTTGTGTTCATTGTCTTTCCTTTCTTTCAAATACATTTTCAAAATAACCATGTATCTTACATGCACACACACACACACTCTTGCAGGTCCACATCCACTCTGGATCCTATTGCCAATGACTCTACTATTACCGACTATGACTTTGAATGTCCTATCAACCAAGCCGAAGACAAAGGCGAGGAAGATTGTGACATACCAGGAGAATTAGCCAGACTTCTATTACAAGAGGAAAAATCTATTCAACCACATGAAGAGTCAGTTGAGGTTATCAACTTGGGTACTGAGTCAGATAAGAAGGGAATCAAGATCGGCGCTAATTTGGAAAGAAGTGTTAAGAGCAGGTTGGTTCAGATGTTGCATGATTATGTGGAAGTATTTGCTTGGTCTTATGAAGATATGCTTGGGTTGGATACCAACATCGTAGTTCACTGGCTACCGACAAGAGAGGACTGCCCTCCTGTTAAACAAAAGGTTTTCCGCATGAGTCCTGATATGTCTGAAAAGATCAAAGTTGAAGTAATGAAACAGTTCGATGCAGGGTTCCTAGTTGTGACATCCTATCCTCAATGGGTGGCCAATATAGTTCCAGTGCCAAAGAAAGACGGGAAAGTTCACATGTGCATAGACTATAGGGATCTGAATAGGGCAAGCCCCAAAGATGATTTCCCTTTACCACACATTGACGTCTTAGTTGATAATACTGCTCAGCATAAAGTCTTCTCTTTCATGGATGGCTTCTCAGGCTATAATCAAATAAGGATGGCTCCCGAAGACATGGAGAAGACTACTTTCATTACGCAATGGGGCACCTTCTGCTACAAGGTCATGTCGTTCGGACTAAAAAATGCAGGGGCAACATATCAAAGAGCTATGGTAGCTTTGTTTCATGATATGATTCATCATGAGATAGAGGTATATGTGGATGATATGATTGCCAGATCACAAACCGGGGAAGAACATCTCGATCACCTGCACAAATTATTCGAGAGGCTGAAGAAGTACAAGCTGAGGTTAAACCCTAACAAGTGCACGTTTGGAGTACGCTATGGAAAGCTTCTAGGTTTTGTTGACAGCAATAAAGGCATTGAAGTTGATCCTGCCAAGGTAAAGGCCATCCAAGAAATGCCAGTCCCTCATTCTGAGAAAGAAGTCAGAGGATTCTTGGGTCGTTTAAATTACATTGCCTGTTTCATATCACACTTAACTGCTACTTGTGAGCCACTCTTTAAACTCTTGAAGAAAGATCAGGTAGTCAGGTGGAACGATGAATGCCAGATTGCCTTTGACAAAATCAAAGAATACCTACAAGAACCTTATATTCTCATGCCTCCAGTTGAAGGAAGACCCTTGATCATGTACTTGGCAGTACTAGAGAATTCTATGGGGTGTGTTTTTGGCCAACATGATGAGTCTGGCTGAAAAGAGCATGCTATTTATTACCTGAGCAAAAAGTTTACCGACTGCGAAACCAGATATTCGCTGCTCGAGAAAACTTGTTGCGCTCTGGCATGGGCTGCTCGCCGGTTAAGACAGTATATGTTGACTCATACCACTCTGCTGATTTCTAAGATGGGCCCCATCAAGTACATCTTCGAGAAACCCACCCTCTCCGGACGGATAGCCAGATGGCAAATGATCTTGACTGAGTACAACATTCAATACACGACTCAAAAAGCCATCAAAGGGAGTGTACTAGCAGATCATTTGGCCCATCAAGTTATGGATGATTATCAGTCAATAAACTTCGACTTCCCTGATGAGAACATCATGCTGGTAACCGACTGTGCGAAACCTGGACTGTATGACGGACCTGAGCAAGGATCCGGATGGACTATGGTATTCGATGGGGCTTCCAACGCCTTAGGTAACAGAATTGGCGCTGTGATCATCTCTCCTGAAGGTTGCCACACTCATTTCACTGCCAGACTATGCTTCGATTGCACAAATAATATGGCTGAGTATGAAGCGTGCATCTTAGGTCTGAAAGCTGCTATTGACTTAAAGATCAAGCATTTGGATGTATTCGGGGATTCCGCCTTAGTGATCAGCCAAGTGAAAGAAGATTGGGACACTAAACACCCTAATCTTATCCCTTACAAGGAATTTGTACTATCCCTAATTCCTTATTTCGAAGAGATCACGTTCAAGCACTTCCCTAGGGAAGAAAACCAGTTGGTTGCCGCCTTGGCAACCATGTCCTCAATGTTCAAGGTCAGATGGGACAATGAAGCCCCTATGATTACAATTGAAATATTTGATGAACCTGCACATTTCTATGAGCTTGACACTGATGCGAAAAAACCATGGTACCATGAGGTGATGAGATACCTTGAAGCACAAGAATATCCAGAGGGGGCATCTATCAATGACAGAAAGTTCTTGCAAAGATTTGCAGCCAAATTCTTCCTAAGTAATGGGATATTATACAAGCGCAACCATGATTCAACTCTACTCTGATGTGTGGATAAAAAGGAGGCTGAGGAGATTATGGAAGACATGCGCGATGGTCTTTTCGGTACTCACTCAAGTGGACATACGATGGCTAAGAAAATCTTAAGAGCGGGTTATTATTGGTCAACGATGGAGACTGGTTGCCATCAACATTCAAGGACTTGTCACAAATGCAAAATCTATGCTGACAAAGTCCATGTGCCTCTTATCCCTCTGAATTTCATGACCGCTTCGTGGCCATTTGCAATGTGGGGCATTGATATGATCGGAGAGATCAAGCTCACAGCTTCCAACGGACATTGCTTCATTCTTATCGCCATCGACTATTTTACCCAATGGGTCGAAGCCGCCTCGTTTGCCTCAGTCACCAAGAACATAGTAGCCAGATTCATTAGACACAACCTCATCTGCCGTTATGGTATCCCCGAAAGGATAATCACCGACAATGGGACTAACCTCAACAATGCTATGATCACTGAGCTTTGCACTCAGTTTAAGATCAAGCATCATAATTCTTCTCCGTATAGACCAAAAATGAATGGCGCAGTCGAAGCAGCCAACAAAAATATCAAGAAGATTATGCAAAAGATGGTAGTAACCTATAAGGATTGGCATGAGATGTTGTCGTTTTCTCTACATGGTTACCGTACTTCAGCTAGAACCTCAATTGGGGAAACTCCCTTTTCCTTGGTTTATAGTGTGGAAGTTGTTTTGCCAGTGGAAGTTCAGATTCTCTCGCTGAGGATTATGATTGAGACAGGTTTGGACGAAGACGAGTGGATTCAAACGAGATTGGATCAGCTGAACTTGATTGACGAAAAACGATTAGCTGCTATTTGCCATGGTCAGACGTATCAAAAACGAATGATTAAGGCTTTCAACAAAAAGATCAAGCCTTGAGTATATCAAGCAGGTGACTTGGTGATAAAACACATCATTCTACCACAAGGCGACCCTAGAGGAAAATGGACGCCCACTTATGAAGGGCCATTTGTTGTCAAGAGAGTTTTCTCTGGTGGGGCCATGATGCTGACTACCATGGACGGTGAAGATTTCCCACATCCTATCAATGCGGACATAGTTAAAAAATACCACGCATAAGAGACCCGTTAGGTTGACACACCTAAGCAAAATAATGGCATCCCAGCAAACCGAAAGGTTTGGGAAAAATTAGGGATATATGCAAAAGATTGTACACCCGGCAAGTTAAAAACCCGAAAGGGAGGCTTGGGCAAAAAAGGGTATCCTGGTGGGATGAAAACTCGAAAGGGAGGTCCAGGAAAAAATTAAGGATTAAAAGTGTACGACTATGCCCCGTGAAATCCATACATTCAATTCTATCACCAAGGTCCAAGTTCAAATGGTCCAAGATCAATCCAATTAACTTCGATCAACGGCAAGGGACGTTCGAAGACATTGGGGCAATAGTAGAGTTGAAAGGCATGAGATCATTTCACATGGCTATTTGTTTTCATTTCTCAATTTTGTTTTCCTTTCGACGATTTCCTCTTACTAGGATTTCTGTCTCTCAGTACAAAAACGCTTATTCAGGGGCAAAATATCAATACACATACCCTTTGAAGTGCAAAGTTTCTATTTTTGTTTTGAATGCAAATTTGTCCAATGACTAAAATTGAATGAACATATGCATATGAACATATGCATATGAACATAATTAAAAATATTTGGCACATGTGTCCTGCTGAGCATCAGTAAGCATCTCTTCAATGTATATGAAATAACCCCACATAATTATCTCATCATCATTATCCCCACAAGGGCGGCTATGATAAACCTTTCCCCTAATGGAGTTGCCCACAAAGTCTCTTTGCATAGGGTAATCCCCGGCCAAAGTCTCGACCTCTTGGTCGCTTTCTCCATAGCTAAGTCAATTTTTACAAGTTGAAGCCTATGGGATCTCTTCCTAAAGGAAATTCACTTCCTCAACGGGGTTTATTTCCCCAACAAGGTTATTTCCCCAGCCGAATTCAAATTTCTCAACATACAACAATCAAGACGCCACAAAGTTCCCCAACTGAGCCTATCATTCCCTGTTGAGTGTATTTTCCAAGCTGAGTGTATCTTCCCCGGCTAAGGCTATTACCCCCAAACGGAGTCTATTATCCTCAGTTGAGTGTATCTTCTCCAAGCTGACTCTGTCTTACCCGACTGAGTCTACACTCTCCAGTTTGAATTTCCCTTTCAGATTATTGCAAATCATAGGGCCATAACCCCTGATCCCCAGTAAAGCCATCAACAAAGCCTTTACTATCTCCAAAAGATGTTATGAAGCCTGGATCTGACCAGATATTAGCACACTTTTCAAGTTATTACTGAAGCCTGGACCCGACCAGATAATAGTTTGACTTCTTCAATTACTGAAACCTGGGCCCGACCAGATAACATTTTGAGTATCTAAAACCTAGATCCGACCAGATAACAGTTGATCTCAATTTCAAAAGATGCTATGAAGCCTGGATCCAACCAAATATTAGCATACTTTTCAAGTTATTACTGAAGCCTGGACTCGACCAGATAACAGTTTGAATATCTGAAGCCTAGATCCGACCAGATAACAGTTGATCTCAATTTAAAAATGCTATGAAACCTAGACCCGACCAGATAATAGCCTAACTCTTCAAATATATAGAAGAACCTGAACTCAACCCGATTAAGGTTTAACTTATTTTCCCCAGTAGAGTTGCCTCCATAACCCCAACAAGTTGTTGTGAAGCCTGGATCTGACCAGATAGCGATTACCCTCGGAGATTCATTGTGAAACCTGGAAACCGACTAGATAATAACTAAATCCCCAAACAGTTTATTGTGAAACCTAGACCCAACCAGATAGCAATTGACCTCATCAACCTCAGAAATCTGCAAAGCCTGGACCCGACCAGATAACAATTTTTCAAACAGTTTATTGTAAAACCTGGACCCGACCAGATAGCAACTGACCTCATCAACCTCAGAAATATGCAAAGCCTGGACCCGACCAGATAACAGTTTTTCAAAAAGTTTATTGAAAAGCCTGGAGCCCGACCAGATAACAATTAACTGTGATCCCCAGAGAGACACTATGAAGCCTGGACACGACCAGATAATAGTACAACTTTCCAAAAAAAACCATGAAACCTGTACCCGACCAGATAGTAGTTACCACTTCAAGTCACTGTGAAGCCTGGATCCGACCAGATGACAGTTAACCTCTATATCCCCAGCAAGTTGTTGTGAAGCCTGGATCCGACCAGATAACTATTCAATTTCAAGAAATTTTCTACGAAACCTGGATCTGACCAGATAACAGTTAATTCGTCTCATCCTCAGTAAGTTGTGAAGCCTGGATCCGACTAGATAAAAACTGATGTTCAAGAGATATTCCCCAGCGGAAGCATCCTTTCAACAAAGTCTGAAGATATGTGTATTCTTCATCCCCAACGACAATCAGGGATTCAACCTCCCAGAATTTCCATAGCAGCAGTCAGGGATTTATTTTCCCGGACAGAAACATACATCTCACATTCATACATACCCTATGCATTTAGCATAATACCACATCTGGTGAACATCATGTATGCATCTGCATTTTACTAACTCTTTTTCTCACAGGTAAAACATCAAGTTTTAGTATAAATCAACAAGAGATTTGTGTTGATATTTCTTCTAATGTTTATCAACTTTCCTCCAAATGGCATCTATAAACCCATTCACCATCCATCTTCGAGTGCAAATTTCTGGGCAATCTAGTGTTCAATCATCTTTCACCTTCGGGTCACGAATGGTGGACTCACCAATCTAACTCTTCAGGTTTAAGAAGATTGAACAGGGGCAGCTGTTGTACCCCAAAATTTGCCCTCTCATTTCTCAAAGGATCAACCTGGACCCTCAGGTTTGCTTTCATCCAATTTCAAGCCTTGAATTACAGATTTTTCAAGAAAGTCATTCATGAGGGTAAAATGGTCATTTGCATATTGAAAAGTCAAACTTTGACTTTTGATCAAAATCAAGTTTCAAGGGTCATATTTCATCAAGACATGTTTGAGATATGAAGTTTGTTTTATCTGGAAATTCAAAAATCAAAAGCTACTTTGGAAAAAGTTAAATTTCTAAATATTTAGAATTTTTCTAAGTGTTTAAGAAATATGACAAGCTCAGAACTTCTGATCAGATTATCACCATGATGCAAGATGATTCTGGAAGAACTTCTGATACAATAGTTATAGATTTCAATGAGATCTAAAACATTTCAGAACAGAACTTCCCCTGGAAATGTTGGAATTTCAAGTTATAAATGTTCAGAGGCACGTCCTTGAAATTAAAGCACTCAGCAAATTCTGGACATTTTCAAGACAAAATTGGGTCAGAACTTCTGGGCCAGTTTTCATAAAGGTTCAGTCAGAGTTTTCAAGGGGAAATTCAAAGAAGGTTATGAAGCGTGCTACAAGCTTCCTGGAAAGTCTGAGAGCTCCTTCAGAACATGCTAGAGCAAAGGGATTCAAGGATCATAAGTTAATTGTTTATTCTAAGTAGAAGCAAAGGGATTCAATGGTAAGAAAACAATGTAAAAGGAAAAGAAAATGAACAAGAAAGACATTTGAGTAGGTAGATTGCTTCTAGTTACTTGCTCCATTTCAAAACAAATATCCTTGCTATTTTCAAAACAAACACACACATTTCAAAACATCTTTCAAATTTGAAAACATTTTTCAAAGGATCAACACTTTGTACACATTCTTACGAACGAGAATTATTACAGAGTTTGCCTAAACGATGGCGCCTTTCCAAAATACTTTCAAAAACCACACAAAGCACATTTTCAAACAAAACCAACTGATCTAGCAAGTAACTAAGAGCCCATGGAAAACCATGGATAAAAAGGGTTCTAATACCTTCCCTTTTTATAATCTACCCCCCGAACTCAAGAAATAATCTCAAAGTTCTTTCCTGTGCTTTTTCACCTTTCCTTTTGGATAAAAGAAAAGTCGATGGCGACTCTTGCTAACCGCAACATTTGCGATCAAATGCAAAAACAATCAAGTCAATTCTCCTACGGCATCACAGGTGTGAATGGTATTCAATGGGTAGTAACTTGCTAGGTGTGATTTTATTTACAATTTTTAGATCTAAACTCACACATGTTATGGTTTGTGTAGAAATTTATGGATTTGATAGAAATTGATGTGTTGAATGGAATAGAATGAGTACCTTCATGTTAGGATGATGGATTATTGATAAAATTGGCAACATGATGTTTTATAGTGATGGGTAGTGTTTTTGATAAGAAAATCGTGTAGAAATTAAGTTAAATTGCAGAATAAACCATGTTTTAGAAGTTTGAGTTGACTCAAACTGAAGGGGGGTCGGCGCGAGACAACCCGCCAGGTGAAACAACTGGCTGAAAGTCATCAAACAATGAAGTCTCCATCAAACGTCTTTTATTCCACGTGAAGGGAAAGGTAAACATCGAGAAAACATGAGAAGGGGGATGTCACGGTCTTGTAACTGAGAGATCGGGTAAGGGAGTCTGTTAAGCGAGGGGAAGGTATTAGTACCCTACACGCCCGTAGTACTCTATGGTATCCATTCATGTTGTCTATCTTATGGGTGTGTTTAATCTATGCTTTTTGTTTACTACTGAGAAAGAGTGCATGCAAAAGAAAGGAGAAAATAATGTAGGTAAAATAAAGTTGTACTCGCTTAGGCCCTACCCCAATGCCTATGTATCCTTTTTGAGGAATCAGAGCTACCGTAGTTTGGCTAACATGTTTTATTTGTTTGTGTTTTTTATGGATAATGTTAATTCTGCCTTCTGCCACAGTTCGACCTTTGGAGACTCACGCGTTGGCACAGAAGTAAATTAATCATGTCCTTGTTTGAAAATGGTTTCGATTTACGCCCTCGAGACAAGATGCCACATTTGATTAGTTTGTATTTTTTGTTGCAGAAAGTGACTAGTTAACCTCAAGAGAGAGATATTAGCCACTTTTTGAATTGTCCATGAAAGGAGTCTTTGAGACTTGAACCACACCTAGGCCTGAGATGGAAGAACAATAAGATCGAGAAGAGACCCGCTTATCATCTCTCATACTCAACGAAGGTATGATTCTCATCAGTAATTTTAAAGTGTTTTAAAGTTTGAAAGGAAAAAGAAGTTTTTGTTTTAACACAAATGCAAAAGGGGAAAGAAAATTCAAAGGGAGACTAGCCTATTTCTAAACCTAATGTTATTATGCATCATGGACCTAAAATTGGAATTTCGAGGGAATTCTACCTAATGTTAGCATGTTTGGATTTCAAAGCCTAATGTCTAATTTTATTTCAATTAAATCGAAGATTAAATTTGAACTAAAATAACCTAAGGGATCATGAAGGACTATACAAACCAGTAAAATTAGGTAGAAAGTATTAAAGTATTGCATACAATCCATTCCAAAAATCACAAACGAAATACATGATATAAAATGAGTAAAACTAGTTATTAAAATTGACAAAAGGATAAAGGGGAAATAAATTCCTAATTAATTTCTAAAGTGTATTATAATATTTTTACCATATTTATTATGTATTCTTGTTTAAAAAATCATGAAAGAAAGAATTAAAAATAATTATAAAAAGAAAATAAGAGAATCAGGGGGTCCAATGGATCAGGAGCATTATATGGATAGTAAATCTCGCTGGGCCTAGGATTAGACTCCACTAGAAATCTTCCTTTTTTTTGTTAAGATCTTAAGCTGCCCCAAAAAAGTGGCGTTGTGGGCCAAGTAAATAAGACCCGGTCCATCAATAACCTATTATGATTTCTATTATTTTCTGAATATCATTAAAGAAAAGAAACAAAAAAACATAAAATTGAAACAGGAATGAAGCGTTGTGTTTGGTTATCTTGTGTCCCTTTAAATTCATAACTTACTCAACCTTCTCTCTATCATTCATGTGCAATTTCCGGAAAGCAGTCTCCACCGTGCCAGCCATCGCCTTCGGTAGCGGCGGTCGTTTCGCCCTTATACCTACATTGTTCACTCTGTCTTAACCTTCTTCGTCCATACCAGACCTTAGTTTCTTCAAAATATTACTCTAACTCCTCAAATCTGTACAACTCTGAAACCCTAGAAATCTCGAAATTCTAATTACATACGATAACAGAGAATCGGGAGCCATAAACATAGGGGAACGACTCAGAGAGTTCCGAACTACACCCCGGGTACCAAGAAAATGATGAAGCAGCGATGAATCGTTTACCTCAACAACAACGAATATGGCGACTCTGGTGAGAATCTATTTCGATGTTCAGGTACTTTCTCTCGTCTTCGTCTTCTTCTGTTTCTTCCCTTAGCTTCCTTGAATATTTTTCTTCTTCTTCTGGTTCTTTCTTCTGAATACGTTTTTCACTCTGTATCTTGTGGTTCCTGCTTTACGTATGAGTTTCTTGAGTGTTGTGGATTCTTGTTTGCAAAAGTGAGATTGATGAAGATGATGTTGAGATCGAGTGAGCAGAGGGAGGTCACAGTTATAGTAAGTTGTGAAGATGGTGATGATGGCGCAGAGAGGAAGAGAGAAATGGTGGTTATGGCGTTGAAGGTTGAAGCATGGAGAAAATTAAGATGGAGCTCAGAGAGAGAGAGAGAGAGAGAGAGAGAGAGAGAAATAATTGAAGCAGAATGGTGTGTGTGAAACTGATAAAAAATGGTGGAGACTCTGTTTGGACGAAGAAGATGCAGTTATATAGGTTGATTAGGGAAGCTCTAAGCCATTGGATCTCAGAACTCGGTTATGAGATGGAGAGTTGGATTAGAGTTTGGAAAATTCATTTAGAGCTAATTTGAATTATGCTTGAGAGTTAGTTAGGACAACTGGCACCTTAGAAATTATGTTAGAAGTTAGTTGTTAGTTTGTTGGAAGTTAATTGGTTGGTTAAATTCTGTTAAAATATGCAGTTATGAATGTGACAACTATTAGTTAAAATGTTAGTTCAATGTAAGTGGAAATCGGAATTTAGCTAGAGGCTTGGATGTTAATTGTTGGGTAAAGTGCAGTTAGTAATTAATTTTGTTTTTCTTTTTGTATGATTATTGTTTCTATTTAATTCTGATTTGGTATGTGGTGCAGGTCGATGATAATGAAATTAATTGGTAGCATCATGTAAGTTATGCTTGAGTTTTTTTTTTGTTATGGACTGACGTGATTTGTTTTTATCGGCCAGATTTGGTACTCATGTGATGTTTGATTGGAGCAGGGCTATAGGCATTTCTTTGGATTTTGTGTGAGTTACTAGATGCAGGCAAAAACAGGTATTTGGCAATTTCGGGCAATGAGAATTGGAGCACGTCGTGGGTTTTATTGTTGCTTGAGTTTTGGGACAGGTGCTTGAAGCTTAAAGTTTATTTTTTTCTTGGTTTTCCTTAATATGCAGGGAAGTTTGGCTCTAATTGAACTTATTTGATTTTTTTTAATATAGTTAGTGTAATGTAAGGCATGAAGTCTGAATTGTGGACATGAATTTGTGGAGATGGAAGCACCAAGAACGATAGCCTCTAGATTTAGGATAAGTCACGGGTTTTGTGGATGATTTATTTATGTAATGTCTTGTGTTAGGTATTGATTTTGTGATGCCTTTGTACACTTTGTAATGATATTGGTAATGTAATATTCTTGTAAACCCTTGAATTTTAATGATGAAGCTCAAATACTCCAAGTAGTCTTCTCTTCCAAATTGCCGTTTGTATCTCCAAGATCTTTTAATTTTGTGTTACATATAACTCCATGGCTGTGATATGAATTTAATAAGAGCCTTTTTCCAAGAATGAACTTGTAGTGTTGAGTTTCTTTACTTTTAAATGAAAACATGTCTAAATATCTTCAAATGAATGAACGAGCCTTGCATCTTTCTTAATCCTCACTTCAAAACCACAATTGAAGAAGCTTTAGATTTTGATTTTAATGTATTTGAAATGAAGTCCCCAAAGTATATTGTGTCACAAGTAATCCAATAGGCCCGGTGAAGAGATTTGCATCATAAAGTGTACAAACTCCAATTTGCAAAGAGTGTCCCATTGAATCTTCTTCTCTTGCCTAGAGCTCGTGAACATATGCCTTGAGATTCAAGTGACAGCTAAACCTTATTTGATGAAGAAAGGATCATTTGAAATCCTAACTTGTAATGGATAATATTTTCTTATATGATAACCTCTTTGTATGACATAGTGAATCATCCTTGAATAAGACCCTAATGGCTATGGATACACCAAAATATTCAACCACTCGCACTTCAAGTAATGATAGAACCCCTTTGAAATTTATTGATGAACAAATACACATGGAACCCCTCTTTAAGTCCACATGATTAGGGAAATAAATCATCATTCATGTGGAGATGATAAGTATAAGACGATGGCCTTCACTGCTTGAGTTTGTAGCCTTTGGAGATATCCTTAGGATGACTTGCAATTAAAGTGGCAAATATTTGATGAGAACCAAAAATTGTATCATTAAAAACAATTCCACAATGTTGGAGAAGGAAAGGCTCAAGATAACCACAAGATCGAGCCCTAATCCAATGATCCCCGGTTGAAGCATAACAGACGAAAACCCTAATTCTTAAGCCTTGAAGAAAGATTGCAACTTGATGTTGAGAAGAAAGAATACCCCTGTAGTTTGATGATAAAGAAGTCCAGGAAATAAAACTCTAGCTTCAAACAAATGATTGATGGAGAAATCAACCGAAACAATCTTGTGCGAAGATGAGAGCCTTAAATCCATACAGCAACCCTAATTCCTCGAAATCCCTGATCCCATGCCAAATTATTGACTAATGATGCATGATGTGTTAGATGACTTAATGAAGGTTATGTACATGAGAAAAGTGCGAGATGCATAAGCCAGATAAAAGTATAAAAGTGAGAGGGTAGGACAAATTTGGGGTATTACACCAAGAAAGGAAGTGTTGTCACATATTTTTGCGTCAAATCATAGTTTTTTTGCGTCGACTCATTCTTTACATCGACTCATACAGGGTTTTACATCGACTCATACAGCAAGTTTTCTAGCAGATTTTGTAACGGCCATAACTTTTGAATCGTAACTCCGTTTTAGGCGTCGTTCGAATCATTAGAAAGCTAACGTAATAAACTATAAGATAGAACTGGGTTTGTTGGAATTGGATTATTGGAATAATAGTTTGGGTATCATTTGTTATGTGTCATGAATGGATGATGAATGAAAATAACACGTTTTGTCATTGTTTGCTATTCGTGATATATGTGATTGATGAATGTTATATGATTGCATTGTGTTGATGATATATGTGTATTTGTGAAACGGTGAATAATTCATTTTGATGTATTATTGTGATATGCGGTATGATTAAGGTTTGGTGATAATCTTAATTTGCATATAATTGGTTATGTTTGCACATGCATGCATGGGGAGATTGAACTCCGGTTGGTTGTTTGATCCTTATGTGGAAATAGAAGCGGTGAATTATATGTTCATATTGGTTGCTTTGATCCTTGTGTGGAAATATAAGCGGTGAACTATATGTTCATATTGGTGGGCTTTGGTCTTGTCCAAATCGGAAGTGTGGCTCTGGTTCTAAAAATTGAATCGGGAGCAAGGTGAACTTGATGTTCACGATGGTACCACATGAATGAGTCTCATTAAGTCCCATTGAATCGCACTGGAGTCGTATTTGTTATTATGTGATGTTTTGCTTTGAATGTGTAATGTGTGTGATAATTGATTTAACCGTGACTTTGATGATGATTGCAATGTATGTGATGATTGTGTGAATTATTCTACTTGGATATGATTATCTTGGTACTTGTATTGGTGAAGCCATGTTGTATAGAAAATTATACGAAGTGTGATAAATTCTTTGAATGTATGCGTGTTATATAAATTTTTTATATTATACATATCCATAATTATGTGAATTCTCACCCTTCTGTTGTAATAATGTTCTATGCGACATCAAGCGGGTACTGAGGATAGCGGTGATACTTGCCAGGATTAGTCAGAGGAGTTAGATCCTTATCTATCTGTTTATCCCTAGGTAGTGAGTCATTGCTCTGGTCTATGTAACACGGGGGGGGGGGGGGGGGGGGGGGGGGGGGGGGGGGGGGGGGGGTGAACTCATGTTTATTTGAAGACTTATTGTTATTTATCTTATTTGAATTGTATGTTGAGTGACCTCAGTGCCTAATGATTTTAGATCCATGACTTGTTATGAGAATTTATGATTATAGTATGGGATATAATCATTATTATTATTATTTGAGTAAAGAATTATTCCGTTGTGATGTGCATGATTTTGAAAACATGAAGTTTGAATACATGTTATGATCATGACCAATATGCATGTTTGAATTTCTTGGATATTTTGTGAATTCAAAATGTGACGCCCTCTTTAAGGTGCATAATATTTTACTTTGATTATGCTTTTTATGCTATGTGGGATTAGAGGGTATTACATGGCTTCCTACTAACTAATGGTAGGATAGCACTGTCTAAAGGAGGAGGAAAATAACACAAAAGATCTTGAGTAAGGGTAGAATACTTTTAATCGCTTGCTCACAAACATTTCAAAACAAAACATCTTTTCACTTAATCACACTTTCAAAATATTTTCGAAACAAAAACACTTTGTATACACTCTTAACGATACGAGAGTCATTACAAAGTCCTGCCTTACTATTGGCATTTCAAAATATTTTTCAAACATACACAAACATAAAGCATTTCAAGAAGTGAGCTAGCAATTAAGAGCCTGTAGATAACTATGGATGAAAAGCGTGCTAACACCTTCCCTTTTCACAACCTACCACTTGAACTCAGAAAATTCTCAAAGGTCTTTCCTGTTATTTTCACCCTTTCCTTTATTGGATAAAATAAAGTCGGTGGCAACTCTTGCTATCTGCAACATTTGCGATAAAACGCAAAACCCAAAAGTCAGTTCTCCCACCGTATTACAGAACTGACGACTCTGTTGGGGACTTCTAAAAGTGGGGTTACCATTAGAGGTAAATCACCTTTATTGCTTTACTTATTTACTTTGTATGCTTTATATTTTTGGATGTTCTTGGGTTTATTTCTTGTATAGATCCTATACTCAGATCTGGAGGAATTTTTAGGTAAGTAGCAATAGATAGTGACAATTGTACGGTGTAGACTGATATGGTTGAAATAATGGTTGTGTTAGTGCGACACATTGGTTTGTGCTGGTGCCCCTTGAGTAAGTCAAGGAGAATGTTGGGTTGCCGCATGGTGTCATAAGCACTAATTGATCGTAGAACCTTAGTTGACACAACTTAGCCATTAGATAGTAGTGAGATAGCCAGCTTTGGTGCAGACTAAAGTTGGTTGATACTCGATACTACACTCATTGAGATCGGACTTTTGGGATATTTTGGTCGCAAATTAGATGCTTGTGCTGAAACAATTCCTGAGAGAAAGATCAGTGATTTGAGATTCCTAGAACCTGGTTACTTCTTTTAGGATAGGTTGAGCCAACTAAAACTTTAAGAGGGTACTTACCTACAAACTCCATGCGAGCATAAACCTAAGGCCTTATATGTTTTGTTTGTGTTTGATTAATTATTCATGACATCATAACATCATGACATCATACCATATCATTTTCACTAACCATTTCAAGGACCTAGGGATTTATCTTTGTTCTGTTTTGTAGGTTATGGCCTCCGCTTGCAGAAACACTATCCGGATCAGTTTTGTGAGAATACCTTCTCAACTTAAGGAGTTAGTCTCAAGGGTTCCCGAAAGTTCTCCATTCATCAAAAGACATGGTCGACTACTCAATTTGGTTACCTCGGGTTTTAAAGAAGATATGATGAGTGTTCTATTCCAGTTCTTTGACCATGCACATCATTACTTCACCTTTCTCGATTATCAGTTGGTACCCATGATAGAGGAGTTTTATCAATTATTGGGAGTACTTGTTCTCAATCAAATACCTTTCACCGGTTTAGAGAAAGATCCGCAACCTGAAGAAATTGCAGCAGCCTTATATATAAAGCGGTCTGACATTGTATCTAATTGGGAGACAAGAAGTGGAGTCAAGGGTTTTCTTGCTAAATTTCCATTAGAAAAGGCTCGGCTGTTTCTGGATACTATGGGTTTCCAGACATTCAAAGAAATCTTGGCTTTGCTAATCTATGGGTTGGTGCTATTCCCTAATCCATACCAACTCATAGATGTGAATACCGTCAAAATATTTCTTTCTCGTAACCCTGTGCCTACTTTGCTCGGAGACATTTTGCATTCTCTTCACACTCGTACTGTGAGGAAGCGAGGAACTCTCATGTGTTGCATACCTTTTCTATCCAGGTAGTTTATTCTGCACCTTCCTCGATCAGTATTGAAGAATGAATAAGGTTTGAGGTGGTCTCAAAGGATGATGTCGCTCTCTCATTCAAATATCTATTGGTGTTCCCGATCTCTGGAAGATGTTACTATCATTAACCGTTGTAGGGAATTCCCTAATGTTCCACTCCTTGGCATTAAGGGAGGTATTACTTACAACCCTTCTCTGGCTCTACTAAAATTTGGTTATGCTCGAAGAGATGGTCCTCATGATTCACTTATCCAAGGTAGTATGTTCGACTATGAAAATGATCCTCAAGGTTATCGTCAAAGGTTTATACGTGCTTGGGGCATGGTAAACAAGGTTGATAGCAAAACTTTAGGATAAAAGAACTCTATCCCTTTAGAGACCTATCTCAAATGGGTACGAGCTCGCGTTCAAAATCTTATGATGCCATATCCAGCTGTTCTATTGGTGATCTTAGAGCCAATTATCGAAGGATACGTTTCTCACATCATCCTTCATCCAAACATGCCCACTAACCTCAAAGAATTGTAGAAGTCTTGGTTTCAACTGAAAGAAGAAAGGGACACCTTTGAGACTCAGTTCTATGCAAGTGAGAAGAAAGTGTTAGAGCTCACAAAGCAACTTCATGAAGAGTGAAGCCTTAATGCATACATCGGCACGAAGAGGAAGTGTCTACGGGAGACTTGAGTCTTAGGGTTTAGAAGTTCATATTATTATCTCTTTGATACTCTTTTGTTTTCATTGTAAGCTTAAGAGGCAATTGTAATCTTGAACTTACTAATTAAAAATCTTTGTTTTTGTTTCCTCTCAGTTAGAAAATTTAAATCTCCTAAGGTCCTTGAAAACATTGCATCCACATATCATGTGTCATTTCATAAGCAGGTTTTCCAATACAGGTTTCCTCATCTATTTACTATTTATTTCAGTATAAGATGGCCCTCGAAAAAATTGTCAAGGATCTACAATTTCAGCATGCACAAATTCAAGAGACTCTTCTGAATCTGGCCAAAGGGCAATAAGAGATGATGGCGCTCCTCACCATAAAAAAGAAGACTAAGAAGAGGGTTGTTATCCTCAACATGGGGAGAAGTTACAAAGGTCCTGCTTGACCAGTTCGAGTAAATGATGTTTCCTCTGAGGAAGTCGACAACCAAGAGGAGGATGGCAGAAGTGTCAGGGGTGAAGATAGAAATAATCAGGTTTCTGAGGATGAAGACTACTCTGATGAATAATATCCTCCTGCAGATGACAAATACAAGCAGTTAGAAGACCGACTCAAAGCTGGAAAGTGCCTAGATTGGATTTTGGAGAGCTAGGTCTGATCCCGTGGGTGGTCATCCCTCACAAATTCAAGGTCCATGTCTTTGCTAAATATGATGGGGTCTCTTGTCCCAAACTTTATCTGAAGTCGTATGTTTGAAAAATCCAATCTCATACTATTGACAGGAAATTATGGGTCTATTTCTTTCAAGAAAGTTTATCTGGTACTCAACTTGAATGGTTCTATCAGCTAGAAGGGACCAACATTCACACATGGGAAGACTTGGTTGTTGCTTTCTACAATAAGTATCAATATAATGTTGACCTGACGCCGACTCGTGTAAAATTGCAAAACATGTCCATGGGCTCGAATGAAGGGTTCAAGGAATATGCATAAAAGTGGAGAGACTTAGTTATAAGGGTCCAACCTCCCTTTTATGACCGAGAATTAGTTGATATGTTTATGGATACTCTGACAGGCCCGTTCTTTAATCATCTAATTGGGAGTTCTTCATCTGGCTTCACTGAGCTAATTCTGACTGGTGAAGGTGTTGAAAGTGGTATTAAGAGTGGGAAGATTCTAATGGCTGCAACTTCTAATGTCGTGAAGAAGCCATTCAGTGGTAAGAAAGAAACTAACATTGTCTATGGCCAGAAAGGCCATAGTAAAAATGATCTCCATCAGTCTGTGTGGGCATTATTAATCTCTAATCCAGCACATGTTCAACAATCACAACAGGGCAACCAGCATAGGTCAGACGCTCTGAGAAGGCAATTCACCAAGATTAATATGCCATTGGCTCAAGCATTGAAACATTTTTTAAAGGCTGACCTCATAACACTCCGGGATCCTCCCCCTAATCCCAACATATCCTCTCCCAAGTACAATTTGAATGTGAGGTGTGCCTATCATTCGAACAGTCATGGGCACGACACCAACAACTGTTGGGCCTTGAAAAACAAAATTCAAGACATGATTGATAACAAGGAAATTAAGTTCGACCCTCCTGAGACTCCAAATGTGATTACTTCTCTTATACCGAAGCATGACAAAGGAATAAGTGCTATTGAAGATGTTTTGTATGTTACCTCCATTAGCGATGTGGTTACTCCTCTCTCAACAATCAAGGAAAATTTGCTACAAGTCGGTTTATTTCCGAGTTGTGTTAAAGAATGTTATTGTTGTACAGTTCAACCCAATGGTTACGGGTTACTGAAGGAAGGAGTTCAGCGCCTGATGGATGAACATGTAATTTTGATTGAAAAAGTTTTGTATGCTGAGAACTTGTGCCGAGATTTGTTTGTCATATTTGGTACTCCTTTCAGGATCACTTCCAAGGGTCCTATAAGGATTACTTCCAATCCAAAAGCTTCTCCTTTAATCATTACAACACCTGGGCCTATCCCATATTCCTCAGAGAAGGCTATTCCATGGAATCATGGGTCTGGCATCTATTACCACAACATTAAATAAGAGTTGTCTGACGAAGATGATGAAGAGGTTGATCCCAATATTGCAAGGACCAGTAAAAGTACTAGAAGCAGAAGGATTTTCTCCCCGGAAATCTCTCCACCTATTCAAGTTACAGTTACCAAGACAACTACCAAGGCTCGGGGTAAAGAGCCAATGATAGAGCCTACCTGGATAGAGGCACCAAAAGAAGCTATGGTCAAGGATACCTCTGGACAAGATATGGAAGAGGTTTTGAAGATCATTCGTAGAAGCGATTACAAAATTATTGAACAGCTGGGGCAGAACCCGTCCAAAATCTCTATGCTATCTTTACTACTGTGTTCTGAAGCCCATGCGCAGGCTTTAGTAAAATTCTTGAAGACTGCTCGTGTGCCGCGATATATTTCAGCTGATCAATTTGGAAGTTACGTAGCAAGCTTAACAACTGATAATGGATTAGGATTCTCTGATGCTGACCTGACTCCCAAGGGGAGAAATCATAATAGGGCCATGTATGTCTCCATTGAATGTAGGGGCACTATGTTGGCTCATGTGTTAGTTGATACTCGATCTTCTTTTAAGGTTCTTCCAAAGGGCGCTCTTGATAGACTGGATTGTGAAGGGGTTATGCTGAAACCCAGTGACATTATAGTTCGAGCCTTTGATGGGTCCAAAAGAATGGTACATGGAGAAGTGGACCTCCCAATCAAAGTGGGTTCACAGATCTTTGAATCCCCCTTCTATGTGATGGACATCCAACCAGCTTATTCTTGTCTATTAGGATGCCCCTGGATCCATGGGACAAGCGCTGTTACCTCCACCATACACCAAAAATTAAAGTATCCTGAGAAAGGGAAGATTGTTAATGTCTGCAGAGAAGAGGAGTACATGGTCAGCCATCTGAATTCATTTTGATATATGGAGATGGACGGTGAATTCATAGAGACTCCCTGTCAAGTTTTTGAAGTAATTTCCCTTGTTATTGTTGAATATATTTCTTCCATTCCAAAGACTACCAAGGTTCCGCACAAGATGGTTTCCTTAAAAGATGCAAAAGCAACTATAGAGGAAGGTGATTGTACAATTTGGGGTCAGCTTCCTGATATCCCCTACAAATCTGATAGTTTGGTTTGGGGTTTACTGTCGGGGGTTAGAGGGTTTCTCGTCACGCTCGTGCTGGAAGACCTCCATTCCATATCAGCAATAATGGAGTCAACGCAATAAAAGATGTTGACAATGATTGTGATCTCAACAACTGGATCTTTCCTACCAAGGGAAATAGACCCAACAATTGGAAGGCGGAAGACATTATATTTATCTCCTTTAGTCAGGAGTAATAATTATTTCTGTTTTATTTCTTTAAGAATTTTGGTTATGTATTTTATTTTAAAAACAATGACTTTAAACCTTGTGTCTTGCCCGGGGCACAATGGTCCATTTGTTAAGGGTTGTCATTTCATATGTCATATTTTCATTTAATGAAAATATTGGATGTTTTGCATTCAAATTATGAGCTCTCTATTTTTTCTTTTACTTCATTTCACTTTCGAATAGATATTTGTTCTTACACACACCCACACACTACATTACAGATCCCCATCCACTCTGGATCTCGTTGATAATGATTCTGCTATTGACGCTTATGACTTTAAAAAATTGATCTACCAAGCCGAGGACGAAGGTGAGGAAGATTGTGAAATACCCAGAGAAATTTCCAGACTCTTAATACAAGAAGAAAAGGCTATCCAATCACACGAAGAGCCAGTCAAAGTTGTAAACCTGGGTTCTGAGACAGACAGAAAGGAAGCCAAGATAGGCGCCAACTTAGAGGGCAGTGTCAAGAACAGATTGTTTCAAATGTTGCACGACTATGTTGATATATTTTCTTGGTCATACAAAGATATGCCAGAGCTCGATACTGATATTGTGGTTCACCGCCTACCAATGAAAGAGGGATGTTCTCTGATTAAGCAGAAGGTTTGTCGCATGCACCCTAAAATGTCGGAAAAGATCAAAGTCGGGGTTATGAAGCAATTCAATGCATGCTTCTTAGCAGTGACATCCTATCCTCAATGGGTTGCTAATGTTGTTCTGATACCAAATAAATATGGAAAGATACGTATGTGTGTAGATTATAAGGATCTGATTAGGGCAATCCCCAAAGAAGACTTCTCGCTTACGCATATTGATGTTTTGGTTGACAACACTGCTCAGCAGAAGGTATTCTCCTTCATGGATGGTTTCTCAGGTTCTAATTAGATCAAGATGGCGCCTGAAGACATGGAGAAAACTACCTTCATCACACAATGGGGCACTTTCTGTAACAAGGTCTTGCCCTTTGGGTTAAATAATGCAGGGGCAACTTATCAGCGTGTCATGGTAGCCTTATTTCACAACATGATTCATCATGAGATAGAATTCTATGTCAATGACATGATAGCAAGGTCACGGACTGAGGAAGAACATCTTGATCATCTGCATAAGTTATTTTAAAGGATGAGGAAGTACAAACTGAGGCTAAATCTGAACAAATGCACTTTTGCGGTGAGATTCGGTAAACTCCTGAGTTTCGTCGTCAGTGGTAAAGGTATTGAAGTTGATCCTGCAAAAGTTAAAGCTATTCAAGAAATGCCGACTCTCCATACTAAGAAGGAGGTCAGAGGTTTCTTAGCTACATTTCCCGATTCATTTCTCATTTGACTACTACCTGTGAGCCAATCTTCAAGCTGCTGAAGAAAGATCAAGTAGTAAAGTGGAACGACGACTGTCAAATAGCCTTTGATAAAATCAAGGAGTACTTACAAGAACCTCTGATTCTGATGCCACCAATTGAAGGAAAACCTTTAATCATGTACCTAACAGTGCTAAATAATTTAATGGGGTGTGTACTGGGGCAACATGACGAGTCTGGTCGAAAAGAGCAGGCTATATACTACCTTAGCAAAAAGTTTACCGACTGTGAAACAAGATATTCACTGCTCGAGAAAACTTTTCGCGCTTTGGCATGGGCTGATCGCAGACTAAGACAGTATATGTTGACTCATAATACTCTATTGATTTCTAAAATGGATCCCATCAAGTACACATTGGAGATGCCAGCTCTCTCCGGAAGAATAGCCCGATGGCAAATGGTCTTAACAGAATACGACATTCAGTACACCACTCAAAAATAAATCAAAGGAAGTGTACTGGAAGATCATTTGGCACATCAAGCTGTAGACGACTATCAGTCTATTCATTTCGAATTCCCGGATGAGAATATTATGCTAGTTATAGATTGTGAAGAGCCTGGACTAAATGAAGGACCTGATCTAGGATCCTGATGGACTATAGTTTTTAATGGAGCTTCTAACGCACTTGGCAATAGAATTAGTGTTGTAATTATCTCTCCTCAGGATTGTCATACGTCCTTCACTGACAGACTTTTCTTTGACTTCACCAATAATATGGCTGAATATGAAGCATGTATCTTGGGAATTAAAGCTGGTACTGACTTGAAAATCAAGTTCTTAAGCGTATATGGGGATTCAGCCTTGGTAATCAATCAGGTCAAAGGAGAATGGAATAAGAAGCATCTGAATCTTATCCCTTACCGAGAACATGTGCTAACCTTGATTCCGTACTTTGAAGAGGTTACTTTTGAGCATATCTCAAGAGAAGATAATTAGTTGGTGGGCACATTAGCTACCATGTCATCCATGTTCCAGGTAAGATGGGACAGCGGGGCTCCCAGAATTACCATTGAAAGATTTGATGAACCGGCACACTGCTATGAAATAGATACTGATGGAGTAGAAGAAAAACCTTGGTTTCATGAGTTGAAAAGGTACCTTGAAGCTCAATAATACCCTGAAGGGGCATCGATCAATGACAAGAAATTCCTACAGAGGTTCTCGGCTAAGTTATTCTTGAGCAATGGAATTTTGTACAAGCGTAATCATGATTCAACTCTGCTCCGTTGTGTAGACAAGAAGGAAGCAGAGAAAATTATGGAGGATATGCACGAAGGCATCTTTGGTACTCACTCCAGCGGGCATACTATGGCTAAGAAAATTCTGAGAGTAGGTTACTATTGGTCGACTATGGAAACCGACTGTCACCATCACTCAAGGACTTGTCATAAGTGTCAGATCTATGCTGATAAGGTTCATGTGCCTCTGGTACCTTTAAACGTCATGATTGTTCCTTGGCCATTCGCAAAGTGGGGCATTGATATGATTGGATAAATCAAGCCTACTGCTTCTAACGGACATCGCTTCGTTCTCGTCGCCATTAACTACTTCACAAAATAGGTTGAAGCAGTCTCGTTCGCATATGTTACCAAGAATGTGTTTTCCCGATTCATAAAGCATAATCTTATCTACCGGTATGGCACCCCTGAGAGAATTATCATGGACAATGGTACCAACCTCAACAACACTATGATCACTAAACTTTGCACGCAGTTCAAGATCAAGCACCATGACTCTTCTCCGTACCATCCAAAAATGAATGGTGTAGTGGAAGCCGCCAATAAGAACATAAAGAATATTATACAGAAGATGGTTGTGACTTACAAAGACAGGAACGAGATGTTACCATTTTCTCTTCATGGCTATCACACTTCAGCGTGAACATCAACTAGGGCAACTCTATTCTCTTTGGTCTATGGTATGGAAGTTGTCCTACCTGTCGAGGTTTAAATTCCTTCTCTGAGGATTATGAAATATGCATACTTAGATGAAGATGAGTGGATTCAGACCAGGATAGACTAGTTGAATCTGATTGATGAAAAAAGGCTTGCGGCTATGTGTCACGGTCAGATGTATCAAAAATGTATGATCAATGCATTCAACAAGAAAATCAAGCATCAAGTATATCAGGCTGGTGACTTGGTAATAAAATGCATCATTCTACTTCAAGGTGATACCATGGGAAAATGGACTCCCACCTATGAAGGGTCATTTGTTGTCAAAAAAATATTTTCTGGCAGTGCTATGATATTGACCACCATGGACGGTGAAGATTTCCCGCACCCTGTGAATGTGGACATAGTTAAAAAATACTACGCATGAAAACGACCTGCTAGGTTGACTGGCCTAGGCAAAAATAAGGGCACCCTGACAAACCAAAAGGGTTCGAGCAAAAATTAGGGATATATATAAAAGATTGTACACCCGGCAAATTGAAAACCTGAAAAGGCGGTTTGGGCAAAAAAGGGTATCCTGGTGGACTGAAAACCCGAAAGAACGGTCCAAGAAAAAGTTAGGGATTAAAAGCGTACGACTATGTCCCATTGGATCACTTACTACATGCTTTATTACCAAAGTCAAAAGTTCAAATGGTACAGTTCAATCAAATTCTTCCGACAGCAAGGGATGAGATGTTCAAAGACATAGGGGAAATAGCGGAGTTGGAACCCAACGAGATCATTTCCACATAGCTATATGTTTTGTTGTCACTGTGTACTCTTTTCATTTCATGACAATCTCCTCTTACTAGGATTTATTTCTCTTTGTACAAAATCGCATGTTCATAGGCAAACTATCAATACAAATACACCCTAAAGTTCAAACTTTTTAATTTTTAATTTTTTCTGTCTTGTTTGTCAAAAATGTCCAATGACTAAAATTGAATGAACATATGCATATGAATATGATTAAATGTTAACAAATATATGCATAAGAACAGGAATAAGCATTTACTCAAGATTCTATGAGTTGGGATAATGTTCAAGCTATCCATAAATCCCCACATAGCCACTTCTATGAGATTATCCCCACAGAGTAATCTTCACAAATTCATCTTCAATGAAGATACATTCCCTGCAATTTCCCCGGCAGATCGCTCCAGCAGATAAAATAATATTATCTTTTTCCCGACTATATCACCCACCTACGGAGTTCCAATCAGTATAGTTCATGGAAGTTCTCTTCAACAGCCGAGTTTATTCCTCCAAAACTGTAAAAAACCCTGCAAATTTATTCTCTCCGGCAGAGCTTGTCCCCTCAGCAGAGTATTTATCTGTCAACATGATTTATTTCCCCAACAGGGTTTATTCCCCCAACAGATTATAGTCTCCCCAGATTGAGTCTATTCCTCAGATGGCTACGAATCACCGGCAAAATTCCTCTCCCAGTGAAGTCGCCACTATCCCCAGAGAGTTGCTAGGAAACCTGGAATCGGACCAGATATCAATCAACATTATCCTCCCCAGAAGAGTTAGAATGTTATCCGTCTCTTTTATCCCCAGTCATGGTATATAAGAATTAAACTCCCCAGACGAGTTAGAAGGTTATCCATCACTTTTATCCCCAGTCAGGGTATATAAGAATTAAACTCCCAGACAAGTCGGAAGGTTATCCGTCTCTTTTATCCCCAGTCAGGGTATATAAGAATTAAAATCCCCATTAGAGCGATGAACGACTAATGTTCTTGAACTATTCTCTCCAAATAGAAGTGAACATTCCCCAATCCAGTTTCCTCAAACAGCAAGCAGGAATCCCCAGTGGAAGCATTCTAGACAAGGTTGAAGATTACACATGTTCTTCATCCCCAGCACCAGTCATGGATTCATTTTCCCCAGCAAGATGTCATAGAGAACTGTTGATACACTTCCAACAACATTATGCATTCATACATCATTTACCAATATCATAGCATATGCATACAAAACGCATATAGCACAATCTCATTTATTTTGAGAACATCATTACACAATGCATTTCATACATCATGACATTGCATACAGCTAACTCTTTACCTTTTCAGGAAAGATTAATCAACAGACAAACATCATCAACTACTTATATGACCCGGAAGTCTTCTCAAAGGCTACATATGACAAACGGATGTTTCATCAATTTCCTCAGAGGATCATTCTCAAAAAAAATACATCTTCTGGCTCAGATTAAATCAAGCATAGATTTATTCTGGTACTTCTTCCAGTAGACATTTTCTACCTCAGATTAAATCAACCATAGATTCATTTGAATACTTCTCCCAGTTAAAGACAGACGCAAACATCTTCTGGCTCAGATTAAATTGACCATAGATTTACTCTGATACTTCTTCCAGTAGACATTTTCTGGCTAAGATTAAATCGACCGTAGAATTATTTTGATACTTCACCCAGTTAAAGACGGACGCATACATCTTCTGTATCATATTAAATCAAGCGTAGATTTATTGTGATACTTCTTCCAGTAGACATTTTCTGGCTCATAATAAATCAACCATAGATTTATTTTGATACTTCTCCTAGTTAAAGACAGGTGTGGACATCTTCTGACTTAGATTAAATCGACCATAGATTTATTCTGATACTTCTTCCAGTAGACCTTTTCTAGCCCAGATTAAATCAACCATAGATTTATTCTGATACTTCTTCCATTTAGAGACGAGTATGGACCTCTTATGGCTCAGATTAAATTAAGCATAGATTTATTCTGATACTTCTTCCAGTTGAAGACGGTTGTAGATATATTCTGGCTCATATTAAAGCAAGCGTAGATTTATTCTGATACTTCTTCCAGTAGACATTTTCTGGCTCAGATTAAATCGACCATAGATTTATTCTGATACTTCTCCTAGTTAAATATGGATGCAGACATCTTTTGGCTCAGATTAAATCAAGCGTAGATTTAATCTGATACTTCTTCCAATTGAAGCCGAGCGTAGACTTAGTCTAATCTCTATCAATAATTACTTTGGATGGCATCTATAAGCCCGTCTCTAATGACTCATCATTACCTCTCCAAATGGCATCTTTAAGCCCATTCCCATTATAATCAACCAACAGCGTTACTTCGTGCACTAGCGAGTGCAAATTTTTGGGCACTTAAGTGTTCAATCTTCTTCTACCTTCAACTCAGGAATGGCGGACATGCCAATCTAACTCTTCAGGTTTAAGAAGATTGAACAGGGGAAGCTGTTGTACCCCAAAATTTTCCCTCCCGTTTTCTTCAAGATATTCTCATGAGGTCCCTATTTGCTCAAAACTACTCAAGAGTTGACTGGTCAAAACCACCTCCTAAGCAAGGGTCTACAATAAGGGTTTTGTGCTTCTCAAGGAAGATTGGGTTGCAAGGGTCTCAGATGACTTTCATGTTCATCATAGATCCTCAATAATTCTTATGTCAAGTTTCAAGTCTTGCATCACATGTTTGCTCAGTCAATGCCTCAGAAGATTGAAAATCAACTGTATTGAGTAAAATGTCAACTATGGTCAATATACAGTCAAACTACAAGATTTTTTGTCAACATCAATATCTTGAGGTGATATTCATCATTTGATCAAGGGTTGATCATGATTCTTCAAGGAAAGCCCTCAAATCATCAAAGGTAAAAAATTGTCAAATTAGGATTTTGACTGAAGATGACTGATCATTGACTTTTGGACTAGTGCATGATCTAATGGCTTAAATCATGATATCAAGTGCTCAATACAACATATTGACCTAATTACATGTCTCAAGACATCTTCAAAGATACAAGTGATTGACAATTGGAGAATTGAACCAATTGAATGAAAAGTCAACAGTCACTCAAAAGTTAAACTTTGACTTTTTGGTCAACATTGGAATTCAAAAATCAAGAATCATCAAAACATTCAAAACTATCAAACTTGATAATCAAGAATCAACAAAATCAAAATTGAAGATTTTCAAACACTTAGAAAAATTCAAGTGTTTTGTACCTATTAAACCCTAACTTCACAAGCAAGTTTCCTCAAGATACAAGCTGATTCAAGGAAAACTTTCAACATGAAAGTTGTAGAGATTAATGAATTATACAACTTTGTTAATGTGGGTGATCCTTAAAAAGTTCTTAATTTAAGAAATATGAGCCCGTGAAGTTCTGATTATTTTTACCCAACACTTAGAAAAAAATTCTAAGTGTTTTGTTCTTAACAAAGTCACTACTTTATGGCCATTTTTCACTAAGATCCAAATTGATTCAGCAAAAACTCACATCATGAAAGTTGTAGATCTTGATTCAAGCTTTCCAAAATGTTCAAGAACACAAATTTATCATACTTGAGCTAGAAGTTTTGAAGAGATAAAGATGGCATGACAAACTTGAATTTTAAGTCATTCTTGTGAAAACCTTATGGCCAAATCTCACACCTTACCATTCAATCTTACTTTTCAGGCCATGTTACTTCTAAATCTCCACATAATCATAGGTTTACACAAGATTATGGTTCATTACAAAAGTATTTGAAGCTTTATCCACTTGATCATACCACTTTTGGATTAAATTGCAAAAAGCTCCATATCCATTTGCATAAAGATCACTTTAATCACAATGTCAACTCCTTGAGCCCATACATTGCTTCCTCTGATCACACTCAAGCACTAAAGCAACAATAAACATGTCTACAACTCCTAACCACTCTATGAGCCCTGGTACTATGCATTAGAACTTTGATTTATCAAGAAATCACAAGTTACATCTCAACCAAGCCAAAACTTGATAACTTGTAAACCAAGTCCTCTCATCCTCTAAAACTTTTCCTATAAATAGAGAGCATAACACACTGCATAGGACACGATTTCACAAGCCCTCAAACACTCTCAAACTCAAAATCACCAAGAAAACACCATTGTTGCACATTTGAAGCTTCCAACACCCAACTCTGAATCCACTTGTGCGTTCTCACTTTTTATCATTCAAACATCATTTATACATCATATATAAGCCATCCAAACCATTATTACACTTCTGTAACACCATCTTCATCATCCTCTAAACTTCATATCCTAAGCTTGCACATTGAATTGGTTGAATTGATTCAAAAACTTTAAAAGCATAGTTATCCCATTAGATCAAGGAAGGTCCCAACAAGCCTAATCCATCATCACATTGCTTCTGGAAGTCGTGTAAAGGGCATTGCATTTTCACTTCAAGAGGTAAGTTTTCCAAACTGTGATATCTTGATACAGGCATCTTTAGTGCATACATTCCAAAGCAAAAATATAGATATCAATATCCTGAAGCTAACGATATCATTAGTTTTCATTAATTTTGCTCATGGAGTGAGAATCGAAGCTTTCACCAGTTAGGTTTCATTTTTGGTACTGAGTAAAATTCTTGATAATCTTTGAGTGCTAGTAAAAATAAGGGGCATGGTTGAATTTGTGTTCAAATTTTAAGAAAGTTTGGTGTTTGAAGTTTTTAAAATGATTGAGAAATGAGAGTTTTACAAGATCAACAATAGTGTTGTTATCTGCGCGCGTGAGGAAGAAGAAGATAACATTTCAAATTTTCAAATTTTGTTTCATATTATATTTATTGGTTGTTGTTTTACGAACGGATGAAACAGCCACCCTAGTGGTAAAACAAGTGCGCGTTAACCTGAGGGACCTGGGTTCGAGCCCTAGTGGTACCCTTTTGTTTTTTCACATATTTTGCTTGCATGTCCAGCGTGCCAAGCTTCCATAAGCTCACTCAGCGCCCTCAACTCTTCACCATCAGATCTCTACAAACCAAGATCCAACGCTCCAAACTGGAATCCCTACAATAGACCCTCCTGAGTTTCTAACACAGGATCCACGAATTTCTTCTTGGGCCTAAGTTGTTTTCTTTCAACACCCTTCTTTTTACTGGATTGTTAGGCCCATTCTAACTCTTTTTTTTAATTTTCTGCTTCAAACAAAAACTTGTTTTTGGGCCTAACACTTTTTTTCTTCTTTTCGTACCCCCCCCCCCCCCCCCCCAAAAAAAATCCTTTTCAACTCAGGCCCATTTCATTTTTTTTGTTTAATCATTTATTTTCTTTTTTGTTTAATTAACTTTATTCAAATAAAAAAATCATAAAAATCATAAAAAATGCTAGATTTAGGTTTTATTTAACTTAATTTTTTAGAAACAAAAATTAACTTAATTTAATCATATCTTTGTTTTATTTTATTAATCAATTTGTAAAATAATTAGAACTAGATTTTATTATTATTTTACACTATAAAATATTTTTAAATAAAACACCAAAAATATTTTCTAAATACTTAGAAATTGTTTAGGGTTTTAAAGATCCCTCCCTTTCCACCATCTTTGCGTGCTTTACTTTCGCATTAATATTTTCCAATATTGTAAATAGTCTGTAATAGCTTTTAATTAGGATTTACTACTTTTCATCCTCATTCATAAATTTGTACCCCCATCCCCGAAGCGATATAATAGCATAGTTTATTTCTCGCATTTTTATTTTTTGCTCTATATATATATATATATATATATATATATATATATATATATATATATATATATATATATATATATATATATATATATATATATATATATATATATATATATATATATATAACTGCTAGTAATCAGGCGTGCATGGCAAGACCTAAAAAAGAAATGTTAGAAAACCTAATCTCAAGATAAATACTTGGAATCAAAACACTTCGCACACGTGCACCTCTAGGATAACCCTCACTTGTTGCCTTCGGATAAAGCTGTCATGTCCCTCGAACGTGGATTGCTTTAGAAAAGACCCTCAGTTAAGAGATCATAGTCCCTCGATGACCCTTCGGTGTTGCCTTCGGTAAACGATCTTAGTTCCTTACGACAAATTGCTAAAGCATCCTACAAGTTGTTTTCTATGACTGTACGATGACCTGTGCTTATCCCTCGCATCCAACGGTAGGGCTTCCTACTAACTAATGGTAGGATAGAACTGTCTAAAGGAGGAGGAAAATAACACGAAAGATCTTGAGTAAGGGTAGAATACTTTTAATCGCTTGCTCATAAACATTTTAAAAAAAAACATCTTTTCACTTAATCACACTTTCAAAATATTTTCGAAACAAAAACACTTTGTATACACTCTTAACAGTACGAGAGTCATTACAAAGTTCTGCCCTACTATTGGCATTTCCAAATATTTTTCAAACATACACAAACACAAAGCATTTCAAGAAGTGAGCTAGAAATTAAGAGTCTGTAGATAACTACGGATGAAAAGGGTGTTAACACCTTCCTTTTTCATAACCTACCCCCCGAACTCAGAAAATTCTCAAAGGTCTTTCATGTTCTTTTCACCCTTTCCTTTATTGGATAAAATAAAAGTCGGTTGAGACTCTTGCTATCCGCAACACTTACGATAAAACGCAAAACCCAAAAGCCAGTTCTTCCACCGTATTACATCTGGAAAGGAGTTTCGATGAATTCTCCGTCCATCGCAAAATACTTTAATGAGTTCAAGTGACTCACCATATAATCTTCTTCACCATAAACCGTATCAACCTTTCCTTTCACGGGATATTTCAGCTTTTGATATAGAGTGGAAGTGATAGTGCCTGCCCTGTGAATCTAAGGGCGTCCAAGTAAACAAGAATAGACCGAACGAATGTCCATCACATAGAAGGTAGAGTCGAAGACCTGAGAAGCTACTTTGATCGGGAGATCCACCTCTCTGTGTAACATCCTCTTTGAACCATTAAAGGCTCGGATTATAATATCACTGGGTATCAGCACAACCTTTTCACAGTCAAGCCTGTCGAGAGCACCCTTCAGTAGAACATTTAATGAGGAACCCGTATGAACTAACACATGGGCTAAGGTAGTGCCTCTGCATTCAATAGAGACATACATGGCCTTGTTATGGTTTCTTCCTTCAGGAGTCAAATCGGCATCAAAAAATCCCAACCCATTATCAGTCGACAGGTTAGAAACATAATTTTCAAATTGGTTAGCAGAGAGTTCTTGTGGTACATGCGTAAATTTTAAGAACTTCACCAAAGCCTGATCATGGGCTTTTGAAAACAACAATAGGGATAGCATGGATATCTTGGAGGGAGTCTTCCCCAGCTGTTCAACAATCTTGTAGTCACTTTTTCGGATGATTTTGAGTACTTCCTCCACTTCTTGTTGGGAGGTATCTTCAGCAGTAAATTCTTTAGGTGCCTTTGTTTGGGTAGGCTCCATCATTTGTTATTTGCCCTGAGTCTTAGTAATTGACTTGGTAGTGGTAACACGAATTGGTGTAGCAACAGTCATCAGAGAGATTTCTGGAGAGAAAACCCTTCCACTTCTAGTAACTTTACTAGTCCCAGTATTATTGTCAATGTTGGAATTAGTGACTTCAATACCTTCACTTTCAACAATCAATGGTTCTTGCTTGACGCCATGGTAGTAGACGTTGGCCCCATAATTCCAAGGGACAACCTTGTCAAAGGAGTGCGAGATTGGTTCAGGTGTTGTGATTATTAGAGGAGCAACTCTAGGTTCAGGCCATAATCTTCACAGGGACTTTGGAAGTGATCCTTATAGGAGTACCAGAAATTACAGATACCTCTTCAAGCTCCAAGTCTTGAAACGAATTCTCAATAGAAGGAGTTTTCTCAACTAGAATTATATGGTTATCCATCAGACGCTAAATACCTTTTTTCAGTAGTTTACAACCATTGGGTTGGACTGTGCAGCAATAGCGTCTTTCGATGCAACTCGGAAATAAAATGGCTTGCAACAGATTCTTCTTAATAATTGGGAGTGGAGTAGTTAATTTACTTACGACAGAAACATATGAAACATCATCAATAGCACTTATGCCTTTGTCGTGCTTAGGCATAGGTGAAGTGATCACATTGGGGGTCTCGGGAGGACCAAACTCAATCTCTTTGTTGTCAATCATATCTTGAATTTTATTTTTCAAAGCCCAGCAGCTATTTGTGTCGTGTCCGGGACTATTGGAATGATAGGCGCATCTTACATTAGGATTGTACTTAGGGGAGGAAGTATTGGGATTCTGAGGCGGGTCTCTTAACGTTATCAACTCTTCCTTCAATAGATATTGTAATGCTTGGGAAAATTGCATGTTAATCTTAGTAAATTGTCTCCTAGGTGCATCTGACCTACGTTGATTTCCTTGTTGATGTTGTTGTACTAGCGCAGGATTAGAAATTAGAACAGCTCCCACAGACTGGTTGCGGTCATTCCTAGCATGACCCTTCTGGCCATACAGAATATTAGTTTCCTTCTTTCCATTAAACCTCTTCTTCACAGTACTTGAAGACATAGCCACTTGAATTTTTTCACTCCTGATTCCACCTTCAACCTCTTCCTCTGTTAATATCAGCTCGGTGAATCTAACTGAAGAGCTTTCGATCAGATAAATGAAAAAAGGACATGTCAAAGTTCCCATGAACATATTAACCAACTCCCTATCAGATAAATGAGGTTGAACTCTCCCAACTAGATCCCTCCATTTTTGGGCATACTCTTTGAAGCCTTCGTTCGAGCCCATAGTCGTACTTTGTAATTGCACACGAGTTGGTGCAAGATCAGCATTATGCTGGTATTGTTTATAAAAAGCAGCATCCAAGTCTTCCCAATTACGGATATTGGTCCCTTCCAGCTGATAGAACCACTCCAACTTTGTTCTCGACAAGCTTTCTTGAAAGAAGTGCATCCATAACTTCCTGTCAGCAGTATGGGGTTAAATCTTCTGAACATATGACCTTAAATGAAGCTTTGGACAGGAAACACCATCATACTTCACAAAGTTAGGGACCTTGAATTTGTGAGGAATTACAACTCCCGAGATTAAACACAGATCTTCAAAATCTAACCCGAGCACTCTCTGAATCTCCATAGCATTGAGATGATCTTCCAGTTGTTTATATTTGTCATTAGCATAAGGATACTGTTAATCTGAATAGTCTACTTCTTCTTCATCAGAACCCCGGTTGCTATTCTTCTTAGCTTTCACACTCTTATCATCTTCCATTTGGTTATCATCTTCATTTGACGGGACCTCAAAATCTAGAGCCCTCCTGACCGGATCTTTGAACCTTCTACCCATATTAAGAATGACAGCTGGTTTTTTAGTCTTTTTCTTCCTCTCTTTGGTGATGAGGGTCTTCACCTTGTCCTGCCCCTTGGCTAAGTCCAAGAACATTTGATGGAATTGAGCATTTTGAGCTTGAAGTTATTTGACGGTTTATTTGAGAGCCATCTTTTACTGAAATAAACAGCAAGAAGATGAGAAAACTTGTCTTGGGAAATACCTTTTATGATGATATGTATGGTATGCATATGTAATGTTTTCAAGAATCTCACAGGATAAACAAAAATGAAATGTTAGAAGTTGAGTCTGGCTGCAGCTTTAACTGAAGAACTTTATGTCTTTGTTTTTGAACGCCCTTCTATAAGAATCAAGCTCCCTATGTCAAGTGAGTCCTAGGCCCTGACTTAAAAGAATGTACTTCAGTCTCTGACGACATCTGGTTAGAGGAAAATAAATCCTCTTTCCCCTTGCTAGAAGTATGGTTCATGATAAACCTACACCACAGGTACCTAAGATCCTTGAAAGGGGTTCGTGAAAATGCCATGGTATGATGTTTATGATTTCATGTTTAAACAAGATAAAAAACACAAATAAATCACACAAAGGCCTTAGGTTTGAAGGCTTGCATGAGGTCTGTAGGTAAGTGTCATACCCCAAATTTTTCCTACCCTTAATTATATTTAGGTTTCCTGTAAATAAATCGTACTATTGAATTTTTGTTTTTATAGGAGGTTAAAGCATGAAAAAGGGGTGTGTCGATTTAAAATGGACCATCAATATTTGATGGTCCATTAAGGTTTCATTCTTTTTTAAGAGGGGTGTGTTTTTACAGGAAGAGGTACATTTCAAAGCATTTGTTTAAAAATGGCATTATGTCATTTAGCTAGCCCATATCGATTTATTTTTAAAAGGCCCATTAGACCAAAAATCAATTTCGAATATTAAAAAGAGGGTGTATAAAGAAATTCATTTTTATTCGTTAAAGCCCAATAAGCTGAAACAATACGGCTCAAACTAGCTTTTTGGTTTGTTTAAAAAATTGTTTTGTTATTAATTATAAACATTATTAGTAACATTACTATTTTATTATAATTATTTTTAATAATTAGTGACAATTTCTTTATTAAAATTTTTAGTAATTAAAATAAAAATGGTGGTATTTGTTTAATATGGGGGATCAAAGATAACAGGTCCATTTTGATTAAAAAAATGTTGTTGTTTAAAAAACACGAGGCCCAGCCCAACCAGAGCGTCCACTGTTTTGACTGAAGAAAAAAAAGCGTGGAAATAGTTGTTGCCCGAATAACAAAACAGAAGCATCTTTTTACATTGACTCCTCAGGACACAAACAGAAACAAAATCGGAACTTTACACCATAAGAGCTATATACAGAAACAGGGCAATGATAATCAATACTGAACCGAAATATTTACAACAGGAATAAAAATTACAGGCACATTAATTTTCTTCCTAAAACATGAATCCCTAAAAATGCTATAAAAAAAGCTTAAACAGAACAAGGAAGGGGGGTGAAGGGAGTACAATTAACAGTAGAAAATTTATCATAGCAAGAGGCGCCCTAAAATATGAATCCTTAAAAATTCTATCAAAAAAGCTTAAACAGAACAAGGAAAGGGGGGGTGAAGGGAGTACAATTAATAGTAGAAAAATTATCACAGCAAGAGGCGCGCGAAAAATGTTACAAGGAGATAGAAAAAAATTACGGAAAGAAAGAAGTTGTACAGAGACCTAAATCTCAATCGTTGGCCGCCGCTACCACCCATCACTCTACAGTCATCCCATCATCACTGTTAGTCTCTGATCTATGTACCAATCTACGCCCTCCAACCATCGCATGAACCACTCTCCGGCGATGAACGATTATGCCGCAAGATCCACATGGCAACGCCTCAGCCATCCAGATCGTTGACCTTGCCCAGCACCCTCTATCTTTGATTCCATCCACCGCAAGTAAACAACCATCATCGCATCAACTCAACACCAGCCGCGGTCTCTCATTGTGTATTGGGCCCTGATTTTGGGCTTTAGTTATTTGTGTTACTAATTCACACCCCCATACTGCAATTGCACCCCTTTAGTTTAAATAATTTAATCCACTTATTTAGGTTATTTTAATTAGTTAAATTAATTTATTCAATTAGGTAATTTAGTTCAAGTTAAATTAATTTAATAAGGCCACTCACTTCATAAATTCTAAATATTTTTAAATCAAAATTAATTCAATATTTTACAATGTTATAAAACCACGCAACCCTCTATATCCTTCATGACAAGCGACACGTGGCTAATATTTGGCCACGTGACGAGGAGACTATATCAGACTCCCCCAATCAACGTCTTAATACAACTAACTAACATCAAACCATTTTTCTGCTAACCTAATAAAAATTCAAGATCATTTTTCAAAAAAAGATTAAATAGCATCGTCTTCAAATTAACTATGAACTGCGTCTACCATCACACGATTTTCAACCCAGACAAGGTTCAAGGTTAATTCGAAAGCAATTCTACGCAATCTTATAAAAACACACCAACCAAACTACGAACTACAAAATGGGTCTCTGATTCCTCCTAAGAGGATACGTAGGCATGCGATTAAAATCGTGGCGAGTTCCCCTATTAAAACTTAAAAACCCTATTTCTTAAAAACGTGCTTCTGAACCTATTATCCTTGTGAAAAAGGTAGATGAGGGTGCCTAACATCTTCCCCTCGTCTAGAACCGAGTCAACGATCTAGAATCTCTGACTTTTAGGGTTATTCCTTTATACTCCTTTCCTTTAGGATAAAAATTAAGGGTGGAGACTCTGTATTTAAAACTAGTTGCAACAGTAAGTACCCTTTTCTATTAAAGTTAAGTTGGATCAAACCTGTCCTAAAATAGTAATCGGGTTCTAGGGATCTCATATTATAGATCTTTCTCAAAGGTTTTATTTTAGTACAACAACTGGTTTTCCACCAAAACATCCTGTGAGTCGAATCTCAATGATCGTAGCATCTAGTATCAACCAACCTTGGGCTGCACCAAAGTCGGCCATCTCACTACCTTCTAATGGCTAAGATGGGTCAATTAAGGTTCTAAAACTCAGTTAGGGCTTATGACACCACGTAGCAGCCCGATGTTATCCTCGACTGACTCAAGGAACATCAGTGCAAACTAAAGTGTCACACTAACGTAGCAATCACTTCAATCATATCGTTCTACGCCGTACAGTTTCCATGATCTATTTCTACTTACCTAAGGCATCCCTATATTCGGGTGTAGGATCTTTGCAAGAAAATAAACCCAAGAAACCCTTAAAATAAAGCAATAAATGCAAAAAAATAAAGAAAATAAAATGATTAAGACTCTAAGGTAACCCCTCTTTTGTAAAATTCTCCAGCAGAGTCGCCAGTTCTATAATACGGTGGAAGAGCTGACTTGTTTTGCATTTTATCGCAAATGTTGCGGATAGCAAGAGTCGCCACCGACTTTTATTTTATCTAATAAGGAAAGGGTGAAAAGAATAGGAAAGATGTTGAAGATTTTGAGTTTGGGGGTAGGTTATGAAAAGGGAAGGTGTTAGCACCCTTTTTCATCTGTAGTTATCTACGGGCTCTTAATTGCTTAGCTCACTTTGAAAATCTGCTTTTTTGTGTAAGTGTTTAAAAATATTTTGGAATTTTCCAATGTGAAGGCAAACTTTGTAATGATTCTTGTATCGGTCCTCAAGAATGCGTATAAAGTGTTTTGAAAATATCTTGGAAAGTGTTTGTGTGGAATGTTTTTGCTTTGAAAAATTTGAGCAAACGATTAACAGTTTTACCCACTCAAGGTTGTTCTCGTACTATTCCTTCTCCTTTAGATAATGATATCCATATCATTATTTAGTAGGAAGCCTTATCGTTGGATGTGAAGGGACAGTGTAGGTTCATCGTACAGTCATTGAAGGTATCTTGTAAGGATGCTTTAGCAGTTTCGTAAAGGACTAGATCATTTATCGAAAGGCAACGTCGAAGGGTCATCGAGGTACTATGATCTTTGATTCGAGGGTCTGTTCTAAAGCGTTTCCACTTTTGAGGGACATGACTGTTTATTTCCGAAAGGCAACGAGAAAGGCTACCCTAGAGGTGCAATTGTGTGAATATGTTATATTCAGTTATTTATCTTTGCAGTTAGGATTTTCTATCGTTTGGTTTTCATATTTTTATACAAACCCTTGTTACTAACAATAATAGTAAGTAAAAAAATGCGGAAAGTAAGGTTCCTACGCTATTACATGGCCTTGGGGCAGTTACATAATAGTTGAGTGCGGAAAATAAAAACCCTAAACTATTACATCCCGAAACAATTACAATAATGAAAAATGTGGGAAGATAAAAGCTATGTTATTACATTCGCGATAACATACTGTGATACGGTGGGAGAACTGACTTGGGTGTTTTGCGTTTTATCGCAAATGTTGCAGTTAGAAAGAGTTGCCACCGACTTTTCTTTTATCCAAAAGGAAAGGCTGAAAAGAACAGGAAAGACCTTTGAGATTGTTTCTTGAGTTTGGGGGTAGATTATGAAAGGGGAAGGTGTTAGCACCCTTTTCATCCATAGTTAAGTATGGGCTCTTAGTTGCTTTCTAGATCACTTGCTTTTGTTTGAAAATATGCTTTGTGTGGTTTTTGAAAGTATTTTAAAAAGGCGTCATTGTTTAGAAAAACTTTGTAATAATTCTCGTTCGTAAGAACGTATACAAAGTGTTGATCTTTTGAAAATGTTTCAAGTTTGGAAAGGGTTTTAGAAGTGTTTTTAAAAGTGTGTTTGTTTTGAAAATAGCAAGGATGTTTGATTTAAAAATGAACAAGCAACTGGGAACAATCTACCTACTCAAAAGTCTTAGTTCATTTCTTCATTTCCTTTGATATCGTTATCTTACCATTGATTTGGTAAGAAACCCTATCTTTGGATATGGAGGGACGGGTGTGGGTCATCATATAGCCATGATAGCAATGTTATGAAATATCTTAGCAATTCTCTTTGAGGGACTAAGATCATTTTGAAAAGAAAACTTTGATAGCGTCATCGAGGGACTATGATCTTGTATTTTTTTATTGCTTTTGCTAAGATATCTCACATGCATAACATGGCCATTTTTATAAGGCAACAAAGTGGAATTACCCTAAGGGTGTAAGTGTGCAAGTGTGTTGATTTACATGCATTGTTTTGTCTTGGTTTAGGGTTTTCTAACTTGTTGATTTTATCTTTCCATACAAACCCTAATTTACTAGCATTTATATAAAGCATTAAATTACGGAAAATAAAAATACTAAGCTATTACATCATTAGGGGAGGGGGTATATAAATTTACAAATGGGGGATTTTTTTTGCAAGAAAATTAAATCTAATTAACTATTACAACCATATTGAATAAATATACAAAATTGAAGATAAAATGCAAGAATGCAAAATGGAAAAAGAAATTATTTTTATTTGGATTTTTATGAAAGGATTTTAACCTAACCCTAATTAAGAAAGTGATTAATTAAAATTAGCTAAAACTAAAACCTAAATTAATTAACAAAGAATAATAAGTTAAAAATGATTTTTTAGGGTTTTTCATGAAAATGTTTTAAATTTAAAAAAAATAATAGGAGAATTAATTAATTAAAATAAACCTAAGTTCAGAGTTAATTTTAATTTACAAGAAAATAATATAATATAATAATTAAACCTAATTATCTAAATATTAATTAAAAAATAAATTAGCTTGGTTAAGAAAATTGTTTTTTGTTCTTTTTTGTTTTTATAAAGAAAAATAAAATATGAGTCTAAAAATAACAAAATAAATATTTTTGGATTTTTCTATTAATAATAACAAAAATAATATTAGTAATAAAAATAGTAACAAGAAAATATGAAAGTAAAATAAACTAAAATAAAAATGAAAACGAAATAAAGAAATAAATGGGTCAGGGGGTATGAAACATAATCAGGGGGTTTGAAATGAGTAAAATACCAAGCCCAACAAGGGGAGCCCAGCGCCTGCAAAGAAGGAAAAAAAGAGAGAAAATATGAAAAAGAACCAAAAGGGTACCACTGGGACTCGAACCCAGGTCCCTCTGGTTACAGGCGCGCGCTTTAACCACTGAGGTGGTGATACATCCATTAACTTAAACAAAACAATAAATATATGATACATGACTTGTCCTGACTGTACTTCATCTTCAACCTCCAGCCAAAGGATCTGTAACTTGTTCATTCCTCAACCATTTTCAAAAATGTAAACATGAAACTTGTGCATTTTTCCACCACGAATCCAACCATGTAACTAATTTAAGCTAACATTCAAAGATAAGGATGAATTTATGAAAGTACCAAATTCTAACCTAAATGTTTCAGCAAGTTCAAACTCAAAATTCTCCATGCTCAAGCAACATAAATGAAATCTATGGACATGTATAGTTTCAGGGCAATGATACCTACATTCTATCTTCATAAATGCAAACCTAACAATGCCCAAATAATGAGATAGAAGTTCAAGAAAAATACCTCAAAACTAGAAATCGTGAAATGAGTTTGAGCTTGTTTCAAGTGATGGTGATGATCAGGTTAGCTTCCTTGAACCTCTAGAAAGCTAATGCAATGGCTAGCTTGAACTGAAGGTGGCTGGAATGGTCTGTATAAGTCCAACGGTGATGCTCTGTTTTTGAACTTGGAAGTGGGTGAAGATGGTATTACAGTCGTGTAACAGGGACATGGATGGCTTATGTATGATGTTTGGAAGCTTTTGGAAGCAAAAGGCCAAGAAACGCACGAGTAGTTTTTGATTTTGGGATTTCTGGCCAGAATATGCAACAATGGAGGTATGTTATGCAAATCTAACTTTTGGGGAGTTTGAGAGCTTGTGTATTCGTGGGTTAGCTTGCAAACAACTTATGCATGTGTATGGAAAAGATTGTAGCACTTGAGAGGGTCAGAAGCACATGATATAAACTTATGGCTATGTTACTTGATATTGAAGAAAAGTGAAAAACATAGTTTCAAGGCCAAGTACAAGCATAATCTGAGTTGTTAGAGGCTTTAGACAAGTCTCTTATGGCTTTTAGATTGTGTGTGATCAGAAGAAAACAAGTGCAAAGCTCAAGAATTGACTTTGTGCATAAAATCCACTTTTCCAAAATGGCAATGTTGCCTTTCTTCCTAAAATGGTATTAAGCATGGACAATGCATTGAATGCTTGGATTAAAGCTTCTAACAGCTGTGTAAACATTTAATTATGGAGTGCCAAACAAGTTTGAGGCCTGCAAAGCAAATATTGTGCAGCCTAGGCTTGGATTTGAATTCTTGTTCATCATGAAAATGGCCTATAATTCAAGAATGAAATGCCAACTTCATGCCTTCGATTCTCCTTGCTCAAACATGATCTCAATGAGTTCTTGGACATTTTGTATAGTTTGTAACATCCTCTACAACCTATATGTTGGTCACTTTTAAAAATTCCCCTTGGAACTATGTGAAAAATTGCGATGAAGTTAGGTCAAAATCCTGCCTAAACAAGGGCAAAATTTCACTAAGTTTCCACGTTTCATGAACATGTATTCACAAAATCATAACTTGAAATCCATACATTTCTAGGAGGAGTTGTGTTATGAAATGTTTTAGATATCATTGAGATATACAACTTTCTTGTTGAAAGTTTCCTTTGAATCATCTTGCATCATGGTGAAAAATTGACTCAAAGTTGTGAAAAAATATGAAATTTCCAACACTTGGAAAAATTTCTAAGTTTAGAAATTTTAACTTTTCAAAATGAAATCTTGAATTTTTTATTTCTTGATGAATAAGTTTCACATTTTGACATTTTTTGATGAATTGTGATCTTTGATACTTGATTTTGACCAAAAAGTCAAACTTTAACTTTTCAGTGTACAATTGATTTTTGATTAATTGACTGAAAATTCATATGTCAACCAATTGGACTTAAGTAATGTTTTGAGCCATGTCATTAGCTAAAAATGATGCATTTTAGAGATCATAACTTAAACCAATCAATTATTTGCTAGGTCAAAAAATCAGAAATTGCCCTTTCTCAATCAAAACCCTAATTTTGACCATTTTGCCCTTTTGATGATCTGATCAAATTTCTTGAGGAATTATGGTCCAAACTTGATCAAATGACATATATGAGTTCATAATGTTGATATGGATTAAAAGTTATGAAGTTTGACTGTAAATTGGCCATAGTTGACTTTTTCCCCAATACAACTAATTTTTAGGTCAACTGATCAATTGACTAAGCAAAAATGTGATCCAAGACTTGAAATTTGACATGAAAAATCTCGAGGGTTCAAAATGATCCATGAAAGTCATATGAGGCATTAAAAGTTCAATTATCCTTGTGCAATCTCAAACTCTAATTTTCAGTCATCAGTGCTTGAGGATGTGTCTTGAGCTGATTAACCCTAATGCAGTCTTGAACGAAAGGAGATCTTGTGAGAGAATAATTAATAAATGAGAGGGAAAATTTTGGAGTACAACAGCTTCCCATGTTCAATCTTAAACTTGAAGAGTTAGATTGGCAGACCCGCCATTCGTGACTTAAAGGTGAAAGATGATTGAACACTAGAGTGTCCAGAAATTTGAACTCGAAGATGGATTGTGAATGGGCTTATAGATGCCATTTGGAGGAATGTTGGTAAACACTAGAATAAGTATCAGCACAAATCTCTTGTTGATTTATACTAAAACTTGATGTTTTACCTGTGAGAAAAAGAGTTAGTAAAATGCAGATGTATGCATGATGTTCACTAGAGGTGGTATTATGCTAAATGCATCTTGTATGTATATGCTATGATGTATGAATGTGAGATGTATGTTTTCGTCCGGGAAAATAAATCCCTGACTATTGCTGAAGAGTTTTGGGAAGTTGATTCCCGGATTTCCGTTGGGGATGAAGAATATACATATCTTCAAACCTTGTTGAAAGGATGCTTCCGCTGGGGAATATCTCTTGAATGTTAGTTGTTATCTGGTCAGATCCAGGCTTCACAATTTGCTGAGGATGAGGAAGTCAACTGCTATCTAGTCGGATCCAGGCTTCTCGGTAACTTACTAGGGAAGAAATAAATTAACTGTTATCTGGTTGGATTCCAGGCTTTGCAAAAAATTTCTTGAAATTGAATGGTTATCTGGTCGGATCCAGGCTTCACAACATCTTGTTGGGTATAAGGAAGTTAACTGTTATCTGGTCAGATCCAGGCTTTGCAGTAACTTGAAGTGGTAACTACTATCTAGTTGGGTCTAGGTTTCATGGTTTTTGGAAAGTTGTATTATTATCTGGTCGGGTCCAGGCTTCACAGTGTCTCTATGGGGATCACAGTTGATTGTTATCTAGTCGGGCTCTAGGTTTCACAATAACTTGCTGGAAAACTGATATCTGGTCGGGTCCAGGCTTTGCAGATTTCTGAGGTTGATGAGATTAATTGTTAACTGGTCGGGTCCATATTTCATAATAAACTATTTAGAATTTAATTATTATCTGGTCAGGTTCCAGGTTTCACAACAAATTTTGAGGGTAATTGTTATCTGGTCGGATCCAGGCTTCACAATAACTTGTTGGGGGAGATGCATACTCTACTGGGGAAAAGAAGTTAAACCTTAGTCTGGTTGAGTCCAGGTTCTTCTATATTTTGCGGAGTTAAACTATTATCTGGTCGGGTCCAGGCTTTAGTAACTTAAAGTTGAGATTAACTACTATCTGGTCGGGTCTAGGTTTCAGAAACTCAAACTGTTATCTGGTCGGATTCAGGTTTCAGAAACTCAAACTGTTATCTGGTCGGGTCCAGGTTTCAGCAATTGATGAAGTCAAACTATTATCTGGTCGGGTCCAGGCTCTATAGTGACTTGAGAAGTTGACTATTATTTGGTCGGGTCCAGGCTTTATAGTATCTTTTGGAGATAGTAAAGGTTTCGTTGATGACTTTACTGGGGATTAAGGGTTGTGGCCCTATGATTTACAATAGTCTGAAAGGCAAACTTAAGCTGGGGAATGTAAACTCAGTCGAAGATGACATGCTCAACTTGGGGAGAATACCCTCAGTTGGGGGTAACAGGATCAGCTGGAGAAGATAGACCAAAGCTAGGGAATCTTGTACTCGGCTGGGGAGTTATGCTACTCATTGTTTGTTGCGGAAATAAACCTTGTTGGGGAAATAAACCCAGTTGATAAACTGCTGAAGAGGTGAGTTCTTTTTTAGAAAGAGATTCACGAGGCTTCTACTTGTAGGATCAACTTAGCTGGGGAGAGAGCTTCCAAGAGATTGAGACTCTGGCTAGAGATTGGTCTATTGTAGCTGATCTGTAGGGGATAATGTTAATGAAACAATTGTGTGGGGATATTCCAATGTACATAAAATAGATGTTTGTTGCTGCTTAGGTCATACGTGCCAAGCAATTTTAATTATGTTCATATGCATATGTTCATTCAATTTTAGTCATTGGACAAATTTGTATTCAAAACAAGGACAAAAAGTTTGCATTTCAAAGTATATTTGTATTGGTATTTTTCCCGTGAATAGGCATTTTTGTACAAAGAAACGAAAATCCTAGTAAGAGGAAATCGTCGAAAGGTAAAAAAAATTGAAAACAAAAAAAAATAGCCATGTGAAATGATTTCATTGCCTTTCAACTCTACTATTGCCCCAATGTCTTCGAATGCCCCTTGTCGCCGACATAAATTGATTGGATTGATCTTGGACCATTTGAACTCGGACCTTGGTGATAAAGTTGATTGTGGTGAATCCACGGGAGATAGTCATACGCTTTCAATCCTTAACTTTTGCCTGGACCGCCCTTTCAGGTTTTCAGCCCACTAGGATACCCATTTTTGCCCAAGTCGCCCTTTCGGGTTTTCAACTTGTCGAGTGTATAATCTTTTGCATATATCCCTAATTTTTGCCCAAACCTTTTGGTTTATCGGGATGCCCTTATTTTGTATAGGTGTCTCAACCTAGCGGGTCTCTTATGTGTAGTATTTTTTAACTATGTCCGCGTTGATAGGATGTGGGAAGTCTTCACCATCCATGGTAGTCAGCATCATGGCACCGCCAGAGAACACTCTCTTGATAACAAATGGCCCTTCATAGGTGGGAGTCCATTTTCCTCTGGGGTCGCCTTATGGTAGAATGATATGTTTTATCACCAAGTCACCAGCTTGATATACTCGAGGCTTGATCTTTTTGTTGAAAGCCTTGATCATACGTTTTTGGTACGTTTGACCATGACAAACAACAACCAATTGTTTTTCGTCGATCAAGTTCAGCTGATCCAATCTCGTTTAAATCCACTCATATTCGCTTAAGCCTGCTTCATTCATAATCCTCAGCGAGGGAATCTGAACTTCCACTGGCAAAACAGCTTACATGCCATAGACTAGAGAAAAGGGAGTTACCCTAGTTGATGTTCTAGCTGAAGTGCGATAGCCATGTATAGCAAATGGAAACATCTCATGCCAATCCTTATAGGTTACTACCATTTTCTGCACAATCTTCTTGATATTTTTGTTGGCCGCTTCGACTGTGCCATTCATTTTCGGTCTATATGGAGAAGAATTGTGATACTTGATCTTAAGTTGAGTGCAAAGCTCAGTAATCATAGCATTGTTGAGGTTAGTCCCATTGTCGGTGATAATCCTTTTGGGGATACCATAGCGGAAGATGAGGTTGTGTCTGATAAGTCTGGCTACCACATTCTTTGTGACTGGGGAAAAAGAGGCGGCTTCGGCCCACTTGGTGAAATAATCAATAGCGACCAAAATGAAACGATGACCATTGGAAGCGGTTGGCTTGATTTCTCCAATCATATAAATGCCCCACATTACAAATGGCCATGGGGCTGTCATGACATTCAGAGGGATAGGAGGCACATGGAACTTGTCATCATAGATTTGACATTTGTGACAAATCCTCAAGTGTTGATGGCAATCAGTCTCCATCGTTGACCAATAGTAGCCAGCTCTCAAGATCTTCTTGGCCATTGTATGTCCACTTGAGTGAGTACCAAAGAGTCCATTGTGCATATCTTCCATGATTTCCTTTGCCTCCTTCTTATCCACGCATCGGAGTAGAGTAGAGCCATGGTTGTGCTTGTACAATATGCTGTTACTTAGGAAGAATTTGGCTGCAAATCTTCGTAAGAATTTTCTATCATTTATGGATGCTCCATCTAGATACTCTTGTGCTTCAAGATACCTCATCGCCTCATGGTACCATGGCTTTTCCGCGTCAGTTCCAAGTTCATGGCAATGAGCAGGTTCGTCGAATCTTTCAATCATAATCATAGGGGCTTTGTTGTCCCATCTGACCCTGAACATTGAAGACATGGTTGCCAAAGTGTCAGCTAGCTGATTTTCTTCCCTAGGGAAGTGCTCAAAAGTGATCTCTTCAAAGCAGGGAATCGGGGATAGTACAAGTTCCTTGTAAGGGATGATATTAGGGTGCTTAGTGTCCCAATCTCCTTTTACTTGGATGATTACTAGAGCGGAATCCCCAAACACATTCAAATGCTTGATCCTTAAGTCAATGGCAGCTTTCAGACCCGAAATGCACGCTCCGTACTCGGCCATATTGTTCGTGCAATCGAAGCATAGTCTGGCAGTGAATGGAGTATGGCAACCTTCACGAGAGATGACTACAACACTAATTCCGTTACCTAAGGCGTTGGAAGCCCCGTCGAATACCATAGTCCATTGGGATCCTTGTTCAAGTCCGTCATACGGTCTAGGTTTCGCGCAATTGGTTACCAGTATGATGTTCTCATCAGGGAAGTCGAAGTTCATTGACTGATAATCATCCACAGCTTGATGGGCCAAATGATCAGCTAGTACGCTTCCTTTGATGGCCTTTTGAGTAGTGTATTGAATGTCATACTCGGTCAAGATCATTTTCCATCTGGCTATCCTTCCGGAAAGGGAAGGTTTCTCGAAAATGTACTTGATTGGGTCCATTTTAGAAATCAACAAAGTGGTATGAGTCAACATATACTGTCTTAGCCGACGAGAAGCCTATGCTAGAGCGTAACAATTTTTCTCGAGTAGTGAATATCTGGTTTCACAGTCGGTAAACTTTTTGCTCAGGTAATAAATAGCATGCTCTTTTCGGACAGACTCGTCATGTTGGCCCAAAACACACCCCATAGAGTTCTCTAGTACTATCAAGTACATGATCAAGGGTCTTCCTTCAACTGGAGGCATGAGAATAGGAGGCTCTTGTAGGTACTCTTTAATTTTGTTAAAATCAGCTTGGCACTCATCATTCCATCTGACTAACTGATCTTTCTTCAAGAGTTTGAAAAGTGGCTCACAAGTAGTAGTTAAGTGTGATATGAAGCGGGAAATGTAATTGAGACGACCCAAGAATCCTCTAACTTCCTTTTCATAATGAGGGACCGGCATTTCCTGGATGTCCTTTACCTTGGCTGGATCAACTTCAATGCCTTTATTGCTGACAACAAAACCTAGAAGCTTTCCAGATCATACTCCAAACGTGCACTTGTTAGGGTTTAACCTCAGCTTGTACTTTTTCAGTCTTTCGAATAGTTTGTACAAGTGATCGAGATGTTCTTCTTCAGTTTGTGATCTGGAAATCATATCTTCCACATAGACCTCTATTTCATGATGTATCATGTCATGAAACAAAGCTACCATAGCCCTTTGATATGTTTCCCCTGCATTCTTCAATCTGAACGGCATGACCTTGTAAAAAAAGGTGCCTCATTGCATAACGAAAGTAGTCTTCTCCATATCTTTAGGATCCATCCTTATTTGATTATAGCTTGAGAAACCATCCATGAATGAGAAGACTTTATGCTGAGCAGTGTTATCGACCAAGACATCAATGTGTGGTAGAGGGAAATCATCCTTGGGGCTTGCCCTATTCAGATCCCTATAGTCTATGCACATGCGAACTTTTCCGTCCTTCTTCGGCACTTGCACCACATTAGCAACCCATTGGGGATAGGATGTCATAGTTAGGAATCCTGCATCAAATTGTTTCATCACCTCAGCTTTGATCTTTTCATACATATCAGGCCTCATGCGATGAACCTTTTGTTTGACGGGAGGACAGTCTTCTTTTGTCGGCAAACGATGAACTACGATGTCGGTATCCAACCCAGGCATATCTTCATAAGACCAAGCAACTACTTCCACATAATCATGCAACATCTGAACCAACCTGCTCTTGACACTGCTTTCCAAATTAGCGTTGATCTTGATTTCCTTCTTATCTGACTCAATACCCAGATTGATGACTTCAACTGACTCTTCGTGTAGTTGAATAGCTTTCTCCTCTTGTAATAGAAGTCTGGCTAGTTCTCCCGGTATTTCACAATCTTCCTCGCCTTTGTCTTCGGCTTGGTTGATTGGACATTTGAAGTCATTGTCGGTAATAGTAGAGTTAACGGAAATAGGATCCAGAGTGGATGACGACCTGCACGAATGTGTGTGTGTGTGTGTGTGTGTGTGTGTGTGTGTGTGTGTGTGTGTGTGTGTGTGCATGTAAGATACATGGCTATTTTTTGAAAATGTATTTGAGAGAAAGGAAAGACAATGAACACAAATATTTGAATGCAAAAGAGTCCAATGTACTGAATGATCATATGATTAGATGAACATAAATAAAACCCTTGACAAATGGACCAAAGTGCCTCGGGCCAGGCACATGGCTTAAAAGTCATTGTTTGAATATTACAGACAAAATGTTCTTGAATTGAAAGAAAAGAAATAACAAGTAGATTACTCCTCAAGGAAGGAGATGGGCATAAAGTCCTTTGCATGCCAATTCTTCAGCTCCGTTGTAGTTGGATACACCCAATCTTCAAATGCAACTTCTTCATCAGAATCACCTACGGCGTTGACTTCATGGCTTTCAATGCGAAGAGGTGGCTTTCCAGCACGAGCACGCCTCACATACTTCTGAGCTTTGACAGTGAATCCTAAACCAAACTTGTCTGCTTTAAATGGGATATCGAGGATTTTCCCCCAAGTATCACAATTTCCTTCTTCAATTTCCGCACGGGCATCCTTGACTGAGACCATCTTCGGTGCGGCTTTAACAGCTTCAGACTCATCAGAGGAACATTTGGTAGCAGTGATCATTGGTGGTCCAACCTCAAAGGCTTGACACGGGGTCTCAATGAATTCTCCATCCATATCTACGTATTTGAACGAGTTAAGGTGACTTACCATAAACTCTTCTTCTCCACAAATGGTGACTATTCTCCCTTTGACTGGATATTTGAGTTTCTGATGGAGAGTTGAGGTTACTGCCCCAGCTTTATGGATTCACGGGCGAGCTAACAGACAAGAATAGGCAGGATAAATATCCATAATATAGAAGGTGGAGTTGAAGATTTGAGAGCCAAATTTGATTGGAAGATCTACTTCCCCATGAACAGTCCTCTTTGATCCGTCAAATTCCCTTACAATCATATCGCTTGGCTTCAAGACTAAACCTTCACAGTCTAGACGGTCTAACGCTCCCTTGGGTAATACATTCAGGGAAGAACCAGTGTCGACTAGAACATGTGCTAAGGTGTTCCCTTTGCACTCGACAGAAACATGTAAAGCTTTATTGTGGTTCTTCCCTAACGGTGTTAAGTCAGCATCCGAAAATCCCAAGCCATTATCATCCGTCAGGCTAGCCACGCAATTCTCAAATTGGTCCTTTGTTGTATCATGGTGGACATGAGCTTTTTTCAGGAATTTGATTAATGTCCGAGCATGGGCGTCAGAACAAAGCAGCAACGACAACATTGAAATCTTAGAAGGGGTTTTCCCCAACTGTTCCACAATCTTGAAGTCACTTCTTTTTATTATCTTCAAGATCTCGTCCATCTCACGAGCGGAGGGTTCTTCATCATCTGCTTCCTTGGAGGGTACTTCAATCACATCATGCTCAACAACCTTCTCCTTCCCTCTTATATCGGTACTTGTCTTGGCAGCGGTAATGCGGATGGGTGTCCTTGTAACAACTGGTGGTGAGATATTGGGTGAAAATATTCTCCCAGTTCTAGTTACTTTTCTTGAGCCAACTATGTTACCGACATTGTCATCTTTTTCTTCTTCAATCCAGGCATCTTGTTTAATCCCATCATAGAACACCTCAGCACCATAATTCCATGGTACTTCCTTATTTAAAGAGTAGGGAATCGGTTCGGGATTGGTAATTATTAAGGGAGTAACAGTGGGCTCATTTTAAATCCTAATAGGACCCTTGGAGGTGATCCTAAGAGGATTGTTTGAGATGGTAATAACGGAGAGGTATTCACATTTTTTAATCAAACTTTTGGCAGGTGAGGTTTTCTCAAATAGAATTTCATGGCTATCCATCAGGCGTTGAATGCCTTTCTTCAGCCCTTCACATCCATGAGTTATCTTGTACAACACACAGTCTTTTACACAGCCAGGGAAGATCCCAACTTTCAACAGATTGTTTTTTATTATATTCAGCGGAGTAGTTAATTCTTCAACAGAGGCAACAAAAATTATATCTTCAACAACATTAACACTCTTGCCATGCTTCGGCATTGGAGCAGCGATTACATTCGGAGTTGGAGGAGGATCAAACTCAACAGTATTGTTGTCAATAAAATCCTGGATTTTGTTCTTCAAGGCCTAACACTGGTCAGTTTCGTTCCCGGGGTTGCTCGAGTGGTAAGCACACTTAGCGTTTGGATTATATTTCAGTGACGAGGTATCAGGGTTGGCGAGAGGATCGCGCAATGTCACTAAATTAGTCTTGAGCAAATGTTGTAAGGCTTGAGACAATGACATACCTAACCTTGTAAATTGTCTTCTTGGAGATTCAAAACATTGATGATTTGCATATGGTCTTGGAGTAGGAGTTGGATTGGATATTCGGACGGCATTTACAGACGAATGATCATTCTTCTTGGTACGGGCCCTTGCCCCATACACAGGATTGACTTCCTTTTTTGTAGAGAAAGGTTTATTGATAGGATTGGAAGTGGAGATAGAAGCCAAAGAGATATTCCCACATTTTATGCCACTTTCAACTCTTTCACTGGTTAAGATCAATTCGATGAAACCAGAAGAAGAGCAGCCAACCAACAGATTAAAGAAGGGACCAGATAAAGTGCCCATGAACATGTCGATGTGCTCCCTATCAGTCAAGGGCAGTTGGACCCTGCTAGGAAGGTCTCTCCACTTTTGTGCATATTCCTTAAATCCTTCATTCTTTCCCATGGTCATATCTTGTAATTGAACCCTCGTTGGCGCCAAGTCGGTGTTGTACTGATACTGATGGTAGAATGTGGTAGCTAAATCCTCCCAAGTATTGATACGAGAACCATCTAATTGATAAAACCATTCAAGTTTTGTTGCAGCCAAGATATCTTGGAAAAGTGAACCTAAAGCTTCTTGTCGGCAGTGTGCGGTTGTATCTTGCGCACATAAGATTTTAGATGGAGTTTTGGACAAGAAAATCCATCGTATTTTGCGAAGATTGGTATTTTGAATTTGTGGGGAATGACTACCCCATAGATCAAACCCAAATCATCAAAATCTAAACCGGGGACGACTTGGATTTCAACAGCTTTCAATCTATCTTCTAATTGCTTGTATTTGATATCGACGGGTGGATACTGCTCTTCAAAATAATCATCATCAGATACTTGATCATTAACACAGTCAGCCTGAGTACCCTTGACCTCACCAATCTGGTTCTCGTCCTCTTCGAATGAATCTCCTCCTACTGGGATTTTACGGAATCTCTCCTTGAACCTTCTACCCATGTTGAGTAGAGCTTTCTTCTTGAGCTTCTTCTTAACTTCCAGCAAAGCCATCATGTCTTGCTGCCCCTTGGCTAGGGCTAGTAGAGTTTCCTGGAACTAATAATTTTGGGCTTGGAGATCCTTCACAGTTTTCTCTAGATCCATCTTGCTGAAATAAACAACAGAAAGATAAGGAAACATGTTATGTGAAAACCTGGCATGTTATGATGCATGGAATATGTATATGCAAATGATTTCAAGGATTAATGAGATTTAAATTTGTATAGACAAAAGAATGAACAAACGTCAATTTTCATTAAACAAAACAAGAAAGATTACATCATGCCTCTTGGGCTTACAAAATAACTTTCTAAGATAAAAATACTAAACGCATCCTCTTCGACGCAAGGTAGACGTTCACACTTTTCTCTTCTTGTAGCTACTTCGTAAGCTCCAAGACCCTCTTCTCACTATCATAGAATTGAGCTTCGAAATTATCTCGTTCTTCCTTAAGATGAATCCACCCTTTTTGCAAGTCTTCGAGAGAGGTAGGCATGTCAGGATGGAGGATAGTATAGGGAACATCTCCTTCAACCACAGGCTCCATGATGACTGGTAAGATGGAAGGATAAGGCATCACAATTTTCTGAGCACGAGCTCGTACCCATTTAAGATAAGGCTCGAGGGGGATGGAATTATTGTGTCCTAATGTCTTTCTATCCACCTTGTTCAACATCCTCCAAGCTCGAATAAACCTCTGACGGTAACCTTGATTGTTGTTCTCATAGTCAAATACCACTCCTTGGATAAGCATCTCATGTGGACCGTCCCTTTGGGCGTAACCAAACTGTCGTAAGGATAAACAGGGGTTGTAAGTGATACCTCCTCTAATTCCAAGCAAGGGGACATTATGGAATTCTCCACAACGGTCGACGATAGTAACATTCTCCAAGGATCAGGAACACCAATGAATATCTGAATGTCTGAGCGTCATCAACCTATGGGACCACCTTGAACCTTGCTCATTCTTTAATACGAATTGGGGAAGATGCGAAATAAACCATCTTGCCAAGAGAGGAGTACAACACATGAGGACACCTCTCTTCCTCATAGTGCGAGAGTGAAAAGAATGTAGGATGTCTCCTAACAAAGTAGGCATCGGGTTACGAGACATAAAGATTTTGACGGCGTTTACATCTATGAGTTGGTCAGGATTTAGAAACAAAACCATCTCATAGATGAGAAGGGCCAAAATCTCCTCAAAATCTTGTAAGTCCAAGGAGTTCCAACAATCTTGAGCTTTCTCAAACAAGAACTTGGCTAAGAAACCTTTGACACCATTGTTTCCCAATTAGTTGTGACATCAGATTATTGCAGGTGTAGGGCTTGAGCAATCTCTTCTGGTTTTGGATCTCTTTCCGTACCGTTAAAGGGTAGTTGATTGAGAATGGGAATCCTCAAGAGTTGGGAGAATTCTTCCAAAGTTGGCACAAGTTGATAATCGGTAAAAATGAAGCAATGGTGTAGAGGATCAAAGAATTGAAAGATCACCTTCATCATATCTTCATCAGTGTTGGAGGTAACCAAGTTTAAAAGGCGACCATGTCTTTCGGTAAATGGAGAATTCTCAGGAACCCTTGATGCTAACTCTTTGAGTTGAGGATGGATCCTTACGAGATTGACTTGAATGGTTTTCCTGCGAATAAAATCCACGTCCTACAAAACAGAACAAAGATAAATTCCAAAAATCCTTGAAATGGTTAGTGAGTATGAGTATGATGTTATGTACAAGTAAATATATACAAACAAGACAAACAAGTCCTTAGGTTTAGGCTTGCATGGAATCTCATAGGTAAGTACCCTCTTGAAGTTTAGTTGGCTCAAACCTGTCCTAGAAATAGTAATTGGGGTTCTAAGGGAGCTCAATATCACCGGTTTATCTTCTCGGGCATTGTTTCAGTGCAAGCCTCTTTAATGGCGACCGAAACATCCCAAAAAGCCAAACCTCAATGAGTGTAGTATCGAGTATCTACCCACTTCGGACTGCACCAAATCCGGTCATCTCACTACGTCCTAATGGTCAAGTTAGTCAAGTAAAGGTTCTAAAGTCAGTTAGTGCTTCATGACATCACTCAGCGGCCCCGTATTCAACTTGACTACTCAAGGGCTACCAGTACCCACAAATATGTCACACTAACATAGCTATTTCTTTGACCATGTCGGTATACCCTGTACAGTTTCCACAACGTATTGTTACTTACCTATAAGGTATCCCAAATCCGGGTAGAGGATTTAAACCCAAACAAAGAACCAAAATATAAAGCATACAAGTCAAACAATGAAAGCAAGTAAAGGTGATCTAGCCCTAAGGTAACCCCACTTTTAAGATTTTCCCCAGCAGAGTCACTAGTTCTGTGATACGGTGGGAGAACTGACTTGGGTGTTTTGCGTTTTATCGCAAATGTTGTGATTAGCAAGAGCCGCCACTGACTTTTCTTTTATCTAAAAGGGAAGGCTGAAAAGAACAGGAAAGACCTTTGATATTGTTTCTTGAGTTCGGGGGGTAGATTATGAAAAGGTAAGGTGTTAGCACCTTTTTTATCCATAATTATCTATGGGCTCTTAGTTGCTTGCTAGATCACTTGCTTTTGTTTGAAAATGTGCTTTGTGTGGTTTTTGAAAGTATCTTAAAAAGGCGCCATCGTTTAGGAAAACTTTATAATAGTTATCGTTCGTAAGAACGTATAGAAAGTGTTGATCTTTTGAAAATGTTTCAAGTTTGGAAAGGGTTTTGAAAGTGTTTTTAAAAGTGTGTTTGTTTTGAAAATATCAAGGATGTTTGATTTGAAAATGAACAAGCAACTATGAACAATCTACCTACTTAAAAGTGTTAGTTCATTTCTTCCTTTCCTTTGATATCGTTATCTTACCATTTATTTGGTAAGAAACCCTATCTTTGGATGTGGAGGGACGGGCGTGGGTCATCGTATAACCATGATAGTAATGTTATGAAATATCTTAGCAATTCCCTTTGAGGGACTAAGATTATTTTGAAAAGGCAACTTTGATAGCATCATCGAGGGACTATGATCTTGTATTTTTTATTGCTTTTGCTAAGATATCTCACATGCATAACATGGCCATTTTTATAAGGCAACAAAGTGGAATTACCCTAAGGGTGTAAGTGTGCAAGTGTGTTGATTTACATGCATTGTTTTGTCTTGATTTAGGGTTTGCTAACTTGTTAATTTTATCTTTCCATACAAACCCTAATTTACTAACATTTATATAAAGCATTAAATTGCGGAAAATAAAAATACTAAGCTATTATATCATTAGGGGAGGGGGTATACAAATTTACAAATGGGGGATTTTTTTTGTAAGAAAATTAAATCTAATTAACTATTACAACCATATTGAATAAATATACAAAATTGAAGATAAAATGCAAGAACGAAAAATGGAAAAAGAAATTATTTTTATTTGGATTTTTATGAAAGGATTTTAACCTAACCATAATTAAGAAAGTGATTAATTAAAATTAGCTAAAACTAAAACCTAAATTAATTAACAAAGAATAATAAGTTAAAAATGATTTTTTAGGGTTTTTCATGAAAAGGTTTTTAATTAAAAAAAATAATAGGAAAATTAATTAATTAAAATAAACCTAAGTTCTAAATTAATTTTAATTTACAAGAAAATAATATAATATAATAATTAAACCTAATTATATAAATATTAATTAAAAAAGAAATTAGTTTGGTTAAGAAAATTGTTTTTTGTTCTTTTTAGTTTTTATAAAGAAAAATAAAATATGAGTGTAAAAATAATAAAATAAATATTTTTGGATTTTTCTATTAATAATAATAAAAATAATATTAGTAATAAAAATAATAACAAGAAAATACGAAAGTAAAATAAACTAAAATAAAAATGAAAATGAAATAAAGAAATAAATGGGTCAGGGGGTATGAAACATAATCAGGGGGTATGAAATGAGTAAAATACCAAGCCCAACAAGGGGAGCTCAGCGCCTGCAAACAAGGGGAAACAAAGAGAGAAAATATGAAAAAGAACCAAAAGGGTACCACTGGGGCTCGAACCCAGGTCCCTCTGGTTACAAGCACGCGCTTTAACCACTGAGATGGTGATACATTCGTTAATTTAAACAAAACAATAAATATATGATACATGAATTGCCCTGATTGTACTTCATCTTTAACCTCCATCCAAAGGATCTGTAACTTGTTCATTCCTCAACCATTTTCAAAAATGTAAACATGAAACTTGTGCATTTTTCCACCATGAATCCAACCATGTAACTAATTTAAGCTAACATTCAAAGATAAGGATGAATTTATGAAAGTACCAAATTCTGACCTAAATGTTTCAGCAAGTTCAAACTCAAAATTCTCCATGCTCAAGCAACATAAATGAAATATATGGACATATATAGTTTCAGGGAAATAATACCTACATTCTATCTTCACAAATGTAAACCTAACAATGCCTAAATAATGAGATAGAAGTTCAAGAAAAATACCTCAAAACTGGAAATTGTGAAATGAGTTTGAGCTTGTTTCAAGTGATGGTGATGATCAGGTTAGCTTCTTTGGACCTCTAGGAAGCTAATGCAATGGCTAGCTTGAACGGAAGGTGGTTGGAATGGTCTGGAGAAGTCCAACTGTGATGCTTTGTTTTTAAACTTGGAAGTGGATGAAGATGGTATTACAGTTGTGTAACAGGGACAGGGATGGCTTATGTATGATGTTTGGAAGCTTTTGGAAGCAAAAGGCCAAGAAACGCACGAGTAGTTTTTGATTTTGGGATTTCTGGCCAGAATATGCAACAATGGAGATCTGTTATGCAAATCTAGCTTTTGGGGAGTTAGAGAGCTTGTGTATTTGTGGGTTAGCTTGCAAACAAATTATGCATATGTATGGAAAAGATTGTAGCACTTGAGAGGGTCATAAGCACAAGATATAAACTTATGGCTATGTTACTTGATTTTGAAGAAAAGTGAAAAACATAGTTTCAAGGCCAAGTACAAGCATGATCTGAGTTGTTAGAGGCTTTAGACAAGTTTCTTATAGCTTTTAGATTGTGTGTGATCAGAAGAAAACAAGTGCAAAGCTCAAGAATTGACTTTGTGCATAAAAGCCACTTTTCCAAAATGGCAATGTTGCCTTTCTTCCTAAAATGGTATTAAGCATGGGCAATGCATTGAATGCTAGGATTAAAGCTTCTAACAGTTGTGTAAACATTTAATTATGGAGTGCCAAACAATTTTGAGGCCTTCAAAGCAAAGATTTTTCAGCCTAGGCTTGGATTTGAATTCTTGTTCATCATGAAAATGACTTATAATTCATGAATGAAATGCCAACTTCATGCCTTCGATTCTCCTTGCTCAAACATGATCTCAATGAGTTCTTGGATATTTTGGAAAGCTTGTATCATCCTCTACAACCTCTATGTTGGTCACTTTTGAAAATTACCCTTGGAACTATGTGGAAAGTTGCCATGAAGTTAGGTCAAAATCCTGCCTAAACTAGGGCCAAATTTCACTAAGTTTCCAAGTTTCATGAACATGTATTCACAAAATCATAACTTGAAATCCATACATTTCTAGGAGGAGTTGTGTTCAGAAATGTTTTAGATATCATTTATATATACAACTTTCATGTTGAAAGTTTCTTTTGAATCATCTTGCATCATGGTGAAAATTTGGCTCAAAGTTGTGAAAAAATATGAAATTTCCAACACTTGGAAAAATGTCTAAGTTTAGAAATTTTGACTTTTCAAAATGAAATCTTGACTTTTTGATTTCTTGATGAATAATTTTCATATTTTTACATGTTTTGATGAATTGTGATCTTTGATACTTGATTTTGACCAAAAAATCAAAGTTTGACATTTCAGTGTACAGATTTTTTATCAATTGACTGAAAATTCATCTGTCAACCAATTGGAATTGAGTAATGTTTTGAGCCATGTCATTAGGTAAAAATTATGCATTTGAGTCCTTGAGATCATAAATTAAACCAATCTATCATTTGCTAGGTCAAAAAATCAGAAATTGCCCTTTCTCAGTCAAAACCCTAATTTTGACCATTTTGCCCTTTTGATGATTTAATCAAATTTCTTGAGGAATTATGGTCCAAACTTGATCAAATGACATATATGAGTTCATAATGTTGATATGGATCAAACATTATGAAGTTTGACTGTAAATTGGCCACAGTTAACTTTTTCCCAAATACAACTGATTTTTAGGTCAACTGATCAATTGACTGAGCAAAAATGTGATCCAAGACTTGAAATTTGACATGAACAATCTTGAGGGTCCAAAATGATCCATGAAAGTCATATGAGGCATTAAAAGTTCAATTATCCTTGTGCAATCTCAAACCCTAATTTTCAGTCATCATTGCTTTAGGAGGTGTCTTGAGCTGATTAACCCTAATGCAGTCTTGAACCAAAGGAGATCTTGTGAGAGAATACTTAATAAACGAGAGGGAAAATTTTGGGGTAAAACACATACTATACAATTTATCTATGAAAAAAAAAAGATGAAAATAGAAAAAGAAATGTTTTTTGGCGATTTTTTATGAAAAAGGTTTTTTTGATAATGATTAAAATGAACCTAAAAAACCTAATTGATTTAAATTAATAAGAAGTTAATTAATTAAATTTTAAAAAACTAAAACCTAAATAATTAGGGTTTTCAAAAAAAAAGGTTTTGTTGATTAATTTAAAAAAAAAGATTAAGTTTTCCAAAACTAGGGTTAAGGAAGAAATTAGAAAGAAAACAAGTTAGAAGCAAAATCAAGTAAAGTTCTAGGGGAGGGTGTTGAACCCACGCCCTTAGCCTTCCACGTTGCATGGTTTACCACTGCGCCCAACGCGCTTTGGTGTTAGTAGAACGAAATCAGCGCGCTACATATTAAAATATGTAAAAACATGAAAATATGAAGAAAAAAAAATCCCAAAACACCAAAAGTCAGGGATCGAACCCACGCCCTGGTATAGTGAGGCCTTATCATGCACGCGCTTGACACTGGGGTGGCTATACATCTGGTGACATTGGTAAAAACAAATAATAATATAATTAACTCAATTAACTAGACCGAAGAAGTGCCAGAGCCCTAGCTCCGGTCGTCTTCTCCGGTGAATACATTTTATGCTCCTGCAAAATAAAAGAAGTCAGCGCCTCAATGATATCCCGCCCCCCTAATTCAGGTCTTGCAATCTCAATGGAAGCATTAGTTTAGGAAAAAAACCGCTATAGAAAGAGATATGACGAACATAACATGAAACAGACCAAGTATGGCAGTTCATGGTCTAATCGTTATGGGGCTCACACGATGAGTCTATCCTACACTACTAAACATCAGAAATGCATTAGTGATGTTAGTATTCATTAAAACACAAAGAAAGCAAAAATACAAATTCATGCAAGAATGGAAAATCAATGATTTGTGTTCATGCGTTTCAGGCCTCTTGGATCATCATAATCGATCCCCACTTACCCTATAGTGCTTCTAGAGTTGAATGAGACGATAAGTTTTGCTTGAAAGTGGCTACAAATAGGGTTTGTAACTTGCCCTAGTTTTAAGATTTTTGGAATTTTGGAAATATGGTTCTTGTAAGGGTTTTTCGTGGCTGGTCTTGTCTGAATGAATGAGAATATATAATGATGAATTAGGGAGAAAAAGAGTGGGCTTGGACCCTTGTAAGAAAGCCTTGCCTTTATCTATTTAATTTTGACTTTAAATAAAAAAAGGATAAAAACCCAAGGGGTGTATGAACAAGTTCTGAGGTTTATATTGAGACCTATAACACGCATGGACCTTGAAACATCAGCCCACTGGCCCAAAAATTCAAGTTTGATCACTTTTAGTTTCATGCATTTTCTCAAAATTTCCCAAATTGCATCAATTATAACTCTCTCAATTTTTATCATTTGAGGATGACATTAGACTTTTTGGAAATCTCAATATGTCCTCTACCATCTTTATGTTTATCATTTTTGCATTTGAAGACTTTATCTTGATGTAAGTTGCCTTGACAAAAAGTGTCTTTTTGTTAACTTTTGAAATAACCTATAATGTATTGATCCATATCTCTCAAATGAAGCATTTTTGGACTTGATCTTAGAGAGTCAAAGTTGTAGAGAATTTAATTTCCTTAAAAATGAGCTTTAATTGAGAAAAATATGATGAATCATGTGAAAGTTGTGCTTGGTCAAAGTTCAGTTGACTTCTCCTTAAGAAAACCCTAATTTAGTAACTTTTGATTTTTGATTAATATTTGAGTTTTCTTGATGAATCATGACCAACCCTTGATCAAATGATGAATGTGACTTCAAAATCTTGATGTTGACCAAAAATCTTGAAGTTTGACTGTATGTTGACCACAGTTGACTTTTTGTCCAATGTAGTTGATTTTCAGTCATCTGAGCAGTTGACTGAGCAAACTTGTGATGCAAGGCTTGAAACTTGGCATGAGCATTCTTGGACACATATAAGAAACCATGAAATCCACTTTAGGCCTTAGAAACTTAATATTACCTTATAAAATTGAGACCCTAGTTGTAGGTCCATCGCTTAGGAGAAGAATTTTTCTGATCAATTCTTGAGTAACCTTGAGCAAATGAAAACCCTATGAGCATGAAGAGATATATTGAATAAAATGAGAGGGAAAATTTTGGGGTACAACAACTTTACATTCTGCACTTTATTTTTCTGTACATATTTAATTTCTAGTAACTAGGGTTTGTATGGAAAGACTAATAATTGAACGTAGAAAACCCTAATTCTCAAGATAAATAACTGAAATCAATACACTCTTCACACTTGCACATCTAGGGTATCCTTTCTTGTTGCCTTACGATATTGGTCACGTCCCTCGAAAGTGGGGATACTTTAGCAAAAGACCCTCGATCAAATTGTTATAGTCCCTTACGATCATAATCCATCGATGACCCTTCGAGCTGCCTATAAAATGATATAGTCCCTACGAACAAAATGATGATAGTCCCTCCGATACCATTGCTAAAGTATCCTTACATGTTGCCTTCGATGACTATACGATGACTCTACGTTTGTTCCTTCACATCCAATAGATAGGGCTACCTACCAACTAAAGGTATGGATAGTACTATCTCTAAAGGAGAAGGAAAAGAATAAGAAAGACCATATTTAGTGGGTAAGAACTCCTAATTGTTTGCTCATAACTTTTTTCACAAACATTTTTCACTATAATTTCAACCAATATTTTCAAAAAACACTTTGTACACATTCTTGAGGACTGATACAAGAATCATTACAAAGTCAGCCTTACATTGGTGATTTCAAAATATTTTCAAATAAATCACACACACAAAGCAAAGTTTTTCAAAAGTGAGCTAAGTAATTAAGAGCCCGTAGATAACTACAAATGAAAAGGGTGATAACACCTTCCCTTTTCATAACTTACCCCCTGAACTCAAAATCTATCAAAGGTCTTTCATGTTCTTTTCACCTTTACTAAATATTGGATAAAAGAAAAGTCAGTGGCGACTCTTGTTATTCGCACATTTGGATAAAACAAAAAAGTCAGTTCTCCTACCGTATTACACATTCTAAGTACCCTAATGAAAATATGCACATAAGAACTTAGAGATATCGTCCAATATACAGAAATGCTAAAGTTATCCTAGTTTTAGCATCACACAAAACATCTAACAGACAAGTGCACTCACACATAGTTTTCTGTCCTACAAACAATCTTACACCAATTTACATCATTTCTTCAAATCTCACATCCCTATAATTTAAGACATTATTCTCTAAAATGGATATCTTAAACTGTTTAAATGAAGAAAACTCCATTCCAACCTTGAAAGTGAAATTCTTAACAAAAGCATCTTCTTCATTGAATCTAATTACACTAGGCATATCATCACACTTTTCATCATCTGCCCCATTGTCAAGTTCATCAATCATGCAATATTCTTCAATTATATGTTCCATACTCATTTCTTGTGTTATAAATAATTTGTTTGGTGGTTCAGTTCTGACATCACCATTACCCACATGTGGAGCTCTAGATTGGCCTCCACCCATACCTACATCAAAATGTTAATCAAACTCATTCATCCTCTCCTCATCCTTATCATTAAAATATACACCATTCATTGATTCATCACTTTATTCACTAGAATTAACAACCTCCTCGTCACATTTTCCCCTTCATTTTCTCTCTAACTTTATCCTAAAATCAATTTCTTATGTAAGAGGTTTAGGCTCATATAAATTTCTACTTCACAATTATTTCCAAATGCAAACACAACTAACTCATATGCATCTCAATCATCCCTAAAGGATTTTAAATCTTCATCCAAACTACCACCTTCATGTTTCCACCATATTTTCATAGCCCTAACATCAAACTCAAAATCAATCCCCTTGATTAAGTCACAAGCTTCAAAATAAGACCAATAATTTGGATCTTGACCATTATATGCATAAATATCCTCACCCTCATATCTTAAGTTGGGGTCTTTTATAAAAGAACCATTTATGTAGAACACTAACTTAAATAACCTCATATCATGTACATTATGCTTAAGGTCGGATTTTTACTACTTAGATCAAATACGTTATACACATACACAGTCAAAGTACACACAATATTTTGCATGTAAAGACACACTCTAAAAATAACTCAAAAAATGGCCCATATTAAACATTAATTACCCTAAACTCTAAAAATTACTACCATAAAAGTGATGGATCACTAAATCCTAAACTAATACTCAATATAGAAATGTCAAATTAAGTATAAAAAAAGTGAACATGTTTGATGTTGACCACAAAATGCGCTTTCGAAATGCCTATTTTGGACCACCACAAGCTTTCAGTATAGAGAATGTGACCACCACAACAATAACTCAACACTTTTTCCCTTTCCTTCGTAATAGGCTTCAAACGAAAGAGATGAGCCAGAAGAACCATAACAGAACAAAGAATAATGCAAAAGAAAATGAGACCACAAGAACGCATAAGAACATAAGGTTTCAAAAGGTTGTTCAAATAGTGTAAGCTGAAATTGTTAATGAAGAATCTTTTGTGACTTTTGATTTACTAACTTAATAGAAATAATCTATTTTTTAATCCATGTTGGACAAGTCAATATCAGCCAAGCTACAAAAGTCAAGTCATGTGTGCTGCAACGTCAGTTTCTGTTAATAAATATTAATGAGAGAGACTAAATTTTCAGACGGAAAACATTCATAGAAATTAAAATTAAATAATGTTCTATTTATATAGAGACCAAAAACATATTTAACTATTTTCTTTTTTGGTAGAGAATGTTTTGTATGAAGATGTTGATATTATAATTTGAAATTTTTTATTTTAAGTTTGGTACACGAAGATGGAAGATAAAGATTAGAAAAGATAAAAATTATTAAGATTTTAAAATTTTTAAAAAAATTTAAATAAAAAAATTATAATAATTTTATTAATTTGTACAAAAATATATTAAAAAATAATTAAAATAATTGCTAAGGATGTGTAGAATAATATATCAATATATTATTATATAAAAATATGAGAAAGAAAAATGCACTGATAATATATATTTGGGTTAAATATATTTTTTGGTCCTTATAAATATTTTAAATTTGACTTTTATTCCTTATAAAAAATATCACGTTTTAGTCTCTATAAAATTATTTATGCATGACGTTTTAGTCATTCTACAAGGACTAAAACTACATGCATAAATAGTTTTGTAGGGACTAAAACGTGACATTTTTTATAGAAATTAAAAGTCTAATTTAACCATTTTGTAGGGATCAAAAATATATTTAATCCTATATATTTTTAAATTAATTGTGTGATATGAGTGAATAATAAATTTTTATTAGATAATAAAATAAAGTGTTAAATATATTTTTTATCGTTATAAATATATCAAATATCAGTTTTAGTCCATATTAAAAAATGACATAATTTATTTTTTATAAAAAACTTATTTATGCAGTTTTAGTCCCGACTATTTTCTAAAATTTTGAAAACTATTTAATTATTCTTAAATTTTTAAATTTTTGAACAACTTTTTTCATACGTGTTAAGAATATTATAAAATATTTTTTATCAACTTTTAAATTTTTTAAAAAAGAGATGAATTAAATATGAAAATTTTAAATTTTAAAAAATATTGATGAAAGTAATGAAAATCTCGACTTAGAAATTAATTTTTGAGTTCTTTTTTTTCGAACAATATTTTATAACGTTCTAACCATGTCTGCAAAATAATCATTTAAAAATACACAACAGTTTAACGGTAGAAACTAAAACTACATGCACAATAGTTTTGTAGGGATTAAAATATGTCATATTTTTTTATAGAGACCAAAAATAAAATTCGATAATTTATAAAGACTAAAAACATATTTAACCTTAAAATAAAATTATTTTACATCATCAATACTCTAAATCTAAAAAAAAAATATAAAAAAATAAAATCTATAAATATTATTCTCTCTGCTTTTATTATAAATCATTTTGAGAAAAAAATTATTCCACGATATAAGTCACTTTACAATATTAATAAATAATTAATACTATATTTTTATATTTTATCTTTAAATATTTATTATTTTTTCTTTTATATACCACGAAAAACAATTTTATAAAAAAAATTTATAATTTCTCTTTTTTATACAATAATTATTATTTTTTTAATATATGTTAAAAATCTAAAACGATTTATAATAAAAAAAACAGATTTAATATAAAACTTTTAACATATTTTGTAATTATTAAATGACTAATACCACCAACAATTCATCACAAATCATAATGGGAAATTTATATATGGAATAAATGATCTCCCCAACCAACCAAAAATAGCAAAAGTTGACATAAAACAAAAAGTACTAGTAAGGCTGAATTAGAAAAAGAAAAATCATCCAAAAATAAATAAAACGAAAACGTAGCAATTATAACCAGAAATTAAAAATACCAATCTGTCCAAAAAGAAAAAGAAAAGAAAAAGCAAAGAAGATAAGAGCCAGGTCATGTCATGATGTCTCATACTTACCTATCATCTATCTTTCTCAATCTCTAATGACAATGCTTTGCACCTGCATTTATAATAATCACCTCCCTAATCTCTCCAAAATCACCTTTTCCCAAACCAGTTATCCATTCTTTATGTAACCCAAACGAACCTCAAAACGACGTCGTCGTCAAGGTGTTCAATTTTAATTTTAATTTTCTCGCTGATTATATAATTTTCCGTTTTTTTCCTCTATTTTGCGGAAGAAAAAAAAAGAAAATGATGAGAGGAAATCAAGATCAACAATCGAAGATCATCTACGAATTATCGTCTCTGGTTTTCAACCTTCTACAGTTTCCGCCGACGCCGGTATCTTTTTCCGATCGAGCTCCGATCATGCCGGTGCCGCCTTCGGTGTCGTCGTTGAGGCGTTCGATGGCGGCGAGTCAGATAACGCCTGCGGGGTTCGTTTCGTTGCTTTTGGGGATTTCGATGTCTCTGATGTTGTGTGGTTCGGTTACGTTCGTGATTGGGTTTATGTTGTTGCCGTGGATTCTTGGTTTGGTTTTGGTGTTTTATGTTGTTGGTGTTGTTTCGGCTATTTCTGTTTTTGGTCGGTCCATTCTTTGCTTCGCTTCGCCGCGTAAGAGTTATCCCGGTAAGAAACAAGAGATTGTATTGATTTCTTGATACAAATATTTATATCAAATATTGAACCAAAGACAACACACAAGTTTCAAAGTGTAGGCATGTATAATTATTTTAGAATATAGAAGGGATTGCATGTAATTACTTGGGGTTGGTGCTATATAAATCATCACTTGATTGTTATAATTTGTTAGCAATTTGCATTAGCCTTAACAAGTGTAAAATGCTCAAAAGGAAAAGCCACAAGTGTAAAATGCTCCCCCGAATTGCCCTAACAAACATCTGAAATTGATGTCAACACTTGTGATTATATTTAATTTATTCATTTTTTTCAAATTATTATTTGTGTTGGCGTGTCAGTGTTAATGTTGTGATTATGGTGTTTCTTTGAAAAAATCACCTTTAGCCTTCGGTAGTTCTTGTAGTTTGAGGATTGAATCTTAATTTCCATGTTCAAGCTCCCATCAAATTGGAAAAAAATTGGAAAAAAGTTGTTGAGTTGAAGTTATACATACACATGTACATGTTTCTCTTCTTTAAACTCAAGACATGTATTGCTGCATGTTAGTAGGTTGATGTCATGCATCTCCATTGCAGAAGGTGTGGTGGAGATAGCGAAAGTTTTAGGTTATTGTAGTTTTTGTTTTACGATGGATATTCGATATGGGCGAGAACTTCATTTTTTTTATATGCGTGAGAACATCATTCTCCACACTTGACAGGTCTAGGTTCAAATTATTTTGCGAGTAAATTGAGTAAGGTCTTGATGAATACCGAAAGAAAAAAAAAAGATGTTTGTTGTTTTTTCCAATCAAAGAAAGGGTATGCATTATTAGTTTTTAAAGCTTTTGATTTGAAAATCTAACTTCAATAGTCCTTATAGAAGCTGGCTCAAATAAGATATTGGCATAGTTTTCAATAAGTTTCAATGTTAATTTCTTCATTTCTGGTATTTATTTTAAATGTCTGGCTTATATTTTTTATTGCATCATTCTGTTATGTTGGATCATGAACCCGACACCATCACAGATTGTTTTGGCTGTTGCAGAGTGGAAATTGTTATGAACTAACGATTCAGATTTGGTGCCTGCTCATGCACCCTATAGAGCAATGAAGATTATAGAACTGCTCATGCACCATATAGAACAATGAAGATGACAGAACTGCTAATGCACCCTATAGAACAGTGAAACATTACAGAACTTCTCTTACTAGAAGCAGGAGTAATGGAAAAAGCCCTTTTTTATGTAAGTTACCATAATTTGTGGGTATGGCTTCTCTGTTAATATCAATAGTGATGTAAAATTCTAAAGCTCTAAAAATAGAGGAGTCATTTCCCCCTTTTGCTTCTTTCAATTGTTTTTATCTATATCTATCTATTGTAACATCTGTAAATTATAGGTTTTTTAGGATTACCTTTCTTACATTTCCAAACATGTCATATGTACAATGTATAAATAGGTTTGGCGAATCATAAACTACCAAAAAGTTAGAAGTTAAACAAACTTGATAAAATTAACCTTGATAATTATTAGTCAAAAACTTATTGCAGTACATAATAAATTAGGAGTAATTAAAAATTTAGAAAGTAGTAATTGTGAGTTGAAGATCAAGGTCCGCGTATGAGAAAGAAAAGAAGAAAGCCATCCATCATCCTTAGTTACATATTGTGAAAGTACAACTCAATTTAAACAAGAATATATAAAAATGAAAACACTAAGAACAGAAAAAAGCAACTAATAATGCCACATTGATAGGGGATGATTAGATTATCCTGAATAGATATGGACACCAATAGCAAGTAGAAAAATGGTGATGAGTCCAAAGAAGATGATGGTGTGGACCAAGATAGAGATACCACTTGTTTGCATGCTTCCAAAAGCTACCACCCTTCCCTTAGCAGGTAACTGGAAGAGTAGTCCTGGACTTAGTAGAACAAATAGCACCACTGATATCACCACCGGACCCCAATCAGCAGCCATCACTTTGCACAATTTGCTAGCTCCTTTTTTCAACAAAATTTAATTAATTGCGACTATCTATGTGACTCTTTGTAAGCTTGTTAAATAGGAAATTATAAGGCGATTCTTATCTGTGTGTGAGGCAACTGATTGAGGGTAATAGAAGCAAGGAATGAATGACAGCCCAAAAAAGAGCATCAACAAAAGTAATAAAGAGAACTAGTTTGTGACCATGAGGTTCCTTGTACACATTTAGATTCCAACAGTTCAAACTTTGATTATTTTTTGTTGGTATAAATTCAAACTTTGATTTTACTGGTCCTTTTTTTATACTTTCTCTCGTCCATTTATAAGAATTAATTCTTTTTATTTATTTATTTAATAACTAATGTATCTGATTTATATATTATTTATATATATTATTTATTTAATTTATTTAAAAAAGTAAAAAACAAAAATTTATAAATAATATTGGAGATAGTATATAAATTATGTCTAATTTTATTTGAAACAGGCATATCAAACATTTCAAATAATTTAGTATAAATTATTATTATTATTATTATTTATTTTTATAAAAGTTGAGTAAATATTTTACATCTCTATGTTGATTGAACCTGAAAATGTAAAAGAATTGAAATTTAGAATAACATTCAATGTGATGTACACTCTATCTAGATTTGATTATTTGTGAATATAGTGAATGATGATGTACACTCTCTTATTTAGATTTAATTACACAACGGTGACAATTGAGAATATGTGACGTTTCTTTTTTTAAGAGTTTCACATCGAATAATATAATATATAGTTTGAATATTTGCTTATAAATAAGGGCAATTTTCACCTTGTAAGTTAATTTTGTAAAATTGAGTTAAGCCTTATTACTATCTTTCTTTACATATATCAAGAGTCTCATTTAAGATTCGAGGGACCACTTATTATTAGATTTCTGCTATCAGGTCACCCACCATTTATTTCCACGCTTTAAATGTCTAGTTTTGGACGTGAGGGAGTGTGTGAAGAGTCCCACATCGGATAATATATGATTTGCACATGTGCTTATAAGTGGGGACAATCTTTACCCTACAAGTCGATTTTATAGGATTGAGTTAAGTCAAACTATATTTTTTAATAATTTTTTGAAAGCACATGAATAATAGGTGTTTGAAAGAATCCAACAATGAGTGACCAAACAGGTTTCAAAGACTGAAACATTCAATAAAGGTGGTGGGTGGCTCAAAGTGGAAGGAAAATGACAAATTCAAGAAAGGGGGATTTCAGCTAAAAATTCAAGAAAGGGGGATTTCAGCTAAATAATTCTAAAAAATATGATCTATATAAATCTTCTTTAAGAAACGCTAGCAAAAGGTCAAAAGAGAAAGAAACCAATGAACAAGAATGACGTTTAATGCTATAAATGATAATAAATTAGAGACTTTTTAGATGTGTAGGAGAATACGTGTTCCCAAGAACACATGAAATGCAGAGAATGAGACACATATGACTCGAGGTGAGATTGACCCAGACTTAAACCATATCTTCCTTATGGCAACAACAAGTGGTCTTTATACACTTAATGTTTAAAACACATGGCAATTAATCAAAAGTGACTAGTCAATTTTGATGATTTAAGAAAGATGGAGATGATATTTGTTCATAATAGAATCATTGCACCAGAGAGAGTCGATGATGTTTTGAACAAAGGTGGACTGTTGGGGGAGTTACTAGGAGCATTGATACAAAATTGAGGATTAGGCAACTTCGTGAGAGGCACACCACTCGTCCACCTAAAACCTTAATATGATAGGTGAATGGATTTTTCCACTTATATATGCTCAAGTCTCCATATTTCTATTCACTGTAGGACTATTTCCTCACTTACTCACACTCACACTTGCATTATTATTCTAACACTCCCCCTCAAGTGTGAGTCCCCAATAATCCCCTACTTGTGCCGCCATTGACATCTTGCAATGGAACACCTCTTCTTGGGCATTTAAATACAAGTAAGTCGGTCCCTTTCTCGGAACCTCTTCTTGGGCATTTCAATACAAGTAAGCTGGTCCCTTTCTCGGAACCTCTTCTTGGTCATTTCAATACAATTAAGTCGGTCCCTTTCTCGAAATCAAAGGCTCATGATATCATTTGTTGAAGGGAGTTACTAGGAGCATTGATACAAAGTTGAGGATTATGCACCTTTGTGAGAGACACATCATTTATCCACCTAAAACCTTAAGGTGATAGGCGAGTGAATTCTCCTACTTATTTATGCTCAAGTCTCCATATTCCTATCCAATATGGGACTTATTTCCATACTTACTCACACTTGCATTATTATTCTAACACTCCCCCTCAAGTGTGAGTCCACAATTCTCTTCCACATACACTTGTACTGATGTTGTCTCTTCTTGGGCAATTCGATACACCTCTTATTAGACATTTGTTAGGGGGAGCTACTAGGAGAATTGATACAAAGTTGAGGATTAAGCAACTTTGTGAGAGACACATCACTTGTTCACCTAAACCTTAAGGTGATAGGTGAGTGAATTCTCCCACTTATATATATATATATATATATATATATATATATATATATATATATATATATATATATATATATATATATATATATATATATATATATATACGCTCAAGTCTCCATATTTCTATCCAATGTAAGACTATTTTTCCACTTACTCACATTTGCATTATTATTCTAACAAAGACAAGGAAACCAAACACAAATGATTTGGTGTATGTTCGAATCATGTTGTGTAACTTGTTGAGTATATGTCAATTGCTTTATAAGAGGCTTACCATGTATCTTGCCAATAATCATATGGATGTCTCTCTCTCTCAATGTATTCTCACTGTCTTGCTACTAAAATGCTTGGAGATAATGTGTGGTTCATCTCTCTCTCTCTCAATATTTTCTCAGTGTCTTGCTACTAAGATGCTTGGAGATAATGTGTGGTTCCTCTCTCTCTCTCAATGTCTTGCTACTAAGATGTTTGGAGATAATATTCTCTCTCAATGTCTTGCTGCTAAGATGTTTGGAGATAATGTGTGACTTTGGAACCTTAGATATGAACACAAAGTCTTTGTATTTTAAAGTCAAAGGAAGTAATACATGGTTTGTCTAGAATCAGTTGCCTATAGATGTGTACAAAAGTTGCTTAATAGACGAGCAATTAAAAAAATCATTGTGTTGCAGATTTCAATAAAATATCAAGGTAAATTTGAAGTGATACGTATTGATCTTTGTGGTCTCTTTGACACAATGTTACTAGAAGAAAATATATATACTTTACTTCTTTTATGGACGAGTTCAATGGAATGGTATGGGTTTATCTATTCAAAATAAAAGACGAATTCTTTTAAGTTTTCAAGAGGATTAAGAGGCAACTAAACATTTTTAGTGTATGTATGATTCCACATTTAAACTCCTCCTAATTGATTGTAGATGTGTATAATTGATTTTAATATGTTTGATTGCTCTCAAGTAAAATTGATTATATTTTACCGAATTTATTCTATTTGAAATTATGATTTGTAGCTTTTGAATTTTGCATGATTTTTACATAGCGTAGGTTCATACAAGTTATACTATCTAGTCACCTGGGGCTTGGGAATTGTTGCAGCCAGAGATGTTATAATCAATGAATATGAATGTTGAAATTTGACGAGTCGTGCTATTGAATTATCTGTAAATGTGTCATTTATATTCCATGATAACTAGAGTGAGCAAGAGGTGGTATACAAGTAGAGCAAGCGAGAAGATCGTAAAGTATTAGAGGGATGAATGATTATCATCTTGAATCTCACGATGTAATACACATTTTTTGCAAAACTATTTTAAAATATTATTAGTTAAAAAATAAGCACATTGAATTGAATTCCTTGCTTGCAAAGTACACAAAATACGCCGGTGGAAGTAGAAGTTGAAACAAACAGCCAATTGCAAATAGCAGATGAAACAAGTTATTCTTAATCCTAAATCAAAGCATCCATCACATGCAGAAGCACAAAATCATGAAGCATTTAGAATCTGCAATAGTATTTATAAGTAACAACAATAATAGGCTCATGCATTCATCACTAGTGTCTGTTCTACTATTTTGTATACACAAAGAAACATAAAACATGTCGGATTGGGGCCCAGTGTTTGTTTCGATTGTGCTATTTGTTTTGTTGACACCAGGATTGTTGTTTCAGTTACCTGGACGGTCGAGATGCGTTGAGTTTGGAAACTTTCAGACAAGTGGTGCTTCAATACTCATTCACTCTCTTCTCTACTTTGGTTTCGTTTGCATTTTCTTCATCGCTATTAAGATTCACTTGTACCTAGGCTAATTCAACAATTAATTACTTTATTATTGTGTTATCCTTTCTGTATTCAGTTTTCTTTTGATTCAACCAATGGATTCTAATACTTTCTTTGATTTTAATCTAATCATCTTTATTGTAACACTTATTACATTAATAATGTATAACAAAAACTCTTTATATATTTTAAATTTAAATTTTATTTTTTGAGATTTTTGAGATATAAATTCATTTGTTAATTTATTGTAATCAATTTTATTAATTATTTTTTACAATTAATAAAAAAACAATTCATTTAATTTTTGGTTATTTTTAATTTTAAAATAGATCAGATACATTATGTGATCTCTTAAATAAGTGTTTTAGCAAGCTAGCTTTTAATATATTTTTTTTTAATAAGTGTACATATGCTAAGTACAATGGAGGATATCAAATGCTTGCCATAAGATCTACAAGAGGATTTTCTAAATTCTGATCTATGAAAGTGTGAATGAATGTTTAAGTTGTGTGGCTGGATATTTATAGATTTAATTCCTTGGTTAAGTGGTTTCTACGAAGGTTGATTTAAGTGCATATATATTTGATTACGCACCCACTAGCCTTGATCAAATAGTAGAAGTGAGCTGAACTAATCATCTCTCTTAATAGGGAGTGCAGTTAGCCTATAAAATTTGTATTGAATTTAATTACTTTTCGAATACGTGGCTTGACACGTTCTCTCATAATCCATGACGAAAGCGTATTGGGATGGGTCAGACGATCCACGACTGAGATGTATCGGGTTGGACCAAACAAGATTATCTATTCACCACTTCATCTCCTTTTTTGCGTTCATGCTCTTTGTAACACCCTAATTCCGATATGCAATTTACAAAATAAATTAGAATATTTTTCACCCAAGAGTTACACATTCTCAACATAATACTTATTACATCAATTTAAACATATCACATGGGAACTCAACAATTAAAACATCACACTTCAATTTATCATCTTTAAAATAAAGCATTTGGTTAAATAACATAACCCAACAAAACATTAATCCAAACGAAAAAAAAATGATTCATTCTCATATATTATAGATCAGAGCAATCTCAAACTAAATAACAAAAACCGATAAATAAACGAAGAAACCTTCACGACCATCTTCCGACTCACATCAGCAATTACTTCTTAAGAGTATATGTATTACATCATACAGAACAACACAAACAGACAAAGAAATGGGTGAGAATACACTCAAATATATAAACGGTGTAAAAGAATGCAATGATAGCATTACATAACACAATCATCAAATACACAATTTATGCACAACAACAACCAATTCACAATGTCTTTATGTATGCAATGTGACTCATAAACTCGACTCAATGCATGTGATACCAATTTAGACATCAGATGTTTGTTACTGATCTCGTCCACTCAATAATGGTTTCTCATTCAAACCGGGTCCCCATTTCTGAATCTCTAACTTATCATTGGTCCCCACTTCTGAACCGAAGACTTGTAACACCCTAAAACTCCAACACGAAAAAAAATTGCAAAATAAAATAGAAAATAAAACAAATATTTACATTTAGCGTGTCACGCATCTCATGACAAACTTTTTATGTAACACTTAAATAAAATCATATAATTTAAAAACACTTGTCATAACTTGCTCGCTTTTACTTAGGCTCATCGCAGCGAAATAAATTAACAAGCATAACTCGTCAAGTAAATAAGTCACATAATAACTTATAATTGAAATTAAACGCAATTATGGAAAAAGCCTTCAACATCAAAACAATTCAAAACATCAAGAATTATAACATCTAACTCTCGCAACAAAAACTCATAATAAAATAATTCATAAATGTTTGTCTTCCCGATATTACAGAACCAGAGCAATATAAAACCACTAAAGAACGATAACGAATAAAAGTAAGCACCAACAAGCTATATTCCTCTAACATCAATGAAACTTTATTCTTAATTATCTGCAAGATGTCCATGATGGACAATATTAAGCAAAGGGGGTGAGAAATAAACTTCGATATAAAAATGGTGTAAAGAATGCAAAGAGTAGCCTAAAACAAAGATATCATCTTTCATACAATTCAATTAAATCAAATAGCATAACTCATATGCGTTAGCCAAAGCAACTCAATTTCGCAGCAACATCAAAATACTCATTTGCACAACCTTTATGTAATGCAATATAGACAACAACTTAACTCATGCATGTGGTACCAACTCAACAAAAGTTCTTCAACCGAACCGAGTCCTAATATCTGAACCTCAAGCCCTCTCATCTGATCTCCAAGCCCTCCCATATGAGCTTGGGATAAGCCATAATCCCATCATCTGAATTCATGACTTGCCTCTTTCATAATAACAACAACATATGATGCATGTCATACAAGTCAATGCAACAACAATAACAATGATTAAGGTTCCTCTTCTGGTCGTAAACAAAATGCATTGGCAACACAATAATAGTCTCTTAATTTGAACTACTATCCAAAAATCCTAACAATAACATTACATAATTAATCACCATATAATTATGTACATACAGCATATGATAATATTCATAACATATCACTAAAAACACATTTACATCATTGATACACAACTCAACAACAACATTTAGATAACTCAATTATTATCCAATCATTTGTAATAATCCACCACAATATAATTATCACATTTATGCACACTTCACATAATCAACCACACAAACTCATCAAATAGCAGAATTGATTTAATCATAATCACATATATAATATAACATACAACCACTAGTGCAGGAAATACTTTTTACATCGGGCAAAAAGTACATTTTACATCGGGTCTGGGTCCAATGTAAATCCAAGTGATGTAGTAAATTAAAGATATTTTACATCGGGCAAAAGCCCGATGTGAAAAATCCACATACCACATCGGTTGAATGTTAGGTCTGATGTGAAAAAAATACAATTTAAAAAAAATGATTTTTAACACCTGTTGGCTCAACGGCCCGATGTAATATATATGTTTTAACATCGGTTGCCTAAATGGCCTGATGTAATATGTTTTCTATTTTTTAGCGGAGTCGAGGTGGATTCCCTGTAATTTTTTTTGATACCTAATTTTTCAGATTTTTCCAACATCACACAGACCACATTTAGGTCGCTATTTTTCATATTTTTTTCACATCACACAAACCATATTTAGGTCGCTATTTTTATATTTTTCTAACCTGTGAAGGGTAATTTTATTGCACCAAATAGTTAGGATGTACATATATATTCTTCAAAATGAACAATTGATTTATAAAAGTACTAATGTAGGATACATACAAGTGTATAAAATTATAAGGAAGTTTACACACGGTGGACTACTACAACAACAAAACCAGTGAAATTATACAAAAATATCCAACCATTTATTAGTCTCTTCCCACACTTAAAATACCAACATACAATCCACAAGAAGATGAGTTGTAGATTCAGTAGACAACACCAAAATTAGATTTGTTGACAATAAGTAATAACACCAATTAACATCAGCAGAAAACACCAAAATTAAGAAACTCAAATTATATATATATATATATATATATATATATATATATATATATATATATATATATATATATATATATATATATATATATATATATATATATATATATATATATATATATATATATATATATATATATATATATATATATATATATATTTGATCGGCCAAAGATAGGTATCCACCGGTTAATTATATATATTTGAACATTTATAATTAAAACAACAAATTTTACATAAGTTCTGATTAAACCAATGCATAGATAAATTATAAATTTTGACATGACCATACTTTTGGGTCTTAAGCAACAAGAAGAGCTGCCCGATCACAAGTTAACTCGGCTCAAAGCCAACGAAGTATCTATTCTTCCAGTGTCTGAGCTATAATATCTCCAATGCCTAAAACAAATTGAATTAATCACAAGATAATTATTCAGTATAACAGACTAAAATAAATGTATTTTCTCATCAGCAATAAACAAGCTAGAACAGGTGGAGTCAAATATAAATCCATTTTCAAAATAAGCAATGTTTTCAACAGCTAAAGAAAAGATTTAAAATAAGGTCTATGACATTATCAATAAATCTTATCTTATGGTCAATATGGGGTAAGATACTAAGAGTAACATTGATTTCATTCTCCGTGCGGTCAATAGGAGTCAGAGAAAAAGTATTTCTCCAACTTTAAAAATCCAACGTAGTTAGAAACTTCACCATTGTTTATAATATATAACCATGTGCCTTATACATGCATTATTAAAACATGAAAATGCTCTGTATCACCTATCAGGTACAATATAGGCTCCAAGGGTTAGAATATCTGTATATGTAAGCCACACGCCATGATCACATTTTAGGTGACCCAACTCATGAGCCAAAACAATCTGTAAAAGGTAAATTGGAAAAATGGAAGTGAAGAATGTATTTCTCATGAAATTATTCATATATATATATATATATATATATATATATATATATATATATATATATATATATATATATATATATATCCAATAACATTCATGTTTAAGTCTAACTCCGGGAAACTTATTGCTTGTTTACTATTAAGAATGGGGAGAAAGCTTCTTGGATGCTACTCCCTCTATTTCAAAATGATTGTCGCTTAAGAATTTTGTACACAAATTAAGAAATGCAATGATGTTGTCATAATATATTACACTTTTACAAAATTAACTCTATTAATATATTGGAAGTAGTGTAGAGAGTAAAATGTAAATGGCACAAACGGAAAATTAGTAATCATTACTACATTGAAAATTGAAAATGACAGTCATTTTGAAACAAAATTTATTTGCTAAAACGACAGTTATTTTGGAACGAAGGGAGTATACTAGTTAAGAAATCGGTTTTAAAAACTAAAAATAGAACTACAGAATAAATTAGAACCTACAACTCTGCTCTTGTCAGAAGCTCCACAAGGCTAGTGTGAATAACAACAAACGGTTGTTTACTACTTATCGCTAATGTATATGCATTTGGCACGGGACTTTGACGAACATATAGATTAGGGGCACTGACATTTAATATTTCAGCAGCTTCTGCCATTAAGTCGTAAAGATCAGAAAGCTGACACCACAATAATACACCATTAGTTAATCCAATGTGTTGACATTAGGTGGCACAAACACGATAATTGCTGCCATAATTTATAGGTGAAATTGTATCATACAACTGAACTAATATGAAGTGAAGATACTTAATAACTTTCATATGTTTAATCTGAGCCATGTCACTGTTACTAAGTTGGTAACAAGTATAGTGGAACAAGTTAATTAATTTACATAAGCATATTTGTATATAAAAGTACTTATGGAATCATTGGAATGGGATGAACATTAATTCTTTATTTGTGAGGAAATAAAATAAAAAAATATAGAGTTCACACGAATTATTTTAGATTTAATGCCAACATGTCTGCAATTTTTATATCACAAACTGTTAAATGTAGAGATATCTGAACTTTTTTACAAATGTAAATAATTGCACATTTTATCATGAACATATTGTTATCCCTTTTCATATTGTAAGTGTGGATTTTAACCAAAAAACACAATAGTTAGACTAAGAGGCTTGTACTATTCAATGCAGGTATGCTTTTATCTATTTTGTTACATGTATGCTATTTCTATATTGATATCACATCTTGAAGAAGATTTTATTTTATTGACTGTTAAGAATACCTTATTTTTGGAGACAAGAACAAATGTTCTTATATTCTCAAGGACCTAACATGGGTGAGTAAAGTTTTGCAATGGCCTATTTCGAAGAACATGAAGGGAGTACGAGGGTTTCTTGGCATCACAAGCTAATATCGGAAATTTATTAAAGACTATGGGGAGACAATCAAATCATTAACAAAACTTACAAAGAAAGTAGCTTTCAAGGAAGAAGAAGAAGTGTACCAGAATGCGGTGGAAATGCAGGCGGTCGCGGAGGTTTGTTGGGTCGCGAATGAAGGCGGTGAACGAAGGAAGTTGTGGGCGAGAGGAAGAACCGAAATGGGTTTGTAAGGTGGAAATGGGTTTTGCTGGGAACGAAACCGCAAAGAGAAAGAAAGGAATACGGAAGAAATATGTTATGAGGAAGAATAGGGTTTTGTGATATAAGGATCTTTTTACATCGGCTGAAAAATTGGCCCAATGTAACAGCCAACTCATCTATTTACAAAACTGCTACCATATTTTTATTTTTTTAGGATTGGACTTTTTACATCGGTTGGAAAATTGGCCCGATGTAACATGTAATTCATCTATTTATAAAACTGCCACCGTGCTTTTATTTTTTTAGGATTGGACTTTTCACATCATATATTTTTATACCTGATGTAAAGACCTTTTCTCAAATGTCATATTTATAGTAGTGAACAATTAAGCTTCCATCATCATTAACTGTCAATGAAGTTACAACTTAAGCAAAACAATATATTCACGTCCTTAAGTTCACATTTAGCCTCTTAGGACATCACCATGAGATAGTACTACACATTAACTTTCCAACGCTTCAAACCGCGCCTCAAACAGAGTCACGAAACTCAAGTTATGATAAAAACCGTATTTGAACCAAATTTGTCTGGTCGTGACGGGTGGCCCATCACAAAGCTAATGACCGCTAGCTCGTTGGGTTCTATGACCGCTAACCCTAATTTTCTAATTTGATTTTACTTATTTACAAAAAGTTAAAATTACCCTAAATCAAATTAAACTACATTAAATTAAATTTGATAAACTCATGAAAACCTAAATCTAAATTTGTGAAAATTGATTTTATGATTTTTTTTTATGAAAGAGAGAAATTAATTGTGTTAGAAAAATAATAATTAAATAAAAGAAATTAAATAAAAAGAAAAATTAGAAAAATAGAATGGGCCTGGTTTTGTAGCAAAGGAGGGGGTGTCGTTGGAAACTCCTGACCCAATAACTTCTGGCCTCTTTGACTTTTCCTGATCTCATGCATGCACTTGACTGGGGTGTATTATGGACTTCCATGTGAGAGGCTTTGGATCTGGCATGCTGGGGATCTGGTGGTTGAAGGCTGATGGCGCATGGTGGTCTTGTGGGACGCCTGTGTACCTAATTATGCAGAGCAAAATAATATTGAACAATATGGGGACCTGGGGATCGAACCCAGGTCCTTGAACCTTCATCCACTGCGTGCTTGCCAGCTGAGCTGGTTTGGTTAGTTGTATATAAAATAACCAACAATTATTATATGGTAAAACAATAAAAAAAATTCTGAAGCGCGCGAATTTTGAATTGGCCATTCACAGGATGCCACGCTATCATCTTCTTCCTCCCACCGTTGCTAAAAGTTTCTTGACTTTTACCTACAGTCATCTAGGTGTAGGTATAACCCTGTGCCTTTCCAAAATCCTATACAAGCGTGATAAATGCAAAACAATGGTACCAATCAACTCGTGGCAACCTCACGAGCATCATGGTACCCTTATCCATGGCCAATTGTACCTGTACACAAAAACCCCAAAAAAGAAGCAAGAACCCTAACTATGGCATATTGTTGTACAGTTAATGAAAATGCAATTAAGTATCACCATTAGTTTGCAAACATCATAAGGATTAATAATATGTCAATTATTCATGCTAAATGTGTCAGAATTATGATATTCGAATTCAAGAAAGTATGGAGGTCGTGTGACACTTACAGTGCATTTTTGGATGTTAGAAAGCTTTCTAGTGATTGCAATGTGATCCAGGGATATCCAGCAAGCGATTGGGATGCTTAGAAAGGCTTGGGATGGCCTGGAACCTGGAAATTGATTCACAACTTTTGTTGAATTTTTGCAAGTTTGCTTTCTGTATTGCACGCCTTTAATCTCCTTATTTTTGATCTGCACATGTTCCTTATGTATCCTAGAATGGATTACAGTTACCAACTTGTACCAAATATCTCCAATTATGATTATTGAATCATGATTTGATTATTGTGCCAAATCTTTCTAAATCAAGCAAAACTCAATCTTTTTGTGAATGATCCTTGCACGATTTGATTCCATCTCCAGCTGTATAATAGACCTAAACATGCACAAAATCTCAAGCTTTGATTAGTTTTTGATATTTTCATGATTTTATTTTGATTTTATTTGATTTAATTGAAATAAAATCAAAATAAATGACAAAAGTAAAAGAATGACAAATATAAAGGATCATGGGTAGTGGGTCATGTTACAAACTCAATGCAGGCATAAAAAAGTTGGGCCCATTTGACAAAAATTGCAATTTTGGGCACTTTTGACTTTTAGCAATTTTGCAAAAAGGGTCAACTTTGCCAATGCCTAACTCTCTCAATTGTGACCCTAGAGATGTGTTCTTGAACTTTTTAGAAATCTTAAGATGTCATCTAAGCAAACCTTTTGGTATCATCTAAATTGAGTCTTCCATGTTCATGTATGAAGCTTTGACATAAAAGGTGTTTTGGTTGCCTTATAAAATGACCTATAATGTCCAAATTCATATCATCTTGTGAGTGCATATTTTGAACTTGGGAGCTGAAGATGAATTGTAGAGAATTGCATCCTCTTCAAAAATAGATTTGGATGGGTCATTTTTTATAAAGTATGAGAAAGTTATGCTTGTTCAAAGTTGAGTTGACTTTTCCTACAAAACCCTAATTTAGCAACTTTTGGATTTTGATGAATTGTGAGCAATCCTTCAGGAATCATGATCAACCCTTGATCAAATGATGAATAATGCTTCAAAATGAGGATGTTGACCAAAAATCTTGAAGTTTGACTGTATGTAGGACACATTTGACTTTTGCCCTAGCATAATCGATTTTCAGGCCTTTGAGCAATTGACTGAACAAATTTCCTCTGCAAGGCTTGAAACGTGACATGGATGATCTTGAGAACATATTAGGACAATGGTGAGTGTGATACGGTGGGAGAACTGACTATGGTTTTGCGTTTGAATTTGCAAATGTTTCGGTTGAGCAAGAGTCGCCACCGACTTTTTATTTTATCCTAAGGAAAGGTTTAAAAAGCACAGCAAAAACCTTTGAGATTTTTCTCGGGTTCGGGGAGTAGATTATAGAAAGGGAAGGTATTAGCACCCTTTCTATCCATGGTTATCCATGGGCTCTTAGGTACTTGCTTATATCAACTTGCCTTGGTTTTCAATTGTTTGAAATGGTGTTTGGTGTGTGGTTTTGAAAATGTTTTGAAAAGATGCCTTGTATAGGCTACCCTTGTAACAATTCTTTACTCGAATGTTTTACAAAAGGTGTTTTGTCTTTTGAAAAGATGTTTCAAGGTTTTTTTGAAAGTTTGTTTTGAAAGTATTTGTGAAGTGTGGTTTGAAATTAGGCAAGTGTTTTCTTTGCAAATTGACAAGTACCTAAGAGTTATCTACCCTAAAGTTTTCTCAAAGATTTTTGTTATGTTTTAAACCTTTTGACAATTTTGTTCCACCATTGCATTTGGTGGACAATCTTGTGTTAGGAGGTGAAAGGGACGGGCGCGGGTCATCGTTTAGACCATAATTGCAATAGTGCTAAGTATCTTTGGGCAATTTCTCTTTGAAAGGGACTTGATCATTTTAGGCAACTTTTCGAAAGCGTCATCGAGGGACTATGATCATTTGATTGTTGTTTTACCCAAAGAAACCTAACATGCAATATGGCCCAATTATTTGAAGGCAACAAAGTGGAATACCCTAGGGGTGCAAGTGTGAGATGTGTTGTCCATTTTCATGCTTGTTTATCTTGAAATTAGGTCAAACTATTTTGTTCTTTTTATTTACATACAAACCCTAATTCTAGCATAGTATATTTAGAAAGCGATAAAGTGCGAAAATTAAATTCCTACACTATTACAACACAATATGGGAAAGGGGGTACAAATATTTCAAATGGGGGGTATTTAGACAAGAAATTAAACCTAGCTATTACATCATTTTTGGAATATTTACAAATAATTGATTGCATAAATTAAATGGAAAATAATAAAGATGCAAAAATGCGAAAAGGGTTTTTATATGTATGAAAAAAGTTATCATTTATGTTAAATAAATAAAAATGAAAAAAATATTATTTTTGGAGTATTTTCATATTTAGGGCAAAATCTAATTTACTAAATAACATGCATTATTTATTCAAAATATACAATATTCACTATTTATATACAAAAATAAAATAAAAATATAGGATATTTGTAAAAATGTATTTTTAATGTTAAATATTAATAAAATAAAAATATGTATATTTTTGGGTATTTTATTCTAAGTGTACTAATATATATATATATATATATATATATATATATATATATATATATATATATATATATATATATATATATATATATATATATATATATATATATATATATATATATATATATATATATATATATATATATATATATATATATATATATATATATATATATATATATATATTTATTTATATTATTTACAAAAATATATTAAATATGCACAAAATAATAATATTTAATTTTTATAAAAAAGTATTTTTTGATACAAAATGTTTTCAAAAGAGAAAAATGAAATAAAAATCAGAAATATAATATATTTACATTATTTCTTCTAATATTTCTAAATAATAGTATATATATATATATTTATGTACAAATGTCCATATAAACAAATAAATACTTAAAAAATGAAAAAATGGTGTAAAAATGATTTTTCAAGTTTTAAACATTATTAGCAAAAATAAATGAGTCAGAAATAAAAAAGAAAGATCAAAAAGTCATTAAATCAAACAAATGGGCTCAGGGGGGTATGAATAAAGAAATATGGTGTAAAAAGCAATACAAAAGCTGGCCCAGCCCATGAGGCTTCTTCTTCAACCTCTGAACAAAATTATTCAAAAAAACGCGCGCTAGAACCTCCATTCGAACATCCTGATTCCTTGATCTTTTGCACAAACTTCCAACATAAGAAATGTTAAGCATTGAATCACGATTCCAAATATATAAAAAACTCATTCTAACTCTCAGAAATGAGAGAGAATTTTGACATTCCCAAATCCTGACCTAAGTTTTCTGCCATTTTCAAACCTTAAATTCTCATAGCTCAGGCAAAATAAATGAAAAGTAAAAGCATGTACAGGTTCAGGGGCATGAGTAGAACATTTCTTATTCACAAACCTAGAGTTAATGATGCCTATACTAAGAGTTAGAAGTTCACCAAAATACCTGTTCAGTTGAAGTTCTATCTGGCAATGGGGAAGCTTTCAGTGCAAGGTGATGGTTGGTATAGCTTCCTTGAGGTGTGTGATCCGTTGTCGCGCGCGGGTCAAAAACGAGTTAAATTGCAAATTGTAGTAACGACGGTAACGGTAACTCGAGTATCGTCTCTCAAGGACTCTTGGGTTTTACTAACTAAAATCGAAATTGGGGGGTTGTTTGGTTCGAGTTTAGGCAAATAAGCTAATTATAAAAAGTGATTGTAAAATAAGCTGTTTGGAAATAAGTGATTATAGATTAAGTCGATCTACTGTTTTGGGTTCCTACTATCATTGATTATTATAATTCTAATACCCGAAGCGGATTGTCTATTCCTATTTGGGTACAAACTCAATGACAAGCGCGGTGAAGTTTGTGAGATGTACGATCCTATTGTCCGAATTAAGCAAACGGGATAAGTTTTCATGGATTAAGCAAACATGACTGATCAGACACAACAACAGATTAAGCAAACGTGATGAGTCTATGTTAGGATCATACAATCAACCAAATTGAATCAATATATTTTATGCAATCGAATTAAGCATACAATAACACAAAATATCATTGAAAGGAATTAAACTTAAATTAACATTATAATAATCTCAAGTATTGGAACCTGAATTACAGTAGATCAACCCAAAGGAATTAGTTCTCCATAGTCATTCGTCCTAGCTTTTCCAAATCGTGAATGGAATTTCGTGAACAGTGAATTCGAATGAATGCCACAGTACCACGGCTGCTACCCTAAGGGGAAAGAGAGCGACCCGTTTTACAACCCAACTGGGTCAAACAAACGACCCAGGCCCAAAACTAATTGACCCGAAACTTAACTAAAACTAGTGCTGCAACTTCAACAATTTTTTCAACCTTGCTACAGTCCGAATTGGCTCTCGACTTCTTCATGAAAGTTGTAGGTCTTTTTCTTAGCTTTCCAACCAATATTAGAACGCCTCAATCCGAGTCCTGTAGCTCCAGTTATGAATTTTTTATTGAAAGCTGCACATGCTGAAAAATAAAATACGAAAATTAATTAAATGCAAAAATAAGATAAATTAGCAAAACAATTTAAAACATAAAAATAAACACAATAAACTAAAGAAATGCATTAGTACAATCGTGGAAAGATGTGCATCAAAATGCACTGATCAAAATCCCCCACACTTGAACTTTTGCACTCCGAGCAAAATGCAATCAAAAGAAACGCAAAAGCATCGTCAGTTACTCATCTTAGGCTACAAATCTTCTTCGGGTAGGTTTGCATCAACAGGTACTAATCTTGCACACTAAAAACATCGTAAGAACACTAACCACAGATAAGCAGACATAAGCCTCCTAAATACACAAACCAATTTCAAATCATATTATTATACCATAGCCTAACTTACTCATCCTTTTTGCTCTTTTTCATTCAGGCGCAATCACATTAAGCCCGTTATCTCCACACACTAATAGCAGGACGACCGGTTAGTGACTCTGATCCTTTTGCACGGGGTTCCGGTACTTACGTGGCATAACCCTTTACTTACTCAGATGTAGTTGCAGGGGATCGGACCGTAATCCTCCCTACCAAGTTCAGCACCAGAAACCGCTGAACCAACTAACAAAGAGTTTTGAAAACTTTCTTCTCTTTTTTTTTTGAAGATTACACAACCGTTGGGTTAAGTGACCGGGTGAGGGTCACCAAACTTAGAAGGTGTATTCTCTTTTTCTTTTCTCTTTCTTTTTTTTTCTTTTCGGAACATTCACTTATATTCATCGGTTTTCCTGCGTAAAGTGTGTGAGAGATGGTGCTGACTGCTGAAATAAACTACTCAAGAGCTGTCAAAGATTGAGAAATTAAGGCTAAAACATAATAACAAATTCAAATAAATTTCCATATGTAGGAGACTTACGGTGTTAAAACGATACCGATTTTGTGAATCTTTCCCACGTCTCCGCAAACCCGACTCAAATCAGTCTATAGCCTAAAACTTTCAAGAAGATGCATTTTTTATTGGTTGAAATTAAAATAAAATAAAAACTAACAAACAAAAACAAATAAAACACACGATTTCCTCCCCCACACTTAAACTAAGCATTGCCCTCAATGAAAGGACATTACTAATAAAGTAGAGAGAAGGAAAGAAGGACTTCCTGATCAAGTTGCAGTGTAGCTAGGTGCTTCCAAAGAAAGCTCCTCTATGCTGACATTTTCAGGCACCGAACTTTCATGGAATAACTTCAGCCGCTGCCCGTTAACCTTGAAAATTTTGTCAGTACCTGTAGGAAATGTATCAGGCTGCAAGGAAGCATCAATCTCAGTACAAAGAACACAAACGTTAGTGTCAGTGCAATTAGGACATGAATAAGTATCATCAAAATCAGAGAGAGATGGAAAATCAAGTGCAAATAATTCAGAACAACTATCATCAACTAGTTCAGAAATCAACTCAATGTGAAAAACGGAATGCTCCTCCAAGGGATGTTTCATGGCGTCAAAAATGTTGAATTTTGCGACAATGTCACCAAATTCCATGGACATGGTTCCATCGTCAACATCAATCTTCGTTTTTGCCGTTTTCATGAACGGTCTGCCTAAAATTATGGGAGCTCTGCTTGTCTTGGTTTCGCCTTCCATGTCTAGAATGTAAAAATCTGCAGGAAAAATCAAATCGTTAACTTGAACAAGGACATCTTCGACAACCCCGGCGGGTCGAGCGTTGCTCCTGTTTGCCAATTGAATAATTAAACCTGTATGCTGCAAAGGGCCAAGACAAAGGTTATTATAAACAGAAGTAGGCATAACATTAATGCCCGCTCCCAAATCAAGCATGCAATTCTCAAGTTTACTATCTCCGATGGTACAAGGAATAGCAAATGTTCCCGGATCCTTCTGCTTTTGTGGCAGCACCTGAGTAGTGAGGGTTGAAACATTATGCTCACTTACAGCCTTGTCATATGATTGTTTGGGCTGAATAAAGGCAGAAATATTTCGTCCTAAGTTCACTTTTTCACTTCCCTTAATCCTCCTCTTGTTAGTACACAAATCTTTCAGAAACTTTGCATACTTAGGAACCTGTTTTATAACATCAAGTAGCGGAATATTTACCGCCACCTTTCGAAACACATCCAAAATCTCTCTTTCTTTGTCTCCCTCCTCAATTCTTTTATTTTTCAGAACTCTATGTGGGAAGGGGACAGGTGGCACATACTCCTTTTCTCTAATTTTTTCAGTTTCAACCATAACAGAAGAAGGAGAAGAAAGTGCAGAAGGAGAAGGTTCAGATGGAGAAAGTTCAGAAGTTACCTCAATGACTTTTTTATTTTTTTCAGGGCCTGTTTCTGTAACCTTTCCGAATCTCAAAGAAATAGCGCTCACATTAGCATTACCATTCGGATTGACAACAGTTTGTGCTGGAAGTTGGTTCGAACCTTGAGCTTGCATATTATTTATTTGAGTAGCAAGTTGTCCCATCTGTGTGGTCAAGGTCTGAATGCTAGTGTCGGTTCTTTGTTGGAACTGAAGGTTGTTCACGGCCATTTGTTTAACAAGATCTTCCAAGGACGGTCCGGAAGCAGTAGCTGGAGGGGTGTGATGTGGCTGGGGTAGTGGAACGGCGAGTTGTTGTTGTTGTGAGGGCTGCTGATTTCCATATCGAAGGTTGGGATGATTCCTCCAATTGGGGTGATATTTGTTGGTGGACAAGTCAGGGGTGTTGTTGTACCTGTTCTGGTTGTAAAGGTTGGCTGCATAAGCTTGAGGCAGCTCGGTAACAGTATCATCTTTCAGAAGAGGACAAGTATCAGTGGGATGATCATGAGCTGTACAAATGCCACATACAGTTGCTGTTTGAGGTTTCGCTACTGCAAGTTGTTTGACTAAAGCGGTCAGCTCATCAATTCTGGTTTCTAAAGCTCTGTTCGAGGAACCTTGAATTTGATGTACACCCTTGGTCTGGACAGAATTAATTCGAGTGGTGAACTGCTGGGAATTTAAGGACATATTTTCAATGAGGGCCCTGGCAGCAGCTGGAGTTTTGTCAACAAGTGCTCCACCACTAGCAGCATCAAGAATGTTTCTATCCATAGGTAACAACCCCTCATAAAAGTACTGAATGAGAAGTTGCTCGGTAATCTGATGTTGAGGGCAGCTTGAAACTAACTTCTTGAACCTATCCCAATACTCAGCCAATGACTCGTTATCTTGTCTAATGCCACAAATCTCCTTTCGGATTGAAGCAGCTCTAGAGGCAGGAAAATATCTCTCCAAGAACACTCTTTTCAGAGCATTCCAGCTTGCGATTGAATTCGGTTCGAGATCATATATCCAATCCTTCGCTGCACCCTGCAAAGAAAAAGGAAAAGCACGAAGTTTGATATGATCTTCAGTGATCCCTTCAGGCTTCAATGGTGTAGAGCACACCACCTGGAATTCCTTCAAATGTCTATGCGGATCCTCACCTGCAAGACCATTAAACTTTGGCAACAAGTGTATTAAACCCGATTTTAATTCAAAAGGAACAGCAACAGCATCATATTCAATACACAAGCCATTATAATTCACATCAGGGGCTGCAAGTTGTCTTAAAGTTCTATTGTCAGCCATTTCAAAAACAAATTCAGAATCAGAAGCAAACAAGTTATGCAAATAGTCGAACTCAGAATCAGACTCAACTATGGTCGGTGAAGGTGAACTATTGCTAGCCTGGCCTGCTCTACGAAGTGTGTGCAAGGTTCTTTCTACCTCAGGATCAAAAGCAACAAGTTCAGGACAAGAGGACCTAGTAGCCAGGACTAGTGCACAGCAATGCAGCAACAATCGTGAAAATGCCAACTATGTCCCTAAATAGCAAAAACAAACACAAAGAAAGAAAACGATTAAATTTTTTTCAAAAAAATAAACTGAACACGAAATTCATCTAATGAGTGAAAAATAGAATTTTGATAATTTTTTCGAATTTTTTCGACTCTCTGAAATCAGTAAATAAATCATTAAAAATAGAAAAATGATGAATTTGGGAAATTGAGACCAAAGTCCCGTAACTACTTTGTAGTTAGGGACAAATGATCAGTGAATTTTTTCCCCTCCACTGGTCGAAACAGATTTCAAATCGGATTCAATTTTCAAAAAAACCGAATTTTTTTACTACTATGACGCAAAAAACGCGAATTGGCTTAAACCGAAGGAAATCTAGAACCTAGGCACGAAAACACTAAACCTATGACTCTAAAATTGGTTAATAAAATCAAGAATCCCCGGCAACGGCGCCAATTTGATCCGTTGTCGCGCGCGGGTCAAAAACGAGTTAAATTGCAAATTGTAGTAACGACGGTAACGGTAACTCGAGTATCGTCTCTCAAGGACTCTTGGGTTTTACTAACTAAAATCGAAATTGGGGGGTTGTTTGGTTCGAGTTTAGGCAAATAAGCTAATTATAAAAAGTGATTGTAAAATAAGCTGTTTGGAAATAAGTGATTATAGATTAAGTCGATCTACTGTTTTGGGTTCCTACTATCATTGATTATTATAATTCTAATACCCGAAGCGGATTGTCTATTCCTATTTGGGTACAAACTCAATGACAAGCGCGGTGAAGTTTGTGAGATGTACGATCCTATTGTCCGAATTAAGCAAACGGGATAAGTTTTCATGGATTAAGCAAACATGACTGATCAGACACAACAACAGATTAAGCAAACGTGATGAGTCTATGTTAGGATCATACAATCAACCAAATTGAATCAATATATTTTATGCAATCGAATTAAGCATACAATAACACAAAATATCATTGAAAGGAATTAAACTTAAATTAACATTATAATAATCTCAAGTATTGGAACCTGAATTACAGTAGATCAACCCAAAGGAATTAGTTCTCCATAGTCATTCGTCCTAGCTTTTCCAAATCGTGAATGGAATTTCGTGAACAGTGAATTCGAATGAATGCCACAGTACCACGGCTGCTACCCTAAGGGGAAAGAGAGCGACCCGTTTTACAACCCAACTGGGTCAAACAAACGACCCAGGCCCAAAACTAATTGACCCGAAACTTAACTAAAACTAGTGCTGCAACTTCAACAATTTTTTCAACCTTGCTACAGTCCGAATTGGCTCTCGACTTCTTCATGAAAGTTGTAGGTCTTTTTCTTAGCTTTCCAACCAATATTAGAACGCCTCAATCCGAGTCCTGTAGCTCCAGTTATGAATTTTTTATTGAAAGCTGCACATGCTGAAAAATAAAATACGAAAATTAATTAAATGCAAAAATAAGATAAATTAGCAAAACAATTTAAAACATAAAAATAAACACAATAAACTAAAGAAATGCATTAGTACAATCGTGGAAAGATGTGCATCAAAATGCACTGATCAGTGTGGTGATGCTGTTCCAATGTTTACTTTGCCTTGAGACACCTTGAATCGAGCTATGGACCTTCAACTGCAAAATGAGAAAGTGAAAATGGTGGAACTTGTTAGAGAAATTACAGGTCGTGTTTCAGGTCTTGGTTAGCTTGCATTGATGCTAGGGAATGTGTTTGATAAGCTTTGGTCAAGAAATCATGCAAGGAATGAGAGATGGTGTTCAATCTGCAGGCTTTGCCCTGTTTATGCAGTTTGAGAGTGATTATGGGAATGGGAGTGTTTGGGAGGCCAAGGGCTCGTGTTCTAGCTTGGGTTGGATGATTAGAAGGTGTCTACAATGTTTTCTTCTGTGTTCTAATGCTGAGAGAGAAGTTGTGTTGTGTTATGATACTTTTCTTCACACTTAAGCAAACAAAACCAACTTGTGTTCTAGGCATGTAGAGGGCCCCTAATCATGCTGAAAAACTCCTCCTTGATCAGTGTGTTATGCTCATAATCTTGTGCCAATTAGATTGTATCTGTACTTGTTGGATTTTCAATTGGACATAAAGCTACCTTTTGCAAAAATGGAAGAAATGCTTTATCTATTTTGGGATTAATCCTTTAGGCAATGCTTGAACACACAAAACATGGTCTTGGCACAAAGGATTGGCATTAAATTTATGAGCTTTGGATGGTTTAAGGACCTGTAATCAAGATATGCAAGCTGAGATTGAAAATGCCTAGTGTTATGAACATGTAAATTGACCAATTCAAAAGTGAGTTTTTGCCAAATTGTGAAATTCGAATCTCTCAAGTTATGAGGTTGTTTGATGAGTTCTTGGACATTTTGGAAAGCTTGGAATGTGTACTACAATCCATATTTGAAATACAAATTGAAATTCCAAGTGGAAGTGTATGGAAAATGGCCTTGAAGTTGGGTAGAAAACCTTGCCAAAATAGGTTAAAATTTCACAAAGTTAAGAATGGTTTAGTGCCCTTATTCAAAAAATTGTAACTTGAGATACAAGCCTCATTTGGGAAAACTTTGTGAATCAAAGTTGTAGATTATGCAACAAGCTACAACTTTCATGTTTTGACTTTTGTTTGAATCCAAATGAATCTTGGTGAGAAAGTAGGGCAAAGTTGGGAAAAAATTAGGGTTTTTCATAACTTAGAAAAATTCTAAGTTATGAAAAATTCTCATTTCTAACCCTAATTTGCATTTTTTGATTTCTTGGTGAACAAGTTTCATGATTTGGCATGTTTTTATGAAAAATGAATCTTGACTCTTGATTTTGACCAAAAAGTCAAAGTTTGACTTTTCAGTATACAGTCAAAATTTGATCAATTGACTGGGAAATTCAATTGTCAATCTTGTGTACTTGGGATATTTTGAGTTTGTTGAGCATGTAAAGATAATTCCATGGGGTTCTTGAGTCCATATGTGAACTTGGTTTGCCATTGGCTAGGTCAAACAGTCAAAATTGCCTTTGTGCAGTCAAGACCCTAAAAATGACCATTTTGCCCTTTTGGTGATTTGATCAAATTTCCTGTGGAATTGTGATCCAAACTTGACCAAATAGTTCATATGAGTTCACAATGTTGATGTGGGTCAATTTTCATGAGATTTGACTGTCAATTGGCCACAGTTGACTTTTTCCCCAATATAGTTGATTTCTAGGTCAACTGTCCAATTGACTGGGCAAAACTTGGAATCAAGACTTGAAACTTGACATGGATAAACTTGGGAGTCCAATATGAAGCATGAAAGTCATCTTAGACATTTTAGGTCAACACATCTTTGTGCAAACACAAACCCTAATTTGGGTCAGCAGTGCAAGGAGAAGTCTTGAGCAGATGAAACCCTAATTGGATCTTGATCTTCAAGGGCTTTGTGATGAGAAATCAATGAGAAATGGGAGGGAAAATTTTGGGGTACAACAGTTGCCCCTGTTCAATCTTCTTGAACCCGAAGAGTTAGATTGGCAAGTTTGCCTTTCGTGACTCGAGGGTAAAAGGAGATTGGACACTAGAGTGCCCTTAAATTTGCACTCGCCAAAGCAATGGATGCAGGAATGGGCTTAGAGATGCCATTTGGAGATGGGCTTAACGATGCCATCTGGAAGGATTCCAGGAGCTTGTCGGGGATGGGCTTAAAGATGCCATCTGGAATGAGTATCAGGGAGATGTCCATGCTTGGGGCCATCTCTGAACTGGGGATCTGAATAAGCAATAGATTGACATCCGTTGTTGGGAGGAATCTGTAAGCTGTTTTCAGAAGTCTTGAGAAGAATCTGAACAAGCGATAGGTTAACATCCGTTACTGGAGAACCCGTGAACTGTTTTCAGAAGTCTTGAAGTTGAATAAGCAATAGAGCAGCATCCGTTGTTGGGAAGCATCCGTAAACTGTTTTCAAAAGTTGCATCTGAACAAGTGATAGATTAACATCCGTTGTTAGGAAGAATCCATAAACTGTTTTCAGAAGTCTTGAGAAGAATCTAAACAAGCGATAGGTTAACATCCGTTACTGGAGAACCCGTGAACTGTTTTCAGAAGTCTTGAAGTTGAATAAGCAATAGAGCAGCATCCGTTGTTGGGAAGCGTCCGTAAACTGTTTTCAAAAGTTGCATCTGAACAAGTGATAGATTAACATCCGTTGTTGGGAAGAATCCATAAACTGTTTTCAGAAGTCTTGAAGTTGAATAAGCAATAGAGCAGCATCCGTTGTTGGGAAGCGTCCGTAAACTGTTTTCAAAGATCTGGGAAGATAATGATTTTAGTCTGTCGACTGATCTTACCTGAAAAGATAAAGAGTTAATTGTATGCAATGTCATGATGCATGATACAATATATGTTATATGATATGAATGTAAGTGGATGCGCATGTAAGCTGGAGAGTTGTCTTGTAAAGGATAGATGAATCCGAGATGGCTGAAGATAAAAGTATCTTGACTGCTGCCGGGGAGAATAATTCCTGGTTGTTGCTGGAGAATAAGGAGTTTGGGCTGCATACCAATCTTCTGGGGAATTCCTGATGACTTCTATTGGGGAGTTCCAAGTTAATAGACTCATGCTGGAGAGGTAAGACTGAGAAACTTCAGCTTGGAGGGAAGTATTTCTGGCGACTTCACTGGGGAACTCAAGATTTGCTCTCCTAAAACTCTGTGGGGAAAAGGTTCATTAGTCTGGCTCCGCTGGGGATTGACAATTCGAAGCCTTAGCTCGGCTAGGGATACTGAAATTTAGACTCCGAGGGGAAATGAGTTCTGGAGGATCCTCTGGCCGGGGATGTACAAAGACAACCTCCTCTGGGGATTGTATTGATAAGTTATGCTGGGGAACTCTGATGAACTCCGCTGGGGCTAGGAAGAATTTTGGCGAGTGCGATCTTCCATGGTTGTTAGCTGAGGATAACCCAGTTATAAGCCCTTGTGAGGAATAACTTTGAATAAAAACTCGGGGGAGGCGTCTGTGCTCTGCAGGGGATAAGCTTCCAGAATCTACTGGGGATAAGCTTCCAGAATCTACTGGGGGTTTCCTTAGAGGGGTATCAAGGTATCCAACTGTACTTTCGGCCTATCAGTAATCTTCTTTTCTTGATTCATAAGGAAATGATTATGTTCAAATGCATATGCCTATTTAACAAAACATTGGACGTTTCTCAAAATAAAACAAATAGTGCAAGAGAAAAAGAAAAAGGAAATGACACAAATTTCTGGGAAAAGTATTTGCATTGACTTTTTATGAGTATATTTGTACAAAGGAGACAAATACCCTAGTAAGAGGATTTTGTCGTAAATATTTGAAAGATTTATACAAAATAAAGATGGCTATGTGAAATAATTCCATGGGATTCCATTCCGCTATAGCTTTCACAACTCTGAATATCTGTCCATTCAATGCTTCGTTTGACGATGACTGGATTGATCAGAAGCCTGGAACCGGTTGATGAAGAGATTGTCTTTGAAGTGATCTGACGAGACATAGTCATACGCTTTAATTCCCTAACTTTTGCCTGAATCGCCCTTTCGGGTTTTCGATCCACCGGGAAACCCCTTTTTGCCCAAGCCGCCCTTTCGGGTTTTCAACTTGCCGGGTGTACATATTTTTTTGTTTTTATCCCTAATTTTTGCCTGAACCGCCCTTTCAGGTTTTCGATCCACCGGGATGCCCATTTTTGCCCAAGCCGCCCTTTCGGGTTTTCGACTTGTCGGGTTATTTTATACGTAGTATCTTTTGACTATGTCTGCGTTCGCAGGGTGTGGCAAATCGTCGCCGTCCATGGTGGTCAGAATCATTGCCCCACCAGAAAATATGCTTTTGATCACAAATGGTCCTTCATATGTAGGAGTCATTTGCCCCTGGGATCACTTTGCGGCAAGATAATCCGCTTGACTACGAGATCTCCGACTTGATACACTTGACGTCTGACTTTCTTATTGAAGGCCTTGATCATCCGCTTTTGATACGTCTGACCATGGCATATAGCAGCAAGTCGCTTTTCGTCGATCAGATTGAGTTGGTCAAGTCGGGTTTGCATCCAATCATCTTCATTCAAACCTGCATCCTTCATAATCCTTAGAGAAGGAATCTGGACTTCCATAGGCAAGACTGCTTCCATGCCATATACCAACGAAAATGGGGTTGCCCCGGTTGAAGTACGTACCGTCGTACGGTATCCATGCAGAGCAAACGGTAACATCTCATGCCAGTCTTTGTAAGTGACTGTCATTTTCTGAACGATCTTCTTAATGTTTTTGTTCGCAGCTTTAACAGCACCGTTCATCTTCGGCCGATAGGGAGATGAATTGTGATGATAAATATTGAACTGTTCGCACAAGGCGGTGATCATTGTGTTATTCAGATTTGTACCGTTGTCTGTGATGATCCTGTCCGGAATACCATACCGGCATATGAGATTTTGTTTGATAAAGCGGGCAACCACGTTTTTAGTGACAGAGGCGAAGGAAGCTGCTTCGACCCATTTGGTGAAGTAGTCAATGGCCACTAGGATGAAGCGATGTCCGTTGGAAGCCGTGGGCTTGATCTCTCCAATCATATCAATGCCCCACATTGCAAAGGGCCACGGAGCAGTCAGAACGTTGAGAGGGACCGGAGGGATATGAACCTTGTCAGCGTAGACCTGACATTTGTGGCAAGTACGGGAATGTTGATGGCAGTCAGCTTCCATAGTAGACCAGTAATAGCCTGCCCTTAGGATCTTCTTAGCCATCGTATGCCCGCTCAAGTGAGTGCCAAATGTGTCGCTGTGTATATCAGTCATGATCAACTCTGCTTCAGCTTTATCCACGCATCGGAGTAACACACAATCATGGCTTCGTTTGTAAAGTATGTCGTTGCTTAGGAAGAATTTAGCGGCGAATTTCCTTAAGAACTTCTTGTCGTTTACGGAAGCTCCTTCGGGATAATCTCTAGTCTCGAGATACCTTTTGATTTCATGGAACCAAGGTTGTTCCACTACTTCTTCGGTATTAATCTCGTGACAATGCGCAGGTTCATCCATTCGCTCGATGGTGATTTGGGGAGCCTCGTTATCCCAGTTGAGTTTAAACATGGAGGACATTGTGGCTAGAGCATCTGCTAGCTGATTCTCTTCTCGCGGGAAATGCTCGAAGGTAATTTGCTCGAAATGAGGCAACAATGTCAGGACATGTTCTTTGTATGGGATAAGATTAGGATGCTTGGTATCCCACTCTCCTTTGATTTGACTGATAACCAAAGTCGAGTCCCCAAATACGATCAAAGATTTGATCCCCAAGCCTATAGCAGCCTTGAGACCAAAGATGCAAGCTTCATACTCAGCCATGTTGTTTGTGCAGCTGAAGCAAAGTCGGGCCGTGAAAGGAGTGTGACAACCTTCCGGAGAAATGAGTACTGCGCCAATACCGTTTCCAAGTGCATTTGAAGCACCATCAAAGTACAGGATCCATCGGGATCCCTTTTCGGGTCCGTCATACGGTCCGTTACCTTCAATGTTGTCCAAATTCATGATGTCCTCGTCCGGGAAATCAAATCTCATGGGTTGATAATCTTTGATAGCCTGATGAGCCAGATGGTCATCTAGTACACTCCCTTTTATAGCTTTTTGGGTGGTGTAATGGATGTCATACTCAGTTAAGATCATTTTCCATCTAGCTATCCTTCCAGATAAAGCGGGCTTTTCGAAAATATACTTGATAGGGTTCATTTTGGAAATCAACAAGGTAGTATGAGTCAACATATACTGTCTTAGTCGGCGAGCAGCCCATACCAAAGCGCAACAAGTTTTCTCGAGCAGTGAGTAGCGAGTCTCACAGTCGGTAAACTTTTTGCTAAGGTAATAAATAGCATGCTCTTTTCGATCAGACTCGTCATGCTGGCCCAAAACACACCCCATTGAGTTATCCAAGACGGTCAAATACATGATCAATGGTCTTCCTTCGACGGGTGGCATCAGAATAGGAGGTTCTACCAAATACTCCTTGATTCTATCAAAAGCAGCTTGACAATCGTCGTTCCACTCGACTACCTGATCTTTTTTCAAGAGTTTGAAAATTGGCTCACAGGTAGAAGTCAGATGCGAGATGAGTCTGGCAATATAGTTCAAGCGCCCCAAGAATCCTCTAACCTCCTTTTCAGTACGGGGAGCAGGCATCTCTTATATTGCTTTTACTTTTGCGGGATCGACTTCAATGCCTTTGTTGCTTACAATGAATCCAGGAGTTTACCAGACCTAACTCCAAAAGTGCATTTACTTGGATTCAGCCTGAGCTTGTATTCTTTTAACCTGGAAAACAGCTTCTCCAGATGTTCAAGGTGCTCTTCCTCTGTTTGTGACCGAGCTATCATATCGTCTACGTAAACTTCAATCTCATGATGTATCATATCATGAAATAAAGCTACCATGGCGCGTTGATAAGTTGCCCCTGCGTTCTTCAGCCCGAACGGCATCACCTTGTAACAGAAAGTGCCCCATTGCGTGACAAAAGTTGTTTTCTCCATATCCTCGGGGGCCATTTTGATTTGATTGTAGCCCGAGAATTCGTCCATGAAGGAAAACACTTTGTGCTGAGCTGTATTGTCGATCAAAATGTCAATGTGAGGTAGCGGAAAATCATCTTTGGGGCTGACCCTATTCAAATCCCGGTAGTCCACACACATCCTGACTTTGCCATATTTCTTAGGTACTGGCACAATGTTAGCGACCCATTGAGGATAGGACGTAACAGCCAGAAAGCCAGCATCGAATTGCTTCATTACTTCTGCTTTGATCTTTTCGGACATGTCATGCCTCATTCGGCGAACTTTTTGCTTGATCGGTGGACAGTCTTCTCTTGTGGGGAGACGGTGAACCACGATGTCCGTGTCTAAACCCGGCATGTCTTCATAAGACCAAGCGAAGATTTCAACATACTCATTCAACAACTGTATCAGGCGTTCCTTGACACTTGGTTCCAGATTGGCACCCACTTGCACCTCCTTCCGGTCTTCCTCGGTCCCTAAGTTGACAGTTTCCAATGACTCTTCGTGCGGTAAGATGGCCCTTTCCTCTTGTTGTAGAAGTCTGGCTAGTTCCCCGGGTACTTCACAACCTTCGTCATCTTCATACTCGGCTAGATTGACCAGATCTTTAGAGTTATTGAAAGATATAGCAGAATAGTCACCCATGGAATCCGGAGTGGATGGGTACCTGCATTGGTGAGTGTGGGTGTGTGTAAGGGATAGCCATCCTTAAACAAAAAATGCAAAAGGAAAGAAAATGAACACAAGCAGTTTATCAAATGAAAAACGTCCAATGAAATCATTAAACATGGCATATGGATATGAAAAATAATCAAAACCCTTACAAATGGACCTACATGCCCCGGGCAAGGCATGAGGTGAAAAGATAGTGTACGGATTGTTTGAAAGTAAATATTATAGACCAAATAAGAAATGTTTAACAGATAAATTACTGATGAATAAAAGTGATGGGGACAAAGTCTTTTGCCTCCCAGTTGCTCAATCCTCCTTTGACAGTTGGATAAATCCACTCTTCAATGTTGCTCTCCTTGTCTTCGTCTTCCAAGGCGTTGATTCCGTAGGGAGAAATTTTGACTGGCGCCCTTTCAACCTTCGAACGGCGCATAGCTTTCTGGCCAGCGACTGTGAACCCTAATCCAAATTTGTCTGTCTTATGCGGAATGTCAGGTAACTGCCCCCATGCTGAATTCTTCCCTTCCTTTATTGCGGCCTTTGCGTCCTCCAGAGATGCCATCCTGGCCATCTGCCTCGGTGTCTCAGCTGCAAACTTTGCTACTGCTATCTCAGGAAGGACTTCTTCGAAATGCTGAAAAGGCGTCTCGATGAATTCCCCTTCAACCTCCACATATCGGAAGGAGTTTAAGTGGCTAATCATGTACTCTTCTTCGCCATGGACAATAATGATCTTTCCCTTGACAGGATACTTCAACATCTGATGCAAGGAGGAGGTGACTGCCCCAACATGGTGTATCCAGGGTCTACCCAGCAAGCAAGAGTATGATGGACGGATGTCCATCACATAGAAAGTGGATTTAAACACCTCAGTGCCTATCTTGATGGGAATTTCAACCTCTCCATGGACCATTCTCTTCGAACCATCGAAAGCTCTAACAACAATATCACTCGGCTTCAATTCCAATCCTTCACAATCTAGTCGGTCCAAGGCCTTTTTAGGCAATACATTCAGCGACGAACCAGTGTCGACCAAGACGTGCGCGAGAGTGGTTCCTCGACACTCGACTGAAATGTGCAAAGCATCATTGTGGTTTCTACCTTTAGGAGTTAAGTCGGCATTAGAGAAACCTAATCCATTGTCCGCAGTAAGGCTAGCCACGCAATTCTGAAATTGATCTGCAGAGGTTTCCTGGGGCACATGAGCTGCCTTCAGGAATTTTATCAGGGCTTTAGCGTGCGCTTCTGAGCAAAGTAGCAATGCCAGCATGGAGATCTTTGAGGGGGTTTTCCCCAGTTGTTCTACCACATCGTAATCACTCCTTTTGATTATCCTCAAAATCTCATCCATTTCCTTCTTGGAGGTTTCCGGGATAACCAAGGGTTGAGCCCTCGTTCTGACGGGCTCATCTTGGATTCCCTTACCTTTGTCAGCAGTGGTAGGAGGAACAGTACTAGGAACAACAACATCTTCAATTAAAGGGGTTCTGGCAGAGAATTTTATTGGTGCAGGGATGACCTTGTCAGCTGATGAGGGTCCAAAGATTGCTCTTGGAGGGGCAATCTCTGGAGAAAAAATTCTCCCGCTCCTGGTGATTTTACTCGTGCCTGCAATGTTACCAATGCTGGCCTCTTCATCATCCGAACTTTCTTCAACTATTTCGATTTGTTTGATACCATGGTAGTAGACGTCACCGCCATAGTTCCAAGGTATCGACTTCTCAAAAACATAGGGAACAGGCCCTGGCATTGTTATCTTCAAAGGAACAGATTTCGTAGCTGGTGTAATCTTAACAGGCTTTTTGACGGCCTTGGAAAGATTGGCGTGAATGGTTATGATTGAGACATCTTCAGTATGAACTGGAACAACAGAAACTTTTTCGAACAAAATTTGTCGACTATCCATAAGGCCTTGGATGCCTTTCTTCAGTAACGGACAATCAAACGGCAGAGAGTAACAACAAAAGCAGTCTTCTTTACATCCCGGGAAGATCCCGACCCTTAACAGATTCAACTTAATGGTTAGCAATGGGGTAGTCAGATCATTGACATCAGCAACATACAAATCTTCTTCAATGGCATTGACATTTCGGCCGTGCTTCGGCATGGGTGCAGATATCACATTAGGCTTCTCCGGAGCGTCAAACTCCACCTCCTTCGCCTCTATCAGGTCTTGGATTTTATGCTTGAGTGCCCAACAATCATTGTTGTCGTGCCCAACACTGTCTGAATGGTAGGCGCATTTAGCATTAGCATGATAATGCGGAGAGGACGTATTCACATTCTTTGGTGCCTCCTTGATGGTGGCAAGATTCAACTTCAACAGATGGGGAAGCACTTGCGCTGGAGTCATATTAATACGGGTGAACTGCCGTTGTGGCCGTTCCACTCGTTGTTGATTTGGTCTGGCCTGGTTATAGCGAGGCTGCTCACTTGGAGTGTTTTGAATCATTACGGCCCCCACAGTTGGCCGACGCTCCGTCTTCCCTGCTCTTCTCTGAGAATATACCATAGCTGTCTCCTTCTTAAAAGGTTTCTTCTCAACACTTGCAGCAACACCCTTCTGAATCTTTCCTGACTTGATGCCAACTTCTATTCTTTCGCCTGTTAAGATCAAATCGGTAAACCCCGCGGAAGAGTTACCAATTATATGATTGAAAAATGGCCCAGATAGGGTCCCTAGAAACATATCAACGAGTTCACGGTCGGTTAAAGGAGGCTGCACCCTGCTAGCCAAATCCCTCCATTTTTGTGCATATTCTTTGAATCCTTCGCCGGTTCCCAGTGACATACCCTGAAGTTGGGTACGCGTAGGAGCAAGGTCAGAATTGTATTGATATTGTTTGTAGAAAGCGGTGGCCAAATCTTCCCAATTTCGGACGCTGGTTCCTTCTAGCTGATAAAACCACTCCAACTGAGCTCCAGAAAGGCTGTCTTGAAAGAAATGAATCCAGAGGTTTTTATCTGCCGTATAGGGTTGAATCTTTCTCACGTAGGACCTGAGATGCATTTTGGGACAGGACAACCCATCATACCTCACAAATACTGGCACTTTGAATTTTGGGGGAATCACAACCCCGGCGACCAAACCTAAGTCTTCAATCCAAACCCGGTACTCTTTGTAATTCCATGGCGGCCAATCTGTCTTCTAGCCCTTTGCATTTGTCATCAGCTGGAGGATATTGCTGATCAGAATAATCTTCATCTTCTTCGACCTCTTCCTCTTCCGCATCAGACTCGGAAGGTACCGCGGCTCCACCTCCTTTGTTGGTTCCTTCATCAGAGATAGGAGGAAATTCAAGCACTCTCCGAGCTTCTCCGTCAAATCTTCTCCCCAAAGTAGCCACCCCGAGTCTCTTTTTCTTCTTCTTCACTGGGTCTTTGTTCCCCAATTGAGTTTTGATATCCTCCTGACCCTTAGCCAAGGTCATCAGGAGTTGCTGGAACTGTGCATTTTGAGCTTGCAGGTCTTTGACTGTTTGCTCGAGATCCATCCTACTGAAATAAACAGTAGATAGATAAGGAAACCTGAAGTGAGACCTGCTTATGCACATGATGAATGGTATGCTTATGTATGCAATACATTCAAGGATTTAGGACATTCAAAATTGTTTCAGACAAAGAAGAACGCATGTCATATTAATAAAAAGAAATTTGTTAGTACATAAATGCCCTATGGGCCAAATATTACAAGAACAACTTCTCAAGGTAAAAAGACGTTGCGCATCCTCTTTGGCGCAATGTAGGTGTTGAGGGCCTCTTGCTCATGGAGTCGGTGGGTAAGCTCTAGAACCTTCTTCTCACTAGCATAGAAGCTGGCTTCGAAAGTGTTCCGTTCCTCCTTGAGCTGAATCCAACTTTTCTGCATTTCCTCCCACGATGTAGGCATATCAGGATGTAGGATGGTGTAGGGAACCTCTCCTTCATTGACGGGCTCTTTAATCACAGGGAGTACATGAGGATAAGGCATCATCAGACTTTGGGCTCGAGCTCGTACCCACTTGAGATAAGGCTCAAGAGGGATGGAGTTCTTGTGTCCCAGAGTCTTGCTATCAACCTTGTTGGGTCTTCCCCAAGCTCTGATGAATCTTTGGCGAAGTCCTTGCGCATCGTTGTCGAAGTCAAAAACTAGGTCAGGAATCAACATATCATGAGGACCATCCCTCCATGCATATCCAAATTGCCTCAAAGCTAGGCAAGGGTTGTAGGTGATACCTCCTCTGATTCCAAGTAAAGGAACATTAGGAAATTCTCCGCAATGATCGACAATGATGACATTTTCTCTGGACCGAGAACACCAATGCACATCAGAATGAGTAAGAGTCATCAACCGTTGGGACCACCTTGAACCTTGGTCATTCTTCAAGACAGATTGTGGAAGGTGCGAAATAAACCACCTTGCAAGGAGAGGAGTACAGCACATGAGAACACCCCTCTTTCTCATTGTTCGTGTGTAAAATGAGTGAAGGATGTCCCCAAGCAATGTTGGTATTGGATTTCTGGACAAGAAGATTTTGACAGCGTTGACATCTACCAATTGGTCAGGATTTGGGAACAAGACCAACCCATAGATAAGGAGTGCCATAATCTCTTCAAAGGCTTGTAGGTCCAATGAATTCCAACATTCTTATGCCTTCTCGAACAAGAATTTTGCTAAGAATCCTTTGACGCCGCTTCTGGTTTCCCAATGCCCCTTGATGTCGGATGGTTGTAGATGTAATGCTCGAGCAACATCTTCCGGCTTTGGTTCCTTTTCCGTACCGTTGAAGGGTAGTTGATTAAGGATAGGGATTCTTAGGAGTTGCGAAAACTCCTCCAAAGTGGGCACCAACTGATAATCAGGGAAAGTGAAACAGTGGTGAAGAGGGTCAAAGAACTGGAATAGCACTTTCATCATGTCTTCTTCAATGTTGGTGTTGACTAGGCTGAGCAGTCTGCCATGTCTTTCACTGAAGGATGAGTTTTCCGGGATTCTTGAGGTGAGCTCCTTGAGTTGAGGAGAGATTCTCACAAGGTTGACTTGAATGATATTTCTGCGAGGAACTTCCATGACCTACAAAACAGGAACAAAGATGAAGATCCAAAACCCTTGAAATGGTTAGTGAATGCATATGATATTTATGATGTTTATGATGTATGCACAAAACATATGTACAAGCAAATCACACCAAACCCTAGTTTCAGGCTTGCATGGGGTTTCATAGGTAAGTACCCTCTTGAGTGTAGTTGGCTTAAAAACCTGTCCTATAAATAGTAACCGGGTTCTAAGGAGCTCAATATCACTGGATTGTTTTCATTGTTCATTGTTTTGGTTTAGCCACTTAACTAGCGACCAAAATATTCCAAGAAAACAACCCTCAATGAGTGTAGTATCGAGTATCTACCAACTTCGGACTGCACCAAAGCCGGTCATCTCACTACCCCTAATGAAAGGCCAAGATGGTCAAGTAAGTTTCTAGGTCATTAGTGCTTAGTGACATCACTCAGCGGCCCCGTACTCTCCTTGATTGAACTCAAGGGTTACCGGTACTCACAAATATGTCGCACTAATATAGCTATTGCTTCGACCGTGTCGGTATACCCCGCACAGTTTCCATAACGTATTGCTATCTATGAAATGTTTCCCAAAATCCGGGTGTAGGATTGCAAACCCAAACAAGAGAGCCAAGATATAAAGCAATCAAGACAAACAATTAATCATGCAAGAGGGTGATCTAAGCCCTAAGGTTACTCCACTTTTAAAAAATTTTCCCCAGCAGAGTCGCTAGTTCTGTGATACGGTGGGAGAACTGACTATGGTTTTGCGTTTGAATTCGCAAATGTTTCGGTTGAGCAAGAGTCACCACCGACTTTTTATTTTATCCTAAGGAAAGGTTTAAAAAGCACAGCAAAAACCTTTGAGATTTTTCTCGGGTTCGGGGAGTAGATTATAGAAAGGGAAGGTATTAGCACCCTTTCTATCCATGGTTATCCATGGGCTTTTAGGTACTTGCTTAGATCAACTTGCCTTGGTTTTCAATTGTTTGAAATGGTGTTCGGTGTGTGGTTTTGAAAATGTTTTGAAAAGATGCCTTGTATAGGCTACCCTTGTAACAATTCTTTACTCGAATGTTTTACAAAAGGTGTTTTGTCTTTTGAAAAGATGTTTCAAGGTTTTTTTGAAAGTTTGTTTTGAAAGTATTTGTGAACTATGGTTTGAAATTAGGCAAGTGTTTTCTTTGCAAATTGACAAGTACCTAAGAGTTATCTACCCTAAAGTTTTCTCAAAGATTTTTGTTATGTTTTAAACCTTTTGACAATTTTGTTCCACCATTGCATTTGGTGGACAATCTTTTGTTAGGAGGTGAAAGGGACGGGTGCGGGTCATCGTTTAGACCATAATTGCAATAATGCTAAGTATCTTTGGGCAATTTTTCTTTGAAAGGGACTTGATCATTTTAGGCAACTTTTCGAAAGCGTCATCGAGGGACTATGATCATTTGATTGTTGTTTTACCCAAAGAAACCTAACATGCAATATGGCCCAATTATTTGAAGGCAACAAAGTGGAATACCCTAGGGGTGCAAGTGTGAGATGTGTTGTCCATTTTCATGCTTGTTTATCTTGAAATTAGGTCAAACTATTTTGTTCTTTTTATTTACATACAAACCCTAATTCTAGCATAGTATATTTAGAAAGCGATAAAGTGCGAAAATTAAATTCCTACACTATTACAACACAATATGGGAAAGGGGGTACAAATATTTCAAATGGGGGGTATTTAGACAAGAAATTAAACCTAGCTATTACATCATTTTTGGAATATTTACAAATAATTGATTGCATAAATTAAATGGAAAATAATAAAGATGCAAAAATGCGAAAAGGGTTTTTATATGTATGAAAAAAGGTATTATTTATGTTAAATAAATAAAAATGAAAAAAATATTATTTTTGGAGTATTTTCATATTTAGGGCAAAACCTAATTTACTAAATAACATGCATTATTTATTCAAAATATACAATATTCACTATTTATATACAAAAATAAAATAAAAATATAGGATATTTGTAAAAATATATTTTTAATGTTAAATATTAATAAAATAAAAATATGTATATTTTTGGGTATTTTATTCTAAGTGTACTAATATATATATATATATATATATATATATATATATATATATATATATATATATATATATATATATATATATATATATATATATATATATATATATATATATATATATATATATATATATATATATATATATATATATATATATATATATATATATATATATATATATATATATATATATATATATATATATATATATATATATATATATATATATATATATATTATTTACAAAAATATATTAAATATGCACAAAATAATAATATTTAATTTTTATAAAAAAGTATTTTTTGATACAAAATGTTTTCAAAAGAGAAAAATGAAATAAAAATCAGAAATATAATATGTTTACATTATTTCTTCTAATATTTCTAAATAATAGTATATATATATATATATATATATATATATATATATATATATATATATATATATATATATATATATATATATATATATATATATATATATATATATATATATATATATATATATATATATATATATATATATATATATATATATATATATATATATATATATTTATGTACAAATGTCCATATAAACAAATAAATACTTAAAAAATGCAAAAATGGTGTAAAAATGATTTTTCAAGTTTTAAACATTATTAGCAAAAATAAATGAGTCAGAAATAAAAAAGAAAGATCAAAAAGTCATTAAATCAAACAAATGGGCTCAGGGGGGTATGAATCAAGAAATATGGTGTAAAAAGCAATACAAAAGCTGGCCCAACCCATGAGGCTTCTTCTTCAACCTCTGAACAAAATTATTCAAAAAAACGCGCGCTAGAACCTCCATTCGAACATCCTGATTCCTTGATCTTTTGCACAAACTTCCAACATAAGAAATGTTAAGCATTGAATCACGATTCCAAATATATAAAAAACTCATTCTAACTCTCAGAAATGAGAGAATTTTGACATTCCCAAATCCTGACCTAAGTTTTCTGCCATTTTCAAACCTTAAATTCTCATAGCTCAGGCAAAATAAATGAAAAGTAAAAGCATGTACAGGTTCAGGGGCATGAGTAGAACATTTCTTATTCACAAACCTAGAGTTAATGATGCCTATACTAAGAGTTAGAAGTTCACCAAAATACCTGTTCAGTTGAAGTTCTATCTGGAAATGGGGAAGCTTTCAGTGCAAGGTGATGGTTGGTATAGCTTCCTTGAGGTGTGGTGATGCTGTTCCAATGTTTACTTTGCCTTGAGACACCTTGAATCGAGCTATGGACCTTCAACTGCAAAATGAGAAAGTGAAAATGGTGGAACTTGTTAGAGGAATTACAGGTCGTGTTTCAGGTCTTGGTTAGCTTGCATTGATGCTAGGGAATGTGTTTGATAAGCTTTGGTCAAGAAATCATGCAAGGAATGAGAGATGGTGTTCAATCTGCAGGCCTTGCCCTGTTTATGCAGTTTGAGAGTGATTATGGGAATGGGAGTGTTTGGGAGGCCAAGGGCTCGTGTTCTAGCTTGGGTTGGATGATTAGAAGGTGTCTACAATGTTTTCTTCTGTGTTCTAATGCTGAGAGAGAAGTTGTGTTGTGTTATGATACTTTTCTTCACACTTAAGCAAACAAAACCAACTTGTGTTCTAGGCATGTAGAGGGCCCCTAATCATGCTGCAAAACTCCTCCTTGATCAGTGTGTTATGCTCATAATCTTGTGCCAATTAGATTGTATCTGTACTTGTTGGATTTTCAATTGGACATAAAGCTACCTTTTGCAAAAATGGAAGAAATGCTTTATCTATTTTGGGATTAATCCTTTAGGCAATGCTTGAACACACAAAACATGGTCTTGGCACAAAGGATTGGCATTAAATTTATGAGTGTTGGATGGTTTAAGGACCTGTAATCAAGATATGCAAGCTGAGATTGAAAATGCCTAGTGTTATGAACATGTAAATTGACCAATTCAAAAGTGAGTTTTTGCCAAATTGTGAAATTCGAATCTCTCAAGTTATGAGGTTGTTTGATGAGTTCTTGGACATTTTGGAAAGCTTGGAATGTGTACTACAATCCATATTTGAAATGCAAATTGAAATTCCAAGTGGAAGTGTATGGAAAATGGCCTTAAAGTTGGGTAGAAAACCTTGCCAAAATAGGTTAAAATTTCACTAAGTTAAGAATGGTTTAGTGCCCTTATTCAAAAAATTGTAACTTGAGATACAAGCCTCATTTGGGAAAACTTTGTGAATCAAAGTTGTAGATTATGCAACAAGCTACAACTTTCATGTTTTGACTTTTGTTTGAATCCAAATGAATCTTGGTGAGAAAGTAGGGCAAAGTTAGGAAAAAATTAGGGTTTTTCATAACTTAGAAAAATTCTAAGTTATGAAAAATTCTCATTTCTAACCCTAATTTGCATTTTTTGATTTCTTGGTGAACAAGTTTCATGATTTGGCATGTTTTTATGAAAAATGAATCTTGACTCTTGATTTTGACCAAAAAGTCAAAGTTTGACTTTTCAGTATACAGTCAAAATTTGATCAATTGACTGGGAAATTCAACTGTCAATCTTGTGTACTTGGGATCTTTTGAGTTTGTTGAGCATGTCAAGATAATTCCATGGGGTTCTTGAGTCCATATGTGAACTTGGTTTGCCATTGGCTAGGTCAAACAGTCAAAAATTGCCTTTGTGCAGTCAAGACCCTAAAAATGACCATTTTGCCCTTTTGGTGATTTGATCAAATTTCCTGTGGAATTGTGATCCAAACTTGATCAAATGGTTCATATGAGTTCACAATGTTGATGTGGGTCAATTTTCATGAGATTTGACTGTCAATTGGCCACATTTGACTTTTTCCCCAATATAGTTGATTTCTAGGTCAACTGTCCAATTGACTGGGCAAAACTTGGAATCAAGACTTGAAACTTGACATGGATAAACTTGGGAGTCCAATATGAAGCATGAAAGTCATCTTAGACATTTTAGGTCAACACATCTTTGTGCAAACACAAACCCTAATTTGGGTCAGCAGTGCAAGGAGAAGTCTTGAGCAGATGAAACCCTAATTGGATCTTGATCTTCAAGGGCTTTGTGATGAGAAATCAATGAGAAATGGGAGGGCAAATTTTGGGGTACAACAGTGAGAATTTGGGAACCTTTAGACTCAAACATCTTGATGCAAACTGAAACCCTAATTTGGGGTAGACTGCCTTATGAGAGGGTTTGTCTGGTCAACTCTTGGACTTCCTTGAGCAATTTTGAGGACCTCATTTGACATGTATTGAGAAATATGGGAGGGAAAATTTTGGGGTACAACAATATGCTTTTAACAAAGACATATACTTTTGGTGATGATAACTAATGTATTATATAAGTCAAGCATGAATGATTAAGTGGATAAAGATGCAAATCTTATCATTAGGGTTGGATGGACCTGACTATCCGATTATGGCAACAAAATGGAGTGTAACACTCATCTCAAGATACTCAAGCATGTGACAACAAAAAGAGAAGTATCAGGAAAAATCTCGAAGTAATGTGGCAAACTCCTAATTTAGTAATGAGTGAAAAATTGTAAAGAAAAATGACGTTATCGTAAAAGTGCATGGCGAAAAGCACGCGCGCATACACACACAGGATAAAATATTTTTACCAAAGAAAATATTTTCAAAAACATCTGTAAGTTGTGCCATATAAATTAGGAACTATCAAAATTGCAAGAGGAATTTTTTTGACTTATCTAATAGGTTAGAGCTTTTGTCTAATCAATTATATCAGTTAAAAATTAAGTCACAAGCGATTAGGACATCGACTTAATGATGTGCAATGACTAGATGTCTTTTCCTTCCTTTTATAAAATTACAAACGATTATTTTCAAGTATCTAATTGATTATGAAAATGTGTTAATCGATTAGATTGTCTTAAAACGCATTAATTTGAAATTTCTTTTCGAGCCAACCTCTAGACTATAAATAGAGGTCCATTTTATCATTTCATTTCATCAAGATTCATGTTTTGACAATTTCAACTCTCTCACACACACACGCACACACACTCTCTCTCTCTCTCTCTCTCTCTCTTTCTAAACTTTTCTTTAACTTTCTCTCACTAATGGTTTAGCCTAAGTGCTTTTGTGAGAAAAGTCCTTTTGTGAGTAAGGTTATATTTGTAATTCTGGAATCGAAAGAATTATAAATTCACTAAGGGAATATTTTGTATACACATTGGTTGAATATTATACATTTAGGGATTTGTTTGGATTAGAATCTAAATGCATAAAAAGCTTAGCTCTGGGATTGTATGATTTAGTTCTGGTTTAGGTTGGAGATTAGCCTGTGATAAAATCTCCTAGGTTCTTGGTCAACTCGGTTTTAAAAGGTTGAAGCCCAACCAATATTAAAAGCTTCATAAGTTTTAGATCAGCCCGATGTTGAAATCTCACGGGTTATTGGTTATCCTGTGTGAAACCAAGGATTTGAGGTCAAGGTTTAAGAAGCTTAAAACTAGCATCTCCAAGGTTCTTGTTTTTGAAAATAAGACTAACCGCTTTAATCCGCCATTAGGAAGAAATATTTTCCACTTCACTCTTGAGATCATCAGAAATAAAAGATGCAAACTCCCATATCTATCATCTTGTATTATTTGGTTGGAGATCAACCATCATTTCTTTGTATAAGGGAGTTCGTGAGTCGCTCCCACTAAAAGCTCTTAACGTTTATTAGAAACTCTTAAGATCAATTCTTGGAGATAAGACTAAGTGTTTTTTATTGGACCTGTATAATTCTCGGTGTTCTTCCTCTTCCCTTAACTCCTTTAAATTTCCTAAATTTATATTCTTCCTTTTATTTTTCTGCTGCTAAGTTTTTCAAAATGCTTTTAAACTCTGATTTTATTTCCCAAAGTTTTTCAAAATCACATTTTTCCAAACCACACAATTCACCCACCTCTTGTGTGAACTCTCAAGCCCAACAAGTGGCATTAAAGCCTAATTCATGTTTAAAGAATAATCGTCAAAAGGAAGATGACTTCTGACAAGAGATCTCTTTTAAACACACCACCACTTTTCAATTATAGTAAATTTAATATTTGGCAAGCTAGGATTATAATTTTTCTTCAAAGCATAAATCATGATTTATGGAAAACTATAGTCAACGGTCATGTTTACCCTACTCATCAAATAAATGATGAAGTAGTGAAAAAAACCTATTCCCTTTGAACCGAAGAGGAAAAGATAAAAATATATATAGATCTTAAAACAAAGAACTTTATAATAATGTCTTTAGATGACACTAAACTTTATGATGTTCTCCATTGTAAAACCGCCAAGGAAATGTGGGATGCTCTTGAAAAGATACATGGAGTTTCTCCAAGTATCAAATAAGATAAGATAAACACACGAGGCAAAGAAGATAATGATATCAGTCATGGGTGTTTTTCCAGATTTAGAATTATCATAAATTTTGTTGGAAATTATATTACTAACAAATATCTAATTAATAATTGGGAGCTTAATCCAACACTTAAATCAATAGATGGGAGCCTTCATGAGTTCTAGGAAAAATCAAGAAGGAATGAAATTATAGAGAAGATGAACCAGGTAGTTCAATTACTCAAAGATGAAGGAATTCAAACTGAAGTAGCATCATCCTAATCTTACTCCTATCGTACAATTCTTGTATAATCCTTTAAAAGAACATACTCAGTAATTGAACGATCTGGGAGATTCAACATAAAATGAAGGATCCTATAGTTTAAGGAATGACAAAGATGAAGAAGTTTATTTAATATTTGAACAAAGAAAATGAGGAGAAATGTCAACTTCAGAGAGAAATATGAAAAGATCTTCTTCCAACAAAAAATATGAAATCTGCTTAAAAGCATCCTACGAGAGAGATATTATTTCAAGTATCAAACCACCTTAAGCACAATTATCTATAATTATAGGTCATTTAATGGAGGAAAATAATAATATAAGAGAGCATGCCTTAAGTATTAAGGAATCTCTAAGACATCTTACGAAAACTAGCAACTCCTTCAAAATAGAAATAACCAAGCTTAAAAATTCCAAAGAAAAATATAAGTAGTGTGACTCCCTTACAAAAGAAGTAACTAGACGTCGTGAAACCTTAAAAAAGTTCACCCAAGAAAAAGAAAAGCTTAACCTAATTCTATCCAGTTAAAAGCCTTCCATAAAAGTTTCCACCTCTTTCTAACTCAAAAAGAAGAATGGGAGGGTGAGATTGCTTGTGAATTTCCTTTGCTCGTAAGCAATCTCATCCCACATTCATCATCAATGAGGAAATGACTTTGATGATCAAGCTGGAGATAGAAAAGAAAAGGAATAATAATAATAATAATAATAATAATAATAATAATAATATTAATAATAATAATAATAATACTAATAATAATAATAGTAATAATAATAATAGTAATAATAGTAATAATAATAATAGTAATAATAATAATAATAGTAATAATAATAATAGTAATAATAATAATAATATTATTAATAATAGTAACAATAATAATAATAATAGTAATAATAATAATAGTAATAATAATAGTAATAATAGTAATAATAATAGTAATAATAGTAATAATAATGTTTTGGATTGGGCCTGCACTTGGCCCAACTTCATACGAGGCCCAATCCAACTATGTTGCTCGAGGAGGCCTGCTGACCGAGCCTGCCCTCAATTATGTCGGGCAGCAACCTTACCCTTCAGGTAAATGTGGCTTCGCCGTATGGGGTTAAGTCCAGGAGTCGCGAGGAGGCTCATCACCGGTCAGGAGGACCTCGCCAGCATCCTCCACTCTTCTCGTCGACCAAGATAAGCCCTTCTAGAAGATCTCACAACTGGCGGGAAGGGTCCGCGACGGACATAAGGACATCGCGAACATCCTCCTCGTAGGGTTGACTCTCAACACCCCCGAATATCACGGAATCTGCTTGGTCCTGAAAAGACCGCATTCTTATCCTCCTGATAATTCGGGGGAGTCCATCTAGGTTGGGGACCACGTGCTGGACCCCAATTGTTGGCTGAAGATTTTGATGATATTATTAGAAGCCAAGTGAATTGAACGTTTCGATCAAAATGAAACAAAGCGTCATGTTTCGAAATAGCAGAAGCAGTGTTTCGAATGAGCATATCAAAGCTTGGAGCTTCGAGTGGAAATTATGGGAACATATCTAAAGAAGTCTCGAAATGACAACAAGGCTGTGTCTGAGAAGTGCGTTCGAAGCGGAGAAGTACCAAAACATTTGAAATTCAAATGCAAGCGGGACATTCGAAGTTTGAAATTTATGTGCTGGAGCATTTGGAGACACGTGGAAACAAGAGAGAGGCATTGTTCTGCATGTTCTGAACGTGGCATAATCTTATAGCAAGACCGTTATGGTCGAAGTAGTATAAATAGAAGTCTTAGTATTAGGATTTCGTGTGTCATATCTATTGTACTAAATACTCAGTAAACATTCAAATTACCACATGGCTAGGGAAACGAATGCAAGAGCAATGTACGTATGATAGCACCACATGTTTATGATTTAATGAAAACCTTTTATCATTTCCAGTACTTTCCTTTATCTTTCTGCCAAATACCATTTACAAGTTTTCTCATTTAAAGTCTTTTTATTCGAAATCTTTTCATTGAAGCCTTACATTTTAATGCTTTCTTTACATTTCAAACACTTTACATTTCTGAAAACTGTCATACTTTCCATGCCTTTATCTTCAAGTTTTATCCTTTGAACGCCTATTTTTACTTAAAGTCATTTTACAGATTTCTTGCATTAAACGCTTTCTTCATATTTCGAATCTTTTACATTCCAGAGCATCTTTTACATTAACTGTTTTTATAATTCGAAGCCATTTACTTGCTTTTTATGCAATTTTACATGTCTTTACAATTAACATTTATTCATGCAAGTTAGTTTCGCGCACATATATTTTGATTACACCTTTAGATCTTTAAGAGAGAAATCGAAATAAGTCAAACACCTACAAAACACTCAAATACCAACCATGAATATCTATTCGATCATGAGAGTTACCCTAATGACCAATGAGTCCTAGGATCAATCTAGACGATCCTGCGAGTTACCAGAGAAATTGAATAACGGTCAGTAAGTTTATTCGATAGTTTGGAATACTAGCGGTTGTTTACCATAAATCACTGGAAACAAATTGGCACACCCGGTGGGACCAATAATTGGACATTAGAAATAAAGATTGTTGAGACGTAACCATTATAAAAACGTTGGAACCTAAGAAGTTTGCTGTTTTATGAACCTAAGAAGTGGTAAGATAACCAACAACAACCAAACCTTATCCAGAAGAAAACGTTTGAACAAGATGTCTAATTCTGACAATCAACAAGGGGAACAAAATGCCCCACATACAACAGGCACTAATGTGTCCACTTCGATGGGAACATCTAATGTGATCCCTTCGAATGCACAGTCTGTCGCATCTTCAACCAGTAATATAGCCACCAATGGAGTAAGTGGCATATCAACTAATAGTTCGATCTTAGGAAATACTGGAACCATTGGTTATCCTGGGGGATTTGTTCCACCATCAGGGACAGAATCCCATTTCGCCACTCCACTAACTAGACCACCCGGTTTCGATGGTAATCGAACCAGAAATTCCTCTTATGGAATGCCAACATCCTTTATGGCAGGTTTACACAATTCCACATCGAATTCATCACCATAATTAGGGTCTGGGTCTGGGGCGAATCAGTTTATGACAAATAACCAAGGGTCAGTGGGTTATAGCACAATGCCTATTTTGACCACAGAAAACCAGTTGACTTTTAGGAAATTGATGGATAACAGTAACCATAATATGATAGGGGTGTTAGCACAAACTATGCAGGAAATATTTGCCCCAATAGTACAAAATGTGACTGTGACAAACAGGGAAAATGCTGACAACATGGGTCGAATAGCAGATTTCTTTGCTCCCCCAGAAAGGCGTAGGCAGAATCAGGCGGGATTTCGAGTAAACATGCCTGTTATGGAACAAGTTGCTAACGACCCAATTTATAGACCACCTAGAGAAGAAGTTAACTTGGGGGCAAGGGCACCAAGGTTAGAAGCCCCAATAATCCCAGGCCCACAAATAGAAATTATAGAACCAGGGGCAAGGGTCGAAAGGCTAGAAGCCCCAGAGTTTCGAGAAGAACAACCTAGGGGGGTTGTCATGGTTGGTCGAAATCAAGATGCTGATGCTGTCGTTCATAGAATTCAAAACGATAACATCTTGGCAGAAAACAATCTAACCACCATGATAGAGAGAGTCATGGCCCAGAATGGCCTCAACACAGGAATGAGAAGGCCAAATTATGCTTCTCCTATATTAGATTGCATAATGCATACTGATTTACCAAGGGGATAAAAAGTCCCTAAATTTACAAAGTTCGCTGGGGATACCAATGAGTCAACAGTCGAACACATAGCCAGATATCTAACCGAAGCAGGAGATATAGCCAATAATGAAGATCTCAGGATCAAATATTTCCCAAGTTCCTTGACTAAAAACGCCTTCACATGGTTTACCACTTTGCCTCCTGGGTCCATTGATACTTGGGCTCTTTTGGAGAGATTATTCCATGAACAATTTTACATGGGACAGTCGAAAATAAGCTTGAAGGATTTAGCCAGTGTCAAGAGAAAGTTCACCGAACCCATAGATGATTATCTGAATAGATTTAGGATTTTGAAATCCAAATGTTACACAGTAGTGCCTGAACATGAGTTAGTCGAAATGGCCGCTGGTGGTTTGGATTACTCTATTCGAAAGAAACTGGACACTCAATATTTGAGGGACATGGCTCAGTTAGCCGATAGGGTTCGACAGGTCGAAAGGCTAAAGGCCGAAAAGGCCAGAGTCTTTAAGAATAGCAAGAAAGAAAGGATCTCTTATGTTGGAACTGAGGAAGCAGAAGAATATCCTGAATTCGAATTCGAAGAGGTCGAAATCGACCTCGCTGAATTAAAACAGGCTCCACCTTACTCTTGCAAATTATTGGTTCCCACAAAAGGGAAAGAGATTTTTGAAAATGAGAAAAGTGACAAATTCTCAAAGAAGGTTTATACCTTCGATGTCACTAAATGTGACGAGATTTTTGATTTACTTGTCAAAGATGGCAAACTCATTGTGCCATCAAATGTCAAAATACCTTCTTTAGATCAGAGAAAGAAGAGAGGATTTTGCAAATATCATAGTTTCCTAGGCCACAAAACCTCACAATGTTTTCTTTTCAGGGACCTAATTCAAAATGTAATCAAAGATGGCAGACTAAAGTTTGCTGATAAGGCAAAGATGAAAGTGGACGAAGATCCCTTGGACGTCGCAGACACCAACTACTCCGAGCCTGCATGCATTGGAGAGATTAACATGGTGGAAGCTGACCAAAGCGATGCCCCAACAGGAGAGAAAGGAACTGAAACTGAAAGCCGGATGATGGTCGAAGTCGATAAGGAGGTCACTGAAGACATCCAGAAGATACCAGAGACTTCGATTGAAGCAGCACCTATAGCTGTTGCAAAAGAAACTCATGCTACTGAAGGCCAGAAAAATCAAAACCAAGAACTAACACAGGTCACTGAAGGCCTGAGGCTGGAATTGGAGAAAGTCCAAATCACGAAGCCAACTTCCCCTCAGAAGGAAATATGGGACACTCTAGGGGAACCCAGTGGAAAATTTGACTATTTAGTCAAATATTCTGCCCCAGAGAGTTCGAAGCTTCACATTGAGGATATAAAGCCCACATGATGGGGAGATGATGAAGCTAAGGGGGAAGATGTTGAGATAAATATGGTGGACATGGAGAGGCCTCGCTCTGAGATGGAGGAGGTAGAAAAATACTTAGAAAAAGAGAAGTATAAAATGGAGGATAATCACGCTGGAGATGCTAGTCTCAAGGATTACCTCATGACATGCCACAAGGGAGATACAGGCATGATATTATGCCCCAGGTGCAGCATCCTCTGCAATCAGAGAATCACTGCGAATTTCGAGAGGGTACAGAGGACTCGAACTGGCAACAATTGGCGCCAGGATAACCAGCTGTTCAAGTGTTATCCTAAGGCTGGAGAAAGTTTGCTGGAATTTGTGTTTCGCTGCTACAAAGGGGCAACCAAGTGCTTGATTTGCCCAAGGTGTTCTGCTGTGTATGACCAAAGCATGGCCAGAGCCTTCGAAACGATTCCCTTCGCCCCTTGCTGGAACCATCAAGAAACTGTCCAGATGGGCCCATGTTTCGACAGCAGACACAAACAACGAAGGCCTGATAGCCCTCACCCCAAGGCTTCTCGAAGAGTGACTTTCAAACTCCCTGCTGAAGTGCCAACCGACAGATGGTTGCAAGTCAGAAATGACAAAGGCAAAGACAGATGGAGAAACACCGAACGAAATGCACGCCATGCTATGACATACACAAGGCAATTCAACATAGCAAAAAGGGAGGAGGTAAGATTAGAAAACTACAAAGGAAGGAACCCCATGTCGAGATCCCAGTGGCGCAGGCAACAAAGGATTCGAAAGGCTGAGAGGGAAGCTGTGGCAAACAAAGGGGTCATTTCAACAAAGAACCAAGGTGAATCTAGCACCAACAAACCAAAAAATCAAACTGAAGACAAACCTCCAGTTAATAGGAGGCTTTTCTCTGAAGTACAACGGGATGAACCAAAGGAATACACTCTAGGCCCAGAAGAAGACGAAGATATGATAACAGATAACTTCGAATCGGAGGGGGAGTCTTCATTCAACCTAAACTGTAACGTGGTATCTGTGCTTCCCTGTGAATTTGGGCAGGAAACCGAAATTGATGAATATGAGGAAGAAGATACCACAGATTTGATGAAGCATATGCCTGTGTGCTACTATGTGATGGACAATGGGGCTGTCGAGGAGCAAAATGTTTTCTTCGAAAGTCCAGAACCTGCTATGAAGAACCATCTTAAGCCACTATTTATTCGGGAAAAAGTTGGTACCCATGGTGTGAACAAGGTTCTAGTGGATGGGGGTGCTGTAGTCAATTTGATACCCCACTTCATGCTGAAAAGATTAGAGATCCGCGAAGGAGACATCAAACCCCATAATATGGTTCTGTCCAATTATGAGGGAAAAGTGGGCAAAACACTGGGAGTGGTCCAGTTGGAATTGACAATAGGCTCAAGCTGTAGGCCCACCATGTTTATGGTGATCGAAGCCAAGGCTAACTATAACTTATTGCTGGGAAGGGAGTGGATCCATGGCGTAGGGGCAGTTCCTTCGTCAATGCATCAGCGACTAGTTCTGTGGAGAGATGATGGAATCGTGGAAAACATCGAAGCAAACCAGAGTTACTTTATGTCAACAGTCAATTTAGTTGACAAGAGGGATTATGATAAAATTCTGGCAAAGATTGCCCAGTGTGTTCCAAATGACGAGATTAACGAAACCAGAAACGCCCACTACTACATGACCCTTCGCCATGATGGCCTTTACTGGGATAGAACAATAATCAGTGAAGAGGAGGGAGTAGAAAGCACTATACAAAAACGGCCAGCAGGCTGGGACTTCGACAACCTTATCCATGACTGAGTCCACCTTTTTCGAAAGTATTTCGGCCTATATGGCTGAGAACGAATCAAAAGCGGCCTTAGAGGCTGAAATAAATAAATTAACTGTAAAGATGAACGAAGTAAGTGGGGATGGCTCGAAATGCTCACCCTTCAAAGAATTTGAGATGGATCAAAGGTTGGATGCCATCTACGATAAAGAACCCTTAGGCTTCGAAAGGGACCCCATAAACTCAGGTGCCAAAATGTTGGCACAAGATCCACTCGAAGAAGTCAACTTAGGGGATGAAAAAACGAAAAGAGTAACCTACGTAAGTGAAAAACTTAGCCCAGGCCTCAAGAAGGAAGTAATCGAAGTCCTTAAGAAAAACAAAGATTGCTTCACATGGGATTATGACGAAATGCCTGGTTTAAAGAGGGAGTTGGTCGAACACAGACTGCCAATCAAAGATGGCAAGAAGCCCATCAAACAAACTCCCAGAAGATTCGCACCAGCGGTTCTCACAAAGATTAAGGCTGAGATCGAAAGGTTGACGCGTTGCAAATTCATCAGAACAACAAGGTACGTCGAATGGTTAGCAAATATAGTACCTGTTATTAAGAAAAATGGTTCTTTAAGAATTTGCATAGATTTTAGGGATTTAAACACTGCAACCCCTAAGGATGAATATTCCATGCCTGTGGCAGAAATGCTAGTAGACTCTGCTGCAGGGTTCGAATACTTGAGTATGTTAGATGGATACTCTGGGTATAATCAGATTTTCATTGCTGAAGAAGATGTTGCAAAGACAGCATTTCGTTGCCCAGGAGCCTTAGGCACCTACGAATGGGTGGTGATGCCTTTTGGTTTAAAGAACGCTGGAGCAACTTATCAAAGGGCAATAAATTCAATTTTTCATGATTTCATTGAAACCTTCATGCAGGTGTATATTGATGATATAGTCATCAAATCTATATCTGCATAAACACATTTGCGTCATTTGAGCCAATCATTCGAGCGAATGAAAAAACATGGCTTAAAGATGAATCCCCTTAAATGTGCATTTTTTGTGCAGGCTGGAGATTTTCTTGGTTTTGTGGTTCACAAGAAAGGGATTGAAATCAACCAGAACAAAACCAAAGCCATAATAGAGACGAAAGCACCTACGTCAAAAAGGGATTTGCAATCTCTGCTAGGGAAAATTAACTTCCTCAGAAGATTCATTTCGAACCTGAGTGGAAGAACCCAAGCTTTCTCTCCGTTACTTCGTCTAAAGCAAGGCCAAGCCTTCGAATGGAACGAAGCCCATCAGGAGGCATTTGACAGGATAAAAAGATACCTCTCTCAGCCTCCTATTTTGTCTCCACCTTCATGGGGGAAGCCCATGAGATTGTACATATCTGCCTCTGAAGTTAGTATAGGTAGTATGTTAGCACACGAAGAGAGCAATGGTATCGAAAGAGCCATATACTATTTAAGTAGAGTACTAAATGATGCAGAGACCAGATATAGCAATTTAGAAAAGCTATGTCTCTGTTTGTATTTCTCTTGTATGAAACTCAAGTATTATATAAAGCCTGTTGATGTTTATGTTTCATCTCATTTCGATGTCATTAAACATATGCTTTCAAAACCAATAATGCATAGCAGAGTTGGTAAATGGGCTTTAGCCTTAACAGAATATTCTTTGACTTTCATGCCTTTAAAAGCTATGAAAGGTCAAGTGATTTCTGACTTCATTGTGGACCATTCTTTGGTTGAGCAGACTGTCATGAGTTACGTCGAAATACAACCATGGAAATTGTACTTTGATGGTTCAACCCACAGGAATGGAAGTGGAGTTGGAGTCCTTCTAATTTCTCCTGAAGGAATTCCAACAAAATTCAAGTATAAATTAGATGATCCTCGTTGCTCGAACAACGAAGCTGAGTATGAAGCACTCATTGTTGGACTTGAAGCTTTGTTGGAATTGGGGGCAACTAGAGTCGAAATTAAAGGAGACTCAGAATTAGTGGTCAAATAAATTACAAAGGAATATAAGTGCATAAAGGAAAACTTGATGATATACTTCGTCATAGTCAACAGGCTATTAAGGAAATTTGAATACATGGATATTCAACACATACCAAGAATAGAGAACCAAGAAGTAAATGACTTAGCACAGTTGGCTTCGGGTTATAAAGTTTCTACCAGGAACTTTAAGGATTTAGTTGAATTAAGGGGTAGAGTTATGGCTACTAGATTCACACCATCAGATCTAGAAAGTATGAAATTGGGATATGCTGAGAGACAGGGATTCGAAATATTAGCCATAAATACTTTGTCAGATGCAGATTGGCGAAGTCCACTGATGAGTTATTTAGCAAACCCAACTCTGAATATGGATAGAAAGACAAAATACAGAGCATTGTCATATCTCCTTATGGGGAACAAATTGTTTAAAAAGACCCAAGAGGGCGTATTATTGAAATGCCTAGGAGAAAGTGAGGCATACTTAGCATTGTCAGAAGTCCACAATGGGGCATGTGGGGCACATCAAGCAGGCCATAAAATGAAATGGCTGTTATTTCGATACGGCTTGTATTGGCCTAGCATGCTCAAAGATTGCATAGACTTTGCTAAAGGATGTGAGGAATGTCAGAAACACGCAGGGATTCAACATGCCCCTGCAAGTGAGTTGCATTCGATCATCAAACCATGGCCATTTAGAGGATGGGCATTGGATTTGATAGGAGAAATAAATCCTACTTCGTCCAAAGGACAGAAATATATCTTGGTAGGAATAGATTATTTTACCAAGTGGATCGAAGCTATACCATTAATAGTTGCTAATCAAGAGGCTATTATTGAGTTTATACAGAAGCACATTATCTATAGGTTCGGATTGCCAGAGAGCATAACCACAGACCAAGGCTCTGTGTTTACTGGTAGAAAGATGCAAGAATTTTCCCAAGAGATGGGGTTTAGATTGCTAACGTCAACGCCATATTATGCTCAAGCAAACGGTCAAGTCGAAGCAGCCAATAAAGTGATAATAGGATTAATCAAGAAACATATTGGTAAAAAGCCAAGAAACTGGCACAAAACTTTGGACCAAATATTATGGGCCTGTAGAACATCTCCTAAGGAAGCTACTAACACTACGCCTTTCCAACTCACATTTGGTCATGATGCAGTGCTGCCAGTAGAAATTCATCTACAATCAGTTCGAATTCAGAGACAAAACGAAATCCCAGCTGCATTATATTGGGAAATGATGATGAATGAATTAGTTGAGTTGGACGAAATTAGATTACATGCATTGGAAATTTTGATGAGACAAAAAGAAAGAGTGGCCAGAACATACAACAAAAGGGTGAAGAAAAAATTATTCATTATTAATGACTTAGTTTGGAAAGTCATATTGCCCATGGACAAGAAAAATAAAACACTAGGTAAATGGTCACCTCATTGGGAAGGACCTTTTCGAATATTAAAAGTATTCTCAAACAATGTATACGAAATCGAAGAACTAGTGGATGATAAGCGTATCCTAAAGGTTAATGGGAAATATTTAAAGAAATATAAGCCACGCCTGCAGGAGATTCGAATAGTAACAACGTAACCAAAATATTATAAAAATGCCAAAATGGCAAGTTGAGATGCCAAAATGGCGTTGTTCGAATATTACATATAAGAAACAAAATTGTAGTCAAATAAACACTGAAATTTAGAAATAAGAATTATTTTTCAATCTGTTGAAAGTGCTTCGAAAAGATTCAAGTCTCTGCTGAGCGAAACGCCTGGCTCCTTCCAAGGTTGCCACTTCTCCTTTAAGTTGTTCTGCAGTTTCTATTTCTGCAAGCCCCTGGTTGAGAAGCTCTTCGAATTGGTTACCAGCAGTATTGGTTTCGAAGGCTATTTGTTGTTCTTTAGCCTCCTTAACCTTCTGTTGAAGTTCCAGAATCTGCCTTTCCCAAAGAAGTATGGACTCAGCTCGAGCCTCATAATCAGTTTTCGCCTGCTTTAGATGCATAGCTTGATCTTCAGCTTCTTGAGAGAGTTTCTAAGCTTGTTCATAAGCAGCATCCATTGCAATGCGTTTTTCTTGAACCTTCTTGGCAGCAGATTCATCTTGGAGAAGGTAACCAGTTACGTTGTCCAGCAAAGACTGAAGATCAAACAAGAGAGTACTAACTGGCAAGGAGCAGGTAGCAAGATTAACCTTTGTAAGCAACTCCTTCATAGTATAGCAAGAAGTGCTATCTTGTTTGAGCACTTCGAATATATCCACATTGAGAATTGTTTTCCTGATCTTATTAAGAAGTACAATTCTTTCATCTGTGGGAAGAGGATAGCTGGTCGAACTTGTGCCAGCCCTAGCAAGTGGGACGTCCCTTTGAGCCAGCTTTGCCTTCATGTACCCAATAGGGTCATTTCGTCTCAGGAGTGCAAGCTCCTCGTCAGTCATTCGAGACAAAGAGGATTGAGGGAGTTCCACACGTAGGGGAGTCACGTCCATTTCAACCTCCATGGGTTTGTTGGTTGCATCACCATCCCCTTCATTCGTTTCATGCTCATGATCTTCTTCATCATCATCCAAGTCCACCACTTCGATGTCTTCCTTTTCGCTTCTATTTGCATTGGACTCTGTCCCAGCAGTCGAACCATCATTGGCATCCTCCTCCTCAGACTGTTCTTCTGCAGATTCTTCGTCTCTTTGGCCAGAATCAGCTTTCTCTCCTTCAGTTTGAGTGTCCTTTGGGTCCACTTGAAGAGTTTCAAGAGGGGACTTTTGAAGAGAAGCTCTTTGCAAATCTTCTGCAGATGTTTGAAGTGGTGTTTCGTTTGTCTCTTTTAGAGGAATAGAGGTACCTTGATCATCCTGCTGTTCAGAAGTTCCAGCCAGAACCGCCATATTGGAGGAACCTTTGTTCTGTACAAGGTTGCTGAAATCTCCTTGAGGAGAGGAGTTGAGTGGAGCAGCAGCTTTGGATGGTGAGTTCGAAGTAGTGGAAGCTGGATTCAAGATGTTCTGCAAGGAGCAAAAGAATGTTAAAAACATGCACCAAGGTAATAAGCAATTATTATTTTCAAATAGATTTAAAGTTCAATTTACCTGTGGACTCTCGGAGGAGAGGTTGCTAGCTATGCGTTCCAACATTACGTTGGAGGTCGAAGGTGGAATTTTGGATTTGGGTGAGGGAGCAGCATCCCTGGAATCTAGTCCAGAGATACTAGTTGGAACGGTACTTTTCGAAATATCCTTCTTCTACTTCTTCTTCGAAGCAGTTGGTAAGTTTCCTCCAGCCTTGGGGTCTTCCCCAGTGGTGTTTAATTTTCGCTTCTTGGGAGTAGTAGGAGGAAGTTTGTTGGTCTGAAAAGATTTAAACAAAGAGTTAGATGCAAACCATAAAACATGAGTGAATTCGAAACATCAAGGCTAAGTGATTACCGTTGGAGTTGGAACACTTGTTGGTATTGTTGTTGTGGTTGTTGCAGCAATGGTTGTTGTTTCAGATGGAGTCACTTTGTCAGTGGTTTCGATAGAGGCTTGAGAGGCGCTCCCTTCTTTCGACTTCGAAGCGGCTGTCTTTATCCTGATGGCTAAAAATCGAAACAATTAAAGCAAAGGTTAAAGATATGGAAAATGAAAGACGTTTGGGATTTTCCCAAGCATTCGCACCTGTGCCTTGATCAGATTTAATCGACATGGCAGAAAGGTCGTATCGAAGGTGACCTGGGAAATCGTGGAGCCAGTGTCGAGCCCATGTCACAGTCACAGATGGCTTTGGTTTCTTTTGAAGATGTTTGAACATCTCTTTGCAAGTGAACCACCAAGGATATGGGGGAAACCAAGCCAGAGCCAGTTCTGAGGTAGGTAATCTAGGAAATTTAGGTGGATGCATTTCGAATGCCAACCTATACCTATCCTCAGGTGACAACCCTGAAGGAGGTTTTAACTTAGAAACTTTTTGTTTGAATTTTTCCTTCAAGGTCTCAGCCGCTTGATGCACAGTGGATTCCAAGCGTGTGGGGTCATAAGTAGTTTCAAAATGATTTTGAAAAGCTTTAATCTCTTTGGCATGAGTAAACATACCTTTCTTCGCTGGTACCTGCACATCGAAGGCATCAATTAGTTTCTGTTGAATTGTAAGTGTATCGAACATATAAGTTTGATAAAACTTGGTCCACCATTCCAGAAACCCTTTAGCTGTGAGATGGGTAGGTTCGAAGGTTATTAGCTCAAACTGGGCAAAGCCTTGGTATTGTTCTTGCTGTAATTTGGCTTCTCGTGCCTTGAAAGTTCTCCCAGAGGTAATGGCACTCTCAGTTTGAAATAAGGGTTCAGGAATTAGTTGGCATAAGCCAAACTGTCTCAAAACAAAATTTGGCTGGTAAGCGAAAAGGAAAATCTGATTCTTGGCAGGAGTTATTCTTGAAGAAATGAGTCTAGGTAGCAAAAAGGCTCTCCATACATCCTGAATCTCCTTGTTCTTGACAGCTTCTGAGAGAGCCATGGTGAACCAGGAAGGTCCATGAGCCCTCGAAGCAAAAGGCGCCATGGTCTCTTCGAACTTATGCCTTTTGGAGAATATCATGATGTACTTCGAGAATAGGACTTTGAAGTCATCTTTGTCGTCATTTGGAGTTAATCTTCGCAGCCTAGTGCCTTCGACTATTCTATCAGTTATCTCAGGGTCTTGTTCATCAATGGTGTTGGCAGTTGACAAGGAGGGTTCGAACATGGCATTTAGCCATAGCTGAAGTAACCAAAAAGGGCCAGCTAACAGGATATTCTTGGAGGTATGGGATTTTAGGCTCGAAACAGCTGACCTTAGGCTTTCATAAAGGTCAACTAAGAGAAGTTCACTTAAGCACACTCTTCGATTTTCATGCAAATCCCTAGCTAGAGGAATAAACCTACTGGCTACCTGTAGGGATCTACTGCAGAAGACGTATCTTGACAGCCATAGGGTAAGGAAAGCAATGTGTTCTACATCAGACACATCGTCTCCCTCAGCATGGTAGTGACTGATAAACTTGGAAAAACTTGCTAGTTTGACTTCGAAGTCGATTATACTTGAATGTTCTTCGTTGTCAGGGATATATGTTTCTCCTACTGGCGATAGCCCAGTGATGGCCGCTATGTCGAAGAAGGTGGGGGTAATCATTCCACCAGGGAGATGTAAAGTATTATAGGTATTGTCCCAGAAATAGAGGGACGCAAATAGCAAAGGGTGGCTGTAAGTGAAACCAGGCTTCGACAGCTTAATCAAGTTGTAGATACCTAATTCTTCCCATTGCTGGGATTTCTTAGCTTCTACCTTATTGAACCAGTTTTGATAAGCAGTGTCTGAGGTGGGGCAAGATCGAAACGGTTTAAAATTACTTTTTACATAGTCTAATACAAAAGGGTCCTTAGGAGGAACAATTGGATTTTCCATGGTGTTTGAGCCAGAAGATTCTATTGCCTTAGGGGCGTCCATTTTGTTAAACAAGGGTTTGAAACTATAGCAAACTGGGAAAATTGTCCTGGTATCTTTTAGAATTTCAAAAACCGTAAGAGGGCCCATTAAGGCTAACCTCTTACCAGCAACGGTGGTAGGAATGAGTACCTGTGATGCATAAAGCATTTCTTTTTCCTTTGAGATCATCTGGGGAGCAAGAATGGATTGACCTTGGTGAGTGATAACCTTACTTTCCATTGTAGTTCCTGCGGTCTTTCCTTTCTTCTTGGAAACCTTTTTGAGTTGGGATGAAGTAGAAGAAGACATTTTTGAAGAATGTTGAAAGCTTAGGGTTTTTTGGCGAGAGAAGAAGGATAAAAGATTCAGAATGTGGAAAGAAAAGAAAAAGACTAAGTTGATGATGTTTTATAATGTGGAAGTTTAAGCATCCACTGAATAAGGTTGTGATACGTGGTACTTATGGGTTGGTTGATGAAGAGGTGGCGTAAAGTTAACATGGGTAATAGGCGTGATTAAAAGATAATCATTGTTTTGTAACTGCACCATGCCGTGAAGTGGCTCCAGGCGGTTAAGGAATCCAAAAAGTGTTATGATTGACGTGACTGGAGTCAAATGCATTAAATGTTACGATGATTCGAAGGTCGCATCAAAATCTTGTGTAGATGTTTAAAATAAGTATTTCTCAGAGAGATCGAAATACATATTTTAAAGGGGCATTTTGTTGGCTGAAGATTTTGATGATATTATTAGAAGCCAAGTGAATTGAACGTTTCGATCAAAATGAAACAAAGCGTCATGTTTCGAAATAGCAGAAGCAGTGTTTCGAATGAGCATATCAAAGCTTGGAGCTTCGAGTGGCAATTATGGGAACATATCTAAAGAAGTCTCGAAATGACAACAAGGTTGTGTCTGAGAAGTGCGTTCGAAGCGGAGAAGTACCAAAACATTTGAAATTCAAATGCAAGCGGGACATTCGAAGTTTGAAATTTATGTGCTGGAGCATTTGGAGACACGTGGAAACAAGAGAGAGGCATTATTCTGCATGTTCTGAACGTGGCATAATCTTATAGCAAGACCGTTATGGTCGAAGTAGTATAAATAGAAGTCTTAGTATTAGGATTTCGTGTGTCATATCTATTGTACTAAATACTCAGTAAACATTCAAATTACCACATGGCTAGGGAAACGAATGCAAGAGCAATGTACGTATGATAGCACCACATGTTTATGATTTAATGAAAACCTTTTATCATTTCCAGTACTTTCCTTTATCTTTCTGCCAAATACCATTTACAAGTTTTCTCATTTAAAGTCTTTTTATTCGAAATCTTTTCATTGAAGCCTTACATTTTAATGCTTTCTTTACATTTCAAACACTTTACATTTCAGAAAACTGTCATACTTTCCATGCCTTTATCTTCAAGTTTTATCCTTCGAACGCCTATTTTTACTTAAAGTCATTTTACAGATTTCTTGCATTAAACGCTTTCTTCATATTTCGAATCTTTTACATTCCAGAGCATCTTTTACATTAACTATTTTTATAATTCGAAGCCATTTACTTGCTTTTTTATGCAATTTTACATGTCTTTACAATTAACATTTATTCATGCAAGTTAGTTTCGCGCACATATATTTTGATTACACCTTTAGATCTTTAAGAGAGAAATCGAAATAAGTCAAACACCTACATAACACTCAAATACCAACCATGAATATCTGTTCGATCATGAGAGTTACCCTAATGACCAATGAGTCCTAGGATCAATCTAGTCGATCCTGCGAGTTACCAGAGAAATTGAATAACAGTCAGTAAGTTTATTCGATAGTTTGGAAGACTAGCGGTTGTTTACCAGAAATCACTGGAAACACCAATACGGACGTAGGACCTGGCAGTCTCCATTTTTGGCCTGCTTGCCCAACCCAACGATGGGGACCTTGGTCCAACACTGGGTCTATAAATACCCTCTCACTTGAGAGAGTCAGGTATTCATTCTTTCATACTCACTCTCATACTTGCTCACACTACTCTGAACCTTACTTTAGCATCAGAGCATCTTGTAGGTACCCCTCCCCACCCCCAACTCGTTTCCAGTTGCTACTAAACTCACAACTCGTAGGCTTTGATGATCCACTCTGGTTAGACATGATCAGTGGTGCCGTCTGTGGGAAACAAGCTTCCCCGTCATTCATTTACCCAAGACTAAATCAATTCTCAAAACGCTTTTGATTGTCATGGCCGACCCAACTGCCAACAACAACCTAGACGCCCATCTCGCTGACCCCAACAACAACGTCGTCAACAACATGAGCAACAACAACAACAATGGGAAAAACGTCGACATGGCTAGTCTCATGCATAATTACAGAGACGGGATGACTTCCTCTTCATCATCCCGCTCTTGTCCATACGAGGGTGCCCATCCGCCCCAGAACTATGAGCTGAACATTTTCCAGGAGGTCCCCGTCCCCGCGGGCGCTGATGCCATGACCGGGGCTCTGTTCACGACTATTAACAAAACAAATTACTTAATCTTCTCGCAGGGTGAGCGACTAAGGGTTCTCGAGGACTCTCATCGAGCCCCCAGAAGACACAGAAGACCTGACACTCCACCTCCTTGTCAAAATGAAGACCATCTTCAATCTCCCCCGTGGAGACACAGACGGGACATGTTGCGAAGCCTCTCTCCCTGACGGACTGGGCGGTGCCCCGTGTTGGAGAGAACAATGCCCGAGGCTACCGGGAGACGCAGCCTCACTCCCCCGTGCAGGGAACAATGATCCCCTGAAAATAGAAATAGGGGCAACATAGAAGCACATCCTCGACCAAGGGATCCTCCCCGAGGCCAAGGACATCACTACGACCACCACTACAACCGGTCTCCTTCCCACTCCCCCTACAGGAGCGACGAAAATGACCCCCGCGGTCCCTTATCATAAGCAATCATGGAGGCGCCCATTCTTAAGGGAATGGAGAAGCCTCCCCAACTGAAGGAATATGACGGAATTGCTGACTCAATCGACCATATCGATGGGTTCGAAGTAATGCTCCACTATCTTAATGTTGGGGGACCAATCAAATGCCAATTGTTCCCCCACGACCTTGAGAAAGACTACAATGGACTGGTATAAGAATATCCCCCCAGGGTCAATCACCTTCTGGAGGAACCTAAAGAGTCAGTTTATCAGCTCCTTTACAGCGTCTCGTCGACACCCGAAGACTGAGGCCGCCCTTGAGGCTATCGTCCAAAGAAGCGATGAAACCCTCAGAGATTACATCGATCAGTTCAACCTTGAGGCCATTCAGGTCTGGTTCACCAATCACACGAAGAGATATTTTCTCGAGAGATGACTCCTCCCAGGAACGGAATTCAGGAAGGCCATCAGCATCGAACCACCCCAGACTTTCGATGCTCTCCTCGAAAAAGATAGGGCCTATATGGACTAAAAGGAGAGGGAAGCTGTGATACGGTGGGAAGAACTGACAGTTTTTTGAATGCTGGTTTGTGTTTTGCGTTTTTGTTTTGCAAAATGTCGCGGTAAGCAAGAGTCGCCACCGACTTTTATTTTATCCAACAAGGAAAGGAAAAAAGCATAGAAAAATTCCTTTTTCGAGATGTTTCTCGGGTTCGGGGGGTAGATTATAGAAAGGGAAGGTGTTAGCACCCTTTCTATCCATGGTTATCCACGGGCTCTTAGGTACTTGCTCAACTATTTTCAAAATGTTTTCTTTGTGCTTGTGGGTTTTGAAAAGTTTTTGTTTTTAACTTCGATTTAACTCTTGCTTCTGTCTTCAAGAGTGTAATGAAGTGTTTTTGAAAACTTTGTTTGTAAAGGAGTGTAAGTGTGAAAAATTTGTTTTGATTGAGCAAGTACTTAAGAACTAATCTACCTACTCGAAAAAAGAATCGTTCTATGTTCGTTTCCTTTAGACAATGCTGTCCCACTATTAATGAGTAGGTAGCACTGTCGTTGGAGTTTAAGGGTCAATTCGAATGCGGGACATACGGTCACTAAAGCAATGTTAGGACGCCTTAGCGGTAACCCTAATGTCTTAGATCATTTTGTTTGAGGCAACAATATTCGAGGCAACCATTTCGAGGCAACTATGATCTTTTAGACAAGAGGGCGACCTCTAAAACGACCTATACTCAATGACCGTGTACGAAGGTAACCAAGTAGGGTGTACCCTAAGAGTGCGCATGTGCGAGTGTGTCGTTTTCAGTTATTTTTATCTTTGCACATGTTAAGGGTGATCTAATTTGATTTTAGTTTAAGCATTTATTCTTGTCATGCAAACCCTATTATCAAACATCTAACAGTTGTAATTTACGAAATTTAAAGTGAGGAAATTAAATTACAAGGCGTCGGGTATTTACATCGCCAAAAGCAACCCTTTGAAAATAAAATAAAGCGATAAAAATAATTAAATGTCCTATTTAACTATTACAATCCATAAGCAGATACATAATTGGATAAAAATAAATAAAGCGCGACGCGAAATTAAAGCGGATCTAAGATTAGGGTTTTGACCCTTTTTTAAAGAAAATGTTTTTTTGGTTGTTTTTATTTAAGGAAAGAAATTAAATCATAAATTAAATAACTAAATTAAATATTAAATTAATTAAAAGAAAAATAATTTATGAAATATTTTTGGATTTTTTGTTAATTTAAGAAAGAAATAAAAAATAATTAAATTAGTAGTTAAGACCTAATTAAATCTAATTAATTTTATTTATTTACAAAATAGGTTAAAGTTTACTAGAATTACAAACCTAATTAATTAATTAGTGTTTATTAATAAAAATGAATTCTAAAATTTTATTGGATAAAAATATTTTTTTTGATGATTTTTGATAAAAAGGAAAAAAATGATTGGTTAGTAATTAATTAAAATAAAATAAAATAACTAAATAAAAAAATAGAAAATATGATAAAAGGGAAGAAATGGGCCTTTTTGGAGGTGCAAGGAGCATTTTTGTAGGCCCATTAGTGCTGGCTCGTTTGACCATCTGGGATCCAGTGTGGGCGTATTGACTTGGCTCTTGGTGGACCTCAAACATGGACCACCAGATCTGGCCCTTTGGTCATCTGGCGCTTGGATTGATGAGTGGGTATGGTATGGATCTGGCCCCTGCGCGCATGTGATAACCTAAAAAATAATAATATTGAGAAAGAGGGGGACCTGGGATTTGAACCCAGGTCCTGAAGGGATATCTATTGCCAAGGTTACCACTAAGCCACGCTGCGTTGTTTGTTAGAATAATAAGTATCAATAATAATATAAGAAAACAATTCCAATGCCAGAAAAAAATAAAAAAAGCGCGTAATATTTGAATGATCCAATGAATGGATGACACGAGTTCATCCCATTCCTCAAACCCCTGTAAATTTACCTGCGGATTTCTATCCGCAGCTAAAAACGCAGGTTCATCCTAAAATCGTCCTCAGGCCATATAAACACGATCTAAGAACATGGTTGAACTCGTCATGACCTCCTGATCACAACCATGTCCATCATGTATCTCAATTTTACCTGAAACAAAAATCCCTAAAAACATAAGCAAAACCCTAGCCATGGCGTTTCATGATACAGAGCATATAAATCAAATTGGTTATTGCCAATAGTTTGCAAATGATGTGAGGGTTAAGGATATGCAATTATTCCATGAAAATGATGCCTAGTTTCAGAGATACTAAATCAAGAACAAGGGCGATTTGTGTGAGACTTACAGTGCGTATGAGGGCCTGAGAATGCCTGATTTGGATTGGGATAGCTTGTGTGCGTTGCCAGGAATTGATTGAGATACGTCTCAGCTCTTGAAAATGCCTCTAACCTTGATTTCGATCTCAAGCTTTTTTGCGATTTTTTGCAAAGTTGTTCTGCTTCTACAAGTGATTGCCCTAATTCTTGTATGCTACGCTTGCTTATGTATTGTGCAATACATTAGGTCTCAATTTGTTGTCCAAATCTCTCTCCATTAAGGCATTGATATTTGATTTGATTTGCCTTTACAAACTTGCCAAATTTGATCCAAATCATATCTTCTTGTGCATAATAACCTTGACATGAATTTGATTGCAATGCTAGCTGTGATCAAAGCCTAAAACAACCATAAAATCATTAGTTATCAATGCCTTAGATTTTATGTGATTTTATTTGATTTAAAATGGATTAATTCAAATAAAAATCAAATTAAATAATAAAAATGAGATATGGACACATGGCCAAGGATAGAGCACGTGGGAAATAATGAAAACTCAAAACAAGTGAAAAAGAATGGGCCCATTTGGCAAAATTTGAAGTTTTGGGGATAGTTGACTTTTGGCAATTTTGCAAAAAAGTCCAACTTCAACAATGCATAACTTCTTCAATTTTGAACTTTTGGAGGTGTTCTTGGACTTTTTAGAAATCTTGAGATGTTCTCTAACCAACCCGTTTGGTCTCATTTCATTTTGATATAACATGCTCAAGTTAGAAGCTTTGAAAAAGAAGGTGTTTTTGTTGACTTTCAAAAATGACCTATAATGTCAAAATTCATAACTTCTTGTGAGTGCATTTTTTGATCTTGGGATATGAATATGGATTGTAGGGAATTGCATCCTATTCAAAATGAGATTTGGATGGGTCATTTCTTATAAAGTATGAGAAAGTTATGCTTGGTCAAAGTTGAGTTGACTTTTCTTATAAAACCTTAATTTAGCAACTTTTGAACCTTGGTGAATTTTGAGCAATCCTTGATGAATCATGGTCAACCCTTGATCAAATGATGAAATATCCTTCAAAATGAGAATGTTGACAAAAAATCTTGAAGTTTGACTATTAATAGGTCACAATTGACTTTTGCCCTAACACAGTCGATTTTTGGACCTTTGAGCAATCGATTGAGCAAACTTCCTCTGCAAGGCTTGAAATTTGACATGGATGATCTTGAGAAAATATTAGGACATTGGGGAGCACTTGAGGTCATTTAGACTCAAGGATCTTGATGCAACACAAAACCCTAATTTGGGATAGACTGCCTTAGGAGAGAGCTTGTCTGGCCAACTCTTGAGCAACCTTGAGCAACTTGGAGATCTTTCTTGCAATGTTTTGAGAAATATGGGAGGGAAAATTTTGGGGTACAACAGAAGTGGCCAACAAATCTCGCGACTAAGGAATCACGAAATGACCAACACTCTACGAGACCAGGACACAGACCATCCTCGACGAACGAGCGAGAAGAGAAGGGAGGATAAACCGCATGATCCCCGTGAGCATAGAAGATCCGCAGTCCAATTCACCGAATACACTCCACTGATCACTTCATGCAAGCGCATCTTGGAGGAGTGGGCTAATACTGACTTCAAGGACGATGGCGTCAAATATCCTCGATTTGCTCCTGCGAAGCCCGGAGCTGACAGGAGCAAATACTATCAGTACCATCAAAGTCACGGGCACCTAACTGAAGATTGTGTCCACCTCAAAGACGCTATCAAAACTCTCATCAAGGATGGTATACTCGGGAAATACTTATGCAATGACGCCCCTCGTTGAAATGCTCGCGAGAAAAAGGAGGTCGATGAGGACACCCGACCATCAGATGGGGCAACCCCCATCCAGATAGCTTTCTCCATAACAAGGCCAAAGGACTTATACATCCCCGACAGATACGAAGAAGAACCTCTGTCAATGCACAACAGGTAGGAGAAATTACCCTTCGCCATGGTTATAACTAGAGGTGGGTTCAACGACATCTCCATAAACTCCGCGAAGAGAAAGCTCGAAAAATTGGTCGACGCAACCCGACTCAAGAGGTGACATTCGAGAAGGTCAAGGGAAGATCAGAACCAATCAACTTCTACATCGAGGAGTTTCCTAGAGGGTCCTCTAACTCAAGCATCCCTCTGCTGGTGAGGGCAAGAACAAATAATTTCTAAGTTCACCGTGTCTTGGTCGACAAGGGGAGTTTCGTCGATGTTATGTACAACCATATGTTCCGAACCTTACAGCTCGACGACACCCACCTTTCACCATACGTGGGGAACGACCCTCAAGGCTTCAACAGATCGACCTTAAAACCATGGGGTACATTGAGCTTTTCGTTACCTTCGGGGAAGAAACTGCATCCCGGCAGATCAAGGTGCAATTTCTAGTCATCGACTGCCCGTCTCTCTACAACTTCATCCTAGGGAGACCAACGTTGGCTGAATTGACCTTCGTACCCTCCACTGTCCCTCTAAAGATGAAATTCTACACAAGGAGGGGACGCGTCACCACCATCCATGGGGACATCTCAGCTTTCTAAAGATGTTTCAACGCGGCTTCTAAGGGACAACATACAGTCAACACTGGGGAACGACCTACCAAGAGAGTTACTACTGCTCGACCTAAACCACAACTTGATAAGACAAAAGAATAAAGGGCTCCATCCAAGGTCGACTCCATCTCGCTCGAAACCCGCTTCGACAAGGATGAAGCCCCCAACAGCAAACAGGAACTCCTCTAACCAATCCTGAACGAAGACTTCGAGTTCGTCCCCCTTGGTGAAGACCCTCACAAAGGCGTAAAGATTGGCATCAGACTCCTTGACTTGGAGAGGAAGCATATCAAAGCTTGCTTGAGAGAGAATGCACACCTGTTCACATGGAGCTCCACTGAGATGCCCAGACTCGACCCCGAGGTCTCCTGTCACCAATTGGCCATTGATCCACCCGCTAGGGCAATAGTACAACATAGACGTAGGCAGTCTCCCGAGAAAGCAGAGGCTGCTAAAAATGATGTAAAAGACCTCCTAGAGGCTAATTTTATTTCTGAGGCCCGGTATTCAACCTGGCTCTCAAATGTTGTACTTGTTAAGAAAAATAGTGGAAAATGGAGAATGTGTGTTGACTATACTAATCTTAATCGGGCATGTCCCAAAGACGCTTTTCCTTTACCTAATATTGACATGTTGGTCGATAATTCGGCCGATTATAAAATTTTATCGTTTATGGACGCATACTCGGACTATAACAAAATCCCAATGGCGATGGACGACAAGCATTACACTTCTTTCATGACCATCTCGGGAGATTACTACTACAACGTAAAGCCCTTCGTCCTGAAAAACACAGGGGAAACATACCAGTGGATGATGAATAGAGTCTTCTGCGACGAGATCGGTGATATGATCGAGGTATACATGGACGACATGATTGTCAAATCTCGAATAGATACCGACCATGCTGCCCACCTCAAAAAGTTCTTTGCCCAAGCGAGACAATGTAGAATGAGATTTGTGATACGGTGGCCAGAACCGGGATGTGTTTCCCTATTTTTTAAGGAATTTGCTGGTTTTCATTTTGCATTTGTGTTCGAAAAATGTCGCAGTAAGCAAGAGTCGCCACTGACTTTTATTTTATCCAACAAGGAAAGGAAAAAAAGCACAGAAAAATTCCTTTTTCGAGATATTTCTGAGTACAGGGGGTAGATTATAGAAAAGGAAGGTATTGGCACCCTTTCTATCCATAGTTATCTACGGGCTCTTAGGTACTTTCTCATCATTTTCAAAATTGTTTTCTTTGTGTTTGTGGGCTTTGAAAAGTTTTTGTTTTAACTTCGATTTAACTCTTGCTTTTGTCTTCAAGAGTGTAATGAAGTGTTTTTTGAAAACTTGTTTGTAAAGGAGTGTAAGTGTGGAAAACTTTGTTTGGATTGAGCAAGTACTTAAGAGCTAATCTACCTATTCGAAAAAAGAATCGTTCTATGTTCGTTTCCTTTAGACAGCGCTATCCCACTATTATTGAGTAGGTACCACCATCGTTGGAGTTTTAAGGGTCAATTCGAAAGGGACGTGCGGTCACTAAAGCAATGTTAGGACATCTTAGTAGTAACCCTAATGTCCTAGATCATTTATCCGAGGCAACAATATCTGAGGCAACCTTTCTGAGGCAACTTTGATCTTTAGACAAAAGGACGACCACTAAAACATCCTATACTCAATGATCGTTTATCGAAGGCAACCAAGTGGGAGTGTACCCTAGGAGTGCGCATGTGCGAATGATTCAATTTCAGTTTATTTATCTTTGCACATTTAGGGTGATCTAACTGTTTTGAAATTAGACATACATTCTTGTCATGCAAACCCTAATTATTCATACATCTAACAGTTAATAATTTGTGGAATTTAAAATGCGGAAATTAAACTACGCTATTACAAGGCTTCAGGTATTTACATAGCCAAAAACAAACCCTTTGAAAATAAAGCGGTAATGAAAAGTAAAAGCCCTAATTAAACTATTACAAACTGTGAGTAGATACAATAATTGGGTAAAGAGTAATAAAGCGCGCAATGAAAATTAGATCGATGAGGAACTAGGGTTTTGACCCTCCTAATCAAAAGAAAAAAATGTTTTTATTGTTTTTAATATTTTTAAAGAAAAGAACTAAGTTTTTCTAAATTAAATATGAAAATTAATTAGTGATTGAATTAATTAATAAAATTAATTGCAAGATCTATTTTTGGTTTTTTGGTTATTTTAGGAAAAAAAATAAAATATAATTAAGTTAGTAATAAAACCTATTTATTCTAATTAATTTTAATTATTTGCAAAAGGGAAATTAAAGTTACCTAAATTAATCAAACCTAATTAAATTAATTAATTTATTGATGAAAAATAATACCTAAATCTAATTGGTGAAAAAATAATATTTTTGGTGATTTTTGATAAAAGAAAATAATTTAATTTTGTTAGTAAAAATAATTAAATGAAATAATTAAATAAAATGTAAAAAAGAAAAAGAGTAAGAAAATGGGCCTGAATAGCATTTTTGGAGGGTACAAATAGCAGAATCTGGGCCCAACAGTGGTGAGGTCCGTTTGACTTTTGAGATCCTGTACTGCATGTTGACTGTGGCTCATGGTGCACTCCTCCTGGATGGCCATCAGATTTGGCCATCTGGCCACTTGGCATATCAGATCTTGAGGGAGTATGATAGGCCTTGGAGTTATGCATGTATGTAATTACCTGAAATAACTTAAGAAAAAGCACAAATGTTGGAGGCAGGGGTTGAACCCCTGACACGAAGCACTCCCACGCCTTAACACCAACCTGGCTACCACTGAGCCATTCACGTTAGTTGTAATAATAATGCCAAACAAAAAACAAATATTAAAAAGGCCTTTTATATCAATTTTGTGCGTGGAATTTGAACGAGCCAGAGGAATGGTGCCACATAGGTCATCGTCTTCCTCATTCCGTTGGTAAAAGTGGAACACTTTTACCTACGAACGCTTGTCCGTAGCTATAAGCAATGCTCGTTCAAAAATCCTCCATGGGCCATATAAATAACTCCCAACGCCATGGTTGGATTCGCCTGGTCATTCTGAACCTGAAAGTACCATTCATGAAGGCCAATTTTCCCTGCATATAAAAACCCTAATTCGGAGCTTCGAAACCTAGCTATGGTGAAATCGTGTATAGGCCATAAAAACGCAATTAAACCATACAGAAACTTTGTAAATGTGATTTTGATCAAGAATGTATAATTATTTTATGCTATAAGTGCAAGAACAATGCTATTCGATTTCAAAAAGAGAGTTATGCCATGGACGACTTACAGTGCGATTTGGGGTTTGAAAACGCTTGGTTTTGATTGCTTTGGCTTGCTGAGAGTCCCAGGAAGCGATTGGGATAAGCAAAGAGTCTTGAGGATACCTCTAAGTGCCAACTCGATCTCACACTTTTTCTTGATTTTTTTAGATTTTGTTCTGCATCTTGCGCCTGTTTCTAACCAAGTTTTGAGTCTGCACACGTTCTATATGTATCAAGGAATGGATTAGGGTCGATAGGATATACTCAATCTTCCTCCATCAATGAGTTTGATCTTAATTTAATTCACCTTAAAATCTTTCCAAAAATGGCCTAAATCCAATCTTTTTGTCCACCCTAATTCCTTGCACGAGTTTGATTTGATGCTAGCTGTAATTGAAACCTGAAACAAGCACAAAATCTTTTGTTTTCAATATTTTGGATTTTATATGATTTATTTTGATTAAAATTGATTTAAATCAAATAAAAATAAATAATAAAAACATGATAATGACAAGTGGCAAGGGATAGAGCTCGTGGACTATGTTGCCAACTCAAAACAAGTGAAAAATATTGGGCCCATTTGGCAAAATTTGAAGTTTTGGGCATAGTTGACTTTTGGCAATTTTGTAAAAAAGGTCAACTTCACCAATGCATAACTTCCTCAATTTTGAATCTTTGGAGGTGTTCTTGGACTTTTTAGAAAGCTTGAGATGTCCTCTAATCAACACTTTTTGTATCATCTCAATTTGATATTCCATGCTCATGTATGAAGCTTTGACAAATAAGGTGTTTTTGTTGACTTTTCAAAATGACCTATAATGTCCAAATTCACAACTTCTTGTGTGTGCATATTTTGAACTTGGGAGATAAAGATGGAATGTATAGAATGGCATCCTCTTCAAAATAATCTTTGTATGGTTCATTTCTCATAAAGTATGAGAAAGTTATGCTTGGTCAAAGTTGAGTTGTCTTTTCCTATAAAACCCTAATTTAGCAACTTTTGAGTCTTGATGAATTATGAGCAATCCTTGATGAATCATGATCAACCCTTGATCAAATGATGAAATAAACTTCAAAATGAGGATGTTGGCCAAAAATCTTGAAGTTTGACTGTATGTGGGCCATAGTTGACTTTTGCCCTAGCACAGTCGATTTTCAGGCCTTTGAGCAATTGACTGAGCAAACTTTCTCTGTAGGGCTTGAAACTTGACATGGATGATCTTGAGAACATATTAGGACTATGTTGAGCATTTGGGATCCATTGGACTCAAGTATCTCGATGCAACATGAAACCCTAATTTGAGGTGGACTGCCTTAGGAGAGAGCTTGTCTGGTCAAACCTTGGACTACCTTGAGCAACTTGAGGATCTTTCTTGACATGCTTTGAGAAATATGGGAGGGAAAATTTTGGGGTACAACAGCTACCCATGTTCAATCTTCTTAAACCCGAGGATGTAGATTGTCTTTCGTGATCCGAAGGTGGAAGATGATTGAACACTAGAGTGCCCAGAAATTTGCACTCGCATGAAGTGGTAATTGTCTTGTGACGTCGGGAATGGGATTATAGATTCCATTTGGAAATTGCTGACGATGGGATGGGATTAAAGATTCCATCTAAAAGAATGTCGATCGCATAAGAGATTCCTTAGCGAGAGCTTGTATACCTTTCGTTGAAGAAGATTCCGCTGGGGAATGCTGATCTCTGTTGAGAGAAGTAGAATTTTAGGAGCTCCGGTCATCCTTTATCTACTGATGAATCCTAAATTTGAATTTTAGGAACTTCGATTATCCGTATTCTATCGGGAAAACATCTCTGTTGACATTTAGGAACTTCATTCATCCGTTATTCAACTGAGGAATCATCTCTGCTGACATTTAGGAACTTCAGTCATCCGTCGTTCAACTGAGGAATCATCTCTGCTGACATTTAGGAACTTCAGTCATCCGTCGCTCAACTGAGGAATCATCTCTGCTGACATTTAGGAACTTCAGTCTTCCGTTATTCAACTGAGGAAAATATCTCTGTTGACATTTAGGAGCTTCAGTCATCCGTTATTCAAACTGAGGAAAACATCTCTGCTGACATTTAGGAACTTCAGTCATCCATTGTTCAACTGAGGAATCATCTCTGCTGACATTTAGGAACTTCAGTCATCCGTTATTCAACTGAGGAAAACATCTTTGCTGACATTTAGGAACTTCAGTCATCCGTTGTTCAACTGAGGAAAAAGCTTCATAGCTTGAATTTTGTGAGAATTTAATCATATCCTTCCTGAAAGGTAAAGGTTAGCTGTATGTAATGCATGATATGTATCAGGCAATGATGTTCTCAAAATAAATGAGATTGTGTTGTGTGATGCGTATGCATGTCATGATGTATGGAAATGTGATGTTTTTAGCTAGGGAAAATAAATCCCGGATTGATGCTGGAGAAAAGAATTGAATTCTTTGTTTCCGCTGGGGATAGTGAATTAAGATGTTTGTGAGAATAAACCTGCAGGAGAGGATAACCCCGCTAGGGAATAAACTGACGAGAGAATGACTCTGTGGGGAAGAGATGCTCTGCTGAGTATTCCGCTGATAAATTCTGCTGGGGATGAACTACTGTTGCTGGTGATAATGAAACCTGTCGAGGATTGAATTTCTGTTTGCAAAAGGAATGAACTTCGTTGGGGATGATTTTCCAGTTGCGACTTCACGGGGAATAACCTTTTAGACTCTACCGGGGACAATCTTCCAGAGTCTACTGGGGACAATTCTTCAAACTCCAATGGGGATGTTTTTTCAAACTCCACTGGGGATTTTTTTATACTCCGCTGGGGATAATAATTTTTTATGCTGATGGTAGATAAACTCTGTTTGGGGAGAATATTACTGATTCGTTTGCGGTTGCGAGCCTCAGCTGGGGAGAGCTAACACCACTACCTTTCTCTTACTCTGCGGGTAATGAATGCACCTTCAATCGTTTTCTCCAACTAGGTTTATCCCTATACCTTGTGGGTAGAGCAACTGTACGGTTTGGACATTTCTCGTTTGCTCCTGTTTTTGATATTACAAGTAATCATCTTTTGTTTCGCATGTAAATATTCATGAGCAGCAATCAATGTCAAATGCATATATCAAAAATGAACATTGGACGTTCTCGTAAAACAAAACAGAAAAAGGAAAACAATTTGAAATTTCTTTGTAAAAATGACTTGTATTGATTTTGAAGTTAGCCTATAAATAGGCATTTTTGTACAAGAGGTTGACGTCCTAGTAAGATAACGCCGCCGCACAATAGAGTTTATACAATTTGTGAAAAACAAAGAAAAACAGCTATGTGAATAATCCCACTGGGTTCCAATTCTGCTATTTCCTTTATATCCTCGAGCATCTCATCACTTTGCTACTTGGTTGAAGGTAGATCCGATTAATTAGTGCCTTCCGAGCTTGATAGTCGATACTGAAGTCTGGTTGCAAGGTGATCCAATGAGACATAGTGTTACGCTTTAATCCCTTACTTTTTCCTGGACCGCTCTTTCGGGTTTTTAGTCCACCGGGATACCCTTTTTTGCCCAAGCCACCTTTTCAGGTTTTCGACTTGCCGGGTGTACATGTTTTTTTCATTTTCATCCCTTATTTTTGCCCGAACCCTTTTGGTTCGCCGGGAAGCCCTTATTTTTGCCTAGGCCAGTCAACCTAGCGGGTCTTTGATTATGCGTAGTATTTTTTCATTATGTCTGTGTTGACGGGGTGAGGAAGGTCGTCACCATCCATGGTGGTTAAAACCATAGCTCTTCCTGAGAAAATGTTCTTAACCACAAATGGCCCTTCGTACGTAGGGGTCCATTTTCCCCTGGGATCACCTTGAGGTAGGATGATGCGCTTGATCACCAGATCCCCAACTTGATACTCTTGTCGTCTGACTTTATTGTTAAATGCCTTGATCATCCGTTTTTGATACGTCTGACCGTGACAAATAGCAGTAAGTCTCTTTTCGTCGATTAAGTTCAGCTGATCAAGCCGGGTCTGGATCCAATCATCCTCGCTCAAACCTGTGTCCTTCATAATCCGAAGAGAAGGTATCTGAACTTCAATGGGCAAGACGGCCTTCATGCCATATACCAAGGAATAGGGCGTTGCCCCTGTTGAAGTCCGTGCTGAGGTGCGGTACCCATGAAGAGAAAATGGTAACATCTCGTGCCAGTCTTTGTATGTCACCGTCATCTTTTGCACAATCTTATTAATGTTCTTATTAGCCGCTTCAACAGTCCCATTCATCTTCGGCCGGTAAGGAGAAGAGTTGTGATGTTTTATCTTGAACTGCTTGCAGAGCTCGGTGATCATCTTATTGTTGAGATTTATACCGTTGTCCATAATGATCCTCTCAGGTACACCATATCGATAGATCAGATTGTGCCGAATAAACCGTGCCACGACGTTCTTGGTCACTGTAGCAAATGAAGCTACTTCAACCCACTTCGTAAAGTAATCAATTGCTACCAGGATGAAATGATGCCCGTTGGACGCAGTAGGTCTGATCTCTCCAATCATATTGATGCCCCACATTGCAAAAGGCCAAGGAGCTGTCAAGACGTTCAGAGGAACTGGATGTATGTGCACCTTATTAGCGTAGACTTGGCCCTTATGACAAGTCCGAGAATGCTGATAACAGTCGGCTTCCATGGTAGACCAATAATATCCTGCCCGTAGGATCTTCTTTGCCATGGTGTGTCCACTGGAATGAGTCCCGAAAATACCTTCATGTAACTCTACCATAATCATTTCTGCTTCATTCTTATCCACACATCGCATTAAGGTTGGGTCATGGTTACGCTTGTAAAGAATGCCATTGCTGATGAAGAACTTCACCACGAACCTCCTTAGAAACTTCTTATCATTCACAGATGCACCCTCAGGGTATTCTTGAGCCTCAAGATACCTCTTTACCTCATGGAACCAGGGTTTATCTGTTACCTCTTCAATCTCGATATCACAGCAATGTGCGGGTTCATCCAACCTTTCAATGGTAATCTGGGGAGCTTCGTTATCCCATCTGACCTTGAACATAGAAGACATCGTAGCTAGCGCGTCCACTAATTGATTCTCCTCTCTGGGGAAGTGTTCAAAGGTTATCTCCTCGAAGTGCGGAAGCAACGTCAACACATACGCCTTGTAAGGAATAAGATTTGGGTGTTTCGTATCCCACTCTCCTTTGATCTGACTGATCACGAGAGTGGAATCTCTGAATACACTTAAGAACTTAATCCTTAGGTCAATAGCTGCTCGAAGACCCACGATGCATGCTTCATACTCCGCCATGTTGTTGGTGCAGTTAAAACATAATCGGGCGGTGAACGGAGTATGACAGCCTTCATGAGATATGATCATGGCACCAATGCTGTTACCCAACGCGTTTGAATCTCCATCAAAGTACATAGACCATCAGGATCCCTCCTCAGGTCCTTCATCCGGTCCAGGTGTTTCACAGTCCGTCACCAACATGATGTTCTCATCCGAAAACTCGAAATTCATAGACTGGTAATCGTCCACGGCCTGATGCGCCAAATGATCTGCCAACACACTTCCCTTAATTGCCTTTTGGGTTGTGTATTGGATGTCGTATTCAGTCAAGATCATCTGCCATCTTGCTATTCTTCCGGACAAGGCAGGCTTTTCGAAGATATACTTGATCGGATCCATCTTTGATATCAATAGAGTAGTGTGAGTCAGCATATACTGTCTCAGCCGGTGAGCAGCCCATGCCAAAGCGCAAAAAGTTTTCTCAAGCAATGAGTATCGGGTCTCACAGTCGGTAAACTTTTTGCTAAGGTAATAAATAGCATGCTCTTTTCGACCAGACTCGTCATGCTGCCACAACACGCACCCCATTGAATTATCGAGTACTGTCAAGTATAAGATCAAAGGTCTCCCTTCAACTGGAGGCATCAGAATAGTTGGTTCTTGGAGATATTCCTTGATCCTTTCGAAAGCGACATGACATTCATCGTTCCATCTTACCACTTGATCTTTCTTCAATAATTTGAAGATTGACTCACAAGTAGCAGTTAGGTGTGAGATGAATCGGGCAATATAGTTCAGACGTCCCAAAAAGCCTCTGACTTCTTTTTCTGTTCGAGGAGATGGCATTTCCTGTATAGCCTTCACCTTTGCATGATCCACTTGAATACCTTTATCACTAACGACGAAACCCAACAGCTTACCAGACCTCACTCCGAAGGTGCACTTGTTCGGGTTTAACCTCAGCTTGTACAACTTCAACCTGTCAAATAGCTTCTGAAGATGGTCGAGGTGTTCTTCCTCAATCTGGGACCTTGCAATCATGTCGTCAACGTATACCTCAATCTCATGGTGAATCATGTCATGGAACAAAGCGACCATGGCACGCTGATACGTTTCCCCAACATTCTTCAATCCAAAAGGCATGACTTTGTAGCAAAAGGTACCCCATTGCGTAACGAAGGTGGTATTTTCCATATCCTCGGGAGCCATCTTAATCTGATTATAACCGGAGAAACCATCCATAAAGGAGAGACCTTATGTTGTGCAGTGTTATCAACCAGAACGTCGATATGAGGCAGAGGGAAATCATCCTTGGGGCTCGCCCTGTTCAGATCCCTATAGTCAACACACATTCGAACCTTACCATCCTTCTTCGGCACCGGAACTACGTTGGTAACCCACTGCGGGTAAGAAGTAACTACTAGAAAACCGGCATCAAACTGTTTTATAACCTCAACCTTGATTTTCTCAGACATCTCTGGGCGCATTCAGCAAACTTTCTGTTTCACTGGAGGACAGTCTTCCTTAGTTGGCAAGAGGTGAACCACAATATCGGTATCTAACCCAGGCATATCTTCATAAGACCAGGCAAAGATCTCAACATAGTCACGCAACATCTATATCAACCGTTGCTTAACACTAGGCTCCATATTTGCACCGATCTTGACCTCTTTCTTGTCTACCTTTGTACCCAGATTTACTGTTTTCACTGGCTCTTAATGCGGCTGTATGGCCCTCTCTTCCTGAAGCAACAGTCTAGCAAGTTCACCAGGAACTTCACAATCATCCTCACCTTCGTCCTCAGCTTGGTTGATCGGACTTTCGAAGTCATAACTGGCAGTAGCAGAATCGTTATCAGTGGGATCCATAGTGGATGTAGACCTGTATATGTGAGTGTGTGTAAGAGAAATAGCTGTTTTAAAAGATAGAAAAGGAAAACAAGGAGCGCAAAATTTGTAATGCAAGAAAAACGTCCAATGCTTTTATTGATGTGTCATACCCTAATTTTTGACCTAAGATCCCATTTTTGCATTTTTTATACAAAGGTCAAGGTCACTAAATACAGTCGGTTTTAACCTCTCACCTTCGAGCATTGATTATGCAGAAATTGTCAAGTGTTTTGAACATTCTTAGCCTATGTATCACTAACTTTTAATCAAGCACGAAATGTGTGTTTTTTGTTTCTTTGATTTCATGTGCTGACAGGTCTCCTTCGGTTCAGCCTGCTTCGATTGGACAAGTTTACTGCCTGTAAGCCTGTTTAGACTGGACAAGTTTACTGCCTGCAAACATGCTTCGATTGGGCAACATTGCTTCCTTCTAACACGGGCTTTTGATTATGTAAAATGTTTGTTTCGATCCACATGCTTCGATTGGACAATATTGCTTCCTTCGAACACGGGCTTTCGATTGGGCAATATGTTTGTTTCGATCCATTTGCTTTGATGGGCAATACAGTCTCCCTTCAGTCACAAGCTTCGATGGGCAATACAGTCTCCCTTCAGTCACAAGCTTCGATTTGGAAATACAGTCTCCCTTCAGTCACATGCTTCGATGGGCAATACAATCTCCCTTCAGTCACAAGCTTCAATTTGGCCATGTAGTTTCCTTCGAAGTGACCCCCTTTGATCCACAAGCTGGACATGTGATTTCCTTCAAGGTGGCCTCCTTCGATTCACAAGTTGGACCACTAAACCCTTCGAAGCAACGTACTTAGAGCATACATTGTTTGGAAACGAACATTTTTGTGTAATCATGAAGCTGGTCGAAGTGATCAAAACGAAAGGGGGAAGTATTCAAGGAGTTTGTTGACTAAAGTCCCATATACTGCCAAACTCAAGCCAGCTGTGCTGCTATGCAGCAGTCCTGCACCAACCTGCCACTAAGCTCCAAAATACTGATAAGCCTGCGTTGTCTCAGTCCTGTACTTGCACAAAAAAGGAGTGCACAAGAGCTGCACTGAAGAAAACAAGGGGGCAATATAACCAAATAATTCAAATATTATTTTGTTTTCCCCCTAAAACCATATCAAAGCTCGCCTATAAATAAAAAGGCTTCACAACATCCAAGGGAGGATTTTTGGGACCAGAGGAACGAATCCCCCAAACTTTCTCAAACACAAAAATCTCTCAAGTCCCTTCAACACTTGTGAGAAAAAACCCAGAATCCCATACACTTACTTCCTTCGATTCTGAAGAACAACCACACTGCAGTCTCCTTCGAATCAAAGAAGCATCACACTTGCTTTTTCTTTTCCTTCAAATCCAGCGCTCGAAGCACAGCCTGTGCCCCCTCTTTCGAATCCAGCATCTTGGGCCTCCACTCAAGGTCCCACCCATTCAAAGCCTCCATCAAGGTAAGTCACTCTTACCCTTGAACCTTTCATTTCATGCCATAACATGTAAATAATCTTTTGTTCGTTTCCAGCATGTATATAACACTTTGTTTCTTTTCGTTTCCACCCTGTTAACATGTTTTTAAAAGCTACCTCTTTCGTTTTTGCTTTCTGTTTAACTATTAAACTGTTGAAAGACAAATACTAGCATGGCCTCAGGCCATGTTGTCATTTAATGTTTGAAATGAAAGAAACAGGAAACAGGAGTATGAAACGAAGCCTTTGGTTTCCACACTGACTTACAGGCCCAGCCAGAGACACGCTTCACTGACTTCCAGGCCAATCGAAAGACAGAACCTCACTGGTGCCATCCCCCTAATCGAAAGACAGAACCTCACTGGTGCCAGCCCCTAATCGAAAGACAGAACCTCACTGGTGCCAGCCCCCAGTCGAAGGATACAACTTGCTGCTGCCTTTGCCCAGTCGAAGGATACAACTTGCTGCTGCCTTTGCCCAGTCGAAGGATACAACTCACTGGTGCCAGCCCCCAGTCGAAGGATACAACTCGCTGCTGCCTTTGCCCAGTCGAAGGATACAACTTGTTGCTGCCTTTGCCCAATCGAAGGACAGGACCTCGCCCCTGCCAAGGCTCAATCGAAAGACGTGATTTTGCTATTGCTAGCCCCAATCGAAGGAGGCCAACATAATGCAAATCGAAGGATGCTTCCCCCCAGTCGAAAGACACTCACCTTTCTTACTTTTATCTTATTTTTTTCCTTCATATTTTTTATGCCTTTTGATATGTTTGTAATAGCGTAGGTTTTTATCTTTCTGCATTTTTATTTACTTTGTACAAATGCTAGTAATTAGGCAAGATAAAATCAACAAGTAAACAAATAAAAAAAATACAAAAAAAACACTCTTTAATCATTACTTGAATATACTTTAAAACATGCAAAAACACTCAACAAATCAAAACTCCCCCCAAGGGCATGTTATCCCCGTTCTACCGCGATACCGGCCGTGCCTATTGCTAGAATGCGTGCGTTAATGTCGCATACTAAAAAACACAAACAAATCAACTTTTTTTCTAGAGGAACTACGGTGTTTTGATTCCTTCATTGGATACGTAGGCAAAGGGTTGTGAAACCCTCACGAACGCAATAATAAAAACTCATTTCTTTCCCCTTAAACAAACATAGTTGTATATAAATACACCCTTGTATATAACAAACAATTTTAACCAAAAACAAATATTTCAAAAGGTTCCTGCGGAGTACCGCAAATGCATTCGGTGTTAATACCTTCCCATTGTATAACCAACCCCCGAACTCTTGATCTCTTTTCCAAAACGCATTGTATTTTTCATTACTTTTAAGTATTATTTTACATTGCATGTTTTAGGGTTTTATTTCGCTCTTTTCCCTTTTCCCTTGGAAATAATAAAGCGTGGTGGCGACTCTTGCTTTTGCGAGTCAAGTTAATTAATAGCTTGATCTCCGATTTTCACTGCTACAGAATTGGCGACTCTGTTGGGGAAAGATTGACCTCTTGCTGGTCCATCCCTAAGTGGGTTAAGCCTAGTTTGTTTTATTTGTTTTATCATTATTTGATTGTTTGATTATATGTTTACATTGTGGTTATTTGGGTTTTTGCAAAGGACAAGTCCTATACCCGGACTAAGTTACACTTAGGAATAGGACGGGCGGTATAGTCATGTTAACTTTGAGGGAGTAATCCCGAAGAAGGAGGCATGAAATCCCCCACTCAGTGGAAGCCCCTTTGAACGTAGTATTTGTTTACCGAGTAATCGGGAAGATATTATTGCTTTTGACCTGGGAGCCAGTGAAGCTGAGAACCGTATAACCCTAACCCATCTTGGCCTCTTAGGTGTAGTGCGAATATTATAACAGAGTAATCCGGAAGTAGTTGTCACGCGATGCTGCACTCAGACAAGTTTCTCTTGAGAATATTGCTAATTATTGAGTAATCAAGATGTTGGTAATATCCGAAGGAGGAATGTAGACTCTAGGAACTCTTAGAACCTTGTCTTACAGGTGTGATTAAACCTTTAGTACATACCTTGGGGATGGTCTTTACCTTTGACTCCATGCTCGTGACGTTAAACCTTTCGAATTTGTTTGTGACCTTGCTTGTGGTTGTTGCATAGCCATGCCTTCATGCATCCATGAAACTCTTTTTCACTTGATTTTCAAGAAATTTGGAAGCCTTTCTTTGTAAACATCACAAGTTTCGTCAAGCTCAATGGATCTTTGGTGTTGATAGGGTGAAAACCCTAATATACCAAAATGGATGATTGATCTTGATGATAACTTGATCAACGCTTTGATCCAATTTAGAATTCATCTTCTATCTTCATACTTTGATGTTTACAACTTAATATCTTGAGTTCCTTGAAAGTCAAATAAAAACTCTATTTTGCATATCATGCATCATTCTACATTTTTGGTTTCACTTTCAAAGGTCTTTTTCCAAGTCTTATTTTTCCTTTGGTCTGACCAGTACAACACTCGCGCTAAGAGAATAATGGAGAATATCAAGCAAGAGGTTTATGAACTCCGCAGAGAGTTTACTAATTTGAAAGCTAGTATGGAGCACTTAACTGTTTTGGTTGAAATTTTGGTTGGCGCCCAAGTCAATCCTTCTAGGAAGGAAGAAGCGGTGGTAAAAGTCTTCACTGAAACTCTAAAGTCTTTCCTGAGAAGATACATTGGTATTACAAAGCTGATTTGACTTGTACCTTTCATCAAGGTGCTCCTGGGCATGACTTGGAGGGTTGCTTTGCTTTGAAGATTGAGGTTCAGAAGTTGGTCAGAAGTGGTATCTTGTCATTCAAGGACGTTGGTTTTGAAGTTCAAATCAAGCATGTGCTGAAGAGTAAACATGATTGATGGTCACTTTGAGTTTTGAAGGATGTTTTCGGTAACTTAAGTCCAGACAGAAAGCCTTCCCAGATTATTAATTTATTCATGCTTTTTGTAATTTTTCTTGTTTATCATTGCACTATTTGCATGTAAGAAATTGTTTTCATTTGAATGATTATCTTAATACAATGAGTATGTTTGTCTTGAAGAAATTCATTCGTTTTACTCATATTTGCTTTCAAATTTTAAATTACTTTTGCATTATGATACCAACTTGTTTCTCATTCTCTTTCCTAGGAAGAGATTGGAGGGAGGATGATGATCTAAAGAACACAAAATCTCTGGTTGTATACTTTTGGATAAAATCTTGCTGATGATGTACAGGCATTGTTTCAAATCCCTAAACACCGGAGATATAAGGAAGATAATCCCTTGCTAACCCCTTTGAGCCTTGAAGTAGGAGTTTCTTTTTCTATACGAAAAACCCTCAAATTTTAACCTGGGGCAGGGTAGTTTTCAGTTAATCTGATTGAGTGTTCAAAATTCATAAGGAAGATATTTCTGAAGAGAAACTACGAGGGCTATCCTTTATGTATAATGAAGCCAGAAGATGTAGAATCACAATGTTATCCCTCATTTATCAAGAAACGAGGAAGTCATAATCCTCTCAACAAGCAAATACAAGCTAATGTCACACATTTTGTTCAAAAGTCAAAAATCAAGAAAAAAAGCCTGCTAAGTCGAAAACTTGAAAACATGCGGCTTAGGCAAAAATTAAGGCATCCCGCTGGACTATCAATTCAAAAGAATTAGTCCAGGAAAAAGTCAGTGAAAATAAAAAATTTGCAAAGAAAAGGAATACAAAGAAAAATCCTCCGCAAAGAACAAATTGGTGACTACAAACACGAAGACATAAGGGTGGTTGCTACTCCGAAAGTCTCGTCGTTCCCTTAACCTTCACACAATCCTTTTGAGAGATGAACACTCATGTTGAAGTAACTGAACATAGGGTTGGAGAACATCACGAAGAATGGGTGGGCACCTATAAATTTTGAGCCTTAAAAATCTTTTTTCTAAAAAACCATGAACCAGGCCACATTACAACCTTCAAAAGTCCTAATTGAAGCAAGGTTATTTTGAAAGCATACTTCAATGAGATAGTGTTCCTGACTCCCTTGAATGTTTGCTAAATAATTACGTTGGTATCATATGCTTTTGCTATACAAAAATAAATGTTGCTCTAATTCGCAAAGTTTGTGCGATATCTTTTCAAAATCTTCAAGACTTACATAATTGTTGTATTAGAATTTTCATCCTCATAATAAACTTTTTCTAACTGCAAAACTTTTGTTTGATATCAAGGAAGCTCACATATAAGAACCAGTGATGAGTTTATTCTTTTAAGGCCTGAAACTATGTTGAGTAATTGGCGAATCATTTCAAGAAAGAAATCATATCCAGGGGCATGTCACCTGAAGACCGTAAGCACAGACATGTTGCTTCTCCCAGTTAATGCTTTCCCAACTTGTTTACCCTTTTGGGGCAAAATTTGAAGACTTTGTTGTGACAAGTACAGTCAATCCGGGGCAATCACGTCGATATTCGACGAATCTCTCTAAGAGTTTGAAGACACCAGAGCATGGTGGATGCCAAGTCTTTCGTAAAACCCTCTTGAGACGATTTCTCCTCATCAGCCATATAGCTTGGGGGCATTTTAGAAGTGAAGTTGTTCGCAAGAATTGTCGTGCATCACGCAGCTTATCAGCAGTAAACTTGGGGCATACAAAATTAGTTCCAGAGACAATCCAGATTTGTCAAGATATGTGATATGTTGTGTACAATTATCAAAGTGCGGTGCTCCCAGTATCTCTAGCTAAACAAGACTCTTTCTAGCCGAAGCATTGTTCGTGTTGTTATCCTTTTAATGGATTGTTGACAATAGAAGATTGGACTTTGGGTTTTCCACCGAAAAATATCTTCCTCTCCAAAGAGATTTAAGCCTTGTAAAAGGACTTTGCTCCAATGATGGCTTTTGTTCTATCTCCAATAATGTTCCCATCTTGTTGAGATTAGCCGAGTGTCAGGTTGTGCTCTGATGTCTTATCATCTTCAGTCTATCTCCCCTGTCTGTTTTGTCAGCATATACATGACATTCATTTATTCATTCACACTTGCATCATGCACACACATTTATATTTGTTGATGTTCTTGATCTGTATACTTTGGTTATCAAATTTCCTCTTTCCAAATAGAGTGTCAACTTAAGCAGAAAGTGTGCCTCCTTTCTAATTCCCCACTGAGTTAATTCTCGTGGAAGAATCTTGCTTTAGCTTTCCTTTTCCATCTCTGGATAGGATAAATCCCCATTTGAGTTGTTTCCTCATTGGGTGGAGTCTTGTTTGACTGTTTCCTCTCCAGTTTATTCCTGGATTGAGCTTTGTCTCTTGTGAATGATACCCTGTGGATATCTCTAGGCTGTGAAACCTAGATAAAGAGTGCATTGATCTTGCGTATGTAAATACTTGGTCTCCTCAGGAATGATTTATTCATGGTTCCCTATTGAAGATGAACTTTATTCCCTAGTAGTGTTATCATAACCTTCTTCTGGAATATCGACGTGACAACAAGCGACTGACTCTTTATTTGAGCAGTTTGATTATATCTGAATTTCTTTATGTTATGACAAATGGCGGTCTCTTCATGAGCAGTTTGTCCATCCTCGATGAAATTATTGATTCTCACCTCCTGCAATATCTTCATGATATTTTGTCGGTATCTTTGAAAAAACAGCAAGCGGCGGTCTCTTGATGAGCAACTTGTATGTTATTGATACCTTAGAGAAAATAGCAAGCGGCGGTCTCTTCATGAGAAACTTGTGTGTTATTGTCACCTTTGAAAACATCAAGCGACGGTCTCTTCATGAGCAACTTGTATGTTATTAATACCTTTGAAAATAGCAAGCGGCGGTCTCTTCATGAGCAACTTGTATGTTATTGTTACGGTGGGAGAACTGACTTGGGTTTTTGCATTTGTTTTCGCAAATGTTTCGGTTTAGCAAGAGTCGCCACCGACTTTTTATTTTATCCTAAGGAAAGGTTAAAAAGCACAGGAAAAACCTTTGAGATGTTTTCATGGGTTCGGGGCGTAGATTATAGAAAGGGAAGGTATTAGCACCCTTTCTATCCATGGTTATCCATGGGCTCTTAGGTACTTGCTTAGATCACTTGCCTTGCATTTTCAATTGTTTGAAATGGTGCTTTGTGTGTGGGTTTGAAAATGTTTTGAAAAAGATGCCTTGTCTAGGCAACCGTTGTAACAATTCTTTACTCGAATGTTTTACAAAGGTGTTTGTCTTTTCAAAAAGATATTTCAATGTTTTTGAAAGTTGTTTTGAAAGTTGTGTTGTGGAGTGTGTTTTGAAAAATAGGCAAGTGTGTTTTGCAAGTTAGATCAAGTAACTAAGAGTTGTCTACCCTATTGTACTCAAAGATTTTTCTCATGTTTTAACCCTTTTAACAGTATTGTTCCACCATTGTATTTGGTGGACAATCTTGTGTTAGGATGTTAACGGTACAGGCGCGGGTCATCGTATGGACCATGAATGCAATGGTGCCAAGTGTCTTTGGCAATTTTGCTTGAGGGACTTGATCATTTTTTAGGCAACTTGAGAAAGCGTCATCGAGGGACTATGATCATTTGATTTGTTTTGTTTTGCCAAAGACACTCAACGTGCAACATGGCCCATTTTTGAAGGCAGCAAGTGGAGTAACCCTAAGGGTGCAAGTGTGATTGGTGTTGTCCATTTTCATGCTTTTTTTGTCTTTGCATTAGGTCAAGCTATTTGTTGGTTGATTTTGCATACAAACCCTAGGTCTATCATGGCATAATTAGAAAGCGTTTAAATGCGGAAATTTAAATACTAAGCTATTACATCATGATATAGGGAGGGGGTACAAATGTTTGAATGGGGTATATTTAGCAAGAAATTTAAATCTAAGCTATTACATCCATATTGAATATACAAATATTTAATTGTACAATAATTAAATAAATACAATAAATATGCAAAATGTATTATGCACAAAAATGGTTTTTTATGTATGTAAAAGTGTTTTTCAATGTAAAATATAAACAAAAATGAAAAGGTTAATTTTTGATATTTTTATGGTTTTAGGGTAAAACCCTAATTTTTTGAATAAATGGTATTTTACTTATTAATATTTATTAATTATATACAAAAAATAAAAAAATATATATTATAAAAAGTATTTTTTGATGTCAAATATTAATAAAAATAAAAGAGTATTATTTTCATGTTTTTGTCCTAAATATTCTAATAAATATGTACAAGTATATTTATGTATATTTAATAAACTAAATATGTATAAAAATAAAATATTTATTATTTACCAAAAAAAGTATATTTTTGAGAAAATGTTTTCAAAAGGTAAAATAAAATAATAACTGAAAATAAATATAGGTTGTATTATTTTTTAGTGTCTTAAATAAAAGTATATATATATATATATATATATATATATATATATATATATATATATATATATATATTTATTTACATGCACATGTTTAAATAAGCAAATAAATGCCAAAAAAATATAAAATAATGTGAAAAAAATATTTTTAATATTTTTTATGTGTTGACAAAAAATATCAAGTCAGAAGAAAAAATAAAAAGTCAAAAATAATCAAAATATCACACAATGGGCCAAGGGGGTGCAAAATGAGAAAAGTGGTGCAAACAGAAAAACAACTCAGGCCCAGCCCAAGTGGCTTGTCTTCAACCTCCAACCATTCAAACAGAAACAAAAACGCGCGTTTCTTCTTGTCAATCACAAATCCTGATTCCTTGATTTTTAACAAAAACTTACAACACCAATAATGTAGAGCATCAAGTCACGATTTCAAACATATAAAAAAGTTGTTCTAACTCTCAGAAACGAGAGAGAATTTCTCCTCCCCCAATTTCTAACCTAACTTTTCTTCCATGTTTAAGTTCAAAATTCTCACAGCACACACAATATAAATGAAAAGTAACTACATGGATGGCTTCAGGGCTATGAGTAGAACATGCTTTCTTCACAAACTTAAGCCTAACTATGCCTGGATAGAGAGATAGAAGTTCAAAATTTTACCTGTTCAGCTTGAGTCGTGTGCATCAATGGAGGTACCTTCAATGGAGTTTGAGGATTTGTACAGCTTGCCTGAAGTCCCAGGATGCTCCTCCAACATCTAGCTTGCTTTGAAACTAACTGAATCGAGCTATGGAAGTCAACCTGCACAGCTGAAAAGTGAAAATGGAAACCTTGGTTATGGATGTTACAGTTCAAGTTCAATGCTTGGAATAGATTTAATGGATGGTAGGGAATGTGTTTGAAGAGGTTTTAGCCAAAATGCACGACAGGAATGGACTGTGAGATTCAAGTTGCAGCCTATGCCCTATTTTGCCACAAAACTGTGATTTTCTGTATGAGGAGGGATCAAGGGTATTGTCGTGCTTTAGGTCAGTTAGGGAGTATGAAATGTGTTTACAAAGTTTGTTTTTGTTGGTCTTTGCAGGAATGTGAGTTATGGTTCAATATGCAAGTTTTCTTCTCAGATAAGCAAAGATAGTCAAGTTGGGTTATAGGCCAATGCCAGTCCCTCAAGCATGCTGCATTTTCTCTTCTTGATCAGTGGGATTTGTACACAAACTTGTTCCTCAAAGATCTGCTTGTACTTCCAAGATATGGACTTTGACATAAAGCATTGCTTTTTCAAAATGGCAAACTTGCTTTTTCCATTTAAAGGTTAATTCTTTGTGTAATGACTATATGAACAAAATAATGCTAGAACACAATGGATTGGCATTTAATTATTGAGTGTGAATGGGATTAGAGGCCTGTAATCTAGCTTGAACCATGCTGAGTTTGAAAATGCAAAGTGTATGAACATGCCTTGGTCAAGAACAAAAGTGGATTTTGACCAACTTTGCAAATTCGATTCTCCCTAACCACAAGGGTGTTTGAGAAGTTCTTGGATAATTTGTAAATCTTGGAATGTGTACTACAATCCATCTTTGTAATGTAAGTTGAAATTCCAAGTGGAAGCATGTGAAAAGTGGCCATGAAGTTGGGCAAAAATCCTGCCTAAAATAGGTCAAAAAATTTCTAAGTTAAGAATGTTTTGCACCCCTATTCCAAAAATCATAACTTGAGCTACAAGCTTCTTTTGAAAAAACTTTGTGAATAAAAGTTGTATATTTTGAAATGGACTACAACTTTCATGTTTTGAGTTTTTCTTGAATCCATTTACATATTGATTAAAAAATTGGACAAAGTTAGGAAAAAATTAGGAAATTTCATAACTTAGAAAATTTCTAAGTTATGAAATTTCTTCATTTTAAACCCTAAATTGCAATTTTTGGTTTCTTGATGAACAAGTTTCATAATTTGACATGTCTTGATGAAAAATGAATCTTGGCACTTGATTTTGACCAAAAAGTCAAAGTTTGACTTTTCAGTATACAGTCAAATTTTGATCAGTTGACTGAAAAATTCATCTGTCAATCCTGTGCATTTGGGATCTTTTGAACTTGTGGAATGTGTCAAGACAATGCCATTGAGTCCTTGAGTCCATATGTGAACTTGGTTTGCCATTGGTTAAGTCAAATAGTCAAAAATTGCCTTTGTACAGTCAAAACCCTAAAAATGACCATTTTGCCCTTTTGGTGATCTGATCAAATTTCTTGTGGAATTGTGATCCAAACTTGACCGAATGGTTCATATGAGTTCATTATGTTGATGTGGGTCAAATTTCATGAGGTTTTACTGTTAATTGGCCACAATGGACTTTTTCCCCAATATAGTTGATTTCTAGATCAACTGTCCAATTGACTGGGCAAAGATTGGAATCAAGGCTTGAAACTTGGTATGGATAAACTTGTGAGACCAATATGAAGCATGAAAGTCACTTTGGGCATTTTAGGTCAAAACATCTTGGTGCAAAATCAAACCCTAATTTGGGTCAACAATGCAAGGAGGAGTCTTGAGCAGAGCAAACCCTAACTTGATCTTAAGCTCCAAGGGTCTTGTGGTGATAAAATATTGATGAAATGAGAGGGAAAATTATGGGGTACAACAGTTGCCCCTGTTCAATCTTCTTGCACCTGAAGAGTTAGATTGGCAGGTTTTCCTTTCGCGTCTCGAAGGTAAAAGGAGATTGGACACTAGAGTGCCCTTAAATTTGCACTCGTCAAAACAATGGATGCGGGAATGGGCTTAGAGATGCCATTTGGAGATGGGCTTAAAGATGCCATCTGGAGGGGTGACATAATTTTGTCGGGGATGGGCTTAAAGATGCCATCTGGAAGTTGCTGGTAGGAGGATGGGCTTATAGATGCCATCTGGAAATGAGTATCAGAAAGGTGTCCATGTTTTGGAACATCTCTGAACTGGGGATCTTGAATAAGCAATGGATTGATATCCGTGTCTGGAAGTGTTGGCTGAAGATTTTGATGATATTATTAGAAGCAAAGTAAATTGGAAGTTTCGATTGAAATGAAACAAAACGTCATGTTTCAAAATGGTAGAAGCAGTGCTTCGAATGAGCATATCAAAGCTTGGAGCTTCGAGTGACAGTTATGAGAATATATCCAAAGAAGTCTCGAAATGATAACAAGGCTGTATCTAAGGAATGCGTTCGAAGCGAAGAAGTGTCAAAACATTTAAAATTCAAATGCAAGCGGGATGTTCGAAATTTGAAATATATGCGCTAGAGCATTTGAAGACGCGTGGAAGCAAGAGAGAGGCATTGTTCTGCATGTTCTGAACGTGGCAGAATCTTATAGCAAGACCGTTATGGTCGAAGTAGTATAAATAGAAGTCTTAGCATTAGGATTTCATGTGTCATATCTATTGTACAAAAAAAAAACCAGTAAACATTCAAATTACCACATGGCTAGGGAAACGAATGCAAGAGCAATGTACGTATGATAACACCACATGTTTATGATTTAATGAAAAATCTTTATCATTTCCAGTACTTTCCTTTATCTTTATGTCAATACCATTTACAAGTTTTTGCATTTAAAGTGTTTCATTCGAAATCTTTTCATTGATGCCTTACATTTAAAAGTTTTCTTTCCATTTCAAATACTTTACATTTCAGAAACTGTTATACATTTCATGCCTTTATCTTCAAGTTTTTATCCTTCGAGCACCTTTTTCACTTAAAGCCATTTTACAGTTTTCTTTCATTTAAACGCCTTCTTCATATTTCGAATCATTTACATTAACCGTTTTTATGATTCGAAGTCATTTATTTGTCTTTTATGCAGTTTTTACATGTCTTTACAATTGACCTTTATTCATGCAATTTAGTTTCGCGCACGTTTATTTGATCACACCTTTAGATCTTTAAGAGAGAAATCGAAATAAGTTAAACACCTACACAACATTCTAAATACTAACCATGAATACCAGTTCGATCATGAGAGTTACCCTAATGACCAACACGTCCTAGGATCAATCTAGTCGATCCTGCGAGTTACTCGAGAAATTGAATAACAATCAGTAAGTTTATTCGATAGTTTGGAGGACTAGTGGTTGTTTACCAGAAATCACTGTAAACAAATTGGCACACCTGGTGGGACCAATCGTTGGACATCACAGAATTTAGAACAGAAATAAAGATTGTTGAGACGTAACCATTATAAAAATACCCTTTGAGTGATAAGTTTGTTGTTTTATGAACCTAAGAAGTGGTAAAATAACCAACAACAACCAACCCTTATCCAGAAGAAAACGTTTGAACAAGATGTCTAATTCTGACAATCAACAAGGGGAGCAAAATGCCCCACATACAACAGGCACTAATGTGTCCGCTTCGATGGGAACGTCTAATGTGATCCCTTCGAATGCACAGTCTGTTGCATCTTCTACCAGTAATATAGCCACTAATGGAGTAAGTGGCATATCGACTAATAGTTCGATCTTAGGAAATACTGGAACCATGGGTTATCCTGGGGGATTTGTTCCACCATCAGGGACACAAACCCATTTCGCCACCCCACTAACTAGACCACCCGGTTTCGATGGTAATAGAACCAGAAATTCCTCTTATGGAATGCCAACATCTTTTATGGCATGTTTACACAATTCCACATCGAATTCATCACCACAATTAGGGTCTGGGTCTGGGGCGAATCAGTTTATGACAAATAACCAAGGGTCAGTGGGTTATAGCGCAATGCCTATTTTAACCACAGAAAACCAGTTGGCTTTTAGGCAATTGATGGATGACAATAACCATAATATGATAGGGGTGTTAGCACAAACTATGCAGGAAATATTTGCCCTAATAGTACAAAATGTGACTGTGACAAACAGAGAAAACGCAGATAACATGAGTCGAATAGCAGATTTCTTTGCTCCCCCAGAGAGGCATAGGCAGAATCAGGCGGGAGTTCGAGCAAACATACCTATTATGGAATAAGTTGCTAACGACCCAACCTATAGACCACCTAGAGAAGAAGTTAACTTGGGGGCAAGGGCACAAAGGCTAGAAGCCCCAATGATCCCAGGCCCACAAAGAGAAATTATGGAACCAGGGGCAAGGGTCGAAAGGCTGGAAGTCCCAGAGTTTCGAGAAGAACAACCTAGGGGGGTTGTCATGGTGGGTCGAAATCAAGATGCTGATGCAGTCGTTCATAGAATTCGAAACGATAACATCTTGGCAGAAAATAATTTAACCACCATGATAGAGAGAGTCATGGCCCAGAATGGCCTCAACACAGGAATTAGAAGGCCAAATTATGCTTCTCCTATATTAGATTACATAATGCATACTAATTTACCAAGGGGATATAAAGTCCCTAAGTTTACAAAGTTCGCTGGGGATACCAATGAGTCAACAGTCGAACATATAGCCAGATATCTAACCGAAGCGGGAGATATAGCCAATAATGAAGACCTCAGGATCAAATATTTCCCAAGTTCCCTGACTAAAAACGCCTTCACATGGTTCACCACTTTGCCTCCTGGGTCCATTGATACTTGGGCTCTTTTGGAGAGATTATTCCATGAACAGTTTTACATGGGATAGTCAAAAATAAGCTTGAAGGAATTAGCCAGTGTCAAGAGAAAGTTCACTGAACCCATAGATGATTATCTGAATAGATTTAGGCTTTTGAAATCCATATGTTACACAGTGGTGCCTGAACATGAGTTAGTCGAAATGGCCGCTGGTGACTTGGATTACTCTATTCAAAAGAAACTAGACACTCAATATTTGAGGGACATGGCTCAGTTAGCCGACAGGGTTCGACAGGTCGAAAGGCTAAAGGCCGAAAAGGCCAGAGTCTTTAAAAATAACAAGAAGGAAAGGATCTCTTATGTTGGAACTGAGGAAGCAGAAGATTACCCTGAATTCGAATTCGAAGAGGTCGAAATCGACCTCGCTAAATTAAAACAGGCACCACCTTACTCCTGCAAATTATTAGTTCCCACAAAAGGGAAAGATATTGTTGAAAATGAGAAAAGTGACAAATTCCCAAAGAAGGTTTATACCTTCGATGTCACTAAATGTGACAAGATTTTTTATTTACTTGTCAAAGATGGCCAACTCATTGTGCCATCAAATGTCAAAATACCTCCTTTAGATCAAAGAAAGAAAAGAGGATTTTGTAAATATCATAGTTTCCTAGGCCACAAAACCTCACAGTGTTTTCTTTTCAGGGACCTAATTCAGAATGCAATTAAAGATGGCAGACTGAAGTTTGCTGATAAAGCAAAAATGAAAGTGGACGAAGATCCTTTGGACGTGGCAGACACCAATTACTCCGAGCCTGCATGTATTGGAGAGATTAACATGGTGGAAGCTGACCAAAGTGATGCCCCAATAGGAGAGAAAGGTACTGAAAACGAAAGCTGGGTGATAGTCGAAGTCGATAAGGAGGTCACTGAAGACGTCCAGAAGCAACCAGAGACTTCGATTGAAGCATCACCTTTAGCTGTTGCAAAAGAAATCCAGGCTACTGAAGGCCAGGAAAATCAAAACCAAGAGTTGACACAGGTCACTGAAGGCCTGAGGTTGGAATTGGAGAAAGTCCAAATCACGAAGCCAACTTCCCCTCAGAAAGAAATATGGGACACTTTAGGGGAACCCAGTGGAAAATTTGACTATTTGGTCAAATATTCTGCCCCAGAGAGTTCAAAAGTCCACATTGAAGATATAAAACCCACAGGATGGGGAGATGATGAAGCTAAGGGGGAGGATGTTGAGGTAAACATGGTGGATATGGAGAGACCTCGCTCTGAGATGGAGGAGGTAGAAAGATACTTAGAAAAAGAGAAGTATAAAATGGAGGATAATCATGCTGGAGATGCTAGTCTCAAGGATTACCTCATGACGTGCCACAAGGGAGATACAAGAATGATACTATGCCCTAGGTGCAGCATCCTCTGCAATCAGAGAATCGCTGCGAACTTCGAGAGGGTACAGAGGGCTCGAACTGGCAACAATTGGCGCCAGGATAACCAACTATTAAGGTGTTATCCTAAGGCTGGAGAAAGTTTGTTGGAATTTGTGTTTCGCTGCTACAAAGGGGAAACCAAGTGCTTGATATGCCCAAGGTGTTCTGCTGTGTATGATCAAAGCATGGCCAGAGCCTTCGAAACAATTCCCTTCGCCCCTTGCTGGAACAATCAAGAAACTGTTCAGATGGGCCCACGTTTCGATTGCAAATACAAACAACGAAGGCATGATAGTCCTCATCCCAAGGGTGCTCGAAGAGTGACGTTCAAACTCCCTGATGAAGTGCCAACCGACAGATGGTTGCAAGTCATAAATGACAAAGGCAAAGACAGATGGAGAAACACCGAACGAAACGCACGCCATGCTATGACATACAGAAGGAAATTCAACATAGCAAAGAGGGAAGAGGTAAGATTAGAGAACTACAAAGGAAGGAACCCCATGTCGAGATCCCAATGGCGAAGGCAACAGAGGATTCGAAAGGCTGAGAGGGAAGCTGTGGCAAATAAAGGGGCAACTTCAACAAAAAACCAAGGTGAATCTAGCACCAACAAACCCACACCAAAAAATCAAGCTGAAGACAAACCCCCAGTTAACAGGAGGCTTTTCTCTGAAGTACAACTAGATGAACCAAAGGAATACACTCCAGGCCCAGAAGAAGACGAAGATATGATAACGGATAACTTCGAATCTGAGGGGGAGTCTTCGTTCAACTTAAACTGCAACGTGGTATCTGTGCTTCCCTGTGAATTTGGACAGGAAACTGAAATTGATGAATATGAGGAAGAAGATACCATAGACTTGATGAAGCATAGGCCTGTGTGCTACTATGTGATGGACAATGGAGCTGTCGAGGAGCAAAATGCGTTCTTCGAACGTCCAGAACCAGCTATGAAGAACCATCTTAAGCCACTATTTATTCGGGCAAAAGTTGGTGCCCATGGCGTGAATAAGGTTCTAGTGGATGGGGGTGCTGCAGTCAATTTGATACCCCACTTCATGCTGAAAAGATTAGAAATACGCGAAAGAGACATCAAGCCCCACAATATGGTTCTATCCAATTATGAAGGGGAAGTGGGAAAAACACTGGGAGTGGTTCAATTGGACTTGACAATAGGCTCAAGCTGTAGGCCCACCATGTTCATGGTGATCGAAGCCAAGGCCAACTACAACTTGTTGCTGGGAAGGGAGTGGATCCATGGCGTAGGGGCAGTTCCTTCGTCAATGCATCAGCGTTTAGTTCTATGGAGAGAAGATGGGATCGTGGAAAACATTGAAGCAGACCAGAGTTACTTCATGTCAACAGTCAATTTAGTTGACAAGAGGGATTATGACAAACATCTGGCAAAGATTGCTCTGTGTGTCCCAAATGATGAGATCAACGAAACCAAAAACGCCCACTACTATATGACCCTTCGCCATGATGGCCTATACTGGGATAGAAGAATAATCAGTGAAGAAGAGGGAGTCGAAAGTACTATACAAAGACGGCCAGCAGGCTGGGACTTCGACAACCTTATCCATGACTGAGTCCACCTTTTTCGAAAGGATTTCGGCTTATATGGCTGAGAACGAATCAAAGGCGACCTTAGAGGCTGAAATAAATAAATTAGCTGTGAAGATGAACGAAATAAGTGGGGATGGCTCGAAATGCTCACCCTTTAAAGAACTTGAGATAGATCAAAGGCTGGACGCCATCTATGATAAAGAACCCTTAGGCTTCGAAAGGGACCCCATAGACTCAGGTGCCAAAATGTTGGTGCAGGATCCACTCGAAGAAGTCAACTTAGGGGATGAAAACACAAAAAGAATAACCTACATAAGTGCAAAACTTAGCCCAGGCCTCAAGCAGGAAGTGATCGAGGTCCTTAAGAAAAATAAAGATTGCTTCGCATGGGATTATGACGAAATGCCTGGTTTAAAGAGGGAGTTAGTCGAACACAGACTGCCAATCAAAGATGGCAAGAAGCCCATCAAACAAACTCCCAGAAGATTCGCACCAGCGGTTCTCACAAAGATTAAAGCTGAGATCGAAAGGTTGCTGCGTTGCAGATTCATCAGAACCACAAGGTATGTCGAATGGTTAGCAAATATAGTACCTGTTATTAAGAAAAATGGTTCTTTAAGAATTTGCATAGATTTTAGGGATTTAAACACTGCAACCCCTAAGGATGAGTACTCCATGCCTGTGGCAGAAATGCTAGTAGACTCTGCTGCAGGGTTCGAATACTTGAGTATGTTAGATGGATACTCTGGGTATAATCAGATTTTTATTGCTGAAGAGGATGTTGCCAAGACAACATTTCGTTGCCCAGGAGCCTTAGGCACCTACGAATGGGTGGTGATGCCTTTTGGTTTAAAGAACGCTGGGGAAACTTATCAAAGGGCAATGAATTCGATTTTTCATGATTTCATTGAAACCTTTATGCAGGTGTATATTGATGATATAGTCATCAAATCTATATCTGCAGAAACACATTTGCATCATTTGAGCCAATCATTCGAACGAATGAGAAAACATGGCTTAAAGATGAATCCCCTTAAATGTGCATTTTTTGTGCAGGCTGGATATTTCCTTGGTTTTGTGGTTCACAAGAAAGGGATTGAGATCAACCAGAACAAAACCAAAGCCATAATGGAGACGAAAGCACCTACGTCAAAAAGGGAGCTGCAATCTCTGCTAGGGAAGATTAACTTCCTCAGAAGGTTCATTTCGAATCTGAGTGGAAGAACCCAAGCTTTCTCTCCGTTGCTTCGTCTAAAGCAAGGCCAAGCCTTCGAATGGAACGAAGCCCATCAGGAGGCATTTGACAGGATAAAAAGATACCTCTCTCAGCCTCCTATCTTGTCTCCACCTTCATGGGGGAAGCCCATGAGATTGTATATATCTGCCTCTGAAGTTAGTATAGGTAGTATGTTAGCACAAGAAGATAGCAATGGTATCGAAAGAGCCATATACTATTTAAGTAGAGTATTGAATGATGCAGAGACCAGATATATCAATTTAGAAAAGCTATGTCTCTGTTTGTATTTCTCTTGTATGAAACTCAAGTATTATATAAAGCCTGTTGATGTTTATGTTTCATCTCATTTCGATGTCATTAAACACATGCTTTCAAAACCAATAATGCATAGCAGAGTTGGTAAATGGGCTTTAGCCTTAACATAATATTCTTTGACTTTCATGCCTTTAAAAGCTGTGAAAGGCCAAGTGATTTCTGATTTCATTATGGACCATTCATTGGTTGAGCAGACTGTCATGAGTTACGTCGAAATGCAACCATGGAAATTATACTTTGATGGTTCAACCCAAAGGAATGGAAGTGGTGTTAGAGTCCTTCTAATTTCTCCTGAAGGAATTCCAACAAAATTCAAGTATAAATTAGATGGTCCTCGTTGCTCGAACAACGAAGCTGAGTATGAAGCGCTCATTGTTGGACTTGAAGCTTTGTTGGAATTGGGGGCAACTAGAGTCGAAATTAAAGGAGACTCAGAATTAGTGGTCAAGCAAATAACAAAGGAGTATAAATGCATAAAGGAAAACCTGATGATATACTTCGTCATAGTCAACAGGCTACTTAGGAAATTTGAATACATGGATATTCAACATATACCAAGAATAGAGAACCAAGAAGCAAATGACTTAGCACAGTTGGCTTCGGGTTATAAAGTTTCTGCCAGGAACTTTGAGGATTTAGTTGAATTAAGGGGTAGAGTTATGGCTACTAGATTCACACCATCAGATCTAGAAAGTATGAAATTGGGATATGCTGAGAAACAGGGATTTGAAATATTAGCCATAAACACTTTATCAGATGCATATTGGCGAAGTCCACTGGTGAGTTATTTAACAAACCCAACTCTGAATGTTGATAGGAAGACAAAATACAGAGCATTATCATATGTCCTCATGGGGAACGAATTGTTCAAAAAGACCCAAGAGGGCGTATTATTGAAGTACCTAGGAGAAAGTGAGGCATACTTAGCATTGTCAGAAGTCCACAATGGGGCATGTGAGGCACATCAAGCAGGTCATAAAATGAAATGGCTGTTATTTCGATATGGCATGTATTGGCCTAGCATGCTCAAAGATTGTATAGACTTTGATAAAGGATGTGAGGAATGTCAGAAACATGCAGGGATTCAACATGCCCCTGCAAGTGAGTTGCATTCAATCATCAAACCATGGCCATTTAGAGGATGGGCATTGGATTTAATAGGAGAAATAAATCCCGCTTCGTCTAAAGGACAGAAATATATCTTGGTAGGAATAGATTATTTTACCAAGTGGATCGAAGCTATACCATTAATAGTTGCTGATCAAGAGGCTATTATTGAGTTTATACAGAAACACATTATCTATAGGTTCGGATTTCCAGAGAGCATAACCACAGACCAAGGCTCTGTGTTTACTGGTAGAAAGATGCAAGAATTTGCCCAAGAAATGGGGTTTAGATTACTAACATCAACGCCATATTATGCTCAAGCAAATGGTCAAGTCGAAGCAGCCAATAAAGTGGTAATAGGGTTAATCAAGAAACATATTGGTAAAAAGCCAAGGAACTGGCACAAAACTTTGGACCAAATACTATGGGCCTGTAGAACATCTCCTAAGGAAGATACTAACACTACGCCTTTCCAACTCACATTTGGTCATGATGCAGTGCTGCCAGTAGAAATTCATCTACAATTAGTTCGAATTCAAAGACAAAACGAACTTCCAGCTGCATTACATTGGGAGATGATGATGAATGAATTAGTTGAGTTGGACGAAGTTAGATTACATGCATTGGAAATCTTGATGAGACAAAAAGAAAGAGTGGCCAGGACATATAACAAAAGGGTGAAAAGAAAAGCATTCATTATTAATGACTTAGTCTGGAAAGTCATATTGCCCATGGACAAGAAGAATAAAACACTAGGTAAATGGTCACCTCATTGGGAAGGGCCTTTTCGAATACTAAAGGTATTCTCAAACAATGCATATGAAATCGAAGAGCTGATGGATGATAAACGTATCCTAAAGGTTAATGGGAAGTATTTAAAGAAATATAAGCCACGCCTGCAGGAGATTCGAATAGTAACAACGTAATCAAAATATCATAAAAATGCCAAAATGGCAATATGGGATGCCAAAATGGCGTTGTTCGAATATTACATATAAAAAACCAAATTTTAATCAAATGAACACTGAAATTTAGAAATAAGAATTATTCTTCAATCTGTTGAAGGTACTTCGAAAAGATTCAAGTCTTTGTTGAGCAAAACGTCTGGCTCCCTCCAAGGTTGCCACTTCTCCCTTGAGTTGTTGTGCAGTTTCCATTTCTGCAAGCCCCTGGTTGAGAAGCTCTTCGAATTGGTTACCAGCAGTATTGGTTTCGTAGGCTATTTGTTGTTCTTTAGCCTCTTTAACCTTCTGTTGAAGTTCCTGAATTTGCATTTCCCAGAGAAGGATGGACTCAGCTCGAGCCTCATAATCAGTTTTTGCTTGCTTTAGATGCATAGCTTGATCCTCAACTTCTTGAGAGAGTTTCGAAGCTTGTTCATAAGCAGCATCCATTGCAGTGCGTTTTTCTTGAACCTTTCTGGCAGCAAATTCATCTTGGAGAAGGTACCAAGTCACGTTGTCCAGCAAAGATTGAAGATCGAACAAGATAGTACTAACTGGAAAGGAGCAGGTAGCAAGGTTGACTTTTGTAAGCAACTCCTTCATAGTGTAGAAAGCAGTGCTATCCTGTTTGAGCACTTCGAATATATCCACATTAAGAATTGTTCTCCTGATCCTGTTAAGAAGTACAATTCTTTCATCTGTGGGCAGCGGATGGCTAGTCGAACTTGTGCCAGCCCTAGCAGGTGGAATATCCCTTTGAGCCAGCTTCACCTTCATGTACCCAATAGGGTCATTTCGTCTCAGGAGTGCAAGCTCCTCTTCAGTCATTCGAGACAAAGACGGTTGAGGGAGTTCCACATGCAGGGGAGTCACGTCCATTTCGACTTCCATGGGTTTATTGGTTGTGTCACCATCCCCTTCATTCGTTTCGTGCTCATTATCTTCTTCATCGTCATCCAAATCCATCACTTCGATGTCTTCTTTTTTGCTGCTATTTGCATTGGACTCTATCCCAGCAGTCGAACCATCGTTGGCATCCTCCTCCTCAGACTCTTCTTCTGCAGATTCTTCGTTTCTTTGACCAGAATCAGCTTTCTCTCCTTTAGCGTGAGTGTCCTTTGGGTCCTCTTGAAGGGTTTCGAGAGGGGACTTTTAGAGAGAAGTTCTTTGTAAAGCCTCTGCAGATTTTTGAAGCGTTGCTTCATTTGTTTCTTTTAGAGGAGGAGAAGTACTCTGATCATCTTGCTGCTCAGAAGCCCCAGCCAGAACCGCCATATTGGAGGAACCTTTGTTCTGTACAAGGTTGCTGGAGTCTCCTTGAGGAGAGGAGTTGATCGGAGCAGCAGCTTTTGATGGTGAGGTCGAAGTGGTAAAAGCTGGATTTAAAATATCCTGCAAGAAGCAAAAGAATATTAAAAGCATGCACCAAGGTAATGAATAATTATTTCTTTGTCAAAGTTCAATTTACCTGTGGACTCTCAGAAGAGAGGTTTCTAGCTATGCGTTCCAACATTACGTTGGAGGTCGAAGATGGAATTTTGGATTTAGGTGAGGGAGCAGCATCCCGGGAATCGAGTCCAAAGACACTAGTTGGTACAACACTTTTTGAAATATCCTTCTTCTGCTTCTTCTTCGAAGCAGCTGGTAAGTTTCCTCCAGCCTTGGGGTCTTCCCCAGTGGTGTTTGATTTTTGCTTATTTGGAGTGGTAGGCGGAAGTTTGTTGGTCTGAAAAGATTTAAACAAAGAGTTAGATGCAAATCATGAAGCATTAGTGTATTCGAAACATCAAGGCTAAGTGATTACCTGTGGAGTTGAAACACTGGTTATTATTGGTGTTGTTGTTGTTGTTGCAGCAATTGTTGTTGGTTCGGATGGAGTCACATTATCAATGGTTTCGATAGAGGCTTGAGAGGCGCTCCCTTCTTTTGATTTTGAAGCAGCAGTCTTTATCCTGATGGCTGAAAATCGAAACAATTAAGGCAAAAGTTAAAGATATGGAAAATGAAATACGTTTGGGATTTTCCCAAGCATTCGCACCTGTGCCTTGATCAGATTTAATCGACATGGCAGAAAGGTCATAGCGAAGATGTCCTGGGAAATCGTGGAGCCAGTGTCGAGCCCATGTCACAGTCTCAGATGGCTTTGGTTTCTTTTGAAGATATTTGAACATTTCTTTGCAAGTGAACCACCAAGGGTATGGAGGAAACCAAGCCAGAGCCAGTTCTGAGGTAGGTAATATGGGAAATTTAGGTGGATGCATTTCGAATGCCAACCTATACCTATCCTCAGGTGATAACCCTGAAGGAAGTTTTAACTTAGAAACTTTTTCTTTGAATTTTTCCTTCAGGGTCTCAGCCGCTTGATGCACAGTGGATTCCAAGTGTGTGGGATCATAAGTAGTTTCGAAATAATTTTGAAAAGCTTTGATCTCTTTGGCATGAGTGAACATACCTTTCTTGCATGGTACCTGCACATCGAATGCATCAGTTAGTTTCTGCTGAATAGTAAGAGTATCGAACATATAAGTCTGATAGAACTTTGTCCACCATTCCAGAAACCCCTTTGCTGTAAGGTGTGTAGGTTCGAAAGTTATTAGTTCAAACTGGGCGAAGCCTTGGTATTGTTCCTGCTGTAGTTTGGCTTCTCGTGCCTTGAAGGTTCGCCCAGAGGTGATGGCACTTTCCGTTTGAAATAGGGGTTCAGGAATTAGTTGGCACAAGCCAAATTGTCTCGAAACGAAGTTGGGCTGATAAGCGAAAAGGAAAATCTAATTCTTGGCAGGAGTTATTCTCGAAGAGATTAGTCTGGGTAGCAAAAAGGCTCTCCATACATCTTGAATCTCTTTGCTTTTGACAGCTTCTGAGAGAGCCATGGTGAACCATGAAGGTCCATGAGCCCTCGAAGCAAAAGGCGCCATGGTCTCTTCGAACTTATGCTTCTTGGAGAATATCATGATATATTTCGAGAATAGGACTTTGAAGTCATCCTTATCATCGTTTGGGGTTAGTCTTTGAAGCCTAGTGCCTTCGATGATTCTATCCGTTATTTCTGGGTCTTGTTCAGCAAAAGTGTTGGCAGTTGATAATGAAGGTTCGAACATGGCATTTAGCCATAACTGAAGTAACCAGAAAGGGCCAGCTAGCAGGATATTCTTGGAGGTGTGAGATTTTAGACTCAAAACAGCTGACCTTAGGCTTTCATAAAGATCAATTAGTAGCGATTCGCTTAAGCACACCCTCCGATTCTCATGCAAATCTCCTGCTAGAGGAATAAACCTACTGGCTACCTGTAGGGATCTGCTGCAAAAGACATACCTTGACAGCCATAAGGTAAGGAAAGCAATGTGTTCTACATCTGACACACTGTCTCCTTCAGTGTGATAGTGGCTGATAAACTTTGAAAAGCTTGCTAGTTTGACTTCGAAGTCGATAATACTCGAATGCTCTTTGTTGTCAGGGATATATGTTTCTCCTATTGGTGATAGCCCAGTAATGGCCGCTATGTCAAAGAAGGTAGGGGTAATCATTCCACCAGGGAGATGGAAAGTATTATAAGTACTGTCCTAGAAATATAGGGACACGAATAACAATGGGTGGCTATAAGTAAAACCTGGCTTCGACAGCTTAATCAAGTTGTAGATACCTAATTCTTCCCATTGCTGGGATTTCTTAGCTTCTACCTTATTGAACCAGTTATGATAAGCAGTGTCGGAGGTGGGGCAAGATCGAAACGGTTTGAAGTTACTCTTTACATAGTCTAGTACAAACGGGTCCTTGGGAGGAACAATTGGATTTTCCACGGTGTTTGAACCAGAAGACTCTATTGCCTTAGGGGCGTCCATTTTATTAAACAGAGGTTTGAAATTATAGCAAACTGGGAAAAATTTTCTGGTGTCTTTTAAAATTTCAAAAACTGTAAGAGGGCCCATTAAAGCTAACCTCTTGCCAGCAGCGGTAGTAGGAATTAGTACCTGGGATGCATAAAGCATTTCTTTCTCTTTTGAGATCATCTGGGGAACAAGAACAGATTGACCTTGGTAAGTGACAACCTTGCTTTCCATTGTGGTTCCTACGGTCTTTCCTTTCTTTTTAGAAGCCTTTTTTAGTTGAGATGAAGTTGAAGAAGACATCGTTGGAAGAATGTTGAAAGCTTAGGGTTTCGGTGAGAAAAGAAGGAGAAAAGATTCAGAATATGGGAAGAAAAGAAAAGACTAATTTGATGGGTTTTTATAATGTGGAAGTTTAAGCATCCACTGAGTAAGGTTGTGATACGTGGTAATCGTGGGTTGGTTTGATGAAGAGGTGGCGTAAAGTTAACATTGGTAATAGGCGTGATTAAAGATGATCATTGTTTTGTAACTGCACCATACTGTGAAATGGTTCAAGGCGGTTAAGGAATCTAAAAAGCGTTATGATTGACGTGACTGGAGTCATATGCAATAAATGTTACGATGATTTGAAGGTCGCATCAAAATCTTGTGTATATGTTTAAAATAAGTATTTATCAAAGGAATCGAAATACGTATTTTAAATGGGCATTTTGTTGGCTGAAGATTTTGATGATATTATTATAAGCAAAGTAAATTGGACATTTCGATTGAAATGAAACAAAATGTCATGTTTCGAAATGGTAGAAACAGTGCTTCGAATGAGCATATCAAAGCTTGGAGCTTCGAGTGACAGTTATGAGAATATATCTAAAGAAGTCTCGAAATGATAACAAGGCTGTATCTAAGGAATGCGTTCGAAGCGAAGAAGTGTCAAAACATTTAAAATTCAAATGCAAGCGGGATGTTCGAAATTTGAAATATATGCGCTGGAGCATTCGAAGACGCGTGGAAGCAAAAGAGAGGCTTGTTCTGCATGTTCTGAACGTGGAAGAATCTTATAGCAAGACCGTTATGGTCGAAGTAGTATAAATAGAAGTCTTAGCATTAGGATTTCGTGTGTCATATCTATTGTACAAAAAAAAACTCAGTAAACATTCAAATTACCACATGGCTAGGGAAACGAATGCAAGAGCAATGTACGTATGATAACACCACATGTTTATGATTTAATGAAAACTCTTTATCATTTCCAGTACTTTCCTTTATCTTTATGTCAATACCATTTACAAGTTTTTGCATTTAAAGTGTTTCATTCGAAATCTTTTCATTGATGCCTTACATTTAAATGTTTTCTTTCCATTTCAAATACTTTACATTTCAGAAACTGTTATACATTTCATGCCTTTATCTTCAAGTTTTTATCCTTCGAACACCTTTTTCACTTAAAGCCATTTTACAGTTTTCTTGCATTTAAACGCTTTCTTCATATTTCGAATCTTTTACATTAACCGTTTTTATGATTCGAAGTCATTTATTTGTCTTTTATGCAGTTTTTACATGTCTTTACAATTGACCTTTATTCATGCAATTTAGTTTCGCGCACGTTTATTTGATCACACCTTTAGATCTTTAAGAGATAAATCGAAATAAGTTAAACACCTACACAGCATTCTAAATACTAACCATGAATACCAGTTCGATCATGCGAGTTACCCTAATGACCAACACGTCCTAGGATTAATCTAGTCGATCCCGTGAGTTACCAGAGAAATTGAATAACAGTCAGTAAGTTTATTCGATAGTTTGGAGGACTAGCGGTTGTTTACCAGAAATCACTGTAAACAGGAAGCATCCGTAAACTGTTTTCAGGAGTTGAAGTTGAATAAGCAATAGAGCAGCATCCGTTGCTGGGAAGCGTCCGTAAACTGTTTTCAAAAGTTGAGAAGAATCTGAACAAGCAATAGGTTAACATCCGTTACTGGAGAACTCGTGAACTGTTTTCAGAAGTCTGGTATGAACAAGCGATAGATTAACATCCGTTACTGGAGAATCCGTAAACTGTTTTCAGAAGTTGAAGAATATGAACAAGCGATAGGTTAATATCCGTTACTGGAGAACCCGTGAACTGTTTTCAGAAGTCTTGAAGTTGAATAAGCAATAGAGCAGCATCCGTTGTTGGGAAGCGTCCATAAACTGTTTTCAAAAGTTGAGTCTGAACAAGCGATAGATTAACATCCGTTACTGGAGAATCCGTAAACTGTTTTCAGAAGTTGAAGAATCTGAACAAGCGATAGGTTAACATCCGTTACTGGAGAACCCGTGAACTGTTTTCAGAAGTCTGGTCTGAACAAGCGATAGATTAACATTCGTTACTGGAGAATCTGTAAACTGTTTTCAGAAGTTGAAGAATCTAAACAAGCGATAGGTTAATATCCGTTACTGGAGAACCCGTGAACTGTTTTCAGAAATTGAAGAATCTGAACAAGCGGTAGGTTAATATCCGTTATTGGAGAACCCGTGAACTGTTTTCAGAAGTCTTAGAATCTGAACAAGCGATAGGTTAACATCCGTTACTGGAGAACCCGTGAACTGTTTTCAGAAGTTGGAATCTGAACAAGCGATAGGTTAACATCCGTTACTGGAGAACCCGTGAACTGTTTTCAGAAATTGAGTCTGAAGCTTACTAATCTTTATCCTGAAAAAGGGTAAGATATTAGCTGAAACACAAAGTCATGTTGCATGAAATGTATGATGCAATGTATGTTATATCAATGTTTATGATATGAATGTAATGAATGCGCATTTAGGCTGATGAGCTGTCTTGCTGAGGATAGATAAATCCTGGATGGCTGGAGATAAAAGAATCTTGATTACTGTTAGGGAAAGTGAGTCCTTGACTGTTGCAGAGGATTGCAAGAATCTCTGATTGCTGAAGATGACACATCCTTGTTGGCTACTGCTGGAGAATCAGGAGCTTGGGTGGTATGCCAATCTACTGGAGATTCCTGTCCTGAGTAAATATTCACTGGGGAATATCTGAATATCCTGTGAGGAATTGAGAATGAGGGTCTTCATTCTGCTTGGGGAATGCAAGATCTTCAATTGTTGAGGGATCTTAGGACCACTGCAGGGGATCGGGACTCCTTGGTGACTTGTAGGGAATGAGAATTCTGATGACCTCTACTGGGGAGTTCAGAACCTGATAGACTTATGCTGGAGAAGTAAGATTGAGAATCCTCAGTCTAGTGGGAAGTATCTTTGTGGGGAGAAGGTTTACTAGTCTGGTTCCGCTGGGGATTGATGGTTGGAATTTTTTTTTAGCTCCGCTGGGGATTGGATTTTCAGATTTTTAAGGCTCCACTGGGGATACTGAAACTTAACTCTGAGGGGAATTGAGTTCTGGAAGGCCCTCTGGCTGGGGAAATCAGCTTTGAGAAAGCTTTTGTTTTGCTGAGGATCCTAAAGTTTAACTCTGTTTGGGAAATTAAGTTCTGGATTGAGGAATTTGGAGTTTAAATCTGCCGGGGATTCCTTCTGAAAGGGCATCGAGATATCTACCTGTACCTTCAACCTATCAGTAATCATCTTTCTGGATTTGTAAGGAAATGATTATGTTCAAATGCATATGCCTTTTTAACAAAACATTGGACGTTTCTCAAATAAAACATAAGTGTAGAAAAGCAAAAGGAAGGCAAAGCAAATTTCTGTATTTGGAAAAGTATTTGTATTAACTTTCTATGAGTATATTTGTACAAAGGAGACAGTCATCCTAGTAAAATTGAAAATTTTATACAAAAGAAAGATGGCTATATGAAACAATTCCATGGGATCCCCATTCTGTTATAGCCTTCACAACTCTGAATATCTGTCCATTCAATGCTTCGTCCACCGATGACTGGATTGATCAGAAGCTTGGAGCTGGTTGATGAAGAGATTACCCTTAAAGTGATCCGACGAGACATAGTCATACGCTTTAATTCCCTAACTTTTGCCTGAATCGCCCTTTCGGGTTTTCGATCCATCGGGAAACCCTTTTTGCCCAAGTCGCCCTTTCGGGTTTTCGACTTGCCGGGTGTACAGATTTTTTTGTTTTATCCCTAATTTTTGCCTGAACCGCCCTTTCGGGTTTTCGGTTCACCGGGATGCCCATTTTTGCCCAAGCCGCCCTTTCGGGTTTTCGACTTGTCGGGTTATTTTATGCATAGTATCTTTTGACTATGTCTGCGTTCGCAGGGTGCGGCAAATCGTCGCCGTCCATGGTGGTCAGAATCATTGCACCACCAGAAAATATACTCTTGATCACAAATGATCCTTCGTATGTAGGAGTCCATTTGCCCCTGGGATCACTTTGCGGCAAGATAATCCACTTGATTATGAGATCTCCGACTTGATACACTTGACGTATGACTTTCTTGTTGAAGGCCTTGATCATCCGTTTTTGATACGCCTGACCATGGCAAACAACAGTGAGTCGCTTCTCGTTGATCAAATGGAGTTGATCAAGTCGGGTCTGAATCCAATCGTCTTCATTCAAACCAACGTCCTTCATAATCCTTAAAGAAGGAATCTGAACTTCCATGGGTAGGACAGCTTCCATGCCATACACTAAAGAAAATGGGGTTGCCCCGGTTGAAGTACGTGCCGTGGTACGGTATCCATGCAGAGCAAACAGTAACATCTCATACCAGTCTTTGTAGGTGACTGTCATTTTCTGAATAATCTTCTTGATGTTTTTGTTCACAGCTTCAACAGCACCGTTCATCTTCGGCCGATAGGGAGATGAATTGTGATGATAAATCTTGAACTGTTCACATAGAGCGGTGATCATAGTATTATTCAGATTTGTACCGTTGTCCGTGATGATCCTGTCGGGAACACCGTACCGGCATATGAGGTTTTGCTTGATGAAGCGGGAAACCACATTTTTTGTAACAAAGGCGAAGGAAGCTGCTTCGACCCATTTGGTGAAATAGTCAATCGCAACCAGGATGAAGCGATGTCCATTGGACGCTGTGGGCTTGATCTCTTCAATCATGTCAATGCCCCACATTGTGAATGGCCAAGGAGCTGTCAGAACATTGAGAGGAACAGGAGGAATATGAATCTTGTCAGCGTAGACTTGACATTTATGGCAGGTACGGGAGTGTTGATAGCAATCAGCTTCCATGGTAGACCAGTAATAGCCTGCCCTTAGAATCTTCTTAGCCATCGTATGTCCGCTCAAGTGGGTGCCGAAGGTGCCACTGTGTATATCGGTCATAATCAACTCTGCTTCAGCTTTGTCTACACAACGAAGTAAGACACAATCATGGCTGCGTTTATAGAGGATGCCATTGCTCAAGAAGAACTTGGCAGCAAATTTCCTTAGGAACTTCTTATCATTGACGGAAGCTCCTTCGGGGCATTCTCTAGTCTGGAGATACCTTTTGATTTCGTGAAACCAGGGTTGTTCCACTACTTCTTCGGTATTAATCTCGTGACAATGCGCAGGTTCATCCATTCGCTCGATGGTGATTTGGGGAGCCTCGTTATCCCAATTGAGTTTAAACATGGAAGACATTGTAGCCAGAGCATCTGCTAGCTGATTCTCTTCTCGCGGAAAATGCTCGAAGGTAATTTGCTCGAAATGAGGCAACAATGTCAGGACATGTTCTTTGTATGGGATAAGATTAGGATGTTTGGTATCCCACTCTCCTTTGATTTGACTGATAACTAAAGCCGAGTCCCCAAATACGATCAAAGATTTGATCCCCAAGTCTATAGCAGCCTTGAGACCGAAAATGCAAGCTTCATACTCAGCCATGTTGTTGGTACAACTGAAGCAAAGTCAGGCCGTGAAAGGCGTGTGACAACCTTCCGGGGAAATGAGTACCACACCGATACCGTTTCCAAGTGCATTTGAAGCACCATCAAAGTACAGGGTCCATCGGGATCCTTTTTCAGGTCCGTCATATGGTCCGTTACCTTCGATGTTGTCTAAAGTCATGATGTCCTCGTCTGGGAAGTCGAATCTCATGGGCTGGTAATCTTCGACAGCTTGATGAGCTAGATGGTCAGCTAGCACACTCCCTTTTATAGCTTTTTGGGTAGTGTACTGGATGTCATACTCAGTCAGGATCATTTTCCATCTAGCGATTCTTCCAGATAAAGCCGGCTTTTCGAAGATGTACTTAATAGGATCCATTTTGGAAATCAACAAAGTGGTATGAGTCAACATATACTGCCTTAGTCGGCGAGCAGCCCATACCAAAACGCATCAAGTTTTCTCGAGCAGTGAGTAGCGAGTCTCACAGTCGGTAAACTTTTTGCTAAGGTAATAAATGGAATGCTCTTTTCAACCAGACTCGTCATGTTGGCCCAGCACGCACCCCATTGAATTATCCAAAACAGTTAGATACATGATCAACGGTCTTCCTTAGACGGGTGGCATCAAAATAGGAGGTTCTAGCAAATACTCCTTGATCTTATCAAAAGCAGCTTGGCAACCGTCGTTCCATTCGACTACCTGATCTTTCTTCAATAGTTTGAAAATTGGCTCACAGGTAGACGTCAGATGAGAGATGAATCTGGCAATATAGTTCAAGCGCCCCAAGAACCCTCTAACCTCCTTTTCAGTACGGGGAGTAGGCATTTCTTGTATTGCTTTTACTTTTTCTGGATCGACCTCAATGCTCTTGTTGCTGACAATAAATCCTAGAAGTTTACCAGACCTAACTCCAAAAGTACACTTACTTGGATTCAGCCTGAGTTTGTACTCCTTCAACCTGGCAAACAACTTTTGCAGATGTTCAAGGTGTTCCTCCTCTGTTTGTGATCGAGCTATCATATCGTCTACGTAAACTTCGATCTCATGATGTATCATATCATGAAACAAATCTACCATGGAGCGTTGATAAGTTGCCCCTGCATTCTTCAGTCCGAACGGCATCACCTTGTAGCAGAAGGTACCCCATTGTGTAACAAAAGTTGTTTTCTCCATGTCCTCGGGGGCCATTTTGATCTGGTTGTAGCCCGAGAATCCATCCATGAAGGAAAACACCTTGTGCTGAGCTGTGTTGTCAATCAAAATGTCGATATGCGGTAGCGGAAAATCATCTTTAGGGCTAGCCCTGTTCAAATCCCGGTAGTCCACACACATTCTGACCTTGCCGTGTTTTTTAGGTACTGGCACAATGTTAGCAACCCATTGTGGATAGGATGTAACATCCAGAAAGCCAACATTGAATTGCTTCATTACTTCTGCTTTAATCTTCTCAGACATGTCGGGCCTCATTCGGCGGACTTTTTGCTTGATCAGTGGACAATCCTCTCTTGTAGGGAGACGGTGAACCACGATATCTGTGTCTAAACCCGACATGTCTTCATAAGACCAGGCGAAGATTTCAACGTAATCATTCAACAGCTGTATCAAACGCTCCTTGACACTTGATTCCAGATTGGCACGCACTTGTACTTCCTTCCGGTCTTCCTCTGTTCCTAAGTTGACAGTTTCCAACAACTCTTCGTGAGGGAAGATGGCCCTCTCTTCTTGTTATAGAAGTCTGACTAGCTCTCCTGGTACTTCACAATCTTCGTCGTCTTCGCACTCAGCCTGATTGACCAAATCTTCAGAGTTAATGAAGGACATAGCATAATAGTCACCCATAGAATCCAGAGTGGATGGGTACCTGCGTTTGTGAGTGTGGGTGTGTGTAAGGGATAGCCATCCTTAAACAAACAAAAATGCAAAAGGAAAGAAAATGAACACAACAGTTTATCAATGAAAAATGTCCAATGAATCATTAAACATGGCATATGGATATGAAGAGAATCAAAACCCTTACAAATGGACCTACATGCCCCGGGCAAGGCATGAGGTGTAAAAGTAGTGTGTAGATTGTTTAAAAGTAATTATTACAGACCAACAGGAAATGTTCGAAAGATAAGTTACTGATTAATGAAAGTAATGGGGACGAAGTCTTTCGCCTCCCAGTTGTGCAGTCCCCCTTCTATGGTTGGGAAGATCCAGTCTTCAATGTTACCCTCTTCGTCTTCGTCTTCCAAGGAATTGATTCCATGAGGAGAAATCTTGATGGGTGTTCTTTCAATTTTTGAGCGACGCATAGCTTTTTGCCCCGCAGCGGTGAATCCCAACCCAAACTTGTCTGTCTTGTGGGGAAAGTCAGGCAACTGACCCCATGTTGAGCTCTTTCCCTCCTTCATTGCAGCCTTTGCGTCTTTCAGAGATGCCATCCTGGCCACCTGCTTGGGCTCCTCAGCTACTGCCTTTGCTACAGCAACCTCGGGAGCAATTTCCTCGAAGTGTTGGAACGGTGTCTCAATGAACTCGCCCTCCACTTCCACATACCAAAAGGAGTTCAGGTGACTGATCATATATTCTTCTTCACCGTGTACAATTATAATCTTTCCTTTGACAGGGTATTTCAGCATCTGATGTAGGGAGGAAGTGACTGCCCCAACATTATGTATCCATGGCCTCCCTAGCAAGCAAGAGTATGATGGGCGGATGTCCATCACATAGAAAGTTGAGGGGAACACTTCAGTACCTACCTTAATGGGAATGTTGACCTCCCCATGTACCATTCTTTTTGACCCGTCAAATGCCCTTACAATGATATTACTCGGCTTTAGCTCCAAACCTTCACAATCCAATCGGTCCAGAGCTTTCTTAGGCAGCACGTTCAAAGAAGAACCAGTGTCGACCAAAACATGGGCAAGAGTAGTTCCTCGACATTCAACTGACACATGCAATGCGTCATTGTGCTTTCTTCCTTTCGGAGTCAGGTCAGCATCAGAGAAACCTAGGCCGTTGTCTGCGGTAAGGCTGGCTACACAATCCTGGAATTGATCGGCTGAGGTTTCCTGGGGAACATGGGCTGTCTTCAGAAATCTTATCAATGCTTTGGCATGAGCCTCAGAACAAAGCAGTAATGCTAACATGGAGATCTTAGAGGGGGTTTGCCCCAGTTGCTCCACCACGTCATAATCACTCTTCTTAATTATTTTCAGAATCTCCTCTATTTCTTTCTTAGAGGTTTCGGGGATAACCAATGGCTGAGCCCTCGTCCTGACGAGCTCATCTCGGATCCCTTTCCCCTTATCAGTAGAAGTAGGAGGGACAACCACAGGAGTAACAGCTTCTTCAATCAGCGGAGTTCTTGCATAAAGTTTTATCGGTGCAGGAGTAACTTTGGCAGCAGCTGAGGGTCCAAAGATTGCCTTTGGAGGGGAAATCTCTGGAGAAAGTATTCTCCCACTTCGGGTAATCTTGCTCGTACCAACAATGTTTCCAATGTCGGCATCTTCTTCGTCGGAGCTTTCTTCAGTTATCTCAACTTGTTTAACACCATGGTAGTAGATTTATCCACCATAATTCCATGGTATTGATTTGTCAGATTTGTAGGGGACAGGCCCAGGCATGGTTATTTTCAGAGGAACAAACTTCGGAACTGATGTAATCTTAACAGGCTTTTTAGGGACCTTGGAAAGATTGGTGGAAATGGTGATTATTGAAACATCTTTGATAGGGGTTGGAGTAGCAGGAACCTTTTCGAAAATAATTTGTTGAGTGTCCATTAGGCCTTGGATGCCTATCTTCAGCAATGGACAGTCGATTGGTAGGGAGGAACAACAGTAGCAGTCTTCTTTACATCCTGGGAAAATCCCAGCCTTTAACAGATTCAACTTGAACGTCAACAGTGGAGTCATCAGGTCATCAACATCAGAAACATACAGATCTTCTTCAATAGCATGGACATTGCGACCATGCTTCGGCATTGGAGCGGATATTACGTTTGGCTTCTCTGGAGCATCGAACTCAACCTCTTTTGCATCTATTAAATCTTGAATTTTATGCTTCAGTGCCCAGCAATCGTTGGTGTCGTGCCCGACGCTGTCAGAATGATAGGCGCATTAAGCATTAGGATGATAATGCGGGGAAGATGTGTTCACATTTTTTGGTGCCTCTTTGATAGTAGTGAGATTCAACTTCAACAAATGGGGAAGAACTTGTGCAGGCGTTATATTGATGGGGGTGAACTGCCGTTGTGGCCGTTCTACCCGTTGCTGGTTTGGTATGGACTGATTGTTACGAGGCTGATCATTTGACGAATTTTGGATCATCACGGCCCCCATAGTCAGTCGGCGCTCAGTTCTTCCCAATCTTTTCTGAGAGTATATAACAGTTGTCTCCTTCTTGGCCGAAAATGATTTCTTAGCAGTTGTAGATGCAGAGGCCTCCTTTTGAATCTTCCCATTCTTAATACCAGCTTCCACCCGTTCGCCAGTCAGAATCAATTCAGTAAACCCTGCGGAAGAGCTCCCGATCAAATGGTTGAAGAACGGGCCAGATAGGGTCCCCAAGAACATATCAACTAGTTCCCTATCAGAAAGAGGTGGCTGCACTCTTCCGGCCAAGTCGCGCCATTTCTGGGCGTATTCTTTGAATCCCTTATTTGAGGCCATTCCCATACTTTGTAGCTGAGTACGGGTTGGCGCCAAGTTAGCGTTATATTGATACTGGCGATAAAAGGCAGCTGCCAAGTCTTCCCAGTTATGCACTTCTGACCTCTCAAGCTGGTAAAACCAGTCTAGTTGTGTATCGGACAAGCTATCCTGAAAGAAGTGTACCCAAAGATTTCTGTCGAATGTATGAGGTTGAATTCTTATGACATATGACCTTAAGTGCATCTTCGGGCAAGACAGCCCATCATATTTTGCAAAAACTGGCACCTTAAACTTTGGAGGGATCACAATCCCAGCAATCAATCCCAATTCTTCAAAATCTAACCCAGGGATCCTTTGCAGCTCCATAGCCGCCAGTCTATCCTCCAGGTTTTTGTATTTGTCGTCCGCTGGCGGGTATTGTTGCTCTGAGTAGTCTTCATCTTCCTCAACCTCTTCCTCTTCAGCCTCAGAATCAGAAGGTAGTGCAACTCCTTTTCCCTTACTGGTTTCCTCCTCAGATGCGGAAGGAAATTCAAGAACTCTTCTAGCTTCATTCTCAAACCTTCTTCCCGGTGTAGCTACCCCAACTCTTTTCTTCTTCTTTTTCACTTTTTCTTGCTCTTTGTTCCCAAGAAGTGCTTTTAGATCCTCCTGACCCTTTGCCAAGGTCATTAGGAGCTGTTGAAACTGCGAGTTTTGTGACTGTAGATCTTTGACCGTCTGTTCAAGATCCATCTTACTGAAATAAACAGCAGAGAGATAAGGAAACCTGGTGTGGAGACCTGCTTATGCATATGATGAATGCTATGTTTATTCATGCAATGCATTCAAGGATTTAGAAATTCAAATTTGTTACAAACAAAAAGAACACACGTCATATTAATAAGAAGAAATTTTGTCAGTACATAAATGCCCCATGGGCCAAATATTACAAAAACTTCTTAAGGTAAAAAGACGTTGCGCATCCTCTTTGGTGCGATGTAAGTGTTGATGGTCTCCTCCTCATGAAGTCAGCGGGTAAGCTCCAAAGCCTTCTTCTCACTGGCGTAGAAGCTGGCTTCAAAAGTATTCCGTTCCTCCTTGAGTTGGATCCAACTCTTCTGCATCTCCTCCCATGATGTTGGCATGTCAGGATATAGGATGGTGTAGGGAACCTCTCCTTCCTTAACGGGATATTTAATCAAAGGGAGAATATGAGGGTAAGGCATCATAAGACTTTGGGCTCGGGTCCTTACCCACTTGAGATAAGGCTCAAGAGGGATGGAGTTCTTGTGCCCCAGTGTCTTGCTATCTACCTTGTTAGGCATCCTCCAAGCTCTGATGAATCTTTGGCGAAGTCCTTGCGCATCGTTGTCGAAGTCAAAAACTAGGTCAGGAATCAGCATGTCATGAGGGCAATCCCTCCGTGCATATCCAAATTATCTCAAAGCTAGACAAGGGTTGTAGGTAATGCCTCCCCTAATTCCAAGTAATGGAACATTAGGAAACTCTCCACAACGATCGACGATGATGGCATTTTCTCTGGACCGAGAACACCAATGTACATCAGAGTGTGTGAGGGTCATCAACCGTTGTGACCACCTTAAGCCTTAGTCATTCTTCAAAACAGATTATGGAAGGTGCGAAATAAACCACCTTGCAAGGAGAGGAGTACAACACATGAGAACACCTCTCTTTCTCATTGTTCGTGTGTAAAATGAGTGGATGATGTCCCCAAGCAATGTAGGTATGGGATTCCTTGACATGAAAATCTTGACAGCATTGACATCTATAAGTTGGTCAGGATTTGGGAACAAGACCAACCCATAAATGAGGAGTGCCACAATTTCTTCAAAGGCTTGTAGATCTAAGGAATTCCAACACTCTTGTGCCTTCTCAAACAAGAATTTTGCCAAGAAGCCTTTGACACCACTTCTAATCTCCCAATGCCCCTTGATGTCAGATGGTTGCAAGTGTAGTGCTTGAGCAACATCTTCAGGCTTTGGTTCTTTTTCTGTATCGTTGTAGGGTAGTTGATTAAGAATAGGAATTCTCAGGAGTTGAGAAAATTCCTCCAAAGTAGGCACCAATTGATAGTCGGGGAATGTGAAACAGTGGTGAAGGGGGTCAAAGAATTGGAACAACACTTTCACCATGTCCTCTTCAATGTTGGTGTTGACTAGGCTGAGCAGTCTACCATGTCTTTCATTGAAGGGAGAACTTTCTGGAATTCTGGATGTGAGCTCCTTGAGTTGAGGAGGGATTCTCACAAGGTTGACTTGGATAGTTTTCCTGCGAAGAATTTCCATGACCTACAAAACAAAAACAAAGATGAAGATCCAAACCCTTGAAATGGTTAGTGGATGCATATGATGCTTTATGATGTTCATGATGTATGCACAAACATATGTACAAGCAATTCACACAAAACCCTAGTTTCAGGCTTGTATGGGGTTTCATAGGTAAGTACCCTCTTGAGTGAAGTTGGCTTAAAAACCTGTCCTATAAATAGTAACCGGGTTCTAAGGAGCTCAATATCATTGGATTGTTTTCCATGTTCATTGTTTTGGTTTAGCCACTTAACTAGCGACCAAAATATTCCAAGAAAACAACCCTCAATGAGTGTAGTATCGAGTATCTACCAACTTCGGACTGCACCAAAGCCGGTCATCTCACTACCCCTAATAAAAGGCCAAGATGGTCAAGTAAGGTTCTAGGTCATTAGTGCTTAGTGACATCACTCAGCGGCCCCGTACTCTCCTTGATTGAACTCAAGGGTTACCGGTACTCACAAATATGTCGCACTAATATAGCTATTGCTTCAACCGTGTTGGTATACCCCGCACAGTTTCCACAATGTATTGCTATCTATGAATGTTTCCCAAATCCGAGTGTAGGATTTCAAGCCCAAACAAGAGAATCAAAATGTAAAGCAATCAAAGCAAACAATTAGTCATGCAAAAGGGTGATCTAAGCCCTAAGGTTACTCCACTTTTAAAATTTCCCCAGCAGAGTCGCCAGTTCCGTGATACGGTGGGAGAACTGACTTGGGTTTTTGCGTTTGTTTTCGCAAATGTTTCGGTTTAGCAAGAGTCGCCACCGACTTTTTATTTTATCCTAAGGAAAGGTTAAAAAGAACAGGAAAAACCTTTGAGATGTTTTCATGGGTTCGGGGAGTAGATTATAGAAAGGGAAGGTATTAGCACCCTTTCTATCCATGGTTATCCATGGGCTCTTAGGTACTTGCTTAGATCACTTGCCTTGCATTTTCAATTGTTTGAAATGGTGCTTTGTGTGTGGGTTTGAAAATGTTTTGAAAAAGATGCCTTGTCTAGGCAACCATTGTAACAATTCTTTACTCGAATGTTTTACAAAGGTGTTTGTCTTTTCGAAAAGATATTTCAATGTTTTTGAAAGTTGTTTTGAAAGTTGTGTTGTGGAGTGTGTTTTGAAAAATAGGCAAGTGTGTTTTGCAAGTTTGATCAAGTAACTAAGAGTTGTCTACCCTATTGTACTCAAAGATTTTTCTCATGTTTTAACCCTTTTAACAGTATTGTTCCACCATTGTATTTGGTGGACAATCTTGTGTTAGGATGTTAACGGGACAGGCGCGGGTCATCGTATGGACCATGAATGCAATGGTGCCAAGTGTCTTTGGCAATTTTGCTTGAGGGACTTGATCATTTTTTAGGCAACTTGAGAAAGCGTCATCGAGGGACTATGATCATTTGATTTGTTTTGTTTTGCCAAAGACACTCAACGTGCAACATGGCCCATTTTTGAAGGCAACAAGTGGAGTAACCCTAAGGGTGCAAGTGTGATTGGTGTTGTCCATTTTCATGCTTTTTTTGTCTTTGCATTAGGTCAAGCTATTTGTTGGTTGATTTTGCATACAAACCCTAGGTCTATCATGGCATAATTAGAAAGCGTTTAAATGCGGAAATTTAAATACTAAGCTATTACATCATGATATAGGGGGGGTACAAATGTTTGAATGGGGTATATTTAGCAAGAAATTTAAATCTAAGCTATTACATCCATATTGAATATACAAATATTTAATTGTACAATAATGAAATAAATACAATAAATATGCAAAATGTATTATGCACAAAAATGGTTTTTTATGTATGTAAAAGTGTTTTTCAATGTAAAATATAAACAAAAATGAAAAGGTTAATTTTTGATATTTTTATGGTTTTAGGGTAAAACCCTAATTTTTTGAATAAATGGTATTTTACTTATTAATATTTATTAATTATATACAAAAAATAAAAAAATATATATTATAAAAATTATTTTTTGATGTCAAATATTAATAAAAATAAAAGAGTATTATTTTCATGTTTTTGTCCTAAATATTCTAATAAATGTGTACAAGTATATTTATGTATATTTAATAAACTAAATATGTATAAAAATAAAATATTTATTATTTACCAAAAAAAGTATATTTTTGAGAAAATGTTTTCAAAAGGTAAAATAAAATAATAACTGAAAATAAATATATTTTGTATTATTTTTTAGTGTCTTAAATAAAAGTATATATATATTTATTTACATGCACATGTTTAAATAAGAAAATAAATGCCAAAAAAATATAAAATAATGTGAAAAAAATATTTTTAATGTTTTTTATGTGTTGACAAAAAATATCAAGTCAGAAGAAAAAATAAAAAGTCAAAAATAATCAAAATATCACACAATGGGCCAAGGGGGTGCAAAATGAGAAAAGTGGTGCAAACAGAAAAACAACTCAGGCCCAGCCCAAGTGGCTTGTCTTCAACCTCCAGCCATTCAAACAGAAACAAAAACGCGTGTTTCTTCTTGTCAATCACAAATCCTGATTCCTTGACTTTTAACAAAAACTTACAACACCAATAATGTAGAGGATCAAGTCACGATTTCAAACATATAAAAAAGTTGTTCTAACTCTCAGAAACGAGAGAGAATTTCTCCTCCCCCAATTTCTAACCTAACTTTTCTTCCATGTTTAAGTTCAAAATTCTCACAGCACACACAATATAAATGAAAAGTAACTACATGGATGGCTTCAGGGCTATGAGTAGAACATGCTTTCTTCACAAACTTAAGCCTAACTATGCCTGGATAGAGAGATAGAAGTTCAAAATTTTACCTGTTCAGCTTGAGTCGTGTGCATCAATGGAGGTACCTTCAATGGAGTTTGAGGATTTGTACAGCTTGCCTGAAGTCCCAGGATGCTCCTCCAACATCTAGCTTGCTTTGAAACTAACTGAATCGAGCTATGGAAGTCAACCTGCACAGCTGAAAAGTGAAAATGGAAACCTTGGTTATGGATGTTACAGTTCAAGTTCAATGCTTGGAATAGATTTAATGGATGTTAGGGAATATGTTTGAAGAGGTTTTAGCCAAAACGCACGACAAGAATGGACTGTGGGATTCAAGTTGCAGCCTATGCCTTGTTTTGCCACAAAACTGTGATTTTCTGTATGAGGAGGGATCAAGGGTATTTTGGTCGTGCTTTAGGTCAGTTAGGGAGTATGAAATGTGTTTACAAAGTTTGTTTTTGTTGGTCTTTGCAGGAATGTGAGTTATGGTTCAATATGCAAGTTTTCTTCTCAGATAAGCAAAGATAGTCAAGTTGGGTTATAGGCCAATGTCGGTCCCTCAAGCATGCTGCATTTTCTCTTCTTGATCAGTGGGATTTGTCCACAAACTTGTGCCTCAAAGATCTGCTTGTACTTCCAAGATATGGACTTTGACATAAAGCATTGCTTTTTCAAAATGGCAAACTTGCTTTTTCCATTTAAAGGTTAATTCTTTGTGTAATGACTATATGAACAAAATAATGCTAGAACACAATGGATTGGCATTTAATTATTGAGTGTGAATGGGATTAGAGGCCTGTAATCTAGCTTGAACCATGCTGAGTTTGAAAATGCAAAGTGTATGAACATGCCTTGGTCAAGAACAAAAGTGGATTTTGCCCAACTTTGCAAATTCGATTCTCCCTAACCACAAGGGTGTTTGAGAATTTCATGGACAATTTGGAAAGCTTTGAATGTGTACTACAATCCATCTTTGTAATGCAAGTTGAAATTCCAAGTGGAAGCATGTGAAAAGTGGCCATGAAGTTGGGCAAAAATCCTGCCTAAAATAGGTCGAAAAATTTCTAAGTTAAGAATGTTTTACACCCCTATTCCAAAAACCATAACTTGCGCTACAAGCTTATTTTGAAAAAACTTTGTGAATCAAAGTTGTAGATTTTGCAATGGACTACAACTTTCATGTTTTGAGTTTTTCTTGAATCCATTTACATCTTGATGAAAAAATTGGACAAAGTTAGGAAAAAATTAGGAAATTTCATAACTTAGAAAATTTCTAAGTTATGAAATTTCTTCATTTTAAACCCTAAATTGCAATTTTTGGTTTCTTGATGAACAAGTTTCATAATTTGACATGTCTTGATGAAAAATGAATCTTGGCACTTGATTTTGACCAAAAAGTCAAAGTTTGACTTTTCAGTATACAGTCAAATTTTGATCAGTTGACTGAAAAATTCATCTGTCAATCCTGTGCATTTGGGATCTTTTGAACTTGTGGAATGTGTCAAGACAATGCCATTGAGTCCTTGAGTCCATATGTGAGCTTGGTTTGCCATTGGTTAAGTCAAACAGTCAAAAATTGCCTTTGTACAGTCAAAACCCTAAAAATGACCATTTTGCTCTTTTGGTGATCTGATCAAATTTCTTGTGGAATTGTGATCCAAACTTGACCAAATGGTTCATATGAGTTCATTATGTTGATGTGGGTCAAATTTCATGAGGTTTGACTGTTAATTGGCTACAATGGACTTTTTCCCCAATACAGCTGATTTCTAGGTCAACTGTCCAATTGACTGGGCAAAGATTGGAATCAAGGCTTAAAACTTGGTATGGATAAACTTGTGAGTCCAATATGAAGCATGAAAGTCACTTTGGGCATTTTAGGTCAAAACATCTTGGTGCAAACTCAAACCCTAATTTGGGTCAACAGTGCAAGGAGGAGTCTTGAGCAGAGCAAACCCTAACTTGATCTTGAGCTCCAAGGGTCTTGTGGTGAGAAAATATTGATGAAATCAGAGGGAAAATTTTGGGGTACAACAGATACCTTTGAAAAAACAGCAAGCGGCAGTCTCTTCATGAGCAACTTGTGTGTTATTGTTCTTTGGAAAAACAACAAGCGGCGGTCTCTTCATGTGCAACTTGTGTGTTATGGTCACCTTTGAAAACATCAAGCGGCGGTCTATTCATGAGCAACTTGTATGTTATCATTATCTTTGAAAAAACATCAAGCGGCGGTCTCTTCATGAGCAACTTGTATGTTATTGATACTTTGGAAAAAACAGCAAGTGGCGGTCTCTTCATGAGCAACTTGTATGTTATTGTTACCTTTGAAAACATCAAGCGGCGGTCTCTTCATGAGCAACCTGTATGTTATTGACACCTTTGAAAACAACAAGCGGTGGTCTCTTCATGAGCAACTTGTATGTTATTGATACTTTGGAAAAAACATCAAGCGGCGGTCTCTTCATGAGCAACTTGTATGTTATTGATATCTTGGAAAAAACATCAAGCGGCAGTCTCTTCATGAGCAACTTGTATGTTATTAATACCTTTGAAAAACAGCAAGCGACGGTCTCTTCATGAGCAACTTGTATGTTATTGTTACCTTTGAAAAACATCAAGCAACGGTCTCTTCATGAGCAACTTGTATGTTATTGATACCTTTGAAAAAACAGCAAGCGGCAGTCTCTTCATGAGCAACTTGTATGTTATTGATACCTTTGGAAAAAAAAGCAAGCGGCGGTCTCTTCATGAGCAACTTGTGTGTTATTGTTCTCTTGAAAAACAGCAAGCGGCGGTCTCTTCATGAGCAACTTGTGTGTTATTGTTATCTTTGAAAAAACAGCAAGCGGCGGTCTCATCATGAGCAACTTGTATGTTATTGACACCTTTGAAAGATAGCAAGTGGCGGCCTTTTTATTTGAGCAGCTTGTGTATCCCTAACAATAATGTTTACTCAACAAACGACATCTCTTCGGAAAAGTCCCATGGGGAAACTTGTATTATATCCGTTTCAAGCGATATCTTGGAATGTGTTACCGTTCTTGGTAAAATTCAGAAGTCAGGGATGTTTATTTCCAGTCTCAGTACTGATGTCCATCATTTCCTTTTCCAGTCACAGTACTGATGCCAATCATTTCCAGTCTCAGTACTGATGCCAATCGTTTTCCAGTCACAGTATTGATGTCAATCATTAGCCAATCTAAGCACTGATGTTAATCATTTTCTTTTCCAGTTTCAACACTGATGTAAATCATTCATTTCTTCCACCAAAAGTTATTCTCTAATAAGAGTCTCTCACTTTAAGTGTATGACTCTGTTTCCCCGGTGGAGTTATAATCTGTTCCCTTGTGGGATTACTGTATAATGTGTTTGGTTTTTCCAGCAGTAGTTTGTCTCATGCGGCATCATTCCTCATTAAGATATCACATTCATATCATAAACTAATTGCGGCATCTTAAGGCCAAAAATTGTGTATTCTATATTTAAGTCCCTTCAATCTCGTCGAAATGAAGATTCCAATCTTCATATCTCCGGATAGAAGAAACTTAAATAGGGGCAGCTGTCATACCCCAATTTTTGACCTAAGATCCCATTTTTGCATTTTTTATACAAAGGTCAAGGTCACTAAATACAGTCGGTTTTAACCTCTCACCTTAGAGCATTGATTATGCAGAAATTGTCAAGTGTTTTGAACATTCTTATCCTATGTATCACTAACTTCTAATCAAGCACGAAATGTGTGTTTTTTGTTTCTTTGATTTCATGTGCTGACATGTCTCCTTCGATTCAACCTGCTTCAATTGGACAAGTTTACTGCCTGCAAGCCTGTTTCGACTGGACAAGTTTACTGCCTGCAAACATGCTTCGATTGGGCAACATTGCTTCCTTCGAACACGGGCTTTCGATTGTGCAAAATGTTTGTTTCGATCCACATGCTTCGATTGGACAATATTGCTTCCTTCGAACACGGGCTTTCGATTGGGAAATATGTTTGTTTCGATCCACATGCTTCGATGGGCAATACAATCTCCCTTCAGTCACAAGCTTCGATGGGCAATACAGTCTCCCTTCAGTCACAAGCTTCGATTTGGAAATATAGTCTCCCTTCAGTCACATGCTTCGATGGGCAATACAATCTCCCTTCAGTCACAAGCTTTGATTTGGCCATGTAGTTTCCTTCGAAGTGACCCCCTTTGATCCACAAGATGGACATGTGATTTCCTTCAAGGTGGCCTCCTTCGATTCACAAGTTGGACCACTAAACCCCTCGAAGCAACGTACTTAAAGCATACATTGTTTGGAAACAAACATTTTTGTGTAATCATGAAGCTGGTCAAAGTGATCAAAACGAAAGGGGGAAGTATTCAAGGAGTTTGTTGACTAAAGTCCCATATACTGCCAAACTCAAGCCAATTGTGCTACTATGCAGCAGTCCTGCACCAACCTGCCACTAAGATCCAAAATACTGATAAGCTTGCGTTGTCTCAGTCCTATACTTGCACAAAAAAGGAGTGCACAAGAGCTGCACTGAAGAAAACAAGGGGGAAATATACCCAAATAATTCAAATATTATTTTGTTTTCCCCCTAAAACCATATCAAAGCTCGCCTATAAATAAAAAGGCTTCACAACATCCAAGGGAGGATTTTTGGGACCAGAGGAACGAATCCCCCAAACTTTCTCAAACACAAAAATCTCTCAAGTCCCTTCAACACTTGTGAGAAAAAACCCAGAATCCCATACACTTACTTCCTTCGATTATGAAGAACAACCACACTGCAGTCTCCTTCGAATCAAAGAAGCATCACACTTGCTTTTTCTTTTCCTTCAAATCCAGCGCTCCAAGCACAGCCTGTGCCCTCTCTTTCGAATCCAGCATCTTGGGCCTCCACTCAAGGTCCCACACCCATTCAAAGCCTCCATCAAGGTAAGTCACTCTTACCCTTGAACCTTTCATTTCATGCCATAACATGTAAATAATCTTTTGTTCGTTTCCAGCATGTACATAACACTTTGTTTCTTTTCGTTTCCACCCTGTTAACATGTTTTTAAAAGCTACCTCTTTCGTTTTTGCTTTCTGTTTAACTATTAAACTGTTGAAAGACAAATACTAGCATGGCCTCAGGCCATGTTTTCATTTAATGTTTGAAATGAAAGAAACAAGAAACAGGAGTATGAAACGAAGCCTTTGGTTTCCACACTGACTTCCAGGCCCAGCCAGAGACACGCTTCACTGACTTCCAGGCCAATCAAAAGACAGAACCTCACTGGTGCCAGCCCCCTAATCGAAAGACAGAACCTCACTGGTGCCAACCCCTAATCGAAAGACAGAACCTCACTGGTGCCAGCCCCCAGTCGAAGGATACAACTTGCTTCTGCCTTTGCCCAATCGAAGGATACAACTTGCTGCTGCCTTTGCCCAGTCAAAGGATACAACTCACTGGTGCCAGCCCCCAGTCGAAGGATACAACTCGCTGCTGCCTTTGCCCAGTCGAATGATACAACTTGCTGCTGCCTTTGCCCAATCGAAGGACAGGACCTCGCCCCTGCCAAGGCTCAATCGAAATACGTGATTTTTCTGTTGCTAGCCCCAATCGAAGGAGGCCAACAGAATGAAAATCGAAGGATGCTTCCCCCCAGTCGAAAGACACTCACCTTTCTTACTTTTATCTTATTTTTTTTCCTTCATATTTTTTATGCCTTTTGATATGTTTGTAATAGCGTAGGTTTTTATCTTTCTGCATTTTTATTTACTTTGTACAAATGCTAGTAATTAGGCAAGATAAAATCAACAAGTAAACAAATCAAAAAAATCCAAAAAAAAACACTCTTTAATCATTACTTGAATATACTTTAAAACATGCAAAAACACTAAACAAATCAAAACTCCCCCCAAGGGCATGTTATCCCCGTTCTACCGCGATATCGGCCGTGCCTATTGCTAGAATGCGTGCGTTAATGTCGCCCACTAAAAAACACAAAAAAATAAACTTTTTTTCTAGAGGAACTACGATATTTTGATTCCTTCGTTGGATACATAGGCAAAGGGTCGCGAAACCCTCACGAACGCAATAATAAAAACTCATTTATTTCCCCTTAAACAAACATAGTTGTAGATAAATACACCCTTGTATATAACAAACAATTTTAACCAAAAACAGATATTTCAAAAGGTTCCTGCGGAGTACGGCAGATGCATTGGGTGCTAATACCTTCCCATTGTATAACCAACCCCCGAACTCTTGATCTCGTTTCCAAAACGCATTGTATTTTTCATTACTTTTAAGTATTATTTTACATTGCATGTTTTAGGGTTTTATTTCGCTCTTTTCCCTTTCCCATTGGAAATAATAAAGCGCGGTGGCGACTCTTGCTTTTGCGAGTCAAGTTAATTAATAGATTGATCTCCGATTTTCACCGCTACATGATGATATATGGAAATGACAAATATTAAGCCCTCAAACAACGCCACAGTGTCTCGGGCAAGGCACCGGGCCGTAAAGTTTTAAACTGTTTGTTACAAATCTCAAAACAAAAGTCTTATTACTGTGTGATAAAATAAATGGGAACGAAGTCCCTCGCTGTCCAATTGCTTAATCCACCGTCAGTAGTCGGGTAAATCCAGCTGTCAATATCATACTCTTCATCATCATCCTCAATTGCATTTACTCCCGCGTCATGTTTTGGCATAAGAGATGTTATGAGATTAGGCTTTTCCGGAGCTTCAAACTCGACCTCCTTAGCATCAATCAGATCTTGTACCTTATTCTTCAAGGCCCGGAAGTTATTCGTATCATGCCCTGGGCTATTAGAGTGATAAGCACAGTGGGCGTTCGGATTATACAGCGGTGATGTGGTGTTGGGATTCTTTGGAGCCTCCTTTAAAATCACCAAGTTGGTCTTCAACAATTGCGGAAGAATTTGAGATAGAGTCATACACAGCGGAGTATACTGCCTTTACAATCTCTCTACTCTTTACTGAGTGTGGCGTTGTGGGGCAACAGTTGGTCTTGATATAACTACCGCATTAACTGCTTGGCGGCGCTCAGGTAGATTTTGGCTCCTCGAGCTGTAAACTGCCCTAGATTCCTTCTTCAAAGGCTTCTTCTCTGTACTTGATGAAGCACCCTTATGTATCTTGCCGCTCTTGATACTGGCCTCAACTCTCTCCCCAGTCATAATCAACTCAGTGAAACCAGACGATGAACTTCCGATCAAATGATTGAAATACAGACCAGACAAAGTCCCAAGAAACATATCCACCAACTCCCTATCAGCCAGAGGGGGTTGTACTCTTCCAGCAAGATCTCTCCACTTCTGAGCGTAGTCCTTAAAACCTTCGCTCGCACCCATAGACATACCCTGAAGTTGGGTACGCGTGGGAGCAAGGTCGGCATTATACTAGTACTGCTTGTAAAAAGCAGCAGTAAGGTCCTCCCAGTTGTAGACGTTAGCTCCTTCTAGTTGATAGAACCATTCAAGTTGAGTCCCTGACAGACTATCTTGAAAGAAATGAACCCAAATGTTCCTATCAGCAGTATATGGTTGAATATTTCTGACATACGAGCAGAGGTGTAGCTTTGGGCAGGAGACTCCGTCGTACTTAGCAAAGACAGGAGCTTTAAACTTGTGTTGGATGACCACCCTAGATGCCAAACCCAAATCTTCGAAGTCCAACCCAGGTATCTTCTAGATCTCCATTGCGCTCAACCGGTCTTCGAGTTGTTTATACCTATCCTCGGCAGGAGGATACCGGTCTTCATCAAAGTCAGTGTCATTGTCTGAAACCACAGGGCTAGGACCCTTCCTTTCTTCTTGATTATCTCCTCCCCCAGATGAGTGAGACAAATCAACTTCTTCTTGCAATCTGTTCCCAAATCTATGACCCACATTCTGGAGGACCGTATTCTTCTTCTTCTTCTTGTCCTTCAAGATAAGAGTCTTCAAATCTTTCTGCCCCTTGGCCAGGTTCAAGAACATTTCCTGGAACTGAGCATTCTGAGCTTGCAGAGCCTTAATAACTTGATCAGTAAGTGTTTCATAAGACATGATTGTTGAAATAAACAGCGAAGAAGATGAGAAACCTGTAAGGGTACCTGTAATGAGGTGCATGGGAATGGAATGCGTATGAAATTATTTCAAAGACTTTAGGGAGATTCAAATTTGTAAACCAAAATAAAACACACTTTTATTAGATTAAAATTTGAAACAATGTTTAACAAATGCCATTAAGGTGTTACAAAAGAAAAAACTGAAAAGCAAATCTAAGCTAGAAATAGAAAAAGACATCAGTTCTCCCATGGTCATTTTCCTTTTGTGCTGACATAATCGTTGATTGTCCCCTCGGTCTCCAGCTTCCTTGTAAGCTTCAGGATCTTCCGTTCCTGCTCATGATACTTCTCTCTGTAAGTATCCTGTTCTTCCCTTAGCTGGATCCAAGACCTCTTCAATGCCCCAATATCAGTAGGCATGTATGTATGGATGACTGTACAAGGAACCCCTTCTTCATCAGCATGCTCTACAATTACTGGTAAGACAACTTCGTATGGCATCCCCAGCTTTTGAGCACGGGCTCGAACCCACAGGAGATACAGTTGCATCAGGAGAGAAGTCTTCATTCCTAGCTCATGCGGATCAGACCTGTTAAACTTGTCCCAAGCTCGTATAAATCTGCGGCGATGTCCCTTAACATCCCCCATGAAGTCAAAGACAATGCTTGGAAGCAGCAGCTCATGAGGACTGTCCCTTCGAGCTCGTCCAAACTTTCGTAAGGCCAAACAAGGATTATAGGTTATTCCTCCTCTAATTCCCAGCAATGGAACATTGGGGTATTCCCCACACTGGTCAATGACAGCTACCTCTTCCATATCTTTATTACTCCAGATGATGTCCATGTGAGCAAGGGACATGATTCTGTAGGCCCAACCCATACCTTCCCTATTCTTCAGTACAGATTTGGGGAGGTGAGAAATAAACCACCTAGCCAGCAGCGGTGCACAACACATAAGGGTTCCCCTTTTCTGAGCAGTACGGGCATAAATAGCATGTAGGGTGTCACCTAAGAGAGTGGGCACTGGATTACGGGACATGAAAATCTTGACTGTGTTCACATCGACGAAAGAATATGAATTAGGGAACAGAACCAAGCCATAGATGAGGAGAGCCATGATGTCTTCAAATGCTTGAAAGTCAAAACTGTCCCAGAACTATTGAGCTTGATCAATCAGGAATTTAGCCAGGAAGCCTTTAACCCCACTCCGAATGTCCCAATTAGACACTACATCAGCCTTTGTTAGATGGAGGGCTGCAGTAATATCCTCTAGCCTAGGAGCAATCTCCAAACCTGTAAAGGGTGTCTTCTCTAAAATAGATATACCAAGTAAATCAGAGAACTCCTCCAAAGTAGGGACCAACTGATAGTCCGAGAAGGTGAAACAGTGGTGCAACGGGTCAAAGAACTGGAACAAGACACTCATCATTTGCTCATCTAACTTGGAAGTGACCAGGCTGAGGAGATGACCATGTCTTCTAACAAAGGAAGAAGTATCAGGAATCTTTGAAACCAACTCTCTAAGCTGAGCAGGTATCTGCACGAAGCTGATCTGAATGGTATTTCTGTGCATAGATGCCATGATCTGCAAAACAGAACAAAGATGAATCCCCTCGGTCTTTGAAATGGGTTAGTCTAATGAAATATGCATGCGATGTCATGATGCATAATGTCATGATAAAACACACCACAGGTATCACAGATGGCAAACATGGTAAGGGAAAACAAGTCACACAATAGCCCTTAAATTTCAAGCTGGCATGGAGTTTAAGTATTACCCTCTTTTAGTTTAGTTGGTTCAACCTGTCCTAGTAATAGTAATCGGGTTCTAGAGGATCTCAATATCACTTACCATCCTCGATCGGTCATAATTCCAGTTTAGCAACCTTTTCTTGCAGCTGGAATCATCGCGAGAGTATGGTCTCAATGAGTGTAGCATACTGCTACTTTTCTATGGCCAAGTTGGTCAATTAAAGGTTCTAAGGTCAATTGATGCTTAATGACCCATTAGCAGCCCCATACTCTCCTTGTTCCTCCATAAGGGATATTGGTACCAACTAATGTGTCACACCAACATAGCTACTGCTTCAATCGTATCGGTCTACACCGTACAGTTCCGTCATAGTCTATTGCTACTTACCTAAAAGGCGTCCCCAGATTCGGGTTAGGATCTATAGTAACTCTGATACAAAGCCCACAAAGATAAAGAAAACATATCAAACAATTGAAAACAATATAATGAACTATTCCTAAGGTACACCCCACTTATTCAATCCCAAGCAGAGTCGCCAGTTCTGTGATACGGTGGCCAGAACTGGGACGTGTTTCCCTATTTTTTAAGGAATTTGCTGGTTTGCGTTTTGCGTTTGTGTTTGCAAAATGTCGCGGTAAGCAAGAGTCGCCACCGACTTTTATTTTATCCAACAAGGAAAGGAAAAATAGCAGAGAAAAATTCCTTTTTCGAGATATATTTCTGAGTACGGGGGGTAGATTATAGAAAGGGAAGGTATTAGCACCCTTTCTATCCGTAGTTATCTATGGGCTCTTAGGTACTTTCTCATTATTTTCAAAATTTGTAGTTGTTTAGTTATTGGCTTGCATTTTTGGTAAAACCCAAGTGTATGTGTGAATGTCATGACTGATGTCATAACATTCTAGTTTAGTCTGTACTGATTCATTAGGTACCTTTGCAGAAAAATATTGTCATACAGGTACTGATGTTTATAAGTGTGTATCTGAGCATTTTGCAAAATGATCACATTTTCCTAAATCAGTAGACAGGTTTTTCAGATGTCATAACAGAAGTTAAGACATCCTGTTCTGAACTAACAGGTATGCAGTTTGGTTAATTCTGAGTTTTTTCAGGAAAATGACTCAGTCTTTCCAGAACAGAATCCTGCGTTTTCTTTGGGTTAACCTAGCTCAACCCTAACCTGGTTGATAAAGTCTTGTGACCTAGTCTTAAGGTCAAATGGAATTAACCCTAGCTTTTTGTGGAAACCCTAACTGAAGATGCAGCTGCTATATATTCAACAGAGCTGCTGTTTTGAAAGTAATCCCCTTTTTGAACAGAAGATCATTTGTAAGCTGTATAGTTTTAACTATTGTAATTCAAGCAATTATCATTGTGATAAGTGACTTGGAATAGGTTTTAATTGTAAGGGTTGTGTAACACTCAAAGCTGTGAAGCAAGAGTGTTTGTATGTCTCTTGACTAAAGTTGTGAAGCAAAGTCAAGTTAGGTTTGTGTATCACTCAAAGCTGTGAAGCAAGAGTGTTTGTGTTGCTTGATTAAAAAGCTGTGAAGCATAATCAAGTGTATGTTTTGAAGAGTGTCTTCATCAATTCATTAGTCAAATTGTTTTATGTATCACTGCTGTGATTGAGGGGGAGTGAGTAGGAACTCAGGTTTAAGTTGTACTTAGATTGAAATTGCATTGGGTAGGTCTTAAGTGAAGGAGATAAACTGGTTGGTTTATTCCTGAATTAACATCTCTTATAGTGGATTTCCTCTCTGGCTTGGTAGCCCCCAGAGTAGGTGTTGTTGCACACTGAACTGGGTAAACAATTGACTGTGTTCTTTACTGTTTTTGTATTTACTGTCTTATAGAAAGTCAGATACGGTGTCATAACATTGAACGTGACATTGAGTATCTGTAGCCAGAATTTCAAAATTGTTTTCTTTGTTTTTGTGGGCTTTGAAAAGTTTTTGTTTTAACTTCGATTTAACTCTTGCTTCTGTCTTCAAGAGTGTAATGAAGTGTTTTTTGAAAACTTGTTTGTAAAGGAGTGTAAGTGTGGAAAACTTTGTTTGGATTGAGTAGGTAGCACCATCGTTGGAGTTTTAAGGATCAATTCGAAAGGGACGTACGGTCACTAAAGCAATGTTAGGACATCTTAGTAGTAACCCTAATGTCCTAGATCATTTATCCGAGGCAACAATATCCGAGGCAACCTTTCCGAGGCAACTTTGATCTTTGACCGTTTATCGAAGGCAACCAAGTGGGAGTGTACCCTAGGAGTGCGCATGTGCGAATGATTCAATTTCAGTTTATTTATCTTTGCACATTTAGGGTGATCTAACTGTTTTAAAATTAGACATACATTCTTGTCATGCAAACCCTAATTATTCATACATCTAACAGTTAATAATTTGCGGAATTTAAAATGCGGAAATTAAACTACGCTATTACAAGGCTTCGGGTATTTACATAGCCAAAAACAAACCCTTTGAAAATAAAGCGGTAATGAAAAGTAAAAGCCCTAATTAAACTATTACAAATTGTGGGTAGATACAATAATTGGGTAAAGAATAATAAAGCGCGCGATTAAAATTAGATCAACGAGGAACTAGGGTTTTGACCCTCCTAATCAAAAGAAAAAAATGTTTTTATTGTTTTTAATATTTTTAAAGAAAAGAACTAAGTTTTTCTAAATTAAATATGAAAATTAATTAGTGATTGAATTAATTAATAAAAATAATTGCAAGATCTATTTTTGGTTTTTTGGTTATTTTAGGAAAAAAATAAAATATAATTAAGTTAGTAATAAAACCTATTTATTCTAATTAATTTTAATTATTTGCAAAAGGGAAATTAAAGTTACTTAAATTAATCAAACCTAATTAAATTAATTAATTTATTGATGAAAAATAATACCTAAATCTAATTGGTGAAAAAAATAATATTTTTGGTGATTTTTGATAAAAGAAAATAATTTAATTTTGTTAGTAAAAATAATTAAATGAAATAATTAAATAAAATGTAAAAAAGAAAAAGAGTTAGAAAATGGGCCTGAATAGCATTTCTGGAGGGTACAAATAGCAGAATCTGGGCCCAATAGTGGTGAGGTTCGTTTGACTTTTGAGATCCTGTACTGCATGTTGACTGTGGCTCATGGTGCACTCCTCCTGGATGGCCATCAGATTTGGCCATCTGGCCACTTGGCATATCAGATCTTGAGGGAGTATGATAGGCCTTGGAGTTATGCATGTATGCAATTACCTGAAATAACTTAAGAAAAAGCACAAATGTTGGAAGCAGGGGTCGAACCCCTGACCTCAAGCACTCACACGCCTTAACACCAACCTGGCTACCACTGAGCCATTCACGTTAGTTGTAATAATAATGCAAAACAAAAAACAAATATTAAAAAGGCCTTTTGTATCAGTTTTGCACACGGAATTTGAACGAGCCAATGGAATGGTGCCACATAGGTCATCGTCTTCCTCGTTCCGTTGGAAAAAGTGGAACACTTTTACCTACGGACGCTTGTCTGTAGCTATAAGCAATGCTCGTTCAAAAATCCTCCATGGGCCATATAAATAACTCCCAACGCCATGGTTGGGTTCGTCTGGTCATTCTGAACCTAAAGGTACCATTCATGAAGGCCAATTTTCCCTGCATATAAAAACCCTAATTCGGAGCTTCGAAACCTAGCTATGGTGAAATCGTGTATAGGCCATAAAAACGCAATTAAACCATATAGAAACTTTGCAAATGTGATTGTGATCAAGAATGTATAATTATTTTATGCTATAAATGCAAGAACAATGCTATTCGATTTCAAAAAGAGAGCTATACTATGGACTACTTATAATGCGATTTGGGGGTTGAAAACGCTTGGTTTTGATTGCTTTGGCTTGCTGAGAGTCCCGGGAAGCGATTGGGATAAGGAAAGAGTCTTGAGGATGCCCCTAAGTGCCAACTCGATCTCACACTTTTTCTTGATTTTTTTAGATTTTGTTCTGCCTCTTGCGCCTGTTTCTAACCTAGTTTTGAGTCTGCACACGTTCTATATGTATCAAGGAATGGATTAGGGTTGATAGGCTGTAATCAATCTTCCTCCGTCAATGAGTTTGATCTTGATTTGATTCACCTTAAAATCTTTCCAAAAATGGCCTAGATCCTATCTTTTTGTCCACCCTAATGCCTTGCACGAGTTTGATTTGATGCTAGCTGTAATTGAAACCTGAAACAAGCACAAAATCTTTTGTTTTCAATATTTTGGATTTTATATGATTTATTTTGATTAAAATTGATTTAAATCAAATAAGAATAAATAATAAATAATAAAAACATGATAATGACAAGTGGCAAGGGCTAGAGCTCGTGGACTATGTTGCCAACTCAAAACAAGTGAAAAAGATTGGGCCCATTTGGAAAAATTTGAAGTTTTAGGCATAGTTGACTTTTGGCAATTTTGTAAAAAAGGTCAACTTCACCAATGCATAACTTCCTCAATTTTGAATCTTTGGAGGTGTTCTTGGACTTTTTAGAAATCTTGAGATGTCCTCTAATCAACCCTTTTTGTCTAATATCAATTTGATATTCCATGCTTATGTATGAAGCTATGACAAATAAGGTGTTTTTGTTGACTTTTCAAAATGACCTATAATGTCCAAATTCACAACTTCTTGTGTGTGCATATTTTGAACTTGGGAGATGAAGATGGATTGTATATCATGGCATCCTATTCAAAATAAGCTTTGGGTGGTTCATTTCTCATAAAGTATGAGAAAGTTATGCTTGGTCAAAGTTGAGTTGACTTTTCCTACAAAACCCTAATTTAGCAACTTTTGAGTCTTGTTGAATTATGAGCAATCCTTGATGAATCATGATCAACCCTTGATCAAATGATGAAATAAACTTAAAAATGAGGATGTTGGCCAAAAATCTTGAAGTTTGACTGTATGTGGGCCACAGTTGACTTTTGCCCTAGCACAGTCGATTGTCAGGCCTTTGAGCAATTGACTGAGCAAACTTTCTCCGTAGGGCTTGAAACTTGACATGGATGATCTTGAGAAAATATTAGGACTATGTTGAGCATTTTGGATCCCTTGGACTCAAGTATCTTGATGCAACATGAAACCCTAATTTGAGGTGGACTGCCTTAAGAGAGAGCTTGTCTGGCCAAACCTTGGACTACCTTGAGCAACTTGAGGATCTTTCTTGACATGCTTTGAGAAATATGGGAGGGCAAATTTTGGGGTATAACAAGATTCAACCCTGAGAAATGCACCTTAGGGGTTATGGCAAGCAAATTCATCGATTTTTATTTGAAAGAACAGGGAATTGAAGCTAACCCTGTCAAGTGTCGGGCATTCTCCGAGCTTCCTACGCATAGCTTGAAGAAATCCATACAAGTCCTAACTGGCATGCTCACCTCGCTCTCCTAATTCGTGGCGAAATCCATGCAACACGCTCATCCATTTTTCAAATTTCTACGCAAAGAGGCAGCCTTCGAGTGGATTGAGGAATGCGACCAAACCCTCATCCATCTCAAGCAAAGCCTTTCGCAACCGCTCATGCTGTTGCAACCTGAGAACGGAGAAACCTTGTTCCTTTATCTGGCCATCTCCACTGAGGTAGTAAGCGCAACCCTCGTTCGTGAGACTCTAGACGGGAAAAATCCAGTGTATTTCACGAGAAAAGCGCTACAAGGGACCGAGGCTAGGTATCAATAGATTGAGAAGGTGTCCTTGGCCCTCGTCAATGCAGCGAGGAGGCTTAGACATTACATCCTAGAACACACGATCATCGTACGAATAGACCAACCCGTAAGGCAACTCCTATGATGACCAGACATGGCAGGTCAAATGCTAAAATGGTCCTCGGAGCTCACGGAGTTCGACATCCGGTATGAGAGAAGGAAGTCCCTCAAGGCCCAAGCACCGACCGACCTTGTCTCAGAGATGACTGCTCACGATCCCCCATAGAAAAGAAGCATAAGGGGACCATCTTTGTGGATGGAGCTTCCAACTCGACAGGGAGCGGAGTGGGAATCCTTCTCGAGAACGAGGAAGGCGTCGTGATCGAACATTCCCTCACCCTTTCTTTTCGAATGTCGAACAATCAGGATGAATAAGAGGCCCTGCTCGTAGGATTAAGGCTGGCCAAGAATTTAGGTTCCTGAGAGATATAAATTTTCATGGACTCCTAACTTATCCCGTCTCAAGTTCAAGGGGGGATACCAGGCTAAGAATAACAGCCTCATCGAATATTTAAACCTGGTCAGAGAACATTTGAAGAAGTTTGACTGGGCAGAGATCAAGCATGTGCCACACAAATAGAACACGTGGCCCGACATACTTTCAAAGCTCACGAGCACAAAGAAGAAAGGCGGGAACAAATCCGTCATCCAAGAATCCCTCTCTCGCCCGAGAATTAAAAAGTCCATTGTGCCACCTGAGGTAAATGCCATCGGGGACAGCTCATATTGGATGACCCCGATGTTCAACTTTCTGACAAAGGGGGAACTTCTTGTGGACCAAAGAGAGACAGCCGCGACCAAACGACGAGCATGTTTGTACGTGATACTCGAACACAAACTTTACAATCGAGGATTCTCCATCCCCCTTCTAAAGTGTGTCGAAGAATCCGCAATCCCCGAGATACTGTGGAAAATCCATGAAGGAATCCATGCCCAACACATGGGCGAAAGATGCCTAACACGAAAGGCGCTGTGAGCAGGCTACTATTGGCCGACCATGAAAAAAGACTCCAAGGAGCACGTCAATAAATGCGACAAGTGTCAGAGGCACACAGACATGCACCTCGCGCCAGCTCACAAGCTCAACACACTATCCTCCTCGTAGTCATTCTCCTGGTAGGGAATGGACATCCTCGGACCTTTCGTGAAAGGGAAGTATCAAAACAAATTCCTGATCATGGCCGTAGACTATCTCACGAAATAGGTAGAAGCCAAAGCTCTAGCAAAACCCACTTCACATAACATCCTCCATTTCTACAAGCAAAACGTGCTTTCCCAATTTAGGATACCACAAGCGCTCGTCACAGACAACGGGACCCAGTTCACCGATCAAGGTTTCCAAAACTTCGTTTCCAAACTCGGCACCAAGCAGCACTTCACCTCAGTCGAACACCCCCAAACTAATGGGCGAGTCGAGGTCGTGAATAGAGTCATCCTACGAGGACTCAGGTGCAGACTAGGCGAGGCAAAAAGGGGGTGGGTTGAAGAACTGCATAGTGTCCTATGGGAATATCGAATGACCCCCTATTCGACAACGGGCGAGACCCTATTCCAGCTAACATATGGCATCGAGGTTGTCATCCTTGTAGAAATCTTGGAACCATCCAGACGAATTGAGGCCCCTCTAGAAGAGGAACTAAACAACAAGGCTCTAAGATAAGAGCTCGATCTAGTCAAGGAAATCCATTTAGGAGTAGCTCTTCGCGAGGCCACACTGAAACAACAGATAGCCCTTCACCATAACAACAAAGTCATTAAGCGTGAATTCCAGCTCGGTAGCCTAGTCCTATGGAGAAATCAGAAATATTCCCGCAAAGGGAAGCTGACTGCGAACTGGGAAGGACCATACCGCGTCCACGAAAATACGGGCACTGGGGCATACCACCTCAAACATTTAAATGGAGAACCACTACCTCGACCATGAAACGCTATGAAACTAAAACAATATTACAGCCAAGTCTTTATCCTACTACGAGAATTGGCAGCCGACCAGTCCTCTCCAATCGATGATAGGATGAGCTCGACCACATAGGCATGTTAAGGTATGGACATGGCCTTCAAACATCAACGAAAGGTGGGTTGTTGTTCATTTCTCGAGCATAACCTTAGCCCGACAAGGACACCTCAATCGAGCTCTGCTATCGAAGTATCCAACAGGAAGAACACCTAGCTCGTGATGGGCAGTTCACGCCACGAGCTTAAGATCTCGAACATGATCTTGAACTTGTTCCGAGGATCCCTACTCCACCCCCCCTCGACACATCCCAACAGTGTCGTCCACAACCAAGGTCGAGCATGAACCTCCACTCATGAAAATTACACATTTTCACAAAATAAACAAGTCAAAAACAACGACGAACAGATAAATAGTTGTTGTACCCTAAAATTTTCCCTCTCATTTCTCAAGAATTTTCTCATAAGATCTTCCATGACTCAAGTTTGCAGCACTGATACATCAATTTAGGTTTGGAATTAGCACAAGGGCAAAATGGTCAAATGCACACTGAAAAAGTCAAATTTTGACTTTTTGATCAAAATCAAGTTTTCAAGAATCATATTTCATCAAGACATGGTAGGATACGAAGTTGGTTCATCAAGAAAATCAAAAGTCAAAATTACTTTGGAAAAGTCAAAGTTCTAAACACTTAGAAATTTTTCTAAGTGTTTAGAAAGTATGATAAGTTCAGAACTTCTGGCCAGATTTTCATTATAATGCGAATTGACTCAGGAAGAACTTCTAACACAAGAGTTGTAGATCTCAATGAGATCTAAAACATTGCAGAATAGAACTTCTCCTAGAAATGCTGAAATTTCAAGTTATAAATCCTTGAAGACACGTCCATGAAACTAAAGCACTCAATAAATTCTTCCAAGTCAGAATTTGGTTGGAACTTCTGGGCCAGTTTTCACGTAGGTTCAATCAGAGTTTGAAAATTTGATTCAAAGAGGGGTTACAAAGCATGTTACAAGCTTCCTGAAAAGTCCGAGAACTCCTTCAAATCATGCTAGAGCAGAGAGAATCAAAGATTAGAAGTTGGACATTTGTTCTAAGTTACGTTCATGTTGAACTTCTGATCCAGCTTCAAGCTATGCTGCATAATCTCATGTTGCAGGATTTCTTGCTTGTTAAATATCATCATCATTTAAGGCTCACACCAACTTTTGAGTCTTTATCCCAATGTTTAAGCCTTTATCCAAAATATCTTCCCATGTGTGGTATGAAAGTACCATTGTTGTTCTTGAAAAGTAAACTTTTATACAAAGTTTATTTTGAGCCCATACTTTACTTTGTTTCTGAGTATACTTCTCCACAAATCATTCCTACAAACTCAGATTAGGCGTGATTAAAGCTGCTAACCACCCTATGTTGCCTTGAAACATGCTTGTCTAAACTTGCTTCAAAAACAAGTCAATAATCCATAACACATGATGGTTGTACTCCTGATTTCTCTAAGATGTTAAATCTTTTACCTATAAATTCAACTTCATTTGCAAACATCAAGGAGGAAGAGATTAAAAAAAGCCTTGAAACCTTGCTGAAAATTCCCAGGAACCTGAAACTGCAACACAAACACAAAACCTGCTAGTTTTTAGTTTTTGCGTCCAAACTCGAATTTTTCTTGCGCGTTTCTTAGCCAAATCATCCACACAGCTTCTGGTATACACGTAGAAGCTTTCCCAACTTCTGTTTTCAAACTGAAATACAGTCTTCACTAATCTCCATTTCAAAAGTTAAAACTTTGCAACTTGACTGCTCCAGAACTTTCCAACCATTCATAGCTCAAGTTAAAGATTGCTTTAGCTTTCTGAGAACTTGAGGAAGCTGACCAGAACATCACAACAATCTGAACCAAGCTCTAACTCACAGAACAATCTCCAGCTGCAAGGTAAGTTTCTTCTGACTTTCATCTCATTACTTAGACATTGTTAGGCTTGCAATTTCAAAGACATAATGTATATATCATGGCTCTGAATCTGTACATATTTATAGATTTCATTTATGTAGCCTAAGTAGAGAGAATTTCATATCAGAACTTCTCTAGGAAATTAGGGTTCAGAATCAGGATTATCAAAGTTCATGCTTACTTCTGGTTTACAGTTTTGATGCTTTGTATTTCTGAAACCATGATGAAATTTTACATAACTGCCATGTTTGCATTTTTTATGAGAAATAACTAAGTTGCAGATACTCTGGCTGGCACGAAGAAGAAGATGAACTTCACCATCAGAACTTACTTTGTAGTATATGTTTATATTTTTGCTTCTAACACCGGATGCATAGTGTGATGCGGTGGGAGAACTGACTTGAGGTTTTGCGTTTGTGTTCGTAAATGTTGTGGTTAGCAAGAGTCGCCACCGACTTTTCTTTTATCCAAAAGGAAAGGTAAAAAAGCACAGGAAAGACCTTTGAGATGTTTTCTTGAGTTCGGAGGGTAGATTATGAAAAGGGAAGGTGCTAGCACCCTTTTCATCCATGGATTTCCATGGGCTCTTAGTTACTTGTTTAGATCACTTGCTTTGCTTTGTTTTGTTTGAAATGGTGCTTGGTGTAGTTTTGAAAGTATTTTAAAAAGAGGACATCGTTTAGGAAATCTTTGTAATGATTCTCGTTCGTAAGAATGTATACAAAGATGTTTGTCTTTTGAAAAATGTTTCAATGTTTTGTAAAATGTTTTGAAATGTGTGTGTGTTTGTTTTTGAAAATAGCAAGGATTATTTTGAAATGTAACAAGTAACTAGAAGCTAATCCACCTACTCAAATGTCTTTCTTGTGTATTTTTATTCCTTTGACATTGTTGATTTACCATTGATTTGGTAAACAACCCTATCTTTAGATGTAAACGAGACGGGCGTGGGTCATCGTATGACCATGATAGAAATATTGTCCAGTATCTTAGCAATTTTGAGGGACCAGGATCATTTTGTTTTAGGAAACCTTGAATAGCATCATCGAGGGTCTATGATCTTATTTTTGTTTTGTTTTTGCCAAGATACTTCGCATGCGTAACATGGCCATTTTATTTTAGGCAACCAAGTGGGAGAAACCCTAAGGGTGCTTGTGTGCAAAGGGTGTCATTTTACATGCTTTTGTCTTGCATTAGGTTTTTTCTATTTGTTTTATTTTTTGTTCTTATCATGCAAACCCTAGTTTACTAAACATTGTATAAAAGCGATAAATTGCGTAAATGTAAACTAAGCTATTACAACAATTATTATGGGAGGGGGGATACAAGTTTTTGAATGGGGATTTTGCACAAATATAAATCTAAAAATATTATTACAATCTAATCAAATATTGTGCGCATTAAATAAATAAACAAGTATTTAAAATGCAATGCAATGTATTTATGTAAAAAATGTTTTGTATTTATTTTTTGTATAAGAAAATAATTTATTTAAACCCTAGAAATAAGAGAAAAAATATTATTATTTTTGAAAGGGTGAAACCTGAATTTTCAATTAGAAGAAAATATATGTTCTACATTAATATTTTGTCCATTTTTTGTACAAGAAAATAATAAATAATATAGTATATAAATATTAAAAATTAAGTATGTGTAGATGTTGTACCCCAAAATTTGCCCTCCCATATTCTTCAAGATTTATCAAGAATCATCTTCAAATGATTCAAGATTGTTCAAGGGTTGCACAGTCCAAATGCCTCCTAAGCCAGTCAAAATTAGGGTTTTGGTTCTTGCAAGGAATTTGAGGTTTTCAATGGCTCAATCAAGTCCCATAGGATTATACATATTGTCAAGTATCTACATGTCAAGTCTCAAGACTCACAATGCTAGTTTGCACAGTCAAAAGCCCCATTTGATCCACAGTCAACTGCAGGGGCAAAATGGTCACTTTGCAGTCAAAAGTCAGAATTTTTGGTCAACATCTTATTTTGAGCTCACAATCATCATTTGATCAAGTCTTGATCATGATTCCTCAAGCATGGCTCAAAAATCATCAAGATGCAAAAGTTACTATTTTTGGACAATAGAAAAGTCAACTGTATCTTGACCAGGGCATAACTTTTTCATGGTTCATCAGAAAAATTCCATCCAATGCTCATTTTGAAGGGAATGACATTTCCTACAACTCATCTTCACATTCCAAGTCCAAGAAATGCTCTCACAAAAAGTTATCAATTTCAACATTATAGGTCAATTTCAAAAGTCAACAAAAATGCACTTTAAGTCAAAGACCATAACTTGAGATTGGTAAATCCAAATGACAAGGGACCAAAGGCATTGGTTAGAGGACTTCAAGACCTTTCCAAAATGTCCAAGAACATGTTCATATGATCAAAATTGAGCAAGATATGCATTGGAGAAGTTGGGAAAGTTTTGTGAATTTGCAAAAGTCAACTTTGCTCAAAACACATCATTTTTGCTAATGGGCCTCAAATTTCTTCTTGAAACTTTGTCCAAGGCTTATGCACGACCCATTGAGATTAAATTGAATTATTTTCTTATTTTTTATTAATTAATTGAATTTTTAATCAATATTAATTCATTTAATTCATTTAATGGTAGGAAAATATCAAGATATGGTTTTGCAATCTTTTCATGAAGCAAATATGACCTACATGTGTTGGAGATTTCGTGTACACATCAAGGGGACAAGTATCTCTCAATTTGGCCAGATTTTTCAATCAAAAAGATGCAAAAAGATATGATTGAAAATCAAATATACAAACCATAATTCCATGGATCTTTGGTCAAAGATTTAACCTAAATCCATTCTATTATAAGTACTGAAGCTAACCATAATGCCACACAGGTGAGAATTGCTGCAGAAAGCCATAATCATATTCCAAAAAATCCAAGAAAAAGTGAAAACTGAATTCCACATTCCAACGTGATTCAAAGGCTTTTCTTGTTTCCAATACATTGCTGGAACCCTCAGAAACACATTGCAATCAAAATCGCACGCTAAAGCTTAAGAAATCGCCTCCAACAGATTCACGGTTTGCTTACTATTTTAATAATCGAAACTCATATTCCATGCGCATTTAACATGATTTGTTGGTTGCTTTGTGTTGTTTGAATCCACAGGAAGCTTTTGGTATATTTTAATTGCATTAAAACGCCCTGAAACAGAAATCACCATTGATGAATTCTAGGGTTTCCAAGCTTCCAGATTAGGGCTTTTCAGTACAGGAAAAATTAGGCTTCATAGACCTATGGTTGAGATCGTTGCGTCCAGACGAACCTAAATCTACCCTCGCGAACAATTTATATACAGCACACGCCTATTCGTTATTTTTTGTTGATGCAGGTTGTGGGGGTTAAAAACCCCCGCTATTTGATTTGTTTTTTTACAGGGAATCTGGGGAAGACGATGACGTGCTGATCTTTGGTTGGAGCATTCAAAAAGCGCGCGTGATTTTTGTTTGTCCAGCATATTGATTGTTTTCTTAATAATATATTTGTTTGTTATTATAATTACAAACACAGGCAAGTGGTGGAGTGGTGGACGCGTTGTCTATTGATCATTGGGACCTGGGTTCGATTCCCAGGTCCACCCAATATTTGTTTCATATTTTTCATCATGTATTCATATGCAGGCTCTCCCATGTGTTCCATCATGTACCTCACAAATCAGTGTGCCAAGTGGCCTTGTGCATCAATCCAATGGCCATGGGATGGATGACCATCATGCTCCTGGTCAACCCACGCATAGACAAGTCCAGAAAGTCAGAAAGGCTTGGTGTTATTGGGCCAGAATTTCTAAACTCACCTCCCAAAGGGCCCATCACCCCCCTGGTTCTTTCATATTTTTCTCTTTGTTTTCTTTTTCTTTTTAATTTTTTTTTACTAATTATTTTATTAACTACTATTATTATTATTTAACTCACAAATTATTATTTTCCTAATAAATTCAGTAAATATTTATATTATTTATTTTTATTATTAATCTCACTTTTTAATTATTTTTGTAAATAAATTCTAATTAATTAGTTTAGTTGTTTTAATTAGGTAATTTTGACCTTTTTTACAATAAATAAAACAAACTTAGAATTAGGGTTTTTCTTTTGATAACTTTTAATTTCTTTTATTTTCATTAAAACATAAAAAACATAAAAAATACTTTTTCTTTAATTAATTAATTAATTAGTTTTAGGTTTAATATTCAATTAATTGCAAAAAGGACCAAATTGCTTTCTTTTCTCAAAAAAAGGGTCAAAACCCTAAGACTTTTCCCGATTTAATCTTTCGCGCGCATATTTATTTTTGATTTATTTATTTGATCATATTCATGTATCTGCTCCGAGAATGTAATAGATAATTAGGACCTCTTTTATCGCTTTCTTTTATTTTCTCGCATTTATTTTCAAGGGTTATGTTTTTGGCGATGTAAATACCCGACGTCTTGTAATAGCGTAGATTCACTTTCCGCACTTTATTTTCCGCACTTATTAATTGTTAATTATGCATGACAAGACTTGTATGAAAAATAAAACCAACTTGTACCTCACCAATAACATGTACAAGATAATATAACATGAAACCTGACACACGTGCACATGCCACTCCTAGGGTACGCCTCACTTGGTTGCCTCGAGGTGGTCATTAAGTATAGGGTGTTTTAGAGGTCGCCCTCCTGTCTAAAGATCCAGTTGCCTCGAAACAGTTGCCTCGGATAAAAAGGATCTAGGACATTAGGGTTACCGCTAAGGCGTCCTACTATTGCTTTGGTGACCACATGTCCCTATAATCGAATTGACCCGAATAACTCCAATGACGGTGCTACCTACTTCTCAATAGTGGGATAGTACTGTCTAAAAGAATCTTACACAGCCTAATTCCTTAGAGTAGGTAGATTTCTCCTGGGTACTTTCTCTTTAAAAAAAAACCAAAAACATCTTTTCACACCTACACTTTCAAAAAGTTTTCAAACAAATACTTCATACACTCTTGAGGACTGATACAAGAGTTACCTAGAAGTTTTTCAAACAAACTTTTTTTCAAAAATCCACATACATAAGAAAAGCAAACAATTTTTGAAAACATAGTGAGCAAGTACCTAAGAGCCCGTGGATAACCACGGATAGAAAGGGTGCTAACACCTTCCCTTTCTATAATCTACCTCCCGAACCGAGAAACATCTCGAAAAGGAATTTTGTTGTACTTTTGTCCTTTCCTTGTTGGAGAAAATAAAAGACGGTGGCGACTCTTGCTTACCGCGACATTTCGCGAACCAGCATTAAAAAACAGTCAATTCTATTTCCACCGATCACAGAACTGGCGACTCTGCTGGGGAAATTTATAAGTGAGGTGTACCTTAGGATCAGACCAGTCTTGTTTTCAATTGCTTGCTTTGTTTGCTTTAATATTGTGGGCTTGTTTTGGGAGTTTCATAGATCCTAACCCGGATCTGGGGGATACCTTTTAGAGGTAGCAACAAACTGTGAGGGAACTGTGCGGGGTATACCGACACGGTTCAAGCAGTTGCTACATTGATGTGGCACTTTGGTGAGTACCGGTAACCCTTGAGTCAAGTCAAGGAGAGTACGGGGCCGCTGCGTGGTGTCGTGAAGCATCAACTGACCTTAGGAACCTTACTTGACCATCTTGGCCTCTTTAGGGGTAGTGAGATGACCGACTTTGGTGCAGTCCGAAGTTGGTAGATACTCGATACTACACTCAGTGAGGGTTGTTTTCTTGGAATATTTTGGTCGCCAGTTAAGTGGCTAAATCAAAACAATGAACATAGAAAACAACCCAATGATATTGAGCTCCTTAGAACCCGGTTACTATTCATAGGACAGGTTTAAGCCAACCAACTTCAAGAGGGTAGTACCTAAACTTCATGCCAGCCTAAACTTAAGGCTGTTTGTGTGACTTGTGGGCCTTCAAACTTGAACTACTTGCATATTCTTGTTATCTGACACATGAGTTCCTTGCAGGTTTTGTTTACAGTCCTTAATCTGGGCTTATAACAGGGTTTACTTACATCACTCCACGCATAGCATAACATCATACCATTGCATGCATCTCGCATAAGGACTAACCCATTTCAAGGATCTCAAGGGTTTGTGATGCAGGTCATGATGAACCAACTGCCTAGCAAGGGGAAAAAGGGGATTTATTTTCCTCTAGCCAAGGTTGTTTGGAGATCAAAGCATGATAACTTGAGTCAGGGGCTATGACCCACTCGATATGGTGAGCTTTGACTCTTGAAGAAGGACTCTCAACAACATGAAGTTCCTTCAATCAAACAACCATATTCAAATTCTAACATTTTTCTTGTTTACCCCGCGAGGTCCTTGAAAACATTGCATACATACATATCATTGCATTACAGTTACCCTTTTTACAGGTCACTTATCTTCTTCGCTGTTTATTTCAGCAATCATCATGTCTACCGAACCTTCCGCCGAACAAGCTATCAAGGCCCTCCATGCCCAGAATGCCCAGTTCCAGGAGTTGGTTATGAGCCTAGCCCAGGGTCAACAGGATTTGAAGACTCTGATTTTGAAAGAGAGGAAGAAAAAGAAGAAGAGGACTGTTTTGTTCAACACTAGACGCAGATCTGGGAATGGATTACAGAATGAGGCTGAGCTGACTACCTCATTTGTAGGCAAGGACAGTCCCCAAGAGAGAATGGTTCCTAGTCCCGTGGTCTCTGACAACGAGACGGATTACAATGATGAGCAGTACCCTCCTGCAAATCCTAAGACTTCTTCTCCAAACTACCACCCAGATGCGAGGTGTGCTTATCATTCCGGCAGCCCGGGGCACGATACTGAGGATTATTGGGCGCTGAAATACAAGATCCAGAATATGATTGACGCTAAGGAGATCGAATTCAAGCCTTCTGAGACTCCTAATGTGATCACTGCTCCCTTGCCAAAACATGTCTAGGATTGAAAAAACTTTTGTTCATTCGAATGTTCAAGTTGTATTTTTTTTTTATTGTTCAAACAATTATCATGTCAAACTCTCTTATTTCATTAATGCATTACACGTGTCTGTTTTGAAGTAATTGTGTTCACTATATTCAAAATTTCTTTTATTTTTGATGTTCAACTCTCGATTGAAAATTCTAAGCCTCTTGAGGGAGGATGACGAAAACGATACCACGATCTTTACAATATGCTTTTGAACAGACCCCGCTGATGAGGTACAGGCATTGTTTCAAATCCTAAACAGTGGAGTTATAAGGAAGATAATCCCTCGTCAACCCCTCTGAGCCAAAGAAGTTGGAGTTTTTCTTTTCGAAAATTAAAACCCTTAATCACAACCTGGGGCAGGGTAGTTCTCTTAGTTGATCCAAGTGCACAACGAATGGCATCAAAAGAGTCCTTCCGAAACAAAAGACAGTGATGTTTCCGAATAATCATAAAGGCAGGCAGTCGTTATCTCTCAGAAATAAAAGCCCAATAAGTCAAAACCTATGAAGGAGACTTACAAAACGGGGGCATCCCGCTGACTGTAAATACAAAAAGAAACAGTTCAGCCAAAAGACAGGGATAATAAAATCAAAAAAAGAAAGAGGTCTTACAAACCCTCAATAAAAATAAATGACTGCCTATTCAAAATAAACTATCAGTATCCGAACCATCACCGGAATATCAAAGCAAAGACTCGAACAAAATCTAACGCACGATTAGCTGAGTGTAGGATCGAAGAACATCACGAAGAACGGGTGGGTACAAATAAAATTTGAGCCTTTACCCTTTGTTTCTTAAACCGTGAACCAGGCCACGTTACAACCCTTAAAAGTCCTAGCCGAAGCATGGGTTAGTTCGAAAGCATACTGTTACAAAAGGTATCCTGACTCCTTAAGGCTCGCTATCTTGAGTTGACATCACATTTTACAAAATTTGCTTGTTTTACTGAAAAATGCATTTTCAAAAATTTCAAGACAGACATAAGCTTTGCATTCTTAAAATAATATTGTTTGCATATGATTATTTGTTTAACAACAGAGAAATTCACACGATGAATATCTAGTGAACAAACGCCTTCTCAACAAAAGAGTCATCTCAAGTGGAAAAACACTTCCAACTAAGGGGCGGGCATGATCATGGTCTATCATCTGGCGAAGTCACGTCAAGATTCAAAGAATCTTTCAAATGCCAAATAGCTTGGGGCGGATCTCCGCCTGAGTCACTTGGGGCATTGGACATGAATTCCAACAACGAATCTTGCATGATCAGACATCTTCTGGTAGTATGGCAACACAACATTACCAACAGTGGCACCTCTCTACATCCTGAGGGAATGGACATAGTCAAAAAAATACCGCGCGTGAATCAAAGACCCGTAGGTTGACTGGCCTATGCAAAAATAAGGGCTTCCCAGCGAACCAAAAGGGTTCGAGCAAAAATAAGGGATGAAAATGAAAAAATTTGTACACCTGGAAAGTCGAAAACCTGAAAAGGAGGCTTGGGAAAAAAAGGGTATCCCAGTGGACTGAAAACCCGAAAGGGCGGTCCAGGCAAAAGTTAGGGATCACAGCGTACGACTATGTCCTGTCATCTCGTCACTTGCCTACCAGAAGAAGATTTGTCAATCGGCAGTTATCAAGGCCTCCACAGGTACCTTCTCCCACAGAAACTGGGGCAATAGAAATGGTCCAAACTGTACAAGTTGCGCTGTCCTCCAGGTATAAGGTAGACTCAGCCGTACTCTCCCCAAGTAGAGTTGGTCTCCCATCAGCCCTAAAAAGGCACGATATCCCTAGCAAGTCAGCAACACTCTCCCCAAGCAGAGTTAGTCTACTGTCAGCCTTAAGGAAGTTGGGTATCCCCAGAAAATCTCAATATTTCCCAGCGGAGTATACAGATGTTCCTAAGCAAGCATCCCCGGCAGTCTTAAAATAAGATTGTTCCCCGGCGGAATACCAGACACCCAAGTGGAGCCATTCCCCAGTGCAGTCCAAAGAAGTTTCCCCAGGAGAGTTGAATCATCCTCCCCAGTAGAGTCTGGAAGCTTATCCCTAGTAGAGTCTGGAAGCTGGTCCCCTGCAGAGTGCAAATATCTCTCCCCGACCATGTTCAAAGGTTATTCCCCACCAGGGTCTAACTGGGTTATCCTCAGCTAATTACAACGGAAAGATCGTCCTCGGCGAAGTTCTTCCTATCCCCAGCGGAGTTCATCAAATCCCTCCACAGAGCTTATCAACGGAATCCCCAGCGGAGTTATCGTCAAAATCTCAGTGAAGTATCTCTTCCCACAGAGTAATTCCCCGTAGAGTAATCTCTTCACCAGGTTTATTCCCCAACGGAGTCATCTTCTCCTACTGGTTTATTCTGGCAAACATCTTGTAATCATCATCCCCAGCGGAAACGAAGAACTCTACTCTTCAACATCAGCCCAAGATTCAACAATTTCCCGACATTCGTCAAGGATTTATTTTCCCAAACGAAAATACATTCATAAAGATTTCACATTTTATGCATCCTGCTTACATACATGATAAAATGCATACGACACTATCTCATTTATTTTTTAGAACATCATGACATCATGCATTTCATACATCACGACATTGCATACAACTAATGCTTTGACTTTTTAGGAAAAGGTCAATCCAAAGATGATTACCATCTACCTTTGCAGTTCCAGATCAATACCTGTAACAAGCCAGTAAAATTCTGTGGATGACTGATCATGGGTTAATACCTGAAACCAGACAGGACAATTATCTACTTGACAACCATGGAGCAACCCTACAACGGTTCCTTCTCGATCTCAGATGTAGTTTTACACGGACTCATCAACAGGCAACCCTACAACGGTTCCTTCTCAATCTCAGATGTAGTTTTACACGGACTCATCATTAGGAAACCCTACACCGGTTCCTTCTCAATTTCAGATGTAGTTTTACACGGACTCATCCTCAGGCAACCCTACACCGGTTCCTTCTCAATTTCAGATGTAGTTTTACACGGACTCATCACCAGGAAACCCTACACCGGTTCCTCCCCTTCCTTTCAGATGAAGTTTTACACGGACTCATCATCGGGCAACCCTACACCGGTTCCTTCTCTCTCCAAGATGTAGTTTTACACAGACTCATCAACAGGAAACCCTACACCGGTTCCTTCTCAACTTCAGATGTAGTTTTACATGGACTCATCAACAGGAAACCTTACACAGGTTTCTTCCTTCTCAGATGTAGTTTTACACGGACTCATTATCAAGGTAACCCTACACAGGATTCCCCTCCCTTTAAGATGAAGTTTTACACGGACTCGTCCTCAGGCAACCCTACACCGGTTCCTCCTCAGTTCCAAGAAGAAGTTCTACATGAACTTATCTCACAATAACCTTACCCCGGTTCATCCTGAAGTTTTACACGAACTTATCTCAAAGTAACCTTACCCCGGTTCCTCCTGAAGTTTCACACGAACTTATCTCAAATTAACCTTACCCCGGTTCATCCAGAAGTTTTACACGAACTTATCCCGAAGTAACCTTACACCGGTTCCTTCTCAACTCCAGACATAGTTTTACACGGACTCGTCATTAAGAAACCCTACACAGGTTCTCTCCTTCCAAAGACGTAGTTTTACACGGACTCGTCATCAAGAAACCCTACACAGGTTCTCTCTTTCCAAAGACGTAGTTTTACATGGACTCGTCATCAAGAAAACCTACACAGGTTTCCTTCTCAAACTCCAGATGAAGTCTTACACGTACTCGTCATCAAGAAGCCCTACACAGGTTCTCTCTTTCCAGACGCAGTTTTACACGGACTTGTCATCAAAAAAAACCTACACAGGTTTTCTTTCTTCCAGGATGCAGTTTTACACTGACTCATCATGAGGCAACCCTACATCGGTTCCCTTTCTCTTTCCAGATGCAGTTTTACACGGGCTCATCATCAAAGTAACCCTACACAGGTTTCCTTCCTTCCCAGATGCAGTTTTACACGGGCTCATCATCAAAGTAACCCCACACAGATTCCTTCTCCATTTCAGATGCAGTTTCACACGGACTCATCATCGGTCAACCCTACACAGGTTCCCTTCCTTCAAAGATGCAACTTCACACATGCTTATTGTCAGTCAACCCCACACAGGTTTCCTTCTTTCCAAGATGCAGTTTTACACGAGCTCATCATCAGGCAACCCTATATAGGTTCCCTCGTTTAACTTACAAGATCACAATGCAACAAACAATCTCCAGATGGCATCTATAAGCCCATCCTCCTATCCATCATATCTCCAAATGGCATCTGTAAGCCCATTCCCGACATCACATTGCTGATACTATACCATGCGAGTGCAAATTTCTGGGCACTCTAGTGTTCAATCATCTTCCACCTTCGGATCACGAAAGGCACGCAAGCCAATCTACATCCTCAGGTCTAAGAAGATTGAACAGGGGCAACTGTTGTACCCCAAAATTTTCCCTCCCATATTCTTCAAGATTTATCAAGAATCATCTTCAAATGATTCAAGATTGTTCAAGGGTTGCACAGTCCAAATGCCTCCTAAGCCAGTCAAAATTAGGGTTTTGGTTCTTGCAAGGAATTTGAGGTTTTCAATGGCTCAATCAAGTCCCATAGGCTTATACATATTGTCAAGCATCTACATGTCAAGTCTCAAGACTCAAAATGCCAGATTGCACAGTCAAAAGCCCCATTTGATCCACAGTCAACTGCAGGGGCAAAATGGTCATTTTGCAGTCAAAAGTCAGAACTTTTGGTCAACATCTTATTTTGAGCTCACAATCATCATTTGATCAAGTCTTGATCATGATTCCTCAAGCATGGCTCAAAAATCATCAAGATGCAAAAGTTACTATTTTTAGACAGCAGAAAAGTCAACTGTATCTTGACCAGGGCATAACTTTTTCATGGTTCATCATAAAAATTCCATCCAATGCTCATTTTTAAGGGGATGACATTTCCTACAACTCATCTTCACATTCCAAGTCCAAGAAATGCTCTCACAAAAAGTTATCAATTTCTACATTATAGGTCAATTTCAAAAGTCAACAAAAATGCACTTTAAGTCAAAGACCATAACTTGAGATTGGTAAATCCAAATAACATGGGACAAAAGGCATTGGTTACAGGACTTCAAGACCTTTCCAAAATGTCCAAGAACATGTTCATATGATCGAAATTGAGCAAGATATGCATTGGAGAAGTTGGGAAATTTTTGTGAATTTGCAAAAGTCAACTTTGCTCAAGACACATCATTTTTGCTAATGGGCCTCAAATTTCTTCTTGAAACTTTGTCCAAGGCTTATGCGCGACCCATTGAGATTGAATTGAATTATTTTCTTATTTTTTATTAATTAATTGAATTTTTAATAAATATTAATTCATTTAATGGTAGGAAAATATCAAGATATGGTTTTGCAATCTTTTCATGAAGCAAATATGACCTACATGTGCTGGAGATTTTGTGTGCACATCAAGGGGACAAGGATCTCTCAATTTGGCAAGATTTTTCAATCAAAAAGATGCAAAAAGATATGATTGAAAATCAAATATACAAACCATAATTCCATGGATCTTTGGTCAAAGATTTAACCTAAATCCATTCTATTATAAGTACTAAAGCTAACCCTAATGCCACACAGGTGAGAATTGCTGCAGAAAGCTATAATCATATTCCAAAAAATCCAAGAAAAAAAGAAAACTGAATTCCACATTCCAACGTGATTCAAAGGCTTTTCTTGTTTCCAATACATTACTGGAACCCTCAGAAACACATTGCAATCAAAATCGCACGCTAAAGCTTAAGAAATCGCCTCCAACAGATTCACGGTTTGCTTACTATTTTGATAATCGAAACTCATATTCCATGCGCATTTAACATGATTTGTTGGTTGCTTTGTGTTGTTTGAATCCACAGGAAGCTTTTGGTATATTTTAATTGCATTAAAACGCCCTGAAACAGAAATCACCATTGATGAATTCTAGGGTTTCCAAGCTTCCAGATTAGGGCTTTTCAGTACAGGATAAATTAGGCTTCATGAGACCTATGGTTGAGATCGTTGCGTCCAGACGAACCTAAATCTACCCTCGCGAACAATTTATATACAGCACACGCATATTCGTTATTTTTTGTTGATGCAGGTTGTGGGGGTTAAAAACCCCCGCTATTTGATTTGTTTTTTTACAGGGAATCTGGGGAAGACGATGACGTGCTGATCTTTGGTTGGAGCATTCAAAAAGCGCGCGTGATTTTTGTTTGTCCAGCATATTGATTGTTTTCTTAATAATATATTTGTTTGTTATTATAATTACAAACACAGGCAAGTGGTGGAGTGGTGGACGCGTTGTCTATTGATCATTGGGACCTGGGTTCGATTCCCAGGTCCACCCAATATTTGTTTCATATTTTTCATCATGTATTCATATGCAGGCTCTCCCATGTGTTCCATCATGTACCTCACAAATCAGTGTGCCAAGTGGCCTTGTGCATCAATCCAATGGCCATGGGATGGATGACCATCATGCTCCTGGTCAACCCACGCATAGACAAGTCTAGAAAGTCAGAAAGGCTTGGTGTTATTGGGCCAGAATTTCTAAACTCACCTCCCAAAGGGCCCATCACCCCCCTGGTTCTTTCATATTTTTCTCTTTGTTTTCTTTTTCTTTTTATTTTCTTTTACTAATTATTTTATTAACTACTATTATTATTATTATTTAACTCACAAACTATTATTTTCCTAATAAATTCAGTAAATATTTATATTATTTATTTTTATTATTAATCTCACTTTTTAATTATTTTTGTAAATAAATTCTAATTAATTAGTTTAGTTGTTTTAATTAGGTAATTTTTACCTTTTTTACAATAAATAAAACAAACTTAGAATTAGGGTTTTTCTTTTGATAACTTTTAATTTCTTTTATTTTCATTAAAACATAAAAAACATAAAAAATACTTTTTCTTTAATTAATTAATTAATTAGTTTTAGGTTTAATATTCAATTAATTGCAAAAAGGACCAAATTGCTTTCTTTTCTCAAAAAAAGGGTCAAAACCCTAAGACTTTTCCCGATTCAATCTTTCGCGCGCATATTTATTTTTGATTTATTTATTTGATCATATTCATGTATCTGCTCCGAGAATGTAATAGATAATTAGGACCTCTTTTATCGCTTTCTTTTATTTTCTCGCATTTATTTTCAAGGGTTATGTTTTTGGCGATGTAAATACCCGACGCCTTGTAATAGCGTAGATTCACTTTCTGCACTTTATTTTCCGCACTTATTAATTGTTAATTATGCATGACAAGACTTGTATGAAAAATAAAACCAACTCGTAGCTCACCAATAACATGTACAAGATAATATAACATGAAACCTGACACACGTGCACATGCCACTCCTAGGGTACGCCTCACTTGGTTGCCTCGAGGTGGTCATTAAGTATAGGGTGTTTTAGAGGTCGCCCTCCTGTCTAAAGATCCAGTTGCCTCGAAACGGTTGCCTCGGATAAAAAGGATCTAGGACATTAGGGTTACCGCTAAGGCGTCCTACTATTGCTTTGGTGACCACATGTCTCTATAATCGAATTGACCCGAATAACTCCAACGACGGTGCTACCTACTTCTCAATAGTGGGATAGTACTGTCTAAAGGACTCTTACACAGCCTAATTCCTTAGAGTAGGTAGATTTCTCCTGGGTACTTGCTCTTTCAAAAAAAACAAAAAACATCTTTTCACACCTACACTTTCAAAAAGTTTTCAAACAAATACTTCATACACTCTTGAGGACTGATACAAGAGTTACCTAGAAGTTTTTCAAACAAACTTTTTTTCAAAAATCCACATACACAAGAAAAGCAAACAATTTTTGAAAACATAGTGAGCAAGTACCTAAGAGCCCATGGATAACCACGGATAGAAAGGGTGCTAACACCTTCCCTTTCTATAATCTACCTCCCGAACCGAGAAACATCTCGAAAAGGAATTTTGCTATGCTTTTGTCCTTTCCTTGTTGGAGAAAATAAAAGACGGTGGCGACTCTTGCTTACCGCGACATTTCGCGAACCAGCATTAAAAAACAGTCAGTTCTATTTCCACCGATCACAGTAGAAAATAATATTTTATATGTATAAATAATATAATAAAAATATTAAGTATTATTAATTGTATTTACAAATTTATTTAAGAAAATAAAATCTATTATCCTAATAAACTATTTTTTCATGCAAAAAATAATAAAAAAATAAAATAAAAATGCAAAAAATAAAGAAATTATTTTTTATGATTTTTATGATTCAGAAAAAATAAATAAAAGTAATAAATATGAAAATATAAAAAGAAATATGAAAAATAAAACAAATAAGCCAGGGGGTGCAGATAACAAATCAGGAGGTGCAAATATCAAAAGCAAAGGCCCAAGGCGCCAAAGGCCCAGAACATCATCCCTGTCCTCCAGCCAGCTCCCTTGCGCGCGCGTTTTAGTTTAAATTGTAACTTTCACATGCTTGCATAAAAACAAAAACTTATAACATGAAACTTGTGGCATTTAATCCCACGATTCCAACCATATAAAATTTGTAACCTAACTCTAAAAGATCAAGGAGAATTTTGAAACCCCTAATTCATGACCTAAAAATTTCAGCATGTTCAACCTTCAAATTCTCTCATCATAGTTAGTATAAATGAAAATTATGCATATGTACAACTTCACCATGTTATAGACTACATTTTTTCTTCACAAATCGTGGCTTGAGGATGCTTATTCAGAGAGATAGAGTTTTGAAAAATATCGCCTTCAGTTGGATTTGAGTAAAGCAATGTAGGGACTTTAATGGAGGCCTGAGGATTGTGTGAGCTTCCTTGAACTTCCTTCAAGTTATTCCAATGCCTAGCTTGCTTTGTGGATGGCCAGAAGTCTCTACACAAGTCAAGCTGCAAGCTCCAAGTTTGAAAATGGCAATGGTTGAAACAGAGCTTACAGGTGCAGGATGAATGTTTGAACTGCTTTGGTATGATGTGTATGAAGTGTTTCAAATGTTAAAATGCAAAATGCACGAGCCAAAAATGAAATGGCTATGATTCTGCAGCAACTGTGTGTTTTGGCAGAAAAATGGAGTTTTTGAGTTTGAGAGTGTTTTTGTTATCAAGCAATCGTGTTTTGGTTTGTAACAAGTTTGAAAAATATGTATAGAATGGAAACAAAGTCCACTCCTCACTAGCTGTACAAGTTCTGACCTTTTGGCAACCTTTTCTTGCATTTGAATAAAAGTGAAGTGACCATTGCTACATGCTTGTACTGGATGGCTTGTGAGCTGATAGGAGTTGGTACACATTGCTTCATACCTGTAGAAGTTTTTTGTACCAAAGGGACAGGTCCAAGGCTCAAGATTTGTAAAGTTGCAAAAGCTCACCTTTATGAAAATGGCATTGTAACCTTTATGCCTAAAATGGAATTATCTTTTGTACAATGTTCCAAAAGCCAAGATAAAGCCTTTAACTTCTGAGTTTGAATTTAATTATGGAGTGTAGAGTGAGTTTGAGACATGTAAAGCAAGATTCAAACATCAAAGATCTGATTTGCAACTTGATGCTTTGTAAAAATGGCTTGATCAAAAGTGATAAAATGCCAACTTCCCTTCTTCAATTCTCCCTAACCAGAAATGATCTTGGAGAGTTCTTGGATATTATGGAAAGCTTGCAATGTGCTCTATAATCCATCTTTGAAATTAATTTTGAGATACCTCTTGGAACTAGGTGAAAAATGTCCATGAAGTTGGGTCAAAAAACTGCCTAAATTAGGGCAAATTTTCACTAAGTTATTTAGTTCATGGACCTATATTCACAAATTCATAACTTGAGATCCAAGCATCTTTTGGGAAAAGTTTGTGAAGAAAAGTCTTAGATTTCATGGAGTACTATAACTTTCATGTTGTAAGTTTTCTTTGAATCAAATTTCATCGTGGTGAAAAAGTGGTGGAAAGTTAGGAAAAAATAAGAAAATTTCCATACTTAGAAAAATTCTAAGTTATGAAAATTTTCAAATTCAAAACCCTAATTTTCAAAATTGGTTTTCTTGGTGAAAAATTTTAATATTTTGACATATCTTTATGAATTATGACCCTTGGCACTTGATTTTGAGCAAAAGGTCAAAGTTTGACTTTTTAGTGTACAATTGACTTTTGATCAGTTGACTGCAAAATTCATCTGTCAATCCAATGAACTTGAGATCTTTTGAACCATGTAATTAGGTCAAGATGATGCCATTGAACCCTTGAAATCATGTTTGAACTCAATTGGTCATTGGCTAGGTTAAAAATCAGAAATTTCCCTTTCTCAGTCAAAACCCTAATTTTGACCATTTTGCCCTTTTGATGATTTGATCAAATTTCTTGAGGAGTTGTGATCCATACTTGATCAAATGGTACATATGAGTCTAAAATGTTGTTGTGGATTAAAAATTATGAAGTTTGACTGTAAATTGGCCATGGTTGACTTTTTTCCCAATACAGGTGAATTTTAGGTCAACTGTCCAATTGACTGGTCAAAAATATGGTTCAAGGCTTGAAACTTGTTATGAGTGATCTTAGGGGTCCATAATGACGTTTGAAAGTAATATGAAGCATTAGTGGTCCAAAAATCCTTGTGCAAACTCAAACCCTAATTTTGGGGTATCAGTGCAAGATGAGATGTCTTGAGCTGACCAAACCCTAATCTTGTCTTGAGTCCAAGAAGTCTTATGAGAAAAATATTGATAAATGTGAGGGAAAATTTTGGGGTACAACTGCTACCCCTATTCCATCTTCTTGAACCTGAAGAGTTAGATTGGCGAGTTTTGTCGTTCGTGACTCGAAGGTAAAAGATGATTGGACACTAGAGTGCCTATAAATTTGCACTTGACGAAGTGTAGTTGAGGGAATGGGCTTAAAGATGCCATTTGGAGAGATGATATAATCTTTTTGGATATGGGCTTATAGATGCCATCCAAGAATGTATGTTGAATTGTAAGTTGTAAGTCATAAGAATAAGGATCAGAATGGTGTCCGCGTCTGGAACGTATCTGAGCTGTATCTGGAGACTTGAAAATATGAATGAGAAACAGAATAGCATCCGTGTTTGGAGCGTATCCGTACTGTATCAAGAGTGTGAAATCTGAATTTGAATAAGTATCAGAATGGCATCCGTGTCTGGAGTGTATCTGAACTGTATCTGATAGTTGAGGTCTGAATGAGTAATAGAATAACATCCGCATCTAGAGCGTATCTAAACTGTATCTGAGATTTGAATCTGAATGAGTAACATAATAAATTCCGTGTCTGGAGTGTATCTAGACTGTATCTGATAGTTGAATCTAAATGAGTAACAGAATGACTTTCGTGTCTGGAGTGTATCTGTACTGTATCTGAATTCGAATTTGAATAAGAGCCAGAATGGCATCCGTGTATGGAGCGTATCTGAACTTGAAATCTGAATGAGTAACAGAATGACCTCCGTGTCTAGAGTGTATCTGAATTGTATCATGATTGCATTTTGTTAAATGGTAGCTGTTGATCTTATCCTGAAAAGGGTAAAATGTTAGCTGAAACACAAAGTTATGTTGCATGAAATGTATGATGCAATATATGTACTTTATCGATGTTTATGATATATGGATGTAATGTATGCGCATGTAAGCTGATTTGCTGTATTGCTGAGGAAAATAAATCCTTGACTGCTGCTGAGAACAATAAATCCTTGATTGCTGCTAAGGATAAGAAATCCTTTGCGACTTCTCTGGGGATATAGGGATCCTTGGACTATTGACAAAAAATTATGTTGTGAGCAATGCCATATACTGCTTGAGTAATCTGCTTGGGGAATCCAGAGAATTTGATGACTTCTACTGGGATTATACAATGAGAATCCTTGTTCTGCTGGAGAATAAGGAAAACTCTGATGACTTCTGCGGGGAATTAATAAAGTGAATCTTTATTCTGTTGGGGAGCGATGAAAACTCTGTGGGGAAGAAAACTTATTCCTGTTTGGAAAAAATCCAGGAGTTTTGGTCGTCTGCCACTCTACTGGGGAATTATCCTAGGTTGGGGAGAGACAAAAGTTAAACTGTTATCTGGTTGATTTTCAGACTTCATGACAACTTGCTGGGGAATTTGGAGAAACTGAAAGGTTTCCGCTGGGGATTGATAGTTTTGAAGTTTTAGCTCCGCTGGGGACCTGATAGTTTGAAATTTTGGCTCCACTAGGGATTTGTAGTTGGAAATTTTAGCCCGATGGGGATCTTAATGATGTACTGTAGGGATTTCTCATGGAATAGCCTAAAGACGTTTTCCTATCCTTTCAATTTGTCAGTAATTGTTCTTTTCCACATTGTTTATTTGTAAACAGTAATTATGTTCAAATGCATATGTTCATTAATGAATCATTGGACTTTTTTGCAAATAAAAACACAAGTGTAAAGAAAAGGCAAATAGTTTTCTGTACTTTGAAAGAGATATCTTTGTATTTACTTTGAATGGGTATTTTGTACAAAGGAGATAGACATCCTAGTAAGAGGATGGTGTCATAAAAGTAAGAAGAATTTATACAAAGAAAGATGGCTATGTGTAATAATCCCATGGGGTTCCCATTCTGCTATAGCCTCCGTATCTCCGAATATCTTATCCATTTGTTGCTTCGTCTGAAGATGATTGGATTGATGAGAAGCTCAGAGTTGGTTCATGAAGAGATTGTCCTTAAAGTGATCCGGCGAGACATAGTCATATGCTTTTATTCCCTAACTTTTTCCTGGACCGCCCTTTCGGGTTTTCAGTCCACTGGGAAACCCTTTTTTGCCCAAGTCGCCCTTTCGGGTTTTCAACATGCCGGGTGTACAGATTTTTTATTTTATCCCTAATTTTTGCCCGAACCTTTTTGGTTCGTCGGGATGCCCTTGTTTTGCCTAGGTGTGTCAACCTAGCGGGTCTCTTATGCGTAGTATCTTTTGACTATGTTTGTATTCGCAGGGTGTGGCAGGTCGTCACCGTCCATGGTGGTTAAGATAATTGCCCCACCAGAAAAGATGTTCTTGATTACAAATGGTCCTTCATAGGTAGAAGTCCATTTTCCCCTGGAATCACTTTGTGGCAAAATGATGCGCTTGATCACTAGATCTCCAACTTGATATATCTGGCGTCTGACTTTCTTGTTAAAAGCCTTGATCATCCATTTTTGATACGTCTGACCATGGCAAACATTAGTAAGCCTATTTTCATCAATTAAGTTCAGTTGATCAAGCCGGGTCTGGATCCAATCGTCTTCACTCAAACTTGCATCTTTCATGATTCTCAAAGAAGGAATCTGAACCTCAATAGGTAAAACAGCCTCCATGCCATAAACCAAAGAATAGGGTGTTGCCCCAGTTGATGTGCGAGCCGTGGTACGGTACCCGTGGAGAGCAAATGGTAGCATCTCATACCAGTCCTTGTAGGTGACTGTCATCTTCTGTATGATCTTCTTAATATTTTTGTTAGAAGCTTCGACTGCACCATTCATCTTTGGCCGATAGGGGGTGAATTATGATGTTGAATCTTGAACTGCTCGCACAAGGCGGTGATCATAGTATTGTTAAGGTTTGTACCGTTATCAGTGATGATCCTTTCTGGGATACCGTACCAGAAAATAATATTCTGCTTGATGAAGCGGGCAACAACATTCTTAGTAAGGGATGCGAAGGAAGCTGCTTCGACCTACTTGGTGAAATAGTCAATGGCCACTAGAATGAAGCGGTGTCCATTGGAGGATGTAGGCTTGATCTCCCCAATCATGTCAATTCCCCACATAGAAAAGGGCCAAGGAGCTGTTAAGACATTTAAAGGAACCAGAGGCACGTGCACATTGTCTGCATAGATTTGACACTTATGACAAGTCCGGGAGTGTTGATAGCAGTTAACTTCCATGGTAGACCAGTAATAGCCTGCCCGTAGGATCTTCTTTGCCATCGTATGCCCACTAGAGTGAGTGCCAAAGGTACCCTCATGCAATTCAGCCATGACCTTTTCAGCTTCAATCTTGTCCACACAACGAAGCAGAATAGAATCGTGATTGCGCTTGTACAGGATGCCATTACTTAGGAAGAACTTAGCTGAGAATCTCCTTAAGAACCTTTTGTCATTGACCGAAGCTCCTTTTGGATATTCTTGAGCCTTGAGATACCTTTTGACTTCATGAAACCACGGTGAAGGGGTGAAAAACACAAGAAGAGGGGGTTGAATTATAAAACTGAAGTCTTAAAGCAATTGACAAGATATTTTTATCCTGGTTCGTTTGATCTCAAACTACTCCAGTCCACCCGTCAAGGTGATTTCGCCTCTCTCCAACGAGGTCTTAATTCACTATATTCAACTGAATATTACAGACTGCTTTAACAACTGCTAAAGCCTTCTTGATTCAAACCACAATCCGGTTTGTCAAGGCAACACTTTCTTACAAAGGTATAAAACAAATGTGTGTGAATGTTTTCTACAAAACTTTATCACAACTGTGATGTATACACAAATGAAGCTTAGAAATTTAGATTGCTAAACACTAATGGAGTATCAGAGTTTGTGGTTTAGCAAAACTGGTAGATGAAGATTATTGTTCAGCTTTGTGCGTGTAGAGAATTGGAGAGCATTAGCCATTATAATCTTCGAAGCCTTGTTTATATAGCACTTGAGAAGATGAACGTTGAATGCAATATTCTTGATTCAATGCTAATAACAAGCTTTCCTTTTTGAGCAGATCTTGTCTAGAATGATGCCGTTGGAATTAATTAGCGTTCAATGCACAGTACCGTTGCTTCTTCAATGCACGTTCTGGCTTGGCTCATTCTGATTCTGCTTCGCTGCTGATGAACTTATTGTTTTTGTATCAGAGTGTTTACGCGCAGTTCTGTTCATCAAGATTCAGCATGTACGTGAGTTGATCATCTGATCTTGATGTTCTGATTCAGCAACTTCTGATGCTGGTGTATGAAATCAAATTCTGATGCTGAACAAGTGATCTTGCTTATTTTAATCAGCGTATCTGCAAGTCAGAGCATAGTAATTTTAGGCAGCATATAGTTCAAACATGAAACATATAAATACTATATCTTTTCACTTTGTTATCATCAAAACTTAAATATAGGGTAGTAGATTCAAACATTGTTCTAACAATCTCCCCCTTTTTGATGATGACAAAAACTAGATATTTTAAATGAAAAATAACGTGAAAAGGTGTCTGGGAAATGTTTCAGAGTTAAGAAGTAAGGAGAATCAGAGTTAAGAGATACTCCCCCTGAGTTGATTACTTCCCTTTGATGATACGTGTTCTTCAAGATCAGATCTTTGTCTTTCTTTGAACATCCGATTAAGAGTCTTTGACTTATCAGGGAGCAGAGCTTCAGAGCTTTTCCTGTCAGAGCTTTGCTTTGGATCAGAGTATTTGGTCGATCAGAACTTCATATTTGATCAGAGCAACATTGATCAGAGCTTCTACATTTTGATCAGAGCTTCTAGTCTTCATAGTGTTCAGGAGCTTCCTTGTCCCTGTAGACTTAAAAACAAAACAGAAAAACATTTCAAGTAATAGAGTTAGAATGTTTGAGAATTTTTGTCTTAGTTAGCCGTTATTGATTTTAAATATCATTCTTGTTCTCCCCCTTTTTGTCAGCAATCAAAAAGTGTTGGTGATGTGCTAAAACAATTTAGATCAGAAAAACAAATTATATTAAAATAGTTCATAATCAGAGCAAAAGAACATTACAAAACATAGTTAAAACAGTACATCAGAAAATGAAGAAAACATAGAGAATGTCATGCATGAAAAAATTTTAAGGTTGAGGGGGCATGCGTGAGAACAGGCTTTCCAGCATTGCTTGAATCTTTTCAGAAGTTTCATTCTGCTTCTGAACCATGTTGACAACAGTGTCAATCTTGCTGTCCTGTACATCCATTCTTGCTTTCATCTTCTGATCATTCTCTTCCATCCGCTGCTGTAGACGCAAGTCATTCAGCCTTAATTCTTCCAGAGCCTGCCTGTCCAAGGCAGCTTGAGAAGTGTCAGAGGGAGGAAGCTTCTCAGAACTTTCAGCGACATCTTCTGCTGGATTTTCTTCAGCCTGAATGGTCTTGTCTTCTTCTGATGGTTGCACCTGTGCAGCTTGCTCTTTCTCAGACCAAGATTCACTGTCCAGAGGGAGCACAACTTCTTGAGGCAACTGACTTTCAACTTCCTTCAGCAGCTTGCTGAAGTTCTGTTGAGCCTGCTCATAGTTGACGTCCTGCAGCTTGAGGGCTTCAGCACGTACCCATATTCTGAACTGTGACCAGAGCTGATCAGAAGCAGCTGGGTCGATCATCCCAGGACAGACTTGCTTCAAAGAAGCAATCCATTGCAGAGAATACTTGAATGATTATGAGAAAGCGTAAAGAATAAGAATGAAAGATTAATGTGCTTAAATAGAGTTTTCAAAAATTATTTTGAAAAATTAAACGTTTTTAAGAGAGAGAAAAAAATAATGATTGCCATTTAACAAGCGTGATTACTTTTCATTAAATGCTTGCTGATTTTGGGGGATTTGAGAAAGATACTTAAAAACAGTTACCAGACATGTGTCTCAATGCACCCAATCAGCGCTTTGCCTTCTCAGAAGCGTGCACGCGTTCTGCTTCAGAGATTTGTTGATGATTGGATGACACTTGTTTGATGTAGTGATCAGCACGTCTGTCTTTGAGATTAGACTCTCAGATCTTTAGACTTGCATCTGATACAATCTGCATGTTCTATCTTTCTGAAAGAAGATTGATCAGAAGTTCACAGTAAAATAATTACATTCTGAAGATAAATACATGGAATTAAAACATTTTCATTCTGGGCATACTTTCATGCTGAGATGTTTCAGAATGAAATTAAACCTATCTTCTGAAAGGGGTTTAGTAAAGATATCAGCCCATTGATGGTCTGTATCTATAAATTTCAAGTTTAAAATACCTTTCTGAATATAGTCCCTAATGAAATGATGTTTTATTTCTATATGCTTAGCTCTAGAATGTAAAATAGGATTCTTACTTAAGCAAATAGCAGAAGTATTATCACAAAGAATAGGAATGTTACTCTCAAAAATCTGGAAGTCTTCAAGCTGACTTTTCATCCAGAGCATTTGTGTGCTACATCCTGCTGCTGCTATGTACTCAGCTTCTGTTGTTGACAGAGCAATTGTTGATTGCCTTTTGCTGGACCACGAGATCAGATTTTCTCCCAGAAACTGGCAGCTTCCAGAAGTACTTTTACGTTCCACTCTGTCTCCAGCAAAATCAGCATCACAGTAGCCTACTAAGCTGTAATCACTAGATTTTCTATAAAACAAACCCAGATTAGTAGTACCTTTCAGATACTTGAAAATTCGCTTAACAGCTGTTAAGTGAGATTCTCTAGGATCTGATTGGAATCTAGCACAAATACATACGCTGAATAAGATATCAGGTCTTGAAGCTGTCAGATAAAGGAGAGAACCAATCATACCTCTGTAGACCTTCTGTTCTACACTTTTGCTTACCTCTTCTCTTTCCAGAATGCACGTGGGATGCATTGGAATCTTTGATGGCTTACATTCTGAGAGGTCAAATTTCTTCAGAAGATCTCTGATGTATTTGCTCTGATGAATGTAAGTTCCCTCTGGAGTTTGATTGATCTGAATTCCTAGAAAGAATTTCAGTTCCCCCATGAGGCTCATCTCAAATTCTGCCTGCATACACTTAGCAAATTTTCTTCCAAGAGAAGGATTAGTAGAACCAAAAATAATATCATCAACATAAATTTGACAGACTAAAATGTCACTCTTAACTGTTTTACAGAATAGAGTAGTGTCCACTTTCCCTCTGGTGAATTCATTTTCAAGCAGAAAGTTACTTAGCCTTTCATACCAAGCTCTGGGAGCTTGTTTCAGACCATACAGTGACTTTTTCAGTTTAAAAACATGTTCTGGATGTTTTGTATTTTCAAAACCTGGGGGTTGGTGAACATAAACTTCTTCTTCTATATAACCATTTAAGAATGCACTTTTGACATCCATCTGATACAGAGTGATGCCTCTATTAACAGCAAATGAAATTAAAAGTCTGATAGATTCTAACCTGGCGACTGGGGCAAAGGTTTCTGTATAGTCTATCCCCTCTTGCTGACTATAACCTTGTGCAACCAGTCGTGCCTTGTTTCTGATGACTTCACCTTGTTCATTTAGCTTGTTTCTGAACACCCATCTTGTTCCAATGACGTTGAATCCTTTTGGTCTGGGAACGAGATCCCATACGTCGTTTCTGGTGAATTGATTCAGCTCTTCTTGCATTGCCAGAATCCAGTCATTGTCCAGAAGTGCTTCATCAATAGAAGAAGGTTCAATCAGAGACACAAGTCCCATAAGAGTTTCTTCAGAGTTTCTGAAGCTTGCTCTTGTTCTGATTGGATCTTCCTTTCTTCCTAGGATAGTTTCTTCTGGGTGATCCAAACTGCTTCTGGGTAATCTCTTCTGAGGTTGATCAGCTGCAGTTGTAGGATTTCTAGCATTGCTCCTTTCAGACGTTGAAGGAATGTCTGTGTTGAGAGCTTCTGATGACTTGTTTTCAGAACCTGCAAATTCAATTTCTATACCTGCAAGATTTTCATTCTGCTTTGACTTTTCAGAGTCAAGCTTGTCATCAAAACGAACACTGATTGATTCTTCCACAATCTGTGTTTCTGTATTGTATACTCTGTACCCTCTTGAGCGTTCAGAGTATCCTAACATAATACACTTCTGTGCCTTAGAATCAAACTTGTTCAAATAATTCTTTGTATTCAATATATAGCAAGTACATCCAAATGGATGAAAATACCAAATGTTGGGCTTTCTGTTCTTCCACAGTTCATATGGAGTCTTTTCCAGAATAGGTCTTATTGAGATTCTACTCTGAATGTAGCACGCTGTGTTTATTGCCTCTGCCCAGAAAGTCTTAGCAACGTTTGTCTCATTGATCATGGTTCTGGCCATTTCTTGCAATGTTCTGTTCTTTCGTTCTACAACTCCATTTTGTTGGGGAGTTCTAGGACAAGAGAAATCATGCAGAATGCCTTTGTCATTAAAGAATGACTCAAAATCTTTATTTTCAAATTCTCCACCATGATCACTTCTGACTTTAACGATTCTAAGATCTTTTTCATTCTGAACTTGGTTACAGAAGGTAACAAACACAGAGTGTGACTCGTCCTTGTGTCTTAAGAACTTTACCCATGTCCATCTGCTATAGTCATCTACGATTACTAACCCATACTTCTTACCACTGACTGAAGCAGTTTTAACTGGTCCAAATAAGTCAATGTGCAGAAGTTCTAATGGCTTAGAGGTAGAAACAACATTTTTGGATTTAAAAGAAGGTTTTGCAAATCTGCCTTTCTGACATGCTTCACACAGAGCATCTGAATTGAACTTCAAATTAGGAAGTCCTCTGACCAGATTGAGTTTGTTAATCTGAGATATTCTTCTCATACTAACATGCCCCAATCTTCTGTGCCAGATCCACTGCTCGTTGTTAACAGACAGAAGACATTTTACGTTCTGACTCTTTAGTTCAGAAAGTTTGATTTTGTAAATGTTGTTTTTCCTCTTTCCATTAAACAGGATAGTCCCATCTTTCTGACTAACAGCTTTACATGATTTTTGATTAAAGATTATATCATAACCGTTATCACTTAATTGACTTATGGATAACAGATTATGCATCAATCCATCTACTAGCAGAACATTATTAATAGAGGGAAGATTTCCATTACCTACAGTTCCAGAGCCAATTATCTTTCCCCTCTGATTGCCTCCAAAGCCAACGTGGCCTCCAGGCTTAAGTTCCAGGCTTTGGAACATATGCCTTCTTCCCGTCATGTGTCGTGAGCAGCCAGAGTCCAGGTACCATGACTGGTGTTTCTGACTTGCTGCTAAAGATATCTGCAACATGTATTATTTTATCCTTAGGTACCCAGATCTTCTTGGGTCCTGATTTGTTAGTTTTACCAAAACTCTGGTTGAATTTTGGTTTCACAGAGTGCTTACTACTAGTATATTTGATGTCATGTGTGTGACCATACACAAAGTGTGAATTTAGAGGAGTGTGTTTAATGGTTAAATCCATGACATTTTTAGGTGTAGGAACCTTACCTAGGTATCCTATTCCTTTCCTGCCGTTTCTGCTAACTCCATAGATCATTGAAGCCATTCTGCTTCTATCTATGCTTTTAGCAAGGAACTTCTGGAAACTGTGATCATACTCCTTGATGATCTCATCAGCGTTGCTGGGAGTTTCAGAAATTGGTTCCTTCTGAGAGTTTTGTAACGAGTTTTCTAATTTTGAAATTTTATCTCTCAGCTCAGAGTTTTCCAATTTGAGACTCTCAGACTTATTAGAGTCAGATTCAAGATTCCTTTTCAGGTCTCTGAATTTAGCTCTAATCTGCTGATAACGTTCCAGAATTTCATTGAGGCTTTCAGCAAGTTCAGCCTTTGTAAAATTAACAGCGAAGTTAGGGAATACCTCTTCTGTGTCTGATTCTGAGTCTGATTCAGAAGCTTCACTATCATCTGGAATGTTAGCCATGAGCGCTATGTTTGCCCTTTCATCATCTGATTCTGAGTCAGCTTCAGACGAGTCAGAGTCATCCCATGTGGCCATGAGACTTTTCTTCTTCTCTCTTCCAAACTTCTTTTTGGGCTTTTCCCTCTGAAGCTTTGGGCAGTCACTCTTGTAGTGTCCTTGCTCATTGCACTCGTAGCAGATGATGTCTTTTGTGTTTGGCTTCTTGCTACCGGAGGAGCCTTCAGATCTTCTGTATCCAGAGGAAGAATCTGTCCTTCTGTATCTGGAAGAAGACTCGTTCTGATCAGATCTTCTGGGATTCCTGAACTTCCTTTGTCTTTGCTTCCACAGTTGATTTACTCTTCTGGAGAGAAGGGAAAGTTCGTCTTCTTCTGATGAGGATCCATCAGATGTTTCTTCAACTGCCTGCAAAACTTTATATTCAGATTTTCTGTTAGATTTTAAAGCTAAAGGCTTACCTTGCTTCTGAGGCTCATCAGCTTCTAGCTCTATCTCATGACTTCTGAGGGAGCTTATAAGTTCCTCCAGAGTGATTTTGTTGAGATCTTTCGCTAGCTTCAGATCAGTAACCATAGGCCTCCACTGCTTGGGTAAACTTCTGATTATCTTCTTGACATGGTCAGCAGTAGAGTATCCTTTGTCCAGAACTTTGAGACCAGCTACCAGAATCTGGAATCTAGAGAACATAGTTTCAATGGATTCAGATTCTTCCATTTTGAACGCCTCATACTTCTGAATGAGCGCCAGAGCTTTTGTTTCTTTGACTTGAACGTTGCCCTCATGCGTAATTCTGAGAGAATCAAAGATGTTCTTAGCTGTGTCTCTGTTGGAGATCTTTTCATACTCAGTATAGGAGATGGCACTGAGGAGGATGGTTCTGGCCTTATGGTGATTCTTGAAATCACGCTTTTGTTGATCAGTCATTGATTTTCTATCAATCTTCTGACCAGTTGCATTCACAGGGTGCGTGTATCCATCTGTCACCATATCCCACAGATCAGCATCATGTGCTAGAAAGAAGCTTTCAATTCTGTCTTTCCAGTAATCAAAGTTTTCTCCATCAAAGACTGGAGGTTTGCCGCTGAATCTGTCTCTGTCCTCATTGTTGTCATTGCTGAAATGAGAGTTGTTTCCTGCCATTGTGTTTTTCTGACGCTGGATCTTGTACTGACACGGTTAAGTGTTTTAGCTCAGAACCAGGCGCTCTGATGCCAATTGAAGGGGTGAAAAACACAAGAATGGGGGGTTGAATTGTAAAACTGAAGTCTTAAAGCAATTGACAAGATATTTTTATCCTGGTTCGTTTGATCTCAAACTACTCCAGTCTACCCGTCAAGGTGATTTCGCCTCTCTCCAACGAGGTCTTAATTCACTATATTCAACTGAATATTACAGACTGCTTTAACAACTGCTAAAGCCTTCTTGATTCAAACCACAATCCGGTTTGTCAAGGCAACACTTTCTTACAAAGGTATAAAACAAATGTGTGTGAATGTTTTCTACAAAACTTTATCACAACTGTGATGTATACACAAATGAAGCTTAGAAACTTAGATTGCTAAACACTAATGGAGTATCAGAGTTTGTGGTTTAGCAAAACTGGTAGATGAAGATTATTGTTCAGCTTTGTGCGTGTAGAGAATTGGAGAGCATTAGCCATTATAATCTTCGAAGCCTTGTTTATATAGCACTTGAGAAGATGAACGTTGAATGCAATATTCTTGATTCAATGCTAATAACAAGCTTTCCTTTTTGAGCAGATCTTGTCTAGAATGATGCCGTTGGAATTAATTAGCGTTCAATGCACAGTACCGTTGCTTCTTCAATGCACGTTCTGGCTTGGCTCATTCTGATTCTGCTTCGCTGCTGATGAACTTATTGTTTTTGTATCAGAGTGTTTACGCGCAGTTCTGTTCATCAAGCTTCAGCATGTACGTGAGTTGATCATCTGATCTTGATGTTCTGATTCAGCAACTTCTGATGCTGGTGTATGAAATCAAATTCTGATGCTGAACAAGTGATCTTGCTTATTTTAATCAGCGTATCTGCAAGTCAGAGCATAGTAATTTTAGGCAGCATATAGTTCAAACATGAAACATATAAATACTATATCTTTTCACTTTGTTATCATCAAAACTTAAATATAGGGTAGTAGATTCAAACATTGTTCTAACACACGGCTGGTCCACTACTTCTTCGGTATTAATCTCGTGACAATGTGCTGGTTCGTCCATCGGTTCAATGGAGATTTGGGGAGCCTCGTTATCCCAATCAAGTCTAAACATAGATGACATTTTAGCTAGAGCATTTGCTAGCTGATTTTCTTCTCGCGGGAAATGCTCGAAGGTAATCTGCTCGAAATGTGGTAACAATGTCAAAACATGTTCTTTGTAAGGGATGAGGTTTGGATGCTTAGTGTCCCATTCTCCTTTGATCTGACTAATGACCAAAGCTGGATCCCCAAACACATCTAAATATTTGATTCCCAAGTCCATGGCAGCCTTGAGACCAAAGATGCATGCTTCATACTCTGTCATGTTGTTCGTACAGTTGAAGCAAAGTCTGGCAGTGAAAGTGAAGATGTGAAAAACACAAGAAGGGGGGTTGAATTGAAAAACTTAGATCAAAAGGCTTAATAACACAGTATTTTTATCCTGGTTCGTTTGATCTCAAACTACTCCAGTCCATCCGTCAAGATGATTTCGCCTCTCTCCAACGAGGTCTTAATCCACTAATCTCAAAAGATTACAACAACTACTTTAACAACTGTTAAAGTCTTCTTGAGTACAACCGCAAATCAGTTAATCTTAAGGAAATCTCTTACAAATAATTGAACAAGAATGTATTGTTGTTTTCTAACAAAACAGTATATCACAACTGTGATAGTTACACAGATTAAGCTTGAAATAGAATAAATTTGCTAGAGCTTGAATATGTGTAATTTGGAATTCCCTGCAAATTGATGTGTGCGTACGTACGTGCTTATTTCACAAGCATACTTGTTTATATAGGCAAGCAAGAGACGTTGTCCATAAAACAAGTTTAATGTTAATAACACGCTTTCCTTTTGTAGAAGATCTTGTCTGAAGAAAGTTGTTGGCATTTAATTCTATCTTGAATAACCAGTAACGCTTCAGAGTCTTCTTTGCTTTAACTGCTGATGACGCTTCAGAGTGTTGATGATTGGTTGATATGTCTTTGTTCAGAGTTAGAGTGTACTTATTTAAGGCGCAGATTCTGGTCATCAAACTTCAGCGTAAAACCTGTTTTGCTTTCAGCGTGTAATACTTCAGCTTATCTTCTGATGTTGATCCCATCAGAACTTCTGCATATACAAAACATAATTTTAAGGAGCATATTTGTTCTTTGTATATATCTTTGTTTTTATTTATTCTTTGTATTTTGTTATCATCAAAACTCTAATCCAGGGTTGTAGAATCAAACTATGTTCTAACAATCTCCCCCTTTTTTATGATGACAAAAACTAGATTTTTTCAATTAAGAATAAAGAATAAAAGTATAGAATTAAGAAGAAAAACTCCCCCTGAGTTAATTACTTCCCTTTAATTCCATGAGTCCTTGAGCATCAGAATTTGACTACGTCTTTCATCAGAGTTTTGTACCTGTTCAAGCTTTTCAAAAGAAAGAAATTAAGTAGATCATAATGTTTGAGACTTATGTCTCAGTAGACCGTTATTGAAAATATCTTATTCATTCTCCCCCCTTTTGTCAGTTATCAAAAAGAACATATAATCAGAGCTAAAAAGGATTTATATTAAAAATAAGAAGCAATGATAAAAGGTTCAGAACAACAGCAATGTAGAACAAATATTACAGATAAATAGATTTTAAAAAAAAAACAAAGGAAAATCTAAGATGGAGGAGGAAGGCGCATGAACAAAGATTCCAACAAGCCCTTGATCTGGGTGTTGGTTTTCTCTTGTTTGCTTAACATGCTCTTGATTTCCTAAATTTTATCATCCTGTTTATCCATCCTTTCCTGAATAACAATATCCGCTCACTTCAGATCTTCTAGAGTCTGCCTGTCATAGGAGGAAGCTTGAGAATCTTCAGTAACTGGATGCTTCTCAGAGCATTCTGCAACGTGATCTTTTTGAACCAATTCCTCTGCAGGAATCATCTCATCTAGAGCATCAGTCAGAATGAGACCTTCTGACTCTGGTTGAACTTTGTCTGATGGACGATGTTCTAACCAGGGAGCATTATCCAGAGGGAGAATCTCTTCCTTGAGCAGTTGGCTTAGAACTTGGTCTTCAATTACCTTTAGCAGATTACTGAAATTTTGTTGAACATGTCCGTAGCTCTGTTCTTGCATCTTATGAGTTTCAAAGCTTATCCATTTTCTGAAACTTGTCCAAAGATAATCTGAAGCAGCAGGATTAATCATCTCAAGACTAGCTTACTTCAGGGAGGTTATACATTTCTTCATTTCTGTTTATAACATCAATAAACTAGTACCAACGTCTGGTGTGGGTTTAGATGGTTTTGGTTTTGGAATTGCCGTTTTGTGAGTCATGGCAGCAAGGCGTTCAAAAACAGTTAGATCAATGACAAGTTTAGCGTTGTCATCTGGATTGCTCTTTGGTGAGGGAGTGGGAGAGTCTGGTATAATTATTGGACTAGTTGGGGAATTTGGTGGATTTGATTCTAGTGAAGAGGGAATTTGGGGAATATCCAGAATGGTGAGGGGAATACGGATGGCTAGAGGTTCAGTGATACCTGGAATGGGAATTGTTTCTGAATCTGAAGTGGGTTCTTCATATTGGTTGGGTTGAACGTTATGAGGTTCTGGATCACAGGTTTCAGAAGGTTGAATCTCAGAAGTTTGAACTTCTGGTTGTGGTTGTTCAGGTTGTGGAGATGTTGGATGAATATCTGGTTGAGGTGCTTCTGAACTGGTTTCAGAGTTTGGATTTTCTGGTGTGGAAGCAGAAATATTTTGGTCAAAAGTTTCAATATCTGACAGAACTTTTGCAAGTTCTGGTTGAGTTGTTTCAGAATTTGGATTGATAGGTAGGGAGTGAGTTTCTCTAAGACTTAGAGTTTCTGAGGGGTCAAAACCTATGTAAAAATCATCAAAGGTTTGAGGGGTAGGAATTTCTAAATGGGTAGGTAAGGGTCCAGATGTTGATAATGATATTATTTCTAAAACATTAACAGTAGAAGGATTACCTTTATTTTTAGCAGCTTTAGGAGTCTGCTGGGATGATCCTTCTGCTGCTTCCTTTCTTTTCTTGTTCTTCTTCAGCACAACTTCTGGAGCCTTCTGTTGTAAGTCCTGAATGTTTAAATCTGGTGCAGTGCCATCTGCCTTGCACGCATCCAAATATCTGACGATAATCCCAGGCTTGGAATTAATTTCTGAGAACATAGTAAAATCATCTAGAGGGATTCTTCTGGAGGTGATGGTTGCAAAAGAAGTAACATTGGGTTCCTTCTTGATGTTCTCAATAATCTTCATCTTTTTCAGATTCTTTGCATTCAAAGGCTTTCCAGTAGTTTCCTCTAGAGAGCTTATTTCTTGTGCTTCTGTTAGATGCTCTATCGGCCTATTCTCTGTCAGAATATCTGATATGAGCCTTCCAAGGGGTATCCAATCCCTTTTGGTATGCTCATATTCTCTAGTCTCCTTAACACTGGTCCTCAGATGATTGAAAAGTAAGTGATCCAGATTCGCCTCAGTCTTCTGGGAGATAAAGTAGATCAGAAACTGTTGATCAATGTTTATGTAGTCAGGAGAGCTGGTTGGCTTCCTGTGGTTTATGCATCCCAAAATTATCTTAGCCCATATTCTGTGATGATCCTTCAGATCCCTTATCTTGCTGGAGGGAAGACCCAGAGTGAAAATTTCTCTAGCAATTGAAGCAACATCAGCACATCTCTCAGCCATGTCTATACACCTTACGCCACCACCATTGTAACCTACCAGTCTTGCAATTAGGTCTTCAGTAATTACTATCTTCTTCCCCATTACATACGAAGTGACTTGATGGTTGGAGGATGAAGCATGAATCCAGAATTCCTTCACAAGGATTGGAAACGTTGGACCTAGAAGACGGTCAAAATACCTGTTCAATCCTTGAGCCTTTACTTCTTCAGAAAGATTGAATCCATTTTCTTGAAGACTTTCAAAATCTACAATCAGTTCCGAAAGCACTTCTAGGTTGTCAATGGGCGTGAGGAGAGTTCTGAACGGTTCTTCATATTGTTCCATGGATTCTGTTCTCTGAGTACTGGTATTTGGGATGCTTGAGGAAGCCATGTTCACACAGGAAATTTGAGAAGAAAATGAAGGGGTTTTGAAAGTACAAGCAGAAAACAATTGGAATGAATAAAAGTGAAAGAGTGTAAAGGATGAAATTTGCGTTTAAATAGATTATTGAAAACATAAACTGCAAGAGAGAGAAATAATTAGTAATGATTATAAGCATTAATGACAACTGATTTTAGGGGATTCAGAAAGATATTTGGAACGGTTACCCATGACATGTGTCTCAATGCACCCAATCAACGCTTTTGACCTTTCAGAAAAGTGAACACGTGTTCAGCCTCAGAAGGTAGCTGATGAATGGATGATAATTTTTTTCTTACGTGAATAGCACACTTCTATCCTTGAAATGAAACGCTCAAATCTTCATGGATAGATTCTGATACAATCTGTACTTCTAAAAATCTGAAGGCAGGTTGATCAGCAGTTCATAGAGAATAACCAAAATTCTGAAGGTTAAGATATGTAAATAAAACAGTTTATTCTGGGCAAAGCTTCATGCTGAGATATTTCAGAATGAAGTTAAACCTATCTTCAGAAAGAGGTTTTGTAAAGACATCAGCCCATTGATGGTCTGTGTCAATGAATTTTAAATTGAGAATCCCTTTCTGAATATAGTCCCTAATAAAATGATGTTTTATTTCTATATGCTTAGCCCTAGAATGCAAAATAGGATTTTTACTGAGACAAATAGCAGAAGTATTATCACAGAGGATAGGGATGTTACTCTCGAATATATTGAATTCCTCAAGTTGACTTTTCATCCAGAGCATTTGCGTACTGCATCCAACTGCTGCTATGTATTCAGCTTCTGCTGTTGATAGAGCTATTGTGGATTTTCTTTTGTTGGACCATGAGATCATATTTTCTCCCAGAAACTGGCAGCTTCCAAAAGTGCTTTTACGTTCTACTCTGTCTCCAGCAAAATCAGCATCACAGTATCCTACTAAGCTGTAATCACTTGATTTTCTATAAAACAAACCCAGATTAGCAGTACCTTTCAGATACTTGAAAATTCGCTTAACTGCTGTTAAGTGAGATTCTCTAGGATCTGATTGGAATCTAGCACAAATGCAAACACTGAATAAAATGTCAGGCCTTGAAGCCGTCAGATACAAAAGAGAACCAATCTTACCTCTGTAGACCTTCTGTTCTACCTTTTTACTTACCTCTTCTTTTTCCAGAATGCACGTGGGATGCATTGGAATCCTTGATGGCTTACATTCTGAGAGATCAAATTTCTTCAGAAGTTCTCTGACATATTTACTCTGATGAATGTAAGTTCCTTCTGGAGTTTGATTAATCTGAATGCCCAGAAAGAATTTTAGTTCCCCCATTACGCTCATCTCAAACTCTGCCTGCATACATTTAGCAAACTCTCTTCCCAAAGAGGGTTTAGTGGATCCAAATATGATGTCATCAACATAAATCTGACATACTAAAATGTCATTCTTAACTGTCTTACAGAACAAGGTTGTGTCCACTTTCCCTCTGGTGAATTCCTTTTCCAACAGGAAGTTACTTAGTCTTTCATACCAAGCTCTGGGAGCTTGTTTCAGACCATAGAGTGACTTCTTTAGTTTGAAAACATATTCTAGATTTTTGGAACTTTCAAAACTAGGGGGTTGGTGCACATATACCTCTTCTTCTATATAGCCATTTAAGAATGCACTCTTGACATCCATCTGATACAGAGTGATGCCTTTATTAACAGCAAAAGATATTAAAAGTCTGATAGATTCTAACCTGGCGACTGGAGCAAAGGTTTCTGTATAGTCTATCCCCTCTTGCTGACTCTAACCTTGTGCTACCAGTCGTGCTTTGTTTATGATGACTTCACCTTGTTCATTCAGTTTGTTTCTGAACACCCATTTTGTACCAATGACATTGAATCCTTTTTGGTTTGGGAACCAGATCCCATACGTCATTTCTGGTGAATTGATTTAGTTCCTCTTGCATTGCCAGAATCCAGTCATTGTCCAGAAGTGCTCCATCAATTGTTGTTGGTTCAATCAAAGAAAACAGTCCCATGAGAGACTCTTCAGAATTTCTGAAAGTAGATCTTGTTCTGATTGGATCTTCCTTCCTTCCTAAAATTGTTTCTTCTGGGTGATCAATGCTGCTTCTGGATGGTCTTTTTTGGATTTGATCAACAGAAGGTGTTGGATTGCTTGCAGTGACTCTTTCTGATATTGAGGGAGTGTCTCTATTGAGAGCCTCTGATGAGTTGTCTTCAGTACCTGTGAGTTCAACTTCCATACCTGCAAGGAATTCATTCTGCTTTGACTTTTGAGAGTCAAGCTTATCATCAAACTGAACACTGATTGACTCTTCAACAATCTGTGTTTCTGTATTGTATACTATGTACCCTCTTGAGCGTTCAGAGTACCCTTAACATAATACACTTTTGTGCTTTAGAGTCAAACTTGTTCAGATAATTTTTTGTATTCAAAATAAAACATGTACATCCAAATGGATGGAAATAAGAAATGTTGGGCTTTCTGTTCTTCCACAATTCATATGGAGTCTTTTCCAGAATAGGTCTTATGGCGATTCTATTCTGAATATAACACGCTGTGTTTATTGCCTCTGCCCAGAAGATCTTAGCAACGTTAGTCTCGTTGATCATGGTTCTGGCCATTTCTTGCAATGTTCTATTCTTTCGTTCTACAACTCCATTTTGCTGGGGAGTTCTAGGAAAAGAGAAATCATGCAGAGTGCCTTTTTTCATTAAAGAATAATTCAAAATCTTTATTTTCAAATTCTCCACCATGATCACTTCTGACTTTAACGATTCTAAGATCCTTTTCATTCTGAACTTGGTTGCAGAAGGTAACAAACACAGAGTGTGACTCGTCCTTGTGCCTTAAGAACTTTACCCATATCCATCTGCTATAGTCATCTACGATTACTAACCCATAATTCTTGCCACTTACTGAAGCAGTTTTTACTGGTCCAAATAAGTCAATATGCAGAAGTTCTAATGGCTTAGAGGTGGAAACAACATTTTTGGATTTGAAAGCAGGTTTTGTAAACTTGCCTTTCTGACATGCTTCACACAGAGTATCTGAATTGAACTTCAAGTTAGGAAGTCCTCTAACCAGATTGAGTTTGTTAATCTGAGATATTCTTCTCATACTAACATGTCCCAATCTTCTGTGCCAGATCCATTGCTCATTGTTAACAGACAGAAGACATTTTACATTCTGACTTTTCAGTTCAGAAAGTTTGATTTTATAAATGTTGTTTTTCCTCTTTCCATTAAATAGGATAGTCCCATCTTTCTGACTAACAGCTTTGCATGAATTTTGATTGAAGATTATATCATAACCGTTATCACTTAATTGACTTATTGATAACAGGTTATGCATTAATCAATCAACTAATAAAAAATTACTTATAGAGGGAAGATTTCCATTACCTACTGTTCCAGAGCCAATGATCTTTCCTCTCTGATTGTCTCCAAAGCCTACGTGGCCTTCAGGCTTAAGTTCCAGGCTTTGGAACATATGCCTTCTTCCCGTCATGTGTCGTGAGCAGCCAGATTCCAGGTACCATGTTGGTGTCTTTGCTTTGCTGCTAAAGATATTTGCCACATGTATTATTTTATCCTTAGGTACCCACATTTTCTTGGGTCCTAATTTGTTAGTTTTACCAAAACTCTGGTTGAATTTTGGTTTGACAGAGTAATCACTACTTGTGTATTTTATGTCATGTGTGTGCCCATATATAAAGTGTGAATCAAGTGGAGTGTGTTTTTTAACTAAGTCCATGGCATTTTTTGGTGTAGGTACCTTACCTTGATATCCTATCCCTTTTCTACCATTTCTGTTAACTCCATAGATCATTGAAGCCATCTTGCTTTTGTCTATGTTTTTAGCAAGAAACTTCCGAAAGTTGTTATCATACTCTTTGATGATCTCATCAGCATTGCTGGGAGTTTCAGGGATTGTTTCCTTATGAGAGTTTTGCAACTGGTTTTCTAACTTTGAATTTTTTTCTTTTAACTCAGAATTCTCCAATCTGAGACTCTCAGTCTTATCAGAGTCAGAAGCAAGATTCCTTTTCAGGTTTCTGAATTTGACTCTGATCTGCTGATACCTTTCCAGAATTTCATTAAGGCTTTCAGCTAGTTCAGCCTTAGTAAAGTTTATAGTAAAGTCAGGGAATACCTCTTCCGTATTTGATTCAGAGTCTGAATCAGAAGCTTCACTGTCTTCAAATACGTTTGCCATGAGAGCTATGTTTGCTCTTTCATCATCTGATTCTGTGTCAGCTTCAGATGTGTCAGAATCATCCCATGTAGCCATGAGACTTTTCTTCTTTTCCTTGCCAAACTTCTTTTTGGGCTTCTCCTTCTGAAGCTTTGGGCAATCACTTTTGTAGTTCCCTTGCTCGTTACATTCATAGCAGATGATGTCTTTGTTGTTTGGCTTTCTGTATCCTGAAGAACCTTCAGATCTTCTGTGTCCAGAGGAGGATTCTGACCTTCTGTATCTGGAGGAAGATTCATTCTGATTTTCTGATCTTCTGGGATTACTGGTTCACCCTTCTGGAGAGGAGAGACAGTTCATCTTCTTCTGATGAGGATCCATCAGAGGTTTCTTCCACAGCCTGCAAAACTTTGGAGTCAGATTTTCTGTTAGATTTTAAAGCTAATGGCTTACCTTGCTTTTGAGGTTCATCTGCTTCTAGCTCTATCTCGTGACTTCTGAGGGAGATGACAAGTTCCTCCAGAGAGATTTTGTTGAGATCCTTGGCTAGCTTAAGCGCTGTGACCATTGGCCTCCACTGTTTTGGCAAGCTTCTAATGATCTTCTTAACGTGATCAGCAGTGGAATACCCTTTGTCAAGAACTTTTAGACCAACAACAAGAATTTGGAATCTTGAAAACATAGTTTCTATTGATTTACTATCTTCCATCTTGAATGCCTCATACTTCTGAATGAGCGCAAGGGCTTTGGTTTCTTTGACTTGAATGTTGCCTTCATGCGTCATTCTCAGAGAATCAAACATATTCTTGGCAGTTTCTCTGTTTGATATTTTCTCATATTCTGAATATGAGATGGCGTTGAGAAGAATTGTTCTGGCCTTGTGATGATTTCTGAACTCACGCTTTTGCTGATCAGACATCATTTCCCTGTCAATCTTCTGACCACGTCCATCCACTGGGTGCGTGTATCCATCAGTCACCATGTCCCACAGATCAACATCATGGGCCAGAAAGAAACTCTCAATTATGTCTTTCCAGTAGTCAAAGTTCTCTCCATCAAAGACTGGAGGTTTGCCACTGAATCTGTCCCTTTCTTCATTGTTGTCATTGCTGATGTTTTGACTTGGTCCTGCCATTATGTTTTTCTGACGCTGGATCTTGTACTGACACGGTTAAGTGTTTAAGCTCAGAACCAGGCGCTCTGATGCCAATTGAAGATGTGAAAAACACAAGAAGGGGGGGGGGTTGAATTGAAAAACTTAGATCAAAAGGCTTAATAACACTGTATTTTTATCCTGGTTCGTTTGATCTCAAACTACTCCAGTCCACCCGTCAAGGTGATTTCGCCTCTCTCCAACGAGGTCTTAATCCACTAATCTCAAAAGATTACAACAACTACTTTAACAACTATTAAAGTCTTCTTGAGTACAACCACAAACCGGTTAATCTCAAGGAAATCTCTTACAAATAATTGAACAAGAATGTGTTGTTGTTTTCTAACAAAACAGTATATCACAACTGTGATAGTTACACAGATTAAGCTTGAAATAGAATAAATTTGCTAGAGCTTGAATATGCGTGATTTGGAGTTCTCTACAAATTGATGTGTGCGTACGTACGTGCTTCTTTCACAAGAAGACTTGTTTATATAGGCAAGCAGGAGACGTTGTCCATAAAGCAAGTTTAATGTTAATAACACACTTTCCTTTTGTAGAAGATCTTGTCTGAAGCAAGCCGTTGGCATTTAATTCTGTCTTGAATAACCAGTAACGCTTCAGAGTCTCTGTGATCGGTGGATCTGGAACTGACTGTTTAAAGCTGGTTCGCGAAATGTCGCGGAAGCAAGAGTCGCCACCGTCTTTTATTTTCTCCAAATGGAAAGGACAAAAGCACAGAAAAATTCCTTATAGAGATTGCTCTCGGTTCGGGAGGTAGATTATAGAAAGGGAAGGTGTTAGCACCCTTTCTATCCATGGTTATCCATGGGCTCTTAGATACTTGCTCAATGTGTTTTCAAAAATGTTTTGTTTGCTTTTCAACTGTGGGTTTTTAAAAAGTTTCTTTGAAAATTTCAGTTCGACTCTTGTATCGGTCCTCAAGAGTGTTTGAAAAATGCTTTCGAAAGCTTTTTGAAAATGTGTTGGTGTGAAAAGTATTTTTGATTTGTTTTGTTTTGAATTAGAGCAAGTATCCACGAGTCGTCTACCTACCCTAAGGAATTCGTCTGTGTAAATGTCCTTTAAAGTAGTGCCATCCCACCATTGAGAGGTAGGTAGCACCACCGTTGGAGGTGTTCGGGTCAATTCGAGGTTCGGGACATGGTGATCACCAGAGCAATGGGAAGACACCTTAGAAGCTACCCTCATGCCAGGTTCCCGGATCATGAGGACTTACTAAGACATCCTGTTGTACCCCAAAATTTGCCCTCCCATTTCTCATTGATTTCTTACCCCAAAGCCCTTGAAGCTCAAGATCCAGTTAGGGTTTCATCTGCTCAAGACCTCTCCTTGCACTGTTGACTCAAATTAGGGTTTGTGTTTGCACAAAGATGTTTTGACCTAAAATGCCCAAGATGACTTTCATGCTTCATATTGGATTCCCAAGCTTACCCATGTCAAGTTTCAAATCTTGATTCCAAGTTTTGCCCAGTCAATTGGACAGTTGACCTAAAAATCAACTGTATTGGGGAAAAAAGTCAACTGTGGCCAATTGAGAGTCAAACCTCATGAAATTTGACCCACATCAACATTATGAACTCATATGGACCATTTGATCAAGTTTGGATCACAATTCCCCAAGAAATTTGATCAGATCACCAAAAGGGCAAAATGGTCATTTTTAGGGTTTTGACTGCACAAAGGCAATTTTTGACTGTTTGACCTAGCCAGTGGCAAACCAAGCTCACACATGGACTCAAGGACCCCATGGAATTATCTTGACATGATCAACAAACTCAAAAGATCCCAAGTACACAGGATTGACAGTTGAATTTCCCAGTCAATTGATCAATTTTGACTGTATACTGAAAAGTCAAACTTTGACTTTTTGGTCAAAATCAAGAGTCAAGATTCATTTTTCATCAAAACTTGCCAAATCATGAAACTTGTTCACCAAGAAACCAAGAAATGCAAATTAGGGTTTAAAATGGAATTTTTCATAACTTAGAATTTTTCTAAGTTATGGAAAACCCTAATTTTTTCCCAACTTTGCCCCACTTTTTCACCATGATTCATTTGGATTCAAACAAAAGTCAAAACATAAAAGTTGTAGCTTGTTGCATAATATACAACCTTGATTCACAAAGTTTTCTCATTTGAAGCTTGTATCTCAAGTTACAAATTTTTGAATAAGGGCACTAAACCATTCTTAACTTAGTGAAATTTTAACCTATGTTGACAAGGTTTTCTACCTAACTTCAAGACCATTTTCCATACATTTCCACTTGGAATTTAAAATTGCATTTCAAAGATGGATTGTAGTACACATTCCAAGATTTCCAAAATGTCCAAGAACTTCTCAAACAACCTCATGGTTAGGGAGAATCGAATTTCACAATATAGCAAAAACTCACTTTTGAATTGGCCATTTTTCATGTTCATAAGATTATGCAACTTCTCAAAACCAGCATGCCCTTGATTACAGGTCCTTAAACCAAGTTACACTCATAAATTTAATGCATACTCTTTGTGCCAAGACCATGTTCTTTGTGTTCTAACATTACATGAAGGTTTAATCCATTTTTAGATAAAGTAAACTATCCATTTTTGCAAAAGTTCACTTTATGTCCAATTGGTAAATCAAGCAAGTACAAACCAAATATCTTTAGCACAAGATTATGAACAAATTGCTCTGATCAAGAGAAGCTTTGCAGCAGGATTAGAGGTCCCCTACTGACCTAAAACACCAACTTGCATTTTGTTGCTAAAAGGTTAAGAAACATTGCATAACTAGAAAAAAAACTCCCATCTCAGCTTAGACACACAAGAACAAAGTTATCAAACACATTACACACATCATAACCAAGCTATTGCACGAGCCATTTTCCTCCCAAACATCATCAAACCAAAAAACACCATCAAACTGCAAAAACAGAGTTGCCTCTGCAGTTTGAGTGCCAACTTCTATTCCTCTCAAGCATTCTTGCCAAAACCAGTTCACATACCTTCCATACCATCTATGCAAGCTAACCATGACCTAAGGCACGACCTGTAATCACTCTAACCACTTCCACCATTTTTACATTTCTGATTTGCAGGTGGAGTTCTCTAGCTTGATTCAGAAGCTTTCAAGACAAAGTAAACATTGGAATAGCATCCCTGGACCTCAAGGAAGCTTTTCCAATCATCACCTTGCACTGAAAGTTCTTACACCTCTAGATAGAACTTCAGCTGAACAGGTAGTTTTTTGAATTCGTATCTCTCTTATTATGCATCATTAGCTTTAAGTTTGTGAATAAACAAGGTTCTACTCATGCCACTGAACATGTCCATGTCTTTACTTTTCATTTCTTTTGCTTGAGTTGTGAGAATTTGGAGTTTGAAAATGGCAGAAAAACTAGGTTAGGATTTGGGGGAGGAGAAATTCTCCCTCATCTTAGAGAGTTAGATCAAGTTATGCATATGGTTAGAATCGTGGTTTCATGCTTAACATCTTTTGTGTTGGAAGTTTGTTCAAAAAATCAAAGAATCAGGATATTCAAGTGGAGCTCTTGGCGCGCGTTTTCTGAACAATTTTTGTTCAAAGGTTGAAGAAAGGTGATTTTGGGCTGGGCTTGCTTCTGAGTTACTTTTCACACCACCCTTTTTGGTTTTGCACCCCTGAGCCCATTTGCTTCATTTTTAATATTTTGACTTTTTGCCTTTTTGTGATTGGTTCATTTATTTTTTCTCAGCACATTAAAAACATAAAAATATTTTTCCTATCATTTTTTGAATTTATTGCATATTTATTTGATTATTTCTTTAGTTTGTACATAAATAAATAAATATATATATATATATATATACTTTTTTTGTTTAAAATATTAAGATAATACAAATATTTTTTTTTATACACTTTTATTTTATTTTTACTCCCTGGAAATATTTTATAGAAAAATACTTTTTTTATTTAAAAACTAAATATTATTAATTAATATATATAATGCATATTTTATAAATAATATAAATAAATAAGTATATTAATATACTTAGGATAAAAATACCAAAAAATGTACATATTTTATTTTTTTTTATATTTAATACTAAAAAATGCCTTTTTACAAATATATCATATTTTATTTTATTTTTGTATATAAATAATAAGTATTATATGAATTAATTGATTAAATACCCCTTTGATAAAAAAATTAGGGTTTTTGCCCTAAATTTAAAAATACTCCAAAAAATAATACCTTTTTAATTTTTCTTTATAAATAATACTTTTTTTTTTCATACATATAAAAAATTTCTTTTTTTTGCATTCTTGCATATTTATTTTATTTTTATTTTATTTATGCTTTTGATCATATTGTAAATATTCAAGGCAAAAGATGTAATAGCTTAGATTCAATTTTTTGTCTAAATATCCCCATTAGAAACATTGTACCCCCCTCCCCATATTATTATGTTGTAATAGCGTAGGATTTTAAATTTCGCACTTTTATCGCTTTCTAAACATACTATGCTAGAATTAGGGTTTTGTATGCGAATAAAAATGAACAAAGTAGTTGGACCTAATACAAGATAAATGAGCATTAAAAATGGACAACACATTTCACACTTGCACCCCTAGGGTACTCCACTTTGTTGCCTTCAAATAATTGGGCCATATTGCATGTTGAACTTCTTTGGGTAAAACAAACAATCAAATGATCATAGTTCCTCAAAATGTTGCCTAAATAAATGATCAAAGTCCCCTTTAAAAGAAAATTGCCCAAAGACATTTAACACTATTGCAACTATGGTCTAAACGATGACCCGCGCCCGTCCCTTTCATCTCCTAAAACAAGATTGTCCACCAAATGCAATGGTGGAACAAAATTGTCAAAAGGTTTAAAACATAACAAAAATCTTTGAGAAAACTTTAGGGTAGATGAACTCTTAAGTACTTGTCAACTTTCCAAGAAAACACTTGCCTTATTTCAAAACCCACTTCACAAACACTTTCAAAACAAACTCTCAAAACATTTTGAAACATCTTTTCGAAAAGATACACGCCTTTGTAAAACATTCGAGTAAAGAATTGTTACAAGGATAGCCTATACAAGGCATCTTTTTCAAAACCTTTTCAAAACCACGCACAAAGCACCATTTCAAACAATTGAAAACCAAGGCAAGTTGATCTAAGCAAGTACCTAAGAGCCCATGGATAACCATGGATAGAAGGGGTGCTAATACCTTCCCCTTCTATAATCTACTCCCCGAACCCAAGAAAAATCTCAAAGGTTTTTGCTGTGCTTTTTAAACCTTTCCTTAGGATAAAATAAAAAGTCGGTGACGACTCTTGCTCAACCGAAACATTTGCGAAAACAAACGCAAAACGATAGTCAGTTCTCCCACCGTATCACACATCCTCTACTCGACGATCACCTTTCGAGGCAAGGCAACAGTGAGGCGTACCCTAGGGGTGGTGCGTGATTTGTGTGTCAGATTCATTTATTTTTGTCTTGTCAGGTTATGGGTGATCTATGCGTTTGTTTTTATTTTTTTGTCATTCATTCTTGCATGCATTTATTTAACAGTTAAAAAAGATGCGGAAATTGAAAGTTCTAAACTATTACAAAGGCGCGGGTCCACATCACCAAAATTAAAATCCAGGACCCGATTTGACGGAAAGTAAATAAAGAAATAAAATAAAGTGCGAGAAATTAAGTTTACAAGGCTTTGGGAGAGTTACATAAATATTTAAAAGAAGGAAATAAATAAAAATGCGCGAATAGGAATTAAAATTGGAAACGAGGGCGTTGGACCCTTTTTAATGAAATTAAATTAAATGATTAAACTAATGAAATTAAAGAGAAAAAAGAAATTATTATTTTTTTTTTGAGTTTTTGGTATTTATGTTTTTTATGAGAAAGATTAAATGAAATTAAAATATTAACCCTAATTCTAATTTTTTTTATTTATTAAGAAAAACATGTTAAAATTAAACCTAAAATTAATCTAATTATTTACATGCAATTTTGATTTATAAAAATAAATAATTAATTATTAGTGAAATTTATTTACAAAAAATATTAATTAAATAAATATATTTTGATTTTTATGACTTTTCTGTTTTTTACTATTTTTTATATTTTATGAAAATAAGTTAAATTAAAGGAATTAATTAAAAAAAGAAATAATTGAAATAAATAAAATAAGGAAAAGAAAGAAAATACAATACCTTGGGGGGTTTCTGTCCCCTTTTTGGAGGTGAATTGGAGTGGTTTGGCCATTTGTGTTCTGGCCTCATCATGCATAAGTTTTTCTACTTTGGCCATTTGGCTTTTGGCTTTTGGTCATTTGCGTTTTGGCCTCAACGTTCCTTAATCTTCTCAGGATGTCTGTCTCGCCATGTATTGGTGTCATGCATAAGTTTTTCTACTTTGGCCATTTGGCTTTTGGCTTTTGGCCATTTGACTTTTGGCCTCAATGTTCCTTAATGAATCTGCATGGGATCCTGTCTAAATCTGCAGTGTTGAATCTCACGAACACATTAAATAAAATCATAAAATGCAAATAAAGCCAATATATGAAGAAATTTAATGTTTAGGCACAATATAACATGTATGAATGATTATACCCTTTTGATCATGGAGATCAAATCAATCTTACCCTTACTGGAAAATCAGTGGCATGAATGCTTTTATGCCTTACTGGAAAATTAGGATCATGGAGATCAAGCCAGCCTTACCCTTACTGAACAAGTAGTGAGGTGTTGGTTTGTAACTGTGATGGCTTGTTTGTAGTGAGAGAGGGATTTGTAATAAGGATTTCAAGGTTTTAGGGTTCTTGAAAGAGTTTGATATTCTAACAGTGTTGTGGCAAGGTTTTTTTCTCTCTTTTCCCCCTCCTCTTTTTTTCTCCTCTTCTCTTTTTCTCCTCTGGTTTGTGTGAAAAAAGGTGATTATATAATGGAAATTAGGGTAAAGAAAATGGGCTTTGAATGTGCAATCGGGCCTCTAATGTTCACTTAAATTCGTCACTTTCCAGGCTAAATCGTAGGGACTTAAGTGCATTTTTTGAAGTTGAAATGTGAAAAAAAAATGTAGCCGACATCGAGAACTAACTCCTTTTCGAAAATCGACTCAATCGGATAAACGGTGAATTAGTTATGAATTTTTGAAGTTTCAGCTCAGACAAACTTATTTTGGGCTTCAGTGTCGACTATGACACGTTCTTCAATAAAAAACTGGTATTGATTGGTGCATAATTTGGTCTCGACTTTTGAAGCAAAGTTGTAGATCTATGAGTCAGTAACCTTGTGTAAAAATATGAGCCCAATCCGATAAAAATTGACCGAGTTATGAATTTTCGAAGTTTCGGCCCAGATGAAATAGTATTCAGCATGCAGGATTTTCAGCGTGTCACGCACTCTGAGCAAAAAACGAAGGTCTTTTGAATACCGTTTGAACTCGATACCTCCTGTGAAAATGTAGCCAACTCAATTTGTGAAATTATGGCGCCAGAACCAGCTCGATACGATGAAAATCGACCAAGTTATGATTTTTCGAACATGACGCAAATAAACTTCAGTCACAAATTTTCTGCACGAAAATACTTGATAAATCCATATTTTTGAAGACCTTCTGATCGAAATTGGCTTCCAGCCGTGAGAGATGAAAACGTAGATAATGTCAAGACGGAATTTTGGCCACCGGAACGGGTTCAAAACGAGTCACGATCTTCAAGTTATGAATTTTTTAGCGCGTAAAAACTGCACTTTCAGCACACTTTTTCACTATATTTCTTCAAGAAAACTCACACATTCGGATACCTTCTTTAAAGAATTGACTCTTGAGCCGAACCTGAATTTGAGAATATGTTATCAGAGATATCTTGGCGAAAGAACACCTGAATATAACGCGTCGGGTTGGACTTGTGAATTTTTCTTGAAATGTTTTGAGAAATATGGGAGGGCAAATTTTGGGGTACAACAGTTGCCCCTGTTCAATCTTCTTAGACGTGAGGATGCAGATTGGCTGACGTGCCTTTCGTAATCCGAAGGTGGAAGATGATTGAACACTAGAGTGCCCAGAAATTTGCGCTCACATAGTAGTGTGGTGGTGGAATGGGCTTATAGATGCCATTTGGAGATTGATGAATAGGATGATGGGCTTATAGATGACATGCTAAGAGATGATGGATAGGTGGATGGGCTTATAGATGCCATCTGGATGTTGATCGCGTAAGAGATTCCTGAGAACCTGCGTACCTGCAAAAGAAAATGATTACCTGACCTGTTATAGGAGTTGGTCTTCAAACTCTTTGTATAGATGTGTCCTGACTGGTTACAGGAGCTGAATCTGGAGCTTCAAACGATGATGAATGAACCAGAGATGGTTACTACCTCAACAGGAACGGTGAGAGAACCTTGGATGACTTTAACCTCAACAGCAATCGTTGAGCGAATCTTGGGATTACCACCTCCGCAGGATCGGGGAGAGAACCATAGGCGACTACAACCTCAACAGCAAACATTGAGAGAATCTTGGTGGGAATTATCATCTCCGCAGTATCGGGGAGAGAACCATAGGCGATTACAATCTCAATAGCAATCATTGAGAAAACCTTGGATGGAATTATCATCTCCGCAGTATCGGGGAGAGAACCATAGGCGATTACAATCTCAATAGCAATCATTGAGAAAACCTGGGATGGAATTATCATCTCCGCAGCATTGGGGAGAGAACCATAGGCGATTACCACCTCAACAGCAAACATTGAGAGAACCTTGTGTGATACGGTGGGAGAACTGACTTGAGGTTTTGCGTTTGTATTCGCAAATGTGCGGTTAGCAAGAGTCGCCACCGACTTTTTATTTTATCTTAAGGAAAGGTTAAAAAGCACAGCAAAAACCTTTTGAGATGTTTTCTTGGGTTCGGGGAGTAGATTATAGAAAGGGAAGGTATTAGCACCCTTTCTATCCATGGTTATCCATGGGCTCTTAGTTACTTGGTTAGATCACTTGCCTTTTGTTTTCAATTGTTTTAAATGGTGCTTGAGTGTGTGGGTTTTAAAAATGTTTTTGAAAAGAGGCCAATGTGGTGGCAACCTTTGTAATGATCCATGTGGGGATGTATACAAAGATGTATGTCTTTTGAAAAAAGTTTTCATTTTGTTTTTGAAAGTTTTGTTTTGAAAGTGTTGTGATGTGTGATTTTGAATTTAGACAAGTGTTTTGTTTTGCAAGTTGATTCAAGTAACTAAGAGGTTATCTACTCCTAAATTTCTCAAAAGATCATTGCTATACTTTTAACCCTTTTAACAAGTTTGCTCCACCATTGTATTTGGTGGGCAAGTTTGTGTTAGGATGTGAGAGGGACAGGCGCGGGTCATCGTTTTGACCATAATTGCAACGGCGTTAAATGTCTTTGGGCAATTTCTCTAAGGGACTTGACCATTTGTTTTTGTTTGTTTTTGAAAAGTTTTGTCGAGGGACTATGATCATTCAAATTGTTTGTTTTGCCCAAAGAAGTTTAACATGCAACATGGCCCATTTATTTGAAGGCAACAAGTGGAATACCCTAGGGGGTGCAAGTGTGATTTGTGTGTCCATTTTCATGCTTGTTTATCTTGTATTAGGTCAAACTATTTTTTATCGTTTTTCGCATACAAACCCTAATTCTAACATGTTATTATTAGAAAGCAATAAAGTGCGAAATTAAAATTACTAAGCTATTACAAAACCAAATATGGGAAGGGGGGTACAAATGTTCAAATGGGGGATATTGACAAGAATTTAAATCTAAATTATTACATCATTTTGAATATTTGCAATTTAAATAATGCATAATTAAATGTAAATTAAATAAATATGTAAAAATGCAAAAAAGAAAGTTTTTATGTGTATGAGAAAATATTATTTATGTAAAAGGGAAAAGAAAATAAAAATGTATTATTTTTTGAGTATTTTGAATTTAGGGCAAAAACCCTAATTTGAAAGAAAATGTATTATTATCTATTTATTATTTATAAAAATAAAATAAAATGAAGTATATTATAAAAAAAAGTATTTTTATATTAAATATTAATAAAAGTGAAAAATCAAGTATTTTCATATTTTTGTCTTAAATATATTAATAATCACATATATATATGTATTAAACCCTAAATATGTATTATATACAAAATAAACATTTATTTAATATTTTAATAAATAAAATAAAAAAAGGTATTTTTTGTGTGAAATATTTTCAGAAAGTAAATGAAAATAAAAAGTGTATTTACATTATTTTTACATTTTATTCTAATAATCATATATATGTATTTATGGAATTTTTTTTATTAATAACCAAGTATTAAAAAAATATTTCGCAAATAACCGGGTTTCGGAAAAAATTACGCAAATAACCATGTTTGAGATGGCTCCACAAAGGAGGAGCCAAGTCATTTGGCGCATGCACCTAGGGTTTTGCCCTAGGCGCCATCTCACTTGGCGCCTCCATTGGCTTTTAGCCAAGTGAGATGGCGCATGCTCCTTAAAAAGGAGAGGAGGCGCCATCTCACTTGGCGCCTAGGGCAAAACTAGGGTTTTTTGCCGTTTTATAAATAATTCGTCCGTTTCTTTGAAATTTCTCACACTTTCTCGCACTGTATTTTTATTTTGTACTCCCTTATTTACGTAATGACGTCGCCTATGATTTTTAGCAGAGATGGTTACGTTATATTCTCCGCCACGAAACCCGCGATGAAAATGAAATTCTGGCACATTCACTCCATGGAGCGTCTGAAGCGGGAGTTGATGCGGTGGCTAGATGGAGACATCGCCGAGGGGGAAAAATTCGAAGGATCCAGCGAAAACGAACAACAACCTCGCATGCGACAGGAAGACCTAATGTGTGGTTGGAGGAAGTCAAAACAGACAGTGATGTAATGCTGATGATGCATGGGTCAGATGAAATTGTGTTAACAGTTGTAATTTCCTAGATTGATTATCGTTAATCATTGTTGTACGCGAAAACCCTAATTTAATTTCCTAGATTGATTATCGTTAATCATTGTTGTACGCGAAAACCCTAATGTAATTTCCTATATTGAATTTCTTAAATTGTGTGAACAGTTTTATTAACGGAAAACCCATAATGTTTACAACACAAATATTGAAAAGATTTATTGTATTACAAAATTTATGTGGTCGAGCCAGACGCCCGATTCGGACAGTTTTTGCGATTGTGTCCGACCTGACGGCATAAACCACACTTTCTTTCCAACCTATCAAGATCGTCCATTTCTGTTGTTATGCGCCTGCTTTTGGGACGACCCTTCTTGTTCCTTCGCATTTGGTCATTGTGCCAAACTATATCACCGCTGTATTCAGGCCAATAGTCCGGTTTTGCCACCAAAGGAAAGTTGTTGTTGTAAACAGTGAGCAACGTTTCAGATTTATAAACGTTTGAGAGCAGTTGAAGCGCGTCTTGATGGGTATGCGCACAAGCGGCAATGACATGAGAGCAAGGCATACGAAAAGCTTGAAACCTGCCACAATCGCACCATTGAGAAGGTAAAATGACCCTGTATTCCTGTCTTGCCAGGCCTTCATTGTGGTCAATTGTCTCTTTCACAATGAAGTTGTGGCTATGGCGGTCAAACCGTGTAACCATGTGAGTGTTGGCTTTAGCACTTTCAGCCTTAATGTATTTCATACAGCTTTCACTCCATAGTTGTCCTGATTGCAAGACCGAATACCACATTTCACCTCTTTTGGCAAATAACGCAGCCATCCTAAAATACGTGGATTTCACCAAGGCAGTGATGGGGAGGTTTCGTATGCCCTTGAATACCCCATTCATTGATTCAATAAGATTTGTTGTCATATGCCCCCATCTTTGGCCATTGTCGTATGACCTAGTCCACTTTTCGACCGGTATATTGTCGATCCACGTACCGGCTTCTGGGTTAGACAAACGGATCTCGTTGCGGTAATATTTGAATGTGGGCTGTGTCAGTGCGTATCCCGCATTCATCACCGCTTTCCGCAATGTTTTGTCCTTGACCTCCCTCGAGAAATTCTGGACGATATGCCTGATGCAATAGACATGCGTAGAAGGAGGGTCATGCCAACCATTTTCCGGATTATTATAGGCACTTTCAATAGAAGCATGTCTGTCCGAGATCAAACATAGATCCGGTTGAGGAGCCACGTGTGTACGAAGATTTTTCAGGAAAAAGCTCCAAGCACCACCGGTCTCGCCCTCGACAAGGGCAAACGCAACGGGGAAAATGTTATTGTTGCCATCTTGTGCAACTGCCATCAAAAGAGTGCCTTTGTACTTGCCATACAACCAAGTCCCGTCTATTTGTAGAATTGGTTTACATGATGCAAACCCTAGGATGCATGGTTGAAATGCCCAAAAGACGCGACTGAATATTCCGTTGCCATGTAGAACACTACCATCTTGGGCGTAAGCGGGCAATGTTTCCAGAACATAAACACTACCTGGAGAATATGTCTTTAGTGCATTGAGGTAGCGGGGAAGTTCTCGGTATGACTCCTCCCAGTTTCCATACACCCTTTCAATCGCCTTAGTCTTTGCTAACCACGCCTTACGGTAAGACGGAGTGTAGTTAAAAACTGTGGTGATGTGGGAGATGATTGTTTTCACCTTCAAAGAAGGGTCGTTGCTCACCAGGGGTAGGATTTCTTGACAGATTAGATCATGGTTGAGTTTTCGGTGGTCTTGTGATTGAGTGGAACTTACACAAGTATGGGTTGTCATGGAACCTATGACCCAGCAGTCACCCCTTAGTCTGTATGAAGCGGTCAGCTTGAACATGCAGTCAGGGTGGACACACTTGATCTTGTACCTTTCCGGGTTTACACGATCCACCTTATAATCAACCGAGTTGAGCATGTGAAATTTTTTGATGGCCCTTATGCATTCCTCTCTATTACGAAACTTGTCCTTCTCTTTTAAATTTTCATCTGATTGCATATACGGTTGGAAAAACAAGTCCGTAGAAGGTTCATCTCCGCCCATGTTGAAGTTTGTCATGTGCGTAGGTGGTGTGTAGATTTTGTCGGTAGGAATACTTGGGATGCCATCATCGTCAGAATCGTCGTTCACCATTTCATCGAACTCTAACTCGTTATCTTCTTCTTCATCATCAACTGCATCCACCTCGGCTTGCTCATTCTCCAAAGGATCAACCTCCTGTGTCACCGGAGGCTCTACCTCCTGTGTCACCGGAGGCTCTTGAAACAGAACGTACAACTCAATAGAGTCGTTTCCAGAATAGACATGGCTGGAAATCATGTTCTGGAAATCCTCGTCATCTTGAATTGCAACCTTATAAAATATGACTTGGTTGTTTCCAAAAAAGACTGGACTCTGATAAAATATCTGGGATATAGGGCCTCGTTCAAGTTTGGCCTCCAATCTTTTCTTAAAGTAGGAGAAATTTGCTTTCCCGTTTAAGAGAAATCGGACATTGTCGGTGTTTCTAAACAAAAACCCAACTGTGGGACACATGTATGTCTCACCGTTGAAATGTGCTTTGACAACAAATTGTGGTGAAGAGGCCATTGTGTAGAATTGTTTTAGGTATGAAGGTGGGAATGTTTTGGGTTTATTGATTATATGAAGGTATGAATGCTGGAATGTTTGAAGGTTAGATGACTGATTCGAAGGTTGGAAAATTTTACAGTTTATGTGAATGAATGTTATGTTCAACCAAAGGCAAAATATTTCAATTAAGTAAGTGATGCAACCCCCCAAGGCTGCCAATCATATTACATGCATGGGCTTATGCTGCCACCTAGCCTGGCCCTATAATACACACATTAATGTTTTGTCTAAGCCTGCCACCCGTCTACTCCAATAGCCTTGCATGCAACAGAGAAAGGAATCCCAAAGGCTGTCACGTAGCCTGAGACAATGCTGTAAAACGTGACACCTCTTATTCGCCAAATGGGGTGGCGACAACATTCATTTTTGTACTATTTCGCCAAGTGAGATGGCGCCTCCCTTACTGTCCAATCGTATTACATGCATGGGCTTATGCTGCCACCTAGCCCGGCCCTATAATACACACATTAATGTTTTGTCTAAGCCTGCCACCCGTCTACTCCAATAGCCTTGCATGCAACAGAGAAAGGAATCCCAAAGGCTGTCACGTAGCCTGAGACAATGTTGTAAAACGTGACACCTCTTATTCGCCATATGGGGTGGCGACAACATTCATTTTTGTACTATTTCGCCAAGTGAGATGGCGCCTCCCTTACTGTCCAATCGTATTACATGCATGGGCTTATGCTGCCACCTAGCCTGGCCCTATAATACACACATTAATGTTTTGTCTAAGCCTGCCACCCGTCTACTCCAATAGCCTTGCATGCAACAGAGAAAGGAATCCCAAAGGCTGTCACGTAGCCTGAGACAATGCTGTAAAACGTGACACCTCTTATTCGCCAAATGGGGTGGCGACAACATTCATTTTTGTACTATTTCGCCAAGTGAGATGGCGCCTCCCTTACTGTCCAATCGTATTACATGCATGGGCTTATGCTGCCACCTAGCCTGGCCCTATAATACACACATTAATGTTTTGTCTAAGCCTGCCACCCGTCTACTCCAATAGCCTTGCATGCAACAGAGAAAGGAATCCCAAAGGCTGTCACGTAGCCTGAGACAATGCTGTAAAACGTGACACCTCTTATTCGCCAAATGGGGTGGCGACAACATTCATTTTTGTACTATTTCGCCAAGTGAGATGGCGCCTCCCTTACTGTCCAATCGTATTACATGCATGGGCTGCCACCTAGCCTGCAAGAGTGACACCTTACATTATTTGTAAATGCATGCATGCATATGTGTAACTCCCTAAGCATGCAAATGTGACACCTCGCAGGCATGCAACCACTACATCAGAATTAGTTGCCTATAAATACATACCTTATGAAACATATCTCACACCCACACAACTCTCACTCTCTCACTCTCTGCTACGAAATATTTCTTAAGTCTATCATACTCCTTATTTCTTCCTAAGTCTTTCATTCACTCAAGCGTTCTGAAGAATGGCCCTTCTAACAATGGGAGATACTCACAGAGGCACAAGGGAAAACATTGCTGCATTTGTAAGTCTCTTCTTTGGTTATACATTTTTCATACTTTAAAAAACGTGTTGTTCATCTTAATTAATCTTACTCTTGTTTAATTATGATCTCAGGATACACAAAGATTCAGAATCCGTTCGCACAAATACCTGGCCCCCGACCCTTTTATCGTCCCTTATCTGGAATATGCAGGTTTTGGACACGTGATAAAGATCTCCAACTGCACCATTGACTCCAAATTCATCCTTACAATGTTGGAGAGGTGGAGACCGGAGACCCATACATTTCACCTACCAATAGGTGAATGTACCATCACTCTCGAAGATGTCTACATGCTACTGGGCCTCCCTATTGACGGTAAAGCGGTGAACGGGTCGGTTCAACAACCCAACTCACAGTGTGAAGAACTGTTGGGTAGGGACATGGTAGAAGGTGGTGGAGCAAGAGGGCAGGGAATACTACTCACTGACCTGAAACGGCATTATGCAAGTATGGAATTAAATGAAAATTCCTCAGAAAATGACCGAGTAGTAAAAGCCCGAACGTATATTATGATACTTTTTGGTACTTTTTTATTTCCCGAAAGTACGGGAAATAGTGTAAATTTCATGTACTTACATTTACTAACCAATTTTGATAAAACTAGAAAATTTAGTTGGGGTTCTGCAGTATTAGCCCACCTGTACAGTTCCTTGTGCAAAAACGCAGTCAAGGAAAAATGTACATTTTATGGGTGCGCATTTTTACTACAAGCCTGGGGTTGGTGGAGGATGGAGTCCTTAAACCCCATCAACAACAACACTTTTGGTTTCCCTTACGCAACAAAGTAAGTCATTAAGTTATAGCATTTATAACTATTCTTCTCTTTCCAAAATATATGCTAAAAATAACATGTTTCTCATTTCCTATAGGTACTGCGTGAGGGGTATGGATTACGGCAAGAATCCCAGATTCAATGTCGCACTCTACCGGAATCTGTTGGATCACCTAGGCCCAGATGACGTAAGTCGTAGCTTTTAACTTTTGTTCATTTTATTTATTTATACATTACTTTTGCGCTTACCTGATTTAAATTTTATCGCAGTTCGTCTGGAGACCATATTTGGGTTTGGACCATTCTCCAAATCCAGAGGATGCAGCAACTTGGACTGCAAAGACTGCACTCATTCGGTTCAACATTGTGGAGATGCACCACAGCGACCGCGTGAAGATGCAGTTCGGAATGATCCAAGAGATACCAAGTGACCCAACAGATTTGTCCCCCTGGCATCTAAAAAGGGTCGACGCCCAGTGGAATCTAACCAACTGGAAAGACTTTGCTCCAGAATGGTGTAAAATGTGGCAAAGGCGTCACCGCTACATCTTGCAATCCCCTGTTTTTCTTACTCAAGGTAACATGCGACACACCGATCAATATATGTCGTGGTACAGGTCGGTTAGTAACCCAGATATGCACGTGTCTCATCCGAGGTACTTGGTTGACCCACGCACACAATGGGCACAACCCTCGATTCCCCACCAACAAACCCAAAATCCTTCAACCTCAAACCCACCCCCAAGAAGAAACAGACCAACAAACACACAACCACATTCCCCACCACAACACAACTACAACCAAATGCCGTACTACCAACCACAGTCACCGCCAAACTACCAATACCCAGATATGCCTCAAACCCAACCACAATACCAACCCCAATACCAGCAAACCCACATACCCCATACACAATTTCAGTCTTCCACATATCCCAATATGGGGCCCTCAACATCCAGCCTTAGCCCTGATATGGGAATGTCAGAAGATTACGACCAACCCGACCAAACCTACCATCAACCACCATATCACCAAACAACCCAACATCCACAATACCAAACACCCCAAGATCCATTTCCTTTCTACCCCCCATACTCAGACGACCAATGCTACCGACCAACCATGGAACCCCACCCACCGCCAACACGACCAAACTTCGAGGGCATGGGTAACCGACTGTACCAGAGCGGATCTTCGAGATATGGAGATCTTACTGATTTTATGGATTCGGATCGCATTGACTTCGCTGGGCCATCGACCTTGCCGCAACAGGAAACGAGACGGCACCCAGCAAGAGAAAGGCGAGGACGGGGATGCGGAACTGGGGGTCATTACCGGGTTCCTGGGGATCATTGATGTATCTTTTTTTTTTCAGTATTTTTTGTATCTATTTTTTTACTGTTATTTAAATGTAAAACAGTTGAATGTAATTATTTTTTTTCAAATAAAAAATCAATTTTGGTTATCTCTGTCTAATACGCAACGCGCAGGAAAGGAAAAAAAATTTTTTTTTTTGACCTAATTTTCCACATAGGCGCCATCTCATTTGGCTTAGGGCTTGCCATTTGCCCTTAGGCGCCAAATGAGATGGCGCCTCCCTTATAAAAATAGGAGGATGCGCCAAATGAGATGGCTCCTCCTTTATGGAGCCATCTCAAACATGGTTATTTGCGTAATTTTTTCCGAAACCCAGTTATTCGCGAAATATTTTTTTAATACTTGGTTATTAATAAAAAAAATTCTGTATTTATGTACAAATAAAGAAAATAAACAAATAAATATGCAATAAATGCAAAAAATGATAAAAAAAATATTTTTAATTTTCTAATGTCATGAGAAAAAATAAACAAAGTCAGCCAAAAAAGAAAAAGTCAAAAATGTTAAAAAATAAACAAATGGGCTCAGGGGGGTGTGAATCAAGAAAGATGGTGTGGAAATCAAAATTACACAGGCCCAGCCCACTTCACTCCTTCTTCAACCTCCAGCTTCAAACGTTTGAAAAAACGCGCGCTTCTTGCTTCAATGTCTAACTCCTGATTCTTGGCTTTTCAGCAAAAACTCATAACACAAGAAATGTTCAGCATGAAGAGACGGTTTCAACCATATAAATAACTTGACCTATCTCTCTAAGATGAGGGAGAATTTCTCTCCCCCTCTTTTCTGACCTAACTTTTCATCAATGTTCAGACATGAAATTCTCTAAGCACACGAAACATAAATGAAATCTAATCATATGAGCATGTTCAGGGCTATGATTGTGACATGTTTTCTTCAAAAACCTAAAGCTAACAATGCCTAATAAGAGAGATAGAACTCCATGAATATACTTGTTCAGTTGGAATCGAGCTGGGCAATGGAGGATGTTTCAGAGTGAAATGATGACTTGTACAGCTTCCTTGAAGTGTAAGGATGCTTTTCCAATTCCTACTTTGTCTTGAAACTCCCTGAATCGAGCTAGTGAACTCCAACTGCAAAACAGAAAATTGAAAATGGTGAAGTGGCTTGGAGGTGTTACAGGTCTGATTTTAGGACATGGTTAGCTTGCATATATTGTAGGGAAGGTAAAGAAAAAGGTTTGAATCAAAATGCTTGAAGGGATTGGGAGTTTGCACTCAAACTGCAGGGGCTCCCCTGTTTGTGCAGTTTTGAGGTGATTTTGAGATGGAGGGTGCTTCAGATGGCAAAGGCTCGTGTGTTAGCTTGGATTTGGTCTATGAAAAGTGTTTGATAACTTTGTTCTTCTGTTTCTAAGCTGAGATGAGAGTTAGCATAAGTTATGGACTTTTCTTCACACTTAAGCTACAAAATGCCACTTTGCTTTCTAGGTCAGTACAGGCCCTCTAACTATGCTGCTATCCCTTGCCTTGATCAGTGCAATTTGCTCACAAACTTGTGCCAAGAAGATCTTGCTTGTACTTGCTTGGATTTCTAATTGACATAAAGCAAGCTTTTCAAGAATGGAAATAATGCTTTTTCTAGTTTAGGCTTAATTCCTTGTGTAATGACCAAAGGCTTAGAATAACAACTTGATTCATTGGTTTTGCATTAAATTAAGGAGTGTAATTTGGTTTTAGGACCTGTAAAGTAGCACAAACTATGTTGAGTTCAAATTTGCCAAGTTTATGAACATGCTTTGATGAAGAACAAAAGTGAATTTTTGCCAACTTGTGAAATTCGAATTTCTCAAGTTATGAGGTTGTTTGATGAGTTCTTGGACATTTTGGAAAGCTTGGGATGTGTACTACAATCCATCTTTGAAATGCAAATCAAAATTCCAAGTGGAAAGGTATGAAAAGTGGCCTTGAAGTGGGGTAGAAAACCTTGTCAAAATAGGTTAAATTTCACTAAGTTAAAAATGGTTTAGTGCCCTTATTCAAAAAATTATAACTTGAGATACAAGCTTCAAATGAGAAAACTTTGTGAATCAAAGTTGTAGATTATGCAACAAGATACAACTTTCATGTTTTGACTTTTGTTTGAATCCAAATGGATCATGGTGAAAAGATGGGGCAAAGTTGGGAAAAAATTAGGGTTTTTCATAACTTAGAAAAATTCTAAGTTATGAAAAATTCCATTTTCTAACCCTAATTTGCATTTTGTGATTTCTTGATGAACAAGTTTCATGATTTGGCATGTTTTGATGAAAAATGAATCTTGACTCTTGATTTTGACCAAAAAGTCAAAGTTGACTTTTCAGTATACAGTCAAAATTGATCAATTGACTGGGAAATTCAACTGTCAATCTTGTGTACTTGGGATCTTTTGAGCTTGATGAATGTGTCAAGATAATTCCATGGGGTCCTTGAGTCCATATGTGAGCTTGGTTTGCCATTGGCTAGGTCAAACAGTCAAAAATTGCCTTGGTGCAGTCAAAACCCTAAAAATGACCATTTTGCCCTTTTGATGATCTGATCAAATTTCTTGGGGAATTGTGATCCAAACTTGATCAAATGGTCCATATGAGTTCAATATGTTGATGTGGATCAAATTTCATGAGGTTTGACTGTCAATGGGCCACAGTTGACTTTTTCCCTAATACAGCTGATTTCTAGGTCAACTGTCCAATTGACTGGGCAAAACTTGGAATCAAGACTTGAAACTTGGTATAGGTAAACTTGGGAGTCCAACATGAAGCATGAAAGTCATCTTAGGCATTTTAGGTCAAAACATCCTTGGGCAAACACAAACCCTAATTTGAGTCCACAGTGCAAGGAGAAGCCTTGAGCAGAGGAAATCCTAACTGTATCTTGATCTTCAAAGGTCTTGTGATGAGAAAATGCTGGGGAAATGGGAGGGCAAATTTTGGGGTACAACAGTTGCCCCTGTTCAATCTTCTTGGACCTGAAGAGTTAGATTGGCAAGTTTGCCTTTCGTGACTCGAGGGTAAAAGGAGATTGGACACTAGAGTGCCCGGAAATTTGCACTCTCATGCTGGAGTCTCAACAATGTGGTGTCGGGAATGGACTTATAGATGCCATTTGGAGAGATGGTGGATAGGGAGATGGGCTTATAGATGCCATCTGGAGAAGTGACGGAACCTTGTCGGGAATGGGCTTATAGATGCCATTTGGAAGTGTCGGTCGCAGAAGAGATTCCTTTGCGAGAAACTTGTGTATTTGAGGAAGGAGGATGTCTTCCTGGCTTGTTACAGGTGTTTGATCCTCAGTCTCCTGATGCAGATATGCCCTGGCTGGATACAGGTATCGAATCTACAATTGGTTGCTCACAGATGTGCCCTGGCTGGATACAGGAGTCGAATCTGGAAATAGTCGTCAATAGATGTGCCCTGGATGGATACAGGAATCGAATCTTTGAACTCTTCAGACGTGCCCTGGCTAGATACAGGAATCGAGTCTGGAAATGTAGCAGTTGATAGATGTGCCCTGGCTGGATACAGGAATCGAATCTTTGAACTCTGCGGACGTGCCCTGGCTAGATACAGGAGTCGAGTCTAGAAACTGATCACTCTCAGATGTGCCCTGGCTAGATACAGGTATCGAATCTGGAATTGTGACAGTTGAAGGTAGTCGTTTTTGAGATTGTCTTTTTCCTGAAAAGGCAAAGACGTAAGTTGTATGCAATGTCATGATGTATGATATGCATGATGTCATGATGTTCAACATTTGATGTTGTATGCGTTTCATCATGTATGTAAGCAAGATGTATGAAAATGTGAAATGTTTATGAGTGTAATTTCATCTTAGGAAAATAAATCCTTGACGAACGGCCGGGAAGCTGCTCTGCGGAAGAGATACTTGGCCGAAGTTTTGATGAGAGGCCTGCTGAGGACTTTAATGATGAATTCCGCTGAGGATGATGGTGATAAACTCCGCTGGGGAACTCCGAAGATAAACTCTGCTTGGGAATACCAAAGATAGACTCCGCTGGGGACTGAAGGAACTTTGCCGAGAGCGATCTTCCGTGGCTTTTAGCTGAGGATAACCCAGTTATAAGTCCTTGTGAGGAAATAACTCTAAATAAAACTCGGGCGAGACGTCCGTACTTTGCAGGGGATAAGCTTCCAGAATCTACTGGGGATGAGCTTTAAGACCTGCCCGGGAATGTTGGGCTTCTTCAGGATCGACGGGGGGTCAACTTTTCTTGGGGAAAGTATTGCTGAACCTTGTTTTACTCTGCGGGGAGTTAAGATGATTTGGCCATATTTTTCCGTTGAACCTACCTTGGTGCCTTGGCGGACAAAACAACTAGACTGCATCAGACAACTCCACATTGCCCCTGTCTTTGATGTCACCTGTAATTAATCTCTTGTTTTATATGCAAATATTTATGAATCAGCAATTTAATGTCAAATGCATATATCAAAAATGAACATTGGACGTTCTTCGCAAGACAAAACAGAAAAAAGGGAAAACAATGGTAATTTGTATGGACAAGTGAATTTGTATTGATTTAAACTTTGCCTGTGAATAGGCGTCTTTTTTGTACAAGAGACTGACATCCTAGTAAGAGGACATCGCCAAATAGTATAGAGTTTACATTTTGAAAAAGAAAACAAAACAGCTATGTGAACAATCCCACTGGGTTCCAACTCTGCTATTGCCTTTATGTCTTCGAACGTCTCATCGCTTTGCTGCTTAGTTGAAGATGAAGCCGATTGGTCAATGCCGAAATCTGGAGCCAGATAGTTGATGCCGAATTCCGGATGCGAAGTGATCCAATGAGACATAGTGTTACGCTTTTATCCCTAACTTTTGCCTGGACCGCCCTTTCGGGTTTTCAGTCCACCGGGATACCCTTTTTTGCCCAAGCCGCCCTTTCAGGTTTTCGACTTGCCGGGTGTACAGATTTTTTTTCACTTCATCCCTTATTTTTGCCCGAACCCTTTTGGTTCGCCGGGAAGCCCTTATTTTTGCCTAGGTATGTCAACCTAGCGGGTCTTTTATTTATGCGTAGTATTTTTTCACTATGTCTGCATTGGCGGGGTGAGGAAGGTCGTCACCGTCCATGGTGGTTAGGATCATGGCTCCTCCTGAGAACACACACTTAACCACAAATGGCCCTTCGTAAGTAGGGGTCCATTTGCCCCGGGGATCACTTTGAGGAAGGATGATGCGTTTGATTACCAGGTCCCCAACTTGATACTCTTGCGGTCTGACTTTCTTGTTAAATGCCCTGATCATCCGTTTTTGATACGTCTGACCATGACAGATAGCAGTGAGCCTCTTTTCGTCAATCAGATTTAATTGATCAAGTCGAGTCTGGATCCAATCATCTTCATTCAAGTCTGCATCCTTCATTATCCGGAGGGTATCTGGATTTCAATCGGCAAGACTGCCTCCATGCCATAGACCAAGGAGAAAGGAGTTGCCCCGGTTGATGTCCTTGCTGAGGTGCGGTACCCATGAAGAGCGAACGGTAACATCTCGTGCCAATCTTTATAGGTCACTGTCATCTTCTGCACAATTTTCTTGATATTTTTATTGGCTGCCTCTACAGCCCCATTCATCTTCGGCCGGTAGGGAGAAGAATTGTGGTACTGTATCTTGAATTGTTCACAGAGTTCAGTGATCATCTTGTTGTTGAGATTGGTACCATTGTCCGTAATGATTCTTTCTGGGACGCCGTACCGACAGATCAGATTATGCCGAATGAAACGTGCCACGACGCTCTTGGTTACTGTGGCATAGGAAGCTGCCTCAACCCACTTCGTGAAATAATCGATCGCCACCAAGATGAAGCGATGCCCATTGGATGCCTTCGGTCGGATCTCACCGATCATATCGATGCCCCACATTGCGAAAGGCCAAGGTGCCGTTAGGACATTCAAAGGAACTGGAGGGATATGCACCTTGTCAGCATAGATCTGGCACTTATGACAAGTTCGGGAGTGTTGGTAACAATCGGCTTCCATTGTGGACCAGAAATATCCTGCCCGAAGGATTTTCTTAGCCATGGTGTGTCCACTGGAGTGTGTTCCGAATGTACCTTCATGCAGTTCCATCATGATTTTCTCCGCTTCAGCCTTATCCACACAACGTAGCAGGGTTGAATCATGATTCCGTTTGTAGAGAATGCCGTTGCTGAGGAAGAATTTTGCAGCAAACCTCCTCATGAACTTCTTATCATTGACAGATGCGCCTTCAGGGTATTCCTGAGCTTCCAAGTACCTCTTCACCTCGTGATACCAGGGTTTCTCAGTCACCTTCTCAGCCTCGAGCTCACAGCAGTACGCCGGTTCATCCAACTTCCAGATTATGATTCGGGGAGCCTCATTGTCCCATTTAACTTTGAACATTGAAGACATCGTGGCTAGTGCGTCCGCTAGCTGATTTTCCTCTCTGGGGAAATGCTCAAAAGTTATCTCTTCAAAGTGGGGGAGCAAGGTCGACACATACTCTTTGTAAGGAATAAGATTCGGGTGTTTCGTATCCCACTCGCCCTTGATCTGATTGATCACGAGAGCGGAATCTCCGAAGACACTTAGAAACTTGATCCTCAAATCGATTGCAGCTTGTAAACCCATGATACATGCCTCATATTCTGCCATATTGTTGGTGCAGCTGAAACATAATCGGGCGGTGAGTGGAGTATGAGTCCCCTTGGGAGATATGATTACAGCGCCGACGCCGTTACCCAAAGCATTGGAGGCTCCATCAAAATGCATAGACCATCAGGATCCTTCCTCAGGTCCTTCATCCGGTCCAGGTACTTCACAGTCAGTTACCACCATGATGTCTTCGTCCGGAAAATCAAAGTTCAATGATTGGTAATCGTCCACAGGTTGGTGTGTCAAATGATCAGCCAGTACACTTCCCTTAATTGCTTTCTGAGTTGTATACTGGATATCATATTCTGTTAAGATCATTTGCCATCTCGCTATTCTCCCAGACAGAGCGGGCTTTTCAAATATATACTTGATGGGATCCATCTTTGAGATCAATAAGGTAGTGTGAGTCAGCATATACTGTCTCAGCCGGCGAGCAGCCCATACAAGAGCGCAACAAGTTTTCTCAAGCAGTGAGTAACGAGACTCACAGTCGGTAAACTTTTTGCTCAAGTAATAAATAGCGTGCTCTTTTCGTCCAGACTCGTCATGCTGCCCCAGCACACACCCCATTGAATTATCAAGTACCGTCAAGTATAGTATCAGAGGTCTTCCTTCCACCGGTGGCATAAGAATGGGTGGCTCTTGGAGATATTCCTTTATCCTTTCAAAGGCGGCCTGACATTCATCATTCCAGCGTACCACTTGATCTTTCTTCAGTAATTTGAAGATTGGCTCACAAGTAGCGGTTAGATGTGAGATGAATCGGGCAATGTAATTCAGTCGTCCTAGGAAACCTCTGACTTCTTTCTCTGTTTTTGGAGTCGGCATCTCTTGTATGGCTTTTACCTTGGCAGGATCCACCTGAATACCTTTATCACTTACAATGAAACCTAGCAACTTTCCGGATCTTACCCCAAAGGTGCATTTGTTGGGATTCAACCTCAGCTTGTATAACTTGAGTCGATCAAACAACTTCCTCAGATGGTCAAGGTGCTCCTCCTCAGTTTGAGACCTCGCTATCATGTCATCAACGTATACTTCAATCTCATGGTGGATCATATCATGAAATAAAGCAACCATGGCACGTTGATAGGTTGCCCCAGCATTTTTCAATCCGAAGGGCATGACCTTATAACAGAAGGTGCCCCACTGAGTCACGAAGGTAGTCTTCTCCATATCCTCTAGAGCCATCTTAATTTGATTATACCCTGAAAAACCATCCATGAAGGAGAACACCTTGTGTTGAGCTGTATTGTCAACAAGGACATCGATGTGAGGTAGGGGGAAGTCATCCTTGGGGCTGGCCCTGTTCAGATCCCTGTAGTCGACACACATTCTGACTTTACCGTCCTTCTTCGGTACTGGCACCACATTGGCAACCCATTGAGGGTAAGAAGTCACTGCAAGGAACCCGGCATCAAACTGCTTCATAACCTCGGCCTTGATCTTTTCAGACATCTCTGGACGCATCCGTCGAACTTTTTGCTTTACCGGAGGGCAATCTTCCTTGGTTGGCAAATGGTGAACTATAATGTCGGCGTCCAAACCAGGCATATCTTCATAGGACCAAGCAAAAATCTCCATGTAGTCTTGTAGCATCTGGATCAATCGTTGCTTCACGCTGAGCTCTAGATTGGCACCAATCTTGACCTCTTTCCTATCTGTCTCAGTACCCAGGTTAATTGTCTCCACAGGCTCTTCATGTGGTTGAATAGCCCTCTCTTCCTGAAGTAGCAGTCTCGCAAGTTCACCAGGCACTTCGCAATCATCTTCACCTTCGTCTTCGGCCAAGTTGATCGGATTTTTGAAGTCAAAACTGGCGGTAGCAGAGCTGTTACCAGTGAGATCCAGAGTGGATTGAAACCTGTATAAGTGAGTGTGTGTAAATATAGCTGTTTTGCAATATGTATAACACAGAAAGAAAAAGAGCACAAGATTTGAAATGCAACAAACGTCCAATGTTTTGATTGATGATATATGAAAATGTCATACAAAAAGCCCTCACAAATGGAGCTACGATGCCCCGGGCATGACACCGAGCCAACAAAGTTTTAACATATTGTTTATTACAAATTTGGAAATCAAAAGAAATCAATTACTGCGTGACAAATGTGATAGGGGTAAAATCCTTTGCCGTCCAGTTGCTAGGTCCGCTGCTGGTAGTCGGGTAGATCCAACTGTCAAACTCAACTTCCTCCACATCCTCCTCGATAGCATTCACCCTTGAGCTGGAAATAAACACCGGAGCCTTTCCGATCTTCTCTTTGCGCACCGCCTTCTGAGCCTCTGCAGTAAAGCCTAGCCCAAACTTGTCGTTCTTCTGAGTGAAGTCAGGAAGCTGACCCCAGTGTGCACAATTGCCTTTCTGAACCACAGCCCGGGCATCCCTTAGGGAAGCCATCTTCAAGGAATCATTCTCTTCGGTCATTGTCTCTGCAGCTGCTGAAATTGGATGCACCTCCTCGAAATGCTGGAAGGGGGTTTCAATGAACTCTCCGTCCATCTCGATGTACCTGAAGGAATTCAAATGGCTCACCATATACTCCTCTTCTCCTTGTACAGTGACGATCTTCCCCCTAACGAGATACTTCAGCTTTTGGTGCAAGGTGGAGGTCACTGCCCCAGCTTTATGGATCCAAGGTCGACCCAACAGACAAGAGTACGACGGACGTATATCCATCACGTAAAAGGTAGAGTCAAACACTTGAGAGCCCACACGAATAGGGATGTTAACCTCTCCATGAACCATCCTTTTGGAACCGTCAAAGGCCCTGACGATGATATTGCTGGGTTTCAACTCCAGGCCCTCATAATCCAGACGATCTAAAGCCTTTTTCGGAAGAACATTCAAGGAAGAACCAGTATCCACTAATACATGTGCCAGAGTGGTGCCCCTGCATTCAATAGAGACATGCAGGGCATCATTGTGGTCTCTCCCTTTTGCGGTCAGGTCAGCATCTGAAAAACCCAAGCCGTTGTCCGCTGTCAGATTCGCTATGCAGTCAGTGAACTGAACTGCAGACGTCTCCTGCGGCACATGGGCCGTCTTGAGAAATGAGATCAAGGCCTTAGCATGGGCCTCGGAGCATAGCAATAGGGAGAGCAGGGAGATCTTGGAGGGTGTATGCCCCAACTGCTCGACAACATTAAAATCACTATTCTTTATTATTTTCAGAATCTCCTCCATTTCTTGTCGGGAGGCCTCAGCATTTACGGGTGTTGGTGCCTCCATCTGGGCAGGCTCTTCTTCAATCCCTTTGCCCCGAGCATTTGATGACTCGGCAGCAGGGGACACAATTTGATCAGCAACAGGACTAGGTAAACTTGCAGGTTTTATGAGGAGGGGTTTTCGAATAGCGGGCGGCGCAATGTCAGGCGAGAAGAGCCTGCCACTGCGGGTGACTTTAGCTGGACCGGTGATATCGCAGATACTGGCACTAGCGTCAAATTCTTGTTTGATTCCATTTACATACACGTCTGCCCCATAATGCCAGGGGACAGCTTTATCAGACACGTAAGAGAGGGGCCCTGGAACAGTAATGATCACAGGCGCAACTGTCATGATTTGAATAGGCTTCTTTGGGGGAGCCTTGATTGGATTTTTGAAGATGGTAATCACGGAAACTTCCTTCATTGGAACCAATTGAACAGCAGTCTTTTTGAATAGAATCTCCTTGCTATCCATTAGGCCTTGGATGCCTAACCTTAGCAGGGGACAATCAGATAGGGAAATAGCACAGAATGGGCAACCCTCGCCGCAACCCGGAAATAAACCGGCCCGCAGTAGGTTCTTCTTAACAGTCTTCAGAGGGGTAACAACTTCATTTACCGAAACAGCGTACACTTCTTCCTCAATGGCATTTACCCTATGCTGGGGCATAGGAGCCGTTACAACATTTGTTCTTTCCGGCGCTTCAAACTGAATTTCCTTTGCGTCGATCAGATCTTGCACTTTGTTTCTCAAGGCCCAGCAATCATCAGTAGTGTGCCCGGGACTATCAGAATGATAAGCACACCGGGCATTTGGATTATATTTAGGAGACGCAGTGTTGACGACTTTAGGAGCTTCTTTGTGGGTCACCAGGTTGGTGGATAACAGTTGGGGTAAAATTTGAGATAATGTCATACTTAGTCGGGTATACTGCCTCTTGGGCCTTTCGCTTCTTTGTTGATTGTACTGCTGAGGAGCAGCAACAGGTTTGGAGATGACCAAAGCATTGACGGCTTGGCGACTTTCGGGCTTGACTTGTCTTCTAGGACCATAGACGGCACTTGCTTCTTTCTTAAACGGCCTCTTCTCAGCACTTGTAGAGGCAGCCTTCTGTATCTTGCCTGACCTGATGCCAGCTTCAATTCTTTCTCCCGTTAATATCAAATCTGTAAATCCAGCGGAGGAGTTACCAACCAAATGATTGAAAAACGGACCAGACAACGTCCCCAGAAACATATCAACCAGCTCTCGATCAGTTAACGGAGGCTGCACCCTGCCAGCCAAATCTCTCCATTTTTTAGCGTACTCTTTGAACCCTTCACCCGTCCCTAGAGACATACCCTGAAGTTGGGTACGCGTAGGAGCGAGATCAGAATTGTATTGGTATTGTCTGTAGAATGCGGTTGCCAAATCTTCCCAGTGTCGGATGCTAGCTCCATCCAATTGGTAGAACCATTCGAGCTGTGACCCCGAAAGGCTATCTTGGAAGAAGTGAATCCAGAGGTTCTTATCTGCCGTGTAAGGTTGGATTTTCCTTACGTACGACCTTAGATGTAGCTTTGGGCAGGAGACCCCATCATATTTGGCGAAGGCAGGCGCCTTAAACTTGTGTGGAATGACTACCCCAGAAGATAACCCCAAATCTCCGAAATCCAGTCCCGGCACATTCTGAATCTCCATGGCGCTCAAGCGGTCCTCCAATTGCTTGTATCTGTCAGCAGCAGGTGGGTATTGTTCATCGTTATAGTCCGTCTCGTTGTCGGAGACTGCGGGACTAGGAGCTCCTCCCCCTTGGGGACTATTTTTCTCAGCAGAAGAAGTGGTTGGATCAGCTTCATTGTGGAGTGTGTTCCCAAATCTGCGTCCGGTGTTGAACAACGCAGTCCTCTTTTTCTTCTTCTTCTTTAGGAGTAGAGTCTTCAACTCTTGCTGACCTTGGGCTAGGCTTAGGACCATTTCTTGAAACTGTGCACTTTGGGCCTGAAGGGCCTTGATTTCTTGCTCACTGGAGGAGTCTGGATTCATGATGACTGTTCAAAATAAACAGCGAAGGAGATTAAGCAACCTGTGAAATAGGGTACCTGCTATGCATATGGTGTAATGGAATGCGTATGTTTTATGTTTTCAAAGACAAACAAGATTCAACTTTGTAGACAAAAAAGGGAAACACACTTCATTAGATTAAAATTTTCAATTGTTCAACAACTTGCCCTTAGGCATTACAGGAATGAAAAATACTGGAAAGGAAATAAACTATAAAAGGAAACATCCAAAGCTCCTCAATGCTCCCATGGCCTCCTCTTTTCAGTACTGATGTAGTTGTTCAGGACCCGTTCTTCCTCCAATTGCTTAGTCAGCCTTTGGATCTTCCTTTCCTGCTCGTTGAACTTCTCCCGATAGAAATCCCGTTCTTCCTTTAGTTGTGCCCAAGATCTCTTCATTGTATCAAAATCAGTGGGTATCTGAGGAGGGAGGACAGTTGGAGGAACCCCATCTTCATTGGGAGATTCCAGGATGATTGGTCTGACGGCTTCGTATGGCATACCCAACTTCTGAGCACGGATGCGGACCCATTTGCAATAGGGTTCCAATGGCAGAGAAGTCTTTGGTCCTAACTCATGTGGGTCAGCTTTGTGGATTCTGTCCCAAGCTTTAATGAATCCCTGGCGTAGTTTGTCACTGCCTGTCTGATACTCAAAATGGAAGTGAGGAACCAGCATCTCATGAGGCCCATCTCCTCTGGCTCTTCCAAACTGACGGAGAGCTAAACACGGATTGTAAGAGATTCCTCCTTGGATACCAATCAACGGGACATTAGGGTATTCTCCGCAACGGTCGATAACAGCTACCTCATCCAAACCTCTGAGAGTCCAAGTGATATCCTTATCTGTGAGAGACATTAACCTCCGAGCCCAGCCTTTCCCTTCATCATTCTTCAGCGCGAACTTAGGAAGGTGCGAAATAAACCACCTTACTAGCAAAGGAGCACAACACCACGGAGTTCCCCGTTTTCGAGCAGTACGAGCATAGAGTTGTTGTAGAATATCACCCAAAAGAGTGGGTACCGGATTCCGAGACATGAAGATCCTTATGGCATGGATACTGATAAAGGTGTCAGGGTTGGGAAACAGCACCAGACCATAGATCAAAAGAGCTAGAACATCCTCATATGCCTTGAAGTCCAAGTCATTCCAGAAATCATTAGCCTTGCCAACCAGAAATTTGACCAAAAAGCCCTTGACCCCATTTCTAGTTTCCCAGTTGGACAACACCTCTTCTTTGGTCAAGGGGAGAATTGCAGCAATCTCTTCAGGCCTAGGAGTCTTTTCCAAACCAGTGAATGGAGTTTGTTCCAAGACAGGGATCCCAAGAAAATAAGAAAATTCTTCCAGGGTAGGAACCAGCTGGAAGTCTTGGAAGGTGAAACAGTGATGCAGAGGGTCATAAAACTGGGTCAGAACACTTATCAGTTGTTGGTCCCATTTTGCAGTGATCAAGCCAAGGAGAGAACCATATCTGTTGATGAAGGAGGTAGTGTTTGGAATCCTTTCAACCAGATCCTTGAGTAAAACTGGTGTTTGAACAAAGTTGAGCCGGACAGTATTTCTACGCACGGGCATCATAATGTCCTACAAAACAGAGCAAAGATGAAACCTTTTTGTCTTTGAAATGGGTTAGCCTTTTATACAGGATGCATGCAATGGTATGATGGCATGATGCTATGATGAAGCACACCACAAGTATTCACATAGGCAAATAAGGCACACAAGTCACACAAGACACCCTTAGGTTTCAGGCCAGCATGAGTTTCAGGTATTACCCTCTTTTGGTTTTGTTGGTTAAAACATGTCCTATCAAAAGTAACCGGGTTCTAGAGGATCTCAAATCATTGGCTACCCTCAATCGGTCATAACTCCAGCATCGCAATCTTTTCTCGCGGCCAGAACCATCTCGAGAGTTTAGCCTCAATGAGTGTAGCATACTGCTACTGTCCTAATAGCCAAGTTGGTCAATTTAGGGTTCTAAGGTCGGTTGGTGTTTAATGACCCCTTAGAAGACCTATATTCTCCCTGTTACAACACAAGGGATATAGGTACAGACTAAGATGCCACACCAACGTAGCCACTGCTTCACCCATGTCGGTCTACGCCGGACAGGTCCCTCACAGATTATGCTACCTAAAAAGGGTTTTTCCCAGATCCGGGTTAGGATCTATGAAACTCCGATACAAAGCCCACAAATGTAAAAGCAAACAAAGCAAACAATTGAAAACAAAGGTGATCTAAACCCTAAGGTTACTCCACTTTTAGTAATTCCCCAGCAGAGTCGCCAGTTCTGTGATACGGTGGGAGAACTGACTTGAGGTTTTGCGTTTGTATTCGCAAATGTGCGGTTAGCAAGAGTCGCCACCGACTTTTTATTTTATCCTAAGGAAAGGTTAAAAAGCACAGCAAAAACCTTTTGAGATGTTTTCTTGGGTTCGGGGAGTAGATTATAGAAAGGGAAGGTATTAGCACCCTTTCTATCCATGGTTATCCATGGGCTCTTAGTTACTTGGTTAGATCACTTGCCTTTTGTTTTCAATTGTTTTAAATGGTGCTTGAGTGTGTGGGTTTTAAAAATGTTTTTGAAAAGAGGCCAATGTGGTGGCAACCTTTGTAATGATCCATGTGGGGATGTATACAAAGATGTATGTCTTTTGAAAAAAGTTTTCATTTTGTTTTTGAAAGTTTTGTTTTGAAAGTGTTGTGATGTGTGATTTTGAATTTAGACAAGTGTTTTGTTTTGCAAGTTGATTCAAGTAACTAAGAGGTTATCTACTCCTAAATTTCTCAAAAGATCATTGCTATACTTTTAACCCTTTTAACAAGTTTGCTCCACCATTGTATTTGGTGGGCAAGTTTGTGTTAGGATGTGAGAGGGACAGGCGCGGGTCATCGTTTTGACCATAATTGCAACGGCGTTAAATGTCTTTGGGCAATTTCTCTAAGGGACTTGACCATTTGTTTTTGTTTGTTTTTGAAAAGTTTTGTCGAGGGACTATGATCATTCAAATTGTTTGTTTTGCCCAAAGAAGTTTAACATGCAACATGGCCCATTTATTTGAAGGCAACAAGTGGAATACCCTAGGGGGTGCAAGTGTGATTTGTGTGTCCATTTTCATGCTTGTTTATCTTGTATTAGGTCAAACTATTTTTTATCGTTTTTCGCATACAAACCCTAATTCTAACATGTTATTATTAGAAAGCAATAAAGTGCGAAATTAAAATTACTAAGCTATTACAAAACCAAATATGGGAAGGGGGGTACAAATGTTCAAATGGGGGATATTGACAAGAATTTAAATCTAAATTATTACATCATTTTGAATATTTGCAATTTAAATAATGCATAATTAAATGTAAATTAAATAAATATGTAAAAATGCAAAAAAGAAAGTTTTTATGTGTATGAGAAAATATTATTTATGTAAAAGGGAAAAGAAAATAAAAATGTATTATTTTTTGAGTATTTTGAATTTAGGGCAAAAACCCTAATTTGAAAGAAAATGTATTATTATCTATTTATTATTTATAAAAATAAAATAAAATGAAGTATATTATAAAAAAAAGTATTTTTATATTAAATATTAATAAAAGTGAAAAATCAAGTATTTTCATATTTTTGTCTTAAATATATTAATAATCACATATATATATGTATTAAACCCTAAATATGTATTATATACAAAATAAACATTTATTTAATATTTTAATAAATAAAATAAAAAAAGGTATTTTTTGTGTGAAATATTTTCAGAAAGTAAATGAAAATAAAAAGTGTATTTACATTATTTTTACATTTTATTCTAATAATCATATATATGTATTTATGTACAAATAAAGAAAATAAACAAATAAATATGCAATAAATACAAAAAATGATAAAAAAAATATTTTTAATTTTCTAATGTCATGAGAAAAAATAAACAAAGTCAGCCAAAAAAGAAAAAGTCAAAAATGTTAAAAAATAAACAAATGGTCTCAGGGGGGTGTGAATCAAGAAAGATGGTGTGGAAATCAAAATTACACAGGCCCAGCCCACTTCACTCCTTCTTCAACCTCCAGCTTCAAACGTTTGAAAAAACGCGCGCTTCTTGCTTCAATGTCTAACTCCTGATTCTTGGCTTTTCAGCAAAAACTCATAACACAAGAAATGTTCAGCATGAAGAGACGGTTTCAACCATATAAATAACTTGACCTATCTCTCTAAGATGAGGGAGAATTTCTCTCCCCCTCTTTTCTGACCTAACTTTTCATCAATGTTCAGACATGAAATTCTCTAAGCACACGAAACATAAATGAAATCTAATCATATGAGCATGTTCAGGGCTATGATTGTGACATGTTTTCTTCAAAAACCTAAAGCTAACAATGCCTAATAAGAGAGATAGAACTCCATGAATATACCTGTTCAGTTGGAATCGAGCTGGGCAATGGAGGATGTTTCAGAGTGAAATGATGACTTGTACAGCTTCCTTGAAGTGTAAGGATGCTTTTCCAATTCCTACTTTGTCTTGAAACTCCCTGAATCGAGCTAGTGAACTCCAACTGCAAAACAGAAAATTGAAAATGGTGAAGTGGCTTGGAGGTGTTACAGGTCTGATTTTAGGACATGGTTAGCTTGCATATATTGTAGGGAAGGTAAAGAAAAAGGTTTGAATCAAAATGCTTGAAGGGATTGGGAGTTTGCACTCAAACTGCAGGGGCTCCCCTGTTTGTGCAGTTTTGAGGTGATTTTGAGATGGAGGGTGCTTCAGATGGCAAAGGCTCGTGTGTTAGCTTGGATTTGGTCTATGAAAAGTGTTTGATAACTTTGTTCTTCTGTTTCTAAGCTGAGATGAGAGTTAGCATAAGTTATGGACTTTTCTTCACACTTAAGCTACAAAATGCCACTTTGCTTTCTAGGTCAGTACAGGCCCTCTAACTATGCTGCTATCCCTTGCCTTGATCAGTGCAATTTGCTCACAAACTTGTGCCAAGAAGATCTTGCTTGTACTTGCTTGGATTTCTAATTGACATAAAGCAAGCTTTTCAAGAATGGAAATAATGCTTTTTCTAGTTTAGGCTTAATTCCTTGTGTAATGACCAAAGGCTTAGAATAACAACTTGATTCATTGGTTTTGCATTAAATTAAGGAGTGTAATTTGGTTTTAGGACCTGTAAAGTAGCACAAACTATGTTGAGTTCAAATTTGCCAAGTTTATGAACATGCTTTGATGAAGAACAAAAGTGAATTTTTGCCAACTTGTGAAATTCGAATTTCTCAAGTTATGAGGTTGTTTGATGAGTTCTTGGACATTTTGGAAAGCTTGGGATGTGTACTACAATCCATCTTTGAAATGCAAATCAAAATTCCAAGTGGAAAGGTATGAAAAGTGGCCTTGAAGTGGGGTAGAAAACCTTGTCAAAATAGGTTAAATTTCACTAAGTTAAAAATGGTTTAGTGCCCTTATTCAAAAAATTATAACTTGAGATACAAGCTTCAAATGAGAAAACTTTGTGAATCAAAGTTGTAGATTATGCAACAAGCTACAACTTTCATGTTTTGACTTTTGTTTGAATCCAAATGGATCATGGTGAAAAGATGGGGCAAAGTTGGGAAAAAATTAGGGTTTTTCATAACTTAGAAAAATTCTAAGTTATGAAAAATTCCATTTTCTAACCCTAATTTGCATTTTGTGATTTCTTGATGAACAAGTTTCATGATTTGGCATGTTTTGATGAAAAATGAATCTTGACTCTTGATTTTGACCAAAAAGTCAAAGTTGACTTTTCAGTATACAGTCAAAATTGATCAATTGACTGGGAAATTCAACTGTCAATCTTGTGTACTTGGGATCTTTTGAGCTTGATGAATGTGTCAAGATAATTCCATGGGGTCCTTGAGTCCATATGTGAGCTTGGTTTGCCATTGGCTAGGTCAAACAGTCAAAAATTGCCTTGGTGCAGTCAAAACCCTAAAAATGACCATTTTGCCCTTTTGATGATCTGATCAAATTTCTTGGGGAATTGTGATCCAAACTTGATCAAATGGTCCATATGAGTTCAATATGTTGATGTGGATCAAATTTCATGAGGTTTGACTGTCAATGGGCCACAGTTGACTTTTTCCCCAATACAGCTGATTTCTAGGTCAACTGTCCAATTGACTGGGCAAAACTTGGAATCAAGACTTGAAACTTGGTATAGGTAAACTTGGGAGTCCAACATGAAGCATGAAAGTCATCTTAGGCATTTTAGGTCAAAACATCCTTGGGCAAACACAAACCCTAATTTGAGTCCACAGTGCAAGGAGAAGCCTTGAGCAGAGGAAATCCTAACTGTATCTTGATCTTCAAAGGTCTTGTGATGAGAAAATGCTGGGGAAATGGGAGGGCAAATTTTGGGGTACAACACCTTGGATAACTTCACTTCAACATCAATCATTGAGCGAAATCTGGGATTACCACCTCCGCAGTATCGGGGAGAGAACCATAGGCGATTACCACCTCAACAGCAAACATTGAGAGAACCTTGGATAACTTCTACTGAGTCTTTATCAGGAAAATCTGCTTGGGGTCGATTTAGCTGGACTAGAGAAGGCCTTGGACTGGATAAGAAATCTTTGGAGTCGATTAACTGAACCGGTCTAGGTCTTGAATGTCTTCAACTGGATAAGAGACAGGGAGATCTTTGGAGTCGATCTGACTGAACCAGACAAGGTCTTTGGAGTCTTCAACTGAGTCTTCAAAAGAAAAACCTTTAGGAGTCGGTTTAACTAGACCAGAGAACGCCTTTGACTGGATAATAACCAGGAAAATCTTTGGAGTCGATTTAACTAAACCAGACAAGGTCTTTGGAGTCTTCAACTGAGTCTTCAAAAGAAAAACCTTTAGGAGTCGGTTTAACTAGACCAGAGAACGCCTTTGACTGGATAATAACCAGCAAAATCTTTGGAGTCAATTTAACTGAACCAGACAAGGTCTTTGGAGTCTTCAACTGAGTCTTCAAAAGAAAAACCTTTAGGAGTCGGTTTGACTAGACCAGAGAACGCCTTTGACTGGATAATAACCAGGAAAATCTTTGGGAGTCGATTTAACTGAACCAGACAAGGTCTTTGGAGTCTTCAACTGAGTCTTCAAAAGAAAAACCTTTAGGAGTCGGTTTAACTAGACCAGAGAACGCCTTTGACTGGATAATAACCAGGAAAATCTTTGGAGTCGATTTAACTGAACCAGACAAGGTCTTTGGAGTCTTCAACTGAGTCTTCAAAAGAAAAACCTTTAGGAGTCGGTTTAACTAGACCAGAGAACGCCTTTGACTGGATAATAACCAGGAAAATCTTTGGAGTCGATTTAACTGAACCAGACAAGGTCTTTGGAGTCTTCAACTGAGTCTTCAAAAGAAAAACCTTTAGGAGTCGGTTTAACTAGACCAGAGAACGCCTTTGACTGGATAATAACCAGGAAAATCTTTGGGAGTCGATTTAACTGAACCAGACAAGGCCTTTGGAGTGTAGCTTGAGAACTTAACTGAATCTTTCCTGAAAGGTAAAGGTCAGTCATATGCAATGCATGATATGGATCAAGCAATGATGTTCTCCACATAAATGAGATTTAAGATATGATGCGTATATGCATGCTATAATGTATGAGAATGTGATGTTTTGGAATGTATGTTTTCGTCTAGGAAAGTAAATCCTTGACGGGTTCCGGGAAGTCACTCCTGGGCTGATGTTGAAGTATTGATTTATTGCTTCCGCTGGGGATGAGAGTTGCAAGAATACCGGTAGGAGAAGATAACTTCGTTAGGGAATAAACTTGGCGAATGGATTACTCTGCGGGGAGAAAAGTACTCTAGCGATCTTGCTGGGAAGCAATACTCGGTGGGGAGAGAGATACTTTGCTGGAATGTTGAAGGTAACTTGTTGGGGATACCGTCGTTGTGTTGGAAGTGTTGATAGCCTTCGCTGGGGATAAGAAGGCTTTGTCGAGGACGATCTTTCTGTGGCTTTTAGCTGAGGATAACCCAGTTATATCCTGGTAAGGGCATAACTCTTTGAATAAAGCCGGACGACGCGTTCGTGCTCTGTGAGGATAAGCTTCCAGAATCTACTGGGGATAAGCTTACTGCTTGGGGGAGATGGATTCCACTTTCCTGGGGACACTGGGCTGGACTCCTGGGGAAGTTTTGAACTGTACCGGGGAAGTGACTCCTTTGCATGTTGATAGAACGCCGGGGAACAATCTTAAATCAAGACTGTCGGGGATGCTTGTTAAGACTGTACGCTGCTGGGGAAGGTTGAGATCTGCGGGAGGATACCCAACTTCCTTAAGGTTGATAACTGCTTTGCTTGAGGAGAGTATACTGCTTGCTGGCTCACTCTCTGGGGAATTAAGATACCTGGTTGTGTTCTTCAGCTGAACCTACCTTGATACCTTAGAGGACAGAACAATTAGACCGCTTGGACAACTCTTTATTGCCCCTGTTTCTGAGGTATGAGAGGAAGACCTGTGAGGTGCTGATAGTTGTTGATGGACAAACCTTCTTCTGGTAGGTAGGTGATAAGATGACAGGACATAGTCGTACGCTTTGATCCCTAACTTTTTCCTGGACCGCCCTTTTGGGTTTTCAGTCCACCAGGATACCCATTTTTGCCCAAGCCGCCTTTTCAGGTTTTCGACTTGCCGGGTGTACAGATTTTTCATTTTCATCCCTTATTTTTGCCCGAACCCTTTTGGTTCGCCGGGAAGCCCTGATTTTTGCCTAGGTATGTCAACCTAGCGGGTCTTTGATTTTGCGTAGTACTTTTCGGCTATGTCCATGTTCTCAGAATGTAGGGAGTTGCCCCTGTTTAGAAGTGTTTTTGTCATGCCACCAGAAGATGTTTAATCAGGCAAGATTCATTGTTGGAATGCCCCAAGTGATTCAGGCAGAGATTTGCCCCAAGCTATTTGGCCTTTTGAGAGATTCTCCAAATCTTGATTGGATTGCCCCAGATGATTGGACCATGATCATACCATGCCCCTTGATTGGAAGTACTTCTGTTCATTAGGCATTCGTCGTGCAAATTTCTATGATGTTCAAACAAAAAGTCATATGCAAACAAAGTTATGTTAAAAATGCAAAGCTCATGTCTGTCTTGAAGATTTTAAAAATGCACTCTTTTTCATAAAACAAGTGAATGTTTGTAAAACATGATGTCAACTCCGTATTTACCGTAGGTCTTAAGGAGTCAGGATACCTTTCGTAACAGTATGCTTTCGAACTAACCCATGCTTCAGCTAGGACTTTTAAGGGTTATAACGTGGCTTGGTTCACGGTTTAAGAAACAAAGGATAAAGGCTCAAATTTTATTTGTACCCACCCGCTCTTCGTGATGTTCTCTAAACCTAAACTCAGTTGATCATACGTTAGACCTTGTTTGAGTCTTTGCTCTGATTTTTCGGTGATGGTTCGGATATTGATGATTTATTTTGAATGGGCAGTCATCTCCTTTTTTGCTGAGGGTTTGTAGGACCTCTTTCTTTTTTATTGTGTTATCCCTAAATTTTTCCTGAACTGTTTCTCTTTTTTTTTTTGAAATTACAGTCAGCGGGATGCCCCAGTTTTGTAAGTCTCCTTCATGGGTTTTGACTTAATGGTTTTTTATTTTGAGAAGTAATGACTGCCTTTCTTTATTGAATATTCGGAACCATCACTGTCTTCCTTTGTTTTGTAACGACCTTTTTGGTGCCGTTTGTTATGCACTTGGATCAACTGAGAGAAACTACCCTGCCCCAGGTTATGATTAAGGGTTTCAATTTTCGAAAAGAAAAACTCCTACTTCTTTGGCTCAGAGGGGTTAACGAGGGATTATCTTCCTTATAACTCCAGTGTTTAGGAATTGAAACAATGCCTGTACCTCATCAGTGGGGTCTGTTCAAAAGCATACTGTAGATTGCGGTATCGTTTTCGTCATCCTCCCTCAAGAGGCTTAGAATTATTATTTAAAAGTTGATCATCAGGAAAAAATATAAAAATAATTTGCATTTAGTGAATACGAATATATTGTTTCAGAACAGACATATGCGATGCATTAATGAAATAACAACGTTTGATATGAATGGAATGCTTGAACAATCAAAAGAAAATTACAACTTGAAAGATTCTAATGAACAAAAATTTCTCAATCCTAGCCATGTTTTGACAAGGGAGCAATGATCACATTGGGAGTCTCGACGGGCTCAAACTCGATCTCTTTAGCATCGATCATGCTCTGAATCTTGTACTTCAGTGCCCAACAATCCTCAGTATCGTGCCCCGGGCTACCTGAATGGTAAGCGCACCTTGCTTCTGGGTTGTAATTTGGAGAGGAAGTCTTTGGATTTGCAGGAGGGTTGATCACCGCAATCAGGTTCATCCTTAACATGTGTTACAAAGCTCGTGACCATGACATGTTGATGTAGGTGAATTGTCTCTTAGGCTCGTCCGACCTGTTCTGATCAACCCGCTGTTCTTGGCGCGGTCGTTGTTGGACCGGAGAAGTAGTAGCAACTCGGAGAGGTCTATTCATTGGACCCGACCTTTGCCTTCTTGGAAGCTATTCTATGACCTGGTCCCTGATTTGGGCTGGTTGCTTCATGCCTTGAGGAAGCTGACTGATCATGGCCCTCAGCTCTCCCTGCTCCTGAGCTAAACCTTGAATGAGGGCCCTTTTCCCCAGCATCTGGGTTTTCAATGTGTCTACCTCAGCTTGTAGACGTTTCAGCCGTTCGTCCTTGTCGTCCTCAGCATTGTTCCTGACCAAAGTCCCCGTGAGAAGTGTCCTCCACTCCTCCTGCCCCTTGGATAGGCTTAGGAAGATCTCCTTGAACTGAGTCTCTTGAGCGTGAAGGTCCTGGTTATCTTGTTGTGAAGCCATTGCTGAAATAAACAGCGAGAAAGGTAAGTGACCTGCAACAAGGATACCTGTTATGCAATGATGAGTATGACATGCATGTAATGTTTTCAAGGACCTCGCGGGGTAAACAAGAAAATTTGTTAGCATTTGGATCCGGTAGCTTGATTGAAAGAAACTTCATATTTGTTGAGAGTCTTTCTTCCAAGGGTCAAAGGCTCACCATATCAAGTGGGTCATAGCCCCTGACTCAAGTCATCAACCTTATTTTGCTTTCCAAACAACCTTGGCTAGGGGAACCTTCTTCAGGAGTCAAAGCTCACCATATCAAGTGGGTCATAGCCCCTGACAACCTTGGCTAGAGGAAAGTAAATCCTCTTTGCCCCTTACTGGGATAGTTGATTCACCATGACCTGCATCACAAGCCCTTGAGATCCTTGAAATGGGTTAGGATGTATGCAATGGTATGATGTCATGATGCATGGGGTAGTATGGATAAACCCTGTTATGAGCCCTTATTAAGGACTAAAACAAACCCTGCAAGAAGCTCAAGTAAAACCTGTCATGAGTCTCAGTTAAGGACTAAAACAAACCCTGCAAGAAACTTAGCACACCCTGTTATAGGTCCCAACTAAGGACTATAAACAAAACCTGCAAGAGACTTAGTACACTTTGTTATGAGTCCTGGTTAAGGACTATGAACGAAACCTGCAAGTAGTTCATGTGTCAGATAACAAGCATGCAAGTAGTCAAGTACGAAGGCACGCAAGTCACACAAGAGAAGCCCTTAGAGTTTAGGCCAGCATGGGGTCTGGGTATTACCCTCTTGAAGTTGGTGGGCTCAACCTGTCCTATTAGAAGTAACCGGGTTCTAAGGGTCCCAATATCACTGGATTGCTTTCATTGTTCATCGTTTCGATTTAGCCGCTGAACTGGCGACCGAAATATTCCAGGAAAGCAACCCTCAATTGAGTGTAGTATCGAGTATCAACCAACCTCGGACTGCACCAAAGTCAGTTATCTCACTACCCTAAAGAGGCCAAGATAGTTCAATTAAGGTTCCTAAGGTCTGTTGATGCTTCACGACACCACGCGGAGGCCCCGTACTCTCCTTGACTGAACTCAAGGGTTACCGGTACACACCAAAGTGCCACATCAACGTAGCAGACTGTTTCAACCATGTCGGTATACCCCGCACAGTTCCCTCACAGCCTTGTTGCTACTTTCTAAGAAGGTATCCCCAGATCCTGGTTAGGATCTATAGAATTCCCAAGACAGTCCCACAATAATAAAGCAAGCAAATCAATACAATTGAAAACACAGTTATGAACTATCCCTAAGGTACACCTCACTTTATAAAGTAGTCCCCAGCGGAGTCGCCAGTTTGTGATCGGTGGATCTGGAACTGACTGTTTAAAGCTGGTTCGCGAAATGTCGCGGAAGCAAGAGTCGCCACCGTCTTTTATTTTCTCCAAATGGAAAGGACAAAAGCACAGAAAAATTCCTTATAGAGATTGCTCTCGGTTCGGGAGGTAGATTATAGAAAGGGAAGGTGTTAGCACCCTTTCTATCCATGGCTATCCATGGGCTCTTAGATACTTGCTCAATGTATTTTCAAAAATGTTTTGTTTGCTTTTCAACTGTGGGTTTTTAAAAAGTTTCTTTGAAAATTTCAGTTCGACTCTTGTATCGGTCCTCAAGAGTGTTTGAAAAATGCTTTCGAAAGCTTTTTGAAAATGTGTTGGTGTGAAAAGTATTTTTGATTTGTTTTGTTTTGAATTAGAGCAAGTATCCACGAGTCTTCTACCTACCCTAAGGAATTCGTCTGTGTAAATGTCCTTTAAAGTAGTGTCATCCCACCATTGAGAGGTAGGTAGCACCACCGTTGGAGGTGTTCGGGTCAATTCGAGGTTCGGGACATGGTGATCACCAGAGCAATGGGAAGACACCTTAGAAGCTACCCTCATGCCAGGTTCCCGGATCATGAGGACTTACTAAGACATCCTCTACTCGACGATCACCTTTCGAGGCAAGGCAACAGTGAGGCGTACCCTAGGGGTGGTGCGTGATTTGTGTGTCAGATTCATTTATTTTTGTCTTGTCAGGTTATGGGTGATCTATGCGTTTGTTTTTATTTTTTTGTCATTCATTCTTGCATGCATTTATTTAACAGTTAAAAAAGATGCGGAAATTGAAAGTTCTAAACTATTACAAAGGCGCGGGTCCACATCGCCAAAATTAAAATCCAGGACCCGATTTGACGGAAAGTAAATAAAGAAATAAAATAAAGTGCGAGAAATTAAGTTTACAAGGCTTTGGGAGAGTTACATAAATATTTAAAAGAAGGAAATAAATAAAAATGCGCGAATAGGAATTAAAATTGGAAACGAGGGCGTTGGACCCTTTTTAATGAAATTAAATTAAATGATTAAACTAATGAAATTAAAGAGAAAAAAGAAATTATTTTTTTTTTTGAGTTTTTGGTATTTATGTTTTTTATGTATTTTTATGAGAAAGATTAAATGAAATTAAAATATTAACCCTAATTCTAATTTTTTTTATTTATTAAGAAAAACATGTTAAAATTAAACCTAAAATTAATCTAATTATTTACATGCAATTTTGATTTATAAAAATAAATAATTAATTATTAGTGAAATTTATTTACAAAAAATATTAATTAAATAAATATATTTTGATTTTTATGACTTTTCTGTTTTTTACTATTTTTTATATTTTATGAAAATAAGTTAAATTAAAGGAATTAATTAAAAAAAGAAATAATTGAAATAAATAAAATAAGGAAAAGAAAGAAAATACAATACCTTGGGGGGTTTCTGTCCCCTTTTTGGAGGTGAATTGGAGTGGTTTGGCCATTTGTGTTCTGGCCTCATCATGCATAAGTTTTTCTACTTTGGCCATTTGGCTTTTGGCTTTTGGTCATTTGTGTTTTGGCCTCAACATTCTTTAATCTTCTCAGGATGTCTGTCTCGCCATGTATTGGTGTCATGCATAAGTTTTTCTACTTTGGCCATTTGGCTTTTGGCTTTTGGCCATTTGGCTTTTGGCCTCAACGTTCCTTAATGAATCTGCATGGGATCCTGTCTAAATCTGCAGTGTTGAATCTCACGAACACATTAAATAAAATCATAAAATGCAAATAAAGCCAATATATGAAGAAATTTAATGTTTAGGCACAATATGACATGTATGAATGATTATACCCTTTTGATCATGGAGATCAAATCAATCTTACCCTTACTGGAAAATCAGTGGCCTGAATGCTTTTATGCCTTACTGGAAAATTAGGATCATGGAGATCAAGCCAGCCTTACCCTTACTGAACAAGTAGTGAGGTGTTGGTTTGTAACTGTGATGGCTTGTTTGTAGTGAGAGAGGGATTTGTAATAAGGATTTCAAGGTTTTAGGGTTCTTGAAAGAGTTTGATATTCTAACAGTGTTGTGGCAAGGTTTTTTTCTCTCTTTTCCCCCTCCTCTTTTTTTCTCCTCTTCTCTTTTTCTCCTCTGGTTTGTGTGAAAAAAAGGTGATTATATAATGGAAATTAGGGTAAAGAAAATGGGCTTTGAATGTGCAATCGGGCCTCCAATGTTCACTTGAATTCGTCACTTTCCAGGCTAAATCGCAGGGACTTAAGTGCATTTTTTGAAGTTGAAATGTGAAAACAAAATGTAGCCGACATCGAGAACTAACTCCTGTCCGAAAATCGACTCAATCGGATAAACGGTGAATTAGTTATGAATTTTTGAAGTTTCAGCTCAGACAAACTTATTTTGGGCTTCAGTGTCGACTCTGACACGTTCTTCAATAAAAAATTGGTATTGATCGGTGCATAATTTGGTCTCGACTTTTGAAGAAAAGTTGTAGATCTATGAGTCAGTAACCTTGTGTAAAAATATGAGCCCAATCAGATAAAAATTGACCGAGTTATGAATTTTCGAAGTTTCGGCCCAGATGAAATAGTATTCAACATTCAGGATTTTCAGCGTGTCACGCACTCTGAGCAAAAAAACGAAGGTCTTTTGAATACCGTTTGAACTCGATACCTCCTGTGAAAATGTGGCCAACTCAATTTGTGAAATTTTGGCGCCAGAACCAGCTCGATACGATGAAAATCGACCAAGTTATGATTTTTTTGAACATGACACAAATAAACTTTTGTCACAAATTTTCTGCACGAAAATACTTGATAAATCCATATTTTTGAAGACCTTCTGATCGAAATTGGCTTCCAGCCGTGAGAGATGAAAACGTAGATAATGTCAAGAAGGAATTTTGGCCACCGGAACGGGTTCAAAACGAGTCACGATCTTCAAGTTATGAATTTTTTAGCGCGTAAAAACTGCACTTTCAGCACACTTTTTCACTATATTTCTTCAAGAAAACTCACACATTCGGATACCTTCTTTAAAGAATTGACTCTTGAGCCGAACCTGAATTTGAGAATATGTTATCAGAGATATCTTGGCGAAAGAACACCTGAATATAACGCGCCGGGTTGGACTTGTGAATTTTTCTTGAAATGTTTTGAGAAATATGGGAGGGCAAATTTTGGGGTACAACAGTCTCCTTTGCTTTAACTGCTGATGACGCTTCATAGTGTTGATGACTGGTTGATATGTCTTTGTTCAGAGTCAGAGTGTACTTGTTTAAGGCGTAGATTCTGGTCATCAAACTTCAGCGTAAAACCTGTTTTGCTTTCAGCGTGTAATACTTCAGCTTATCTTCTGATGCTGATCCCATCAGAACTTCTGCATATACAAAACATAATTTTAATGAGCATATTTGTTCTTTGTATATATCTTTGTTTTTATTTATTCTTTGTATTTTGTTATCATCAAAACTCGAATCCAGGGTTGTAGAATCAAACTATGTTCTAACAGAAAGGAGTATGGCATCCTTCTGGAGATATGAGCACGGCGCCGATACCGTTACCAAGTGCATTGGATGCCCCATCAAAGTACAGGGTCCATCGGGATCCTTGTTCAGGTCCGTCATATGGCATGATTTCTTCACTGTTGTCCAATGTCATGATGTCTTCGTCAGGGAAGTCAAACTTCATGGACTGTTAATCTTCTACAACTTGATGGGCCAGATGATCAGCTAGCACACTGCCCTTTGTACCTTTTTGGGTAGTGTACTGTATGTCGTATTCTGTTAGGATCATCTTCCATCTAGCTATCCTCCCAGATAGAGCAGGCTTGTCAAAGATGTACTTTATTAGATCCATCTTAGATATCAGCAAAGTGGTATGAGTCAACATATATTGCCTTAGCCGGCGTGCAACCCATACCAAAGCGCAGCAAGTTTTCTCGAGCAGTGAATATCTGGTTTCACAGTCAGTAAACATTTTGCTTAGGTAATAAATAGTGTGCTCTTTTCGGCCAGACTCGTCATGCTGCCCCAATACGCACCCCATTGAATTCTCTAAGACAGACAGATACATGATTAGCGGTCTTCCCTCGACTGGCGGAATTAAGACAGGAGGCTCTAGCAAATACTCCTTGATTTTATCGAAAGCAATCTGACATTCATCATTCCATCTGACTACTTGATCTTTCTTCAACAACTTGAAGATTGGCTCACAAGTAGACGTTAGGTGAGAAATGAATCTGGCAATGTAGTTTAGGCGTCCCAAAAAACCTCTGACTTCCTTCTCAGTGCGAGGAGCAGGCATTTCTTGTATCGCTTTGACTTTGGCAGGATCAACCTCGATACCTTTGTTGCTGACAATGAAACCTAAGAGTTTACCCGACCGGACTCCGAATATACACTTGTTTAGGTTCAATCTTAGCCTGTACTCCTTCAATCTAACAAATAAATTTTGCAGGTGATCAAGGTGTTCTTCTTCAGTTTGTGATTGGGATATCATGTCATCCACGTAGACCTCTATCTCATGATGTATCATATTATGAAACAAAGCTACCATGGCATGTTGATAGGTTGCCCCGACATTCTTCAGTCCGAATGGCATTACTTTGTAGCAGAACGTACCCCACCGTGTGACAAATGTAGTTTTCTCCATCTCCTCAGGTGCCATTTTGATCTGGTTATAGCCTGAGAATCCGTCCATGAAAGAAAATAATTTGTGTTGGGTTGTATTGTCAACCAGGATGTCGATGTGTGGAAGTGGAAAGTCATCTTTAGGGCTGGCCTTATTTAAATCTCTATAATCCACGCACATTCTCACTTTGTCGTCCTTTTTAGGCACGGGAACAATGTTGGCCAACCACTGAGGATAGGAAGTAACAACCAGAAATCCAGCATTGAACTATTTCATAACTTCTGCTTTGATCTTCTCTGACATGTCAGGTCTCATGCGGCGGACTTTCTGTTTCACTGGTGGACAGTCTTCTCTGGTGGGTAGACAATGTACCACAATGTCTGTATCGAGTCCTGGCATGTCTTCATATGACCAATAAAAATAATCATGCAGTAGCTGAATTAGGCGCTCCTTGACACTCGGCTCTATATTGGCACCCACTTTGATTTCCTTTTTATCTTCCTCTGTACCGAAGTTGATTCTATCCAACAGCTCCTCACGAGGCTGAATTGCTCTTTCCTCTTGCTGTAGTAATCTGGCCAATTCTACTGGAACCTAACAATCTTCCTCACCTTCGTATTCGGCTTGGTAGATCAGATCTTCAGATTAACTGAAGGCTATAGAAGTATCGTTACCCATGGGAACCGGAATGGAAGGGTACTTGCATTTGTGAGTGTGAGTGTGTGTAAGGGTATAGCAATCTTAAAACAATAAAATGTAAAAGAAACACAATGAGCATAAAAATTTTATATGTGAAAAAGCGTCCATGATTCATTGAATGACATATGTAGATGAAATAAAAACCCTTACAAATGGACCATTGTTCCTCGGGTAAGACACAAGGTTTTTAAAGTGCGAATTGTTTGTGAATTATTACAGTCCAATAGAAATGTAAAAGATAAATTACTGAGATATGAAAGTTATCGGAATAAAGTCTTTGGCTTCCCAATTGCGCAGTCCTCCACTGACAGTAGGAAATATCCAATCTTCCAAGCTTCCCTCCTCTTCATTGTCTTCCACTGCGTTGATGCTTTGGTTGCTAATATTTATCGGTGGCCTCCCAACACGGGCACGGCGCATAGCCTTTTGACCAGTCAAAGTAAACCCCAAGCCGAACTTGTCTGATTTGTACGAAATGTCTGGAAGCTGACCCCAGATTGCGCGTCCCCCTTCTTCCACTACTGCCCTTGCATCCTTTAAAGATGACATCTGAAGCGGAGGTCTTGTGATCTTAGGAGTTGAGGATACCGCCTTGGTTGCCGCTATTTCTTCATAGACTTCTTCAAAATGTTGGAAAGGGGTCTCTATGAACTCGCCATCTAACTCCATATAACGGAAGGAATTCAGATGACTAATCATATACTCCTCCTCCCCATGGACAGTTATGATCTTCCCTTGGAACGGGTACTTCAGCATCTGATGCAAGGTGGAGGTGACAGCACCGACGTTGTGGATCCAGAGGCGTCCCAACAGACAAGAATAAGAAGGACGGATGTCCATCACGTAGAAGGTTGAGTTGAAGACTTGAGTTCCCACCTTGATTTGGATTTCCACCTCCCCATGGACCATCCTCTTCGAACCATCAAAAGCTCACACCACTATGTTACTGGGTTTTAGAGTCAGCCCTTTGCAATCCAATCTATCAAGGGATTTCTTCGGCAAGACATTTAAAGATGACCCAGTATCAACCAAGACATGAGATAGGGTTTTTCCTTTGCACTCCACTGAGACATGTAATGCATCATTGTGTTTTCTCCCTCGGGGTGTCAAGTCAGCATCGGAGAAGCCCAAACCATTATCAGCTGTCAAACTGGCCACACAGTCCTCGAACTGGTTAGCAGATGTCTCTTGCGGCACGTGAGCTGTCTTCAGAAATTTTACCAGATCTTTGGTGTATGCTTCAAAGCACAACAACATGGCTAGCATAGAGATCTTGGAAGGGGTCTGCCCTAATTGTTCAACCACATCATAAGCACTCTTCTTAATTATCCTCAGGATTTCTTCCATCTCCTTCTTGGATGTTTCAGGAATAGCTAGTGATTGAGCCTTCGTCTGGACAGGCTCCTCTTTAATATTCTTTCCTTTATAGTGGAAGTAGGGATTGGAATTGCATTGTCTTTGTCGGTGGGTACGCTTGCAGGTACAATCACTGGTGTAGAGGTAATCTTCGGAATGGCTACGGGTCCAAAGACTGTTGTTGGAGGAGCAATCTCTAGAGAGAAGATCCTACCACTGCGGGTGATCTTGCTAGTTCCAACAATATTGCTAATGTCGGAATTGTCCTCTTCGGAGCTTTCTTCTTCGACAGTCAGTTCAACCTGTTTAATACCATGGTAGTAGATTTCTCCACCATAATTCCATGGTACTGATTTATCTGATTTGTATGGGGCAGGCCTGGGCATTATAATCTTGAGCGGAGCAGTCTTTGGAGCAGGTGTAATCCTAACGGGTCTTTTAGGGGCCCTGGAAGGATTGGCGTAGATGGTTATTATTGAAACTTCTTTCACTGGAACGGGTAAAACAGGAGCATTCTCAAACAAAATTTCTTGGTTATCCATCAGTCGTTGGATACCTTTCTTCAACAGAGGACAGTCAAATGAGGAGGACAGGCAAACTTGACAGTCTTTGTCACAACCTGGGAAGATGCCAGCTTTCAACAAATTCAACTTGATAATCGGGAGCGGAGTTAACAGTTTATCCATGGTAGCAACAAACAGATATTCTTCAATAGCGTTGGCATTGTGACCATGCCTCGGCATCGGAGCGGAAATAACATTTGGTTTCTCAGGCGCTTCAAACTCAACTTCTTTCGCGTCTATCAGATCTTGAATCTTGTTCTTCAGAGCCCAACAGTTGTTGGTGTCGTGCTCTGGACTTTCAGAATGGTACGCGCATCTGGCGTTGGGATGGTAATGTGGAGAAGAAGTATTAGGATTTTTTGAGGCCTCTTTCAAAGTGGCTAGATTCAACTTCAAGAGATGTGGCAGAACTTGGGCTGGAGTCATGTTAATCTTGGTAAATTTCCGAACTGGCCTTTCTACCCTTTGATGATTATTTCTTGGCTGGTCTGATGCAGGCTTCAGAATCATAACGGCCCCCACCGTTGGTCGGCGCTCAGTTCTTCCCTGATTCCTCTGTGAATAGACATCAAATACTTCCTTCCTACCAGTGAAGGGCTTTTTCACAGTTGTTGAGAAAGACACGTCCTTTTGAATTTTCCCATTTCTTATACCAGCCTCCACTCTTTCGTCGGTTAAAATCAATTCAGTAAACCCTACAGAGGAATTCCCAATCAGACGATTGAAGAAAGGACCTGATAGAGTTCCCAGGAACATGTCCACCAACTCCCTCTCAGATAGAGGGGGTTTCACCCTTTCGGCTAGGTCTCTCCACTTTTGCGCGTAATCTTTGAAGCCCTTATTGGAAGCCATAGCCATACTCTGCAGCTGAGTACGGGTAGACGCCAAGTCGGTGTTGTATTGATACTATTTATAGAAAGTTGCTGCCAAGTCTTCCCAATTGTGGACATCAGCCCTCTCCAACTGGTAGAACCAATTAAGTTGCATTCCTGATAAATTGTCCTGGAAAAAGTGGACCCACAAATCTTTGTCGGCAGAGTGTGGTTGCATCTTCCTGACATAGGATCTGAGGTGCATTTTAGGGCAAGACACCCCATCATACTTAGAAATTAGTGGCACTTTAAACTTTGGAGGGATTATGATTCCTGACACCAGCCCTAACTCCTCAAAATCTAGCCCCGGTACTCTCTGGATTTCCATAGTGCTTAGTCGCTCTTCAAGGTGTTTGTACTTGTCATCAGCCGGAGGGTATTGTTGTTCAGAGTAGTCATCCTCTTCCTCTTTTTCTTCTTCAGAATCTGATGGTACTGCCGTTTATTTTCCTTTTCTTTCCCCTTCATCAAATGTTGTTGGAAAATCTAAGGTCCTTCTGGCTTGTCCCTGAAATCTTCTGCCCATGATAACCACACCAGCTGGCTTCTTCTTCTTTTTCTGTTTCTCTTTTTCTAGCAAAGTCTTCAGCTCCTCTTGCCCCTTGGCTAAGGTCATGAGCAACTGTTGAAATTGTGAGTTCTGAGCTTGCAGATCTTTGACCGTTTATTCGATATCCATCTTACTGAAATAAACAGTAGAGAGATGAGGAAACTTGGTGTGAAGACCTGTTTATGCTTATGATGAATGATATGTATTCATGCAATGTTTTCAAGGATTTAGAAATTCAAATTTGTTTTAAACAAAAAAGAAACACACGTCATATTAATAAGATAGAATTGTGAGTACATCAATGCCCCTTGGGAAAAATAATACAGAATTCTAAGGTAAAAAGACGATGCGCATCCTCTTTGGTGTAATGTAGGTGTTGAGAGTCTTCTCTTTGTGAAGTAGCCGAGTGAGTTCCAAAACCTTCTTCTCGCTTGCGTAGAATTGGGCTTCGAAAGTATCGCGCTCTCCTTTGAGCTGTATCCAACTCCTTTGTAGGTCTTCGAGTGATGTTGGCATGTCAGGATGTAGGATGGTGTATGGAACCTCTCCTTCCTTAACAGGCTCTATAATCATTGGGAGAATGGAGGGATAAGGCATCATAAGACTTTGGGAGCGGGTTCGTACCCACTTGAGGTAAGGCTTAAGAGGGATGGAATTCTTGTGTCCCAAAGTCTTGCTATCCACCTTGTTTGGCATCCTCCAAGCTCGGATGAATCTCTGACGAAGTCCTTGGTCGTCATTGTCGTAGTCGAAAACCAATCCTTGAATCAGCATATCATGTGGGCCATCCCTTCGGGAATAACCAAACTGTCTTAGAGCTAAGCACGGGTTGTAGGTGATGCCTCCCCTAATGCCAAGTTGAGGGACATTAGGGAATTCCCCACAACGGTCAACAATAATAACATTCTCTTTGGATCGAGAACACCAATGAATATCTGAATGTTTGAGCGTCATTAACCTTTGTGACCACCTCAAACCTTGCTCATTCTTCAAGACTGATTGGGGAAGATGAGAAATAAACCATCTTGCCAGGAGAGGAGTGCAGCACAAAACAAATATAAGATCATAGTCCCTCGATGACGCTATTCAAAGGTTGCCTTACAAAATGATCTTGGTCCCTTAAAAATGCTAAGATACTTTGTAAACATTGCTAATCATGGTTATACGATGACCCACGCCCGTCCCGTTTACATCCAAAGATAGGGTTGCTTACCAAATTAATGGTAAGACAACAATGTCAAAGGAATAGAAAATACATAAGAAAGACATTTGAGTAGGTAGATAGCTTCTAGTTACTTACTCCATTTCAAACAATAATCCTTGCTATTTTCCAAACAAACACACACATTTCAAGAACATCTTACAAACATTGAAAACATTTTCAAAAAGACAAAAATCTTTGTATACATTCTTACGAACGAGAATCATTACAAAGATTGCCCAAAACAAATGGCCTCTTTTACAAAATACTTTCAAAAACCACACAAAACACAATTTCAAACAAACAAAAGCAAGTGATCTAAGCAAGTAACTAAGAGCCCATGGAAAGCCATGGATGAAAAGGGTGCTAATACCTTCCCTTTTCATAATCTACCCCCCGAACTCAAGAAACAATCTCAAAGGTCTTTCCTGTGCTTTTTCACCTTTCCTTTTGGATAAAAGAAAAGTCGGTGGAGACTCTTTCTAACCTCAACATTTGCGATAAAATGCAAAACCTCAAGTCAGTTCTCCCACCGCATCACAGAACTGGCGACTCTGCTGGGGAGTATTATAAAAGTGGGGTTACCTTAGGGTTTATATCACATTTATTTTCTTACATTGTTTGACTTGTTTGCTTTACATTATGGTTCTTTGTTTGGGTTTGAATCCTCCACCCGGATTTGGGAAACATTATAGGTAAATAGCAATACGTTGTGGAAACTGTAAGGGGTATACCGACATGGTCTAAGCAATAGCTATGTTAATGTGACATATTTGTGGGTACCGGTAGCCTTTGAGTCAATCAAAGAGAATACGGGGCCGCTGAGTGATGTCATGAAGCACTAATGAACTTCTAGAACCCTTTACTTGACCAACTTGGCCTTTAGGATGTAGTGAGATGACCGGCTTTGGTGCAGTCCGAAGTTGGTAGATACTCGATACTACACTCATTGAGGTTTGGTTCCTTGGAATATTCCGGTCGCCAGTAAAGAGGCTTGAATTGAAACAATGAACAAGGAAACAATCCAGTGATATTGAGCTCCTTAGAACCCAGTTACTATTATTAGGACAGGTTGAGCCAACTAAACTTCAAGAGGGTACTTACCTATAAAACCCCATGCAAACCTAAACTAAGAACTTGTTTGCTTTGCTTGTGCATATATACTTGTGCATAACATCATGGACATCATGAACATCATATGCATCCTCTAACCATTTCAAGGATTTTGGAGATTCATCTTTGTTCCTGTTTTGTAGGTTATGGATTCACTTCGCAGGAAAACTATCCAAATCAACCTTGTGAGAATTCCTCCACAACTCAAGGAGCTAGCCTCAAGGATCCCTGAGAACTCTCCATTCACCGAGAGACATGGTCGTCTACTCAACTTGGTCACTTCCAACACAGAGGAGGATATGATGAAGGTTCTCTTCCAGTTCTTTGACCCTTTGCACCATTGCTTCACATTTCCTGACTATCAACTTGTGCCCACTTTGGAAGAATTCTCTCAACTACTGAGGATTCCTATTCTCAATCAACTACCCTTTAACGGTACGAAAATATATCCAAAGCCAGAAGAGATTGCTTAAGCCCTGCACTTGCACTCATCTGATGTCACAACTTATTGGGAAACTAGAAGTGGTGTCAAGGGCTTCTTGTCAAAGTTTCTGTTTGAGAAGGCCCAAAGCTGTTGGAATTCCTTAGACTTGCAAGCCTTTTAGGAAATTGTGGCTCTTTTTATCTATGGGATGGTCTTGTTCCCTAATCCTGACCAACTCATAGATGTGAGCACTGTCAAAATCTTCATGACTCGCAACCCAGTTCCTACATTGCTTGGGGATATCCTCCACTCTTTTCACACTCGTACAATGAGGAAAAGAGGGGTCCTTATGTGCTGCACTCCTCTTCTGGCAAGATGGTTTATTTCTCATCTGCCCCAATCATTCTTAAAGAATGAGCAAGGATTAAGGTGGTCACAAAGATTAATGACGCTCAAACATTCAGATATTCATTGGTGCTCCCGATCCAAAGAGAATGTTATCATTGTTGACCGTTGTGGGGAATTCCCTAATGTCCCTCTACTTGGAATTAGGGGAGGTATCACCTACAACCCATGTTTAGCTCTAAGACAGTTTGGGTATGCCCGAAGGGATGGCCCATATGATGTGCTGATTCAAGGATTGGTATTCGACTACGACAACAACGATTAAGGTCTTCGCCAAAGATTCATCCGAGCTTGGAGGATGCTAAACAAGGTGGATAGCAAGACTTTGGGACACAAGAATTACATCCCTCTTGAGCCTTACCTCAAGTGGGTACGAACCCGCACTCAAAGTCTTATGATGCCTTATCCATCCATTCTCCCAGTGATTATTGAGCCTCTTAAGGAAGGAGAAGTTCCATACACTATCCTACATCCTGACATGCCCACATCACTCGAAGATCTACAAAGGGATTGGATACAACTCAAAGGAGAGCGAGATACGTTCGAAGCCCAATTCTACGCAAGCGAGAAGAAGGTTTTGGAACTCACTAGGCTACTTCATTAAGAGCGGACTCTGAATACCTACATAGCACCAAAGAGGATGCGCAATACTTTTTATCTTAGAATTTTGTATTATTTTGCCCAACGGGCATTGATGTACTCAAATTCTATCTTATTAATATAACGTGTGTTCCTTTTTGTTTAAAACAAATTTGAATTTTTAAATCCTTGAAAGCATTGCATGTATACATATCATTCATCATGACATAAGCAGGTCTTTTGCAACCAGTTTCCTCATCTCTCTACTGTTTATTTCAGTAAGATGGATCTCGAACAGATGGTCAAAGATCTTCAAGCTCAGAACACGCAGTTTCGACAATTGATCATGACCCTAGCCAAGGGGCAAGATGAGTTGAAGACTCTGTTAGCTGAAGAGAGAAAGAAGAAACCAAAGAAAGCCACAGGGGTTTTGAATATGGGGAGAAGATTTCAGGGACAAACTAGAAGGACCTTGAATTTTGCAACCACTTCCGGAGAAGGAAAAGGAAAAGAAACAGCAGTACCATCAGAATCTGAAGAAGAGGAAGAAGAGGAAGACTACTCTGAAGAGAAATAACCTCCGGCTGATGATAAGTGCAGACATCTTGAAGAGCATTTAAGCGTTATAGGAATACAGAGGGTACCGGGCCTAGACTTTGAAGAATTGGGGCTGGTGTCAGGAATTGTAATCCCGCCAAAGTTTAAAGTGCCATTATTTGCAAAATATGATGGAGTGTTGTGTCCTAAAATGCACCTCCGATCATACGTGAGAAAGATTCAGCCGCACTCTATCGATAAAGACCTGTGGGTGCATTTTTTCCAAGACAGTTTATCAGAAACGCAACTCGATTGGTTTTACCAATTGGAAAGGGCCGACGTCCACAATTGGGAAGACCTTGCCGCAGCTTTCTATAAATAATACCAGTATAATACCGATTTGGCGCCTACCCGTACTCAACTTCAGAGTATGGCTATGGCTTCAAATGAGGGCTTCAAAGATTACGCGCAAAAGTGGAGAGATCTAGCCGGAAGAGTGCAACCCCCTCTGTCCGAAAGGGAGTTGGTGGATATGTTCTTGGGCACTCTGTCGGGCCCTTTCTTCAACCATTTGATTGGAAGTTCCTCTGATGGATTCACTGAATTGATATTAACCGGAGAGAGGGTGGAAGCTGGTATAAGAAGTGGAAAGATTCAGAAAGATTCGTCTGCCTCTACAGCCGTGAAAAAACCCTTCACTGGGAAGAAGGAGGTATCTGCTGTTTATCCACAAAGGAACCAAGGGAGAGCTAAACGTCGACCAATGGTAGGGGCCGTTATGATCCCAAAGCTTATATCTGATCAACCAAGGAGTAATCAACCAAGAGTGGAAAAGCCAGTTCGACAATTCACTAGGATTAATATGACTCTAGCCCAGGTCTTACCACATCTACTGAAATCTAATTTGGCGACTTTGAAGGAAGCTCCAAAGAATCCCAACACGGTGTCCCCCCATTATCACCCGAATGCCAGATGTGCATACCATTTCGAAAGCCCGGGCCACAATACTAACAATTGTTGAGCTTTGAAGAACAAGATTCAGGACCTAATAGATACAAAAGAGATTGAGTTTGAGGTGCCAGAGAAACCAAATGTCATTTCGCCTCCTATGCCTAGACATAGCCACAACGCCAATGCTATCGAGGAAGATTTATTTGTTGCTACGGTAGATGAACTCTTAAATCCGCTCCTGATCATTAAGATGAATTTGTTGAAAGATGGTATATTCCCAGGTTGTAATAAAGACTGCCATATTTGCCTATCCTCATCATTTGATTTCCCTCTATTGAAGACAGGTATCCAACGCCTGATTAACAACCAAGAAATTTTGTTCGAAAATGCTCCCGTTTCACCCATTCCTATTAAATACGTTTCAATCATAACCATCTCCTCCAATCCTTTCAGGGTCCCCAAAAGGCCCGTTAGGATTACATCAGTCCCGAAGACTACTCCTCTCATAATTACAATGCCCGGGCCGGTCCCATACGTATCGGATAAGACAGTACCGTGGAATTACGGTGGAGAAATCTACTACCATGGTATTAAACAAGATGGCTTGACCACCAAAGAAGTGAGCTCCGAAGAAGAAAATTCCTACATTGGCAATATTGCCGGAACCAGCAATATTACCCGTAGTGGTAGAATCTTCTCTCCAGAGATTGCCCCTCCAAAGGCAGTTTTTGGACCCGTGGTCGTTCCGAAGATTACCTTTGTACCAATAGCCATGCCTGCAAGTGCACCTACAGACAAAGATAACACGACCCCTGCTGTTATCCCTGCCAACACTTCTACTGCTGAAAATCGAGGAAAAAGTATTCAAGAAGAGCCTGTCCGGACGAAGGCTCAATCACTAAATATCCCCGAAACATCCAAGAAGGAAATGGAAGAGATCATGAGGATAATAAAGAAGAGTGATTATGACGTGGTTGAACAGTTGGGGCAAACTCCCTCCAAGATCTCTATGCTAGCCTTACTACTGTGCTCTGAGGCACATGCAAAAGCTTTGGTAAAATTCTTGAAGACATCCCATGTGCTACAAGAGACGTCTGCTAACCAGTTCCAAGACTGTGTGGCCAGTTTGACAGTTGATAACGGCCTAGGCTTCTCTGATGCTGATTTGACACCCATAGGGAGAAAACACAATGAAGCATTACATGTCTCTGTGGAGTGTAGAGGAACGACTCTGGCCCATGCCTTGGTAGACACGGGTTCATCTTTGAACGTCTTACCAAAGAAAGCCCTTGACAGATTAGATTGCGAAGGGCTGGCTTTAAAACCCAGTAACATAGTGGTGAGAGCATTTGATGGTTCAAAGAGGATGGTCCACGGGGAGGTGGACATCCCGATAAAGGTGGGAACTCAGACCTTCAACTCAACCTTCTATGTGATGGACATTCGTCCCTCTTACTCCTGTCTGTTAGGACGGCCCTGGATCCATAATGCCGGTGCTGTTACCTCCACACTACACCAGATGTTGAAGTACCCGGTCCAAGGAAAGATCATAACTATCCATGAAGAGGAGGCGTACATGATTAGTCATCTAAATTCCTTATGATATGTGGAGTTGGATGGCGAGTTCATTGAAACCCCTTTTCAACATTTCAAAGAGGTCTCTCAAGAAGTAGCGGTAACCAAGGCGGTATCCTCAATTCCCAAGATCACAAGACCTCCTCTTTGGATGTCATCTCTAAAAGACGCTAAAGTAGTAGTTGAAGATGGTGGGTGTACCATCTGGGGGAAGCTTTCGGACATCCCGTATAAATCAGACAATTTTGGCTTGGGGTTTACTTCAACTGCTCAAAAGGTTGTGCGTCGTGCCCGTGCTGGAGGGCCACCTTTGAAGATTAGTAACCGGGAGGTCAACGCATTGGAAGATATTGAAGAGGATGGCAGCTTAGAAGATTGGATATTTCCCACTATCAACGGAGGACTTCGCAACTGGGAAGCTAGAGACTTTGTCCCAATAAATTTCATCTCTCAGTAATTTATCTTTTACATTTCTATTGGACTTGTAATATTCACAAACAATTCGCACTTTAAAAACCTTGTGTCTTACCCGAGGCACAGTGGTCCATTTGTAAGGGTTTTTATTTCATCTTCATATGACATTCAATGAATCATGGACGCTTTTCCACATACAAACCTTTTATGCTCATTGTCTTTCTTTTACATTTTATTATTTAAAGATGGCTATACCCTTACACACACCCACACTCACAAATGCAGGTACCCCTCCATTCCGGATCCCATGGGTAACGATACTGCTATAGCCTTCAGTGACTCTGAAGATCCTATATATCAAGCCGAATATGAAGGTGAGGAAGATTGTGAAGTGCCAGGGGAATTGGCCAGACTACTACAACAAGAGGAAAGAGCTATTCAGCCTCATGAGGAGTCGTTGGATACAATCAATTTGGGTACGGAAGAAGCTAAAAAGGAAATCAAAGTGGGTGCCAATTTAGAACCGAGTGTCAAGGAGCGTCTAATTCAGCTATTGCATGATTATGTTGAGATCTTTGCCTGGTCATACGAAGACATGATGGGACTTGATACAGACATCGTGGTACATCGTCTACCCACAAGAGAAGACTGTCCACCAGTGAAACAGAAAGTCCGCCGCATGAGACCTGACATGTCAGAGAAGATTAAAGCGGAAGTCATGAAACAGTTCAACGCTGGATTTTTGGCTGTCACTTCCTATCCTCAATGGGTGGCCAACATTGTTCCCGTGCCTAAAAAGGATGGCAAAGTACCGATGTGCATGGATTATAGAGATTTAAACAGGGCTAGCCCTAAAGATGATTTTCCACTTCCCCACATCGACATCCTGGTTGACAATACGACCCAACACAAAGTGTTTTCCTTCATGGACGGATTCTCAGGCTATAACCAAATCAAAATGGCACCTGAGGACATAGAGAAAACTACATTTGTCACACTGTGGGGCACGATCTGCTACAAGGTGATGCCATTCGGACTGAAGAATGTTGGGGCAACCTATCAACGCACCATGGTAGCTTTGTTTCATGATATGATACATCATGAGATAGAGGTCTACGTAGACGACATGATAGCCCGATCACAAACTGAAGAGGAGCACCTGGATCACTTGCAAAAGTTATTTGTAAGATTGAAGGAGTACAAGTTAAGACTGAATCCAAACAAGTGTACATTCGGAGTCCATTCCAATAAACTCTTAGGTTTCATTGTCAGCAACAAAGGCATCGAGGTTGATCCTCCCAAGGTTAAAGCGATACAAGAAATGCCCACTCCTCGCACTGAGAAGGAGGTCAGAGGATTCTTAGGACGCCTGAACTATATTTCCAGATTCATTTCCCACCTAACAGCTACTTGTGAGCCAATCTTTAAGCTATTGAAGAAAGATCAAGTAGTCAGATGGAACGACGAATGCCAGGTTGCTTTTGACAAAATCAAAGAGTACTTACAAGAGCCTCCTATTTTGATGCCGCCAGTCGAGGGAAGACCATTAATCATGTATCTGACCATTTTAGAGAACTCAATGGGGTGTGTATTGGGGCAGCATGACGAGTCTGGCCGAAAAGAGCACGCTATTTACTATCTGAGCAAAAAGTTTACCGACTGTGAAACCAGATATTCACTGCTCGAGAAAACTTGATACGCTCTGGCATGGGCTGCTCGCCAACTAAGACAGTATATGTTGACTCATACCACTTTGTTGATATCTAAGATGGATCCAATAAAGTACATCTTCGAAAAGCCTGCTCTATCGAGAAGAATAGCTAGATGGCAGATGATCTTAACAGAATATAACATACAGTACACTACCCAGAAAGCTATAAAGGGTAGTGTGCTAGTTGATAATCTTGCTCATCAAGCTGTAGAGGATTATCAGTCCATGAAGTTTGAATTCCCGGATGAAGACATCATGACATTAGACAATTGTGAAGAAGTCAGGCCATATGACGGACCTGAACAAGGATCCTGATGGACCCTGTTCTTTGATGGGGCATCCAATGCACTTGGTAACGGTATCGGTGCTGTACTCATATCTCCGAAAGGGTGTCATGTGAAGGGGTAAGAAAACACTTAGAGGGGGGGTGGGGGGTTGAATAAGTGACTCTTTTTGTTTTCAAAACAAAGCTCAAACAATAATTGAAGAACACAGTTATTTTTATCCTGGTTCGTTTGAACTCAAACTACTCTAGTCCACCCGCCAAGGTGATTTCTCCTTTCTCAACAAGGACTTAATCAACTATAATCAATTGATTACAATCACACAACAACTGTTGTGACTAACAATGCACAGGTAAACTTACAAGTGACTAACACCACTAAGACTTAAATCTAGTCCTAGTCTGCTTGAGAAATCTGACCAAAATTGGTCTCTCAAGAAACAAATACAGGAGTTTAATCTTTACAGATAATGAAATAGAGTTTGCTTCTAATCAAGCTATATCACAACTATGATTCTTCACTTAGAATATAATGCACAAATTGTATGAACAATGATTTTGTGAGCTTTTGGATCTTTCACGTAGTTTCTTGCTTCTTTTGAAAATTTGATTGGTTTTCTTGGTTCACTTAAAGTAGTTGGCTTGCAATAAATGTCCTTCTATTTATAGTAGGAATAATAAGACCGTTGTTGCCTTCAAAAAAGATGGAGAGCATTAAATACTTTGCGTGTATCCTTGCAATATTCCATTTTCCAAGAAACTAGTTGTAGGCACTTGAGTGCTTTCAGCCGTCTTTGCATTAATGAGCAAACGTCAGAATGTAAGAACATGTTTTCCTTTGCTTTGACAAGACAAGTTGATCTAAACGTTACTTCAGAGTTTTCTCCAATGTCTTTAAGTCAGAACATGCTTCACTCATCTTCTAGGCAGTGCGTTGCTTGCTAAGAACTTTGAACAGCGCTTGCTTTCAAGTTATCTTCTGAACAAGGAGCCTGCTAGAAGTTAGAAGATATATTTAACAAATAAAGTGTCTTACCAGAGTCAGCAGATGCATTTGAATAAAAGGTTCTTTTATCAAAGAACTTCTTCATAATCTTTGCTTAGTACTTTAGAATGTTTTCTGTCAGAACATTAACTAAGACATTCAAAACACATTCATCAGAGCATAAATTATCTTAAATATAATTTAGTTATCATAAAAACTCTTGAGATAGGTCAGAACTAATCTTGTTCTTTCAATCTCCCCCTTTTTGATGATGACATAAAATTATTTTAGATAAAGAAAATAAACGGATTAAGAGATAAGAATCTCCCCCTGAAATGAATATTTCTATGCATAAGACATCCTGAGATTATTTAGTCAGAGTAATACACAGCCTTCTTGAATTTCTTCAGAACTTCTTCAAGAAGATAAATCTTAGCTGGAATATTCTTTCAGAGTTAAAGTGATACCTGCAAAAAAAATTCTTTTGCACAGAAGGAATTCTTGCAAATTTGTTAGAATGTCTGAGACTTAGTCCCATAACTGTTAAACAGTGATTAGTTTAAGAATTCACATTTTCTCCCCCTTTTTGGCATAATCAAAAAGTGTAATAAATGAGAAATTTTGAAAGATTTCATAAAAAAAAGTTAAAAATAGATATCCAGAAGTACAAACAAAACATCCAAATAAGAGACAAAAAGAAACTAGGATTTCTTAGTGATAAGAGCCATCAGAAGATTCTTGATCTCAGAGGCAGATTCGTCTTGTTTCGCCATCCAGTTCTTGATCTCTAGATTTGTCTGATCTTGCTTATCCATGCGTTTATTCAAGACTTCATTCTCCTTCTTTAGCTCTTTCAGAGTGTCCATAATGAGTGAGGTAGGAGCAGAAAATGATGAAGCTTCAGTAGAAACAGGCTCAGAAGCAGCAACCGTTGAGTCAGACTTTACAAAGGTGGAAAGCAGAGTGCCCAGATCCATTGCAAGAGTTGGCACAGGTTCAGGTCCAGCCTTAATAGAAGGTTGATTCAATAGAGCAATAGCCAGAGGATTTGAATCTTCAGAGGATTCTTCAGATTCATCTTCTGATATGTCCATCTTATCAGCTGGTGTATCAACAATCATTAGCGAAGACTTCTTATTCCAACTGTCAGCAGCTTCTGTCTTGAAAGCATGCAGAAGTTTGGAAAAGTTGTCCAGCACCTGAAAATGGCACAAGTCCTGTAACTTCCGTGATTCAGCAACCAAAGTTCTTCTGAAGGTTTCCCATAGAAGATTTGTTGCTGTTGTGTTCACGCTTCTGGAGCAATCTTATTTCAGCGGTTGTAACCATGCTTGAACATTTGTTATAAAATTCTGAAACAAAGTATTTACATCTGGCTGAATAGGTTTAGGGACAACCGTTCTGTAAGTTTTGTTTTTCAAGAATTGTAGAGATTGAAGTCCACTACAGTTCTTAAAAAGCTATTGGGTTCAGGATTATTGGTAGGTTCAGGTTCAGGTTGGTTAACACAAATAGGAGGTTTTGATATTTCATGAGGTAAGGATGGTTCAGCAGTTTCAGTTTGTTCAAAAGGTTGTTGTTCTGGAATTTGAGGAGTTGAGAGTGGTGTTGTATGTTGTGGTGAAGTGGGTGGAGTGACATTAGGCGAAATTATTATTGTATAAGCAGGAGTGGGAATGGAATTTTGAGGCTGTGGTTGATTCATAGCAAAAAGATTCTCAGATGGTAGGTTGAAAGGAGGTTTTATGGTTGCTAGAGGTTCATTTATCCCTGGAATTCTCCAAGAGCCAGCATCATACCATCCAGTGGGTCTGGGTGATAGAGGTCTGGGAGGGGGTCTTGAAAAACGTTCAGTAGGAATAGGTTGAAAAACAGATGGATCAGGGGGTTCTGATTGAGAGGGTTCTGATTGGCTGTCAGAATGTTCATCAGAGTCAAAATCACTTAAATTTGTTAAAAATTGATTTTTACGAGGGTTGTTAGCAAGGGATTCAGATGGTAAGGTCAGATCCATGTTAACATCTAAGTCTCCTAAGGTTTGGGAGGGTTCAGCAGATGCAGATACATTTTCAGAATCATAAACAAGTATAGTTTCAGCATGATTACCTGTCTTCTTTTTCTTCTTTTGAGGAGTGTCAGAAGGTCCTTCTACAGCTTTTCTCTTCACAGATTCTTGGAGAACAACATCAGGAGCAGCTTGATTTCTTCCTTGAAGCCAAGCTGGATCAATGGGTGATCCTGTTTCTTTGCAGATCTCAAGATAGTGCAAAATGATATGAGGATGATCCCCTGAGTTGAACATAGGAAAGTCAACAATAGGAATCCTTCTCCTCTTCACAACAGTTGACACACATGGAGTGGGTTCCACCAGCAGTTTGTCAATAATTTTCCTTTTCAGCAAGTTCTTTCCAGTCATAGTCTTACCACAGATAGGTTCAAGCTCCCCCAGAAGATTTGCTTCTTTTAGGTGAGCAATCAGACAATTCTCAGTCAGAATGTCTGATAATAACCTCCCCATAGGAATCCAATTCCTCTTTGATTTGGGGTTCTTCATCCTTTCATCTTCTCTGGTTTCTTTGACATGGTTCCAGAGATGTTTAAAAATCAAGTAGGGAAAATCAATTTTGACATTGGTTCCAAGGCAAAACAGCAAATATTGTTGATCAGCGTTGATGTAATCAGGAGAACTGGTGTCTTTCCTGTGGTGAATACATCCATGAATAATCCTTGCCCAAATCTTATATTTGTCTTTCAAATCCCTGACTTTGGAGGAACCTTGACCGTTAGTGAAAATCTCTGAATATACCCTAGACATCTCCATTCTTCCACTGGGCATTCCTGTAACTCCAAGTCCTTTAAATCCCAGCAACTTTCTGATTTGATTTTTTGTAATGGATATTTCCTTGCCCATTACAAATGATAGAATAACCTTGGGGGTTGCAATAGCGTGAATCCAGAATTCTTTCACCAAATGTGGAAAGACTGGACCAATAAGACGATCAAAGTAGCTTTCCCAACCTTGAAACTTCACAGCAGGGAACAAGTCAAATCCATTCTCTCTGAGATTCTCAAAGTCTACCATTAGCTCACTCAAAACTTCCAAACTTTATACCGGAATGAGAGTTGTCCTTTCAGGTATAATGTATTGCTCAGAGTGGGTAGAAGAAGAAGAGGCCATTGAAGTTCTTTACAAATGAGAAATTGAAGAAAACGGTTTTAAGAGAAAAGTACAGTAAGAGAAAAAAAACGCTTGAGTTTTGAAAGAGACAGTAAAGAATGAAAAGTGTTTTTCAAAAAGTATTTATAGGCATTAATTAAAATAAAGATTAAAATGGATTTAAAAACGAATCTCATCATTACTTGCATTTAATGATTTGCTAAAAATGAGGGAAAACGTGGGATTATGACTAATCATCAACAGTTACCTAGAACGTCATCAGTAGCTTTTGCACGCTTGACCTTTCAGAAACACACCATGTGTTCATCTCCTGAAGGATGCATGTAACGGCTGTTTGTTCTAATGAATTTCTGAACTACACTTGGACATGAAGCGTTAGAATATTCCATAACTTTTCATATAGCTTCTGTTACAACTTCTCTTCTAACTTCTGAAGAGTTATTGATCAGAGCATTCATTTCAGAATGTTCTAAAGTCAATCACAAAAAATAAATATTATTTTATTCATGACATAATTCCATACAAATATTTTTCAGAATGAAATTAAATCTATCTTCTGAAAGGGGTTTGGTAAAAATGTCAGCCCATTGATGGTCTGTTTTTACAAAAATTAAGTTTAAAATTCCCTTCTGAATATAGTCCCTTATGAAATGATATTTAATTTCTATATGTTTGGCTTTAGAATGTAAGATTGGATTTTTAGAAATACAAATAGCAGAAGTATTGTCACAGAAGATAGGAATCTTACTTTCATAAAGGTTGAAATCTTCTAGTTGACTTTTCATCCAAATCTTCTGAGAGCTACATCCAGCAGCAGATATATATTCAGCTTCTGTGGTTGATAGTGCAATTGTTGCTTGCTTCTTGCTGTACCATGAGATAAGATTGTCACCCAAAAACTGGCAGCTTCTAGAGGTGCTTTTTCTTTCAATTATATCTCCAGCAAAGTCAGCATCACAATAACCTACTAGTTTGTAATCTTGTGATCTTCTGTAACACAGACCAAGATTAGAAGTACCTTTCAGATACCTAAGAATTCTCTTAACAGCTGTTAAGTGAGATTCTCTAGGATCTGATTGGAATCTAGCACACAAGCACACGCTAAATAATATATCAGGTCTAGATGCAGTCAGATAGAGAAGGGATCCAATCATACCTCTATAGAGCTTCTGATCTACTTTCATACTTACCTCATCTTTACCTAGAATGCAGGTTGGATGCATAGGTGTCTTGGCATCTTTGCTTTCTGACATTTGAAATTTCTTCAGAAGTTCTTTAACATACTTCGTCTGATGTATGAAAGTACCTTCTGGAGTCTGGTTGATTTGAATTCCTAGAAAGAATTTCAATTCACCCATCATGCTCATTTCAAACTCTGCCTGCATGGTCTTAGCAAATTCTTTTCCAAGGGAGATATTAGAGGTTCCAAAAATTATATCATCAACGTAAATTTGACAAATTAAAATATCATTTTTAAATGTTTTTTTGAAAAGAGTTGTGTCCACTTTCCCTCTGGTAAAATCTTTTTCTAATAGAAAATTACTCAGACGATCATACCAAGCTCGGGGAGCTTGTTTTAAACCGTACAAAGACTTTTTTAATTTAAAAACATGTTTTGGATGCTTTGAATCATTAAATCCAGGAGGTTGATGGACATATACTTCTTCTTTAATATAAACATTTAGAAATGCACTTTTAACATCCATTTGATATAATGAAATGTTATTTTGTACAGCAAAAGAAATTAATAATCTTATAGATTCTAACCTGGCGACTGGGGCAAAGGTTTCATTATAATCAATTCCTTCTTGTTGACTATAACCCTGTGCAACTAGTCGTGCTTTGTTTCTGATTACTTCTCCTTGTTTGTTCAATTTGTTTCTGAAAACCCATTTGGTTCCTATAACATTGAATCCTTTGGGTCTTGGAACTAGATTCCATACATCATTCTTGGAGAATTAATTTAGTTCTTCTTGCATTTCTAAGATCCAATCATTATCTTCCAGAGCTTCATCAATGGTAGTTGGCTCAATCAGAGAGACCAAAACAACCAAAGATTCTTCATAGATTCTGAGAGAGGATCTTGTTCTGATGGGATCTTCTTTTCTTCCAATGATTACGTCTTCTTTATGAGCTGAAGATATTCTAGCAAACCTTTTCTGAGTGGGTTGGTCAGAGATTCTGAGATTGTTCATAGCATTGTCAAGAGGATGGTCTGCTACGTCTTCTTTTGCTTCTGAACTTTCAGAGTTTGAGGGATGATCTTCTGTACCTACAGAAAAATCAATTTGCTTTGGCTGTTGCTGGCCAAGCTTATCATCAAACCTGACTTTGATTGATTCTTCAATAATCAGAGTTTGTGTTGTATACTCTATAGCCTTTTGAGCGTCCAGAGTATCCAAGCAGGAAACACTTTTGTGCTTTAGACTCAAACTTATTCAGAGTTTCTTTGGTGTTTAAAATAAAACAAGTACATCCAAAAGGATGGAAATAAGAAATGTTGGGCTTTCTATTTTTCCACAATTCATAGGGAGTCTTTTCAAGAATAGGTCTTATAGAGATTCTATTCAGAATGTAACACGTTGTGTTCACAGATTCTGCCCAAAAGTGCTTAGCCATATTTGTTTCATTGATCATGGTTCTGGCCATCTCTTGTAATGTTCTATTCTTTATTTCTACAACTCCATTTTGCTGGGGAGTTCTAGGACAAGAAAAATTATGAACAATACCATTTTCTTTAAAATATTTTTCAAAATAATGATTTTCAAATTCACCATCATGATCACTTCTAACTTTTGTGATTTTAAAATCTTTTTCATTTTGCACTTGAGTACAGAAGTCAATGAATACAGAATGTGACTCATCCTTGTGTTTTAAAAACTTTACCCATGTCCATCTGCTGAAGTCATCAACGATGACCAATCCATACTTCTTGCCTCTGATGGATGCAGTTTTAACTGGCCCAAACAGATCAATATGAAGTAACTCTAATGGCTTAGAGGAAGAGACAACATTTTTAGATTTAAAGGAAGGTTTTGAAAATTTTCCTTTTTGACATGCTTCGCACAGAGCTTTCTGAGTTGTACTTCAGATTGGGAAGTCCTCTGACTAAATTTAATTTATTTAGTTGAGAGATTTTTCTAAGACTGACATGTCCCAATCTTTTGTGCCATACCCATTGCTCATTGCTAACAGACAAAAGACATTTGACGTTTTGAGATTTAAGATCTGATAAATCAATTTTGTAAATGTTGTTCTTTCTCTTGCCAGAAAAGAGGATTGATCCATCTTTTTGACTTACAGCTTTACAGCAGTTTTGATTGAAGATGATGTCATAGCCATTGTCACTTAGTTGACTTATGGACAATAGATTATGAGCTAATCCTTCTACTAATAAAACATTTGAGATAGAAGGAAGGTTACCATTTCCTATGGTTCCAAAACCAATAATCTTCCCTTTCTGATTACCTCCAAACTTCACATCTCCTCCATATTTAAGTTCCAAGCTTTGGAACATAGACCTTTTTCCCGTCATGTGCCGTGAGCACCCAGAGTCCAGGTACCATGACTGGTGTTTCAATTGAGTTGTTAAGGACATCTGCAGCAAATATTATTTTATCCTTAGGTACCCATATCTTTTTGGTTCCTTTTAGGTTAGCATAAGAGTTTCCAGAATGTGATGTATATTTTATATCATGTGAGTGTCCAAACTTGAATTGCTTATTCAGAGGTTTGTAAGTGAAGGTCATTTTAGCAACAGGTTTTGGAATGAATGTCTCCTTCCTTTTGGGAGGTTCATATCCAATTCCTCTTCTGTTTTCCCACTAGCTCCATAGATCATTGAAGCTATTTTGCTTCTGTCTATGCCTTTAGCAAGAAAAGATTGAAAGCTATAGTCATATTCTTTCAGAATATCTTTTGAACTAGACACAGACTCTAAACTAAAATTCTTTTGAACAATTTGAATTTCCTTTTTACGTTTAAAATTGTTTTCTAAAAGTTCAGATTTTTCTGTTTTAAGTTTCTCAATATCAGATGCAAGACTCTTCTTGAGTTTCTTGTATTTGATTTTGAGCTTACTATAGTTTTCCAGAAGTTATGATAAACTATCTGCAAGTTCTTCTCTAGAAAATTCAGAAAATACCTCTCTTTGTTCTGACTCACAGTCTGAGTCATCTTCTGTGATAGCCATCAGATCTAGGTTGGCATTTTCATCTTCAGAACCAGATTCATCTTCAGAAGAATCTGAGTCATCCCAGGTTGCCATCATTCCTTTCTTCTTTCCAAATCTCTTCTTTGGTTTTTCTTTTTGAAGCTTTGGACAATCACTTTTGAAGTGACCAGGTTCTTTGCATTCATAATAGATGATCTATCTTCTGTTTGACTTTTTATGTCCAGAAGATTTTGTTTTATCTTCTGACTTCTTGAAGTTCATGAACTTCTTTTGTCAGTGCTCCCACAGATGATAGATCCTTTTGGAGAGCAAAGATAGTTCGTCTTCTTCTAAAGCTGATTCTTCAGAGTTTTCTTCTTCAGCCTGAAAAGCGTTAGTATCAAATTTCTTAATTGATTTAAGGGCTAGAGACTTACCTTTCTTCTGAGGCTCATGCTCATCCAGTTCAATCTCATGACTTCTGAGAGCGCTGATGAGTTCCTCCAGAGACACATTGTTCAGATCTTTTGACACCTTGAAGGTAGTGACCATTGGTTCCTATCTTCTGGGTAAGCTTCTTATGATCTTTTTCACATGATCTTCTTTGGTATATCCTTTGTTCAAAACTCTCATACCAGCGATCAGAGTTTGAAACCTAAAGAACATTGCTTCTATAGACTCACTCTCTTCAACTTTGAAGGCTTCATACTTCTGAACTAAAGCCAGAGATTTAGACTCCTTAACTTGAGTGTTTCCTTCATGAGTCATTTTGAGAGACTCAAACATATCATGCGATGTATCTCTATTAGTGATTTTTTCATATTCTACTTTAGAGATAGCATTTAAAAAAATATTTCTAGCTCTGTGATGATTTTTAAAATCAGCTTTTTGTTGTCTATCCATATTTTGTCTATCCACTTTGTTTCCTTCTGAATTTGTAGGATGTTTGTAACCATCCAAGACTATATCCCAAAGATCACTATCATGACCTAGAAAGAAACTTTAAAGTCTATCTTTCCAGTACTCAAAATCTTCTCCATCAAACACTAGAGGTTTGTTGTAACTATTATTATTTTGTTCAGCGGCCATTGTGTTTTCTTCTGGATCTTTTCCTGACACGGTTAAGTGTTATGCTCAGAGTCAAGCTCTGATACCAATTGAAGGGGTAAGAAAACATTTAGAAGGGGGGGGGGGATTGAATAAGTGACTCTTTTTGTTTTCAAAACAAAGCTCAAAGAATAATGGAAGAACACAGTTATTTTTATCCTGGTTCGTTTGAACTCAAACTACTCTAGTCCACCCGCCAAGGTGATTTCGTCTTTCTCAACAAGGACTTAATCCACTATAATCAACTGATTACAATCACACAACAACTATTGTGACTAACAATGCACAGGTAAACTTACAAGTGACTAACACCACTAAGACTTAAATCTAGTCCTAGTCTGCTTGAGAAATCTGACCAAACATGGTCTCTCAAGGAACAAATACAGGAGTTTAATCTTTACAGATAAAGAAATAGAGTTTGCTTCTAATCAAGCTATATCACAACTGTGATTATTCACTTATAATTCACAAATTGTATGAACAATGAGTTTGTGAGCTTTTGGATCTTTCATGTAGTTTCTTGCTTCTTTTGAAAATTTGATTGGTTTTCTTGGTTCACTTAAAGTAGTTGGCTTGCAATAAATGTCCTTCTATTTATAGTAGGAACAATAAGACCGTTGCTTCCTTCAAAAAAGATGGAGAGCATTAAATGCTTTGCGTGTATCCTTGCAATATTCCATTTTCCAAGAAACTAGTTGTAAGCACTTGAGTGCTTTCAGCCGTCTTTGCATTAATGAGCAAACATCAGAATGTAAGAACATGTTTTCCTTTGCTTTGACAAGACAAGTTGATCTAAACGTTGCTTCAGAGTTTTCTCCAATGTCTTTAAGTCAGAACATGCTTCACTCATCTTCTAGGCAGTGCGTTGCTTGCTAAGAACTTTGAACAACGCTTGCTTTCAAGTTATCTTCTGAACAAGGAGCCTGCTAGAAGTTAGAAGATATATTTAACAAATAAAGTGTCTTACCAGAGTCAGCATATGCGTTTGAATAAAAGGTTCTTTTATCAAAGAACTTCTTCATAATCTTTGCTTAGTACTTTAGAATGTTTTCTGTCAGGACATTAACTAAGACATTCAAAACACATTCATCAGAGCATAAATTATCTTAAATATAATTTAGTTATCATAAAAACTCTTGAGATAGGTCAGAACTAATCTTGTTCTTTCATTATGCTCCCTTTACTTCCAGACTTTGCTTCAACTGTACGAACAACATGGCGGAATACGAAGCATGCATCTTTGGTCTCAAGGCAGCCATAGACTTGGGAATCAAATCTTTAGATGTGTTTGGAGATTCAGCTTTGGTCATCAGTCAGATCAAAGGAGAATGGGACACTAAGCATCTAAACCTTATCCCTTATAAAGAACATGTTTTGACATTGCTGCCACATTTTGAGAAGATTACCTTCGAGCATTTCCCGCGAGAAGAAAATCAGTTAGCAGATGCTCTAGCCACAATGTCATCTATGTTTAAACTTAATTGGAATAACGAGGCTCCCCAGATCACCATCGAACGAATGGATGAACTAGCACACTGTCACGAGATTAATACTGAAGAAGTAGTGGACCAGCCTTAGTTTCATGAAGTCAAGAGGTATCTTGAGGCTCAAGAATATCCAGAAGGAGCTTCAATCAATGATAAAAAGTTCTTAAGGAGATTCTCCACTAAGTTCTTCCTGAGTAATGGCATCCTGTACAAGCACAATCATGACTCTATTCTGCTCCGTTGTATGGATAAGATTGAGGCTAAGAAGATCATGGCTGAGCTACATGAGGGCACCTTTGGCACTCACTCCAGTGGGCATACGATGGCGAAGAAAATCCTACGTGCAGGCTATTATTAGTCTACCATGGAAGCAGATTGCTATCAACACTCCCGGACCTGTCATAAGTGTCAAATTTATGCAGACAAGGTGCACGTACCTTTGGTTCCTCTGAATGTCTTGATAGCTCCTTGGCCTTTTTCTATGTGGGGAATTGATATGATTGGAGAGATCAAGCCTACAGCCTCCAATGGACACCGCTTCATTCTAGTGGCCATTGACTATTTTACAAAATGGGTCGAAGCAGCTTCCTTCACATCCGTTACTAAGAATGTTGTTTCCCGTTTCATCAAGCAGAATCTCATTTGTCGGTACGGTATCCCAGAAAGGATCATCATTGATAATGGTACAAACCTTAACAATACTATGATCACCGCCTTGTGCGAGCAATTTAAGATTCAGCATCACAATTCATCCCCCTATCGGCCAAAGATGAATGGTGTCGTCAAAGCTGCTAATAAAAACATTAAAAAGATCATACAAAAAATGAAAGTCACCTACAAGGACTGGCATGAGATGTTGCCATTTCCTCTTCACGGGTACCGTACCATGGCTCATACATCAACTGGGGTAACATCCTATTCTTTGGTCTATGGCATGGAGGTTGTCTTGCCTATTGAGGTTCAGATCCCCTCTTTGAGAATTATGAAGGATGCAGGTTTGAATGAAGACGATTGGATCCAGACTCGACTTGATCAACTAAACCTAATTGATGAAAAGAGACTTACTGTTGTTTGCCATGGTCAGATGTATCAAAAACGGATGATCAAGGCTTTCAACAAGAAAGTCAGATGCCAAGTATATCAAGTAAGAGATCTAGTGATCAAACGCATTATCTTACCACAAAGTGATCCCAGGGGCAAATGGACTCCTACCTACGAAGGACCATTTGTAATCAAGAACATCTTCTCCGGTGGGGCAATGATCTTAACCACCATGGACGGTGATGACTTGCCACACCCTGCGAACGCGGACATAGTCAAAAGATACTACACATAAGAGACCCGCTAGGCTGACACACTTAGGCAAAAAAAAGGGGCATCCCGGAGAACCAAAAGGTTCGGGCAAAAATTAGGGATAAAACAAAAAAAATCTGTATACCCGGCAAGTTGAAAACCCGAAAGGGCGATGGGATACGGTGGGAGAACTGACTTGGGATTTTGCGTTTGTGTTCGCAAATGTTTCAGTTTAGCAAGAGTCGCCACCGACTTTTATTTTATCCTAAGGAAAGGTCAAAAAGCACAGGAAAGACCTTTGAGATGTTTTCTTGGGTTCGGGGAGTAGATTATAGAAAGGGAAGGTATTAGCATCCTTTCTATCCATGGTTATCCATGGGCTCTTAGTTACTTGCTTAGATCACTTGCTTTGCATTTCTATTGTTTGAAATGGTGCTCTTCAATTATTTGAAATGGTGCTTTGTGTGTGATTTTGAAAGATGTTTTGAAAAGAGGCCATCGTTGTGGCAACCTTTGTAATGATTCTTGTTTGAATGTATACAAAGGAGTTTTTGTCTTTTTGAAAAGTTTTCAATGTTTGAAAGTAGGGTTTTGAAATTTGTGGTGTAAAGTGTATTTTGAAGATAGCAAGGATGTTTTTGCAAGTTTTGATCAAGTAACTAAGAGTTGTCTACCCTATTTTACTCAATGATTTTTCTTATATTTTTAACCCTTTTAACAGTGTTGTTTCACCATTGTATTTGGTGAACAACCTTGTGTTAGGATGTTTAAATGGGACATGCGCGGGTCATCATATAGACCATGATAGCAATGGTGTCAAGTATTTTTGGCAATTTTATTAAAGGACTTCATCATTTGTTTAGGCAACTCAGATAGCGTCATCGAGGGACTATGATCTTTTGTTTTGTTTTTGTTTTGCCAAAGTGCTTGACATGCATACCATGGCCCATTTTTGAAGGCAACAAGTGGAGGGAAACCCTAGGGGTGCAAATGTGCATTGTGTTTATTTTCATGCCTTGTTATCTTGGATTAGGTCAAACTAGTTGTTGATTTTATTTTGCATACAAACCCTAGGTCTAATCATGGCATAACTGAAAGCTTTAAAAGTGCGAGAATTTAAATTCTACACTATTACAATATGATATAGGGAGGGGGGTATAAATTTGAATTGGGGATTATTTTGCAAGAAATTAAATCCTAAATTATTTCAACCATATTGAATGGGCAAGACATAATATTTAAATGTACAATAATTAAATAAAATACAATAAATAAATATCAAATAAAATGTGTTATGTAAAAAAGAGATTTTTATGCATGTAAAAGGTATTTTTAATGTGAAATATAAACAAATAAAAAAAAGAGTCAATTTCAATTATTTTATTATTTAGGGCAAAAACCCTAATTTCTTAAATAAATGGCATTATTTATTATTTATATACAATAATGTATCAATTTGTACAAAAAATAAAAGTATATTGTAAAAAAGATATTCTTAGTATAAAATATTAATAAAAATGAAAATGTATTATTTTTGTATTTTTTGTTCTAATTATTTAATAAAATAGTATATATGTGTATTAATATATATATATTAAATATATAAAGTGTATAAAAAAACAAAAATTAATTATTTAAAAAAATGTATATATTTTAAGGAAATATTTTCAAGTGTGTATAAAAATAATAAATAAAAATAAAAGTATTTTTTACATTATTTATACATTTAAACAAAAATAAATATAAACTATTTAACATATTAATACTAGAAATAATTAAAATAAATGCCAAATAAATATAAAAATTTATAAAAATAATTTTTTAGTATTTTTTATATTTGAAAATAAAATATCAAGGTCAGAGAAAAAATAAAAATGCAAAAATAATGAAAATATAAAACAATGGGCAAGGGGTGCTGAAAGTGAATTGGGAGGTGTCAAAAGTAAAGAAATCCAGGCCCAGCCCAGACTTCATCTTCAACCTCCAGAAGTTTGAAAAACGCGCGTTTTCCATACAAACTTGTATCTCCTGTTTCAGTGATCCTTTAACAAAACTCAAAACATGAAACTTGTAGAGTATCAAACAATGAATCTAACCATATAAAAAACTTAAGATAACTCTCAAAGACCAGAGAGAATTTCTCTGGCCCTAATTTCTAACCTAGTTTTTTCAGAAAGTTCATGGATGAAATTCTCCTAGCACGATTAATATAAATGAAAACTAAGCATATGTATGGCTTCAGGGCTATGAATACAACATCTTTCATTCACAAACCTAAGTCTAACTATTCCTAAATAGAGAGATAGAAGTTCATGAAATACCTATTTCAGTTGACATCGAGCTGGACAATGCAGCGACTTCCAAGAGTGCTTGAGGTTCTTTTGAGCTTGCCTGATGTCCAATGAAGCTTTCCCAATGCTTGGCTTGTTTTGAAGTAGCCTGAATCGTACTACAGAACTCAACCTGCAAAGCTTTGAAACAAAAATGGAAATGTGTGTTAATGGTGTTACAGCTAGCAATGGAGGTCTGGGATAGTTCAGGTGAGTTGAGTGGAAGGTATTGGAACAAGTTTGAGGCAAAACGCACGAGGGAAAGTGGAGATGGGGGTGGTTCTGCAGGGCTTGCCCTGTTTTGTAGAAAAATGGTGATTTTGGGTATGAGAGTGCTTTAGGGGTGAAAGGCTTATGCTTCTAACTCAAAGGGTTGTGTGAAATGTGTTTGTGATCTTTGTTTTAGCTAACAATAACTGGTTTTCAAGTTGGGAGGATTTTGGACAATTTCTTCTTTGTGAAGCCAAAATGTCTAACTTGTCAATGCAGGCATGTAATGCCTATCTTGTATGCTGCATATTTTGCCCTTTATACTTGCAATTTGTGGATTTGATATTGCCTCAGAGATATGGCCCCATGCCTCCAAGATCTTGGTTTGACATAAAGTGTAACTTTACAAAAATTGCATTATACCTTTTTCCAAATAGGGATTAGTTTTGCATGTAATGTCCAAATGACCAAGATAATGCCTTAGATCAGTGGATTTGCATTCAATTAAGGAGTGTAAAATGGTTTAGAGGCCTGCAAGCTAGTACAAAGCTTGCTGATTTGAAAATGCAAGTTGTATGAACATGTATTGGCCATGGATCAAAGTGAGTTTTTGCCAACTTCAAGCATTCGATTCTCCCTAACCACAAGGGTGTTTGAGCAGTTCTTGGATAATTTGGAAAGCTTGCAACATGTACTATAATCCCTATTTGAAATGCAACTTGAAACTCCAAGTGGAAATATGTGAAAAATGGCCAAGAAGATGGGTCAAAATCCTGCCTAAACTAGGGCAAAATTTCTCTAAGTTAAAAGTTTTAGGTACCCTTGTTCCAAAACTCATACCTTGAGATACAAGCCTCTTTTGAGAAAACTTTGTGAATAAAATTTGTAGACTTTGTGATGGAATATAACTTTCATGTTGCAAGTTTTGTTTGAATCCATTTTCATCTTGGTGAAAAAATGGGACAAAGTTAGGAAAAAATAAGAAAATTTTATAACTTAGAAAATTTCTAAGTTATGAAAATTTTCCATTTTAAACCCTAATTTGCTTTTGGGTTTCTTGATGAAAAAGTTTCATAATTTAACATGTCTTTATGAAAAATGACTCTTGGCACTTGATTTTGACCAAAAAGTCCAAGTTTGACTTTTCAGTATACAATCAAATTTTGATCAGTTGACTGAAAAATTCATCTGTCAATCGTATGCATTTGAGATCTTTTGAACTTTTTGAATGGGTCAAGACAATTTCATTGAGTCCTTGAGTACATGGTTGAGCTTGATTTGCCATTGGCTAGGTCAAACAGACAAAAATTACCTTGACACAGTCAAAACCCTAAAATTGACCATTTTGCCCTTTTGGTGATTTGATCAAATTTCTTGTGGAATTGTGATCCAAACTTGATAAAATAGTTCATATGAGCTCATAATGTTGATGTGGGTCAAAATTCATGAGGTTTGACTGTCAATTGGCCACAGTTGACTTTTTCCTCAATACAGCTGATTTCTAGGTTAATTGTCCAATTGACTGGGCAAAAATTTGGGTCAAGGCTTGAAACTTGGTATGGACAAACTTGTGAGTCCAACATGAAGTATGAAAGTCATTTTGGGTATTGTAGGTCAAAACATCACTGTGCAAACTCAAACCCTAATTTAGGTCAACAGTGCAAGGAGGTGTCTTGAGCAGAGCAAAGCCTAGCTTGATCTTGAATTCCAAGAGTCTTGTGATGAGAAATGTTGATGAAAGGAGAGGGCAAATTTTAGGGTACAACAGTTGCCCCTGTTCAATCTTCTTGAACCTGAAGAGTTAGATTGGCAAGTTTGCCTTTCGCGACTCGAAGGTAAAAGAGGATTGGACACTAGAGTGCCCGTAAATTTGCACTCGTCACAACATAGCTGAGGAAATGGGCTTAGAGATGCCATTTTAGAGATGGTAGAATCTTGCTGGAGATGGGCTTAAAGATGCCATCCAAGAATGTTTGTTGAATTGCAATGTGGTAGGTCAGAAGAATGAGCATTTAAAATGGTATCCGTGTCTGGAATGCATTTGAACTGTATCTGGAGACTGGATTTGTATGAGCAAGGGAATGGCGTCCGTGTCTAGAGAGTATCCGAGCCGTAACTGTATTTGAGTTTTGAATGAATACCAGAATGACTGCCGTGTCTGGAGTGTATCTGTATTCTGAATGGGTAACAGAGAAACATCTGTATATGGGGCAACTGTGTGCTAGGGATAAGTTCTGAATGAATGGCAGAATGGCAACCGTGTCTGGAGCGTATCTGGACTGTATCTGAAGTTGAGATCTGTATGAGTAGCAGAATGACTTTCGTGTTTGGAGTGTATCTGAGACTGTAACTGGGATCTGAATAAGTGACAGAATGACTTCTGTGGCGATTGCACTGGGGAGAATCAAACTGTTGGTGTAAGAGCCAGAATGGCATCCGTGTCTGGAGCGTATCTGAACTTGTGGTTGATAGTTGAATCTGAATGAGAGAGAGAATGGATGTCGTGTCTGGAGCGTATCTAGTTTGTATCGGATTGCTGAAGTCTGAATGAGTAGTAGAATGACCGCCGTGTCTGGGGTGTATATGTACTGTATTTTGACTTGAAATTATGAATGAGTAATAGAATGATTGTCGTGTCTGGGGTGTATCCATATTGTATCTGAATAATTGTTAACGATAGCCTTTTAATATTATCCTGAAAAGGGTAAAATGTTAGCTAAAACACAAAGTTATGTTGCATGATATGTATGATGCGATGAATTGTGTTTTATCAATGTTTATGATATATGAATGTAATGGATGTGCATGTAAGCTGAGTAGCTGTCTTGCTGAGGAAAATAAATCCTTGATAACTGGAGATAATGAAATCTTTGATTGCTGTTGGAGAGAGTAAATCCTTGACCAATGCTGGGGATTCCAAAAATCTTTGATTATTGAAGACGAGAAATCCTTGCCGTCTGCTGACTGCTTGGGGATTAAAGATCTATGATTGATGAGAAGGGGAAATCTTAGGACCACTGCTGGAGATTGAAAAATCCTCGGCAACTTGTGGGGATTAACAAGGCCTTTGACAGCACCTGCGGGGATATGAGAATCCCTCATGACTTTCCTGGGGAATGAGGAAAACTCTGATGATCTCTACTGGGGAATTGAAACCTAAGAGGCTTCTGCTCGGGGAACCGAGACCGAGAATCTTTGATCTTGCTGGGAGATAACTCTGTGGGGAAATGTTCACTATTCTGGCTCCACTGGGGAAGAAGGTTTAGACTATTCTGGCTCCACTGGGGATAGGGTGTTTGAATTCTGATGGGAATTTTGAAATTCAACTTAGCTGAGGATCTCGAAGCCTAACTCCGCTGGGGAAATATACCTCAAATTTAGCCTTGTTGAAGATCTGAATGATGTATTGCAGGGGATTTCTTCTTAAATGGCATAAAGATATATTCCTACACCTTCAACCTATCAGTAATTATACTTTTTCAATTTCGTTTTTTTTGTAAGCAATGATTATATTCAAATGCATATGCCTATTTAACAAAACATTGGACGTTTTCAAATAAAACATAAGTGTAAAAAGAAAAGAAAGGCAAACAAATTTCTGCATTTTGAAGTATATTTGTATTTAACTTTTGTGAGTATATTTGTACAAAGGAGACAGACATCCTAGTAAGAGAATGTTGTGGTAAAAATTAAAAAAATTTATACAAAAGAAAGATGGCTATGTGTAACAATTCCATGGGATTCCCATTCTGCTATAGCCTTCATAACTCTGAATATCTTGTCCATTTGCTACTTCGTCCGCTAATGACTGGATTGATCAGAATCTTGGAGCTTGTTGGTGAAGAGATTGTTCTTAAAGTGATCCGACGAGATATAGCCATACGCTTTAATTCCCTAACTTTTGCCTGGACCGCCCTTTCGGGTTTTCGATCCACCGGGAAACCCTTTTTTGCCCAAGTCACCCTTTCGGGTTTTCAACTTGCCGGGTGTACAGATTTTTTTTGTTTTATCCCTAATTTTTTCCTGAACCGCCCTTTCGGGTTTTTGATTCACCAGGATGCCCCTTTTTGCCCAAGTCGCCCTTTCGGGTTTTCAACTTGTCGGGTCGTTTATGCGTAGTATCTTTTGACTATGTCTGTGTTTGCAGGGTGCGGCAAGTCGTCACCGTCCATGGTGGTCAGAATCATTGCCCCACCAGAAAAGATGCTCTTGATCACAAATGGTCCTTCGTAAGTAGGAGTCCACTTTCCCCTGGGATCACTTTGCGGTAAGATGATTCGCTTGATTACAAGATATCCGACTTGATATACTTGACGTCTGACTTTCTTGTTGAAAGCCTTGATCTTCCGTTTTTGATACGTGTGTGTGATCGGTGGATCTGGAACTGACTGTTTAACGCTGGTTCGCGAAATGTCGCGGAAGCAAGAGTCGCCACCGTCTTTTATTTTTCTCCAACATGGACAGGACAAAAGCACAGCAAAATTCCTTATGAGATAGTTTCTCGGTTCGGGAGGTAGATTTATAGAAAGGGAAGGTGTTAGCACCCTTTCTATCCATGGTTATCCATGGGCTCTTAGATACTTGCTCATTGTGTTTTCAAAATGTTTGCTTTTCAATTGTGAGTGGGTTTGAAAAAGTTTCGTCAAAGTTTTCTGAATAACTCTTGTATTAGTCCTCAAGATTGTTTGAAAATTTGTTTTTGAAAGCTTTTTGAAAAGTGTCGGTGTGAAAAGAGTTTTGATTTGTTTTGAATTAGAGCAAGTATCTACGAGTCATCTACCTACCCTAAGGAATTAGGCTGTGTAAATGTCCTTAAGGTAGTGCCATCCCACCATTGAGGGGTAGGTAGCACCACCGTTAGAGGTGTTCGGGTCAATTCGATTGTTAGGGACAGTGTGGTCACCAGAGCAACAGTAGGACACCTTAGAAGCTACCCTTGTGCCATGTTCATGGACATAAGGACTTACTAAAACGTCCTATACTCGACGACCACGTTTCGAGGGGCAAGGCAACAGTGAGGCGTACCCTAAGAGTGGTGTGTGAATTTTGTGTATTGTTTTCAGTTATGTTTTATCTTGTCATGCTTTTGGTGATCTACGCTTCGATTTTATTTGGGCCATTCATTCTTTCATGTGATTAGCAGTTTAAAGGTGCGGAAATTAAAATGCGGAAAATAAAGGTCCTACGCTATTACAAGGCGCGGGTCTATACATCGCCAAATTAACAAAGACCCATTTTTTTAATAAAATGCGGAAAGTAAATAAATTTCCTAATTACTATTACAAGGCTTTGAACAATTACATAATATTTGAAACAAAAAATAAGGACAAACGCGCGAAAAGAAATTGGAATCGAATATGCGAGGGCGTTGGACCCTTTAACGAAATTAAATGAAATTAAAGATTAATTAATTATTTAATAAGAAAAAGAATTGTTTTTTGGTTTTTTGGGTATTTAAGAAATAAAGAAAATTAAAATTAAAAGTTAAATAAAACCCTAGTTCTAAGTTATTTTTAATTGTTAAAGAAAAGTTAAAGTTTAAAACTTAATTTACCCTAATTAATTTATTATATGTTTAAACCCCCACTAAATGGCACCTGCAAATAATAGCGAATAGGGCATATGCAAACATAAAAAGGGCGCGAGTAGTGGATTAGTTTCGTTTGAATGTCACGAGTCCATTGGTACTAGTTTGGATGGCCAATTTTGCCAGATGAAGGAATCCCTATTTCAAAGCTCTTGAAACCCTAAAATATGTTCATGGTGGATTCTTATACAGGCCTTATTAGTTCAATCAAAGCATGCCATTAGCTTCAGAACACTCATGTTAGTACAAATCAACAACAAAAATGCATGAATAATGCCTAGAAATCAAAACACGATCATGGAAATTTTGATGAAAAGTAAGACTCGGTTATACCAATTCCTTGAGTATGGAGGGTTGGTTTCTATTGCAAAAGCTTCCTGGTAGTGTCAGGAGTGTATTGGAATGGCTTTTAGGTCTTGAAACGTGCAGCAGCTATGAAAACAGTTTTCAATTTTTTGTCAAAAATGCAAGTTTGTTCCTTTGTTCTAAGCGCAGCTTCTGTGTTTTGTGCATTAGGTTTGCTTTGCCTATGTATGAGGATGGAATTAGGTCAAGAAAAACAGGCCCATAATCCATGCATTGATGATTTGGATATTTGGTTTTCAATGATATCAAATCCAATCTTTTTGCCATGAAACCATTGCCAATTGCATAGAATCTTTCCTTTTGAGTGATGCACGAATTATTTGATCCATAAAGGGTGAATATGCTGCACAAAAAGATTTGGAAAACATGATTTAGTATTTTTCTCATAATTAATTTTAATTAAATGAATTAATAAGATTAAAAATTCAATTAATTAATTAAAATAAGAAAATAACTCCCTTTTAGCTTAATGGGTCGTGCATAGCCTTTGGATAATGTTTCATGGAAGAAATTGAGGCCCATTAGCATTTTTGAGGCATTTGAAGCAAGGTTGACTTTTCAAAATTCCCAAACATTTCCCAACTTCCACAAGGCATATCTTGCTCAATGTTTAATCTTTGATCATGTTCTTAGACATTTTGGAAAGGTCTTGAAGTCCTCTAACCAATGTCTTTGGTCCCATGTCATTTTGATTTACCAATCTCAAGTTATGGTCTTTGACTTAAAGTGCCTTTTTGTTGACTTTTGAAAATGACCTATAATGTTGAAATTGATAACTTTTTGTGAGAGCATTTCTTGGACTTGAAGTGTGAAGATGAGTTGTAGTAAATGTCATTCTCTTCAAAATGAGCTTTGGATGGAATTTTTCTGATAAACCATGTGGAAGTTATGCCTTGGTCAATTTGCAGTTGACTTTTTCAACTGTCCAAAAATAGAAACTTTTGCATCTTGAGACTTTTTGAGCCATGCCTTGAGAATCATGATCAAGAATTGATCAAATGATGTTTGTGGCTTCAAAATAAGATGTTGACCAAAAATTTTGACTTTTGACTGTCAAATGACCATTTTGCCCCTGCAGTTGACTGTGAGGCATTTAGGGTTTTAGACTGTGCAATCTGGTGTTGTGAGTCTTGAAACTTGGCATATGGATGCTTGACAATGTTTATAGGCATGTGGGACTTGTTTGGCCCCTTGGAAACTTCAATTTCTTTGCTAGAACCAAAACCCTAGTTTTGACTGTGTTAGGAGGCAATTGGACTGTGCAACCCTTGAGATTTTTTGAACCTTGATCTTGGAAAATCTTGAAGAATATGGGAGGGAAAATTTTGGGGTACAACAGTTGCCCCTGTTCAATCTTCTTAGACCTGAGGATGTAGATTGGCTGGCGTGCCTTTCGTAATCCGAAGGTGGAAGATGATTGGACACTAGAGTGCCCAGAAATTTGCGCTCACATAGTAGAATGTTAGTTGTGTGATGCAGGGAATGGGCTTACAGATGCCATTTGGAGATTGATGGATAGGACGATGGGCTTACAGATGCCATGTTGAGAGATGATGGATAGGTGGATGGGCTTATAGATGCCATCTGGGTGTCGATCGCGTAAGAGTTTCCTTAGCGAGAACTTGCGTACCTGAAAAAGAAAGATAATTACCTGGCCTGTTACAAGAGTTGATCTTCAAGCTCATTACGTAGATGCGCCCTGGTTGGTTACAGGAATCGAATCTTCGAACTCTTCAGACGCACCCTGGCAAGATACAGGAATCGGGTCTGGTAATGCTAGTCGTCAACAGATACACCCTGGCAAGATACAGGAATCGGATCCTCAAACTCTTCAGACGCACCCTGGCGAGATACAGGAATTGGGTCTGGTAATGCTAGTCATCAACAGATACACCCTGGCAAGATACAGGAATCAGATCCTCAAACTCTTCAGACGCACCCTGGCAAGATACAGGAATCGGGTCTGGTAATGCTAGTCGTCAACAGATACACCCTGGCAAGATACAGGAATCGGATCCTCAAACTCTTCAGACGCACCCTGGCAAGATACAGGAATCGGGTCTGGTAATGTTAGTCGTCAACAGATACACCCTGGCAAGATACAGGAATCGGATCCTTAAACTCTTCAGACGCACCCTGGCAAGATACAGGAATCGGGTCTGGTAATGTTAGTCGTCAACAGATACACCCTGGCAAGATACAGGAATCAGATCTGGAATCACGACTATTGATAGCAATCATCTTTGTATTAACTTTTGTCCTGAAAAGACAAAACGTTAGTTGTGCATAATGTCATGATGTATGACATGCGTGATGAGATTATATGTTCATGATGCGTATATGCATGCTATAATGTATGGAAATGCGATGTTTATGAATGTATGTTTTCGTCTTAGGAAAATAAATCCTTGACGGATGTCGGGAAGTTAAATCCTGGGCTGATGTTGAGCTTTTGTTTCCACTGGGGAGTGATGGTTGCAAGAATACCGGTAGGAGGAGATGACTCCGTTGGGGAATAAACTTGGTGAATAGAATACTCTGCGGGGGAAAATTATTCTAGCGATCTTGCTGGGGAACAAAACTCTGTGGGAAGAGAGGTACTCTGTTGAGATGTTGATGGTAACCTCGCTGGGGATACCGTTGTTATGTTGGAAGTTTTAATAGACTCCACTGGGGATAAGAAGACTTCGCCGAGGACGATCTTTCCGTGGCTTTTGGCTGAGGATAACCCAGTTATATCCTGGTATGGAAATAACCTTTGAATAGAGCCGGGAGACGCGTTCGTGCTCTGCAGGGGGGGAAGCTTCCAGAATCTACTGGGGATAAGCTTCCTGCTGGGGAGATGGATTCAAACTTTCCTGGGGAAATCTTTTCAGATTGGATTCTCCTGGGGAAATCTTTTCAGATTGGACTCTCCTGGGGAAATTTTTGAGATATACTGGGGAAGTGGCTCCACTGAAGGTCTGGTATACCACCGGGGAACAATCTTAGATCAAGACTGCCGGGGATACTTGTTAGGAATGTTTGAGCTCTGCTGGGGATACCCAACTTCCTTAAGGCTGATAGTATAACTCTGCTTGGGGAGAGTGCATTGACTTGCTGGCTCACTCTCTGGGGAATTAAGATATCTTGGTTATGTTCTTCGGCTGAACTTACCTTGGTACCTTGGTGGACAGAACAATTAGATCGCTTAGACAACTCATTATTGCCCCTGTTTCTAATGTTACCTGTAATTGATCCTTTGTTTCGTATGCAAACATTTATGAGTTAGCAATTATTGTCAAATGCATATATCACAAATTGAACCTTGGACGTTCTTCGCAAAACAAAACAGAAAAGGAAAAACAATTGGCAATTTTAGCTGAAAAGTGAATTTATATTGATTTTTGAATTTGCCTGTATATAGGCGTTTATGTACAAGAGGCTGACGTCCTAGTAAGAGAACGCCGCCGAACAAAAGAGTTTATACGAATTTGTACAAAGGGAAAACAAAACAGCTATGTGAAAAGAATAATCCCACTGGGTTCCAACTCTGCTATCGCCTTTATATCTTCGAGCGTCTCATCACTTTGCTGCTCAGTTGACGATGAAGCTGATTGATCGATGCCGTTTGAACTTGATGTTGATACCGAATTCTGGATGCAAAGTGATCCAATGAGACATAGTATTACGCTTTATCCCTAACTTTTGCCTGGACCGCCCTTTCGGGTTTTCAGTCCACCGGGATACCCATTTTTGCCCAAGCCGCCTTTTCAGGTTTTCGACTTGCCGGGTGTACAGATTTTTTTCATTTCATCCCTCATTTTGCCCGAACCCTTTTGGTTCGCCGGGAAGCCCTAATTTTTGCCTAGGTATGTCAACCTAGCGGGTCTTTTATCATGCGTAGTATCTTTTTACTATGTCTGCATTGGCGGGGTGAGGAAGGTCGTCACCATCCATGGTGGTTAGAATCATGGCTCCTCCTGAGAACACATGTTTAACCACAAATGGCCCTTCGTATGTAGGGGTCCATTTTCCCCTGGGATCACTCTGAGGAAGGATGATACGTTTGATTACCAGATCCCTAACTTGATACTCTTGTGGTCTGACCTTTTTGTTAAATGCCCTGATCATCCGTTTTTGGTACATTTGACCATGACAAATAGCAATAAGTCTCTTTTCGTCAATTAGATTTAACTGATCAAGTCGTGTCTGGATCCAATCATCTTCGCTCAGATCTGCATCCTTCATTATCCGGAGAGAGGGTATTTGCACTTCGATCGGTAAGACAGCCTCCATACCGTAGACCAAGGAAAAAGGAGTTGCCCCGGTTGACGTCCTTGCTGAGGTACGGTACCCATGTAGAGCAAACGGTAACATCTCGTGCCAATCTTTATAGGTCACTGTCATCTTCTGCACAATTTTCTTGATATTCTTATTCGCTGCTTCTACAGCCCCATTCATCTTCGGCCGGTAAGGAGAAGAGTTGTGGTGTTGTATCTTAAATTGCTCGCAGAGCTCAGTGATCATCTTGTTATTGAGATTGGTACCGTTGTCTGTAATGATTCTTTCGGGGACGCCGTATCGACAGATCAGGTTATGCCGAATGAACCGTGCCACAACATTCTTGGTTACTGTAGCATAGGAAGCCGCTTCAACCCACTTTGTAAAGTAATCGATCGCTACCGGGATGAAGCGATGCCCATTGGATGTCGTAGGTTTAATCTCGCCGATCATATTTATGCCCCACATTGCAAAAGGCCAAGGTGCAGTCAGGACATTCAGAGGGACTGGAGGAACATGCACCTTATCTGCATAAATCTGGCATTTATGACATGTCTGAGAATGTTGGTAACAGTCGGCTTCCATGGTGGACCAGTAATATCCTGCCCGAAGGATCTTCTTTGCCATCGTATGTCCACTGGAATGTGTTCCAAAGGTACCTTCGTGCAGCTCTGCCATGATCCTTTCTGCTTCAATCTTATCCACACAATGCAGTAAGGTCGAATCATGGTTTCGCTTGTACAGGATGCCGTTGCTGAGGAAGAACTTTGCTGCGAACCTTCTCAGAAACTTATTATCATTGACAGATGCACCTTCAGGATACTCTTGAGCTTCCAAGTATCTCTTCACCTCATGGTACCAAGGTTTCTCAGTCACTACCTCAGCCTCAAGATCACAACAGTATGTCGTTCGTCCAGTTTCCAGATAATGACCCGGGGAGCCTCATTGTCCCATTTGACTTTAAACATGGAAGACATCGTAGCTAACGCGTCCGCCAACTGATTCTCCTCTCTCGGAAAGTGTTCAAAAGTTATCTCTGTGAAATGGGGGATCAATGTCAACACACATTCTCTGTAAGGAATAAGATTCGGATGTTTCGTATCCCACTCGCCTTTGATCTGATTGATCACGAGAGCGGAATCTCCGAAGACACTCAGAAACTTGATCCTTAAGTCAATTGCAGCTTGAAGACCCATGATGCATGCCTCATACTCCGACATGTTGTTAGTGCAGTTGAAACATAGCCGGGCAGTAAGTGGAGTATGAGTGTCTTGAGGAGATATGATCACGGCGCCAATACCGTTACCCAAAGCGTTGGAGGCTCCATCAAAGTGCATAGACCATCGGGATCCTTCCTCAGGTCCTTCATCCGGTCCAGGTACTTCACAATCGGTTACTATCATGATGCTCTCATCCGGAAACTCGAAGTTCATTGACTGATAGTCGTCTACTGCTTGATGTGCCAAGTGATCTGCCAATACACTTCCCTTGATAGCTTTCTGAGTTGTGTACTGGATGTCGTATTCTGTCAAGATCATTTGCCATCTTGCTATTCTCCCAGACAGAGCAGGCTTTTCAAATATGTACTTTATTGGATCCATCTTTGAGATCAACAAGGTAGTGTGAGTCAGCATATACTGTCTCAGCCGGCGAGCAGCCCATACCAAAGCGCAGCAAGTCTTCTCGAGCAGTGAGTATCGGGTCTCACAGTCGGTAAACTTTTTGCTAAGGTAATAAATGGCGTGCTCTTTTCGGCCAGACTCGTCATGCTGCCCCAGCACACACCCCATTGAGTTGTCGAGTACTGTCAGGTATAATATCAGAGGTCTCCCTTCAACCGGTGGCATAAGGATGGGTGGTTCTTGGAGATATTCTTTGATTCTGTCAAAAGCGGCCTGACATTCATCGTTCCAACGTACTACCTGATCTTTCTTCAGCAGCTTGAAGATTGGTTCACAAGTAGCAGTTAGGTGTGAGATGAATCGGGCAATGTAATTCAGGCATCCTAAAAAGCCTCTGACCTCTTTCTCTGTCTTAGGAACTGGCATCTCTTGAATGGCTTTAACCTTGGCAGGGTCCACTTGAATACCCTTATCACTTACAACGAAGCCTTGCAACTTTCCAGATCTTACCCCGAAGGTGCACTTGTTCGGGTTCAACCTCAGCTTGTGCAACTTCAGACGGTCAAACAGCTTCTGTAGATGGTCAAGGTGTTCCTCCTCAGTTTGGGACCTTGCAATCATATCGTCAACATACACTTCAATCTCATGATGGATCATGTCATGAAATAAAGCAACCATGGCACGTTGGTAGGTTGCCCCAGCATTTTTCAACCCGAATGGCATGACTTTGTAGCAGAAGGTGCCCCACTGAGTAACAAAGGTGGTCTTTTCCATGTCTTCAGGAGCCATCTTGATCTGATTATAACCTGAAAAGCCATCCATGAAGGAGAACACCTTGTGCTGAGCAGTATTGTCAACCAGAACGTCAATGTGAGGTAGGGGAAGTCATCCTTGGGGCTGGCCCTGTTCAGATCCCTGTAGTCAACACACATTCTGACCTTACCGTCCTTCTTCGGTACCGGCACCACATTGGCAACCCACTGAGGGTAAGAAGTCACTGCAAGAAACCCGACATCAAACTGTTTCATAACCTCAGCTTTGATCTTCTCGGACATCTCTGGACGCATACGGCGGACCTTTTGCTTAACCGGAGGGCAGTCTTCCTTGGTAGGCAAATGATGGACCACAATGTCGGTATCCAACCCAGGCATGTCTTCGTAGGACCAGGCAAAGATTTCCACATAATCATGTAACATCTGAGTCAACCGTTGTTTTACGCTGAGCTCCAGATTGGCACCAATCTTAACCTCCTTTATGTCCGTCTCAGTACCCAGATTTATCGTTTCCACTGGCTCTTCATGTGGTTGAATTGCCCTCTCTTCCTGGAGTAACAATCTTGCAAGCTCGCCAGGCACTTCGCAATCATCTTCACCTTCATCTTCGGCTAAGTTGATCGAATTTTCGAAGTCATAACTGGCAGTAGCAGAGTCGTTACCAGTGAGATCCAGAGTGGATTGAAACCTGTATGGGTGAGTGTATGTAAATATAGCTGTTTTGCAATATATAAAGAGAGAAAGAAAGAAAGGGAGCACAAGATTTGAAATGCGAAAAAATGTCCAAGGTCTTTATTCATGATATATGTAAATGACAGTTAATAAGCCCTCACAAATGAAGCCAACGGTGCCCCGGGTAAGACATCGGGCCATAGAGTTTCAATTCATTGTTTATTACAAATAACAAAAACAAAGGAATTCATTACTGCGTAACAAAAGTAACAGGTGTATGATCTCTTGCGGTCCAATTGTTCAATCCACCGTCAGTCGTCGGGTAGATCCAGCTATCAAACTCTGATTCTTCCACTTCGTCTTCATCCCCAATAGCATTCACTCCTGGATTGGTGATGAGCACAGGAGGTCTTCCGATCCTAGCTTTGCGCACAGCCCTCTGAGCCTCTGCAGTAAAACCCAGTCCAAATTTGTCAGTTTTAGGAGTGAAATCAGGGAGCCTGCCCCAGTTAGCACATTCACCTTTCTCGATTACAGCCCGGGCGTCCTTCAAGGAAGCCATCTTCAAAGGAAAGTCCTCTTCAACCACTGTTTTTGCTGCTGCCAATGTTGGAGGTACCTCTTCAAAATGCTGAAAGGGGGTTTCAATAAACTCCCCGTCCATCTTGATATACCAGAAGGAATTCAGATGACTCACCATATATTCTTCCTCCCCCTACACAGTGACGATCTTCCCTCTGACAGGGTACTTGAGCTTCTGGTGTAGAGTGGATGTCACTGCCCCAGCTTTGTGAATCCAAGGTCGACCCAGTAAACAGGAATAAGATGGACGAATATCCATCACATAGAAAGTTGAGTCGAATACTTGAGAACCCACACGAATAGGAATGTCTACTTCTCCATGAACCATCCTCTTCGATCCGTCAAAAGCTCGAACAATGGTGTTGCTAGGTTTCAACTCCAGGCCCTCACAATCCAACCGGTCTAAGGCCTTTTTGGGCAATACATTCAGGGAAGAGCCGGTGTCCACCAATACGTGCGCGAGAGTAGTGCCCCTGCATTCTATGGAGACATGCAGGGCATCATTGTGGTTCTTTCCCTTGGCGGTGAGATCAGCATCCGAGAAACCCAAACCATTGTCAGCTGTCAAATTGGCTACGCAATTAGTAAATTGGTCTGCAGATGTCTCTTGTGGCACATGGGCCGTCTTCAGAAATGAAATCATAGCCTTGGCGTGGGCCTCTGAGCACAGCAGCAATGAGAGCATAGAGATCTTGGAGGGGGTATGCCCCAGCTGTTCAACAACATTAAAATCACTCTTCTTGATTATCTTAAGAATTTCCTCCATCTCTTGCTTGGAGGCTTCAACATTCACAGATTTTGGTGCCTCCATCCGGGCAGGCTCATCTTCAATCCCTTTGCCCCGAGCATTAGATGACTCGGCAGCAGGGGAAGCAATTGGATCAGAAGTAGCAACAGGCGCACTTACAGGCGTTATTATGAGAGGTCTTCGAATAGCTGGTGGCGCAATGTCAGGCGAGAAAAGCCTGCCACTGCGGGTTACTTTGGCTGGACCGGTGATATTGCTGATGCTGGTACCGGTATTGAACTCTTTCTTTATTCCAAGTACATATACATCTGCCCCATAGTGCCATGGGACAGCCTTATCAGATTCATAGGGGAGGGGCCCCGGAACAGTAATAACAATGGGTGCAACAGTCATGATTTTAACTGGCTTCCTCGGGGAGCCTTGATTGGATTGTTGAAAATTGTAACGACGGATACTTCTTCCACAGGAACAAAAGGAACAGCGGTCTTCTTGAACAGAATTTCCTTGCTATCCATCAGGCTTTGGATGCCTAACTTCAGCAACGAACAACCAGTAAGGGAAACAACACACAAAAGGCAACCCTCGCTACAACCCGGAAATAAACCGGCTAGCAACAGGTTCCTCTTAACAGTCAACAGAGGAGTAGCTACATCGTTCACAGAAACTGTATACAAGTCTTCATCCACAGCATTTACTCCATGCTGGGGCATAGGAGCAGTCACAACATTTGGCCTCTCAGGCGCTTCAAATTGTATCTCCTTCGCATCAATAAGGTCCTGCACCTTATTTCTTAGGGCCCAGCAATCATCAGTAGAATGCCCCGGGCTATCAGAGTGATAAGCACAGCGGGCATTTGGATTATACTTGGGGGATGTAGTATTCACAACCTTTGGAGCCTCTCTAACGGTCACCAAGTTGGTGGATAGCAGTTGTGGTAAGATTTGTGACAAGGTCATACTCAGCCGGGTAAATTCTCTTCTGGGTCTTTCAGCCCTTGGTTGGTTGAGTTGCCGAGGAGCGGCAGCAGGCTTTGCAATCACTACCGCGTTGACAGATTGGCGGCGCTCTGGTTTATCTTGCCTTCTAGGCCCATACACAGCACTGGCCTCCTTTTTAAAAGGTTTCTTCTCAGCACTTGAAGACGCACCTTTCTGAATCTTACCTGACTTCATGCCAACCTCTATCCTTTCCCCAGTCAGAATGAGGTCAGTGAATCCTGCAGATGAATTACCAATAAGATGGTTGAAGAACGGCCCGGAGAGGGTCCCCAAGAACATATCTACCAATTTACGGTCGGTTAACGGAGGCTGCACCCTGCCAGCCAGGTCCCTCCACTTCTGTGCATACTCTTTAAAACCTTCTCCCGATCCTAGCGACATACCCTGGAGTTGGGTACGTGTAGGAGCGAGGTCAGCATTATATTGATACTGCTTGTAAAAAGCAGTAGCCAACTCCTCCCAGTTACGAACCTTGGTTCCATCCAGCTGATAGAACCATTCGAGATGAGTCCCTGAAAGACTCTCCTGGAAGAAGTGGATCCACAAGTTCTTATCCACTGTATACGGCTGAATTTTCCGCACTAAGCTCTGAGGTGTAACTTAGGGCAGGAAGCCCCGTCATACTTGGTGAAAGATGGTGCTTTAAACTTGTGCGGGATGATCACACCAGAAGATAAACCCAAGTCTCTGAAATCCAAACCAGGCACTTGTTGAATTTCCATGGCGTTCAGACGGTCTTCCAACTGCTTGTATCTGTCTTCAGCCGGAGGATACTGTTCCTCATTAAAATCAGTCTCGTTGTCAGAGACCACCGGACTTGGAGCCCTTCCCCCCTGGGGACTGTCTTTGCCTACAGAAGAACCAGCTTCCTCATTATGCAGTGTGTTACCAAATCTCCGGCCCGTGTTGAATAGAACAATTCTCTTCTTCTTCTTCTCCTTCTTCAGGAGCAAAGCCTTCAGCTCTTCTTGACCTTGAGCCAAACCCATGATCAGCTCCTGAAATTGTGCGTTCTGCGCCTGAAGGGCCTTGATAGACAGCTCGGTAGATGATTCAGGGTTCATGATGCTGAAATAAACAGCGAAGAATAGTAAGCAACCTGAAAAGAAGAGTACCTGCTATGCACATGATGAATGATATGTGTTTATGCAATGCATTCAAGGGTTCGAAAATTCAAATTTGTTGTAGACAAAAAGGAACACACGTTATCATTAAGGAAATAATTGTTTGGTACATCAAAGCCTCATGGGCACACATTACAAAGCAAATCAATCCCAAAAGACACTACGCATCCTCTTCGGAGCAATGTAGGTGTTGAGATTCCTTTCCTCGTGCAGTAGGCGGGTGAGCTCCAAGACCTTCTTTTCACTAGCATGTAGACTGGTCTCAAGAGAATTTCGTTCTTCCTTAAGCTGGATCCAGCTCTTCTGCATCTCTTCCCAGGACGTGGACATGTCAGGATGTTGAATGGTGTAGGACACCTCTCCTTCCAAGACTGGCTCTTTGATCACAGGGAGAACATGAGGATAAGGCATTACTAACTTCTGGGAGCGGGCTCGTACCCACTTGAGATAAGGCTCCAACGGGATGGAATTCCTGTGCCCCAGGGTCTTGCTGTCTATCCTACTTGGCATCCTCCAAGCTCTGATAAATCTCTGGCGAAGTCCTTGTGCATCGTTGTCGAAGTCAAAAACTATGTCAGGAATTAACATGTCATGAGGGTCGTCCCTCCGAGCATAACCAAACTGTCTCCAAGCCAGGCACGGGTTGTAAGTAATACCTCCTCTGATTCCAAGTAAAGGAACATTAGGGTACTCCCCGCAACGATCAATGATAGTGACATCCTCTCTGGACCGAGAGCACCAATGTATATCAGCATGTGTAAGAGTCATCAATCGCTGTGACCATCTCAAACCCCGCTCGTTCTTCAAAACTGATTGTGGAAGGTGCGAAATAAACCACCTTCCCAGGAGAGGAGTGCAGCACATAAGAACACCTCTTTTTCTCATGGTTCGAGTGTAACATGAGTGAAGGATGTCCCCAAGCAACATAGGTATAGGATTCCTGGACATGAAGATCTGGACAGCACTGATATTTATAAGCTGATCTGGATTAGGGAACAACACCAAACCATAGACAAGGAGGGCCACAACTTCTTCAAAAGCTTGTAGGTCAAGGGAGTTCTAACATTCTTGGGCCTTCTCAAACAGAAACCTGGCTAAGAACCCTTTGATACCACTTCTAACTTCCCAATGTCCCTTGAGGTCAGATGGTTGTAGGTGTAAGGCATTAGCAATCTCTTCAAGCTTGGGTTCCTTTTCCATACCGTTGTAGGGTAGTTGATCAAGGATAGGGATCTTCAGAAGCCGGGAGAACTCTTCTAATGTAGGCACCAGTTGATAATCCAGGAAAGTGAAACAGTGATGCAGAGGGTCAAAGAACTGGAACAGGACCTTTATCATATCTTCCTCAATGTTGGTGTTGACCAAGCTGATGAGTCTTCCATGTCTCTCACTGAATGAAGAGCTCTCGGGAATCCTGGATATAAGCTCCTTAAGCTGAGGAGGGATCCTTACAAGGCTGATCTGAATTGTCTTTCTGCGAACAGTTTCCATGTCCTACAAAACAAGAACAAAGATGAAGATTCGAACCCCTGAAATGGTTAGCCAATGCATATGATGTTGTATGATGTCATGATGCTATGATTAAACACACCACAAATATTCACAAAGGTAAACATGATAAGGCACACAAGTCACACCACAACCCTTAGAGTTTAGGCCTGCATGGGGTCTGGGTATTACCCTCTTGAAGTTGGTGGGCTCAACCTGTCCTATTAGAAGAAACCGGGTTCTAAGGGTCCCAATATCACCGGATTGCTTTCATTGTTCATCGTTTCGATTTAGCCACTGAACTGGAGACCGAAATATTCCAAGAAAACAACCCTCAATTGAGTGTAGTATCGAGTATCAACCAACCTCGGACTGCACCAAAGTCAGTTATCTCACTACCCTAAAGAGGCCAAGATAGTTCAATTAAGATTCCTAAGGTCAGTTGATGCTTCACGACACCATGCGGCGGCCCCGTACTCTCCTTGACTGAACTCAAGGGTTACCGGTACACACCAAAGTGCCACATCAACGTAGCAGACCGCTTCAACCATGTCGGTATACCCACACAGTTCCCTCACAGCCTTGTTGCTACTTTCTAAGAAGGTATCCCCAGATTCGGGTTAGGATCTATAGAACTCCCAAGACAGTCCCACAATAATAAAGCAAGCAAGTCAAAGCAATTGAAAACACAAGTGATCTTAGTCCTAAGGTACACCTCACTTTAAGATTAGAGTCCCCAGCAGAGTCGCCAGTTCTGTGATCGGTGGATCTGGAACTGACTGTTTAACGCTGGTTCGCGAAATGTCGCGGAAGCAAGAGTCGCCACCGTCTTTTATTTTTCTCCAACATGGACAGGACAAAAGCACAGCAAAATTCCTTATGAGATAGTTTCTTGGTTCGGGAGGTAGATTTATAGAAAGGGAAGGTGTTAGCACCCTTTCTATCCATGGTTATCCATGGGCTCTTAGATACTTGCTCATTGTGTTTCCAAAATGTTTGCTTTTCAATTGTGAGTGGGTTTGAAAAAGTTTCGTCAAAGTTTTCTGAATAACTCTTGTATCAGTCCTCAAGAGTGTTTGAAAAATTGTTTTTGAAAGCTTTTTGAAAAGTGTCGGTGTGAAAAGAGTTTTGATTTGTTTTGAATTAGAGCAAGTATCTACGAGTCATCTACCTACCCTAAGGAATTAGGCTGTGTAAATGTCCTTAAGGTAGTGCCATCCCACCATTGAGGGGTAGGTAGCACCACCGTTGGAGGTGTTCGGGTCAATTCGATTGTTAGGGACAGTGTGGTCACCAGAGCAACAGTAGGACACCTTAGAAGCTACCCTTATGCCATGTTCATGGACATAAGGACTTACTAAAACGTCCTATACTCGACGACCACGTTTCGAGGGGCAAGGCAACAGTGAGGCGTACCCTAAGAGTGGTGTGTGAATTTTGTGTATTGTTTTCGGTTATGTTTTATCTTGTCATGCTTTTGGTGATCTACGCTTCGATTTTATTTGGGCCATTCATTCTTTCATTTGATTAGCAGTTTAAAGGTGCGGAAATTAAAATGCGGAAAATAAAGGTCCTACGCTATTACAAGGCGCGGGTCTATACATCGCCAAATTAACAAAGACCCGTTTTTTAAATAAAATGCGGAAAGTAAATAAATTTCCTAATTACTATTACAAGGCTTTGAACAATTACATAATATTTGAAACAAAAAATAAGGACAAACGCGCGAAAAGAAATTGGAATCGAATATGCGAGGGCGTTGGACCCTTTATAGAAATTAAATGAAATTAAAGATTAATTAATTATTTAATAAGAAAAAGAATTGTTTTTTTGGTTTTTTTGGTATTTAAGAAATAAAGAAAATTAAAATTAAAAGTTAAATAAAACCCTAGTTCTAAGTTATTTTTATTTGTTAAAGAAAATTTAAAGTTTAAAACTTAATTTACCCTAATTAATTTATTATATGTTTATTTACAAAATAATTAATAGTTAATAATAATAATAAGAAGAGGAAATTATTTATTGAGAAAAGAATAAAAATGCTAAAAACCTAATTTCTACATTTTTTAGTTATTTAAGAAAAGATTAAAATAAAACCTAATTTTACTAAATTGATTATTAAAAGATTTATTTACAAAAATATTAATGCATTAAATATTAAATAAACATATTTTATTTTTATGATTTCTGATTTTTTTTTTTGTGTTATGAAAATTATTTTTGTGGATAAAAATAAAAACAATTAATTAAAAAAACAATTAAAAGAATAAAAGGAAAAACAAATAAAGATGGAAAATTGGACAAACCATGGGGTATCAGGCCCCTAGAGGAGGTCAATTGAGCAATTTGGCCCACTGCAATCAGGCCTTTTTTGACTTTTTTGTGATTATGTGTACATCAGTTGACCAGCATGCATGGTGGACTCCAGGTTCTGGCTATTGGATTGATCCCCTGGGCGCGTGGCAAGCAAGCAGGCGAGGGTGCATGATGAACCATTGGATGAGTGCAACGCTGGAACATGTTTTGACAAAAATCATTGAGATTATGGGGGACCTGGGAATCGAACACAGGTCCCAATACCTGCATGCCACTTCATTTGCCAATTGAACTAACGCGTTTATTTGTATGAATAATGGACACTGATTATTATGAGAGAGAAAACAATATTATGCTGGAAGAACAAAAAAACGCGCCAATGTTTAAACTAACCAACCACAGTCCAACAACTCAGCATCTCCTTCCTTGTTTCTTCGTTTTGCCTGTAAATAACAAATAGATAGCGGGGGTTTTAAACCCCCACTAAATGGCACCTGCAAATAATAGCGAATAGGGCATATGCAAACATAAAAAGGGCGCGAATAGTGGATTAGTTTCGTTTGAATGTCACGAGTCCATTGGTACTAGTTTGGATGGCCAATTTTGCCAGATGAAGGAATCCCTATTTCAAAGCTCTTGAAACCCTAAAATATGTTCATGGTGGATTCTTATACAGGCCTTATTAGTTCAATCAAAGCATGCCATTAGCTTCAGAACACTCATGTTAGTACAAATCAACAACAAAAATGCATGAATAATGCCTAGAAATCAAAACACGATCATGGAAATTTTGATGAAAAGTAAGACTCAGTTATACCAATTCCTTGAGTATGGAGGGTTGGTTTCTATTGCAAAAGCTTCCTGGTAGTGTCAGGAGTGTATTGGAATGGCTTTTAGGTCTTGAAACGTGCAGCAGCTATGAAAACAGTTTTCAATTTTTTTGTCAAAAATGCAAGTTTGTTCCTTTGTTCTGAGCGCAGCTTCTGTGTTTTGTGCATTAGGTTTGCTTTGCCTATGTATGAGGATGGAATTAGGTCAAGAAAAACAGGCCCGTAATCCATGCATTGATGATTTAGATATTTGGTTTTCAATGATATCAAATCCAATCTTTTTGCCATGAAACCATTGCCAATTGCATAGAATCTTTCCTTTTGAGTGATGCACGAATTATTTGATCCATAAAGGGTGAATATGCTGCACAAAAAGATTTGGAAAACATGATTTAGTATTTTTCTCATAATTAATTTTAATTAAATGAAATAATAAGATTAAAAATTCAATTAATTAATTAAAAATAAGAAAATAACTCCCTTTTAGCTTAATGGGTCGTGCATAGCCTTTGGATAATGTTTCATGGAAGAAATTGAGGCCCATTAGCATTTTTGAGGCATTTGAAGCAAGGTTGACTTTTCAAAATTCCCAAAAATTTCCCAACTTCCACAAGGCATATCTTGCTCAATTTTTAAGCTTTGATCATGTTCTTTGACATTTTGGAAAGGTCTTGAAGTCCTATAACCAATGTCTTTTGTCCCATGTCATTTTGATTTACCAATCTCAAGTTATGGTCTTTGACTTAAAGTGCCTTTTTGTTGACTTTTGAAAATGACCTATAATGTTGAAATTGATAACTTTTTGTGAGAGCATTTCTTGGACTTGAAGTGTGAAGATGAGTTGTAGGAAATGTCATTCTCTTCAAAATGAGCTTTGGATGGAATTTTTCTGATAAACCATGTGGAAGTTATGCCTTGGTCAATTTGCAGTTGACTTTTTCAGCTGTCCAAAAATAGAAACTTTTGCATCTTGAGACTTTTTGAGCCATGCCTTGAGAATCATGATCAAGAATTGATCAAATGATGTTTGTGGCTTCAAAATAAGATGTTGACCAAAAATTTTGACTTTTGACTGTCAAATGACCATTTTTCCCCTGCAGATGACTGTGAGGCATTTAGGGTTTTAGACTGTGCAATCTGGTGCTGTGAGTCTTGAAACTTGGCATATGGATGCTTGACAATGTTTATAGGCATGTGGGACTTGTTTGGCCCCTTGGAAACTTCAATTTCTTTTCCAGAACCAAAACCCTAGTTTTGACTGTGTTAGGAGGCAATTGGACTGTGCAACCCTTGAGATTTTTTGAACCTTGATCTTGGCAAATCTTGAAGAATATGGGAGGGCAAATTTTGGGGTACAATAGTATGACCATGAAAAACAGCAGTAAGTCGCTTCTCATCGATCAGATTAAGTTGATCAAGCCGGGTCTGAATCCAATCGTCTTCACTCAAACCAGCGTCCTTCATAATCCTTAAGGAAGGAATCTGAACTTCCATGGGTAGAACAGCTTCCATGCCATACACCAAAGAAAATGGGGTTTCCCCTGTTGAAGTACGTGCCTTGGTACGATATCCATGCAGAGCAAACGGTAACATCTCATGCCAGTCCTTGTAGGTGACTGTCATCTTTTGAATGATCTTCTTGATATTTTTGTTCGCGGCTTCAACAGCACCGTTCATCTTCGGCCGATAGGGAGATGAGTTGTGATGATAAATCTTGAACTGCTCGCACAGGGCGATGATCATAGTGTTGTTCAAATTTGTACCGTTGTTTGTGATGATCCTGTCGGGGACACCATACCGGCATATGAGGTTCTGCTTGATGAAGCGGGCAACCACATTCTTTGTAACAGAGGCATAGGAAGCTGCTTCAACCCACTTGGTGAAATAATCAATAGCGACCAATATGAAGCAATGTCCATTGGATGTCGTAGGCTTGATCTCTCCAATCATGTCAATGCCCCACATTGTGAATGGCCAAGGAGCTGTCAGAACATTGAGAGGAACAGGAGGAATATGTACCTTATCAGCATAGACTTGGCATTTGTGGCAGGTACGGGAATGTTGATGACAATCAGCTTCCATGGTAGACCAGTAGTAGCCTGCCCTTAGAATCTTCTTAGCCATCGTATGTCCACTCAAGTGGGTGCCAAATGCGCCACTGTGTATCTCAGTCATGATCAAATCTGCTTCAGCTTTGTCCACACAACAAAGTAGAACACAATCATGGTTGTGCTTATAAAGGATGCCATTGCTTAGGAAGAACTTGGCAGCAAATCTCCTTAAGAACTTTTTGTCATTGACGGAAGCTCCTTCAGGATATTCTCTAGTCTGGAGATACCTTTTGATTTCATGAAACCAGGGTTGTTCCACTACTTCTTCGGTATTAATCTCATGACAGTGCGCAGGTTCATCCATTCGCTCGATGGTAATTTGGGGAGCCTCGTTATCCCAGTTGAGTTTAAACATGGAAGACATTGTAGCCAGAGCATCTGCTAGTTGATTTTCTTCTCGCGGGAAGTGTTCGAAAGTAATCTGTTCGAAATGAGGCAACAATGTCAGGACATGTTCTTTGTATGGGATAAGATTAGGATGTTTGGTGTCCCATTCTCCTTTGACTTGAATGATAACCAAAGCCGAGTCCCCAAATACGACCAACGATTTGATTCCCAACTCTATTGCAGCCTTGAGACCAAATATGCAAGCTTCATATTCAGCCATATTGTTGGTACAGCTGAAGCAAAGTCGGACAGTGAAGGGTGTATGGCAACCTTCCGGAGAAAGTACCGCACCGATACTGTTTCCAAGTGCATTTGAAGCACCATCAAAGTACAGGGTCCATCGGGATCCTTGTTTAGGTCCATCATACGGTCTGTTACCTTCAATGTTGTCCAATGTCATGATGTCCTCGTCAGGGAAGTCGAATCTCATAGATTGGTAATCTTCGACGGCTTGATGAGCTAGATGGTCAGCTAGTACACTCCCCTTTATAGATTTTTGGGTAGTATACTGGATATCATACTCTGTCAAGATCATTTGCCATCTAGCGATTCTTCCAGATAAAGCAGGCTTCTCGAAGATATACTTAATCGGATCCATCTTGGAAATCAGCAAAGTGGTATGAGTCAACATATACTGCCTTAGCCGGCGAGCAGCCCATACCAAAGCGCAACAACTTTTCTCGAGCAGTGAGTAGCGAGTCTCACAGTCCGTAAACTTTTTGCTAAGGTAATAAATGGCATGCTCTTTTCGGCAAGACTCGTCATGTTGGCCCAGTACGCACCCCATTGAGTTATCTAAAACAGTCAGATACATGATTAACAGCCTTCCTTCGACGGGTGGCATCAAAATAGGAGGTTCTAGTAAATACTCCTTGATTTTATCAAAAGCAACTTGACAATCATTGTTCCATTAAACCACCTGATCTTTCTTCAACAGCTTGAAGATTGGCTCACAGGTAGATGTCAGGTGAGCGATGAACCTGGCAATGTAGTTCAAGCGTCCCAAGAATCCTCTAACCTCCTTTTCAGTACGGGGGGGAGGCATTTCTTGTGTAGCCTTTACTTTAGCTGGATCAACCTCAATACCTTTGTTGCTGACAATAAATCCCAAAAGTTTACCAGACCTAACTCCAAAAAGTGCACTTGCTTGGGTTCAGTCTGAGCTTATACTCCTTCAACCTGGAAAACAGCTTTTGCAAATGCTCAAGGTGTTCTTCTTCTGTCTGTGATCGAGCTATCATGTCGTCTACGTAAACTTCGATCTCATAATGTATCATATCATGAAACAAAGCTACCATGGCGCGTTGATAGGTTTCCCCTGCATTCTTCAGTCCGAATGGCATCACTTTGTAACAGAAGGTACCCCATTGCGTGACAAAAGTAGTTTTCTCCATGTCCTCGGGGGCCATTTTGATCTGGTTGTATCCCGAGAATCCATCCATGAAGGAAAATACCTTGTGCTGAGCTGTGTTGTCAACCAAGATGTCGATATGTGGCAGTGGAAAATCGTCTTTAGGGCTAGCCCTATTTAAATCCCGATAGTCCATGCATATTATGACTTTGCCGTCCTTCTTAGGCACGGGAACAATGTTAGCAACCCATTGTAGATAGGAGGTAATAGCCAGAAAGCTAGCGTTGAATTGCTTTATTACTTCAGCCTTGATTTTCTCAGACATGTTAGGTCTCATCCGGCGGACCTTTTGTTTGATTGATGGACAATCCTCTCTTGTAGGGAGACGATGAACCACGATATCTGTGTCTAACCCTGGCATGTCTTCATAAGACCAGGCGAAGATTTCAACATATTCATTCAATAATTACACTAAGCGCTCTTTGAAACTTGGTTCCAGGTTGGCACCCACTTTTACTTCTTTCCTGTCTTCCTCTGTCCCCAAGTTGATGGTTTCTAGCAACTCTTCATGAGGCAAAATAACCCTCTCTTCTTGTTGTAAAAGTCTGGCTAACTCTCCCGGCACTTCACAATCTTCGTCAACTTCGTACTCAACATGATTGACCAAATCTTCAGAGTTATCGAAGGCTAAAATAGAATAGTCACCCATGGAATCCAGAGTGGATGGGTACCTGCATTTGTGAGTGTGGGTGTGTGTAAGGGATAGCCATCCTTAAACAAACAAAATGCAAAAGGAAAGAAAATGAACACAGCAGTTTATAGATGAAAAACGTTCAATGATTCATTAAAACATGGCATATGATAATGAAGAAGATCAAGCCCTTACAAATGGACCTACATGCCCCGGGAAAGGCATGAGGTGAAAATAGTGTGCAAATTGTTTAGTTATTACAGACCATAAAAATGGGAAATTGTTCAAAGATAAAATTACCGGTTGATAAAGGTGATGGGAACAAAATCCTTTGCTTCCCAGTTGCTTAAACCCCCATCGACGGTCTGAAAGATCCAATCTTCAAAGTGGCTATCTTCATCTTCATCTTCTATAGCATTGATTCCATGGTGAGAGATCTTGACGGGTGGTCTTCCAACCTTAGCGCGACGCATAGCCTTTTGTCCTGCAGCAGTAAACCCTAACTCAAACTTGTCCGTCTTATGGGGAAAGTCAGGAAATTTCCCCCACGCTGTGCTCTTTCCTTCTTTAACCACAGCCTCTGCGTCCTTGAGAGATGCCATCCTAGATACATGCTTGGGAATGGCAGGCACCTCAACCATTGTCTTCGCAACTGCTATCTTGGGAGAAACTTCCTCAAAATGTTGGAAAGGCGTTTCGATGAACTCGCCATCCAACTCCACATAGCGGAAGGAATTGAGATGACTTATCATGTACTCTTCCTCGTTGTGCACTGTTATAATCTTACCCTTAACAGGATATTTCAGCATTTGGTGCAAAGAGGAGGTAACTGCCCCAGCATAATGGATCCACGGTCTCCCTAACAAGCATGAATACGACGGACGGATGTCCATCACATAAAAGGTGGAGTTGGAAACTTTTGTGCCTACTTTGATAGGAATATCAACCTCTCCATGAACCATTCTTTTGGACTCATCAAAGGCCCTAACAACGATGTTACTAGGTTTGAGGGTCAATCCTTCGCAATCCAAACGGTCTAAAGCTTTCTTCGGAAGCACATTCAAGGAAGAACCAGTATCAACTAAGACATGGGAGAGGGTGGTTCCCCTGCATTCAACTGAGACATGTAGCGTGTCATTGTGTTTTCTTCCTTTGGGGGTCAAGCCAGCATCGGAAAAGCCCAGGCCATTATCAGTAGTAAGACTGGCCACACATTCCTGGAACTGGTCAGCCGAAGTCTCTTGGGGTACATGTGCCGCCTTCAAGAATTTTATTAGGGCCTTAGCATGGGCCTCAGAACAGAGAAGGAGAGCTAACATTGAAATTTTAGAAGGGGTCTTCCCAAACTGTTCCACAACGTCGTAGTCACTTTTTCTGATTATTTTCAAGATTTCATCCATTTCTTTCTGAGTGGTTTCGGGGATAACCACAGCATGAGCCTTCGTCCTGACAGGCACTTCCAATATCCCCTTACCCTTGTTGGTAGTATCAGCAGATGGTCTTACTTCAGGAGTATCCAATTCTTCAATCACCGGGCCTTGCACAGATGGTCCAATAGGTACAGAAGCTTTCAAGGGTCCGAAAACTGCTCGAGGGGGAGCAATCTCCGGAGAAAAGATTCGGCCGCTGCGGGTTATCTTGCTTGTACCCGCAATGTTCCCTATATCAGGGTTTTTTTCTTCATAAATCTCTTGGACTGTTTCGATTTGTTTGATACCATGGTAGAAGATTTCTCCCCCATAGTTCCATGGTATCGTTTTGCTGGATTGGTACGGGACAGGTCCCGGCATAGTGATATTTAATGGTACACATTCAGAGTTGGGTGTAATCCTGACAGGCCTTTTGGAAGACTTGGGAGGATTGTCGGAAATGGTTATAATTGCAATATCGTTGGTTGAAGTAGCAAAAGTAGCAGGAGTAACAGGATTGAAGGTATCAACAGGGGTTTTCTGGAAAAGTATCTCTTGGGTATCCATCAGGCGTTGGACACCTGACTTCAACATTGGGCAATCACCTCGTATGTTCAAACAAAAATAGCAATCTTTACCATAACCAGGAAAGATCGCGGCTCTCATCAACTTCTGTTTAATTACTAACAACGGAGTCAAAAGATTGGCAACATCAGTAACATGGAGGTCTTCTAAAACGGCATGAACATTGTGGCCGTGCTTGGGCATCGAAGCAGATATAACATTGGGCTTCTCAGGCGCATCGAATTCTACCTCTTAGGCATCAATCAAGTCCTGGATTTTGTTCTTAAGCGCCCAGCAATTATTGGTATCGTGCCCAGCAATGTCGGAATGGTAAGCACACTTGGCATTAGAGTGGTAGTATGGAGAGGAGGTGTTAGGGTTTTTTGTCGCTTCCTTCAAACTGGTAAGATTCAGCTTCAACAAATGGGGGAGGACCTGAGCGGGCGTCATGTTGATGCGGGTGAACTGCCGTTGTGTCCTTTCTACCCGTTGTTGATTAGGTCTCGACTGATTGTTACAAGGTTGATCATTTGACGAGTTTTGAATCATCACAGCCCCTACAGTCGGCCGGCGCTCGGTTCTTCCCTGACCCTTCTGAGAATACACAACAGATGCTTCCTTCTTAGCCGGAAAGGGTTTCTTAACAGCTGTGGATGCGGAAGCATCCTTTTGAATCTTTCCACTTTTAATACCGGCCTCAACCCTTTCGCCGGTCAAAATTAGTTCAGTAAATCCCGCGGAAGAACTCCCAATTAGATGATTGAATAAGGGGCCATACAGGGTCCCCAAAAACATGTCAACTAACTCCCTATCTGACAACGGTGGCTGCACCCTTCCAGCCAGATCACGCCACTTCTGGGCGTACTCTTTAAACCCTTCATTGGAAGCCATCCCCATACTTTGTAACTGAGTACGAGTGGGCACCAAATCGGCATTGTATTGATATTGACGATAAAAAGCGGCAGCTAAGTCTTCCCAATTGTGAACCTATGATCTCTCGAGTTGATAGAACCAATCCAACTGCGTGCCAGACAAACTGTATTGGAAAAAGTGTACCCAGAGGTCTTTATCGGATGAGTGGGGTTGGATCTTTCTGACATACGACCTCAGGTGCATCTTAGGTCAAGACAGACCGTCGTACTTGGCAAATGTTGGCACCTTGAACTTGGGAGGGATAACAATCCCAGCTACCAGTCCTAGTTCTTCAAAGTCCAAACCAGGGACCCTCTGCAACTCCATAGCTTCCAGTCTATCCTCAAGATTCTTATATTTATCATCTGCTGGAGGATACTGTTGTTCGGAGTAGTCTTCGTCTTCTTCCTCTTCCTCTTCTTCCACCTCATACTCAGAAGGTACAGTAACCCCTTTCCTTTTGCCAGCCCCTTCGTCAGACGTTGAGGGGAACTCAAGAACCTTCCTAGCATTGCTCTCAAACCTTCTTCCAAAAGTGGCTACCCCAGGTCTCTTTTTCTTTTTCTCTTTATTCTTCTCCAACAAAACTTTGAGGTCCTCTTGACCCTTTGCCAAGGTCATGAGGAGTTGCTGGAACTGTGAATTTTGTGCCTGCAGATCCTTTACCATCTGCTCCAAATCCATCTTGCTAAAATAAACAGCAGAAAGATAAGGAAACCTGGTGTGAAGACCTGTTTATGCATATGATGAATGGTATGTTATTCATGTAATGCATTCAAGGATTCAGAAATTAAAATTTGTTGCAAACAAAAAAGAAACGCACATCATATTAAGAAGAAATTGTTAGTACATAAGTGCCCCATGGGCAAAATATTACAAAATTCTTAATGTAAAAAGACATTGCACATCCTTTTTGGTGCGATGTAAGTGTTGAGAGTTTCCTCCTCATGAAGTCGGTGGGTAAGCTCCAAAACCTTCTTCTCACTGGCATAGAAGCTGGCTTCAAAAGTATTTCATTCTTCTTTGAGTTGGATCCAACTCTTTTTCATTTCTTCCCATGATGTTGGCATGTCAGGATGTAGGATGGTGTATGGAACCTCTCCTTCCGTAACAGGCTCTTTGATCATGGGGAGAATGTGAGGGTATGGCATCATAAGATTCTGGGAGCGGGTTCGTACCCACTTGAGATAAGGCTCAAGGGGGATGGAATTCTTGTGCCCCAGTATCTCACTATCCACCTTGTTGGGCATCCTCCAAGCTCTGATGAACCTTTGTCAAAGTCCTTGCGCATCGTTGTCGAAGTCAAAAACTAAGTCAGGAATCAGCATGTCATGAGGGCCATCCCTCTGAGCATATCCAAATTGTCTCAAAGCTAGACAGGGGTTGTAGGTGATGCCTCCCCTAATGCCAAGTAGTGGGACATTAGGGAATTCCCCACAATGATCAATGATGATGACATTTTCTCTTGACCGAGAACACCAATGTACATAAGAATGTGTGAGGGTCATCAATCGTTGTGACCACCTTAAACCCTGCTCATTCTTCAAAACTGTTTGTGGAAGGTGAGAAATAAACCACCTTGCTAGGAGAGGAGTACAGCACATGAGAACACCTCTTTTCCTCATTGTTCGTGTGTAAAATGAGTGTAGTATGTCCCTAAGCAATGTAGGTATGGGATTCCTGGATATGAAAATCTTGACAGCATTCACATCTATAAGTTGGTCAGGGTTTGGGAACAAGACCAACCCATAGATAAGGAGTGCCACAATTTCTTCAAAGGCTTGTAGATCAAGAGAATTCCAGCAGTCTTATGCCTTCTCAAACAGAAACTTTGCCAAGAAGCCTTTGACACCACTTCTGGTTTCCCAATGCCCCTTGATGTCAGATGGTTGCAAGTGTAACGCTTGAGCAACATCCTCAGGCTTTGGTTCTTTTTCCGTACCATTGTAGGGTAGTTGATGAAGAATAGGAATTCTCAGGAGTTGAGAAAATTCCTCCAAAGTAGGCACCAATTGGTAATCAGGGAACGTGAAACAGTGATGTAGGGGGTCAAAGAACTGGAAGAGAACTTTCACCATGTCTTCTTCAATGTTGGTGTTGACCAAGTTGAGGAGTCTACCATGTCTTTCATTGAAGAGAGAATTCTCTGGAATCCTTGAAGTAAGCTCCTTGAGTTGAGGAGGGATTCTCACAAGGTTGACTTGAATTGTTTTCCTGTGAAGAGATTCCATGACCTACAAAACAAGAACAAAGATGAAGATCCAAACCCTTGAAATGGTTAGTGGATGCATATGATGCTTTATGATGTTCATGATGTATGCACAAGCACATGTACAAGCAAGTCACACAAAACCCTAGTTTCAGGCTTGCATGAGGTTTCATAGGTAAATACCCTCTTGAGTTTAGTTGGCTCAAACCTGTCTTATAAATAGTAATCGGGTTCTAAGGAGCTCAATATCACTGGATTGTTTTCTATGTTCATTGTTTTGGTTTAGCCACTTAACTAGCGACCAAAATATTCCAAGAAAACAACCCTCAATGAGTGTAGTATCGAGTATCTACCAACTTCAGATTGCACCAAAGCCGGTCATCTCACTACTCCTAACGAAAGGCCAAGATGGTCAAGTAAGGTTCTAAGAGTTCATTAGTGCTTTATGACATCACTCAGTGGCCCCGTATTCTCTTTGATTGACTCAAAGGCTACCAGTACTCACAAATATGTTGCACTAATATAGCTATTGCTTCAACCGTGTTGGTATACCCCGCACAGTTTCTACAACGTATTGCTATTTACCTATGAATGTTTCCCAAATCCGGGTAGAGGATTTCAAGCCCAAACAAGAGAACCAAAATGTAAAGCAATCAAAGCAAACAATAATCATGCAAAGGGTGATCTAAGCCCTAAGGTTACTCCACTTTTAGAAAATCCCCAGCAGAGTCGCCAGTTCTGTGATACGGTGGGAGAACTGACTTGGGATTTTGCGTTTGTGTTTGCAAATGTTTCGGTTTAGCAAGAGTCGCCACCGAATTTTTATTTTATCCTAAGGAAAGGTCAAAAAGCACAGGAAAGACCTTTGAGATGTTTTCTTGGATTCGGGGAGTAGATTATAGAAAGGGAAGGTATTAGCACCCTTTCTATCCATGGTTATCCATGGGCTCTTAGTTACTTGCTTAGATCACTTGCTTTGCATTTCTATTGTTTGAAATGGTGCTTTTCAATTGTTTGAAATGGTGCTTTGTGTGTGATTTTGAAAGATGTTTTGAAAAGAGGCCATCGTTGTGGCAACCTTTGTAATGATTCTTGTTTGAATGTATACAAAGGAGTTTTTGTCTTTTTGAAAAGTTTTCAATGTTTGAAAGTAGGGTTTTGAAATTTGTGGTGTGAAGTGTATTTTGAAGATAGCAATGATGTTTTTGCAAGTTTTGATCAAGTAACTAAGAGTTGTCTACCCTATTTTACTCAAAGATTTTTCTTATATTTTTAACCCTTTTAACAGTGTTGTTTCACCATTGTATTTGGTGAACAACCTTGTGTTAGGATGTTTAAACGGGACAGGCGCGGGTCATCATATAGACTATGATAGCAATGGTGTCAAGTATTTTTGGCAATTTTCTTAAGGGACTTGATCATTTGTTTAGGCAACTCAGATAGTGTCATCGTGGGACTATGATCTTTTGTTTTATTTTTATTTTGCCAAAGTGCTTGACATGAATACCATGGCTCATTTTTGAAGGCAACAAGTGGAGGGAAACCCTTGGGGTGCAAGTGTGCATTGTGTTTATTTTCATGCCTTGTTATCTTGGATTAGGTCAAACTAGTTGTTGATTTTATTTTGCATACAAACCCTAGGTCTAATCATGGCATAATTGAAAGTTTTAAAAGTGCGAGAATTTAAATTCTACACTATTACAACATGATATAGGGAGGGGGTACAAATTTGAATTGGGGATTATTTTGCAAGAAATTAAATCCTAAATTATTACAACCATATTGAATGGGCAAGATATAATATTTAAATGTACAATAATTAAATAAAATACAATAAATAAATGTCAAATAAAATGTGTTATGTAAAAAAGATATTTTTATGCATGTAAAAGGTATTTTTAATGTGAAATATAAACAAATAAAAAAAAGAGTCAATTTCAATTATTTTATTATTTAGGGCAAAAACCATAATTTCTTAAATAAATGGTATTATTTATTATTTATATACAATAATGTATCAATTTGTACAAAAAATAAAAATATATTGTAAAAAAGATATTTTTAGTATAAAATATTAATAAAAATGAAAATGTATTATTTTTGTATTTTTTGTTCTAATTATTTAATAAAATAGTATATATGGGTATTAATATATATATTAAATATATGAAGTGTATAAAAAAAAACAAAAATTAATTATTTAAAAAAATGTATATATTTTAAGGAAATATTTTCAAGTGTGTATAAAAATAATAAATAAAAATAATAGTATTTTTTACATTATTTATACATTTAAACAAAAATAAATATAAAGTATTTAACATATTAATACTAGAAATAATTAAAATAAATGTCAAATAAATATAAAAATTTATAAAAATAATTTTTTAGTATTTTTTATATTTGAAAATAAAATATCAAGGTTAGAGAAAAAATAAAAATGCAAAAATAATGAAAATATAAAACAATGGGCCAGGGGTGCTGAAAGTGAATTGGGAGGTGTCAAAAGTAAAGAAATCCAGGCCCAGCCCAGACTTCATCTTCAACCTCCAGAAGTTTGAAAAACGCGCGTTTTCCATACAAACCTGTATCTCCTGTTTCAGTGATCCTTTGACAAAACTCAAAATATGAAACTTGTAGAGCATCAAACAACGAATCTAACCATATAAAAAACTTAAGCTAACTCTCGAAGACCAGAGAGAATTTCTCTGGCCCTAATTTCTAACCTAGTTTTTTCAGAAAGTTCATGGATGAAATTCTCCTAGCACGATTAATATAAATGAAAATTAAGCATATGTATGGCTTCAGGGCTATGAATACAACATATTTCATTCACAAACCTAAGTCTAACTATTCCTAAATAGAGAGATAGAAGTTCATGAAATACCTGTTTCAGTTGACTTCGAGATGGACAATGCAGCAACTTCCAAGAGTGCTTGAGGTTCTTTTGAGCTTGCCTGATGTCCAATGAAGCTTTCCCAATGCTTGGATTATTTTGAAGTAGCCTGAATCGTGCTACATAACTCAACCTGCAAAGCTTTGAAACAAAAATGGCAATGAGTGTTAATGGTGTTACAGCTAGCAATGGAGGTCTGGGATAGTTCAGGTGAGTTGAGTGGAAGGTATTGGAACAAGTTTGAGGCAAAACGCACGAGGGGAAGTGGAGATGGGGGTGGTTCTGCAGGGCTTGCCCTATTTTGCAGAAAAATGGTGATTTTGGGTATGAGAGTGCTTTAGGGGTGAAAGGCTTATGCTTCTGACTCAAAGGGTTGTGTGAAATGTGTTTGTGATCTTTGTTTTAGCTAACAATAACTGGTTTTCAAGTTGGGAGGATTTTGGACAATTTCTTCTTTGTGAAGCCAAAATGTCTAACTTGTCAATGCAGGCCTGTAATGCCTATCTTGTATGCTGCATCTTTTTCCCTTGATACTTGCAATTTATGGATTTGATCTTGCCTCAGAGATATGGCCCCATGCCTCAAAGATCTTAGTTTGACATAAAGTGTAACTTTACAAAAATGGCATTATACCTTTTTCCAAATAGGGATTAGTTTTGCATGCAATGTCCAAATGACCAAGATAATGACTTAGCTCAGTGGATTTTCATTCAATTAAGGAGTGTAAAATTGTTTAGAGGCCTGCAAGCTAGTACAAAGCATGCTGATTTGAAAATGCAAGTTGTATGAACATGTATTGGCCATGGATCAAAGTGAGTTTTTGCCAACTTCAAGCATTCGATTCTCCCTAACCACAAGGGTGTTTGAGGAGTTCTTGGACAATTTGGAAAGCTTGCAACATGTACTATAATCCATATTTGAAATGAAACTTGAAAATACAAGTGTAACTATGTGAAAAATGTCCAAGAAGATGGGTCAAAATCCTGCCTAAACTAGGGCAAAATTTCTCTAAGTTAAAAGTTTTAGGTACCCTTGTTCCAAAAATCATAACTTGAGATACAAGCCTCTTTTGAGAAAACTTTGTGAATAAAAGTTGTATACTTTGTGATGGACTAAAACTTTCATGTTGAAAGTTTTGTTTGAATCTATTTTCATCTTGGTGAAAAAATGGGACAAAGTTAGGAAAAAATAAGAAAATTTTATAACTTAGAAAATTTCTAAGTTATGAAAATTTTCCATTTTAAACCCTAATTTGCATTTTTGGGTTTCTTGATGAACAAGTTTCATAATTTGACATGTATTTATGAAAAATGACTCTTGGCACTTGATTTTGACCAAAAAGTCCAAGTTTGACTTTTCAGTATACAGTCAAATTTTGATCAGTTGACTGAAAAATTCATCTGTCAATCTTATGCATTTGAGATCTTTTGAACTTGTTGAATGGGTCAAGACAATGTCATTGAGTCCTTGATTCCATGGTTGAGCTTGATTTTCCATTGGCTAGGTCAAACAGTCAAAAATTGCCTTGACACAGTCAAAACCCTAAAAATGACCATTTTGCCCTTTTGGTGATTTGATCAAATTTCTTGTGGAATTGTGATCAAAACTTGATCAAATGGTTCATATGAGCTCATAATGTTGATGTGGGTAAAAATTCATGAGGTTTGACTTTCAATTGGCCACAGTTGACTTTTTCCCCAATACAGCTGATTTATAGGTTAACTGTCCAATTGACTGGGCAAAAATTTGGGCCAAGGCTTGAAACTTGGTATGGAAAAAATTATGATTCCAACGTGAAGTATGAAAGTAATTTTGGGTATTGTAGGTCAAAACATCACTGTGCAAACTCAAACCCTAATTTAGGTCAACAGTACAAGGAGGTGTCTTGAGAAGAGCAAACCCTAGCTTGATCTTGAATTCCAAGAGTCTTGTGGTGAGAAATGTTGATAAAAGGAGAGGGAAAATTTTGGGGTACAACAGGCGACTTGGGCAAAAAAGGGTTTCCCAGTGGACTGAAAACCCGAAAGGGCGGTCCAGGCAGAAGTTAGGGAATTAAAGCGTATGACTATGTCTCGTCGGATCACTTTGAAGATAATCTCTTCACCAACAAACTCGTAGTTTCTGATCAATTCAATCATCTTCGGACGAAGCAACAAATAGACAAGATATTCGGAGATACGAAGTCTATAGCATAATGGGAACCCCATGGGATTATCACACATAGCTGTCTTTCTTTGTATAAAATTTTTCTTGCATTTATGGCACCATTCTCTTACTAGGATGTTTGTCTCCTTTGTAAAAAATACTTATTAAAGTAAATACAAAAATATCTCTTTAAAGTACAGAAAACTATTTGTCTTTTCCTTTACACTTGTGTTTTATTTGCAAAAACGTCCAATGATTCATTAATGAACATATGCATTTGAACATAATTACTGTTTACAAATAAACAAAATGAAAGGAAACAATTACTGACAGATTGAAATAATAGGAAAACGTCTTTAGGCTATTCCATGAGCAATCCCCACAGTATGTCACTTAAATCCCCAGCGGGACTAAAACTTCAAACTGTTAATCCCCGACGGAAACCACCCAGTTCCTCCAAATTCCCCAACAAGTTGTTTTGAAACCTGAAATCCAACCGAATAACAGTTAACTTCTGATACTCCCCAATGGAACAAAGACTCCCATTTATCCCCAGTAGAAGTCATCAAAATTCTCTGGATTCCCCAAACAGATTCCCCAAGCAGCATACGGCATTGCTCTAACAACGGATTTTTTGTCATTACTCCAACTTCAAGACTGGAAGAATTTACATATCCTCAACAGCAGTCAAGGATTTATTTTCCTCAACCATGCAGCAATACAGCAAATCAGCTTACATGTGCATACATTACATCGACATGTCATAAACATTGATAAAACACATATATTGCATCATACATTTCATGCAACATAATTTTATGCTGCAGCTAACATTTTAACCTTTTCAGGATAAGATTAACAAGCTACCATTAACAATATGCAATCATGATACAGTTCAGATACGCTCCAGACACGGATGTCATTCTGTTACTCATTCAGATTCAGTTTTCAGATACAGTTCAGATACGATCCAGACGCGGATGCCATTCTGTTACTCATTCAAATTTCAAAGTTCAGATACAGTTCAGATACGCTTCAGATATGGATGCCATTCTGATACTCATTCAGATTTAGCTTTCAGATACAGTTCAGATATGTTCCAGACATGGATACCATTCTGATACTCATTCAGATTTCAAAGTCCAGATACAATTCAGATACGCTCCAGACACGGAGGCCATTTTGATAACTCATTCAGATTTCAAATTCCAGATACAGTTCAGATACGCTCCAGACACGGAGGCCATTCTGATAACTCATTCAGATTTCAACTATCAGATACAGCTCAGATACGTTCCAGATGCGGACATCATTCTGATACTCATTCTTTCAGCTTACAACTTACACTTCAACAAACATTCTTGGATGGCATCTACAAGCCCATCTCAAACAAGATTCTATCACTTCTCCAAATGGCATCTTTCATCCCATTCCCTCAACTACATGTCACCGAGTACAAATTTATGGTCACTTTAGTGTCCAATCATCTTTCACCTCCAAGTCGCGAATGGCAAAGCTCGCCAATCTAACTCTTCAGGTTTAAGAAGATTGAACAGGGGAAGTTGTTGTACCCCAAAATTTTCCCTCTCATTTATCAATACTTTTCTCACAAGATCTCTTTGACTCAAGAATGGATTAGGGTTTGGTCAGCTCTAGACAGCTCATCTTGCACTGATAACCCAAAATTAGGGTTTGATATTGCACAAGGATTTTTGGACTATCATTGCTTCATATGACTTTCAAACATCATTATGGACCCCTAAGATCACTCATGACAAGTTTCAAGCCTTGAACCATATTTTTGATCAATCAATTGGAAAGTTGACCTAAAAAATCAGTTGTATTGGGGAAAAAGTCAACCATGGCCAATTTACAGTCAAAATTCATAATTTTTGATCCACATCAACATTTTAAACTCACATGTATCATTTGATCAAGTTTGGATCATAATTCCTCAAGAAATTTGATCAGATCATCAAAAGGGCAAAATGGTCAAAATTAGGGTTTTGACTAAGGAAGGGCAATTTTTGATTTTTAACCTAGAAAATGACCAATTGAGTTAAAGCATGATTTCAAGGATCCAATGGCATCATCTTGACTTAATTACATGGACCAAAACATCTCAAGTTCATTGGATTGACAGATGAAATTTGTAGTCAACTGATCAAAAGTCAATTGTACACTGAAAAGTCAAACTTTGACTTTTTGGTCAAAATTAAGTACCAAGGATCATAATTCATCAAAACACTTCCAAATGTGAAACTTTTTCATCAAGAAAACCAAATTTGAAAAGGAGGGTTTTAAATTTAAAATTTTTCTAACAAAAATTTTCTAAGTATAGAAAACTTTCTTATTTTTTCTCAACTTTACACCACTTTTTCACCATGATGCATAATGATTCAAGGAAAGTTCCCAACATGAAAGTTGTAGACCTCCATGAAATCTACAACTTTTCTTCACACAATTTTCCCTAAAGATTCTTGGATCTCAAGATATAAATTTATGAATACATGGTCATGAACTAAATAACTTAGTGAAATTTTGCCCTAATTTAGGCAGGTTTTGGACCCAACTTCATGGCCATTTTTCACCTAGTTCCAAGAGGTATCTCAAAGTTCATTTCAAAGATGAATTATATATAATACTGCAAGCTTTCCGAAATGTACAAGAACTCTCCAAGATCATTTTTGAGTAGGGAGAATCGAAGAGATGAAATTGGCAATTTCTCACTTTTTGTCCAAGCCATTTCATGAAGAACAAATTTGCAAATCAATCCTATGCTGGCTAATTCATGCTGTACAGGTCCTAAACTTGTTCCACACTACTTAATTAAATGATTACTCAATTTACAAAGCTTTGATCCATGCTTTTGAACCTTTATCCAACTTGTAATTCCATTTATGGCAAAAAGGTTCCATTGCCATTTTGAAAAAGAGAAACTTTTGCAAACTTTACAATCTTGAGCATTGGACCTGTCCCCTTGGTGCATAAAAATCTCACAGGTCTCAAGTAAGTTGTACAACCTCATACCAACCCTAAGCAAGCTGGTACAAGCATGTGAAACTTTGGTCCTATCACTTTGCTTCAAGTACAAGAAAGTTGGCAAAAAGGCTAGCATTGGCAGATCTGTTGGGAAACTGACCTAAGACCATTTCCATACTAATATACAAACAATATACAACACATAACACGATTGGAAAGGACCTGAAACATTCCCAAGCTGAAAAACACCAAAAATCTGTTCAAACCTACAGTTTCTGCACAAGCACACCCATCTTCCATTTGGCTCGTGCGTTTTGAGTTTGGATCATTCAAATATCTTATACACTTGATACCTACTCAATCCAGGCCATCATCCCTGTTCTGTAATCACTCCTTCACCATCTACCATTGTTGACTTCAGAGCTTGCAACTTGACTTGGCCAAGGAGTTCCAGCTACTTTCAGAGAAAGGCAAGGGTTGGAATAGATTCAGGGAAGCTCAAGGAAGCTCAGGCAAGCATCAGGCCTCCATTAAAGTCACTCTATTTTCATACACAATTCCAGCTGAAGGAGGTAAAATCTCAAACTCTATCTCTTTGTACAGGCAACCTTAGGCCACAATTTGTGAATAAAAAATGTAGTCCTCATCATAATGAAACTGTACATACCATTATCTTGCATTGATTTTACTTGAGCTAAGAGAATTTGGAAGTTGAAATTTCTGAAAATATTAGGTTAAGATTTAGGGCTTTTAAAATTCTCTTTGATCTTTGATAGTTAGATTACATAGCTTACATGGTTGGAATCATGAGTTCAAGTACTAAAATTTTCATGTTATGCATTTTCATTTTTATGGAAGTATGAAGAAGTTACAGGGTGTCTGGCCAAAGCTTGAGGAAGAAGATGAAACAGGGCATAGGGCGCGTTTTGTAATATGTTATTTTCGTTTCAGTAAAGATAATGGAAGTATAGCCACCCCAGTGGCAAAGCAGCGCGCTGGTGAGACCCATGTCCTGGGGTTCGAACCTGCGCGCTACTTTTATTATTTTTCACTCTTTTTGTTTTCCATTTTCTACACTTTTTGCAGGTTGGGCTTGTCTCTTGGGCCAAAGCTTTTTTTGCTAATATCATCACCACTGATCTGCTATATCACCCCCTTACTAACTTTCATATTTTTATTTTTATTTTGTTTTATTTTCATATTATTACATATTAAATATTTTCTCTAATATATAAAAATCCCAAAAATATAAATTGATAATATTACACTTTTATTTTATTTTTTCTCACATAAAATATATTTTATTTTATTAGGATATAATTCATTTTCTTAATAAATTTGTAAATATAATTAAATATATTTAGTTTAATTTATTTTTTATTTCATACTTATAAATACTTAGTTTTTGAGCATATAAAAAATTTATATTTCATTACAATATTATTTATTACTGTTATATAAGAAAGTATATAAAATAATACATATAAAAAATTTATTTTCTTTTAAATAAAAATTAGGGTTGAACCCCTTTCAAAAAATTAAATCTTTTTCCTTATCTTTTTAGGTTTAGATTAAATTCTCTTTTACATAAAAACAAGACACAAAAAAATCTTTTCTTACATGTACATTGCATTGCATTTTCTTTTAAATATTGTATTGTATTTATCTTAATTCATACAAATTCGATTTGGTTGTAATAATTTATTTAGATTTATATTCTTGCAAATTCCCCATTCAAATTTGTATTCCCCCTCCCCTAAATTGTTGTAATAGCTTAGAAATATTTACATTACGCAATTTATCGCTTTATATGCCATGATTAGTAATTAGGGTTTGTATGACAAGAACCAAACAAAGCAAAATAGACAATCTAAATACAAGACAAAATTAAAAGCATTAAAATGACACACTTGCACACAAGCACCCTTAGGGTTTCTCCCACTTGGTTGCTTAAAACAAAAATGGCCATATTACGCATGTGAAGTATCTTGGAAAAACAAAATAAATATAAGATCATAGTCCCTCGATGACGCTATTCAAAGGCTGCCTTATAAAATGATCTTGGTCCCTCAAAAATGCTAAGATACTTTGCAAACATTGCTAATCATGGTTATACGATGACCCACGCCCGTCCCGTTTACATCCAAAGATAGGGTTGCTTACCAAATCAATGGTAAGACAACAATGTCAAAGGAATAGAAAATACATAAGAAAGACATTTGAGTAGGTAGATAGATTCTAGTTACTAGCTTCATTTCAAACAACAATCCTTGCTATTTTCCAAACAAAGACACACATTTCAAGAACATCTTACAAACATTGAAAACATTTTCAAAAAGACAAACATCTTTGTATACATTCTTATGAACGAGAATCATTACAAAGATTGCCTAAACGAATGGCCTCTTTTACAAAATACTTTCAAAAACCACACAAAACACAATTTCAAACAAACAAAAGCAAGTGATCTAAGCAAGTAACTAAGAGCCCATGGAAAGCCATTGATGAAAAGGGTGCTAATACCTTCCCTTTTCATAATCTACCCCCCGAACTCAAGAAACAATCTCAAAGGTCTTTCCTGTGCTTTTTCAGCTTTCCTTTTGGATAAAAGAAAATTCGGTGGCGACTCTTGCTAACCGCAACATTTGTGATAAAATGCAAAACCTCAAGTCAGTTCTCCCACCGTATCACAACATGCATCCACATATCATGCATATCATCATAAACATGTTTCTCCCACACATATTTCCTTATCTTCCTACTGTTTATTTCAGTAAGGTGGATATGGAACAGGCGGTGAAAGATCTCCAAGCACAAAATGCTCAATTCCAACAAATGTTCCTGGCTCTGGACAAGGGGCGGGAAGATCTGAAAACACTCTTCACCAAAGAGAGCAAGAAGAAGAAAAAGGTTGTCATCCTCAACGTGAGAAGAAGGTCCAAGGGGCATACCCAACTAGCTCAAAAAGAAGATGCTTCTTCTGAAGAAGAATACAGTCAAGAAGAGGAAGCTAGAAGCATTAGAGCTAACATAGCTACTGATGACGAAGACTACTCTGAAGCGCAGTATCCACTGGCAGATGAAAAATACAAACAGCTTGAAGACAGACTAAAAGATGTGGAGATCCAAGTTGTTCCTGACTTGAACTTAGGAGACATGGGTTTGGTTTCTTGAGTGGTCATCCCACCAAAGTTCAAAATCCCTACCTTTTCCATGTATGATAGGGTCTCTTATCCTAAGATGCATCTGAAGTCTTATGTCTGCACGATCCAACCATACACAACTGATCAGAAGCTCTGGATCCATTTATTCCAAGAGAGCTTAGATGGGACGCAACTTGAGTGGTTCTATCAATTGAAGAGTTCCCACATTCACACTTGGGAAGATCTAGCTGCTTCTTTCTACAACCAGTACCAATATAACACTGATCTTGCACCAACTCGTGTGCAGTTGTAGAATATGACCATGCGTTCCAACGAGGGCTTCAAAGAATACGCCCAAAAGTGGAGAGACATGGTTGGTAGGGTGCAACCCCCATTAACTAACCAGGAGCTGATTGACACCTTCATGGGAACTTTGACAGGACCTTTCTTTAATCACCTAATCAGAAGCTCCTCAGTCGGGTTCACTGAAATAATACTAATTGGCGAAAGGGTCGAAGCTGGCATCAAAAGCGGTACAATCCAATGGGGTGCATCTTCGAGTGCAGGGAAACAACCTTTCATTGGAAAGAAAGAGTTTGATGCTGTGTACAGTCAAAAAGGTCGTAACCAGGGTAACCACGACTAGCACGTGGGGGCAGTTATGATCTTCAATCCTGCATCGGTGCTACAACAGAAACAGAGGCATCAGCGTAAGGAGGTCGCGCCTACAAGACAATTCACTAAGATCAACATGCCATCGGCTCAAGCGCTACAACACATGTTGAAAGAAGAGTTAATTACGTTAAAGGCTCCTCTCCTGAACCCCAACACTTATACTCCTACCTATCATCCCAATGAAAGGTGTGCATACTATTCTGATAGTCCTGGACACGACACAAACAATTATTGGGCTCTGAAGAACAAGATCCAAGACATAATTGATGCCAAGGAGATTGAGTTCGACCCTTCAGGGGCTCCTAACGTGATCACTGCTCCTATGCCAAATCATTGAGAGTGTCCTGTTCATTTTGAATTTTCGATTGTAATCTCTTTTGTTGTTCAAACACTTATCCATTAATGTCAAACTTTGTTTCATTAATGCATTGCATATGTTTGTCTTGAATTAATCTATTCGTTTTCATTATATTCAAATTATGCTTTTTACTCCCTTTACGATATTCAACTCTTGTTTTAAAAGTTGCAAGCCTTTAGAGGGAGGATGACGAAAACAATGTTATAATCTCATACAGTATGCTTTTGAACAGACCTTGCTGATGATGTACAAGTGTTTCTTTCAATTCCTAAACATTGGAGTTATAAGGAGGATAATCCCTAGTCAAACCCTTCGAGCCAAAGAAGTAAAAGTTTTCTTTTTCACACAAATTGAAACCTTTAATCAAAACCTGGGGCAGGGTAGTCTCTCAGTTAATTCAAATGCGTGTTCAGTTATAAACTCTCATTTCGTATACAACGAAGGACATCAAAAACATTCTCCTGGAATAAAAAGATAGTGATGGTTCCCTATCAAATAGGCAGTCATTATCTCTCAAAAGAAAAGCCCACTAAGTCAAAACCTGTGAAGGAGACTTAAGAAAAACAGGGGCATCCCGCTGACTGTAATCTCAAAAACGAGAATAGTCGGGCAAAATCAGGGATAATAAATAAAAAAAAAGAGGATATTATATATCCTCAACAAATACGAAAAATGTTACAAAAATGACCGCCTTCCGATAAAACTTGTCTGAACCATCACCAAAACGTCATTGGAGTTCAAACGCACAATTAACTGAGTTTAGGACTGAAGAACATCACGAAGAACGGGCAGGTACAAATAAACTTTGAGCCTTATCCTTTGTTTCTTAAACCGTGAACCAAGCCTCGTTACAACCCTTCAAAAGTCCTAATTGAAGCATGGGTTAGTTCGAAAGCATACTGTTACAAAAGGTATCCTGACTCCTATAAGGCTTACTCTAAATCCTGAGTTGAATTTTCTTACAAAAATTCTTTTACCTGTTAAAACACATTTTCAAAATTTCAAGACAAGTATAAACTTTGCATTATTTGAATATCATTGTTTGCATATAGCTAATTGTTCGACAACAGGAGCATTCACACGACGAATATCCAACGAACAAAAAAACTCTTTCAATGAATAAAATCACTTCAAGAGGGAAGACATTTCCAATAACAGATCTCCTATGAGAAAAGGGGCATGACATACCATTGTCCAACCCGTCTGGGGCAGTCCAGTCAAGATTCCAAGAAATCTCTCAAGAAATTCTGAATATACCAGGGGCAGGTCTGTATTTGAATCACTTGGGGAATTAAACGGGAATTCCAACAAAAGATTACGTACAGTCAGGCAAACATTTTTCTGGAAATACTACAAATACTTGCTACTAGGGGCAGTGACAAATCCCTTACAAAATCATTTTCATAGGGTGATCCCCAGCCAAGGTTTCAATCTCTGAAAACTTCTCCCCAACTGAGTTGAGCTCAAGAATCCTAAAGGATTTTTACCAAAAGAAAATACCTCTCAAACAGATGGGCGGAAGGGTTTATTTTCCTAACAAACGGCAGGATTCCCCAGCTTGAATTTTCCTCTCAGACTATCACACATCAAGGGACCACAACTCCTCTTCCCCAATAGACTTCTCTACAATCCCCAGTGAGTTGCTGCAAAACCTAGGAGACAACCAGATAACCGTCAATTTCTTTATCCCCAGAAAGTCGTTATGAAGCCTGGAATCTGACCAGATAACAACTAACTTTCAAGAGATGACTCCCCAGTAGAGTAATGAACGACTAAGACTCTTGAACTCTTTTCCCCCAATCAGGAATCAACACCCTCCACAAAAAAAAATTCTCAAGCAAAGTCAATTTCCCCAACGGAGTTCTCCTCAAACAATAGGACAAGAATCCCCAGCGGAAACATTCTAAAAAAATAAGGTCTGGAAAGGTGTGCATACTCTTCATCCCCAACGGCCTTCCGGGATTCAGCTTCCCAAAACTCCCCAACACTTGTCAAGGATTTATTTTCCAAGACAAAATTACATTCCAACAACATTTCATGCATCATATATACATACATGATAAATGCATACAACATAATGTCATTTATTTTGAGAAACATCATTACACCAGGCATTTCATACATCATGACATTGCATAAGGCTAACTCTTTACCTTTTCAGGAAAGACCAAACAACAGATAACTATCGTCAACAAGTTTCAACAGTTCCAGATTAATACCTGTAATAAGACAGGACAACTATCTGTGGACGATCGATTATAGATTAATACCTATAACAGGCCAGGAAAACTATCTTTCTTTCTAAAGTCAAAGATCAATTCCTGAAACAAGCCAAGGCAATCATCTACATGACCAGCTGAAGCAATCTTACATAGGATCCTTCTCATACACTCTTCTAGAAACAATTCAGATACTATCCAGAGACAGATATTATTCTGATACTTATTCCAGATTCCCTTCTAGAAATAATTTAAATACGATCCAGAGACATATATTATTCTGATACTTATTCCAGATTCCCTTCTAGAAACAGTTCAGATGCGATCCAGATACGACTGACATTCTGATAATTATTCCAGATTATCTTCTAGAAAAAGTTCAGATGCGATCCAGATATGGCTGACATTCTGATACTTACTCCAGATTCCTTCTAGAAACAGTTCAGATGCGATCCAGATATGGCTGACATTCTGATACTTACTCTATATTCCTTCTAGAAATGGTTCGGATGCGATCCAGATATGGCTGACATTCTGATTCTTATTCCAGATTCCCTTCTAGAAACTGTTCAAATGCGATCCAAATATGGCTGACATTCTGATACTTATTCCAGATTCCTTCTAGAAACAGTTCAGATGCGATCCAGATATGGTTGACATTCTGATACTTACTCCAGATTCCTTCTAGAAACAGTTCAGGTGCGATCTAGATATGGCTGACATTTTGATACTTACTCCAGATTCCTTCTAGAAATAGTTCAGATGCGATACAAATACGACTGACATTCTGATACTTATTCTAGATTCCTTCTAGAAATGGTTCAGATGTGATCCAGATATGGCTGGCATCCTGATACTTATTCCAGATTCCTTATAGAAACAGTTCAGATGCGATCCATATATGGCTAACACTCTGATACTTATTCTAGATTCCTTCTAGAAACAGTTCAGATGCGATCCAGATATGGCTGACATTCTGATACTTACACCAGATTCCTTCTAGAAATAGTTTAGATGCGATCCCGATATGGCTTACATTCTGATACTTACTCCAGATTCCTTCTAGAAACGATTCAGTTGTGATCCAGATATGGCTGACATTCTGATACTTATTCTAGATTCCCTTCTAGAAACAGTTTACATGTGATCCATATATGGCTAACATTCTGATACTTATTCCAGATTCCTTCTAGAAACAGTTCAGATGCGATCCAGATATGGTTGACATTCTGATACTTACTCCAGATTCCTTCTAGAAACAATTCATATATGATCCAAATATGGCTGACATTCTGATACTTACTCCAGATTCCTTCTAGAAACAGTTCAGATGCAATCCAGATATGGCTGACGTTCTGATACTTACTCCAAATTCCTTCTAGAAATAGTTCAGATGCGATCCAGATATGGCTGGAATTCTGATACTTATTACATATTCCCTTCTAGAAATAGTTCAGATGCGATCCAGATATGGCTGACATTCTGATACTTATTCCAGATTCCTTCTAGAAATAGTTCAGATGCGATCCAGATATGGCTGACATTCTGATACTTATTCCAGATTCCTTCTAGAAATAGTTCATATGCGATCCAGATATCGCTGACATTCTGATACTTACTCCTGATTCCTTCTAGAAATAGTTCAGATGCGATCCAAATACGACTGATATTCTGATACTTATTCCAGATTCCTTCTAGAAACGGTTCAGATGGGATCCAGATATGGCTGACATCCTGATACTTATTCCAGATTCCTTCTAGAAATAGTTCATATGCGATCCAGATATGGCTGACATTCTGATACTTATTCCAGATTCTTTCTAGAAACGGTTCAGGTGTGATCCAGATATGGCTGACATTATGATACTTACTCTAGATTCCTTCTAGAAACAGTTCAGATGCGATCTAGATATAGCTGACATTCTGATACTTACTCCAGATTCCTTCTAGAAACGATTCAGACGCGACCCTGATATGGATGATATTCTGATACTTATTCCAGATTCCCTTTTAGAAATAGTTCAGTTGCGATCTAGATATGGCTGGCATTCTGATACTTATTCCAGATTCCTTCTAGAAATAGTTCAGAAGCAATCTAGATATGGCTGACATTCTGATACTCCAGATTCCTTCTATAAACAGTTCATATACGATCCAAATATGGCTGACATTCTGATACTTACTCCAGATTCCTTCTAGAAACAGTTCATATGCGATCCAGATACGACTGACATTTTGATACTTATTCCAGATTCCTTCTAGAAACGGTTCAGATGCGATCCAGATATGGCTGACATCCTGATGCTTATTCCAGATTCCTTCTAGAAACAGTTCAAATGCGATCCAAATATGGCTGACATTCTGATACTCACTCCAGATTCCTTCTAGAAACAGTTAAGATGCGATCTAGATACGGCTGACATTCTGATACTTATTCCAGATTCCTTCTAGAAACAGTTCAGATGCCATCCAGATACGGCTGACATTCTGATACTTATTCTAGATTCTCTTCTAGAAATAGTTCAGATGCAATCCAGATATGATTGACATTCTGATACTTATTCCATATTCTTTCTCAAATACAGTCCATATACGATCAAGACATGGATGTCATTCTGACACTCATTCAACACACCTTTCAAATACAATTCAGATACGATCTAGATACGGATGTCATTTTAACACTCATTCAACACATTTTTCAAATACAGTCCAGATACGATCCATATACGGATGCCATTCTGACACTCATTGAGTACATCTTTCAAATACGAGTCAGATACAATCCATTTGTGGATATTATTCTGATATTCATCCCACTTTATCTAGTATTTCAGTATAAATCAACCAGAGGTTTATTCTGATACTTCCTCAAATTTTTGTCACCAATCACTTTTTGATGGCATCTGTAAGCCCATCTCCGAAAACTTTCCATCATTTCTCCAGGTGGCATCTTTAAGCTCATTCCCTACACAGTCAACCACCACATAATTGAGTGCAAATTTCTGGGCACTTTAGTGTTCAATCATCTTCCACCTTCAAGTGACGAATGGCGAGCTTGCCAATCTAACTCTTCAGGTTTAAGAAGATTGGATAGGGGCAGCTGTTGTACCCCAAAATTTGCCCTCTCATTTCTCAAGAATTTTCTCACAAGATCTTCCATGACTCAAGTTTGCAGCACTGATACATCAATTTAGGTTTGGAACTGACACAAGGGCAAAATGGTCAAATGCACACTGAAAAAGTCAAACTTTGACTTTTTGATCAAAATCAAGTTTTCAAGAATCACATTTCATCAAGACATGGTAGGATATGTAGTTGGTTCATCAATAAAATCAAAATTCAAAATTACTTTGGAAAAGTCAAAGTTCTAAACACTTAGAAATTTTTCTAAGTGTTAAGAAAGTATGATAAGTTCAAAACTTCTGGCCAAATTTTCATCATAGTGCGAATTGATTTAGGAAGAACTTCTAACACAAGAGTTGTAGATCTCAATAAGATCTAAAACATTGAAGAACAGAACTTCTCTTAGAAATGCTGAGATTTCAAGTTATAAATCCTTGAAGACACGTCCATGAAACTAAAGCACTCAGTAAATTCTTCCAAGTCAGAATTTGGTTGGAACTTTTGGGCCAGTTTTCACGTAGGTTCAATCAGAGTTTAAAAAATTGATTCAAAGAGGGGTTACAAAGAATGTTACAAGCTTTCTAAAAAGTCTGAGAACTCCTTCAGATCATGCTGGAGCAGAGAGAATCAAATATTAGAAGTTGGACATTTGTTCTAAGTTACGTTTATGCTGAACTTTTGATCCAGCTTCAAGCTATGCTGCATAATCTCATGTTGCAAGCTTTTTATTTTGTTAAATCTCATCATCATTTAATGCTCACACCAACTTTTGAGTCTTTATCCCAATGTTTAAGCCTTTATCCAAAAGATCTTCCCACGTGTGGCATGAAAGTACCATTGTTCTCCTTGAAAAGTAAACTTTTCTACAAAGTTTATTTTGAGCTCATACTTTACTTTGTTTCTGAGTGTACTTCTCCATAAATAATGCATACAAACTCAGATTAGGTGTGATTAAAGCTTCTAACCACCGTACCTTGCCTTGAAACATGCTTGTCTAAACTTGCTTCAAAAACAAGTCAACGATCCATAACACATGATGGTTGTACTCCCGATTTCTCTAAGCTGCTAAATCTTTTGCCTATAAATTCAACTTCATTTGTAAACATCAAGGAGGAAGAGATTATAAAAGGCTTGAAACCTTTCTAAAAATTCCCAGGAACCTGAAACTGCAACACAAACACAAAACCTGCTAGTTTTTAGTTTTTGCGTCCAAACACTAATTTTTCTTGCGCGTTTCATGGCCAAATCACCCACACAACTTCTGGTATACACGTAGAAGCTTTCCTAACTTCTGTTTTCAAATTGAAATACAATCTTCACTAATCTCCATTTCAAAAGTCAGAACATTGCAACTTGACTGCTCCAGAACTTTCCAACCATTCATAGCTCAAATTAAAGATTGATTTAGCTTTCTGAGAACTTGAGGAAGCTGACCAGAACACCACAGAAATATAAACCAGGCTCTAACTCACAGAATAATATCCACCTGCAAGGTAAGTTTCTTCTGACTTTCATCTCATTGCTTAGACACTGTTAGGCTTGCAATTTCAAAGACATAATGTAGATATCATGGCTTTGAATATGTACATATTTATAGATTTCATTTATGTAGACTAAGTAGAGAGAATTTCATATCACAACTTCTCGAGGAAATTAGGGTTCAGAGTTAGGATTATCAAAATTCATGCTTACTTCTGGTTTACAGTTTTTATGCTTTGTATTTCTGAAACCATGATGAAATTTTCCATAACTGCCATGTTTGCATTTTTTATGAGAAATAACTAAGTTGCAGATACTCTGGATGGCACGAAGAAGAAGATGAAGTTCACCATCAGAACTTACTTTGTAGTATATATTTATGTTTTATCTCCTAACACCGGATGTATAGCTACCCCAGTGGTAGAGAGCGCGCGAATAAAGCATTAGTGTTAAGGGTCCTGGGTTCTAGCCCCAGAAACATCTTTTTGTGTTTATTTCTTAACATTTTCTTTTACCCCATTACTTTCCAAACAATATTCCTGGATCAGAACTTCTAAGATAACCCCCCTCCAGTTGTTTGTCAAAACAATACCCCTGAACCAGAACTTCTAGCTAGTCTCATCCAACAACATTGTCATCTCACTTACCTATTAACAAAACTTCTAACCTTCCAGTAACATCAGAATTTCTAGGCTCTTTCAACAAATAGAACTTCTAGGCTTTCCTTTGCTTCCAGCAACCCTAGAACTTTGGCGCGTCTGGATCCATAACTTCTGGCTTTCCCTGTTTCTTCTAACATTTTCTTTATGATTTGCAAGATGCCAGAGTCAGGACTTTTGCTCTCTCTGATTTCTATTCTTTTAGTAACACGCTGACCCTAACTCTTATTCTCTAACTATTTTTATCATTTTTATTTTAATTAATCAAAAACACTTTATATTCACATTGCTTTTGCTTTATTTCTTTTAAAACAAAAAGACTAAAAATATTTTCTTAAGCAAATTTATTTCTTCTCTTAACAAAAACAAAACAAATCTATTTTACATTGCAATTCTTGTACATTATTTCAATATGGTTGTAATAGATAATTAGGACTTTAATTTCTTGCAATCCCCATTGGTAAATTTGTACACCCCATCCCCAAGTGATTGCAATAGCGTATGATATTTACTTTTTGCAATTTATCGCTTTCATATAAATGCTAGTAAAGTAGGATTTATATGGGAAGATAAAAACAACAAGTAGACAACCCCTAATCAAAGACTAAATGCATGCAAATCAAACACATTATTCACACATGCACCCCTAGGGTAATTCCACTTGTTTCCTTATGAAAGATGGTCATGATATGCATGTGAGATGTCTTAGCAAAAACAATCGAAAAATACAAGATCATAGTCCCTCGATAACGCTTCGAATGTTGCCTTACAAATGATCTTAGTCCCTCAAGAGAAATGCTAATATATCTCACAACATTGTTATCATGTTTATACGATGACCCACGCCTGTCCCTTCACATCCAACGATGGGGCTTCTTACCAAATCAATGGTAAGACATCAACATCTAAAGGAGGAGGAAAAGAACATTTAAGACCTTTTGAGTAGGTAGGTTGCTCCTAGTTGCTCGCTTTCTCACAACAAAAACATTTTATACACCAACACTTTCATTTTTGAAACATTTTTAAAAGACAAACACTTTGTATGCGTTCTTATAGAGACGAGAACCATTACAAAGACACCTTTTAAAAATCACTTTAAAAAACAAACACTTCTTTGAACTATTTTCCAAATAACACTTTGTACGCGTTCTTATAGAGACGAGAACCATTACAAAGACACGTTTTCAAAATACTTTTGAAACCCACACCACAAGCACATTTTTCAAACAAAAGCAAGTGATCTAGCAAGCAACTAAGAGCCCGTAGATAACTACGGATGGAAAGGGTGCTAATACCTTCCATTTTCATAACCTACCCTCCAAACTCAAGAAATAATCTCGAAAGGTCTTTCCTGTTCTTTTCAACCTTTCCTTATTGGATAAAAGAAAAGTTAGTGGAGACTCTTGCTATCCGCAACAATTGAAATCAAACACAAAACATCCAAAGTCAGTTCTTCCACCGTATTACACTAGCAAACATCAACATAAACGTAAAGGCATAAAAATAAAGTAAAAACATTTATAAATGTTGACTACGAGGGCCGATGATGTCTGAATATTACAAGAAGTACAGACACGCAGACCCTGAATACAAACAGCTAAAATATCTTAGAAATACTAATCACTCTGCAGAGTGCTCACTTCGACCTCCACCTCGGGGGAATCAGGAGGAGCAACCACCCGACCATCAATAAATTGGGACAATACCCCGGCATCATCAGTGTTGAGCCCCGGATTCAGCATGAACAGAAAGGCCAGTGTAGTCTCAAAGTCGTCGGTCAAACCGTCGACAAAAATTGACTCGAGGATCTGGATCTGAGTAACTAGCTCTGCCCGGGAGTGCAAGTCAGTGACTCCTTCAGGTTCTCCGTCCACAGGTAACATGGAAGCCTTTAAATTAGAGACCTTCTTTTCCAACCGTTCCCTCTTGAGCAACAGGGAATCCCTTTTCTCATAAGCTTTGGCAGTTATTTTCTTCTCCCTCACTAACTTATCGGCCTGCACCTGAAACTTCTCCTCGCTCCGCTTGAGGGAACTTTTTAACTTCTACGTCTTCGCCTGAAGAGTCGCCTTCTCCGACTCCAATTCCCTCACCAGTCCAGAAGAGCCAGCTCCTTCACCTGTAAGGACAACGACCATCTCTGTGACCTTCATCAAACCGACCATCCCGGAAGCCAGGTGCTTCCTTTGGCCCTCCTCATCGAGGCGTCTGATAATATCAGACTCAACATCAAACACTGTCAGAGGGAAACCCTATAAGAAATCTTTTTCCACGAAACAAGAGGGAAGGTTGAAGGCCCAGGCAGTCACCCCCTCCTCGGTTGCATTTGCAAGTCCACCTTCGGGACGACTTATCTTCTTACCCAACACAACCGCGTGTTGCGCGGCATCGCGGGTACCTCACGACCCACTCGAGCCATCCCTGGCCGACTCTGATACCGAACCAATGCGTGTGGGCTGGTGCGGCTTCACCAACCTCTTGTGATTCTTCTTTTCCTGGGTCAGCTTCAACAGTCGTTCACGATGCTCTGCCATGTTACTTGCGAAAACAAAAACAATATCCTCAGGTTAGCCTCGTTAGAAGGAAATAAACAAATAGCTCAAGAAGTAAAAATATAATAAATCATGTGAGCAGAAACCTAGAAGGTTTACAGCTTGCCCGTAGGTGCAACATTCAACGAGCGCCTTAGTGTTGATCGGACGCGCCTCGAACGTTGGTTCGCCATCTTTATCAAGGATGTCATGTTCTTCCCTCGTGACCCACCTCAAGGGAAAGAACCCGTCGACAAATCGGTTAAGGACACCGAAGGACTCTTCATCCTTGACACTCATACTTCCTGTAGGGGTATGGTAATGGCCAGGACTATGCTCGTAGTGGCCCGAGCACCAGTGGATAGGGAATTTAGAAAGTCTCCCAATCTCTAGATTTCCCTCCCCATCAGGGCACACCTCCTCGTCTTCATCTACTACATGAACCGGGTCGAACACAACATCTATGGCCGCTTGAGACGAAGGTTTCAAGATGTACCATCTATCCTTGAAGTCACGAACAGAATCCATATACATCCTAAACAGTCTCTTCGACTGTTTCAAAAAACCCAACTATGTTTCCCACCCCTAGATAACCGTTAGAGGTGGAAAACCCTGAAGAACAAAGGGATGGTCGCCCCGATCCTCAAGAACCGGCAGGTGATTTCAAAATCCCGGATGAAGGCGACCATATTAGGGTGTAATTGAGAGGAGTCCAGGTTCAAGTGGTTAAACACACCCATATGAAAATCATTAAAGGGTGGATGAAGCCCCAAGTCTTTGAAGACGACCTCATACATAGGGAA